>OZ020310.1:26398574-29120345 GCA_963971305.1 Arcuatula senhousia | reverse complement strand
CCCGTCCGCGGGGGTTGTCAGGTCTATAATACGGAAACCCTGACCGCCGACCATAGCGGGCTAACGTGTAGAGTGCCATGCTTCATGCACGGAAATGGCCCTTTTGTGGACCGCCAAGTAATGCACCACATAGGCTAAATTCTTTGCCCCTACCCAACTATCCCTTTTTCCTGTGGTCCTCAGCCACTAGTAGAAAAGTTCAAAATTGAGTTAAAAGATATGATAGTTAATTGTTTTAATTAGTGTTTGACTGGTCTGCTGTACTGAGATGATCACCTCAATATCCCTATTGTGTCTCACAACTATGTTGTGTTCTATGGTCAATACCGGATCCTAAGATCGCAATGGAAGAGGGAGGTTTGGCGCCATAAAACCTGGTTTAACCCACCATTTCGTTTGAAATGCCTGTACCAAGTCAGGACCATTGCGATCCACCAGTTCTCCGGTATGACTGATTCGTTTTTGTCATTTTCTCTGGACTATGAGATTGATCATTCAAGTTCGGTAGTTTTGTTATTACCTTTATTTAACGTTCCTTTGTTTCCAATCCCATCCCCATATTTCATTTATCATCATTTCATGTTCATTTTATCATCCTTTTCATGTTCATCGCCTGGAAATAACCTATATAGAGTTGCACGGGCGTTAAACACCAACTCACTCACTCAAGATCATTGTCTAGACGTAGCACACTCAACTTCCATCCTTGCTCGACTCCATCCTCAGTTAATCCGTCTCTGGTCGTCTGTCAGATTGTACCTGGATAGGATTTCATGAGCCATGGCAATAATGGATAGGCAGGGTCACCAATAATAACCAAAGGTACATCAATATTTATGATTTTTTCACTCCTCGGCAATAGTTCGCCAGACAAATAGTCATTATTCCCAAAGAAAATAAGTATTTTAGTGTTTGCCAACTTGTCCGACATTAATGTTTGTAAACTTGTTATTGCTGTCCACGACAGCTTGCAGTAAGAAAGTGGAAAAACGATTTCAATAACTATCGAAACTGATTGATTTCTACTTTTCTCTGACTGTTCTGGCAAAAGATGACTAAACTCCCAGACTCATCATCCCAAATTTTCTCTTCAACCCTTTAGATAACCCATTTAGCAATATGTGGTGTAACTGATACTTTTCTGCGTATTCCTGCATAACATGATCCGGTATAGTATTACAAATGTCATTGTATCTATGCATATGTGTACATATATTTGCAGGTTGGTTACATTGTAGTGTTCATTTTCCCTAACTACATGTATTTGATATTTGATTTTTTTTTTCTTTTGGAGCAATCAACACTTTATCAACATCTTTTGTTGACTGTTTGATATTCAATTCTTGTGTTCTTTCCTGGCTGGGTCCTCAGGCGATAATGCGGAAAACCTGACCGCAAACCATAGTGGTGCACCGTGTTGGAAAAAAAATGTCACGTTCCTCGCACGTTAAAGAACCCTGCTGCAGGTCTCGGTAAGAGTAGGACCCGTAGGATCCCCATGCAGGAGGCTAAAGTTCCCATCCCTACCCATCACTCCTTTTTCCAGTGGCAATCAAAACTCTCCTACCCGATTGGCCTTGTGTCCCCATTTCCTCCACTTCATCATCATTTCATGTTCATTGTATCACCACTTTCATGTTCATCTCCCGGATATAGCCGAAATCGTGCTGCTTGGGAGTAAAGCAATAACTAACTAACGAACTCTTTCCTGGCTCATGTTTAGTCTTTGTTGTTTTGCCATGGAAGAGGCAGAGGTACCAATGGGGTATCCGAATGTCAAAAGTCCGAAAGGGCAGAGACAAAACCAGTAAACACCAACAAGAACGGGACAAAAACAGACAACATGTAAAACATGAAAACACAAAATAACTGAATATCGATCAACAACGCGAACTGCAGTCGAAACAAGAGTGATCTCAGGCGCTCCGGAAGAGTAAGCAGCTTCTGCTTGCTATAGCACAGCCGTCGCGTTGCCAATAGTCCATTCAGCGTGTCAAATCTGAATATGCTAATTGTCCCGTTGCTGCCCGCATTTTGTCCATTGAAGATGTTAATGTAGTCACTACTGTTACAATGTCCAGGAAGAATTTTCAGGATTTTACACCTGCATTGTCACCTCACTAATATTTAGTTCTGATTCTAGCGTTGGCACTATCATACTTTCACATGAAGGTCCGTTTTGGTAGTTGATGCCCTCTTCTTGTTTCGCACAGGTGGCAGCCTTGTAACATCGAGTGTAAACCAGTTCCACACCGCGCCTTCTATATGGTTATTGACCTGGATATCGTGTCAATAATGACACAATTACCGCACTTGGGAAGATGAACAATGGCCAAGAGAAAAGACAAAACACGGAAAATATACCGTTAACATGTCTTCACAATTAATAACATGAATTTCTTTGTGGAAAGATTACTGATTTTAAATGTAATGTATGAAATGTATGGTAAAATCAAGGCAAAATGCACATTCAAAATGTCAATACATGCGTTATAAAATGACTTGTTTAATATTGCCAATATTTCAAGTTTACAGTTTCAAAACTCTGAAAGTTTATTTAAGCACCTTTTTTTTTCAAATAGAAAAAAAAATCTTTATAAATCTTTCTTTTTTTGTGCTGGTATACTTGCAATTAATCTAGATGGTTCTTGTATCAGCTTAAAAAATCAAAATAAACCATGATTCAAATATCCACAGGGAAGATTTATTAAGTGGTCCCGCACGGGGCCCGGGTGGCGAAAAGGTCCAAAGCAGAGCTTAGCCTGTCATAAGAGGCAAATAAGTGTCTTTGGATTCTGACGTCGTATCAGTGCTCAGCCCACAGATCCTCAATGTGTAAACCTTAGGTGGCTGTATAGGGTGGCCCTCGTTCGAGGGGGTTGTCAGGTCTATAATACGGCAACCCTGACCGCTGATTATAGTGGGCAACATGTACGGAGAGGGGCACGTTTAAAATCTCTTTTTGGACCGCGAAGTATAACACCAAATAGGCTAAAATTTCCGCTACTTTTTTCTCTTCCGTTTTCCTGTGGGCGTCAAAATTTTCTGTTCCGTCTTTTTCTCTGCTTTTTTCCTATTCCGCCCCCACATTTCATTTTTCGTCAGGATTGCATGTCCATCGAATCATCCTTTTCATGCTCATCGCCTTTATTTTTTGTTTGTTTGCTTGTTGTTAGTTTTATGTCCAGTCAACAATATTTCAGTCATAATCAGGACAAGTTGAAACAACAAATTGAATTGTGTAGACCCACACAGGAAACAGCACTTATTACACAGACCCATGTATGTCATGCTAAAAGGACCATTTTTTTTTACCACAGACCAGAAGGAAAACGAACCAACTAAAATGACAGGCCAATGCACCCTCAACGTACCATAGGCCAAATGCACACAGCAAGTGACGAAACTTTTACCCCAAAACCCCGCACAATCTGGAACCCTTACCTATGACGACTGACTATCTGAATTAAGACCATAATAGTTGGAACACTTACCTGTATGGTATATAGCCAACCCTTACACCATTTCACACAATCAACTCTTATCTTTCGCAAAAACAATGATGACTCCTGGTAAATAACATATATAACGTTGCAAGGGCTTAAACCACCATCTCACTCACCTATTCCAAAGAAATCCTTTGCATCTCTTTGTTTCATAACATCAAACATCAGTTTTCCACCTGACCTCATTTCTTTGATAAAAATCAGAATCCTCTTTGTCCAACATAAAAGAATTATTCTTTTAAGTCAAAATATTGGCAATGTAATTGTTGGAAGGTATTTATTTCATTAAGTCTTTTTGATACTTGAATCAAGGGATTTCTTTTACTAAACTTTTTATTTCATGAAGATATTTCCAAAAGGGAAAGCTGAAATATTATTCAAAGATGAATCAAAGTGTTACACATAATCTGCAAAGTGCAATATATTGTGAGCATTGTAAGACACGAAAATGTTAGTATAAACATTCTTGCAATTAAACACAAAATATTGCAATAAATGTTTTGCAAAGTTCATATAATATGCTATTCTTTAATTACTGTTTGAATCCGTTCCGTGCGGGGCCCGGGTGGCGAATAGGCCCGCAGCAGAGCGACTAAGGGTCTTGGGATTCTGATGTCGGGTCAGTGCTCAGCCCACAGAGCGACCAAGTGTGTACCCTAGGTGGCTGAAAAGGGTAGCCCTAGTCCGCGGGGGTTGTCAGGTCTATAATACGGAAACCCTGACCGCCGACCATAGTGGGCCAACGTGTGTGAAGAGTGCCACGCTTCATGCACGTAAAAGACCCCTTTGTGGACCGCCAAGTAGTGCATCACATAGGCTCGATTTTCCGCCCCTACCCATCTCTCCCCTTTTCCTGTGGATCTTCAAAATTTACAGGTCCTTAGTTTCCCATCCCTTCACCATATGTCATTTATCATCATCATTTCATGTTCATTTTATCATGTTCATCGCCTGTAAATAACCTTTATAGCGTTGCACGGGCGTAAAACACCAACTCACTCACTCACTGTTTGAATCCAATAAAATTGATACAGCAACAGTCAAAGTTAGGAAATATTCATGCATTGTTGGGAGACAATCTTTAAAGACTACAATATCACTATACACAAGAATTATTCTAAATTTAGTGGCTTTCCAGCGTTCGAGTTCATACAAGGATGGAGGTTGTCTTGCAAATTCAGAAAGAAATAAACCACAAGAGCATCAAAAAGTTGACTCAAATGCCCTGATAAAAAAATGCATTCCTTAGGTTCATTCTTTAAGTGTGGACGTCGGCGTAAAGTTAACCTTTTTCTTGTTATAAACAAAATCAAATATGATAAATATCTACCAGAATAAATATAGAATGTATATTTACAAACACAACAGAATTTTTGTGTGTGTTCAGAATGAACATATCGTCAATTGGGCACGCCTTCATTGCTCGAAAATTCGAAAATCAGAACAAAACAAGACAAAACGCAAATTCGCCTGTGATGTAAAATTGTTCTATTGAATCAAAACAAAACCCCCAAAATCCTTATGAATTAACAATAATAATAAGGAACATATGTTCAGAGTACTCTAAGCTTCCTAGTCTATACAAGTATACATACATGCATAACATTTTCATACTAAAGCAATTAAAAATAGTTTACTTAGTAAAATCTTAGGATTCAGAAAAAATATTAGAAAAGCCTAAAAAGTACAGGAATACAAATGACAACAAAGTTCAAGACAATAAATTTTGCTACGCCTGACGCGCGTTTCGTCTATTCAAGACTCATCAGAGGCGCTCTACCATAAATATTGAAAATGCCAAACACTACATAAATATGAAGAGCATAGAACAATAAAACCAAAAATACCAAACTGGGCAACCAATTTATTACTAAGATAATCAACCTATGTCTGGTGTAGGAAGAACCTTAGGGTAAAGACAATTTTGAAATTTAGACGCATAATTTAAAGCTTTGATGTTTTCTCCAACTCAAAAGTGTTAGTGCCGGAGCGGGCTAACCTCGGGGAATTCAAACTCCACCAGCAGTGCTAAAAGAATTGTTTTTTTTTAACGTCATAATCAGTTTAAAAAAATGATCGGAAAGCTGCCCATTGGATAGAAACGGATTCTTCACGAAAAGGTAAGCGAGTGAGTGGGTTGGTGTTTAACGCCCGTGCAACGCCATATAGGTTACGAAAAGGAAAGTGAAAGTCAAAATAATAGCAATACTAGTACTTAAGATGGACAAATAAAATGATGATAAGATATCTTGAAAAGACGGACAAAGAATTGTAGAATTAGCACAGGTTGGTTAATGCACTTTTCCGGAAAATCGTCCGTTTCCCGACCCTTTCAAACATAAAAAATTAAAAATCAATTATAAAGTTATTTTATATCGAAATGAACAGGAATTTGATATGTATTTAGAAAATATGTAAATGCGTTAAAATACTGCTCATATAGTACCATAAATAAGTATCCATGACAACCATTTTGTCTGCAACATGATTTTTCTCGGATTTGGAAACTGAAGTTAAGCACCCCGATAATCACCATCAAATTGATAAAAAATCATTTATTTGGGTTTGTTGTTGATCAATTTATTTGGATTTAGGTGCTCATTGTTGATAATGTTAAGAATAATTTTAATTTTTGGACGAAAAGGGTAAATCAGAATCAGAGAAACTGCGTTTTTCATCTTTATATTAATTTTTTGTTACAATTTTCAAAAATACAAATGAATGAGCAGCAATTCTCAAATTCTATATTTTATGATCTATCATATGGTAAAATTCTAAAACAATCGATGCCGATCTTCGGGGTGCTAAATCCGATTTAAGAAATGAGGTATCAAATTTCGTCTGATTTGCCAAATAAGGTAAAAGGGGCGGGACTTAATTTCAAATAGAAAATTCTTCTATTCGGGTTTTTCTAACTATTGAGTAATATTAATAAAATATAATGGTTTGGATAACTGTAAATTATTATGTCAGACTACATAAGACAATAAAACTATAAATATTTTATCAAATCTATATTGTACAGGCATTTTATTTTTCCGAGTATTTGTCGCTATAAGGGGGACAACTCTTGGAAACATTTTTTTAACTTTTGGCGGGACTAACGTCATTAACATCACTGTGTAGGATCTACTGTAAAAGCGTCCCGTGCGGGGCCCGGGTGGCGAATAGGCCCGCAGCAGAGCCTAGCTTGTCGTAAGAGGCGACTAAGGGTCTTGGGATTCTAACGTCGGGTCAGTGCCCAGCCCACAGAGCGACCAAGTGTGTACCCTAGGTGGCTGAATAGGGTGGCCCTCGTCCGCGGGGGTTGTCAGGTCTATAATACTGTATCCCTGACCGCCGACCATAGTGGGCCAACGTGTGTGGAGAGTGCCACGCTTCATGCACGTAAAAGACCCCTTTGTGGACCGCCAAGTAGTGCACCACATAGGCTAAATTTTCCGCCCCTACCCACCTCTCCCCTTTTCCTGTGGTTCTTCAAAATTTACCGTTCCTGTGTTTCCCACCCCATCCCATTTTTCATTTATCATCATCATTTCATGTTCATTGTATCATCCTTTTCATGTTCATCGCCTGTAAATAACCTATATAGCGTTGCACGGGCGTAAAACACCAACTCACTCACTCTACTGTAAAAGCACCCCTCTTCAGCTGTCGGATTGCTTGGAGAAAACACGCTACGTTTGGTTAATTTAGTGCGCACAGGAAAGTGACAGAAACGTTGGCAAGATAAAGGAATAACGATTTTAATAAGTTAGTTAGTTAGTTAGTTATTGCTTTACTCCCAAGCAGCACGATTTCGGCTATATCCGGGAGATGAACATGAAAGTGGTTATACAATGAACATGAAATGAAGATGAAGTGGAGGAAATGGGGACACAAGGCCAATCGGGTAGGAGAGTTTTGACTGCCACTGGAAAAAGGAGTGTTGGGTAGGGACGGGAAATTTCGCCTCCTGCATGGGGATCCTACGGGTTCTACTCTTACCGAGACCTGCAGCAGGGTTCTTTAACCTGCGAGGAACGTGACATTTTCCCCAACACGGTGCACCACTATGGTTTGCGGTCATGTTTTCCGCATTATCGCCTGACGACCCCGCATCTCTCGATGTCAGGGCTGCCCAATTCAACCACCTGGGGCACACATCCCAGTCGCTTTATGGGCAAAGTGGCCTGACCCGATGTCAGGTTTCTGAGCGCTCTGTAGTGGACTTTTACCGACAAGCTTAGCGCTGCTGCGGGCCTATTCGCCACCCGGAACTCGCATGGGTATAACGATTTTAAATATCAAAACCAGTATCAATGAATTCGTATGAAGTATTTCATGCACGATTTGTTCAGCGGCATCCCAGCCGATGCCATTTTTTCACTTTTAAAAGAAATTGGTCAGTACTCAAAATTATAATTCTAAAAATAAAATCACCATTTGTAAGTTCTTTTGTTGCTATTGTAATTAATCTTTAGCTCGTTTTTGTTAAGTTCTTTTTTGCTATCGCTGTAAATGGTTTTATTTTTAGTGTGTTTATTTATAAAATATTTATTTTCTAGTCATTCTGTTTGTTTTATCTACGGTCTTTTGACTTTGTTTTATATCAACGTGTTATATACATCATTATTTCAACTTTTTTATGTGCCGATGATGGCTGATTGATATGATTTGGTATGCAGCATCAGTATGGGACCAAATAACGTACCTTTTTAAATCGGATCTGCCACTTGCCTACTTCCTGTTTAAAGAAACCCAACACTTTTTTACCTCGACGGATTTTTTTACAGCAGTGATACACTGTGGCTTTGATCCAGAACAATGAAGGAAGGGGAACGAACGAGAAATAGGACAAACGAGTGAGTTGGTGTTTTACGCCCGTGCAACGCTATATAGGTAATTTACAGGCGATGAATATGAAAAGGGTGATAGATTGAACATGAAATGATGATGATAAATGAAATATGGGGTGGGTGGGAAATAAAGGAACAGTAAATTTTTAAGAACCACAGAAAAAGGGGAGAGGTGGGTAGCCTATGTGGTGCACTATTTGGCGGTCCACAAAGGGGTCTTTTACGTGCATGAAGCGTGGCATTCTCCACACACGTTGGCCCACTATGGTCAGCGGTCAGGGTTTCCGTACTATAGACCTGACAACCCCTGCGGACGAGGGTCAACCTATTCAGCCACCCAGGGTACACACTTGGTCGCTCTGTGGGCTGAGCACTGACCCGACGTCAGAATCCCAAGACCCTTAGTCGCCTCTTACGACAAGCTAGGCTCTGCTGCGGGCCTATTCGCCATCAGGGCCCCACACGGGATGGGTATAAAGGAAGAACACTTTCATTGTAAGTGTACATGTACAATAGAGAAAAAAGCTTATAGTCTATACAAGAAAAATCCTAAAACTGCATGTTTTATTATGTTCTTTGTTACTTTATTATATCAGACAATAAATTGTCTTACTAGTAATTCACAAATTTTAAAGGTCCAATCTAACTGATACAGATTAACCTGGGAATGATGAAAACTCATATCAGTATCATTTTGCGGAGCGTGGCAGAAAAGGGGTAGCAGTAGATGTTATAACAGCAGTACGGGTGAGTTCATAACAGCTGTTCTGGTGAGTTCAAAACAGCCGTACGGGCGAATTCATAATAAAGTTGTACAATCCAAGAACTAGGCTATTATATTTATGTTCTTGTCCAGAGTCGTCATCAGAGTGTTTATCACAAGGTCGGAAATTGATACGTTGTTAAAGTACGTGTAACGCATTACTGTAACCACTTATTATCGTATTTGCCGTCGCATTTAAAAACATTTTAAGGAATCTTTGTTTTCGTCTGTGTATCATATTTTCTAATCGTTGTAGTAACTAGCAAGAATAATACATAATTACCTTTAAAACAATGGAAAAATATATTATTGTAGGACATGCAACATTCATAGGAGAAAAAAATGAAAAGTATATCAGCTACGGAATATAACCAACAGACTGAAGGAAATGCCTATTTAAAGGCGATGCGTCTGATTACGATTGTAGGAAAAATTATGGAGGTAGCGCCAAGTAGATGGAGTCCGCTATTGCTGTGGAACGAGTTTCGAGTTTAGTGGACAGCAGTTATCATATCAAGTTGCCGAATATGCCTGCAGCAGAGCCTAACTTGTAAGAGGAGGCAACTTAGGGTCTTTGAATTCTGACGTCGGTTCAGTGCTTAGCCTACAAAGCGACCAAGTGTGTACCTTAGAAGGTTGAATAGGGTGGCCCTCGTCCCCGGGGTTTGTCAGGTATATTATACGAAAACCCTGACCGCTGAGCATAGTTGGCCAACGTGTGAGGAGAGTGTCGCACTTAAAAAAAGCTCTGACAGCCGGATCACATACAATACCACTAAAAACTATATTATACTTGTGTGTTGTATATAAATCCATTTTGCTTAATAACAGATCATTTTTAAAGAAAATCATGAATGAATTCATGCACTGAAGTTGGCGTGAACCACCATAAAACAATACAACTAAAATCGATTTTTATACAAGATTGGCCAAAACTGAGTTCAAAAAGATTTACATATAAATATACCATCAATACACTTGAAGTTTATCCTCAATTCCAAAGTATTAGTATTGTTCACCTCATCTATCAATTATTTCTACAATTCTATGTGTCTGTAACAATGATGTGGCCTTTTAAATAAAACTTAAAGGCTTATTCCATCCTTCACTTGTCTCTTAAAATTCAGTGGCCCATGTTGCTAGATTCTTGGTTAAAAGATTTAATATCTTCAGGTTCTTCTAAAAAAAATTCACTATCAGAGTCTGAAAGTATTTGTACAGAAAAAATCCAAAATAATTGTCTTCATTAAAGGCATGCACGTAAAAGATCCCTTGGTGGACCGCCAAGTAGTGCACCACATAGGCTAAATTTTCCGCCCCTACCCACCTCTCCCCTTTTCCTGTGGTTCTTCAAAATTGTCCCACCCCACCCCATATTTCATTTATCATCATCACTTCATGTTCATTTTATCACCCTTTTCATGTTCATCGCCTGTAAATAACCTATATAGCGTTGCACGGGCGCAAAACACTAACTCACTCACTCATTCACTCTAAATGATCTTCATTACTGCTAATATTGTCTTCATGATATTCCGTATTACTTAACTATTCTTCATCGTTAACATTGACGCCATCATCTTTATTATCTTCATGCAATAACTGTTTAATACTTTGTTTGGTTCTCCTCCAATTGTTTTAATAGGCTATTCAAACATACACGTGTTTTACGTACACAAGCATTGTAATATGGAATCATAAATCATTGTAAATATTCAAAACATTCTTTGATTCTTATAGTTATATTTTTTGACATGTGGAATTAAAAAAAAATCTATACGCTTCATGGTCCAGTGTCGCTGTCTGTATGCTCAGTAAATTATATGTACGACTAACCGCATTGAAGTCCTTTGATATATCATTCCCCTGTTTAATTTTTTTTCTTTAAATTTTACCTTCCAATTTGGCATTGTTACGGATCAAAATTCTAGTTTACAAAAATGTAGTTATTTAAGCAATGCAACTCTTGATGTCAAACATTTTACCTGAAAATATTTCAGGTTTTATTTTCGAAGATCTCTAAAACTTTCTTGCCGCTTCTTCAAATTCCGGGTTTCTCATACATGACTTGAAGTGCATCGATCCTGAATTTTTTTTTTCATTTTTTAACCAAATAAAAACAAGACAATAATAAACAATACATATAAACTTATAATTATGCCCGCCATTCAAGTAATAAAACTTAAGACTGTTTAGTTAAAAAAAAATCTGGTCTGAACACACTGTTCCGAAATCTATGACCGGACTTTTTTTAAATGTAATCTTCGCGACCATGAGATGTCTTTCTATTGTACCGTTTGTTTTTGGGTGATAAGTGAGTGAGTGAGTTGGTGTTTTACGCCCGTGCAACGCTATATAGGTTATTTACAGGCGATGAACATGAAAGGGATGATAAAATGAACATGAAATGATGATGATAAATGAAATATGGGGTGGGGTGGGAAACAAAGGACCGGTAAATTTTGAAGAACCACAGAAAAAGGGGAGAGGTGGGTAGGGGCGGAAAATTTAGCCTATGTAGCCTATGTGGTGCACTACTGGGCGGTCCACAAAGGGGTCTTTTACGTGCATGAAGCGTGGCACTCTCCACACACGTTGGCCCACTATGGTCGGCGGTCAGGGTTTCCGTATTATAGACCTGACAACCCCCGCGGACGAGGGCTACCCTATTCAGCCACCTAGGGTACACACTTGGTCGCTCTGTGGGCTGAGCACTGACCCGATGTCAGAATCCCAAGACCCTTAGTCGCCTCTTACGACAAGCTAGGCTCTGCTGCGGGCCTATTCGCCACCCGGGCCCCGCACGGGACGTGATAAGAAGTTGTGTGATGTTGAGTGATTCGGAAAATTTCAGACATAGCTTTGCCCAAGTCAAAAAATTCTGATTCAAATCACTTCCAAATCATTTTCAAATGACTTTCAAATCATTGTTTAGCGATTTGAAACGTTGATTTGAAACTGATTTAAGAACCAAATCACTACCAAATCAGTGTGTTAAAGTAAATGTTGCGGATTCTTTGGAAAGTTGACTTTTATGTGCATAGATATTATTAATTTTGTGTATAGTTTTATTAATATATTCAATGTGAAGTAAAAATACAAACTTATATAAAACAATTACTGTTGTTATTAATATACTGTTCATTATGGAATGTACGAAATGGCTATATATTGCCCTAATACATGTTGGTAAGTTGTTTATATTACTTTAGAGCAGAAAATATTGAAATTGCATCTATAATGTTAGATGGGGTTTATATAAATATTCCTATTAAATTTCAATCGAAGACAATTGCATACCTGTCTTTAGCTATAATATGAAATGGGCCATGTTTATCAGAAAGGCTGATCGAAGAAAATACTTTAGGCTTCAGTTCACCAAGAATATATTGACTTTGAGCAAGATTTGATGTTTGTTGCTGACCATATATATTTTACATATGCTAAAGAATAACATTTATTGAGAAGTAACTTATTTTCAATTATTTTGTTATGAATTAAAAACAAACAATTTGGTTGTGATTTGGTTATTTTATAATATGATTCTGTTGCAATTTGAAACTAATTTGATTGTGATTTGGAAGCAAGTTGGAAATAATTTGGTAACAATTTGAATGTCATTTGGAAAGGGAATAAGGGGAGGGATTATTTTGTTTGGGGTGATTTGGTTATGATTTCGATGATCAGAAGATATTATAATCAGTTGATTTGGTTATGATTTGGAAAGATGATTTGGTAGCTAATTTGCATGTGAATTTGCATCATCTCCAAATCACTTTCAAATTGCTGATTTGAAAATGATTTGGAAGGGTGATTTGGTAAGGGAATTTTTTGACTTGGGTGACTATTTTAGACATATATGACTGTCCACGATCACTGAAGAGAACTTTAGGACAACCATACCTCGTTATGACACCTGCATAAAATTGTCTACAATTTTCCTGGCGGATTGAGTTCGCATTAGAAAACCTTCGACTATCTACTGAATGAATCAATGAGTAAGAGAATTTATTCATAGCCATCTTTTGTTTTTTGTCAATCGACCTAGAACATCAACATTCCATCTGCCAAAGCGTTCAACATGCGGCATTTTTGTAAGAGGTGGTTTGATTGATTTATTGTTTTGCTTTGCCCTCTGGCATCTGTCACACGATTTGACATAATCTGTAACGTCCTGGTGCATGCTTTTCCAAAAGTAGCGTTGAGTGAGAGAGTTGGCAACGTTTTCAATGCCAAAGTGACCACCTGCTGCTTAAGAATCATGAAAAGACTTTAAAGCGTCAAGATGAAGAACCTTATGAAAAGCTATTTGTTTAATTCTTCGAAGTTTAGGCTTGATATCTCTGCATTGTTGTTGATACCAGTGATATAGAGTGCCATCTATTGAAGTGAGAAGTACTTATTCTTGAGACTATTTTGTCCCTTAATTTAGGATCTTCAGGCAATTCATCTGTTTCTAGATACGCATAAATATCAGAAAATTCAGGACATTCTTTTTACAACTGTGACAAGGGTGGTGTGTTATTTACCTGATCTTGAACATTTTCTTCATCTATGGCTGATACAGTTGGAGATGGCTGAGTATCTTCGGCATGTTCAAAAGCATAGAAAAACGTTACCTCTGTAATTTCCTCTATTCTGTCAGCTGCAGACTCACTTTGTAGTTAGTGAGTTGGTGTTTTACGGCCGTGCAACGCTATATAGGTTATTTACAGGCGATTAACATGAAAAGGGTGATAAAATGAACATGAAATGATAATGGTTAATTAGATATGGGGGTGGGTGGGACACAAAGGAATGTAAATTTTTAGCAACCACAGAGAGATGGTAGGGGCGGAAAATTTAGCCTTTGTGGTGCATTACTTGGCGGTCTACAAAGGGGTCTTACGTGCACGAAGCGTGGCACTCTCCACTCACATTGGCCCACTATGGTCGGCGGTCAGGGTTTCTGTATTATAGACCTGACAACCCCTGCGGACGAGGGCTACCCTATTCAGCCACCTAGGGTACATACTTGGTCGCTTTGTTGGCTGTAAATAACATATAAAGCGTTACACGGGGGTAAAACACCCAACTCACTCAGTTTCTTCTCTAACGTTTGGGGTCAGTCTATAAGTGGTTGAGCGATATGGAGTGGCACCAGGTAATGTTTGAATGTGATGCTTCTGGTAAGGGGTGCAACCTAGTTCTTCTACAGAAGCAGCAAAAACAGATCTGTGTTTTTGAAGGAAGCTGTCAAGTTTGTGTTTCTGCTCTGCAGTGATACATGTTCTACCTAAATCAAATTGATTGGGAGGCAACTGTGAACTAGGATTTGAAAGAGAAGAAATTGTTGCTTCAGACATCTAATTGTCTAAAATATAGATTTGGTCTGTGTGGACCGTGGATGCCTGGGCAACAACTTTGTGGGCTCTTATCTTGACCTCTGAGAATGTAGGGTATAGAAGTCTTAATACAGCATTACCCTTTATGACCTGTACCAAACACTTTGCCATGCAAACAATTTTGAGGTATGGTACTGAGAAATCTAAAGGTTCTATGATTACAGTACTATTTTCAGCTTGGCAAGAAATTGATACCTTAACAAGAACTTCTGAATTTGGAGGAATTATGACTTCTTTCTTTGTCCTCACTATACCAGTTTAGTTTAAACATATTAATTTATCCTCAAGCTTTGTGCTTTTTGAGAAGGTCAAACCCTAAAATCAATGAGTGCTGTAACTCCTTCATGACATGTTTTGTTTGAGAAGTGTGTGTTAACCTATGAAACATCTATGTCAAGTTGTCCAAGAATGTTAACTACATTTCCATTTGAGGCCATCATTCTTTATAAATCAGGGTTTTGAAGTTTAAAGAAAGCATATTTTGTTTTACTAAGAAATTTGCTATTTGTGACTGAAATGTCAGCACCAGAATCTACAAGGTCTTTAGTTTTAATGCCATCGGCCATGACAGTCGTAGTGCATTTATCTGAATCTAACTTGGAAATAGTAAATATTTTTGTTTTTGACTTTCTTTCTTTGTCCCTATTTAAAGGTTTTGTCTTTGTGCCAACCCTCAGACATTTGTTTGAAGGCGAGCTCGATTCCCTTTTTATTAGCTCACCTGACCCGAAGGGTCATGTGAGCTATTGTCATCACTTGGCGTCCGTCGTCCGTAAACTTTTTAAAACGTTAACTCCTCTGACACCATAAGTCCAATTGCAACCAAACTTGGTATGGTTGTTTTTTTAGCATTTTGGTGCTTAAAATGATGTGGGGATTTTTGATTCGTCGTAAAACATGGCCGCCATGGCTAAAAATAGAACATAGGGGTACAATGCAGTTTTTTGCAAATAACTCAAAAACAGCTACAGATATCAAAATTCTGGCATATGGTAAAAGTGATCAGCACCTCAAGATCTACCTACCCTGAAATTTTGAAGAAAATCCAACAACCCATGTAGGAGTTATTGCCCTTTTTGTGGATTTTTTGCAAATTTTACACCTGTTTAGCTCAATATCTTGAAAACTATACTAGATATTTGAGAAATTTAAAAAGCATATTGTTAAGCACATCAAGATCTACAAAATATGTAATAGGGTCAACGTTGTAGGACCTTTCCTTTTAGGAGTTATTGCCCTAAAAACTTTCCTACCCGATTGGCCTTGTGTCCCCATTTCCTCCACTTCATCATCATTTCATGTACATTGTATCACCACTTTCATGTTCATCTCCCGGATATAGCCGAAATCGTGCTGCTTGGGAGTAAAGCAATAACTAACTAACTAACTAACTAACCCTTAGCATTTTAACAGCATTTCCTCATTACATTGAAAACGTTAACTCCTCTGATACTTTAAGTCCAAATGGAACCAAACTTGGTATAGTTGTTTATTAGCATTAGGTGTATAGAATTGATGTGGGGATTTTTGATTGGTCGTAAAACATGGCCGCTGTGGCTAAAAATAGAACATAGGGGTAAATGGCAGTTTTTAGCAAATAACTCTAAAATGGTGACAGATTTTAAAATTTTGATTGGGAACAAAAGTGATCAGCACCTCAAGATCTACCAGCTCTGAAATTTTGAAGTAAATCCAACAACCCATGTAGGAGTTATTGCCCTTTTTTGTGGAATTTTTGTAAATTTTGCACCTGTTTAGCTCAATATCTTGAAAACTATACAAGATATTTGAGAAATTTAAATTGCAAGATCAAGATCTACAAAATTTGTAACAGGGTCAATGTTGTAGGACCTTTCCTTTGAGGAGTTATTGCCCTTAGAACGTCAAAATTGATTATTTTAACTGCATTTCCTTATTTTGAAAATGTTAACTCCTCTGACACTTTGGAACCAAAATTGGTATTATTGTTTATTATTATTAGGTGTATAGAACTGTTGTGGGGATTTTTGATTGGTTGTAAAACATGGCCGCTGTGGCTAAAAATAGAACATTAGGTTAAACTGAATTTTTTTGCAAATACCTCAAAAAGGGTGACAGATTTTTAGATTTTGATTGAGAACAAAAGTGATCAGCACCTTTAGATCCACCATATTGTCAGATGATCCCCTTATTAATCTTATGACCCTTTCAACGTTAAATAGATTTTGCCTTATAACCTTTACTTCAGGCACATATGTCAGGTGAGCGATTCAGGCTCCTGGGAGCCTCTTGTTATACTGTTGATTGTCTAATTGTCGCTTAAAGCGAACACTAATGTTAACAGTAAATGAGCGGGGCGGGGCATTGAGACCTTGATCTACATGACTTACCACAACCCTTGCATCCTTGGATGACAGTTCTTCTCTGTGGCATAGATCGACATGCTTGATTGAAAGGCTTCATTTGTTGCTGCTGTTGTGTTGGTTGCATATGAAATAACGACTGTCATTGTTGTAGTATTTTTTGGCAATTTTTTTTTATCATATTTAATATTCTACCGGTTTTCCAAGTTTTCTACTCCTAGCGTGTCTGATGAAGGTTAATCCAGAAAAGCGCTTCAGACGCAGTGAAATTATGCTTTTGTACATTTATTAAAATCATTTCAATATGTGCATCGTGTCTTTTTGGCACATATTCCATATTCTTTCGTTTTTAATGTGAATAATTGAAAAAATTGCTATACTAATGCTTATGAAGATGATTGTGATTGTCAAAGTGCTGTTGTTCTTATTGCTGGGTAGCCACTGACTGAAATTTTATCGATTGTTTGCTGCATATTTGTAAGCGCGTATGTTATCTTTTCATATTCAGATTTCTCTTGATTTGTTGTTATTAACTGTCATTTCTGCTGTCAGAGCTTTTTCTAAGAGATCGCTCATGGAAGTGGGTTTTTGTGGAATTCCAATTTGTTGTAGTTCCGGTCGAAGTCCCCTATATGTAAGTTTTATTAGGAAATCTTCTTTCACACTGCCATTAGAATTGTATTTCAGTGCTCGGTGTATGCATTGGTCAACCGATTCCGTTATGCTTTTTGTAAGTATGTTCAATGTCGTCTTCATCTTGTATTACAAATCTTTTCATAAAAGCTCGTTTGAACTTGTCAACAGTGCTTTTTGACGCTTCATCCATGTAATGCCACTGTTTGGCCGTGTCCGTTAAATATAACTGCAATGCTAAATTATTTATTTGGCAGTCTGTCATTTGTGATAATGTTGCAAATGCCATGAATGTGACTATTAAACGGAGCAATTGATACAGACACCTTTTGTAGTCCCGGGGGATGGCTGATCTGAGGTACTGGCTGTGTCATGGTTGGTGGTGGGAGATTCTTTATACACCAGGCAGCTGCGAGACTGAAATTGTGGTGGGGGAGGTAATGATAGTGCACTTCTGTCCATAGTTCTGGATTGGCCTCCTCCTTGGGCACCTGCTGTGTTTTCTGTATTCAATGGGGTGGACATCATACTTCTGTCCAAACTTCTGAAGTTATATCTCAACTCTGCTACCCTGGGATCTTTCGGCTATGCCACCAGTTCGAGTCAGGTCGAGTTTGGAATGTATGTGGACAAACTAGCTGGTATATTGCTTACAAGGGGTAGCAGATTGATTTTGATGAGTGTTGTGCTGTTCCTAAGGTCAGGGAATTGAGCCTGTGGCAAACTGCCTTTGCACTGCAAAATATTTCAAGGAGACGACGAATAAAAGTTGACGTTTATTATTTGGAAACAAGCATGTGAATATATATAAATATAAAATATATTAACAGTAGAAAAGAATGTAAACAATTATGAATATAAAATTGAATCACAATTTGTATTTAAAAGTTATTATTAAAGATTATGTGATTTGAAATTATGAAATAGTGAATAACCTATATAGTGTTAAACGGGCGTAAAGCATCAACTCACTCACCTCTTTGTGTCCCACTCCACCCTTATATTTCATTTTTCATCATCATTTCATGTTCATTTTATCACCCGTCCCGTGCGGGGCCCGGGTGGCGAATAGGCCCGCAGCAGAGCCTAGCTTGTCGTAAGAGGCGACTAAGGGTCTTGGGATTCTGACGTCGGGTCAGTGCTCAGCCCACAGAGCGACCAAGTGTGTACCCTAGGTGGCTGAATAGGGTGGCCCTCGTCCGCGGGGTTTGTCAGGTCTATAATACGGAAACCCTGACCGCCGACCATAGTGGGCCAACGTGTGTGGAGAATGCCACGCTTCATGCACGTAAAAGACCCCTTTGTGGACCGCCAAGTAGTGCACCACATATGCTAAATTTTCCGCCCCTACCCACCTCTTCCATTTTCCTGTGGTTCTTCAAAATTTACCGGTCCTTTGTTTCCCATCCCACCCCCATATTTCATTCATCATCATCATTTCATGTTCATTTTATCACCCTTTTCATGTTCATCGCCTGTAAATAACCTATATAGCGTTGCACGGGCGTAATCACTCACTCACTCACTCCTTTGTGTCCCACCCCATTCCCATATTTCATTTATCATCATCATTTCATGTTCATTTTATCATCTTTTTCATGTTCATCGCCTGTAAATAACCTATATAGCGTTGCACGGGCGTAAAACACCAACTCACTCACTCACATTATTTAGTTAAAATCAAGATTTGCTAGCACATCAAGAGAAGATAACGCTAGTTTAGTTTAACTAGGGGGGTAATCAAGTTTATTCTGCTAAAGTGATTGTTTACCTACTGACACATATTATGAAAGGAGTTATATGTTATATATGTAGTCGTAACAAAAATAAAATAAACGAAAGAAATCTGTGTACAAAAATATCAATAAAGTGCCCTTATCAACAACTGTTGCAAATGTGAAATTTCAGGGAAACTAATGTTTCAATCACTCCTTAAATAAAAGTATTGTTACCCAGCTATTATTTGAAAATGAAACAATAATGAACTGTAAATTGTTAGCATCTAAAAATTATGTTATTCTTACTTTAAAAGTATTTGGCAAACAATTTTCGTTAAAATGATTTTAGCGTAGGTACGCCTGAGTTATCTCCCATTTTAGAGACATGCGAATTATAGAAAACAATATTAAAATTAAAAACTTCTAATTGAAATAATTTGTTCAAACGATAGATTGATTGATTGTTAGTTGCTAAATGTCCCGTCGGCGATATTGCAGCCATCATCGGGACATAAACAAGTTGAAATAATTATGATATGTTAATAGCATGTTAGATAAAACAAAAAGTATGCCTAGAAAATAAATAGATACAATAATCATTAAAAAATAACACACTAAAACAAACCATTTAAAGCAATAGGAAAGCAAAGAACTTAACAAAAATAAGCTAAATATTATGTATAATGACAACAAATTAACTTTCAAATGGTGATTACAAGAACTATAATTTTGAATACTGACCGATTTCTTTAAAAAAGGATAAAATGGCATCGGCTGGGATGCCGCTTAACAAATCGTGCATTGATGCACAGTTAAAATACTTCATGCGAGGTGGAGCAAGATCAACACAGTCAAGGAGAACATGCTTCAAAGAATACCGTGCGTCACAAGGGGTACACATCGGGACCTCCTTCTCTTGTGTCATCAGGTAGCCATGGGTGACTTTAGAATGTCCTATACGACATCTAGTGATGGCTACCTGGTCTCGACGGCATCGGAATGAAGCATGATTCTCCCCAAGCTGTGGCTTGAGCTCATGAAGTTTGTTTTGCTCAGCGGCAGCCCAAACCTCGTCCCATAAACTTTGGACATATACTCGGATTGTATTTCTACAATCCGAGTAAGGAATAAAACAATTGGACACTGGTTTATGGAGGGCTTCCTTCGCAACCCTGTCCACGACTGAATTCCCATGAATACCAGTATGACTTGGTACCCATAGGAGAATCAATTCTACGCCACCATTTATCAATTTATGAACCATATATACAATTTAAGAAATAAACGGATTTTTCAATTTACAGTTTCAATTGCCAAAAGACAAGAAAGAGAATCGGAAAAGATAAAGAATTGAGAGTGCTCAGAAGCATCAATTAGCTTGAGGGCTAAAATGATGGCTCTTGCTTCAGCTGTTAAAACGAAGGCAGCAGACGGGAGTCGTTGTGTTGACGTGCTATTCCCTGAGACAGCAGCAACACTGTCACCATCTTTAGAGCCATCTGTATAAATTGTTAGAAATCCAGGATATCTAGATTTATTTTCGGAATAATCTTGTTGGATAAGCAGTGATTTGTTTCAGATTTTTTAGGTTTACGACGATCAAAAATAAATTTAGGCTTTAAAAGTTCCCAGGGTGGAACTTTCAAAGGCTTGACAGGTTTTATAGTTTCTAAATTAAGTTTAAGATAAGGCAGATGAGGTTCGATACGAATACCAAAAGGAGGAGTTTTGTTTTCATGTTTTTCATACATATTCCTGAGAGGTGGATTGAAAACACAGTCGTGGGCAGGGTTGCTAGGAAGGGCTTTTAATTTGGTGGCATATTGCATCTGAGTTTAATTCTGCGATGATTCAGGGATGGCTCATTTGCCTCTGCATACAGGCTCTCAATGGGAGAGGTCCTGTATGCACCGAGGCAGAGTCGCAATACCTCATGATGAACAGCGTCTAAAATTTGTAAATAAGATTTTTCGGAGACCCATAAATTATTGAACCAATTTCGATCTAACAATAGACCTATACAAATATAAAAGAACTGATTTATCAGCTCCCCAGTCGGTACTGGAAACAACTTTTAAAACATCAAGAGCCTTTAGGCATCTTGATTTTAACATTTTGATATGGGGTAGAAAAGAGAATTTTCTATCAAAAAGAACTCCAAGAAATTTTGATTCTTCAACTATCTTAATTTTTTTGCCATACAAAAAGAGATCTGGGTCGGGATGAAGTTTTCTTTTCTTACAAAAATGCATAGCAACAGTTTTGCTTTCCGAAAATTTGAACCCATTTTCGGAAGCCCATTTTTCAATCCGTTTTAGGCACAGCTGTAATTGCCTTTCAATGGTATTCATGTTTTTTGCACTATAGCGTATTAAAAAGTCATCAACATATAAAGAACCTTCAATATTGTCTTGAAGGACTTTGGTAATGCTATTTATCTTTATACGAAAGAGAGTGACAGAAAGAATGCTACCCTGAGGAACACCCATTTCTTGGTCAAATTCTTCAGAAAAAGTTTTATTTACTTTAACATTGAAGTGTCTGTAAAAAAGAAAGTCGGCCAAGAAAGTTGGTAACCTTCCTTTCAACCCCATATCAAAAATGTCCTTTAAAGTACCATACTTCCATGTGGTGTCATAAGCTTTTTCGAGATCGAAAAAGATAGACACCACATGTTCGTTCTTCGCAAATGCATTTCGAAGAAAAGACTCAAAACGGACCAAATGATCAAGCGTGCTCCTGCCTTGGCGGAATCCACACTGGATATTCGAAATGAGTCCATTGGACTCAAGGAACCAAACGAGCCGATCGTTGATCATGCGTTCTAGAGTCTTACAGACGCAGCTTGTCAAGGCTATCGGACGATAGTTTGAAGCATCTGTGTGATCCTTCCCTGGCTTGGGGATAGGAACGATAGTGGCAAGCTTCCATATTTCAAGCAATTTTCCGTTTATCCATATATCATTCATTAAATTTAGAAGAGTCTTCATCGATATCTCAGGACGATGTTTTAATTAAGATGCTATCAGTGCCACATGCAGTGTCATGGGCTTTACTTAAGGAAGTTTTAAGTTCGTGTAAAGAGAAAGGAGAATTGTAGCTCTCCGAATTGTCAGAGTTAAAGTTCAATTTAGTTTTTTCAGCTGTACGTTTAAATTTTTGGAAGTCAGGTTTATAATTAGATGAAGATGAATGTTTAGCAAAAGTTTCAGCTAGTTTGTTGGCAATGTCCTTTTCAGATGTTAAAGTGGAATTGCCAACGTTAAAAGTTTAACTGAGGATTTAGAGTTTTTACCTTTGAGTTTTTGTATGAAATTCCAAATTTTATTCATGGGAGTTCGTGAAGTTAATCCAGATACAAAATTTCTTCAGGATGTTCTTCTGGATTGTCGACAAGTTCGTCTAGCCTTTGCCCGAATATTCTAAAATTACTCAAATTTTCTTTCGTTTGTTGTTTGCCAAATTGTTTTTGAGCTTTATTTCTATCGTCGATAGCCTGGTCACACTCGTCTGTGAACCAACGTTTATTGAGTTTTTTAGGAGTTGCCGAGGTCTTTGGAATGGTTTCATCGGCCATAGAGATAAGAGTTTGGTTAAAAGTTGTTATCGGTTCTTGGTCTTGATAAAAAAATTCTGGTCTTAATTTTTCCGAACAAAGTTTTGAAAATTTTTGCCAATCGCCCTTCTCTAACTTATAGCGATGAATTCTTTGTTCAGGTTCACCAAAAAGATCTTTTAATATAATAGGAAAGTGATCACTTCCACAGAGATCATCATGGACTTGCCATGAGAAATCTGTTAAAAGAGAAGGATCACAAATTGAGAGATCAATTGATGAGTATGTTCCAATTCCAGAATGTAAAAATGTAGAAGAACCATCATTAAAGATACAAAGAGATTCTTTTGATAAGAAATCCTCAATCTTTTTACCTTTATTATTCAAGTTGGCACTGCCCCATAATGGGTTGTGGGCATTGAAGTCCCCAACTAACATGTATGGAGCAGGAAGCTGATCCGTTAAATTTTGAAGTTGTGCTAAAGTTAAGTTATCATTAGGTGGTATATAAATTATAAAATATCCATGAAAGTAAGCAACAGTTATAGTCGATCAAGGGGTGCAATATAACCGCTCATAGATTCAATAAGTGTCATCATACTCCTGGGTCTTTATTTCATTTGCAAATTTAAATAATTTTTGTTGATTTTGTGACAAGCGAGAAATTAAAAATCTGAAAATACGGGTTTTATGCAAACCACTGTAAATTGAATTGAATAATCGGTCCCCGTTTGAACAACTAGATACTCCATTTTGGCGTAAGGGGTATGTTTTGTTAATAGTAATTATAAATCATGGTACTATTTCTTGTTTAAATTGTGTCTTCACAATGAAGATGTTTAACACGTTTTACCGGAGAGTCATCGGGTAAGTTTACTTTTCAACGTTTCCTCTACCCGTTTGAGCTTTGTATTGTGATGGTTTTTTAACACACGGGTTGTAATAAAAGTTTTTTTTTATATTCTTCTCTTTTGTTAACTGAGATAAAGAATGGTCCTAAAAGTGTCGCCCAAACAATGACGGAAATCTCGTTCCTAAAATTCATTCGCCTTTCAATCTGACGATGCTTACGGATCTAGCATTTATTGAGACTCAAAACAATTCAATCTTTGCCGATACATCAAATTTACAGAACAAGAATATTTATCTTTGATTAAAAATCTACTAACCTTCAAAATACCGGATTTTTTTTTCAATAAGAGTGGTTTGCTTAATTACGGAAAAAAAACGAGAATCAATCATTTGTACTAAAGCTACTCGTGACAAGCAAATAAGAGAGATCCCTAAATTCGTAAGCTGTAACACTCTAGGTAAGACTATGCATAACCAAATGCAATCAAAAATCTGTATAAATAAACCATAGATTTAGAAGTGCTTAAGATAATAAATGATTAACTGTTCGAATGTTTTTTCTTAGAAAACTTCACTTTCAAAACTATACACTGGGTTTTATTACTTTTTGCATTGATTAGCTAAAGGTGTCGTTTCTTTATGAAGTAATGTTGTTTCAAACTCCAATGTTTTTCCTTTTCTATGCAGACTGTCATTTTTATCAGCAATGAATAAAGATTTCGGGTTTTTGTTGGTGTCAGGTACGAGCCATTCTCAATAGTCCGCTTTTCTATCTCTTTGTTTGTTTTCATGCATTGCAGACGGGGAGTATATCATGAATATTAATAATTTTAATAAAAGATTATTTAGTTGACAAATGCGTGTATATGGTTGGAAACAAGGCAGTATAAAAAGGAGTTCTTATTCTACACAAGGGACGTTTCATATACTTGAGGTCAACAACGAAGTGACGCGCGAGGATAGAGTTGCCGTTCCTTTTTTGGAAGCAACGCCTCGTGTTCTCTCGAAAAACAAGACTCAGAAATGAACGCGATGTAATTCGCTTACAAAATCACTGTTGATCAACCTATATATATTTCTCTTAAATTTTCAATCTAAAAGGTTCATTTAATTAGCATATTTACATTTTACCCTTGTTTGTGCACTGCAAATTTTTTTCAAACACGTCTCTAAATTTTCGATTTGTTAGCATTTTACAGCAGAACAATTTGATATCAATAAATTGGAAAGGGAAAAAGTCGAAAAAAATGCTGTTTAAGAAAAACATTTTTTTTACAATCTACTTTTCCGTTCTCATAATTGTTTTTTGAAAAGATATACGTATTTTATACGTATTTAAGTGTATGCAAATTATTTGTACCATTTTTAGAAAATTCTTAAAGAAGGCGTCCATATATACTTTTAACTAAATCTTAACTATTGTACCAGATCATATTTCCAACCGTAGAGAATTGTTTTTATATGACATCATGCCTTTTGCTTATTGTTTTTTATCGTAGTCATCATCAAACAATTTATTTTTTCTAAGGAGGATTTCTTATCGGTGTAAGGGATTCAGTTGCAAGGTGCAAGCAAATTTAAGGTTCCTGACTTTTCGTGTCATACGATTCTAGTTCATTTAGTAGTGCCTGCTTTAAAATATCCATGAAAGTAAGCAACAGTTATAGTCGATCAAGGGGTGCAATATAACCGCTCATAGATTCAATAAGTGTCATCATACTCCTGGGTCTTTATTTCATTTGCAAATTTAAATAATTTTTTGTTGATTTTGTGACAAGCGAGAAATTAAAAATCTGAAAATAGGGGTTTTATACAAACCACTGTAAATTGAATTGAATAATCGGTCCCCGTTTGAACAACTAGATACTCCATTTTGGCGTAAGGGGTATGTTTTGTTAATAGTAATTATAAATCATGGTACTATTTCTTGTTTAAATTGTGTCTTCACAATGAAGATGTTTAACACGTTTTACCGGAGAGTCATCGGATAAGTTTACTTTTCAACGTTTCCTCTACCCGTTTGAGCTTTGTATTGTGATGGTTTTTTAACACACGGGTTGTAATAAAAGTTTTTTTTTATATTCTTCTCTTTTGTTAACTGAGATAAAGAATGGTCCTAAAAGTGTCGCCTAAACAATGACGGAAATCTCGTTCCTAAAATTCATTCGCCTTTCAATCTGACGATGCTTACGGATCTAGCATTTATTGAGACTCAAAACAATTCAATCTTTGCCGATACATCAAATTTACAGAACAAGAATATTTATCTTTGATTAAAAATCTACTAACCTTCAAAATACCGGATTTTTTTTTCAATAAGAGTGGTTTGCTTAATTACGGAAAAAAAACGAGAATCAATCATTTGTACTAAAGCTACTCGTGACAAGCAAATAAGAGAGATCCCTAAATTCGTAAGATGTAACACTCTAGGTAAGACTATGCATAACCAAATGCAATCAAAAATCTGTATAAATAAACCATAGATTTAGAAGTGCTTAAGATAATAAATGATTAACTGTTCGAATGTTTTTTCTTAGAAAACTTCACTTTCAAAACTATACACTGGGTTTTATTACTTTTTGCATTGATTAGCTAAAGGTGTCGTTTCTTTATGAAGTAATGTTGTTTCAAACTCCAATGTTTTTCCTTTTCTATGCAGACTGTCATTTTTATCAGCAATGAATAAAGATTTCGGGTTTTTGTTGGTGTCAGGTACGAGCCATTCTCAATAGTCCGCTTTTCTATCTCTTTGTTTGTTTTCATGCATTGCAGACGGGGAGTATATCATGAATATTAATAATTTTAATAAAAGATTATTTAGTTGACAAATGCGTGTATATGGTTGGAAACAAGGCAGTATAAAAAGGAGTTCTTATTCTACACAAGGGACGTTTCATATACTTGAGGTCAACAACGAAGTGACGCGCGAGGAGAGTTGAATTGAATAATCGGTCCCCGTTTGAACAACTAGATACTCCATTTTGGCGTAAGGGGTATGTTTTGTTAATAGTAATTATAAATCATGGTACTATTTCTTGTTTAAATTGTGTCTTCACAATGAAGATGTTTAACACGTTTTACCGGAGAGTCATCGGATAAGTTTACTTTTCAACGTTTCCTCTACCCGTTTGAGCTTTGTATTGTGATGGTTTTTTAACACACGGGTTGTAATAAAAGTTTTTTTTTATATTCTTCTCTTTTGTTAACTGAGATAAAGAATGGTCCTAAAAGTGTCGCCTAAACAATGACGGAAATCTCGTTCCTAAAATTCATTCGCCTTTCAATCTGACGATGCTTACGGATCTAGCATTTTTTGAGACTCAAAACAATTCAATCTTTGCCGATACATCAAATTTACAGAACAAGAATATTTATCTTTGATTAAAAATCTACTAACCTTCAAAATACCGGATTTTTTTTTCAATAAGAGTGGTTTGCTTAATTACGGAAAAAAAACGAGAATCAATCATTTGTACTAAAGCTACTCGTGACAAGCAAATAAGAGAGATCCCTAAATTCGTAAGATGTAACACTCTAGGTAAGACTATGCATAACCAAATGCAATCAAAAATCTGTATAAATAAACCATAGATTTAGAAGTGCTTAAGATAATAAATGATTAACTGTTCGAATGTTTTTTCTTTGAAAACTTCACTTTCAAAACTATACACTGGGTTTTATTACTTTTTGCATTGATTAGCTAAAGGTGTCGTTTCTTTATGAAGTAATGTTGTTTCAAACTCCAATGTTTTTCCTTTTCTATGCAGACTGTCATTTTTATCAGCAATGAATAAAGATTTCGGGTTTTTGTTGGTGTCAGGTACGAGCCATTCTCAATAGTCCGCTTTTCTATCTCTTTGTTTGTTTTCATGCATTGCAGACGGGGAGTATATCATGAATATTAATAATTTTAATAAAAGATTATTTAGTTGACAAATGCGTGTATATGGTTGGAAACAAGGCAGTATAAAAAGGAGTTCTTATTCTACACAAGGGACGTTTCATATACTTGAGGTCAACAACGAAGTGACGCGCGAGGATAGAGTTGCCGTTCCTTTTTTGGAAGCAACGCCTCGTGTTCTCTCGAAAAACAAGACTCAGAAATGAACGCGATGTAATTCGCTTACAAAATCACTGTTGATCAACCTATATATATTTCTCTTAAATTTTCAATCTAAAAGGTTCATTTAATTAGCATATTTACATTTTACCCTTGTTTGTGCACTGCAAATTTTTTTCAAACACGTCTCTAAATTTTCGATTTGTTAGCATTTTACAGCAGAACAATTTGATATCAATAAATTGGAAAGGGAAAAAGTCGAAAAAAATGCTGTTTAAGAAAAACATTTTTTTTACAATCTACTTTTCCGTTCTCATAATTGTTTTTTGAAAAGATATACGTATTTTATACGTATTTAAGTGTATGCAAATTATTTGTACCATTTTTAGAAAATTCTTAAAGAAGGCGTCCATATATACTTTTAACTAAATCTTAACTATTGTACCAGATCATATTTCCAACCGTAGAGAATTGTTTTTATATGACATCATGCCTTTTGCTTATTGTTTTTTATCGTAGTCATCATCAAACAATTTATTTTTTCTAAGGAGGATTTCTTATCGGTGTAAGGGATTCAGTTGCAAGGTGCAAGCAAATTTAAGGTTCCTGACTTTTCGTGTCATACGATTCTAGTTCATTTAGTAGTGCCTGCTTTAAAATATCCATGAAAGTAAGCAACAGTTATAGTCGATCAAGGGGTGCAATATAACCGCTCATAGATTCAATAAGTGTCATCATACTCCTGGGTCTTTATTTCATTTGCAAATTTAAATAATTTTTTGTTGATTTTGTGACAAGCGAGAAATTAAAAATCTGAAAATAGGGGTTTTATATAAACCACTGTAAATTGAATTGAATAATCGGTCCCCGTTTGAACAACTAGATACTCCATTTTGGCGTAAGGGGTATGTTTTGTTAATAGTAATTATAAATCATGGTACTATTTCTTGTTTAAATTGTGTCTTCACAATGAAGATGTTTAACACGTTTTACCGGAGAGTCATCGGATAAGTTTACTTTTCAACGTTTCCTCTACCCGTTTG
The DNA here is from genome assembly GCA_963971305.1 of Arcuatula senhousia. Taxonomy (NCBI): domain Eukaryota; kingdom Metazoa; phylum Mollusca; class Bivalvia; order Mytilida; family Mytilidae; genus Arcuatula; species Arcuatula senhousia. The sequence goes on along the minus strand of OZ020310.1, from coordinate 29,091,650 downwards.
AGCTTTGTATTGTGATGGTTTTTTAACACACGGGTTGTAATAAAAGTTTTTTTTTATATTCTTCTCTTTTGTTAACTGAGATAAAGAATGGTCCTAAAAGTGTCGCCTAAACAATGACGGAAATCTCGTTCCTAAAATTCATTCGCCTTTCAATCTGACGATGCTTACGGATCTAGCATTTATTGAGACTCAAAACAATTCAATCTTTGCCGATACATCAAATTTACAGAACAAGAATATTTATCTTTGATTAAAAATCTACTAACCTTCAAAATACCGGATTTTTTTTTCAATAAGAGTGGTTTGCTTAATTACGGAAAAAAAACGAGAATCAATCATTTGTACTAAAGCTACTCGTGACAAGCAAATAAGAGAGATCCCTAAATTCGTAAGATGTAACACTCTAGGTAAGACTATGCATAACCAAATGCAATCAAAAATCTGTATAAATAAACCATAGATTTAGAAGTGCTTAAGATAATAAATGATTAACTGTTCGAATGTTTTTTCTTAGAAAACTTCACTTTCAAAACTATACACTGGGTTTTATTACTTTTTGCATTGATTAGCTAAAGGTGTCGTTTCTTTATGAAGTAATGTTGTTTCAAACTCCAATGTTTTTCCTTTTCTATGCAGACTGTCATTTTTATCAGCAATGAATAAAGATTTCGGGTTTTTGTTGGTGTCAGGTACGAGCCATTCTCAATAGTCCGCTTTTCTATCTCTTTGTTTGTTTTCATGCATTGCAGACGGGGAGTATATCATGAATATTAATAATTTTAATAAAAGATTATTTAGTTGACAAATGCGTGTATATGGTTGGAAACAAGGCAGTATAAAAAGGAGTTCTTATTCTACACAAGGGACGTTTCATATACTTGAGGTCAACAACGAAGTGACGCGCGAGGATAGAGTTGCCGTTCCTTTTTTGGAAGCAACGCCTCGTGTTCTCTCGAAAAACAAGACTCAGAAATAAACGCGATGTAATTCGCTTACAAAATCACTGTTGATCAACCTATATATATTTCTCTTAAATTTTCAATCTAAAAGGTTCATTTAATTAGCATATTTACATTTTACCCTTGTTTGTGCACTGCAAATTTTTTTCAAACACGTCTCTAAATTTTCGATTTGTTAGCATTTTACAGCAGAACAATTTGATATCAATAAATTGGAAAGGGAAAAAGTCGAAAAAAATGCTGTTTAAGAAAAACATTTTTTTTACAATCTACTTTTCCGTTCTCATAATTGTTTTTTGAAAAGATATACGTATTTTATACGTATTTAAGTGTATGCAAATTATTTGTACCATTTTTAGAAAATTCTTAAAGAAGGCGTCCATATATACTTTTAACTAAATCTTAACTATTGTACCAGATCATATTTCCAACCGTAGAGAATTGTTTTTATATGACATCATGCCTTTTGCTTATTGTTTTTTATCGTAGTCATCATCAAACAATTTATTTTTTCTAAGGAGGATTTCTTATCGGTGTAAGGGATTCAGTTGCAAGGTGCAAGCAAATTTAAGGTTCCTGACTTTTCGTGTCATACGATTCTAGTTCATTTAGTAGTGCCTGCTTTAAAATATCCATGAAAGTAAGCAACAGTTATAGTCGATCAAGGGGTGCAATATAACCGCTCATAGATTCAATAAGTGTCATCATACTCCTGGGTCTTTATTTCATTTGCAAATTTAAATAATTTTTTGTTGATTTTGTGACAAGCGAGAAATTAAAAATCTGAAAATAGGGGTTTTATACAAACCACTGTAAATTGAATTGAATAATCAGTCCCCGTTTGAACAACTAGATACTCCATTTTGGCGTAAGGGGTATGTTTTGTTAATAGTAATTATAAATCATGGTACTATTTCTTGTTTAAATTGTGTCTTCACAATGAAGATGTTTAACACGTTTTACCGGAGAGTCATCGGATAAGTTTACTTTTCAACGTTTCCTCTACCCGTTTGAGCTTTGTATTGTGATGGTTTTTTAACACACGGGTTGTAATAAAAGTTTTTTTTTATATTCTTCTCTTTTGTTAACTGAGATAAAGAATGGTCCTAAAAGTGACGCCTAAACAATGACGGAAATCTCGTTCCTAAAATTCATTCGCCTTTCAATCTGACGATGCTTACGGATCTAGCATTTATTGAGACTCAAAACAATTCAATCTTTGCCGATACATCAAATTTACAGAACAAGAATATTTATCTTTGATTAAAAATCTACTAACCTTCAAAATACCGGATTTTTTTTTCAATAAGAGTGGTTTGCTTAATTACGGAAAAAAAACGAGAATCAATCATTTGTACTAAAGCTACTCGTGACAAGCAAATAAGAGAGATCCCTAAATTCGTAAGATGTAACACTCTAGGTAAGACTATGCATAACCAAATGCAATCAAAAATCTGTATAAATAAACCATAGATTTAGAAGTGCTTAAGATAATAAATGATTAACTGTTCGAATGTTTTTTCTTAGAAAACTTCACTTTCAAAACTATACACTGGGTTTTATTACTTTTTGCATTGATTAGCTAAAGGTGTCGTTTCTTTATGAAGTAATGTTGTTTCAAACTCCAATGTTTTTCCTTTTCTATGCAGACTGTCATTTTTATCAGCAATGAATAAAGATTTCGGGTTTTTGTTGGTGTCAGGTACGAGCCATTCTCAATAGTCCGCTTTTCTATCTCTTTGTTTGTTTTCATGCATTGCAGACGGGGAGTATATCATGAATATTAATAATTTTAATAAAAGATTATTTAGTTGACAAATGCGTGTATATGGTTGGAAACAAGGCAGTATAAAAAGGAGTTCTTATTCTACACAAGGGACGTTTCATATACTTGAGGTCAACAACGAAGTGACGCGCGAGGATAGAGTTGCCGTTCCTTTTTTGGAAGCAACGCCTCGTGTTCTCTCGAAAAACAAGACTCAGAAATAAACGCGATGTAATTCGCTTACAAAATCACTGTTGATCAACCTATATATATTTCTCTTAAATTTTCAATCTAAAAGGTTCATTTAATTAGCATATTTACATTTTACCCTTGTTTGTGCACTGCAAATTTTTTTCAAACACGTCTCTAAATTTTCGATTTGTTAGCATTTTACAGCAGAACAATTTGATATCAATAAATTGGAAAGGGAAAAAGTCGAAAAAAATGCTGTTTAAGAAAAACATTTTTTTTACAATCTACTTTTCCGTTCTCATAATTGTTTTTTGAAAAGATATACGTATTTTATACGTATTTAAGTGTATGCAAATTATTTGTACCATTTTTAGAAAATTCTTAAAGAAGGCGTCCATATATACTTTTAACTAAATCTTAACTATTGTACCAGATCATATTTCCAACCGTAGAGAATTGTTTTTATATGACATCATGCCTTTTGCTTATTGTTTTTATCGTAGTCATCATCAAACAATTTATTTTTTCTAAGGAGGATTTCTTATCGGTGTAAGGGATTCAGTTGCAAGGTGCAAGCAAATTTAAGGTTCCTGACTTTTCGTGTCATACGATTCTAGTTCATTTAGTAGTGCCTGCTTTAAAATATCCATGAAAGTAAGCAACAGTTATAGTCGATCAAGGGGTGCAATATAACCGCTCATAGATTCAATAAGTGTCATCATACTCCTGGGTCTTTATTTCATTTGCAAATTTAAATAATTTTTTGTTGATTTTGTGACAAGCGAGAAATTAAAAATCTGAAAATACGGGTTTTATACAAACCACTGTAAATTGAATTGAATAATCGGTCCCCGTTTGAACAACTAGATACTCCATTTTGGCGTAAGGGGTATGTTTTGTTAATAGTAATTATAAATCATGGTACTATTTCTTGTTTAAATTGTGTCTTCACAATGAAGATGTTTAACACGTTTTACCGGAGAGTCATCGGGTAAGTTTACTTTTCAACGTTTCCTCTACCCGTTTGAGCTTTGTATTGTGATGGTTTTTTAACACACGGGTTGTAATAAAAGTTTTTTTTATATATTCTTCTCTTTTGTTAACTGAGATAAAGAATGGTCCTAAAAGTGTCGCCTAAACAATGACGGAAATCTCGTTCCTAAAATTCATTCGCCTTTCAATCTGACGATGCTTACGGATCTAGCATTTATTGAGACTCAAAACAATTCAATCTTTGCCGATACATCAAATTTACAGAACAAGAATATTTATCTTTGATTAAAAATCTACTAACCTTCAAAATACCGGATTTTTTTTTCAATAAGAGTGGTTTGCTTAATTACGGAAAAAAAACGAGAATCAATCATTTGTACTAAAGCTACTCGTGACAAGCAAATAAGAGAGATCCCTAAATTCGTAAGATGTAACACTCTAGGTAAGACTATGCATAACCAAATGCAATCAAAAATCTGTATAAATAAACCATAGATTTAGAAGTGCTTAAGATAATAAATGATTAACTGTTCGAATGTTTTTTCTTAGAAAACTTCACTTTCAAAACTATACACTGGGTTTTATTACTTTTTGCATTGATTAGCTAAAGGTGTCGTTTCTTTATGAAGTAATGTTGTTTCAAACTCCAATGTTTTTCCTTTTCTATGCAGACTGTCATTTTTATCAGCAATGAATAAAGATTTCGGGTTTTTGTTGGTGTCAGGTACGAGCCATTCTCAATAGTCCGCTTTTCTATCTCTTTGTTTGTTTTCATGCATTGCAGACGGGGAGTATATCATGAATATTAATAATTTTAATAAAAGATTATTTAGTTGACAAATGCGTGTATATGGTTGGAAACAAGGCAGTATAAAAAGGAGTTCTTATTCTACACAAGGGACGTTTCATATACTTGAGGTCAACAACGAAGTGACGCGCGAGGATAGAGTTGCCGTTCCTTTTTTGGAAGCAACGCCTCGTGTTCTCTCGAAAAACAAGACTCAGAAATGAACGCGATGTAATTCGCTTACAAAATCACTGTTGATCAACCTATATATATTTCTCTTAAATTTTCAATCTAAAAGGTTCATTTAATTAGCATATTTACATTTTACCCTTGTTTGTGCACTGCAAATTTTTTTCAAACACGTCTCTAAATTTTCGATTTGTTAGCATTTTACAGCAGAACAATTTGATATCAATAAATTGGAAAGGGAAAAAGTCGAAAAAAATGCTGTTTAAGAAAAACATTTTTTTTACAATCTACTTTTCCGTTCTCATAATTGTTTTTTGAAAAGATATACGTATTTTATACGTATTTAAGTGTATGCAAATTATTTGTACCATTTTTAGAAAATTCTTAAAGAAGGCGTCCATATATACTTTTAACTAAATCTTAACTATTGTACCAGATCATATTTCCAACCGTAGAGAATTGTTTTTATATGACATCATGCCTTTTGCTTATTGTTTTTTATCGTAGTCATCATCAAACAATTTATTTTTTCTAAGGAGGATTTCTTATCGGTGTAAGGGATTCAGTTGCAAGGTGCAAGCAAATTTAAGGTTCCTGACTTTTCGTGTCATACGATTCTAGTTCATTTAGTAGTGCCTGCTTTAAAATATCCATGAAAGTAAGCAACAGTTATAGTCGATCAAGGGGTGCAATATAACCGCTCATAGATTCAATAAGTGTCATCATACTCCTGGGTCTTTATTTCATTTGCAAATTTAAATAATTTTTTGTTGATTTTGTGACAAGCGAGAAATTAAAAATCTGAAAATAGGGGTTTTATACAAACCACTGTAAATTGAATTGAATAATCGGTCCCCGTTTGAACAACTAGATACTCCATTTTGGCGTAAGGGGTATGTTTTGTTAATAGTAATTATAAATCATGGTACTATTTCTTGTTTAAATTGTGTCTTCACAATGAAGATGTTTAACACGTTTTACCGGAGAGTCATCGGATAAGTTTACTTTTCAACGTTTCCTCTACCCGTTTGAGCTTTGTATTGTGATGGTTTTTTAACACACGGGTTGTAATAAAAGTTTTTTTTTATATTCTTCTCTTTTGTTAACTGAGATAAAGAATGGTCCTAAAAGTGTCGCCTAAACAATGACGGAAATCTCGTTCCTAAAATTCATTCGCCTTTCAATCTGACGATGCTTACGGATCTAGCATTTATTGAGACTCAAAACAATTCAATCTTTGCCGATACATCAAATTTACAGAACAAGAATATTTATCTTTGATTAAAAATCTACTAACCTTCAAAATACCGGATTTTTTTTTCAATAAGAGTGGTTTGCTTAATTACGGAAAAAAAACGAGAATCAATCATTTGTACTAAAGCTACTCGTGACAAGCAAATAAGAGAGATCCCTAAATTCGTAAGATGTAACACTCTAGGTAAGACTATGCATAACCAAATGCAATCAAAAATCTGTATAAATAAACCATAGATTTAGAAGTGCTTAAGATAATAAATGATTAACTGTTCGAATGTTTTTTCTTAGAAAACTTCACTTTCAAAACTATACACTGGGTTTTATTACTTTTTGCATTGATTAGCTAAAGGTGTCGTTTCTTTATGAAGTAATGTTGTTTCAAACTCCAATGTTTTTCCTTTTCTATGCAGACTGTCATTTTTATCAGCAATGAATAAAGATTTCGGGTTTTTGTTGGTGTCAGGTACGAGCCATTCTCAATAGTCCGCTTTTCTATCTCTTTGTTTGTTTTCATGCATTGCAGACGGGGAGTATATCATGAATATTAATAATTTTAATAAAAGATTATTTAGTTGACAAATGCGTGTATATGGTTGGAAACAAGGCAGTATAAAAAGGAGTTCTTATTCTACACAAGGGACGTTTCATATACTTGAGGTCAACAACGAAGTGACGCGCGAGGATAGAGTTGCCGTTCCTTTTTTGGAAGCAACGCCTCGTGTTCTCTCGAAAAACAAGACTCAGAAATAAACGCGATGTAATTCGCTTACAAAATCACTGTTGATCAACCTATATATATTTCTCTTAAATTTTCAATCTAAAAGGTTCATTTAATTAGCATATTTACATTTTACCCTTGTTTGTGCACTGCAAATTTTTTTCAAACACGTCTCTAAATTTTCGATTTGTTAGCATTTTACAGCAGAACAATTTGATATCAATAAATTGGAAAGGGAAAAAGTCGAAAAAAAATGCTGTTTAAGAAAAACATTTTTTTTACAATCTACTTTTCCGTTCTCATAATTGTTTTTTGAAAAGATATACGTATTTTATACGTATTTAAGTGTATGCAAATTATTTGTACCATTTTTAGAAAATTCTTAAAGAAGGCGTCCATATATACTTTTAACTAAATCTTAACTATTGTACCAGATCATATTTCCAACCGTAGAGAATTGTTTTTATATGACATCATGCCTTTTGCTTATTGTTTTTTATCGTAGTCATCATCAAACAATTTATTTTTTCTAAGGAGGATTTCTTATCGGTGTAAGGGATTCAGTTGCAAGGTGCAAGCAAATTTAAGGTTCCTGACTTTTCGTGTCATACGATTCTAGTTCATTTAGTAGTGCCTGCTTTAAAATATCCATGAAAGTAAGCAACAGTTATAGTCGATCAAGGGGTGCAATATAACCGCTCATAGATTCAATAAGTGTCATCATACTCCTGGGTCTTTATTTCATTTGCAAATTTAAATAATTTTTTGTTGATTTTGTGACAAGCGAGAAATTAAAAATCTGAAAATAGGGGTTTTATACAAACCACTGTAAATTGAATTGAATAATCGGTCCCCGTTTGAACAACTAGATACTCCATTTTGGCGTAAGGGGTATGTTTTGTTAATAGTAATTATAAATCATGGTACTATTTCTTGTTTAAATTGTGTCTTCACAATGAAGATGTTTAACACGTTTTACCGGAGAGTCATCGGATAAGTTTACTTTTCAACGTTTCCTCTACCCGTTTGAGCTTTGTATTGTGATGGTTTTTTAACACACGGGTTGTAATAAAAGTTTTTTTTTATATTCTTCTCTTTTGTTAACTGAGATAAAGAATGGTCCTAAAAGTGACGCCTAAACAATGACGGAAATCTCGTTCCTAAAATTCATTCGCCTTTCAATCTGACGATGCTTACGGATCTAGCATTTATTGAGACTCAAAACAATTCAATCTTTGCCGATACATCAAATTTACAGAACAAGAATATTTATCTTTGATTAAAAATCTACTAACCTTCAAAATACCGGATTTTTTTTTCAATAAGAGTGGTTTGCTTAATTACGGAAAAAAAACGAGAATCAATCATTTGTACTAAAGCTACTCGTGACAAGCAAATAAGAGAGATCCCTAAATTCGTAAGATGTAACACTCTAGGTAAGACTATGCATAACCAAATGCAATCAAAAATCTGTATAAATAAACCATAGATTTAGAAGTGCTTAAGATAATAAATGATTAACTGTTCGAACGTTTTTTCTTAGAAAACTTCACTTTCAAAACTATACACTGGGTTTTATTACTTTTTGCATTGATTAGCTAAAGGTGTCGTTTCTTTATGAAGTAATGTTGTTTCAAACTCCAATGTTTTTCCTTTTCTATGCAGACTGTCATTTTTATCAGCAATGAATAAAGATTTCGGGTTTTTGTTGGTGTCAGGTACGAGCCATTCTCAATAGTCCGCTTTTCTATCTCTTTGTTTGTTTTCATGCATTGCAGACGGGGAGTATATCATGAATATTAATAATTTTAATAAAAGATTATTTAGTTGACAAATGCGTGTATATGGTTGGAAACAAGGCAGTATAAAAAGGAGTTCTTATTCTACACAAGGGACGTTTCATATACTTGAGGTCAACAACGAAGTGACGCGCGAGGATAGAGTTGCCGTTCCTTTTTTGGAAGCAACGCCTCGTGTTCTCTCGAAAAACAAGACTCAGAAATAAACGCGATGTAATTCGCTTACAAAATCACTGTTGATCAACCTATATATATTTCTCTTAAATTTTCAATCTAAAAGGTTCATTTAATTAGCATATTTACATTTTACCCTTGTTTGTGCACTGCAAATTTTTTTCAAACACGTCTCTAAATTTTCGATTTGTTAGCATTTTACAGCAGAACAATTTGATATCAATAAATTGGAAAGGGAAAAAGTCGAAAAAAATGCTGTTTAAGAAAAACATTTTTTTACAATCTACTTTTCCGTTCTCATAATTGTTTTTTGAAAAGATATACGTATTTTATACGTATTTAAGTGTATGCAAATTATTTGTACCATTTTTAGAAAATTCTTAAAGAAGGCGTCCATATATACTTTTAACTAAATCTTAACTATTGTACCAGATCATATTTCCAACCGTAGAGAATTGTTTTTATATGACATCATGCCTTTTGCTTATTGTTTTTTATCGTAGTCATCATCAAACAATTTATTTTTTCTAAGGAGGATTTCTTATCGGTGTAAGGGATTCAGTTGCAAGGTGCAAGCAAATTTAAGGTTCCTGACTTTTCGTGTCATACGATTCTAGTTCATTTAGTAGTGCCTGCTTTAAAATATCCATGAAAGTAAGCAACAGTTATAGTCGATCAAGGGGTGCAATATAACCGCTCATAGATTCAATAAGTGTCATCATACTCCTGGGTCTTTATTTCATTTGCAAATTTAAATAATTTTTTGTTGATTTTGTGACAAGCGAGAAATTAAAAATCTGAAAATACGGGTTTTATACAAACCACTGTAAATTGAATTGAATAATCGGTCCCCGTTTGAACAACTAGATACTCCATTTTGGCGTAAGGGGTATGTTTTGTTAATAGTAATTATAAATCATGGTACTATTTCTTGTTTAAATTGTGTCTTCACAATGAAGATGTTTAACACGTTTTACCGGAGAGTCATCGGGTAAGTTTACTTTTCAACGTTTCCTCTACCCGTTTGAGCTTTGTATTGTGATGGTTTTTTAACACACGGGTTGTAATAAAAGTTTTTTTTATATATTCTTCTCTTTTGTTAACTGAGATAAAGAATGGTCCTAAAAGTGTCGCCTAAACAATGACGGAAATCTCGTTCCTAAAATTCATTCGCCTTTCAATCTGACGATGCTTACGGATCTAGCATTTATTGAGACTCAAAACAATTCAATCTTTGCCGATACATCAAATTTACAGAACAAGAATATTTATCTTTGATTAAAAATCTACTAACCTTCAAAATACCGGATTTTTTTTTCAATAAGAGTGGTTTGCTTAATTACGGAAAAAAAACGAGAATCAATCATTTGTACTAAAGCTACTCGTGACAAGCAAATAAGAGAGATCCCTAAATTCGTAAGATGTAACACTCTAGGTAAGACTATGCATAACCAAATGCAATCAAAAATCTGTATAAATAAACCATAGATTTAGAAGTGCTTAAGATAATAAATGATTAACTGTTCGAATGTTTTTTCTTAGAAAACTTCACTTTCAAAACTATACACTGGGTTTTATTACTTTTTGCATTGATTAGCTAAAGGTGTCGTTTCTTTATGAAGTAATGTTGTTTCAAACTCCAATGTTTTTCCTTTTCTATGCAGACTGTCATTTTTATCAGCAATGAATAAAGATTTCGGGTTTTTGTTGGTGTCAGGTACGAGCCATTCTCAATAGTCCGCTTTTCTATCTCTTTGTTTGTTTTCATGCATTGCAGACGGGGAGTATATCATGAATATTAATAATTTTAATAAAAGATTATTTAGTTGACAAATGCGTGTATATGGTTGGAAACAAGGCAGTATAAAAAGGAGTTCTTATTCTACACAAGGGACGTTTCATATACTTGAGGTCAACAACGAAGTGACGCGCGAGGATAGAGTTGCCGTTCCTTTTTTGGAAGCAACGCCTCGTGTTCTCTCGAAAAACAAGACTCAGAAATGAACGCGATGTAATTCGCTTACAAAATCACTGTTGATCAACCTATATATATTTCTCTTAAATTTTCAATCTAAAAGGTTCATTTAATTAGCATATTTACATTTTACCCTTGTTTGTGCACTGCAAATTTTTTTCAAACACGTCTCTAAATTTTCGATTTGTTAGCATTTTACAGCAGAACAATTTGATATCAATAAATTGGAAAGGGAAAAAGTCGAAAAAAATGCTGTTTAAGAAAAACATTTTTTTTACAATCTACTTTTCCGTTCTCATAATTGTTTTTTGAAAAGATATACGTATTTTATACGTATTTAAGTGTATGCAAATTATTTGTACCATTTTTAGAAAATTCTTAAAGAAGGCGTCCATATATACTTTTAACTAAATCTTAACTATTGTACCAGATCATATTTCCAACCGTAGAGAATTGTTTTTATATGACATCATGCCTTTTGCTTATTGTTTTTTATCGTAGTCATCATCAAACAATTTATTTTTTCTAAGGAGGATTTCTTATCGGTGTAAGGGATTCAGTTGCAAGGTGCAAGCAAATTTAAGGTTCCTGACTTTTCGTGTCATACGATTCTAGTTCATTTAGTAGTGCCTGCTTTAAAATATCCATGAAAGTAAGCAACAGTTATAGTCGATCAAGGGGTGCAATATAACCGCTCATAGATTCAATAAGTGTCATCATACTCCTGGGTCTTTATTTCATTTGCAAATTTAAATAATTTTTTGTTGATTTTGTGACAAGCGAGAAATTAAAAATCTGAAAATAGGGGTTTTATACAAACCACTGTAAATTGAATTGAATAATCGGTCCCCGTTTGAACAACTAGATACTCCATTTTGGCGTAAGGGGTATGTTTTGTTAATAGTAATTATAAATCATGGTACTATTTCTTGTTTAAATTGTGTCTTCACAATGAAGATGTTTAACACGTTTTACCGGAGAGTCATCGGGTAAGTTTACTTCTCAACGTTTCCTCTACCCGTTTGAGCTTTGTATTGTGATGGTTTTTTAACACACGGGTTGTAATAAAAGTTTTTTTTATATATTCTTCTCTTTTGTTAACTGAGATAAAGAATGGTCCTAAAAGTGTCGCCTAAACAATGACGGAAATCTCGTTCCTAAAATTCATTCGCCTTTCAATCTGACGATGCTTACGGATCTAGCATTTATTGAGACTCAAAACAATTCAATCTTTGCCGATACATCAAATTTACAGAACAAGAATATTTATCTTTGATTAAAAATCTACTAACCTTCAAAATACCGGATTTTTTTTTCAATAAGAGTGGTTTGCTTAATTACGGAAAAAAAACGAGAATCAATCATTTGTACTAAAGCTACTCGTGACAAGCAAATAAGAGAGATCCCTAAATTCGTAAGATGTAACACTCTAGGTAAGACTATGCATAACCAAATGCAATCAAAAATCTGTATAAATAAACCATAGATTTAGAAGTGCTTAAGATAATAAATGATTAACTGTTCGAATGTTTTTTCTTAGAAAACTTCACTTTCAAAACTATACACTGGGTTTTATTACTTTTTGCATTGATTAGCTAAAGGTGTCGTTTCTTTATGAAGTAATGTTGTTTCAAACTCCAATGTTTTTCCTTTTCTATGCAGACTGTCATTTTTATCAGCAATGAATAAAGATTTCGGGTTTTTGTTGGTGTCAGGTACGAGCCATTCTCAATAGTCCGCTTTTCTATCTCTTTGTTTGTTTTCATGCATTGCAGACGGGGAGTATATCATGAATATTAATAATTTTAATAAAAGATTATTTAGTTGACAAATGCGTGTATATGGTTGGAAACAAGGCAGTATAAAAAGGAGTTCTTATTCTACACAAGGGACGTTTCATATACTTGAGGTCAACAACGAAGTGACGCGCGAGGATAGAGTTGCCGTTCCTTTTTTGGAAGCAACGCCTCGTGTTCTCTCGAAAAACAAGACTCAGAAATGAACGCGATGTAATTCGCTTACAAAATCACTGTTGATCAACCTATATATATTTCTCTTAAATTTTCAATCTAAAAGGTTCATTTAATTAGCATATTTACATTTTACCCTTGTTTGTGCACTGCAAATTTTTTTCAAACACGTCTCTAAATTTTCGATTTGTTAGCATTTTACAGCAGAACAATTTGATATCAATCAATTGGAAAGGGAAAAAGTCGAAAAAAATGCTGTTTAAGAAAAACATTTTTTTTACAATCTACTTTTCCGTTCTCATAATTGTTTTTTGAAAAGATATACGTATTTTATACGTATTTAAGTGTATGCAAATTATTTGTACCATTTTTAGAAAATTCTTAAAGAAGGCGTCCATATATACTTTTAACTAAATCTTAACTATTGTACCAGATCATATTTCCAACCGTAGAGAATTGTTTTTATATGACATCATGCCTTTTGCTTATTGTTTTTTATCGTAGTCATCATCAAACAATTTATTTTTTCTAAGGAGGATTTCTTATCGGTGTAAGGGATTCAGTTGCAAGGTGCAAGCAAATTTAAGGTTCCTGACTTTTCGTGTCATACGATTCTAGTTCATTTAGTAGTGCCTGCTTTAAAATATCCATGAAAGTAAGCAACAGTTATAGTCGATCAAGGGGTGCAATATAACCGCTCATAGATTCAATAAGTGTCATCATACTCCTGGGTCTTTATTTCATTTGCAAATTTAAATAATTTTTTGTTGATTTTGTGACAAGCGAGAAATTAAAAATCTGAAAATAGGGGTTTTATACAAACCACTGTAAATTGAATTGAATAATCGGTCCCCGTTTGAACAACTAGATACTCCATTTTGGCGTAAGGGGTATGTTTTGTTAATAGTAATTATAAATCATGGTACTATTTCTTGTTTAAATTGTGTCTTCACAATGAAGATGTTTAACACGTTTTACCGGAGAGTCATCGGATAAGTTTACTTTTCAACGTTTCCTCTACCCGTTTGAGCTTTGTATTGTGATGGTTTTTTAACACACGGGTTGTAATAAAAGTTTTTTTTTATATTCTTCTCTTTTGTTAACTGAGATAAAGAATGGTCCTAAAAGTGTCGCCTAAACAATGACGGAAATCTCGTTCCTAAAATTCATTCGCCTTTCAATCTGACGATGCTTACGGATCTAGCATTTATTGAGACTCAAAACAATTCAATCTTTGCCGATACATCAAATTTACAGAACAAGAATATTTATCTTTGATTAAAAATCTACTAACCTTCAAAATACCGGATTTTTTTTTCAATAAGAGTGGTTTGCTTAATTACGGAAAAAAAACGAGAATCAATCATTTGTACTAAAGCTACTCGTGACAAGCAAATAAGAGAGATCCCTAAATTCGTAAGATGTAACACTCTAGGTAAGACTATGCATAACCAAATGCAATCAAAAATCTGTATAAATAAACCATAGATTTAGAAGTGCTTAAGATAATAAATGATTAACTGTTCGAATGTTTTTTCTTAGAAAACTTCACTTTCAAAACTATACACTGGGTTTTATTACTTTTTGCATTGATTAGCTAAAGGTGTCGTTTCTTTATGAAGTAATGTTGTTTCAAACTCCAATGTTTTTCCTTTTCTATGCAGACTGTCATTTTTATCAGCAATGAATAAAGATTTCGGGTTTTTGTTGGTGTCAGGTACGAGCCATTCTCAATAGTCCGCTTTTCTATCTCTTTGTTTGTTTTCATGCATTGCAGACGGGGAGTATATCATGAATATTAATAATTTTAATAAAAGATTATTTAGTTGACAAATGCGTGTATATGGTTGGAAACAAGGCAGTATAAAAAGGAGTTCTTATTCTACACAAGGGACGTTTCATATACTTGAGGTCAACAACGAAGTGACGCGCGAGGATAGAGTTGCCGTTCCTTTTTTGGAAGCAACGCCTCGTGTTCTCTCGAAAAACAAGACTCAGAAATGAACGCGATGTAATTCGCTTACAAAATCACTGTTGATCAACCTATATATATTTCTCTTAAATTTTCAATCTAAAAGGTTCATTTAATTAGCATATTTACATTTTACCCTTGTTTGTGCACTGCAAATTTTTTTCAAACACGTCTCTAAATTTTCGATTTGTTAGCATTTTACAGCAGAACAATTTGATATCAATCAATTGGAAAGGGAAAAAGTCGAAAAAAATGCTGTTTAAGAAAAACATTTTTTTTACAATCTACTTTTCCGTTCTCATAATTGTTTTTTGAAAAGATATACGTATTTTATACGTATTTAAGTGTATGCAAATTATTTGTACCATTTTTAGAAAATTCTTAAAGAAGGCGTCCATATATACTTTTAACTAAATCTTAACTATTGTACCAGATCATATTTCCAACCGTAGAGAATTGTTTTTATATGACATCATGCCTTTTGCTTATTGTTTTTTATCGTAGTCATCATCAAACAATTTATTTTTTCTAAGGAGGATTTCTTATCGGTGTAAGGGATTCAGTTGCAAGGTGCAAGCAAATTTAAGGTTCCTGACTTTTCGTGTCATACGATTCTAGTTCATTTAGTAGTGCCTGCTTTAAAATATCCATGAAAGTAAGCAACAGTTATAGTCGATCAAGGGGTGCAATATAACCGCTCATAGATTCAATAAGTGTCATCATACTCCTGGGTCTTTATTTCATTTGCAAATTTAAATAATTTTTTGTTGATTTTGTGACAAGCGAGAAATTAAAAATCTGAAAATAGGGGTTTTATACAAACCACTGTAAATTGAATTGAATAATCGGTCCCCGTTTGAACAACTAGATACTCCATTTTGGCGTAAGGGGTATGTTTTGTTAATAGTAATTATAAATCATGGTACTATTTCTTGTTTAAATTGTGTCTTCACAATGAAGATGTTTAACACGTTTTACCGGAGAGTCATCGGATAAGTTTACTTTTCAACGTTTCCTCTACCCGTTTGAGCTTTGTATTGTGATGGTTTTTTAACACACGGGTTGTAATAAAAGTTTTTTTTTATATTCTTCTCTTTTGTTAACTGAGATAAAGAATGGTCCTAAAAGTGTCGCCTAAACAATGACGGAAATCTCGTTCCTAAAATTCATTCGCCTTTCAATCTGACGATGCTTACGGATCTAGCATTTATTGAGACTCAAAACAATTCAATCTTTGCCGATACATCAAATTTACAGAACAAGAATATTTATCTTTGATTAAAAATCTACTAACCTTCAAAATACCGGATTTTTTTTTCAATAAGAGTGGTTTGCTTAATTACGGAAAAAAAACGAGAATCAATCATTTGTACTAAAGCTACTCGTGACAAGCAAATAAGAGAGATCCCTAAATTCGTAAGATGTAACACTCTAGGTAAGACTATGCATAACCAAATGCAATCAAAAATCTGTATAAATAAACCATAGATTTAGAAGTGCTTAAGATAATAAATGATTAACTGTTCGAATGTTTTTTCTTAGAAAACTTCACTTTCAAAACTATACACTGGGTTTTATTACTTTTTGCATTGATTAGCTAAAGGTGTCGTTTCTTTATGAAGTAATGTTGTTTCAAACTCCAATGTTTTTCCTTTTCTATGCAGACTGTCATTTTTATCAGCAATGAATAAAGATTTCGGGTTTTTGTTGGTGTCAGGTACGAGCCATTCTCAATAGTCCGCTTTTCTATCTCTTTGTTTGTTTTCATGCATTGCAGACGGGGAGTATATCATGAATATTAATAATTTTAATAAAAGATTATTTAGTTGACAAATGCGTGTATATGGTTGGAAACAAGGCAGTATAAAAAGGAGTTCTTATTCTACACAAGGGACGTTTCATATACTTGAGGTCAACAACGAAGTGACGCGCGAGGATAGAGTTGCCGTTCCTTTTTTGGAAGCAACGCCTCGTGTTCTCTCGAAAAACAAGACTCAGAAATGAACGCGATGTAATTCGCTTACAAAATCACTGTTGATCAACCTATATATATTTCTCTTAAATTTTCAATCTAAAAGGTTCATTTAATTAGCATATTTACATTTTACCCTTGTTTGTGCACTGCAAATTTTTTTCAAACACGTCTCTAAATTTTCGATTTGTTAGCATTTTACAGCAGAACAATTTGATATCAATAAATTGGAAAGGGAAAAAGTCGAAAAAAATGCTGTTTAAGAAAAACATTTTTTTTACAATCTACTTTTCCGTTCTCATAATTGTTTTTTGAAAAGATATACGTATTTTATACGTATTTAAGTGTATGCAAATTATTTGTACCATTTTTAGAAAATTCTTAAAGAAGGCGTCCATATATACTTTTAACTAAATCTTAACTATTGTACCAGATCATATTTCCAACCGTAGAGAATTGTTTTTATATGACATCATGCCTTTTGCTTATTGTTTTTTATCGTAGTCATCATCAAACAATTTATTTTTTCTAAGGAGGATTTCTTATCGGTGTAAGGGATTCAGTTGCAAGGTGCAAGCAAATTTAAGGTTCCTGACTTTTCGTGTCATACGATTCTAGTTCATTTAGTAGTGCCTGCTTTAAAATATCCATGAAAGTAAGCAACAGTTATAGTCGATCAAGGGGTGCAATATAACCGCTCATAGATTCAATAAGTGTCATCATACTCCTGGGTCTTTATTTCATTTGCAAATTTAAATAATTTTTTGTTGATTTTGTGACAAGCGAGAAATTAAAAATCTGAAAATAGGGGTTTTATACAAACCACTGTAAATTGAATTGAATAATCGGTCCCCGTTTGAACAACTAGATACTCCATTTTGGCGTAAGGGGTATGTTTTGTTAATAGTAATTATAAATCATGGTACTATTTCTTGTTTAAATTGTGTCTTCACAATGAAGATGTTTAACACGTTTTACCGGAGAGTCATCGGATAAGTTTACTTTTCAACGTTTCCTCTACCCGTTTGAGCTTTGTATTGTGATGGTTTTTTAACACACGGGTTGTAATAAAAGTTTTTTTTTATATTCTTCTCTTTTGTTAACTGAGATAAAGAATGGTCCTAAAAGTGTCGCCTAAACAATGACGGAAATCTCGTTCCTAAAATTCATTCGCCTTTCAATCTGACGATGCTTACGGATCTAGCATTTATTGAGACTCAAAACAATTCAATCTTTGCCGATACATCAAATTTACAGAACAAGAATATTTATCTTTGATTAAAAATCTACTAACCTTCAAAATACCGGATTTTTTTTTCAATAAGAGTGGTTTGCTTAATTACGGAAAAAAAACGAGAATCAATCATTTGTACTAAAGCTACTCGTGACAAGCAAATAAGAGAGATCCCTAAATTTGTAAGATGTAACACTCTAGGTAAGACTATGCATAACCAAATGCAATCAAAAATCTGTATAAATAAACCATAGATTTAGAAGTGCTTAAGATAATAAATGATTAACTGTTCGAATGTTTTTTCTTAGAAAACTTCACTTTCAAAACTATACACTGGGTTTTATTACTTTTTGCATTGATTAGCTAAAGGTGTCGTTTCTTTATGAAGTAATGTTGTTTCAAACTCCAATGTTTTTCCTTTTCTATGCAGACTGTCATTTTTATCAGCAATGAATAAAGATTTCGGGTTTTTGTTGGTGTCAGGTACGAGCCATTCTCAATAGTCCGCTTTTCTATCTCTTTGTTTGTTTTCATGCATTGCAGACGGGGAGTATATCATGAATATTAATAATTTTAATAAAAGATTATTTAGTTGACAAATGCGTGTATATGGTTGGAAACAAGGCAGTATAAAAAGGAGTTCTTATTCTACACAAGGGACGTTTCATATACTTGAGGTCAACAACGAAGTGACGCGCGAGGATAGAGTTGCCGTTCCTTTTTTGGAAGCAACGCCTCGTGTTCTCTCGAAAAACAAGACTCAGAAATGAACGCGATGTAATTCGCTTACAAAATCACTGTTGATCAACCTATATATATTTCTCTTAAATTTTCAATCTAAAAGGTTCATTTAATTAGCATATTTACATTTTACCCTTGTTTGTGCACTGCAAATTTTTTTCAAACACGTCTCTAAATTTTCGATTTGTTAGCATTTTACAGCAGAACAATTTGATATCAATAAATTGGAAAGGGAAAAAGTCGAAAAAAATGCTGTTTAAGAAAAACATTTTTTTTACAATCTACTTTTCCGTTCTCATAATTGTTTTTTGAAAAGATATACGTATTTTATACGTATTTAAGTGTATGCAAATTATTTGTACCATTTTTAGAAAATTCTTAAAGAAGGCGTCCATATATACTTTTAACTAAATCTTAACTATTGTACCAGATCATATTTCCAACCGTAGAGAATTGTTTTTATATGACATCATGCCTTTTGCTTATTGTTTTTTATCGTAGTCATCATCAAACAATTTATTTTTTCTAAGGAGGATTTCTTATCGGTGTAAGGGATTCAGTTGCAAGGTGCAAGCAAATTTAAGGTTCCTGACTTTTCGTGTCATACGATTCTAGTTCATTTAGTAGTGCCTGCTTTAAAATATCCATGAAAGTAAGCAACAGTTATAGTCGATCAAGGGGTGCAATATAACCGCTCATAGATTCAATAAGTGTCATCATACTCCTGGGTCTTTATTTCATTTGCAAATTTAAATAATTTTTTGTTGATTTTGTGACAAGCGAGAAATTAAAAATCTGAAAATAGGGGTTTTATACAAACCACTGTAAATTGAATTGAATAATCGGTCCCCGTTTGAACAACTAGATACTCCATTTTGGCGTAAGGGGTATGTTTTGTTAATAGTAATTATAAATCATGGTACTATTTCTTGTTTAAATTGTGTCTTCACAATGAAGATGTTTAACACGTTTTACCGGAGAGTCATCGGATAAGTTTACTTTTCAACGTTTCCTCTACCCGTTTGAGCTTTGTATTGTGATGGTTTTTTAACACACGGGTTGTAATAAAAGTTTTTTTTTATATTCTTCTCTTTTGTTAACTGAGATAAAGAATGGTCCTAAAAGTGTCGCCTAAACAATGACGGAAATCTCGTTCCTAAAATTCATTCGCCTTTCAATCTGACGATGCTTACGGATCTAGCATTTATTGAGACTCAAAACAATTCAATCTTTGCCGATACATCAAATTTACAGAACAAGAATATTTATCTTTGATTAAAAATCTACTAACCTTCAAAATACCGGATTTTTTTTTCAATAAGAGTGGTTTGCTTAATTACGGAAAAAAAACGAGAATCAATCATTTGTACTAAAGCTACTCGTGACAAGCAAATAAGAGAGATCCCTAAATTCGTAAGATGTAACACTCTAGGTAAGACTATGCATAACCAAATGCAATCAAAAATCTGTATAAATAAACCATAGATTTAGAAGTGCTTAAGATAATAAATGATTAACTGTTCGAATGTTTTTTCTTAGAAAACTTCACTTTCAAAACTATACACTGGGTTTTATTACTTTTTGCATTGATTAGCTAAAGGTGTCGTTTCTTTATGAAGTAATGTTGTTTCAAACTCCAATGTTTTTCCTTTTCTATGCAGACTGTCATTTTTATCAGCAATGAATAAAGATTTCGGGTTTTTGTTGGTGTCAGGTACGAGCCATTCTCAATAGTCCGCTTTTCTATCTCTTTGTTTGTTTTCATGCATTGCAGACGGGGAGTATATCATGAATATTAATAATTTTAATAAAAGATTATTTAGTTGACAAATGCGTGTATATGGTTGGAAACAAGGCAGTATAAAAAGGAGTTCTTATTCTACACAAGGGACGTTTCATATACTTGAGGTCAACAACGAAGTGACGCGCGAGGATAGAGTTGCCGTTCCTTTTTTGGAAGCAACGCCTCGTGTTCTCTCGAAAAACAAGACTCAGAAATGAACGCGATGTAATTCGCTTACAAAATCACTGTTGATCAACCTATATATATTTCTCTTAAATTTTCAATCTAAAAGGTTCATTTAATTAGCATATTTACATTTTACCCTTGTTTGTGCACTGCAAATTTTTTTCAAACACGTCTCTAAATTTTCGATTTGTTAGCATTTTACAGCAGAACAATTTGATATCAATAAATTGGAAAGGGAAAAAGTCGAAAAAAATGCTGTTTAAGAAAAACATTTTTTTTACAATCTACTTTTCCGTTCTCATAATTGTTTTTTGAAAAGATATACGTATTTTATACGTATTTAAGTGTATGCAAATTATTTGTACCATTTTTAGAAAATTCTTAAAGAAGGCGTCCATATATACTTTTAACTAAATCTTAACTATTGTACCAGATCATATTTCCAACCGTAGAGAATTGTTTTTATATGACATCATGCCTTTTGCTTATTGTTTTTTATCGTAGTCATCATCAAACAATTTATTTTTTCTAAGGAGGATTTCTTATCGGTGTAAGGGATTCAGTTGCAAGGTGCAAGCAAATTTAAGGTTCCTGACTTTTCGTGTCATACGATTCTAGTTCATTTAGTAGTGCCTGCTTTAAAATATCCATGAAAGTAAGCAACAGTTATAGTCGATCAAGGGGTGCAATATAACCGCTCATAGATTCAATAAGTGTCATCATACTCCTGGGTCTTTATTTCATTTGCAAATTTAAATAATTTTTTGTTGATTTTGTGACAAGCGAGAAATTAAAAATCTGAAAATAGGGGTTTTATACAAACCACTGTAAATTGAATTGAATAATCGGTCCCCGTTTGAACAACTAGATACTCCATTTTGGCGTAAGGGGTATGTTTTGTTAATAGTAATTATAAATCATGGTACTATTTCTTGTTTAAATTGTGTCTTCACAATGAAGATGTTTAACACGTTTTACCGGAGAGTCATCGGATAAGTTTACTTTTCAACGTTTCCTCTACCCGTTTGAGCTTTGTATTGTGATGGTTTTTTAACACACGGGTTGTAATAAAAGTTTTTTTTTATATTCTTCTCTTTTGTTAACTGAGATAAAGAATGGTCCTAAAAGTGTCGCCTAAACAATGACGGAAATCTCGTTCCTAAAATTCATTCGCCTTTCAATCTGACGATGCTTACGGATCTAGCATTTATTGAGACTCAAAACAATTCAATCTTTGCCGATACATCAAATTTACAGAACAAGAATATTTATCTTTGATTAAAAATCTACTAACCTTCAAAATACCGGATTTTTTTTTCAATAAGAGTGGTTTGCTTAATTACGGAAAAAAAACGAGAATCAATCATTTGTACTAAAGCTACTCGTGACAAGCAAACAAGAGAGATCCCTAAATTCGTAAGATGTAACACTCTAGGTAAGACTATGCATAACCAAATGCAATCAAAAATCTGTATAAATAAACCATAGATTTAGAAGTGCTTAAGATAATAAATGATTAACTGTTCGAATGTTTTTTCTTAGAAAACTTCACTTTCAAAACTATACACTGGGTTTTATTACTTTTTGCATTGATTAGCTAAAGGTGTCGTTTCTTTATGAAGTAATGTTGTTTCAAACTCCAATGTTTTTCCTTTTCTATGCAGACTGTCATTTTTATCAGCAATGAATAAAGATTTCGGGTTTTTGTTGGTGTCAGGTACGAGCCATTCTCAATAGTCCGCTTTTCTATCTCTTTGTTTGTTTTCATGCATTGCAGACGGGGAGTATATCATGAATATTAATAATTTTAATAAAAGATTATTTAGTTGACAAATGCGTGTATATGGTTGGAAACAAGGCAGTATAAAAAGGAGTTCTTATTCTACACAAGGGACGTTTCATATACTTGAGGTCAACAACGAAGTGACGCGCGAGGATAGAGTTGCCGTTCCTTTTTTGGAAGCAACGCCTCGTGTTCTCTCGAAAAACAAGACTCAGAAATGAACGCGATGTAATTCGCTTACAAAATCACTGTTGATCAACCTATATATATTTCTCTTAAATTTTCAATCTAAAAGGTTCATTTAATTAGCATATTTACATTTTACCCTTGTTTGTGCACTGCAAATTTTTTTCAAACACGTCTCTAAATTTTCGATTTGTTAGCATTTTACAGCAGAACAATTTGATATCAATAAATTGGAAAGGGAAAAAGTCGAAAAAAATGCTGTTTAAGAAAAACATTTTTTTTACAATCTACTTTTCCGTTCTCATAATTGTTTTTTGAAAAGATATACGTATTTTATACGTATTTAAGTGTATGCAAATTATTTGTACCATTTTTAGAAAATTCTTAAAGAAGGCGTCCATATATACTTTTAACTAAATCTTAACTATTGTACCAGATCATATTTCCAACCGTAGAGAATTGTTTTTATATGACATCATGCCTTTTGCTTATTGTTTTTTATCGTAGTCATCATCAAACAATTTATTTTTTCTAAGGAGGATTTCTTATCGGTGTAAGGGATTCAGTTGCAAGGTGCAAGCAAATTTAAGGTTCCTGACTTTTCGTGTCATACGATTCTAGTTCATTTAGTAGTGCCTGCTTTAAAATATCCATGAAAGTAAGCAACAGTTATAGTCGATCAAGGGGTGCAATATAACCGCTCATAGATTCAATAAGTGTCATCATACTCCTGGGTCTTTATTTCATTTGCAAATTTAAATAATTTTTTGTTGATTTTGTGACAAGCGAGAAATTAAAAATCTGAAAATAGGGGTTTTATACAAACCACTGTAAATTGAATTGAATAATCGGTCCCCGTTTGAACAACTAGATACTCCATTTTGGCGTAAGGGGTATGTTTTGTTAATAGTAATTATAAATCATGGTACTATTTCTTGTTTAAATTGTGTCTTCACAATGAAGATGTTTAACACGTTTTACCGGAGAGTCATCGGATAAGTTTACTTTTCAACGTTTCCTCTACCCGTTTGAGCTTTGTATTGTGATGGTTTTTTAACACACGGGTTGTAATAAAAGTTTTTTTTTTTCTTCTCTTTTGTTAACTGAGATAAAGAATGGTCCTAAAAGTGACGCCTAAACAATGACGGAAATCTCGTTCCTAAAATTCATTCGCCTTTCAATCTGACGATGCTTACGGATCTAGCATTTATTGAGACTCAAAACAATTCAATCTTTGCCGATACATCAAATTTACAGAACAAGAATATTTATCTTTGATTAAAAATCTACTAACCTTCAAAATACCGGATTTTTTTTTCAATAAGAGTGGTTTGCTTAATTACGGAAAAAAAACGAGAATCAATCATTTGTACTAAAGCTACTCGTGACAAGCAAATAAGAGAGATCCCTAAATTCGTAAGATGTAACACTCTAGGTAAGACTATGCATAACCAAATGCAATCAAAAATCTGTATAAATAAACCATAGATTTAGAAGTGCTTAAGATAATAAATGATTAACTGTTCGAATGTTTTTTCTTAGAAAACTTCACTTTCAAAACTATACACTGGGTTTTATTACTTTTTGCATTGATTAGCTAAAGGTGTCGTTTCTTTATGAAGTAATGTTGTTTCAAACTCCAATGTTTTTCCTTTTCTATGCAGACTGTCATTTTTATCAGCAATGAATAAAGATTTCGGGTTTTTGTTGGTGTCAGGTACGAGCCATTCTCAATAGTCCGCTTTTCTATCTCTTTGTTTGTTTTCATGCATTGCAGACGGGGAGTATATCATGAATATTAATAATTTTAATAAAAGATTATTTAGTTGACAAATGCGTGTATATGGTTGGAAACAAGGCAGTATAAAAAGGAGTTCTTATTCTACACAAGGGACGTTTCATATACTTGAGGTCAACAACGAAGTGACGCGCGAGGATAGAGTTGCCGTTCCTTTTTTGGAAGCAACGCCTCGTGTTCTCTCGAAAAACAAGACTCAGAAATAAACGCGATGTAATTCGCTTACAAAATCACTGTTGATCAACCTATATATATTTCTCTTAAATTTTCAATCTAAAAGGTTCATTTAATTAGCATATTTACATTTTACCCTTGTTTGTGCACTGCAAATTTTTTTCAAACACGTCTCTAAATTTTCGATTTGTTAGCATTTTACAGCAGAACAATTTGATATCAATAAATTGGAAAGGGAAAAAGTCGAAAAAAATGCTGTTTAAGAAAAACATTTTTTTACAATCTACTTTTCCGTTCTCATAATTGTTTTTTGAAAAGATATACGTATTTTATACGTATTTAAGTGTATGCAAATTATTTGTACCATTTTTAGAAAATTCTTAAAGAAGGCGTCCATATATACTTTTAACTAAATCTTAACTATTGTACCAGATCATATTTCCAACCGTAGAGAATTGTTTTTATATGACATCATGCCTTTTGCTTATTGTTTTTTATCGTAGTCATCATCAAACAATTTATTTTTTCTAAGGAGGATTTCTTATCGGTGTAAGGGATTCAGTTGCAAGGTGCAAGCAAATTTAAGGTTCCTGACTTTTCGTGTCATACGATTCTAGTTCATTTAGTAGTGCCTGCTTTAAAATATCCATGAAAGTAAGCAACAGTTATAGTCGATCAAGGGGTGCAATATAACCGCTCATAGATTCAATAAGTGTCATCATACTCCTGGGTCTTTATTTCATTTGCAAATTTAAATAATTTTTTGTTGATTTTGTGACAAGCGAGAAATTAAAAATCTGAAAATAGGGGTTTTATACAAACCACTGTAAATTGAATTGAATAATCGGTCCCCGTTTGAACAACTAGATACTCCATTTTGGCGTAAGGGGTATGTTTTGTTAATAGTAATTATAAATCATGGTACTATTTCTTGTTTAAATTGTGTCTTCACAATGAAGATGTTTAACACGTTTTACCGGAGAGTCATCGGATAAGTTTACTTTTCAACGTTTCCTCTACCCGTTTGAGCTTTGTATTGTGATGGTTTTTTAACACACGGGTTGTAATAAAAGTTTTTTTTTATATTCTTCTCTTTTGTTAACTGAGATAAAGAATGGTCCTAAAAGTGTCGCCTAAACAATGACGGAAATCTCGTTCCTAAAATTCATTCGCCTTTCAATCTGACGATGCTTACGGATCTAGCATTTATTGAGACTCAAAACAATTCAATCTTTGCCGATACATCAAATTTACAGAACAAGAATATTTATCTTTGATTAAAAATCTACTAACCTTCAAAATACCGGATTTTTTTTTCAATAAGAGTGGTTTGCTTAATTACGGAAAAAAAACGAGAATCAATCATTTGTACTAAAGCTACTCGTGACAAGCAAATAAGAGAGATCCCTAAATTCGTAAGATGTAACACTCTAGGTAAGACTATGCATAACCAAATGCAATCAAAAATCTGTATAAATAAACCATAGATTTAGAAGTGCTTAAGATAATAAATGATTAACTGTTCGAATGTTTTTTCTTAGAAAACTTCACTTTCAAAACTATACACTGGGTTTTATTACTTTTTGCATTGATTAGCTAAAGGTGTCGTTTCTTTATGAAGTAATGTTGTTTCAAACTCCAATGTTTTTCCTTTTCTATGCAGACTGTCATTTTTATCAGCAATGAATAAAGATTTCGGGTTTTTGTTGGTGTCAGGTACGAGCCATTCTCAATAGTCCGCTTTTCTATCTCTTTGTTTGTTTTCATGCATTGCAGACGGGGAGTATATCATGAATATTAATAATTTTAATAAAAGATTATTTAGTTGACAAATGCGTGTATATGGTTGGAAACAAGGCAGTATAAAAAGGAGTTCTTATTCTACACAAGGGACGTTTCATATACTTGAGGTCAACAACGAAGTGACGCGCGAGGATAGAGTTGCCGTTCCTTTTTTGGAAGCAACGCCTCGTGTTCTCTCGAAAAATAAGACTCAGAAATGAACGCGATGTAATTCGCTTACAAAATCACTGTTGATCAACCTATATATATTTCTCTTAAATTTTCAATCTAAAAGGTTCATTTAATTAGCATATTTACATTTTACCCTTGTTTGTGCACTGCAAATTTTTTTCAAACACGTCTCTAAATTTTCGATTTGTTAGCATTTTACAGCAGAACAATTTGATATCAATAAATTGGAAAGGGAAAAAGTCGAAAAAAATGCTGTTTAAGAAAAACATTTTTTTTACAATCTACTTTTCCGTTCTCATAATTGTTTTTTGAAAAGATATACGTATTTTATACGTATTTAAGTGTATGCAAATTATTTGTACCATTTTTAGAAAATTCTTAAAGAAGGCGTCCATATATACTTTTAACTAAATCTTAACTATTGTACCAGATCATATTTCCAACCGTAGAGAATTGTTTTTATATGACATCATGCCTTTTGCTTATTGTTTTTTATCGTAGTCATCATCAAACAATTTATTTTTTCTAAGGAGGATTTCTTATCGGTGTAAGGGATTCAGTTGCAAGGTGCAAGCAAATTTAAGGTTCCTGACTTTTCGTGTCATACGATTCTAGTTCATTTAGTAGTGCCTGCTTTAAAATATCCATGAAAGTAAGCAACAGTTATAGTCGATCAAGGGGTGCAATATAACCGCTCATAGATTCAATAAGTGTCATCATACTCCTGGGTCTTTATTTCATTTGCAAATTTAAATAATTTTTTGTTGATTTTGTGACAAGCGAGAAATTAAAAATCTGAAAATACGGGTTTTATACAAACCACTGTAAATTGAATTGAATAATCGGTCCCCGTTTGAACAACTAGATACTCCATTTTGGCGTAAGGGGTATGTTTTGTTAATAGTAATTATAAATCATGGTACTATTTCTTGTTTAAATTGTGTCTTCACAATGAAGATGTTTAACACGTTTTACCGGAGAGTCATCGGGTAAGTTTACTTTTCAACGTTTCCTCTACCCGTTTGAGCTTTGTATTGTGATGGTTTTTTAACACACGGGTTGTAATAAAAGTTTTTTTTATATATTCTTCTCTTTTGTTAACTGAGATAAAGAATGGTCCTAAAAGTGTCGCCTAAACAATGACGGAAATCTCGTTCCTAAAATTCATTCGCCTTTCAATCTGACGATGCTTACGGATCTAGCATTTATTGAGACTCAAAACAATTCAATCTTTGCCGATACATCAAATTTACAGAACAAGAATATTTATCTTTGATTAAAAATCTACTAACCTTCAAAATACCGGATTTTTTTTTCAATAAGAGTGGTTTGCTTAATTACGGAAAAAAAACGAGAATCAATCATTTGTACTAAAGCTACTCGTGACAAGCAAATAAGAGAGATCCCTAAATTCGTAAGATGTAACACTCTAGGTAAGACTATGCATAACCAAATGCAATCAAAAATCTGTATAAATAAACCATAGATTTAGAAGTGCTTAAGATAATAAATGATTAACTGTTCGAATGTTTTTTCTTAGAAAACTTCACTTTCAAAACTATACACTGGGTTTTATTACTTTTTGCATTGATTAGCTAAAGGTGTCGTTTCTTTATGAAGTAATGTTGTTTCAAACTCCAATGTTTTTCCTTTTCTATGCAGACTGTCATTTTTATCAGCAATGAATAAAGATTTCGGGTTTTTGTTGGTGTCAGGTACGAGCCATTCTCAATAGTCCGCTTTTCTATCTCTTTGTTTGTTTTCATGCATTGCAGACGGGGAGTATATCATGAATATTAATAATTTTAATAAAAGATTATTTAGTTGACAAATGCGTGTATATGGTTGGAAACAAGGCAGTATAAAAAGGAGTTCTTATTCTACACAAGGGACGTTTCATATACTTGAGGTCAACAACGAAGTGACGCGCGAGGATAGAGTTGCCGTTCCTTTTTTGGAAGCAACGCCTCGTGTTCTCTCGAAAAACAAGACTCAGAAATAAACGCGATGTAATTCGCTTACAAAATCACTGTTGATCAACCTATATATATTTCTCTTAAATTTTCAATCTAAAAGGTTCATTTAATTAGCATATTTACATTTTACCCTTGTTTGTGCACTGCAAATTTTTTTCAAACACGTCTCTAAATTTTCGATTTGTTAGCATTTTACAGCAGAACAATTTGATATCAATAAATTGGAAAGGGAAAAAGTCGAAAAAAATGCTGTTTAAGAAAAACATTTTTTTTACAATCTACTTTTCCGTTCTCATAATTGTTTTTTGAAAAGATATACGTATTTTATACGTATTTAAGTGTATGCAAATTATTTGTACCATTTTTAGAAAATTCTTAAAGAAGGCGTCCATATATACTTTTAACTAAATCTTAACTATTGTACCAGATCATATTTCCAACCGTAGAGAATTGTTTTTATATGACATCATGCCTTTTGCTTATTGTTTTTTATCGTAGTCATCATCAAACAATTTATTTTTTCTAAGGAGGATTTCTTATCGGTGTAAGGGATTCAGTTGCAAGGTGCAAGCAAATTTAAGGTTCCTGACTTTTCGTGTCATACGATTCTAGTTCATTTAGTAGTGCCTGCTTTAAAATATCCATGAAAGTAAGCAACAGTTATAGTCGATCAAGGGGTGCAATATAACCGCTCATAGATTCAATAAGTGTCATCATACTCCTGGGTCTTTATTTCATTTGCAAATTTAAATAATTTTTTGTTGATTTTGTGACAAGCGAGAAATTAAAAATCTGAAAATACGGGTTTTATACAAACCACTGTAAATTGAATTGAATAATCGGTCCCCGTTTGAACAACTAGATACTCCATTTTGGCGTAAGGGGTATGTTTTGTTAATAGTAATTATAAATCATGGTACTATTTCTTGTTTAAATTGTGTCTTCACAATGAAGATGTTTAACACGTTTTACCGGAGAGTCATCGGGTAAGTTTACTTTTCAACGTTTCCTCTACCCGTTTGAGCTTTGTATTGTGATGGTTTTTTAACACACGGGTTGTAATAAAAGTTTTTTTTATATATTCTTCTCTTTTGTTAACTGAGATAAAGAATGGTCCTAAAAGTGTCGCCTAAACAATGACGGAAATCTCGTTCCTAAAATTCATTCGCCTTTCAATCTGACGATGCTTACGGATCTAGCATTTATTGAGACTCAAAACAATTCAATCTTTGCCGATACATCAAATTTACAGAACAAGAATATTTATCTTTGATTAAAAATCTACTAACCTTCAAAATACCGGATTTTTTTTTCAATAAGAGTGGTTTGCTTAATTACGGAAAAAAAACGAGAATCAATCATTTGTACTAAAGCTACTCGTGACAAGCAAATAAGAGAGATCCCTAAATTCGTAAGATGTAACACTCTAGGTAAGACTATGCATAACCAAATGCAATCAAAAATCTGTATAAATAAACCATAGATTTAGAAGTGCTTAAGATAATAAATGATTAACTGTTCGAATGTTTTTTCTTAGAAAACTTCACTTTCAAAACTATACACTGGGTTTTATTACTTTTTGCATTGATTAGCTAAAGGTGTCGTTTCTTTATGAAGTAATGTTGTTTCAAACTCCAATGTTTTTCCTTTTCTATGCAGACTGTCATTTTTATCAGCAATGAATAAAGATTTCGGGTTTTTGTTGGTGTCAGGTACGAGCCATTCTCAATAGTCCGCTTTTCTATCTCTTTGTTTGTTTTCATGCATTGCAGACGGGGAGTATATCATGAATATTAATAATTTTAATAAAAGATTATTTAGTTGACAAATGCGTGTATATGGTTGGAAACAAGGCAGTATAAAAAGGAGTTCTTATTCTACACAAGGGACGTTTCATATACTTGAGGTCAACAACGAAGTGACGCGCGAGGATAGAGTTGCCGTTCCTTTTTTGGAAGCAACGCCTCGTGTTCTCTCGAAAAACAAGACTCAGAAATAAACGCGATGTAATTCGCTTACAAAATCACTGTTGATCAACCTATATATATTTCTCTTAAATTTTCAATCTAAAAGGTTCATTTAATTAGCATATTTACATTTTACCCTTGTTTGTGCACTGCAAATTTTTTTCAAACACGTCTCTAAATTTTCGATTTGTTAGCATTTTACAGCAGAACAATTTGATATCAATAAATTGGAAAGGGAAAAAGTCGGAAAAAATGCTGTTTAAGAAAAACATTTTTTTTACAATCTACTTTTCCGTTCTCATAATTGTTTTTTGAAAAGATATGCGTATTTTATACGTATTTAAGTGTATGCAAATTATTTGTACCATTTTTAGAAAATTCTTAAAGAAGGCGTCCATATATACTTTTAACTAAATCTTAACTATTGTACCAGATCATATTTCCAACCGTAGAGAATTGTTTTTATATGACATCATGCCTTTTGCTTATTGTTTTTTATCGTAGTCATCATCAAACAATTTATTTTTTCTAAGGAGGATTTCTTATCGGTGTAAGGGATTCAGTTGCAAGGTGCAAGCAAATTAAAGGTTCCTGACTTTTCGTGTCATACGATTCTAGTTCATTTAGTAGTGCCTGCTTTAAAATATCCATGAAAGTAAGCAACAGTTATAGTCGATCAAGGGGTGCAATATAACCGCTCATAGATTCAATAAGTGTCATCATACTCCTGGGTCTTTATTTCATTTGCAAATTTAAATAATTTTTTGTTGATTTTGTGACAAGCGAGAAATTAAAAATCTGAAAATAGGGGTTTTATACAAACCACTGTAAATTGAATTGAATAATCGGTCCCCGTTTGAACAACTAGATACTCCATTTTGGCGTAAGGGGTATGTTTTGTTAATAGTAATTATAAATCATGGTACTATTTCTTGTTTAAATTGTGTCTTCACAATGAAGATGTTTAACACGTTTTACCGGAGAGTCATCGGATAAGTTTACTTTTCAACGTTTCCTCTACCCGTTTGAGCTTTGTATTGTGATGGTTTTTTAACACACGGGTTGTAATAAAAGTTTTTTTTTATATTCTTCTCTTTTGTTAACTGAGATAAAGAATGGTCCTAAAAGTGTCGCCTAAACAATGACGGAAATCTCGTTCCTAAAATTCATTCGCCTTTCAATCTGACGATGCTTACGGATCTAGCATTTATTGAGACTCAAAACAATTCAATCTTTGCCGATACATCAAATTTACAGAACAAGAATATTTATCTTTGATTAAAAATCTACTAACCTTCAAAATACCGGATTTTTTTTTCAATAAGAGTGGTTTGCTTAATTACGGAAAAAAAACGAGAATCAATCATTTGTACTAAAGCTACTCGTGACAAGCAAATAAGAGAGATCCCTAAATTCGTAAGATGTAACACTCTAGGTAAGACTATGCATAACCAAATGCAATCAAAAATCTGTATAAATAAACCATAGATTTAGAAGTGCTTAAGATAATAAATGATTAACTGTTCGAATGTTTTTTCTTAGAAAACTTCACTTTCAAAACTATACACTGGGTTTTATTACTTTTTGCATTGATTAGCTAAAGGTGTCGTTTCTTTATGAAGTAATGTTGTTTCAAACTCCAATGTTTTTCCTTTTCTATGCAGACTGTCATTTTTATCAGCAATGAATAAAGATTTCGGGTTTTTGTTGGTGTCAGGTACGAGCCATTCTCAATAGTCCGCTTTTCTATCTCTTTGTTTGTTTTCATGCATTGCAGACGGGGAGTATATCATGAATATTAATAATTTTAATAAAAGATTATTTAGTTGACAAATGCGTGTATATGGTTGGAAACAAGGCAGTATAAAAAGGAGTTCTTATTCTACACAAGGGACGTTTCATATACTTGAGGTCAACAACGAAGTGACGCGCGAGGATAGAGTTGCCGTTCCTTTTTTGGAAGCAACGCCTCGTGTTCTCTCGAAAAACAAGACTCAGAAATAAACGCGATGTAATTCGCTTACAAAATCACTGTTGATCAACCTATATATATTTCTCTTAAATTTTCAATCTAAAAGGTTCATTTAATTAGCATATTTACATTTTACCCTTGTTTGTGCACTGCAAATTTTTTTCAAACACGTCTCTAAATTTTCGATTTGTTAGCATTTTACAGCAGAACAATTTGATATCAATAAATTGGAAAGGGAAAAAGTCGAAAAAAATGCTGTTTAAGAAAAACATTTTTTTTACAATCTACTTTTCCGTTCTCATAATTGTTTTTTGAAAAGATATACGTATTTTATACGTATTTAAGTGTATGCAAATTATTTGTACCATTTTTAGAAAATTCTTAAAGAAGGCGTCCATATATACTTTTAACTAAATCTTAACTATTGTACCAGATCATATTTCCAACCGTAGAGAATTGTTTTTATATGACATCATGCCTTTTGCTTATTGTTTTTTATCGTAGTCATCATCAAACAATTTATTTTTTCTAAGGAGGATTTCTTATCGGTGTAAGGGATTCAGTTGCAAGGTGCAAGCAAATTTAAGGTTCCTGACTTTTCGTGTCATACGATTCTAGTTCATTTAGTAGTGCCTGCTTTAAAATATCCATGAAAGTAAGCAACAGTTATAGTCGATCAAGGGGTGCAATATAACCGCTCATAGATTCAATAAGTGTCATCATACTCCTGGGTCTTTATTTCATTTGCAAATTTAAATAATTTTTTGTTGATTTTGTGACAAGCGAGAAATTAAAAATCTGAAAATACGGGTTTTATACAAACCACTGTAAATTGAATTGAATAATCGGTCCCCGTTTGAACAACTAGATACTCCATTTTGGCGTAAGGGGTATGTTTTGTTAATAGTAATTATAAATCATGGTACTATTTCTTGTTTAAATTGTGTCTTCACAATGAAGATGTTTAACACGTTTTACCGGAGAGTCATCGGGTAAGTTTACTTTTCAACGTTTCCTCTACCCGTTTGAGCTTTGTATTGTGATGGTTTTTTAACACACGGGTTGTAATAAAAGTTTTTTTTATATATTCTTCTCTTTTGTTAACTGAGATAAAGAATGGTCCTAAAAGTGTCGCCTAAACAATGACGGAAATCTCGTTCCTAAAATTCATTCGCCTTTCAATCTGACGATGCTTACGGATCTAGCATTTATTGAGACTCAAAACAATTCAATCTTTGCCGATACATCAAATTTACAGAACAAGAATATTTATCTTTGATTAAAAATCTACTAACCTTCAAAATACCGGATTTTTTTTTCAATAAGAGTGGTTTGCTTAATTACGGAAAAAAAACGAGAATCAATCATTTGTACTAAAGCTACTCGTGACAAGCAAATAAGAGAGATCCCTAAATTCGTAAGATGTAACACTCTAGGTAAGACTATGCATAACCAAATGCAATCAAAAATCTGTATAAATAAACCATAGATTTAGAAGTGCTTAAGATAATAAATGATTAACTGTTCGAATGTTTTTTCTTAGAAAACTTCACTTTCAAAACTATACACTGGGTTTTATTACTTTTTGCATTGATTAGCTAAAGGTGTCGTTTCTTTATGAAGTAATGTTGTTTCAAACTCCAATGTTTTTCCTTTTCTATGCAGACTGTCATTTTTATCAGCAATGAATAAAGATTTCGGGTTTTTGTTGGTGTCAGGTACGAGCCATTCTCAATAGTCCGCTTTTCTATCTCTTTGTTTGTTTTCATGCATTGCAGACGGGGAGTATATCATGAATATTAATAATTTTAATAAAAGATTATTTAGTTGACAAATGCGTGTATATGGTTGGAAACAAGGCAGTATAAAAAGGAGTTCTTATTCTACACAAGGGACGTTTCATATACTTGAGGTCAACAACGAAGTGACGCGCGAGGATAGAGTTGCCGTTCCTTTTTTGGAAGCAACGCCTCGTGTTCTCTCGAAAAACAAGACTCAGAAATAAACGCGATGTAATTCGCTTACAAAATCACTGTTGATCAACCTATATATATTTCTCTTAAATTTTCAATCTAAAAGGTTCATTTAATTAGCATATTTACATTTTACCCTTGTTTGTGCACTGCAAATTTTTTTCAAACACGTCTCTAAATTTTCGATTTGTTAGCATTTTACAGCAGAACAATTTGATATCAATAAATTGGAAAGGGAAAAAGTCGAAAAAAATGCTGTTTAAGAAAAACATTTTTTTTACAATCTACTTTTCCGTTCTCATAATTGTTTTTTGAAAAGATATGCGTATTTTATACGTATTTAAGTGTATGCAAATTATTTGTACCATTTTTAGAAAATTCTTAAAGAAGGCGTCCATATATACTTTTAACTAAATCTTAACTATTGTACCAGATCATATTTCCAACCGTAGAGAATTGTTTTTATATGACATCATGCCTTTTGCTTATTGTTTTTTATCGTAGTCATCATCAAACAATTTATTTTTTCTAAGGAGGATTTCTTATCGGTGTAAGGGATTCAGTTGCAAGGTGCAAGCAAATTAAAGGTTCCTGACTTTTCGTGTCATACGATTCTAGTTCATTTAGTAGTGCCTGCTTTAAAATATCCATGAAAGTAAGCAACAGTTATAGTCGATCAAGGGGTGCAATATAACCGCTCATAGATTCAATAAGTGTCATCATACTCCTGGGTCTTTATTTCATTTGCAAATTTAAATAATTTTTTGTTGATTTTGTGACAAGCGAGAAATTAAAAATCTGAAAATAGGGGTTTTATACAAACCACTGTAAATTGAATTGAATAATCGGTCCCCGTTTGAACAACTAGATACTCCATTTTGGCGTAAGGGGTATGTTTTGTTAATAGTAATTATAAATCATGGTACTATTTCTTGTTTAAATTGTGTCTTCACAATGAAGATGTTTAACACGTTTTACCGGAGAGTCATCGGATAAGTTTACTTTTCAACGTTTCCTCTACCCGTTTGAGCTTTGTATTGTGATGGTTTTTTAACACACGGGTTGTAATAAAAGTTTTTTTTTATATTCTTCTCTTTTGTTAACTGAGATAAAGAATGGTCCTAAAAGTGTCGCCTAAACAATGACGGAAATCTCGTTCCTAAAATTCATTCGCCTTTCAATCTGACGATGCTTAGGGATCTAGCATTTATTGAGACTCAAAACAATTCAATCTTTGCCGATACATCAAATTTACAGAACAAGAATATTTATCTTTGATTAAAAATCTACTAACCTTCAAAATACCGGATTTTTTTTTCAATAAGAGTGGTTTGCTTAATTACGGAAAAAAAACGAGAATCAATCATTTGTACTAAAGCTACTCGTGACAAGCAAATAAGAGAGATCCCTAAATTCGTAAGATGTAACACTCTAGGTAAGACTATGCATAACCAAATGCAATCAAAAATCTGTATAAATAAACCATAGATTTAGAAGTGCTTAAGATAATAAATGATTAACTGTTCGAATGTTTTTTCTTAGAAAACTTCACTTTCAAAACTATACACTGGGTTTTATTACTTTTTGCATTGATTAGCTAAAGGTGTCGTTTCTTTATGAAGTAATGTTGTTTCAAACTCCAATGTTTTTCCTTTTCTATGCAGACTGTCATTTTTATCAGCAATGAATAAAGATTTCGGGTTTTTGTTGGTGTCAGGTACGAGCCATTCTCAATAGTCCGCTTTTCTATCTCTTTGTTTGTTTTCATGCATTGCAGACGGGGAGTATATCATGAATATTAATAATTTTAATAAAAGATTATTTAGTTGACAAATGCGTGTATATGGTTGGAAACAAGGCAGTATAAAAAGGAGTTCTTATTCTACACAAGGGACGTTTCATATACTTGAGGTCAACAACGAAGTGACGCGCGAGGATAGAGTTGCCGTTCCTTTTTTGGAAGCAACGCCTCGTGTTCTCTCGAAAAACAAGACTCAGAAATAAACGCGATGTAATTCGCTTACAAAATCACTGTTGATCAACCTATATATATTTCTCTTAAATTTTCAATCTAAAAGGTTCATTTAATTAGCATATTTACATTTTACCCTTGTTTGTGCACTGCAAATTTTTTTCAAACACGTCTCTAAATTTTCGATTTGTTAGCATTTTACAGCAGAACAATTTGATATCAATAAATTGGAAAGGGAAAAAGTCGAAAAAAATGCTGTTTAAGAAAAACATTTTTTTTACAATCTACTTTTCCGTTCTCATAATTGTTTTTTGAAAAGATATACGTATTTTATACGTATTTAAGTGTATGCAAATTATTTGTACCATTTTTAGAAAATTCTTAAAGAAGGCGTCCATATATACTTTTAACTAAATCTTAACTATTGTACCAGATCATATTTCCAACCGTAGAGAATTGTTTTTATATGACATCATGCCTTTTGCTTATTGTTTTTTATCGTAGTCATCATCAAACAATTTATTTTTTCTAAGGAGGATTTCTTATCGGTGTAAGGGATTCAGTTGCAAGGTGCAAGCAAATTTAAGGTTCCTGACTTTTCGTGTCATACGATTCTAGTTCATTTAGTAGTGCCTGCTTTAAAATATCCATGAAAGTAAGCAACAGTTATAGTCGATCAAGGGGTGCAATATAACCGCTCATAGATTCAATAAGTGTCATCATACTCCTGGGTCTTTATTTCATTTGCAAATTTAAATAATTTTTTGTTGATTTTGTGACAAGCGAGAAATTAAAAATCTGAAAATACGGGTTTTATACAAACCACTGTAAATTGAATTGAATAATCGGTCCCCGTTTGAACAACTAGATACTCCATTTTGGCGTAAGGGGTATGTTTTGTTAATAGTAATTATAAATCATGGTACTATTTCTTGTTTAAATTGTGTCTTCACAATGAAGATGTTTAACACGTTTTACCGGAGAGTCATCGGGTAAGTTTACTTTTCAACGTTTCCTCTACCCGTTTGAGCTTTGTATTGTGATGGTTTTTTAACACACGGGTTGTAATAAAAGTTTTTTTTATATATTCTTCTCTTTTGTTAACTGAGATAAAGAATGGTCCTAAAAGTGTCGCCTAAACAATGACGGAAATCTCGTTCCTAAAATTCATTCGCCTTTCAATCTGACGATGCTTACGGATCTAGCATTTATTGAGACTCAAAACAATTCAATCTTTGCCGATACATCAAATTTACAGAACAAGAATATTTATCTTTGATTAAAAATCTACTAACCTTCAAAATACCGGATTTTTTTTTCAATAAGAGTGGTTTGCTTAATTACGGAAAAAAAACGAGAATCAATCATTTGTACTAAAGCTACTCGTGACAAGCAAATAAGAGAGATCCCTAAATTCGTAAGATGTAACACTCTAGGTAAGACTATGCATAACCAAATGCAATCAAAAATCTGTATAAATAAACCATAGATTTAGAAGTGCTTAAGATAATAAATGATTAACTGTTCGAATGTTTTTTCTTAGAAAACTTCACTTTCAAAACTATACACTGGGTTTTATTACTTTTTGCATTGATTAGCTAAAGGTGTCGTTTCTTTATGAAGTAATGTTGTTTCAAACTCCAATGTTTTTCCTTTTCTATGCAGACTGTCATTTTTATCAGCAATGAATAAAGATTTCGGGTTTTTGTTGGTGTCAGGTACGAGCCATTCTCAATAGTCCGCTTTTCTATCTCTTTGTTTGTTTTCATGCATTGCAGACGGGGAGTATATCATGAATATTAATAATTTTAATAAAAGATTATTTAGTTGACAAATGCGTGTATATGGTTGGAAACAAGGCAGTATAAAAAGGAGTTCTTATTCTACACAAGGGACGTTTCATATACTTGAGGTCAACAACGAAGTGACGCGCGAGGATAGAGTTGCCGTTCCTTTTTTGGAAGCAACGCCTCGTGTTCTCTCGAAAAACAAGACTCAGAAATAAACGCGATGTAATTCGCTTACAAAATCACTGTTGATCAACCTATATATATTTCTCTTAAATTTTCAATCTAAAAGGTTCATTTAATTAGCATATTTACATTTTACCCTTGTTTGTGCACTGCAAATTTTTTTCAAACACGTCTCTAAATTTTCGATTTGTTAGCATTTTACAGCAGAACAATTTGATATCAATAAATTGGAAAGGGAAAAAGTCGAAAAAAATGCTGTTTAAGAAAAACATTTTTTTTACAATCTACTTTTCCGTTCTCATAATTGTTTTTTGAAAAGATATGCGTATTTTATACGTATTTAAGTGTATGCAAATTATTTGTACCATTTTTAGAAAATTCTTAAAGAAGGCGTCCATATATACTTTTAACTAAATCTTAACTATTGTACCAGATCATATTTCCAACCGTAGAGAATTGTTTTTATATGACATCATGCCTTTTGCTTATTGTTTTTTATCGTAGTCATCATCAAACAATTTATTTTTTCTAAGGAGGATTTCTTATCGGTGTAAGGGATTCAGTTGCAAGGTGCAAGCAAATTAAAGGTTCCTGACTTTTCGTGTCATACGATTCTAGTTCATTTAGTAGTGCCTGCTTTAAAATATCCATGAAAGTAAGCAACAGTTATAGTCGATCAAGGGGTGCAATATAACCGCTCATAGATTCAATAAGTGTCATCATACTCCTGGGTCTTTATTTCATTTGCAAATTTAAATAATTTTTTGTTGATTTTGTGACAAGCGAGAAATTAAAAATCTGAAAATACGGGTTTTATACAAACCACTGTAAATTGAATTGAATAATCGGTCCCCGTTTGAACAACTAGATACTCCATTTTGGCGTAAGGGGTATGTTTTGTTAATAGTAATTATAAATCATGGTACTATTTCTTGTTTAAATTGTGTCTTCACAATGAAGATGTTTAACACGTTTTACCGGAGAGTCATCGGGTAAGTTTACTTTTCAACGTTTCCTCTACCCGTTTGAGCTTTGTATTGTGATGGTTTTTTAACACACGGGTTGTAATAAAAGTTTTTTTTATATATTCTTCTCTTTTGTTAACTGAGATAAAGAATGGTCCTAAAAGTGTCGCCTAAACAATGACGGAAATCTCGTTCCTAAAATTCATTCGCCTTTCAATCTGACGATGCTTACGGATCTAGCATTTATTGAGACTCAAAACAATTCAATCTTTGCCGATACATCAAATTTACAGAACAAGAATATTTATCTTTGATTAAAAATCTACTAACCTTCAAAATACCGGATTTTTTTTTCAATAAGAGTGGTTTGCTTAATTACGGAAAAAAAACGAGAATCAATCATTTGTACTAAAGCTACTCGTGACAAGCAAATAAGAGAGATCCCTAAATTCGTAAGATGTAACACTCTAGGTAAGACTATGCATAACCAAATGCAATCAAAAATCTGTATAAATAAACCATAGATTTAGAAGTGCTTAAGATAATAAATGATTAACTGTTCGAATGTTTTTTCTTAGAAAACTTCACTTTCAAAACTATACACTGGGTTTTATTACTTTTTGCATTGATTAGCTAAAGGTGTCGTTTCTTTATGAAGTAATGTTGTTTCAAACTCCAATGTTTTTCCTTTTCTATGCAGACTGTCATTTTTATCAGCAATGAATAAAGATTTCGGGTTTTTGTTGGTGTCAGGTACGAGCCATTCTCAATAGTCCGCTTTTCTATCTCTTTGTTTGTTTTCATGCATTGCAGACGGGGAGTATATCATGAATATTAATAATTTTAATAAAAGATTATTTAGTTGACAAATGCGTGTATATGGTTGGAAACAAGGCAGTATAAAAAGGAGTTCTTATTCTACACAAGGGACGTTTCATATACTTGAGGTCAACAACGAAGTGACGCGCGAGGATAGAGTTGCCGTTCCTTTTTTGGAAGCAACGCCTCGTGTTCTCTCGAAAAACAAGACTCAGAAATAAACGCGATGTAATTCGCTTACAAAATCACTGTTGATCAACCTATATATATTTCTCTTAAATTTTCAATCTAAAAGGTTCATTTAATTAGCATATTTACATTTTACCCTTGTTTGTGCACTGCAAATTTTTTTCAAACACGTCTCTAAATTTTCGATTTGTTAGCATTTTACAGCAGAACAATTTGATATCAATAAATTGGAAAGGGAAAAAGTCGAAAAAAATGCTGTTTAAGAAAAACATTTTTTTTACAATCTACTTTTCCGTTCTCATAATTGTTTTTTGAAAAGATATGCGTATTTTATACGTATTTAAGTGTATGCAAATTATTTGTACCATTTTTAGAAAATTCTTAAAGAAGGCGTCCATATATACTTTTAACTAAATCTTAACTATTGTACCAGATCATATTTCCAACCGTAGAGAATTGTTTTTATATGACATCATGCCTTTTGCTTATTGTTTTTTATCGTAGTCATCATCAAACAATTTATTTTTTCTAAGGAGGATTTCTTATCGGTGTAAGGGATTCAGTTGCAAGGTGCAAGCAAATTAAAGGTTCCTGACTTTTCGTGTCATACGATTCTAGTTCATTTAGTAGTGCCTGCTTTAAAATATCCATGAAAGTAAGCAACAGTTATAGTCGATCAAGGGGTGCAATATAACCGCTCATAGATTCAATAAGTGTCATCATACTCCTGGGTCTTTATTTCATTTGCAAATTTAAATAATTTTTTGTTGA
Organism: Arcuatula senhousia; assembly: GCA_963971305.1. Lineage (NCBI taxonomy): Eukaryota > Metazoa > Mollusca > Bivalvia > Mytilida > Mytilidae > Arcuatula > Arcuatula senhousia. Next base: position 29,050,492 of record OZ020310.1, on the reverse strand, counting down.
TTTTGTGACAAGCGAGAAATTAAAAATCTGAAAATAGGGGTTTTATACAAACCACTGTAAATTGAATTGAATAATCGGTCCCCGTTTGAACAACTAGATACTCCATTTTGGCGTAAGGGGTATGTTTTGTTAATAGTAATTATAAATCATGGTACTATTTCTTGTTTAAATTGTGTCTTCACAATGAAGATGTTTAACACGTTTTACCGGAGAGTCATCGGATAAGTTTACTTTTCAACGTTTCCTCTACCCGTTTGAGCTTTGTATTGTGATGGTTTTTTAACACACGGGTTGTAATAAAAGTTTTTTTTTATATTCTTCTCTTTTGTTAACTGAGATAAAGAATGGTCCTAAAAGTGTCGCCTAAACAATGACGGAAATCTCGTTCCTAAAATTCATTCGCCTTTCAATCTGACGATGCTTACGGATCTAGCATTTATTGAGACTCAAAACAATTCAATCTTTGCCGATACATCAAATTTACAGAACAAGAATATTTATCTTTGATTAAAAATCTACTAACCTTCAAAATACCGGATTTTTTTTTCAATAAGAGTGGTTTGCTTAATTACGGAAAAAAAACGAGAATCAATCATTTGTACTAAAGCTACTCGTGACAAGCAAATAAGAGAGATCCCTAAATTCGTAAGATGTAACACTCTAGGTAAGACTATGCATAACCAAATGCAATCAAAAATCTGTATAAATAAACCATAGATTTAGAAGTGCTTAAGATAATAAATGATTAACTGTTCGAATGTTTTTTCTTAGAAAACTTCACTTTCAAAACTATACACTGGGTTTTATTACTTTTTGCATTGATTAGCTAAAGGTGTCGTTTCTTTATGAAGTAATGTTGTTTCAAACTCCAATGTTTTTCCTTTTCTATGCAGACTGTCATTTTTATCAGCAATGAATAAAGATTTCGGGTTTTTGTTGGTGTCAGGTACGAGCCATTCTCAATAGTCCGCTTTTCTATCTCTTTGTTTGTTTTCATGCATTGCAGACGGGGAGTATATCATGAATATTAATAATTTTAATAAAAGATTATTTAGTTGACAAATGCGTGTATATGGTTGGAAACAAGGCAGTATAAAAAGGAGTTCTTATTCTACAAAAGGGACGTTTCATATACTTGAGGTCAACAACGAAGTGACGCGCGAGGATAGAGTTGCCGTTCCTTTTTTGGAAGCAACGCCTCGTGTTCTCTCGAAAAACAAGACTCAGAAATAAACGCGATGTAATTCGCTTACAAAATCACTGTTGATCAACCTATATATATTTCTCTTAAATTTTCAATCTAAAAGGTTCATTTAATTAGCATATTTACATTTTACCCTTGTTTGTGCACTGCAAATTTTTTTCAAACACGTCTCTAAATTTTCGATTTGTTAGCATTTTACAGCAGAACAATTTGATATCAATAAATTGGAAAGGGAAAAAGTCGAAAAAAATGCTGTTTAAGAAAAACATTTTTTTTACAATCTACTTTTCCGTTCTCATAATTGTTTTTTGAAAAGATATACGTATTTTATACGTATTTAAGTGTATGCAAATTATTTGTACCATTTTAAGAAAATTCTTAAAGAAGGCGTCCATATATACTTTTAACTAAATCTTAACTATTGTACCAGATCATATTTCCAACCGTAGAGATTTGTTTTTATATGACATCATGCCTTTTGCTTATTGTTTTTTATCGTAGTCATCATCAAACAATTTATTTTTTCTAAGGAGGATTTCTTATCGGTGTAAGGGATTCAGTTGCAAGGTGCAAGCAAATTTAAGGTTCCTGACTTTTCGTGTCATACGATTCTAGTTCATTTAGTAGTGCCTGCTTTAAAATATCCATGAAAGTAAGCAACAGTTATAGTCGATCAAGGGGTGCAATATAACCGCTCATAGATTCAATAAGTGTCATCATACTCCTGGGTCTTTATTTCATTTGCAAATTTAAATAATTTTTTGTTGATTTTGTGACAAGCGAGAAATTAAAAATCTGAAAATACGGGTTTTATACAAACCACTGTAAATTGAATTGAATAATCGGTCCCCGTTTGAACAACTAGATACTCCATTTTGGCGTAAGGGGTATGTTTTGTTAATAGTAATTATAAATCATGGTACTATTTCTTGTTTAAATTGTGTCTTCACAATGAAGATGTTTAACACGTTTTACCGGAGAGTCATCGGGTAAGTTTACTTTTCAACGTTTCCTCTACCCGTTTGAGCTTTGTATTGTGATGGTTTTTTAACACACGGGTTGTAATAAAAGTTTTTTTTATATATTCTTCTCTTTTGTTAACTGAGATAAAGAATGGTCCTAAAAGTGTCGCCTAAACAATGACGGAAATCTCGTTCCTAAAATTCATTCGCCTTTCATTCTGACGATGCTTACGGATCTAGCATTTATTGAGACTCAAAACAATTCAATCTTTGCCGATACATCAAATTTACAGAACAAGAATATTTATCTTTGATTAAAAATCTACTAACCTTCAAAATACCGGATTTTTTTTTCAATAAGAGTGGTTTGCTTAATTACGGAAAAAAAACGAGAATCAATCATTTGTACTAAAGCTACTCGTGACAAGCAAATAAGAGAGATCCCTAAATTCGTAAGATGTAACACTCTAGGTAAGACTATGCATAACCAAATGCAATCAAAAATCTGTATAAATAAACCATAGATTTAGAAGTGCTTAAGATAATAAATGATTAACTGTTCGAATGTTTTTTCTTAGAAAACTTCACTTTCAAAACTATACACTGGGTTTTATTACTTTTTGCATTGATTAGCTAAAGGTGTCGTTTCTTTATGAAGTAATGTTGTTTCAAACTCCAATGTTTTTCCTTTTCTATGCAGACTGTCATTTTTATCAGCAATGAATAAAGATTTCGGGTTTTTGTTGGTGTCAGGTACGAGCCATTCTCAATAGTCCGCTTTTCTATCTCTTTGTTTGTTTTCATGCATTGCAGACGGGGAGTATATCATGAATATTAATAATTTTAATAAAAGATTATTTAGTTGACAAATGCGTGTATATGGTTGGAAACAAGGCAGTATAAAAAGGAGTTCTTATTCTACACAAGGGACGTTTCATATACTTGAGGTCAACAACGAAGTGACGCGCGAGGATAGAGTTGCCGTTCCTTTTTTGGAAGCAACGCCTCGTGTTCTCTCGAAAAACAAGACTCAGAAATAAACGCGATGTAATTCGCTTACAAAATCACTGTTGATCAACCTATATATATTTCTCTTAAATTTTCAATCTAAAAGGTTCATTTAATTAGCATATTTACATTTTACCCTTGTTTGTGCACTGCAAATTTTTTTCAAACACGTCTCTAAATTTTCGATTTGTTAGCATTTTACAGCAGAACAATTTGATATCAATAAATTGGAAAGGGAAAAAGTCGAAAAAAATGCTGTTTAAGAAAAACATTTTTTTTACAATCTACTTTTCCGTTCTCATAATTGTTTTTTGAAAAGATATACGTATTTTATACGTATTTAAGTGTATGCAAATTATTTGTACCATTTTAAGAAAATTCTTAAAGAAGGCGTCCATATATACTTTTAACTAAATCTTAACTATTGTACCAGATCATATTTCCAACCGTAGAGATTTGTTTTTATATGACATCATGCCTTTTGCTTATTGTTTTTTATCGTAGTCATCATCAAACAATTTATTTTTTCTAAGGAGGATTTCTTATCGGTGTAAGGGATTCAGTTGCAAGGTGCAAGCAAATTTAAGGTTCCTGACTTTTCGTGTCATACGATTCTAGTTCATTTAGTAGTGCCTGCTTTAAAATATCCATGAAAGTAAGCAACAGTTATAGTCGATCAAGGGGTGCAATATAACCGCTCATAGATTCAATAAGTGTCATCATACTCCTGGGTCTTTATTTCATTTGCAAATTTAAATAATTTTTTGTTGATTTTGTGACAAGCGAGAAATTAAAAATCTGAAAATACGGGTTTTATACAAACCACTGTAAATTGAATTGAATAATCGGTCCCCGTTTGAACAACTAGATACTCCATTTTGGCGTAAGGGGTATGTTTTGTTAATAGTAATTATAAATCATGGTACTATTTCTTGTTTAAATTGTGTCTTCACAATGAAGATGTTTAACACGTTTTACCGGAGAGTCATCGGGTAAGTTTACTTTTCAACGTTTCCTCTACCCGTTTGAGCTTTGTATTGTGATGGTTTTTTAACACACGGGTTGTAATAAAAGTTTTTTTTATATATTCTTCTCTTTTGTTAACTGAGATAAAGAATGGTCCTAAAAGTGTCGCCTAAACAATGACGGAAATCTCGTTCCTAAAATTCATTAGATAGATAGATAGATAGATAGATAGATAGATAGATAATATTTATTTAAAGTCGATATAGGTTAATAACAAATAAACACAAGCTCTGAAGAGCTTTTGATCGACATACATGACATAAAAACATACATAAAAACAGGAATCTTGGACATTACATAGACACACATAGATATAGACACAAATATCAGTCAATGAGCATGCAAGACATACACAATTAAATATAAATACATACATAAAAGTCAGACAAAACGTTAAATATGAAGCATAGCATAAAACTAAAGCAAATAATAAAACTGATTAGCACAGCTGCAAAAAGGCATGCAAAGCACTAGCAACGTAATAGTAAAATGCAAAAAGACAGAAGCATTAACTTGCATATGGTGGGCCCAGTTCAAACACACCAGATCAGGTTATTGAGTACACATAAAGCACTGACAGGTTTTTCCATTCCAAGATTGAAGCAAATTTTTGAACTGGCCAAAATTACCTTCTGATCTGATGTGTTCGGGGAGCTCATTCCACAAAACAGCAGCACTATACCTGAGGGACTGTTTCCCAAATTTTTCTGTTCTTATTCTAGGAACATCTACAATATTCGAGTATCGAAAACTATATTTAGTATTTTTAAATTGTACAATATCATGTAAGCAAGGTGGGGCAGTTCTATACAGAATCTTAAAGGTTTCAATAGCCATGGTACGCATACGTCTTATATAAAGTGATGGAACATTTGCAATAATCAGAAGTTGTTCGTAAGTGCTGTCATAATCGTTATAAATAAATCGAAGCGCTCGTTCCTGAATTTTTTCGAGCTTTTTTGTGTTTGTTTTTGAACAAAAGTGCCAAGCCAAAGGGCAAAAATTGAAATTTGATAAAATGAAGGTGTGGAAAATAGTTATTTTATTAAGCCGAGATAGATAGGAGCCAATTCGTTTGAGAACATTTAGCTGTTGGGACGCCTTACGACACAAACTTTTGATATGACAGTCAAAATTTAACTGATAGTCTATATCTATACCTAATAGTTTAACAACATCGTCACATGTAATATTTGCATTGTCTATACTAAATACAGGTGTCTTATCATGTGTTTTGTTCCCAACAGCCAACGCCTGAAATTTGTCAGGGTTGGCTTGCATACAGTTAGATTTGAACCACTCAATTAAAACTACACTTTCTTCTTCTAGAGTATTAATAACAGTATTGTAATCAGGATGACAAAAAGATAAGGTGTTATCATCAGCGTAGTTATACAAGGTGCCTTTTTGAATAAAATAAAAAATATCGTTTATAAAAACGTTGAATAGAAGCGGACCTAAAATAGAGCCCTGTGGCACACCTTTGTTTATATTTGCCCATTGACTTACGATGCCTTCAACTTTGATTTGTTGTTTTCTATTAGATAAATAGTCCTGTAAAAGTTTAACTGATTGGTCTGATAAGCCATAAGCTGAAAGTTTACAAAGTAAAATGTTATGTGGAAGGCAATCAAATGCTTTTGATAAATCCATAAGGATTGCTGCTATAAAGTAATTTTTGTCCAATGCAATTTTCCAATCTTCTAACAGTCTGATTAGAGTGGTTTGACAACCATGACCCTTTCTAAATGCACATAAAAAATTATCGAAAATATTTTCAAAATAATCTGACAATTGATTTGATAAAATTTTCTCGAATACCTTTGACATAATAGGTAAAATACTAACTGGTCTATAATTTTTTACCTCTAGTGGATTCTGTTTTTTGAAAAGGGGTGTTACTTGAGCTAGTTTCAGTTTGTCAGGAAACACACTACTCTTTATTGATGAGTTGACAAGTTTAGTAATATGAGTATTCAAAATTGGGGCACTTGCCTGCAAAAGTTTTGCCGAAATATTGTCAACTCCAGTGGCTTTTTTAATGTTTATTTTGGTAATGACTTTGGTCACAGCTTCCTCAGTTGTAGGAGCAAATTCAAATATGGGAATATCAGGTTTATTTTCTTTAATTTCGATAATGCTTCGGTGTGTTTCTGGACAAAATGAGACCCCCTTTCCAATATCTTTAGCCACATTGACAAAAAATTCATTAAAAGTATCACACACCTCTTTAGTGTTATTTACAATCATTCGCCTTTCATTCTGACGATGCTTACGGATCTAGCATTTATTGAGACTCAAAACAATTCAATCTTTGCCGATACATCAAATTTACAGAACAAGAATATTTATCTTTGATTAAAAATCTACTAACCTTCAAAATACCGGATTTTTTTTTCAATAAGAGTGGTTTGCTTAATTACGGAAAAAAAACGAGAATCAATCATTTGTACTAAAGCTACTCGTGACAAGCAAATAAGAGAGATCCCTAAATTCGTAAGATGTAACACTCTAGGTAAGACTATGCATAACCAAATGCAATCAAAAATCTGTATAAATAAACCATAGATTTAGAAGTGCTTAAGATAATAAATGATTAACTGTTCGAATGTTTTTTCTTAGAAAACTTCACTTTCAAAACTATACACTGGGTTTTATTACTTTTTGCATTGATTAGCTAAAGGTGTCGTTTCTTTATGAAGTAATGTTGTTTCAAACTCCAATGTTTTTCCTTTTCTATGCAGACTGTCATTTTTATCAGCAATGAATAAAGATTTCGGGTTTTTGTTGGTGTCAGGTACGAGCCATTCTCAATAGTCCGCTTTTCTATCTCTTTGTTTGTTTTCATGCATTGCAGACGGGGAGTATATCATGAATATTAATAATTTTAATAAAAGATTATTTAGTTGACAAATGCGTGTATATGGTTGGAAACAAGGCAGTATAAAAAGGAGTTCTTATTCTACACAAGGGACGTTTCATATACTTGAGGTCAACAACGAAGTGACGCGCGAGGATAGAGTTGCCGTTCCTTTTTTGGAAGCAACGCCTCGTGTTCTCTCGAAAAACAAGACTCAGAAATAAACGCGATGTAATTCGCTTACAAAATCACTGTTGATCAACCTATATATATTTCTCTTAAATTTTCAATCTAAAAGGTTCATTTAATTAGCATATTTACATTTTACCCTTGTTTGTGCACTGCAAATTTTTTTCAAACACGTCTCTAAATTTTCGATTTGTTAGCATTTTACAGCAGAACAATTTGATATCAATAAATTGGAAAGGGAAAAAGTCGAAAAAAATGCTGTTTAAGAAAAACATTTTTTTTACAATCTACTTTTCCGTTCTCATAATTGTTTTTTGAAAAGATATACGTATTTTATACGTATTTAAGTGTATGCAAATTATTTGTACCATTTTAAGAAAATTCTTAAAGAAGGCGTCCATATATACTTTTAACTAAATCTTAACTATTGTACCAGATCATATTTCCAACCGTAGAGATTTGTTTTTATATGACATCATGCCTTTTGCTTATTGTTTTTTATCGTAGTCATCATCAAACAATTTATTTTTTCTAAGGAGGATTTCTTATCGGTGTAAGGGATTCAGTTGCAAGGTGCAAGCAAATTTAAGGTTCCTGACTTTTCGTGTCATACGATTCTAGTTCATTTAGTAGTGCCTGCTTTAAAATATCCATGAAAGTAAGCAACAGTTATAGTCGATCAAGGGGTGCAATATAACCGCTCATAGATTCAATAAGTGTCATCATACTCCTGGGTCTTTATTTCATTTGCAAATTTAAATAATTTTTTGTTGATTTTGTGACAAGCGAGAAATTAAAAATCTGAAAATACGGGTTTTATACAAACCACTGTAAATTGAATTGAATAATCGGTCCTCGTTTGAACAACTAGATACTCCATTTTGGCGTAAGGGGTATGTTTTGTTAATAGTAATTATAAATCATGGTACTATTTCTTGTTTAAATTGTGTCTTCACAATGAAGATGTTTAACACGTTTTACCGGAGAGTCATCGGGTAAGTTTACTTTTCAACGTTTCCTCTACCCGTTTGAGCTTTGTATTGTGATGGTTTTTTAACACACGGGTTGTAATAAAAGTTTTTTTTATATATTCTTCTCTTTTGTTAACTGAGATAAAGAATGGTCCTAAAAGTGTCGCCTAAACAATGACGGAAATCTCGTTCCTAAAATTCATTCGCCTTTCATTCTGACGATGCTTACGGATCTAGCATTTATTGAGACTCAAAACAATTCAATCTTTGCCGATACATCAAATTTACAGAACAAGAATATTTATCTTTGATTAAAAATCTACTAACCTTCAAAATACCGGATTTTTTTTTCAATAAGAGTGGTTTGCTTAATTACGGAAAAAAACGAGAATCAATCATTTGTACTAAAGCTACTCGTGACAAGCAAATAAGAGAGATCCCTAAATTCGTAAGATGTAACACTCTAGGTAAGACTATGCATAACCAAATGCAATCAAAAATCTGTATAAATAAACCATAGATTTAGAAGTGCTTAAGATAATAAATGATTAACTGTTCGAATGTTTTTTCTTAGAAAACTTCACTTTCAAAACTATACACTGGGTTTTATTACTTTTTGCATTGATTAGCTAAAGGTGTCGTTTCTTTGTGAAGTAATGTTGTTTCAAACTCCAATGTTTTTCCTTTTCTATGCAGACTGTCATTTTTATCAGCAATGAATAAAGATTTCGGGTTTTTGTTGGTGTCAGGTACGAGCCATTCTCAATAGTCCGCTTTTCTATCTCTTTGTTTGTTTTCATGCATTGCAGACGGGGAGTATATCATGAATATTAATAATTTTAATAAAAGATTATTTAGTTGACAAATGCGTGTATATGGTTGGAAACAAGGCAGTATAAAAAGGAGTTCTTATTCTATACAAGGGACGTTTCATATACTTGAGGTCAACAACGAAGTGACGCGCGAGGATAGAGTTGCCGTTCCTTTTTTGGAAGCAACGCCTCGTGTTCTCTCGAAAAACAAGACTCAGAAATGAACGCGATGTAATTCGCTTACAAAATCACTGTTGATCAACCTATATATATTTCTCTTAAATTTTCAATCTAAAAGGTTCATTTAATTAGCATATTTACATTTTACCCTTGTTTGTGCACTGCAAATTTTTTTCAAACACGTCTCTAAATTTTCGATTTGTTAGCATTTTACAGCAGAACAATTTGATATCAATAAATTGGAAAGGGAAAAAGTCGAAAAAAATGCTGTTTAAGAAAAACATTTTTTTTACAATCTACTTTTCCGTTCTCATAATTGTTTTTTGAAAAGATATACGTATTTTATACGTATTTAAGTGTATGCAAATTATTTGTACCATTTTTAGAAAATTCTTAAAGAAGGCGTCCATATATACTTTTAACTAAATCTTAACTATTGTACCAGATCATATTTCCAACCGTAGAGAATTGTTTTTATATGACATCATGCCTTTTGCTTATTGTTTTTTATCGTAGTCATCATCAAACAATTTATTTTTTCTAAGGAGGATTTCTTATCGGTGTAAGGGATTCAGTTGCAAGGTGCAAGCAAATTTAAGGTTCCTGACTTTTCGTGTCATACGATTCTAGTTCATTTAGTAGTGCCTGCTTTAAAATATCCATGAAAGTAAGCAACAGTTATAGTCGATCAAGGGGTGCAATATAACCGCTCATAGATTCAATAAGTGTCATCATACTCCTGGGTCTTTATTTCATTTGCAAATTTAAATAATTTTTTGTTGATTTTGTGACAAGCGAGAAATTAAAAATCTGAAAATACGGGTTTTATGCAAACCACTGTAAATTGAATTGAATAATCGGTCCCCGTTTGAACAACTAGATACTCCATTTTGGCGTAAGGGGTATGTTTTGTTAATAGTAATTATAAATCATGGTACTATTTCTTGTTTAAATTGTGTCTTCACAATGAAGATGTTTAACACGTTTTACCGGAGAGTCATCGGGTAAGTTTACTTTTCAACGTTTCCTCTACCCGTTTGAGCTTTGTATTGTGATGGTTTTTTAACACACGGGTTGTAATAAAAGTTTTTTTTATATATTCTTCTCTTTTGTTAACTGAGATAAAGAATGGTCCTAAAAGTGTCGCCTAAACAATGACGGAAATCTCGTTCCTAAAATTCATTCGCCTTTCATTCTGACGATGCTTACGGATCTAGCATTTATTGAGACTCAAAACAATTCAATCTTTGCCGATACATCAAATTTACAGAACAAGAATATTTATCTTTGATTAAAAATCTACTAACCTTCAAAATACCGGATTTTTTTTTCAATAAGAGTGGTTTGCTTAATTACGGAAAAAAACGAGAATCAATCATTTGTACTAAAGCTACTCGTGACAAGCAAATAAGAGAGATCCCTAAATTCGTAAGATGTAACACTCTAGGTAAGACTATGCATAACCAAATGCAATCAAAAATCTGTATAAATAAACCATAGATTTAGAAGTGCTTAAGATAATAAATGATTAACTGTTCGAATGTTTTTTCTTAGAAAACTTCACTTTCAAAACTATACACTGGGTTTTATTACTTTTTGCATTGATTAGCTAAAGGTGTCGTTTCTTTGTGAAGTAATGTTGTTTCAAACTCCAATGTTTTTCCTTTTCTATGCAGACTGTCATTTTTATCAGCAATGAATAAAGATTTCGGGTTTTTGTTGGTGTCAGGTACGAGCCATTCTCAATAGTCCGCTTTTCTATCTCTTTGTTTGTTTTCATGCATTGCAGACGGGGAGTATATCATGAATATTAATAATTTTAATAAAAGATTATTTAGTTGACAAATGCGTGTATATGGTTGGAAACAAGGCAGTATAAAAAGGAGTTCTTATTCTATACAAGGGACGTTTCATATACTTGAGGTCAACAACGAAGTGACGCGCGAGGATAGAGTTGCCGTTCCTTTTTTGGAAGCAACGCCTCGTGTTCTCTCGAAAAACAAGACTCAGAAATGAACGCGATGTAATTCGCTTACAAAATCACTGTTGATCAACCTATATATATTTCTCTTAAATTTTCAATCTAAAAGGTTCATTTAATTAGCATATTTACATTTTACCCTTGTTTGTGCACTGCAAATTTTTTTCAAACACGTCTCTAAATTTTCGATTTGTTAGCATTTTACAGCAGAACAATTTGATATCAATAAATTGGAAAGGGAAAAAGTCGAAAAAAATGCTGTTTAAGAAAAACATTTTTTTTACAATCTACTTTTCCGTTCTCATAATTGTTTTTTGAAAAGATATACGTATTTTATACGTATTTAAGTGTATGCAAATTATTTGTACCATTTTTAGAAAATTCTTAAAGAAGGCGTCCATATATACTTTTAACTAAATCTTAACTATTGTACCAGATCATATTTCCAACCGTAGAGAATTGTTTTTATATGACATCATGCCTTTTGCTTATTGTTTTTTATCGTAGTCATCATCAAACAATTTATTTTTTCTAAGGAGGATTTCTTATCGGTGTAAGGGATTCAGTTGCAAGGTGCAAGCAAATTTAAGGTTCCTGACTTTTCGTGTCATACGATTCTAGTTCATTTAGTAGTGCCTGCTTTAAAATATCCATGAAAGTAAGCAACAGTTATAGTCGATCAAGGGGTGCAATATAACCGCTCATAGATTCAATAAGTGTCATCATACTCCTGGGTCTTTATTTCATTTGCAAATTTAAATAATTTTTTGTTGATTTTGTGACAAGCGAGAAATTAAAAATCTGAAAATACGGGTTTTATGCAAACCACTGTAAATTGAATTGAATAATCGGTCCCCGTTTGAACAACTAGATACTCCATTTTGGCGTAAGGGGTATGTTTTGTTAATAGTAATTATAAATCATGGTACTATTTCTTGTTTAAATTGTGTCTTCACAATGAAGATGTTTAACACGTTTTACCGGAGAGTCATCGGGTAAGTTTACTTTTCAACGTTTCCTCTACCCGTTTGAGCTTTGTATTGTGATGGTTTTTTAACACACAGGTTGTAATAAAAGGTTTTTTTATATTCTTCTCTTTTGTTAACTGAGATAAAGAATGGTCCTAAAAGTGTCGCCTAAACAATGACGGAAATCTCGTTCCTAAAATTCATTCGCCTTTCAATTTGACGATGCTTACGGATCTAGCATTTATTGAGACTCAAAACAATTCAATCTTTGCCGATACATCAAATTTACAGAACAAGAATATTTATCTTTGATTAAAAATCTACTAACCTTCAAAATACCGGATTTTTTTTTCAGTAAGAGTGGTTTGCTTAATTACGGAAAAAAAACGAGAATCAATCATTTGTACTAAAGCTACTCGTGACAAGCAAATAAGAGAGATCCCTAAATTCGTAAGCTGTAACACTCTAGGTAAGACTATGCATAACCAAATGCAATCAAAAATCTGTATAAATAAACCATAGATTTAGAAGTGCTTAAAATAATAAATGATTAACTGTTCGAATGTTTTTTCTTAGAAAACTTCGTTTTCAAAACTATACACTGGGTTTTATTACTTTTTGCATTGATTAGCTAAAGGTGTCGTTTCTTTGTGAAGTAATGTTGTTTCAAACTCCAATGTTTTTCCTTTTCTATGCAGACTGTCATTTTTATCAGCAATGAATAAAGATTTCGGGTTTTTGTTGGTGTCAGGTACGAGCCATTCTCAATAGTCCGCTTTTCTATCTCTTTGTTTGTTTTCATGCATTGCAGACGGGGAGTATATCATGAATATTAATAATTTTAATAAAAGATTATTTAGTTGACAAATGCGTGTATATGGTTGGAAACAAGGCAGTATAAAAAGGAGTTCTTATTCTACACAAGGGACGTTTCATATACTTGAGGTCAACAACGAAGTGACGCGCGAGGATAGAGTTGCCGTTCCTTTTTTGGAAGCAACGCCTCGTGTTCTCTCGAAAAACAAGACTCAGAAATGAACGCGATGTAATTCGCTTACAAAATCACTGTTGATCAACCTATATATATTTCTCTTAAATTTTCAATCTAAAAGGTTCATTTAATTAGCATATTTACATTTTACCCTTGTTTGTGCACTGCAAATTTTTTTCAAACACGTCTCTAAATTTTCGATTTGTTAGCATTTTACAGCAGAACAATTTGATATCAATAAATTGGAAAGGGAAAAAGTCGAAAAAAATGCTGTTTAAGAAAAACATTTTTTTTACAATCTACTTTTCCGTTCTCATAATTGTTTTTTGAAAAGATATACGTATTTTATACGTATTTAAGTGTATGCAAATTATTTGTACCATTTTTAGAAAATTCTTAAAGAAGGCGTCCATATATACTTTTAACTAAATCTTAACTATTGTACCAGATCATATTTCCAACCGTAGAGAATTGTTTTTATATGACATCATGCCTTTTGCTTATTGTTTTTTATCGTAGTCATCATCAAACAATTTATTTTTTCTAAGGAGGATTTCTTATCGGTGTAAGGGATTCAGTTGCAAGGTGCAAGCAAATTTAAGGTTCCTGACTTTTCGTGTCATACGATTCTAGTTCATTTAGTAGTGCCTGCTTTAAAATATCCATGAAAGTAAGCAACAGTTATAGTCGATCAAGGGGTGCAATATAACCGCTCATAGATTCAATAAGTGTCATCATACTCCTGGGTCTTTATTTCATTTGCAAATTTAAATAATTTTTTGTTGATTTTGTGACAAGCGAGAAATTAAAAATCTGAAAATACGGGTTTTATGCAAACCACTGTAAATTGAATTGAATAATCGGTCCCCGTTTGAACAACTAGATACTCCATTTTGGCGTAAGGGGTATGTTTTGTTAATAGTAATTATAAATCATGGTACTATTTCTTGTTTAAATTGTGTCTTCACAATGAAGATGTTTAACACGTTTTACCGGAGAGTCATCGGGTAAGTTTACTTTTCAACGTTTCCTCTACCCGTTTGAGCTTTGTATTGTGATGGTTTTTTAACACACAGGTTGTAATAAAAGGTTTTTTTATATTCTTCTCTTTTGTTAACTGAGATAAAGAATGGTCCTAAAAGTGTCGCCTAAACAATGACGGAAATCTCGTTCCTAAAATTCATTCGCCTTTCAATTTGACGATGCTTACGGATCTAGCATTTATTGAGACTCAAAACAATTCAATCTTTGCCGATACATCAAATTTACAGAACAAGAATATTTATCTTTGATTAAAAATCTACTAACCTTCAAAATACCGGATTTTTTTTTCAGTAAGAGTGGTTTGCTTAATTACGGAAAAAAAACGAGAATCAATCATTTGTACTAAAGCTACTCGTGACAAGCAAATAAGAGAGATCCCTAAATTCGTAAGCTGTAACACTCTAGGTAAGACTATGCATAACCAAATGCAATCAAAAATCTGTATAAATAAACCATAGATTTAGAAGTGCTTAAAATAATAAATGATTAACTGTTCGAATGTTTTTTCTTAGAAAACTTCGTTTTCAAAACTATACACTGGGTTTTATTACTTTTTGCATTGATTAGCTAAAGGTGTCGTTTCTTTGTGAAGTAATGTTGTTTCAAACTCCAATGTTTTTCCTTTTCTATGCAGACTGTCATTTTTATCAGCAATGAATAAAGATTTCGGGTTTTTGTTGGTGTCAGGTACGAGCCATTCTCAATAGTCCGCTTTTCTATCTCTTTGTTTGTTTTCATGCATTGCAGACGGGGAGTATATCATGAATATTAATAATTTTAATAAAAGATTATTTAGTTGACAAATGCGTGTATATGGTTGGAAACAAGGCAGTATAAAAAGGAGTTCTTATTCTACACAAGGGACGTTTCATATACTTGAGGTCAACAACGAAGTGACGCGCGAGGATAGAGTTGCCGTTCCTTTTTTGGAAGCAACGCCTCGTGTTCTCTCGAAAAACAAGACTCAGAAATGAACGCGATGTAATTCGCTTACAAAATCACTGTTGATCAACCTATATATATTTCTCTTAAATTTTCAATCTAAAAGGTTCATTTAATTAGCATATTTACATTTTACCCTTGTTTGTGCACTGCAAATTTTTTTCAAACACGTCTCTAAATTTTCGATTTGTTAGCATTTTACAGCAGAACAATTTGATATCAATAAATTGGAAAGGGAAAAAGTCGAAAAAAATGCTGTTTAAGAAAAACATTTTTTTTACAATCTACTTTTCCGTTCTCATAATTGTTTTTTGAAAAGATATACGTATTTTATACGTATTTAAGTGTATGCAAATTATTTGTACCATTTTTAGAAAATTCTTAAAGAAGGCGTCCATATATACTTTTAACTAAATCTTAACTATTGTACCAGATCATATTTCCAACCGTAGAGAATTGTTTTTATATGACATCATGCCTTTTGCTTATTGTTTTTTATCGTAGTCATCATCAAACAATTTATTTTTTCTAAGGAGGATTTCTTATCGGTGTAAGGGATTCAGTTGCAAGGTGCAAGCAAATTTAAGGTTCCTGACTTTTCGTGTCATACGATTCTAGTTCATTTAGTAGTGCCTGCTTTAAAATATCCATGAAAGTAAGCAACAGTTATAGTCGATCAAGGGGTGCAATATAACCGCTCATAGATTCAATAAGTGTCATCATACTCCTGGGTCTTTATTTCATTTGCAAATTTAAATAATTTTTTGTTGATTTTGTGACAAGCGAGAAATTAAAAATCTGAAAATACGGGTTTTATGCAAACCACTGTAAATTGAATTGAATAATCGGTCCCTGTTTGAACAACTAGATACTCCATTTTGGTGTAAGGGGTATGTTTTGTTAATAGTAATTATAAATCATGGTACTATTTCTTGTTTAAATTGTGTCTTCACAATGAAGATGTTTAACACGTTTTACCGGAGAGTCATCGGGTAAGTTTACTTTTCAACGTTTCCTCTACCCGTTTGAGCTTTGTATTGTGATGGTTTTTTAACACACAGGTTGTAATAAAAGGTTTTTTTTATATTCTTCTCTTTTGTTAACTGAGATAAAGAATGGTCCTAAAAGTGTCGCCTAAACAATGACGGAAATCTCGTTCCTAAAATTCATTCGCCTTTCAATTTGACGATGCTTACGGATCTAGCATTTATTGAGACTCAAAACAATTCAATCTTTGCCGATACATCAAATTTACAGAACAAGAATATTTATCTTTGATTAAAAATCTACTAACCTTCAAAATACCGGATTTTTTTTTCAGTAAGAGTGGTTTGCTTAATTACGGAAAAAAAACGAGAATCAATCATTTGTACTAAAGCTACTCGTGACAAGCAAATAAGAGAGATCCCTAAATTCGTAAGCTGTAACACTCTAGGTAAGACTATGCATAACCAAATGCAATCAAAAATCTGTATAAATAAACCATAGATTTAGAAGTGCTTAAAATAATAAATGATTAACTGTTCGAATGTTTTTTCTTAGAAAACTTCGTTTTCAAAACTATACACTGGGTTTTATTACTTTTTGCATTGATTAGCTAAAGGTGTCGTTTCTTTGTGAAGTAATGTTGTTTCAAACTCCAATGTTTTTCCTTTTCTATGCAGACTGTCATTTTTATCAGCAATGAATAAAGATTTCGGGTTTTTGTTGGTGTCAGGTACGAGCCATTCTCAATAGTCCGCTTTTCTATCTCTTTGTTTGTTTTCATGCATTGCAGACGGGGAGTATATCATGAATATTAATAATTTTAATAAAAGATTATTTAGTTGACAAATGCGTGTATATGGTTGGAAACAAGGCAGTATAAAAAGGAGTTCTTATTCTACACAAGGGACGTTTCATATACTTGAGGTCAACAACGAAGTGACGCGCGAGGATAGAGTTGCCGTTCCTTTTTTGGAAGCAACGCCTCGTGTTCTCTCGAAAAACAAGACTCAGAAATGAACGCGATGTAATTCGCTTACAAAATCACTGTTGATCAACCTATATATATTTCTCTTAAATTTTCAATCTAAAAGGTTCATTTAATTAGCATATTTACATTTTACCCTTGTTTGTGCACTGCAAATTTTTTTCAAACACGTCTCTAAATTTTCGATTTGTTAGCATTTTACAGCAGAACAATTTGATATCAATAAATTGGAAAGGGAAAAAGTCGAAAAAAATGCTGTTTAAGAAAAACATTTTTTTTACAATCTACTTTTCCGTTCTCATAATTGTTTTTTGAAAAGATATACGTATTTTATACGTATTTAAGTGTATGCAAATTATTTGTACCATTTTTAGAAAATTCTTAAAGAAGGCGTCCATATATACTTTTAACTAAATCTTAACTATTGTACCAGATCATATTTCCAACCGTAGAGAATTGTTTTTATATGACATCATGCCTTTTGCTTATTGTTTTTTATCGTAGTCATCATCAAACAATTTATTTTTTCTAAGGAGGATTTCTTATCGGTGTAAGGGATTCAGTTGCAAGGTGCAAGCAAATTTAAGGTTCCTGACTTTTCGTGTCATACGATTCTAGTTCATTTAGTAGTGCCTGCTTTAAAATATCCATGAAAGTAAGCAACAGTTATAGTCGATCAAGGGGTGCAATATAACCGCTCATAGATTCAATAAGTGTCATCATACTCCTGGGTCTTTATTTCATTTGCAAATTTAAATAATTTTTTGTTGATTTTGTGACAAGCGAGAAATTAAAAATCTGAAAATACGGGTTTTATGCAAACCACTGTAAATTGAATTGAATAATCGGTCCCCGTTTGAACAACTAGATACTCCATTTTGGCGTAAGGGGTATGTTTTGTTAATAGTAATTATAAATCATGGTACTATTTCTTGTTTAAATTGTGTCTTCACAATGAAGATGTTTAACACGTTTTACCGGAGAGTCATCGGGTAAGTTTACTTTTCAACGTTTCCTCTACCCGTTTGAGCTTTGTATTGTGATGGTTTTTTAACACACAGGTTGTAATAAAAGGTTTTTTTATATTCTTCTCTTTTGTTAACTGAGATAAAGAATGGTCCTAAAAGTGTCGCCTAAACAATGACGGAAATCTCGTTCCTAAAATTCATTCGCCTTTCAATTTGACGATGCTTACGGATCTAGCATTTATTGAGACTCAAAACAATTCAATCTTTGCCGATACATCAAATTTACAGAACAAGAATATTTATCTTTGATTAAAAATCTACTAACCTTCAAAATACCGGATTTTTTTTTCAGTAAGAGTGGTTTGCTTAATTACGGAAAAAAAACGAGAATCAATCATTTGTACTAAAGCTACTCGTGACAAGCAAATAAGAGAGATCCCTAAATTCGTAAGCTGTAACACTCTAGGTAAGACTATGCATAACCAAATGCAATCAAAAATCTGTATAAATAAACCATAGATTTAGAAGTGCTTAAAATAATAAATGATTAACTGTTCGAATGTTTTTTCTTAGAAAACTTCGTTTTCAAAACTATACACTGGGTTTTATTACTTTTTGCATTGATTAGCTAAAGGTGTCGTTTCTTTGTGAAGTAATGTTGTTTCAAACTCCAATGTTTTTCCTTTTCTATGCAGACTGTCATTTTTATCAGCAATGAATAAAGATTTCGGGTTTTTGTTGGTGTCAGGTACGAGCCATTCTCAATAGTCCGCTTTTCTATCTCTTTGTTTGTTTTCATGCATTGCAGACGGGGAGTATATCATGAATATTAATAATTTTAATAAAAGATTATTTAGTTGACAAATGCGTGTATATGGTTGGAAACAAGGCAGTATAAAAAGGAGTTCTTATTCTACACAAGGGACGTTTCATATACTTGAGGTCAACAACGAAGTGACGCGCGAGGATAGAGTTGCCGTTCCTTTTTTGGAAGCAACGCCTCGTGTTCTCTCGAAAAACAAGACTCAGAAATGAACGCGATGTAATTCGCTTACAAAATCACTGTTGATCAACCTATATATATTTCTCTTAAATTTTCAATCTAAAAGGTTCATTTAATTAGCATATTTACATTTTACCCTTGTTTGTGCACTGCAAATTTTTTTCAAACACGTCTCTAAATTTTCGATTTGTTAGCATTTTACAGCAGAACAATTTGATATCAATAAATTGGAAAGGGAAAAAGTCGAAAAAAATGCTGTTTAAGAAAAACATTTTTTTTACAATCTACTTTTCCGTTCTCATAATTGTTTTTTGAAAAGATATACGTATTTTATACGTATTTAAGTGTATGCAAATTATTTGTACCATTTTTAGAAAATTCTTAAAGAAGGCGTCCATATATACTTTTAACTAAATCTTAACTATTGTACCAGATCATATTTCCAACCGTAGAGAATTGTTTTTATATGACATCATGCCTTTTGCTTATTGTTTTTTATCGTAGTCATCATCAAACAATTTATTTTTTCTAAGGAGGATTTCTTATCGGTGTAAGGGATTCAGTTGCAAGGTGCAAGCAAATTTAAGGTTCCTGACTTTTCGTGTCATACGATTCTAGTTCATTTAGTAGTGCCTGCTTTAAAATATCCATGAAAGTAAGCAACAGTTATAGTCGATCAAGGGGTGCAATATAACCGCTCATAGATTCAATAAGTGTCATCATACTCCTGGGTCTTTATTTCATTTGCAAATTTAAATAATTTTTTGTTGATTTTGTGACAAGCGAGAAATTAAAAATCTGAAAATACGGGTTTTATGCAAACCACTGTAAATTGAATTGAATAATCGGTCCCCGTTTGAACAACTAGATACTCCATTTTGGCGTAAGGGGTATGTTTTGTTAATAGTAATTATAAATCATGGTACTATTTCTTGTTTAAATTGTGTCTTCACAATGAAGATGTTTAACACGTTTTACCGGAGAGTCATCGGGTAAGTTTACTTTTCAACGTTTCCTCTACCCGTTTGAGCTTTGTATTGTGATGGTTTTTTAACACACAGGTTGTAATAAAAGGTTTTTTTATATTCTTCTCTTTTGTTAACTGAGATAAAGAATGGTCCTAAAAGTGTCGCCTAAACAATGACGGAAATCTCGTTCCTAAAATTCATTCGCCTTTCAATTTGACGATGCTTACGGATCTAGCATTTATTGAGACTCAAAACAATTCAATCTTTGCCGATACATCAAATTTACAGAACAAGAATATTTATCTTTGATTAAAAATCTACTAACCTTCAAAATACCGGATTTTTTTTTCAGTAAGAGTGGTTTGCTTAATTACGGAAAAAAAACGAGAATCAATCATTTGTACTAAAGCTACTCGTGACAAGCAAATAAGAGAGATCCCTAAATTCGTAAGCTGTAACACTCTAGGTAAGACTATGCATAACCAAATGCAATCAAAAATCTGTATAAATAAACCATAGATTTAGAAGTGCTTAAAATAATAAATGATTAACTGTTCGAATGTTTTTTCTTAGAAAACTTCGTTTTCAAAACTATACACTGGGTTTTATTACTTTTTGCATTGATTAGCTAAAGGTGTCGTTTCTTTGTGAAGTAATGTTGTTTCAAACTCCAATGTTTTTCCTTTTCTATGCAGACTGTCATTTTTATCAGCAATGAATAAAGATTTCGGGTTTTTGTTGGTGTCAGGTACGAGCCATTCTCAATAGTCCGCTTTTCTATCTCTTTGTTTGTTTTCATGCATTGCAGACGGGGAGTATATCATGAATATTAATAATTTTAATAAAAGATTATTTAGTTGACAAATGCGTGTATATGGTTGGAAACAAGGCAGTATAAAAAGGAGTTCTTATTCTACACAAGGGACGTTTCATATACTTGAGGTCAACAACGAAGTGACGCGCGAGGATAGAGTTGCCGTTCCTTTTTTGGAAGCAACGCCTCGTGTTCTCTCGAAAAACAAGACTCAGAAATGAACGCGATGTAATTCGCTTACAAAATCACTGTTGATCAACCTATATATATTTCTCTTAAATTTTCAATCTAAAAGGTTCATTTAATTAGCATATTTACATTTTACCCTTGTTTGTGCACTGCAAATTTTTTTCAAACACGTCTCTAAATTTTCGATTTGTTAGCATTTTACAGCAGAACAATTTGATATCAATAAATTGGAAAGGGAAAAAGTCGAAAAAAATGCTGTTTAAGAAAAACATTTTTTTTACAATCTACTTTTCCGTTCTCATAATTGTTTTTTGAAAAGATATACGTATTTTATACGTATTTAAGTGTATGCAAATTATTTGTACCATTTTTAGAAAATTCTTAAAGAAGGCGTCCATATATACTTTTAACTAAATCTTAACTATTGTACCAGATCATATTTCCAACCGTAGAGAATTGTTTTTATATGACATCATGCCTTTTGCTTATTGTTTTTTATCGTAGTCATCATCAAACAATTTATTTTTTCTAAGGAGGATTTCTTATCGGTGTAAGGGATTCAGTTGCAAGGTGCAAGCAAATTTAAGGTTCCTGACTTTTCGTGTCATACGATTCTAGTTCATTTAGTAGTGCCTGCTTTAAAATATCCATGAAAGTAAGCAACAGTTATAGTCGATCAAGGGGTGCAATATAACCGCTCATAGATTCAATAAGTGTCATCATACTCCTGGGTCTTTATTTCATTTGCAAATTTAAATAATTTTTTGTTGATTTTGTGACAAGCGAGAAATTAAAAATCTGAAAATACGGGTTTTATGCAAACCACTGTAAATTGAATTGAATAATCGGTCCCTGTTTGAACAACTAGATACTCCATTTTGGTGTAAGGGGTATGTTTTGTTAATAGTAATTATAAATCATGGTACTATTTCTTGTTTAAATTGTGTCTTCACAATGAAGATGTTTAACACGTTTTACCGGAGAGTCATCGGGTAAGTTTACTTTTCAACGTTTCCTCTACCCGTTTGAGCTTTGTATTGTGATGGTTTTTTAACACACAGGTTGTAATAAAAGGTTTTTTTTATATTCTTCTCTTTTGTTAACTGAGATAAAGAATGGTCCTAAAAGTGTCGCCTAAACAATGACGGAAATCTCGTTCCTAAAATTCATTCGCCTTTCAATTTGACGATGCTTACGGATCTAGCATTTATTGAGACTCAAAACAATTCAATCTTTGCCGATACATCAAATTTACAGAACAAGAATATTTATCTTTGATTAAAAATCTACTAACCTTCAAAATACCGGATTTTTTTTTCAGTAAGAGTGGTTTGCTTAATTACGGAAAAAAAACGAGAATCAATCATTTGTACTAAAGCTACTCGTGACAAGCAAATAAGAGAGATCCCTAAATTCGTAAGCTGTAACACTCTAGGTAAGACTATGCATAACCAAATGCAATCAAAAATCTGTATAAATAAACCATAGATTTAGAAGTGCTTAAAATAATAAATGATTAACTGTTCGAATGTTTTTTCTTAGAAAACTTCGTTTTCAAAACTATACACTGGGTTTTATTACTTTTTGCATTGATTAGCTAAAGGTGTCGTTTCTTTGTGAAGTAATGTTGTTTCAAACTCCAATGTTTTTCCTTTTCTATGCAGACTGTCATTTTTATCAGCAATGAATAAAGATTTCGGGTTTTTGTTGGTGTCAGGTACGAGCCATTCTCAATAGTCCGCTTTTCTATCTCTTTGTTTGTTTTCATGCATTGCAGACGGGGAGTATATCATGAATATTAATAATTTTAATAAAAGATTATTTAGTTGACAAATGCGTGTATATGGTTGGAAACAAGGCAGTATAAAAAGGAGTTCTTATTCTACACAAGGGACGTTTCATATACTTGAGGTCAACAACGAAGTGACGCGCGAGGATAGAGTTGCCGTTCCTTTTTTGGAAGCAACGCCTCGTGTTCTCTCGAAAAACAAGACTCAGAAATGAACGCGATGTAATTCGCTTACAAAATCACTGTTGATCAACCTATATATATTTCTCTTAAATTTTCAATCTAAAAGGTTCATTTAATTAGCATATTTACATTTTACCCTTGTTTGTGCACTGCAAATTTTTTTCAAACACGTCTCTAAATTTTCGATTTGTTAGCATTTTACAGCAGAACAATTTGATATCAATAAATTGGAAAGGGAAAAAGTCGAAAAAAATGCTGTTTAAGAAAAACATTTTTTTTACAATCTACTTTTCCGTTCTCATAATTGTTTTTTGAAAAGATATACGTATTTTATACGTATTTAAGTGTATGCAAATTATTTGTACCATTTTTAGAAAATTCTTAAAGAAGGCGTCCATATATACTTTTAACTAAATCTTAACTATTGTACCAGATCATATTTCCAACCGTAGAGAATTGTTTTTATATGACATCATGCCTTTTGCTTATTGTTTTTTATCGTAGTCATCATCAAACAATTTATTTTTTCTAAGGAGGATTTCTTATCGGTGTAAGGGATTCAGTTGCAAGGTGCAAGCAAATTTAAGGTTCCTGACTTTTCGTGTCATACGATTCTAGTTCATTTAGTAGTGCCTGCTTTAAAATATCCATGAAAGTAAGCAACAGTTATAGTCGATCAAGGGGTGCAATATAACCGCTCATAGATTCAATAAGTGTCATCATACTCCTGGGTCTTTATTTCATTTGCAAATTTAAATAATTTTTTGTTGATTTTGTGACAAGCGAGAAATTAAAAATCTGAAAATACGGGTTTTATGCAAACCACTGTAAATTGAATTGAATAATCGGTCCCCGTTTGAACAACTAGATACTCCATTTTGGCGTAAGGGGTATGTTTTGTTAATAGTAATTATAAATCATGGTACTATTTCTTGTTTAAATTGTGTCTTCACAATGAAGATGTTTAACACGTTTTACCGGAGAGTCATCGGGTAAGTTTACTTTTCAACGTTTCCTCTACCCGTTTGAGCTTTGTATTGTGATGGTTTTTTAACACACAGGTTGTAATAAAAGGTTTTTTTATATTCTTCTCTTTTGTTAACTGAGATAAAGAATGGTCCTAAAAGTGTCGCCTAAACAATGACGGAAATCTCGTTCCTAAAATTCATTCGCCTTTCAATCTGACGATGCTTACGGATCTAGCATTTATTGAGACTCAAAACAATTCAATCTTTGCCGATACATCAAATTTACAGAACAAGAATATTTATCTTTGATTAAAAATCTACTAACCTTCAAAATACCGGATTTTTTTTTCAATAAGAGTGGTTTGCTTAATTACGGAAAAAAAACGAGAATCAATCATTTGTACTAAAGCTACTCGTGACAAGCAAATAAGAGAGATCCCTAAATTCGTAAGATGTAACACTCTAGGTAAGACTATGCATAACCAAATGCAATCAAAAATCTGTATAAATAAACCATAGATTTAGAAGTGCTTAAGATAATAAATGATTAACTGTTCGAATGTTTTTTCTTAGAAAACTTCACTTTCAAAACTATACACTGGGTTTTATTACTTTTTGCATTGATTAGCTAAAGGTGTCGTTTCTTTATGAAGTAATGTTGTTTCAAACTCCAATGTTTTTCCTTTTCTATGCAGACTGTCATTTTTATCAGCAATGAATAAAGATTTCGGGTTTTTGTTGGTGTCAGGTACGAGCCATTCTCAATAGTCCGCTTTTCTATCTCTTTGTTTGTTTTCATGCATTGCAGACGGGGAGTATATCATGAATATTAATAATTTTAATAAAAGATTATTTAGTTGACAAATGCGTGTATATGGTTGGAAACAAGGCAGTATAAAAAGGAGTTCTTATTCTACACAAGGGACGTTTCATATACTTGAGGTCAACAACGAAGTGACGCGCGAGGATAGAGTTGCCGTTCCTTTTTTGGAAGCAACGCCTCGTGTTCTCTCGAAAAACAAGACTCAGAAATAAACGCGATGTAATTCGCTTACAAAATCACTGTTGATCAACCTATATATATTTCTCTTAAATTTTCAATCTAAAAGGTTCATTTAATTAGCATATTTACATTTTACCCTTGTTTGTGCACTGCAAATTTTTTTCAAACACGTCTCTAAATTTTCGATTTGTTAGCATTTTACAGCAGAACAATTTGATATCAATAAATTGGAAAGGGAAAAAGTCGAAAAAAATGCTGTTTAAGAAAAACATTTTTTTTACAATCTACTTTTCCGTTCTCATAATTGTTTTTTGAAAAGATATACGTATTTTATACGTATTTAAGTGTATGCAAATTATTTGTACCATTTTAAGAAAATTCTTAAAGAAGGCGTCCATATATACTTTTAACTAAATCTTAACTATTGTACCAGATCATATTTCCAACCGTAGAGATTTGTTTTTATATGACATCATGCCTTTTGCTTATTGTTTTTTATCGTAGTCATCATCAAACAATTTATTTTTTCTAAGGAGGATTTCTTATCGGTGTAAGGGATTCAGTTGCAAGGTGCAAGCAAATTTAAGGTTCCTGACTTTTCGTGTCATACGATTCTAGTTCATTTAGTAGTGCCTGCTTTAAAATATCCATGAAAGTAAGCAACAGTTATAGTCGATCAAGGGGTGCAATATAACCGCTCATAGATTCAATAAGTGTCATCATACTCCTGGGTCTTTATTTCATTTGCAAATTTAAATAATTTTTTGTTGATTTTGTGACAAGCGAGAAATTAAAAATCTGAAAATACGGGTTTTATGCAAACCACTGTAAATTGAATTGAATAATCGGTCCCCGTTTGAACAACTAGATACTCCATTTTGGCGTAAGGGGTATGTTTTGTTAATAGTAATTATAAATCATGGTACTATTTCTTGTTTAAATTGTGTCTTCACAATGAAGATGTTTAACACGTTTTACCGGAGAGTCATCGGGTAAGTTTACTTTTCAACGTTTCCTCTACCCGTTTGAGCTTTGTATTGTGATGGTTTTTTAACACACAGGTTGTAATAAAAGGTTTTTTTATATTCTTCTCTTTTGTTAACTGAGATAAAGAATGGTCCTAAAAGTGTCGCCTAAACAATGACGGAAATCTCGTTCCTAAAATTCATTCGCCTTTCAATCTGACGATGCTTACGGATCTAGCATTTATTGAGACTCAAAACAATTCAATCTTTGCCGATACATCAAATTTACAGAACAAGAATATTTATCTTTGATTAAAAATCTACTAACCTTCAAAATACCGGATTTTTTTTTCAATAAGAGTGGTTTGCTTAATTACGGAAAAAAAACGAGAATCAATCATTTGTACTAAAGCTACTCGTGACAAGCAAATAAGAGAGATCCCTAAATTCGTAAGATGTAACACTCTAGGTAAGACTATGCATAACCAAATGCAATCAAAAATCTGTATAAATAAACCATAGATTTAGAAGTGCTTAAGATAATAAATGATTAACTGTTCGAATGTTTTTTCTTAGAAAACTTCACTTTCAAAACTATACACTGGGTTTTATTACTTTTTGCATTGATTAGCTAAAGGTGTCGTTTCTTTATGAAGTAATGTTGTTTCAAACTCCAATGTTTTTCCTTTTCTATGCAGACTGTCATTTTTATCAGCAATGAATAAAGATTTCGGGTTTTTGTTGGTGTCAGGTACGAGCCATTCTCAATAGTCCGCTTTTCTATCTCTTTGTTTGTTTTCATGCATTGCAGACGGGGAGTATATCATGAATATTAATAATTTTAATAAAAGATTATTTAGTTGACAAATGCGTGTATATGGTTGGAAACAAGGCAGTATAAAAAGGAGTTCTTATTCTACACAAGGGACGTTTCATATACTTGAGGTCAACAACGAAGTGACGCGCGAGGATAGAGTTGCCGTTCCTTTTTTGGAAGCAACGCCTCGTGTTCTCTCGAAAAACAAGACTCAGAAATAAACGCGATGTAATTCGCTTACAAAATCACTGTTGATCAACCTATATATATTTCTCTTAAATTTTCAATCTAAAAGGTTCATTTAATTAGCATATTTACATTTTACCCTTGTTTGTGCACTGCAAATTTTTTTCAAACACGTCTCTAAATTTTCGATTTGTTAGCATTTTACAGCAGAACAATTTGATATCAATAAATTGGAAAGGGAAAAAGTCGAAAAAAATGCTGTTTAAGAAAAACATTTTTTTTACAATCTACTTTTCCGTTCTCATAATTGTTTTTTGAAAAGATATACGTATTTTATACGTATTTAAGTGTATGCAAATTATTTGTACCATTTTAAGAAAATTCTTAAAGAAGGCGTCCATATATACTTTTAACTAAATCTTAACTATTGTACCAGATCATATTTCCAACCGTAGAGATTTGTTTTTATATGACATCATGCCTTTTGCTTATTGTTTTTTATCGTAGTCATCATCAAACAATTTATTTTTTCTAAGGAGGATTTCTTATCGGTGTAAGGGATTCAGTTGCAAGGTGCAAGCAAATTTAAGGTTCCTGACTTTTCGTGTCATACGATTCTAGTTCATTTAGTAGTGCCTGCTTTAAAATATCCATGAAAGTAAGCAACAGTTATAGTCGATCAAGGGGTGCAATATAACCGCTCATAGATTCAATAAGTGTCATCATACTCCTGGGTCTTTATTTCATTTGCAAATTTAAATAATTTTTTGTTGATTTTGTGACAAGCGAGAAATTAAAAATCTGAAAATACGGGTTTTATACAAACCACTGTAAATTGAATTGAATAATCGGTCCCCGTTTGAACAACTAGATACTCCATTTTGGCGTAAGGGGTATGTTTTGTTAATAGTAATTATAAATCATGGTACTATTTCTTGTTTAAATTGTGTCTTCACAATGAAGATGTTTAACACGTTTTACCGGAGAGTCATCGGGTAAGTTTACTTTTCAACGTTTCCTCTACCCGTTTGAGCTTTGTATTGTGATGGTTTTTTAACACACGGGTTGTAATAAAAGGTTTTTTTATATATTCTTCTCTTTTGTTAACTGAGATAAAGAATGGTCCTAAAAGTGTCGCCTAAACAATGACGGAAATCTCGTTCCTAAAATTCATTCGCCTTTCATTCTGACGATGCTTACGGATCTAGCATTTATTGAGACTCAAAACAATTCAATCTTTGCCGATACATCAAATTTACAGAACAAGAATATTTATCTTTGATTAAAAATCTACTAACCTTCAAAATACCGGATTTTTTTTTCAATAAGAGTGGTTTGCTTAATTACGGAAAAAAAACGAGAATCAATCATTTGTACTAAAGCTACTCGTGACAAGCAAATAAGAGAGATCCCTAAATTCGTAAGATGTAACACTCTAGGTAAGACTATGCATAACCAAATGCAATCAAAAATCTGTATAAATAAACCATAGATTTAGAAGTGCTTAAGATAATAAATGATTAACTGTTCGAATGTTTTTTCTTAGAAAACTTCACTTTCAAAACTATACACTGGGTTTTATTACTTTTTGCATTGATTAGCTAAAGGTGTCGTTTCTTTATGAAGTAATGTTGTTTCAAACTCCAATGTTTTTCCTTTTCTATGCAGACTGTCATTTTTATCAGCAATGAATAAAGATTTCGGGTTTTTGTTGGTGTCAGGTACGAGCCATTCTCAATAGTCCGCTTTTCTATCTCTTTGTTTGTTTTCATGCATTGCAGACGGGGAGTATATCATGAATATTAATAATTTTAATAAAAGATTATTTAGTTGACAAATGCGTGTATATGGTTGGAAACAAGGCAGTATAAAAAGGAGTTCTTATTCTACACAAGGGACGTTTCATATACTTGAGGTCAACAACGAAGTGACGCGCGAGGATAGAGTTGCCGTTCCTTTTTTGGAAGCAACGCCTCGTGTTCTCTCGAAAAACAAGACTCAGAAATAAACGCGATGTAATTCGCTTACAAAATCACTGTTGATCAACCTATATATATTTCTCTTAAATTTTCAATCTAAAAGGTTCATTTAATTAGCATATTTACATTTTACCCTTGTTTGTGCACTGCAAATTTTTTTCAAACACGTCTCTAAATTTTCGATTTGTTAGCATTTTACAGCAGAACAATTTGATATCAATAAATTGGAAAGGGAAAAAGTCGAAAAAAATGCTGTTTAAGAAAAACATTTTTTTTACAATCTACTTTTCCGTTCTCATAATTGTTTTTTGAAAAGATATACGTATTTTATACGTATTTAAGTGTATGCAAATAATTTGTACCATTTTAAGAAAATTCTTAAAGAAGGCGTCCATATATACTTTTAACTAAATCTTAACTATTGTACCAGATCATATTTCCAACCGTAGAGATTTGTTTTTATATGACATCATGCCTTTTGCTTATTGTTTTTTATCGTAGTCATCATCAAACAATTTATTTTTTCTAAGGAGGATTTCTTATCGGTGTAAGGGATTCAGTTGCAAGGTGCAAGCAAATTTAAGGTTCCTGACTTTTCGTGTCATACGATTCTAGTTCATTTAGTAGTGCCTGCTTTAAAATATCCATGAAAGTAAGCAACAGTTATAGTCGATCAAGGGGTGCAATATAACCGCTCATAGATTCAATAAGTGTCATCATACTCCTGGGTCTTTATTTCATTTGCAAATTTAAATAATTTTTTGTTGATTTTGTGACAAGCGAGAAATTAAAAATCTGAAAATACGGGTTTTATACAAACCACTGTAAATTGAATTGAATAATCGGTCCCCGTTTGAACAACTAGATACTCCATTTTGGCGTAAGGGGTATGTTTTGTTAATAGTAATTATAAATCATGGTACTATTTCTTGTTTAAATTGTGTCTTCACAATGAAGATGTTTAACACGTTTTACCGGAGAGTCATCGGGTAAGTTTACTTTTCAACGTTTCCTCTACCCGTTTGAGCTTTGTATTGTGATGGTTTTTTAACACACGGGTTGTAATAAAAGGTTTTTTTATATATTCTTCTCTTTTGTTAACTGAGATAAAGAATGGTCCTAAAAGTGTCGCCTAAACAATGACGGAAATCTCGTTCCTAAAATTCATTCGCCTTTCATTCTGACGATGCTTACGGATCTAGCATTTATTGAGACTCAAAACAATTCAATCTTTGCCGATACATCAAATTTACAGAACAAGAATATTTATCTTTGATTAAAAATCTACTAACCTTCAAAATACCGGATTTTTTTTTCAATAAGAGTGGTTTGCTTAATTACGGAAAAAAAACGAGAATCAATCATTTGTACTAAAGCTACTCGTGACAAGCAAATAAGAGAGATCCCTAAATTCGTAAGATGTAACACTCTAGGTAAGACTATGCATAACCAAATGCAATCAAAAATCTGTATAAATAAACCATAGATTTAGAAGTGCTTAAGATAATAAATGATTAACTGTTCGAATGTTTTTTCTTAGAAAACTTCACTTTCAAAACTATACACTGGGTTTTATTACTTTTTGCATTGATTAGCTAAAGGTGTCGTTTCTTTATGAAGTAATGTTGTTTCAAACTCCAATGTTTTTCCTTTTCTATGCAGACTGTCATTTTTATCAGCAATGAATAAAGATTTCGGGTTTTTGTTGGTGTCAGGTACGAGCCATTCTCAATAGTCCGCTTTTCTATCTCTTTGTTTGTTTTCATGCATTGCAGACGGGGAGTATATCATGAATATTAATAATTTTAATAAAAGATTATTTAGTTGACAAATGCGTGTATATGGTTGGAAACAAGGCAGTATAAAAAGGAGTTCTTATTCTACACAAGGGACGTTTCATATACTTGAGGTCAACAACGAAGTGACGCGCGAGGATAGAGTTGCCGTTCCTTTTTTGGAAGCAACGCCTCGTGTTCTCTCGAAAAACAAGACTCAGAAATAAACGCGATGTAATTCGCTTACAAAATCACTGTTGATCAACCTATATATATTTCTCTTAAATTTTCAATCTAAAAGGTTCATTTAATTAGCATATTTACATTTTACCCTTGTTTGTGCACTGCAAATTTTTTTCAAACACGTCTCTAAATTTTCGATTTGTTAGCATTTTACAGCAGAACAATTTGATATCAATAAATTGGAAAGGGAAAAAGTCGAAAAAAATGCTGTTTAAGAAAAACATTTTTTTTACAATCTACTTTTCCGTTCTCATAATTGTTTTTTGAAAAGATATACGTATTTTATACGTATTTAAGTGTATGCAAATAATTTGTACCATTTTAAGAAAATTCTTAAAGAAGGCGTCCATATATACTTTTAACTAAATCTTAACTATTGTACCAGATCATATTTCCAACCGTAGAGATTTGTTTTTATATGACATCATGCCTTTTGCTTATTGTTTTTTATCGTAGTCATCATCAAACAATTTATTTTTTCTAAGGAGGATTTCTTATCGGTGTAAGGGATTCAGTTGCAAGGTGCAAGCAAATTTAAGGTTCCTGACTTTTCGTGTCATACGATTCTAGTTCATTTAGTAGTGCCTGCTTTAAAATATCCATGAAAGTAAGCAACAGTTATAGTCGATCAAGGGGTGCAATATAACCGCTCATAGATTCAATAAGTGTCATCATACTCCTGGGTCTTTATTTCATTTGCAAATTTAAATAATTTTTTGTTGATTTTGTGACAAGCGAGAAATTAAAAATCTGAAAATACGGGTTTTATACAAACCACTGTAAATTGAATTGAATAATCGGTCCCCGTTTGAACAACTAGATACTCCATTTTGGCGTAAGGGGTATGTTTTGTTAATAGTAATTATAAATCATGGTACTATTTCTTGTTTAAATTGTGTCTTCACAATGAAGATGTTTAACACGTTTTACCGGAGAGTCATCGGGTAAGTTTACTTTTCAACGTTTCCTCTACCCGTTTGAGCTTTGTATTGTGATGGTTTTTTAACACACGGGTTGTAATAAAAGTTTTTTTTATATATTCTTCTCTTTTGTTAACTGAGATAAAGAATGGTCCTAAAAGTGTCGCCTAAACAATGACGGAAATCTCGTTCCTAAAATTCATTCGCCTTTCATTCTGACGATGCTTACGGATCTAGCATTTATTGAGACTCAAAACAATTCAATCTTTGCCGATACATCAAATTTACAGAACAAGAATATTTATCTTTGATTAAAAATCTACTAACCTTCAAAATACCGGATTTTTTTTTTCAATAAGAGTGGTTTGCTTAATTACGGAAAAAAAACGAGAATCAATCATTTGTACTAAAGCTACTCGTGACAAGCAAATAAGAGAGATCCCTAAATTCGTAAGATGTAACACTCTAGGTAAGACTATGCATAACCAAATGCAATCAAAAATCTGTATAAATAAACCATAGATTTAGAAGTGCTTAAGATAATAAATGATTAACTGTTCGAATGTTTTTTCTTAGAAAACTTCACTTTCAAAACTATACACTGGGTTTTATTACTTTTTGCATTGATTAGCTAAAGGTGTCGTTTCTTTATGAAGTAATGTTGTTTCAAACTCCAATGTTTTTCCTTTTCTATGCAGACTGTCATTTTTATCAGCAATGAATAAAGATTTCGGGTTTTTGTTGGTGTCAGGTACGAGCCATTCTCAATAGTCCGCTTTTCTATCTCTTTGTTTGTTTTCATGCATTGCAGACGGGGAGTATATCATGAATATTAATAATTTTAATAAAAGATTATTTAGTTGACAAATGCGTGTATATGGTTGGAAACAAGGCAGTATAAAAAGGAGTTCTTATTCTACACAAGGGACGTTTCATATACTTGAGGTCAACAACGAAGTGACGCGCGAGGATAGAGTTGCCGTTCCTTTTTTGGAAGCAACGCCTCGTGTTCTCTCGAAAAACAAGACTCAGAAATGAACGCGATGTAATTCGCTTACAAAATCACTGTTGATCAACCTATATATATTTCTCTTAAATTTTCAATCTAAAAGGTTCATTTAATTAGCATATTTACATTTTACCCTTGTTTGTGCACTGCAAATTTTTTTCAAACACGTCTCTAAATTTTCGATTTGTTAGCATTTTACAGCAGAACAATTTGATATCAATAAATTGGAAAGGGAAAAAGTCGAAAAAAATGCTGTTTAAGAAAAACATTTTTTTTACAATCTACTTTTCCGTTCTCATAATTGTTTTTTGAAAAGATATACGTATTTTATACGTATTTAAGTGTATGCAAATTATTTGTACCATTTTTAGAAAATTCTTAAAGAAGGCGTCCATATATACTTTTAACTAAATCTTAACTATTGTACCAGATCATATTTCCAACCGTAGAGAATTGTTTTTATATGACATCATGCATTTTGCTTATTGTTTTTTATCGTAGTCATCATCAAACAATTTATTTTTTCTAAGGAGGATTTCTTATCGGTGTAAGGGATTCAGTTGCAAGGTGCAAGCAAATTTAAGGTTCCTGACTTTTCGTGTCATACGATTCTAGTTCATTTAGTAGTGCCTGCTTTAAAATATCCATGAAAGTAAGCAACAGTTATAGTCGATCAAGGGGTGCAATATAACCGCTCATAGATTCAATAAGTGTCATCATACTCCTGGGTCTTTATTTCATTTGCAAATTTAAATAATTTTTTGTTGATTTTGTGACAAGCGAGAAATTAAAAATCTGAAAATACGGGTTTTATGCAAACCACTGTAAATTGAATTGAATAATCGGTCCCCGTTTGAACAACTAGATACTCCATTTTGGCGTAAGGGGTATGTTTTGTTAATAGTAATTATAAATCATGGTACTATTTCTTGTTTAAATTGTGTCTTCACAATGAAGATGTTTAACACGTTTTACCGGAGAGTCATCGGATAAGTTTACTTTTCAACGTTTCCTCTACCCGTTTGAGCTTTGTATTGTGATGGTTTTTTAACACACGGGTTGTAATAAAAGTTTTTTTTTATATTCTTCTCTTTTGTTAACTGAGATAAAGAATGGTCCTAAAAGTGTCGCCTAAACAATGACGGAAATCTCGTTCCTAAAATTCATTCGCCTTTCAATCTGACGATGCTTACGGATCTAGCATTTATTGAGACTCAAAACAATTCAATCTTTGCCGATACATCAAATTTACAGAACAAGAATATTTATCTTTGATTAAAAATCTACTAACCTTCAAAATACCGGATTTTTTTTTCAATAAGAGTGGTTTGCTTAATTACGGAAAAAAAACGAGAATCAATCATTTGTACTAAAGCTACTCGTGACAAGCAAATAAGAGAGATCCCTAAATTCGTAAGATGTAACACTCTAGGTAAGACTATGCATAACCAAATGCAATCAAAAATCTGTATAAATAAACCATAGATTTAGAAGTGCTTAAGATAATAAATGATTAACTGTTCGAATGTTTTTTCTTAGAAAACTTCACTTTCAAAACTATACACTGGGTTTTATTACTTTTTGCATTGATTAGCTAAAGGTGTCGTTTCTTTATGAAGTAATGTTGTTTCAAACTCCAATGTTTTTCCTTTTCTATGCAGACTGTCATTTTTATCAGCAATGAATAAAGATTTCGGGTTTTTGTTGGTGTCAGGTACGAGCCATTCTCAATAGTCCGCTTTTCTATCTCTTTGTTTGTTTTCATGCATTGCAGACGGGGAGTATATCATGAATATTAATAATTTTAATAAAAGATTATTTAGTTGACAAATGCGTGTATATGGTTGGAAACAAGGCAGTATAAAAAGGAGTTCTTATTCTACACAAGGGTGAGGTCAACAACGAAGTGACGCGCGAGGATAGAGTTGCCGTTCCTTTTTTGGAAGCAACGCCTCGTGTTCTCTCGAAAAACAAGACTCAGAAATAAACGCGATGTAATTCGCTTACAAAATCACTGTTGATCAACCTATATATATTTCTCTTAAATTTTCAATCTAAAAGGTTCATTTAATTAGCATATTTACATTTTACCCTTGTTTGTGCACTGCAAATTTTTTTCAAACACGTCTCTAAATTTTCGATTTGTTAGCATTTTACAGCAGAACAATTTGATATCAATAAATTGGAAAGGGAAAAAGTCGAAAAAAATGCTGTTTAAGAAAAACATTTTTTTTACAATCTACTTTTCCGTTCTCATAATTGTTTTTTGAAAAGATATACGTATTTTATACGTATTTAAGTGTATGCAAATTATTTGTACCATTTTTAGAAAATTCTTAAAGAAGGCGTCCATATATACTTTTAACTAAATCTTAACTATTGTACCAGATCATATTTCCAACCGTAGAGAATTGTTTTTATATGACATCATGCCTTTTGCTTATTGTTTTTTATCGTAGTCATCATCAAACAATTTATTTTTTCTAAGGAGGATTTCTTATCGGTGTAAGGGATTCAGTTGCAAGGTGCAAGCAAATTTAAGGTTCCTGACTTTTCGTGTCATACGATTCTAGTTCATTTAGTAGTGCCTGCTTTAAAATATCCATGAAAGTAAGCAACAGTTATAGTCGATCAAGGGGTGCAATATAACCGCTCATAGATTCAATAAGTGTCATCATACTCCTGGGTCTTTATTTCATTTGCAAATTTAAATAATTTTTTGTTGATTTTGTGACAAGCGAGAAATTAAAAATCTGAAAATACGGGTTTTATGCAAACCACTGTAAATTGAATTGAATAATCGGTCCCCGTTTGAACAACTAGATACTCCATTTTGGCGTAAGGGGTATGTTTTGTTAATAGTAATTATAAATCATGGTACTATTTCTTGTTTAAATTGTGTCTTCACAATGAAGATGTTTAACACGTTTTACCGGAGAGTCATCGGATAAGTTTACTTTTCAACGTTTCCTCTACCCGTTTGAGCTTTGTATTGTGATGGTTTTTTAACACACGGGTTGTAATAAAAGTTTTTTTTTATATTCTTCTCTTTTGTTAACTGAGATAAAGAATGGTCCTAAAAGTGTCGCCTAAACAATGACGGAAATCTCGTTCCTAAAATTCATTCGCCTTTCAATCTGACGATGCTTACGGATCTAGCATTTATTGAGACTCAAAACAATTCAATCTTTGCCGATACATCAAATTTACAGAACAAGAATATTTATCTTTGATTAAAAATCTACTAACCTTCAAAATACCGGATTTTTTTTTCAATAAGAGTGGTTTGCTTAATTACGGAAAAAAAACGAGAATCAATCATTTGTACTAAAGCTACTCGTGACAAGCAAATAAGAGAGATCCCTAAATTCGTAAGATGTAACACTCTAGGTAAGACTATGCATAACCAAATGCAATCAAAAATCTGTATAAATAAACCATAGATTTAGAAGTGCTTAAGATAATAAATGATTAACTGTTCGAATGTTTTTTCTTAGAAAACTTCACTTTCAAAACTATACACTGGGTTTTATTACTTTTTGCATTGATTAGCTAAAGGTGTCGTTTCTTTATGAAGTAATGTTGTTTCAAACTCCAATGTTTTTCCTTTTCTATGCAGACTGTCATTTTTATCAGCAATGAATAAAGATTTCGGGTTTTTGTTGGTGTCAGGTACGAGCCATTCTCAATAGTCCGCTTTTCTATCTCTTTGTTTGTTTTCATGCATTGCAGACGGGGAGTATATCATGAATATTAATAATTTTAATAAAAGATTATTTAGTTGACAAATGCGTGTATATGGTTGGAAACAAGGCAGTATAAAAAGGAGTTCTTATTCTACACAAGGGTGAGGTCAACAACGAAGTGACGCGCGAGGATAGAGTTGCCGTTCCTTTTTTGGAAGCAACGCCTCGTGTTCTCTCGAAAAACAAGACTCAGAAATAAACGCGATGTAATTCGCTTACAAAATCACTGTTGATCAACCTATATATATTTCTCTTAAATTTTCAATCTAAAAGGTTCATTTAATTAGCATATTTACATTTTACCCTTGTTTGTGCACTGCAAATTTTTTTCAAACACGTCTCTAAATTTTCGATTTGTTAGCATTTTACAGCAGAACAATTTGATATCAATAAATTGGAAAGGGAAAAAGTCGAAAAAAATGCTGTTTAAGAAAAACATTTTTTTTACAATCTACTTTTCCGTTCTCATAATTGTTTTTTGAAAAGATATACGTATTTTATACGTATTTAAGTGTATGCAAATTATTTGTACCATTTTTAGAAAATTCTTAAAGAAGGCGTCCATATATACTTTTAACTAAATCTTAACTATTGTACCAGATCATATTTCCAACCGTAGAGAATTGTTTTTATATGACATCATGCCTTTTGCTTATTGTTTTTTATCGTAGTCATCATCAAACAATTTATTTTTTCTAAGGAGGATTTCTTATCGGTGTAAGGGATTCAGTTGCAAGGTGCAAGCAAATTTAAGGTTCCTGACTTTTCGTGTCATACGATTCTAGTTCATTTAGTAGTGCCTGCTTTAAAATATCCATGAAAGTAAGCAACAGTTATAGTCGATCAAGGGGTGCAATATAACCGCTCATAGATTCAATAAGTGTCATCATACTCCTGGGTCTTTATTTCATTTGCAAATTTAAATAATTTTTTGTTGATTTTGTGACAAGCGAGAAATTAAAAATCTGAAAATACGGGTTTTATGCAAACCACTGTAAATTGAATTGAATAATCGGTCCCCGTTTGAACAACTAGATACTCCATTTTGGCGTAAGGGGTATGTTTTGTTAATAGTAATTATAAATCATGGTACTATTTCTTGTTTAAATTGTGTCTTCACAATGAAGATGTTTAACACGTTTTACCGGAGAGTCATCGGATAAGTTTACTTTTCAACGTTTCCTCTACCCGTTTGAGCTTTGTATTGTGATGGTTTTTTAACACACGGGTTGTAATAAAAGTTTTTTTTTATATTCTTCTCTTTTGTTAACTGAGATAAAGAATGGTCCTAAAAGTGTCGCCTAAACAATGACGGAAATCTCGTTCCTAAAATTCATTCGCCTTTCAATCTGACGATGCTTACGGATCTAGCATTTATTGAGACTCAAAACAATTCAATCTTTGCCGATACATCAAATTTACAGAACAAGAATATTTATCTTTGATTAAAAATCTACTAACCTTCAAAATACCGGATTTTTTTTTCAATAAGAGTGGTTTGCTTAATTACGGAAAAAAAACGAGAATCAATCATTTGTACTAAAGCTACTCGTGACAAGCAAATAAGAGAGATCCCTAAATTCGTAAGATGTAACACTCTAGGTAAGACTATGCATAACCAAATGCAATCAAAAATCTGTATAAATAAACCATAGATTTAGAAGTGCTTAAGATAATAAATGATTAACTGTTCGAATGTTTTTTCTTAGAAAACTTCACTTTCAAAACTATACACTGGGTTTTATTACTTTTTGCATTGATTAGCTAAAGGTGTCGTTTCTTTATGAAGTAATGTTGTTTCAAACTCCAATGTTTTTCCTTTTCTATGCAGACTGTCATTTTTATCAGCAATGAATAAAGATTTCGGGTTTTTGTTGGTGTCAGGTACGAGCCATTCTCAATAGTCCGCTTTTCTATCTCTTTGTTTGTTTTCATGCATTGCAGACGGGGAGTATATCATGAATATTAATAATTTTAATAAAAGATTATTTAGTTGACAAATGCGTGTATATGGTTGGAAACAAGGCAGTATAAAAAGGAGTTCTTATTCTACACAAGGGTGAGGTCAACAACGAAGTGACGCGCGAGGATAGAGTTGCCGTTCCTTTTTTGGAAGCAACGCCTCGTGTTCTCTCGAAAAACAAGACTCAGAAATAAACGCGATGTAATTCGCTTACAAAATCACTGTTGATCAACCTATATATATTTCTCTTAAATTTTCAATCTAAAAGGTTCATTTAATTAGCATATTTACATTTTACCCTTGTTTGTGCACTGCAAATTTTTTTCAAACACGTCTCTAAATTTTCGATTTGTTAGCATTTTACAGCAGAACAATTTGATATCAATAAATTGGAAAGGGAAAAAGTCGAAAAAAATGCTGTTTAAGAAAAACATTTTTTTTACAATCTACTTTTCCGTTCTCATAATTGTTTTTTGAAAAGATATACGTATTTTATACGTATTTAAGTGTATGCAAATTATTTGTACCATTTTTAGAAAATTCTTAAAGAAGGCGTCCATATATACTTTTAACTAAATCTTAACTATTGTACCAGATCATATTTCCAACCGTAGAGAATTGTTTTTATATGACATCATGCCTTTTGCTTATTGTTTTTTATCGTAGTCATCATCAAACAATTTATTTTTTCTAAGGAGGATTTCTTATCGGTGTAAGGGATTCAGTTGCAAGGTGCAAGCAAATTTAAGGTTCCTGACTTTTCGTGTCATACGATTCTAGTTCATTTAGTAGTGCCTGCTTTAAAATATCCATGAAAGTAAGCAACAGTTATAGTCGATCAAGGGGTGCAATATAACCGCTCATAGATTCAATAAGTGTCATCATACTCCTGGGTCTTTATTTCATTTGCAAATTTAAATAATTTTTTGTTGATTTTGTGACAAGCGAGAAATTAAAAATCTGAAAATACGGGTTTTATACAAACCACTGTAAATTGAATTGAATAATCGGTCCCCGTTTGAACAACTAGATACTCCATTTTGGCGTAAGGGGTATGTTTTGTTAATAGTAATTATAAATCATGGTACTATTTCTTGTTTAAATTGTGTCTTCACAATGAAGATGTTTAACACGTTTTACCGGAGAGTCATCGGGTAAGTTTACTTTTCAACGTTTCCTCTACCCGTTTGAGCTTTGTATTGTGATGGTTTTTTAACACACGGGTTGTAATAAAAGTTTTTTTTATATATTCTTCTCTTTTGTTAACTGAGATAAAGAATGGTCCTAAAAGTGTCGCCTAAACAATGACGGAAATCTCGTTCCTAAAATTCATTCGCCTTTCATTCTGACGATGCTTACGGATCTAGCATTTATTGAGACTCAAAACAATTCAATCTTTGCCGATACATCAAATTTACAGAACAAGAATATTTATCTTTGATTAAAAATCTACTAACCTTCAAAATACCGGATTTTTTTTTTCAATAAGAGTGGTTTGCTTAATTACGGAAAAAAAACGAGAATCAATCATTTGTACTAAAGCTACTCGTGACAAGCAAATAAGAGAGATCCCTAAATTCGTAAGATGTAACACTCTAGGTAAGACTATGCATAACCAAATGCAATCAAAAATCTGTATAAATAAACCATAGATTTAGAAGTGCTTAAGATAATAAATGATTAACTGTTCGAATGTTTTTTCTTAGAAAACTTCACTTTCAAAACTATACACTGGGTTTTATTACTTTTTGCATTGATTAGCTAAAGGTGTCGTTTCTTTATGAAGTAATGTTGTTTCAAACTCCAATGTTTTTCCTTTTCTATGCAGACTGTCATTTTTATCAGCAATGAATAAAGATTTCGGGTTTTTGTTGGTGTCAGGTACGAGCCATTCTCAATAGTCCGCTTTTCTATCTCTTTGTTTGTTTTCATGCATTGCAGACGGGGAGTATATCATGAATATTAATAATTTTAATAAAAGATTATTTAGTTGACAAATGCGTGTATATGGTTGGAAACAAGGCAGTATAAAAAGGAGTTCTTATTCTACACAAGGGACGTTTCATATACTTGAGGTCAACAACGAAGTGACGCGCGAGGATAGAGTTGCCGTTCCTTTTTTGGAAGCAACGCCTCGTGTTCTCTCGAAAAACAAGACTCAGAAATGAACGCGATGTAATTCGCTTACAAAATCACTGTTGATCAACCTATATATATTTCTCTTAAATTTTCAATCTAAAAGGTTCATTTAATTAGCATATTTACATTTTACCCTTGTTTGTGCACTGCAAATTTTTTTCAAACACGTCTCTAAATTTTCGATTTGTTAGCATTTTACAGCAGAACAATTTGATATCAATAAATTGGAAAGGGAAAAAGTCGAAAAAAATGCTGTTTAAGAAAAACATTTTTTTTACAATCTACTTTTCCGTTCTCATAATTGTTTTTTGAAAAGATATACGTATTTTATACGTATTTAAGTGTATGCAAATTATTTGTACCATTTTTAGAAAATTCTTAAAGAAGGCGTCCATATATACTTTTAACTAAATCTTAACTATTGTACCAGATCATATTTCCAACCGTAGAGAATTGTTTTTATATGACATCATGCATTTTGCTTATTGTTTTTTATCGTAGTCATCATCAAACAATTTATTTTTTCTAAGGAGGATTTCTTATCGGTGTAAGGGATTCAGTTGCAAGGTGCAAGCAAATTTAAGGTTCCTGACTTTTCGTGTCATACGATTCTAGTTCATTTAGTAGTGCCTGCTTTAAAATATCCATGAAAGTAAGCAACAGTTATAGTCGATCAAGGGGTGCAATATAACCGCTCATAGATTCAATAAGTGTCATCATACTCCTGGGTCTTTATTTCATTTGCAAATTTAAATAATTTTTTGTTGATTTTGTGACAAGCGAGAAATTAAAAATCTGAAAATACGGGTTTTATGCAAACCACTGTAAATTGAATTGAATAATCGGTCCCCGTTTGAACAACTAGATACTCCATTTTGGCGTAAGGGGTATGTTTTGTTAATAGTAATTATAAATCATGGTACTATTTCTTGTTTAAATTGTGTCTTCACAATGAAGATGTTTAACACGTTTTACCGGAGAGTCATCGGATAAGTTTACTTTTCAACGTTTCCTCTACCCGTTTGAGCTTTGTATTGTGATGGTTTTTTAACACACGGGTTGTAATAAAAGTTTTTTTTTATATTCTTCTCTTTTGTTAACTGAGATAAAGAATGGTCCTAAAAGTGTCGCCTAAACAATGACGGAAATCTCGTTCCTAAAATTCATTCGCCTTTCAATCTGACGATGCTTACGGATCTAGCATTTATTGAGACTCAAAACAATTCAATCTTTGCCGATACATCAAATTTACAGAACAAGAATATTTATCTTTGATTAAAAATCTACTAACCTTCAAAATACCGGATTTTTTTTTCAATAAGAGTGGTTTGCTTAATTACGGAAAAAAAACGAGAATCAATCATTTGTACTAAAGCTACTCGTGACAAGCAAATAAGAGAGATCCCTAAATTCGTAAGATGTAACACTCTAGGTAAGACTATGCATAACCAAATGCAATCAAAAATCTGTATAAATAAACCATAGATTTAGAAGTGCTTAAGATAATAAATGATTAACTGTTCGAATGTTTTTTCTTAGAAAACTTCACTTTCAAAACTATACACTGGGTTTTATTACTTTTTGCATTGATTAGCTAAAGGTGTCGTTTCTTTATGAAGTAATGTTGTTTCAAACTCCAATGTTTTTCCTTTTCTATGCAGACTGTCATTTTTATCAGCAATGAATAAAGATTTCGGGTTTTTGTTGGTGTCAGGTACGAGCCATTCTCAATAGTCCGCTTTTCTATCTCTTTGTTTGTTTTCATGCATTGCAGACGGGGAGTATATCATGAATATTAATAATTTTAATAAAAGATTATTTAGTTGACAAATGCGTGTATATGGTTGGAAACAAGGCAGTATAAAAAGGAGTTCTTATTCTACACAAGGGACGTTTCATATACTTGAGGTCAACAACGAAGTGACGCGCGAGGATAGAGTTGCCGTTCCTTTTTTGGAAGCAACGCCTCGTGTTCTCTCGAAAAACAAGACTCAGAAATAAACGCGATGTAATTCGCTTACA
Organism: Arcuatula senhousia; assembly: GCA_963971305.1. NCBI lineage: Eukaryota > Metazoa > Mollusca > Bivalvia > Mytilida > Mytilidae > Arcuatula > Arcuatula senhousia. The sequence continues at coordinate 29,007,733 of OZ020310.1, read as the reverse complement.
AAATCACTGTTGATCAACCTATATATATTTCTCTTAAATTTTCAATCTAAAAGGTTCATTTAATTAGCATATTTACATTTTACCCTTGTTTGTGCACTGCAAATTTTTTTCAAACACGTCTCTAAATTTTCGATTTGTTAGCATTTTACAGCAGAACAATTTGATATCAATAAATTGGAAAGGGAAAAAGTCGAAAAAAATGCTGTTTAAGAAAAACATTTTTTTTACAATCTACTTTTCCGTTCTCATAATTGTTTTTTGAAAAGATATACGTATTTTATACGTATTTAAGTGTATGCAAATTATTTGTACCATTTTTAGAAAATTCTTAAAGAAGGCGTCCATATATACTTTTAACTAAATCTTAACTATTGTACCAGATCATATTTCCAACCGTAGAGAATTGTTTTTATATGACATCATGCCTTTTGCTTATTGTTTTTTATCGTAGTCATCATCAAACAATTTATTTTTTCTAAGGAGGATTTCTTATCGGTGTAAGGGATTCAGTTGCAAGGTGCAAGCAAATTTAAGGTTCCTGACTTTTCGTGTCATACGATTCTAGTTCATTTAGTAGTGCCTGCTTTAAAATATCCATGAAAGTAAGCAACAGTTATAGTCGATCAAGGGGTGCAATATAACCGCTCATAGATTCAATAAGTGTCATCATACTCCTGGGTCTTTATTTCATTTGCAAATTTAAATAATTTTTTGTTGATTTTGTGACAAGCGAGAAATTAAAAATCTGAAAATACGGGTTTTATGCAAACCACTGTAAATTGAATTGAATAATCGGTCCCCGTTTGAACAACTAGATACTCCATTTTGGCGTAAGGGGTATGTTTTGTTAATAGTAATTATAAATCATGGTACTATTTCTTGTTTAAATTGTGTCTTCACAATGAAGATGTTTAACACGTTTTACCGGAGAGTCATCGGATAAGTTTACTTTTCAACGTTTCCTCTACCCGTTTGAGCTTTGTATTGTGATGGTTTTTTAACACACGGGTTGTAATAAAAGTTTTTTTTTATATTCTTCTCTTTTGTTAACTGAGATAAAGAATGGTCCTAAAAGTGTCGCCTAAACAATGACGGAAATCTCGTTCCTAAAATTCATTCGCCTTTCAATCTGACGATGCTTACGGATCTAGCATTTATTGAGACTCAAAACAATTCAATCTTTGCCGATACATCAAATTTACAGAACAAGAATATTTATCTTTGATTAAAAATCTACTAACCTTCAAAATACCGGATTTTTTTTTCAATAAGAGTGGTTTGCTTAATTACGGAAAAAAAACGAGAATCAATCATTTGTACTAAAGCTACTCGTGACAAGCAAATAAGAGAGATCCCTAAATTCGTAAGATGTAACACTCTAGGTAAGACTATGCATAACCAAATGCAATCAAAAATCTGTATAAATAAACCATAGATTTAGAAGTGCTTAAGATAATAAATGATTAACTGTTCGAATGTTTTTTCTTAGAAAACTTCACTTTCAAAACTATACACTGGGTTTTATTACTTTTTGCATTGATTAGCTAAAGGTGTCGTTTCTTTATGAAGTAATGTTGTTTCAAACTCCAATGTTTTTCCTTTTCTATGCAGACTGTCATTTTTATCAGCAATGAATAAAGATTTCGGGTTTTTGTTGGTGTCAGGTACGAGCCATTCTCAATAGTCCGCTTTTCTATCTCTTTGTTTGTTTTCATGCATTGCAGACGGGGAGTATATCATGAATATTAATAATTTTAATAAAAGATTATTTAGTTGACAAATGCGTGTATATGGTTGGAAACAAGGCAGTATAAAAAGGAGTTCTTATTCTACACAAGGGACGTTTCATATACTTGAGGTCAACAACGAAGTGACGCGCGAGGATAGAGTTGCCGTTCCTTTTTTGGAAGCAACGCCTCGTGTTCTCTCGAAAAACAAGACTCAGAAATAAACGCGATGTAATTCGCTTACAAAATCACTGTTGATCAACCTATATATATTTCTCTTAAATTTTCAATCTAAAAGGTTCATTTAATTAGCATATTTACATTTTACCCTTGTTTGTGCACTGCAAATTTTTTTCAAACACGTCTCTAAATTTTCGATTTGTTAGCATTTTACAGCAGAACAATTTGATATCAATAAATTGGAAAGGGAAAAAGTCGAAAAAAATGCTGTTTAAGAAAAACATTTTTTTTACAATCTACTTTTCCGTTCTCATAATTGTTTTTTGAAAAGATATACGTATTTTATACGTATTTAAGTGTATGCAAATTATTTGTACCATTTTAAGAAAATTCTTAAAGAAGGCGTCCATATATACTTTTAACTAAATCTTAACTATTGTACCAGATCATATTTCCAACCGTAGAGATTTGTTTTTATATGACATCATGCCTTTTGCTTATTGTTTTTTATCGTAGTCATCATCAAACAATTTATTTTTTCTAAGGAGGATTTCTTATCGGTGTAAGGGATTCAGTTGCAAGGTGCAAGCAAATTTAAGGTTCCTGACTTTTCGTGTCATACGATTCTAGTTCATTTAGTAGTGCCTGCTTTAAAATATCCATGAAAGTAAGCAACAGTTATAGTCGATCAAGGGGTGCAATATAACCACTCATAGATTCAATAAGTGTCATCATACTCCTGGGTCTTTATTTCATTTGCAAATTTAAATAATTTTTTGTTGATTTTGTGACAAGCGAGAAATTAAAAATCTGAAAATATGGGTTTTATGCAAACCACTGTAAATTGAATTGAATAATCGGTCCCCGTTTGAACAACTAGATACTCCATTTTGGCGTAAGGGGTATGTTTTGTTAATAGTAATTATAAATCATGGTACTATTTCTTGTTTAAATTGTGTCTTCACAATGAAGATGTTTAACACGTTTTACCGGAGAGTCATCGGATAAGTTTACTTTTCAACGTTTCCTCTACCCGTTTGAGCTTTGTATTGTGATGGTTTTTTAACACACGGGTTGTAATAAAAGTTTTTTTTTATATTCTTCTCTTTTGTTAACTGAGATAAAGAATGGTCCTAAAAGTGTCGCCTAAACAATGACGGAAATCTCGTTCCTAAAATTCATTCGCCTTTCAATCTGACGATGCTTACGGATCTAGCATTTATTGAGACTCAAAACAATTCAATCTTTGCCGATACATCAAATTTACAGAACAAGAATATTTATCTTTGATTAAAAATCTACTAACCTTCAAAATACCGGATTTTTTTTTCAATAAGAGTGGTTTGCTTAATTACGGAAAAAAAACGAGAATCAATCATTTGTACTAAAGCTACTCGTGACAAGCAAATAAGAGAGATCCCTAAATTCGTAAGATGTAACACTCTAGGTAAGACTATGCATAACCAAATGCAATCAAAAATCTGTATAAATAAACCATAGATTTAGAAGTGCTTAAGATAATAAATGATTAACTGTTCGAATGTTTTTTCTTAGAAAACTTCACTTTCAAAACTATACACTGGGTTTTATTACTTTTTGCATTGATTAGCTAAAGGTGTCGTTTCTTTATGAAGTAATGTTGTTTCAAACTCCAATGTTTTTCCTTTTCTATGCAGACTGTCATTTTTATCAGCAATGAATAAAGATTTCGGGTTTTTGTTGGTGTCAGGTACGAGCCATTCTCAATAGTCCGCTTTTCTATCTCTTTGTTTGTTTTCATGCATTGCAGACGGGGAGTATATCATGAATATTAATAATTTTAATAAAAGATTATTTAGTTGACAAATGCGTGTATATGGTTGGAAACAAGGCAGTATAAAAAGGAGTTCTTATTCTACACAAGGGACGTTTCATATACTTGAGGTCAACAACGAAGTGACGCGCGAGGATAGAGTTGCCGTTCCTTTTTTGGAAGCAACGCCTCGTGTTCTCTCGAAAAACAAGACTCAGAAATAAACGCGATGTAATTCGCTTACAAAATCACTGTTGATCAACCTATATATATTTCTCTTAAATTTTCAATCTAAAAGGTTCATTTAATTAGCATATTTACATTTTACCCTTGTTTGTGCACTGCAAATTTTTTTCAAACACGTCTCTGAATTTTCGATTTGTTAGCATTTTACAGCAGAACAATTTGATATCAATAAATTGGAAAGGGAAAAAGTCGAAAAAAATGCTGTTTAAGAAAAACATTTTTTTTACAATCTACTTTTCCGTTCTCATAATTGTTTTTTGAAAAGATATACGTATTTTATACGTATTTAAGTGTATGCAAATTATTTGTACCATTTTAAGAAAATTCTTAAAGAAGGCGTCCATATATACTTTTAACTAAATCTTAACTATTGTACCAGATCATATTTCCAACCGTAGAGATTTGTTTTTATATGACATCATGCCTTTTGCTTATTGTTTTTTATCGTAGTCATCATCAAACAATTTATTTTTTCTAAGGAGGATTTCTTATCGGTGTAAGGGATTCAGTTGCAAGGTGCAAGCAAATTTAAGGTTCCTGACTTTTCGTGTCATACGATTCTAGTTCATTTAGTAGTGCCTGCTTTAAAATATCCATGAAAGTAAGCAACAGTTATAGTCGATCAAGGGGTGCAATATAACCGCTCATAGATTCAATAAGTGTCATCATACTCCTGGGTCTTTATTTCATTTGCAAATTTAAATAATTTTTTGTTGATTTTGTGACAAGCGAGAAATTAAAAATCTGAAAATACGGGTTTTATACAAACCACTGTAAATTGAATTGAATAATCGGTCCCCGTTTGAACAACTAGATACTCCATTTTGGCGTAAGGGGTATGTTTTGTTAATAGTAATTATAAATCATGGTACTATTTCTTGTTTAAATTGTGTCTTCACAATGAAGATGTTTAACACGTTTTACCGGAGAGTCATCGGGTAAGTTTACTTTTCAACGTTTCCTCTACCCGTTTGAGCTTTGTATTGTGATGGTTTTTTAACACACGGGTTGTAATAAAAGTTTTTTTTATATATTCTTCTCTTTTGTTAACTGAGATAAAGAATGGTCCTAAAAGTGTCGCCTAAACAATGACGGAAATCTCGTTCCTAAAATTCATTCGCCTTTCATTCTGACGATGCTTACGGATCTAGCATTTATTGAGACTCAAAACAATTCAATCTTTGCCGATACATCAAATTTACAGAACAAGAATATTTATCTTTGATTAAAAATCTACTAACCTTCAAAATACCGGATTTTTTTTTCAATAAGAGTGGTTTGCTTAATTACGGGGAAAAAACGAGAATCAATCATTTGTACTAAAGCTACTCGTGACAAGCAAATAAGAGAGATCCCTAAATTCGTAAGATGTAACACTCTAGGTAAGACTATGCATAACCAAATGCAATCAAAAATCTGTATAAATAAACCATAGATTTAGAAGTGCTTAAGATAATAAATGATTAACTGTTCGAATGTTTTTTCTTAGAAAACTTCACTTTCAAAACTATACACTGGGTTTTATTACTTTTTGCATTGATTAGCTAAAGGTGTCGTTTCTTTATGAAGTAATGTTGTTTCAAACTCCAATGTTTTTCCTTTTCTATGCAGACTGTCATTTTTATCAGCAATGAATAAAGATTTCGGGTTTTTGTTGGTGTCAGGTACGAGCCATTCTCAATAGTCCGCTTTTCTATCTCTTTGTTTGTTTTCATGCATTGCAGACGGGGAGTATATCATGAATATTAATAATTTTAATAAAAGATTATTTAGTTGACAAATGCGTGTATATGGTTGGAAACAAGGCAGTATAAAAAGGAGTTCTTATTCTACACAAGGGACGTTTCATATACTTGAGGTCAACAACGAAGTGACGCGCGAGGATAGAGTTGCCGTTCCTTTTTTGGAAGCAACGCCTCGTGTTCTCTCGAAAAACAAGACTCAGAAATGAACGCGATGTAATTCGCTTACAAAATCACTGTTGATCAACCTATATATATTTCTCTTAAATTTTCAATCTAAAAGGTTCATTTAATTAGCATATTTACATTTTACCCTTGTTTGTGCACTGCAAATTTTTTCAAACACGTCTCTAAATTTTCGATTTGTTAGCATTTTACAGCAGAACAATTTGATATCAATAAATTGGAAAGGGAAAAAGTCGAAAAAAATGCTGTTTAAGAAAAACATTTTTTTTACAATCTACTTTTCCGTTCTCATAATTGTTTTTTGAAAAGATATACGTATTTTATACGTATTTAAGTGTATGCAAATTATTTGTACCATTTTTAGAAAATTCTTAAAGAAGGCGTCCATATATACTTTTAACTAAATCTTAACTATTGTACCAGATCATATTTCCAACCGTAGAGAATTGTTTTTATATGACATCATGCCTTTTGCTTATTGTTTTTTATCGTAGTCATCATCAAACAATTTATTTTTTCTAAGGAGGATTTCTTATCGGTGTAAGGGATTCAGTTGCAAGGTGCAAGCAAATTTAAGGTTCCTGACTTTTCGTGTCATACGATTCTAGTTCATTTAGTAGTGCCTGCTTTAAAATATCCATGAAAGTAAGCAACAGTTATAGTCGATCAAGGGGTGCAATATAACCGCTCATAGATTCAATAAGTGTCATCATACTCCTGGGTCTTTATTTCATTTGCAAATTTAAATAATTTTTTGTTGATTTTGTGACAAGCGAGAAATTAAAAATCTGAAAATACGGGTTTTATGCAAACCACTGTAAATTGAATTGAATAATCGGTCCCCGTTTGAACAACTAGATACTCCATTTTGGCGTAAGGGGTATGTTTTGTTAATAGTAATTATAAATCATGGTACTATTTCTTGTTTAAATTGTGTCTTCACAATGAAGATGTTTAACACGTTTTACCGGAGAGTCATCGGGTAAGTTTACTTTTCAACGTTTCCTCTACCCGTTTGAGCTTTGTATTGTGATGGTTTTTTAACACACGGGTTGTAATAAAAGTTTTTTTTATATATTCTTCTCTTTTGTTAACTGAGATAAAGAATGGTCCTAAAAGTGTCGCCTAAACAATGACGGAAATCTCGTTCCTAAAATTCATTCGCCTTTCATTCTGACGATGCTTACGGATCTAGCATTTATTGAGACTCAAAACAATTCAATCTTTGCCGATACATCAAATTTACAGAACAAGAATATTTATCTTTGATTAAAAATCTACTAACCTTCAAAATACCGGATTTTTTTTTCAATAAGAGTGGTTTGCTTAATTACGGGGAAAAAACGAGAATCAATCATTTGTACTAAAGCTACTCGTGACAAGCAAATAAGAGAGATCCCTAAATTCGTAAGATGTAACACTCTAGGTAAGACTATGCATAACCAAATGCAATCAAAAATCTGTATAAATAAACCATAGATTTAGAAGTGCTTAAGATAATAAATGATTAACTGTTCGAATGTTTTTTCTTAGAAAACTTCACTTTCAAAACTATACACTGGGTTTTATTACTTTTTGCATTGATTAGCTAAAGGTGTCGTTTCTTTATGAAGTAATGTTGTTTCAAACTCCAATGTTTTTCCTTTTCTATGCAGACTGTCATTTTTATCAGCAATGAATAAAGATTTCGGGTTTTTGTTGGTGTCAGGTACGAGCCATTCTCAATAGTCCGCTTTTCTATCTCTTTGTTTGTTTTCATGCATTGCAGACGGGGAGTATATCATGAATATTAATAATTTTAATAAAAGATTATTTAGTTGACAAATGCGTGTATATGGTTGGAAACAAGGCAGTATAAAAAGGAGTTCTTATTCTACACAAGGGACGTTTCATATACTTGAGGTCAACAACGAAGTGACGCGCGAGGATAGAGTTGCCGTTCCTTTTTTGGAAGCAACGCCTCGTGTTCTCTCGAAAAACAAGACTCAGAAATGAACGCGATGTAATTCGCTTACAAAATCACTGTTGATCAACCTATATATATTTCTCTTAAATTTTCAATCTAAAAGGTTCATTTAATTAGCATATTTACATTTTACCCTTGTTTGTGCACTGCAAATTTTTTCAAACACGTCTCTAAATTTTCGATTTGTTAGCATTTTACAGCAGAACAATTTGATATCAATAAATTGGAAAGGGAAAAAGTCGAAAAAAATGCTGTTTAAGAAAAACATTTTTTTTACAATCTACTTTTCCGTTCTCATAATTGTTTTTTGAAAAGATATACGTATTTTATACGTATTTAAGTGTATGCAAATTATTTGTACCATTTTTAGAAAATTCTTAAAGAAGGCGTCCATATATACTTTTAACTAAATCTTAACTATTGTACCAGATCATATTTCCAACCGTAGAGAATTGTTTTTATATGACATCATGCCTTTTGCTTATTGTTTTTTATCGTAGTCATCATCAAACAATTTATTTTTTCTAAGGAGGATTTCTTATCGGTGTAAGGGATTCAGTTGCAAGGTGCAAGCAAATTTAAGGTTCCTGACTTTTCGTGTCATACGATTCTAGTTCATTTAGTAGTGCCTGCTTTAAAATATCCATGAAAGTAAGCAACAGTTATAGTCGATCAAGGGGTGCAATATAACCGCTCATAGATTCAATAAGTGTCATCATACTCCTGGGTCTTTATTTCATTTGCAAATTTAAATAATTTTTTGTTGATTTTGTGACAAGCGAGAAATTAAAAATCTGAAAATACGGGTTTTATGCAAACCACTGTAAATTGAATTGAATAATCGGTCCCCGTTTGAACAACTAGATACTCCATTTTGGCGTAAGGGGTATGTTTTGTTAATAGTAATTATAAATCATGGTACTATTTCTTGTTTAAATTGTGTCTTCACAATGAAGATGTTTAACACGTTTTACCGGAGAGTCATCGGGTAAGTTTACTTTTCAACGTTTCCTCTACCCGTTTGAGCTTTGTATTGTGATGGTTTTTTAACACACAGGTTGTAATAAAAGGTTTTTTTATATTCTTCTCTTTTGTTAACTGAGATAAAGAATGGTCCTAAAAGTGTCGCCTAAACAATGACGGAAATCTCGTTCCTAAAATTCATTCGCCTTTCATTCTGACGATGCTTACGGATCTAGCATTTATTGAGACTCAAAACAATTCAATCTTTGCCGATACATCAAATTTACAGAACAAGAATATTTATCTTTGATTAAAAATCTACTAACCTTCAAAATACCGGATTTTTTTTTCAATAAGAGTGGTTTGCTTAATTACGGGGAAAAAACGAGAATCAATCATTTGTACTAAAGCTACTCGTGACAAGCAAATAAGAGAGATCCCTAAATTCGTAAGATGTAACACTCTAGGTAAGACTATGCATAACCAAATGCAATCAAAAATCTGTATAAATAAACCATAGATTTAGAAGTGCTTAAGATAATAAATGATTAACTGTTCGAATGTTTTTTCTTAGAAAACTTCACTTTCAAAACTATACACTGGGTTTTATTACTTTTTGCATTGATTAGCTAAAGGTGTCGTTTCTTTATGAAGTAATGTTGTTTCAAACTCCAATGTTTTTCCTTTTCTATGCAGACTGTCATTTTTATCAGCAATGAATAAAGATTTCGGGTTTTTGTTGGTGTCAGGTACGAGCCATTCTCAATAGTCCGCTTTTCTATCTCTTTGTTTGTTTTCATGCATTGCAGACGGGGAGTATATCATGAATATTAATAATTTTAATAAAAGATTATTTAGTTGACAAATGCGTGTATATGGTTGGAAACAAGGCAGTATAAAAAGGAGTTCTTATTCTACACAAGGGACGTTTCATATACTTGAGGTCAACAACGAAGTGACGCGCGAGGATAGAGTTGCCGTTCCTTTTTTGGAAGCAACGCCTCGTGTTCTCTCGAAAAACAAGACTCAGAAATGAACGCGATGTAATTCGCTTACAAAATCACTGTTGATCAACCTATATATATTTCTCTTAAATTTTCAATCTAAAAGGTTCATTTAATTAGCATATTTACATTTTACCCTTGTTTGTGCACTGCAAATTTTTTCAAACACGTCTCTAAATTTTCGATTTGTTAGCATTTTACAGCAGAACAATTTGATATCAATAAATTGGAAAGGGAAAAAGTCGAAAAAAATGCTGTTTAAGAAAAACATTTTTTTTACAATCTACTTTTCCGTTCTCATAATTGTTTTTTGAAAAGATATACGTATTTTATACGTATTTAAGTGTATGCAAATTATTTGTACCATTTTTAGAAAATTCTTAAAGAAGGCGTCCATATATACTTTTAACTAAATCTTAACTATTGTACCAGATCATATTTCCAACCGTAGAGAATTGTTTTTATATGACATCATGCCTTTTGCTTATTGTTTTTTATCGTAGTCATCATCAAACAATTTATTTTTTCTAAGGAGGATTTCTTATCGGTGTAAGGGATTCAGTTGCAAGGTGCAAGCAAATTTAAGGTTCCTGACTTTTCGTGTCATACGATTCTAGTTCATTTAGTAGTGCCTGCTTTAAAATATCCATGAAAGTAAGCAACAGTTATAGTCGATCAAGGGGTGCAATATAACCGCTCATAGATTCAATAAGTGTCATCATACTCCTGGGTCTTTATTTCATTTGCAAATTTAAATAATTTTTTGTTGATTTTGTGACAAGCGAGAAATTAAAAATCTGAAAATACGGGTTTTATGCAAACCACTGTAAATTGAATTGAATAATCGGTCCCCGTTTGAACAACTAGATACTCCATTTTGGCGTAAGGGGTATGTTTTGTTAATAGTAATTATAAATCATGGTACTATTTCTTGTTTAAATTGTGTCTTCACAATGAAGATGTTTAACACGTTTTACCGGAGAGTCATCGGGTAAGTTTACTTTTCAACGTTTCCTCTACCCGTTTGAGCTTTGTATTGTGATGGTTTTTTAACACACAGGTTGTAATAAAAGGTTTTTTTATATTCTTCTCTTTTGTTAACTGAGATAAAGAATGGTCCTAAAAGTGTCGCCTAAACAATGACGGAAATCTCGTTCCTAAAATTCATTCGCCTTTCAATTTGACGATGCTTACGGATCTAGCATTTATTGAGACTCAAAACAATTCAATCTTTGCCGATACATCAAATTTACAGAACAAGAATATTTATCTTTGATTAAAAATCTACTAACCTTCAAAATACCGGATTTTTTTTTCAGTAAGAGTGGTTTGCTTAATTACGGAAAAAAACGAGAATCAATCATTTGTACTAAAGCTACTCGTGACAAGCAAATAAGAGAGATCCCTAAATTCGTAAGCTGTAACACTCTAGGTAAGACTATGCATAACCAAATGCAATCAAAAATCTGTATAAATAAACCATAGATTTAGAAGTGCTTAAAATAATAAATGATTAACTGTTCGAATGTTTTTTCTTAGAAAACTTCGTTTTCAAACCTATACACTGGGTTTTATTACTTTTTGCATTGATTAGCTAAAGGTGTCGTTTCTTTGTGAAGTAATGTTGTTTCAAACTCCAATGTTTTTCCTTTTCTATGCAGACTGTCATTTTTATCAGCAATGAATAAAGATTTCGGGTTTTTGTTGGTGTCAGGTACGAGCCATTCTCAATAGTCCGCTTTTCTATCTCTTTGTTTGTTTTCATGCATTGCAGACGGGGAGTATATCATGAATATTAATAATTTTAATAAAAGATTATTTAGTTGACAAATGCGTGTATATGGTTGGAAACAAGGCAGTATAAAAAGGAGTTCTTATTCTACACAAGGGACGTTTCATATACTTGAGGTCAACAACGAAGTGACGCGCGAGGATAGAGTTGCCGTTCCTTTTTTGGAAGCAACGCCTCGTGTTCTCTCGAAAAACAAGACTCAGAAATGAACGCGATGTAATTCGCTTACAAAATCACTGTTGATCAACCTATATATATTTCTCTTAAATTTTCAATCTAAAAGGTTCATTTAATTAGCATATTTACATTTTACCCTTGTTTGTGCACTGCAAATTTTTTTCAAACACGTCTCTAAATTTTCGATTTGTTAGCATTTTACAGCAGAACAATTTGATATCAATAAATTGGAAAGGGAAAAAGTCGAAAAAAATGCTGTTTAAGAAAAACATTTTTTTTACAATCTACTTTTCCGTTCTCATAATTGTTTTTTGAAAAGATATACGTATTTTATACGTATTTAAGTGTATGCAAATTATTTGTACCATTTTTAGAAAATTCTTAAAGAAGGCGTCCATATATACTTTTAACTAAATCTTAACTATTGTACCAGATCATATTTCCAACCGTAGAGAATTGTTTTTATATGACATCATGCCTTTTGCTTATTGTTTTTTATCGTAGTCATCATCAAACAATTTATTTTTTCTAAGGAGGATTTCTTATCGGTGTAAGGGATTCAGTTGCAAGGTGCAAGCAAATTTAAGGTTCCTGACTTTTCGTGTCATACGATTCTAGTTCATTTAGTAGTGCCTGCTTTAAAATATCCATGAAAGTAAGCAACAGTTATAGTCGATCAAGGGGTGCAATATAACCGCTCATAGATTCAATAAGTGTCATCATACTCCTGGGTCTTTATTTCATTTGCAAATTTAAATAATTTTTTGTTGATTTTGTGACAAGCGAGAAATTAAAAATCTGAAAATACGGGTTTTATGCAAACCACTGTAAATTGAATTGAATAATCGGTCCCCGTTTGAACAACTAGATACTCCATTTTGGCGTAAGGGGTATGTTTTGTTAATAGTAATTATAAATCATGGTACTATTTCTTGTTTAAATTGTGTCTTCACAATGAAGATGTTTAACACGTTTTACCGGAGAGTCATCGGGTAAGTTTACTTTTCAACGTTTCCTCTACCCGTTTGAGCTTTGTATTGTGATGGTTTTTTAACACACAGGTTGTAATAAAAGGTTTTTTTATATTCTTCTCTTTTGTTAACTGAGATAAAGAATGGTCCTAAAAGTGTCGCCTAAACAATGACGGAAATCTCGTTCCTAAAATTCATTCGCCTTTCAATTTGACGATGCTTACGGATCTAGCATTTATTGAGACTCAAAACAATTCAATCTTTGCCGATACATCAAATTTACAGAACAAGAATATTTATCTTTGATTAAAAATCTACTAACCTTCAAAATACCGGATTTTTTTTTCAGTAAGAGTGGTTTGCTTAATTACGGAAAAAAAACGAGAATCAATCATTTGTACTAAAGCTACTCGTGACAAGCAAATAAGAGAGATCCCTAAATTCGTAAGATGTAACACTCTAGGTAAGACTATGCATAACCAAATGCAATCAAAAATCTGTATAAATAAACCATAGATTTAGAAGTGCTTAAAATAATAAATGATTAACTGTTCGAATGTTTTTTCTTAGAAAACTTCGTTTTCAAAACTATACACTGGGTTTTATTACTTTTTGCATTGATTAGCTAAAGGTGTCGTTTCTTTGTGAAGTAATGTTGTTTCAAACTCCAATGTTTTTCCTTTTCTATGCAGACTGTCATTTTTATCAGCAATGAATAAAGATTTCGGGTTTTTGTTGGTGTCAGGTACGAGCCATTCTCAATAGTCCGCTTTTCTATCTCTTTGTTTGTTTTCATGCATTGCAGACGGGGAGTATATCATGAATATTAATAATTTTAATAAAAGATTATTTAGTTGACAAATGCGTGTATATGGTTGGAAACAAGGCAGTATAAAAAGGAGTTCTTATTCTACACAAGGGACGTTTCATATACTTGAGGTCAACAACGAAGTGACGCGCGAGGATAGAGTTGCCGTTCCTTTTTTGGAAGCAACGCCTCGTGTTCTCTCGAAAAACAAGACTCAGAAATAAACGCGATGTAATTCGCTTACAAAATCACTGTTGATCAACCTATATATATTTCTCTTAAATTTTCAATCTAAAAGGTTCATTTAATTAGCATATTTACATTTTACCCTTGTTTGTGCACTGCAAATTTTTTTCAAACACGTCTCTAAATTTTCGATTTGTTAGCATTTTACAGCAGAACAATTTGATATCAATAAATTGGAAAGGGAAAAAGTCGAAAAAAATGCTGTTTAAGAAAAACATTTTTTTTACAATCTACTTTTCCGTTCTCATAATTGTTTTTTGAAAAGATATACGTATTTTATACGTATTTAAGTGTATGCAAATTATTTGTACCATTTTAAGAAAATTCTTAAAGAAGGCGTCCATATATACTTTTAACTAAATCTTAACTATTGTACCAGATCATATTTCCAACCGTAGAGATTTGTTTTTATATGACATCATGCCTTTTGCTTATTGTTTTTTATCGTAGTCATCATCAAACAATTTATTTTTTCTAAGGAGGATTTCTTATCGGTGTAAGGGATTCAGTTGCAAGGTGCAAGCAAATTTAAGGTTCCTGACTTTTCGTGTCATACGATTCTAGTTCATTTAGTAGTGCCTGCTTTAAAATATCCATGAAAGTAAGCAACAGTTATAGTCGATCAAGGGGTGCAATATAACCGCTCATAGATTCAATAAGTGTCATCATACTCCTGGGTCTTTATTTCATTTGCAAATTTAAATAATTTTTTGTTGATTTTGTGACAAGCGAGAAATTAAAAATCTGAAAATACGGGTTTTATACAAACCACTGTAAATTGAATTGAATAATCGGTCCCCGTTTGAACAACTAGATACTCCATTTTGGCGTAAGGGGTATGTTTTGTTAATAGTAATTATAAATCATGGTACTATTTCTTGTTTAAATTGTGTCTTCACAATGAAGATGTTTAACACGTTTTACCGGAGAGTCATCGGGTAAGTTTACTTTTCAACGTTTCCTCTACCCGTTTGAGCTTTGTATTGTGATGGTTTTTTAACACACGGGTTGTAATAAAAGTTTTTTTTATATATTCTTCTCTTTTGTTAACTGAGATAAAGAATGGTCCTAAAAGTGTCGCCTAAACAATGACGGAAATCTCGTTCCTAAAATTCATTCGCCTTTCATTCTGACGATGCTTACGGATCTAGCATTTATTGAGACTCAAAACAATTCAATCTTTGCCGATACATCAAATTTACAGAACAAGAATATTTATCTTTGATTAAAAATCTACTAACCTTCAAAATACCGGATTTTTTTTTCAATAAGAGTGGTTTGCTTAATTACGGGGAAAAAACGAGAATCAATCATTTGTACTAAAGCTACTCGTGACAAGCAAATAAGAGAGATCCCTAAATTCGTAAGATGTAACACTCTAGGTAAGACTATGCATAACCAAATGCAATCAAAAATCTGTATAAATAAACCATAGATTTAGAAGTGCTTAAGATAATAAATGATTAACTGTTCGAATGTTTTTTCTTAGAAAACTTCACTTTCAAAACTATACACTGGGTTTTATTACTTTTTGCATTGATTAGCTAAAGGTGTCGTTTCTTTATGAAGTAATGTTGTTTCAAACTCCAATGTTTTTCCTTTTCTATGCAGACTGTCATTTTTATCAGCAATGAATAAAGATTTCGGGTTTTTGTTGGTGTCAGGTACGAGCCATTCTCAATAGTCCGCTTTTCTATCTCTTTGTTTGTTTTCATGCATTGCAGACGGGGAGTATATCATGAATATTAATAATTTTAATAAAAGATTATTTAGTTGACAAATGCGTGTATATGGTTGGAAACAAGGCAGTATAAAAAGGAGTTCTTATTCTACACAAGGGACGTTTCATATACTTGAGGTCAACAACGAAGTGACGCGCGAGGATAGAGTTGCCGTTCCTTTTTTGGAAGCAACGCCTCGTGTTCTCTCGAAAAACAAGACTCAGAAATGAACGCGATGTAATTCGCTTACAAAATCACTGTTGATCAACCTATATATATTTCTCTTAAATTTTCAATCTAAAAGGTTCATTTAATTAGCATATTTACATTTTACCCTTGTTTGTGCACTGCAAATTTTTTCAAACACGTCTCTAAATTTTCGATTTGTTAGCATTTTACAGCAGAACAATTTGATATCAATAAATTGGAAAGGGAAAAAGTCGAAAAAAATGCTGTTTAAGAAAAACATTTTTTTTACAATCTACTTTTCCGTTCTCATAATTGTTTTTTGAAAAGATATACGTATTTTATACGTATTTAAGTGTATGCAAATTATTTGTACCATTTTTAGAAAATTCTTAAAGAAGGCGTCCATATATACTTTTAACTAAATCTTAACTATTGTACCAGATCATATTTCCAACCGTAGAGAATTGTTTTTATATGACATCATGCCTTTTGCTTATTGTTTTTTATCGTAGTCATCATCAAACAATTTATTTTTTCTAAGGAGGATTTCTTATCGGTGTAAGGGATTCAGTTGCAAGGTGCAAGCAAATTTAAGGTTCCTGACTTTTCGTGTCATACGATTCTAGTTCATTTAGTAGTGCCTGCTTTAAAATATCCATGAAAGTAAGCAACAGTTATAGTCGATCAAGGGGTGCAATATAACCGCTCATAGATTCAATAAGTGTCATCATACTCCTGGGTCTTTATTTCATTTGCAAATTTAAATAATTTTTTGTTGATTTTGTGACAAGCGAGAAATTAAAAATCTGAAAATACGGGTTTTATGCAAACCACTGTAAATTGAATTGAATAATCGGTCCCCGTTTGAACAACTAGATACTCCATTTTGGCGTAAGGGGTATGTTTTGTTAATAGTAATTATAAATCATGGTACTATTTCTTGTTTAAATTGTGTCTTCACAATGAAGATGTTTAACACGTTTTACCGGAGAGTCATCGGGTAAGTTTACTTTTCAACGTTTCCTCTACCCGTTTGAGCTTTGTATTGTGATGGTTTTTTAACACACAGGTTGTAATAAAAGGTTTTTTTATATTCTTCTCTTTTGTTAACTGAGATAAAGAATGGTCCTAAAAGTGTCGCCTAAACAATGACGGAAATCTCGTTCCTAAAATTCATTCGCCTTTCAATTTGACGATGCTTACGGATCTAGCATTTATTGAGACTCAAAACAATTCAATCTTTGCCGATACATCAAATTTACAGAACAAGAATATTTATCTTTGATTAAAAATCTACTAACCTTCAAAATACCGGATTTTTTTTTCAGTAAGAGTGGTTTGCTTAATTACGGAAAAAAACGAGAATCAATCATTTGTACTAAAGCTACTCGTGACAAGCAAATAAGAGAGATCCCTAAATTCGTAAGCTGTAACACTCTAGGTAAGACTATGCATAACCAAATGCAATCAAAAATCTGTATAAATAAACCATAGATTTAGAAGTGCTTAAAATAATAAATGATTAACTGTTCGAATGTTTTTTCTTAGAAAACTTCGTTTTCAAACCTATACACTGGGTTTTATTACTTTTTGCATTGATTAGCTAAAGGTGTCGTTTCTTTGTGAAGTAATGTTGTTTCAAACTCCAATGTTTTTCCTTTTCTATGCAGACTGTCATTTTTATCAGCAATGAATAAAGATTTCGGGTTTTTGTTGGTGTCAGGTACGAGCCATTCTCAATAGTCCGCTTTTCTATCTCTTTGTTTGTTTTCATGCATTGCAGACGGGGAGTATATCATGAATATTAATAATTTTAATAAAAGATTATTTAGTTGACAAATGCGTGTATATGGTTGGAAACAAGGCAGTATAAAAAGGAGTTCTTATTCTACACAAGGGACGTTTCATATACTTGAGGTCAACAACGAAGTGACGCGCGAGGATAGAGTTGCCGTTCCTTTTTTGGAAGCAACGCCTCGTGTTCTCTCGAAAAACAAGACTCAGAAATGAACGCGATGTAATTCGCTTACAAAATCACTGTTGATCAACCTATATATATTTCTCTTAAATTTTCAATCTAAAAGGTTCATTTAATTAGCATATTTACATTTTACCCTTGTTTGTGCACTGCAAATTTTTTTCAAACACGTCTCTAAATTTTCGATTTGTTAGCATTTTACAGCAGAACAATTTGATATCAATAAATTGGAAAGGGAAAAAGTCGAAAAAAATGCTGTTTAAGAAAAACATTTTTTTTACAATCTACTTTTCCGTTCTCATAATTGTTTTTTGAAAAGATATACGTATTTTATACGTATTTAAGTGTATGCAAATTATTTGTACCATTTTTAGAAAATTCTTAAAGAAGGCGTCCATATATACTTTTAACTAAATCTTAACTATTGTACCAGATCATATTTCCAACCGTAGAGAATTGTTTTTATATGACATCATGCCTTTTGCTTATTGTTTTTTATCGTAGTCATCATCAAACAATTTATTTTTTCTAAGGAGGATTTCTTATCGGTGTAAGGGATTCAGTTGCAAGGTGCAAGCAAATTTAAGGTTCCTGACTTTTCGTGTCATACGATTCTAGTTCATTTAGTAGTGCCTGCTTTAAAATATCCATGAAAGTAAGCAACAGTTATAGTCGATCAAGGGGTGCAATATAACCGCTCATAGATTCAATAAGTGTCATCATACTCCTGGGTCTTTATTTCATTTGCAAATTTAAATAATTTTTTGTTGATTTTGTGACAAGCGAGAAATTAAAAATCTGAAAATACGGGTTTTATGCAAACCACTGTAAATTGAATTGAATAATCGGTCCCCGTTTGAACAACTAGATACTCCATTTTGGCGTAAGGGGTATGTTTTGTTAATAGTAATTATAAATCATGGTACTATTTCTTGTTTAAATTGTGTCTTCACAATGAAGATGTTTAACACGTTTTACCGGAGAGTCATCGGGTAAGTTTACTTTTCAACGTTTCCTCTACCCGTTTGAGCTTTGTATTGTGATGGTTTTTTAACACACAGGTTGTAATAAAAGGTTTTTTTATATTCTTCTCTTTTGTTAACTGAGATAAAGAATGGTCCTAAAAGTGTCGCCTAAACAATGACGGAAATCTCGTTCCTAAAATTCATTCGCCTTTCAATTTGACGATGCTTACGGATCTAGCATTTATTGAGACTCAAAACAATTCAATCTTTGCCGATACATCAAATTTACAGAACAAGAATATTTATCTTTGATTAAAAATCTACTAACCTTCAAAATACCGGATTTTTTTTTCAGTAAGAGTGGTTTGCTTAATTACGGAAAAAAACGAGAATCAATCATTTGTACTAAAGCTACTCGTGACAAGCAAATAAGAGAGATCCCTAAATTCGTAAGCTGTAACACTCTAGGTAAGACTATGCATAACCAAATGCAATCAAAAATCTGTATAAATAAACCATAGATTTAGAAGTGCTTAAAATAATAAATGATTAACTGTTCGAATGTTTTTTCTTAGAAAACTTCGTTTTCAAACCTATACACTGGGTTTTATTACTTTTTGCATTGATTAGCTAAAGGTGTCGTTTCTTTGTGAAGTAATGTTGTTTCAAACTCCAATGTTTTTCCTTTTCTATGCAGACTGTCATTTTTATCAGCAATGAATAAAGATTTCGGGTTTTTGTTGGTGTCAGGTACGAGCCATTCTCAATAGTCCGCTTTTCTATCTCTTTGTTTGTTTTCATGCATTGCAGACGGGGAGTATATCATGAATATTAATAATTTTAATAAAAGATTATTTAGTTGACAAATGCGTGTATATGGTTGGAAACAAGGCAGTATAAAAAGGAGTTCTTATTCTACACAAGGGACGTTTCATATACTTGAGGTCAACAACGAAGTGACGCGCGAGGATAGAGTTGCCGTTCCTTTTTTGGAAGCAACGCCTCGTGTTCTCTCGAAAAACAAGACTCAGAAATGAACGCGATGTAATTCGCTTACAAAATCACTGTTGATCAACCTATATATATTTCTCTTAAATTTTCAATCTAAAAGGTTCATTTAATTAGCATATTTACATTTTACCCTTGTTTGTGCACTGCAAATTTTTTTCAAACACGTCTCTAAATTTTCGATTTGTTAGCATTTTACAGCAGAACAATTTGATATCAATAAATTGGAAAGGGAAAAAGTCGAAAAAAATGCTGTTTAAGAAAAACATTTTTTTTACAATCTACTTTTCCGTTCTCATAATTGTTTTTTGAAAAGATATACGTATTTTATACGTATTTAAGTGTATGCAAATTATTTGTACCATTTTTAGAAAATTCTTAAAGAAGGCGTCCATATATACTTTTAACTAAATCTTAACTATTGTACCAGATCATATTTCCAACCGTAGAGAATTGTTTTTATATGACATCATGCCTTTTGCTTATTGTTTTTTATCGTAGTCATCATCAAACAATTTATTTTTTCTAAGGAGGATTTCTTATCGGTGTAAGGGATTCAGTTGCAAGGTGCAAGCAAATTTAAGGTTCCTGACTTTTCGTGTCATACGATTCTAGTTCATTTAGTAGTGCCTGCTTTAAAATATCCATGAAAGTAAGCAACAGTTATAGTCGATCAAGGGGTGCAATATAACCGCTCATAGATTCAATAAGTGTCATCATACTCCTGGGTCTTTATTTCATTTGCAAATTTAAATAATTTTTTGTTGATTTTGTGACAAGCGAGAAATTAAAAATCTGAAAATACGGGTTTTATGCAAACCACTGTAAATTGAATTGAATAATCGGTCCCCGTTTGAACAACTAGATACTCCATTTTGGCGTAAGGGGTATGTTTTGTTAATAGTAATTATAAATCATGGTACTATTTCTTGTTTAAATTGTGTCTTCACAATGAAGATGTTTAACACGTTTTACCGGAGAGTCATCGGGTAAGTTTACTTTTCAACGTTTCCTCTACCCGTTTGAGCTTTGTATTGTGATGGTTTTTTAACACACAGGTTGTAATAAAAGGTTTTTTTATATTCTTCTCTTTTGTTAACTGAGATAAAGAATGGTCCTAAAAGTGTCGCCTAAACAATGACGGAAATCTCGTTCCTAAAATTCATTCGCCTTTCAATTTGACGATGCTTACGGATCTAGCATTTATTGAGACTCAAAACAATTCAATCTTTGCCGATACATCAAATTTACAGAACAAGAATATTTATCTTTGATTAAAAATCTACTAACCTTCAAAATACCGGATTTTTTTTTCAGTAAGAGTGGTTTGCTTAATTACGGAAAAAAAACGAGAATCAATCATTTGTACTAAAGCTACTCGTGACAAGCAAATAAGAGAGATCCCTAAATTCGTAAGATGTAACACTCTAGGTAAGACTATGCATAACCAAATGCAATCAAAAATCTGTATAAATAAACCATAGATTTAGAAGTGCTTAAAATAATAAATGATTAACTGTTCGAATGTTTTTTCTTAGAAAACTTCGTTTTCAAAACTATACACTGGGTTTTATTACTTTTTGCATTGATTAGCTAAAGGTGTCGTTTCTTTGTGAAGTAATGTTGTTTCAAACTCCAATGTTTTTCCTTTTCTATGCAGACTGTCATTTTTATCAGCAATGAATAAAGATTTCGGGTTTTTGTTGGTGTCAGGTACGAGCCATTCTCAATAGTCCGCTTTTCTATCTCTTTGTTTGTTTTCATGCATTGCAGACGGGGAGTATATCATGAATATTAATAATTTTAATAAAAGATTATTTAGTTGACAAATGCGTGTATATGGTTGGAAACAAGGCAGTATAAAAAGGAGTTCTTATTCTACACAAGGGACGTTTCATATACTTGAGGTCAACAACGAAGTGACGCGCGAGGATAGAGTTGCCGTTCCTTTTTTGGAAGCAACGCCTCGTGTTCTCTCGAAAAACAAGACTCAGAAATAAACGCGATGTAATTCGCTTACAAAATCACTGTTGATCAACCTATATATATTTCTCTTAAATTTTCAATCTAAAAGGTTCATTTAATTAGCATATTTACATTTTACCCTTGTTTGTGCACTGCAAATTTTTTTCAAACACGTCTCTAAATTTTCGATTTGTTAGCATTTTACAGCAGAACAATTTGATATCAATAAATTGGAAAGGGAAAAAGTCGAAAAAAATGCTGTTTAAGAAAAACATTTTTTTTACAATCTACTTTTCCGTTCTCATAATTGTTTTTTGAAAAGATATACGTATTTTATACGTATTTAAGTGTATGCAAATTATTTGTACCATTTTAAGAAAATTCTTAAAGAAGGCGTCCATATATACTTTTAACTAAATCTTAACTATTGTACCAGATCATATTTCCAACCGTAGAGATTTGTTTTTATATGACATCATGCCTTTTGCTTATTGTTTTTTATCGTAGTCATCATCAAACAATTTATTTTTTCTAAGGAGGATTTCTTATCGGTGTAAGGGATTCAGTTGCAAGGTGCAAGCAAATTTAAGGTTCCTGACTTTTCGTGTCATACGATTCTAGTTCATTTAGTAGTGCCTGCTTTAAAATATCCATGAAAGTAAGCAACAGTTATAGTCGATCAAGGGGTGCAATATAACCGCTCATAGATTCAATAAGTGTCATCATACTCCTGGGTCTTTATTTCATTTGCAAATTTAAATAATTTTTTGTTGATTTTGTGACAAGCGAGAAATTAAAAATCTGAAAATACGGGTTTTATACAAACCACTGTAAATTGAATTGAATAATCGGTCCCCGTTTGAACAACTAGATACTCCATTTTGGCGTAAGGGGTATGTTTTGTTAATAGTAATTATAAATCATGGTACTATTTCTTGTTTAAATTGTGTCTTCACAATGAAGATGTTTAACACGTTTTACCGGAGAGTCATCGGGTAAGTTTACTTTTCAACGTTTCCTCTACCCGTTTGAGCTTTGTATTGTGATGGTTTTTTAACACACGGGTTGTAATAAAAGTTTTTTTTATATATTCTTCTCTTTTGTTAACTGAGATAAAGAATGGTCCTAAAAGTGTCGCCTAAACAATGACGGAAATCTCGTTCCTAAAATTCATTCGCCTTTCATTCTGACGATGCTTACGGATCTAGCATTTATTGAGACTCAAAACAATTCAATCTTTGCCGATACATCAAATTTACAGAACAAGAATATTTATCTTTGATTAAAAATCTACTAACCTTCAAAATACCGGATTTTTTTTTCAATAAGAGTGGTTTGCTTAATTACGGGGAAAAAACGAGAATCAATCATTTGTACTAAAGCTACTCGTGACAAGCAAATAAGAGAGATCCCTAAATTCGTAAGATGTAACACTCTAGGTAAGACTATGCATAACCAAATGCAATCAAAAATCTGTATAAATAAACCATAGATTTAGAAGTGCTTAAGATAATAAATGATTAACTGTTCGAATGTTTTTTCTTAGAAAACTTCACTTTCAAAACTATACACTGGGTTTTATTACTTTTTGCATTGATTAGCTAAAGGTGTCGTTTCTTTATGAAGTAATGTTGTTTCAAACTCCAATGTTTTTCCTTTTCTATGCAGACTGTCATTTTTATCAGCAATGAATAAAGATTTCGGGTTTTTGTTGGTGTCAGGTACGAGCCATTCTCAATAGTCCGCTTTTCTATCTCTTTGTTTGTTTTCATGCATTGCAGACGGGGAGTATATCATGAATATTAATAATTTTAATAAAAGATTATTTAGTTGACAAATGCGTGTATATGGTTGGAAACAAGGCAGTATAAAAAGGAGTTCTTATTCTACACAAGGGACGTTTCATATACTTGAGGTCAACAACGAAGTGACGCGCGAGGATAGAGTTGCCGTTCCTTTTTTGGAAGCAACGCCTCGTGTTCTCTCGAAAAACAAGACTCAGAAATGAACGCGATGTAATTCGCTTACAAAATCACTGTTGATCAACCTATATATATTTCTCTTAAATTTTCAATCTAAAAGGTTCATTTAATTAGCATATTTACATTTTACCCTTGTTTGTGCACTGCAAATTTTTTCAAACACGTCTCTAAATTTTCGATTTGTTAGCATTTTACAGCAGAACAATTTGATATCAATAAATTGGAAAGGGAAAAAGTCGAAAAAAATGCTGTTTAAGAAAAACATTTTTTTTACAATCTACTTTTCCGTTCTCATAATTGTTTTTTGAAAAGATATACGTATTTTATACGTATTTAAGTGTATGCAAATTATTTGTACCATTTTTAGAAAATTCTTAAAGAAGGCGTCCATATATACTTTTAACTAAATCTTAACTATTGTACCAGATCATATTTCCAACCGTAGAGAATTGTTTTTATATGACATCATGCCTTTTGCTTATTGTTTTTTATCGTAGTCATCATCAAACAATTTATTTTTTCTAAGGAGGATTTCTTATCGGTGTAAGGGATTCAGTTGCAAGGTGCAAGCAAATTTAAGGTTCCTGACTTTTCGTGTCATACGATTCTAGTTCATTTAGTAGTGCCTGCTTTAAAATATCCATGAAAGTAAGCAACAGTTATAGTCGATCAAGGGGTGCAATATAACCGCTCATAGATTCAATAAGTGTCATCATACTCCTGGGTCTTTATTTCATTTGCAAATTTAAATAATTTTTTGTTGATTTTGTGACAAGCGAGAAATTAAAAATCTGAAAATACGGGTTTTATGCAAACCACTGTAAATTGAATTGAATAATCGGTCCCCGTTTGAACAACTAGATACTCCATTTTGGCGTAAGGGGTATGTTTTGTTAATAGTAATTATAAATCATGGTACTATTTCTTGTTTAAATTGTGTCTTCACAATGAAGATGTTTAACACGTTTTACCGGAGAGTCATCGGGTAAGTTTACTTTTCAACGTTTCCTCTACCCGTTTGAGCTTTGTATTGTGATGGTTTTTTAACACACAGGTTGTAATAAAAGGTTTTTTTATATTCTTCTCTTTTGTTAACTGAGATAAAGAATGGTCCTAAAAGTGTCGCCTAAACAATGACGGAAATCTCGTTCCTAAAATTCATTCGCCTTTCAATTTGACGATGCTTACGGATCTAGCATTTATTGAGACTCAAAACAATTCAATCTTTGCCGATACATCAAATTTACAGAACAAGAATATTTATCTTTGATTAAAAATCTACTAACCTTCAAAATACCGGATTTTTTTTTCAGTAAGAGTGGTTTGCTTAATTACGGAAAAAAACGAGAATCAATCATTTGTACTAAAGCTACTCGTGACAAGCAAATAAGAGAGATCCCTAAATTCGTAAGCTGTAACACTCTAGGTAAGACTATGCATAACCAAATGCAATCAAAAATCTGTATAAATAAACCATAGATTTAGAAGTGCTTAAAATAATAAATGATTAACTGTTCGAATGTTTTTTCTTAGAAAACTTCGTTTTCAAACCTATACACTGGGTTTTATTACTTTTTGCATTGATTAGCTAAAGGTGTCGTTTCTTTGTGAAGTAATGTTGTTTCAAACTCCAATGTTTTTCCTTTTCTATGCAGACTGTCATTTTTATCAGCAATGAATAAAGATTTCGGGTTTTTGTTGGTGTCAGGTACGAGCCATTCTCAATAGTCCGCTTTTCTATCTCTTTGTTTGTTTTCATGCATTGCAGACGGGGAGTATATCATGAATATTAATAATTTTAATAAAAGATTATTTAGTTGACAAATGCGTGTATATGGTTGGAAACAAGGCAGTATAAAAAGGAGTTCTTATTCTACACAAGGGACGTTTCATATACTTGAGGTCAACAACGAAGTGACGCGCGAGGATAGAGTTGCCGTTCCTTTTTTGGAAGCAACGCCTCGTGTTCTCTCGAAAAACAAGACTCAGAAATGAACGCGATGTAATTCGCTTACAAAATCACTGTTGATCAACCTATATATATTTCTCTTAAATTTTCAATCTAAAAGGTTCATTTAATTAGCATATTTACATTTTACCCTTGTTTGTGCACTGCAAATTTTTTTCAAACACGTCTCTAAATTTTCGATTTGTTAGCATTTTACAGCAGAACAATTTGATATCAATAAATTGGAAAGGGAAAAAGTCGAAAAAAATGCTGTTTAAGAAAAACATTTTTTTTACAATCTACTTTTCCGTTCTCATAATTGTTTTTTGAAAAGATATACGTATTTTATACGTATTTAAGTGTATGCAAATTATTTGTACCATTTTTAGAAAATTCTTAAAGAAGGCGTCCATATATACTTTTAACTAAATCTTAACTATTGTACCAGATCATATTTCCAACCGTAGAGAATTGTTTTTATATGACATCATGCCTTTTGCTTATTGTTTTTTATCGTAGTCATCATCAAACAATTTATTTTTTCTAAGGAGGATTTCTTATCGGTGTAAGGGATTCAGTTGCAAGGTGCAAGCAAATTTAAGGTTCCTGACTTTTCGTGTCATACGATTCTAGTTCATTTAGTAGTGCCTGCTTTAAAATATCCATGAAAGTAAGCAACAGTTATAGTCGATCAAGGGGTGCAATATAACCGCTCATAGATTCAATAAGTGTCATCATACTCCTGGGTCTTTATTTCATTTGCAAATTTAAATAATTTTTTGTTGATTTTGTGACAAGCGAGAAATTAAAAATCTGAAAATACGGGTTTTATGCAAACCACTGTAAATTGAATTGAATAGTCGGTCCCCGTTTGAACAACTAGATACTCCATTTTGGCGTAAGGGGTATGTTTTGTTAATAGTAATTATAAATCATGGTACTATTTCTTGTTTAAATTGTGTCTTCACAATGAAGATGTTTAACACGTTTTACCGGAGAGTCATCGGGTAAGTTTACTTTTCAACGTTTCCTCTACCCGTTTGAGCTTTGTATTGTGATGGTTTTTTAACACACAGGTTGTAATAAAAGGTTTTTTTATATTCTTCTCTTTTGTTAACTGAGATAAAGAATGGTCCTAAAAGTGTCGCCTAAACAATGACGGAAATCTCGTTCCTAAAATTCATTCGCCTTTCAATTTGACGATGCTTACGGATCTAGCATTTATTGAGACTCAAAACAATTCAATCTTTGCCGATACATCAAATTTACAGAACAAGAATATTTATCTTTGATTAAAAATCTACTAACCTTCAAAATACCGGATTTTTTTTTCAGTAAGAGTGGTTTGCTTAATTACGGAAAAAAAACGAGAATCAATCATTTGTACTAAAGCTACTCGTGACAAGCAAATAAGAGAGATCCCTAAATTCGTAAGATGTAACACTCTAGGTAAGACTATGCATAACCAAATGCAATCAAAAATCTGTATAAATAAACCATAGATTTAGAAGTGCTTAAAATAATAAATGATTAACTGTTCGAATGTTTTTTCTTAGAAAACTTCGTTTTCAAAACTATACACTGGGTTTTATTACTTTTTGCATTGATTAGCTAAAGGTGTCGTTTCTTTGTGAAGTAATGTTGTTTCAAACTCCAATGTTTTTCCTTTTCTATGCAGACTGTCATTTTTATCAGCAATGAATAAAGATTTCGGGTTTTTGTTGGTGTCAGGTACGAGCCATTCTCAATAGTCCGCTTTTCTATCTCTTTGTTTGTTTTCATGCATTGCAGACGGGGAGTATATCATGAATATTAATAATTTTAATAAAAGATTATTTAGTTGACAAATGCGTGTATATGGTTGGAAACAAGGCAGTATAAAAAGGAGTTCTTATTCTACACAAGGGACGTTTCATATACTTGAGGTCAACAACGAAGTGACGCGCGAGGATAGAGTTGCCGTTCCTTTTTTGGAAGCAACGCCTCGTGTTCTCTCGAAAAACAAGACTCAGAAATGAACGCGATGTAATTCGCTTACAAAATCACTGTTGATCAACCTATATATATTTCTCTTAAATTTTCAATCTAAAAGGTTCATTTAATTAGCATATTTACATTTTACCCTTGTTTGTGCACTGCAAATTTTTTTCAAACACGTCTCTAAATTTTCGATTTGTTAGCATTTTACAGCAGAACAATTTGATATCAATAAATTGGAAAGGGAAAAAGTCGAAAAAAATGCTGTTTAAGAAAAACATTTTTTTTACAATCTACTTTTCCGTTCTCATAATTGTTTTTTGAAAAGATATACGTATTTTATACGTATTTAAGTGTATGCAAATTATTTGTACCATTTTTAGAAAATTCTTAAAGAAGGCGTCCATATATACTTTTAACTAAATCTTAACTATTGTACCAGATCATATTTCCAACCGTAGAGAATTGTTTTTATATGACATCATGCCTTTTGCTTATTGTTTTTTATCGTAGTCATCATCAAACAATTTATTTTTTCTAAGGAGGATTTCTTATCGGTGTAAGGGATTCAGTTGCAAGGTGCAAGCAAATTTAAGGTTCCTGACTTTTCGTGTCATACGATTCTAGTTCATTTAGTAGTGCCTGCTTTAAAATATCCATGAAAGTAAGCAACAGTTATAGTCGATCAAGGGGTGCAATATAACCGCTCATAGATTCAATAAGTGTCATCATACTCCTGGGTCTTTATTTCATTTGCAAATTTAAATAATTTTTTGTTGATTTTGTGACAAGCGAGAAATTAAAAATCTGAAAATACGGGTTTTATGCAAACCACTGTAAATTGAATTGAATAGTCGGTCCCCGTTTGAACAACTAGATACTCCATTTTGGCGTAAGGGGTATGTTTTGTTAATAGTAATTATAAATCATGGTACTATTTCTTGTTTAAATTGTGTCTTCACAATGAAGATGTTTAACACGTTTTACCGGAGAGTCATAGGGTAAGTTTACTTTTCAACGTTTCCTCTACCCGTTTGAGCTTTGTATTGTGATGGTTTTTTAACACACAGGTTGTAATAAAAGGTTTTTTTATATTCTTCTCTTTTGTTAACTGAGATAAAGAATGGTCCTAAAAGTGTCGCCTAAACAATGACGGAAATCTCGTTCCTAAAATTCATTCGCCTTTCAATTTGACGATGCTTACGGATCTAGCATTTATTGAGACTCAAAACAATTCAATCTTTGCCGATACATCAAATTTACAGAACAAGAATATTTATCTTTGATTAAAAATCTACTAACCTTCAAAATACCGGATTTTTTTTTCAGTAAGAGTGGTTTGCTTAATTACGGAAAAAAAACGAGAATCAATCATTTGTACTAAAGCTACTCGTGACAAGCAAATAAGAGAGATCCCTAAATTCGTAAGATGTAACACTCTAGGTAAGACTATGCATAACCAAATGCAATCAAAAATCTGTATAAATAAACCATAGATTTAGAAGTGCTTAAAATAATAAATGATTAACTGTTCGAATGTTTTTTCTTAGAAAACTTCGTTTTCAAAACTATACACTGGGTTTTATTACTTTTTGCATTGATTAGCTAAAGGTGTCGTTTCTTTGTGAAGTAATGTTGTTTCAAACTCCAATGTTTTTCCTTTTCTATGCAGACTGTCATTTTTATCAGCAATGAATAAAGATTTCGGGTTTTTGTTGGTGTCAGGTACGAGCCATTCTCAATAGTCCGCTTTTCTATCTCTTTGTTTGTTTTCATGCATTGCAGACGGGGAGTATATCATGAATATTAATAATTTTAATAAAAGATTATTTAGTTGACAAATGCGTGTATATGGTTGGAAACAAGGCAGTATAAAAAGGAGTTCTTATTCTACACAAGGGACGTTTCATATACTTGAGGTCAACAACGAAGTGACGCGCGAGGATAGAGTTGCCGTTCCTTTTTTGGAAGCAACGCCTCGTGTTCTCTCGAAAAACAAGACTCAGAAATGAACGCGATGTAATTCGCTTACAAAATCACTGTTGATCAACCTATATATATTTCTCTTAAATTTTCAATCTAAAAGGTTCATTTAATTAGCATATTTACATTTTACCCTTGTTTGTGCACTGCAAATTTTTTTCAAACACGTCTCTAAATTTTCGATTTGTTAGCATTTTACAGCAGAACAATTTGATATCAATAAATTGGAAAGGGAAAAAGTCGAAAAAAATGCTGTTTAAGAAAAACATTTTTTTTACAATCTACTTTTCCGTTCTCATAATTGTTTTTTGAAAAGATATACGTATTTTATACGTATTTAAGTGTATGCAAATTATTTGTACCATTTTTAGAAAATTCTTAAAGAAGGCGTCCATATATACTTTTAACTAAATCTTAACTATTGTACCAGATCATATTTCCAACCGTAGAGAATTGTTTTTATATGACATCATGCCTTTTGCTTATTGTTTTTTATCGTAGTCATCATCAAACAATTTATTTTTTCTAAGGAGGATTTCTTATCGGTGTAAGGGATTCAGTTGCAAGGTGCAAGCAAATTTAAGGTTCCTGACTTTTCGTGTCATACGATTCTAGTTCATTTAGTAGTGCCTGCTTTAAAATATCCATGAAAGTAAGCAACAGTTATAGTCGATCAAGGGGTGCAATATAACCGCTCATAGATTCAATAAGTGTCATCATACTCCTGGGTCTTTATTTCATTTGCAAATTTAAATAATTTTTTGTTGATTTTGTGACAAGCGAGAAATTAAAAATCTGAAAATACGGGTTTTATGCAAACCACTGTAAATTGAATTGAATAGTCGGTCCCCGTTTGAACAACTAGATACTCCATTTTGGCGTAAGGGGTATGTTTTGTTAATAGTAATTATAAATCATGGTACTATTTCTTGTTTAAATTGTGTCTTCACAATGAAGATGTTTAACACGTTTTACCGGAGAGTCATAGGGTAAGTTTACTTTTCAACGTTTCCTCTACCCGTTTGAGCTTTGTATTGTGATGGTTTTTTAACACACAGGTTGTAATAAAAGGTTTTTTTATATTCTTCTCTTTTGTTAACTGAGATAAAGAATGGTCCTAAAAGTGTCGCCTAAACAATGACGGAAATCTCGTTCCTAAAATTCATTCGCCTTTCAATTTGACGATGCTTACGGATCTAGCATTTATTGAGACTCAAAACAATTCAATCTTTGCCGATACATCAAATTTACAGAACAAGAATATTTATCTTTGATTAAAAATCTACTAACCTTCAAAATACCGGATTTTTTTTTCAGTAAGAGTGGTTTGCTTAATTACGGAAAAAAAACGAGAATCAATCATTTGTACTAAAGCTACTCGTGACAAGCAAATAAGAGAGATCCCTAAATTCGTAAGATGTAACACTCTAGGTAAGACTATGCATAACCAAATGCAATCAAAAATCTGTATAAATAAACCATAGATTTAGAAGTGCTTAAAATAATAAATGATTAACTGTTCGAATGTTTTTTCTTAGAAAACTTCGTTTTCAAAACTATACACTGGGTTTTATTACTTTTTGCATTGATTAGCTAAAGGTGTCGTTTCTTTGTGAAGTAATGTTGTTTCAAACTCCAATGTTTTTCCTTTTCTATGCAGACTGTCATTTTTATCAGCAATGAATAAAGATTTCGGGTTTTTGTTGGTGTCAGGTACGAGCCATTCTCAATAGTCCGCTTTTCTATCTCTTTGTTTGTTTTCATGCATTGCAGACGGGGAGTATATCATGAATATTAATAATTTTAATAAAAGATTATTTAGTTGACAAATGCGTGTATATGGTTGGAAACAAGGCAGTATAAAAAGGAGTTCTTATTCTACACAAGGGACGTTTCATATACTTGAGGTCAACAACGAAGTGACGCGCGAGGATAGAGTTGCCGTTCCTTTTTTGGAAGCAACGCCTCGTGTTCTCTCGAAAAACAAGACTCAGAAATGAACGCGATGTAATTCGCTTACAAAATCACTGTTGATCAACCTATATATATTTCTCTTAAATTTTCAATCTAAAAGGTTCATTTAATTAGCATATTTACATTTTACCCTTGTTTGTGCACTGCAAATTTTTTTCAAACACGTCTCTAAATTTTCGATTTGTTAGCATTTTACAGCAGAACAATTTGATATCAATAAATTGGAAAGGGAAAAAGTCGAAAAAAATGCTGTTTAAGAAAAACATTTTTTTTACAATCTACTTTTCCGTTCTCATAATTGTTTTTTGAAAAGATATACGTATTTTATACGTATTTAAGTGTATGCAAATTATTTGTACCATTTTTAGAAAATTCTTAAAGAAGGCGTCCATATATACTTTTAACTAAATCTTAACTATTGTACCAGATCATATTTCCAACCGTAGAGAATTGTTTTTATATGACATCATGCCTTTTGCTTATTGTTTTTTATCGTAGTCATCATCAAACAATTTATTTTTTCTAAGGAGGATTTCTTATCGGTGTAAGGGATTCAGTTGCAAGGTGCAAGCAAATTTAAGGTTCCTGACTTTTCGTGTCATACGATTCTAGTTCATTTAGTAGTGCCTGCTTTAAAATATCCATGAAAGTAAGCAACAGTTATAGTCGATCAAGGGGTGCAATATAACCGCTCATAGATTCAATAAGTGTCATCATACTCCTGGGTCTTTATTTCATTTGCAAATTTAAATAATTTTTTGTTGATTTTGTGACAAGCGAGAAATTAAAAATCTGAAAATACGGGTTTTATGCAAACCACTGTAAATTGAATTGAATAATCGGTCCCCGTTTGAACAACTAGATACTCCATTTTGGCGTAAGGGGTATGTTTTGTTAATAGTAATTATAAATCATGGTACTATTTCTTGTTTAAATTGTGTCTTCACAATGAAGATGTTTAACACGTTTTACCGGAGAGTCATCGGGTAAGTTTACTTTTCAACGTTTCCTCTACCCGTTTGAGCTTTGTATTGTGATGGTTTTTTAACACACAGGTTGTAATAAAAGGTTTTTTTATATTCTTCTCTTTTGTTAACTGAGATAAAGAATGGTCCTAAAAGTGTCGCCTAAACAATGACGGAAATCTCGTTCCTAAAATTCATTCGCCTTTCAATTTGACGATGCTTACGGATCTAGCATTTATTGAGACTCAAAACAATTCAATCTTTGCCGATACATCAAATTTACAGAACAAGAATATTTATCTTTGATTAAAAATCTACTAACCTTCAAAATACCGGATTTTTTTTTCAGTAAGAGTGGTTTGCTTAATTACGGAAAAAAAACGAGAATCAATCATTTGTACTAAAGCTACTCGTGACAAGCAAATAAGAGAGATCCCTAAATTCGTAAGATGTAACACTCTAGGTAAGACTATGCATAACCAAATGCAATCAAAAATCTGTATAAATAAACCATAGATTTAGAAGTGCTTAAAATAATAAATGATTAACTGTTCGAATGTTTTTTCTTAGAAAACTTCGTTTTCAAAACTATACACTGGGTTTTATTACTTTTTGCATTGATTAGCTAAAGGTGTCGTTTCTTTGTGAAGTAATGTTGTTTCAAACTCCAATGTTTTTCCTTTTCTATGCAGACTGTCATTTTTATCAGCAATGAATAAAGATTTCGGGTTTTTGTTGGTGTCAGGTACGAGCCATTCTCAATAGTCCGCTTTTCTATCTCTTTGTTTGTTTTCATGCATTGCAGACGGGGAGTATATCATGAATATTAATAATTTTAATAAAAGATTATTTAGTTGACAAATGCGTGTATATGGTTGGAAACAAGGCAGTATAAAAAGGAGTTCTTATTCTACACAAGGGACGTTTCATATACTTGAGGTCAACAACGAAGTGACGCGCGAGGATAGAGTTGCCGTTCCTTTTTTGGAAGCAACGCCTCGTGTTCTCTCGAAAAACAAGACTCAGAAATGAACGCGATGTAATTCGCTTACAAAATCACTGTTGATCAACCTATATATATTTCTCTTAAATTTTCAATCTAAAAGGTTCATTTAATTAGCATATTTACATTTTACCCTTGTTTGTGCACTGCAAATTTTTTTCAAACACGTCTCTAAATTTTCGATTTGTTAGCATTTTACAGCAGAACAATTTGATATCAATAAATTGGAAAGGGAAAAAGTCGAAAAAAATGCTGTTTAAGAAAAACATTTTTTTTACAATCTACTTTTCCGTTCTCATAATTGTTTTTTGAAAAGATATACGTATTTTATACGTATTTAAGTGTATGCAAATTATTTGTACCATTTTTAGAAAATTCTTAAAGAAGGCGTCCATATATACTTTTAACTAAATCTTAACTATTGTACCAGATCATATTTCCAACCGTAGAGAATTGTTTTTATATGACATCATGCCTTTTGCTTATTGTTTTTTATCGTAGTCATCATCAAACAATTTATTTTTTCTAAGGAGGATTTCTTATCGGTGTAAGGGATTCAGTTGCAAGGTGCAAGCAAATTTAAGGTTCCTGACTTTTCGTGTCATACGATTCTAGTTCATTTAGTAGTGCCTGCTTTAAAATATCCATGAAAGTAAGCAACAGTTATAGTCGATCAAGGGGTGCAATATAACCGCTCATAGATTCAATTAGTGTCATAATACTCCTGGGTCTTTATTTCATTTGCAAATTTAAATAATTTTTTGTTGATTTTGTGACAAGCGAGAAATTAAAAATCTGAAAATACGGGTTTTATACAAACCACTGTAAATTGAATTGAATAATCGGTCCCCGTTTGAACAACTAGATACTCCATTTTGGCGTAAGGGGTATGTTTTGTTAATAGTAATTATAAATCATGGTACTATTTCTTGTTTAAATTGTGTCTTCACAATGAAGATGTTTAACACGTTTTACCGGAGAGTCATCGGGTAAGTTTACTTTTCAACGTTTCCTCTACCCGTTTGAGCTTTGTATTGTGATGGTTTTTTAACACACAGGTTGTAATAAAAGGTTTTTTTATATTCTTCTCTTTTGTTAACTGAGATAAAGAATGGTCCTAAAAGTGTCGCCTAAACAATGACGGAAATCTCGTTCCTAAAATTCATTCGCCTTTCAATTTGACGATGCTTACGGATCTAGCATTTATTGAGACTCAAAACAATTCAATCTTTGCCGATACATCAAATTTACAGAACAAGAATATTTATCTTTGATTAAAAATCTACTAACCTTCAAAATACCGGATTTTTTTTCAGTAAGAGTGGTTTGCTTAATTACGGAAAAAAAAACGAGAATCAATCATTTGTACTAAAGCTACTCGTGACAAGCAAATAAGAGAGATCCCTAAATTCGTAAGCTGTAACACTCTAGGTAAGACTATGCATAACCAAATGCAATAAAAAATCTGTATAAATAAACCATAGATTTAGAAGTGCTTAAAATAATAAATGATTAACTGTTCGAATGTTTTTTCTTAGAAAACTTCGCTTTCAAAACTATACACTGGGTTTTATTACTTTTTGCATTGATTAGCTAAAGGTGTCGTTTCTTTATGAAGTAATGTTGTTTCAAACTCCAATGTTTTTCCTTTTCTATGCAGACTGTCATTTTTATCAGCAATGAATAAAGATTTCGGGTTTTTGTTGGTGTCAGGTACGAGCCATTCTCAATAGTCCGCTTTTCTATCTCTCTTTGTTTGTTTTCATGCATTGCAGACGGGGAGTATATCATGAATATTAATAATTTTAATAAAAGATTATTTAGTTGACAAATGCGTGTATATGGTTGGAAACAAGGCAGTATAAAAAGGAGTTCTTATTCTTCACAAGGGTGAGGTCAACAACGGAGTGACGCGCGAGGAAAGAGTTGCCGTTCCTTTTTTGGAAGCAACGCCTCGTGTTCTCTCGAAAAACAAGACTCAGAAATAAACGCGATGTAATTCGCTTACAAAATCACTGTTGATCAACCTATATATATTTCTCTTAAATTTTCAATCTAAAAGGTTCATTTAATTAGCATATTTACATTTTACCCTTGTTTGTGCACTGCAAATTTTTTTCAAACACGTCTCTAAATTTTCGATTTGTTAGCATTTTACAGCAGAACAATTTGATATCAATAAATTGGAAAGGGAAAAAGTCGAAAAAATGCTGTTTAAGAAAAACATTTTTCTTACAATCTACTTTTCCGTTCTCATAATTGTTTTTTGAAAAGATATACGTATTTTATACGTATTTAAGTGTATGCAAATTATTTGTACCGTCTTTAGAAAATTCTTAAAGAAGGCGTCCATATATACTTTTAACTAAATCTTAACTATTGTAGCAGATCATATTTCCAACCGTAGAGAATTGTTTTTATATGACATCATGCCTTTTGCTTATTGTTTTTATCGTAGTCATCATCAAACAATTTATTTTTTCTAAGGAGGATTTCTTATCGGTGTAAGGGATTCAGTTGCAAGATGCAAGCAAATTTAAGGTTCCTGACTTTTCGTGTCATACGATTCTAGTTCATTTAGTAGTGCCTGCTTTAAAATATCCATGAAAGTAAGCAACAGTTATAGTCGATCAAGGGGTGCAATATAACCGCTCATAGATTCAATTAGTGTCATAATACTCCTGGGTCTTTATTTCATTTGCAAATTTAAATAATTTTTTGTTGATTTTGTGACAAGCGAGAAATTAAAAATCTGAAAATACGGGTTTTATACAAACCACTGTAAATTGAATTGAATAATCGGTCCCCGTTTGAACAACTAGATACTCCATTTTGGCGTAAGGGGTATGTTTTGTTAATAGTAATTATAAATCATGGTACTATTTCTTGTTTAAATTGTTTCTTCACAATGAAGATGTTTAACACGTTTTACCGGAGAGTCATCGGGTAAGTTTACTTTTCAACGTTTCCTCTACCCGTTTGAGCTTTGTATTGTGATGGTTTTTTAACACACAGGTTGTAATAAAAGGGTTTTTTTTATATTCTTCTCTTTTGTTAACTGAGATAAAGAATGGTCCTAAAAGTGTCGCCTAAACAATGACGGAAATCTCGTTCCTAAAATTCATTCGCCTTTCAATCTGACGATGCTTACGGATCTAGCATTTATTGAGACTCAAAACAATTCAATCTTTGCCGATACATCAAATTTACAGAACAAGAATATTTATCTTTGATTAAAAATCTACTAACCTTCAAAATACCGGATTTTTTTTTCAATAAGAGTGGTTTGCTTAATTACGGAAAAAAACGAGAATCAATCATTTGTACTGAAGCTACTCGT
Source organism: Arcuatula senhousia (assembly GCA_963971305.1). Taxonomy (NCBI): domain Eukaryota; kingdom Metazoa; phylum Mollusca; class Bivalvia; order Mytilida; family Mytilidae; genus Arcuatula; species Arcuatula senhousia. The sequence continues at coordinate 28,970,935 of OZ020310.1, read as the reverse complement.
GACAAGCAAATAAGAGAGATCCCTAAATTCGTAAGCTGTAACACTCTAGGTAAGACTATGTATAACCAAATGCAATAAAAAATCTGTATAAATAAACCATAGATTTAGAAGTGCTTAAAATAATAAATGATTAACTGTTCGAATGTTTTTTCTTAGAAAACTTCGCTTTCAAAACTATACACTGGGTTTTATTACTTTTTGCATTGATTAGCTAAAGGTGTCGTTTCTTTATGAAGTAATGTTGTTTCAAACTCCAATGTTTTTCCTTTTCTATGCAGACTGTCATTTTTATCAGCAATGAATAAAGATTTCGGGTTTTTGTTGGTGTCAGGTACGAGCCATTCTCAATAGTCCGCTTTTCTATCTCTCTTTGTTTGTTTTCATGCATTGCAGACGGGGAGTATATCATGAATTTTAATAATTTTAATAAAAGATTATTTAGTTGACAAATGCGTGTATATGGTTGGAAACAAGGCAGTATAAAAAGGAGTTCTTATTCTACACAAGGGTGAGGTCAACAACGGAGTGACGCGCGAGGATAGAGTTGCCGTTCCTTTTTTGGAAGCAACGCCTCGTGTTCTCTCGAAAAACAAGACTCAGAAATAAACGCGATGTAATTCGCTTACAAAATCACTGTTGATCAACCTATATATATTTCTCTTAAATTTTCAATCTAAAAGGTTCATTTAATTAGCATATTTACATTTTACCCTTGTTTGTGCACTGCAAATTTTTTTCAAACACGTCTCTAAATTTTCGATTTGTTAGCATTTTACAGCAGAACAATTTGATATCAATAAATTAGAAAGGGAAAAAGTCGAAAAAAATGCTGTTTAAGAAAAACATTTTTTTTTACAATCTACTTTTCCGTTCTCATAATTGTTTTTTGAAAAGATATACGTATTTTATACGTATTTAAGTGTATGCAAATTATTTGTACCGTTTTTAGAAAATTCTTAAAGAAGGCGTCCATATATACTTTTAACTAAATCTTAACTATTGTAGCAGATCATATTTCCAACCGTAGAGAATTGTTTTTATATGACATCATGCCTTTTGCTTATTGTTTTTATCGTAGTCATCATCAAACAATTTATTTTTTCTAAGGAGGATTTCTTATCGGTGTTAGGGATTCAGTTGCAAGGTGCAAGCAAATTTAAGGTTCCTGACTTTTCGTGTCATACGATTCTAGTTCATTTAGTAGTGCCTGCTTTAAAATATCCATGAAAGTAAGCAACAGTTATAGTCGATCAAGGGGTGCAATATAACCGCTCATAGATTCAATTAGTGTCATAATACTCCTGGGTCTTTATTTCATTTGCAAATTTAAATAATTTTTTGTTGATTTTGTGACAAGCGAGAAATTAAAAATCTGAAAATACGGGTTTTATACAAACCACTGTAAATTGAATTGAATAATCGGTCCCCGTTTGAACAACTAGATACTCCATTTTGGCGTAAGGGGTATGTTTTGTTAATAGTAATTATAAATCATGGTACTATTTCTTGTTTAAATTGTTTCTTCACAATGAAGATGTTTAACACGTTTTACCGGAGAGTCATCGGGTAAGTTTACTTTTCAACGTTTCCTCTACCCGTTTGAGCTTTGTATTGTGATGGTTTTTTAACACACAGGTTGTAATAAAAGGGTTTTTTTATATTCTTCTCTTTTGTTAACTGAGATAAAGAATGGTCCTAAAAGTGTCGCCTAAACAATGACGGAAATCTCGTTCCTAAAATTCATTCGCCTTTCAATCTGACGATGCTTACGGATCTAGCATTTATTGAGACTCAAAACAATTCAATCTTTGCCGATACATCAAATTTACAGAACAAGAATATTTATCTTTGATTAAAAATCTACTAACCTTCAAAATACCGGATTTTTTTTCAGTAAGAGTGGTTTGCTTAATTACGGAAAAAAAACGAGAATCAATCATTTGTACTAAAGCTACTCGTGACAAGCAAATAAGAGAGATCCCTAAATTCGTAAGCTGTAACACTCTAGGTAAGACTATGCATAACCAAATGCAATCAAAAATCTGTATAAATAAACCATAGATTTAGAAGTGCTTAAAATAATAAATGATTAACTGTTCGAATGTTTTTTCTTAGAAAACTTCGCTTTCAAAACTATACACTGGGTTTTATTACTTTTTGCATTGATTAGCTATAGGTGTCGTTTCTTTATGAAGTAATGTTGTTTCAAACTCCAATGTTTTTCCTTTTCTATGCAGACTGTCATTTTTATCAGCAATGAATAAAGATTTCGGGTTTTTGTTGGTGTCAGGTACGAGCCATTCTCAATAGTCCGCTTTTCTATCTCTCTTTGTTTGTTTTCATGCATTGCAGACGGGGAGTATATCATGAATATTAATAATTTTAATAAAAGATTATTTAGTTGACAAATGCGTGTATATGGTTGGAAACAAGGCAGTATAAAAAGGAGTTCTTATTCTACACAAGGGTGAGGTCAACAACGGAGTGACGCGCGAGGATAGAGTTGCCGTTCCTTTTTTGGAAGCAACGCCTCGTGTTCTCTCGAAAAACAAGACTCAGAAATAAACGCGATGTAATTCGCTTACAAAATCACTGTTGATCAACCTATATATATTTCTCTTAAATTTTCAATCTAAAAGGTTCATTTAATTAGCATATTTACATTTTACCCTTGTTTGTGCACTGCAAATTTTTTTCAAACACGTCTCTAAATTTTCGATTTGTTAGCATTTTACAGCAGAACAATTTGATATCAATAAATTAGAAAGGGAAAAAGTCGAAAAAAATGCTGTTTAAGAAAAACATTTTTTTTTACAATCTACTTTTCCGTTCTCATAATTGTTTTTTGAAAAGATATACGTATTTTATACGTATTTAAGTGTATGCAAATTATTTGTACCGTTTTTAGAAAATTCTTAAAGAAGGCGTCCATATATACTTTTAACTAAATCTTAACTATTGTAGCAGATCATATTTCCAACCGTAGAGAATTGTTTTTATATGACATCATGCCTTTTGCTTATTGTTTTTATCGTAGTCATCATCAAACAATTTATTTTTTCTAAGGAGGATTTCTTATCGGTGTTAGGGATTCAGTTGCAAGGTGCAAGCAAATTTAAGGTTCCTGACTTTTCGTGTCATACGATTCTAGTTCATTTAGTAGTGCCTGCTTTAAAATATCCATGAAAGTAAGCAACAGTTATAGTCGATCAAGGGGTGCAATATAACCGCTCATAGATTCAATTAGTGTCATAATACTCCTGGGTCTTTATTTCATTTGCAAATTTAAATAATTTTTTGTTGATTTTGTGACAAGCGAGAAATTAAAAATCTGAAAATACGGGTTTTATACAAACCACTGTAAATTGAATTGAATAATCGGTCCCCGTTTGAACAACTAGATACTCCATTTTGGCGTAAGGGGTATGTTTTGTTAATAGTAATTATAAATCATGGTACTATTTCTTGTTTAAATTGTTTCTTCACAATGAAGATGTTTAACACGTTTTACCGGAGAGTCATCGGGTAAGTTTACTTTTCAACGTTTCCTCTACCCGTTTGAGCTTTGTATTGTGATGGTTTTTTAACACACAGGTTGTAATAAAAGGGTTTTTTTATATTCTTCTCTTTTGTTAACTGAGATAAAGAATGGTCCTAAAAGTGTCGCCTAAACAATGACGGAAATCTCGTTCCTAAAATTCATTCGCCTTTCAATCTGACGATGCTTACGGATCTAGCATTTATTGAGACTCAAAACAATTCAATCTTTGCCGATACATCAAATTTACAGAACAAGAATATTTATCTTTGATTAAAAATCTACTAACCTTCAAAATACCGGATTTTTTTTCAGTAAGAGTGGTTTGCTTAATTACGGAAAAAAAACGAGAATCAATCATTTGTACTAAAGCTACTCGTGACAAGCAAATAAGAGAGATCCCTAAATTCGTAAGCTGTAACACTCTAGGTAAGACTATGCATAACCAAATGCAATCAAAAATCTGTATAAATAAACCATAGATTTAGAAGTGCTTAAAATAATAAATGATTAACTGTTCGAATGTTTTTTCTTAGAAAACTTCGCTTTCAAAACTATACACTGGGTTTTATTACTTTTTGCATTGATTAGCTATAGGTGTCGTTTCTTTATGAAGTAATGTTGTTTCAAACTCCAATGTTTTTCCTTTTCTCTGCAGACTGTCATTTTTATCAGCAATGAATAAAGATTTCGGGTTTTTGTTGGTGTCAGGTACGAGCCATTCTCAATAGTCCGCTTTTCTATCTCTCTTTGTTTGTTTTCATGCATTGCAGACGGGGAGTATATCATGAATATTAATAATTTTAATAAAAGATTATTTAGTTGACAAATGCGTGTATATGGTTGGAAACAAGGCAGTATAAAAAGGAGTTCTTATTCTACACAAGGGTGAGGTCAACAACGGAGTGACGCGCGAGGATAGAGTTGCCGTTCCTTTTTTGGAAGCAACGCCTCGTGTTCTCTCGAAAAACAAGACTCAGAAATAAACGCGATGTAATTCGCTTACAAAATCACTGTTGATCAACCTATATATATTTCTCTTAAATTTTCAATCTAAAAGGTTCATTTAATTAGCATATTTACATTTTACCCTTGTTTGTGCACTGCAAATTTTTTTCAAACACGTCTCTAAATTTTCGATTTGTTAGCATTTTACAGCAGAACAATTTGATATCAATAAATTGGAAAGGGAAAAAGTCGAAAAAAATGCTGTTTAAGAAAAACATTTTTTTTACAATCTACTTTTCCGTTCTCATAATTGTTTTTTGAAAAGATATACGTATTTGATACGTATTTAAGTGTATGCAAATTATTTGAACCGTTTTTTGAAAATTCTTAAAGAAGGCGTCCATATATTCTTTTAACTAAATCTTAACTATTGTAGCAGATCATATTTCCAACCGTAGAGAATTGTTTTTATATGACATCATGCCTTTTGCTTATTGTTTTTTATCGTAGTCATCATCAAACAATTTATTTTTTCTAAGGAGGATTTCTTATCGGTGTAAGGGATTCAGTTGCAAGATGCAAGCAAATTTAAGGTTCCTGACTTTTCGTGTCATACGATTCTAGTTCATTTAGTAGTGCCTGCTTTAAAATATCCATGAAAGTAAGCAACAGTTATAGTCGATCAAGGGGTGCAATATAACCGCTCATAGATTCAATAAGTGTCATAATACTCCTGGGTCTTTATTTCATTTGCAAATTTAAATAATTTTTTGTTGATTTTGTGACAAGCGAGAAATTAAAAATCTGAAAATACGGGTTTTATACAAACCACTGTAAATTGAATTGAATAATCGGTCCCCGTTTGAACAACTAGATACTCCATTTTGGCGTAAGGGGTATGTTTTGTTAATAGTAATTATAAATCATGGTACTATTTCTTGTTTAAATTGTTTCTTCACAATGAAGATGTTTAACACGTTTTACCGGAGAGTCATCGGGTAAGTTTACTTTTCAACGTTTCCTCTACCCGTTTGAGCTTTGTATTGTGATGGTTTTTTAACACACAGGTTGTAATAAAAGGGTTTTTTTATATTCTTCTCTTTTGTTAACTGAGATAAAGAATGGTCCTAAAAGTGTCGCCTAAACAATGACGGAAATCTCGTTCCTAAAATTCATTCGCCTTTCAATCTGACGATGCTTACGGATCTAGCATTTATTGAGACTCAAAACAATTCAATCTTTGCCGATACATCAAATTTACAGAACAAGAATATTTATCTTTGATTAAAAATCTACTAACCTTCAAAATACCGGATTTTTTTTCAGTAAGAGTGGTTTGCTTAATTACGGAAAAAAAACGAGAATCAATCATTTGTACTAAAGCTACTCGTGACAAGCAAATAAGAGAGATCCCTAAATTCGTAAGCTGTAACACTCTAGGTAAGACTATGCATAACCAAATGCAATCAAAAATCTGTATAAATAAACCATAGATTTAGAAGTGCTTAAAATAATAAATGATTAACTGTTCGAATGTTTTTTCTTAGAAAACTTCGCTTTCAAAACTATACACTGGGTTTTATTACTTTTTGCATTGATTAGCTATAGGTGTCGTTTCTTTATGAAGTAATGTTGTTTCAAACTCCAATGTTTTTCCTTTTCTATGCAGACTGTCATTTTTATCAGCAATGAATAAAGATTTCGGGTTTTTGTTGGTGTCAGGTACGAGCCATTCTCAATAGTCCGCTTTTCTATCTCTCTTTGTTTGTTTTCATGCATTGCAGACGGGGAGTATATCATGAATATTAATAATTTTAATAAAAGATTATTTAGTTGACAAATGCGTGTATATGGTTGGAAACAAGGCAGTATAAAAAGGAGTTCTTATTCTACACAAGGGTGAGGTCAACAACGGAGTGACGCGCGAGGATAGAGTTGCCGTTCCTTTTTTGGAAGCAACGCCTCGTGTTCTCTCGAAAAACAAGACTCAGAAATAAACGCGATGTAATTCGCTTACAAAATCACTGTTGATCAACCTATATATATTTCTCTTAAATTTTCAATCTAAAAGGTTCATTTAATTAGCATATTTACATTTTACCCTTGTTTGTGCACTGCAAATTTTTTTCAAACACGTCTCTAAATTTTCGATTTGTTAGCATTTTACAGCAGAACAATTTGATATCAATAAATTAGAAAGGGAAAAAGTCGAAAAAAATGCTGTTTAAGAAAAACATTTTTTTTTACAATCTACTTTTCCGTTCTCATAATTGTTTTTTGAAAAGATATACGTATTTTATACGTATTTAAGTGTATGCAAATTATTTGTACCGTTTTTAGAAAATTCTTAAAGAAGGCGTCCATATATACTTTTAACTAAATCTTAACTATTGTAGCAGATCATATTTCCAACCGTAGAGAATTGTTTTTATATGACATCATGCCTTTTGCTTATTGTTTTTATCGTAGTCATCATCAAACAATTTATTTTTTCTAAGGAGGATTTCTTATCGGTGTTAGGGATTCAGTTGCAAGGTGCAAGCAAATTTAAGGTTCCTGACTTTTCGTGTCATACGATTCTAGTTCATTTAGTAGTGCCTGCTTTAAAATATCCATGAAAGTAAGCAACAGTTATAGTCGATCAAGGGGTGCAATATAACCGCTCATAGATTCAATTAGTGTCATAATACTCCTGGGTCTTTATTTCATTTGCAAATTTAAATAATTTTTTGTTGATTTTGTGACAAGCGAGAAATTAAAAATCTGAAAATACGGGTTTTATACAAACCACTGTAAATTGAATTGAATAATCGGTCCCCGTTTGAACAACTAGATACTCCATTTTGGCGTAAGGGGTATGTTTTGTTAATAGTAATTATAAATCATGGTACTATTTCTTGTTTAAATTGTTTCTTCACAATGAAGATGTTTAACACGTTTTACCGGAGAGTCATCGGGTAAGTTTACTTTTCAACGTTTCCTCTACCCGTTTGAGCTTTGTATTGTGATGGTTTTTTAACACACAGGTTGTAATAAAAGGGTTTTTTTATATTCTTCTCTTTTGTTAACTGAGATAAAGAATGGTCCTAAAAGTGTCGCCTAAACAATGACGGAAATCTCGTTCCTAAAATTCATTCGCCTTTCAATCTGACGATGCTTACGGATCTAGCATTTATTGAGACTCAAAACAATTCAATCTTTGCCGATACATCAAATTTACAGAACAAGAATATTTATCTTTGATTAAAAATCTACTAACCTTCAAAATACCGGATTTTTTTTCAGTAAGAGTGGTTTGCTTAATTACGGAAAAAAAACGAGAATCAATCATTTGTACTAAAGCTACTCGTGACAAGCAAATAAGAGAGATCCCTAAATTCGTAAGCTGTAACACTCTAGGTAAGACTATGCATAACCAAATGCAATCAAAAATCTGTATAAATAAACCATAGATTTAGAAGTGCTTAAAATAATAAATGATTAACTGTTCGAATGTTTTTTCTTAGAAAACTTCGCTTTCAAAACTATACACTGGGTTTTATTACTTTTTGCATTGATTAGCTATAGGTGTCGTTTCTTTATGAAGTAATGTTGTTTCAAACTCCAATGTTTTTCCTTTTCTCTGCAGACTGTCATTTTTATCAGCAATGAATAAAGATTTCGGGTTTTTGTTGGTGTCAGGTACGAGCCATTCTCAATAGTCCGCTTTTCTATCTCTCTTTGTTTGTTTTCATGCATTGCAGACGGGGAGTATATCATGAATATTAATAATTTTAATAAAAGATTATTTAGTTGACAAATGCGTGTATATGGTTGGAAACAAGGCAGTATAAAAAGGAGTTCTTATTCTACACAAGGGTGAGGTCAACAACGGAGTGACGCGCGAGGATAGAGTTGCCGTTCCTTTTTTGGAAGCAACGCCTCGTGTTCTCTCGAAAAACAAGACTCAGAAATAAACGCGATGTAATTCGCTTACAAAATCACTGTTGATCAACCTATATATATTTCTCTTAAATTTTCAATCTAAAAGGTTCATTTAATTAGCATATTTACATTTTACCCTTGTTTGTGCACTGCAAATTTTTTTCAAACACGTCTCTAAATTTTCGATTTGTTAGCATTTTACAGCAGAACAATTTGATATCAATAAATTGGAAAGGGAAAAAGTCGAAAAAAATGCTGTTTAAGAAAAACATTTTTTTTACAATCTACTTTTCCGTTCTCATAATTGTTTTTTGAAAAGATATACGTATTTGATACGTATTTAAGTGTATGCAAATTATTTGAACCGTTTTTTGAAAATTCTTAAAGAAGGCGTCCATATATTCTTTTAACTAAATCTTAACTATTGTAGCAGATCATATTTCCAACCGTAGAGAATTGTTTTTATATGACATCATGCCTTTTGCTTATTGTTTTTTATCGTAGTCATCATCAAACAATTTATTTTTTCTAAGGAGGATTTCTTATCGGTGTAAGGGATTCAGTTGCAAGATGCAAGCAAATTTAAGGTTCCTGACTTTTCGTGTCATACGATTCTAGTTCATTTAGTAGTGCCTGCTTTAAAATATCCATGAAAGTAAGCAACAGTTATAGTCGATCAAGGGGTGCAATATAACCGCTCATAGATTCAATAAGTGTCATAATACTCCTGGGTCTTTATTTCATTTGCAAATTTAAATAATTTTTTGTTGATTTTGTGACAAGCGAGAAATTAAAAATCTGAAAATACGGGTTTTATACAAACCACTGTAAATTGAATTGAATAATCGGTCCCCGTTTGAACAACTAGATACTCCATTTTGGCGTAAGGGGTATGTTTTGTTAATAGTAATTATAAATCATGGTACTATTTCTTGTTTAAATTGTGTCTTCACAATGAAGATGTTTAACACGTTTTACCGGAGAGTCATCGGGTAAGTTTACGTTTCAACGTTTCCTCTACCAGTTTGAGCTTTGTATTGTGATGGTTTTTTAACACACAGGTTGTAATAAAAGGTTTTTTTTTATATTCTTCTCTTTTGTTAACTGAGATAAAGAATGGTCCTAAAAGTGTCGCCTAAACAATGACGGAAATCTCGTTCCTAAAATTCATTCGCCTTTCAATCTGACGATGCTTACGGATCTAGCATTTATTGAGACTCAAAACAATTCAATGTTTGCCGATACATCAAATTTACAGAACAAGAATATTTATCTTTGATTAAAAATCTACTAACCTTCAAAATACCGGATTTTTTTTTCAATAAGAGTGGTTTGCTTAATTACGAAAAAAAATGAGAATCAATCATTTGTACTAAAGCTACTCGTGACAAGCAAATAAGAGAGATCCCTAAATTCGTAAGCTGTAACACTCTAGGTAAGACTATGCATAACCAAATGCAATCAAAAATCTGTATAAATAAACCATAGATTTAGAAGTGCTTAAAATAATAAATGATTAACTGTTCGAATGTTTTTTCTTAGAAAACTTCGCTTTCAAAACTATACACTGGGTTTTATTACTTTTTGCATTGATTAGCTAAAGGTGTCGTTTCTTTATGAAGTAATGTTGTTTCAAACTCCAATGTTTTTCCTTTTCTATGCAGACTGTCATTTTTATCAGCAATGAATAAAGATTTCGGGTTTTTGTTGGTGTCAGGTACGAGCCATTCTCAATAGTCCGCTTTTCTATCTCTCTTTGTTTGTTTTCATGCATTGCAGACGGGGAGTATATCATGAATATTAATAATTTTAATAAAAGATTATTTAGTTGACAAATGCGTGTATATGGTTGGAAACAAGGCAGTATAAAAAGGAGTTCTTATTCTACACAAGGGTGAGGTCAACAACGGAGTGACGCGCGAGGATAGAGTTGCCGTTCCTTTTTTGGAAGCAACGCCTCGTGTTCTCTCGAAAAACAAGACTCAGAAATAAACGCGATGTAATTCGCTTACAAAATCACTGTTGATCAACCTATATATATTTCTCTTAAATTTTCAATCTAAAAGGTTCATTTAATTAGCATATTTACATTTTACCCTTGTTTGTGCACTGCAAATTTTTTTCAAACACGTCTCTAAATTTTCGATTTGTTAGCATTTTACAGCAGAACAATTTGATATCAATAAATTGGAAAGGGAAAAAGTCGAAAAAAATGCTGTTTAAGAAAAACATTTTTTTTACAATCTACTTTTCCGTTCTCATAATTGTTTTTTGAAAAGATATACGTATTTTATACGTATTTAAGTGTATGCAAATTATTTGTACCATTTTTAGAAAATTCTTAAAGAAGGCGTCCATATATACTTTTAACTAAATCTTAACTATTGTACCAGATCATATTTCCAACCGTAGAGAATTGTTTTTATATGACATCATGCCTTTTGCTTATTGTTTTTTATCGTAGTCATCATCAAACAATTTTTTTTTTTCTAAGGAGGATTTCTTATCGGTGTAAGGGATTCAGTTGCAAGGTGCAAGCAAATTTAAGGTTCCTGACTTTTCGTGTCATACGATTCTAGTTCATTTAGTAGTGCCTGCTTTAAAATATCCATGAAAGTAAGCAACAGTTATAGTCGATCAAGGGGTGCAATATAACCGCTCATAGATTCAATAAGTGTCATCATACTCCTGGGTCTTTATTTCATTTGCAAATTTAAATAATTTTTTGTTGATTTTGTGACAAGCGAGAAATTAAAAATCTGAAAATACGGGTTTTATACAAACCACTGTAAATTGAATTGAATAATCGGTCCCCGTTTGAACAACTAGATACTCCATTTTGGCGTAAGGGGTATGTTTTGTTAATAGTAATTATAAATCATGGTACTATTTCTTGTTTAAATTGTGTCTTCACAATGAAGATGTTTAACACGTTTTACCGGAGAGTCATCGGGTAAGTTTACTTTTCAACGTTTCCTCTACCCGTTTGAGCTTTGTATTGTGATGGTTTTTTAACACACGGGTTGTAATAAAAGTTTTTTTTATATATTCTTCTCTTTTGTTAACTGAGATAAAGAATGGTCCTAAAAGTGTCGCCTAAACAATGACGGAAATCTCGTTCCTAAAATTCATTCGCCTTTCATTCTGACGATGCTTACGGATCTAGCATTTATTGAGACTCAAAACAATTCAATCTTTGCCGATACATCAAATTTACAGAACAAGAATATTTATCTTTGATTAAAAATCTACTAACCTTCAAAATACCGGATTTTTTTTTTCAATAAGAGTGGTTTGCTTAATTACGGAAAAAAAACGAGAATCAATCATTTGTACTAAAGCTACTCGTGACAAGCAAATAAGAGAGATCCCTAAATTCGTAAGATGTAACACTCTAGGTAAGACTATGCATAACCAAATGCAATCAAAAATCTGTATAAATAAACCATAGATTTAGAAGTGCTTAAGATAATAAATGATTAACTGTTCGAATGTTTTTTCTTAGAAAACTTCACTTTCAAAACTATACACTGGGTTTTATTACTTTTTGCATTGATTAGCTAAAGGTGTCGTTTCTTTATGAAGTAATGTTGTTTCAAACTCCAATGTTTTTCCTTTTCTATGCAGACTGTCATTTTTATCAGCAATGAATAAAGATTTCGGGTTTTTGTTGGTGTCAGGTACGAGCCATTCTCAATAGTCCGCTTTTCTATCTCTTTGTTTGTTTTCATGCATTGCAGACGGGGAGTATATCATGAATATTAATAATTTTAATAAAAGATTATTTAGTTGACAAATGCGTGTATATGGTTGGAAACAAGGCAGTATAAAAAGGAGTTCTTATTCTACACAAGGGACGTTTCATATACTTGAGGTCAACAACGAAATGACGCGCGAGGATAGAGTTGCCGTTCCTTTTTTGGAAGCAACGCCTCGTGTTCTCTCGAAAAACAAGACTCAGAAATGAACGCGATGTAATTCGCTTACAAAATCACTGTTGATCAACCTATATATATTTCTCTTAAATTTTCAATCTAAAAGGTTCATTTAATTAGCATATTTACATTTTACCCTTGTTTGTGCACTGCAAATTTTTTTCAAACACGTCTCTAAATTTTCGATTTGTTAGCATTTTACAGCAGAACAATTTGATATCAATAAATTGGAAAGGGAAAAAGTCGAAAAAAATGCTGTTTAAGAAAAACATTTTTTTTACAATCTACTTTTCCGTTCTCATAATTGTTTTTTGAAAAGATATACGTATTTTATACGTATTTAAGTGTATGCAAATTATTTGTACCATTTTTAGAAAATTCTTAAAGAAGGCGTCCATATATACTTTTAACTAAATCTTAACTATTGTACCAGATCATATTTCCAACCGTAGAGAATTGTTTTTATATGACATCATGCATTTTGCTTATTGTTTTTTATCGTAGTCATCATCAAACAATTTATTTTTTCTAAGGAGGATTTCTTATCGGTGTAAGGGATTCAGTTGCAAGGTGCAAGCAAATTTAAGGTTCCTGACTTTTCGTGTCATACGATTCTAGTTCATTTAGTAGTGCCTGCTTTAAAATATCCATGAAAGTAAGCAACAGTTATAGTCGATCAAGGGGTGCAATATAACCGCTCATAGATTCAATAAGTGTCATCATACTCCTGGGTCTTTATTTCATTTGCAAATTTAAATAATTTTTTGTTGATTTTGTGACAAGCGAGAAATTAAAAATCTGAAAATACGGGTTTTATGCAAACCACTGTAAATTGAATTGAATAATCGGTCCCCGTTTGAACAACTAGATACTCCATTTTGGCGTAAGGGGTATGTTTTGTTAATAGTAATTATAAATCATGGTACTATTTCTTGTTTAAATTGTGTCTTCACAATGAAGATGTTTAACACGTTTTACCGGAGAGTCATCGGATAAGTTTACTTTTCAACGTTTCCTCTACCCGTTTGAGCTTTGTATTGTGATGGTTTTTTAACACACGGGTTGTAATAAAAGTTTTTTTTTATATTCTTCTCTTTTGTTAACTGAGATAAAGAATGGTCCTAAAAGTGTCGCCTAAACAATGACGGAAATCTCGTTCCTAAAATTCATTCGCCTTTCAATCTGACGATGCTTACGGATCTAGCATTTATTGAGACTCAAAACAATTCAATCTTTGCCGATACATCAAATTTACAGAACAAGAATATTTATCTTTGATTAAAAATCTACTAACCTTCAAAATACCGGATTTTTTTTTCAATAAGAGTGGTTTGCTTAATTACGGAAAAAAAACGAGAATCAATCATTTGTACTAAAGCTACTCGTGACAAGCAAATAAGAGAGATCCCTAAATTCGTAAGATGTAACACTCTAGGTAAGACTATGCATAACCAAATGCAATCAAAAATCTGTATAAATAAACCATAGATTTAGAAGTGCTTAAGATAATAAATGATTAACTGTTCGAATGTTTTTTCTTAGAAAACTTCACTTTCAAAACTATACACTGGGTTTTATTACTTTTTGCATTGATTAGCTAAAGGTGTCGTTTCTTTATGAAGTAATGTTGTTTCAAACTCCAATGTTTTTCCTTTTCTATGCAGACTGTCATTTTTATCAGCAATGAATAAAGATTTCGGGTTTTTGTTGGTGTCAGGTACGAGCCATTCTCAATAGTCCGCTTTTCTATCTCTTTGTTTGTTTTCATGCATTGCAGACGGGGAGTATATCATGAATATTAATAATTTTAATAAAAGATTATTTAGTTGACAAATGCGTGTATATGGTTGGAAACAAGGCAGTATAAAAAGGAGTTCTTATTCTACACAAGGGACGTTTCATATACTTGAGGTCAACAACGAAGTGACGCGCGAGGATAGAGTTGCCGTTCCTTTTTTGGAAGCAACGCCTCGTGTTCTCTCGAAAAACAAGACTCAGAAATAAACGCGATGTAATTCGCTTACAAAATCACTGTTGATCAACCTATATATATTTCTCTTAAATTTTCAATCTAAAAGGTTCATTTAATTAGCATATTTACATTTTACCCTTGTTTGTGCACTGCAAATTTTTTTCAAACACGTCTCTAAATTTTCGATTTGTTAGCATTTTACAGCAGAACAATTTGATATCAATAAATTGGAAAGGGAAAAAGTCGAAAAAAATGCTGTTTAAGAAAAACATTTTTTTTACAATCTACTTTTCCGTTCTCATAATTGTTTTTTGAAAAGATATACGTATTTTATACGTATTTAAGTGTATGCAAATTATTTGTACCATTTTAAGAAAATTCTTAAAGAAGGCGTCCATATATACTTTTAACTAAATCTTAACTATTGTACCAGATCATATTTCCAACCGTAGAGATTTGTTTTTATATGACATCATGCCTTTTGCTTATTGTTTTTTATCGTAGTCATCATCAAACAATTTATTTTTTCTAAGGAGGATTTCTTATCGGTGTAAGGGATTCAGTTGCAAGGTGCAAGCAAATTTAAGGTTCCTGACTTTTCGTGTCATACGATTCTAGTTCATTTAGTAGTGCCTGCTTTAAAATATCCATGAAAGTAAGCAACAGTTATAGTCGATCAAGGGGTGCAATATAACCACTCATAGATTCAATAAGTGTCATCATACTCCTGGGTCTTTATTTCATTTGCAAATTTAAATAATTTTTTGTTGATTTTGTGACAAGCGAGAAATTAAAAATCTGAAAATATGGGTTTTATGCAAACCACTGTAAATTGAATTGAATAATCGGTCCCCGTTTGAACAACTAGATACTCCATTTTGGCGTAAGGGGTATGTTTTGTTAATAGTAATTATAAATCATGGTACTATTTCTTGTTTAAATTGTGTCTTCACAATGAAGATGTTTAACACGTTTTACCGGAGAGTCATCGGATAAGTTTACTTTTCAACGTTTCCTCTACCCGTTTGAGCTTTGTATTGTGATGGTTTTTTAACACACGGGTTGTAATAAAAGTTTTTTTTTATATTCTTCTCTTTTGTTAACTGAGATAAAGAATGGTCCTAAAAGTGTCGCCTAAACAATGACGGAAATCTCGTTCCTAAAATTCATTCGCCTTTCAATCTGACGATGCTTACGGATCTAGCATTTATTGAGACTCAAAACAATTCAATCTTTGCCGATACATCAAATTTACAGAACAAGAATATTTATCTTTGATTAAAAATCTACTAACCTTCAAAATACCGGATTTTTTTTTCAATAAGAGTGGTTTGCTTAATTACGGAAAAAAAACGAGAATCAATCATTTGTACTAAAGCTACTCGTGACAAGCAAATAAGAGAGATCCCTAAATTCGTAAGATGTAACACTCTAGGTAAGACTATGCATAACCAAATGCAATCAAAAATCTGTATAAATAAACCATAGATTTAGAAGTGCTTAAGATAATAAATGATTAACTGTTCGAATGTTTTTTCTTAGAAAACTTCACTTTCAAAACTATACACTGGGTTTTATTACTTTTTGCATTGATTAGCTAAAGGTGTCGTTTCTTTATGAAGTAATGTTGTTTCAAACTCCAATGTTTTTCCTTTTCTATGCAGACTGTCATTTTTATCAGCAATGAATAAAGATTTCGGGTTTTTGTTGGTGTCAGGTACGAGCCATTCTCAATAGTCCGCTTTTCTATCTCTTTGTTTGTTTTCATGCATTGCAGACGGGGAGTATATCATGAATATTAATAATTTTAATAAAAGATTATTTAGTTGACAAATGCGTGTATATGGTTGGAAACAAGGCAGTATAAAAAGGAGTTCTTATTCTACACAAGGGACGTTTCATATACTTGAGGTCAACAACGAAGTGACGCGCGAGGATAGAGTTGCCGTTCCTTTTTTGGAAGCAACGCCTCGTGTTCTCTCGAAAAACAAGACTCAGAAATAAACGCGATGTAATTCGCTTACAAAATCACTGTTGATCAACCTATATATATTTCTCTTAAATTTTCAATCTAAAAGGTTCATTTAATTAGCATATTTACATTTTACCCTTGTTTGTGCACTGCAAATTTTTTTCAAACACGTCTCTAAATTTTCGATTTGTTAGCATTTTACAGCAGAACAATTTGATATCAATAAATTGGAAAGGGAAAAAGTCGAAAAAAATGCTGTTTAAGAAAAACATTTTTTTTACAATCTACTTTTCCGTTCTCATAATTGTTTTTTGAAAAGATATACGTATTTTATACGTATTTAAGTGTATGCAAATTATTTGTACCATTTTAAGAAAATTCTTAAAGAAGGCGTCCATATATACTTTTAACTAAATCTTAACTATTGTACCAGATCATATTTCCAACCGTAGAGATTTGTTTTTATATGACATCATGCCTTTTGCTTATTGTTTTTTATCGTAGTCATCATCAAACAATTTATTTTTTCTAAGGAGGATTTCTTATCGGTGTAAGGGATTCAGTTGCAAGGTGCAAGCAAATTTAAGGTTCCTGACTTTTCGTGTCATACGATTCTAGTTCATTTAGTAGTGCCTGCTTTAAAATATCCATGAAAGTAAGCAACAGTTATAGTCGATCAAGGGGTGCAATATAACCGCTCATAGATTCAATAAGTGTCATCATACTCCTGGGTCTTTATTTCATTTGCAAATTTAAATAATTTTTTGTTGATTTTGTGACAAGCGAGAAATTAAAAATCTGAAAATACGGGTTTTATACAAACCACTGTAAATTGAATTGAATAATCGGTCCCCGTTTGAACAACTAGATACTCCATTTTGGCGTAAGGGGTATGTTTTGTTAATAGTAATTATAAATCATGGTACTATTTCTTGTTTAAATTGTGTCTTCACAA
The DNA here is from genome assembly GCA_963971305.1 of Arcuatula senhousia. Lineage (NCBI taxonomy): Eukaryota > Metazoa > Mollusca > Bivalvia > Mytilida > Mytilidae > Arcuatula > Arcuatula senhousia. Next base: position 28,953,691 of record OZ020310.1, on the reverse strand, counting down.
TGAAGATGTTTAACACGTTTTACCGGAGAGTCATCGGGTAAGTTTACTTTTCAACGTTTCCTCTACCCGTTTGAGCTTTGTATTGTGATGGTTTTTTAACACACGGGTTGTAATAAAAGTTTTTTTTATATATTCTTCTCTTTTGTTAACTGAGATAAAGAATGGTCCTAAAAGTGTCGCCTAAACAATGACGGAAATCTCGTTCCTAAAATTCATTCGCCTTTCATTCTGACGATGCTTACGGATCTAGCATTTATTGAGACTCAAAACAATTCAATCTTTGCCGATACATCAAATTTACAGAACAAGAATATTTATCTTTGATTAAAAATCTACTAACCTTCAAAATACCGGATTTTTTTTTCAATAAGAGTGGTTTGCTTAATTACGGGGAAAAAACGAGAATCAATCATTTGTACTAAAGCTACTCGTGACAAGCAAATAAGAGAGATCCCTAAATTCGTAAGATGTAACACTCTAGGTAAGACTATGCATAACCAAATGCAATCAAAAATCTGTATAAATAAACCATAGATTTAGAAGTGCTTAAGATAATAAATGATTAACTGTTCGAATGTTTTTTCTTAGAAAACTTCACTTTCAAAACTATACACTGGGTTTTATTACTTTTTGCATTGATTAGCTAAAGGTGTCGTTTCTTTATGAAGTAATGTTGTTTCAAACTCCAATGTTTTTCCTTTTCTATGCAGACTGTCATTTTTATCAGCAATGAATAAAGATTTCGGGTTTTTGTTGGTGTCAGGTACGAGCCATTCTCAATAGTCCGCTTTTCTATCTCTTTGTTTGTTTTCATGCATTGCAGACGGGGAGTATATCATGAATATTAATAATTTTAATAAAAGATTATTTAGTTGACAAATGCGTGTATATGGTTGGAAACAAGGCAGTATAAAAAGGAGTTCTTATTCTACACAAGGGACGTTTCATATACTTGAGGTCAACAACGAAGTGACGCGCGAGGAAAGAGTTGCCGTTCCTTTTTTGGAAGCAACGCCTCGTGTTCTCTCGAAAAACAAGACTCAGAAATGAACGCGATGTAATTCGCTTACAAAATCACTGTTGATCAACCTATATATATTTCTCTTAAATTTTCAATCTAAAAGGTTCATTTAATTAGCATATTTACATTTTACCCTTGTTTGTGCACTGCAAATTTTTTCAAACACGTCTCTAAATTTTCGATTTGTTAGCATTTTACAGCAGAACAATTTGATATCAATAAATTGGAAAGGGAAAAAGTCGAAAAAAATGCTGTTTAAGAAAAACATTTTTTTTACAATCTACTTTTCCGTTCTCATAATTGTTTTTTGAAAAGATATACGTATTTTATACGTATTTAAGTGTATGCAAATTATTTGTACCATTTTTAGAAAATTCTTAAAGAAGGCGTCCATATATACTTTTAACTAAATCTTAACTATTGTACCAGATCATATTTCCAACCGTAGAGAATTGTTTTTATATGACATCATGCCTTTTGCTTATTGTTTTTTATCGTAGTCATCATCAAACAATTTATTTTTTCTAAGGAGGATTTCTTATCGGTGTAAGGGATTCAGTTGCAAGGTGCAAGCAAATTTAAGGTTCCTGACTTTTCGTGTCATACGATTCTAGTTCATTTAGTAGTGCCTGCTTTAAAATATCCATGAAAGTAAGCAACAGTTATAGTCGATCAAGGGGTGCAATATAACCGCTCATAGATTCAATAAGTGTCATCATACTCCTGGGTCTTTATTTCATTTGCAAATTTAAATAATTTTTTGTTGATTTTGTGACAAGCGAGAAATTAAAAATCTGAAAATACGGGTTTTATACAAACCACTGTAAATTGAATTGAATAATCGGTCCCCGTTTGAACAACTAGATACTCCATTTTGGCGTAAGGGGTATGTTTTGTTAATAGTAATTATAAATCATGGTACTATTTCTTGTTTAAATTGTGTCTTCACAATGAAGATGTTTAACACGTTTTACCGGAGAGTCATCGGGTAAGTTTACTTTTCAACGTTTCCTCTACCCGTTTGAGCTTTGTATTGTGATGGTTTTTTAACACACGGGTTGTAATAAAAGTTTTTTTTATATATTCTTCTCTTTTGTTAACTGAGATAAAGAATGGTCCTAAAAGTGTCGCCTAAACAATGACGGAAATCTCGTTCCTAAAATTCATTCGCCTTTCATTCTGACGATGCTTACGGATCTAGCATTTATTGAGACTCAAAACAATTCAATCTTTGCCGATACATCAAATTTACAGAACAAGAATATTTATCTTTGATTAAAAATCTACTAACCTTCAAAATACCGGATTTTTTTTTCAATAAGAGTGGTTTGCTTAATTACGGGGAAAAAACGAGAATCAATCATTTGTACTAAAGCTACTCGTGACAAGCAAATAAGAGAGATCCCTAAATTCGTAAGATGTAACACTCTAGGTAAGACTATGCATAACCAAATGCAATCAAAAATCTGTATAAATAAACCATAGATTTAGAAGTGCTTAAGATAATAAATGATTAACTGTTCGAATGTTTTTTCTTAGAAAACTTCACTTTCAAAACTATACACTGGGTTTTATTACTTTTTGCATTGATTAGCTAAAGGTGTCGTTTCTTTATGAAGTAATGTTGTTTCAAACTCCAATGTTTTTCCTTTTCTATGCAGACTGTCATTTTTATCAGCAATGAATAAAGATTTCGGGTTTTTGTTGGTGTCAGGTACGAGCCATTCTCAATAGTCCGCTTTTCTATCTCTTTGTTTGTTTTCATGCATTGCAGACGGGGAGTATATCATGAATATTAATAATTTTAATAAAAGATTATTTAGTTGACAAATGCGTGTATATGGTTGGAAACAAGGCAGTATAAAAAGGAGTTCTTATTCTACACAAGGGACGTTTCATATACTTGAGGTCAACAACGAAGTGACGCGCGAGGAAAGAGTTGCCGTTCCTTTTTTGGAAGCAACGCCTCGTGTTCTCTCGAAAAACAAGACTCAGAAATGAACGCGATGTAATTCGCTTACAAAATCACTGTTGATCAACCTATATATATTTCTCTTAAATTTTCAATCTAAAAGGTTCATTTAATTAGCATATTTACATTTTACCCTTGTTTGTGCACTGCAAATTTTTTCAAACACGTCTCTAAATTTTCGATTTGTTAGCATTTTACAGCAGAACAATTTGATATCAATAAATTGGAAAGGGAAAAAGTCGAAAAAAATGCTGTTTAAGAAAAACATTTTTTTTACAATCTACTTTTCCGTTCTCATAATTGTTTTTTGAAAAGATATACGTATTTTATACGTATTTAAGTGTATGCAAATTATTTGTACCATTTTTAGAAAATTCTTAAAGAAGGCGTCCATATATACTTTTAACTAAATCTTAACTATTGTACCAGATCATATTTCCAACCGTAGAGAATTGTTTTTATATGACATCATGCCTTTTGCTTATTGTTTTTTATCGTAGTCATCATCAAACAATTTATTTTTTCTAAGGAGGATTTCTTATCGGTGTAAGGGATTCAGTTGCAAGGTGCAAGCAAATTTAAGGTTCCTGACTTTTCGTGTCATACGATTCTAGTTCATTTAGTAGTGCCTGCTTTAAAATATCCATGAAAGTAAGCAACAGTTATAGTCGATCAAGGGGTGCAATATAACCGCTCATAGATTCAATAAGTGTCATCATACTCCTGGGTCTTTATTTCATTTGCAAATTTAAATAATTTTTTGTTGATTTTGTGACAAGCGAGAAATTAAAAATCTGAAAATACGGGTTTTATACAAACCACTGTAAATTGAATTGAATAATCGGTCCCCGTTTGAACAACTAGATACTCCATTTTGGCGTAAGGGGTATGTTTTGTTAATAGTAATTATAAATCATGGTACTATTTCTTGTTTAAATTGTGTCTTCACAATGAAGATGTTTAACACGTTTTACCGGAGAGTCATCGGGTAAGTTTACTTTTCAACGTTTCCTCTACCCGTTTGAGCTTTGTATTGTGATGGTTTTTTAACACACGGGTTGTAATAAAAGTTTTTTTTATATATTCTTCTCTTTTGTTAACTGAGATAAAGAATGGTCCTAAAAGTGTCGCCTAAACAATGACGGAAATCTCGTTCCTAAAATTCATTCGCCTTTCATTCTGACGATGCTTACGGATCTAGCATTTATTGAGACTCAAAACAATTCAATCTTTGCCGATACATCAAATTTACAGAACAAGAATATTTATCTTTGATTAAAAATCTACTAACCTTCAAAATACCGGATTTTTTTTTCAATAAGAGTGGTTTGCTTAATTACGGGGAAAAAACGAGAATCAATCATTTGTACTAAAGCTACTCGTGACAAGCAAATAAGAGAGATCCCTAAATTCGTAAGATGTAACACTCTAGGTAAGACTATGCATAACCAAATGCAATCAAAAATCTGTATAAATAAACCATAGATTTAGAAGTGCTTAAGATAATAAATGATTAACTGTTCGAATGTTTTTTCTTAGAAAACTTCACTTTCAAAACTATACACTGGGTTTTATTACTTTTTGCATTGATTAGCTAAAGGTGTCGTTTCTTTATGAAGTAATGTTGTTTCAAACTCCAATGTTTTTCCTTTTCTATGCAGACTGTCATTTTTATCAGCAATGAATAAAGATTTCGGGTTTTTGTTGGTGTCAGGTACGAGCCATTCTCAATAGTCCGCTTTTCTATCTCTTTGTTTGTTTTCATGCATTGCAGACGGGGAGTATATCATGAATATTAATAATTTTAATAAAAGATTATTTAGTTGACAAATGCGTGTATATGGTTGGAAACAAGGCAGTATAAAAAGGAGTTCTTATTCTACACAAGGGACGTTTCATATACTTGAGGTCAACAACGAAGTGACGCGCGAGGAAAGAGTTGCCGTTCCTTTTTTGGAAGCAACGCCTCGTGTTCTCTCGAAAAACAAGACTCAGAAATGAACGCGATGTAATTCGCTTACAAAATCACTGTTGATCAACCTATATATATTTCTCTTAAATTTTCAATCTAAAAGGTTCATTTAATTAGCATATTTACATTTTACCCTTGTTTGTGCACTGCAAATTTTTTCAAACACGTCTCTAAATTTTCGATTTGTTAGCATTTTACAGCAGAACAATTTGATATCAATAAATTGGAAAGGGAAAAAGTCGAAAAAAATGCTGTTTAAGAAAAACATTTTTTTTACAATCTACTTTTCCGTTCTCATAATTGTTTTTTGAAAAGATATACGTATTTTATACGTATTTAAGTGTATGCAAATTATTTGTACCATTTTTAGAAAATTCTTAAAGAAGGCGTCCATATATACTTTTAACTAAATCTTAACTATTGTACCAGATCATATTTCCAACCGTAGAGAATTGTTTTTATATGACATCATGCCTTTTGCTTATTGTTTTTTATCGTAGTCATCATCAAACAATTTATTTTTTCTAAGGAGGATTTCTTATCGGTGTAAGGGATTCAGTTGCAAGGTGCAAGCAAATTTAAGGTTCCTGACTTTTCGTGTCATACGATTCTAGTTCATTTAGTAGTGCCTGCTTTAAAATATCCATGAAAGTAAGCAACAGTTATAGTCGATCAAGGGGTGCAATATAACCGCTCATAGATTCAATAAGTGTCATCATACTCCTGGGTCTTTATTTCATTTGCAAATTTAAATAATTTTTTGTTGATTTTGTGACAAGCGAGAAATTAAAAATCTGAAAATACGGGTTTTATGCAAACCACTGTAAATTGAATTGAATAATCGGTCCCCGTTTGAACAACTAGATACTCCATTTTGGCGTAAGGGGTATGTTTTGTTAATAGTAATTATAAATCATGGTACTATTTCTTGTTTAAATTGTGTCTTCACAATGAAGATGTTTAACACGTTTTACCGGAGAGTCATCGGGTAAGTTTACTTTTCAACGTTTCCTCTACCCGTTTGAGCTTTGTATTGTGATGGTTTTTTAACACACGGGTTGTAATAAAAGTTTTTTTTATATATTCTTCTCTTTTGTTAACTGAGATAAAGAATGGTCCTAAAAGTGTCGCCTAAACAATGACGGAAATCTCGTTCCTAAAATTCATTCGCCTTTCATTCTGACGATGCTTACGGATCTAGCATTTATTGAGACTCAAAACAATTCAATCTTTGCCGATACATCAAATTTACAGAACAAGAATATTTATCTTTGATTAAAAATCTACTAACCTTCAAAATACCGGATTTTTTTTTCAATAAGAGTGGTTTGCTTAATTACGGGGAAAAAACGAGAATCAATCATTTGTACTAAAGCTACTCGTGACAAGCAAATAAGAGAGATCCCTAAATTCGTAAGATGTAACACTCTAGGTAAGACTATGCATAACCAAATGCAATCAAAAATCTGTATAAATAAACCATAGATTTAGAAGTGCTTAAGATAATAAATGATTAACTGTTCGAATGTTTTTTCTTAGAAAACTTCACTTTCAAAACTATACACTGGGTTTTATTACTTTTTGCATTGATTAGCTAAAGGTGTCGTTTCTTTATGAAGTAATGTTGTTTCAAACTCCAATGTTTTTCCTTTTCTATGCAGACTGTCATTTTTATCAGCAATGAATAAAGATTTCGGGTTTTTGTTGGTGTCAGGTACGAGCCATTCTCAATAGTCCGCTTTTCTATCTCTTTGTTTGTTTTCATGCATTGCAGACGGGGAGTATATCATGAATATTAATAATTTTAATAAAAGATTATTTAGTTGACAAATGCGTGTATATGGTTGGAAACAAGGCAGTATAAAAAGGAGTTCTTATTCTACACAAGGGACGTTTCATATACTTGAGGTCAACAACGAAGTGACGCGCGAGGATAGAGTTGCCGTTCCTTTTTTGGAAGCAACGCCTCGTGTTCTCTCGAAAAACAAGACTCAGAAATGAACGCGATGTAATTCGCTTACAAAATCACTGTTGATCAACCTATATATATTTCTCTTAAATTTTCAATCTAAAAGGTTCATTTAATTAGCATATTTACATTTTACCCTTGTTTGTGCACTGCAAATTTTTTCAAACACGTCTCTAAATTTTCGATTTGTTAGCATTTTACAGCAGAACAATTTGATATCAATAAATTGGAAAGGGAAAAAGTCGAAAAAAATGCTGTTTAAGAAAAACATTTTTTTTACAATCTACTTTTCCGTTCTCATAATTGTTTTTTGAAAAGATATACGTATTTTATACGTATTTAAGTGTATGCAAATTATTTGTACCATTTTTAGAAAATTCTTAAAGAAGGCGTCCATATATACTTTTAACTAAATCTTAACTATTGTACCAGATCATATTTCCAACCGTAGAGAATTGTTTTTATATGACATCATGCCTTTTGCTTATTGTTTTTTATCGTAGTCATCATCAAACAATTTATTTTTTCTAAGGAGGATTTCTTATCGGTGTAAGGGATTCAGTTGCAAGGTGCAAGCAAATTTAAGGTTCCTGACTTTTCGTGTCATACGATTCTAGTTCATTTAGTAGTGCCTGCTTTAAAATATCCATGAAAGTAAGCAACAGTTATAGTCGATCAAGGGGTGCAATATAACCGCTCATAGATTCAATAAGTGTCATCATACTCCTGGGTCTTTATTTCATTTGCAAATTTAAATAATTTTTTGTTGATTTTGTGACAAGCGAGAAATTAAAAATCTGAAAATACGGGTTTTATACAAACCACTGTAAATTGAATTGAATAATCGGTCCCCGTTTGAACAACTAGATACTCCATTTTGGCGTAAGGGGTATGTTTTGTTAATAGTAATTATAAATCATGGTACTATTTCTTGTTTAAATTGTGTCTTCACAATGAAGATGTTTAACACGTTTTACCGGAGAGTCATCGGGTAAGTTTACTTTTCAACGTTTCCTCTACCCGTTTGAGCTTTGTATTGTGATGGTTTTTTAACACACGGGTTGTAATAAAAGTTTTTTTTATATATTCTTCTCTTTTGTTAACTGAGATAAAGAATGGTCCTAAAAGTGTCGCCTAAACAATGACGGAAATCTCGTTCCTAAAATTCATTCGCCTTTCATTCTGACGATGCTTACGGATCTAGCATTTATTGAGACTCAAAACAATTCAATCTTTGCCGATACATCAAATTTACAGAACAAGAATATTTATCTTTGATTAAAAATCTACTAACCTTCAAAATACCGGATTTTTTTTTCAATAAGAGTGGTTTGCTTAATTACGGGGAAAAAACGAGAATCAATCATTTGTACTAAAGCTACTCGTGACAAGCAAATAAGAGAGATCCCTAAATTCGTAAGATGTAACACTCTAGGTAAGACTATGCATAACCAAATGCAATCAAAAATCTGTATAAATAAACCATAGATTTAGAAGTGCTTAAGATAATAAATGATTAACTGTTCGAATGTTTTTTCTTAGAAAACTTCACTTTCAAAACTATACACTGGGTTTTATTACTTTTTGCATTGATTAGCTAAAGGTGTCGTTTCTTTATGAAGTAATGTTGTTTCAAACTCCAATGTTTTTCCTTTTCTATGCAGACTGTCATTTTTATCAGCAATGAATAAAGATTTCGGGTTTTTGTTGGTGTCAGGTACGAGCCATTCTCAATAGTCCGCTTTTCTATCTCTTTGTTTGTTTTCATGCATTGCAGACGGGGAGTATATCATGAATATTAATAATTTTAATAAAAGATTATTTAGTTGACAAATGCGTGTATATGGTTGGAAACAAGGCAGTATAAAAAGGAGTTCTTATTCTACACAAGGGACGTTTCATATACTTGAGGTCAACAACGAAGTGACGCGCGAGGAAAGAGTTGCCGTTCCTTTTTTGGAAGCAACGCCTCGTGTTCTCTCGAAAAACAAGACTCAGAAATGAACGCGATGTAATTCGCTTACAAAATCACTGTTGATCAACCTATATATATTTCTCTTAAATTTTCAATCTAAAAGGTTCATTTAATTAGCATATTTACATTTTACCCTTGTTTGTGCACTGCAAATTTTTTCAAACACGTCTCTAAATTTTCGATTTGTTAGCATTTTACAGCAGAACAATTTGATATCAATAAATTGGAAAGGGAAAAAGTCGAAAAAAATGCTGTTTAAGAAAAACATTTTTTTTACAATCTACTTTTCCGTTCTCATAATTGTTTTTTGAAAAGATATACGTATTTTATACGTATTTAAGTGTATGCAAATTATTTGTACCATTTTTAGAAAATTCTTAAAGAAGGCGTCCATATATACTTTTAACTAAATCTTAACTATTGTACCAGATCATATTTCCAACCGTAGAGAATTGTTTTTATATGACATCATGCCTTTTGCTTATTGTTTTTTATCGTAGTCATCATCAAACAATTTATTTTTTCTAAGGAGGATTTCTTATCGGTGTAAGGGATTCAGTTGCAAGGTGCAAGCAAATTTAAGGTTCCTGACTTTTCGTGTCATACGATTCTAGTTCATTTAGTAGTGCCTGCTTTAAAATATCCATGAAAGTAAGCAACAGTTATAGTCGATCAAGGGGTGCAATATAACCGCTCATAGATTCAATAAGTGTCATCATACTCCTGGGTCTTTATTTCATTTGCAAATTTAAATAATTTTTTGTTGATTTTGTGACAAGCGAGAAATTAAAAATCTGAAAATACGGGTTTTATGCAAACCACTGTAAATTGAATTGAATAATCGGTCCCCGTTTGAACAACTAGATACTCCATTTTGGCGTAAGGGGTATGTTTTGTTAATAGTAATTATAAATCATGGTACTATTTCTTGTTTAAATTGTGTCTTCACAATGAAGATGTTTAACACGTTTTACCGGAGAGTCATCGGGTAAGTTTACTTTTCAACGTTTCCTCTACCCGTTTGAGCTTTGTATTGTGATGGTTTTTTAACACACGGGTTGTAATAAAAGTTTTTTTTATATATTCTTCTCTTTTGTTAACTGAGATAAAGAATGGTCCTAAAAGTGTCGCCTAAACAATGACGGAAATCTCGTTCCTAAAATTCATTCGCCTTTCATTCTGACGATGCTTACGGATCTAGCATTTATTGAGACTCAAAACAATTCAATCTTTGCCGATACATCAAATTTACAGAACAAGAATATTTATCTTTGATTAAAAATCTACTAACCTTCAAAATACCGGATTTTTTTTTCAATAAGAGTGGTTTGCTTAATTACGGGGAAAAAACGAGAATCAATCATTTGTACTAAAGCTACTCGTGACAAGCAAATAAGAGAGATCCCTAAATTCGTAAGATGTAACACTCTAGGTAAGACTATGCATAACCAAATGCAATCAAAAATCTGTATAAATAAACCATAGATTTAGAAGTGCTTAAGATAATAAATGATTAACTGTTCGAATGTTTTTTCTTAGAAAACTTCACTTTCAAAACTATACACTGGGTTTTATTACTTTTTGCATTGATTAGCTAAAGGTGTCGTTTCTTTATGAAGTAATGTTGTTTCAAACTCCAATGTTTTTCCTTTTCTATGCAGACTGTCATTTTTATCAGCAATGAATAAAGATTTCGGGTTTTTGTTGGTGTCAGGTACGAGCCATTCTCAATAGTCCGCTTTTCTATCTCTTTGTTTGTTTTCATGCATTGCAGACGGGGAGTATATCATGAATATTAATAATTTTAATAAAAGATTATTTAGTTGACAAATGCGTGTATATGGTTGGAAACAAGGCAGTATAAAAAGGAGTTCTTATTCTACACAAGGGACGTTTCATATACTTGAGGTCAACAACGAAGTGACGCGCGAGGAAAGAGTTGCCGTTCCTTTTTTGGAAGCAACGCCTCGTGTTCTCTCGAAAAACAAGACTCAGAAATGAACGCGATGTAATTCGCTTACAAAATCACTGTTGATCAACCTATATATATTTCTCTTAAATTTTCAATCTAAAAGGTTCATTTAATTAGCATATTTACATTTTACCCTTGTTTGTGCACTGCAAATTTTTTCAAACACGTCTCTAAATTTTCGATTTGTTAGCATTTTACAGCAGAACAATTTGATATCAATAAATTGGAAAGGGAAAAAGTCGAAAAAAATGCTGTTTAAGAAAAACATTTTTTTTACAATCTACTTTTCCGTTCTCATAATTGTTTTTTGAAAAGATATACGTATTTTATACGTATTTAAGTGTATGCAAATTATTTGTACCATTTTTAGAAAATTCTTAAAGAAGGCGTCCATATATACTTTTAACTAAATCTTAACTATTGTACCAGATCATATTTCCAACCGTAGAGAATTGTTTTTATATGACATCATGCCTTTTGCTTATTGTTTTTTATCGTAGTCATCATCAAACAATTTATTTTTTCTAAGGAGGATTTCTTATCGGTGTAAGGGATTCAGTTGCAAGGTGCAAGCAAATTTAAGGTTCCTGACTTTTCGTGTCATACGATTCTAGTTCATTTAGTAGTGCCTGCTTTAAAATATCCATGAAAGTAAGCAACAGTTATAGTCGATCAAGGGGTGCAATATAACCGCTCATAGATTCAATAAGTGTCATCATACTCCTGGGTCTTTATTTCATTTGCAAATTTAAATAATTTTTTGTTGATTTTGTGACAAGCGAGAAATTAAAAATCTGAAAATACGGGTTTTATGCAAACCACTGTAAATTGAATTGAATAATCGGTCCCCGTTTGAACAACTAGATACTCCATTTTGGCGTAAGGGGTATGTTTTGTTAATAGTAATTATAAATCATGGTACTATTTCTTGTTTAAATTGTGTCTTCACAATGAAGATGTTTAACACGTTTTACCGGAGAGTCATCGGGTAAGTTTACTTTTCAACGTTTCCTCTACCCGTTTGAGCTTTGTATTGTGATGGTTTTTTAACACACGGGTTGTAATAAAAGTTTTTTTTATATATTCTTCTCTTTTGTTAACTGAGATAAAGAATGGTCCTAAAAGTGTCGCCTAAACAATGACGGAAATCTCGTTCCTAAAATTCATTCGCCTTTCATTCTGACGATGCTTACGGATCTAGCATTTATTGAGACTCAAAACAATTCAATCTTTGCCGATACATCAAATTTACAGAACAAGAATATTTATCTTTGATTAAAAATCTACTAACCTTCAAAATACCGGATTTTTTTTTCAATAAGAGTGGTTTGCTTAATTACGGGGAAAAAACGAGAATCAATCATTTGTACTAAAGCTACTCGTGACAAGCAAATAAGAGAGATCCCTAAATTCGTAAGATGTAACACTCTAGGTAAGACTATGCATAACCAAATGCAATCAAAAATCTGTATAAATAAACCATAGATTTAGAAGTGCTTAAGATAATAAATGATTAACTGTTCGAATGTTTTTTCTTAGAAAACTTCACTTTCAAAACTATACACTGGGTTTTATTACTTTTTGCATTGATTAGCTAAAGGTGTCGTTTCTTTATGAAGTAATGTTGTTTCAAACTCCAATGTTTTTCCTTTTCTATGCAGACTGTCATTTTTATCAGCAATGAATAAAGATTTCGGGTTTTTGTTGGTGTCAGGTACGAGCCATTCTCAATAGTCCGCTTTTCTATCTCTTTGTTTGTTTTCATGCATTGCAGACGGGGAGTATATCATGAATATTAATAATTTTAATAAAAGATTATTTAGTTGACAAATGCGTGTATATGGTTGGAAACAAGGCAGTATAAAAAGGAGTTCTTATTCTACACAAGGGACGTTTCATATACTTGAGGTCAACAACGAAGTGACGCGCGAGGATAGAGTTGCCGTTCCTTTTTTGGAAGCAACGCCTCGTGTTCTCTCGAAAAACAAGACTCAGAAATGAACGCGATGTAATTCGCTTACAAAATCACTGTTGATCAACCTATATATATTTCTCTTAAATTTTCAATCTAAAAGGTTCATTTAATTAGCATATTTACATTTTACCCTTGTTTGTGCACTGCAAATTTTTTCAAACACGTCTCTAAATTTTCGATTTGTTAGCATTTTACAGCAGAACAATTTGATATCAATAAATTGGAAAGGGAAAAAGTCGAAAAAAATGCTGTTTAAGAAAAACATTTTTTTTACAATCTACTTTTCCGTTCTCATAATTGTTTTTTGAAAAGATATACGTATTTTATACGTATTTAAGTGTATGCAAATTATTTGTACCATTTTTAGAAAATTCTTAAAGAAGGCGTCCATATATACTTTTAACTAAATCTTAACTATTGTACCAGATCATATTTCCAACCGTAGAGAATTGTTTTTATATGACATCATGCCTTTTGCTTATTGTTTTTTATCGTAGTCATCATCAAACAATTTATTTTTTCTAAGGAGGATTTCTTATCGGTGTAAGGGATTCAGTTGCAAGGTGCAAGCAAATTTAAGGTTCCTGACTTTTCGTGTCATACGATTCTAGTTCATTTAGTAGTGCCTGCTTTAAAATATCCATGAAAGTAAGCAACAGTTATAGTCGATCAAGGGGTGCAATATAACCGCTCATAGATTCAATAAGTGTCATCATACTCCTGGGTCTTTATTTCATTTGCAAATTTAAATAATTTTTTGTTGATTTTGTGACAAGCGAGAAATTAAAAATCTGAAAATACGGGTTTTATGCAAACCACTGTAAATTGAATTGAATAATCGGTCCCCGTTTGAACAACTAGATACTCCATTTTGGCGTAAGGGGTATGTTTTGTTAATAGTAATTATAAATCATGGTACTATTTCTTGTTTAAATTGTGTCTTCACAATGAAGATGTTTAACACGTTTTACCGGAGAGTCATCGGGTAAGTTTACTTTTCAACGTTTCCTCTACCCGTTTGAGCTTTGTATTGTGATGGTTTTTTAACACACAGGTTGTAATAAAAGGTTTTTTTATATTCTTCTCTTTTGTTAACTGAGATAAAGAATGGTCCTAAAAGTGTCGCCTAAACAATGACGGAAATCTCGTTCCTAAAATTCATTCGCCTTTCAATTTGACGATGCTTACGGATCTAGCATTTATTGAGACTCAAAACAATTCAATCTTTGCCGATACATCAAATTTACAGAACAAGAATATTTATCTTTGATTAAAAATCTACTAACCTTCAAAATACCGGATTTTTTTTTCAGTAAGAGTGGTTTGCTTAATTACGGAAAAAAACGAGAATCAATCATTTGTACTAAAGCTACTCGTGACAAGCAAATAAGAGAGATCCCTAAATTCGTAAGCTGTAACACTCTAGGTAAGACTATGCATAACCAAATGCAATCAAAAATCTGTATAAATAAACCATAGATTTAGAAGTGCTTAAAATAATAAATGATTAACTGTTCGAATGTTTTTTCTTAGAAAACTTCGTTTTCAAACCTATACACTGGGTTTTATTACTTTTTGCATTGATTAGCTAAAGGTGTCGTTTCTTTGTGAAGTAATGTTGTTTCAAACTCCAATGTTTTTCCTTTTCTATGCAGACTGTCATTTTTATCAGCAATGAATAAAGATTTCGGGTTTTTGTTGGTGTCAGGTACGAGCCATTCTCAATAGTCCGCTTTTCTATCTCTTTGTTTGTTTTCATGCATTGCAGACGGGGAGTATATCATGAATATTAATAATTTTAATAAAAGATTATTTAGTTGACAAATGCGTGTATATGGTTGGAAACAAGGCAGTATAAAAAGGAGTTCTTATTCTACACAAGGGACGTTTCATATACTTGAGGTCAACAACGAAGTGACGCGCGAGGATAGAGTTGCCGTTCCTTTTTTGGAAGCAACGCCTCGTGTTCTCTCGAAAAACAAGACTCAGAAATGAACGCGATGTAATTCGCTTACAAAATCACTGTTGATCAACCTATATATATTTCTCTTAAATTTTCAATCTAAAAGGTTCATTTAATTAGCATATTTACATTTTACCCTTGTTTGTGCACTGCAAATTTTTTTCAAACACGTCTCTAAATTTTCGATTTGTTAGCATTTTACAGCAGAACAATTTGATATCAATAAATTGGAAAGGGAAAAAGTCGAAAAAAATGCTGTTTAAGAAAAACATTTTTTTTACAATCTACTTTTCCGTTCTCATAATTGTTTTTTGAAAAGATATACGTATTTTATACGTATTTAAGTGTATGCAAATTATTTGTACCATTTTTAGAAAATTCTTAAAGAAGGCGTCCATATATACTTTTAACTAAATCTTAACTATTGTACCAGATCATATTTCCAACCGTAGAGAATTGTTTTTATATGACATCATGCCTTTTGCTTATTGTTTTTTATCGTAGTCATCATCAAACAATTTATTTTTTCTAAGGAGGATTTCTTATCGGTGTAAGGGATTCAGTTGCAAGGTGCAAGCAAATTTAAGGTTCCTGACTTTTCGTGTCATACGATTCTAGTTCATTTAGTAGTGCCTGCTTTAAAATATCCATGAAAGTAAGCAACAGTTATAGTCGATCAAGGGGTGCAATATAACCGCTCATAGATTCAATAAGTGTCATCATACTCCTGGGTCTTTATTTCATTTGCAAATTTAAATAATTTTTTGTTGATTTTGTGACAAGCGAGAAATTAAAAATCTGAAAATACGGGTTTTATGCAAACCACTGTAAATTGAATTGAATAATCGGTCCCCGTTTGAACAACTAGATACTCCATTTTGGCGTAAGGGGTATGTTTTGTTAATAGTAATTATAAATCATGGTACTATTTCTTGTTTAAATTGTGTCTTCACAATGAAGATGTTTAACACGTTTTACCGGAGAGTCATCGGGTAAGTTTACTTTTCAACGTTTCCTCTACCCGTTTGAGCTTTGTATTGTGATGGTTTTTTAACACACAGGTTGTAATAAAAGGTTTTTTTATATTCTTCTCTTTTGTTAACTGAGATAAAGAATGGTCCTAAAAGTGTCGCCTAAACAATGACGGAAATCTCGTTCCTAAAATTCATTCGCCTTTCAATTTGACGATGCTTACGGATCTAGCATTTATTGAGACTCAAAACAATTCAATCTTTGCCGATACATCAAATTTACAGAACAAGAATATTTATCTTTGATTAAAAATCTACTAACCTTCAAAATACCGGATTTTTTTTTCAGTAAGAGTGGTTTGCTTAATTACGGAAAAAAAACGAGAATCAATCATTTGTACTAAAGCTACTCGTGACAAGCAAATAAGAGAGATCCCTAAATTCGTAAGATGTAACACTCTAGGTAAGACTATGCATAACCAAATGCAATCAAAAATCTGTATAAATAAACCATAGATTTAGAAGTGCTTAAAATAATAAATGATTAACTGTTCGAATGTTTTTTCTTAGAAAACTTCGTTTTCAAAACTATACACTGGGTTTTATTACTTTTTGCATTGATTAGCTAAAGGTGTCGTTTCTTTGTGAAGTAATGTTGTTTCAAACTCCAATGTTTTTCCTTTTCTATGCAGACTGTCATTTTTATCAGCAATGAATAAAGATTTCGGGTTTTTGTTGGTGTCAGGTACGAGCCATTCTCAATAGTCCGCTTTTCTATCTCTTTGTTTGTTTTCATGCATTGCAGACGGGGAGTATATCATGAATATTAATAATTTTAATAAAAGATTATTTAGTTGACAAATGCTTGTATATGGTTGGAAACAAGGCAGTATAAAAAGGAGTTCTTATTCTACACAAGGGACGTTTCATATACTTGAGGTCAACAACGAAGTGACGCGCGAGGATAGAGTTGCCGTTCCTTTTTTGGAAGCAACGCCTCGTGTTCTCTCGAAAAACAAGACTCAGAAATAAACGCGATGTAATTCGCTTACAAAATCACTGTTGATCAACCTATATATATTTCTCTTAAATTTTCAATCTAAAAGGTTCATTTAATTAGCATATTTACATTTTACCCTTGTTTGTGCACTGCAAATTTTTTTCAAACACGTCTCTAAATTTTCGATTTGTTAGCATTTTACAGCAGAACAATTTGATATCAATAAATTGGAAAGGGAAAAAGTCGAAAAAAATGCTGTTTAAGAAAAACATTTTTTTTACAATCTACTTTTCCGTTCTCATAATTGTTTTTTGAAAAGATATACGTATTTTATACGTATTTAAGTGTATGCAAATTATTTGTACCATTTTAAGAAAATTCTTAAAGAAGGCGTCCATATATACTTTTAACTAAATCTTAACTATTGTACCAGATCATATTTCCAACCGTAGAGATTTGTTTTTATATGACATCATGCCTTTTGCTTATTGTTTTTTATCGTAGTCATCATCAAACAATTTATTTTTTCTAAGGAGGATTTCTTATCGGTGTAAGGGATTCAGTTGCAAGGTGCAAGCAAATTTAAGGTTCCTGACTTTTCGTGTCATACGATTCTAGTTCATTTAGTAGTGCCTGCTTTAAAATATCCATGAAAGTAAGCAACAGTTATAGTCGATCAAGGGGTGCAATATAACCACTCATAGATTCAATAAGTGTCATCATACTCCTGGGTCTTTATTTCATTTGCAAATTTAAATAATTTTTTGTTGATTTTGTGACAAGCGAGAAATTAAAAATCTGAAAATATGGGTTTTATGCAAACCACTGTAAATTGAATTGAATAATCGGTCCCCGTTTGAACAACTAGATACTCCATTTTGGCGTAAGGGGTATGTTTTGTTAATAGTAATTATAAATCATGGTACTATTTCTTGTTTAAATTGTGTCTTCACAATGAAGATGTTTAACACGTTTTACCGGAGAGTCATCGGATAAGTTTACTTTTCAACGTTTCCTCTACCCGTTTGAGCTTTGTATTGTGATGGTTTTTTAACACACGGGTTGTAATAAAAGTTTTTTTTTATATTCTTCTCTTTTGTTAACTGAGATAAAGAATGGTCCTAAAAGTGTCGCCTAAACAATGACGGAAATCTCGTTCCTAAAATTCATTCGCCTTTCAATCTGACGATGCTTACGGATCTAGCATTTATTGAGACTCAAAACAATTCAATCTTTGCCGATACATCAAATTTACAGAACAAGAATATTTATCTTTGATTAAAAATCTACTAACCTTCAAAATACCGGATTTTTTTTTCAATAAGAGTGGTTTGCTTAATTACGGAAAAAAAACGAGAATCAATCATTTGTACTAAAGCTACTCGTGACAAGCAAATAAGAGAGATCCCTAAATTCGTAAGATGTAACACTCTAGGTAAGACTATGCATAACCAAATGCAATCAAAAATCTGTATAAATAAACCATAGATTTAGAAGTGCTTAAGATAATAAATGATTAACTGTTCGAATGTTTTTTCTTAGAAAACTTCACTTTCAAAACTATACACTGGGTTTTATTACTTTTTGCATTGATTAGCTAAAGGTGTCGTTTCTTTATGAAGTAATGTTGTTTCAAACTCCAATGTTTTTCCTTTTCTATGCAGACTGTCATTTTTATCAGCAATGAATAAAGATTTCGGGTTTTTGTTGGTGTCAGGTACGAGCCATTCTCAATAGTCCGCTTTTCTATCTCTTTGTTTGTTTTCATGCATTGCAGACGGGGAGTATATCATGAATATTAATAATTTTAATAAAAGATTATTTAGTTGACAAATGCGTGTATATGGTTGGAAACAAGGCAGTATAAAAAGGAGTTCTTATTCTACACAAGGGACGTTTCATATACTTGAGGTCAACAACGAAGTGACGCGCGAGGATAGAGTTGCCGTTCCTTTTTTGGAAGCAACGCCTCGTGTTCTCTCGAAAAACAAGACTCAGAAATAAACGCGATGTAATTCGCTTACAAAATCACTGTTGATCAACCTATATATATTTCTCTTAAATTTTCAATCTAAAAGGTTCATTTAATTAGCATATTTACATTTTACCCTTGTTTGTGCACTGCAAATTTTTTTCAAACACGTCTCTAAATTTTCGATTTGTTAGCATTTTACAGCAGAACAATTTGATATCAATAAATTGGAAAGGGAAAAAGTCGAAAAAAATGCTGTTTAAGAAAAACATTTTTTTTACAATCTACTTTTCCGTTCTCATAATTGTTTTTTGAAAAGATATACGTATTTTATACGTATTTAAGTGTATGCAAATTATTTGTACCATTTTAAGAAAATTCTTAAAGAAGGCGTCCATATATACTTTTAACTAAATCTTAACTATTGTACCAGATCATATTTCCAACCGTAGAGATTTGTTTTTATATGACATCATGCCTTTTGCTTATTGTTTTTTATCGTAGTCATCATCAAACAATTTATTTTTTCTAAGGAGGATTTCTTATCGGTGTAAGGGATTCAGTTGCAAGGTGCAAGCAAATTTAAGGTTCCTGACTTTTCGTGTCATACGATTCTAGTTCATTTAGTAGTGCCTGCTTTAAAATATCCATGAAAGTAAGCAACAGTTATAGTCGATCAAGGGGTGCAATATAACCGCTCATAGATTCAATAAGTGTCATCATACTCCTGGGTCTTTATTTCATTTGCAAATTTAAATAATTTTTTGTTGATTTTGTGACAAGCGAGAAATTAAAAATCTGAAAATACGGGTTTTATACAAACCACTGTAAATTGAATTGAATAATCGGTCCCCGTTTGAACAACTAGATACTCCATTTTGGCGTAAGGGGTATGTTTTGTTAATAGTAATTATAAATCATGGTACTATTTCTTGTTTAAATTGTGTCTTCACAATGAAGATGTTTAACACGTTTTACCGGAGAGTCATCGGGTAAGTTTACTTTTCAACGTTTCCTCTACCCGTTTGAGCTTTGTATTGTGATGGTTTTTTAACACACGGGTTGTAATAAAAGTTTTTTTTATATATTCTTCTCTTTTGTTAACTGAGATAAAGAATGGTCCTAAAAGTGTCGCCTAAACAATGACGGAAATCTCGTTCCTAAAATTCATTCGCCTTTCATTCTGACGATGCTTACGGATCTAGCATTTATTGAGACTCAAAACAATTCAATCTTTGCCGATACATCAAATTTACAGAACAAGAATATTTATCTTTGATTAAAAATCTACTAACCTTCAAAATACCGGATTTTTTTTTCAATAAGAGTGGTTTGCTTAATTACGGGGAAAAAACGAGAATCAATCATTTGTACTAAAGCTACTCGTGACAAGCAAATAAGAGAGATCCCTAAATTCGTAAGATGTAACACTCTAGGTAAGACTATGCATAACCAAATGCAATCAAAAATCTGTATAAATAAACCATAGATTTAGAAGTGCTTAAGATAATAAATGATTAACTGTTCGAATGTTTTTTCTTAGAAAACTTCACTTTCAAAACTATACACTGGGTTTTATTACTTTTTGCATTGATTAGCTAAAGGTGTCGTTTCTTTATGAAGTAATGTTGTTTCAAACTCCAATGTTTTTCCTTTTCTATGCAGACTGTCATTTTTATCAGCAATGAATAAAGATTTCGGGTTTTTGTTGGTGTCAGGTACGAGCCATTCTCAATAGTCCGCTTTTCTATCTCTTTGTTTGTTTTCATGCATTGCAGACGGGGAGTATATCATGAATATTAATAATTTTAATAAAAGATTATTTAGTTGACAAATGCGTGTATATGGTTGGAAACAAGGCAGTATAAAAAGGAGTTCTTATTCTACACAAGGGACGTTTCATATACTTGAGGTCAACAACGAAGTGACGCGCGAGGATAGAGTTGCCGTTCCTTTTTTGGAAGCAACGCCTCGTGTTCTCTCGAAAAACAAGACTCAGAAATGAACGCGATGTAATTCGCTTACAAAATCACTGTTGATCAACCTATATATATTTCTCTTAAATTTTCAATCTAAAAGGTTCATTTAATTAGCATATTTACATTTTACCCTTGTTTGTGCACTGCAAATTTTTTCAAACACGTCTCTAAATTTTCGATTTGTTAGCATTTTACAGCAGAACAATTTGATATCAATAAATTGGAAAGGGAAAAAGTCGAAAAAAATGCTGTTTAAGAAAAACATTTTTTTTACAATCTACTTTTCCGTTCTCATAATTGTTTTTTGAAAAGATATACGTATTTTATACGTATTTAAGTGTATGCAAATTATTTGTACCATTTTTAGAAAATTCTTAAAGAAGGCGTCCATATATACTTTTAACTAAATCTTAACTATTGTACCAGATCATATTTCCAACCGTAGAGAATTGTTTTTATATGACATCATGCCTTTTGCTTATTGTTTTTTATCGTAGTCATCATCAAACAATTTATTTTTTCTAAGGAGGATTTCTTATCGGTGTAAGGGATTCAGTTGCAAGGTGCAAGCAAATTTAAGGTTCCTGACTTTTCGTGTCATACGATTCTAGTTCATTTAGTAGTGCCTGCTTTAAAATATCCATGAAAGTAAGCAACAGTTATAGTCGATCAAGGGGTGCAATATAACCGCTCATAGATTCAATAAGTGTCATCATACTCCTGGGTCTTTATTTCATTTGCAAATTTAAATAATTTTTTGTTGATTTTGTGACAAGCGAGAAATTAAAAATCTGAAAATACGGGTTTTATGCAAACCACTGTAAATTGAATTGAATAATCGGTCCCCGTTTGAACAACTAGATACTCCATTTTGGCGTAAGGGGTATGTTTTGTTAATAGTAATTATAAATCATGGTACTATTTCTTGTTTAAATTGTGTCTTCACAATGAAGATGTTTAACACGTTTTACCGGAGAGTCATCGGGTAAGTTTACTTTTCAACGTTTCCTCTACCCGTTTGAGCTTTGTATTGTGATGGTTTTTTAACACACAGGTTGTAATAAAAGGTTTTTTTATATTCTTCTCTTTTGTTAACTGAGATAAAGAATGGTCCTAAAAGTGTCGCCTAAACAATGACGGAAATCTCGTTCCTAAAATTCATTCGCCTTTCAATTTGACGATGCTTACGGATCTAGCATTTATTGAGACTCAAAACAATTCAATCTTTGCCGATACATCAAATTTACAGAACAAGAATATTTATCTTTGATTAAAAATCTACTAACCTTCAAAATACCGGATTTTTTTTTCAGTAAGAGTGGTTTGCTTAATTACGGAAAAAAACGAGAATCAATCATTTGTACTAAAGCTACTCGTGACAAGCAAATAAGAGAGATCCCTAAATTCGTAAGCTGTAACACTCTAGGTAAGACTATGCATAACCAAATGCAATCAAAAATCTGTATAAATAAACCATAGATTTAGAAGTGCTTAAAATAATAAATGATTAACTGTTCGAATGTTTTTTCTTAGAAAACTTCGTTTTCAAACCTATACACTGGGTTTTATTACTTTTTGCATTGATTAGCTAAAGGTGTCGTTTCTTTGTGAAGTAATGTTGTTTCAAACTCCAATGTTTTTCCTTTTCTATGCAGACTGTCATTTTTATCAGCAATGAATAAAGATTTCGGGTTTTTGTTGGTGTCAGGTACGAGCCATTCTCAATAGTCCGCTTTTCTATCTCTTTGTTTGTTTTCATGCATTGCAGACGGGGAGTATATCATGAATATTAATAATTTTAATAAAAGATTATTTAGTTGACAAATGCGTGTATATGGTTGGAAACAAGGCAGTATAAAAAGGAGTTCTTATTCTACACAAGGGACGTTTCATATACTTGAGGTCAACAACGAAGTGACGCGCGAGGATAGAGTTGCCGTTCCTTTTTTGGAAGCAACGCCTCGTGTTCTCTCGAAAAACAAGACTCAGAAATGAACGCGATGTAATTCGCTTACAAAATCACTGTTGATCAACCTATATATATTTCTCTTAAATTTTCAATCTAAAAGGTTCATTTAATTAGCATATTTACATTTTACCCTTGTTTGTGCACTGCAAATTTTTTTCAAACACGTCTCTAAATTTTCGATTTGTTAGCATTTTACAGCAGAACAATTTGATATCAATAAATTGGAAAGGGAAAAAGTCGAAAAAAATGCTGTTTAAGAAAAACATTTTTTTTACAATCTACTTTTCCGTTCTCATAATTGTTTTTTGAAAAGATATACGTATTTTATACGTATTTAAGTGTATGCAAATTATTTGTACCATTTTTAGAAAATTCTTAAAGAAGGCGTCCATATATACTTTTAACTAAATCTTAACTATTGTACCAGATCATATTTCCAACCGTAGAGAATTGTTTTTATATGACATCATGCCTTTTGCTTATTGTTTTTTATCGTAGTCATCATCAAACAATTTATTTTTTCTAAGGAGGATTTCTTATCGGTGTAAGGGATTCAGTTGCAAGGTGCAAGCAAATTTAAGGTTCCTGACTTTTCGTGTCATACGATTCTAGTTCATTTAGTAGTGCCTGCTTTAAAATATCCATGAAAGTAAGCAACAGTTATAGTCGATCAAGGGGTGCAATATAACCGCTCATAGATTCAATAAGTGTCATCATACTCCTGGGTCTTTATTTCATTTGCAAATTTAAATAATTTTTTGTTGATTTTGTGACAAGCGAGAAATTAAAAATCTGAAAATACGGGTTTTATGCAAACCACTGTAAATTGAATTGAATAGTCGGTCCCCGTTTGAACAACTAGATACTCCATTTTGGCGTAAGGGGTATGTTTTGTTAATAGTAATTATAAATCATGGTACTATTTCTTGTTTAAATTGTGTCTTCACAATGAAGATGTTTAACACGTTTTACCGGAGAGTCATCGGGTAAGTTTACTTTTCAACGTTTCCTCTACCCGTTTGAGCTTTGTATTGTGATGGTTTTTTAACACACAGGTTGTAATAAAAGGTTTTTTTATATTCTTCTCTTTTGTTAACTGAGATAAAGAATGGTCCTAAAAGTGTCGCCTAAACAATGACGGAAATCTCGTTCCTAAAATTCATTCGCCTTTCAATTTGACGATGCTTACGGATCTAGCATTTATTGAGACTCAAAACAATTCAATCTTTGCCGATACATCAAATTTACAGAACAAGAATATTTATCTTTGATTAAAAATCTACTAACCTTCAAAATACCGGATTTTTTTTTCAGTAAGAGTGGTTTGCTTAATTACGGAAAAAAAACGAGAATCAATCATTTGTACTAAAGCTACTCGTGACAAGCAAATAAGAGAGATCCCTAAATTCGTAAGATGTAACACTCTAGGTAAGACTATGCATAACCAAATGCAATCAAAAATCTGTATAAATAAACCATAGATTTAGAAGTGCTTAAAATAATAAATGATTAACTGTTCGAATGTTTTTTCTTAGAAAACTTCGTTTTCAAAACTATACACTGGGTTTTATTACTTTTTGCATTGATTAGCTAAAGGTGTCGTTTCTTTGTGAAGTAATGTTGTTTCAAACTCCAATGTTTTTCCTTTTCTATGCAGACTGTCATTTTTATCAGCAATGAATAAAGATTTCGGGTTTTTGTTGGTGTCAGGTACGAGCCATTCTCAATAGTCCGCTTTTCTATCTCTTTGTTTGTTTTCATGCATTGCAGACGGGGAGTATATCATGAATATTAATAATTTTAATAAAAGATTATTTAGTTGACAAATGCGTGTATATGGTTGGAAACAAGGCAGTATAAAAAGGAGTTCTTATTCTACACAAGGGACGTTTCATATACTTGAGGTCAACAACGAAGTGACGCGCGAGGATAGAGTTGCCGTTCCTTTTTTGGAAGCAACGCCTCGTGTTCTCTCGAAAAACAAGACTCAGAAATGAACGCGATGTAATTCGCTTACAAAATCACTGTTGATCAACCTATATATATTTCTCTTAAATTTTCAATCTAAAAGGTTCATTTAATTAGCATATTTACATTTTACCCTTGTTTGTGCACTGCAAATTTTTTTCAAACACGTCTCTAAATTTTCGATTTGTTAGCATTTTACAGCAGAACAATTTGATATCAATAAATTGGAAAGGGAAAAAGTCGAAAAAAATGCTGTTTAAGAAAAACATTTTTTTTACAATCTACTTTTCCGTTCTCATAATTGTTTTTTGAAAAGATATACGTATTTTATACGTATTTAAGTGTATGCAAATTATTTGTACCATTTTTAGAAAATTCTTAAAGAAGGCGTCCATATATACTTTTAACTAAATCTTAACTATTGTACCAGATCATATTTCCAACCGTAGAGAATTGTTTTTATATGACATCATGCCTTTTGCTTATTGTTTTTTATCGTAGTCATCATCAAACAATTTATTTTTTCTAAGGAGGATTTCTTATCGGTGTAAGGGATTCAGTTGCAAGGTGCAAGCAAATTTAAGGTTCCTGACTTTTCGTGTCATACGATTCTAGTTCATTTAGTAGTGCCTGCTTTAAAATATCCATGAAAGTAAGCAACAGTTATAGTCGATCAAGGGGTGCAATATAACCGCTCATAGATTCAATAAGTGTCATCATACTCCTGGGTCTTTATTTCATTTGCAAATTTAAATAATTTTTTGTTGATTTTGTGACAAGCGAGAAATTAAAAATCTGAAAATACGGGTTTTATGCAAACCACTGTAAATTGAATTGAATAGTCGGTCCCCGTTTGAACAACTAGATACTCCATTTTGGCGTAAGGGGTATGTTTTGTTAATAGTAATTATAAATCATGGTACTATTTCTTGTTTAAATTGTGTCTTCACAATGAAGATGTTTAACACGTTTTACCGGAGAGTCATAGGGTAAGTTTACTTTTCAACGTTTCCTCTACCCGTTTGAGCTTTGTATTGTGATGGTTTTTTAACACACAGGTTGTAATAAAAGGTTTTTTTATATTCTTCTCTTTTGTTAACTGAGATAAAGAATGGTCCTAAAAGTGTCGCCTAAACAATGACGGAAATCTCGTTCCTAAAATTCATTCGCCTTTCAATTTGACGATGCTTACGGATCTAGCATTTATTGAGACTCAAAACAATTCAATCTTTGCCGATACATCAAATTTACAGAACAAGAATATTTATCTTTGATTAAAAATCTACTAACCTTCAAAATACCGGATTTTTTTTTCAGTAAGAGTGGTTTGCTTAATTACGGAAAAAAAACGAGAATCAATCATTTGTACTAAAGCTACTCGTGACAAGCAAATAAGAGAGATCCCTAAATTCGTAAGATGTAACACTCTAGGTAAGACTATGCATAACCAAATGCAATCAAAAATCTGTATAAATAAACCATAGATTTAGAAGTGCTTAAAATAATAAATGATTAACTGTTCGAATGTTTTTTCTTAGAAAACTTCGTTTTCAAAACTATACACTGGGTTTTATTACTTTTTGCATTGATTAGCTAAAGGTGTCGTTTCTTTGTGAAGTAATGTTGTTTCAAACTCCAATGTTTTTCCTTTTCTATGCAGACTGTCATTTTTATCAGCAATGAATAAAGATTTCGGGTTTTTGTTGGTGTCAGGTACGAGCCATTCTCAATAGTCCGCTTTTCTATCTCTTTGTTTGTTTTCATGCATTGCAGACGGGGAGTATATCATGAATATTAATAATTTTAATAAAAGATTATTTAGTTGACAAATGCGTGTATATGGTTGGAAACAAGGCAGTATAAAAAGGAGTTCTTATTCTACACAAGGGACGTTTCATATACTTGAGGTCAACAACGAAGTGACGCGCGAGGATAGAGTTGCCGTTCCTTTTTTGGAAGCAACGCCTCGTGTTCTCTCGAAAAACAAGACTCAGAAATGAACGCGATGTAATTCGCTTACAAAATCACTGTTGATCAACCTATATATATTTCTCTTAAATTTTCAATCTAAAAGGTTCATTTAATTAGCATATTTACATTTTACCCTTGTTTGTGCACTGCAAATTTTTTTCAAACACGTCTCTAAATTTTCGATTTGTTAGCATTTTACAGCAGAACAATTTGATATCAATAAATTGGAAAGGGAAAAAGTCGAAAAAAATGCTGTTTAAGAAAAACATTTTTTTTACAATCTACTTTTCCGTTCTCATAATTGTTTTTTGAAAAGATATACGTATTTTATACGTATTTAAGTGTATGCAAATTATTTGTACCATTTTTAGAAAATTCTTAAAGAAGGCGTCCATATATACTTTTAACTAAATCTTAACTATTGTACCAGATCATATTTCCAACCGTAGAGAATTGTTTTTATATGACATCATGCCTTTTGCTTATTGTTTTTTATCGTAGTCATCATCAAACAATTTATTTTTTCTAAGGAGGATTTCTTATCGGTGTAAGGGATTCAGTTGCAAGGTGCAAGCAAATTTAAGGTTCCTGACTTTTCGTGTCATACGATTCTAGTTCATTTAGTAGTGCCTGCTTTAAAATATCCATGAAAGTAAGCAACAGTTATAGTCGATCAAGGGGTGCAATATAACCGCTCATAGATTCAATAAGTGTCATCATACTCCTGGGTCTTTATTTCATTTGCAAATTTAAATAATTTTTTGTTGATTTTGTGACAAGCGAGAAATTAAAAATCTGAAAATACGGGTTTTATGCAAACCACTGTAAATTGAATTGAATAGTCGGTCCCCGTTTGAACAACTAGATACTCCATTTTGGCGTAAGGGGTATGTTTTGTTAATAGTAATTATAAATCATGGTACTATTTCTTGTTTAAATTGTGTCTTCACAATGAAGATGTTTAACACGTTTTACCGGAGAGTCATAGGGTAAGTTTACTTTTCAACGTTTCCTCTACCCGTTTGAGCTTTGTATTGTGATGGTTTTTTAACACACAGGTTGTAATAAAAGGTTTTTTTATATTCTTCTCTTTTGTTAACTGAGATAAAGAATGGTCCTAAAAGTGTCGCCTAAACAATGACGGAAATCTCGTTCCTAAAATTCATTCGCCTTTCAATTTGACGATGCTTACGGATCTAGCATTTATTGAGACTCAAAACAATTCAATCTTTGCCGATACATCAAATTTACAGAACAAGAATATTTATCTTTGATTAAAAATCTACTAACCTTCAAAATACCGGATTTTTTTTTCAGTAAGAGTGGTTTGCTTAATTACGGAAAAAAAACGAGAATCAATCATTTGTACTAAAGCTACTCGTGACAAGCAAATAAGAGAGATCCCTAAATTCGTAAGATGTAACACTCTAGGTAAGACTATGCATAACCAAATGCAATCAAAAATCTGTATAAATAAACCATAGATTTAGAAGTGCTTAAAATAATAAATGATTAACTGTTCGAATGTTTTTTCTTAGAAAACTTCGTTTTCAAAACTATACACTGGGTTTTATTACTTTTTGCATTGATTAGCTAAAGGTGTCGTTTCTTTGTGAAGTAATGTTGTTTCAAACTCCAATGTTTTTCCTTTTCTATGCAGACTGTCATTTTTATCAGCAATGAATAAAGATTTCGGGTTTTTGTTGGTGTCAGGTACGAGCCATTCTCAATAGTCCGCTTTTCTATCTCTTTGTTTGTTTTCATGCATTGCAGACGGGGAGTATATCATGAATATTAATAATTTTAATAAAAGATTATTTAGTTGACAAATGCGTGTATATGGTTGGAAACAAGGCAGTATAAAAAGGAGTTCTTATTCTACACAAGGGACGTTTCATATACTTGAGGTCAACAACGAAGTGACGCGCGAGGATAGAGTTGCCGTTCCTTTTTTGGAAGCAACGCCTCGTGTTCTCTCGAAAAACAAGACTCAGAAATGAACGCGATGTAATTCGCTTACAAAATCACTGTTGATCAACCTATATATATTTCTCTTAAATTTTCAATCTAAAAGGTTCATTTAATTAGCATATTTACATTTTACCCTTGTTTGTGCACTGCAAATTTTTTTCAAACACGTCTCTAAATTTTCGATTTGTTAGCATTTTACAGCAGAACAATTTGATATCAATAAATTGGAAAGGGAAAAAGTCGAAAAAAATGCTGTTTAAGAAAAACATTTTTTTTACAATCTACTTTTCCGTTCTCATAATTGTTTTTTGAAAAGATATACGTATTTTATACGTATTTAAGTGTATGCAAATTATTTGTACCATTTTTAGAAAATTCTTAAAGAAGGCGTCCATATATACTTTTAACTAAATCTTAACTATTGTACCAGATCATATTTCCAACCGTAGAGAATTGTTTTTATATGACATCATGCCTTTTGCTTATTGTTTTTTATCGTAGTCATCATCAAACAATTTATTTTTTCTAAGGAGGATTTCTTATCGGTGTAAGGGATTCAGTTGCAAGGTGCAAGCAAATTTAAGGTTCCTGACTTTTCGTGTCATACGATTCTAGTTCATTTAGTAGTGCCTGCTTTAAAATATCCATGAAAGTAAGCAACAGTTATAGTCGATCAAGGGGTGCAATATAACCGCTCATAGATTCAATAAGTGTCATCATACTCCTGGGTCTTTATTTCATTTGCAAATTTAAATAATTTTTTGTTGATTTTGTGACAAGCGAGAAATTAAAAATCTGAAAATACGGGTTTTATGCAAACCACTGTAAATTGAATTGAATAATCGGTCCCCGTTTGAACAACTAGATACTCCATTTTGGCGTAAGGGGTATGTTTTGTTAATAGTAATTATAAATCATGGTACTATTTCTTGTTTAAATTGTGTCTTCACAATGAAGATGTTTAACACGTTTTACCGGAGAGTCATCGGGTAAGTTTACTTTTCAACGTTTCCTCTACCCGTTTGAGCTTTGTATTGTGATGGTTTTTTAACACACAGGTTGTAATAAAAGGTTTTTTTATATTCTTCTCTTTTGTTAACTGAGATAAAGAATGGTCCTAAAAGTGTCGCCTAAACAATGACGGAAATCTCGTTCCTAAAATTCATTCGCCTTTCAATTTGACGATGCTTACGGATCTAGCATTTATTGAGACTCAAAACAATTCAATCTTTGCCGATACATCAAATTTACAGAACAAGAATATTTATCTTT
The DNA here is from genome assembly GCA_963971305.1 of Arcuatula senhousia. Taxonomy (NCBI): domain Eukaryota; kingdom Metazoa; phylum Mollusca; class Bivalvia; order Mytilida; family Mytilidae; genus Arcuatula; species Arcuatula senhousia. The sequence goes on along the minus strand of OZ020310.1, from coordinate 28,923,799 downwards.
GATTAAAAATCTACTAACCTTCAAAATACCGGATTTTTTTTTCAGTAAGAGTGGTTTGCTTAATTACGGAAAAAAAACGAGAATCAATCATTTGTACTAAAGCTACTCGTGACAAGCAAATAAGAGAGATCCCTAAATTCGTAAGATGTAACACTCTAGGTAAGACTATGCATAACCAAATGCAATCAAAAATCTGTATAAATAAACCATAGATTTAGAAGTGCTTAAAATAATAAATGATTAACTGTTCGAATGTTTTTTCTTAGAAAACTTCGTTTTCAAAACTATACACTGGGTTTTATTACTTTTTGCATTGATTAGCTAAAGGTGTCGTTTCTTTGTGAAGTAATGTTGTTTCAAACTCCAATGTTTTTCCTTTTCTATGCAGACTGTCATTTTTATCAGCAATGAATAAAGATTTCGGGTTTTTGTTGGTGTCAGGTACGAGCCATTCTCAATAGTCCGCTTTTCTATCTCTTTGTTTGTTTTCATGCATTGCAGACGGGGAGTATATCATGAATATTAATAATTTTAATAAAAGATTATTTAGTTGACAAATGCGTGTATATGGTTGGAAACAAGGCAGTATAAAAAGGAGTTCTTATTCTACACAAGGGACGTTTCATATACTTGAGGTCAACAACGAAGTGACGCGCGAGGATAGAGTTGCCGTTCCTTTTTTGGAAGCAACGCCTCGTGTTCTCTCGAAAAACAAGACTCAGAAATGAACGCGATGTAATTCGCTTACAAAATCACTGTTGATCAACCTATATATATTTCTCTTAAATTTTCAATCTAAAAGGTTCATTTAATTAGCATATTTACATTTTACCCTTGTTTGTGCACTGCAAATTTTTTTCAAACACGTCTCTAAATTTTCGATTTGTTAGCATTTTACAGCAGAACAATTTGATATCAATAAATTGGAAAGGGAAAAAGTCGAAAAAAATGCTGTTTAAGAAAAACATTTTTTTTACAATCTACTTTTCCGTTCTCATAATTGTTTTTTGAAAAGATATACGTATTTTATACGTATTTAAGTGTATGCAAATTATTTGTACCATTTTTAGAAAATTCTTAAAGAAGGCGTCCATATATACTTTTAACTAAATCTTAACTATTGTACCAGATCATATTTCCAACCGTAGAGAATTGTTTTTATATGACATCATGCCTTTTGCTTATTGTTTTTTATCGTAGTCATCATCAAACAATTTATTTTTTCTAAGGAGGATTTCTTATCGGTGTAAGGGATTCAGTTGCAAGGTGCAAGCAAATTTAAGGTTCCTGACTTTTCGTGTCATACGATTCTAGTTCATTTAGTAGTGCCTGCTTTAAAATATCCATGAAAGTAAGCAACAGTTATAGTCGATCAAGGGGTGCAATATAACCGCTCATAGATTCAATTAGTGTCATAATACTCCTGGGTCTTTATTTCATTTGCAAATTTAAATAATTTTTTGTTGATTTTGTGACAAGCGAGAAATTAAAAATCTGAAAATACGGGTTTTATACAAACCACTGTAAATTGAATTGAATAATCGGTCCCCGTTTGAACAACTAGATACTCCATTTTGGCGTAAGGGGTATGTTTTGTTAATAGTAATTATAAATCATGGTACTATTTCTTGTTTAAATTGTGTCTTCACAATGAAGATGTTTAACACGTTTTACCGGAGAGTCATCGGGTAAGTTTACTTTTCAACGTTTCCTCTACCCGTTTGAGCTTTGTATTGTGATGGTTTTTTAACACACAGGTTGTAATAAAAGGTTTTTTTATATTCTTCTCTTTTGTTAACTGAGATAAAGAATGGTCCTAAAAGTGTCGCCTAAACAATGACGGAAATCTCGTTCCTAAAATTCATTCGCCTTTCAATTTGACGATGCTTACGGATCTAGCATTTATTGAGACTCAAAACAATTCAATCTTTGCCGATACATCAAATTTACAGAACAAGAATATTTATCTTTGATTAAAAATCTACTAACCTTCAAAATACCGGATTTTTTTTCAGTAAGAGTGGTTTGCTTAATTACGGAAAAAAAAACGAGAATCAATCATTTGTACTAAAGCTACTCGTGACAAGCAAATAAGAGAGATCCCTAAATTCGTAAGCTGTAACACTCTAGGTAAGACTATGCATAACCAAATGCAATAAAAAATCTGTATAAATAAACCATAGATTTAGAAGTGCTTAAAATAATAAATGATTAACTGTTCGAATGTTTTTTCTTAGAAAACTTCGCTTTCAAAACTATACACTGGGTTTTATTACTTTTTGCATTGATTAGCTAAAGGTGTCGTTTCTTTATGAAGTAATGTTGTTTCAAACTCCAATGTTTTTCCTTTTCTATGCAGACTGTCATTTTTATCAGCAATGAATAAAGATTTCGGGTTTTTGTTGGTGTCAGGTACGAGCCATTCTCAATAGTCCGCTTTTCTATCTCTCTTTGTTTGTTTTCATGCATTGCAGACGGGGAGTATATCATGAATATTAATAATTTTAATAAAAGATTATTTAGTTGACAAATGCGTGTATATGGTTGGAAACAAGGCAGTATAAAAAGGAGTTCTTATTCTTCACAAGGGTGAGGTCAACAACGGAGTGACGCGCGAGGAAAGAGTTGCCGTTCCTTTTTTGGAAGCAACGCCTCGTGTTCTCTCGAAAAACAAGACTCAGAAATAAACGCGATGTAATTCGCTTACAAAATCACTGTTGATCAACCTATATATATTTCTCTTAAATTTTCAATCTAAAAGGTTCATTTAATTAGCATATTTACATTTTACCCTTGTTTGTGCACTGCAAATTTTTTTCAAACACGTCTCTAAATTTTCGATTTGTTAGCATTTTACAGCAGAACAATTTGATATCAATAAATTGGAAAGGGAAAAAGTCGAAAAAATGCTGTTTAAGAAAAACATTTTTCTTACAATCTACTTTTCCGTTCTCATAATTGTTTTTTGAAAAGATATACGTATTTTATACGTATTTAAGTGTATGCAAATTATTTGTACCGTCTTTAGAAAATTCTTAAAGAAGGCGTCCATATATACTTTTAACTAAATCTTAACTATTGTAGCAGATCATATTTCCAACCGTAGAGAATTGTTTTTATATGACATCATGCCTTTTGCTTATTGTTTTTATCGTAGTCATCATCAAACAATTTATTTTTTCTAAGGAGGATTTCTTATCGGTGTAAGGGATTCAGTTGCAAGATGCAAGCAAATTTAAGGTTCCTGACTTTTCGTGTCATACGATTCTAGTTCATTTAGTAGTGCCTGCTTTAAAATATCCATGAAAGTAAGCAACAGTTATAGTCGATCAAGGGGTGCAATATAACCGCTCATAGATTCAATTAGTGTCATAATACTCCTGGGTCTTTATTTCATTTGCAAATTTAAATAATTTTTTGTTGATTTTGTGACAAGCGAGAAATTAAAAATCTGAAAATACGGGTTTTATACAAACCACTGTAAATTGAATTGAATAATCGGTCCCCGTTTGAACAACTAGATACTCCATTTTGGCGTAAGGGGTATGTTTTGTTAATAGTAATTATAAATCATGGTACTATTTCTTGTTTAAATTGTTTCTTCACAATGAAGATGTTTAACACGTTTTACCGGAGAGTCATCGGGTAAGTTTACTTTTCAACGTTTCCTCTACCCGTTTGAGCTTTGTATTGTGATGGTTTTTTAACACACAGGTTGTAATAAAAGGGTTTTTTTTATATTCTTCTCTTTTGTTAACTGAGATAAAGAATGGTCCTAAAAGTGTCGCCTAAACAATGACGGAAATCTCGTTCCTAAAATTCATTCGCCTTTCAATCTGACGATGCTTACGGATCTAGCATTTATTGAGACTCAAAACAATTCAATCTTTGCCGATACATCAAATTTACAGAACAAGAATATTTATCTTTGATTAAAAATCTACTAACCTTCAAAATACCGGATTTTTTTTTCAATAAGAGTGGTTTGCTTAATTACGGAAAAAAACGAGAATCAATCATTTGTACTGAAGCTACTCGTGACAAGCAAATAAGAGAGATCCCTAAATTCGTAAGCTGTAACACTCTAGGTAAGACTATGTATAACCAAATGCAATAAAAAATCTGTATAAATAAACCATAGATTTAGAAGTGCTTAAAATAATAAATGATTAACTGTTCGAATGTTTTTTCTTAGAAAACTTCGCTTTCAAAACTATACACTGGGTTTTATTACTTTTTGCATTGATTAGCTAAAGGTGTCGTTTCTTTATGAAGTAATGTTGTTTCAAACTCCAATGTTTTTCCTTTTCTATGCAGACTGTCATTTTTATCAGCAATGAATAAAGATTTCGGGTTTTTGTTGGTGTCAGGTACGAGCCATTCTCAATAGTCCGCTTTTCTATCTCTCTTTGTTTGTTTTCATGCATTGCAGACGGGGAGTATATCATGAATTTTAATAATTTTAATAAAAGATTATTTAGTTGACAAATGCGTGTATATGGTTGGAAACAAGGCAGTATAAAAAGGAGTTCTTATTCTACACAAGGGTGAGGTCAACAACGGAGTGACGCGCGAGGATAGAGTTGCCGTTCCTTTTTTGGAAGCAACGCCTCGTGTTCTCTCGAAAAACAAGACTCAGAAATAAACGCGATGTAATTCGCTTACAAAATCACTGTTGATCAACCTATATATATTTCTCTTAAATTTTCAATCTAAAAGGTTCATTTAATTAGCATATTTACATTTTACCCTTGTTTGTGCACTGCAAATTTTTTTCAAACACGTCTCTAAATTTTCGATTTGTTAGCATTTTACAGCAGAACAATTTGATATCAATAAATTAGAAAGGGAAAAAGTCGAAAAAAATGCTGTTTAAGAAAAACATTTTTTTTTACAATCTACTTTTCCGTTCTCATAATTGTTTTTTGAAAAGATATACGTATTTTATACGTATTTAAGTGTATGCAAATTATTTGTACCGTTTTTAGAAAATTCTTAAAGAAGGCGTCCATATATACTTTTAACTAAATCTTAACTATTGTAGCAGATCATATTTCCAACCGTAGAGAATTGTTTTTATATGACATCATGCCTTTTGCTTATTGTTTTTATCGTAGTCATCATCAAACAATTTATTTTTTCTAAGGAGGATTTCTTATCGGTGTTAGGGATTCAGTTGCAAGGTGCAAGCAAATTTAAGGTTCCTGACTTTTCGTGTCATACGATTCTAGTTCATTTAGTAGTGCCTGCTTTAAAATATCCATGAAAGTAAGCAACAGTTATAGTCGATCAAGGGGTGCAATATAACCGCTCATAGATTCAATTAGTGTCATAATACTCCTGGGTCTTTATTTCATTTGCAAATTTAAATAATTTTTTGTTGATTTTGTGACAAGCGAGAAATTAAAAATCTGAAAATACGGGTTTTATACAAACCACTGTAAATTGAATTGAATAATCGGTCCCCGTTTGAACAACTAGATACTCCATTTTGGCGTAAGGGGTATGTTTTGTTAATAGTAATTATAAATCATGGTACTATTTCTTGTTTAAATTGTTTCTTCACAATGAAGATGTTTAACACGTTTTACCGGAGAGTCATCGGGTAAGTTTACTTTTCAACGTTTCCTCTACCCGTTTGAGCTTTGTATTGTGATGGTTTTTTAACACACAGGTTGTAATAAAAGGGTTTTTTTATATTCTTCTCTTTTGTTAACTGAGATAAAGAATGGTCCTAAAAGTGTCGCCTAAACAATGACGGAAATCTCGTTCCTAAAATTCATTCGCCTTTCAATCTGACGATGCTTACGGATCTAGCATTTATTGAGACTCAAAACAATTCAATCTTTGCCGATACATCAAATTTACAGAACAAGAATATTTATCTTTGATTAAAAATCTACTAACCTTCAAAATACCGGATTTTTTTTCAGTAAGAGTGGTTTGCTTAATTACGGAAAAAAAACGAGAATCAATCATTTGTACTAAAGCTACTCGTGACAAGCAAATAAGAGAGATCCCTAAATTCGTAAGCTGTAACACTCTAGGTAAGACTATGCATAACCAAATGCAATCAAAAATCTGTATAAATAAACCATAGATTTAGAAGTGCTTAAAATAATAAATGATTAACTGTTCGAATGTTTTTTCTTAGAAAACTTCGCTTTCAAAACTATACACTGGGTTTTATTACTTTTTGCATTGATTAGCTATAGGTGTCGTTTCTTTATGAAGTAATGTTGTTTCAAACTCCAATGTTTTTCCTTTTCTATGCAGACTGTCATTTTTATCAGCAATGAATAAAGATTTCGGGTTTTTGTTGGTGTCAGGTACGAGCCATTCTCAATAGTCCGCTTTTCTATCTCTCTTTGTTTGTTTTCATGCATTGCAGACGGGGAGTATATCATGAATATTAATAATTTTAATAAAAGATTATTTAGTTGACAAATGCGTGTATATGGTTGGAAACAAGGCAGTATAAAAAGGAGTTCTTATTCTACACAAGGGTGAGGTCAACAACGGAGTGACGCGCGAGGATAGAGTTGCCGTTCCTTTTTTGGAAGCAACGCCTCGTGTTCTCTCGAAAAACAAGACTCAGAAATAAACGCGATGTAATTCGCTTACAAAATCACTGTTGATCAACCTATATATATTTCTCTTAAATTTTCAATCTAAAAGGTTCATTTAATTAGCATATTTACATTTTACCCTTGTTTGTGCACTGCAAATTTTTTTCAAACACGTCTCTAAATTTTCGATTTGTTAGCATTTTACAGCAGAACAATTTGATATCAATAAATTAGAAAGGGAAAAAGTCGAAAAAAATGCTGTTTAAGAAAAACATTTTTTTTTACAATCTACTTTTCCGTTCTCATAATTGTTTTTTGAAAAGATATACGTATTTTATACGTATTTAAGTGTATGCAAATTATTTGTACCGTTTTTAGAAAATTCTTAAAGAAGGCGTCCATATATACTTTTAACTAAATCTTAACTATTGTAGCAGATCATATTTCCAACCGTAGAGAATTGTTTTTATATGACATCATGCCTTTTGCTTATTGTTTTTATCGTAGTCATCATCAAACAATTTATTTTTTCTAAGGAGGATTTCTTATCGGTGTTAGGGATTCAGTTGCAAGGTGCAAGCAAATTTAAGGTTCCTGACTTTTCGTGTCATACGATTCTAGTTCATTTAGTAGTGCCTGCTTTAAAATATCCATGAAAGTAAGCAACAGTTATAGTCGATCAAGGGGTGCAATATAACCGCTCATAGATTCAATTAGTGTCATAATACTCCTGGGTCTTTATTTCATTTGCAAATTTAAATAATTTTTTGTTGATTTTGTGACAAGCGAGAAATTAAAAATCTGAAAATACGGGTTTTATACAAACCACTGTAAATTGAATTGAATAATCGGTCCCCGTTTGAACAACTAGATACTCCATTTTGGCGTAAGGGGTATGTTTTGTTAATAGTAATTATAAATCATGGTACTATTTCTTGTTTAAATTGTTTCTTCACAATGAAGATGTTTAACACGTTTTACCGGAGAGTCATCGGGTAAGTTTACTTTTCAACGTTTCCTCTACCCGTTTGAGCTTTGTATTGTGATGGTTTTTTAACACACAGGTTGTAATAAAAGGGTTTTTTTATATTCTTCTCTTTTGTTAACTGAGATAAAGAATGGTCCTAAAAGTGTCGCCTAAACAATGACGGAAATCTCGTTCCTAAAATTCATTCGCCTTTCAATCTGACGATGCTTACGGATCTAGCATTTATTGAGACTCAAAACAATTCAATCTTTGCCGATACATCAAATTTACAGAACAAGAATATTTATCTTTGATTAAAAATCTACTAACCTTCAAAATACCGGATTTTTTTTCAGTAAGAGTGGTTTGCTTAATTACGGAAAAAAAACGAGAATCAATCATTTGTACTAAAGCTACTCGTGACAAGCAAATAAGAGAGATCCCTAAATTCGTAAGCTGTAACACTCTAGGTAAGACTATGCATAACCAAATGCAATCAAAAATCTGTATAAATAAACCATAGATTTAGAAGTGCTTAAAATAATAAATGATTAACTGTTCGAATGTTTTTTCTTAGAAAACTTCGCTTTCAAAACTATACACTGGGTTTTATTACTTTTTGCATTGATTAGCTATAGGTGTCGTTTCTTTATGAAGTAATGTTGTTTCAAACTCCAATGTTTTTCCTTTTCTCTGCAGACTGTCATTTTTATCAGCAATGAATAAAGATTTCGGGTTTTTGTTGGTGTCAGGTACGAGCCATTCTCAATAGTCCGCTTTTCTATCTCTCTTTGTTTGTTTTCATGCATTGCAGACGGGGAGTATATCATGAATATTAATAATTTTAATAAAAGATTATTTAGTTGACAAATGCGTGTATATGGTTGGAAACAAGGCAGTATAAAAAGGAGTTCTTATTCTACACAAGGGTGAGGTCAACAACGGAGTGACGCGCGAGGATAGAGTTGCCGTTCCTTTTTTGGAAGCAACGCCTCGTGTTCTCTCGAAAAACAAGACTCAGAAATAAACGCGATGTAATTCGCTTACAAAATCACTGTTGATCAACCTATATATATTTCTCTTAAATTTTCAATCTAAAAGGTTCATTTAATTAGCATATTTACATTTTACCCTTGTTTGTGCACTGCAAATTTTTTTCAAACACGTCTCTAAATTTTCGATTTGTTAGCATTTTACAGCAGAACAATTTGATATCAATAAATTGGAAAGGGAAAAAGTCGAAAAAAATGCTGTTTAAGAAAAACATTTTTTTTACAATCTACTTTTCCGTTCTCATAATTGTTTTTTGAAAAGATATACGTATTTGATACGTATTTAAGTGTATGCAAATTATTTGAACCGTTTTTTGAAAATTCTTAAAGAAGGCGTCCATATATTCTTTTAACTAAATCTTAACTATTGTAGCAGATCATATTTCCAACCGTAGAGAATTGTTTTTATATGACATCATGCCTTTTGCTTATTGTTTTTTATCGTAGTCATCATCAAACAATTTATTTTTTCTAAGGAGGATTTCTTATCGGTGTAAGGGATTCAGTTGCAAGATGCAAGCAAATTTAAGGTTCCTGACTTTTCGTGTCATACGATTCTAGTTCATTTAGTAGTGCCTGCTTTAAAATATCCATGAAAGTAAGCAACAGTTATAGTCGATCAAGGGGTGCAATATAACCGCTCATAGATTCAATAAGTGTCATAATACTCCTGGGTCTTTATTTCATTTGCAAATTTAAATAATTTTTTGTTGATTTTGTGACAAGCGAGAAATTAAAAATCTGAAAATACGGGTTTTATACAAACCACTGTAAATTGAATTGAATAATCGGTCCCCGTTTGAACAACTAGATACTCCATTTTGGCGTAAGGGGTATGTTTTGTTAATAGTAATTATAAATCATGGTACTATTTCTTGTTTAAATTGTGTCTTCACAATGAAGATGTTTAACACGTTTTACCGGAGAGTCATCGGGTAAGTTTACGTTTCAACGTTTCCTCTACCAGTTTGAGCTTTGTATTGTGATGGTTTTTTAACACACAGGTTGTAATAAAAGGTTTTTTTTTATATTCTTCTCTTTTGTTAACTGAGATAAAGAATGGTCCTAAAAGTGTCGCCTAAACAATGACGGAAATCTCGTTCCTAAAATTCATTCGCCTTTCAATCTGACGATGCTTACGGATCTAGCATTTATTGAGACTCAAAACAATTCAATGTTTGCCGATACATCAAATTTACAGAACAAGAATATTTATCTTTGATTAAAAATCTACTAACCTTCAAAATACCGGATTTTTTTTTCAATAAGAGTGGTTTGCTTAATTACGAAAAAAAATGAGAATCAATCATTTGTACTAAAGCTACTCGTGACAAGCAAATAAGAGAGATCCCTAAATTCGTAAGCTGTAACACTCTAGGTAAGACTATGCATAACCAAATGCAATCAAAAATCTGTATAAATAAACCATAGATTTAGAAGTGCTTAAAATAATAAATGATTAACTGTTCGAATGTTTTTTCTTAGAAAACTTCGCTTTCAAAACTATACACTGGGTTTTATTACTTTTTGCATTGATTAGCTAAAGGTGTCGTTTCTTTATGAAGTAATGTTGTTTCAAACTCCAATGTTTTTCCTTTTCTATGCAGACTGTCATTTTTATCAGCAATGAATAAAGATTTCGGGTTTTTGTTGGTGTCAGGTACGAGCCATTCTCAATAGTCCGCTTTTCTATCTCTCTTTGTTTGTTTTCATGCATTGCAGACGGGGAGTATATCATGAATATTAATAATTTTAATAAAAGATTATTTAGTTGACAAATGCGTGTATATGGTTGGAAACAAGGCAGTATAAAAAGGAGTTCTTATTCTACACAAGGGTGAGGTCAACAACGGAGTGACGCGCGAGGATAGAGTTGCCGTTCCTTTTTTGGAAGCAACGCCTCGTGTTCTCTCGAAAAACAAGACTCAGAAATAAACGCGATGTAATTCGCTTACAAAATCACTGTTGATCAACCTATATATATTTCTCTTAAATTTTCAATCTAAAAGGTTCATTTAATTAGCATATTTACATTTTACCCTTGTTTGTGCACTGCAAATTTTTTTCAAACACGTCTCTAAATTTTCGATTTGTTAGCATTTTACAGCAGAACAATTTGATATCAATAAATTGGAAAGGGAAAAAGTCGAAAAAAATGCTGTTTAAGAAAAACATTTTTTTTACAATCTACTTTTCCGTTCTCATAATTGTTTTTTGAAAAGATATACGTATTTTATACGTATTTAAGTGTATGCAAATTATTTGTACCATTTTTAGAAAATTCTTAAAGAAGGCGTCCATATATACTTTTAACTAAATCTTAACTATTGTACCAGATCATATTTCCAACCGTAGAGAATTGTTTTTATATGACATCATGCCTTTTGCTTATTGTTTTTTATCGTAGTCATCATCAAACAATTTTTTTTTTTCTAAGGAGGATTTCTTATCGGTGTAAGGGATTCAGTTGCAAGGTGCAAGCAAATTTAAGGTTCCTGACTTTTCGTGTCATACGATTCTAGTTCATTTAGTAGTGCCTGCTTTAAAATATCCATGAAAGTAAGCAACAGTTATAGTCGATCAAGGGGTGCAATATAACCGCTCATAGATTCAATAAGTGTCATCATACTCCTGGGTCTTTATTTCATTTGCAAATTTAAATAATTTTTTGTTGATTTTGTGACAAGCGAGAAATTAAAAATCTGAAAATACGGGTTTTATACAAACCACTGTAAATTGAATTGAATAATCGGTCCCCGTTTGAACAACTAGATACTCCATTTTGGCGTAAGGGGTATGTTTTGTTAATAGTAATTATAAATCATGGTACTATTTCTTGTTTAAATTGTGTCTTCACAATGAAGATGTTTAACACGTTTTACCGGAGAGTCATCGGGTAAGTTTACTTTTCAACGTTTCCTCTACCCGTTTGAGCTTTGTATTGTGATGGTTTTTTAACACACGGGTTGTAATAAAAGTTTTTTTTATATATTCTTCTCTTTTGTTAACTGAGATAAAGAATGGTCCTAAAAGTGTCGCCTAAACAATGACGGAAATCTCGTTCCTAAAATTCATTCGCCTTTCATTCTGACGATGCTTACGGATCTAGCATTTATTGAGACTCAAAACAATTCAATCTTTGCCGATACATCAAATTTACAGAACAAGAATATTTATCTTTGATTAAAAATCTACTAACCTTCAAAATACCGGATTTTTTTTTTCAATAAGAGTGGTTTGCTTAATTACGGAAAAAAAACGAGAATCAATCATTTGTACTAAAGCTACTCGTGACAAGCAAATAAGAGAGATCCCTAAATTCGTAAGATGTAACACTCTAGGTAAGACTATGCATAACCAAATGCAATCAAAAATCTGTATAAATAAACCATAGATTTAGAAGTGCTTAAGATAATAAATGATTAACTGTTCGAATGTTTTTTCTTAGAAAACTTCACTTTCAAAACTATACACTGGGTTTTATTACTTTTTGCATTGATTAGCTAAAGGTGTCGTTTCTTTATGAAGTAATGTTGTTTCAAACTCCAATGTTTTTCCTTTTCTATGCAGACTGTCATTTTTATCAGCAATGAATAAAGATTTCGGGTTTTTGTTGGTGTCAGGTACGAGCCATTCTCAATAGTCCGCTTTTCTATCTCTTTGTTTGTTTTCATGCATTGCAGACGGGGAGTATATCATGAATATTAATAATTTTAATAAAAGATTATTTAGTTGACAAATGCGTGTATATGGTTGGAAACAAGGCAGTATAAAAAGGAGTTCTTATTCTACACAAGGGACGTTTCATATACTTGAGGTCAACAACGAAATGACGCGCGAGGATAGAGTTGCCGTTCCTTTTTTGGAAGCAACGCCTCGTGTTCTCTCGAAAAACAAGACTCAGAAATGAACGCGATGTAATTCGCTTACAAAATCACTGTTGATCAACCTATATATATTTCTCTTAAATTTTCAATCTAAAAGGTTCATTTAATTAGCATATTTACATTTTACCCTTGTTTGTGCACTGCAAATTTTTTTCAAACACGTCTCTAAATTTTCGATTTGTTAGCATTTTACAGCAGAACAATTTGATATCAATAAATTGGAAAGGGAAAAAGTCGAAAAAAATGCTGTTTAAGAAAAACATTTTTTTTACAATCTACTTTTCCGTTCTCATAATTGTTTTTTGAAAAGATATACGTATTTTATACGTATTTAAGTGTATGCAAATTATTTGTACCATTTTTAGAAAATTCTTAAAGAAGGCGTCCATATATACTTTTAACTAAATCTTAACTATTGTACCAGATCATATTTCCAACCGTAGAGAATTGTTTTTATATGACATCATGCATTTTGCTTATTGTTTTTTATCGTAGTCATCATCAAACAATTTATTTTTTCTAAGGAGGATTTCTTATCGGTGTAAGGGATTCAGTTGCAAGGTGCAAGCAAATTTAAGGTTCCTGACTTTTCGTGTCATACGATTCTAGTTCATTTAGTAGTGCCTGCTTTAAAATATCCATGAAAGTAAGCAACAGTTATAGTCGATCAAGGGGTGCAATATAACCGCTCATAGATTCAATAAGTGTCATCATACTCCTGGGTCTTTATTTCATTTGCAAATTTAAATAATTTTTTGTTGATTTTGTGACAAGCGAGAAATTAAAAATCTGAAAATACGGGTTTTATGCAAACCACTGTAAATTGAATTGAATAATCGGTCCCCGTTTGAACAACTAGATACTCCATTTTGGCGTAAGGGGTATGTTTTGTTAATAGTAATTATAAATCATGGTACTATTTCTTGTTTAAATTGTGTCTTCACAATGAAGATGTTTAACACGTTTTACCGGAGAGTCATCGGATAAGTTTACTTTTCAACGTTTCCTCTACCCGTTTGAGCTTTGTATTGTGATGGTTTTTTAACACACGGGTTGTAATAAAAGTTTTTTTTTATATTCTTCTCTTTTGTTAACTGAGATAAAGAATGGTCCTAAAAGTGTCGCCTAAACAATGACGGAAATCTCGTTCCTAAAATTCATTCGCCTTTCAATCTGACGATGCTTACGGATCTAGCATTTATTGAGACTCAAAACAATTCAATCTTTGCCGATACATCAAATTTACAGAACAAGAATATTTATCTTTGATTAAAAATCTACTAACCTTCAAAATACCGGATTTTTTTTTCAATAAGAGTGGTTTGCTTAATTACGGAAAAAAAACGAGAATCAATCATTTGTACTAAAGCTACTCGTGACAAGCAAATAAGAGAGATCCCTAAATTCGTAAGATGTAACACTCTAGGTAAGACTATGCATAACCAAATGCAATCAAAAATCTGTATAAATAAACCATAGATTTAGAAGTGCTTAAGATAATAAATGATTAACTGTTCGAATGTTTTTTCTTAGAAAACTTCACTTTCAAAACTATACACTGGGTTTTATTACTTTTTGCATTGATTAGCTAAAGGTGTCGTTTCTTTATGAAGTAATGTTGTTTCAAACTCCAATGTTTTTCCTTTTCTATGCAGACTGTCATTTTTATCAGCAATGAATAAAGATTTCGGGTTTTTGTTGGTGTCAGGTACGAGCCATTCTCAATAGTCCGCTTTTCTATCTCTTTGTTTGTTTTCATGCATTGCAGACGGGGAGTATATCATGAATATTAATAATTTTAATAAAAGATTATTTAGTTGACAAATGCGTGTATATGGTTGGAAACAAGGCAGTATAAAAAGGAGTTCTTATTCTACACAAGGGACGTTTCATATACTTGAGGTCAACAACGAAGTGACGCGCGAGGATAGAGTTGCCGTTCCTTTTTTGGAAGCAACGCCTCGTGTTCTCTCGAAAAACAAGACTCAGAAATAAACGCGATGTAATTCGCTTACAAAATCACTGTTGATCAACCTATATATATTTCTCTTAAATTTTCAATCTAAAAGGTTCATTTAATTAGCATATTTACATTTTACCCTTGTTTGTGCACTGCAAATTTTTTTCAAACACGTCTCTAAATTTTCGATTTGTTAGCATTTTACAGCAGAACAATTTGATATCAATAAATTGGAAAGGGAAAAAGTCGAAAAAAATGCTGTTTAAGAAAAACATTTTTTTTACAATCTACTTTTCCGTTCTCATAATTGTTTTTTGAAAAGATATACGTATTTTATACGTATTTAAGTGTATGCAAATTATTTGTACCATTTTAAGAAAATTCTTAAAGAAGGCGTCCATATATACTTTTAACTAAATCTTAACTATTGTACCAGATCATATTTCCAACCGTAGAGATTTGTTTTTATATGACATCATGCCTTTTGCTTATTGTTTTTTATCGTAGTCATCATCAAACAATTTATTTTTTCTAAGGAGGATTTCTTATCGGTGTAAGGGATTCAGTTGCAAGGTGCAAGCAAATTTAAGGTTCCTGACTTTTCGTGTCATACGATTCTAGTTCATTTAGTAGTGCCTGCTTTAAAATATCCATGAAAGTAAGCAACAGTTATAGTCGATCAAGGGGTGCAATATAACCACTCATAGATTCAATAAGTGTCATCATACTCCTGGGTCTTTATTTCATTTGCAAATTTAAATAATTTTTTGTTGATTTTGTGACAAGCGAGAAATTAAAAATCTGAAAATATGGGTTTTATGCAAACCACTGTAAATTGAATTGAATAATCGGTCCCCGTTTGAACAACTAGATACTCCATTTTGGCGTAAGGGGTATGTTTTGTTAATAGTAATTATAAATCATGGTACTATTTCTTGTTTAAATTGTGTCTTCACAATGAAGATGTTTAACACGTTTTACCGGAGAGTCATCGGATAAGTTTACTTTTCAACGTTTCCTCTACCCGTTTGAGCTTTGTATTGTGATGGTTTTTTAACACACGGGTTGTAATAAAAGTTTTTTTTTATATTCTTCTCTTTTGTTAACTGAGATAAAGAATGGTCCTAAAAGTGTCGCCTAAACAATGACGGAAATCTCGTTCCTAAAATTCATTCGCCTTTCAATCTGACGATGCTTACGGATCTAGCATTTATTGAGACTCAAAACAATTCAATCTTTGCCGATACATCAAATTTACAGAACAAGAATATTTATCTTTGATTAAAAATCTACTAACCTTCAAAATACCGGATTTTTTTTTCAATAAGAGTGGTTTGCTTAATTACGGAAAAAAAACGAGAATCAATCATTTGTACTAAAGCTACTCGTGACAAGCAAATAAGAGAGATCCCTAAATTCGTAAGATGTAACACTCTAGGTAAGACTATGCATAACCAAATGCAATCAAAAATCTGTATAAATAAACCATAGATTTAGAAGTGCTTAAGATAATAAATGATTAACTGTTCGAATGTTTTTTCTTAGAAAACTTCACTTTCAAAACTATACACTGGGTTTTATTACTTTTTGCATTGATTAGCTAAAGGTGTCGTTTCTTTATGAAGTAATGTTGTTTCAAACTCCAATGTTTTTCCTTTTCTATGCAGACTGTCATTTTTATCAGCAATGAATAAAGATTTCGGGTTTTTGTTGGTGTCAGGTACGAGCCATTCTCAATAGTCCGCTTTTCTATCTCTTTGTTTGTTTTCATGCATTGCAGACGGGGAGTATATCATGAATATTAATAATTTTAATAAAAGATTATTTAGTTGACAAATGCGTGTATATGGTTGGAAACAAGGCAGTATAAAAAGGAGTTCTTATTCTACACAAGGGACGTTTCATATACTTGAGGTCAACAACGAAGTGACGCGCGAGGATAGAGTTGCCGTTCCTTTTTTGGAAGCAACGCCTCGTGTTCTCTCGAAAAACAAGACTCAGAAATAAACGCGATGTAATTCGCTTACAAAATCACTGTTGATCAACCTATATATATTTCTCTTAAATTTTCAATCTAAAAGGTTCATTTAATTAGCATATTTACATTTTACCCTTGTTTGTGCACTGCAAATTTTTTTCAAACACGTCTCTAAATTTTCGATTTGTTAGCATTTTACAGCAGAACAATTTGATATCAATAAATTGGAAAGGGAAAAAGTCGAAAAAAATGCTGTTTAAGAAAAACATTTTTTTTACAATCTACTTTTCCGTTCTCATAATTGTTTTTTGAAAAGATATACGTATTTTATACGTATTTAAGTGTATGCAAATTATTTGTACCATTTTAAGAAAATTCTTAAAGAAGGCGTCCATATATACTTTTAACTAAATCTTAACTATTGTACCAGATCATATTTCCAACCGTAGAGATTTGTTTTTATATGACATCATGCCTTTTGCTTATTGTTTTTTATCGTAGTCATCATCAAACAATTTATTTTTTCTAAGGAGGATTTCTTATCGGTGTAAGGGATTCAGTTGCAAGGTGCAAGCAAATTTAAGGTTCCTGACTTTTCGTGTCATACGATTCTAGTTCATTTAGTAGTGCCTGCTTTAAAATATCCATGAAAGTAAGCAACAGTTATAGTCGATCAAGGGGTGCAATATAACCGCTCATAGATTCAATAAGTGTCATCATACTCCTGGGTCTTTATTTCATTTGCAAATTTAAATAATTTTTTGTTGATTTTGTGACAAGCGAGAAATTAAAAATCTGAAAATACGGGTTTTATACAAACCACTGTAAATTGAATTGAATAATCGGTCCCCGTTTGAACAACTAGATACTCCATTTTGGCGTAAGGGGTATGTTTTGTTAATAGTAATTATAAATCATGGTACTATTTCTTGTTTAAATTGTGTCTTCACAATGAAGATGTTTAACACGTTTTACCGGAGAGTCATCGGGTAAGTTTACTTTTCAACGTTTCCTCTACCCGTTTGAGCTTTGTATTGTGATGGTTTTTTAACACACGGGTTGTAATAAAAGTTTTTTTTATATATTCTTCTCTTTTGTTAACTGAGATAAAGAATGGTCCTAAAAGTGTCGCCTAAACAATGACGGAAATCTCGTTCCTAAAATTCATTCGCCTTTCATTCTGACGATGCTTACGGATCTAGCATTTATTGAGACTCAAAACAATTCAATCTTTGCCGATACATCAAATTTACAGAACAAGAATATTTATCTTTGATTAAAAATCTACTAACCTTCAAAATACCGGATTTTTTTTTCAATAAGAGTGGTTTGCTTAATTACGGGGAAAAAACGAGAATCAATCATTTGTACTAAAGCTACTCGTGACAAGCAAATAAGAGAGATCCCTAAATTCGTAAGATGTAACACTCTAGGTAAGACTATGCATAACCAAATGCAATCAAAAATCTGTATAAATAAACCATAGATTTAGAAGTGCTTAAGATAATAAATGATTAACTGTTCGAATGTTTTTTCTTAGAAAACTTCACTTTCAAAACTATACACTGGGTTTTATTACTTTTTGCATTGATTAGCTAAAGGTGTCGTTTCTTTATGAAGTAATGTTGTTTCAAACTCCAATGTTTTTCCTTTTCTATGCAGACTGTCATTTTTATCAGCAATGAATAAAGATTTCGGGTTTTTGTTGGTGTCAGGTACGAGCCATTCTCAATAGTCCGCTTTTCTATCTCTTTGTTTGTTTTCATGCATTGCAGACGGGGAGTATATCATGAATATTAATAATTTTAATAAAAGATTATTTAGTTGACAAATGCGTGTATATGGTTGGAAACAAGGCAGTATAAAAAGGAGTTCTTATTCTACACAAGGGACGTTTCATATACTTGAGGTCAACAACGAAGTGACGCGCGAGGAAAGAGTTGCCGTTCCTTTTTTGGAAGCAACGCCTCGTGTTCTCTCGAAAAACAAGACTCAGAAATGAACGCGATGTAATTCGCTTACAAAATCACTGTTGATCAACCTATATATATTTCTCTTAAATTTTCAATCTAAAAGGTTCATTTAATTAGCATATTTACATTTTACCCTTGTTTGTGCACTGCAAATTTTTTCAAACACGTCTCTAAATTTTCGATTTGTTAGCATTTTACAGCAGAACAATTTGATATCAATAAATTGGAAAGGGAAAAAGTCGAAAAAAATGCTGTTTAAGAAAAACATTTTTTTTACAATCTACTTTTCCGTTCTCATAATTGTTTTTTGAAAAGATATACGTATTTTATACGTATTTAAGTGTATGCAAATTATTTGTACCATTTTTAGAAAATTCTTAAAGAAGGCGTCCATATATACTTTTAACTAAATCTTAACTATTGTACCAGATCATATTTCCAACCGTAGAGAATTGTTTTTATATGACATCATGCCTTTTGCTTATTGTTTTTTATCGTAGTCATCATCAAACAATTTATTTTTTCTAAGGAGGATTTCTTATCGGTGTAAGGGATTCAGTTGCAAGGTGCAAGCAAATTTAAGGTTCCTGACTTTTCGTGTCATACGATTCTAGTTCATTTAGTAGTGCCTGCTTTAAAATATCCATGAAAGTAAGCAACAGTTATAGTCGATCAAGGGGTGCAATATAACCGCTCATAGATTCAATAAGTGTCATCATACTCCTGGGTCTTTATTTCATTTGCAAATTTAAATAATTTTTTGTTGATTTTGTGACAAGCGAGAAATTAAAAATCTGAAAATACGGGTTTTATACAAACCACTGTAAATTGAATTGAATAATCGGTCCCCGTTTGAACAACTAGATACTCCATTTTGGCGTAAGGGGTATGTTTTGTTAATAGTAATTATAAATCATGGTACTATTTCTTGTTTAAATTGTGTCTTCACAATGAAGATGTTTAACACGTTTTACCGGAGAGTCATCGGGTAAGTTTACTTTTCAACGTTTCCTCTACCCGTTTGAGCTTTGTATTGTGATGGTTTTTTAACACACGGGTTGTAATAAAAGTTTTTTTTATATATTCTTCTCTTTTGTTAACTGAGATAAAGAATGGTCCTAAAAGTGTCGCCTAAACAATGACGGAAATCTCGTTCCTAAAATTCATTCGCCTTTCATTCTGACGATGCTTACGGATCTAGCATTTATTGAGACTCAAAACAATTCAATCTTTGCCGATACATCAAATTTACAGAACAAGAATATTTATCTTTGATTAAAAATCTACTAACCTTCAAAATACCGGATTTTTTTTTCAATAAGAGTGGTTTGCTTAATTACGGGGAAAAAACGAGAATCAATCATTTGTACTAAAGCTACTCGTGACAAGCAAATAAGAGAGATCCCTAAATTCGTAAGATGTAACACTCTAGGTAAGACTATGCATAACCAAATGCAATCAAAAATCTGTATAAATAAACCATAGATTTAGAAGTGCTTAAGATAATAAATGATTAACTGTTCGAATGTTTTTTCTTAGAAAACTTCACTTTCAAAACTATACACTGGGTTTTATTACTTTTTGCATTGATTAGCTAAAGGTGTCGTTTCTTTATGAAGTAATGTTGTTTCAAACTCCAATGTTTTTCCTTTTCTATGCAGACTGTCATTTTTATCAGCAATGAATAAAGATTTCGGGTTTTTGTTGGTGTCAGGTACGAGCCATTCTCAATAGTCCGCTTTTCTATCTCTTTGTTTGTTTTCATGCATTGCAGACGGGGAGTATATCATGAATATTAATAATTTTAATAAAAGATTATTTAGTTGACAAATGCGTGTATATGGTTGGAAACAAGGCAGTATAAAAAGGAGTTCTTATTCTACACAAGGGACGTTTCATATACTTGAGGTCAACAACGAAGTGACGCGCGAGGAAAGAGTTGCCGTTCCTTTTTTGGAAGCAACGCCTCGTGTTCTCTCGAAAAACAAGACTCAGAAATGAACGCGATGTAATTCGCTTACAAAATCACTGTTGATCAACCTATATATATTTCTCTTAAATTTTCAATCTAAAAGGTTCATTTAATTAGCATATTTACATTTTACCCTTGTTTGTGCACTGCAAATTTTTTCAAACACGTCTCTAAATTTTCGATTTGTTAGCATTTTACAGCAGAACAATTTGATATCAATAAATTGGAAAGGGAAAAAGTCGAAAAAAATGCTGTTTAAGAAAAACATTTTTTTTACAATCTACTTTTCCGTTCTCATAATTGTTTTTTGAAAAGATATACGTATTTTATACGTATTTAAGTGTATGCAAATTATTTGTACCATTTTTAGAAAATTCTTAAAGAAGGCGTCCATATATACTTTTAACTAAATCTTAACTATTGTACCAGATCATATTTCCAACCGTAGAGAATTGTTTTTATATGACATCATGCCTTTTGCTTATTGTTTTTTATCGTAGTCATCATCAAACAATTTATTTTTTCTAAGGAGGATTTCTTATCGGTGTAAGGGATTCAGTTGCAAGGTGCAAGCAAATTTAAGGTTCCTGACTTTTCGTGTCATACGATTCTAGTTCATTTAGTAGTGCCTGCTTTAAAATATCCATGAAAGTAAGCAACAGTTATAGTCGATCAAGGGGTGCAATATAACCGCTCATAGATTCAATAAGTGTCATCATACTCCTGGGTCTTTATTTCATTTGCAAATTTAAATAATTTTTTGTTGATTTTGTGACAAGCGAGAAATTAAAAATCTGAAAATACGGGTTTTATACAAACCACTGTAAATTGAATTGAATAATCGGTCCCCGTTTGAACAACTAGATACTCCATTTTGGCGTAAGGGGTATGTTTTGTTAATAGTAATTATAAATCATGGTACTATTTCTTGTTTAAATTGTGTCTTCACAATGAAGATGTTTAACACGTTTTACCGGAGAGTCATCGGGTAAGTTTACTTTTCAACGTTTCCTCTACCCGTTTGAGCTTTGTATTGTGATGGTTTTTTAACACACGGGTTGTAATAAAAGTTTTTTTTATATATTCTTCTCTTTTGTTAACTGAGATAAAGAATGGTCCTAAAAGTGTCGCCTAAACAATGACGGAAATCTCGTTCCTAAAATTCATTCGCCTTTCATTCTGACGATGCTTACGGATCTAGCATTTATTGAGACTCAAAACAATTCAATCTTTGCCGATACATCAAATTTACAGAACAAGAATATTTATCTTTGATTAAAAATCTACTAACCTTCAAAATACCGGATTTTTTTTTCAATAAGAGTGGTTTGCTTAATTACGGGGAAAAAACGAGAATCAATCATTTGTACTAAAGCTACTCGTGACAAGCAAATAAGAGAGATCCCTAAATTCGTAAGATGTAACACTCTAGGTAAGACTATGCATAACCAAATGCAATCAAAAATCTGTATAAATAAACCATAGATTTAGAAGTGCTTAAGATAATAAATGATTAACTGTTCGAATGTTTTTTCTTAGAAAACTTCACTTTCAAAACTATACACTGGGTTTTATTACTTTTTGCATTGATTAGCTAAAGGTGTCGTTTCTTTATGAAGTAATGTTGTTTCAAACTCCAATGTTTTTCCTTTTCTATGCAGACTGTCATTTTTATCAGCAATGAATAAAGATTTCGGGTTTTTGTTGGTGTCAGGTACGAGCCATTCTCAATAGTCCGCTTTTCTATCTCTTTGTTTGTTTTCATGCATTGCAGACGGGGAGTATATCATGAATATTAATAATTTTAATAAAAGATTATTTAGTTGACAAATGCGTGTATATGGTTGGAAACAAGGCAGTATAAAAAGGAGTTCTTATTCTACACAAGGGACGTTTCATATACTTGAGGTCAACAACGAAGTGACGCGCGAGGAAAGAGTTGCCGTTCCTTTTTTGGAAGCAACGCCTCGTGTTCTCTCGAAAAACAAGACTCAGAAATGAACGCGATGTAATTCGCTTACAAAATCACTGTTGATCAACCTATATATATTTCTCTTAAATTTTCAATCTAAAAGGTTCATTTAATTAGCATATTTACATTTTACCCTTGTTTGTGCACTGCAAATTTTTTCAAACACGTCTCTAAATTTTCGATTTGTTAGCATTTTACAGCAGAACAATTTGATATCAATAAATTGGAAAGGGAAAAAGTCGAAAAAAATGCTGTTTAAGAAAAACATTTTTTTTACAATCTACTTTTCCGTTCTCATAATTGTTTTTTGAAAAGATATACGTATTTTATACGTATTTAAGTGTATGCAAATTATTTGTACCATTTTTAGAAAATTCTTAAAGAAGGCGTCCATATATACTTTTAACTAAATCTTAACTATTGTACCAGATCATATTTCCAACCGTAGAGAATTGTTTTTATATGACATCATGCCTTTTGCTTATTGTTTTTTATCGTAGTCATCATCAAACAATTTATTTTTTCTAAGGAGGATTTCTTATCGGTGTAAGGGATTCAGTTGCAAGGTGCAAGCAAATTTAAGGTTCCTGACTTTTCGTGTCATACGATTCTAGTTCATTTAGTAGTGCCTGCTTTAAAATATCCATGAAAGTAAGCAACAGTTATAGTCGATCAAGGGGTGCAATATAACCGCTCATAGATTCAATAAGTGTCATCATACTCCTGGGTCTTTATTTCATTTGCAAATTTAAATAATTTTTTGTTGATTTTGTGACAAGCGAGAAATTAAAAATCTGAAAATACGGGTTTTATGCAAACCACTGTAAATTGAATTGAATAATCGGTCCCCGTTTGAACAACTAGATACTCCATTTTGGCGTAAGGGGTATGTTTTGTTAATAGTAATTATAAATCATGGTACTATTTCTTGTTTAAATTGTGTCTTCACAATGAAGATGTTTAACACGTTTTACCGGAGAGTCATCGGGTAAGTTTACTTTTCAACGTTTCCTCTACCCGTTTGAGCTTTGTATTGTGATGGTTTTTTAACACACGGGTTGTAATAAAAGTTTTTTTTATATATTCTTCTCTTTTGTTAACTGAGATAAAGAATGGTCCTAAAAGTGTCGCCTAAACAATGACGGAAATCTCGTTCCTAAAATTCATTCGCCTTTCATTCTGACGATGCTTACGGATCTAGCATTTATTGAGACTCAAAACAATTCAATCTTTGCCGATACATCAAATTTACAGAACAAGAATATTTATCTTTGATTAAAAATCTACTAACCTTCAAAATACCGGATTTTTTTTTCAATAAGAGTGGTTTGCTTAATTACGGGGAAAAAACGAGAATCAATCATTTGTACTAAAGCTACTCGTGACAAGCAAATAAGAGAGATCCCTAAATTCGTAAGATGTAACACTCTAGGTAAGACTATGCATAACCAAATGCAATCAAAAATCTGTATAAATAAACCATAGATTTAGAAGTGCTTAAGATAATAAATGATTAACTGTTCGAATGTTTTTTCTTAGAAAACTTCACTTTCAAAACTATACACTGGGTTTTATTACTTTTTGCATTGATTAGCTAAAGGTGTCGTTTCTTTATGAAGTAATGTTGTTTCAAACTCCAATGTTTTTCCTTTTCTATGCAGACTGTCATTTTTATCAGCAATGAATAAAGATTTCGGGTTTTTGTTGGTGTCAGGTACGAGCCATTCTCAATAGTCCGCTTTTCTATCTCTTTGTTTGTTTTCATGCATTGCAGACGGGGAGTATATCATGAATATTAATAATTTTAATAAAAGATTATTTAGTTGACAAATGCGTGTATATGGTTGGAAACAAGGCAGTATAAAAAGGAGTTCTTATTCTACACAAGGGACGTTTCATATACTTGAGGTCAACAACGAAGTGACGCGCGAGGATAGAGTTGCCGTTCCTTTTTTGGAAGCAACGCCTCGTGTTCTCTCGAAAAACAAGACTCAGAAATGAACGCGATGTAATTCGCTTACAAAATCACTGTTGATCAACCTATATATATTTCTCTTAAATTTTCAATCTAAAAGGTTCATTTAATTAGCATATTTACATTTTACCCTTGTTTGTGCACTGCAAATTTTTTCAAACACGTCTCTAAATTTTCGATTTGTTAGCATTTTACAGCAGAACAATTTGATATCAATAAATTGGAAAGGGAAAAAGTCGAAAAAAATGCTGTTTAAGAAAAACATTTTTTTTACAATCTACTTTTCCGTTCTCATAATTGTTTTTTGAAAAGATATACGTATTTTATACGTATTTAAGTGTATGCAAATTATTTGTACCATTTTTAGAAAATTCTTAAAGAAGGCGTCCATATATACTTTTAACTAAATCTTAACTATTGTACCAGATCATATTTCCAACCGTAGAGAATTGTTTTTATATGACATCATGCCTTTTGCTTATTGTTTTTTATCGTAGTCATCATCAAACAATTTATTTTTTCTAAGGAGGATTTCTTATCGGTGTAAGGGATTCAGTTGCAAGGTGCAAGCAAATTTAAGGTTCCTGACTTTTCGTGTCATACGATTCTAGTTCATTTAGTAGTGCCTGCTTTAAAATATCCATGAAAGTAAGCAACAGTTATAGTCGATCAAGGGGTGCAATATAACCGCTCATAGATTCAATAAGTGTCATCATACTCCTGGGTCTTTATTTCATTTGCAAATTTAAATAATTTTTTGTTGATTTTGTGACAAGCGAGAAATTAAAAATCTGAAAATACGGGTTTTATACAAACCACTGTAAATTGAATTGAATAATCGGTCCCCGTTTGAACAACTAGATACTCCATTTTGGCGTAAGGGGTATGTTTTGTTAATAGTAATTATAAATCATGGTACTATTTCTTGTTTAAATTGTGTCTTCACAATGAAGATGTTTAACACGTTTTACCGGAGAGTCATCGGGTAAGTTTACTTTTCAACGTTTCCTCTACCCGTTTGAGCTTTGTATTGTGATGGTTTTTTAACACACGGGTTGTAATAAAAGTTTTTTTTATATATTCTTCTCTTTTGTTAACTGAGATAAAGAATGGTCCTAAAAGTGTCGCCTAAACAATGACGGAAATCTCGTTCCTAAAATTCATTCGCCTTTCATTCTGACGATGCTTACGGATCTAGCATTTATTGAGACTCAAAACAATTCAATCTTTGCCGATACATCAAATTTACAGAACAAGAATATTTATCTTTGATTAAAAATCTACTAACCTTCAAAATACCGGATTTTTTTTTCAATAAGAGTGGTTTGCTTAATTACGGGGAAAAAACGAGAATCAATCATTTGTACTAAAGCTACTCGTGACAAGCAAATAAGAGAGATCCCTAAATTCGTAAGATGTAACACTCTAGGTAAGACTATGCATAACCAAATGCAATCAAAAATCTGTATAAATAAACCATAGATTTAGAAGTGCTTAAGATAATAAATGATTAACTGTTCGAATGTTTTTTCTTAGAAAACTTCACTTTCAAAACTATACACTGGGTTTTATTACTTTTTGCATTGATTAGCTAAAGGTGTCGTTTCTTTATGAAGTAATGTTGTTTCAAACTCCAATGTTTTTCCTTTTCTATGCAGACTGTCATTTTTATCAGCAATGAATAAAGATTTCGGGTTTTTGTTGGTGTCAGGTACGAGCCATTCTCAATAGTCCGCTTTTCTATCTCTTTGTTTGTTTTCATGCATTGCAGACGGGGAGTATATCATGAATATTAATAATTTTAATAAAAGATTATTTAGTTGACAAATGCGTGTATATGGTTGGAAACAAGGCAGTATAAAAAGGAGTTCTTATTCTACACAAGGGACGTTTCATATACTTGAGGTCAACAACGAAGTGACGCGCGAGGAAAGAGTTGCCGTTCCTTTTTTGGAAGCAACGCCTCGTGTTCTCTCGAAAAACAAGACTCAGAAATGAACGCGATGTAATTCGCTTACAAAATCACTGTTGATCAACCTATATATATTTCTCTTAAATTTTCAATCTAAAAGGTTCATTTAATTAGCATATTTACATTTTACCCTTGTTTGTGCACTGCAAATTTTTTCAAACACGTCTCTAAATTTTCGATTTGTTAGCATTTTACAGCAGAACAATTTGATATCAATAAATTGGAAAGGGAAAAAGTCGAAAAAAATGCTGTTTAAGAAAAACATTTTTTTTACAATCTACTTTTCCGTTCTCATAATTGTTTTTTGAAAAGATATACGTATTTTATACGTATTTAAGTGTATGCAAATTATTTGTACCATTTTTAGAAAATTCTTAAAGAAGGCGTCCATATATACTTTTAACTAAATCTTAACTATTGTACCAGATCATATTTCCAACCGTAGAGAATTGTTTTTATATGACATCATGCCTTTTGCTTATTGTTTTTTATCGTAGTCATCATCAAACAATTTATTTTTTCTAAGGAGGATTTCTTATCGGTGTAAGGGATTCAGTTGCAAGGTGCAAGCAAATTTAAGGTTCCTGACTTTTCGTGTCATACGATTCTAGTTCATTTAGTAGTGCCTGCTTTAAAATATCCATGAAAGTAAGCAACAGTTATAGTCGATCAAGGGGTGCAATATAACCGCTCATAGATTCAATAAGTGTCATCATACTCCTGGGTCTTTATTTCATTTGCAAATTTAAATAATTTTTTGTTGATTTTGTGACAAGCGAGAAATTAAAAATCTGAAAATACGGGTTTTATGCAAACCACTGTAAATTGAATTGAATAATCGGTCCCCGTTTGAACAACTAGATACTCCATTTTGGCGTAAGGGGTATGTTTTGTTAATAGTAATTATAAATCATGGTACTATTTCTTGTTTAAATTGTGTCTTCACAATGAAGATGTTTAACACGTTTTACCGGAGAGTCATCGGGTAAGTTTACTTTTCAACGTTTCCTCTACCCGTTTGAGCTTTGTATTGTGATGGTTTTTTAACACACGGGTTGTAATAAAAGTTTTTTTTATATATTCTTCTCTTTTGTTAACTGAGATAAAGAATGGTCCTAAAAGTGTCGCCTAAACAATGACGGAAATCTCGTTCCTAAAATTCATTCGCCTTTCATTCTGACGATGCTTACGGATCTAGCATTTATTGAGACTCAAAACAATTCAATCTTTGCCGATACATCAAATTTACAGAACAAGAATATTTATCTTTGATTAAAAATCTACTAACCTTCAAAATACCGGATTTTTTTTTCAATAAGAGTGGTTTGCTTAATTACGGGGAAAAAACGAGAATCAATCATTTGTACTAAAGCTACTCGTGACAAGCAAATAAGAGAGATCCCTAAATTCGTAAGATGTAACACTCTAGGTAAGACTATGCATAACCAAATGCAATCAAAAATCTGTATAAATAAACCATAGATTTAGAAGTGCTTAAGATAATAAATGATTAACTGTTCGAATGTTTTTTCTTAGAAAACTTCACTTTCAAAACTATACACTGGGTTTTATTACTTTTTGCATTGATTAGCTAAAGGTGTCGTTTCTTTATGAAGTAATGTTGTTTCAAACTCCAATGTTTTTCCTTTTCTATGCAGACTGTCATTTTTATCAGCAATGAATAAAGATTTCGGGTTTTTGTTGGTGTCAGGTACGAGCCATTCTCAATAGTCCGCTTTTCTATCTCTTTGTTTGTTTTCATGCATTGCAGACGGGGAGTATATCATGAATATTAATAATTTTAATAAAAGATTATTTAGTTGACAAATGCGTGTATATGGTTGGAAACAAGGCAGTATAAAAAGGAGTTCTTATTCTACACAAGGGACGTTTCATATACTTGAGGTCAACAACGAAGTGACGCGCGAGGAAAGAGTTGCCGTTCCTTTTTTGGAAGCAACGCCTCGTGTTCTCTCGAAAAACAAGACTCAGAAATGAACGCGATGTAATTCGCTTACAAAATCACTGTTGATCAACCTATATATATTTCTCTTAAATTTTCAATCTAAAAGGTTCATTTAATTAGCATATTTACATTTTACCCTTGTTTGTGCACTGCAAATTTTTTCAAACACGTCTCTAAATTTTCGATTTGTTAGCATTTTACAGCAGAACAATTTGATATCAATAAATTGGAAAGGGAAAAAGTCGAAAAAAATGCTGTTTAAGAAAAACATTTTTTTTACAATCTACTTTTCCGTTCTCATAATTGTTTTTTGAAAAGATATACGTATTTTATACGTATTTAAGTGTATGCAAATTATTTGTACCATTTTTAGAAAATTCTTAAAGAAGGCGTCCATATATACTTTTAACTAAATCTTAACTATTGTACCAGATCATATTTCCAACCGTAGAGAATTGTTTTTATATGACATCATGCCTTTTGCTTATTGTTTTTTATCGTAGTCATCATCAAACAATTTATTTTTTCTAAGGAGGATTTCTTATCGGTGTAAGGGATTCAGTTGCAAGGTGCAAGCAAATTTAAGGTTCCTGACTTTTCGTGTCATACGATTCTAGTTCATTTAGTAGTGCCTGCTTTAAAATATCCATGAAAGTAAGCAACAGTTATAGTCGATCAAGGGGTGCAATATAACCGCTCATAGATTCAATAAGTGTCATCATACTCCTGGGTCTTTATTTCATTTGCAAATTTAAATAATTTTTTGTTGATTTTGTGACAAGCGAGAAATTAAAAATCTGAAAATACGGGTTTTATGCAAACCACTGTAAATTGAATTGAATAATCGGTCCCCGTTTGAACAACTAGATACTCCATTTTGGCGTAAGGGGTATGTTTTGTTAATAGTAATTATAAATCATGGTACTATTTCTTGTTTAAATTGTGTCTTCACAATGAAGATGTTTAACACGTTTTACCGGAGAGTCATCGGGTAAGTTTACTTTTCAACGTTTCCTCTACCCGTTTGAGCTTTGTATTGTGATGGTTTTTTAACACACGGGTTGTAATAAAAGTTTTTTTTATATATTCTTCTCTTTTGTTAACTGAGATAAAGAATGGTCCTAAAAGTGTCGCCTAAACAATGACGGAAATCTCGTTCCTAAAATTCATTCGCCTTTCATTCTGACGATGCTTACGGATCTAGCATTTATTGAGACTCAAAACAATTCAATCTTTGCCGATACATCAAATTTACAGAACAAGAATATTTATCTTTGATTAAAAATCTACTAACCTTCAAAATACCGGATTTTTTTTTCAATAAGAGTGGTTTGCTTAATTACGGGGAAAAAACGAGAATCAATCATTTGTACTAAAGCTACTCGTGACAAGCAAATAAGAGAGATCCCTAAATTCGTAAGATGTAACACTCTAGGTAAGACTATGCATAACCAAATGCAATCAAAAATCTGTATAAATAAACCATAGATTTAGAAGTGCTTAAGATAATAAATGATTAACTGTTCGAATGTTTTTTCTTAGAAAACTTCACTTTCAAAACTATACACTGGGTTTTATTACTTTTTGCATTGATTAGCTAAAGGTGTCGTTTCTTTATGAAGTAATGTTGTTTCAAACTCCAATGTTTTTCCTTTTCTATGCAGACTGTCATTTTTATCAGCAATGAATAAAGATTTCGGGTTTTTGTTGGTGTCAGGTACGAGCCATTCTCAATAGTCCGCTTTTCTATCTCTTTGTTTGTTTTCATGCATTGCAGACGGGGAGTATATCATGAATATTAATAATTTTAATAAAAGATTATTTAGTTGACAAATGCGTGTATATGGTTGGAAACAAGGCAGTATAAAAAGGAGTTCTTATTCTACACAAGGGACGTTTCATATACTTGAGGTCAACAACGAAGTGACGCGCGAGGATAGAGTTGCCGTTCCTTTTTTGGAAGCAACGCCTCGTGTTCTCTCGAAAAACAAGACTCAGAAATGAACGCGATGTAATTCGCTTACAAAATCACTGTTGATCAACCTATATATATTTCTCTTAAATTTTCAATCTAAAAGGTTCATTTAATTAGCATATTTACATTTTACCCTTGTTTGTGCACTGCAAATTTTTTCAAACACGTCTCTAAATTTTCGATTTGTTAGCATTTTACAGCAGAACAATTTGATATCAATAAATTGGAAAGGGAAAAAGTCGAAAAAAATGCTGTTTAAGAAAAACATTTTTTTTACAATCTACTTTTCCGTTCTCATAATTGTTTTTTGAAAAGATATACGTATTTTATACGTATTTAAGTGTATGCAAATTATTTGTACCATTTTTAGAAAATTCTTAAAGAAGGCGTCCATATATACTTTTAACTAAATCTTAACTATTGTACCAGATCATATTTCCAACCGTAGAGAATTGTTTTTATATGACATCATGCCTTTTGCTTATTGTTTTTTATCGTAGTCATCATCAAACAATTTATTTTTTCTAAGGAGGATTTCTTATCGGTGTAAGGGATTCAGTTGCAAGGTGCAAGCAAATTTAAGGTTCCTGACTTTTCGTGTCATACGATTCTAGTTCATTTAGTAGTGCCTGCTTTAAAATATCCATGAAAGTAAGCAACAGTTATAGTCGATCAAGGGGTGCAATATAACCGCTCATAGATTCAATAAGTGTCATCATACTCCTGGGTCTTTATTTCATTTGCAAATTTAAATAATTTTTTGTTGATTTTGTGACAAGCGAGAAATTAAAAATCTGAAAATACGGGTTTTATGCAAACCACTGTAAATTGAATTGAATAATCGGTCCCCGTTTGAACAACTAGATACTCCATTTTGGCGTAAGGGGTATGTTTTGTTAATAGTAATTATAAATCATGGTACTATTTCTTGTTTAAATTGTGTCTTCACAATGAAGATGTTTAACACGTTTTACCGGAGAGTCATCGGGTAAGTTTACTTTTCAACGTTTCCTCTACCCGTTTGAGCTTTGTATTGTGATGGTTTTTTAACACACAGGTTGTAATAAAAGGTTTTTTTATATTCTTCTCTTTTGTTAACTGAGATAAAGAATGGTCCTAAAAGTGTCGCCTAAACAATGACGGAAATCTCGTTCCTAAAATTCATTCGCCTTTCAATTTGACGATGCTTACGGATCTAGCATTTATTGAGACTCAAAACAATTCAATCTTTGCCGATACATCAAATTTACAGAACAAGAATATTTATCTTTGATTAAAAATCTACTAACCTTCAAAATACCGGATTTTTTTTTCAGTAAGAGTGGTTTGCTTAATTACGGAAAAAAACGAGAATCAATCATTTGTACTAAAGCTACTCGTGACAAGCAAATAAGAGAGATCCCTAAATTCGTAAGCTGTAACACTCTAGGTAAGACTATGCATAACCAAATGCAATCAAAAATCTGTATAAATAAACCATAGATTTAGAAGTGCTTAAAATAATAAATGATTAACTGTTCGAATGTTTTTTCTTAGAAAACTTCGTTTTCAAACCTATACACTGGGTTTTATTACTTTTTGCATTGATTAGCTAAAGGTGTCGTTTCTTTGTGAAGTAATGTTGTTTCAAACTCCAATGTTTTTCCTTTTCTATGCAGACTGTCATTTTTATCAGCAATGAATAAAGATTTCGGGTTTTTGTTGGTGTCAGGTACGAGCCATTCTCAATAGTCCGCTTTTCTATCTCTTTGTTTGTTTTCATGCATTGCAGACGGGGAGTATATCATGAATATTAATAATTTTAATAAAAGATTATTTAGTTGACAAATGCGTGTATATGGTTGGAAACAAGGCAGTATAAAAAGGAGTTCTTATTCTACACAAGGGACGTTTCATATACTTGAGGTCAACAACGAAGTGACGCGCGAGGATAGAGTTGCCGTTCCTTTTTTGGAAGCAACGCCTCGTGTTCTCTCGAAAAACAAGACTCAGAAATGAACGCGATGTAATTCGCTTACAAAATCACTGTTGATCAACCTATATATATTTCTCTTAAATTTTCAATCTAAAAGGTTCATTTAATTAGCATATTTACATTTTACCCTTGTTTGTGCACTGCAAATTTTTTTCAAACACGTCTCTAAATTTTCGATTTGTTAGCATTTTACAGCAGAACAATTTGATATCAATAAATTGGAAAGGGAAAAAGTCGAAAAAAATGCTGTTTAAGAAAAACATTTTTTTTACAATCTACTTTTCCGTTCTCATAATTGTTTTTTGAAAAGATATACGTATTTTATACGTATTTAAGTGTATGCAAATTATTTGTACCATTTTTAGAAAATTCTTAAAGAAGGCGTCCATATATACTTTTAACTAAATCTTAACTATTGTACCAGATCATATTTCCAACCGTAGAGAATTGTTTTTATATGACATCATGCCTTTTGCTTATTGTTTTTTATCGTAGTCATCATCAAACAATTTATTTTTTCTAAGGAGGATTTCTTATCGGTGTAAGGGATTCAGTTGCAAGGTGCAAGCAAATTTAAGGTTCCTGACTTTTCGTGTCATACGATTCTAGTTCATTTAGTAGTGCCTGCTTTAAAATATCCATGAAAGTAAGCAACAGTTATAGTCGATCAAGGGGTGCAATATAACCGCTCATAGATTCAATAAGTGTCATCATACTCCTGGGTCTTTATTTCATTTGCAAATTTAAATAATTTTTTGTTGATTTTGTGACAAGCGAGAAATTAAAAATCTGAAAATACGGGTTTTATGCAAACCACTGTAAATTGAATTGAATAATCGGTCCCCGTTTGAACAACTAGATACTCCATTTTGGCGTAAGGGGTATGTTTTGTTAATAGTAATTATAAATCATGGTACTATTTCTTGTTTAAATTGTGTCTTCACAATGAAGATGTTTAACACGTTTTACCGGAGAGTCATCGGGTAAGTTTACTTTTCAACGTTTCCTCTACCCGTTTGAGCTTTGTATTGTGATGGTTTTTTAACACACAGGTTGTAATAAAAGGTTTTTTTATATTCTTCTCTTTTGTTAACTGAGATAAAGAATGGTCCTAAAAGTGTCGCCTAAACAATGACGGAAATCTCGTTCCTAAAATTCATTCGCCTTTCAATTTGACGATGCTTACGGATCTAGCATTTATTGAGACTCAAAACAATTCAATCTTTGCCGATACATCAAATTTACAGAACAAGAATATTTATCTTTGATTAAAAATCTACTAACCTTCAAAATACCGGATTTTTTTTTCAGTAAGAGTGGTTTGCTTAATTACGGAAAAAAAACGAGAATCAATCATTTGTACTAAAGCTACTCGTGACAAGCAAATAAGAGAGATCCCTAAATTCGTAAGATGTAACACTCTAGGTAAGACTATGCATAACCAAATGCAATCAAAAATCTGTATAAATAAACCATAGATTTAGAAGTGCTTAAAATAATAAATGATTAACTGTTCGAATGTTTTTTCTTAGAAAACTTCGTTTTCAAAACTATACACTGGGTTTTATTACTTTTTGCATTGATTAGCTAAAGGTGTCGTTTCTTTGTGAAGTAATGTTGTTTCAAACTCCAATGTTTTTCCTTTTCTATGCAGACTGTCATTTTTATCAGCAATGAATAAAGATTTCGGGTTTTTGTTGGTGTCAGGTACGAGCCATTCTCAATAGTCCGCTTTTCTATCTCTTTGTTTGTTTTCATGCATTGCAGACGGGGAGTATATCATGAATATTAATAATTTTAATAAAAGATTATTTAGTTGACAAATGCTTGTATATGGTTGGAAACAAGGCAGTATAAAAAGGAGTTCTTATTCTACACAAGGGACGTTTCATATACTTGAGGTCAACAACGAAGTGACGCGCGAGGATAGAGTTGCCGTTCCTTTTTTGGAAGCAACGCCTCGTGTTCTCTCGAAAAACAAGACTCAGAAATAAACGCGATGTAATTCGCTTACAAAATCACTGTTGATCAACCTATATATATTTCTCTTAAATTTTCAATCTAAAAGGTTCATTTAATTAGCATATTTACATTTTACCCTTGTTTGTGCACTGCAAATTTTTTTCAAACACGTCTCTAAATTTTCGATTTGTTAGCATTTTACAGCAGAACAATTTGATATCAATAAATTGGAAAGGGAAAAAGTCGAAAAAAATGCTGTTTAAGAAAAACATTTTTTTTACAATCTACTTTTCCGTTCTCATAATTGTTTTTTGAAAAGATATACGTATTTTATACGTATTTAAGTGTATGCAAATTATTTGTACCATTTTAAGAAAATTCTTAAAGAAGGCGTCCATATATACTTTTAACTAAATCTTAACTATTGTACCAGATCATATTTCCAACCGTAGAGATTTGTTTTTATATGACATCATGCCTTTTGCTTATTGTTTTTTATCGTAGTCATCATCAAACAATTTATTTTTTCTAAGGAGGATTTCTTATCGGTGTAAGGGATTCAGTTGCAAGGTGCAAGCAAATTTAAGGTTCCTGACTTTTCGTGTCATACGATTCTAGTT
Source organism: Arcuatula senhousia (assembly GCA_963971305.1). NCBI lineage: Eukaryota > Metazoa > Mollusca > Bivalvia > Mytilida > Mytilidae > Arcuatula > Arcuatula senhousia. The sequence goes on along the minus strand of OZ020310.1, from coordinate 28,889,024 downwards.
CATTTAGTAGTGCCTGCTTTAAAATATCCATGAAAGTAAGCAACAGTTATAGTCGATCAAGGGGTGCAATATAACCACTCATAGATTCAATAAGTGTCATCATACTCCTGGGTCTTTATTTCATTTGCAAATTTAAATAATTTTTTGTTGATTTTGTGACAAGCGAGAAATTAAAAATCTGAAAATATGGGTTTTATGCAAACCACTGTAAATTGAATTGAATAATCGGTCCCCGTTTGAACAACTAGATACTCCATTTTGGCGTAAGGGGTATGTTTTGTTAATAGTAATTATAAATCATGGTACTATTTCTTGTTTAAATTGTGTCTTCACAATGAAGATGTTTAACACGTTTTACCGGAGAGTCATCGGATAAGTTTACTTTTCAACGTTTCCTCTACCCGTTTGAGCTTTGTATTGTGATGGTTTTTTAACACACGGGTTGTAATAAAAGTTTTTTTTTATATTCTTCTCTTTTGTTAACTGAGATAAAGAATGGTCCTAAAAGTGTCGCCTAAACAATGACGGAAATCTCGTTCCTAAAATTCATTCGCCTTTCAATCTGACGATGCTTACGGATCTAGCATTTATTGAGACTCAAAACAATTCAATCTTTGCCGATACATCAAATTTACAGAACAAGAATATTTATCTTTGATTAAAAATCTACTAACCTTCAAAATACCGGATTTTTTTTTCAATAAGAGTGGTTTGCTTAATTACGGAAAAAAAACGAGAATCAATCATTTGTACTAAAGCTACTCGTGACAAGCAAATAAGAGAGATCCCTAAATTCGTAAGATGTAACACTCTAGGTAAGACTATGCATAACCAAATGCAATCAAAAATCTGTATAAATAAACCATAGATTTAGAAGTGCTTAAGATAATAAATGATTAACTGTTCGAATGTTTTTTCTTAGAAAACTTCACTTTCAAAACTATACACTGGGTTTTATTACTTTTTGCATTGATTAGCTAAAGGTGTCGTTTCTTTATGAAGTAATGTTGTTTCAAACTCCAATGTTTTTCCTTTTCTATGCAGACTGTCATTTTTATCAGCAATGAATAAAGATTTCGGGTTTTTGTTGGTGTCAGGTACGAGCCATTCTCAATAGTCCGCTTTTCTATCTCTTTGTTTGTTTTCATGCATTGCAGACGGGGAGTATATCATGAATATTAATAATTTTAATAAAAGATTATTTAGTTGACAAATGCGTGTATATGGTTGGAAACAAGGCAGTATAAAAAGGAGTTCTTATTCTACACAAGGGACGTTTCATATACTTGAGGTCAACAACGAAGTGACGCGCGAGGATAGAGTTGCCGTTCCTTTTTTGGAAGCAACGCCTCGTGTTCTCTCGAAAAACAAGACTCAGAAATAAACGCGATGTAATTCGCTTACAAAATCACTGTTGATCAACCTATATATATTTCTCTTAAATTTTCAATCTAAAAGGTTCATTTAATTAGCATATTTACATTTTACCCTTGTTTGTGCACTGCAAATTTTTTTCAAACACGTCTCTAAATTTTCGATTTGTTAGCATTTTACAGCAGAACAATTTGATATCAATAAATTGGAAAGGGAAAAAGTCGAAAAAAATGCTGTTTAAGAAAAACATTTTTTTTACAATCTACTTTTCCGTTCTCATAATTGTTTTTTGAAAAGATATACGTATTTTATACGTATTTAAGTGTATGCAAATTATTTGTACCATTTTAAGAAAATTCTTAAAGAAGGCGTCCATATATACTTTTAACTAAATCTTAACTATTGTACCAGATCATATTTCCAACCGTAGAGATTTGTTTTTATATGACATCATGCCTTTTGCTTATTGTTTTTTATCGTAGTCATCATCAAACAATTTATTTTTTCTAAGGAGGATTTCTTATCGGTGTAAGGGATTCAGTTGCAAGGTGCAAGCAAATTTAAGGTTCCTGACTTTTCGTGTCATACGATTCTAGTTCATTTAGTAGTGCCTGCTTTAAAATATCCATGAAAGTAAGCAACAGTTATAGTCGATCAAGGGGTGCAATATAACCGCTCATAGATTCAATAAGTGTCATCATACTCCTGGGTCTTTATTTCATTTGCAAATTTAAATAATTTTTTGTTGATTTTGTGACAAGCGAGAAATTAAAAATCTGAAAATACGGGTTTTATACAAACCACTGTAAATTGAATTGAATAATCGGTCCCCGTTTGAACAACTAGATACTCCATTTTGGCGTAAGGGGTATGTTTTGTTAATAGTAATTATAAATCATGGTACTATTTCTTGTTTAAATTGTGTCTTCACAATGAAGATGTTTAACACGTTTTACCGGAGAGTCATCGGGTAAGTTTACTTTTCAACGTTTCCTCTACCCGTTTGAGCTTTGTATTGTGATGGTTTTTTAACACACGGGTTGTAATAAAAGTTTTTTTTATATATTCTTCTCTTTTGTTAACTGAGATAAAGAATGGTCCTAAAAGTGTCGCCTAAACAATGACGGAAATCTCGTTCCTAAAATTCATTCGCCTTTCATTCTGACGATGCTTACGGATCTAGCATTTATTGAGACTCAAAACAATTCAATCTTTGCCGATACATCAAATTTACAGAACAAGAATATTTATCTTTGATTAAAAATCTACTAACCTTCAAAATACCGGATTTTTTTTTCAATAAGAGTGGTTTGCTTAATTACGGGGAAAAAACGAGAATCAATCATTTGTACTAAAGCTACTCGTGACAAGCAAATAAGAGAGATCCCTAAATTCGTAAGATGTAACACTCTAGGTAAGACTATGCATAACCAAATGCAATCAAAAATCTGTATAAATAAACCATAGATTTAGAAGTGCTTAAGATAATAAATGATTAACTGTTCGAATGTTTTTTCTTAGAAAACTTCACTTTCAAAACTATACACTGGGTTTTATTACTTTTTGCATTGATTAGCTAAAGGTGTCGTTTCTTTATGAAGTAATGTTGTTTCAAACTCCAATGTTTTTCCTTTTCTATGCAGACTGTCATTTTTATCAGCAATGAATAAAGATTTCGGGTTTTTGTTGGTGTCAGGTACGAGCCATTCTCAATAGTCCGCTTTTCTATCTCTTTGTTTGTTTTCATGCATTGCAGACGGGGAGTATATCATGAATATTAATAATTTTAATAAAAGATTATTTAGTTGACAAATGCGTGTATATGGTTGGAAACAAGGCAGTATAAAAAGGAGTTCTTATTCTACACAAGGGACGTTTCATATACTTGAGGTCAACAACGAAGTGACGCGCGAGGATAGAGTTGCCGTTCCTTTTTTGGAAGCAACGCCTCGTGTTCTCTCGAAAAACAAGACTCAGAAATGAACGCGATGTAATTCGCTTACAAAATCACTGTTGATCAACCTATATATATTTCTCTTAAATTTTCAATCTAAAAGGTTCATTTAATTAGCATATTTACATTTTACCCTTGTTTGTGCACTGCAAATTTTTTCAAACACGTCTCTAAATTTTCGATTTGTTAGCATTTTACAGCAGAACAATTTGATATCAATAAATTGGAAAGGGAAAAAGTCGAAAAAAATGCTGTTTAAGAAAAACATTTTTTTTACAATCTACTTTTCCGTTCTCATAATTGTTTTTTGAAAAGATATACGTATTTTATACGTATTTAAGTGTATGCAAATTATTTGTACCATTTTTAGAAAATTCTTAAAGAAGGCGTCCATATATACTTTTAACTAAATCTTAACTATTGTACCAGATCATATTTCCAACCGTAGAGAATTGTTTTTATATGACATCATGCCTTTTGCTTATTGTTTTTTATCGTAGTCATCATCAAACAATTTATTTTTTCTAAGGAGGATTTCTTATCGGTGTAAGGGATTCAGTTGCAAGGTGCAAGCAAATTTAAGGTTCCTGACTTTTCGTGTCATACGATTCTAGTTCATTTAGTAGTGCCTGCTTTAAAATATCCATGAAAGTAAGCAACAGTTATAGTCGATCAAGGGGTGCAATATAACCGCTCATAGATTCAATAAGTGTCATCATACTCCTGGGTCTTTATTTCATTTGCAAATTTAAATAATTTTTTGTTGATTTTGTGACAAGCGAGAAATTAAAAATCTGAAAATACGGGTTTTATGCAAACCACTGTAAATTGAATTGAATAATCGGTCCCCGTTTGAACAACTAGATACTCCATTTTGGCGTAAGGGGTATGTTTTGTTAATAGTAATTATAAATCATGGTACTATTTCTTGTTTAAATTGTGTCTTCACAATGAAGATGTTTAACACGTTTTACCGGAGAGTCATCGGGTAAGTTTACTTTTCAACGTTTCCTCTACCCGTTTGAGCTTTGTATTGTGATGGTTTTTTAACACACAGGTTGTAATAAAAGGTTTTTTTATATTCTTCTCTTTTGTTAACTGAGATAAAGAATGGTCCTAAAAGTGTCGCCTAAACAATGACGGAAATCTCGTTCCTAAAATTCATTCGCCTTTCAATTTGACGATGCTTACGGATCTAGCATTTATTGAGACTCAAAACAATTCAATCTTTGCCGATACATCAAATTTACAGAACAAGAATATTTATCTTTGATTAAAAATCTACTAACCTTCAAAATACCGGATTTTTTTTTCAGTAAGAGTGGTTTGCTTAATTACGGAAAAAAACGAGAATCAATCATTTGTACTAAAGCTACTCGTGACAAGCAAATAAGAGAGATCCCTAAATTCGTAAGCTGTAACACTCTAGGTAAGACTATGCATAACCAAATGCAATCAAAAATCTGTATAAATAAACCATAGATTTAGAAGTGCTTAAAATAATAAATGATTAACTGTTCGAATGTTTTTTCTTAGAAAACTTCGTTTTCAAACCTATACACTGGGTTTTATTACTTTTTGCATTGATTAGCTAAAGGTGTCGTTTCTTTGTGAAGTAATGTTGTTTCAAACTCCAATGTTTTTCCTTTTCTATGCAGACTGTCATTTTTATCAGCAATGAATAAAGATTTCGGGTTTTTGTTGGTGTCAGGTACGAGCCATTCTCAATAGTCCGCTTTTCTATCTCTTTGTTTGTTTTCATGCATTGCAGACGGGGAGTATATCATGAATATTAATAATTTTAATAAAAGATTATTTAGTTGACAAATGCGTGTATATGGTTGGAAACAAGGCAGTATAAAAAGGAGTTCTTATTCTACACAAGGGACGTTTCATATACTTGAGGTCAACAACGAAGTGACGCGCGAGGATAGAGTTGCCGTTCCTTTTTTGGAAGCAACGCCTCGTGTTCTCTCGAAAAACAAGACTCAGAAATGAACGCGATGTAATTCGCTTACAAAATCACTGTTGATCAACCTATATATATTTCTCTTAAATTTTCAATCTAAAAGGTTCATTTAATTAGCATATTTACATTTTACCCTTGTTTGTGCACTGCAAATTTTTTTCAAACACGTCTCTAAATTTTCGATTTGTTAGCATTTTACAGCAGAACAATTTGATATCAATAAATTGGAAAGGGAAAAAGTCGAAAAAAATGCTGTTTAAGAAAAACATTTTTTTTACAATCTACTTTTCCGTTCTCATAATTGTTTTTTGAAAAGATATACGTATTTTATACGTATTTAAGTGTATGCAAATTATTTGTACCATTTTTAGAAAATTCTTAAAGAAGGCGTCCATATATACTTTTAACTAAATCTTAACTATTGTACCAGATCATATTTCCAACCGTAGAGAATTGTTTTTATATGACATCATGCCTTTTGCTTATTGTTTTTTATCGTAGTCATCATCAAACAATTTATTTTTTCTAAGGAGGATTTCTTATCGGTGTAAGGGATTCAGTTGCAAGGTGCAAGCAAATTTAAGGTTCCTGACTTTTCGTGTCATACGATTCTAGTTCATTTAGTAGTGCCTGCTTTAAAATATCCATGAAAGTAAGCAACAGTTATAGTCGATCAAGGGGTGCAATATAACCGCTCATAGATTCAATAAGTGTCATCATACTCCTGGGTCTTTATTTCATTTGCAAATTTAAATAATTTTTTGTTGATTTTGTGACAAGCGAGAAATTAAAAATCTGAAAATACGGGTTTTATGCAAACCACTGTAAATTGAATTGAATAGTCGGTCCCCGTTTGAACAACTAGATACTCCATTTTGGCGTAAGGGGTATGTTTTGTTAATAGTAATTATAAATCATGGTACTATTTCTTGTTTAAATTGTGTCTTCACAATGAAGATGTTTAACACGTTTTACCGGAGAGTCATCGGGTAAGTTTACTTTTCAACGTTTCCTCTACCCGTTTGAGCTTTGTATTGTGATGGTTTTTTAACACACAGGTTGTAATAAAAGGTTTTTTTATATTCTTCTCTTTTGTTAACTGAGATAAAGAATGGTCCTAAAAGTGTCGCCTAAACAATGACGGAAATCTCGTTCCTAAAATTCATTCGCCTTTCAATTTGACGATGCTTACGGATCTAGCATTTATTGAGACTCAAAACAATTCAATCTTTGCCGATACATCAAATTTACAGAACAAGAATATTTATCTTTGATTAAAAATCTACTAACCTTCAAAATACCGGATTTTTTTTTCAGTAAGAGTGGTTTGCTTAATTACGGAAAAAAAACGAGAATCAATCATTTGTACTAAAGCTACTCGTGACAAGCAAATAAGAGAGATCCCTAAATTCGTAAGATGTAACACTCTAGGTAAGACTATGCATAACCAAATGCAATCAAAAATCTGTATAAATAAACCATAGATTTAGAAGTGCTTAAAATAATAAATGATTAACTGTTCGAATGTTTTTTCTTAGAAAACTTCGTTTTCAAAACTATACACTGGGTTTTATTACTTTTTGCATTGATTAGCTAAAGGTGTCGTTTCTTTGTGAAGTAATGTTGTTTCAAACTCCAATGTTTTTCCTTTTCTATGCAGACTGTCATTTTTATCAGCAATGAATAAAGATTTCGGGTTTTTGTTGGTGTCAGGTACGAGCCATTCTCAATAGTCCGCTTTTCTATCTCTTTGTTTGTTTTCATGCATTGCAGACGGGGAGTATATCATGAATATTAATAATTTTAATAAAAGATTATTTAGTTGACAAATGCGTGTATATGGTTGGAAACAAGGCAGTATAAAAAGGAGTTCTTATTCTACACAAGGGACGTTTCATATACTTGAGGTCAACAACGAAGTGACGCGCGAGGATAGAGTTGCCGTTCCTTTTTTGGAAGCAACGCCTCGTGTTCTCTCGAAAAACAAGACTCAGAAATGAACGCGATGTAATTCGCTTACAAAATCACTGTTGATCAACCTATATATATTTCTCTTAAATTTTCAATCTAAAAGGTTCATTTAATTAGCATATTTACATTTTACCCTTGTTTGTGCACTGCAAATTTTTTTCAAACACGTCTCTAAATTTTCGATTTGTTAGCATTTTACAGCAGAACAATTTGATATCAATAAATTGGAAAGGGAAAAAGTCGAAAAAAATGCTGTTTAAGAAAAACATTTTTTTTACAATCTACTTTTCCGTTCTCATAATTGTTTTTTGAAAAGATATACGTATTTTATACGTATTTAAGTGTATGCAAATTATTTGTACCATTTTTAGAAAATTCTTAAAGAAGGCGTCCATATATACTTTTAACTAAATCTTAACTATTGTACCAGATCATATTTCCAACCGTAGAGAATTGTTTTTATATGACACCATGCCTTTTGCTTATTGTTTTTTATCGTAGTCATCATCAAACAATTTATTTTTTCTAAGGAGGATTTCTTATCGGTGTAAGGGATTCAGTTGCAAGGTGCAAGCAAATTTAAGGTTCCTGACTTTTCGTGTCATACGATTCTAGTTCATTTAGTAGTGCCTGCTTTAAAATATCCATGAAAGTAAGCAACAGTTATAGTCGATCAAGGGGTGCAATATAACCGCTCATAGATTCAATAAGTGTCATCATACTCCTGGGTCTTTATTTCATTTGCAAATTTAAATAATTTTTTGTTGATTTTGTGACAAGCGAGAAATTAAAAATCTGAAAATACGGGTTTTATGCAAACCACTGTAAATTGAATTGAATAATCGGTCCCCGTTTGAACAACTAGATACTCCATTTTGGCGTAAGGGGTATGTTTTGTTAATAGTAATTATAAATCATGGTACTATTTCTTGTTTAAATTGTGTCTTCACAATGAAGATGTTTAACACGTTTTACCGGAGAGTCATCGGGTAAGTTTACTTTTCAACGTTTCCTCTACCCGTTTGAGCTTTGTATTGTGATGGTTTTTTAACACACAGGTTGTAATAAAAGGTTTTTTTATATTCTTCTCTTTTGTTAACTGAGATAAAGAATGGTCCTAAAAGTGTCGCCTAAACAATGACGGAAATCTCGTTCCTAAAATTCATTCGCCTTTCAATTTGACGATGCTTACGGATCTAGCATTTATTGAGACTCAAAACAATTCAATCTTTGCCGATACATCAAATTTACAGAACAAGAATATTTATCTTTGATTAAAAATCTACTAACCTTCAAAATACCGGATTTTTTTTTCAGTAAGAGTGGTTTGCTTAATTACGGAAAAAAAACGAGAATCAATCATTTGTACTAAAGCTACTCGTGACAAGCAAATAAGAGAGATCCCTAAATTCGTAAGATGTAACACTCTAGGTAAGACTATGCATAACCAAATGCAATCAAAAATCTGTATAAATAAACCATAGATTTAGAAGTGCTTAAAATAATAAATGATTAACTGTTCGAATGTTTTTTCTTAGAAAACTTCGTTTTCAAAACTATACACTGGGTTTTATTACTTTTTGCATTGATTAGCTAAAGGTGTCGTTTCTTTGTGAAGTAATGTTGTTTCAAACTCCAATGTTTTTCCTTTTCTATGCAGACTGTCATTTTTATCAGCAATGAATAAAGATTTCGGGTTTTTGTTGGTGTCAGGTACGAGCCATTCTCAATAGTCCGCTTTTCTATCTCTTTGTTTGTTTTCATGCATTGCAGACGGGGAGTATATCATGAATATTAATAATTTTAATAAAAGATTATTTAGTTGACAAATGCGTGTATATGGTTGGAAACAAGGCAGTATAAAAAGGAGTTCTTATTCTACACAAGGGACGTTTCATATACTTGAGGTCAACAACGAAGTGACGCGCGAGGATAGAGTTGCCGTTCCTTTTTTGGAAGCAACGCCTCGTGTTCTCTCGAAAAACAAGACTCAGAAATGAACGCGATGTAATTCGCTTACAAAATCACTGTTGATCAACCTATATATATTTCTCTTAAATTTTCAATCTAAAAGGTTCATTTAATTAGCATATTTACATTTTACCCTTGTTTGTGCACTGCAAATTTTTTTCAAACACGTCTCTAAATTTTCGATTTGTTAGCATTTTACAGCAGAACAATTTGATATCAATAAATTGGAAAGGGAAAAAGTCGAAAAAAATGCTGTTTAAGAAAAACATTTTTTTTACAATCTACTTTTCCGTTCTCATAATTGTTTTTTGAAAAGATATACGTATTTTATACGTATTTAAGTGTATGCAAATTATTTGTACCATTTTTAGAAAATTCTTAAAGAAGGCGTCCATATATACTTTTAACTAAATCTTAACTATTGTACCAGATCATATTTCCAACCGTAGAGAATTGTTTTTATATGACATCATGCCTTTTGCTTATTGTTTTTTATCGTAGTCATCATCAAACAATTTATTTTTTCTAAGGAGGATTTCTTATCGGTGTAAGGGATTCAGTTGCAAGGTGCAAGCAAATTTAAGGTTCCTGACTTTTCGTGTCATACGATTCTAGTTCATTTAGTAGTGCCTGCTTTAAAATATCCATGAAAGTAAGCAACAGTTATAGTCGATCAAGGGGTGCAATATAACCGCTCATAGATTCAATTAGTGTCATAATACTCCTGGGTCTTTATTTCATTTGCAAATTTAAATAATTTTTTGTTGATTTTGTGACAAGCGAGAAATTAAAAATCTGAAAATACGGGTTTTATACAAACCACTGTAAATTGAATTGAATAATCGGTCCCCGTTTGAACAACTAGATACTCCATTTTGGCGTAAGGGGTATGTTTTGTTAATAGTAATTATAAATCATGGTACTATTTCTTGTTTAAATTGTGTCTTCACAATGAAGATGTTTAACACGTTTTACCGGAGAGTCATCGGGTAAGTTTACTTTTCAACGTTTCCTCTACCCGTTTGAGCTTTGTATTGTGATGGTTTTTTAACACACAGGTTGTAATAAAAGGTTTTTTTATATTCTTCTCTTTTGTTAACTGAGATAAAGAATGGTCCTAAAAGTGTCGCCTAAACAATGACGGAAATCTCGTTCCTAAAATTCATTCGCCTTTCAATTTGACGATGCTTACGGATCTAGCATTTATTGAGACTCAAAACAATTCAATCTTTGCCGATACATCAAATTTACAGAACAAGAATATTTATCTTTGATTAAAAATCTACTAACCTTCAAAATACCGGATTTTTTTTCAGTAAGAGTGGTTTGCTTAATTACGGAAAAAAAAACGAGAATCAATCATTTGTACTAAAGCTACTCGTGACAAGCAAATAAGAGAGATCCCTAAATTCGTAAGCTGTAACACTCTAGGTAAGACTATGCATAACCAAATGCAATAAAAAATCTGTATAAATAAACCATAGATTTAGAAGTGCTTAAAATAATAAATGATTAACTGTTCGAATGTTTTTTCTTAGAAAACTTCGCTTTCAAAACTATACACTGGGTTTTATTACTTTTTGCATTGATTAGCTAAAGGTGTCGTTTCTTTATGAAGTAATGTTGTTTCAAACTCCAATGTTTTTCCTTTTCTATGCAGACTGTCATTTTTATCAGCAATGAATAAAGATTTCGGGTTTTTGTTGGTGTCAGGTACGAGCCATTCTCAATAGTCCGCTTTTCTATCTCTCTTTGTTTGTTTTCATGCATTGCAGACGGGGAGTATATCATGAATATTAATAATTTTAATAAAAGATTATTTAGTTGACAAATGCGTGTATATGGTTGGAAACAAGGCAGTATAAAAAGGAGTTCTTATTCTTCACAAGGGTGAGGTCAACAACGGAGTGACGCGCGAGGAAAGAGTTGCCGTTCCTTTTTTGGAAGCAACGCCTCGTGTTCTCTCGAAAAACAAGACTCAGAAATAAACGCGATGTAATTCGCTTACAAAATCACTGTTGATCAACCTATATATATTTCTCTTAAATTTTCAATCTAAAAGGTTCATTTAATTAGCATATTTACATTTTACCCTTGTTTGTGCACTGCAAATTTTTTTCAAACACGTCTCTAAATTTTCGATTTGTTAGCATTTTACAGCAGAACAATTTGATATCAATAAATTGGAAAGGGAAAAAGTCGAAAAAATGCTGTTTAAGAAAAACATTTTTCTTACAATCTACTTTTCCGTTCTCATAATTGTTTTTTGAAAAGATATACGTATTTTATACGTATTTAAGTGTATGCAAATTATTTGTACCGTCTTTAGAAAATTCTTAAAGAAGGCGTCCATATATACTTTTAACTAAATCTTAACTATTGTAGCAGATCATATTTCCAACCGTAGAGAATTGTTTTTATATGACATCATGCCTTTTGCTTATTGTTTTTATCGTAGTCATCATCAAACAATTTATTTTTTCTAAGGAGGATTTCTTATCGGTGTAAGGGATTCAGTTGCAAGATGCAAGCAAATTTAAGGTTCCTGACTTTTCGTGTCATACGATTCTAGTTCATTTAGTAGTGCCTGCTTTAAAATATCCATGAAAGTAAGCAACAGTTATAGTCGATCAAGGGGTGCAATATAACCGCTCATAGATTCAATTAGTGTCATAATACTCCTGGGTCTTTATTTCATTTGCAAATTTAAATAATTTTTTGTTGATTTTGTGACAAGCGAGAAATTAAAAATCTGAAAATACGGGTTTTATACAAACCACTGTAAATTGAATTGAATAATCGGTCCCCGTTTGAACAACTAGATACTCCATTTTGGCGTAAGGGGTATGTTTTGTTAATAGTAATTATAAATCATGGTACTATTTCTTGTTTAAATTGTTTCTTCACAATGAAGATGTTTAACACGTTTTACCGGAGAGTCATCGGGTAAGTTTACTTTTCAACGTTTCCTCTACCCGTTTGAGCTTTGTATTGTGATGGTTTTTTAACACACAGGTTGTAATAAAAGGGTTTTTTTATATTCTTCTCTTTTGTTAACTGAGATAAAGAATGGTCCTAAAAGTGTCGCCTAAACAATGACGGAAATCTCGTTCCTAAAATTCATTCGCCTTTCAATCTGACGATGCTTACGGATCTAGCATTTATTGAGACTCAAAACAATTCAATCTTTGCCGATACATCAAATTTACAGAACAAGAATATTTATCTTTGATTAAAAATCTACTAACCTTCAAAATACCGGATTTTTTTTTCAATAAGAGTGGTTTGCTTAATTACGGAAAAAAACGAGAATCAATCATTTGTACTGAAGCTACTCGTGACAAGCAAATAAGAGAGATCCCTAAATTCGTAAGCTGTAACACTCTAGGTAAGACTATGTATAACCAAATGCAATAAAAAATCTGTATAAATAAACCATAGATTTAGAAGTGCTTAAAATAATAAATGATTAACTGTTCGAATGTTTTTTCTTAGAAAACTTCGCTTTCAAAACTATACACTGGGTTTTATTACTTTTTGCATTGATTAGCTAAAGGTGTCGTTTCTTTATGAAGTAATGTTGTTTCAAACTCCAATGTTTTTCCTTTTCTATGCAGACTGTCATTTTTATCAGCAATGAATAAAGATTTCGGGTTTTTGTTGGTGTCAGGTACGAGCCATTCTCAATAGTCCGCTTTTCTATCTCTCTTTGTTTGTTTTCATGCATTGCAGACGGGGAGTATATCATGAATTTTAATAATTTTAATAAAAGATTATTTAGTTGACAAATGCGTGTATATGGTTGGAAACAAGGCAGTATAAAAAGGAGTTCTTATTCTACACAAGGGTGAGGTCAACAACGGAGTGACGCGCGAGGATAGAGTTGCCGTTCCTTTTTTGGAAGCAACGCCTCGTGTTCTCTCGAAAAACAAGACTCAGAAATAAACGCGATGTAATTCGCTTACAAAATCACTGTTGATCAACCTATATATATTTCTCTTAAATTTTCAATCTAAAAGGTTCATTTAATTAGCATATTTACATTTTACCCTTGTTTGTGCACTGCAAATTTTTTTCAAACACGTCTCTAAATTTTCGATTTGTTAGCATTTTACAGCAGAACAATTTGATATCAATAAATTAGAAAGGGAAAAAGTCGAAAAAAATGCTGTTTAAGAAAAACATTTTTTTTTTACAATCTACTTTTCCGTTCTCATAATTGTTTTTTGAAAAGATATACGTATTTTATACGTATTTAAGTGTATGCAAATTATTTGTACCGTTTTTAGAAAATTCTTAAAGAAGGCGTCCATATATACTTTTAACTAAATCTTAACTATTGTAGCAGATCATATTTCCAACCGTAGAGAATTGTTTTTATATGACATCATGCCTTTTGCTTATTGTTTTTATCGTAGTCATCATCAAACAATTTATTTTTTCTAAGGAGGATTTCTTATCGGTGTTAGGGATTCAGTTGCAAGGTGCAAGCAAATTTAAGGTTCCTGACTTTTCGTGTCATACGATTCTAGTTCATTTAGTAGTGCCTGCTTTAAAATATCCATGAAAGTAAACAACAGTTATAGTCGATCAAGGGGTGCAATATAACCGCTCATAGATTCAATTAGTGTCATAATACTCCTGGGTCTTTATTTCATTTGCAAATTTAAATAATTTTTTGTTGATTTTGTGACAAGCGAGAAATTAAAAATCTGAAAATACGGGTTTTATACAAACCACTGTAAATTGAATTGAATAATCGGTCCCCGTTTGAACAACTAGATACTCCATTTTGGCGTAAGGGGTATGTTTTGTTAATAGTAATTATAAATCATGGTACTATTTCTTGTTTAAATTGTTTCTTCACAATGAAGATGTTTAACACGTTTTACCGGAGAGTCATCGGGTAAGTTTACTTTTCAACGTTTCCTCTACCCGTTTGAGCTTTGTATTGTGATGGTTTTTTAACACACAGGTTGTAATAAAAGGGTTTTTTTATATTCTTCTCTTTTGTTAACTGAGATAAAGAATGGTCCTAAAAGTGTCGCCTAAACAATGACGGAAATCTCGTTCCTAAAATTCATTCGCCTTTCAATCTGACGATGCTTACGGATCTAGCATTTATTGAGACTCAAAACAATTCAATCTTTGCCGATACATCAAATTTACAGAACAAGAATATTTATCTTTGATTAAAAATCTACTAACCTTCAAAATACCGGATTTTTTTTCAGTAAGAGTGGTTTGCTTAATTACGGAAAAAAAACGAGAATCAATCATTTGTACTAAAGCTACTCGTGACAAGCAAATAAGAGAGATCCCTAAATTCGTAAGCTGTAACACTCTAGGTAAGACTATGCATAACCAAATGCAATCAAAAATCTGTATAAATAAACCATAGATTTAGAAGTGCTTAAAATAATAAATGATTAACTGTTCGAATGTTTTTTCTTAGAAAACTTCGCTTTCAAAACTATACACTGGGTTTTATTACTTTTTGCATTGATTAGCTATAGGTGTCGTTTCTTTATGAAGTAATGTTGTTTCAAACTCCAATGTTTTTCCTTTTCTATGCAGACTGTCATTTTTATCAGCAATGAATAAAGATTTCGGGTTTTTGTTGGTGTCAGGTACGAGCCATTCTCAATAGTCCGCTTTTCTATCTCTCTTTGTTTGTTTTCATGCATTGCAGACGGGGAGTATATCATGAATATTAATAATTTTAATAAAAGATTATTTAGTTGACAAATGCGTGTATATGGTTGGAAACAAGGCAGTATAAAAAGGAGTTCTTATTCTACACAAGGGTGAGGTCAACAACGGAGTGACGCGCGAGGATAGAGTTGCCGTTCCTTTTTTGGAAGCAACGCCTCGTGTTCTCTCGAAAAACAAGACTCAGAAATAAACGCGATGTAATTCGCTTACAAAATCACTGTTGATCAACCTATATATATTTCTCTTAAATTTTCAATCTAAAAGGTTCATTTAATTAGCATATTTACATTTTACCCTTGTTTGTGCACTGCAAATTTTTTTCAAACACGTCTCTAAATTTTCGATTTGTTAGCATTTTACAGCAGAACAATTTGATATCAATAAATTAGAAAGGGAAAAAGTCGAAAAAAATGCTGTTTAAGAAAAACATTTTTTTTTACAATCTACTTTTCCGTTCTCATAATTGTTTTTTGAAAAGATATACGTATTTTATACGTATTTAAGTGTATGCAAATTATTTGTACCGTTTTTAGAAAATTCTTAAAGAAGGCGTCCATATATACTTTTAACTAAATCTTAACTATTGTAGCAGATCATATTTCCAACCGTAGAGAATTGTTTTTATATGACATCATGCCTTTTGCTTATTGTTTTTATCGTAGTCATCATCAAACAATTTATTTTTTCTAAGGAGGATTTCTTATCGGTGTTAGGGATTCAGTTGCAAGGTGCAAGCAAATTTAAGGTTCCTGACTTTTCGTGTCATACGATTCTAGTTCATTTAGTAGTGCCTGCTTTAAAATATCCATGAAAGTAAGCAACAGTTATAGTCGATCAAGGGGTGCAATATAACCGCTCATAGATTCAATTAGTGTCATAATACTCCTGGGTCTTTATTTCATTTGCAAATTTAAATAATTTTTTGTTGATTTTGTGACAAGCGAGAAATTAAAAATCTGAAAATACGGGTTTTATACAAACCACTGTAAATTGAATTGAATAATCGGTCCCCGTTTGAACAACTAGATACTCCATTTTGGCGTAAGGGGTATGTTTTGTTAATAGTAATTATAAATCATGGTACTATTTCTTGTTTAAATTGTTTCTTCACAATGAAGATGTTTAACACGTTTTACCGGAGAGTCATCGGGTAAGTTTACTTTTCAACGTTTCCTCTACCCGTTTGAGCTTTGTATTGTGATGGTTTTTTAACACACAGGTTGTAATAAAAGGGTTTTTTTATATTCTTCTCTTTTGTTAACTGAGATAAAGAATGGTCCTAAAAGTGTCGCCTAAACAATGACGGAAATCTCGTTCCTAAAATTCATTCGCCTTTCAATCTGACGATGCTTACGGATCTAGCATTTATTGAGACTCAAAACAATTCAATCTTTGCCGATACATCAAATTTACAGAACAAGAATATTTATCTTTGATTAAAAATCTACTAACCTTCAAAATACCGGATTTTTTTTCAGTAAGAGTGGTTTGCTTAATTACGGAAAAAAAACGAGAATCAATCATTTGTACTAAAGCTACTCGTGACAAGCAAATAAGAGAGATCCCTAAATTCGTAAGCTGTAACACTCTAGGTAAGACTATGCATAACCAAATGCAATCAAAAATCTGTATAAATAAACCATAGATTTAGAAGTGCTTAAAATAATAAATGATTAACTGTTCGAATGTTTTTTCTTAGAAAACTTCGCTTTCAAAACTATACACTGGGTTTTATTACTTTTTGCATTGATTAGCTATAGGTGTCGTTTCTTTATGAAGTAATGTTGTTTCAAACTCCAATGTTTTTCCTTTTCTCTGCAGACTGTCATTTTTATCAGCAATGAATAAAGATTTCGGGTTTTTGTTGGTGTCAGGTACGAGCCATTCTCAATAGTCCGCTTTTCTATCTCTCTTTGTTTGTTTTCATGCATTGCAGACGGGGAGTATATCATGAATATTAATAATTTTAATAAAAGATTATTTAGTTGACAAATGCGTGTATATGGTTGGAAACAAGGCAGTATAAAAAGGAGTTCTTATTCTACACAAGGGTGAGGTCAACAACGGAGTGACGCGCGAGGATAGAGTTGCCGTTCCTTTTTTGGAAGCAACGCCTCGTGTTCTCTCGAAAAACAAGACTCAGAAATAAACGCGATGTAATTCGCTTACAAAATCACTGTTGATCAACCTATATATATTTCTCTTAAATTTTCAATCTAAAAGGTTCATTTAATTAGCATATTTACATTTTACCCTTGTTTGTGCACTGCAAATTTTTTTCAAACACGTCTCTAAATTTTCGATTTGTTAGCATTTTACAGCAGAACAATTTGATATCAATAAATTGGAAAGGGAAAAAGTCGAAAAAAATGCTGTTTAAGAAAAACATTTTTTTTACAATCTACTTTTCCGTTCTCATAATTGTTTTTTGAAAAGATATACGTATTTGATACGTATTTAAGTGTATGCAAATTATTTGAACCGTTTTTTGAAAATTCTTAAAGAAGGCGTCCATATATTCTTTTAACTAAATCTTAACTATTGTAGCAGATCATATTTCCAACCGTAGAGAATTGTTTTTATATGACATCATGCCTTTTGCTTATTGTTTTTTATCGTAGTCATCATCAAACAATTTATTTTTTCTAAGGAGGATTTCTTATCGGTGTAAGGGATTCAGTTGCAAGATGCAAGCAAATTTAAGGTTCCTGACTTTTCGTGTCATACGATTCTAGTTCATTTAGTAGTGCCTGCTTTAAAATATCCATGAAAGTAAGCAACAGTTATAGTCGATCAAGGGGTGCAATATAACCGCTCATAGATTCAATAAGTGTCATAATACTCCTGGGTCTTTATTTCATTTGCAAATTTAAATAATTTTTTGTTGATTTTGTGACAAGCGAGAAATTAAAAATCTGAAAATACGGGTTTTATACAAACCACTGTAAATTGAATTGAATAATCGGTCCCCGTTTGAACAACTAGATACTCCATTTTGGCGTAAGGGGTATGTTTTGTTAATAGTAATTATAAATCATGGTACTATTTCTTGTTTAAATTGTGTCTTCACAATGAAGATGTTTAACACGTTTTACCGGAGAGTCATCGGGTAAGTTTACGTTTCAACGTTTCCTCTACCAGTTTGAGCTTTGTATTGTGATGGTTTTTTAACACACAGGTTGTAATAAAAGGTTTTTTTTTATATTCTTCTCTTTTGTTAACTGAGATAAAGAATGGTCCTAAAAGTGTCGCCTAAACAATGACGGAAATCTCGTTCCTAAAATTCATTCGCCTTTCAATCTGACGATGCTTACGGATCTAGCATTTATTGAGACTCAAAACAATTCAATGTTTGCCGATACATCAAATTTACAGAACAAGAATATTTATCTTTGATTAAAAATCTACTAACCTTCAAAATACCGGATTTTTTTTTCAATAAGAGTGGTTTGCTTAATTACGAAAAAAAATGAGAATCAATCATTTGTACTAAAGCTACTCGTGACAAGCAAATAAGAGAGATCCCTAAATTCGTAAGCTGTAACACTCTAGGTAAGACTATGCATAACCAAATGCAATCAAAAATCTGTATAAATAAACCATAGATTTAGAAGTGCTTAAAATAATAAATGATTAACTGTTCGAATGTTTTTTCTTAGAAAACTTCGCTTTCAAAACTATACACTGGGTTTTATTACTTTTTGCATTGATTAGCTAAAGGTGTCGTTTCTTTATGAAGTAATGTTGTTTCAAACTCCAATGTTTTTCCTTTTCTATGCAGACTGTCATTTTTATCAGCAATGAATAAAGATTTCGGGTTTTTGTTGGTGTCAGGTACGAGCCATTCTCAATAGTCCGCTTTTCTATCTCTCTTTGTTTGTTTTCATGCATTGCAGACGGGGAGTATATCATGAATATTAATAATTTTAATAAAAGATTATTTAGTTGACAAATGCGTGTATATGGTTGGAAACAAGGCAGTATAAAAAGGAGTTCTTATTCTACACAAGGGTGAGGTCAACAACGGAGTGACGCGCGAGGATAGAGTTGCCGTTCCTTTTTTGGAAGCAACGCCTCGTGTTCTCTCGAAAAACAAGACTCAGAAATAAACGCGATGTAATTCGCTTACAAAATCACTGTTGATCAACCTATATATATTTCTCTTAAATTTTCAATCTAAAAGGTTCATTTAATTAGCATATTTACATTTTACCCTTGTTTGTGCACTGCAAATTTTTTTCAAACACGTCTCTAAATTTTCGATTTGTTAGCATTTTACAGCAGAACAATTTGATATCAATAAATTGGAAAGGGAAAAAGTCGAAAAAAATGCTGTTTAAGAAAAACATTTTTTTTACAATCTACTTTTCCGTTCTCATAATTGTTTTTTGAAAAGATATACGTATTTGATACGTATTTAAGTGTATGCAAATTATTTGAACCGTTTTTTGAAAATTCTTAAAGAAGGCGTCCATATATACTTTTAACTAAATCTTAACTATTGTAGCAGATCATATTTCCAACCGTAGAGAATTGTTTTTATATGACATCATGCCTTTTGCTTATTGTTTTTTATCGTAGTCATCATCAAACAATTTATTTTTTCTAAGGAGGATTTCTTATCGGTGTAAGGGATTCAGTTGCAAGATGCAAGCAAATTTAAGGTTCCTGACTTTTCGTGTCATACGATTCTAGTTCATTTAGTAGTGCCTGCTTTAAAATATCCATGAAAGTAAGCAACAGTTATAGTCGATCAAGGGGTGCAATATAACCGCTCATAGATTCAATAAGTGTCATAATACTCCTGGGTCTTTATTTCATTTGCAAATTTAAATAATTTTTTGTTGATTTTGTGACAAGCGAGAAATTAAAAATCTGAAAATACGGGTTTTATACAAACCACTGTAAATTGAATTGAATAATCGGTCCCCGTTTGAACAACTAGATACTCCATTTTGGCGTAAGGGGTATGTTTTGTTAATAGTAATTATAAATCATGGTACTATTTCTTGTTTAAATTGTGTCTTCACAATGAAGATGTTTAACACGTTTTACCGGAGAGTCATCGGGTAAGTTTACTTTTCAACGTTTCCTCTACCCGTTTGAGCTTTAACGGCCCCATGTGCATAAACTGGTCTTTCACATTATTAAATAAAGTGCTAATAAATTAATTCCGGGAAAAATGCATATTTATGATCAAGCTATTATGTCCATCACGAGAAAGAAATACCAGAGGATGGCAATTCCTAACTTTTTCTTCCAACAAAGAATATTGATTTTGTACTGAGCAAAAAAAAAGACGTTCTAAAAGATAAAACAACGTAAAATTGTTTGTTTGTTGTTTAAGGACCAGTTGACAGTATTTTAGTGAGAAGCAGCAGAATAACTAACTGAAAAAACAAATTAATTGTAAAGACCCACTCAGAACATAGAACTCATAACAAAGACCCATGTTCGACATGCAAAAGGGGCCAATGTACGACAAAAAACCAAGAGGATAATAAACCAACTCACAAGACAGGCCAATCTACCCTCAACGCACCCAGAAAGTAACAAAACCCATTGAAAATATTTCGTACAATCTGGAACCCATGGTGACTGACAATAAAGAACCCTTTATACCAAAACAAAGTTTTAAGTGATATGGTTGTTGTTTCCTGTGAAAAAAAATATTGAAATATATTCATCAAAAGGAAAAGAAGGAATTTTGAAAGGTTTGACGAAGTGAAATTTTTGGACTGCTTACGAAAGCAGAGTAAAAACTTTCTCTAGAGAAATATATAACTTAATTAAGAAAAGAGCAAGACAAAGAGGCAGACCTACTTGTCCTTTTCGCTGATGCTTTAAAAAACATAACATAGACAAGAAAACTTATGGTAAAGTTTGAAGCCAAATCCAGCACCGAGGATATCGACCATGTGCATTACAAGCTAACTTGAAATTATCGTATCAGTGTGCGTTTTGTCAGATACAAGGATGATTGCTGGTCAATTTTTGAAATTTCTGTCAGATTTTCGGAATCCCCTGGATTTTACCATTAAAATAGGGATATTTTTTTTGCCCGGTAACCTCCTATTTACTTTTTATAAAAGGGTTAATAAGGCCATTAAGAGCCACTTTGCAAAGTTTTATCAATTTCTTGTTATTTTTTCACAGGTGTTAACACTAAAACAAGTGAAATGATAAACCTAGTATGTAAAAGTCAGAGAAAGCTTTTCCCGCCAAATTTTGAGAGCTTATTATCTTGAAAACGAGTTCGGCAAACTATTAATTGTTTATGCTTATTTTGAACCTTTACCTAATGTCTATTCATCAATTATATAAATTTAGATACCTTGTTATTTTCAAACTGACCAGCGAACATCCTTAAACGAAAAGGATATAATTCGAAAAAAATGTTCAGGTGCAGAGGTTTATGAAGAGCCCGGTTAAACAACTCATAGGGTCAACCCAGGTTTAGCCGGGGACGGGGAAGTAAAAGGAATCGTCAGCCAAATGTTCAACCAGGTGTTCAACTGAGAGCAAATAGCACAACTTGCTCCAGATGATCAGCCAGTTGTTCGGAAAGGCCAGCCTATAGCACCAGTTAATCCACCTGTACAGTCTCTTATACAAACTGCTAATTTACAACCACAACTTAAATAACCACGTCAAATACCGGCAAGTCCTACTCTTGCGTCTACAGGTACACAGGCCGATAGCAATGTCATTTATGGTGAGGATGTCTTATCTTTGTCTAATGATTCTCTTATTATATTCCTTAATACAATGAGTGTAGAGAGTGCCACGTTTCATGCACGTAAAAAACCCCTTTGTGGACCGCCAAGTAGTGCACCACATATGCTACATTTTCCGCCCCTACCAATCTTTCCCCTTTTTCTGTGGTTCCTTCTTTTACACACCAGATAATCCTTTTTATGTTCATTGCCTTTAAATAATCTTTATATATAGCGTTGCAAGGGCGTAAAACACCAACTCACTCACTATTGTCGAGCAAACATAGATATACATTGTACAAGTATATCATTTTATTCTGATACAACCTGTGTTGATACAACGGTGAACAGAAAAACATAGTATTAACCATTTTGTTTTGTATAGTTGTCGAGGAACGCTAGCTTAAATACATATACATATGAAAAGAAAAATAAATAACAAGATGCTCCCAGGAGCCGAAATCGCTTACCTGATATCTTATGCAATAGGATCTTACCTAGTGGGCAACATGGTCTAAATGTACTTGGTAAGTGTTCTGACTCCTCTCCGGATTATTAGATTTTTCCGTCATTGATTTGTTATTACGATATTTTTGTTTACTTTGGAACATGCCGCTCGGCAAACTTTTATCAATTTTTCTTGGTGTTCGACCCTCCACAGGGTAAGTTTTCTCATATAACACATGAAATTATATTTGCATTAACCTCATCTAAAAGTGTCAAGTGTACATTTTACCTTTTTGTATGTATTTTTATCAATTGAAGCATCGCGTCATGTCTGTTCAATTCTACTTTCGATTTCAATGTTTTATCGTCAGAATATTTCATTTAACTAGGCATACATATTACATATTATTGTATCTTTTAAATGCTTTCATTCATTAACCGTTACAGCTGAAAATTTTTCTATTTTTTAATTTGCTCTACTCAGTTTGTCAAAATATTTTTTCTATGGAAAGCCATTCCTGTCATAATTTTTGGGGTACATTTTTTCTAAAGTCACTAGACTTATGGTAACCTCTAACAGACACAAGGTATTAATTTAAAATTGTTAACCGTTTGATATTTGGTATGCATTTATGTGTATTATTGCATTAATTAAATTTCTTCAAAAGTATGGAAAGCTATGTGTGTCATATGTTAAATATTGTATGTTATTGCATTGTGATTTTTTAATGTTTAAATTTCTCTGTACTTATGACTTTGTAAATTTCTGTATTTTCAGTTTTGTACCCTTCCAGGGGGTTTATTAAAAGATTGAAGTGACTCCGGTTGTTTAGTCTTAATAGTACAAAACCTGTGGAGGGTCGAAATTGGAGAGAACTTCTACATTCAACATGGATACAAGAGAACTTAGAACATGCTTACAGCGAGGTGCATGGTGAAGAACACATGTCAAATGTTTCTGCACACAACATAGACATGAAAGATGACATTCAGAAGAGAACAGCTGACTATATATTGGAACACAAACAACTATTCGACAATTTCAATGCATTCAGTATTGCTAATGACAATCATTTAGATGTACATCTACTTCCTGGTACTGCACAGCAAGTTCCACCGAAGCTCAGCTTAGATGTTAATGCCAATCCATTTGTGCCGCAAACTTTGCAAGCACCGAACCTTGATAGTGATAAATTTGTGTCACCAGTTGTAACTTCACACAGGCAGTTGTCAACCGTTGATCAGATTGAACCCATGAAAGAGTTTTCAAAGTACCTAATGAAAAAAGACATTTTACTTGGAAGACTTACAAGATACGATGACAATCCTGGATATTTTCTGGCATGGAAAACAAGTTTCAAAAATGTAGTTGAAGAGTTAAACGTCACTCCATCCGAAGAAATTGACTTATTGATTAAGTGGTTGGGACAAGAGAGCTCCAAACAAGCCTTAAGTATAAGAGCAGCAAGTGCAGCAAATCCTGCCTTTGGAGTAGAGAAAATTTGGACGCGTCTGGAAGACAGGTTCGGCAGCCCAGAGCTGGTAGAAAGTTCGCTTAAGAAAAAACTAGAGAACTTTGGCAAGATTGGAAACAAAGACAATAAAAGACTTTTTGAACTTGTAGACATTATAAATGAGATAGAAGCCATCAAAGCTAATGACATTTATAAGACACAGTTAAGTGTATTTGACTCATCCACAGGTGTGAATTCAATCATATCTAAATTGCCATACAACATCCAAGAAAGATGGACATCTGAGGCCAACAGCTACAAGTTGAAAAATGGTATGATATATCCACCATTCTCAGTTTTCTCAGAATTTATGCACAGGATTGCAAAGATGAAAAACGACCCAAGCTTTTTCTATGAGGAACGTGAGACAAAGACCCCTAGAAACATTACAAAGAGTTACAAACGACAAATATCATGTGCTAAAACTGACACAAGTAACACAACCACGATAAAAACTCCAGTGAAACAGAACAATAACTTGAGTGTCGAATGTCCCCTTCATGGAACAAATCATTCATTGAATGTTTGTCGTGCATTCCGCACTAAACCGATAAGTGAAAGAAAGGATTTCCTTAAGAAAAATGGCCTATGTTTCAGATGTTGTGGAGAGAAAAGGCACCTTAGTAAAGACTGTAAGGCACAGATAAAATGCACAGTATGTCAAAGATCAGACCATGCAACAGCAATGCATTTGGAAACAGACAGTCACGAGAAACCCCGACAACATCATGAGGGGGAGTCAACCCAACATGATGTAAGCACTTCATGTACTAGGATATGTGGTAAGGCTAATGGAGGAAAGTCTTGCGCTAAGATTGTTTTAGCAACTGTACATCCAAAGGACAAACCTGATCTTGCTAGGAAGATGTATTGTTTGATCGACGACCAAAGTAACCGGTCTTTAGCCAGCACTAATTTCTTTGAAATGTTTCATGATCATGTACCGGAGGTTGAATATCTTCTTTCGTCATGCAGCGGAAAAGTGACATCATCAGGACGCTTAGGAAAAGAGTATATTGTCGAATCATTTGATAGCAGCGTCAAGTTTAATCTCCCCACAATAATTGAGTGCAACGACATCCCTAATAACAGGGAAGAAATAGCTTCACCAAGTGTTGCATCACAATTTGCACATTTACGAGATATTGCTCAGTTCATACCTGAAATAGACAGTGAGGCTCAAATCGATTTATTGATTGGACGAGATCTCATAGGTGTAAATCACGTACTTGACCACAGAATGGGTGATAGGAATTTACCCTACGCACAAAGACTACCCCTAGGCTGGGTAATAATAGGCGAGGTGTGCCTCGGTAAAGTACACCAAGGTAACTTTCAAGTTTGTGTAAACAAAACCTCAGTACTGAGCAATGGACGAACATCTCTTTTACCACCATGTTCAAGCGATGTTTACATCAAGGACATCTTCCGTACCACAGACGACGATGAAAAGGTTGGTTAGTCAATCGAAGACGATAAGTTCATGGAACTCATGGAATCTGGATTTGTCAAGGACACTGACAATCGGTGGACGGCACCATTGCCATTCCGAGATGGACATTCTAAACTAGAAAATAACCGACCATTAGCACTCAAGAGAGCAAAGTCCTTCGACTACAGTCTAAATGCAAACCCAAAGAAAAAAGAACACACCATACATTTTATGGATAGACTTTTTGACAATGGGCATGCTGAAATTGCTCCTCAGTTGAAAGCAGGTTGTGAAGCATGGTATCTTCCTATGTTCTGGGTGTATCACCCACGTAAACCGGAAAGTATCAGGGTGGTATTTGACGCATCAGTTGTGTACAATAACAATTCATTAAACAAAGTTCTGCTCAACGGACCTGACCTCACCAACAGCTTGTTAGGTATCCTTATGCGATTTCGAAAAGAAGCTATTGCTGTAACAGCAGACATCGAACAAATGTTTTACAACTTCAAGGTATGTGAGCCACACCGTGACTATCTTAGATTTATAATGGCATGCTGAAAATGATATAGAGAAACCACTACAAGATTTCAGGATGACAGTGCACGTGTTTGGCAACGGTCCATCTCCGGCCATCGCAACTTATGGGCTCAGGAAATCTGTAGAAAGTGCAGACCCTGATGTGAAGGATTATGTCGACAACAATTTTTATGTAGATGATGGACTGATTTCTTGTGAAAGTGTTGATCAAGCCGTAAGTTTAGTAAAACGGACACAGAATGCGTTATTAGATGGTGGAAACCTTAGATTACACAAAATCGCTTCGAATAGCAAACAGGTGCTTGAACAGTTTTGTAACGATGATCTTGCGAAGAACTTGAGAGATGTTACTTTCGAAAATAATGATCTGCCCATGCAAAGAAGTTTAGGAATGTCATGGAACATTAACACAGATTGTTTCACGTTTCAAGTTTCAAATGACATTAAACCGTTTACAAAACGTGGTGTCCTTTCGACAATCAATGGACTTTTTGACCCTATTGGATTTACTGCTCCAGTTTCAATTCAAGGAAAGTTACTCCTTCGAGAGATGATGTCTTCACTCACTAAAACGAATTGGGATGACCCATTACCAGAAACTTACCTTGAACCATGGACTCAATGGACAAATAGTTTACCAGACCTTGAAAACTTTGAAATTCCACGGATGTATAGTGATATTTCCTTTGCGTCATCAGTTGACAAACAGGTGCACATATTTTCGGATGCATCAAAGGATGCAATTGCCGCAGTAGCTTACCTGAAACTTTTCGATGTTAACCACGTAACTGTTAGCTTTCTTCTCGGTAAGGCAAAGGTCGCGCCAGTTCACGGAAGCACAATCCCCAGACTGGAGTTGTGTGCTGCAGTATTGGCAGCAGAACTAGGAGATAGTATAAAAGAGCATCTAAAGATTGATTCAGATTCAATCTACTATTATACTGATAGCAAGGTAGTATTGGGCTATCTGACAAATGAATCCAAGAGATTTTTCGTGTATGTAGGAAATAGGGTGAGACGCATACGATCCTCATGTAGTCCTAAGCAGTGGACATACGTATCTACAGACACAAATCCTGCAGATCTCGCTACAAGAGGTAAAACCAAAAACAATATAAGTGCGTGGATACACGGACCAAACTTTCTAGTCGACACAAGTCATGATATTCAACATGACGAGTATGAATTAGTGAACCCGGAATCAGACAAGGAGATCCGTCCAGACGTAAGATCTTCTAAGACGTTGATATTAACACCTCAAGGGCTATTAGGCATAGAAAGATTTAGTAGATTCTCAGACTGGAATAAGCTTGTTCGAGCAATCACTTCATTAAGAAGAATGGTATTTCGCAAATCTGCATCAAATCAGTCAGATATCACTACCGAGCCTGATTATAGAGCATCAGAACTCTTGATTATTCGCGAAGTTCAGTCGAATGCTTTTGGAAACGAAATTGAATGTCTCAAGAATGGATTACCTATTTCTCGCAATAGTACCATATGTTCATTATCCCCTTTCATGGATAGTAATGGAGTTCTCAGAGTTGGAGGAAAGTTAAGGAAAGCAGAGCTAAGTGACATAATAAAACATCCTATTATTTTGCCAAAGAAAGATCACGTTTCTACTCTGTTAGTGCATCATTTTCATAACAAGGTTGGCCATCAAGGTAGACACATTACTGATGGAGCTATTCGCGACGGAGGCTATTGGATAATCGGAAGTCGTAGATTGGTATACACAACGTTACAAAAATGTGTTACATGTAAAAGGTTGCGTGGAAAATGTGTGTATCAACAGATGGCAGACCTCCCAGAAGATCGCTTAAAGCCATCTCCTCCATTCACCTTCGTAGGTGTGGACACCTTTGGCCCGTGGCCAGTAGCTTTCAGAAAAACACGAGGAGTGCACACAGCCCAGAAGCGATGGGCACTTTTATTCACTTGTCTGGTGTGCCGTGCTATACATATAGAGGTCATTGAAGAACTGAGTAGTGCATCGTTCATTAATGCGTTACGGAGATTCATAGCTATACGTGGACCTGTTCAACAGTTCAGATCAGATCGTGGAACCAATTTTATAGGCGCTACTGGAGAATTAAACATGCTTTCACACTTTGTGGAAAAAGGACCAATTCAGGCATTCTTCACCAGAAATAGAGTAACTTGGATTTTCAACCCTCCACACGCCTCACACATGGGAGGTGTGTGGGAAAGAATGATTGGTGTTACTAGAAACATTTTGAATGGTATGCTTCTCCGAGAAGGCTCTAAGACCTTGACTCATGAAGTACTCGTTACACTTCTTTCCGAAGTAACAGCAATTGTCAACGCTCGACCGTTGATCCCAGTGTCAACTGATCCAGATTCACCAGATGTGTTAAGTCCTGCTTCACTACTGACATTCAAATCAAATCAACATTCATCTGACATTTACTACTTTAAATTTGGGACAAAAGACATGCTTAAGTCTCAGTGGAAGCATGTACAAGTTCTAGCAGATGAATTCTGGAACAAATGGCAGAAAGAGTACTTGAATAGACTCCAAATTCGTAAAAAGTGGACAACAGAAACGAAAAATTTAAAGGAAGGAGATTTAGTGCTTTTTCGAGACACTGAGGTATCACGTAATCAATGGCCAATGGCGATTATCGAGAAAACTTTTCCAAGTTCAGATGACAAAGTTAGGAAAGTCCAGATTCGTGTAGCTCGTGATGGAAACACCAGTCGTTTCGTCAGACCTGTAAATGAACTGATTTCTCTAATGGAAGTGGAATGACAATCTTGTTATAGGGTGCTAAAGATAAATGACTACATGTATTCATTGTCAATTTTTGTAAAACTCGTTCATTGTTACATTTTTCATTAATGCCAATTTTTAATGCTTTAGGTAATTTAAAGGTCAAAAGTTTTTGTTAATAGTAAAATTTTTGGTATGTAGTGATTTCAAGGTATGAAATCAGAGGGGGAGTGTTCTGACTTCTCTCCGGATTATTAGATTTTTCCGTCATTGATTTGTTATTACGATATTTTTGTTTACTTTGGAACATGCCGCTCGGCAAACTTTTATCAATTTTTCTTGGTGTTCGACCCTCCACAGGGTAAGTTTTCTCATATAACACATGAAATTATATTTGCATTAACCTCATCTAAAAGTGTCAAGTGTACATTTTACCTTTTTGTATGTATTTTTATCAATTGAAGCATCGCGTCATGTCTGTTCAATTCTACTTTCGATTTCAATGTTTTATCGTCAGAATATTTCATTTTACTAGGCATACATATTACATATTATTGTATCTTTTAAATGCTTTCATTCATTAACCGTTACAGCTGAAATTTTTTCTATTTTTTAATTTGCTCTACTCAGTTTGTCAAAATATTTTTTCTATGGAAAGCCATTCCTGTCATAATTTTTGGGGTACATTTTTTCTAAAGTCACTAGACTTATGGTAACCTCTAACAGACACAAGGTATTAATTTAAAATTGTTAACCGTTTGATATTTGGTATGCATTTATGTGTATTATTGCATTAATTAAATTTCTTCAAAAGTATGGAAAGCTATGTGTGTCATATGTTAAATATTGTATGTTATTGCATTGTGATTTTTTAATGTTTAAATTTCTCTGTACATTTGACTTTGTAAATTTCTGTATTTTCAGTTTTGTACCCTTCCAGGAGGTTTATTAAAAGATTGAAGTGACTCCGGTTGTTTAGTCTTAATAGTAAGTAACATTAAAGAAACTAGTTAGGATAGAAAACACCCTTAAGATCAAGAATACAAAGTTACAAAGCTTTTCATTTGAAAAAAAAAGTTTTAATTGATTGAAAACTGTTAAAGGGGGGAACTCTTAAAAGGTTGATTTTGATTCTGAAATCATTTATGTAGATCTCAATAAGCTGAACAATTTTGCAATGCTTACTTTTCCTCTAGCACTTACAGTTTTGAAGATAAAGTCCAAAAACTGTGAACATGGTCAGTTTTGATGACTAAGGGGAAATAACTCCTATAAGGAGTCGTCCCACAACTTCAACTCAATGGAGAGTTTAGTAGAGCTTTTGATGCTGAACATGGAAGGTTGCTTCAAATTTTCTCTATCCCTTATACTTTTTGAGCTATAAGCTAAAAACTATGGTCTGACACCCCTGTTCTATTTTTAGTAACGGTGGCCATGTTGGTTAGTCAGCGTGCACAAATTTCACAAACTTGGTAGAAGACATCATAAATATCAATTGTACAAAGTTTGAAAGCAATCTCTTTAGTGGTTTCAGTGAAGAAGATTTTTAAAAGTCAGTTAAAATTGATAGAAAAAAAAACAGTAAAAGGGTGATAACTCTTAAACGGTAGATATGACAATTTTGACCCTGAAATTATATTTGTAGATCTCAATGAGCTGAACAAGTTTGCTCTGAATTAGTAACGGTGGCCATGTTGGTTAGTCAGCGTGCACAAATTTCACAAACTTGGTAGAGGACAAACTAAAGATCTAGCAATCCCTTCAGTGGTCTCAGAGAAGAAGATCTTTGAAGAAAAGTTAACGACGGACGACGGACGCCTAACGATGACAATAGCTCACATGACCCTTCTAAAACAGAAAATATATATTTAACGAAAAGAAAAAAAAAGAAGCAGAGAATCCAGTCTATCAAAAATAATCCGAATGAATTGACATAATACGTTATTGTTTAACAGTCGATGCCAAAGAACTTTTCGGTTGACAGTATCGATCGAAAGCCTTTTCGAAATCTAAAAACTGTCCAATTACAATTGGTAGCTGTTTTGGAAAAG
Organism: Arcuatula senhousia; assembly: GCA_963971305.1. Taxonomy (NCBI): domain Eukaryota; kingdom Metazoa; phylum Mollusca; class Bivalvia; order Mytilida; family Mytilidae; genus Arcuatula; species Arcuatula senhousia. The sequence continues at coordinate 28,858,633 of OZ020310.1, read as the reverse complement.
TGTTAACAGCGGTGCTATGAACGACTTAAAAGACTTTCCTAGAGGAAACACACCTTATTTAAGAAAATCAAAACTGATTCCGGTAAAATTACTCAAAGGACTATTTATTTGTTTTGAACTCCCTTATTGAAGCCTTACAGCATTTTAAAATTGTTCTCCGCATTTTTAGATTTCGAAAAAGGCTTTTGTGTCAAATATGAGGTTGAAGATTTTAACATTTATATCTATGAGGACGTGATCGGTTGTTTTTAAGTCTACTTTACTACTCTGTCTTCATTACATGATATGTTGTTTTTTTAGATTTTTAAGCGACTCAAGAATTTCTTCTTTTGTGATTCTTTTGTTCAATTCCGCGTTAATTTCCTCGTAGAAATTATTTATTTCGTATTCATGATATCCACCATCTTCATCGTGATTTTTTCCCATCACCCCAGTCCCATATTTCATTGTTTGAGTTCAAGAGTCTTCAAAATTCTTTAGAATCAGACTTCTTTAATTCGTCTATGTTCTTTCTGAAGTCTCGTCTAAATTTCTTGTGCGCTTTATTCAGTTTAATTTTATTATGCGTCCGTAGCAAAGTTTTTTTGCTTTTTAGCTCACCTGACCCGAAGGGTCATGTGAGCTATTGCCATCACTTGGCGTCCGTCGTCCGTCCGTCCGTCGTCCGTCGTCCGTCGTCCGTTAACTTTTTCAAGCGTTAACTCCTCTGACACCATAAGTCCAATTGCAGCCAAACTTGGTACAGTTGTTAATTGGCATGGGTGCTTCAAAACTATCGTTTGAATTTTTGATTCATAAAAAAACATGGCCGCTGTAGCTAAAAATAGAACATAGGGGTAAATTGCAGTTTTTTGCAAATAACTCAAAAACGGTGACAGATATCAAAATTCTGGCAAAGGGTAAAAGTGATCAGCACCTCAAGATCTACCTGCACTGAAATTTTTAAGAAGATCCAACAACTGATGTAGGAGTTATTGCCCTTTTTCTGGAATTTTTCAAAATTTTTCACCTATTTAGCCCTATATCTTAAAAACTATACAAGATATTTCAAAAATTTAAAATGCATATGATTAAGCACATCAAGATCTACATTTCATGTAATTAGGTCAAAGCTGTAGGATCATGTCTTTTAGGAGTTATGGCCCTTAAAGCGTCAAAATTTACTGTTTTTCATTAGTTTTCTCCTAAATTTCAAAGATTAACTTGTCTGACACCATAAGACCAACTGCATCTAAACTTTGCACACATATTCAAGAGCATATCTGCTACAATTCTATCGTTTGGATTTTTGATTCGTCTAAAAATAAGGCTGCCATGGCTAAAAATAGAACATAGGGGTAAATTGCAGTTTTTTGCTAATAACTCAAAAATGGTTACAGATATCAAAATTATGACAAGGGAAAAGTAATCAGCACCTCAAGATCTACCTGCCCTGAAATTTTCAAGAAGATCCAACAATTGATGTAGGAGTTATTGCCCTTTTCCTGTATTTTTTCCAATTTTTTTCAATTATTTAGCCCTATATCTTGAAAACTATACAAGATATTTCAAAAATTTAATTTGCATATGATTAAGCACATCAAGATCTACATATCATGTAATTAAGTCAAAGATGTAGGACCATGTCTTTTAGGAGTTATTGCCCTTTAAGTGACAATATTTACCATTTATCAGTACTTTCCCCCTGAATTTCAAAGATTAACTTGTCTGACACCATAAGACCAACTGCATCTAAACTTGGCACACATACTCAATAGCATATATGCTACAATTCTATCGTTTGGATTTTTGATTCGTCAAAAAATATGGCTGCCATGGCTAAAAATAGAACATAGGGGTTAAATTGCAGTTTTTTGCTAATTACTCAAAAATGGTTTCAGATATCATAATTTTGTAAGAATCAAAAGTGATCAGCATATTAAGACCAACCTGTCCTGAAATTTTGAAAAAAGATCCTACTGCTGATGTGGAAGTTATTGCCTTTTTTCGTAATTTTTGCCAAATTTTGCACTTATTAAGCCCTTTATCATGTTTATCTCGAAAACTTAATAAGATAATTCAGAAATCTAAATCGCATATGGCTAAGCACAATAATATCTACAGAATATGTGTATCTGTGTATTTCAGGTGAGCGATTCAGGCTCCTAGGAGCCTCTTGTTTAACATATTCATGATGCTTTACAGCATACGATATTTGGTTATTTCAATACGACAATTCTGATCTAACAAAGGTTTATTTCAGCTAGAAAATATTATATTCTTAAAGTTGCTTCTGCGGATTTGATATATACATTGTAACTTTTTCGGTATCATTATTTATCTTCCCATGTTACATGTACATCTTTCATATTGTCCATTTCAATTTTAAGTTCTCTAGCTATTTCTGTTAAGTTAAGGTGTTCACGGAATTCGTGTGATTTATTGTTGAACCATTTCTTAATTTCTGAGTTGTTAGTTCTAGTATTTACAACTTCATGTGTATATTCTCTTGTACAATACGTTTCAGTAAAATATCTATAGGGAACTGGACATCAGAATACACACATGAGAAATCACAAATTCCCGAAAGGAAGTTAAATATCCATCTAAGTCCCCTTGTGTTTTCCCATTCGAGATAAAAGTTATTTCCCTTACAAAATTTAACAAGTTGATTTCCATTTATCCATGCTACTTCTTTTGCGTTCAAACCTATGTTGTTTTAAATTGCTTTACTCCCAAGCAGCACGATTTCGGCTATACCCGGAAGATGAACATGAAAGTGGTGATACAATGAACATGAAATGATGATGAAGTGGAGGAAATGGGGACACGAGGCCAATCGGATAGTAGAGTTTTGACTGCCACTGGAAAAAGGTGTGATGGGTAGGGACGGGAAATTTAGAGTCCTGCATGGAGATACTACGGGTCCTACTCTTACCGAGACCTGCAGCAGGGTTCTTAACGTGCGAGGAACGTGACATTTTTCACAACACGGTGCATCACTAAGGTTTGCGGTCAGGTTTTCCGCATTATCGCCTGACGACCCCGCATCTCTCGATGTCAGGGCTGCCCCATTCAACCACCTGGGGCACACATCCCAGTCGCTTTGTGGGCAAAGCGGCCTGACCCCGATGTCAGGTTTCTGAGCGCTCTTTAGCGGACTTTTACCGACAAGCTTAGCGCTGCTGCGGGCCTATTCGCCTCCCGGGCCCCGCACGGACACCCATCACTCCTTTTCAAAATTGTCTAAACCCTAAGGTTCTTCCTACCCCAGACATAGGTTGATTATCTTAGTAATAATTTGGTTCCCAAGTTTGGTATTTTTGGTTTTATTGTTCTATGCTCTTCATATTCATATACTGTTTGGTATTTTCAATATTTTTGGTAGAGCGCCTCTGATGAGTCTTGAATAGACGAAACGCGCGTCAGGCGTAGCAAAATTTATTGTCTGGAACTTTGTTGTCATTTGTATTTCCAGTGGCAGTCAAAACTCTCCTACCCGATTGGCCTTGTGTCCCTATTTCCTCCACTTCATCATCATTTCATGTTCATTGTATCACCATTTTCATGTTCATCTCCCGGATATAGCCGAAATCGTGCTGCTTGGGAGTAAAGCAATAACTAACTAACTAACTAACTAACCCGCACGGGTTGACATGCTTTCAAATAAGTTTTCAACAGGAGCAAATTTGCGTACGGCCTTCTCAACAACATTCAACAACAAGTTGAAAGTTAAGCAATGAAAGATTGGCTAGTGCATATTGGAATTATTCAATAACATTTTGAAGAAGCATCCGTTTTAAGCATTTAATCGATTTGTTATCGTACAAAAGTTTAATAAGAAGATTGGGTTACTGGTGCTCCAGTTAATTAGAGTTGATGGTTATGATCAGCAGTTAAACTAAGGTTTTTCTCATTCACCAAACAAGTCTTCGGCCTATATTGATGCTCATTATATTTTAAGGTTGTTGCAAAATGGGCCCAAAATGTGCTTGTTGATCATTCAAACTTAAGGAAGGTTTTCAATTTAAGAGAAGGTTGTTTCAAAATTTATTGCACACATGAACATAAATGTAATGAATGTTTAGATAATCACCCATGCAGCGGTTTTATGTGAACCGTTTAAGATTATTATTGGTATTACAAGGTTAATGTCTAGCGCCCTAATAATATATAAATCACTATAAGGATGGTCACTCTTTATGTTTCAGAATTTCAGTCTAGTTTCGAAACTCCTCTAGACTTCCTTTAATATTTCCCCACTGACACCTACTTCAATTTGGTGGTTTTCAAATAAAGCCATCCAGTCATAGTCATCATATAATTTTAATGAATCGCCTTGTCTTTTTTTTCTGAGCTTGAACCGAGCGTTTTTCTTTTGCTGCTTTAAGTGTTTCTAGATGCTTTACATATTTCATTGTCAACTCCTCTGGTAATATGAATTTTTGACTAAATGTTCGGATGCTATCTGGGTTACATGTGGACAACTCTCCACTTGCAAACAACTTTCTCATGTTTGCCCGAGGCTGGAAATCATCTACATCCCCATCTTTGTTGTCGATTTGAACAGGAGTGTCACTATGGCCCATATAATGGAATGTCGGTAGTTTGTTGTAGTCAGGATAAGGCTTGATGAACTATGTTTGTTCCAATGATATTATTTGGCAATGATTTTCTACAGAACTCACATATGGTTCCAACTGTATGTAGGCATTTCAGTTTTCGATATTCCATGTATAGTTCACCTACTTCCACATGTTGTTCAATGAAGTGGTATATCTTTTTAAAGTATCCATGTCCTGGCACTGAATCTTTCGTACTCTTTGCGGAGTCATGATACTTCTTCAGATGATCTCCATTCCAGAAAAAAATGGTTTTCTAAAATGATAGAATATAATTTAAAGCTGATCATAAAGCTGTTAACAATTTATTTCTATTACTACAATCTGCATAACAAAATGTACAAATCATGCCTATTTTATGTTTATACCTGTATAATGTGAGACCGTGTTAGACCTATAAATTACACATGGATTTGTTAGAATATGAACATAAAATATATACATATAGGTCAGAGTTGCATATCAAAAGTACATTAGTATATGTTATTTATTAAATTAGTCAGGAAATATACATTCATTATTAGTCTTAATTGTTTAATTTTGTTTTTGTTAAAATTTATTTAATAGATATCAATTTTGACCCAGTTTGTTGTAAGCTATTAAATTTTGATTTAAAACAAACTGTGGTGTACATTCAAAATCCATACCCTGGATATACATTTGTTTTCCATTTTGGTATTTATGCTCAGGGTATGTTGCTCATATTTTTCTTGTATTTGTTTTTTTATTTTTGTCTTGTTCCAGTTTCAGTCATACATATTCATTTATCTAGCTTTATATGACTAATGAACACTGGGTGCGCTGAATACATGTACATTGTACATACAATTTACCTGTGTTTCATTATTTAGCATCCAAAACATACACCTGATGATAAATTGCAGGCTACATGTACATACCTGGAAGTTCTGTTACATAGGACTGTTAAAATCCTGATGGCCCTTTAGAATCATCGATCCTTAGGCGAACCTCTTCAGCCACTGCCCAAGCATTTTTTTCCATCATCGCTGATTTATGATGATCAATATCAGCAGGTGACATGGTTTCTATATCCTCTTCTGTCAAACCATGGTTTGAAATACTCCCAGCTTATGGTCGCACCATCTACTAAAGCATCTCCTGGTAAAGAAAACAAATTATTACAAGACCACGATGCTTTCAAATCCACATAACAAATAGTTTCTAATGAAATGCAAATGTGATGATATAAACATATACATGTACAAGATTGGGTGAACAGTTATTTGTGATTATAAATCAAATTGATACAATTAACAACATTGTATAATTAAGGTGAATAGAAAAGAAAGATATGTGGTAATTGTGTGTGTGATAACTCTAACAATACGGTCTGAGTCACTCGGTTCTTGAATTAATACAAATGACAACAAAGTTCCAGACAACAAATTTTGCCACGCCTGACGCGCGTTTCGTCTATTCAAGACTCATCAGAGGCGCTCTACCAAAAATATTGAAAATGCCAAACACTGTATAAATATGAAGAGCATAGAACAGTATAACCAAAAATACCAAACTGCGGAACCAAATTATTACTAAGATAATCAACCTATGTCTGGGGTAGGAAGAACCTTAGGGTTTAGACAATTTTGAAATTAAGACGGATAATTTAAAGCTTTGATGTATTCTCCAACTCAAAAAGTGTTGGTGCCGGAGCGGGCTAACCTCGGGGAATTTACACTCCACCAGCAGTGCTAACCTTCACGTGTGTTCGAAATACAAATGACAACAAAGTTCCAGACAACAAATTTTCACGCCTGACGGGTAGAGCATGGCACTTGGGTCCAAAATTAATTTGTCAATAGATTTTCTTCAAAATTGGCATAAATGTCCAAAATGATGTACTCTTTCATAATTTGATTCAAAATTCATAGGTTTCTTCTCTACTTTTCGAGTTATATCAAGTTAAAGTATCAATATTTTAATATGAATTATATAGGAAAACCCATAAAAACACACAAAAATGTTCCATTACTTATTTTCCTGTCAATAGATTTCCCTAATTTTTTGATATTTTATAGATCTTGCAACAATTCATCATCTTAAATCAATTTAAAGTGGGGTTTCTTCCCTTGATTTTTACGTACAAGCAAAAATATGAGCCAAAAACGACGATTTTCCATGATATTTGCCAACTTATCTCCCTTGACCATACTTTAGCTAAAACATTTTACTACTTTTAGAATGCAAATTTTAATCATATTGATTAAATGCGCCTAAAATAGGTATGAAGATCCTAAAAACATAAAAATCTCAAGATATTTTTCAAATTTCATTTTATTTTGGGCAGGCCACATGACCACTGTCCTTCTCTACCTTAACATTATTTAGTGTTATGAGTATAAGTACTAGATGGAGGAATATAAATAAATTTGTTGTATATTATATGTTGCCAACTCAGCAGTTACAGTAATTAGGAAGTATACAAGCTGATGCCACAAAAATGTTCAACAAGGTTCTGTACAGCTGCTCCATTTATGATGTAATTCTAGAAAAAAGTGTGACAGATATTTTCTGTGACACAGCAAGACAGATGGTCTTTAAGTAATATGTGGCTTCAGCAGCATTGTTACTGGCAACATAATAAACATACCAATTGCACTATTGGTTCTCTCTGCTTCATTTTGTGCTGAGTCTCCACTGGCCCTGTGAATTCTAACTCTTCTGACAGAGTTATGAATTCGGCATATTTCAGCAAATCTAAATTTCACTGCATAGTTAGAAACACCCACTCCAGGTCCACCATCTGTATACTCAGATATCACTGCCTTCACTGGAGGAATATTCAAAGAATCTATAGCAGTGATTATTTCTTCTGATTTATCTTTCAAGACCTTTATCTTGTTGCTCACAATTTCCATATCAGCTCCTTCAATGTCTCTTTTAATTTCATTCAATATTCCTAACAGCTTTTTTAGTTTTGAAACTACTTCCGAAGAACCTGCATTAGGAAATCTTTCTAACGCACCCTCAAGACGACAATAATAGTGTGATATCCTTTGTTACTCATACTGTGTATACTCTGCCCTTTCGGACTTTTGACATTCGGATGCCCCATTGGTTCCTCTGCTTCTTTCATGGGAAGGCACGTGTGGGAAGGTAAGTACCCACTGTTACGTTGCCAACGATCAATTTTTGGTAGAGCACCTCTGATGAGTCTTGAATAGACGAAACGCGCGTCAGGCGTAGCAAAATTTATTGTCTGGAACTTTGTTGTCATTTGTATTTTTCAATTATTGAATAGTAATTTCGTTTTCTATTTTTAACCCAAAGCCTTACAATTATGAAAAGTAAATAATTATATGGCACACAATGTGACAGACTACAACACGTAATACATGTAACAATTCGGTGTTCAAATACAGATTCTACAAAAGATATTGTCAATAAATAAATACTTTTACAAGGGGTATAATTGATATATTTTTAAATCGCACGCAACGAAAGACTCACGTATAAAGGATTAAATGTTTCGAACTATAGATTAAATACAATAGATAGGGGTAGCGTCATTATTGAAGTTCTACATGTAGCAAATTCTGTTTTAAAAAGAATGAATAGATAACAAAAATGCTATTTTCTCTATATTTACAGTTTATGTAAAAAGAATATTAATATCTGGCAAAACACTTATAGCACAATGAAAAAAACATATAATTTATCTATTACGTATTTTACTTCATATCGTAGTATCACTTTAAACATTTGAAATTTTCAGTGGCCATCTTTTCGAAAAAAAAACAACAGGCTCTCAGGAGAGCCTGAATCCCTCACTTAAATTACACTTCCTGAATTTTAGGCTATGAGGTAAGAACCCGGCGGGTTGCTGGTGGCAAATATGCCCGACACAGTGCTAAGCTTCTCGGTAAAAGTCCACTAAAAGCGCCCAGAAACCTGACATCGGGTCAGGGCACTATGATAACAAAGCGACTGGAATGTGTGCCCCATGTTGTTGAATGGTGCAGCCCTGTCATAATGAAAGCCGAGGTCGTCAGGCTAAAATACGGAAAACTGACTGCAAACCATAGTGGTTAAGCGTGTTTTGGAACAATGTCACGTTCTTCGCATGTTAAAATCAATGCTTCAGGTCTCAGAAAGAGTAGGACCCGTTGAATCCCCATGCAGGAAGCTAACTTGCACGTTCTACCACCCATCACTTCTTTGTTCTAGTCGTTCAAAACTATCCTGTTTGTGATTAGAGCATGAACTAAATAACAGAATTGACATTTTAGATAAAACTAATGCATTGAAGTGCTTGCCATTTAGATGAACTGTTTTGCCATGAAAACCTTATTATATGTTTCTACAGCTTATCAGCTTAAGGCATGTACATGAAAAAGACTAGAATCATAGAGTCATAGAAGACATGTAATCGTGCTGTTTGTGAGTAGATCAATAACTAAATAACATAATTGACATTTTAGATTAAACTAATGCATTGAAGGGCAATGTTCATTCAGATTTTTTTTTGCAATCAAAACCTAATTATAATTTTCTACAGTTTGTAAGCTTTAAGGCATGTTATGTTCACATTTAAGGTACAATACATGCAACTCCTAAAAGGGGTCATTAAATAACTTCCGTCACATCAAGACTTTTTAGGGCTTTACCAGCTCAGCTATAATATAACTTTTTTCTTTAGTTCTTTTATTAGGCTGCAATTGGGATATGCTGTGAAAATTGTCAATTTTGATGTTCTAAGGGGAATAACTCCTATATTTCTACAAAAAATAGAACAATCAACTAAACGTTTGTCCAATGACACATACATTTGCAGCAAAAATATCTCATTCTTCTAAAACATAATATATATTTGATTGCAATTGCTGTGTTTACAATTTGATTCAAACTTTATACCTAAAAGTCATTGACGTAAGTATAAAAGACAAACAAAATAGGCTGGTTTGAATATTTTGATGTAAGCAATGTTCAATACATGTACGGGCTTTATCTTAAATCAAAGTTTGTCGCAAACATCCTTTGGTTAAATGAGTCTAAATCTATTGTCTTTGGAATTGAAAGGTTTATATTTAGTTTTGTTTTTGATTTCAAATTTTCATAACCATGCATTAAAACACTGCAGAAAACCTGTAAGATAACTTCCCTACGTACGGAATCCTATCAGACAATTTGTTCACCCTTTTTTCCATTTCTGAAATGTATTTCTGTAACTGTTGTAAAATATTTCTAGGAATAAGAGAAAAGTCTATATAGTTATCAAGAATATTTTGGACTTTTATATGGTAGATCATTAGAATAGGATCAACATAAAACCGAGGACAAACACCGTTGTATCGCTCTTCTAGTTCCTGGATAACGAATCTCAGGGGAATGTCTAATTCATATGCTTTATCATATTTTGAAACAGAAATCCCAATTCCACCAGTTGACACATCATTACCAGTGTTAAAGTCTTTTAACCAAGAATCAACATCACCTAGTTTGCGATCTAAATACAGCTTAAAAATCATGTGGGCAATGTCGGATACCGAAAGATTTTTGTTTGGGGATGCTTTCAGGATAATCGAATTTCTTGCGAGGAAAACGTTAATTGGATATATTATGTCTTCGAGATATTTGTTATTTGGGTACATATCAAAAACACAACGGATATTTTCGACAGCACGTACAAGAGTTCCTGTAAGTTCGTTTTCATATAAAGAAAATGTTACCATACTCAACAGTCTGGTTAAGTATCCGTTAATATGAGTAGAAATATATTCCAGTTGGTCATAATGATCCAAGGAAGCCGTAACAATATCTTTACTATTGTCACTTTTTGGGGGAATTCTTAAATCTATGTGCAATAATTCCGTAATTGCCTTCTTTATATGAACTTCTTTGCATTGCAAAATACGATGATAAAAAGATACGTTTTCATCGTTCACTTTATGCAACGGGAAAGTGTTATAGTCACTATAGAAAAAGTGGCGAATGGCTTTTTTTAGAACGCAACATTCAATCTCTTTTAGCATAATTAATATAAATCGCATTGGTGTCATTTCGTCCCACTCTCTGATATCCCATTCTTCAACCAGCCACATAAATAATGTTTTTATATGGAATGAACTCAAAAGTTCACATGATCTGGAATAGAATTATTTCTTAAAAATGTATTTTGCTATGCCATAGCACTGTCTCATTATGGGTGTTAATTGATGAAAAAAATGGACCTCTACCATTGAAAAAGAAAGGCGAAACTGTTTCGATTTTGATTTAGACAAAGGGTTTCCTGTTGGCACCAGGAACAATGAAATATTTTGCACCACAGAGTTTCTCCATTTTCTTGAAACAACACTTTCTTTGTCATAAGGAAAACGTTCTGCCCAATAAAGAACTTCACTGGGCCACGTTCTAAGTCGCAGACAGGGAACCGTATCATATTCATTGACAACGCCCTTGCCGGGAACAGACGGGCTTGTAGTTGGATTTAATTTATCTTTGGAAAATTCAAAATAACTCGCATTTACAACGTTTTCTTTGAATTGTTTTGGAATTATCAGAAATTCTTCTTCGACCGTGTCCCATTCAAATACACTATTATTAAAAATGTCATCAAATGTTTGCTCAAGATTTTTTTTATTATCACGCATCACATAAATACTGCCAAAGATAGGGCACTCACTCGGCTTCCAATACATATTGCCCTTATGCTCATTGTCATTGCAACACACTGAAATGCCATTCAATTCAAACATATAATCCACATCAGTATCTTTTCCTTGTGGGAGGATACGAGTTTGTGATTCTACTCGACTTCCAGCTCTGTGTTGTATAATTTTATCACTTGTTCGACTATCCCTCCAGATCTGATGGTGCGCTATTCGAATATCATAGACTTCTTGTTGCGATTTATCTAAAACCTTTAGATATCTAGTCAAAAATCTATCTAGGTTATCTTTGCTTTCGCTTTTTTGTTTTTCTATTGATGTTGACAGCGATTGGATCATCATTTCATTTTCTTCCTACAACAAAGATATAACTACAGAATATGTTTTGACCCTCATAAATGTTGGTACAAAAAACAAGAAAACTGTGTATCTTTATTTTTAATTTACAAATATATTAATATAATATACATGCACTTAAGATTAAGATATCTTTTTTATAAACTTATTGATTTAATGCTAAAATATATACTCACTCAATAAAGAAACGCAACATGCAAATTTTTTTTAAATTACATCGCATACTAAAGTCGAGTTTTATATCATCAATTTTTGAAATATCATTATGAAATTTGACTTGGCAATTGTAGAGGAGCCACTTTTTCTTTAATTGCTAATTTTTTTATAAAATGTCTACAAATTGAGTGCGCATGCCAATCAGAATTATGTCATGCAGTTTGTTTGCAAGACAGTACTCAAACTGCCACCCCCATATTCAAAAGAACGTTCCGCACAAGATTTCAATATCTGATTCTCATCACCCAAAAGTTTGTGCTTTCTTTCCGTGGTCTTTGATTGCACAATTAGGCGTTGGCGCATGCGCAGATCCGATTCAATTAGTAGATGCACGATTTTTCTTAAGATCAAAATTTTCAGAAAGTCTTTAAAAAGCAAAAATGTCTTGTGTTTTACGTTTGTGATGTTATTGGTAAGGATTCTCATGTTCCCATTTGACTCTTGATGCACTACACTCCACCCAATTTTTCAAAACTTCTGAACCTTCCTTCTCATATTGTTTGCCATTTGTTAGAATGTTTAGCAGAAGCTTTCTTTGTAAAACTTGGTATTTTAGTTTACGACAATGTTTTGGTGCTGATATCATTCTGGATGAATAATCCAAGGAGAATTCCTTTGTTCAAAACTCCTTCAACCGATATGTCGTGTGCAGGGGAAATTCACGCCTCATGTTGAGCCTGATTTTAACCACTTTAGACGGGATTATCGTTATGATAATGATGGTATCAAAGAAAGGAAGATTTTCGCATGGTTATGGAACCAAAAAAGTGACCGATTCACATTTTGGTTACCAGAATTAGTGGATGTTAGATAAGACTATCAATTTGTATGATTTTTCAAAGTTGGTTAAGCGCAAGCGCTAGCGCCACTCGATGTTTTTAAAAACGTGGGGTATGGGAGCAAAGGCTTCAATATGTGTGAAAATGGGGGCCAGAAGATCGTATGCAGCGTTTTTTTAGAAACAGAGAGAACACAAGTGAAGTCGTGATTTTATCATTTAGTCGGTATAACTTCAGTTGGCGCTGCGCCTTTGTTGGCTGGTAAATTTGAATGTTGTTTATATCACACGTAAGATTAACCATTTCCTAATGATTCTGCAAAATTTCACATTCGTACGTCAATTTTTAGTTGAAATTCATTAATATTTATTTCAATAGTTTTTTTAAGTATCTTTATATGTTGCGTTTCTTTTTTGAGAGAGTATATTAGAAAAAAATCATGAACAGTTGTGATTCACACAAAACTTGCTCTTTTTAAACACTGTACCTACGGGAATGTCTGGCTTGCATGTACATTCAATTTCGAATTCGGCCATGGATAATAAAACGGGCGTAGTTGATAATAACTGGAAACAGTTGACAATGAAAGTGATTATAAAAATTCATAAAGAAAACCTTTAAAATCATATCAATAAATTTCAGCATTATAATGTTTAAGTATATTAAAAAAAGACAACAAAGGTTCAGACAATAAATTTATGATAATTTATTATTACAGAAGGAACGAGTACTGATTGTGACGGCAGCCGTCACAGATGTTCCCCAAACGAACAAGATGTACCTTAGAGCGGCAAAAATATTGCCTTTTGGGGGGACATTTTTGTAGTACTAATCAAGCTCTAAAATCCTACCAAGTTTCACGGTCTTCCCCCCTAGGATACTGAGCTATAGCAATGTCCTATATAATGAACTTTCGCTGTTTACTCAGAAACGGCAGCCATTTTGTAAATTCCGAAAACGTTGCGCACACCTCTGATGTGGAATATAACTCGGAACATCAAAATCAACCAGATTATCAATTTTAATCAAAATTGGGATTCTTAAATTTTGGCGGTCATCTTGGATTTAGAAATTTCAAGTTCTGGCATTTTATGGAAAAACTGTAAATATCTCTTTAGAACTTTTTAAATATTTTTGTAGTACTTATCAAGCTCTATAATACATGTACCACACAGTTTCAATGTGCTCATCACTTGGGTTACCGAGACATGACATTGTCCTATATAATGAACTTTTGCTTTCTACTCAAAAAAGCGGCCATTTTGAAAAATTCGAAGTCCTAATGGACACCTCTGATGTGGAGTATTACTCGAAGCATCAAAATCTACCGGAATATTTATTTGTATCAAAATCCAAGCACTTTTAAATTTTGGCGGCCATCTTGGATTTTAAAATTTCACATTTTGTCATTTTACCGAAAAACCGTAAATATCGCTTCAAATTTTTTTTTGATATTTTTGTAGTACTTATCAAGCTTTATAATCCTACCAAGTTTCAAGGTCCTCACCACCTAGGTTACCGAGATATAGCAATGTCTTATATAATGAACTTTCGCTGTTTTCTCGGATACGACAGCCATTTTGAAAATTACGAAAACGTTGTGCACACCTCTGGTATGTGCTTTACCACTGTGGAAAGTTTTATAAAGGTCAATCTTAACATCTCTTCGGCTATACCCGGACAAGCATTTTTTAGAGTGCGGAAGAAGAAGAAGAATAAGAATAGTAAGAAACGGAGTAAAAACAATATGTTCTCGAACTTCGTTTGGGGAACATAAATATCGCTAAGGGATCAAAAGATGTGAACAATCACTTATTACTAGTAATAATTTTTTTTTACATTGGTCTTGATTCATTTTTGATAAACAAAATGTCCATATCACTTTCAATGTTAGAAAAAAGGGAAAAATGAAGTACAATTTCTTACCTTTTGTTGTGCCATGGGTCAATTTTAATATGTATTTAGAAATTTACATAAACGTTTATGACTTTAAGACATTTAATCATTGGCATTGCGTTTGAATGTTGCTGGTGTTTAATTATAAGTTAATTGTTACGATTCTGAAAATTACCTTATATTCATCGTCATATGAAAAACCATTATTTAGAACTTGCCATGCATAAGGCATTCAGTTTAGAATTTCCAATAGAACTTGTGTGCCAAAATTCGAAACAGGGAAGTACCCGGAGATTTATAGGAATTTTTTGCATATTTCCAATTCAACAAATTACGTGTGTTACTATAAAAAGAAACAGAGAATTTCTGTACAAATTTGTTTCTGTCTTGAGACAATACTAATTAATCTAAAAATTATCTTTTAAATTTCGAAATTGTCAAAACCTTAAGGTTCTTTCTATTCCAGAAATAGGTTGGTCTTAGTCATTATTTGGTCTCTAGTACGCGATGTTTGATATCATTGTTCTACGTTTTGTTTGGCATTTAGCATTTTAAATTTTTGGTAGAACACCTCTGATGATTCTAGTATACTAGTAGACGAAATGCGCGTCAGGTGTAGCAAAATTAATTGTCTTGAACTTTGTTGTAATTTCTATTTTAGAAACATTATCGTCAATTCCCCCAATGATTTCCCAGTGTTAAAAAAATGGGCCCAATATCTCCGAATGAACGGTATAACCCCCCTCATTGGAGCTTGTGATTGACATGTCACGCTTGCACAACTAAAAGATCCGATCGGCAAGAGTTTGATAAGAGTAGGCTAACATGGTCGTTACCATGACTAAATTGTTCCAGTGGGGTTGTTGTTTGTATTATGGCCAGACAACAATACTTCATTCTTATTCAAGACAAAAACAAAGTGAATTGTGTAGACCACCAGGACACAGCACCATACACATTTTTGTAATGCAAAAGGGCCAATATACGACCTTAAACCAGAAGGAAAACGAACCAACTCACATGACAGGCTAATAAACCTTTAACGCACCATAGGCCAATGCACCCGAAGAGTGACGAAACTCCAAAAATTTCGCACAATCTGGAACCCTTTCCTTAGGTGACTGACAATGAAGAACCTTTACCTGAAATGAGGCCATTCTAGTTGGAAACTTTACCTGTGTGGGAGTAAGCCAACCCTTACCCAGTTTCACATTAGCAAACCTTATCTATCGAAAATTAAATGCTAAATCCAGGTTGAACTTACACACACTGAGAGAGAAAACGGGTTTGGGGTAGAAAGCAACGGAACTGTAAATTTTGAAGACAACTAGACAATGGGGGAGGCAAAAAATGTGGTGCACGTCTTGGTGGTCCACAAAGGTATCTTTTAAGTGCATGCAGCCTGGCCCTCTCCACACTCGTTGACCCACATGGTAACATGTATCTGTCAGGTTTTCAGCATTATAGCCTGACGATCCCGACAGGGCTGTCCCATTCAACCACATGGGGCACACATCCAAGTTGCTTTATGGACTAAGCAACCCGACCCGATGTAAGGTTTCTGATCGCTCTTTTACCGACAAGCTGCTCACTGCTGCGGGCCTGTTGCCCCACACGGGACGTATCAGGTGTCCCTTGCATTCAGATATTAGTGTGGCAGTCCCGTGGACCATATTTTACTTTTCTTTTTATTAACCAACTAAGTAGATTATTAGTCTATCTGCCCTTACTTAATGAAATGCCAAACAGGGCCATTATGACAGAAAACAGGGCCATTATGGATTTGAAACAAGATGGCCGACATCATTTTACTTCAGATGTTTTAGCAAATTGATTTAAAAAAGTATCAAATACATGTTGGAAATAGGGTTAAACTACCATTTGATTTTCTGTGAATTAATTTGTTTTGTTGTAGATGGCTGATATGTAACTCATTGGTCATTTCACATTTAGATGTTTTATACCCTTTTAGTTTCCTTTATAATTTATAATAAAAATAGGCTATCTTTTTTTACCTTTATCAAACAAGGTTTTTAGATTTATTTCATACGTTTTATTTAAAAAAATCAAACAAACTAACATCCCTTAAAACTTTGCTGCACTGGTAATTCACAAATAATTAAAATAAACAAATTGAATTGTTCCTACCTTAAGATAAACCTATATATAGAGGAGTCTGATATCCTGTCTGTTTCTGTCAGGTTTCTAAAACAACCTTCTGAATGTCAATAGTTTGAATAAAATATTGATATACAGAAAATAAGCAAAAACCTGACAAACGTTATAGATGTCAGTCGGGATGTCAGTTTGCTGTCTGCTAAAGGGGGATTCTTGTTTGGGGAAAGAAATGGGTTGTAATTTGGTACTTCAATTCATCCCCTTAAAATGTTGTCCCTAAAAATACTGAATTACTAAAATTGTTATTATTTGACCACATCATATGAATCGTAGTTTTATTAGTTAAATATTTTGTACTTTGCACAATAATTTCTCAAATAAATAAGATATTTTGCAAACAGTTTTAATAATAAGAACCAAAAAAAAAATTGAAAAGAGCAAATCTCATTGATAAATACCATTTAACTTTTTAAATTAAAAAAAAAATCTATCATCAATCTAAAACAAATGGACAGTACGAGATTAATGCATCGGCAAAGTAAAAGCCTATAACAAAATGGTCATGAACTATAAGACATGCATTTCAAAGAAATATAAGGCTAAATCAGGTTTTACGAGTTAACATCTAACTTTTCCACTGATTTGTTTATTTTTTAGTTGGTTAATAAAAGTATTAAGAAATGGGTGATTTGAGAATGGCCCTGTTATATGTTCTCGGTCTGCAATAATGGCCCTCGGAGTCTGTAATGGCCCTCGGCGTTGCCTCGGGCCATTACAACCACCTCGGGGCCATTATTGCATACCTTGAACATATAACAGGGCAATTATAAAAAGACCCATTTATTAATACTATAGTAAAGCATACCTTGTCCTATGCCAACCTCTTTTCATTTGTACACGGGTCTTCTGTTGCAATCGATGTAATTTTATCTCTATTGTTTTCATTTTAAAACGGCTTTTTATCTTTAAAGGAATCTGTATTTGGTTTCAAACTGTTGTCTTGATCAAATTTTTCCGGTATTTTCCTTCTTTTTGTCTCTTTTTTTGGACATTAAGATTGATTATCCATCAGATTTTTTTATCAGACACCGGTTTCTTCGTGACCGACTTTTGAAGCAGGGCTATAAGAAAATACGTCTCATACGATCTCTAAAAAAATTATTTCTTCGTTATCAGCCACTAGTAGAAAAGTTCAAAATTGAGTTAAAAGATATGATAGTTAATTGTTTTAATTAGTGTTTGACTGGTCTGCTGTACTGAGATGATCACCTCAATATCCCTATTGTGTCTCACAACTATGTTGTGTTCTATGGTCATTACCGGATCCTAAGATCGCAATGGAAGAGGGAGGTTTGGCGCCATAAAACCTGGTTTAACCCACCATGTCGTTTGAAATGCCTGTACCAAGTCAGGACCATTGCGATCCACCAGTTCTCCGGTATGACTGATTCGTTTTTGTCATTTTCTCTGGACTATGAGATTGATCATGCAAGTTCGGTAGTTTTGTTATTACCTTTATCCAAGTTCGGTAATTTTTTAATGACCTTTATTCTTCATTTTCCAGTTTAAGCTGTCAAAACGAGTTTTATTCAATAGGCATGTTTTGCTCATTCATCATTTTATAACAATTTTAATGTTCATCCCCATGATAAAGTCCAATTTGCACTGCTTATGAGTATATAGCAGCAAGTAACTTTCAATTAGGTCGCATTTAAATCAAGATAAACCGTTACCTATAAATCGAAACGCAGTGTTACAGTTGTTTCTTTATGTATTAATCTGCATTTCATACTTTTGTTTTTTTTGCATATTATGTATAAAGCAAGATTTCAATTTGTCAATATCTTGTGTATATATTCAGAAATGCATAAGATCAAATGTTCTATTTTAGAGTTCTAATTGACGTTTCCTTCATGTTGACCGAACTACAAACAAAACTTTTTTTTTATCTTTGTTTGCTTCTATACATTTTTTAATTATTTGTACATTGGAGTCTTCTCTTGCACACGGTGTAATTTTATCTTTATTGTAGCCATTTTAAAGCAACCTTTTTATTGACAATATCTTTAGAAGAATCTGTATCTAATTGCAAACTGTGGTCGTGTTTAATTTTCACAAATGCAAAGCCAAATATAAAATTCGATCATATTGGATATTTTTCAATGTTACTTTATACACGATTAACCATAAAAGTTGTTTGCTGCTCTTATAATAGAACATGTTTTAAATAAATGCTATAAAAATATGAAATAAAAAATGATAAAAATTTAATACGGATGGACAACAGCTAAAAGATAAGAATAAACAAATTATACAATTCAAAACAAAACATTAATTAAAGTTTGAAAAGAGCCCACATATTCGGACATACATCATCCATTTTTTCTTTCGGACTTACCATAATTGTAACAGTTTTTTTAAGACGCCTTTTGACCAAATGTTACGTCGTCCTTGGATACTGTTTAACCACCTGTGTGCCGTGGGCCTATTTTGGGCCTATCTTTTTGTACTACGTTCAGTGCCATGGGCCTATTTTGGGCCTTTGTTTATTTTCTGACGTCGATAACAATCACCTCTATGACGTTGCGTAACTTGCGTTTTACTTTCACTCGCACTGCATCGGTCGTTGTCGTAGTCCAGTCAAGATAAAAAGGCGGGAAACTTTAGAAAAAATAATATAATTCAAAACTGTTTGAGTAAAAGAACAAGTGTAAATAAAATGTTTTAAAACTTAAATATACATCTTTTAGCTATAAAAAGGGACATCTATACAATGTATGTAGCAACCTTTGCACCTTTATGTTTTTGAATATTAACATCGTTGATTGCATTTCTGTTTTCACCCTCTTCCTAGGTAACTCTTACAAATCTTAGATAAGTTGGTTGATCTTTCCATATCCTTTCTTAAATGTGCTGTCTTACATTTTAATAATTTCTTTAAAAAAAAACCAACAAAAAACAAAGACGCACACAAACCGAAAAAAAAACACAAAAAAAACACGACGTGTTCTTCCAACGTTCTGCTGTTCTTTTCACGTTCTCTGTCGCAAATGACGTCATATGACGCTGATTGACTCTCCGGAGTACCCACTGAGTATTTTTTCAAAATCAAGAAATGAGTGACACGGAGTCGGAGGAAGGAAGCATTTATGACAGCGGCAGTGATGGGGAAATGGAGACGGAGATAGATAGTAGTGACGAGGACGATGAGCCAGTGGTACCAGTTGAAAGGTTACCCTGGTTTAGAATTCAACCACCTGAAATTGAAGACGATGAGGAGGAACCTTTCAGAGAGAACTTCGGACCCAGAAACAGGCACCTTTACGAGTCGGTCTATCCAGAAGTTGAAGGAACAATAAGAATTAGAACTTAGATATATATGCAAGTTTCAATATCATATCAAAAACATGTAACATTGCTGCAAAGAAAAAGTACCAATAACTTACAGGTACGATCTACACGGTTAAAAAAAAACACTGTCAAAATTGTTATGTGTTACTTAAAAGACGGAACACCCTTTGTATCTAATATTGAACACAAAAAAACAATACTCATAATAAAAGCTGACAAATAAATACCCCGCCCCCAAATGTGTGAAAATTTCATGAAAATCCATCAAGGTGTTTAGGAGGAGTTGCGGATAAGAGATGGGCACACGGCTAAGTCCATGTTTTGCTTTGGGAAACCCCAACAATCATTCTGGTCAAATTTTAAAAAAGGAGGTGCACATCTACAGTATGTTAAAAAGATTGTGTGAAAGTTTCATGAATATTAAACAGAAAACTGAAAATAAACAAAACCACAAAGCTGAATTACATTGACATACGCGTGGTCTAAATTTAGAAACTTGGAACCCAAAATACGGACTTCATGCACTTGAAGACACAAATTTTATGTATTGATTCAAAACTGGTCCTGGCACTGAATATGACAAGGAATTCTGAAAATAATATCGCAGAACTCTTTTGGTTTATTTGATAAATGAATTTCGGCAAAGTTTGCAAAAATTGCCGGTAAATTTCAAATTATTTTGCTTATGGTTTAACGATAATGTCGAGATGTAATACAATAACAAAATAACATAATTTCTTTACTTTAAGCCCTTAAAGTTAAGGCTGGTTTATGTAATAAAACAGACCCAAACTTATTAATTTTTGTTGCGGGAACATTCCTTTCGGAATTCCTTGCTACACATGAACCATCGACGTTATTCACTTGTTGACGTCACAGTGCCAAAATTCTTGTGTACATATCAAAAATATAGCTTGGCACTGAACGTAAAAATCCGCGAAAATGCCATGGCACTGAAAAGGTTAAGTATCTATAAAATGATTAGACATATCATTTTAAATTAACTACAAAAAATTAAGACATACAAGTTGGTGAAATTTTACACAGGCTTACACTGGACTACCATAATTGGATTAAAAAAAATGAATTGCAAATTTTAAAGTAAACTTGAGATAAAGATTGTATTTGGTCTTTTATAACACACTAAAGTACAATATAAATCCATTGAAAGTAGAAATGATATTACATCAATTCCAAATTTAATCATCTTTTGTCAAACAAAACACTGTACTCCCACTTCCACTCATGAACCAATTAGTTTTCAAAAAGTCTTTCATTTGAGGATGGAGTACAACCGTGGACTGACACAGATCGTTAAGATGTATGCAATCAAACGTTTGTAGTATTTCCTTACTTTCCATATACTCTAGAGTATCTAGGATATCGGAATCTGCGGCTCTGAAGAAGTTTCTTCTATAATGGTCATAAATATTTCCTGTATGGCATTTGATGTTTGGAGTAGTCATAGTTATATTTGGGATTTTTTCCTCGAAGTTCTCAATTTTTTCACCAATACCTTTGATATTTGCACTATCTAAGTCGTGTATAAAAAAGGGTACATCAGCTCCAACCTTCGCCCCGATCCAGGCCAATTCAGTGGAAGACATTCCTAGTCGGAAAATGTCATTTGTCATTCTCAGAAATGTTGCAGCATTTGAAGCCCCTCCCCCTAAGCCGGCTCCTTCTTTAATTTTTTTGTCAACACAAACTTTATGTCTCTGAAAAAAGCATTTAGGTGAATCCGTATCAGAAACGTGTTTCAATAAATTATTGAATGAAGTTGAAATAGTATTCTCTCTTAAAGCACACGAAAAGTTTCCTTCGAGTTGCAAACCATCGATGTTTAGACAGTTGGTTGTTTGTTCAAATTTTATCTCGTCATAGAGATGTGGCAATCGAATAAACCGGGATGAAATCTCGTGATAGGAACCACGTTTTCCTGATACTTTCAGATATATATTAATCTTGGCGTGCGATTTCATGATTTTCTCATTAAAATGGTCTAAAACAGTTAGACTTGCATAGATGATATTTTTATTTCTTATGGTCTTTGAGTAATAAAATTACATTTAATATATGAAAAATACACAGTTACAGATGGTCTATTAATAAAATGTCACGAAAATTTCCAGCACCTTCAAAACATTTGTATACCATATATTAAGTACTATTATATTTTTTTCATTTCTATATTTTAACGTTTTAAATTTTGCATTTCGATTTCTTTGGTAAATATTACATGTCTGTGGAGAAATATTTACGTATTATTGAAAAACTCTCTGTAAACAACGCTACGTTTGGTAGATGGATTCCTTTGATATATCCTCCGGAGATAGAGATTATGGAAACCACCGAATCCAATTGTTTCACATCGTTCTTATGTGTTTATGTGTTTATATTTCACAACTTATTCGATATGCCAGAGCTTGTGCATATTTTTCTGATTTTTTGATACGTCACCGCTGTCTCCGTGACCGACTCTTAGACCAAGGTTACAAGAAAATACGTCTCATACGGTCCCTAAAAAAATTCTTCCTGCGTTATCAGCCACTGGTGGAAAAAATCCAAATTGAGTTGAACGTATTGGTTAGTGTTTGTTTTGATTAGCGTTTAGCTATTGTTGTACTGAGATGATCATCTAATTATCCCTATTATGTCTTCACAATTGTGTTGCGTTGTGTGTTACTACCGGTCCATAAGATCGCGGTGGAGGAGAGAGGTTAGGCGCGTCATAAAACCTGGTTTAACCAACCATTTCATTCGAAATGCCTGTACCAAGTCACGACCATTGCGATCTATAATTATTCCTGTGAGTTTTCCATGTTTTTCTTTTCTCTTGGACATTGAGATTGATCCTCCAAGTTGGGCAATTTTGATATAACCTTTATTTACTTTTAGCATAGTAATTTTTATCCTCAGCATTCTATGAATTGATATTTTTGGTTCATGACACATACTGAATTACAACGAACTATATTTTTAGAATTGAAATAAAAATATACGTCGTAAACAACGTAAAAATAAAAATAAATTGAAGTTTTTACATAAATACAAAATGGGGATGACCAATCTCAAAATGTCAGAGGAGAAAAAACTAACACAAATATTATTTAGTCAAGCTTTTTTTTACTTCCAAGAACCACAGTAGAAGGAAAGTGGTGGTGAAGTCTCATTGATCGGGTGGTGCAGGGTGGTGCAGCCCTTTGCGCATGCATATGACGTCATATCCGCTTCCGGTCCGCCATTTTGGATCTCGTCGGCCATTTTGCTTCCGGTTCCGCCATTTTGGTTTGGTGCAACTTCCGGTTTGTAAGGGGAGGTTATTTCGAAAAGTCACCGCACGGTAAAAGGCTTATATCTTTGTTGTTTCTTGACCTTTTCTTTTTGGGTTTGTTGCATGGTCTATGGTTGGAAATGGTCTTTCTGTTGATTTACTAAGTGGTGGTCAGTGGTCATTCAGGACTTGACCATTAGGTGACCATTTCTTATTTCTGATCATAGGTGGGGTTGTTGTATATCGTTGGAAAGGTGGCGAGGTGTAGATACCAGTTCTGAGATGTTTGAGTCGGTAGTGGTCGATCAGTCAGGTCTTGACCATATAGTGACCCTTCTGTGACCTGGTTGTATACTAAGCGTGTAATATATCATTGTAAAGTTTCTGTTTAATTCTTTGCTTTGTCTTTATCTTAGGGGGGAGTAACTCTTGGTTTTTACTGTATTGGGTGGCGTATCATAAGGTATGCATCGGGGTTTGGGGATCGAGATATTGTTTTGTATGTTTGTATAGAATTCATATTAGGCGTAAGGGATAACAAGCCGATTTTCAGTTTCGATACTTTATTTTGAAAACAATTAAAGGTTTTCAGTCTTCATCCTCGTCTTCTTCATTCTCCTCATCGAGTCTGAACTGTTTGATTTTCTCACCCAGCAAGTACTTTTTCTTCTCAGTTGCGTATTTCCAGGACTCTTCGTACTCGTAATCTTCATCGTCCCTCAGTCGTTTTGTCGTCTCTTTGATCTTTTTGTGGAGGGGGTCTCGTGCCATTTCCATTTGCCACATAATGTTATTGACGTAACGGTTTTTTAGAGCTTCTCTTTACAAAGGTAACATATCCCTGTATGCTTTTGATGTTGCCTCTTTCTAGTAATGGCCATGGTCCGTGTATTCATTGACTTTCTTTTCGTGTTCGTCCTTGTATCGGATTATCACTTGTCCAATAAAGTCGTCCCATGGATCGAACTGTTCTCCGGGGTAAGTCTCTTCGTCTTCAGACAGGTCGTCAGTCATTTTGGATTCCGTATCCGATTCTTCCTCCTCTGTTTCACATTCTGGGTTCTCCTTCAACCATTCCGGTTCTTCAATTCTCGTTTGATGTTTCTGGTCTTTGTGTCTCTGTAGATTGAATAGCTTTTGGCTTGTGTATCCGCATTCGTCGCAATGGTACAATTTTGTACATTTTTCCTCCTCGGCGTTCGGTTTCTATCGAATGATTTTTCTTTCATCCTTCTAACTTTATCTATCTCTTCTGAAAACTGCAGCATGTTGCTAACAGAGCACTTATCACATGGCCGGATTGGATCAGGTCTTTTTTATTGTCTTTCTTTCTATTCCATGCATAGTCAAAGAAGGCATGTCTCAACGTTGCTAAGCTCTCTCTCTTGTATGAAATCCTCCATGCTTTGAATCTGCGCTATTCTTTAAATATTTGCTGACAGCTCTTGCATGTTACATTTTGTTTCAAATTGTAAAATTCGGTTAGCGGCTTCCTCACCAAGCATTTTCGACAAACACGTTCCCCGTTCTCACATTCAATGTTCTTTTCTATGAGTTTTAGATAATCCATTACATTTACGTGCGTCTTGTTCGGATTTGCAGCTCATCTTGCTCTTACCCTTGCTCATCTTGCTCTTACCCTTGCTCATCTTGCTCTTTTGCTGCTTTTTCGGGTCTTGATCACTCCAGCAGCAGCAGCAGCAGACGTTTTTCCCCTTTCACTTGAGCAGCAGCAGCTGCAGCAGCCGTTAAACACCCTTCTCTCCCCCTTTTCACTAACGCAGCAGCAGCAGCAGTTTTACCCCCTTCTCTCCCCCTTTTTCACTTACGCAGCAGCAGCAGCCGTTTTACCCCCTTTTCTCCCTCCTCTTTTTTGCCAAACAGGGATTCCAGACCACGTTGTACTTTTAATTTCCCATAGGCTCTATGTTATATTTGTTGGCGACTCTTGTCATCCCAGATCTTCTACAGTAAGGTCGTGTGCAGTCACCTAGAACTAACCCTTCTTTTCTCTATTCCTTCGGAGACAATTTTGCACTTGATGACCCCATATCTTCTAACCGGTTTCTTTTCGGTCCTGTACTTTCCCTTTTCTGTTCTATTTTTAACCCTTACCCCGTTCTAACCCTAACCCTAGCTATTCTAGTTTGTAATTCTCACCTTAATCGCTAACCATAGTCTCTAACCCTATAATTTCTAACCCTAACCCTAATCTCTAACCTTTTTCTATTCTGTTTTAGTCCTCATCCCAATTCTAACTTTCTTTGCCTTTATTATTATTGTATTTTTAACCCTAACCATAATACTCTCTTCTCTGACCCTAAGCCTAGTCTCTAACCCTAACCCTTCTATTTCTTGTGTATAGTATTTCTATTCATGTTCGTACCTTAACTCTCTAACCTCAATCCTAGCTCTTCTCTCCTTTTTTTGCATGTAGTGCTCCTTTTGTTGTTCTGCAAGTGTACTTTCGCATAGTTTTTGCTTAACTACACAAAGAATCAGAAATTGGTGAAAACGTGATATAACAAACGGCTCATGAATAAATAGAAAAAAGGAGAGAAGAGTCAAAGTTAAGTATAAAGCCAAGAGTTAGGGTTAGGGTTAGAGTTGAGGTAAGAGAGTTAGGGTACGAAAATGAATAGAAATACTATACACAAGAAATAGAAGGGTTAGGGTTAGAGACTAGGCTTAGGGTTCAAATTACTACCTTATAACCATATATATTATTACTATTAATATAAGACAAATCATTTGGTACCATAAGGGGGTCCCAGGGGGTCATGCCCCTCCCCCCTCAAATTACAAAATCCTTAATATCTTGAAAATCATTGAGATCCCCACCCTATAACCATATATATTATTACTCCTTATGATGAGACGAAACATTTGGTACCAAAAGGGGGGGTACCAAGGAGTCATGCCCGGCCCCCTTAAATTACAAAATCCTTAATATCTTGAAAATCATTGAGATCCCCATCCTTATAACCATATATATTATAACTCCTTATGATAAGACGAATCATTTGGTACCATAGGGGGGGGTCCCAGGGGGTCATGCCCCGTCCCCCTCAAATTACAAAATACTTAATATCTCTAAAATTATTGAGATTCCCACACTATAACTATACATATTATTACTCCTTATTATTAGACGAATCATTTGGTACCATAGGGGGTCCCAGGGGGTCATTCCTGCCTCCCATCATATTGCAAAATCCTTATTATCTTGAAAAATTTTGACATCCCCATCCTATAACCATATATATTATTACTCCTTATTATTAGACGAATAACTTGGTACCATAGGGGGTTCTAGGGGGTCATTCCTGCCTGCCATCATATTGCAAAATCCGTAATATCTTGAAAAATTTTGACATCCCCACCCTATAACCATATATATATATATAATTACTCCTTATGATAAGACGAATCATTTGGTACCATAGGGGGATCCCAGGGGGTCATGCCCGCCTCCCGTCAAATTACAAAATCCTTAATATCTTGAAAATCATTGAGATACCCACCCTATAACCATATATATTATTACTCCTTATGATCAGACCAATCATTTGGTACCGTAGGAGGCCCTATGGAGGTCAATCTTCGCCCCTCAAATTATTACTCCTTATGATTTTAACGATAGGGGAGTCTGAAATGATGACATGGGAGTCATGATTGGGAAACTTCGTTAGCGAGATTTTGTAACAGCTTCACTGTTACACTTATTACTTGTCTGGTTATGCTGTAAATCAATATTTCAAGCAGTAACCTCTCATCAGCAGCATTTGAAAGGTCAAAAACCAATAGTATTGAATGAAAAGTGCTCAAAGCCAAATGGTTCGAACACAAAAGCCAAATCAAGCACCGAGGATATCGACCATGTGCAGTACAAGGAAAGATCGCTTCAAGATATCTAACACTTGATGAAAAATTATCCAAAAAAAACCACTTTTTGTCCAATTTGTTCAAACTATTCCTCTACTTGCTTAGTGTGATCTTCTAGCTCTTTAAGCTTATCCTCTTATCGGTGGACCCTCGTTACTATATTAGATAGGTTTGTTCTTATTTGATCTATCTTTGTACCTCTTTTTCTATGTTTTGTATTCAACTGTCTAATCCGCGGATCAATTTTAATAAATCCATCAGGATGACACTTTTATCTTGCTTGCATAACTTTGATATTTCGTCATCTGCTCGTTGCCCTATAGTCGCCATTTTGTGGTTATTTGATTGTCCTTGATAAGCGCTCTTAATGACGTTCTGGTTATAAAAATCGTCATTACATCTCTATATTGCTGTTCGTTATAGTGTACCGGCATTTAAAGGTTGAAAAATGTTAACCCTTAGCACAATCTTCTTTAACAGTTTATAAAGTATAAAGTATAAAGTATTTTATTAAGCCAACCATTGGCCCGCTAGGGCATATATAATCAAATTTGACACATACAATGTATAATATCTCTATAATAAATATATAATAAACTCTTTCACTCACACTTTCTCTCATTCACTTTCGTACCGTACTCTCACACTGATTGAAATATTTTTTTACAATAAAATAAAATAAAAGTAACGAGACAAAATTGGGACATTAGTCGATGCTGCGGTATGAAGAGGAGAGTCACATGTCTTTGTGAAAAAAATCATTATCAACGACATGTATTAAAACAAACGTATGTCATGTATGTAATACCAGTGTATTTAATTATATTTTACAGAAATCTGGCATATATAGTTTAATAAATAATACAATACACTAAATGTTTTTAAATGTGAAATAGGACTTATGACCTAATTATTACTTTTAACATACCGTTTATTATAAATATATTCTACATGCTTGCAAAGGTAGGACTTATAACCTTTCCTATATGTAAGGGTTTTTATTTATCGATCTTAGAATTATGATTCTTTCTAAATTCAAAGCATGTTTGTAAAAATATGCTTCATTTATTGAGAAATAATAGTCTTCGTTATTAATTAAGTAACCTAATGAGTTTATCTTATTTATTAAGGTTTGCGAAGTTTTTATATAATATTGATACGTTTTTAAAAAACATCTTCTCTCTCTGTGTTATATCGTGGACAACTATTCAAGAAGTGACACTCATCTTCAACCTGATTTAAATTGCAATATTAACATATTCTGTCTTCCCTTTCGAGCATTTTATATTTTCCTGTTGTTAGCCTGATACGTTCATATTGACCGATCTCTATTCTTCAACTGTGACTGCTTGTTCTTAATCTTTTTTTAGAATTTGCCTATCTTTAAAAACTTTAATTTCAAGATAGGCTTCGGGTGTAAAACTATCTTTCAGAAGAAAATAGGTTGTCAGCTTTCCCGAGTTTTGCCATGAGTCGCTCATGTTTTCCCAATTGATAAAAATATTTTGTTAAAATGCGTTTAATCTCTGCTTTAAATTTGCTTTTACCAAAAGTTTTGAAAGTATCTAAATTAATATTTAGTTTGTTACTGATAAAAACTATTGCAGAATACAAGCTATTTATGTTTTTTGCATATAGCAGCTTGTGCTTTCAATAAATCGCTACCTTTATTTTGAACAATAGACCATTTGCCAATCAATGTCGGATTTTTATTCCGTGATCGATTTAATTTTACCGTTTACATTTCCGTTATGAAAAGTCATGATTGTTTCCAAATGGATAGAAGCAGGACAAGCCTCGGGTTTTGTCGTGTACATCTTGGATAATCCACGTGAAAAATTTAAACAACTTTCAGAGATTTAAATGTTTTTGATACCATATTCTTATTGTATATACACAACATCATTTCATAATACGCTATCAAAATCATTCAAATATGGTTTGATTAGTGTATTCAGAATATCCGAATTGCATTGAGAGCAAGCGATGTTCCATTCCTTGTCCGGTGGCTGGTTACCAACGGTCGGTAACAGTAAAATCCGGTAAAATATAACAAAGTACTTAAAATAATCAAAGTGAACATCAATGGCAAATGCACTATTGTATGCCAGTAGCAAAGAAGTGTGTTATAGCTTTAATGAAGTACGGATATCTACCTAGTTCAGACAATACTGCAATATTGGTACTTTTCTTATTAGTTCACAATATGTATCTACAAAATTTTATATCGAGTTTCTCAAACTCCAAGTCTTTAAAAAATTCATACAATTTTTTATCTGATTGACTTTTTGAAAGAGTCAAAGACACAGGGCGAAAGTGCTTGTATCCATCAGACACATATCTGCGTATTCGCTATGTAAACGTAACACTTTGAAATACGCAGTATACACAGTGAACGTTTTTCAGCGCATACAAACATTATGAATACTCAGAAAATATGCCGAAAAGTATTATAACGTACTATAAAAATCAAGAAAACGCACATATATTCTCTGTATATGTAACAGATACTCAGATTTCAGAATACTTTGAATATGCTCCATAGTTTCTGTATTATTCGTACTAATCTCGAAAACACCAGAATACGGGTGCGTTTGTTTTGTTTTTTTATAAAAATAAATACGCTTACATATTTTCTGTTTTCATTTGTAAAACAAAAACGAAATAATACGCCGTGCATATTAAACGTATTCGCAAGAAGAACTTAAAATACTTGGGCTGTTTTTCGGCGTTTTCAAGCCCTTTTTGCACTAAAATGTACATTTTGTGGTTCCGTTTTCTATGTTTAAAAGTGGTTATTGGATGAAAAAATTATTTAAGCAATTCCTTTAAACCTACAATATTGTTTAATTTCTTCAGTAAAAATGCATCCAACTCTGGTTTGATTTATAGATCAAAACCCTATTTGGGGTCATCTGACAACTTTGACCCTATGGAGACTTTTGTAGAGCTTAATAATCTTAACATTTAAGCAAGCAACAGCTTTTCTCTATCTGCAATAGTTTTCATTCAGATGAGGTGCGAAATAAATAAAAATATATACTTATGACAAGGGCTTATCCAAAATGCATCAACTTCCAAACTGATCCAATTGAGGAAAACAATTAAAGAACAGTTCTTAAAGGAATAAAAATAAAGAACATTGCTAAATAATTATTTATTTTTATTAAAATCTAATAATCATCTAACACCTGTTTCATTAAAAACCCGCGAAAAATGACGTTTGTGTGAAAACAAATTTCAGTGGTGTTTGCTAAATTAACTATGAGCCACCCAGAGTAAAAATATTTCTTTGCTTTAATGGTCATTTACACTGATTAATTTAGTAGTACTCTGTGTGACTAATTGTCGAATATGACAAAAACTACTCAAATGTGCCGGCTTTGAACATTTTCCCACCAAGTCACAAATTTATGGCACTTCGAGTTAATAAGACTGAGTATTATGCATCAAACCGGAAGACGTATAAGCTAGTCAGAAATCCGCACCCAATAACACGGAATGCAAAATTAAATTCCTTTTTTGGAATTTTCAATCTAAAAAATAATAAACATAGTTATTGTATTAATATAAATTATTTCAAGTATTTCCAGCTATGAAATGCTTTAAATGTAAAAAATTTGAATTAAAAATCAGGACTTCAGGCATATTTTAATTATTGGCGTCTATTCTATCACTAGAGGTCGCGTCCATCAAAACAAAATGACAGAAGCGCGGGAACCTGTCATTCTAATTTTCGCGAAACAAGACCCCCAATAAAAGCGGTGCATTGTCAACCAAACTTAACTTGAATACTTCAGCGGACAAATTTCATTCCCAGAAGCCATTATATTTACTTTGTCCTCAGTAGACAAATTTGATTTTGTTATTTTCTGCATTCGAAAATGAAAGTAGAAATATTCTCGAAAAAGGGTGCGTTCTGCGAGGTCCGCGTTCGAAGCAATTCACTTCCTTGTTCTGTTTGCAGGTTCGTCCTTTTTTTTCTTCAAAATTATGGGTATATATAAGAAAGTTACTTTATCTGCGGGAGCTTATCAGGTTTAACCTGTATCATATTATTCTAACATCACAATTGACAGCTTTAAACAAAGTCGACTGGTGTGCTACAGCAAGTCAGAATTGCTGACTCTTCCGGAGCACCTGCGTTCACTCTCGTTTCGACTGGAGTTCGCGTTGTTGATTGATATTCAGTTATTTTTGTGCTCATGTTTTACACGCTGTCTGTTTTTGTCCTGTTCTTGTTGGCATTTACCGGTTTTGTCTCTGCCCGTTCGGACTTTTGACATTCTGCTTCTTCCATTGGAAGGCACGTATGGGAAGGTAAGCAGTAACTTGTAAGAACCCACTGTTACGTTGCCAACGATCAATTTCAATAATATAATACTAAATTAGTTTTCTATATTCAACTTAAAGCCTTACAATTATGAAAAGTAAATAATTATATGGCACACAATGTCACAGGCCACAACACGTCATACATGTAATAATTCCCTGTTCCAATACAGATTCTACAAAAGATATTGTCAATAAATTAAAACTTTTACAAGGGGTATAATTGATATATTTTTAAATCGCATGCAACGAAAGAAATTATAAAAGATTAAATGTCTCGAATTATAGATTAAATACAACAGATAGGGGTTGCGTCACTTTTGAAATTCTACATGTAGCAAAATCTGTTTTAAAAAGTATGAATAGATAATAAAAATGCTATTTACTCTTTATTTACAGATTATGTAAAAAGAATATCAATATCTGGCAAAACACTTATACATGTAGCACAACCACAATGAAAAAAAAACAGATAATTTATATATTACACGCTTCACTTCATAACGTAGTATTAACTTTAAGCATGACTTTAAACATTTAAAATTTTCAGTGGCCATGCATCTTTTCGAAAAAAAAAACAAGAGGCTCCCAGGAGAGCATGAATCGCTTACTTAACTTACAATTCCTGAATCTTAGGCTATGAGGTAAAACGTCTTTTTTGACATTGTAAGAACCCAGCGGGTTGCTTGCTGGTGGCAAATATGCCCGAAGCAGTTCTAAGCTTTCGGTAAAAGTCCAATAAAAGCACACAGAAACCTGACATCGGGTCAGGGCATTTTGATTACAAAGCGATTGGAATGTGTTTTTGAATGGTGCAACCCTGTCATAATGAAAGCCGAGGTCGTCTGGCTAAAATGCAGAAAACTGACCGCAAACAATATTGGTTTTCCGTGTTTGGAACAATGTCACGTTCTTCGCAAGTTAAAATCAGGTCTCAGTAAAAGCAGGACCCGTAGAATCCCCATGCTGGAAGCTAACTTGCTTGCACATCCCTACCACCCATCACTTCTTTGTTCTAGTGTGTCAAAACTATCTTTCCAGTTGGAGGGGCTTGTGAGTTTGTTTGTTTTATGTCCAGTCAACAATATTTCAGTCATAATCAGGATAAGAAATAATTGAAACAACAAATTGAATTGTGTAGCCCCACCAAGGAAACAGCACCCATAACACAGACCCATGTATGTCATGCAAAAAAGGGCCAATGTTCGACCACAAAGAGCTTGTGAGTGGAGCATAAACTTAATAACGTAATTAACATTTTAGATAAAACTAACGCATTGAAGCGCTTGTCATTTAAATGAACTTTTTTGCTATCAAAACCTTATTATAATTTTCTACAGCTTGTAAGCTTAAAGGTATGCACATGAAAAACTAGAGTCCTATAATTATAGAAGGCATGTAATCGTGCTACTTGTGAGTAGAGCATTAACTAAATAACAGAATTGACATTTAAGATTAAACTAATGCATTGAAGTGCTTTGTGCATTCAGATGTTTTTTTTGCAATTAAAACCCAATAATAATTTTCTACAGCTTGTAATATTATTTTCACATTTAAGGTACAATACATGTAACTCTTAAAAATGGTCATTAAATAACTTCTGTCACATCAAGACTTTTTAGGGCTTAACAAGCTCAGCTATAATATAACTTTTTTCTTTAGTTCTATTGTCAGGCTGCAATTTGGATATGCTCAATAGTCAATTTTGATGTTCTAAGGGGAATAACTCCTATATTTCTTAGAAAAATAGAACAATCAACTTAATGTTTGTCCAATGACATATTCATTTGCAGCAAAAAAATGTCTCATTCTTCTTCAAACACAATATATACAGTGTATTTGATTGCAATTGCTGTGTCTAGAATTTGATTCAAATTTTATTCCTAAAAGTCATGGACGTAAGTATAAAAGGCAAACAAAATAGACTGGTTTGATTATTTTGAGGTTAGCAATGTTCAATACATGTACGGGCTTTATCTTAAATCAAAGTTTGTCGCAAACATCCTTTGGTTAAATGAGTCTAAATCTATTGTCTTCGGAATGGAAAGGTTTATCTTTAGTTTTGTTTTTGATTTCAATTTTACATAACCATGCATTAAAAGCACTGCAGAAACCTGTAAGATAACTTCCCTACGTACGGAATCCTGTCAGACAATTTGTTCACCCTTTTTTCCATTTCTGATATGTATTTCTGTAACTGTTGTAAAATATTTCCAGGAATAAGAGAAAAGTCTATATAGTTATCAAGAATTTTTTGGACTTTTAGAGGGTTGATCATTAGAATAGGATCAACATAAAACCGAGGACAAACACCGTTATATCGCTCTTCTAGTTTTTGATAACGAATTCAGTGGCATGTCTAATTCATATGCTTTATCATATTTTGAAACGGAAATTCCAATTCCACCAGTTGAAACATCATTACCAGTGTTAAAGTCTTTTAACCAAGTATCAACATCACCTAGTTTGCGATCTAAATACAGCTTAACAATCATGTGGGCAATGTCGGATACCGAAAGATTTTTGTTTGGGGGTGATTTCAGGATAATCGAATTTCTTGCGAGGAAAACGTTAATTTGATATATTATGTCTTCGAGATATTTGTTATTTGGGTACATATCAAAAACACAACGGATATTTTCGACAGCACGCACAAGAGTTCCTGTAAGTTCGTTTTCATATAAAGAAAATGTTACCATACTCAACAGTCTGGTTAAGTATCCGTTAATATGAGTAGAAATATATTCCAGTTGGTCATAATGATCCAAGGAAGCCGTAACAATATCTTTACTATTGTCACTTTTTGGGGGAATTCTTAAATCTATGTGCAATAATTCCGTAACTGCCTTCTTTATATGAACTTCTTTGCATTGCAAAATGCGATAATAAAAAGATACGTTTTCATCGTTCACTTTATGCAACGGGAAAGTGTTATAGTCACTATAGAAAAAGTGGCGAATGGCTTTGTTTAGAACGCAACATTCAATCTCTTTAAGCATAATTAATATAAATCGCATTGGTGTCATTTCGTCCCACTCTTTGATATCCCATTCTTCAACCAGCCACATAAATAATGTTTTTATATGGAATGAACTCAAAAGTTCACATGATCTGGAATAGAATAATTTCTTAAAAATATATTTTGCTATGCCATAGCACTGTCTCATTATGGGTGTTAATTGATGAAAAAATTGGATCTCTACCATTGAAAAAGAAAGGCGAAACTGTTTCAATTTTGATTTAGACAAAGAGTTTCCTGTTGGCACCAAGAACAATGAAATATTTTGCACCACAGAGTTTCTCCGTTTTCTTGAAACAACACTTTCTTTGTCATAAGGAAAACGTTCTGCCCAATAAAGAACTTCAGAGGGCCACGTTCTAAGTCGCAGACAGGGAACTGTATCATATTCATTGACAACGCCCTTGCCGGGAACAGACGGACTTGTAGTTGGATTTAATTTATCTTTGGAAAATTCAAAATACATGTAACTTGCATTTACAACGTTTTCTTTGAATTGTTTTGGAATTATCAGAAATTCTTCTTCGACCGTGTCCCATTCAAATACACTATTATTAAAAATGTCATCAAATTTTTGCTCAAGATATTTCTTATTATCACGCATCACATAAATACTGCCAAAGATAGGGCACTCACTCGGCTTCCAATACATATTGCCCTTATGCTCATTGTCATTGAAACACACTGAAATGCCATTCAATTCAAACATATAATCCACATCAGTATCTTTTCCTTGTGGGAGGATACGAGTTTGTGATTCTACTCGACTTCCAGCTCTGTGTTGTATAATTTTATCACTTGTTCGACTATCCCTCCAGATCTGATGGTGCGCTATTCGAATATCATAGACTTCTTGTTGCGATTTATCTAAAACCTTTAGATATCTAGTCAAAAATCTATCTAGGTTATCTTTTCTTTCGCTTTTTTGATTTTCTATTGATGTTGACAGCGATTGAATCATCATTTCATTTTCTTCCTACAACAAAGATATAACTACAAAATATGTTTTGACCCAAGAAACAAGAAAATGTGTATCTTTATTTTTATTTTACAAATATATTAATATAATATACTTAAGCTTAAGATATCTTTTTTATAATCTTATTGATTTAATGCTAAAATATATTAGAAAAAATCATGAACAGTTGTGATTCACACCAAACTACTGCACCTACGGGAATGTCTGGTATGCATGTACATTCAATTTCGAATTCGGCCATGGATAATAAAACGGACGTAGTTGATAATAACTGGAAACAGTTGACAATGAAAGTGATTATAAAAATTCATAAAAAAACCTTTAAAATCATATCAATAAATTTCAGCATTATAATGTTTAAGTATATAAAAAAAGACAACAAAGGTTCAGACAATAAATTTATGATAATTTATTATTACAGAAGGAA
Organism: Arcuatula senhousia; assembly: GCA_963971305.1. Lineage (NCBI taxonomy): Eukaryota > Metazoa > Mollusca > Bivalvia > Mytilida > Mytilidae > Arcuatula > Arcuatula senhousia. The sequence continues at coordinate 28,822,770 of OZ020310.1, read as the reverse complement.
CGAGTACTGATTGTGACGGCAGCCGTCACAGATGTTCCCCAAAGGAACAAGATGTACCTTAGAGCGGCAAAAATATTGCCTTTTGGGGGGATATTTTTTTAGTACTAATCAAGCTCTAAAATCCTACCAAGTTTCAAGGTCCTTTCCCCTAGGTTACTCAGCTATAGCAATGTCCTATATAATGAACTTTCGCTGTTTACTCAGAAACGGCAGCCATTTTGTTAATTCCGAAAACGTTGTGCACACCTCTGATGTGGAATATTACTCGGAACATCAAAATCAACCAGATTAACAATTTTAATCAAAATTGGGATTCTTAAATTTTGGCGGCCATCTTGGATTTAGAAATTTCAAGTTCTGGCATTTTATGGAAAAACTGTAAATATCTCTTTAGAACTTTTTAAATATTTTTGTAGTACTTATCAAGCTCTATAATACCACAAAGTTTCAAGGTGCTCATTACTTGGGTAACCGAGACATGATAATGTCCTATATAATGTACTTTTGCTATTTTGAAAAATTCGAAGTCCTAATGAACACCTCTGATGTGGAGTATTACTCGAAGCATCAAAATCTACCGGCATATTAATTTGTATCAAAATCCAAGCACTTTTAAATTTTGGCGGCCATCTTGGATTTTAAAATTTCACATTTTGTCATTTTACGGAAAAACCGTAAATATCGCTTAAAATTTGTTTTTTGATATTTTGTAGTACTCATCAAGCTTTATAATCATACCAAGTTTCAAGGTCCTCACCACCTAGGTTACCGAAATATAGCAATGTCCTATATAATGAACTTTCGCTGTTTACTAGGAAACGACGGCCATTTTGAAAATTACGAAAACGTTGTGCACACCTCTGATATGTGCTTTACCACTGTGGAAAGTTTTATAAAGGTCAATCTTAACATCTCTTCGGATATACCCGGACAAGCATTTTTTAGAGTGAGGAAGAAGAAGAAGAGTAGTAAGAAACGGAGTAAAAACAATATGTTCCCGAACTTCGTTTGGGGAACATAAATATCGCCAAGGGATCAAAAGATCTGAACAATCACTTATTATTAGTAATAATTTTTATTTGACATTGGTCTTGATTCATTTTTGATAAACAAAATGTCCATATTACTTTCAATGTTAGAAAAAATGGAAAAATGAAATACAATTTCTTACCTTTTGTTGTGCCATGGGTCAATTTCAATATGTATTTAGAAATTTACATAAACGTTTATGACTTTAAGACATTTAATCATTGGCATTACGTTTGAATGTTGCTGGTGTTTTATTTATAAGTTAATTGTTACGATTCTAAAAATTACCTTATATTCATCGTCATATGAAAAACCATTATTTAGAACTTGCCATGCATAAGGCATTCAGTTTAGAATTTCCAATAGAACTTGTGTGCCAAAATTCAAAACAGGGAAGTACCCGGAGATTTATAGGAATTTCTTGCATATTTCCAGTTCAACAAATTACGTGTGTTACTATAAAAAGAAACAGAGAAGTTCTGTACTTATTTGTTTCTGTCTTGAGACAACATTTATTAATCTATAAATCTTTTAAATTTCAAAATTGTCAAAACCTTAAGGTTCTTTCTATTCTAGAAATAGGTTGATCTTAGTCATTATTTGGACTCTAGTACGCAATGTTTTATATCATTGTGTTACGTTTTGTATATTCATGTAGTGTTTGGCATTTTAAATGTTTGGTACAACACCTCTGATGAGTCTAGAATAGACGAATTGTGCGTCAGGTGTAGCAAATTTAATTGTCTTGAACTTTGTTGTAATTTCTACTTTATATTTAAGAAACACTATCGTCAATTCCCCAAAGGACATCATTGATATCCCAGGGTTAAAAATTGGGCACAGTATCTTCGACTGAAGGGTATAACCCCCCTAAAAAAGAGCTTGTGGTTGAAATGTCACGTTAGCATAAGTAAAAAAAAAACAAAGTGAATTGTGTAGACCACCAGGACTCAGCATCAAAACACAGGCCCATATATGTCATGCAAAAGGGCCAATATAGAAGGAAAACGAACCAACTCACAAGACCCTTAACGCACCAAATACCAATGCACCCAGACAGTGACGAAACTCCAAAAATTTCGCACAATCTGGAACCCTTACCTAAGGTGACTGACAATGAAGAACTTTTACCTGAAATGAAGCCATACTAGTTGGAACACTTACCTGTGTGGGAGTTAGCCAACCCTTACCCAGTTTCACATAAGCAAACCTTATCTATCGAAGAAAGGGAACTGTAAATTTTGAAGACAACTAGAAAATAGGCGATGCAAAAAAATTAAGCTTATGTGGTGCACTTCTTGGCGGTCCACAAAGGTATCTTGTACGTGCATGCAGCTTGGCCCTCTCCACACACGTTGACCCACATTGTTTTCTGTCAGCTTTTCTGCCTGACGACCCCGGCATTCAATATCACAGGGCTGTCCCATTCAACCACATGGGGCACACATCCAAGTTGCTTTATGGTCTTAGCGAGTCGACCCGATGTTTCTGAGCGCTCTTTTACCGACAAGCTTAGCTCTGCTGCGGGCCTATTGGCCCCACACAGGACGTTCCAGGTGTCCCTTAAATTCACATATTAGTGTGACAGTCTACATCAGTTTTCCCGTGGACCATATTTTACTTTTCTTTGTAAATCATACCTTGTCCTATGCCAACCTCTTTTCATTTGTACTTTGGTCTTCTGTTGCAAACGATGTAATTTTATCTCTATTATTTTCATTTTAAAACAGCTTTTTTATCTTTAGAAGAATCTGTATTTAGTTTCAAACTGTGGTCTTGTTCAATTTTTTCCGTTATGTCATCCTTCTTATGTCTCTTTTTTGGACATTAAGATTGATTCTCCAAGTTCGGTAATTTTGTAATTTTTTATTCTCCATTTGGTTAATTTGGTTCCCCAGTTTGCCAATCGTCAACTTCCCCTTATTGTGTAGCAACATTCCGTCCGCTCCAGCTTATGGAGTTTACGTATCTCAATTGATTCGTTACTCCAGAGCATGCGGGACTTACATCGATTTCCTTAGCAGAGCGACACGTCTGACACAAAAATTGCTCACACAGGGTTATGTTGCTCCTCGATTGCTGCCTTCACTCAAGAAATTTTACGGAAGACATCATGCACTTATAGACAAATATGGGATTTCGATCTCTCAGATGAGTGCAGATGTTGGTTTGTCATAGGGTGTTGATTTGTCTTCCTTTACCAAATTTGACACGCTGAATGGACTATTGGCAACGCGACGGGTGTGCTATAGCAAGCAGGAACTGCTTACTCCTCCGGAGCACCTGAGTTCACTCTTGTTTCGACTGGAGTTCGCGTTGTTGATTGATATTCAGTTGTTTTGTGTTTCCATGTTTTACATGTTGTCTGTTTTTGTCCTGTTCTTGTTGGTGTTTGCTGGTTTTGTCTCTGCCCTTTCGGACTTTTGACATTCGGATACCCCATTGGTACCTCTGCTTCTTGGTATTTTTGGTTATACTGTTCTATGCTCTTCATATTCATACAGTGTTTGGCATTTTCAATATTTTTGGTAGAGCGCCTCTGATGAGTCTTGAATAGACGGAACGCGCGTCAGGCGTAGCAAAATTTATTGTCTGGAACTTTGTTGTCATTTGTATTTCCAGTTTAAGTTGTCAAAACGAGTTTTATTCAATTGGCATAGTTTGCTTATTCATCCTTTTATAATAATTTTAATGTTCATTCCCATGATATAGTCCTATTTGCACTGCTTATGAGTATATAGCAGCAACTAACTTTCAATAAGTTCGCATTTAAATCAAGATAAACCGTTACCTATAAATCGAAATGTATTGTTACAGTTGTTTCTTTATGAATTAATCTGCATTCTATCCTTTTTTATTTCATATTGTGTATAAAGCAAAATTTCAATTTGTCCATCTCATGTGTATATACATGAAATCAGAAACGCATAAGATCAAATGTTTTATTTTAGAGTTCTAATTGACGTTTCCTTCATATTGACCAAACTACAAACGAAACTTTTTTTTATCTTTGTTTGCTTCTATACATTTAATTATTTGTACATGGGGGTCTTCTCTTGCACACGATTTAATTTCATCTTTATTGTAGCCATTATTCAACAGCCTTTTTATTGACAATATCTTTAGAAGAATCTGTATTTAATTTCAAACTATGGTCTTGTTAAATTTTCAAAAATGCAAGGCCAAATATAAAATTTGATCATACTGGATATTTTGAATGTTACTTTATACACGATTAACAATAAAAGTTGTTTGCTGCTCTTATGATAGTGTATGTTATAAAAAGATGCTATAAAGATATGAAATACTAAAAAAAATGATAAATATTGATCTGGATGGACAACAGCTATAATATAAAAATAAAAAAATTATGCAATTCATACAAAACATATAAAATAATGTTTGAAAAAAGCTCACATATTCGGACATACCTCATCCATTTTTCTTTCGGACTTACCATGATTGTAACAGTTTGTTTTAAGACAGCTTGTGACCAAATGTTACGTCGTCTTGGATACTCTTTAAGTATCTCTAAAAATGATTATACATATCATTTTGAATTAAGTACAAAAAATTCAGACATAAAAATTGGTGAGATTTGACACAGGCTTACACTGGACTACCATAATTGGATTTACCAAGAGGCTCCCAGGAGCCTGAATCGCTCACCTGACATATGTGCCTGAGGTAAAGGTTATTAGGCAAAATCTATTTGACATTGAAAGGGTCATAAGTTTAATAAGGGGGCCATCTGACAATATGGTGTATCTTAAGGTGCTGATTACTTTTGTTCTCAATCAAAATTCAAAAATCTGTCACTCTTTTTGAGTTGTTAGCAAACAAATGCAGTTTAACCCAATGTTCTATTTTTAGCCACAGCGGTCATGTTTTACAACAAATCAAAAATCCCCACATCAGCTCTATACACCTAATGCTAATAAACAACAATACCAAGTTTGGTTCCAATTGGACTGAAAGTGTCAGAGGAGTTAACGTTTTCAGTGTAATGAGGAAATGCTTTTTAAAAGCTCAACTTTGACGTTCTAAGGGCAATTACTCCTCAAAGAAAAAGTCCTACAACGTTGACCCTATATATATTTTGTAGATCTTGATGTGCTTAACAATATAAAATTTAAAATTCTCAAACATATTGTATAGTTTTCAAAATATTGAGCTCAACAGGTGCAAAATTTGCAAACAATCCACAAGGGCAATAACTCCTACATGGTTTGTTGGATTTTCTTCAAAATTTCAGTGCTGGAAGATCTTGAGGTGCTGATCACTTTTGTTCCCATTCAAAATTTTAAAATCTGTCACCGTTTTTGAGTTATTTGCGAAAAACTGCCATTCACCCGTATGTTCTACTTTTAGTCACAGCAGCCATGTTTTACGACCAATCAAAAATCCCCACATCATTTCTATACACCTAATGCTAATAAACAACTATACCAAGTTTGGTTCCAATTGAACGTTAAGTGTCAGAGGAGTTAACGTTTTCAATGTAATGAGGAAATGCTGTTAAAATGCTCAATTTTGACGTTCTAAGGGCAATTACTCCTAAACGGAAAGGTCCTACAACGTTGACTCTATTACATATTTTGTAGATCTTGATGTGCTTACATGTAACAATATGCAATACAAATGACAACAAAGTTCCAGACAATAAATTTTGCTACGCCTGACGCGCGTTTCGTCTATTCAAGACTCTTCAGAGGCGCTCTACCAAAAATATTGAAAATGCCAAACACTGTATAAATATGAAGAGCATAGAACAGTATTACCAAAAATACCAAACTGGGGAACCAAATTATTACTAAGATAATCAACCTATGTCTGGGGTAGGAAGAACCTTAGGGTTTAGACAATTTTGAAATTTAGACGGATAATTTAAAGCTTTGATGTATTCTCCAACTCAAAAAGTGTTGGTGCCGGAGCGGGCTAACCTCGGGGAATTTACACTCCACCAGCAGTGCTAACCTTCACGTGTGTTCGAAATACAAATGACAACAAAGTTCCAGACAATAAATTTTGCTACGCCTGACGCGCGTTTCGTCTATTCAAGACTCTTCAGAGGCGCTCTACCAAAAATATTGAAAATGCCAAACACTGTATAAATATGAAGAGCATAGAACAGTATTACCAAAAATACCAAACTGGGGAACCAAATTATTACTAAGATAATCAACCTATGTCTGGGGTAGGAAGAACCTTAGGGTTTAGACAATTTTGAAATTTAGACGGATAATTTAAAGCTTTGATGTATTCTCCAACTCAAAAAGTGTTGGTGCCGGAGCGGGCTAACCTCGGGGAATTTACACTCCACCAGCAGTGCTAACCTTCACGTGTGTTCGAAATACAAATGACAACAAAGTTCCAGACAATAAATTTTGCTACGCCTGACGCGCGTTTCGTCTATTCAAGACTCTTCAGAGGCGCTCTACCAAAAATATTGAAAATGCCAAACACTGTATAAATATGAAGAGCATAGAACAGTATTACCAAAAATACCAAACTGGGGAACCAAATTATTACTAAGATAATCAACCTATGTCTGGGGTAGGAAGAACCTCAATTTAAATTTCTCAAATATCTTTTATAGCTTTCAAGATATTGAGCTAAACAGGTGCAAAATTTGCAAAAAATCCCCAAGAAGAACAATAACTCCTACATCGGTTGTTGGATTTTCAGGGTAAGTAGATCTTGATGTACTGATCACGTTTACCCATGCCAAAATTTTGATATCTGTAGCCGTTTTTGAGTTATTTGCAAAAAACTGCATTTTATCCCAATGTTCTATTTTTAGCCACGGCGCCCATGTTTTACAACAAATCAAAAAAAAACCCACACCAGTTCTGAGCACCGAATGCTAATAAACAATCGTACCAAGTTTGGTTTCAATAAGATTTATGGTGTCAGAGGAGTTAACGCTTTAAAAAGTGGACAGACGACGGATGCCATATGATGACAATAGCTCACCTGACCTGAAAACGAATTGCAAATTCTAACGTAAACTTGAGATAATGATTGTATTTAATCTTCAATTACTAAAATATAAACCCATTGAAAGCAGAAATGATATTTCATCAATTCCAAATTTAATCATATTTTGTCAAACAAAACACTGTACTCCCACTTCCACTCATGAACAAATTTGTTTTCAAAAAGTCTTTTATTTGAGGATGGAGTACAACCGTGGACTGACACAGATCGTTAAGATGTATGCAATCAAACGTTTGTAGTATTTCCTTACTTTCCATATACTCAAGAGTATCTAGGATATCGGAATCTGCGGCTCTGAAGAAGTTTCTTCTATAATGGTTATAAATATTTCCTGTATGGCATTTGATGTTTGGAGTAGTCATAGTTATATTTGGGATTTTTTCCTCGAAGTTCTCAATTCTTTTACCAATACCTTTGATATTTGCACTATCTAAGTCGTGTATAAAAAAGGGAACATCAGCTCCAACCTTCGCCCCGATCCAGGCCAATTCAGTGGAAGACATTCCTAGTCGGCAAATGTCATTTGTCATTCTCAGAAATGTAGCAGCATTTGAAGCTCCTCCCCCTAAGCCGGCTCCTTCTTTAATTTGTTTGTCAACACAAACTTTATGTCTCTGAAAAAAGCATTTAAGTGAATCCGTATCAGAAACGTGTTTCAATAAATTATTGAATGCAATTGAAATAATATTCTCTCTTAAAGCACATGAAAAATTTCCTTCGATTTGCAAACCATCGAAGTTTAAACAGTTGGTTGTTTGTTCAAATTTTATCTCGTCATATAGATGTAGCAATCGAATAAACCGGGATGAAATCTCGTGATAGGAACCACGTTTTCCTGTTACTTTCAGATATATATTAATCTTAGCGTGCGATTTCATGATTTTCTAATTAAAATGGTCTTAAACAATTAGACTTGCATAGAGGATATTTTTATTTCTTATGGTCTTTGAGTAATAAAATTACATTTAATATATGAATAATATACACTTACAGAAGGGCTATTAATATAATGTTACGAAAATTTCCAGCACCTACAAAACAGATCATTATGTATACCATATATTTTAGGTACTATTATATATATTTTTTTATTTCTATATTTGTTTGTTTTTAATTTTGTATATCGCTTTCTTTGGAAAATATTACATGTCTGTGGAGAAATATTTACGTATTATTGAAAAACTCCACAATTTTATCATAGTGTTCTTTATTCTTGACATTTTTTATATGTTATTTTGGCGGCTCATGACACATACTGAATTACAATGAACTATATTTTTTTTAATCGAAAAAACATAAGTCGCATGCAACATAAAAACAAATGCAAATTGAGGTTTTTAAATAATTACAAAACTGGGATGACCAATCTCAAATGTCGGAGGAAAAACAACAAAACACATATTATTGAGTTAATTTATTGCTTTACGCCAATATACCACGATCATGAATATTAACCGATGAAAAATAGAGGTAGCAATGAATCTGTGAGATACTGCTCACTCAGTTTAGCCCGCTACCCCCAACATTAACTATGTCAGTAAACAGGAAGTAGATATCCAACAGATCTTATTTCGGTTCGCGTCATAAAGGACCTTATACTGAAGCCATATACATGATATACCAAATTGCAAGCCACTTTGATCTGTTCACGCTCAAAATTTCAATTAATGTTAAAAATTGACTTAGTGAGTAACAGAAGTAAATATCCGACAGAGCTAATTTGAATCCTTACAATAAAGGACCTCACACTACAGCCATATACCAAATTTCATGCCACTGTGATATGTAGTTGCTCAGAAAATAGTTTCGAAAATTTTCAACATTTTTTTCGTTTTTTTCGCTTTCCAATTTATTGATATCAAATTGTTCTGCTGTAAAATGCTTACAGATCGAAAATTTAAAGAGACGTATTTGAAAAAAAAGTGCAGTGCACAAACAAGGGAAAAATGTAGATATGCTAATTAAATGTAACTGTCAGATTAAAATCTAAGAGAAATATATATAGGTTGATCAACTATGATTTTTAAGCGAAATAAATCGCGTTTATTTCTGAGTCTTGTTTACGCGATTTATTTCGCTTAAAAATCATAGTTGATCAACCTATATATATTTCTCTTAGATTTTAATCTGACAGTTACATTTAATTAGCAAATCTACATTTTTCCCTTGTTTGCGCACTGCACTTTTTTTTCAAATACGTCTCTTTAAATTTTCGATCTGTAAGCATTTTACAGCAGAACAATTTGATATCAATAAATTGGAAAGCGAAAAAAACGAAAAAAATGCTGTTAAAGAACAATATTTTTTACGATCTACTTTTCCGTTCTCATTATACGTGTTTTTAAAAGATAAACGTACTTTATACGTATTAAAGTATATGCAAATTGTTTGTACCGTTTTTAGAAAACTCTTAAAGAAGGCGTCCATATATAATTTTAACTATATCTTTAATATTGTATCAGATCATATTTCCAACCTTAGAGAATTGTTTTTATAGGACATCATGCTTTGTTCATGTTTTTTTCTAAGGGGCAATTTCTTATCGCTGTAAGAGATTCAGTTGGTAGGTGCAAGCAAATTTAAGGTTCCTGACTTTTCATGTCATACGATTTTAGTTCAGTTAGTTTTGCCAGCTTTAAAAATATCCATTGAAAGTTGGTAACAGTTATAGTCGTTCAAGAGGTGCAATATAACCGCTCATAGATTCAATTAAGGGTCATAATTGTTTTGGATCTGTATACCATTCGCAAATTTAAATCATTTTTTGTTGATTTTGTGACAAGCGAGGAAATAAAAAATTCAAAATATGGGTTTTGCACAAAGCAATGTAATTTGAATCGTATAATCGGTCCCTGTTTTGAACAATTAGATAATTTTCTTCTTATATACTCCATTTGGCGTGAGGAGTATATTTTGTTAATAATAATGATAAATCATGGTACTTTTCGTGCTTAAATTTCGTCTTTACAATGAAGATGTTTTTTTCACGTTTAACCGGATTACTTTTCAACGTTTCTTGTACCCGTTTGATCTTAGTATTGTGATGTTCTTTTTACCACACAGGTTTTGTACTAGCGGTTGTAATAGTTTTTTTTTATATTATTCTCTTTTCTTATCTGAAGTTTGAAGATATAGAATAGTCCCAAAAGTGCCGCCTTAACGATGACGGAAATCTTGTTCCTAAAATTCATTCGCCTTTCAATCTGACGATGCTAGCACTTATTGGGATTCAAAAACCCCAATCTTTGCCGACACATAAAATTTACAGAACAAGATAACTTATCTTTGATTAAAAATATACTAACCTTCAAAATATCGGATTTTTTTTTCAATAACAGTGTTTTATTTAATTACGAAGAAAACAAGAAGCAATAATTTGTACTAAAGCTACTCGTGTCAAGCAAAGAAGAGAGATATTCGTAAGCTGTTACACTCTAGAAAAGTCTGTGCATAAGCAAATGAAATCAAAAATTTTGTATTAATAAACCATAGATTTTGAAGTGCTTAAAATAATTGATAATTAATTGTTCGAATGTTTATATTTCTTAGAAAATTTGGCTTTCAAAATTATACACTGGTTTTTATTACTTGTTGCATTGATTAGCTAAAGATGTCGTTTCTTTATGAAGTAATGGTGTTTCATACTCCAATGATATGCAGACTGTCATTTCTCTCAGCAATGAACTTAGACTTCGGGGTTTTTTTTTCGTTTCAGGTAGAAGCCATTCTCATGATTCGTTCGCTTTTCTATCTTAAATGTTTGTTTTCATGTATTGCAAACTGCAAACGGGGAGTATATCATGAATATTAATAATTTTAATTCTATCAGTCACAAATTAAATGATCATTTATTTGACAAATGCTTGCATATGGTTGGAAACAACGCAATATTAAAAGGTATTCTTATTCTATACAAGGGACGTTTTTTTATACTTGTGGTCAACAACGGAGTGACGCACGAGGATAAAGTTGCCGTTCCTATTTTTTGGAAGCAACGCCTCGTGTTCTCTCGATAAACAAGATTCCGAAATAAACGCGATGTATTTTGCTTACAAATCACAGTTGATCAACCTTTATATATTTCTCTTAGATGTTCAAGCTGATTCAATTAGCACATCTACATTTTTCCCCTTGTTCGTGCATTGCAACTTTTATCAAGAAGCAGAGGTACCAATGGTGTTTCCGAAAGGGCAGAAGCAAAACCAGTAAACACCAACAAGAACGAAAAAAAAACAGAATTTTCGACATTTTTGGTCAATTGTTGAAATTTATTGTAATCCTTTTCTCAGCAAGTACTTATTACAGTGACTTTGAAAATTTGGATATGGCTTCAGTGTGAGGTCCCTTATGGCGAGTTTTTAAATAAGGTCTGTTGGATATCTACTTCCTGTTTACCGATTTATAAATACCAAGACATTCTTAACATTACTGGTCAATTGTTGAAAATTTTCGAAACTATTTTCTGAGCAACTACATATCACAGTGGCATGAAATTTGGTATATGGCTGTAGTGTGAGGTCCTTTATTGTAAGGATTCAAATTAGCTCTGTCGGATATTTACTTCTGTTACTCACTTAGTCAATTTTTACATTAATTGAAAATTTTTGAAACAGTTTTCTGAACGTTTACAGATCAAAGAGGCTTTCAATTTTGTATATCATGTATATGGCTTCAGTATGAGATCCTTTATGACGCGAACCGAAATTAGATCTGTTAGATATCAACTTCCTGTTTACCGAAATAGTTAATGTTTGGGGTAGCGGGGTAAACTGAGTGAGCAGTAGCTCACAGATTCATTGTTACCTCTATTTTTCATCGCTTTATATATTCATGCTCGTAGTATATTAGCGTAAAGCAAAAACTTAACTCATTAATATGTATTTGGTTGTTTCTCCTACGACATTTCAAATTGGTCATCCCAGTTTTGTAATTATTTAAAAACCTCATTTTGCATTTGTTTTTATTTGCATGCGATATTTTTTCGATTTAAAATTAATATAGTTCATTGTAATTCAGTATGTGTCATTAGCCGCCAAAATAACATATCATAAAATGTCAAGAATAAAGAACACTAAAATTGTGGAATTTTTCAATAATACGTAAATATTTCTCCACAGACATGTAATATTGACAGAAGAAATCGATATGCAAAATTTAAAACGAACAAATATAGAAATTAAAAAAATATATATAATAGTACCTAAAATATATGGTATACATAATGATCTGTTTTGTAGGTGCTGGAAATTTTTGTAACATTTTATTAATAGCCCTTCTGTAAGTGTATATTATTCATATATTAAATGGAATTTTATTACTCAAAGACCATAAGACATAAAAATATCCTCTATGCAATTTCAAGTCTAAATGTTTAAGACCTTTGGAATTAGGAAATCATGAAATCGCACGCTAAGATTAATATGTATCTGAAAATAACAGGAAAACGTGGTTCCTATCACGAGATTTCATCACGGTTTATTCGATTGCCACATCTATATGACGAAATTTGAACAAACATCAAACTGTCAGAACGACAGTTTGCAACTCGAAGGAAATTTTTCTTGTGCTTTCAAAAAGAACACTATTTCAATTGCATACAATAACTTATTGACACACGTTTCTGATACGGATTCACTTAAATGCTTTTTTTCAGAGACATAAAGTTTGTGTTGACAAAAAATTAAAGAAGGAGCCGGGTTAGGTGGAGGAGCTTCAAATGCTGCGACATTTCTGAGAATGACAAATGACATTTGCCGACTAGGAATGTCTTCCACTGAATTGGCCTGGATCGGGGCGAAGGTTGGAGCTGATGTTCCCTTTTTTATACACGACTTAGATAGTGCAAATATTAAAGGTATTGGTGAAAAAATTGAGAAATTCGAGGAAAAAATCCCGAATATAACTTTGATTACTCCAAACATCAAATGCCATACAGGAAATATTTATAACCATTATAAAAGAAACTTCTTCAGAGCCGCAGATTCCGATATCTTAGATACTCTAGAGTATATGGAAAGTGGGGAAATACTGAAAACGTTTGATTGCATACATCTTAACGATCTGTGTCAGTCCACGGTTGTACTCTATCCTAAATTGAAAGACTTTTTGAAAACTAATTGGTTCATGAGTGGAAGTGGGAGTACAGTGTTTTGTTTGACAAAAGATGATTAAATTAGGAATTGATGCTTTCAATAGGTTTATTTTGTAGTTTAATGTGTAAAAAAAGATAAATACAAACATTATCTCAAGTTTACTTTACAATTTGCAATTCGTTTTTTTAATCCAATTATGGTAGTCTAGTGTAAGCCTGTGTTTTTCACCAGTTTTTGTGTCTTTATTTTTTTTTCACTTGATTTAAAATGATACGTTTAATCCTTTATAGAGACACTTAAACAGTATCCAAGACGACGTGGTCAAAAGGCGTCTTCAAACAAACTGTTACAATTACGGTAAGTCCGAAAGAAAAAATGGATGACGTATGTCCGAATATGTGGGATCTTTTCAAACATTATTTTATATGTTCTGTTTTGAATTGCTTAATTTGTTTATTTTTAATTCTACATTTTTTTTCCAAAACATCTTATAAAGATAAGATTTGTTACACTTTGGATCAAGTTTGAAGTATGCTTGATTTCGTTAATGACAACATATTTGTCACATTTGGAGGAGAGATCTTTCAACAACAAGTCAGCATTCCTATTGGCACTAATTGTGTTCCTCTCTTTTTACCGACTTGTTTTAAACTCTTTGATTAGTGTTTGGCTGGTTTATGTACTGAGATGATCACCCTAGCATCCCTGATATGTCATCACAAACCTGTTGTGTTTTGTGTATCTACCGGACCCAAAGACCGCAATGGAAGAGGGAGGTTTGGCGCACCTTGAAACCTGGTTTAACCCACCATTTCTTTTTAAATGCCTGTACCAATCAGGACCTATGCGGTCTTCACTTTTTCCCGGTATGTCTTCCTTGTTTTTCTAGTCTTATGGACATTTGATATTGATTCTCCAAGTTCGGTAATTTTGTTATTACCTTTATTAGCTGTTGTCCATCTCTATCAATTTTTTATCATTTTTTTTCATATATATAGCATCTATTTATAATTCTATTATAAGAGCAGCAAACAACTTTTATTGTTAATCGTGTATATAGTAACATTAAAAAAATATCCAGTTTGATCGAATTTTATATTTGGCCTTGCATTTGTGAAAATTTAAGAAGACCACAGTTTGAAATTAAATACAGATTCTTCTAAAGATATTGTCAATAAAAAGGCTGTTTTATAATGAATACAATAAAGATAAAATTAAATCGTGTGCAAGAGAAGACCCCCATGTACAAATAATTAAATGTATAGAAGCAAACAAAGACAATAAAGTTTCGTTTGTAGTTAAGTCAGTATGAAAGAAACGTCAATTAGAACTCTAAAATAAAACATTTGATCTCATGCATTTCTGAATATATACACAAGATATTGACAAATTGAAATCTTGCTTTATACACAATATGTAAAAAATACATACCGGAACAATTTGAACTAGACCACAGTTTGAAACTTAATACAGATTCTTTTAAAGATAAAAAGGCTGTTATAAAATGAAAACAATAGCGATAAAATTACATGTGTCGTTTGCATCACAAGTCCCGTGTACAAATGAAACGAAAAGAGGTTGGCATAGGACAAGGTATGATTTACAAAGAAAAGTAAAATATGGTCCACGGGACTGCCACACTAATATCTGAATGCGAGGGACACCTGATACGTCCCGTGTGGGACCAATAGGCCTACAGCAGAGCTAAGCTTGTCGGTACATATAAAAGAGCGCTCAGAAACCTTGCATCGGGTCGGGTCGCTTAGTCCATATATCAACATTGATGTGTGTCTTATGTGGTTGAATGGGACAGCCTTGTGAAATTGAATGCGGGGATCGTCAGGCAGAAAAGCTGACAGAAAACCATGTGGGTCAACGTGTGTGGAGAGGGCCAAGCTGCATGCACGTACAAGATACCTTTGTGGACCGCCAAGAAGTTCACCACATAAGCTTAATTTTTTTTGCATCGCCTATTTTCTAGTTGTCTTCAAAATTTACAGTCCCCTTGCTTCGATAGATAAGGTTTGCTTTGTGAAACTGGGTAAGGGTTGGCTAACTCCCAGACAGGTAAGTGTTCCAACTAGTATGGCTTCATTTCAGGTAAAAGTTCTTCATTGTCAGTCACCTTAGGTAAGGGTTCCAGATTGTGCAAAATTTTTGGAGTTTCGTCACTCTCTGGGTGCATTGGCATTTGGTGCGTTAAGGGTCTTGTGAGTTGGTTCGTTTTCCTTCTATATTGGCCCTTTTGGCCTGTGTTTTGATGCTGAGTCCTGGTGGTCTACACAATTCACTTTGTTGTTAGTTCTTGTCCTGAAATACAAATGACAACAAAGATTGAGAATGAAATATTGTTGACTGGACATTAAACAAACAACAACCTCCCTGGAACAATTTAGCCATTGCAACGGCCATGTTAGCCTACTCTTATCGAGCTCTTGCCGATCGGATCTTTTACTTATGCTAACGTGACATTTCAACCGCCAGCTCCTTTTTTAGGGGGGTTACATCCTTCAGTCGGAGATACTGTGCCCAATTTTTAACCCTGGGATATCAATGATGTCCTTTGGGGAATTGACGATAGTGTTTCTTAAATATAAAGTAAAAATTACAACAAAGTTCAAGACAATTAATTTTGCTACGCCTGACGCACAATTCGTCTATTCTAGACTCATCAGAGGTGTTGTACCAAACATTTAAAATGCCAAACACTACATGAATATACAAAACGTAACAAAATGATATCAAACATTGCGTACTAGAGGCCAAATAATGACGAAGACCAACCTATTTCTAGAATAGAAAGAATCTTAGGGTTTTGACAATTTTGAAATTTAAACGGATAATTTATGGTTTAATTAATATTGTCTCAAGACAGAAACAAATTAGTACTGAACTTCTCTGTTTCTTTTTATAGTAACACACGTAATGTGTTGAATTGGAAATATGCAAGAAATTCCTATTAATCTCCGGATACTTCCCTGTTTCGAATTTCTATTGGAAATTCTAAACTGAATGCCTTATGCATGGCAAGTTCTAAATAATGGTTTTTCATATGACGATGAATATAAGGTAATTTTTAGAATCGTAACAATTAACTTATAAATAAAACACCAGCAACATTCAAACGCAATGCCAATGATTAAATGTCTTAAAGTCATAAACCTTTATGTAAATTTCTAAATACATATTGAAATTGACCCATGGCACAACAAAAGGTAAGAAATTGTATTCCATTTTTCCCTTTTTTCTAACATTGAAAGTGATATGAACATTTTGTTTATCAAAAATGCATCAAGATCAATGTCAATTATGAAAGTTTAACTATAAATATCAATTAAAATTATTACTAATAATAAGTGATTGTTCATATCTTTTGTTCCCTTAGCGATATTTCCTTCTGTAATAATAAATTATCATAAATTTATTGTCTGGAACTTTGTTGTCATTTTTTATAGACTTAAACATAATAATGCTGAAATTTATAGATATGATATTAAAGTATTTATATGTATTTTTTTTATTTCAAAAAGATTACCATGTGATAACCACTTTCATAGTCAACTGTTCCCGGTTCTTATCAACTACGTCCGTTTTATTATCCATGGCCGAATTCGAAATTGAATGTACATGCATATCAGACCTTTCCGTAGGTGCAGTGTTTAAAGAGAGCAAGTTTTGCGTGAATCACAACTGTTTATGATTTTTTTTAAAATGTATTGTAACATTAAATCAATAAGTTTAAAAAAAAGATATTATATTAATATATTTGTAAAATAAAAATAAAGATACACAAAGTTTTCTGTTTTTATACCAACATTTATGACATGTATGAGGGTCAAAACATATTCTGTAGTTATATCTTTGTTGTAGGAAAATAATGAAATAATGATTCAATCGCTGTCAACATCAATAGAAAAAGAAAAAAGAGAAAGCCAAGATAACCTTGATAGATTTTTGACTAGATATCTAACGGTTTTAGATTGATATTCGAATAGCGCACCATCAGATCTGGAGGGATAGTCGAACAAGTGATAAAATTATACAACACAGAGCTGGAAGTCGAGTAGAATCACAAACTCGTATCCTCCCACAAGGAAAAGATACTGATGTGGATTATATGTTTGAATTGAATGGCATTTCAGTGTGTTGCAATGACAATGAGCATAAGGGCAATATGTATTGGAAGCCGAGTGAGTGCCCTATCTTTGGCAGTATTTATGTGATGCGTGATAAAAAAAATATCTTGAGCAAAAATTTGATGACATTTTTAATAATAGTGTATTTGAATGGGACACGGTCGGAGAAGAATTTCTGATAATTCCAAAACAATTCAAAGAAAACGTTGTCAATGCAAGTTATTTTGAATTTTCCAAAGATAAATTAAATCCAACTACAAGTCCGTCTGTTCCCGGCAAGGGCGTTGTCAATGAATATGATACGGTTCCCTGTCTGCAACTTAGAACGTGGCACTCTGAAGTTCTTTATTGGGCAGAACGTTTTCCTTATGACAAAGAAAGTGTTGTTTCAAGAAAATGGAGAAACTCTGTGGTGCAAAATATTTCATTGTTCTTGGTGCCAACAGGAAACCCTTTGTCTAAATCAAAATCGAAACAGTTTCGCCTTTCTTGTTCAATGGTAGAGGTCCAATTTTTTCATCAATTAACACCCATAATGAGACAGTGCTATGGCATAGCAAAATACATTTTTTAGAAATTATTCTATTCCAGATCATGTGAACTTTTGAGTTCATTCCATATAAAAACATTATTTATGTGGCTGGTCGAAGAATGGGATATCAAAGAGTGGGACGAAATGACACCAATGCGATTTATATTAATTATGCTAAAAGAGATTGAATGTTGCGTTCTAAACAAAGCCATTCGCCACTTTTTCTATAGTGACTATAATACTATCCCGTTGCATAAAGTGAACGATGAAAACGTATCTTTTTATTATCGCATTTTGCAATGCAAAGAAGTTCATATAAAGAAGGCAGTTACGGAATTATTGCACATAGATTTAAGAATTCCCCCAAAAAGTGACAATAGTCAAGATATTGTTATGGCTTCCTAGGATCATTATGACCAACTGGAATATATTTCTACTCATATTAACGGATACTTAACCAGACTGTTGAGTATGATAACATTTTCTTTATACGAAAACGAACTTACAGGAACTCTTGTACGTGCTGTCGAAAATATCCGTTGTGTTTTTGATATGTACCCAAATAACAAATATCTCGAAGACATAATATATCCAATTAACGTTTTCCTCGCAAGAAATTCGATTATCCTGAAATCACCCCCAAACAAAAATCTTTCGGTATCCGACATTGCCCACATGATTTTTAAGCTGTATTTAGATCGCAAACTAGGTGATGTTGATACTTGGTTAAAAGACTTTAACACTGGTAATGATGTTTCAACTGGTGGAATTGGGATTTCTGTTTCAAAATATGATAAAGCATATGAATTAGACATTCCCCTGAGATTCGTTATCCAGGAACTAGAAGAGCGATACAACGGTGTTTGTCCTCGGTTTTATGTTGATCCTATTCTAATGATCAACCATATAAAAGTCAAAAATATTCTTGATAACTATATAGACTTTTCTCTTATTCCTGGAAATATTTTACAACGGTTACAGAAATACATTTCAGAAATGGAAAAAAGGGTAAACAAATTGTCTGACAGGTTTCCGTACGTAGGGAAGTTATCTTACAGGTTTTCTGCAGTGTTTTTAATGCATGGTTATGAAAATTTGAAATCAAAAACAAAACTGAATATAAACCTTTCAATTCCGAAGACAATAAATTTAGACTCATTTAACCAAAGGATGTTTGCGACAAACTTTGATTTAAGATAAAGCCCGTACATGTATTGAACATTGCTTACCTCAAAATATTCAAACCAGCCTATTTTGTTTGTCTTTTATACTTACGTCCATGACATTTAGGTATCAAGTTTGAATCAAATTGTAAACACAGCAATTGCAATCAAATATATATTATGTTTTAGAAGAATGAGACATTTTTGCTGCAAATGTATGTGTCATTGGACAAACGTCGTTAGGTTGATTGTTCTATTTTTCGTAGAAATATAAGTTATTCCCCTTAGAACATCAAAATTGACAATTTTCACAGCATATCCCAATTGCAGCCTCACAAAAGAACTAAAGAAAAAACTTATATTATAGCTGAGCTGGTAAAGCCCTAAAAAGTCTTGATGTGACGGAAGTTATTTAATGAACCCTTTTAGGAGTTGCATGTATTGTACCTTAAATGTGAAAATAACATGCCTTAAAGCTTACAAACTGTAGAAAATTATAATTAGGTTTTGATTGCAAAAAAAAAATCATCTGAATGAACACTGCCATTCAATGCATTAGTTTAATCTAAAATGTCAATTATGTTATTTAGTTATTGATCTACTCAGCACGATTACATGTCTTCTATGACTCTATGATTCTAGTCTTTTTCATGTACATGCCTTAAGCTTATAAGCTGTAGAAACATATAATAAGGTTTTCATGGCAAAACAGTTCATCTAAATGGCAAGCACTTCAATGCATTAGTTTTATCTAAAATGTCAATTCTGTTAATTAGTTCATGCTTTAATCACAAGCAGGATAGTTTTGAACGACTAGAACAAAGAAGTGATAGGTGGTAGAACGTGCAAGTTAGCTTCCTGTATGTGCATGGGGATTCAACGGGTCTTACTCTTACTGAGACCTGAAGCATAGATTTTAACTGGCGAAGACGGTGACATGGTTCCAAATTCGGTAAACCACGATAGTTTGCGGTCAGTTTTTCCGCATTTTAGCCTGATGACCTCGGCTTTCATTATGACAGGGCTGCACCATTCAACATGGGGCACACATTCCAGTCGCTTTGTAATCAAAGTGCCCTAACCCGATGTCAGGTTTCTAGGCGCTTTTAGTGGACTTTTACCAACAAGCTTAGCACTGCTGCGGGCATATTTGCCACCAGTAACCCACCAGGTTCTTACAATGTCAAAGAAGACGTGTTAGCCTAAAATTCAGGAATTGTAAGTTAAATGAGCGATTCAGGCTCTCCTGTGAGCCTCTTGTTTTTTCCAAAAAGATGGACACTGAAAATTTTAAATGTTTAAAGTTATGAAGTGAAGTGTGTAATAGATATATTATATGTTTTTCATTTAGCTATTTAGTGTTTTGCCAGATATTGATATTCTTTTTACATAAACTGTAAATATAGAGTAAATAACATTTTTATTATCTATTCATACTTTTTAAAACAGATTTTGCTACATGTAGAACTCCAAAAGTGACGCAACCCCTATCTATTGTATTTAATCTATAATTCGAGACATTTAATATTCTATAAACGAGTCTTTCGTTGCATGCGATTTAAAAATAAATCAATTATACCCCTTGTAAAAGTATTAATTTATTGACAATATCTTTTGTAGAATCTGTATTTGAACAGCCAATTATTACATGTATTACATTTTGTAGTCTGTTACATTGTGTGCCATATAATTTATTACTTTTCATAATTGTAAGGCTTTGGGTTAAAAATAGAAAACGAATTTACTATTAAATAATTGAAATTGATTGTTGGCAGCGTAACGGTGGGTTCTTAAAAGAAAATGCATACCTTCTCGTGACTTTGTTAAAAGCTGTCAATTGTGATGTTTCAATAATAACTCGTAGTGGCGTAAAAATTGTGACTAGTTCAAAACCTGCACATTTGAGGAGTTTTTGTCAAATTCGACCATGAGTCACACAGAGTACTACTAAATTAATCAGTGTAAATGACCATTAAAGCAAAGAATATTTTTACGCTGGTTGGCTCCTAGTTAATTTGACAGACACCACTGAAAATTTGTATAATTTTTTCACACCAACGTCATTTTTGCGGATTTTTAATGAAACAGCTGTTAGATGATTATTAGATTTTATTAAAAATAAATAATTATTTAGCAATGTTCTTTTTTTTATTCTTTTAAGAACTGTTCTTTAATTGTTCTTCAATTGGTTCAGTTTGGAAGTTGCTTAATATCGGATAAGCCGTTGTCATAAGAATATTTTTTAAATTTTTTTCGCCCCTCTCCTGAATGAAAACTATGGCAGATAGAGAAAAGCTGTTGCTTCCTTAAATGTTAAGATCATTTAGCTCTACAAAACTCTTCATAATGTCGAATTTTGTCAGATGACCCCTTAAATTAGTTATTTTATGTTTTTGGCCAAAAAAGGAAAACTTGGATATAGACAAAAGATGTTGCTTGGTTAAATGTTCAGCTCATTAAGCTTGGCAAAATTCTGATATTGATATTCTTTTTACATAAACTGTAAATATAGAGTAAATAACATTTTTATTATCTATTCATACTTTTTAAAACAGATTTTGCTACATGTAGAACTCCAAAAGTGACGCAACCCCTATCTATTGTATTTAATCTATAATTCGAGACATTTAATATTCTATAAACGAGTCTTTCGTTGCATGCGATTTAAAAATAAATTAATTATACCCCTTGTAAAAGTATTAATTTATTGACAATATCTTTTGTAGAATCTGTATTTGAACAGCCAATTATTACATGTATTACATTTTGTAGTCTGTTACATTGTGTGCCATATAATTTATTACTTTTCATAATTGTAAGGCTTTGGGTTAAAAATAGAAAACGAATTTACTATTAAATAATTGAAATTGATTGTTGGCAGCGTAACGGTGGGTTCTTAAAAGAAAATGCTTACCTTCTCGTGACTTTGTTAAAAGCTGTCAATTGTGATGTTTCAATAATAACTCGTAGTGGCGTAAAAATTGTGACTAGTTCAAAACCTGCACATTTGAGGAGTTTTTGTCAAATTCGACCATGAGTCACACAGAGTACTACTAAATTAATCAGTGTAAATGACCATTAAAGCAAAGAATATTTTTACGCTGGTTGGCTCCTAGTTAATTTGACAGACACCACTGAAAATTTGTATAATTTTTTCACACCAATGAAACAGCTGTTAGATGATTATTAGATTTTATTAAAAATAAATAATTATTTAGCAATGTTCTTTTTTTTATTCTTTTAAGAACTGTTCTTTAATTGTTCTTCAATTGGTTCAGTTTGGAAGTTGCTTAATATCGGATAAGCCGTTGTCATAAGAATATTTTTTAAATTTTTTTCGCCCCTCTCCTGAATGAAAACTATGGCAGATAGAGAAAAGCTGTTGCTTCCTTAAATGTTAAGATCATTTAGCTCTACAAAACTCTTCATAATGTCGAATTTTGTCAGATGACCCCTTAAATTAGTTATTTTATGTTTTTGGCCAAAAAAGGAAAACTTGGATATAGACAAAAGATGTTGCTTGGTTAAATGTTCAGCTCATTAAGCTTGGCAAAATTCTTCATAAGGTTGAAGTTGTCATATAATTC
Source organism: Arcuatula senhousia (assembly GCA_963971305.1). Classification (NCBI taxonomy): domain Eukaryota; kingdom Metazoa; phylum Mollusca; class Bivalvia; order Mytilida; family Mytilidae; genus Arcuatula; species Arcuatula senhousia. Next base: position 28,800,231 of record OZ020310.1, on the reverse strand, counting down.
CTTATTTGGGTTTAATACGGTCCCTGAAAGATGAAAAATAGTGTTTAAGGCACATGAAATGAAACTATTGCAGATAGATAAAAAGCTGTACCTTGCTTAAATGTTCAGCTCATTATGCTCTACAAAAGCCTTCGTAGGGTCGAAGTTGTAAGATGATCCCTTACAAGGATTACAGTCCCTTAATTAATATGTTTTCCTGTTTTTGGCCTATAGAATGGAAACTGTAGCAGATAAAGAAAAGCGGTTGCTTCCTAAAATGTTCAGCTTATTAAGCTCTTAAAAATTCTCCATAGAGTCAAAGTTGTCAGATGACCCCTGATAGGGGTAACGGCCCCCAAAAAAAACTTTTTACATGTATTTGGCCTACGGAATGAAAACTTTTGCTGAAACAGAAAAGCTGTTGCTTTCTTAAATTTTCGGCCTATTTAGCTCTTCAAAAGTTCCAATATGGTCAAAGATGTTAGATGACCCCTTATAGGGGTTACAGTCCATAAATGGTGAAAACTGAGGCAATTATAAACCCAGAGATTGGACTTCGATATCAATCCAAAATAACAGTGTCTCCGCACTGATTTTTTAAATTCAGATTTGGCCGCGTATTCACCTTTGAGGTCGACACTTGCATTACAAGCGAGTTAACTTTTTCATAATAAATCATACAAATGAAATATATATATTGTTAGAAAGAGTATATCTTGCTGCTTTGTTTATTTTCATCGTACATGTTTTGAAAGGAACAGTTTAAAGTCAATCGTTCAATTCTTTTTTTACAAATTCACTCTTAAAAAGACCTCTTAGAAATCTAATACACTTCATATCAAATCTTACCTAAAAGTATCTTATTAAATACTGTTAAATAGCAAAATTAGAATAAATGTGACGGTAATTTAATTAATTCCAGTTCACTACTTAATTGTTTAAAAGCTGGTCAATTTCCTGTTTTATTATGACGCCCGCTATTGTTTATCGTGACGAATTTCAGTCATTTCGCGTGGTTTTTATTTTTTTATTTTCCACCATTGGGATCCGAGATCTTCAAAAAGAATGACACTATTATTTTCACCGATTTCGTATGTTTTATGGGATGAGACAATTCTCTTTGTTATGATATTCTCAGGTGAAAAATAGTGTTTTCATAGAATGAAAAAAATAGCAGATAAAGAAAAGCTGTTGCTTGTTTTAACATTCAGCTGATTAAGCTCTACAAAAGTCTTCATAGGGTCGAAATTGGCAGATGATCCCATAAAAGGATTTTGGCTCTTTAAAGGTAAAAAAATAGTGTTTTCCTTAAAAATACTATTGCAGATAGAGAAAAGCTTTGTCTTGCTTAACCATTCAGCTCATTTAGATCTATAAGAGTCTTCATAAGGTTAACATCAAGACCAGGCGAGCGATTAAGGCTCCTGGGAGCCGTTGTTTAAATGCATGAACAACAACAAAAATATTGTCAACATTAACAACTCGTTGGCGCTTGGTGACTGAAGTATGTCCAGTAAGGATTAATTAAACCTTGGAGCTGTAAGGTTATTATGCGAAAAACCTCCCTGCAAATTGAAGAGGTGCATCGTGTTGGAAAATCTTGCTGCAGGTCCCGGTAACAAAAGGACAAGTAGGATCCCCATGCATGAGTCTAAATTGCCCGTTCTTATCCATCACTCCGTATTCATAAGTATTTTCTACATTTTTATTTGCATCCAAGTAAAGTCTTAATATAAATCAGTTTTAGTCCATGCTATACATGATGTAAACTTTTAAATTTATTTGTTTGTTTTTATTATCCATGATTACGTAGCCATGTACATAATTTTGTTTATAATTTATGAAAGTATATGGAGTCAATGAACATGAGACCACAACACAAATGTTAACTCCAACTAATTTTTATGAGCTTTATGGCCATTTCGGAAAATTACTCCTCATAAGCAGCACTAGAACCCAAACATAGGAAATCCACAAGTCAAAAGATGTTCAAAATGCATAAAACCAAACGAAATCCAAATATACTAAGACAAACCCGCGAAATCGCGGGAAAATCAATGGTTGCGTTGCTTTAAAAAATAGACAACACAATAAAAGCATTGAATTTGTATGACCTTACCATGGTTGTGCTAATCACAAATTAAAGGTTCTAGGGTATATTTATCTCTAAGTAAAGTATTTAGTTCATTGTCTCGTCTGCGAAGCAGAGCGGGACATATGTGTTACTTTACCGGCTGCGACGGCGTAAACTTTTTGGGTCAGGTTTTATATTCATATCTCAAGAACTATAAGTCGTAGGTTGATATAACTTGGTATGCATATGTCATTGTAGTAGCTTAGAACCGTTGCATCCCCGTCTTTTGACCTTGACCTTCATTTTCCGATTGACTAACTGATAATTTTCAATACATATAACAGCAAGGTAAGGTTTTACGAGCACCTCCATATTTCAAGAACTATAAGTCCTAGGTTGATGAAACTTGGTATACATATGCCCCAGTAGTAGCCTAGCACAGTTGCACCCCCATCTTTCGACCTAGACCTTGATGTTTTTTGTAAATTGACTTTGATTATTGTTATTGCATATATTAGCATTGTTCAAGTTCTATAACACCTTTTGATGTGAGAAACTGAAAATCCTTATAATTGCAAAGTATAGTGGAAGTACTGATGATGCCGGCAGGCAAGACAAACTTTAGTGTAAGATTTTGTTATCTTTTATTGTTTGTTACCTATCTGTTACTTAAACAAATGTCTAGCGGCAGTATATGATTTAATGCAATCGCTTCCCAATTCCTTCTTGTGTAGCAACATTCCGTCCGCTCCAGCTTATGGAGTTTACGTATCTCAATTGATTCGTTACTCCGAAGCGTGCGGGACTTACATCGATTTTCTAAGCAGAGCGACACGTGTGACGTAAAAATTGCTCACACAGGGTTATGTTGCTCCTCGGTTGCTGTCTTCACTCAAGAAATTTTACGGAAGACATCATGCACTTAAAGACAAATATGGGATTTCGATCTCTCAGATGAGTGCAGATGTTGGTTTGTCATAGGGTTTGGTTTTGTCTTCCTTTACTGGATTTGACACGCTGAATGCACTATTGGCAACGCAACGGGTGTACTATAGCAAGTAGTTACTGCCTACTCTCCCGGAGCACCTGAGTTCACTCTTGTTTCGACTGGAACTTGCGTTGTTGATTGGTATTTAGTTATTTTGTGTTTCCATGTTTTACATGTTGTCTGTTTTTGTCCCGTTCTTGTTGGTGTTTACTGATTTTGTCTCTTCCCTTTCGAACTTTTGACATTCGAATACCCCATTGGTACCTCTGCTTCTTAGTAAGTAAATCTGATTGATGGGTTTTTATAGTCGTGACTATAGGCTAATAGTACAGTAGACGACAAGTAAAATTTTCAGATTTAATATACCCATCGGGTACACGGATAAGTTATATATCACTGTAAAGCTAATTTTATAACCTTTCAGAAAAATGAGGTAGTAAAAAAATAAAAATAAAACTTTTCGCGAAAAAGGGAGAAAACTCGAACGGTCAGAAAATTGATAAATTTTGTTAATGAACTGTAAACTTCTGTAATTTAAATAAATCACTTTACAATAATAGAAAAAAGTGATTTTATAAAAGTTGAACATGTCTTCTTTCATATAAAGCAAGATATTTAACAGACAATACACACAATTTTGTAATCTGGACAGCTTTTCCTGCCAGCCTGAGATTTTTATTTTTTCAACAGTACAATTTTGAGCAGCCGGAAGTGATGAAAACAAACGCTTTTATTTTATTAAAACTGTTTTTTTTTCGAGGCACAAGACACCAATAATATTTTTTTTTATCGGTACAATCACAACCTGTCTAATTTTGCTAATTCAAATAGGCTTACAAAAGTGTCAAGAAAACAACACCATTATTTGATTCATATGAATTTTGTAGTTTTTTTTGTAAGGGTTTAAAATAAGTTGTTATGAAAGTATGAACACACAAAATTGTACAATATTATTTAAAAAAAACACTTACACATAACCAGATTACAAAATCAACCATCAAATATTCCAAAAAGGGGGCATTACACTTGAAACTCTTGTTTCACACACGTAAGAAAAAAAAGAAAAAAAAGTTACTCAATAACGACACAATGACAATTTTCCATCGACTAAACACAAACAGAACAGAAAATGAAAATTTATTTAACATTTATTTCCACAAAACAATTCAATTTCTTCTTAAATTCTATTCCATTCGTTTATAACACACTGAAACACCCGGTTAGCCACTTGACATCTGTGACAACCACTTTTCCCTGTTAAAACAACTTCAATCATCTAAATTATTCTCATCTTTATTTGGTACAGATCTGGTAATTGTATTTCTGCACAATTCAGTGCCAAAGCATGTGCAAAGCTCAGTGCATGATAGGTTCTGCTCAAAACAAACACAGCTTTTTGAGCAAATAGACTTTCCTTTACAACAACAAATCAAGTCCTGAAGGATATGAGATGACATTTGACCCTTAAAAAAGTTGGAACTAAACCACCATCGATTTCCCAACCAAACTCTAATGGTGATTTTATCGGGGGTTGAGCTATGTTTGAAGAAATCCAAATGTAAGTTTGAAGATGTGCTCTAAGAACGTGCTGTAGAAAGGTAGATACACATGGTGGTAACTTAAGAAGACTTGCTTCTTTTTGTTTGGCTAATCTTACTCTTAAAGAGTTTAAATCGTTATGAAACGACATTTGCTTTCCTTTCTGATCGTAGAGAGAGGCAACAAATTTTCTACAAACTGGTAGAGCATCTTCAATATCACCATTACCAAATGTATTCAGATCCTTCATCTTCAGCAGGCTGTTTTTAACTACCTTATACATGTACACGGTTTTCTTTCCTATCCCAAACATTGACGATGTCGAGTCGCACCCAGAGAGAGCATGTACAGCTGGTAAAATCTTACAAAAATAGGATCAAGTGAATTCCCAATTTCATGAACAGGAATGTACCGACGACCATCCTTATTTCCTGAAACAGTACCTGTGAGAAACCAAAATTCCTTTGTGTTTTTCATTTGATGGAAAAAATGCACAGCAAGAACAATAACATCTGTGTCTGGAGATCTGATTATAATCCGACCTTTTACCTGTTTTATTCCAAACTGCTTGTCTGCATGTAAAGCATGTAAAATCATTCGAGTATCTGCTTCTTTGTGTGAGCAAAATAGCTCCTTGCAATCAGATAATCCAGACGAACTTATGCTTTTAACAAATAAAGGATCATTAAAAAGTCCAGCTATGCAAAGTTCGTCGCCTTCTTTCAATGAATTTGTCAGTTCGTTACAATGTTCTTATACAAAGGACCCAAGGAACAATAATAACGACTTTTTGTGTTCCTTAACGCTAAAAAAATTCTTCCAATCAGGAATTTGTCTTCCTTCAATAACCTGGAAAACCTTTGTTGCAGAGAATGACTGTGCCCGTCTATCTCGCTCAGCAGATTTTATAGAGTGCTCAACATCATATCTATCATATACATCAACTACAGAAGAAGCATTAACAAGACATGCCATTTGGGATTGAACACAATTTTTAGCAAGGTCGCCAAACGAGCGAAAGGACTTAACATTGGTTGACTGCAATAAGGCCATCCCATCTCTGATAAGTACTGTGGACAACCTTTCAAATGGTTAAGAAACGGACGAGATGTGCATTCAGTCTCGAGCTGATGGCAAAGATCTTCAAAATTTTTAAGTTTTGATCTTGATATCGGGTTGTAAAAGTTTCCTGTTTGACCTTCAGAAAGTGTTTTGTCAATAAAGCTCTTTGCCATTTGACGCCCTTCGTCAACAGCTTCCAACAGAGATCTTTCTATCTCTCGTGACGCATGCATTCCAGTTGAAATATTAACTAACGATTCGGAATGTGCACAAACATCAAAAGGATCCGTCATACAATCTCGGATATGATCCACAATTGAACTCGTGTGGTCTTCGTCGCGTTTCAATGCTGACTTTTTAACTTCGTCGTGTGATGTATCATCTGGGGGTGATATTCCAGAGCGCAGACGCATTTCAGACGAAAATTCCGCTAGGACGTGTCGAGTAAGGGACCACCGAAGGAGCGATGACTTTTGTCTGGTGAGACCAACTATACCACCAGTGCCTTTTGAATCTCGTATAACCGTTTTTTCGACGGCCATGTCGCTCCAAATACCATTAAATGCACTGGCTCTCTGTCGAATGGAAAATTGTCCAGATTCAAAAGCTTCCCGAACACTTGATGGAAGATTCAGCATGTCAAGAAGATACACTGAAAGCCATCTTGAATAATTCACTCGGTTTGTTGTAAATAAATATGGAAGCATCGCGGAGACAGAATTGATGTGTAAATCCCAAATTCCTTCTCGCTCTGAGCGGATATTTGCTATCATGATTTCAACAGCTGCAAGGAACATATCCCAAAATTTAAATGTTTTAGAAGATCTACAACCATTTGTTCTGAATTCGTCAAACAGGGGGAGAAGGTGGCTTCGAATCAAGGATGAGACATTTGAAATCTTTGTAACGACATTACTGTTTCTATAAAAAAAATCAGAAAGCTCAGCTGCCAGCTCCCAGAGTTCACCTGGTATCAACTTTGTATAATCTTTATCATCACACCATTGAAAGAAAGCACACAATCTCACATAACTCAAAGCCTCATACGTTAATATGATACCACGGACGCCTCTGTTGAATTGCTTTCCCAAAAGCATTTGGTCAGCTGTATTACCAGCATATACACCAGAATCTATCAGCAAGTCACTTAGCCCAGCACTACCCCATACTTTGTCAATGGCGGCAATAAAACATGATAAGGTATGGAACCCACCCAGGCGTAGTATGTGCGTCCGAAACTGTTCAGGCATTGCAAGCTGAACTTGTTTTGCAATTGCATATAATTGCTGGTCGAAAGTCTGGATAGAGTGTTGTTGACCTAATGCCAACGTCATGTCTGCACATTTTTTCATTGTCGTATAGACAGTAGCCATATCACTAGGCTGGGAATCTACGACAGGTGGATACGATGAAACCGTAAAGTCGGGTTTGTACGTCGACAGAGTGCTGTTATATCCGGTCCAAAAAGGGATACGTTGATTGCTAGGGAATGTGAAGGGTAAGGCAAGGGGTATACCTCTGTGCAGACTTCTCATAAGGACCCAAACAAATTCAGGCTCATTTGAAACCTTAGCCTTGTCAAAAATCTTTTCGGCAGCATTCTGTACACGATTTGGGGTACACTTAATTTTGGGTTTCGCAAATGGCAAAACACTTGATAATTTTGCAGCGGTTTCGGTTATCTCGAGAGAGCGGTCTGGACATCGCTTTACTTTTAACTGTCGTAAGCAGTTTTTTTGTACTGAGGAATCAACGCTCTGGAAGACAGCTCTTGCCATAGAGTGGAAGGTATCCTTCCCGTCTATGGTTTCGGTGTTTATATCAATATTGTCCGCCCCTTCTTGTATCAAGTGTCCGCTTTCATTTATAGACACAATGCCATCAGGGACATAAATATCATCTTGAACTTTGCCAACTTCATGATGTGCAATACTTGTAGTATAACGCCTGATTTCATCATAAGACACAGAAAAACCATGGGAGTGTAAGGTGTCTATCAAGTGCCGAGATCCATATTCATGATATAACTGCACCCCTAAACCTAAATGAAAAGGAGTGAAACTTTGCCTTGAAACAGAGATGATTGAATCAGCGATACCAAGAACTTTTCTAAGTTTATCCGTGTGCATGACATACGGTTCGCCAAGAGTTGAATAAGACTTAACATCAAGTAACCAGCACAAAAAAATTACAACTGACTTAGGCAGTTTTTCAACAGCAGACGCCAACGATACCTCATTTGCAGATGGATAGTCTTCCACTGCAATCACCATATTTTCCATCTCTTGCCTTAAAATACTTACTGCTGAGTGTAAGATTTGGTCATCTGAAAAAGTATCCACGGCTTGTAAGCTTTCTTCTACCTCTGACTCTTTCAGTTTGGATTTGCACTGGTTTAATGTCGCAATGGCATCACCCAATGAAATTTCTGTACTGAAAACAAGACTTGATTTTCCTTGTCCACGCTGACCATGTATCACAATAGATTCCTTAAAATGTTTCAACAGTCGTTCTTGAAGCTTAACTGTATTATATGCAGAAGATATATTTGAGGGCATATATGTTTGGAACAGTTCTAATAATTGTGTCAATAGAAATACCTTTTTATGCACAAACAGGTCAGCATTTAGATCTTGTAAAAACTTTTGAAATGCTTCTTCATGAGTTGAACCAACGGATGTCTCATCAAGTTCGTGTTTTGCATTTGCTTGTTTTAAATAATTGGCTATGCATCTACTGTGATAGATTCCGCTCTCCATAACTTCATCATACTCAAGTAAACGTATCATTCTGGCGTCATTATGACTAATGGCGCATTGCTTCAGATTTTCCAAACGCTCTACAGATTTAATCTTGTGCACTTTAAAATCTTGTTTATTGGCACTTTTTTGGCAAAACAAACACAAATTCCAAGAGAATTCCTTGTAGTCAGAGCGTGTAACAATGGTAGACTTAGCTACTAGCATTGGCACTAACTTGATCACATTTTATTGCGCTCATATTTTGCTTACTGGTGTAGCTTTTGTAACAATTGCGATGATACATTGCTTTAAACGAGCTTGATATAAACATTTCCACAGTTGATAGCTCTTGTATAACTCGGTTATACACTTCGTCCTTTCTAAATTCCATTGCCGCGACGAAACTTTTTTTGCCGACTTCTCTCATACAAATTAAAGGCACACCATCGGAACTTTGACAAATAATACATTTATCCCAGTTAATACCAATTTTTTGCTTTTTGCGCGACGATGGGGTAAGTTTAAGTGGACTTCCAAAAGATGCCATAATGAAAAAAATATCACTTTAACATAAAAACCTCAACAACACATCAAACTACTAACCCAAACCACAATATAAGACTTAACTATGAAATAAAAGCGCAAACAGAAACAACGTTGAAAAATACACAAACTGAAACAAACGTTTCAAACAACATGCAACAATTTGAATCGGTTTTAAAGGCATATTGTCTACGAAAAAATATTTTTTTGTAAAACCAAAAAATTGTCGTCAGACTATTCGTTTTGTTTATTTAGAAAGATACAAACTTTCAAAATACCACTAGGGTTCTTTATTACTTAGAAAATTGAAAAATAAATAATATTTGTAAAGCTTTACAAAAATTCATATTCCTGAGATGTAGATGAGCTGTAAGCATGCGCACTATACTTTCTTTGATTGAAAACTTCAATAGTTCTTGCACGTGGTGCATAATCTGTTTCTCGAAGTTTTAGCTCGGAAGAAAATTTAAACGGCAACCGAATATTAGAGCTACTTAATGAATAAAACTGACAATTATTGCCTGTATTAATTTTTGAATGTTATTTAAAAGGTAAACACGAAAAATATCGGTATTTTTTCAACATATCAATGTATTCGGGGACAAAAATCGAGATTCCGCTTAGTGTCCGTGTTAAAACTACTCAGTCTAAATCTGTGTCAATGTGACGTAGTGCAGGTAAATAAAATATCAATCAATATTGTCGAGCTATTTTGATCAAAATAAACTACTTTTGAGGCAAAATTTGTAGCAAATTTGTTTTTCAATATTCATTTTATTGCATTTCGGTCTAATTGACACCAAAAAATTGAGGGGTAAAAAAATGAGTTTGCCGTAGACAATATGCCTTTAATCTAAGAGTACTGCGTGTACTATAAGATTTACTATAAGTAATGAGAGCTCAGTGAGTAAATTGTTGTCCTAATTAATGACACGCCAATAAATACGAATAATTTTCGGTGAGTACTGTTTCCGCATTATGTTTTTGACATGAAAAAAAAAATTCTTTTTACAATTGTGTAGCGGAAAAAAATATTTGGGGAGTAAAAATTGGCAAAAATGATTGTAATGATGTAACCAAGTTTTATTTAATTTAGTTTTTTAGCTGTTTTTGTATGTGTACTTTTAATGACAAATGAAAACATGCATTATTTTACTATACAAATAGGCCGATTTAAAATTGATATTTCTCATAAACTAATCGTATTAAATTAATATTTTAATGCTTAAAAGCTACTATAAACCTTTCTATTTAAAGCAATGTATTTTAGAAAATTGTACAATGCCGTCAAGTGCCAATATGTTTTTATTACTGAACGCATGCAAAGGATTTGGATTAGGGTACCTCCACGAAATCCCGAATATTTCAAAAACTTACATTACGATTTTTTTACGACCTCGCGAAAATAAAAATATAAAGATTTTTCTATCGTTCAAGCCTAGTTTTAGCCGTGTACCTTTCCGGTATATTAAACTCGCGATTTAAACACAATTTCGTAACCCGTCTACTGTACTATAAAGAGCCTCTGCAGCGACTATTAACAGTTGAGAACTGGTTATGACTCGCTATGTGCCATGGGTCGTCCAGACGGTGTGTTCCCCGAACGCCTACTGGATAAAAACAACACCTCATTAGGAAGGGGGATTAAGGGGCCTATCAAGGGTAATGCATTAATTAAGGTTACCTGTATTTACCTTGAAAATATAAAAGTATAGCATATGTTGAGAAACTGAATGGACAAGAAAACCCAACACTACATCTAAAAAAATGAATGCTTTCAAATGTAAATTAAATTGAAAATGACTGAAAAGTTAGAAATGTACATTATTTTATTGATAATATATAATTGTCTTCATTTCAGATAAAAAAAGATACTTTGAGAATAAAATGAAAACAATATATAATTTGTAAGAATTTTTAGTTGTATCGTGCAATTCAATTCTTTATACGGCTATTAACCATTTTTTCATCCCCTTTTCATCCGTCTGCAAAATTTATTTTGATCTTTTGAAAAGTATCATATTTGTTTCTGTTCAATTTTCTTTAAAATTCAGAAAAAATTATCAAAATGGATAAAAAAAATTAAAAAAAGGTTGCCATTCTGCCCAATATTTTCAAGAAATTTGGTTGAGAATCTATGAATTATTTAATTATGGCCTAACTGGACAAGTTTAAACGTAGATCATGTAGATCTTTTCCTATAACAATAACTAAGACTTTATTTTAATACTTTGTTCTCAAATTTTCATAACAATGACATTGAAAAACAAAATGATGTTCACTTTCTATAATAACATTTAAAACACTCATATTAGACTTTCAATGAGCTTTTCTGCTCAAGGATAATGTCCAGTTTCGACAAATGAATTATGAGATGACAACCGAAGCTAAAGTAAGAAATCTTCTATAAAAAGAGGTTTTTATTAGATATCTGTGAGATTTTGTTAGAAATCTTTGAAGACATATGTTATCAACAACTTGCTTATGCTAGAAACATTTTGGTAAGCTATTAAGCATTTCAAAGAAATATTGCTTAGATTGTCCATATATACTCTCTGTTACAAAAAGAAAATGTAAATTGTTTTTAACTTTATATTTGTCTGCTAAAATATATATTTGTATGCTAAAATATACCAATTGCAACTACAGAAAAAAATAATGAACACACACAAGCAAAGACATACACAAAAGAAATGTTATTTTAACTTAGTTTTGTGAAATTCAAAACCTAGATTAAAATATGAAATTTGAAATACATATTTCATTTGGATAATCTACCTATACCAAATGAACAGGTGACATTAATTAAAAAAAAACCCTTAGAAGGCCCCTTAATCCCATATCTTAATTAGATGTTTATTTAGTCCAGAAGGCATTCAGGGAACAAACCGTCCAGACCATGACACACCACCGCCAGTGTTAGCTGCTCCATAGTATCCTTTGTTATCGATGGATGCAGGGCCCGTCTTCCACCACGGGGAGGTACTGGTCGAAAGTAAATCTACATTATTAAGCATTATTTTACACGTAGGGAAAAAACTTCAATATGGTTTTTATTTTTCTATCAAGTTGCAATTTTATACGGTTAAACATTTTTTGCATACATTTTTATAGTAAGTCTTCCAATATAACCTTTAATATTAATTCTTTTAAATATATAGCATTATTAATGGAAAAGTACATGTATTGTGGGATTTTTTTTTGTAATTGTCAGAAAACAGGGGATATAATTTCCAACAGTCTAAAATCGGTGGGTAATTCCGGAACGATGACGGATATTGTTTTTTTCGGATTCATTAATTAGTTTAATTAGCAAACTGCAGACATAATTGCATATGTGATAATGAAATGGTCAAAGGGCACAATCATCCCCTATTTTTGATATATGAAGCTTAGTCGTAGCATATGTTGTTTAGGCTGCAACCCGGCTAACAAAAAAAAACCTTCGTTATTTTAGTAGTATAGATGTTGCTAAGGGCAAAACTACGAGGGAGGTAGTTAAAACTTCGGTTTTAGAATTTACATAAATTTAGATAGTGGTTAAAAACAAAGTGTACACATGAGAAGTAACATCATGTACAAGTACACCATATCTAAAAAATAAAGAGCATACATCTTAAACACGGGGCATTGTCCTACTCACTCCACACGGCATAGAAGACAAACTCCTGTAATAATTAATTTATGAAAGGATATGGAGTAAATCTATGAATACTTTGTATTTGTAAATATTCATTAATAATTAATGCACATGCATAATGTTAAGCGCTTAAAGTGATTTAATATCAATAATAATCTACATTGTATAACGGTCAACATAAAGCTGCCACACGAGTGATTATCTAAACATTCAATACATTTATGTTCATATGTGCAAAAAATTTGGAAACAACCTTTTTCTAAAATTGAAATCCTTCCATAGGTTTGATTGATCAACTAGCACATCTTGGACCCATTTTGCAACAACCTTAAAGACATATGACATATGAGCATCAACATAGGCCCAAGACCTGTTTGGTGAATGAGAAAAGCCTAAGTTTAACTGCTGATCATAATTGTTAACTCTAATTAAATGAGCACCAGCTAATGCACTAGTCAATTTTTCTTTGCGTAACTTTCAATTTGTTGTTGATTGTGTTTTCTTCCGGAATGTTGTTGAGGAGGCCGCACGCAAAATTGATCCTGTTGAAAACTTATTTGTGAGCATGTTAATCCCCGTGAAGCTCGATATAAACTTGGAGTTCTTTGACTCTTTCAAAAAGTCAATCAGATAAAAATTTGTATGAAATTTTTAAAGACTAGGAGTTTGAGAAACTCAATTTAAAATTTTGTAAATACTTATTTGAAACTAATAAGAAAAGTAGCAATATTGCAATATTGTCTGAACTAGGTAGATATCCGTACTTCATAAAAGCTATAACACAACTACTTTGCTACTGGCATACAATTGTTCAAAATAAAGGTAGCGATTTATTGAAAGCAGCTTATGATGAATACAAGCAGCTACATACAAAGAACATAAATAACTGGTATTCTACAATATTTTTTATCAGCAATAAACTAAATATAAATTTAGATACTTTCAAAACTTTTGGTAAAAGCAAATTTAAAACAGAGATTAAACGTATTTTAACAAAATATTTTTATCAATTTGGAAAAAAAACATGAGCGAAACATGGCAAAACTCGGGAAAGCTGACAACCTACTTTCTTCTGAAAGATAGTTTTAGACCCAAAGCCTATCTTGACATTATAGTTTTTAAAGATAGGCAAATTCTAACAAGATTTAGAACAAGTGGTCACAGTTTAAGAATAGAGATCGGTCGATATGAACGTATCAGGCTAACTACAGGAAAATATAAAATGTTAGAAAGGGGAGACAGAATATGTCAATATTGCAATTTAAATCAGGTTGAAGATGAGTGTCACTTCTTGAATAGTTGTCCACGATATAACACAGAGAGAGAAGATTTTTTTAAAAAACGTATCAATATTATATAAAAACTTCGCAAACCTTAATAAAAAAGATAAACTCATTATGTTACTTAATTGATAACGAAGATTATTATTTCTCAATAAATTAAGCATATTTTTACAAACATGCTTTGAATTTAGAAAGAATCATAATTCTAAGATCGATAAATAAAAACCCTTACATATAGGAAAGGTTATAAGTCCTTCATTTGCAAGCATGTAGAATATATTTATAATAAACGGTATGTTAAAAGTAATAATTAGGTCATAAGTCCTATTTCACATTTAAAAACATTTAGTGTATTGTATTATTTATTAAACTATATATGCCAGATTTCTGTAAAATATAATTAATTACACTGTTATTACATACATGACATACGTTTGTTTTAATACATGTCGTTGATAATGATTTTTTTCACAAAGACATGTGACTCTCCTCTTCATACCACAGCATCGACTAATGTCCCAATTTTGTCTCGTTACTTTTATTTTATTTTATTGTAAAAAAATATTTCAATCAGTGTGAGAGTACGGTACGAAAGTGAATGAGAGAAAGTGTGAGTGAAAGAGTTTATTATGTATTTATTATAGAGATATTATACATTGTGTGTGTCAAATTTGATTATATATGCCCTAGCGGGCCAATGGTTGGCTTAATAAAATACTTTATACTTTATACTTTATAAACTGTTAAAGAAGATCGTGCTAAGGGTTAACATTTTTCAACCTTTAAATGCCGGTACACTATAACGAACAGCAATATAGAGATGTAATGACGATTTTTACAACCAGAACGTCATTAAGAGCGCTTATCAAGGACAATCAAATAACCACAAAATGGCGACTATAGGGCAACGAGCAAATGACGAAATATCAAAGTTATGCAAGCAAGATAAAAGTGTCATCCTGATGGATTTATTAAAATTGATCCGCGGATTAGACAGTTGAATACAAAACATAGAAAAAGAGGTACAAAGATAGATCAAATAAGAACAAACCTATCTAATATAGTAACGAGGGTCCACCGATAAGAGGATAAGCTTAAAGAGCTAGAAGATCACACTAAGCAAGTAGAGGAATAGTTTGAACAAATTGGACAAAAAGTTATTTTTTTGGATAATTTTTCATCAAGTGTTAGATATCTTGAAGCGATCTTTCCTTGTACTGCACATGGTCGATATCCTCGGTGCTTGATTTGGCTTTGAGCACTTTTCATTCAATACTATTGGTTTTTGACCTTTCAAATGCTGCTGATGAGAGGTTACTGCTTGAAATATTGATTTACAGCATAACCAAACAAGTAATAAGTGTAACAGTGAAGCTGTTACAAAATTTCGCTAACGAAGTTTCCCAATCATGACTCCCATGTCATCATTTCAGACTCCCCTATCGTTAAAATCATAAGGAGTAATAATTTGAGGGGCGAAGATTGACATCCATAGGGCCTCCTACGGTACCAAATGATTGGTCTGATCATAAGGAGTAATAATATATATGGTTATAGGGTGGGTATCTCAATGATTTTCAAGATATTAAGGATTTTGTAATTTGACGGGAGGCGGGCATGACCCCCTGGGACCCCCCTATGGTACCAAATGATTCGTCTTATCATAAGGAGTAATTATATATATATGGTTATAGGGTGGGGATGTCAAAATTTTTCAAGATATTAAGGATTTTGCAATATGATGGCAGGCAGGAATGACCCCCTAGAACCCCCTATGGTACCAAGTTATTCGTCTAATAATAAGGAGTAATAATATATATGGTTATAGGATGGGGATGTCAAAATTTTTCAAGATAATAAGGATTTTGCAATATGATGGGAGGCAGGAATGACCCCCTGGGACCCCCTATGGTACCAAATGATTCGTCTAATAATAAGGAGTAATAATATGTATAGGTATAGTGTGGGAATCTCAATAATTTTAAAGATAAAGACACCAAGCTAGGATTGAGGTTAGAGAGTTAAGGTACGAACATGAATAGAAATACTATACACAAGAAATAGAAGGGTTAGGGTTAGAGACTAGGCTTAGGGTCAGAGAAGAGAGTATTATGGTTAGGGTTAGAAATACAATAATAACAAAGGCAAAGAAAGTTAGAATTGGGATGAGGACTAAAACAGAATAGAAGAAGGTTAGAGATTAGGGTTAGGGTTAGAAATTATAGGGTTATAGACTATGGTTAGCGGTTAAGGTGAGAATTACAAACTAGAATAGCTAGGGTTAGGGTTAGAACGGGGTAAGGGTTAAAAATAGAACAGAAAAGGGAAAGTACCGGACCGAACAGAAACCGGTTTCAACCGGTTAGAAGATATGGGGTCATCAAGTGCAAAATTGTCTCGAAAGGAAAAGAGAAAAGAAGGGTTAGTTCTAGGTGACTGCACACGACCTTACTGTAGAAGATCTGGGATGACAAGAGTCGCCAACAAATATAACATAGAGCCTATGGGAAATTAAAAGTACAACGTGGTCTGGAATCCCTGTTTGGCAAAAAAGAGGAGGGAGAAAAGGGGGTAAAACGGCTGCTGCTGCTGCGTAAGTGAAAAAGGGGGAGAGAAGGGGGTAAAACTGCTGCTGCTGCGTTAGTGAAAAGGGGGAGAGAAGGGTGTTTAACGGCTGCTGCAGCTGCTGCTGCTCAAGTGAAAGGGGAAAAACGTCTGCTGCTGCTGCTGCTGGAGTGATAAAGACCCGAAAAAGCAGCAAAAGAGCAAGATGAGCAAGGGTAAGAGCAAGATGAGCTGCAAAAGAGCAAAATGAGCAAACAAAAGAGCAAAAAAGAGCTGCAAAAGAGCGAGATTAGCAAGAAAAAGAGCAAGATGAGCAACAAAAAGCAAGTTGAGCAAGAAAAAGAGCAAGATGAGCTGCAAAAGAGCAAAATGAGCAAACAAAAGAGCAAGAAGAGCAAAGAGTAAGTCACGTGATAAAATGCTAAGAGATGATTGGACGATACAATTTTGAAAAGGCAAAATAAATGAACAATTTTGTCAGTGGCTCGAATGTATCCGAACAAGACGCACGTAAATGTAATGGATTATCTAAAACTCATAGAAAAGAACATTGAAAGTGAGAACGGGGAACGTGTTTGTCGAAAATGCTTGGTGAGGAAGCCGCTAACCGAATTTTACAATTTGAAACAAAATGTAACATGCAAGAGCTGTCAGCAAATATTTAAAGAATAGCGCAGATTCAAAGCATGGAGGATTTCATACAAGAGAAAGAGCTTAGCAACGTTGAGACATGCCTTCTTTGACTATGCATGGAATAGAAAGAAAGACAATACAAGAAGACCTGATCCAATCCGGCCATGTGATAAGTGCTCTGTTAGCAACATGCTGCAGTTTTCAGAAGAGATAGATAAATTTAGAAGGATGAAAGAAAAATCATCCGATAGAAACCGAACGCCGAGGAGGAAAAATGTACAAAATTGTACCATTGCGACGAATGCGGATACACAAGCCAAAAGCTATTCAATCTACAGAGACACAAAGACCAGAAACATCAAACGAGAATTGAAGAACCGGAATGGTTGAAGGAGAACCCAGAATGTGAAACAGAGGAGAGAGAATCGGATACGGAATCCAAAATGACTGATGACCTGTCTGAAGACGAAGAGACTTACCCCGGAGAACAGTTCGATCCATGGGACGACTTTATTGGACAAGTGATAATCCGATACAAGGACGAACACGAAAAGAAAGTCAATGAATACACGGACCATTGCCATTACGAGAAAGAGGCAACATCAAAAGCAGACAGGGATATGTTACCTTTGTAAAGAGAAGCTCTAAAAAACCGTTACGTCAATAACATTATGTGGCAAATGGAAATGGCACGAGACCCCCTCCACAAAAAGATCAAAGAGACGACAAAACGACTGAGGGACGATGAAGATTACGAGTACGAAGAGTCCTGGAAATACGCAACTGAGAAGAAAAAGTACTTGCTGGGTGAGAAAATCAAACAGTTCAGACTCGATGAGGAGAATGAAGAAGACGAGGATGAAGACTGAAAACCTTTAATTGTTTTCAAAATAAAGTATCGAAACAGAAAACATACAAAACAATATCTCGATCCCCAAACCCCGATGCATACCTTATGATACGCCACCCAATACAGTAAAAACCAAGAGTTACTCCCCCCTAAGATAAAGACCAAGCAAAGAATTAAACAGAAACTTTACAATGATATATTACACGCTTAGTATACAACCAGGTCACAGAAGGGTCACTATATGGTCAAGACCTGACTGATCGACCACTACCGACTCAAACATCTCAGAACTGGTATCTACACCTCGCCACCTTTCCAACGATATACAACAACCCCACCTATGATCAGAAAGAAGAAATGGTCACCTAATGGTCAAGTCCTGAATGACCACTGACCACCACTTCGTAAATCAACAGAAAGACCATTTCCAACCATAGACCAAAAAGAATCGGTCAACAACAAAGATATAAGCCTTTTACCGTGCGGTGACTTTCCGAAATAACCTCCCCTTACAAACCGGAAGTTGCACCAAACCAAAATGGCGGAACCGGAAGCAAAATGGCCGACGAGATCCAAAATGGCGGACCGGAAGCGGATATGACGTCATATGCATGCGCAAAGGGCTGCACCACCCTGCACCACCCGATCAATGAGACTTCATCCCACCTTCCTTCTACTGTGGTTCTTGGAAGTAAAAAGAAACTTGACTAAATAATATTTGTGTTAGTTTTTTCTCCTCCTACATTTTGAGATTGGTCATCCCCATTTTGTATTTATGTAAAAACTTCAATTTGTTTTTATTCTTACGTTGTTTACGACGTATATTTTTATTTCAATTCTAAAAATATAGTTCGTTGTAATTCAGTATGTGTCATGAACCAAAAATATCAATTCATAGAATGCTGAGGATAAAAATTACTATGTTAAAAGTAAATAAAGGTTATATCAAAATTGCTCAACTTGGAGGATCAATCTCAATGTCCAAGAGAGAAGAAAAACATAGAAAACTCACAGGAATAATTATTGATCGCAATGGTCGTGACTTGGTACAGGCATTTCGAATGAAATGGTTGGTTAAACCAGGTTTTATGACGCGCCTAACCTCTCTCCTCCACCGCGATCTTATGGACCGGTAGTAACACACAACGCAACACTATTGTGAAGACATAATAGGGATAATTAGATGATCATCTCAGTACAACAATAGCTAAACGCTAATCAAAACAAACACTAACCAATACGTTCAACTCAATTTGGATTTTTTCCACCAGTGGCTGATAACGCAGGAAGAATTTTTTAGGGACCGTATGAGACGTATTTTCTTGTAACCTTGGTCTAAGAGTCGGTCACGGAGACAGCGGTGACGTATCAAAAATCAGAAAAATATGCACAAGCTCTGGCATATCGAATAAGTTGTGAAAAATAAACACATAAACACATAAGAACGATGTGAAACAATTGGATTCGGTGGTTTCCATAATCTCTATCTCCGGAGGATATATCAAAGGAATCCATCTACCAAACGTAGCGTTGTTTACAGAGAGTTTTTCAATAATACGTAAATATTTCTCCACAGACATGTAATATTTACCAAAGAAATCGATATGCAAAATTTAAAACGTTCAAATATAGAAATGAAAAAAATATAATAGTACTTAATATATGGTATACATATGTTTTGAGGGTGCTGGAAATTTTCGTGACATTTTATTAATAGACCTTCTGTAACTGTGTATTTTTCATATATTAAATGTAATTTTATTACTCAAAGACCATAAGAAATAAAAATATCATATATGCAAGTCTAACTGTTTAAGACCATTTCAATGAGAAAATCATGAAATCGCACGCCAAGATTAATATATATCTGAAAGTAACAGGAAAACGTGGTTCCTATCACGAAATTTCATCAAGGTTCATTCGATTGCCACATCTCTATGACGAGATAAAATTTGAACAAACAACCAACTGTCTAAACATCGATGGTTTGCAACTCGAAGGAAATTTTTCGTGTGCTTTAAAAGAGAATACTATTTCAATTGCATTCAATAATTTATTGAAACACGTTTCTGATACGGATTCACTTAAATGCTTTTTTCAGAGACATAAAGTTTGTGTTGACAAAAAAATTAAAGAAGGAGCCGGCTTAGGTGGAGGAGCTTCAAATGCTGCTACATTTCTGAGAATGACAAATGACATTTGCCGACTAGGAATGTCTTCCACTGAATTGGCCTGGATCGGGGCGAAGGTTGGAGCTGATGTTCCCTTTTTTATACACGACTTAGATAGTGCAAATATTAAAGGTATTGGTGAAAAAATTGAGAAATTCGAGGAAAAAATCCCAAATATAACTATCACTACTCCAAACATCAAATGCCATACACGAAATATTTATAACCATTATAGAAGAAACTTCTTCAGAGCTGCAGATTCCGATATCCTAGATACTTTTGAGTATATGGAAAGTAAGGAAATACTACAAACGTTTGATTGCATACATCTTAACGATCTATGTCAGTCCACGGTGGAACTCTATCCTCAAATGAAAGACTATTTGAAACCTAATTGGTTCATGAGTGGAAGTGGGAGCACAGTTTTTTGTTTGAATTAAGCTTTAATTACATTTTGTAATGTGGTGTCATTTTTGCTTTTAACGATTTCTTATTGTGTTAAATTAATTTTTAATGAAGCATATAATACAATCACTAAGTAAAGCAAGATTTTGAAAAATAATCGAATAGTCCATTGTATTAATTTCAAATTTTACCGTTTTAGCTAGGTCCAGGTGACATATTACCATCACTTGCTGTCTGTCGTTGTCGTTTGTTAACATTTAAAAAAAAATCTTCTCCACTGAAACTACTGAACAGCATTCAACGAAACTTTTGTGTGTCCTGCAAAAAAAAATGTGTTTAAGATCTGTCAAAAAACATGGCCACCATTGCTACAAATAGACCAGGGGATTAGACTATTGATTTCGGCTTGTTAATCAAAAAGTATAAGATTGATAAAAAAAATGGTGCAACCTTATTTCTTAAGCACCAAAAGCTCTAAAAAAGTCTCCATTTAATCGAGACTGTCAGATGACCCCTTATTTGGGTTATGGCTTTTAAAAGGTCAAAAATAGCATTTATCTCGATTTTGCGATAGAAAGAAAACTATTGCAGATAGAGAAATGCAGCTTAAATCTTCAGCTCATTCAGCTCTACAAAAAATTCCATTGGTTGGAATATGTCAGATGACCATTTATATGGGCTATGGACCCTTAAAGGTTAAATTTAGCGTTTGTCCTGTTTTTGGACTATAGAATGAAAACTTTTGCAATTTGAAAAACTGTTGCTTGCTAAAACCTTCAGCTTATTCAGCTTTGCAAAAGTCATTGGATTGAAGATGTCAAATGACCCTTTATATGGGGTTATGGCCGTTTTAAGGTCACAAATAGCATTTTTGTTTATTTCTGTTACATAGACTGAAAAGTGTTGCAGCTAAAGAAAAGCTGTTTACTTAAAACTTCTGCTCTTTAACCTCTACAAACAAATTTCCATAGGTTAAAGTCAGGGTGACCCCTTACATGGGTATTAATAGCTCGTAGAAAAAAATCCTTATAGATAAAGAACTCATGTTTAAGTCTTTGTTTTTATGTTGCCTGCAAAGTGTGGCAAAGCGACATGTACATATAGGGGTTACCTTGACTCTATCCGTCGTCCTGCGGCGTCACAAAAATTTTCGTCGCATTTACCGGGCAACTACCGTCACAACCTCTTGATATTTGGCATGTAGCTTCGTTATTTATCTAATTCTTGTTTAACGAAAATTTTAAAACGCAGGCTACATATGTATTCCATGGAAAACCGCCATTCTAGTTTTTTTAATGATACGTTTTTTTACAATTTACTTCCGGATAACTAAAGTATCACCAAAACGAAGTAACATTGGATCAAATAAAAAAGAAATGTGTCCATGGGACATGGATGCCCCCGCTGGCACAAACAAAAACTAGAAGTCCGATAGGTCTGAAATTCGCTTAAGACGTACAGTTTGTCATATTGAACTATCCTACCAAGTTTCGTTTCATTCTCATGGACAGCTCAGGAAATTTGTACAGTCATGTTCATATATTTTCACTCGGCCTAAGACCTAAACAGGAAGTAGATGTCCGACAGGTCTAAATTCGCTCCGGATGTACAGTTTGTCATATTGAACCACCTAACTAAGTTTCAAATCATTTTCGTGTACAATTTCTGATAAAAGCCTGATGGAAATTCGTACGGACTGACGTAGTCGTACGGTACGGACGGACATTCGGACATGAGTAAAACTTATCCCCCCCCTTACCGACGTGTAGTCGCGGGTGCATATGCCGTCTGTAAATTTCCTTTTGGCTTTCGGTCGAACATTAGCTGTATTTTAATAATCTAATCTGTGTTAAGAGTGCTTGTTCTGCTTGGTTTTCACAAATCGGTTTCTTGGTTTTAATTTGATCTTGTCCATATTTTGACTGAGATATTGTTGAATGGACATTAACAAACAACAATCAATAAATTTAATCCAACTGTTACAAATACGATACGTCCATAATGGACAAAAACATGAAGTAAAAGAAGAGAATAAAAAGTGTCATCAAAATAATACCCGATATAAGAATGGATATAAGAATATGTGGGCACTGATTTAGTTC
This sequence comes from Arcuatula senhousia, assembly GCA_963971305.1. NCBI lineage: Eukaryota > Metazoa > Mollusca > Bivalvia > Mytilida > Mytilidae > Arcuatula > Arcuatula senhousia. The sequence continues at coordinate 28,777,656 of OZ020310.1, read as the reverse complement.
TTTTTTATATTTTTTGGGGTTTAAGGATGTTCGCTACTATTATTGAAAATAAATAAGTTTCAAATTTGATGCCTCGAATAAAAAGATAATAATAAAAGGTATAAAATAAGCAAAAAATTTTGATTAGTTCGTGACCTCGTTTTCAAGATAATTGATTTTAAAGTTTTGGCGGGAAAAGGTTTTCTCTGACTTTTTCATAGGTTTAGCATTAGCACTATTTAGGTGTTAAAACCGTTGACAGAATAAATAGGATTTGGTAAAACTTTGTCTATAACCTCTTTATGACATATTAAAGACATTAATAACAAGAAAATAGGGGGTCCGTGGGCAAAACTTTTAACCCTATTTTGATGGTAAAATCCAGAGGATTCCGAAAATATGACAGAAATACCAATACAAAACTAGCGAGCATCCTTAAGGTAGTACAATGGTAAAAAATCGGTTGGATAGAATTTTTTAGAATTTTGTCATACGAAGTATCATAGTGTAAATGTTTGAAAAAGAAAAGAAAAATAAAAGGTCATCCTGCTTAATTTTTGTAGAAAATTGATCAAAAACGCTTCAAATTAGGCCATATTTATATAGCGTTTATAGGGGGAAATGGTTTATATTTTTTTTCAAATTTCACGAGATAGATTTTTGTTTTATTTTGTCAAGACATATGTGGTAATTTCTTTGAAATAAAGGTATAAAATTATGGGGTCACCGTTCATTTTCTAAAAAATAAATTGGAAAAATTGATTTTTCCTACACATTTCAAACTAATAATCTCTCTTGAAAAAAGGACGGGAAATGTTATAAAATGAATAATACAGTTAGGTTTTATTTCAACCTTTATTCTCTCTCTTATAATTTATCATAGTAACAATCTTTGTACAGTTAAATAGCATTTGTAACATGCTCACAATAGATGCTGAAGTGTTAGACCACTGTACTACCTTAACATATTAAATTAAGTCAAGAAATATTATATCAATTAGAGATAACTACGGAAGAGAATTTGTTTCATAATTTTTTTAACAAAGGCGACTTGTAACTTATTGGGGAAATTTTTTGGTAGATGTACTCTATCATCACAGAGAAATCAATTTGATGCTGATACATCTGGATACTGAGCATAACTATTTGAATACAGCCAAAATTGCAAAAACCTATTGTTTGAAGTAACTCCTGTACTAATTACTTACAAAATATTTAAGAATTAAATCAAGATAACCTATATGAGTTTGTTTTCCGATATCATTACCACTTAATTGTATCAAAATTAGGCTAGAGCAGTCTTCAAACTGCATCATCATCCTAATGTGTCTATTGGCCTGTAAACTTTCAAACCGATTTTTCCTTGTCAATAATTTCTACTTTTATTCTTCAATTATGGTGATCATAAGTAGGTTACCTGCATGATTTTCTTAAGCGATTTCACATGCATGTTTAGTTGGAAGACAATGTACCTACTGTGCTCAGGTTACCGTACATAGCTTTCGTTGATCAATATTTATTAAAGTTATGCAAAAGGATCTATTTTGAACAAAATACTAAAACGAATTAAAATTGATTCACTTGCATGTATTGTGTATCTCCATTTTCATGTGACTGCATGTTGAATAGGGTGGACCTCATCCGCAGGGATAGTGTGGTCTATAATACGGAAACCCTGACCAATGACCATTTTAGGCCAACGAGTGTGAAAAGTGCCACAGTTCATGCACTCAAAACGATCCTTTTATAGACTGCCAAATAGTGCATCAGATAGGCTCAATTTTCCGCCCCTACTGACCTCTCCCCTTTTCCAGTGGTCTTCGACTCTTTCCCAACATCCACCCTATTTTTCTCATTTTCATCATGTCACCCTTTTCATTTTTATTGCCATTAAATAACCTCAATAGAGTTGCAAAGACGTAAAACACCAACTCACTTACTCACAATTGTTAACTTAAAAGATTCCTTTGATTGTGTATATATATATATTTTTAGATCAATAAATACTGCAATTGTTTTCGAATATTAATACATTTAACTTTATTGTTGTTGTCAGATCTCATAAATATAAATCCGAGGCCAGGTTAAAATTAATTGCAAAACCTTTTGCTACCAACAACCACTCATGTACACGTAGATTTAAAACATTTTTTTCACTATGTTCACTTCAGGCGTAGCAAAATTTATTGTGTGGAACTTTGTTGTTATTTATAATTCTAACATCCGTGATGGTTAGCGCTGCTGGTGGAGTTTTAATTCCCCGGGGTGGCCCGCTCCGGCATCAACACTTTTGTGCTGACGAACACATCAAAGCTAAAAATAATCCGTTTAAATTTCAAAATCGTCAAAGCCCTAAGTTTCTTCCTACCCCAGACACAGGTTGGTCTTAGTCATAATTTGGTTTCTAGTTTTCGGCATTTTTTGGTATAATTGTTCTATGCTCTTCATATTCATATATAGTGTTTGGCACTAAAACAATTTCAGGTAGAGCGCCTTTGATGCATGTCTGGAACTTTGTTGTAATTTATAATTTCCACATATTAGAGCACCATAAATGGTGACAACTCCAACTCTACGAAATGTGCGAGTGTGGAAATATGTTTGTATTTGTGTGTGAGGATGTTTGTTGTACTTTTATTTTACAGTGTGGCAATTTCAACTAGTTTGATAATGCCTGCTTCTCAATTTGTACTACCTATACATGTTCTTGTATTCCAAAGCATTTTCTCGATCTGCATCTGATCATATTTAATGTATATCCCGCTTGACAATTCCTTTTTTGATATGTATAATGGAATGGCTAAACTTCAACTATAGTCATTGCAATTAGAATATTTGAAATAAAAACCAATGCAGTCAAAGCTGTGACCGGGCCCGGGCTGATAGTCACCAGTTAATTAAAATTATGCCATGATGGCTATGTCTCTGTTGTATTTAATATATAATTTGACAAAATCGCAGAGTTTTTACCTGCGTCGCCGAAGGCGAAAGCAGGTCTTGTAGTCGGGTCTATCCGTCCGTTCGTCCGTCCGTCCGTCTGTCCGTCCGTCCCGCTATGGGGTGCCTGTCTTGTGTAATCTGAATCTCAAAAACTAAACACTAGATCTTTCTGAAATTTTACACAGTGATTACAGATATATTGAAGATGTGCACCTCCCCTTTTGGGGTCATTTCATAATTCCGTTTAGAAATTAGGGACCCAAAAGGGGCCAAAAAAGCTTCTTTTTAATTTTTTTCCACAATAACTTTTGTTCTGGTTGACCAAATGCTATGAAACTTTACATTAATGTTACTTACCATAAAAGAAAGGGTTGGGCTGATTTTGGGTGTCCCCTCTTTTTTCGTTTACAAATTAGGGGCCCTAAAGGGACAAAAACAGCAACTTTTTTATTTGTTTCGACAATAACTTTTGTTCTGGTTGACCAAATGCTATGAAACTTTACAGCAATGTTACTTACCATAAAAGGAAGGGTTGGGATGATTTTGGGTGTCCCCTCTTTTTTTGTTTAGAAAGAAGAGGCCCAAAGGGGGCCCAAAAAGTGACTTTTTAATTTTTTTTTCACAATAACTTTTGTTCTGGTTGACCAAATGCTATGAAACTTTACAGTAATGTTACTGACCATAAAAGGAAGGGTTGGGTTGAGTTTGGGTGTCCCCTCTTTTTTCGTTTATAAATTAAGGACCATAAAGGGGCCAAAAAAGCAACTTTTTTATTTGTTTCCACAATAACTTGTTTTGGTTGACCAAATGCTATGAAACTTTACAGTAGTGTTGCTCACTATAGATTAAAGGGTGGGGCTGATTTTGGGTGTCCCCTCTCTTTTTGTTTAGGAACGAGGGGCCCAAAAGGGGCAAAAATGTGACATTTTTTATTTATGGTCCGATTTAGAAATTTTTTTACAAGTTTATTTTGGTCATATATTGGATAGAAAATGGAGGATGCAATTTTTTCTTGACCCACCTTTTCTGTTTAGCAAAGTGGAACCAAAAGGGGGAAAAATAGAAACTATTTTTTGTCTATTTTTACAATATTGGGTGGCATGTGACAAATACGCTTTGTAAGTCCACCATAGGATGCAAGTGTCAAAATATTTTGACTGTCCATATTGGGCCTAGAACGTACAGGGTTCAACGTTTGCCGTGCGACGCAAGGCCAGACATCGATTGGTCTTGTTTAACCATCCACGATTTCAAGCAATACTTGTTCATTTACAATACAATATTAAAAATAAAATTAAGACAAAGTTCCAGGCAATCAATTTTGCTACGCCTGAAGCGCATTTCCGCTAATCAAGACTCATCAGATGCGCTCGATTCAAAATATTGAAGGGGCCAAACTTTTTATTATTAGAAAGAGCATAGGGCATAGAACAATAAAAACCAAAAAATATCGAAATTCTCCAAGATTTGTAAAATATTTAACACCGACAACTGTTTTCTTCTGTTTTACGTCATTTTCTGCAAACAACGTTTTTAAGGAGGTTCGGAAGTATGAAGCTGAGCACCTTTTATGACATGTTGAATTTTTAAAATGACTAAAACAGCACAAAAGATGCATTTTTTTAAATCTTATAAATGAAAGTAAAACATAAAAGTATTTAAGGTTCCACTGAAGTCAAAATCTAGGAAATGCATTTCCTATGTAAATTATACAGAAAAATTAGAAACAATTATAACATATAAACTTCAAAAACGAGGTTTTTTTTATTATCTAGTGCAGGCTATTATAATTTTGTTGAAAATTTCATTTAAATTAACACAATATTGATTTTTGTTTGAAAAAAATCATGAAAGTCAAACGCACCCTAACTTGGACTAAAACAAAATCAATTTTACCTAATTTAAAGTCGTTTTTTAACAAAATACATCTAGCTTGTTCTATCGGAAAGGAATCAATTAAGGTAGTTTTTAAAGCAGAAGCTGTTTTTAAATTTCCTGCCTAATTCTTTTCAATTTTACATAGGAAATGCATGTCCCAGAATTTGACTTTAGCGGAACCTTATGATGTAGTTACGTTATTTTTCTATGAAAATAATTGGCGGGAAAATGTTAGAGTGGCTGTACGTGGAGTCGTACACTTTTTGTGGCTTTTACTTCTAAAATCTCGACGGCAAATGTAAATCTGTTTCTTTCATTTTCCTAAATATAGAGGTGGATTAGATCTTCAAAAACTAAATAAAGTTTTAAAAATATTAGTTAGTTATATTTTTACAAAATATTATTTAAAGGTAACAAAAGCGTGGAAAATTACTGAAAATAGTACGTGGAGTCGTACACCTCAAAAGTTTGAAAATTTACGTTCATTTTTTACCAAGTCGTATATGGGGTAAAAGACATGCATTTCAAAGACATTGTATCACTGCTTAGTTTCCAGAAAAAGGCAGGATGACATCGTGTTTGTTTATTTATCAGTGTGCACACACAATGCATCTGTGAAGCATTTTAGACCACCTCTAAAAATCAACATATTTATATTTTGAGCATAAGTACTGAAATCGCGATTGAAACTTTTAAAAATATTAGCGGAAACTAATTGAAATAACATTGTTTTGCAATATTCAAGAGATTTTTGATCAAAGCTTACACAAGAAGGTGTTTCAGCTTTATTTGTTTTTCCTTCTTTATGTTGATAGAGGGTGCCGAGATTCGTTAAAACTATAATTGTAATTTTTTTATGGTTAGCGCTGCTGGTGGAGTTTTAATTCCCCGGGGTTAGCCCGCTCCGGCATCAACACTTTTGTGCTGACGAACACATCAAAGCTAAAAATAATCCGTTTAAATTCTAAATCGTCAAAGCCCTAAGTTTCTTCCTACCCCAGACATAGGTTGGTCTTAGTCATAATTTGGTTTCTAGTTTTCGGCATTTTTTGGTAAAATTGTTCTATGCACTAAAACAATTTCAGGTAGAGCGCCTTTGATGAGTCTTGAATAGACGAAACGCGCGTCAGGCGTAGCAAAATTTATTGTCTGGAACTTTGTTGTAATTTATAATTTCCACATATTAGAGCACCATAAATGGTGACAACTCCAACTCTACGAAATGTGCGAGTGTGGAAATATGTTTGTATTTGTGTGTAAGGATGTTTGTTGTACTTTTATTTTACAGTGTGGCAATCCCAACTAGTTTGATAATGCCTGCTTCTCAATTTGTACTACCTATACATGTTCTTGTATTTAAAAGCATTTGCTCGATCTGCATATTTTAAAATCGATTGTTGATCTGATCATATTTAATGTATATCCCGCTTGACAATTCCTTTTTTGATATGTATAATAGAATGGCTAAACTTCAACTATAGTCATTACATTTAGAATATTTAAAATAAAAACCAATGCAGTAAAAGCTGTGACCAGGCCCGGGCTGATAGTCACCAGTAAAATGAAATTATGCCATGATGGCTATGTCTCTGTAGTATTTAATACATAATCTGACAAAATCGCAGAATTTTTACCTGCGTCGCCGAAGGCGAAAGCAGGTCTAATAGTCGGGTCTATCCGTCCGTCTGTCCGTCCGTCCCGCTATGGGGTGCCTGTCTTTTGTAATCTGAATCTCAAAAACCAAACACTAGATTGGAGATGTGCACCTCCCCTTTTGGGGTCATTTCATAATTCCGTTTAGAAATTAGGGGCCCAAAAGGGGCCAAAAAAGCTTCTTTTAAATTTTTTTCCACAAAAACTTTTGTTCTGGTTGACCAAATGCTATGACACTTTACAGTAATGTTACTTACCATAAAAGGAAGGGTTGGGATGATTTTGGGTGTCCCCTCTTTTTTTCGTTTATAAATTAGGGGCCCTAAAGGACAAAAAAAGCAACTTTTTTATTTGTTTCCACAATAACTTTTGTTCTGGTTGACCAAATGCTATGAAACTTTACAGCAATGTCACTTACCATAAAAGGAAGGGTATGGCTGATTTTGGGTGTCCCCTCTTTTTTGTTTAGAAAGAAGAGGCCCAAAGGGGACCAAAAAGGGACTTTTTAAATTTTTTCCACAATAACTTGTTTTGGTTGACCAAATGCTATGAAACTTTACAGTAGTGTTGCTCACCATAGATTAAAGGGTGGGGATGATTTACAAATTAATTTTTCTAAAATATTAAAAATTGAAGGTCTGTGACTACTATTTTTTCAAAAGATAGTACATAAGACTTTTATAATCTATTGTAAACGAATCATTTGGTCACACACTTAGCATGGTCATAAATCTGCAGAAAGGTCCGTGACCCCAAATTGTTTTGGCATTTTTTCAATGTTTTATCATGAAAGTTTGATTCTGCAAAATTAAAAGAAAATCTGATGGGTTTTGCTAATAACCTCGAATCACCTTTAAAACCCGTGCGGGTTCCGGGTGGCGAATAGGCCCGCAGCAGCGCTCAGCTTGTCGGTAAAAGTCCACTAAAGAGCGCTCAGAAACCTGACATCGGGTCAGGCCGCTTTGCCCACAAAGCGACTGGGATGTGTGCTCCAAGTGGTTGAATGGGGCAGCCCTGACATCGAGGGATGCGGGGTCGTCAGGCGATAATGCAGAAAACCTGACCGCAAACCAAAGTGGTGCACCGTGTTGGGAAAAATGTCACGTTCCTCGCACGTTAAAGAACCCTGCTGCAGGTCTCGGCAAGAGAAGGACCCATAGGATCCCCATCCAGGAGGCTAAATTTCCCGTCCCTATCCATTACTCTCTTTTCCAGTGGCAGTCAAAACTCTCCTCCCCGATTGGCCTTGTGTCCCCATTTTCTCCACTTCATCATCATTTCATGTTCATTGTATCACCACTTTCATGTTCATCTTTCGGATATAGCCGAAATCGTGCTGCTTGGGAGTAAAGCAATAACTAACTAACTAACTAACTAACGAATCACCTTTAAAGGAATTATGACGTCATGCGACATACCAATTAATGGATCGAAGAAGGATCCATCCTGGATTACGGACCACAAGACATCAATTAAATGCCTTGATTCGGATAATCGAATTTAATTTATAGTATTAATCTAATAAACATAATTTGTTCATTTCTTGTTTTGAAATCACAAAATTTGTTCATTTATTGATTTACAATCACAATAATCTTAACACACACAAAAAAAAATCACAATTTTTATGTTGTGTTGCATTCGAGTGTCGAAATTCCGAAAGGGCAACGACGAAACCGGTAAACACGAACAAAAACAGCACGAAGAAACACAAACCCAAATCAACCGAACGGAAATAAAAAAAGCGAACACAAGTCGTAACAACAGTGAACCCAGGTGCTCCGGAAGAGTAAGCAGTTCCTGCCTGCTAAATAATTCTCTTCTCTTTATAATCTGGCGGAAAAAAAACGAAAGTTTTCAAATACATTGTGCAAAATTCTTAACGTTGGCCAAAAATTGGTTCAACTTTTTTTATTTTTCGTATAAAGTAATGGATTTTTTTTCAAATACAATACGTGTACTTATTTCTTTGGTATATCAAGATTCAGGATGCGAATAGGCCTTTAACAGCGGTAAGTTTGTCGGAAAAACTCCACTCAAGAACACCCAGTGTGACATTACGTCACATTAACTGGGGTGTGTTTTCCAGGTTGTTTAATCGGGTCGTCAGGCTATTATTCGGAAAACCCGATGGCTAACCTGTACGGAAAAAAATGTTCATTTCTCTCAAACTTGCTACAGGTCTCCATAAAAGTATGACTCGAAGGACCCCCTTTTTAATGGCAGCCAAAACTCGTCCCTGTTGCACATCTGAGGTTGACCATCTCAGTTTGGTAATTTTTTCTTTACCTTTAGTATGCATAGATCTTTAAGTTGCATGCGACTTACTTCAATTCTAAAAAATACCTTTAAATTCATATTAAATTAGTAGGTGTTTCTTGGAAAATGACATAAGCAATAAATTGATCATTAAATTATAAAAAAAAATACTATCATAAAAATATATAAAGGTTTCAGAGTTTATCTAATTACACACTAGTACGTTATTTAAGCTTTTAATTTAAAAGGCTCAATATAAAACCATACAATGCTTACATTTGCCAATTTATTGAAATCAATCGATATGCAAAATGAGATACATTGTGCAATTATAGAAATACCAGAAGAAATATATTTTGGAACTGTTTTATTCTTGCTGGAACTTTTCTAAGCACATGAGTTTTAGCCCTTTCAGCCCTACTATCACTGTATTCATGTGTATTACTCGCGTTTTTTTCCAATACTCAAAAATACCATAAGAAATTATCCTCTATGAAAGTCTTAATTTTAAAGACTTTTATTAAGTCGCAAGCTAAGAGTAATACAGACTGAAATTTCATCTGTTCTGTATTCATGGGAATTCAACCTGTATCCAAATGTTTCAGCCCTTATTCGAGTTGTCGAAATTTCATTCGAATACTATTTTGTTTTCAGTGATTTAAGGAATATAGTATGAAATGCCGCTTAGTACATCATCTTCATGAGCAAAATATCGACAGCTTCGATAAAAGTCCATGTTCAATTCGATGCGGTCGAGACCAGGTAATCATTTGATGTCAACGAGGACATTCTACAGTCACTCATGGATACTTGATGACACAAGAGGAGGGCTGCGATGTGCATACCGTATGACTCGTGGTAGAAGCATATTCTCCTCGAATGAGTTCATCCTGCTTCAATATGCATGATATGTTCAGTGACATTCCAAAAGATGCCATTATCAATTTCTTAAAATAAGTTGGGTTGTTTTCCAAAATTTTATTCCTTTTCTTTTTATTGTTTAAGGTAGAGCGTGGCACTTCTAGGTCCAATATTAAGTTGTCAATAGATTTTCTTTAAAATTGGCATAAATGTCCAAAATGATGTACTCTTTTATAATTTGATTTAAAATTCATGGGTTTCTTCCCTACTTTTCGAGTTATGTCAAGTTAAAGTATCAATATTTTACTATGAATTATATAGGAAAAGCCATAAAAACACACAAAAAGTTCCATTTCTTTTTTTTCCTGTCAATAGATTTCCCTCATTTTTTGACATTTTATAGATCTTGCGATAATTCATCATCTTAAAACAATTTAAAGTGGGGTTTCTTCCCTTGATTTTTACGTACAAGCAAAGATAGGAGCCAAAAACGATGATTTTTCATGATTTTTGCCAAATTACCTCCCTTGACCATACTTTAGCTGAGGATTTATACTACTTTAAGAATACAAATTTTAATCATATTGATAAAACGTGTCTAAACTAGGTATACAGATTCTAAAAACACAAAAATCTCAAAATATTTTTCAAATTTCATTTTATTTTGGGCAAGTCACATGACCACTGTCCTTCTCCACTTGAATCATACTTATTCTCACTGCTTTTTTATACTCTTTATTTTTTTCTTTCATTTTTCATTTATAATTGCTCAACTCCTATCGCTTTATTAGCTTTATTTTTCAGTGTACATTTTAATGTTTGATTTAATAAATTTATCATTTAAACGTTTAGTTTTATTTTCGGTCTTTAGAGTTTTGCTTATATGAAACTTTGATTAAGATAAAACTTTTAGATTGTGCCCCGATGATGGCTGTTATATAGCTACAAGGATATAAAACAAAGAACTATCAATCAATCAATTTTTTAATTCAAACAATCTCCATCAAATCAGAGTTCAATCGATACTCTTTCAGGAGTTATGTCACTCGGGAGGTAAAAAAATCAAATTCAGTTTTCATGTTTAAGCTTACCGGTTTTTTATAATGAGAACTTTGGCAAAAAAGTTTAGTTGCTTGCTTAAATTTTCAGCTCATTAATCTTTCCTTAAGTTTCCGAAGACCAAAGGTTTTAGGATATTTAAATCAATCTGAAAGTTTGAAAATCCTAGTTGTTTGCTTATAGAATGAAAACTGGTGTATATGCAGAAAAGCTGTTACAGTAGCTTTTTAAACAGTCATCATAATCATGCTTACTTTACATTTTGCATCTCCTATCGTTTTATTAGCTTTATTTTTCTGTGCACATTTTAATGTTTGATTTGATAAATTATATCTCCCCCCCCCACTTTTGTGGAGAGACATATTGTTTTTGTCGTGTCCGTCCATCTGTCCGTCCGTCTGTCCGTCACAAAGTTTGTCAGCGCAACTCCTTTGAAACTACTAAACCGAATTCAACGAAACTTGGTATATAGGAAGGACACCATATGTAGTTGTGCATATTACCAGGAAATTTTGATCCTAAATTTTTTGTGGGAGTTATGGCCCTTTGAACTTAGAAATTTGCTGAAAATCCTCATTTATCATCTTGTCAGCGCAACTCCTCTGAAACTACTTAACCGAATTCAATGACACTTGGTATATAGGAAGGACACCATATGTAGTTGTGCATGTTATAAGGAAATTTTGATCAACAAATTTTTGTGGGAGTTATGGCCCGTTGAACTTAGAAATTTGCTGAAAATCCTCAGTTATCATTTTGTCAGAGCAACTCCTCTGAAACTACTGAACAAAATTCAACAAAACTTGGTATATAGGAAGGACACCATATGTAGTTGTGCATGTTACCAGGAAATTTTGATCCTCAATTTTTTTAGGAGTTATGGCCCTTGAACTTTTTGGGGAAACGGGGGGAGACATCGTTTTTGTAGGCAAAAACAAACTTTAATATACTTATTAATTATTATCAATGATCACCTCTTTATCTCTATTGTGTCTCACAACTATGTTGTGTTTTGCGTTACAAGACCCTTAGACCGCAATGGAAGAGGGAAATTTGGTGCCATTAAACCTGCTTCAACCCACCATTTCTTTTCAAATGCCTGAACCAAGCCAGGATCATTGCGATCTTCAGTTTCTCTGGTATATCTTTGCCTTGTTTTGTCTTTTGTTCTTGGAATAGCCCCGTGCGTGGCCCGGGTGGCGAATAGGCCAACAGCAGAGCCTAGCTTGTCGTAAGAGGCGACTAAGGGTCTTGGGATTCTGACGTCGGGTCAGTGCTAAGCCCACAGAGCGACCATAAGTGTACCCTAGGTGACTGAATAGGGTGACTCTCATCCGCGGGGATTGTCTTGTCTATAATACGGAAATCCTGACCGCTGACCATAGTGGGCCAACGTGTGTGGAGAGTTCCACGCTTCATGCACGTAAAAAAACATTTGTGGACCGCCAAGTAGTGAACCACATAGGTTAAACTTTTCGCCCCTACCCACCTCTCCCATTTTCCTGTGGTTCTTCAAAGTTTATTGGTCCTTTGTGTCCCACCCCAACCCCTCTATTTCATTTTTCATCATTCCATGTTCATTTTATCCATCGCCTGTAAATAACCTTTATAGCCTTGCATGGGTGTAAAACACCCACTCACTCGCTCACATGTTCTTGGAAGAAGCGAAGACGCACCAATGGGGCATTCTAGTGTCAAAAGTCCGAAAGGGCAACGACGAAACCGGTAAACATGAACAAAACAGCACGAAGAAACACAAAATCAACCGAACTGAAATCAACAACTCAAGTCGTGACAAGAGTGAACTCAAGTGTTTCGGAAGAGTAAGCGGTTCCTGCCTGCTATAGCACACCCGTCGTGTTGCTACTTTTCAATTCAGTGTGTCAAATCCGGTAAAGGGAAACAAAACAAATTTCTACGACAAACCAACATCCGCACTCATTTGAGAGAAAGAAATCCCATATTAGTCTACGAGTGCACGGTGTCTACCGTAAAATTTCTTGAATGAAGACAGCAACCATGGAGCAACAGAACCTTGTGTCAGCAATGTGACGCTCTGCCAAGGAAATTGATTTAATTCCACCAAGCTCTGAAGTAACGAATCAACTGTGATACGAAGACTCCATAAGCAGGTGCGGGCGGAATGTTGCTATATGAGATTGATCATCCCAGTTCGGTAATTTTGTTTATCTTTTTTTTCTTAACTGTAGCTTTTTAATTGAGAATTGTTATTAACCCTTTAATGTACTCTTATCAGCCAGGTGAGCTATTCAGGCTCCTGTGGCAGTGGCAATCAAAACTAATCTCCGATCGGGCATTAGTTGAATTACAAATACCAAAGCGGGAATTAAAACAGGTGATTGGTTATGCTGTATATGCATAATTAAAGTAGTAACATCTCGAAATTTCATTAGCAAGCAATAATTTTTAAGAAATCATTGAAATTAGAAAAAAACAAACCTATTCGAACCAAAACGTTCGAACAGCGAAATCCAGAAACAAGGATATCGACTTTGTGAAGTAGATGGAAAGAAACTTGGTGAAAAATGGTCCCAGTAACTTCCTGTTCATCGTCATGTCATGTTCACTTCATCTGACATTTTCACTGCCATGACATGTTCACTTCATCTGACATTTTCACTGCCATGACATGTTCACTTCATCTGACATTTTCACTGCCTTGATATAGTTGAATTTGGGGTTCTTGGAAGTAAAAAACTTGACTAAATAATATTTGTGTTAGTTTTTTCTCCTCCAACATTTTGAGATTGGTCATCCCTATTTTGTATTTATGTAAAAACTTCAATTTGGTTTTGTTTTACGTTGTTTACGACGTATATTTTTATTTCAATTCTAAAAATATAGTTCGTTGTAATTCAGTATGTGTAATGAACTAAAAATATCAATTCATAGAATGCTGAGGATAAAAATTACTTTGTTAAAAGTAAATAAAGGTTATAACAAAATTGCCCAACTTGGAGGATCAATCTCAATGTCCAAGAGAAAAGAAAAACATGGAAAACCCACAGGAATAATTATAGATCGCAATGGTCGTGACTTGGTACAGGCATTTCGAATGAAATGGTTGGTTAGACCAGGTTTTATGACGCACCTAACCTCTCTCCTCCACCGCGATCTTATGGACCGGTAGTAACACACAACGCAACACAATTGTGAAGACATATTAGGGATAATAAGATGATCATCTCAGTACACCAATAGCTAAACGCTAATCAAAACAAACACTAACCAATTCGTTCAACTCCATTTTGATATTTTTCCACCAGTGGCTGATAACGAAGGAAGAATTTTTTAGGGACCGTATGAGACGTATTTCTTGTAACCTTGGTCTAAGAGTCGGTCACGGAGACAGCGGTGACGTATCAAAAAATCAGAAAAATATGCACAAGCTCTGGCATATCGAATAAGTTGTGAAATATAAACACATAAACACATAAGAACGATGTGAAACAATTGGATTCGGTGGTTTCCATAATCTCTATCTCCGGAGGATATATCAAAGGAATCCATCTACCAAACGTAGCGTTGTTTACAGAGAGTTTTTCAATAATACGTAAATATTTCTCCACAGACATGTAATATTTACCAAAGAAATCGATATGCAATATAATATAGAAATAAAAAATTATAATAGTACTTAATATATGGTATACATATGTTTTGAAGGTGCTGGAAATTTTCGTGACATTTTATTAATAGATCTTCTGTAACTGTGTATTTTTCATATATTAAATGTTATTTCATTACTCAAAGACCATAAGAAATAAAAATATCATCTATGCAAGTCTAACTGTTTAAGACCATTTTAATGAGAAAATCATGAAATCGCACGCCAAGATTAATATATATCTGAAAGTAACAGGAAAACGTGGTTCCTATCACGAAATTCCATCAAGGTTCATTCGATTGCCACATCTCTATGACGAGATAAAATTTGAACAAACAACCAACTGTCTAAACATCGATGGTTTGCAACTTGAAGGAAATTTTTCGTGTGCTTTAAAAGAGAATACTATTTCAATTGCATTTAATAATTTATTGAAACACGTTTCTGATACGGATTCACTTAAATGCTTTTTTCAGAGACATAAAGTTTGTGTTGACAAAAAAATTAAAGAAGGAGCCGGCTTAAGGGGAGGGGCTTCAAATGCTGCGACATTTCTGAGAATGACAAATGACATTTGCCGACTAGGAATGTCTTCCACTGAATTGGCCTGGATCGGGGCGAAGGTTGGAGCTGATGTTCCCTTTTTTATACACGACTTAGATAGTACAAATATTAAAGGTATTGGTGAAAAAATTGAGAACTTCGAGGAAAAAATCCCAAATATAACTATCACTACTCCAAACATCAAATGCCATACAGGAAATATTTATAACCATTATAGAAGAAACTTCTTCAGAGCCGCAGATTCCGATATCCTAGATACATTTTTTACTCTAGAGTATATGGAAAGTGAGGAAATACTGAAAACGTTTGATTGCATACATCTTAACGATCTGTGTCAGTCCACGGTTGTACTCCATCCTCAAATGAAAGACTTTTTGAAAACAAATTGGTTCATGAGTGGAAGTGGGAGTACAGTGTTTTGTTTGACAAAATATGATTAAATTTGGAATTGATGAAATATCATTTCTGCTTTCAATGGGTTTATATTTTAGTAATTGAAGATTAAATACAATCATTATCTCAAGTTTACTTTAGAATTTGCAATTCGTTTTCAGGTCAGGTGAGCTATTGTCATCATATGGCATCCGTCGTCCGTCCACTTTTTAAAACGTTAACTCCTCTGACACCATAAATCTTATTGAAACCAAACTTGGTACGATTGTTTATTAGCATTCGGTGCTCAGAACTGGTGTGGGTTTTTTTTTTTTTTGATTTGTTGTAAAACATGGGCGCCGTGGCTAAAAATAGAACATTGGGATAAAATGCAGTTTTTTGCAAATAACTCAAAAACGGCTACAGATATCAAAATTTTGGCATGGGTAAACGTGATCAGTACATCAAGATCTACTTACCCTGAAACTTTAAAGAAAATCCAACAACCGATGTAGGAGTTATTGTCCTTCTTGGGGATTTTTTGCAAATTTTGCACCTGTTTAGCTCAATATCTTGAAAGCTATAAAAGATATTTGAGAAATTTAAATTGCATATTGTTACATGTAAGCACATTAAGATCTACAAAATATGTAATAGAGTCAACGTTGTAGGACCTTTCCGTTTAGGAGTTATTGCCCTTAGAACGTCAAAATTGAGCATTTTAACAGCATTTCCTCATTACATTGAAAACGTTAACTCCTCTGACACTTAACGTTCAATTGGAACCAAACTTGGTATAGTTGTTTATTAGCATTAGGTGTATAGAAACGATGTGGGGATTTTTGATTGGTCGTAAAACATGGCTGCTGTGACTAAAAGTAGAACATACGGGTGAATGGCAGTTTTTCGCAAATAACTCAAAAACGGTGACAGATTTTAAAATTTTGAATGGGAACAAAAGTGATCAACACCTCAAGATCTTCCAGCACTAAAATTTTGAAGAAAATCCAACAACCCATGTAGGAGTTATTGCCCTTGTGGATTGTTTGCAAATTTTGCACCTGTTGAGCTCAATATTTTGAAAACTATACAATATGTTTGAGAATTTTAAATTTTATATTGTTAAGCACATCAAGATCTACAAAATATATATAGGGTCAACGTTGTAGGACTTTTTCTTTGAGGAGTAATTGCCCTTAGAACGTCAAAGTTGAGCTTTTAAAAAGCATTTCCTCATTACACTGAAAACGTTAACTCATCTGACACTTTCAGTCCAATTGGAACCAAACTTGGTATTGTTGTTTATTAGCATTAGGTGTATAGAGCTGATGTGGGGATTTTTGATTTGTTGTAAAACATGACCGCTGTGGCTAAAAATAGAACATTGGGTTAAACTGCATTTGTTTGCTAACAACTCAAAAAGAGTGACAGATTTTTAAATTTTGATTGAGAACCAAAGTAATCAGCACCTTAAGATCCACCATATTGTCAGATGGCCCCCTTATTAAACTTATGACCCTTTCAATGTCAAATAGATTTTGCCTAATAACCTTTACTTCAGGCACATATGTCAGGTGAGCGATTCAGTCTCCTGGGAGCCTCTTGGTAAATCCAATTATGGTAGTCCAGCGTAAGTGTCAAATCTCACCAATTTTTATGTCTGAATTTTTTGTACTTAATTCAAAATGATATGTATAATCATTTTTAGAGATACTTAAAGAGTATCCAAGACGACGTAACATTTGGTCACAGGCTGTCTTAAAACAAACTGTTACAATCATGGTAAGTCCGAAAGAAAAATGGATGATGTATGTCCGAATATGTGAGCTTTTTTCAAACATTATTTTATATGTTTTGTATGAATTGCATATTTTTTTTATTTTTATCTTATAGCTGTTGTCCATCCAGATCAATATTTATCATTTTTTTTAGTATTTCATATCTTTATAGCATCTTTTTATAACATACACTATTATAAGAGCAGCAAACAACTTTTATTGTTAATCGTGTATAAAGTAACATTCAAAATATCCAGTATGATCAAATTTTATATTTGGCCTTGCATTTGTGAAAATTTAACAAGACCATAGTTTGAAATTAAATACAAATTCTTCTAAAGATATTGTCAATAAAAAGGCTGTTTAATAATGAATACAATAAAGATGAAATTAAATCGTGTGCAAGAGAAGACCCCCATGTACAAATAATTAAATGTATAGAAGCAAACAAAGATAAAAAAAAGTTTCGTTTGTAGTTTGGTCAATATGAAGGAAACGTCAATTAGAACTCTAAAATAAAACATTTGATCTTATGCGTTTCTGATTTCATGTATATACACATGAGATGGACAAATTGAAATTTTGCTTTATACACAATATGAAATAAAAAAGGATAGAATGCAGATTAATTCATAAAGAAACAACTGTAACAATACATTTCGATTTATAGGTAACGGTTTATCTTGATTTAAATGCGAACTTATTGAAAGTTAGTTGCTACTATATACTCATAAGCAGTGCAAATAGGACTATATCATGGGAATGAACATCAAAATTATTATAAAAGGATGAATAAGCAAACTATGCCAATTGAATAAAACTCGTTTTGACAACTTAAACTGGAAATACAAATGACAACAAAGTTCCAGACAATAAATTTTGCTACGCCTGACGCGCGTTTCGTCTATTCAAGACTCATCAGAGGCGCTCTACCAAAAATATTGAAAATGCCAAACACTGTATGAATATGAAGAGCATAGAACAGTATAACCAAAAATACCAAGAAGCAGAGGTACCAATGGGGTATCCGAATGTCAAAAGTCCGAAAGGGCAGAGACAAAACCAGCAAACACCAACAAGAACAGGACAAAAATAGACAACATGTAAAACATGGAATCAACAACGCGAACTCCAGTCGAAACAAGAGTGAACTTCAGGTGCTCCGGAGGAGTAAGCAGTTCCTGCTTGCTATAGCACACCCGTCGCGTTGTCAATAGTCCATTCAGCGTGTCAAATTTGGTAAAGGAAGACAAATCAACACCCTATGACAAACCAACATCTGCACTCATCTGAGAGATCGAAATCCCATATTTGTCTATAAGTGCATGATGTCTTCCGTAAAATTTCTTGAGTGAAGGCAGCAATCGAGGAGCAACATAACCCTGTGTGAGCAATTTTTGTGTCAGACGTGTCGCTCTGCTAAGGAAATCGATGTAAGTCCCGCATGCTCTGGAGTAACGAATCAATTGAGATACGTAAACTCCATAAGCTGGAGCGGACGGAATGTTGCTACACAATAAGGGGAAGTTGACGATTGGCAAACTGGGGAACCAAATTAACCAAATGGAGAATAAAAAATTACAAAATTACCGAACTTGGAGAATCAATCTTAATTTCCAAAAAAGAGACATAACAAGGATGACATAACGGAAAAAATTGAACAAGACCAGTTTGAAACTAAATACAGATTCTTCTAAAGATAAAAAGCTGTTTTAAAATGAAAATAATAGAGATAAAATTACATCGTTTGCAACAGAAGACCAAAGTACAAATGAAAAGAGGTTGGCATAGGACAAGGTATGATTTACAAAGAAAAGTAAAATATGGTCCACGGGAAAACTGATGTAGACTGTCACACTAATATGTGAATTTAAGGGACACCTGGAACGTCCTGTGTGGGGCCAATAGGCCCGCAGCAGAGCTAAGCTTGTCGGTAAAAGAGCGCTCAGAAACATCGGGTCGACTTGCTAAGACCATAAAGCAACTTGGATGTGTGCCCCATGTGGTTGAATGGGACAGCCCTGTGATATTGAATGCCGGGGTCGTCAGACAGAAAAGCTGACAGAAAACCATGTGGGTCAACGTGTGTGGAGAGGGCCAAGCTGCATGCACGTACAAGATACCTTTGTGGACCGCCAAGAAGTACACCACATAAGCTTAATTTTTTTGCATCGCCTATTTTCTAGTTGTCTTCAAAATTTACAGTTCCCTTGCTTCGATAGATAAGGTTTGCTTATGTAAAACTGGGTAAGGGTTGGCTAACACCCACACAGGTAAGTGTTCCAACTAGTACGGATTCATTTCAGGTAAAAGTTCTTCATTGTCAGTCACCTTAGGTAAGGGTTCCAGATTGTGCGAAATTTTTGGAGTTTCGTCACTGTCTGGGTGCATTGGCATTTGGTGCGTTAAGGGTCTTGTGAGTGGGTTCGTTTTCCTTCTATATTGGCCCTTTTGCATGACATATATGGGCCTGTGTTTTGATGCTGAGTCCTGGTGGTCTACACAATTCACTTTGTTTTTTTTTACTTATGCTAACGTGACATTTCAACCACAAGCTTTTTTTAGGGGGGTTATACCCTTCAGTCGAAGATACTGTGCCCAATTTTTAACCCTGGGATATCAATGATGGCCTTTGGGGAATTGACGATAGTGTTTCTTAAATATAAAGTAGAAATTACAACAAAGTTCAAGACAATTAATTTTGCTACACCTGACGCACAATTCGTCTATTCTAGACTCATCAGAGGTGTTGTACCAAACATTTAAAATGCCAAACACTACATGAATATACAAAACGTAACACAATGATATAAAACATTGCGTACTAGAGTCCAAATAATGACTATAGCCCCATTTACATGCACAGTTTTACATACATATGCACTTTTACATAGGTATGTAATTTTACACATGTGTGTAAATACTGCATGTAAATGCAAATACATACGTATGTAGATTTGCACATAGTGTAAATTTACATCACCTCAGGACCAGATGTAAATCTTTATGTGTAAATTTACATATGCTTTTTAATTAAATTTTGTGCATGTAAACGCAATTCAAACAAATGCATAGCTCGATTTTTTCCTTCCTGTGGACCTTGTGACTTTGACCTTAAAGCTATATACTCCAGAATCCACATGCATCTTTCGTGCATCATAAGCTCTACGAGGTGTAAGTTTTATGAAATTATACCAAGGCGTTTGGAAGTTATGCATGGAAAACCAATATCACTCTACAATATCAAACTTTTTCTAAACTTGGGACCTTAACTCCTAGTTCCTCCAACACTATTGGCATATTTCATACACCATAAGCTCAAAGCTTAAATATGCGTATTCTGAGTAAAATTATGCTTTGGGAACCAATATTACTACCTTTTCTAAGTTTTTCATAACTTGTGACCTTGGCCTTTGACCTTTTTTACCCAATAGCTACAGGCTTCTTCCTAATTTCTTAAGTCGAGAGCTACGATTTGGATTTTAGAGGACAGACGGACGGAAAGCTAAATTTTGTATTCTAGTTTAAATAATTCGAAATTGTATGTTGAGAAAGTCGTCGGATAACAAGAACATGGTCTTAAGTTACATCAATGTGACTTTCACTATAAAGAACAGAAAGTTGTTGTATTGCTGCATTGGTCTTTATAGGTTTGTTAGTTTGTTCGTTATTTGTTTTATGTCCAGTCAATAATATTCCAGTCGTAATCAGGACAAAAACTAATTGAAACAACAAATCGAATTGTGTGACCCACCCAGAACACAGCAACCATAACACAAACCCATGCATGTTATGCAAAAAGGGCTAATGTACGACCACAACCCAGAAGGAAATCAAACCAACTCACAAAACAGGCCAGTATATACCTCAATGCACCATTATATATAAGGCTAATGCACCGAGAAAGTGACGAAAACCTTCCCCAAAAATTTCACACAATCTGGAATCCATACCTTTGCCATGGTGACTGACAATGAAGAACACTTACCTGAAATAAGGGCATACTACTATGAACATTTGCCTTTGTTGGTTATAGCCAAACTCTTAAGCAACCCTTATCTGTCGAAAATACAATAATGAATTCTGGTTTAACCTACACTCACTGAGAGAGAAAAACGGGGGTGGGGTGGGAAATAAAGGGGCTGTAAATTTTGAAGACCATAAATTTATGACAGGGTTTCATACGCAAAGCTAGGGGTATACAGAATGACAGTAGTGAGATAACATACCGGTATACGTATAGTTCACATTGGTCCAGCCAACTCTTTTGAATTAATTTATAAAAATACACACTAAGCATAAAACTCATGTAAATGCTTAGCAAATTTGCTTATACATACGTGTGTAAATTTGCACATGTGTATATTTACTTACGTATGTATAATTTGTGCATGTAAATGGGGCTTAAGATCAACCTATTTCTGGAATAGAAAGAACCTTTTGGTTTTGACAATTTTGAAATTTAAACGGATAATTTATAGATTAACTAATGTTGTCTCAAGACAGAAACAAATTAGTACTGAACTTCTCTGTTTCTTTTTATAGTAACACACGTAATTTGTTGAATTGGAAACATGCAAGAAATTCCTATTAATCTCCGGGTACTTCCCTGTTTTGAATTTTGGCACACAAGTTCTATTGGAAATTCTAAACTGAATGCCTTATGCATGGCAAGTTCTAAATAATGGTTTTTCATATGACGATGAATATAAGGTAATTTTTAGAATCGTAACAATTAACTTATAAATAAAACACCAGCAACATTCAAACGCAATGCCAATGATTAAATGTCTCAAAGTCATAAACTTTTATGTAAATTTCTAAATACATATTGAAATTGACCCATGGCACAACAAAAGGTAAGAAATTGTATTTCATTTTCCCTTTTTTCTAACATTGAAAGTGATATGGACACTTTGTTTATCAAAAATGAATCAAGACCAATGTCAAATTAAAATTATTACTAATAATAAGTGATTTTTCACATCTTTTGATCCCTTGGTGATATTTCGTTCTGTAATAATAAATTATCATGAATTTATTGTCTGAACCTTTGTTGTTGTTTTTTTTTTTTTATATATACTTAAACATTATAATGCTGAAATTTATTGATATGATTTTAAAGGTTTTCTTTATGAATTTTTATAATCACTTTCATTGTCAACTGTTTCCAGTTATTATCAACTACGTCCGTTTTATTATCCATGGCCGAATTCGAAATTGAATGTACATGCAAGCCAGACATTCCCGTAGGTGCAGTGTTTAAAAAGAGCAAGTTTTGTGTGAATCACAACTGTTCATGATTTTTTTTCTAATATATTTTAGCATTAAATCAATAAGTTTATAAAAAAAGATATCTTAAGCTTAAGTATATTATATTAATATATTTGTAAAATAAGAATAAAGATACACAGTTTCTTGTTTCTTGGGTCAAAACATATTCTGTAGTTATATCTTTGTTGTAGGAAGAAAATGAAATGATGATTCAATCGCTGTCAACATCAATAGAAAAACAAAAAAGCGAAAGAAAAGATAACCTAGATAGATTTTTGACTAGATATCTAAAGGTTTTAGATAAATCGCAACAAGAAGTCTATGATATTCGAATAGCGCACCATCAGATCTGGAGGGATAGTCGAACAAGTGATAAAATTATACAACACAGAGCTGGAAGTCGAGTAGAATCACAAACTCGTATCCTCCCACAAGGAAAATATACTGATGTGGATTATATGTTTGAATTGAATGGCATTTCAGTGTGTTGCAATGACAATGAGCATAAGGACAATATGTATTGGAAGCCGAGTGAGTGCCCTATCTTTGGCAGTATCTATGTGATGCGTGATGAAAAAAAATATCTTGAGCAAAAATTTGATGACATTTTCAATAATAGTGTATTTGAATGGGACACGGTCGAAGAAGAATTTCTGATAATTCCAAAACAATTCAAAGAAAACGTTGTAAATGCAAGTTATTTTGAATTTTCCAAAGATAAATTAAATCCAACTACAAGTCCCTCTGTTCCCGGCAAGGGCGTTGTCAATGAATATGATACGGTTCCCTGTCTGCGACTTAGAACGTGGCCCTCTGAAGTTCTTTATTGGGCAGAACGTTTTCCTTATGACAAAGAAAGTGTTGTTTCAAGAAAATGGAGAAACTCTGTGGTGCAAAATATTTCATTGTTCTTGGTGCCAACAGGAAACCCTTTGTCTAAATCAAAATCGAAACAGTTTCGCCTTTCTTTTTCAATGGTAGAGGTCCAATTTTTTCATCAATTAACACCCATAATGAGACAGTGCTATGGCATAGCAAAATACATTTTTAAGAAATTATTCTATTCCAGATCATGTGAACTTTTGAGTTCATTCCATATAAAAACATTATTTATGTGGCTGGTTGAATAATGGGATATCAAAGAGTGGGACGAAATGACACCAATGCGATTTATATTAATTATGCTAAAAGAGATTGAATGTTGCGTTCTAAACAAAGCCATTCGCCACTTTTTCTATAGTGACTATAACACTTTCCCGTTGCATAAAGTGAACGATGAAAACGTATCTTTTTATTATCGCATTTTGCAATGCAAAGAAGTTCATATAAAGAAGGCAGTTACGGAATTATTGCACATAGAATTAAGAATTCCCCCAAAAAGTGACAATAGTCAAGATATTGTTATGGCTTCCTTGGATCATTATGACCAACTGGAATATATTTCTACTCATATTAACGGATACTTAACCAGACTGTTGAGTATGATAACATTTTCTTTATACGAAAACGAACTTACAGGAACTCTTGTACGTGCTGTCGAAAATATCCGTTGTGTTTTTGATATGTACACAAATAACAAATATCTCGAAGACATAATATATCCAATTAACGTTTTCCTCGCAAGAAATTCGATTATCCTGAAATCACCCCCAAACAAAAATCTTTCGGTATCCGACATTGCCCACATGATTTTTAAGCTGTATTTAGATCGCAAACTAGGTGATGTTGATACTTGGTTAAATGACTTTAATACTGGTAATGATGTTTCAACTGGTGGAATTGGGATTTCTGTTTCAAAATATGATAAAGCATATGAATTAGACATTCCCCTGAGATTCGTTATCCAGGAACTAGAAGAGCGATACAACGGTGTTTGTCCTCGGTTTTATGTTGATCCTATTCTAATGATCAACCATATAAAAGTCCAAAATATTCTTGATAACTATATAGACTTTTCTCTTATTCCTGGAAATATTTTACAACGGTTACAGAAATACATTTCAGAAATGGAAAAAAGGGTAAACAAATTGTCTGACAGGATTCCGTACGTAGGGAAGTTATCTTACAGGTTTTCTGCAGTGTTTTTAATGCATGGTTATGAAAATTTGAAATCAAAAACAAAACTAAATATAAACCTTTCAATTCCGAAGGCAATAGATTTAGACTCATTTAACCAAAGGATGTTTGCGACAAATTTTGATTTAAGATAAAGCCCGTACATGTATTGAACATTGCTTACCTCAAAATATTCAAACCAGCCTATTTTGTTTGTCTTTTATACTTACGTCCATGACATTTAGGTATAAAGTTTGAATCAAATTGTAAACACAGCAATTGCAATCAAATATATATTATGTTTTAGAAGAATGAGACATTTTTGCTGCAAATTATGTGTCATTGGACAAACGTTAAGTTGATTGTTCTATTTTTCGTAGAAATATAGGAGTTATTCCCCTTAGAACATCAAAATTGACAATTTTCACAGCATATCCCAATTGCAGCCTAATAAAAGAACTAAAGAAAAAAAGTTATATTATAGCTGAGCTGGTAAAGCCCTAAAAAGTCTTGATGTGACGGAAGTTATTTCATGACCCCTTTTAGGAGTTGCATGTATTGTACCTTAAATGTGAACATAACATGCCTTAAAGCTTACAAACTGTAGAAAATTATAATTAGGTTTTGATTGCAAAAAAAAAATCATCTGAATGAACATTGCCCTTCAATGCATTAGTTTAATCTAAAATGTCAATTCTGTTATTTAGTTATTGATCTACTCAGCACGATTACATGTCTTCTATGACTCTCTGATTCTAGTCTGTTTCATGTACATGTCTTAAGCTTATAAGCTGTAGAAAAATATAATAAGGTTTTCATGGCAAAACAGTTCATCTAAATGGCAAGCACTTCAATGCATTAGTTTTATCTAAAATGTCAATTCTGTTAATTAGTTCATGCTCTAATCACAAGCAGGATAGTTTTGAACAACTAGAACAAAGAAGTGATGGGTGGTAGGGACGTGCAAGTTAGCTTCCTGCATGGGGATTCAACGGGTCCTACTCTTTCTGAGACCTGAAACATAGATTTTAACTTGCAAAGAACGTGACATTGTTCCAAAACACGATAAACCACTATGGTTTGCGGTCAGTTTTTCCGCATTTTAGCCTGACGACCTCGGCTTTCATTATGACAGGGCTGCACCATTCAACAACATGGGGTACACATTCCAGTCGCTTTGTACTCATAGTGCCCTGACCCGATGTCAGGTTTCTGGGCACTTTTAGTGGACTTTTACCGACAAGCTTAGCACTGTTTATGGCATATTTGCCACCAGCAACTCGCCGGGTTCTTATCTCATAGCCCAAAATTCAGGAATTGTAAGTTAAGTGAGCAATTCAGGCTCTCCTGGGAGCCTGTTTTTTTTTAGCTCACCTGACCCTTCAGGTGAGCTATTGCCATCACTTGGCGTCCGTCGTCCGTTAGCTTTTTTCAAACATCTTCTTCTCTGAAACTGCTTGGCCAAATGCAGCCAAACTTGATATGGTTGTTCCCTAGGGTATTGTGCAAAAAGTTTGCGTTGGGATTTTCGATACGTCAAAAAACATTGCCGCTGTTACTAAAAATAGAACAAGGGGGGGCAAATACAGTTTTTTGCGAATAACTCAAAAACGACTACAGATATCAAAATTTTGGCAGAATTAAAGTGATCAGCACTTCAAGATATACATACCCTGAAATTTTAAAGAAAATCCAACAACCCATGTAGGAGTTATTGCCCTTTTTGTGTATTTTTTGCAAAGTTTGCACCTGTTTAGCTCAATATCCTGAACACTATACTAGATATTTTTGAAATTTAAATTGCATATTGTTAAGCGCATCAAGATCTACAAAATATGTACTAGGGTCAACGTTGTAGGACCTTTCCTTTTAGGAGTTATTGCCCTGAGAAAGTCAAAATTGAGCATTTTAACAGCATTTCCTCATTACATTGAAAACGTTAACTCCTCTGACACTTTAAATCCAATTGGAATCAAACTTGATATAAGTGTTTATTAGCATAAGGTGTATAGAACTGATGTTGGGGATTTTTGATTGGTCGTAAAATATGGCGGCTGTGGCTAAAAATAGAACATAGGGGTAAATGGCAGCTTTTTGCAAATAACTCTAAAACGGTGACAGATTTTAAAATTTTGATTGGGAACAAAAGTGATCAGCACATCAAGATGTACCTACCCTGAGATTTTGAAGAAAATCCAACACCCCACGTAGGAGTTATTGCCCTTTTTGTGGATTTTTTTGCAAATTTTGCACCCGTTAAGCTCGATGTCTTGAAAACTATACAAGATATTTGAGAAATTTAAATTGCATATTGTTAAGCGCATCAAGATCTACAACCATATATTAGGGTCAACGTTGTAGGACCTTTCCTTTGAGGAAATATTGCCCTTTGAACGTCCAAATTGAGCATTTTAAAAGCATTTCCTCATTACATTGAAAACGTTAACTCCTCTGACACTTTAAGTCCAATCGGAACCAAACTTGATATTGTTGTTTATTAGCATTTGGTATATAGAACTGATGTGGGGATTTTTGATTGGTTGTAAAACATGGCTGCTGTGGCTAAAAATAGAACATTAGGTTAAACTGCATTTTTTTGCTAATGACTCAAAAAGGGTGACAGATTTTTAGATTTTGATTGAGAACAAAAGTGATCAGCACCTTAAGATCCACCATATTGTCAGATAACCCCCTTATTAATCTTATGACCCAAAGTCAAATA
This sequence comes from Arcuatula senhousia, assembly GCA_963971305.1. Lineage (NCBI taxonomy): Eukaryota > Metazoa > Mollusca > Bivalvia > Mytilida > Mytilidae > Arcuatula > Arcuatula senhousia. The sequence continues at coordinate 28,750,634 of OZ020310.1, read as the reverse complement.
GATTTTGCCTAATAACCTTTACTTCAGTCACATATGTCAGGTGAGCGATTCAGGCTCTTTTCGAAAAGATGGCCACTGAAAATTTTAAATGTTTCAAGTGATACTACGATATGAAGTGAAGTGTGTAATAGATAAATTATATGTTTTTTCATTGTGCTATAAGTGTTTTGCCAGATATTGATATTCTTTTTACATAAACTGTAAATAAAGAGTAAATAGCATTTTTATTATCTATTCATACTTTTTTAAACAGAATTTGCTGCATGTAGAACTTCAATAGTGACGCTACCCTATCTATTGTATTTAATCTATAGTTCGATACATTTAATCCTTTATAAATGAGTCTTTCGTTGCATGCGATTTAAAAATATATCAATTATACCCCTTGTAAAAGTATAAATTTATTGACAATATCTTTTGTAGAATGTGTTTTTACTCTGGGTGGCTCATAGTTAATTTGGCAAACACCACTGAAAATTTGTATAATTTTTTTTCACACAAGCGTCATTTTTCGCAATTATTAGATTTTATTAAAAATAAATAATTATTTAGCAATTTTCTTTATTTTCATTCTTTTAAGAATTGTTCTTTAATTGTTTTCCTCAATTTGATGAGTTTGGAAGTTGCTGAATTTCGGATAAGACCTTGTCATAAGTATATTTTTTTATTTATTTCGCACCTCACCTGAATGAAAGCTATTGCAGATAGAGAAAAGCTGTTGCTTGCTTAAAAGGTAAGATCATTTAGCTCTACAAAAGTCTCCATAGGGTCGAAGATGTCAGATAACCCCTTATAGGGGTGACATCCCATAAAATAAGTTTTTTTTCATGTTTTTGGCTTAAAGAATGAAATCTATTGCTGATAGAAAAAAGGCTGTTGCTTGCTTAAATGTTCAGCTCATTAAGCTCTACCAAAATTCTTCATAAGGTTGAAGTTGTCAGATGACCCCTTATTGGGGTTTAATGCGGTCCCTGATAGGTGGAATATAGTGTTTAAGGCATATGAAATGAAATATATTGCAGATAGAAACAATTCAGCTCTTTTAGCTCTATAAAAGTCTTCATAAGGTTAACATCAAGACCAGGTGAGCGATTAAGGCTCCTGGAAGTCCTTGTTTAAATGCATGAACAACAACAAAAATATTGTCAACATTAACAACTGGTTGGCGCTTGGTGACTGCAGTATGCCCAGTTAGTAAAAAACCTTGGAGCTGTGAGGTTATTATGCGAAAAAAATTGCCAGCAAATCGAAGGGGTATATCGTGTTGGAAAAATGTAATGGTCTTCGCTCAAAAAAGAACCTTGCTGCAGGTCTCGGTAAGAAAAGGACCAGTAGGATCCCCATGCATTAGCCCATATTGTCCGTTCTTACCCATCACTCCGTATTCATAAGTACTTTCTACATTTTTAATTGCATCCAAGTAAAGTCTTAATATAAATCAGTTTTAGTCCATGCTATACATAATGTAAACTTTTTAATTTATTTATTTGTTTTTATTATCCATGATTACGTAGCCTTGTACATAATTTTTTTCTATAATTTATGAAAGAATATAAAATAAATGAACATGAGACCACAAACACATATGTTAACTCCAACTGCAATTAATTTTATGAGCTGTATGGCCATTTCGGAAAATTACTCCTCACCAGCAGCACTAGAACCCATACATAGGAAATCCACAATTCAAAAGATGTTTAAAATACATAACACCAAATGAAATCCAAATATATATTGCTAAGGGCAAAACTACGAGGGAGGTAGTTAAAACTTTGGTTTTAGAATTTACATAAATTTAGATAGTGGTTAAAAACAAAGTGTTCACATGAGAAGTAACCTCATGTACAAGTACACCAAATCTAAAAAATAAAGAGCATACACCATTAACACGGGGAATTGTTCTACTCACTCCACACGGCAAAGAAAACAAACTCCTGTAATAAATAATTTATGAAAGGATATGGAGTAAACCTATAAATACTTTGTAAAAAAATATTAATTAATGCACATGTATAAATCAGTTTTAGTCCATGCTATACATAATGTAGGCCCAAGACCTGTTTAACTGCTGATCATAATTATTAACTCTTATTAACTGAGCACCAGAAATCCTCTTATCAAACTCGTGTATTATAACAAATATATTAAATGCTCATAACGGATGCTTCTGAAAAAGTTTTTGAATAATTCAAAAATGCACTAGTCAATCTCTCTTTGCGCAAGTTTCAATTTGTTGTTGATTGTGTTTACTTCCGGAATGTTGTTGAGGAGGCCGCACACAAGTTGGATCCTGTTGAAAATTCATTTGAGAGCATGTTAATTCCCGTGAAGCTCGATATAATTTGGAGTTCTTTGACTCTTTCAAAAAGTCAATCAGATAAAAATTTGTATGAAATTTTTAAAGACTAGGAGTTTGAGATTTTGTAAATACATATTTGGAACTAATAAGAAAAGTCACAATAAGGCATTATTGTCCGAACTTGGTAGATATCCGTACTTCATAAAAGCTATAACACAATTACTTTGCTACTGGCATACAATTGTTCAAAATAAAGGTAGAAATTTATTGAAAGCAGCTTATGATGAATACAAGCAGCCACATGCAAAGAATATAAATAGCTGGTATTCTACAATATTTTTATCAGTAATAAACTAAATATTAGTTTAGATACTTTCAAAGATTTTGGTAAAAGCAAATTTAAAGCAGAGATTAAACGTATTTTAACAAAATATTTTTATCAATTTGGAAAACACATGAGCAAAACATGGCAAAACTCGGGAAAGCTGACAACCTATTTTCTTCTGAAAGATAGTTTCAGACCCGAAGCCTATCTTGACATTAAAGTTTTTAAAAGAAGCAAAGGTGTACCAAAGGGCTAATCAGTATCATAAAACCGTAAAGATAAGGACAAAACCGGCAGATAGGCAAAATCTAACAAGATTTAGAACAAAGAATACAGATCGGTCGATATGAACGTACCAGGCTAACAACAGGAAAATATAAAATGCTTGAAAGGGAAGACAGAATATGTCAATATTGCAATTTAAATCAGGTTGAAGATGAGTGTCACTTCTTAAATAGCTGTCTACGATATAACACAGAGAGAGGGGATTTTTTAAAGAACGTATCAATATTATCTAAAAACTTCTCAAATCTCAATTAACAAAATAAACTCATTTGGTTACTTAATAACGAAGACTATTATGTTCTCAATAAACTAAGCATATTTTTACAAACATGCTTTGAGATTAGAAAGAATCATAATTCTAAGATCGAAAAATAAAAACCCTTACATATAGAAAAGGTTATTAGTCCAACCTTTACAAGCATGTAGAATATATTTATTATAAACAGTATGTTAAAATAATAATTAGGTTATAAGTCCTATTTTACATTTAGTGTAATGTATCATTTATTAAACTATATATGCCATATTTCTGTAATATAAAATTACACTGGTATTACATATATGACATACGTATGTTTTAATACGTCATGTCGTTGATAATGAATTTTTTTTTTCACATAGACATGTGACTCTCCTCTTCATACCGCAGCATCGACTAATGTCCCAATTTTGTCTCGTTACTTTTATTTTATTTTATTGTAAAAAAATATTTCAATCAGTGTGAGAGTACGGTACGAAAGTGAATGAGAGAAAGTGTGAGTGAAAGAGTTTATTATATATTTATTATAGAGATATTATACATCGTATGTGTCAAATTTTATTATATATGCCCTAGCGGGCCCATGGTTGGCTTAATAAAATACTTTATACTTTATAAACTGTTAAAGAAGATTGTGCTAAGGGTTAACATTTTTCAACCTTTAAATGCCGGTACACTATAACGAACAGCAATATAAAGATGTAATGACGATTTTTACAACCAGAACGTCATTAAGCGCAAGAACAATCAAGGACAATCAAATAACCACAAAATGGCGACTATAGGGCAACGAGCAGATGACAAAATATCAAAGTTATGCAAGCAAGATAAAAGTGTCATCCTGATGGAGATATTAAAATTGATCCGCGGATTAGACAGTTTGATACAAAACATAGAAAAAGAGGTACAAAGATAGATCAAATAATAACAAACCTTTCTAATATAGTAACGAGGGTCCACCGATAAGAAGATAAGCTGAAAGAGCTAGAAGATCACACTAAGTAAGTAGAGGACTCGTTTGAACAAATTCGACAAAAAGTTAATTTTTTTGGATAATTTTTCATCAAGTGCTAGCGATCTTGAAGCGATCTTTCCTTGTACTGCACATGGTCGATATCCTCGGTGCTTGATTTGGCTTTTGTGTTCGAACCATTTGGCTTTGAGCACTTTTCATTCAATACTATTGGTTTTTTACCTTCCAATGTTTAAATTGGTTCAAATGCTGCTGATGAGAGGTTAGGGACGGACCATTTAACTTGAAGGGGGGCCTTGGTTTTTTGTTTTGATCAGAGCAGAGCGCGGACAAAATATTGATTTTTCAAAGGCGTCGCGACAGAAAATTTTCTTTTTTTATCATCATTATATTTTATAGCAGAAATCCTTCTTCAGAATATTTTTTTTCTATACCCACAGCTGCCAAAATATTTTTTTTTCATCAAAGATAATTTTCAAAATATTTTTTTCCTTAAAACCAAGGCCCCCCCCCCCCTGGCAAGTTAAATGGTCGGTCCCTTTCTGCTTGAAATATTGATTTACAGCATAACCAATTTAACCGTTTTAATACCCTTTTGGGTATTGCATTTTATATAAACCTGAAAAAGAAAGACAAGCACGACCAAATATAGAAGAGAAGGAATCGGGAAACAACAACCCGAGACAAGAAGAGATTGAAACTTTTAACGATGATACCATGATCACTCAGATAAAAAACAGGCCGAAAGAGTTCCGAAATAATCATTGTGAATATATTTTATTATATTTTTGTGGATTCAAATCTAAACTTAAATATCTCGAGTTTAAGTAGTATAGATCTGGTAGCGAGGACCCATTTCTCGGGTGGTGCAGCCCTCTGTGACGTCATATCTGCTTCCGGTCCGCCATTTTGCTTCCGGTTCCACCATTTTACTTCCGGTCGGCCATCTTGGCTCTCGTTGGCCATCTTGCTTCTGGTTGCGGTGACGCAACATCCGGTCATTTAGAGGAGGTAATTCCGCAAAGTCACCGAACGGTAAAAGGCTTGTAACTAAGTTATTCCTTGACCGATTCCTTTCGGGTTTGTTGCATTGTCTTAAGTCTGACAATGTCTCTTTGGTGATTGTCTTTGTTTGTCTTTGTAGTCTTCAGTGGTCATTAGAGGCTTGACCAGTAGGTGACCATTTCCTATTTCTTATCAAAGGTGGGTTTTCGTATATCGTTGGAAAGTAAATGATACTTTTATAATAATTCACTAGTATTTAAAGGGGAACTTGCAGGTGATCACATGACCAGCCAAAAATAAATTTTAACCTACCATTTAATAAATACTAAAAGGAGTTCAAGATTTTAAAATTATATGAAAAAAAAATTATAGTATGGTCTATTTATAGCTATCTCTAACGTGTTTACGTTCTTGCTCCATTGGATTCCACAGAAACTGCAGAATGCAAGATTATTCAAATTTTATAATATATATGAATGTCTAGTATAAAATCAAACAATGTTACTGTAATTTCAACCCTAAAAATCATTTGACAAAGAGATTTTCACAACGTTTGACTTGAGGAGCCTAGGATGGTGTAGTGGTTACAACCTCTGTTCTGTTAGCTAGGCGCATACGCCGTAGATGTCCCAAATGTTGTGAGTTCGATCCTCGCTAAAAATTATAGTGATGTATTTTTTACTTTGTTTTGATTTAAAAACATTAAAACTAGTTTTGTCTTGATTTTGTTAATTTTGTTTTATACAGTATTTTTCAAACCTTACGTAGTCTCATATTTCTGCATTTTGACAAAGGGAGATAATTTTTTAGTAAATTTGCAAATTTTGACCACTTTTTGACATATTTTTGTGTTTATCTGAAAGAACTAACTCAGAAGTACCCACTTTTCTTCTTATCAGTTTAAAGCAATATAACAGCCCAATATAATATCAAAACATTACAAAATTCTATTGATAAGATTTTTGTACAATCAGAATTTTCCTTTAAAATTTTGAACTTTCTTTAACATTTCAATGAAAAAAGGTCAACCTTTGGAATCAGTTATCTCGAAAACTATCTCAGAAGCATGCCTTTTTCGAATTGAATTTTCAAAGTGTATCACTTGATGTATAGTTTTACAAATTTTAGAGAAAATCTATTGACGGGAAAATTTTGGTGTTTGGTGCTAGTACCCCTTTAAAAAACTTAACGATTTACTCAATTAAGTAGCATTATATAAAGTTAGTATATTATTAAAAAATATGCTAGAATCAATTTATATAGATTGAGTGTAAGTTCTTAGAACTCGCAAATCATGCAAACTCTTTCTGAATAGAAACACCAACTAGCAAGAGGAAGATGTTGACATACTTTTAGCTCATCTGACCTGACGGGTCATGTAAGCTATTATCATCATTAGGCGTCTGTCGTCCGTTAACTTTTCTTCAAAGATCTTCTCTGAAACCACTGATGGAATTGCTTTCTAACATTGTACATTTGGTTGTTAGGATGTCCTCTACCAAGTTTGTGAAATTTGTGCATGCCGACCAACCAACATGGCCGCCGTTGCTAAAAATAGAACAGGGGGGTCAGACCATAGTTTTTAGCTTATATCTAAAAAAGTATAAGAGATAGAGAAAAACTGAAGCAACCCTCCTCCTCAGCATCAAAAGCTCTACGAAATTCTCCATTGAGTCAAAGTTGTGGGACAACTCCTTATAGGAGTTTTCCCCTTAATCGTCAAAATTAACCATTTTTACAGTTTTTGGACATTATCTTGAAAACTGTAAGTGCTAATGGAAAAGTTAGCATTGCAAAATTGTTAAGCTTATTGAGAGCTAAATAGCTAAAGGTGCAGGACATAGTAATTCAAAATGACGTCATTGGACCAAAGCAATGTCATTTCCATGCTCTTAATAAAATCTGGCTATAACTTGCACTATGGACATTTATATAACAATAAAAAGATAAATCTGCACTCTTATTGATGGTCTCTATTTTATGAATCAATAATTAAAGTCAGTATAGTCCAATAAAAGTGCCTAAAACAGGCCTAAAAGGGGGTGTTTTAGTGAAAAATTAAGGGGGTCATCACATTATCTAGACTTGATTTCAGTAACTTCTACAATAATGAAATTACTTGAACCAGAAATATCTGAAAGGCCATGTTTCCTTTTGTAAACTGTGAAAATATCGGGGTACGTTTACCTGCTTTTTTTAGAAATATCTCTGTTTACATAAAAAGTGGCGATTTGTCACATTAAATAAATGGAGGGTTTTATAGTTATCCCCCTTTGTACAAATGTTATCCAAAGTATTTTATTTTACAAAAGCAGACCTGATATGATGTTTTTCATGCAGAGAAGTATGTAAAAAAATCACAAAGGTACAAAATAAATGGTCGTTCTAACTTCCGGTACAAAAATAGACAGGATTCCCTTCACTCATCGGTCAATATATTGGGTTCCCACCACTAGTCTTTTCTACGAAACTGTGTCTGGCATCGTAAAAATGATAGCAGGGTAAAAATTGTCAGATCAACCGTTTTCGAGTTATCCCCCTTTAACTGTTTTTATTTTAAATCAATTTTAACTGATTTTTAAAAATCTTCTCCTCAGAGACCCCAAAAGGCATTGCTTTGAAACTTTGTAAACAGTTGCTAAAAATAGAACAGGGGGTCGAACCATATTTTGGCTTATAGCTAAAAAAGTAAAAAAGAGATTGAGAAAATCTGAAGCAACCTACCTACATTTTTTGTACTTCAGCATCAACAACTCTACAAAACTCTCCATTGAGTCGAAGTTTTTGGACGACTTCTTATTGGAGTCATTTCCCCTTGATCATCCAAATCGACAATTTTCGCAGTTAATCTTTATCTTAAAAAACCGTAAGAGCTAGAGAAAAAGTTACCATTGCAAAATTGTTCAGCTAATTGAAATCTACAAAAATGATTCAGGGTCAAATCTGTAAGATCAACTTTTTAAGAGTTATCCCCCTTTTAAAGGCATATTATCTACTAAATTTTTATTTTTTGTCAAACCAAAAAATTGTCGTCAGACTATTCGTTTTGTTTATTTAGAAAGATACAAACGTTCAAAAAAACACTAGGGTGGGTACCTTATAACTTCAAAAATTGAAAAATATATAATATTTGTAAAGCTTTACAAAAATTCATATTCATGAGATGTAGATGAGTTGTAAGCATGCACACTATACTTTCTTTGATTGAAAACTTCCATAGTACTTGCACGTGGTACATAATCAGTTTCTCGAAGTTTTAGCTTGGAAGAAAAATAAAACGGCAACCGAATATAAGAGCTACTGAATGAATAAAACTTACAATTATTGCCTGTATTAAGTTTTGAGTGTGATTTTAAAGGTAAACACGAAAAATATTGGTATTTTTTCAACATATCAAGGTATTCGGGGACAAAACCCGAGATTCCGATTAGTGTCAGCGTTAAAACTACTAAGTTTAAATCTATGTCAATGTGACGTTATGCAGGTAATTAAAATATCAATCAGTATTGTCGAGCTATTTTGGTCAAATTAAACAACGTTTGAGGCAAAATTTGTGGCAAATTTGTTTTTCAATATTCATTTTATTGCATTTCGGTCTAATTGACACCTAAAAATTGGGGAGGGGGTAAAAAAATGAGTTTGCCTTAGACAATATGCCTTTAATTTGTTTATTTGTTTGTATGTTTTTAAAATGGAAAGCTTTGTAACCTTGTATGGGACGCAGTCCCACATATGCAGAAATTTCCAAAAGTTAATGGTTTGTATTTTTTCGAAACGGATGTGTCGAGTGCGCGCAAGCGCACTAGGCACGAATTTCAATGGGGCTTGAAATTCGATCCTTTTTTTGGAATAAATTTTAAAATTGACAGATTTAATAACCACAGTTAACTTTCTTTTAAAAATATACAGGAGAATACGGATGGAAATTCAAAACTTTACTCTCTAAATATATTTTCAAGGAAACTCTCGTTGTCAAAGAGATGAAATGATCTCGCCAAGTTCTCGCGAGAAGGGTCATTGTAAACAGGTGTGTTGGGAACAATCGTGATAAGTGATTGTTTACTAGTAATTCAACCAATTTATGGCGATGTTTAAGACAATAACAATAAAAGATAAAGCTTTACAACACTGAATAGTAAAAAAGATGGTCTTACCTTAGGCTTAGCTGATCCTGGGGATTTTTTAATCAATCCTGTGCATGTGCATGTTCCGGTGTTTTTTTTCCAAAATCCGGATTGAAACAAGTCGTCATTTTCTGTCAGGTTTTTATATCAATCTTCTCCACCCAAGACTTCTAAAAAGATATATTGGTATACAGAAAATGACAAAAAACCCGGTAGAAAAAAGGTTGCTTTGTTTACTTCTGCTGGCATGGCTGAAGCGCGAAATACTCTGACCGGGAAATGACGTCATGGATAACGTAACACCAAAAGGTTATTTCATCTCGTCAACGTCATCCTATTATATTTTGACACTTTTTCAGAATTTTACAAATATTTGTCATTTGCACAAATAACTCGATATTTGTAATTATAACTTATTGGTCAATGACATTTTTGACAACTTTTTAGCTCACCTGGACCGAAGGTCCATGTGAGCTATTACCATCACTTGGCGTCCGTCGTCGTCGTCTGTCGTCGTCGTCTGTCGTCGTCGTCGTCGTCTGTCGTCGTCTGTTAACAATTTTTCAAAAATCTTCTCCTCTGAAACTACCAAACAGAATTTAATGAAACTTGGTATGAATGATCCTTAGGGTGTCCTGCACCAAACTTGTGTTTTGATTTTTAATCCGTTAAAAAACATGGCCGCCGTTACTAAAAATAGACTAGGGGGGTCAGACTACTGTTTTTGGCTTATAAATCAAAAAGTATAAGAGATAGAGGAAATCTGAGGCCACGCTACTGATTCAGCATCAAAAGCTCTACAAAAGTCTCTATTTGGTCAAAGTTGTCAGATGACCCCTTATAGGGGTTACGGCCCCTTAAAGGTGAAAAATAGCCATTTTTCATGTTTTTGGCCTACAGAATGAAAACTATTGCAGATAGAGATTAGCTGTTGCTTGCTTAAATGTTCAGCTCATTTAACTCTACAAAAGTCTCCATAGGGTCGAAGTTGTCAGATGACCCCTTATAGGGGTTACGGCCCCTTAAAGGTGAAAAATAGCCATTTTTCATGTTTTTGGCCTACAGAATGAAAACTATTGCAGATAGAGATTAGCTGTTGCTTGCTTAAATGTTTAGCTCATTTAGCTCTACGAAAGTCTCCATAGGATCGAAGTTGTCTGATAACCCCTTATAGGGGTTACAGCCCCTGAAAAATGGCATTTTTTCATGTTTTTGGCCTACAGAATGAAAACTATTGCACATAGAGATTAGCTGTTGCTTGCTTAAATGTTCAGCTCATTGAGCTCTACAAAATTCTCCATAGGGTCGAAGTTGTCAGATGACCCCTTATAGGGGTAACGGCCCCTGAAAAAATAGCGATTTTTCATGTTTTTGTCCTACAGAATGAAAACTATTGCAGATAGACATTAGCTGTTGCTTGCTTGAATGTTCAGCTCATTTAGCTTTACAAAATTCTCCATAGGGTCGAAGTTGGCAGATGACCCCTTATAGGGGTTACGGCCCCTGAAAAATAGGGATTTTTCATGTTTTTGGCCTACAGAATGAAAACTATTGCAGATAGAGATTAGCTGTTGCTTGCTTAAATGTTCAGCTCATTTAGCTTTACAAAATTCTCCATAGGGTCGATGTTGGCAGATGACCCCTTATAGGGGTTACGGCCCCTGAAAAATAGCCATTTTTCATGTTTTTGGCCTACAGAATGAAAACTATTGCAGATAGAGATTAGCTGTTGGTTGCTTAAATGTTCAGCTCATTTAGCTCTACTAAAGTCTTCATAGGGTCGAAGTTGTCATATGACTCCTTAAAGGGGTTATGGCTCCTTATAGGTGAAAAATGGTGTTTTTGGCCTATAGAATGAAAACTATTGCAGGTAGAGAAAAGCTGTTGCTTGCTTAAATGTTCAGCTCATTTAGCTCTACAAAAGTATAGGGTCAACACCAAGACCAGGTGAGCGATTCAGGCTCCTGGGAGCCTCTTGTTTTCTAAAGCTGCGTCCCATTTTAGGTTGCACCTATTATCATATTATTCTTGTTTAAAAGAGTGTTTTCTATCGTAACTTGTTGCTTTAATGTTTCTTACCAAGTACATATAGACCATGTTGCACACTACCTGAGAGGCTTTAGCATGAGAGATCAGGTGAGCGAGTCAGGCTCCTGGGAGCCTCTTTTTATAACGATAAATACTGACAAAAACTTTTTACAATATTTAATCGAATCAAATGTTGAGTGTTAGGACAGGTGACGTTTTGCAGCAATCTTACAGCTGTGAGGTCATTCAATGGGGATATATCGGGATTTAGTAATGAGTTTTCTTGTCTAGGTTATGTTTTTAAAGCATCAGCGAAAAGGACAAGTAGGTCTGCCTCTTTTCTTAATTTAGTTTATATTTCTCTAGGAAGTTTTTACTCTGATTTCGTAAGCAGTCCTTATATATGTTGTGTACAAGTTGTAATTTTGTACAAGTTATAACATGTACAAAATTTTTGTACATGTTATAACTTGTACGACCAAAAAATACAAGTTATAACCTGTACAATTTATGCCTGTACATGTTATAACTTGTACAAAACAAGGCTTAAAATTGTGTTTAACTTGTACAAAAAGCCAATACAGCAAAATAAAAATAACAATTTAAAATATAACATTTATAACTATGAATGATAACAAGCATGTACTCAACTTACATACATGTATTAAAGATGATTTGAGTTATTTCTTGCTATAAATGCTAAATAAATGACATTTTCAGTTGCACAATAATTTCAATTTTGGACATTTGTATATTATCAACGTGTGATCGGTACTTATTGGTACAAGTATTGACCTTTAATTGCACAACACATCAGGGATCACCACAGATCAAAATCATAGGTTGGTGCAAGTCTTACCATGTCACAAACGTTTGTTCCTATCTTATATAAACCAAGTTCATTATAAATCTCAAGAACAACACCTATGCTGATTGGACCCCTATTTGCAATTGGAATAGGCAAATGAATATGACCATAGCACCTATGTTTAAAACAGACAATCTTTTTGTGTTTTGTTTCAAAGTTCTACGCTATTACCACTTGCAGAAAGAGCTCTTTTACAAGGGGTTTCCTGAGTGTTTGAAGTTATTTGGTGCCTTTGTATCAAATGCCTTTTAAACATTTATTTGGGAAGTTCATTCTCATTTTCAGAACTTGTGCTGTCTGTATTTTTTCCCGAGTCAGTGTCTTGACAAAAATTTTAGAACAAAATTTTATCTTGACCATCTACATCCGTCTAGATTTGATCATTATAAATAACCCAACCAAACAAACCTCAACCTCCAGAAATTATAGTTTAACAGTTAAAAAGGTCTAAAAACGTTTTGATCATTTCTTTTATTTTATATTTTTTAGTAAAGAAAATCTGTCTACTATATTCATTGACATAGTCACATCAACATTTATGTTCTGCTAAGCATGAATAAATGAATAAATAAATGTTTTTTTATTTATTTTTTTTTCTATTTTCTATTCAATTGGCTGTATTGAAATTTTGTACAAGTTAAACACAATTTTTAGCCTTATTTTGTACAAGTTATAACATGTACAGGCAAAATTGTACAGGTTATAACTTGTATTTTTGGGTCGTACAAGTTATAACATGTACAAAAATTTTGTGCATGTTATAACTTGTACAAAATTATAACTTGTACACAACATATACATTGTTAATGAATAAAAATTTCACTTCGTAAAATCTTTCAAACTTCCTTCTTTTCCTATGGATGAATATAGTTCCATATTTTATTTTCACAGAAAACACCAACCATTTCACTTAAAACTTTGTTTCGGTAAGAGCTCTTCATTGTCAGTCACCATGGGCAAGGGTTCCAGATTGTACAAAATAATTGCAGTAGGTTTCGTTACTTTCTGGGTGCGTTGAGGGTACATTGGCCTGTCTTGTGAGTTGGTTTATTATCCTCTTGTTTTTTTGTCGTACATTGGCCCCTTTTGCATGTCGAACATGGGTCTTTGTTATGAATTCTATGTTCTGAGTGGGTCTTTACAATTAATTTGTTGTTTCAGTTAGTTATTCTGCTGCTTCTTACTAAAATACTGTCAACTGGAGCTTAAACAACAAACAAACAATTTTACTTTGTTTTATCTTTTAGAACGTCTTTTATTTTTGCTCAGTACAAAATCAATATTCTTTGTTGGAAGAAAAAGTTAGGATTTGCCATCCTCTTTGGTACATGTATTTCTTTCTCGTGATGGACATAATAGCTTGATCATAAATATGCATTTTTACCGGAATTAATTTATTAGCACTTTATTTAATAATGTGAAAGACCAGTTTATGCACATGGGGCCGTTTTCCCGGAATCAGCATTTATTTGATAATGTGACAAACCGGTTTAGATGCACTAGAGGCATTTTTCATATGTAACGGATTACCAGAAGATAAAAGCAATTCAAGACATTAAACTTCGACCTTTTTTTTTAACTTTCAATTTTATAGCTATCGAATATTGTATATTATATGTAACTTAAATTTACCCCCAAAATATCCACCGGAATCCACGTTGAGGCATGCATTAAAAACACTGTTTAGAGGTTTAAAATCGATAGTTGTGTTGTCATAGTGACATGAAGTCGGTTACTTTAAATTATTTTTTTAAAAAGATCAGAAAAAAAATAATAAAGTTTCAAAATTTATGAAAACACCAGGTTTCTTTCCATGTAATGCACATGGTCGATATCCTCGGTGCTGGATTTGGCTTCCTTGTTCGAACGTTTTGGTTTTGAGTACTTTTCGTTTTCAACTGTTTTGGAATTCGACCTTCCAATGTTTTGGTTTAAATGCTACTGATGAGAGGTTACTCCTTGAAATATCGATATATAGCATATCCAAATTAACCGTTTATACCGCGTTTTTGGTATTTGTAATTTTGAAACCACTGGGCGATAACCGCTGCTGGTGGACCAGAGGTCCCCGAGGGTAATCACAAGCTTGGTAGTCAGACTTGTCTGACACGAATTACCATAAAATTTCTAATATATTGTCGCTGAAATTTCCGATTGTTAAATTCAAAATTTATGAAAACACCAGGTTTCTTTCCATGTAATGCACATGGTCGATATCCTCGGTGCTGGATTTGGCTTCCTTGTTCGAACGTTTTGGTTTTGAGTACTTTTCGTTTTCAACTGTTTTGGAATTCGACCTTCCAATGTTTTGGTTTAAATGCTACTGATGAGAGGTTACTCCTTGAAATATCGATATATAGCATATCCAAATTAACCGTTTATACCGCGTTTTGGTATTTGTAATTTTGAAACCACTGGGCGATAACCGCTGCTGGTGGACCAGAGGTCCCCGAGGGTAATCACAAGCCTGGTAGTCAGACTTGTCTGACACGAATTACCATAAAATTTCTAATATATTGTCGCTGAAATTTCCGATTGTTAAATTCAAAATTTATGAAAACACCAGGTTTCTTTCCATGTAATGCACATGGTCGATATCCTCGGTGCTGGATTTGGCTTCCTTGTTCGAACGTTTTGGTTTTGAGTACTTTTCGTTTTCAACTGTTTTGGAATTCGACCTTCCAATGTTTTGGTTTAAATGCTACTGATGAGAGGTTACTCCTTGAAATATCGATATATAGCATATCCAAATTAACCGTTTATACCGCGTTTTTGGTATTTGTAATTTTGATTCTTGGATAAACATTTTCAGTATTAATAAAAAGTTTATTCTTCCAAGTGACATGGGCATACATGTGTGAATTCATCACGTCTTCTTTTTATTTGCTGAACCCGAAAAAGGTTTTATGTTTTGAAGATAAAGTATTCATATCTTAGCACAGTTTTGTCACAAAAGCACTTTAAATGTACCCAATGACCACATCCATCTGTGATGCGCATTCACCTCTTTGCAAAAACAATAAAGTGACAGACACAACATGGTTCATCATCCTCTCGAATGTCAGAATCATTTAAATCGTGATGTAATTCATCAGGTTTTTTCCAATTTCCTATTGGCTATTCCAAAAAGTCCAGACTTGGTTTTATGTGTATCATTTTCTTATCTTGTTTACACGATTTTCCTGTTCGGATTATCAATTTAAACACTAGCTGACTCTTTTAGTTCTTTAGACTTCTGATTTTGCCTTGTAAACTAAAAAGAATAAGGGATAGAAAAAATATAGTCGAACCTACCTTTCTTCGTAAGCTTTACTTAAGTCTCCGTTGAGTCAAAGTTGTCAAACGATGCCTTATAGGGGTTATGGCCCTAATAAGTAAAAAATAACGTTTTTTCATGTATTTGGCCTATAAAGTAAAAACTATTGCAGGTGGAGAAAATATGTTGCTTGCTTAAACCTTAAGCTCATTGAGCTGTACATAATTTTCCATTGAGTTGAAGATGAAAGATGCTCCTTTTAGGGATTATAACCCCTTTTTGGTAGGCGTATTTTAAAAAAGAATGTCCCATATTGATTGTTTTAAGCTGTATCTCTAGAAAATAACTAGAGCTTGAGATTTATGGCCAGTACTTCACGAAGCGACTATTCGAGTTAAATAAATTGTGAATGTCGAACAGCGTGCGGGTGGTCGTAGAAAATTTTCGTAATTTTCATAAGCAACTTAACCTATCACAACCTCTTGGTATTTGTTATGCAGCATCAGCATGACGTCCAAAAGGATGGAATTTACTTTCAGGTCTGTCGCCCACTTAAGACTGCTTAATCCAGAAAAGCGCTTCACACACAGTGTAATTTTGCTTTTAAATTTGATGATGTATAAAAATAATGTCAATTTGTGGATCCGGTCTTTCTGGTACACATTCCATATTCTTTTTTGTTAAAAATTAAAGAATTCCAGAATTGTTTTACTTTACTAATTCTAATAATCTATGAATGCTTGTTTAAATTGCAATATTGAAAGTTTTCATTAATGCCACTAAGCGAGACTTTCACTGTCCGTCTGTGTCTATCCAGGATTAAAAAATGAGCGCTTAATAAATTAATGATTTAAAATAACGTAAACCTGTCTGCAGCTTGCAGTTTACCAGTGTGGAAGATTTTGTCTGTGAAAGGGTCATCAAATACACATCAGAAAAGTTAAGACAAACAAGAGTTTGCCTAACTTCAAAAATAAAATACCTAACACTTAAACATGGTGCAACGCTTAAAAAAGACCTATGTCCGGTATCACATATATTTCTAATAATTTAGGGAATACATGTATGTTAATATTCAAAATAGCATGCTTCAAGCATATCTGGAGTTTTTTTTTGATTGCAGTATTTATTCTCATTAGAACCCAAAATAGAATTACCACAACCTAAATCTGAATATAACAATGGTTCTTTATCCACCTCCACATTAAATTAATAAACTGCTGACTAGATATTAATTTCATAAGATTTTTTTTACATCCAACATTTTACATTTTAAACTACCACGTACTTCTAATACTTTGCGTTCAACGTCCGCAATTTGGGCTAGCTACATTAATGCAGCTCCCGATTCATTTTTGATCGGTCAATTCAAAGGTGACATAGGAGGTATTTTAATGAAGAAAGATTTCGACACACCTGCTCTTCTTACGTTCATAAATGTTAATTACAATTCCCGCCATCTGTCATTTATATACGATGCGTTCCGATAACAAAATTAAAGACCTGACAGTGGTGCTATAATTTTCTGTTATTTAGTATGACACACTTAGTTCAGATATAAATCGGTTGTCTTTGTCAGGTGTCTGTAAAACAAAACACTTGAATTATATATTATTTTAAACTAACATGCTTCTATACAATGCATGTTACATGCAATTCATTACAAAATGGATCCCAAGCAGGTACAGTTATATGATATCAGAGATCTTTTTTGTATTTCAGGAGTTTTATTTAAACTAAAAGAATTAAAAGTTACTGTAGCACCCCATTTATCCTTATTTCATGAAATAAAAAGAAAAAAAAAGTCTTACATGTAATAGAAACGACGAAGAGCGGCCACTGATATATACGTCACAAGCAACTTAGGGGACGAGCATGTGATTCTGAAGGGGGGGGCTTACAGTTTAGGTCGAATCAGATTTTTCATTTCCACAATTTTGCTGGTAAGAAAAAAAAAAATCCGCCGCTACGCAATAATGTTTTATGAGAAAACTATACGAAAGCATTATCTGGTAAACTCTATTTGTTCGATTTTTTTTTTTTTTTACTTTCCTACGGGCTACATCGGGACTTTTCTAAGTAAAAGCGGATATTCTACATTTAAAATAAATGATTTTTAAATTTGATTCTTCTTTAATTACTCTTAAGAAAGACCTCAACGGGTTAAGGTGAAAAAAAAGTTTTTAAAATCACACATCTTTTAAACATTTCCATTTCTATCTTTATTTTATGACGCATTATTTTGTTTTGCCCTCTTAGATATACAATCTGACTTGTGTTTGCAATTTTAACTTGACCCATGAAGAAGTGCAGTTGATTAAAGTTATAATCCCACTTAATTAAGATTTAAGGATTATAAATACATATATATATAAGTGTTTTGTTTGAATGCTTTAAAATCCGTAACGATCTTCTTAAGCTGTGAAACTTACAACTTTTTAATGACCTAATCTGTATATTTTAAAATAAGGGCAACATTTCCTTCATAAAAGGCAGCTAAAAGAAGCGGTAAGACTGTAAAAGTTCGTTATAATATTATGTTTTTATTTTACCTTCGTGTTATATATAATAATCACAAGAGGCACACTTCCATGAATATCAAATTAATGTGACTCCATAGGATCAATATATCTATACCACTTAATCAGCGAGACGCATTTGTTTGCCTGTTTGCTTGTTTTAACAACAAATTCGACGGACAAGCTTTATATGTGAAAAGTAATGGACCTTTGTGAAGTGTTTAACTCTCATCGATACAGACGCATTTGTTTCCGTATATATTGCTAATTACCCCTAATTAATTAATTCGGATTAGGAAACCTAATATGTTCCAAGAGTATACATATATACACACAAAATAATTTCGGTGTAATAGCTTGGCGTTATTTATAACGGTATCCTCTTCCCTAAAAATAGACTGGAGAGCCCTCGCGGAAACATCTAATAGCGGAAAATGGAAAATAATGGACGACTGCTGAATTATTTGAAATAAAGACATATATAAATGTACAGCGAGGTTGTACTAGTAGGTTATATAATCAGGGTGATGAACATGACGAAGGTGATAAAATAAATATGAAAAGATGAGAAATTTGGGTGTTGTGGTGAGAAACAAAGCAGCACTATATTTTGAACTAGAAAAGGGGTCATGTGTGTAAGGGCAAATTAGCCTAAATAATGCACTAATGATTTGTTCTTAATGCACGATGATTGACCAGGAAGAACTGCATGAGGACGTTCTTTTTGGTCCCAGTCCTGAATTGGTTTCATTTTCGCTCGAGTTCGTGTGCTTTATCTGAAGTGCTACTTCTTTTTTCCTTGTTTTTGTTATGGTTTTATATTTCGACAACTTTTTTTTCGTAAATCAAGAGATTTCTCTGACTGCAACCAAAACATCTAGATCAAATTTATAATGTGCCTTACCAATATTTTTTGCTATCATTTGTTGTTTTAGATTGAAAAGGCCAGAATGAGCGTATTGGACGACAAGGCAAAGGCAGGTGAGATATACTTATACTATCGGCGGTAGAGAATCAATGCTGGAAATGAATCTTTCATGATCACCCATTTAAGTATGAGTGAGAACATGGAATTAACGCTCTTTTTGACGCGGCGGTAAACATCAAACTTTTCAAGGTGATTGACGAAACTAATAACCAACTGATGTATGGTGCCATTTTCCTTTTTTTTTATATCCCAGCTTGAAAAAAGTGGGAGTAGGGGTTTATAGTGATAGAGATGTCTGTCCTTGAGTTACACCACCGGGTACCCATCTCTTATCTTCGATTCCTCCTAAACCATTCGTCCCGTGCGGGGCCCGGGTGGCGAATAGGCCCGCAGCAGAGCCTAGCTTGTCGTAAGAGGCGACTAAGGGTCTTGGGATTCTGACATCGGGTCAGTGCTCAGCCCACAGAGCGACCAAGTGTGTACCCTAGGTGGCTGAATAGGGTAGCCCTCGTCCGCGGGGGTTGTCAGGTCTATAATACGGAAACCCTGACCGCCGACCATAGTGGGCCAACGTGTGTGGAGAGTGCCACGCTTCATGCACGTAAAAGACCCCTTTGTGGACTGCCCAGTAGTGCACCACATAGGCTAAATTTTCCGACCCTACCCACCTCTCCCCTTTTTCCTGTGGTTCTTCAAAATTTACCGGTCCTTTGTTTCCCACCCCATCCCCATATTTCATTTATCATCATCATTTCATGTTCATTTTATCATCCGTTTCATGTTCATCGCCTGTAAATAACCTATATAGCGTTGCACGGGCGTAAAACACCAACTCACTCACTCACTCACTCCTAAACCATTCATTGGACTTTCATGAAACTTTCACACAATCTTTGTGATATAGTTTAGATGTGCAGCTTTTATTTTAGAATTTGATCAGGTTGAATTTTGGACTAGGGATACCCATCTCGTTTCCGAAACTAAACTTTTTCACAATCTTTGTTACATAATATTAAAAACGAAAGAATATACATATGCACCTCCTTTTTAAAATTTGATCTGATTTTTTTTTTGGTTTGTTTGTATTTTGTTGTTTGTTTGTTCTAGTCTTATACCCCCACTCGTAAGAGGGGGCTATATTGGAATCACCTTGTCCGTCCGTCTGTCTGTCTGTCCGTCTGTCCGTCCGGTTCAATTTCTCTGCTTCTACTGGATGGATTGGTTTCAAATTTGGTACACAGCTTCACCATGATGAGTTACACCTTTCCCCCCTTTCCATGTCAGTCCATCATCTACTTCCTGTTTCACGAGCCGACTTAGACTTTTTAAGGGTTAAAAAATTTGAAATGTGAAATTTTTCGTAACAGATTTCTTGGCTTCTACTGGATGGATTGGTTTCGAATTTTGTACACAGCTTCAGCATGATGCGTTATACCGTGCCTCCTCTTTCCAGGTCAGTCCATTATTTACTTCCTGTTTTCTGTGCCAACTTTTAATGGGTCAAAAATAGACAATATTTCGTGACAGATTTCTCGGCTTCTACAAAAGGGATTGATTTCAAATTTGGTTTACAGCTTTAGCATGATGATTATTGTGCCTCCTCTTTTCAGGTCATCTACTTTCTGTTTTCTGAATGGTCGAGTGGGGGTATGCTTAGCACGACTTTGTGCAACCCCTTGTTTTTTTTTCAATCCTTTATTTAGCTGATTTTAAAGCAGGATTAACACTTTCACTTAAATTCGTAATCAACTTTTTGTCAATAATTCTGTAGTTTTTAAACCATGCTTTGAACTAGTTGATAACCTAGGCATTCGTCTGTAAAATGCAGTTTTTTTAGATTATTTCACATATTCATGAGAAGTCCTTAATTTTAGTGGAAATTCACAAAATCTCCTTTCAAAAACACATATTCTCAATCTTTTATGTAATGTTTTTTCCCTTAAATCTATCTTATAGCAATAAAAAAGACGTACCGTCAGATGGATGAGAATGGAGATGGGCGTGTGTCCCTGATGGAAGTTAAAAGGGCGTCCAAAAGGCTCGGGATACAGTTTACAGCAGATCAGCTGCGTCAAATGATGGGAGAACTGGATGACAACGGTATGTACTATATGTAACAACATTGAGAGTATAATTAGGGGACGACCATTGGATTTTGAGGGGGGCCTGGCAGTTTCGGTCGAGACAGATTATTTAATTTCAAAATTTTGCGGGCCAGAATATTATTTTTCGCCGCTACGCGAGCGACAAGAATATTTATTTCCTGCATATAATAGCTCAATTGAGCAATGATCTTGGGACAGATTATTTATTTTCTCACAGACAGAGGCCAGATTTTTTATTTCCAACTTTTTCAAGGCCAGAATATTTATTTACAAAAACTGCCAGGCCCCCCTCTCAAAATCAAATGGTCGTCCCCTTACTAGAGAACATTAAACAGGCTTGGTGTATTAAATCCTGGTTTAACCATCTATTTCTATTTAAATGCCTGTTCCAGGTCATTGCTACGCTGTATTTTGGTGAAATGCGTTGCAAAACTGTGAAATGAGCTCAAAACAAGAAGAGATTCAACAACAAAAAAGTTCAATTAACACAATAAAAACATCAGAAATTTCAGTTTTCATTTTATTATTGTGTAAAAGACTTTATACGAAAAGTCTATGCGTTCGTCGTCGCCCGTTGTCTGTCGTTCATAATCAGTTTTCAAGCAGGAATGATATTTTTCTTGTTTGAAGATTTTCTATAGAAAACATGGTTTCATAGGGTAAATCACATAAAATGTCTAATGACTCAGAAACAGAAAGGGAATTCAAAGCTCTGATAGATTTTATGCCCTTCAGAATCAAGAGCCCCGCAAAATTCTAAAATTTGTTTACCATTTAAATTATTCGCGGCACAATTTTCAAATTTTTTTTTCACAAGAAAAAAAATATATAGAAAATGTTTAAAATGACGTCATCGACAACCTCATGGGCACCATGGTAACGTAATAAATAATTAAAGGGAATGCTTGCATGACAGACGGACAATACTTAACCAGTTGATCCTTGATATCAGCATTCGTAACGTTTACAAAATTGCGCTGCTTTCCTACTAACCAAATTTAAATGAAATAAATCAAAGTGTCCTTCCTGAGCTAACGATAAATCTTTGAAAAGTATTCTATCCTGCGGGGATTTTGCATGCAGCTCTTTTCCGCCGGGTTAATAAATCCATTTTCTGAAACCAATGATAAGAATAAAATACTGCATCGGCAACAGAAAATATCCAAAAACAGAATAAGCATAGCATTTTGTTTGTTGTCTGCTGAAGCGTGAAATTTTCTGAAAGGGAAATTACATCACGGATCAATAAAGGTTATTACGTCCCTTACTTTTGACGATTTTTGTTTCAAAATGTTACTAGAATTTATCATTTGTACAAGACATTTGAGTTTTAATACTTATTGGTCCAAGGTATTTTTAACAACTATTTTACCAAGAATACAAATGAATGATTTGTTTCTCATTTCAAATTTAACATCTCGGTATCAGTCTTACTGAAACTCTTAGTCATTTGCAATAAAGAAATGACAGTATGGAACGTGAATTCGATGCTTGTTAATTTAAGGAGACACGGCCTTTGTCATCATCATAAATTTAAATTTATCATTATTTTTTTTATTTCTTAATCATTTTAGAGGTATTGACTTTGTCCGATCTGAGGCTAAAATTTACTCCACATTATTGCTTACATTGAAAAGGAATTGACCAAAGCATGTTATAAATAAACCGTATGAAAGATTTATACTTGTCGTAATTCTTTTGTTACTTAAGATGATGGGTATTTAAACTACAAGGAGTTTGAGAATATGATAGCAGACTACATTTTTCAAGACACACAGGAAGTAAATGCTGCCCGTGCAATTTATCAGGCAATGGATGTTGACGGAGATGGCAACGTAACAATTGCGGAAATTGTTGGGGCTCTAAAGGTGTCGAAAAAGGAGGCAAGAGAGCTGTTACAAGAGGCTGATAAGAACAAGGACGGAAAAATGTCTTTTGAAGGTAAACCACGCATACCAAAGAGTTTAAATCAAAAGGACCAAGTTTTAGGCAATAGTCTATTTGCCAACTAGCTTCGGATTTAATTCCGGAATCGATTCAATTTTACTTTTGTATTAACGCTTCGAAAAATACATCGGTTTCCGAATGGCATACAAGGCGGACAAGCCTCGAACTATATCTTTTATGACTATGATCATCTACCATAAAAATCTGAATAACTTACAGGCATTAAAAGTAACGTCGCTGCAGACCTATATATAGGTATAGTCACGACGTTACAATCCCCAGTCAAGTCAGGCATTAAAATGTTTTTGACACCCTATTCTAAAACTTTACCAAAACTGTTTTACAAGACCTAAGTAAAAAAGGTTAATAGGGTTACAATATTCGTAAAGGTCGCAGTAGATTAACATAGTCATAAAAGATAAAGTATGGGGCTTCTCCGCCTTTAATGTCATTCGGAAACCAATGTATTTTTTGTAGCGATAACGTTTAATAATTTGAAAGATAATATATATTGGACCGAGGTTTGCAGTATCATTTTTGTCACATTTGAAGGAGAGATAAGTCAACAGGCATTCCAATTTGTTTTTTTTTTATAATTTTAAGAGAATATTTTTTTTCGTAGAGAACAAGAAGATGAGAGAGACCAGGTCCTTTTAATCTCACTTTCAGATATATCTACGATGTCCCCACTGTCAGCAACGCTTCGTTTGGTAGATGGATTTCATTGAGATATCCTCCAGAGTTAGAGATTTTATTTCGGAAACAACCGAATCCAATTGCTTCACGTCATTCTTGAATTTACATCTCGAATTTAAACCTGAGGGTCATCTCTGTACAAAACAATTTACGATAAAAGAGTCGACTTTTAATTGATTTAAAAGTTAAGCAATTCCCTTACCTTGAAAGCAACATAACTACTTCACCTGCTTGCGGTGTTTATAACTAATTCGATATGCCAGGGCTTGTACCAATTTTTCTGGCTTATTTTTATACGACACCACTGTCTCTTTGACCGACAATTAGATCAGAAAAAACACCTCATACGGTCCCTCAAAAATTCTTCCTTCGTTATCAGCCACTGGTGTAAAAACTCCAAATTATGTAGAACGTAATGGTTTTATTGTGATTTTATTGTGATTGTTTTGATTAGTGTTTGGCTGATTGTCATACAGAATTAATCATCTTATTATCCCTTTCACGTCTTCACAACCGTGTTGTGTTTCATATTTTCGTTCCAATTATACCCCACGCAACGAAGGGTATAATGTTTTTGACTGGTCTGTCTGTCTGTCCGTCCGTCTGTCCGTGATCAAAATTTTCGTAACAGATATCTCAGCTATTATTTATCCTAGGCTTTTGATATCTGGTATGTAGCTTCAGGTGGGGGTCCCTAATGGTGGGACACGTTTTCAGGTCTGTCGATCATCTGCTTTCTGTTTAACGAGCCGTCTTACACTTTTTTCGCTAAGTTTTCAGGGTTGAACATTTTCGTAACAGATTTCTCAGCAACTATTAATTGTAGATACTTGATATTTGGTATCTACTTCCTGTTTAAAGAGCTGACTTAGACTTTTTTCACTTAATTTTCAGGGTTGAAAATATTCTCACTAATTTTCAGGATTGAAAATTTTCGTCACAGATTTCTCAGCAACTATTAATTGTAGGCTTTTAATATTTGGTATGTAGCTCCAGGTAGGGGTCCCATATGGTGGGATACATTTTCGGGTCCGTCGATCAGCTACTTCCTGTGAAACGAGCCGACTTACATTTTTTTCACTTAATTTTCAGGGTTGAAAATTCTCGTCATAAATTTCTCAGCTACTATTAATTGTAGGCTTTTAATATTTGGTATGTAGCTTCAGGTAGGGGCCCCATATGGTGGTATACATGTTCAGGTCTGTCGATTAGCTACTTCCTGTTAAATGAGCCGACTTAGATTTTTTTTCACTTATTTTTTAACTATGAAAATTTTCGTCACAGATTTCTCAGCAACTATTAACCATAGGATTTTGATATTTGGTATGTAGCTTTAGGTAGGAGTCCCATATGGTGGGATACATTTTCAGGTCTGTCACTCATTTTTTCCTGTTGGAGCCGACTTGGAAAGACAGCAACTCTGAAAACGACTCTAACTTTTTTATTCCTAACTCAACTCTGTCTATTATGTGGTCGCGTGGGGTATGTGAGCGTGCTCACTAAGGTTCTTTCATTTATTATTTGTTATTTTGTTTTTAATTATGTTCAAGGATGACAATGTTGTCTGTTTCTTTGTGTTGTTATTGTTCGTCTTTACTGGCCAATGTTTTGTATTTGCCCTTTCACACTTTATACATTCGACTGCTCATTAGTAGTTTTTATGTTTCTTTCAAGAAGGAAGTGAAAAAATAAATGACCGTTGTTAATTGAATAAAGAAAATGTGATTCTATAAGTCATTTCTTCTTTTCTTTTTAGAGTTTTTAGAGGTGTTTCGAAAATCAACTGAATAGAAATTCAACATCAAATTGTAGAAAAGCATTGTGGCTTTTTACTGGATCAACTTTCAAGATCATCACCAGTATATATTGTGTAGACAGAATCGATAGAAAAGAAAGATGATTTTTTTGTGTAAAGGAGAATGCTTTTATTTTAAACTCGTGTAAATGTATACTTAATTTACGCCTAAATGTTGCATAAATGAAATGATAAAAAATTTGAAAGATAATTTATCTATCATCCATGTTTAAAGACTTCTTTTAATTACGTATGTATTTTTGTTACATGTAAGTTTTATTTCTTTCTAATCATGTCATACTGTATCTCGTTTTCTATGAAAATTAACAAAAAAAGCGAACATTAATTAAATATAAACTTCAATACCATTACACATGTAATAAACTTTTTTTAGAATAAATACAAATAATGCTATTTTGCTATTTATACGCTATTCTCTAAGCTACATTTTATATGCATGCAAAACCATTTAAATACAGATACATTATAATTAAAAACTACAAATAAATTATTTATGATAAGTCTTTTTGTTGTTTGTTTCTTTTTAAGGATTGTCACTCTTAATTTTATGCCCCCGCGTCGACATGTCGGGGGCATTAAGTTTTACTCATGTCCGTCCGTACGTCCGTCCGTCCATACGAATTTCTGTCAAGATTTTCTCAGGAACCTTACATGAGATTGATTTGAAACTTAGTAGGATTATTGATTATGACAAATTATACGTCCTAAGCCATTTTGAGACCTGTCAGACATGTACTTCCTGTTTCGGACTTAGTCCAACGTGAAAATAGGTGAACATGACTATAAAAATTTCCGTCAAGCTTTTCTCAGGAGCCATACATGAGAATGATTTGAAACTTGGAAGGATTGTTCAGTATGACATGCTTTATGTCCTTAGCCATTTTGAGACCTGTCAGACATCTACTTCCTGTTTGGGAATTAGGCCAATGTGAGAATATGTGAACATGACTTTGAAAATTTCCGTCAAGCTTTTCTCAGAAACCATACATGAGAATGATTTGAAACATCGTAGGATGGTTCAGTATGACAAACTGTATGTCCTTAGTGATTTTGAGGCCTGTCAGACATCTACTTCCTGTTTGGGACTTAGGCCGATTTGAAAATATGTGAAAAAGACTTTGAAAATTTCTGTCAAGATTTTCTCATGCACCATACATTAGAATGATTAAAAACTTGGTAGGATGGTTCAGTATGACAAACTGTATGTCCTTAGCGACTTTCAATTTTGTCAGACATCTACTTCCTGTTTGGGGCCTAGCGGGGGCATCCGTGTCCCATGGACACATTCCATCTTTATTTTATATAAAAATGTTGTGATAGAAATGATAGGTTATTTTCCGCTAAATTATATGACAAAAAGAAAACTATAGGTCTAAGTGCTCGTTCTCGAGGTAAATGACGTCAAAAATTTGGTGAGTTATCAGACTCCTCTAGATTTTAAATATCTTTAACATTGTGACATTTTTTTGTGTTATAAACCATGTTGTATCAAGAATTTCAAGAAATTTCATATATTTGGTATTTTAGGTCTTTATAATCAAGGGTCGTGTAAACGAAGGTGTCTTAGGATTAGGATATGTCTAAGGATGGTCTTTGGACATGTCTCAGTCCTAAGTTGTGTTATTGAAAGCATCCTAAATAAGGACATGTCCTTTTTGGTCCTAAATTTAGGATGTGAAAATTGCTCTCCTAGGACCATCCTTGCCTTTCAGCTTAAAAAAAGTGTATGCAATTTGTCTTATATCACTGAATAAAGGTCATGTGTGACCAAACTCTCATTTTTGATACTTCACTTTCTAAACTTTAAAAGTAAATACTTTTTACCATTTCCAAATATCTACCCATTCATTAACCCTAATGTATTTGATATGGTTTGTCTGTCTTAAAGCAAATATTCCAAAGAATGTAAATTGTCACAATTCAAAATCAATAATGCTCGTGGATATTTGCTTCCAAAACTAAGGGATTTGAAAACAAGACCAATCGATGTCTGGCCCTGCGTCGCACGGCAAAACGTTGAACCCTGTACGTTCTAGGCCCAATATGGACAGTCAAAATTTTTTGACACTTGCATCCTATGGTGGACTTACAAAGAATATTTGTCACATGCCACCCAATATTGTAAAAATAGACAAAAAATAGTTTCTATTTTTTTCCCCTTTTGGTCCCCTTATTGCTAAACAGAAAAGGTTGGTCAAGAAAGAATTGTATCCTCCATTTTGTATCCAATATATGACCAAAATTAACTTGTAAAAAAAAAATTCTAAATCGGACCATAAATAAAAAATGTCACATTTTTGCCCCTTTTGGACCCCTCGTTCCTAAACAAAAAGAGAGGGGACACCCATAATCATTCCAACCCTTCCTTTTATGGTAGGTAACATAACTGTAAAGTTTCTTAGCATTTGGTCAACCAGAACAAAAGTTATTGTGGAAACAAATAAAAAAAAGTCACTTTTTTGGCCCCTTTAGGGCCCCTAACTTCTAAACGAAAAAAGAGAGGACACCCAAAATCAGCCCAACCCTTCCTTTTATGGTAAGTAACATTACTGTAAAGTTTCATAGCATTTGGTTAACCAGAACAAAAGTTATTATGGACAAAAATTAAAAAGTCGCTTTTTTGGCCCCTTTTGGGCCCCTAATTTCTAAACGAAAAAGGAGGGGACACCCAAAATCAGCCCAACCCTTCCTTTTATGGTAAGTGACATTACTGTAAAGTTTCATAGCATTTGGTCAACCAGAACAAAAGTTATTGTGGAAAAAAATTAAAAAGTCGCTTTTTTGGCCCCTTTTGGGCCCCTAATTTCTAAACGAAATTATAAAATGCCCCCAAAAGGGGAGGTGCACATCTTCAATATATCTGTTATCACTGTGTAAAATTTCAGAAAGATCTAGTGTTTGGTTTTTGAGATTCAGATTACACAAGACAGGCACCCCATAGCGGGACGGACGGACAGACGGACGGACAGACGGACGGACAGACGGACGGACGGACGGACGGACGGAGTGACCCGGCTACTAGACCTGCTTTCGCCTTCGGCGACGCAGGTAAAAATGCATTTTAATGATACTGAAATACATATTATACTTAAAAAAAACAAGGGTTTCGAAATGAAAAAAAAAACGTTAACATATATTTTATATTGATAAATCATTTGAAAATGTAAAACAAAAACATTCTTTTCTTTTCAGATGTTTTTATATTGGCTAAAATGTATTACATATGGCTATATAGGAGTATCATAAATTCGATTAAGGATGGTTCTATTTATGGTGACCCTAAGATGGCTTCGTTTTACATCCTATTGATCCTTTCTACATTCTATTTTCAGTCCTAAGACATAGTTTAGGAGATAGCTTAGGATAGCTTCATAAACCCGGCCCCAGAAAATGTCATAAAAAGAAGGATTCCGTGTGCAAAAAAAACTTCAGTATCTAGAGGTAAAGTCTAGAGGAGTTCCTAAATCAGACTAAAATTACGAAACATGAAGAGTGACCTTCCTTAATATATTTCACGAATAAAAAGACTGTACTTTATACTAGAACAAAACAAACCAAATTTTTTGGATACAAATGAGCTTAATATTTTAAAAAGCAGTGTTGATATAAAAATGTTCGCATTGAATATATCTTGCATCAATTTTGTGCACATCAATTCTTAATTTATAAATGCTTCTATGCTGTCATCATAATCGGTATACCACGGTTTTTGCTTCCCCGACATGTTTCCAGTATACAGACTAACAAAAGGCTGCTCCCGATAAGATAAAATGTCCCTTTGTTTGTCCTTTAACCATTTATGGAAGTGTGCTCTCCCTTTTTCAACATCCGGGTTGTATCCCGTGACTGTGCATAGATCTTTGATATAATCTGCCTGAAAATCAATCTCGTCGTCTGGATTCTGAAGTTCTGATGCCCGCTTGGCCCATTTTGCCGCATCTGCAACCATCTGTTTGTGTGATATAGGCTCATCCTTAAACTTTCCAGTGATGAATCTAAAAATAAATATTTGAAGAGCAAAATTAGTACTACAAATGAACAATTTGCAAATTGCACTTCTACATTTCAAGCATATTCTGAAATAAGGATGGCATTCCATAGGTATAAATGAAATGTTGAATTTGAAGAAATTTAAAGACAAATCGACCAAGTGCAATATGTAGGAAGACTATAAGTCTTTATTATGATCATTATTTTTTTTTTTGCATAGTTATACCCCTAGGGGTTGAAGGCAATACACCTACTGAATTTCCAGAATTTACATGGTATTGTTCAAAAAGATTTAACACAACATATATTTATTTTTTTTTGTTCACTACTTACTGACAGACCCATGATGCGTTAATATCAAACATGTTGTAGCTGAAATATTGGTTCTGAACTCCTATATAAAACAACTTGTTGTTTCCTCCCTCCAACCAGAGAGCGCCTTTGTACAAGCCTGGAGGATACATGGACAACTTCGACTGTAACCTTATGTCATCATTCATGTACGGAAAATGGTATAGGTAACCGGTGCTAAGTATTATCGAGTCTACTTCCGCCGAACTGCCATCTTTAAACGCGACCTTGTTTCCGTTTATACTGGTAACGATAGGGTGCTCTTTTATCCCTTCTGGAAAGTTAAACCCCATTGGCTTTCGTCTATATGACGTCACGACGCTCTTAGCTCCAAACTTTTTTACCTGCATTGCTATATCTTCAGCTGAATAACTGGAACCGACAACCAGTACTCTCTGGTCTTTGAATTCCCGGCCATCTCTGAAATCATGGGAATGGATTATTCTCCCGACAAATGAGTCGATTCCCGGGAAGGTAGGTTTATTTGGGAAGTTGAATATGCCAGTTGCACAGACAACATGGGTAAATTTCTCCTGGGTCACGCGACGGGAAATAAGATTTTCGACGATGGCAGTGAAATCGTCTGTTTCTTTGTTGTACCTGACTAATCTGACAACTGTGTTCCATTCGATGTACTTTTTAAGGTCTGATCTGGCTTTCTTTGTAAAACGACCTACAATAAGTAGACAATAGATTTGATATACATGTTTGGTTTACAACAAGGACACCAATCAATAATTATATACTGATTTCTAGTGGCTTTGAACATATTTAACAATTAGAATATATGTTGTTTAACAACATTCATTTGTTTCTAGTAGTTTCAAAGAAGGTTTGACCCAAAAAAAAAAGAACCGACTAAGGGGAGTATATATATATATAACTCTCAAATGGTTGATAAAACATTTCATTATATTCTGAAAATCTATAGAATATATTCGTAAATGATTGAACTACAAAATGTTCTTTTTGCGATTAAAGTGGGTTTATCCAATTAACTTATAATGATCCTTCTTTAAACAAAGTCCGCTTTATTTGGAATTCTGCATACATTTGTTGTTGAAAAAAGTATGGTGCTATAGAACTCCAAATCTTATATCCGCTTAAAAATATATTGATTTGTGGTTATTCTGCTTTGTTGTAAGGCTAGCTTATAAAATAATTATTTGCTGGACATTCTCAATTCTACAACGTTCATTTTTTTCTTAAGAAAGACGATCTTTCAAGGAACATTTAACAGCAGACGCAAATAACATTATAGCGTATGTTGGCATCGTAGGCTTATTTGATTTTCACCTTTCTAATCTGGATTTATTAGGTTAGTTTTTGTTTTATTAAGTCATGTAAGATCAAAATTTTAATAAAACAATATCATGGCAACAAAATCTCCTCCGAACCGTTAAACATGTCGAATTATGATATGTATTAAACTACATCTGGTTTATTTTAAGGTAATACATTTGAAAGATAAAGTTCATTGATTTTATTTCTTCTAATCTTGATTTCTTATCAATGAAGGTATTGTTTCTTGTACAATACAGGGATTCATGTATCATGAAGATGTTTTTTGGTTATGCAAGATAAGTAATGGTGAGATTATAACTTAGAACACAGATCCTGTGTTTTATAGGATATATTACATTATATTGCTATGTTGCAAACTTAATTAAAAAGCCAGACAAGTTAGGAATTGATAAACAATATTCATTTGAGAGTTTCACATGATGCAGAAGTAGTTTCAAGTTCCAAGTTCCAAGTTCCAAATTTTAAAATCATTGATTTTTAATGATTAATTTAAATTATATATAAATTGGTTTTGCTTGAATCATCAAATTGTTTTCTCCGAAGATGACGGATGAAGTAAAAGGCAATCAAATTCTTTTGTTTGAATAAAAATACATCAGTATGCTTTTTCTAACACTGCTATAAATTTATTTAAATATGAGGTTATCAGCATTCATGACAGCAGCCGAAATTCGAAACCTACAAGATTTCCCTCAAAACTGTGAGGCGTAGATTGTCATAATTATTATACCCCCACTTCAAAAGTGGGGGGTATATAGTGATAGGGGTGTCCGTCCTTCCGTTACACTTCAGGGTACCCATCTCTTATCCGCAACTCCTCCTAAACCCCTTGGTGGATTTTCATGAAACTTACACACAATTGTTGTGACATAATGTAGATGTGCACTTACTATTTTAAAATTTGATGAGAATGGTTTTTGGGGTTTCCCATAGCAAAACATGGACTTAGCCATTCGACTACATGGGGGTACCCATCTCTTATCCGCAACTCCTCCTAAACCCCTTAATGGATTTTCATGAAACTTACACACAATTGTTGTGACATAATGTAGATGTGCACTTACTATTTTAAAATTTGATCAGAATGGTTTTTGGGGTTTCCCATAGCAAAACATGGACTTAGCCATTCGACTACATGGGGGTACCCATCTCTTATCCGAGACTCCTCCTAAACCCCTTAATGGATTTTCATGAAACTTACACACAATCTTAGTGACATAATGTAGATGTGCACCTACTATTTTGAAATTTGATCAGAATGATTTTTGGGATTTCCTAAACCAAAACATGGACTTAGCCATTGACTACATGGGGGTACCATCTCTTATCCGCAACTCCTCCTAAACCCCTAGGTTGAT
Organism: Arcuatula senhousia; assembly: GCA_963971305.1. Taxonomy (NCBI): domain Eukaryota; kingdom Metazoa; phylum Mollusca; class Bivalvia; order Mytilida; family Mytilidae; genus Arcuatula; species Arcuatula senhousia. The sequence goes on along the minus strand of OZ020310.1, from coordinate 28,718,197 downwards.
TTTCATAAAACTTACACACAATCTTTGTGACATACTGTAGATGTGCACCTACTATTTTAAAATTTGATCAGAATGATTTTTGGAGTTTCCCATAGCAAAAATGGACTTAAGCGTTCCCCTACATGGGGGTACCCATCTCTTATCCGCAACTCCTCCTAAACCCCTTGATGGATTTTCATGAAACTTACACACAATTGTTGTGACATAATGTAGATGCGCACTTACTATTTTTAAATTTGATCAGAATGATTTTTGGAGTTTCCCATAGCAAAACATGGACTTAGCCATTCCCCTACATGGGGGTACCAATCTCTTATCCGCAACTCCTCCTAAACCCCTTGATGGATTTTCATGAAACTTACACATAATTGTTGTGACATAATGTAGATGTGCACCTACTATTTTAAAATTTGATCAGAATGATTTTTGGAGTTTCCTATACCAAAACATGGATTTAGCCATTCCCCTACATGGGGGTACCCATCTCTTATCTGCAACTCCTCCTAAACCCCTAGGTTGATTTTCATGAAACCTACACACAATCTTTGTGACATAATGTAAATGTGCATCTCCTATTCTAAATTTTATCTGAGTAATTTTTTTGGGGGGTGGGGGGTATTAATTTGTTAGCTGTGGCTCACAGTTTTTCTAGTTTCAAGATGGGTGTCATGTAGTTATCAAATTGTCCTGAGATTAATAATTTAGTCAAATGTCTGTAAACAATGAAATAATGCCCTGTTGTCAGTATAGAACACACATGCTGTATGAGGCCAAAACTAAATAATTATTTATCTTTTTAGGGTAACATTGTTTTAGACAAAATCTATCTTTTTTTTTAATATATAAAGAACAATTTCAAATAGTGTTTTGTCACAAATTAACATCAAAATGTTGATTAAATGTGCAAAAACAGGACTGTTGGTACATAAATCCTAAACAAACAAATATATTTGCTTGGCCATGGTTAAGTTTTGTTTTGCAACCAACGCTGAAGTGAAAGGAATTGGTTTAATAATAATAACCAATTATTTGTTTAAAGAGGGTTACAGAACTCATGCATCTTCCCTGAGACCCTCACCGATTAATATTATATAAACAATTGAAATAAAATCGATACATAAAAACAAACAAAAATCTTAGTTTGCAAAATATGGCAAATATGTGAAGAGTAAGGCAATATACATGTAATCAGTAACACTTGCTGAGGTTTTTTTTTTCTATTTCTTGAATCAGTTTTTAAATATAAATGATATATATATTTTGGAACTTGAAACTTGGAACTTGGAACGTGGTTTAGGGACTCCCAATTAAAACATATAGTTTATTGTACTCATTTAAAATTCCTTGTCGCAAAACGGTTTAGAACATTTTTCGGTATGCTAACTCTTAGGAAATGTAGGGGTTGAAATAAAATAAAAGATAGTTTTCTTAAAAGGTGTAACTGTTTATTACAATAAAATACAGCAAAACATATGTTTGGAGTTCTGGGACTTAAGATTTTTTCTGAAAAAATATGGCCTTTTTTCGGAATGAATATACCCTGGAATTCAGATAATACAATGTTACTTTTCCAAATTAAATGAATAATGGTCCACCAAATATGACCATATATTATTTTACTTTCGATACAATTTTCGTTGATCTTATCGTTGATCTTTCACTCGTGGTAGATTTTTCGGTTTTATTAATAAGTTGCGCATAACTTACAAAAGACTGAAAAATTCTATCACCCTATAAAGATCGACGAACATGCGTAAAATCGTGTCAATCTCTATTTGTCATTGTAAGTAAAAATAAGTCGTACTTGCACCTCCGAATGCCAACCTGGTAATTATATTTAAGAGTTCATATTTTTAAACTGTACCTTCCATATAGTCCCGCACAACAGGTCTTGGTGGAAAGGACCCGATGGGTTTTCCAAAATGTTCCTCAAAGGTATAGTCAGGATATTCGTGCGATTCTTTTGGACCGTTGGACCAAAGAAACTTATACATGCCGTTGTGACATGGTTCTCCATAGTAATCTGTACCTATTAATTAAAAGTTTAATTTTTTTTATTTTTACATGATAATCGACAGAAATTAAATTAAACGACCTAAGGTTATTCGACAAAGAAAAATTAACTTGAATTGACCTTACTTTTAAGCCTCAGTCATTCAAAGATAAAAACGTGAAAATCCAAAATCACGATTCTGATTAACTCGTACCTGTTAAAGTGTGAAATGACTAAGAAGACTATCAGGGAACCTTTAAATTGTTTTTCTGGAAGCAGCTGTAATTGAAATTGAGATTTTAATGAATTCTTGTTGATTTATATAACAACTTCCGGTTGCGGTCGGATACCTTGAAATTCACACTAACCGGAAACATTTTTTGTCAAAATTAATTGTTTGTCCCAAATCTATCCATTACTAAAGATTAAACGATAGGAATAAAGATTTGTCTTAGAAATCGTATCTTCGAATGAAAATTAACATTCCCCGCCCGACGATATCAACTTTCTGTAAAATGTTTAAGACAATGGGTATTTAAGCTTTTGTGTTTTTCTTTCAATTTGAAACACAAGTAGACATCGAATTTGACCTATCGGACAAAAAAGATTAAATCTTCGATATAAATTTTCAAATTTATTGGTTTCTTTTTTTCAACATTATCAACAATTATTTCCCGATAAATCTCGGAAAGGACACGGTTTTTAGCTCACCTGGACCGAAGGTCCAGGTGAGCAATTGCCATCACTTGGCGTCCGTCGTCGTCGTCTGTCATCGTCGTCTGTTAACATTCTTTTCAAAAATCTTCTCCTCTGAAAGTACTGAACAGAATTTAATGAAACTTGGTATGATTAATTTTTAGGGTGTCCTGCACTTATGTCGTGTTTATATTTTTGATACGTCAAAAAACATGGCAGCCGTGGCTAAAAATAAACAAGGGGTTCAGACTACTGTTTTTGGGTTGTAATTAAAAAAGTATAAGAGATAGATGAAATATGATGCCACCCTACTGCTTCCAGATCAAAAGTTCTACAAAAGTCTCCATTTTGTCGAAGTTGTCAGATGACTCCTTATATGGGTTGCGGCCGCCTAATGGTGAAAATAACATTTTTTTATGTTTTTGCTCTTAACTATGAAAACTATTGCAGATGGAGAAAAGCTGTTGCTTGCTTAAATGTTCAGCTCATTTAGATCTACAAAAGTCTTCATAAAATTGAAACTGTCAGATGACCCCTTATAGGGGTTACGGTCCCTTAAATTTTGGTTTTTTTTCATGTTATTGTCCTTTTAAATGTTTTTAATGTTCTGTTCGTTCAGCCCTACAAAAGTAGAAAGGGGCGAAGTTGTCAGACGGCCACTTATAGGGGTTGCGGCCCTTAAAATAACGTTTTTCATGCTTTTGACATATGGAATGAAAACTATAGCAGATAGAGACAAGCTATTGCTTGCTTAAATGTTCAGTTTCTTTAGGTCTACAAAAAGGTTGGACATCAAGACCAGGTGAGCGATTCAGGCTCCTGTGAGCCTCTTGTCTTACAATAAAACAAGTAAATAACCACATTTTCTACATGTATCTAATTGCATTCATTTTCGGAGCGTAACGTTTCGATTGTCCATGAGTATGGATGTCCCTTACTTAATTTTCTTTTGCAACGGCGTTATGATTGATATTATTACCGGACCTATGAGATAGAGAATGTGCGTCGCCCAAAACAGTTTATTGTGAAAGTACTGATCTGTCATACAGATAATATTCCTAACATCTCCTGTCAAACAGATAAAGTCCCATCCATCTCCACCTAATACTAAAAGAGGCAGAGGTACCAATGGGATATCCGAATATCAAAAGTCCGAAAGGGCAGAGACAAAACCAGTAAACACTTAACAGGAACGGGACAAAAACAGACAACATGTAAAACACAAAATAACTGAATATCAACCGACAACGCGAACTCCAGTCGAAACAAGAGTGAACTCAGGTGTTCCGGAAGAGTAAGCAGTTCCTGCTTGCTATAGCACACCCGTCGCGTTGCCAATAGTCCATTCAGCGTGTCAAATCCGCTAAAGGAAGACAAAACAACACCCTATGACAAACCAACATCTGCACACATCTGAGAGATCGAAATCCCATATTTGTCTATAAGTGCATGATGTCTTCCGTAAAATTTCTTGAGTGAAGACAGCAACCTAGGAGCAACATAACCTTGTGTAACAATTGTTGCGTCAGACGTGTCGCTCTGCTAAGGAAATCGATGTAAGTCCCGCACGCTCTGGAATAACGAATCAATTGAGAAACGTAAACTCCATAAGCTGGAGCGGACGGAATGTTGCTACACAAGAAGGGAAAGTTGACGATTGGAAAGTTGAAGTCATCACGTTTGTTATAGAGCCTTGTTGAAAGACTTCCTTGTGAGTCAATTTCTAGATGTAAATCTAAATATGAAGCAGACTTTCTAGAATCCGTTGTGTCCTTTATCTCAAGCTCCTGGGGATATATGAGATGGAGAAAGTCACCAAATCGAGAATTGTTCAGTGAAAGGACATCATCAATATAACGGAACGTGAGGTTGAAAGAGAGAGCTAGTCTACGGTCTTTTTTGTCTAGAAGAGATTGTAAGAAGTCTGCTTCATATGTATGAAGAAACAAATCATCAAGCAAAGGTGCACAATTAGTGCCCATTGGAATCCCTATTGTTTGCTGAAAACACGTCCATCAAACTGAACAAATGTGTTGTCAATAAGAAAGTTGAGTATGTCGATTATTTGGTCTTCTGTAAATTTGTTCTTTTTCTTAGACTGATTGATGACAAAGTAAGTCTTGGTAAAATTGACTACAAGAAATTTGTACCTGCGTTTTCCATTCTTTATGAAAAAGCTGCGTTTAATCAGCTGGTCAATCGCGATTTCAGCTGTTTGTGTGGAATAGAAGCCTACCTACCATTCAGATAAAGTTCCATCCCCTCCCGCAAAAATACCCTTGTATCTAAGTAAATAGGCATAAAGGTTAAAAGTCTTCCAGTCATCACCATTAACAATAAGCTGCCCTTTAGGAAATGTTCAACAGCCATCCTCATTATCCTTCCAAATATCATGGTAAATGTGGAGGTCCACGCTAGTATTTACCTGTCAACCACGTGAAGTTCCACATTCCTCCCCACGTATTGGATTTCTCGTAGCAGACGACTTCGACGTTAGGATCGTTTATTTTATCAAAATGGTACAGCGTTGACATTCCAGAAGGTCCAGCTCCAACGACACATACCCGTTTCTTCTCTGCCATTATTCTGAAGAAAACAATGAACAAGTCTCAACTCCATATTAACCAATATTTACCTGTCATAGCGGATAAATTTTGCAACCCTCTTTTTTAGGTACTCCCAATACCGTATAGCGGGAAATTTTCGCGAGGTTCTAATTTTCGCTTTATTCGAGACCATTTCTCTATCTGCACGCCGCGAAAATTACCCGCTATAGGGTAATATATTGTCTGAAAAAATTGCCTACAAAAAGTCGTATCTTTCTAGGACTGGCTACGGAACGGGATAATTTCCCAACACTATTTATTTTAATGGTCAAGTAAACTAATAAAGGAAAAAAATGGTTTTGATAACATGTAAGTGATACTGAGAAACCTCTCAAATTTGTTACAACACACTATTATTTCAAGTTATCATAAATCCTTAACAAAAACAACCAAAAGCACAGATCAGAGGAACAGATACAGGTAAATATTCAGATAATTGATTATAATTATTTCTAAGAATTTAAATTGAAATTGAAAAATGTTCCACACAATAATGTTCCGTTGTCTAAATCAAGTTTTCTTTGAAAAGTTTTTATAAAAACATGACACGTTTCGGATAAAAAACTGTTTTAGAACGCCGGTGTAGAATGACAAAATTGTGAGCAAAAGTGGTTTTGATCATCGAACAATTGACACGAAGATAAATAATCATCTTCCTCTGCTGAAAGCTTCAATGTGTGTAAGTTCTATTAAATTTGATGATTTTTTTATGAAGTTTTACTACAAAACTAAATTTTTCAGCCCAAAATGTGAAAGATTGTAACTAGTAATGGCAACCTTTGACCTAATGCCCCAAAAACTCAATAGGTACTTCCATTTCTAATTGTTTAGTTCTATGTTAGTTCAGTCGAAATTTTCCTTGGTTTTGCAAAAGGCAAGGGACAAAACGCTTAAAGGAGTAGACTTTTTTATATTATAGTACAAAGTACCAAAGTGGATATAAAAACAACTATTATTAATATTGCTGAATATACATATTTCAAGGAGCAATCTCTCAGCAGCAGCAGAGGTGAAATCAATTTCGACGGTCAATAAAACTAAAAGTATCGAATAACAAGTACTCGTACACAAAAATCGAAATCGATCTTTAAGGACATCGACCGTGTGTAGTACAAGAAAAGAAACGATATAGAATTAAGACAATGGAACCTTAAAGTTTTATTCTCAATATTTGATTTACTATTATTTAAGACCATTATAGTTTGCTAGATATATTTGTATGTAATCTATAAAAAGTTGTTGTCTATTTGCATATATTTGCAAATTCTATTGCTTCTTTATTTTGTTTACCTCAATACACTTGTACAAGAAAACAAACATGTTGACCTATATATTTATATTATAAAATCTTAAAAACAATTTATTCCAAAATGTGTTATAACCTAATTTATTTAAAATTGTTTTATCAACTAATTTATTCAAATAGGACGTGTTTTTTCTAAAATATTTACAACATTGTGTGATATGCATAAAAGTTATAAAATGAACTTTAAAATAATGCAACTACATAAAATTGTACATGCATCATACATTTGATACATCTTAAAGAGCTCACTTATTTGTGCATATAGTCCTATTCATCGCCCTGACCTGTAGTGTACTTTTTACGATGCAAAGAGTATGATTGTAAAGTAAATATTATGTGAAAAGTTTTTGCAATTAAGACTCAATGCTATAACTTTTGTAATTTTTATTTCTAACATCAGTGCTCATTAGAGCTGCTGGTGGAGCTTTAAATTTTCCGAAATTAGTCCGGTCCAGAATCGACAATTTTGTGTTAATTGACGAACATATCAACGCTATCTCTACACAGTATTTAAAATTTGAATTATACTCTACTTGCACTTAATCGTACTGAAATGTTCTCGACCATTCTGAAAAAGTGCTTTTTTGAAAAGTCATGATAAGTTGTTTTTTTTTTTTGTGAAAATCTGCACATCCACATGATCGTTTGAGTTAGTATAAAAGTACTTTATTGAATTTGACCTCAATTAAAGTTAATATCCAGCTAGTAAAAGAAGAAAATGTTTATTTTTTAATATACTCGACCAAGTCTGAGTTGTACTTAAAAATTTTCTACATAATAAAATAATAAATTAACATATTGTTTTAAAATATAAGATAAAATCTTAATTGTTTGATAGACGTAATTGTGAACATTTTTGACCGATACTTTTTACATTGAAATCAAATGACTTTAAAATAAAATATGATCTTACACTTACAATTGTACGAAAAGAGGCAGAGGTACCAATGGGGCATCTGAATGTCAAAAGTCCGAAAGGATAGAGACAAAACCAGAAAATACTCTGACAGGACAAAAAAAAACATATAAAACACAAAAACACAAAAACTACTGAATATCAATTAACGACGCGACATCTAGTCTTAAAGCTCTTTCAAAAATAAGCAACAATGTTCCTCAACATTATATAAATTTCCTTTGATAAGATCTTATAAAAAAGAATTGCAAACAAAACAGAACTACAATATTATGAAAACAAATTAGTCGTTGGTACATGCAGTAGCCAACTAAAAAATAAATTCTCCTCTAAATTACTTAGCTGACTTGGCCTGTAAAAAAGATTTTTTTTTTGTAGTAGTTCATAAAATGGTAAATATAAATATATTATTTCAAAAGAGTTCTTACCTATGCTTATACAGTTTTTAGCTCTGATCAAACGTTGTTACTTGTTGTTTGCCGACTAAACGTCGTGCAAAATTACTGCAGCGATAGTTAGAATTAATGACCGTTAAGTGACAAATGAACTAGGCAACTACAATTTGTCCTTTCACAGGTAGTAAATTGTCATATCGTATAATGTTTGGTAAAGAGATTTTGTCATGGTATGGAAAAGTGATGTCATGGTTTGTCCAAGGGACTTTTTTTTAAATATATTGAAATACCTTTATTAAAGTATCAAATCGTGTGAAGAGCTGACAGGAATTGAACATGACAATAAAGGTTTACTGCGTTTACTTTAAATCTGCTTGGTTGTGTTTATTAACCAAATAACATTTTTGTCATGGTATGGTACAGGGAACATAAAATTGTCATGGTTTATACCAGTATGTCATGGTTTATTACATTTCGTTTGAAATGCCTGTACCAAGTCAGGACCATTGCGATCCACCAATTCTCCGGTATGACTGATTCGTTTTTGTCATTTTCTCTGGACTATGAGATTGATCATTCAAGTTCGGTAATTTTGTTATTACCTATATTTTCTAAAGTTAGGAGATCGTGCAAAATATTAGGGTTTTTTTCAGCTGTTCTTTTTATGTGTGTGTGGGTGTTTGTAATTATATACTGTGTTTCTTTGTTCCTTAATACGCATCTTGGTCCCCCCCTTAAAAAGAATTTTAAAAATCATATGCTAGTTTCTTTGAGTTTTTCAAGTGCAACCTTCAGTATTTGCATCTAAAAAACATATATTTTTAGTTATTTATATCATTTTAACTTATGCTCTAGACTGCAACTAAGGCAACAATATATAATTACAATAAACAGTCCAAGCTACTCCTTTATGATAATATAAAAATAATATTATGGCTAGAGCAAACTTTTCTGTAATACAACAAACACTTCTGTTGCACTGAAGATAGAGCAACATATACCCGAGATGGAAGAATATGTCCCCTTTGCAATAGTTCAGTTGGCGGTGAATATTATTTGATTTATGAAATATCCTTCTTTGAATACAGAAAGGAAAAGCTTTATTGATAGGGATTTCTTATAGCATTTATATATTAGCGTCAATAAGCAAAAATCATGCATTAAACTTGTTCAATGTTTTCCTAATACCTTTTTATCTATATTGACTATGAGTTTCCATATTAGAACCCATATAATTTCTCGAACGATGTTATTGTCTCGGTTTATGTCTCCATCTAAAATGGGAGTCTCGAAATGACATGGAACCTTGTATGGAAACTATGTATAAAAATCTTATCTAATGATTATTGTCTTATGAATGGCATACAAACATTGAAATTATACAGTGTATCTCCAGTGGCGGTTGATATATATATAGTATGCGTTATTATGGTAATATATATATATTTATATGACCAGTTTAATGTTTAAAACATTACTTTTTGCTCATATGATTGAATAAGATTCAAAATATCATTTTTGAATATCCCTTGACAAAACCATGACCACCCTACACTAAACCATGACGTCCCTTGAATAAACAATGACAAGTAAAAAATCTGTATTTTTGCTATGTATGCTTTGTAAGCGCTTAATAATTGCACCTAAAAGTGTGTCAAAAGGTTGCATGCATAGTGAAAAATTGTTTTGGGGCAAAATCTGGCCTTTACTTATGCTTGAAACATAAAATGATGTTATTTTATCAATAAAGCAAAACTATATTTCCTGAATGATTTAGCGAATATATTTCATCATATACTTGTGCCAAATTTTAGTATAAATAAAGCCTACCTTTAAAATGCCCGAAAACGCCTTTCGTGTTTGGAAAAAATATGGTTTCATTTTTGCAGACGACATTATGCAAATTTCCCATGTACAAACCATGACGCCCATGACTAAACCATGACAAAATCCCTTTACCAAACATTATACGATATGACACATTCCTACCTGTGCCTTTAACGTAAATGCAATGCCTTAAAACGTAAAAACATGATTAGTCATACTGACCTTTTTGTAAAGAAATCCTTTCAATCCCTAAAAAGAGCTTCACTAGAAAGGTTGGGTGCGAGTGATTGTACAATAAAGATTTTTTTGAATATAGATCCAATATGCCGCCAAATGCTAAAAGGTAATAACATGCCATGACAGACTGACTTTTTAGTTGGTAAAACCTTTTAAACACAACAAAGTGGAACACGAAAAACAGGGAAAAAAAATCCACAATTCAAAAGATGTTCAAAATGCAGAAATCCAAACGAAATCCAAATATATATAGCTAAGCGCAAAACTAAGATGAAGGGAGTTTAACCTTAGGTTTGATAATTAACATAAATTTATATAGTGGTTAAAACAACGTGTACGCATGAGATATTATCAACAACTTTAAGAGAAAGTTAAGGCATCTTTATATACCTTTTTCTTCAATTACCATTACATTATAAAAACAATAAACTAAAATTCAATTATATGTGATAGTCCCATATTGTCACTACTAGGCAGACTATTAAATAACATATCTCGAACAAAATGATTTAATAAGTCCGAAATAAGGAGGCCTTAGAAAATTTGCTAATTGATTTAAAATTTGTACTACAACACTGAACTCTCTTGTAAATTTGGTATTGAGCATGATTTGAAACATGGAAGTTTGTTTCAATATGACAAACTGTACATCCTAAAGTATAGAAAATGGGGACACATAAAGTTACTGCAACAACTACAAGGTAATCTCTGTAAGTAGTTGCTAAGGAAAGTTGTTTACTACCTCACTATAAGGCAGACTATTGAATTATATATCTCGAACAAAATGATTAGATTAGTCCGAAATAAGGTGGCTTTAGAAAATTCCCAAACTGAATTAAAATTTATATTCCAGTACTGAATTTTCCCGTAAACAGTGATCCTTTCATAGGAACAATTAGGGGTTAAACTATGAGATAGCTTAAGTCTAACATTAATAAGCATTTTATTTGATGATTTTTCATCTTGTTTTAGAATACAGTTGAGTCCAGTTCTAACATCTCTTTAGAACTGTCAGGAATTGTCAGGAATCTGTTCCAATTCTGTTCTGCACACAGCTCTATAGAACAGTTTATGACAGGCCCTGTCCTGTCACAGACCAGTTCTGGACAGTTCTACCCCGTGACAGATTTAGAACTGTTCTAACCCCTGACAGTTCTAAGCTGTCCTACGCCCTGACAGTTCTAACCTGTTCTGTGCCCTGACAGTTCTAAGCTATGACAGTTCTAACCCGTGACAGTTCCAGTTGTGACGATTTTATATCAGTATAGAATATACATATAATAGCATTGTATGGTTATAATAAATTTATATATCGTGTCAGGGAAAACTTTATCCTAGATCGTGTATGGCGCGGAAATATGCGTCATTTTACAGATTTGGAGAATTATTATTATTCTAAAAACCGGATGTTTTTATGGCCAGGCTCGCAATGCAGCATGGCCTACAAAAATAGACAATTTTTAAGTCTTACGCCAAGCTTTTGTGCGGATATTTCATTGTCGGCATTAATTCTTTCGTCTATAAATCTCAAATGTCTCTCCGAAAGAATTCTCCTCCTTGCTCCTCTTTTTGGTGGATCATTCAAGCTTCCAGATATGACGTATCGTCTATAAAACTTCCCTATCGCTTGTCTTGATATCAACACGCCTTTACTTTCTGCTAAAATATTTGATATCTGTACATACGACTTTCCTGAATTTCTTAAATTTACAATCCTTTGACGAAAATGATGCGAAATTCGGCTGACTTTTACTCGAGGCATTTTGACTTAACACAAACAAAACCATTACAATAAACAATGCATGACGTCATTTAGAACTGTCAGAGGACAGAACTGTCAGGGTGCAGAACTGTCCTAGGCTAGAACAGTTCTAACCTGTCAGGGGCCAGAACAGTTCTAAGCTGTCAGGGCCTAGAATAGCTCTAAAGGTGTCATGGGTTAGAACAGTTCCTGACAGTTCTACCCCAGAACAGTTTATGACAGGGGCTGTCCAGGGTTAGAACAGTTCTAGAACTGTCAGGAGAGCTGGACAGTAGAGATGTTAGAACTGGATTCAACTATAAGTACTAAGACATTTCCAGCTGCAATTGATTTTATTTAGTAAAAACACCTTTTTTATGCAGACGATTTAGTATTGATATCTACACGTGCTGGTTCCGGGTGGTGAATAGGTCCACAGCAGCGCTAAGCTTGTCGTTAAAAACCCGCTAAAGAGCGCTCAGAAACCTGAATTTTTTTTTGCCAGTGGCTGTCAAAATTCTCCTCCCCGATGGGCCTTGTGTCCCCGTTTCCTCCACTTCATCATCATTTTATGTTCATTGTATCACTTGATTTCGCGTTGATGTTTTCTTTTCGGTTGATTTTGTGTTTCCTCGTGCTGTTCTTGTTTATGTTTACTGTAGGGATGGCAAACTGTTCAAAATATACTAACCGGTTAATCGTAAGATCTTCCGACCGATTAACCGGTTAACCGGATGATACATGTAAATTTATACAAAAGAAGTCAAAGTGTTGAAACAAAATAAATTGCGGAAAAAACTACTTTAGATTGTGACTAAGCCCTCCCGTTAATGCAAGTCGAAAAATGAACAAAATTACGAATCAAAGCTTATAAACGCGTTTATAAGCTTAGAATCGTAATAGTTTGAATAGAGGATGCGTATAAATAAGTTTTACATCATGTAATTTTCAACGCGCAACTGAAAGACGCAAAGTAGTACCAAAATGACAAATAAATATCGGAAGTCCAAAAGCAATAAAAAATTCAATAGACACAGAGACGAGAAAACAAAAACAAACAAACAATGAAAAACAAAACAATTTTAACAAACCAAAAATCAATTAAACTGCAATTAGCAACGCTTGTAATCTTTATTGTTTTTACTACTATTAGTGATCGTTTGTAAAAACAATATTGTCCAAACTTATTTCATGGCTCGGAGTAATCATCGCTAATTATCCGTTTCAATCAAATTTCTTTGTGTTACTGATTATTTATAAAGTCCTTTTAAGTGCAATGAAAAAGTAAGTTTAATTTTATTTTTACGATTTATCGATTACTGAAATGTGTAACCGGTTACGATTTTTCCGACCGAATATCCGGTTAACCGGTTAATCGTTGCCATCCCTAGTTTACTGGTTTTGTTGTTGTCCTTTCGTATTTTTGACACTCGAATGCCCCTTTGGTGCCTCTTTGCTTCTATCACTCTTTAATGTTCATTTCCCAGATAAATTCGAAACCTTGCTGCTTAAGACTAAAGCAACAACCAACTAATTAGTATCCTTCAGATCTACAACAATGTCTTAATGCTTTAGAATCATATTGTTTTCGCTTGAATCTGAATGTCAGGACCAAGATAACTAAAGTAATCAACTTTTTTAGCTCACCTGGACCGAAGGTGAGCTATTGCCATCACTTGGCGTCCGTCGTCGTCCTTCGTCGTCCGTCGTCGTCGTCGTCGTTAACTTTTCTTTAAAAATCTTCTCCAAAAGGACTGAAAGGATTGCTTTGAAACTTTGCACACTTCATCTAGATCTATGGGGTGTCCTCTACGGCAACATTGCACAAATGGTGACCGCCGTCCAAACAACGTGGCCACCGTTACTAAAAATAGACCAGGGGGGTCAAACTACTGTTTTATGCTTGTAAATCAAAAAGTATAAGAGATAGATGAAATATGATGTCACGCTACTGCTTAGCATCAAAAGCTCTACAAAAGTCTCCAATGAGTAAAAGTTGTCAGATGACCCCTAGCCTCAAAGGTGAAATTACAAATACCAAAACGCGGGTATAAACGGTTAATTTGGATATGCTATATATCGATATTTCAAGGAGTAACCTTTCATCAGTAGCATTTGATTCAAAACATTGGAAGGACATATGAGCATATTTTCATGTTTTTGGTTTATAGAATGAAAACTATGGCCGATAGAGAAAAAGTTGTTGCTTTCTTAAATGTTCATCTCATTTAGCCCTACAAATGTCTCCATAGGGTCGAAGTTGTCGGATGACCCCTTACAGGGGTTACAGCCCCTAAAATAACGTTTTTTTCATATTTTTGGCCGATGGAATGAAAACTATAGCAGATAGAGAGAAGTTGTTGCTTGCTTAAATGTTCAGTTCATTTAGCTCTACAAAAGTCTCCATAAGATCAAAGTTGTCAGATGACCCCTTATAGGGGTTATGGCCCCTAAAATAACATTTTTTTCATGATTTGGGCCTATAACTACAGAATGAAACTATAGTAGATAGAGAAAAGCTGTTACTTGCTTAAGTGTTGAGCTCATTTAGCTCCAGAAAAGTTTTTTATAGGGTCGACATCAAGACCAGGTGAGCGATTCAGGCTCCTGGGAGCCTCTTGTTTAAATATACATGTACGTATATTACATGTGAACTTTGCGTTTAATAATGAGTATGTCCACGACGGCAATCGCTATGTATTAAATGTTATATAAAGATGTTTCCAGTGATTTAAAAGAAATCAGAATTTAGAAAAAAATCTAAGCAATAATGTTCCTTTGCCTCATTCAAATTTACATGCATTAAGCCAAACAACCCGGTTTTTTTTTTGCCAAAAAATGATTTAGCAGAAAATATTGTTAGGAAAAAAAAACAACATTGCAACAGAAGAAACAGTATCGAAAAAAAAGTTTAACATTTGCAATATGTAGTGAAAATTTTAAAAATCAAGGTACTTACTAATCAGGGTCCTTCTTCTACGAAAAGAAACTGTTAACAACCTTATTTCACTAACTAATGAACACACATATAAAAAGAGTTCTTAACAATATTCTCTTACCTTACGTTGTTAGTGGTTGTTTGCAGAAAGAACGTCGTGAAAAATTGCCGCAGCGATAGCTAAAATTTATCATCGTAAAATTGTTACATAATTTGTTAAGGAGCAATAACATTTCAAGGTAAAACGTAGTGCAATGACTTTTATCCTCTCGATCCTTACGAATTGCGACACGAAAATGTTTTTATTTGTTAACAAAAAGATTTTTTATAGTCTATTAGTTAATAAGTATTTTTAGTGTACCAGTTCCGAGACACCATCTTGGACTATCACATATATTTGAAATTTAGTTTTTCTGATATAATGGTCATTGAAGAAAAAGGTATATAAAGTTGCCCTTACTTTCACTAAAAGTTGTTGATAATCACAAATTCTAACATTATTTTAATAAATTTTCATTTTTCCATTTCTATCGTCTATTGAATTTTGAGCTTTGAACAATTGACACTTATTAAGATTAGTAGGTACATGTATCCTCCTTTACTGGAAAGCTTTCATGTGTATAAGTTATGTATTATTTAATAAAAATATTTTAAAAACAAGTAATGCTACGAAACCAAATTTTTCAGTCAAAAGTTTTTGGAATTTGTAGACTGTAATCTTTCATCTAATGACTCAAAAATCAATAGGCTCATTCATTTCTTAATTGTTTAATTATGCCCCCAGGACGACACGTCCGGGGCATTAAGTTTCAATCCGTGCGTGCTAATTTCAGTCGAGCTTTTCTCAGACACCAACCATGATAATGATTGTAAACTCATGATTCAGTATGACATAATACATCCTGAGCGACTTTATGACCTGTCCGATTTCTTCCTCCTGTTTGGGACTCGATGAAAATTCACGTGAAAATTTCCGTTAAGCTTTTCTCAGAAACATTACATGGGCATGATTTGAAACATTGAGGGTTGTTTCAATATGACAAACTTTACATCCTAAGTGACTTAAGACATGTTGGATTTCTCCTTCCTGTTTAGGACTGGGTCGAGATGAATTTCTGTCATTCAGACTTGTCAAACATCTACGTCCTGTTTTGGACTGGACCGAGATGAACATTTACGTAAAAATTTCCGTAAAAATTTTATCAAAAACAGTTCATGTGAATGATATGAAACTTAATAGGATAGTTCAACTTCAAAACGACACACTGTACGTCCGTTGCAACTTGCAGAACCGTCGACCCTCTACTTCCTCTTTGGGGTACGGATGGAAGTTTTTACGTTCGTATGTCGGTACGAATTTTCGTCAAACTTTCTCCGAAACCGTACATGATAAAAAACTTTGTAGGCTGGTTCAGAATGCAAAACTGTATGCCCTAAGCGACTTTCGGACCTTTCAGAATCATACTTCCTGTTTGAGGCAAGCGGGGTCATTCGTGTCCCATTGGCATATTCCTTCTTGCATTTAAGTTCAGACGTAATTGTGGATATAGAGTCGAATTTTCCATTTGTTTTTCACAAGGTAGGGGACAAAACGCAGAAAAGTGGTAGACTTATCTATACAGTACAAAGTACCAAAGTAGGTATAAAGAAAGGCTTAATATTGCTAAATATGCATATTTCAAGGACAAACCTTTGAGCAGCAGATATTGAAATTGAAACTTTGGATGCTCAAAAGGAAAAGAATCGAATGAAAAGTACTCTTACCGAAAAAGGTTGGAATAGGAAACATAATCACCAAAGACATCGTACAAGAATTGTTACGTGGTCTTTTAAGCGATTAGAAAAAAAGACAATGGGACCTTGAATATTTTTTTAAATGTTTGGTTTACTATTTTTGTTTTGATAATGTACTCAAATGGTAGTTCGCTAAATATCATTGATTAATATCTATGATATTTGTTGGTTATTTGCCTATTATTTTTTTATTTACAATAATCATACAGGTTGACCTAGAAATCATATATACAATTTATTCCCAGCTGTTTTATGTAATGATTCAGACCAGCAATTTATATGCATTAACGTTATAAATGAACTTTAAATAATGTAACTTCATATAATTGTATATGCATTATACATGAGATACATCTTAAAGAGCTCCACTTATTCGTGCATAAAGTCCCATTTAGCGTGCCCCGGTCCGTAGTTGACTTTTCACGATGCTTTAAATATGATTCATCTTTTTGAAATGTACGCGACCATTTTGAAACATAGTTTTTTGTGAAAAGACTTTAAAAGTGCTTTTTGTGAAAAATCTGCACATTCACTTGACTATTTGAATTGGTATAAAGAGTACTTTATTTATTTTGACCTCAATAATAGTCAATTATCTGCAAGGAAAACAAAAAATGTAAATTATTTAATGTACTCGGCCAAGTCTGATTAATTTATGAAAGGATATGGAGTAAATGAACATGATACTAAACCCATTTGTAACTCCAACTGCAATTGATTTTTATGAGCCGTATCGCCATTTCGGAAAATCATTCCTCATCAGCAGCACTAGAACCAAAACATAGGTAATCCACCATTTAAAAAGAGGATTCCTATCTTTCTGATCTTCATAATTTAACATTCTCGACCTAATAAAATTACCAATTAATACATTTGTTTAAACTATTAGATAAAATCTTAAAGGTTTGATTTACATAGTACATTTTAGACTTTGTCAAGTACAATTTAGACTAGATCGAGAACATTTTAGACAGAAAAAAAATGAAATTGTCTTTACAATTAGGTCTTTTTAGAATTTTTAGGCATTGGTCAAGTATAGTTCAACCCTTCTCAAACTTTTTTAAATGGTTGAGTTCAATTCCACGATGATTTAGTACAAATACTATACAATTCAGACTTTAAGAAGTTTGTAGTGTATGAAATAATCCGTTTTAAAAATGTCAAAAACTCCAAGGTTCCTTATACCCAAGATACAGGTTTATCATAATCTTGATATGGTTTTCAATTTGGCATATGCTCTTCATATTTAGAATCGCTTGACGTTTTCATTTTTTTTAATAGAGTGCCTTAGATAAGTCATTGAAATGAAATAATATTAAATTAAGTATGATCTTACACTGTGTATTCCTAGGAATATATGTGCATGTTAACTATTATGCATTGAATGTTATGTGAATACTCAAAACGTACCCTTTATTTCTACGTTAAGTAGAAGAGGTACCTATGGGGTATCCGAATGACAAAATGACAAAACCAGAAAACACTGAGACAGGACGAAAAACAGACAACATATAAAACACAGAAACAATTTTTTTTCGCAAATTCCTTAAGAAATAACAATATAATTGTAATGAAAATAATAATAATAAATTCCTTTATTTCAACAGGAAATTTAGTTAACAAACTTAATTACACAGGCAAAATGTGGACTGCGTTTAACATGCGTCTGATGTACGTTAAACGCATGTCATCTGACGCATATCAAATTAGCGTTTCTAACCGCGTACGTTTGACGCACGTTAAAAATGTTTTTTGGCAATATTTTTATTTCATATTAAAACGAACTAAATAAATGACTCACTAATTTCATACATTTAAGGAAACTATACGTCCGACGTAAGGTAAACGTATTTTTGACGTACGTTTAAAAAACGTACGTCTGACATATGCTTTGACAATTATTTGACATATGTTTACCGTATGGCGGTTAGAAACATATGTTTAACGTAGGTTTATACACTACGTCAGACGCACGTTTTTACAAACGTACGTCAGACATATGTCTAAATTTTGCCTGTGTACAAAAGGATCCTGCATTATGTACATATTTACAGCATAAAGTATAAAATTGACAATATAAACCCAAAAAAATACATTATCAAAGACATGCACTTAATTATACCATAAAACTTTTGCAGATATATGTTTTAAAGATTCAATTGTTGTAAATGTTTTTAAGTTTTCATTTCAATCATTCCATAATCAGCTGCCTGATATAACAAAAGATTTTTTACTAGTATTCAGTTTTTGATTCGGGAATATATAATAAGTATGGCTATTCTGTTTCTTTGATTTGGTTCTTATTTGGTGTACATATTTAATATCATTCAGATATTCTGGAACAAGTTGATTTAGAGATTTAAAAACCAAAATTGCCTTTCTGTATAAAAAATAATCAAGCATAGGCATCCATTTGAATTTTTTAAAAGCAAAACAGATGGAGTCATAACACATCTTTCATTCATATTTATGCGTGCTGTACTCCCCTGATTTTACCAATTAACATACATTGAGACTTTTTTTAAATTGAAAGTAAGCTTATTGTTTTTCATCCATTTCATAGCACATATAAGATGTTGTTTTAGTGTGTACTTAATGATATCTACAGATTTATCTGAAACATCCTGTGGCGTGTCATCTGCATAAATTGTGGCAAGTGAATAATTGAATCATTTAAAATAAAAAATAAAGGTCTAAGAATGGAGCTTTGTGCACGTGGAACATTGATTGTGCTGTTTTGAGGTTTTGACAATATTCCATTCCAACCAACACATTGTTTTCTGTTACAAAGATATGACTTAAACCACAAAAGAGAATTTTCATACATATCAAAATGCTTATAATTTATACAATAATACATTATGATTATTTAAAAAGGTGCTCAGAAGTTGGTACATGTACAGTATCTTATCAACAGTTTTTTTTATCTCTGACCACACGTACCGTCGTGCAAAATTACTGTTAGCGATAGTTAAAATTAATTCTAAAATGGGTCCCCGGAAAGAACAATAGAAACCATGACGACAAGCCATGTTTAAATTCCAATAAAACACAGGTCGACGTCACAGTTCATTTTGCGACGTCATTATATAATTTTACGCTGAAATTGCCGACGTCATAAAGGATCATTTGCACATAAACGTAGCAAGAAACAACAAAACGGCTTCTGTAGCATTGTACACTATAGGTCTTTGAAAACACAAAATTGTCATATTAGAATAGAAATAATTCATGTCCGGCCGTGGTTTATTTTTGATTTAAACATGGGTGCCCATTATTTTCGTGTATTTAACCCCTCGCTCCGCTGCGCTACGCTCTGGGTAAAATATCCACGAAAATAATGGGCACCCATGTTTAAATCTCCAATAAACCACGGGCGGCCATGAATTATTTCTTAATTTAAAAATAACTCAGACCTCCTATGGTACCAAATGATTTGTCTTATCAAAGGCGTAGTAGTATATATGGTTATAGGGTGGGGATTACAATGGTTTTCAGAATATTTAGTATTTTATCATTAGAGGGGTTGGGCATCAGATCCCCTATAATACCAAATGATTCGTCTTATAATGAGTAGTAATATATTGTTATAGGGTGGGGATCTCAATGGTTTTCAGGATATTTAATATTTTCTCATTTGAGGGGTGGGGCCTGACCCCCTGAGACCCCCCTATGGTACAACATGGTCTTATAATAAGGAGTAATAAAATATATGATTATAGGGTGGGGATCACAATGGTTCTGAGGTATGAAGGATTTTGTTATTTAATGGGTTGGGGCACGACCACACTAAGGCAGCGAAATGGGTGATATAACATAATACCTCACCACTTCGTGTGGTCGGGTATAAAAACTTAAATATCCAAGGTAACATGTAGCATTTCCAAGTAAAGATCACATATGATCAAGTTATATCACTTTACCCATAGACTTTTATTTTAAAATTTTGCACAATCCCACCCCCAATCCCCAAAATATATGTTCCCTTCCACAGATTGATTTTTTTTTTTCGGGAGGCGCATTTATGAATATGGGCCTATCATGTCGTGTGCTATTGGTTTATGAGAAACGGTGCACACAAGTGCTCGAAAAAAACGCTCCCGGAAAGAAGAAAAATAATATACATATAATAAGAAGGAGAAGAAGAAGAAGAAGAATTGAGAAAAACAACATGTCTCCAAACTTCCTTTGGGAGACAGAACATGGTAAATGCTGTGACAGACTGTTTTGTTAGTGAGAAAATCTTTTTAACGCTTACAGACAGGAACAGAAAAAACAGGTTTGGAATTTCTTTTTTAATCAAGATATTTTTTTTAGATTTCTACTAATAGTCCTCAATGGCGCCCCGAATTCGTAAGGTTTAATGTGTAATGGCTTCAAGACTGATATATATTTTTTGGCCTTGCGTAAATATAATATAAAAGTAGTTTTATAAGTTTATTGTTATTAAACCGATTGATGAAAATGGCTAAGGAAAGACGTCTCAATATCCCTGTTGTGTCTCACAACTATGTTGTGTTCTATGGTCATTACCGGATCCTAAGATCGCAATGGAAGAGGGAGGTTTGGCGCCATAAAACTTGGTTTAACCCACCATCTCGTTTGAAATGCCTGTACAAAGTCAGGACCATTGCGATCCACAAATTCTCCGGTATGACTGATTCGTTTTTGTCATTTTCTCTGGACTACAAATGTATGAGATTGATCATTCAAGTTAGGTAGTTTTGTTATTACCTTTACTTACATTTAAAGTTTATTTATTGGTAAATTACTAACCCAAGAGTTACAAATTTAGCAAAGTTCTGACAAATAATTCTTTAGAATTTCCCTTTTACTGTGCTGAAAAGCATTGATAGTCTGCCCTTCGAAAAAGAACATATTTGATTATGAAATCTGGTCCAAGTGTTCATTGAATATACCGGTCCTTTGTGTCCCACCCCTCCCCCATATTTCATTTGTCATCATCATTTCATGTTCATTTTATCATCCTTTTCATGTTCATCACCTGTAAATAACCTATATAGCGTTGCACGGGCGTAAAACACCAACTCACTCACTCACTCACTCATTGTTAGACTTCAAATTTAGCTTTGCATGTAGAACTAGGATTATATACAGTCTGTTTTAAGTTTTTCAAACTGTTGCTAAATTATACATGTAACACCAGATTGGAAAGCTTAAACTAATATTGATAAGAGTGACATTTCTATTATTTCACATTCAGAATAAAAGGAAGACAAACATTTGAGAACACGAGTGTTTCATCTCTTACCAAATTCATGCTGTAAATGAAATGAGCTTTTGCTATAAACTACTATCGGTAAAGGATACTCTGGAGAACAGAAATTCTTAGAATTTTACTTTATGTCATAACTATCACTTTTGAAATGTTGACCGCAAACCATAGTGGTGCACCGTGTTGGGAAAAATGTCACGTTCTTCGCACGTTAAAGAACCCTGCTGCAGGTCTCGGTAAGAGTAGGACCCGTAGGATCCCCATGCAGGAGGCAAAATTTCCCGTCCCTACCAATCACTCCTTTTTCCAGTGGCAGTCAAAACTCTCCTACCCGATTGGCCTTGTGTCCCCATTTCCTCCACTTCATCATCATTTCATGTTCATTTTATCACCACTTTCATGTTCATCTCCCGGATATAGCCGAAATCGCGCTGCTTGGGAGTAAAGCAATAACTAACTAACTGAAATGTTTGCTATTTTTAGTGTTGTGCGTTAACGTAACTTAAAAGAACAAAAAGAGTTAAAGAAAAGTATACGTCTAAGATAAATGAAGCGATATCATTTTGCCCCTTGTTTTCCCTTGTAAATGGCAGCCATTTTTGGAAATGCCAAATTTTCAAATATTACTAGAATAGAATTTTACAATACCACTTTGACCAAAGAGGTATTTTGTCATCAACTTGCTTTTGTTTACATCAGGGAGTGCATTTTGACGTCACAATAGAAATTTGAGATTTGTTTCCCGTACTTTTTTTACTATTGGAATTTCCCATTGAAATGTAGATATATTAATTTTTAGAAAACTTATTCAAGCATTTTTAAAAGTTGTAATATTTTTATTTACTAGGTCTTTTTGGTACTCATAAAATAATGTAATTAAATAAAAACTTTGAGAAAAAAATAAGTTTTGATTTTTTTCATTCTCTAGACTACCCTTTACAGACAGTAATATTAATTCTTAAATAAGATTTAGAAAATGTTATTCGAAGAGTAAATAATGAACTATCCCATATTTAGGTTGAAAGAAAAAATGTATTTAAAAGCAAAACAGGTTTCAACTACAGATGTATCTCATTTTAAGTTTAAATACAAAAGTTCGTGCAGATTTATCGAAACTTAAAATGAATGTAATTTCTAAGGTTTTTGGAACAGGAATGTATTAGAGAATCACTTTTCATGTTGACCGAATATTTTGTAGATATTATAAAAACAGGTTAAAACTTAGAAAAACTTTGATTTTAGATGTACCCGTCTTTCAGATTTTACCGGATTTGACGAGCTGAATTTGAAATTAGCAAAACGACGGGTGTGCTATAGCACCTGAGTTCACTCGTGTTACGACTTGAGTTCGCGTTGTTGATTTCCGTTCGGTTGATTTTGTGTTTCTTCGTGGTGTTCTTGTTCGTGTATATCGGTTCGTCATTGCCCTTTCAGACTTTTGTCACTCGAATGCAACATTGGTAACTCTTTGCCTCTTTCGAGAAAGATAAAAAAAAACCTGTTGTTAGTAATGAAAACAATTTATCTGATTACGATTTTATCAAACTTCTTTTAAATCCACAAAATGTGAAAACAAAACGCATTAGTATGTTCTTAAACGATTATTTTGAAAAACGTGATATACATTTCAAAAAATATAATTCTCCTTCCTTAGATGTTGAATATCTAAACAAGTACTATTTACTGTGCACAACAATAAAATATGGTAAAGCTACCACTATATTTATTTTTAACTTGGATTACAGATCACATATATTACTGTGCTTTGTCTATTAATGACATTTGATTTGATTTAAAGGGACAAATTTGTTCACCAGCGGACACATCGAGCCGGTGGAATAATTTTTGTACAATTTTATGAAAATATTTTTTTTTAAACACAACTCAATTTTTAGCCCAAAGTTTTGAAGATTGTAATTTTTGATAACTTTTTGGGTTTTTTTTATTTATTTTTCGTATGAAAGCATTTATACAAGACACCACACAGGATGAGCAGGGTCTCCATTAAATTATAAATCTGAGGCCAGGTTTTCGAATGTGTCTTACGATTGTGACATCGATTTGTCCATTTAAATTGTATGGGTTAAAATGTCATAACTGTTAAGATATGTTTGAAAACCTGGCTCATATATACATTTTTTATTTATTCAGATTTGTCATATTGCTACCAAAAATAATTACATCATGATGTAATATGCATTAAGGTAATAAACGACGTTAAAAGATGCACGTATATATAACTTTATATGCATTATAAACATTCATTAAAAGTGTACAAAGTCGTAAAAAGGTTTAGTGTAATGACATAACATACAGCTCACAAAGTATACCACCTTTAGATGGATCATCAAAGGTTTGTTCCAGTGATTGTTTGTTAGCTTGTTTTTAAATCCCTCTATAGGCTTGTAGTTTCAAAATTCTATTTCTAATATAACACAATCGAAATTCTGAACAAATGCATTTTTAAACATACTACGTTACATGTAGATAGCATTAGATCTCCCGTTAGTTGCAATAATCGATGCTTATACACATTCTTGAATATGCAGTAAATAAGGATTAAACTCTCATCAGCAAAAATTGACGAATATTTGGATTGTCAAATAGTAAAAATATCGAATGACAAGTACTCTCACCACAACAGTTTGAAAAGGAAAAATCATTTAAGTGTTCGACCATGTGCAATATAAGAAAGAAGCCTAGTGATTAAAACGAATTTGAATTATAATACAATTGGAACCCTCCAGCTTTTTTCATTATTGGATTTATATTTTTGACATTAATTAAAATTAAAATGATTTTTTTAATAAAAGAACATAAAACTGTATATTTCTAGTTAGGAAGAAAATAATATTTGGTATTTTTAAAGATCTAAACAGTTCATCAGATTTAAATAAGGTTTTTTGCGCAACGAATCTTCTCCTACCTACTGTGAAATAAAAAATCTACGTGTATAGTATTAAAGTAATATATCGCTACTTTTGAAGAAATTTGTGAAAGATTTGTTCTGTGAGATTCTTGTTTAAGCAATTGTACTTAAATAAAACTGTTTTCTCATGAAAAACTGAAACACTATTACAGATCTGAACGAGTCATACTAAATATAAATGTAAATATGAACTTAGTAAGTTGGCGCTAGGGAAATAGCGAATAAATCATAACGCTTATCATATATTTTGATACTTAAATCTGAATTCAGAAATGGATACCACCGAACTTGGCTTGGGTTTATTCAAAGTTTTTTCTGTGGGATAAAGTCGGATGTCGTCTCAGTACTGAATATATAATCATTTTTTTTATGAGCTGATGCATGTTTTTACTGTGGGGAATCATTTGAACTAAAGTCATAAATTGTGACTAAATAACATACGATTCGGTCGGCTATAAGTGGCACACAAATATTTCCATATGGAAACGAATAACTTACCAATCAAAATCTTAGGCTAATGAAATATATTGCAGTTATCATTTATGCGTTATCTTATGTCATGTATGTGTCGTGTTACCAAAAACAATTAATTTTAGGCAGAAGTTACTTTAAAGTTAATTTGAATATTATGAAAACACCATTTAATTTAATAAGATAGTGAGGTAGTTTTGTATACAATGTAGAATAAAAAGCTTCGCCGAGCGCAGCATGATACGACCGCAACATGCTGAATCCTATAGGTTTTAGGCCCAATATGGATAGTCAATTGCTCTAGACACATACAGCCCATGGTGGACTGACAAAGGTTTCTGACTCCTGCAGCTTTTGGTGGACTTTCTGCTCCAATTTTAAAAGGAATTATTTTTTCCTAAGGAGATCAAATTCAGACCAAAAAAGTTTCGATTTTTGCCCCTAAATACATAATAGGTGGGAGGGGATCGCAAAATTTAATTCTCAATTTTGTATCCGCTAATTAACAAGAATAAACATGCCACAGCAATTCAAAATCGAAAAAAAAATTAAAAAGTTTCGGTTTTGGCCCCCCGTTTTTACATAGCGAGGAAAAAAGGGGGAAATCCAACCGATTCATTCTTTTATTGTAAGAAACACTCTTCACAATTTCACAGCAATTGACCAACTAAGACCAAAGTTATGGTGGGAACAACTAAAATATTTGATTTTTTGCCCCTTTTGGGCCCATAATTTCGAAACAAAAAAGGAGGGACCCCCAAAATCAGTCCCATTCATCCTTTTATTGAAAGAAACATTATTGCAAAATAACAAAGCAATCGGATAACTAGAACTTAATGATAATGGTATCATGGCAACAAACATAAAAGTAGCATTATGGCCCCCTAATTTCGAAACGAAAAAGGAGTGACCCCCAAAATCAATCCCATCCATCCATGATGGTAAAGATCATCATTGTCAATTTTCATAGCAATCAAATAACTAGGACTAAAGTTATTTTGGAAACAAACAAAAGCCAAGGAGTATTATTGCCTCTAATTTCTAAACGAAAAAAGGGGGACTCCAAAAATCACATTGTCAAATTTCATAGCAATCGGAAAACTTGAACTAGTTATTGTGGAACCACTAAAAAGTTAACAGACAACGACAACATCAAATTTTTTGCGGTCGTATGAAAATGTAGCTATCAACAGACTTAAACACTGTGTGGGAGCGAAACCGGAACTTGGTACTAGTTGAAGCGAGGATCACCAGCTGACAAACGTCACTGGGGTCAGGAAATTTAATTTATTCTTATTTAAACCACATTTTCAAGTTGGAAAAGGAGTCGTTTGAAGCATAAGATAGTTGAGAAGGTGTGTGTCTTTGAGCTAAGTCGTACAAAAGGTTTATATGTTAAAACGAGATGAAAACAGTTGATCTGGTACCGGCGAAAAATGAGATCGACAGATCAAACATCATAAAATTCAATGATTTAACGCTTATCTGATTAAACCAAATGGTAAATTTTGTTTAATCTGTTTAACTATTAATAAAAAAATATGACAAAAGAGGGTCTTGGGTCTGAAATGCCTCTAAAATCTTGGAAACAAAATCGCATTGGTGTACGAGTTTATTGTTTTGTATAAAATTTGATGTACGGCAGCTTAAAAAATAAAGTGTACGGCAGCTTGTTATATGAATAAGTAGAATCTCATCATATTTGCAATTTACTGGCAATTTAGCCTTTTTTAATACACTGCAGATTAGAAAAAAAACGATAGTACATCTGGGACAAAAGACCCACGCGCAGCAGTCTTGGGTGTTTTTTTTTTTGTCACATGTAGTTGACACGACCCAAAAGATGTTACTACAAGTACTCACTTATCCGTGACATGCTGCAGCATATAGATTTATCTGATCCGAAAATGTATGGATGCAAAGTGCTACCAGGTAATACAGGATTCCAACTTGTCTTGAAACAAATATATGTGCAAAAATTTTACATATGAATTTACAATTTCAGCATTCATGTAGATGCGTCTGAACATCTCAGTAAGATAGGACTTTTCAGCTTAACATTTACATTAAGAACAGTCCACCCTCATTATTGTTCAATGTTGCCTGTAAAGGGATCGAGGGTTGGGTAGGTAGATAAGGATTTCGTTGGGGGATGCAAAAAAAAATATGCGATAATACGAGCAGCTTTTAAAGATTGATGAACTGCTTACTCTTCCGGAGCACCTGAGTTCACTCTTGTTTCGACTGGAGTTCGCGTTGTTGATTGATATTCAGTTGTTTTGTGTTTCCATGTTTTACGTGTTGTCTGTTTTTGTCCCGTTCTTGTTTGTGTTTACTGGTTTAGTCTCTGCCCTTTCGGACTTTTGACATTCGGATACCCCATTGGTACCTCTGCTTCACTCATCATATCATATAGTAGAGCAATTTATTTGGTGGATGGATGTTTTAATTTTTTTTTTCTTTCTGGATACGTTTTCAGGAAAAATTATAAATATACTGACAATTTCAAGCCAAATGGAATAAAACAAGTTTACCGAACGTACATTACTCAGCTAGTTCATGGGAGACAAAATCATGAAGGTTTAAGACTAACATAGAATTTTAATCAGCTTTAATTACTTGGTACACATTTTTATTCCTCATCTATGAAAGTACGGGGGAATTTAGTGTTTGGGTCTGTTCGTCCATTCATCCCAAATTAGGTTGAAGTTACTTTACCATCGTAAAACTTCATAAACTTTGTACACATATAAATCAGGATTTGAACAAGCAACAATCATCATAAAAGTGTATATGTCTCATCATCTTCATGGTTGACTGATCGTGCACAGTAAAAGCGGGTGTTATACTTAGGTTGAAATTACTTCATCATGAAGGAAGAATGGTATCATTATAAAACTTTAAAAATCATTTAATCATCATAAAATTATACTTTTGGAATCAACTTCATGATTTGGTGATTGTGGGTGGGGGGATCAAATGGTGCCTGATGGGGCATTTTGTCTTTTGGACCTATTTTTGTTGTAAATGTAATGGTGGATTAAACCGGCTTTATGGTGCCAACCTTCCACCTCCAATGCTCAAATCAAATAAAATCATAGATATCTACGGGAAGAGCCCTATGTAGTCATAAAGCTATCTTATTTTCGCGTTTTTTTATCGTCTAGACAGGGTAAATCGGATAGGCAATATTCCTACCAGAGTATCTTTTATAGACTATTCATCGTGTATGATTATTGTTTCAATGTATTGGATTAGGTTGTCTAAACTAAAAGGTACATCTCTATAATAATTACGATATAAATGTGCACTACATTTCATATATCGATACACCGTCGCCAGTTGATGTACACTTAAACATTGTTGACCTTTTACCTTTGATTTAATCAGTACGTCATGTGGTCGGAGCCAAATTACGGATTTCTTAACAACTGTTTAAGTGGACGGAGAAAACAAACAAAATTGATATGTTTCAAGTTGATGAAAAACAGATCGTTCTGTATTTTAGTGCTTAGAGTTAGCTCTGCCTTTTAACGCTTTGATTATTGGTCCATTCGTCAGTCCGTCTGTGATCACAGTTTGTATGCGCAACTCCTCTGAAACTACCTAACAGATCTTAACGACACTTGGTATGCAAGAAGAATACCATATGTAGTTGTGCATATTATCACATTTTTTTATTAATGAAATTTTAAAGGCTGATCTCAAGGATAGTATGTATAGTCCAATAGTTGAACGCATGGGTATGTAAGTGTGCTCACCGACTTAAGGTTCTTTCATGGAGTATGTTTTTGAATCTAAAAATCTTTTGCATGGGCATAATGAAAAAACACAAAATGAAAACGTTTCTGAAGTGGAAAAAAATATCCAAACAAAAATGAATTTTTAAATATGCAAATATTTTCTGCTGTATTTTGCAATTGTGATTATAAGTATCATTACTAAGACGACAAAAACGTTGATTCGGGGTATCACCCAACTATGACACCATATAGCATTGTAAAGGTACAGGATAAGTCATTTAGTTAATGAAAAAATTCTATTTTTGAATAAATACAAAGGCTAAACATTGCTAATCTGTACACACTTATATAAAGGAAGCAAAGGTACCAATGGGGCATCCGAATGTCAAACGTCTGAAAAGACAAAGACAAAACCAGTCAATGCCAACGAGAGCAGAACAAAAAACAGACAACATATAACACAAATATACAAAAATCTTAAAAGCAATCAACAACGCGGATTCAAGTCATACCCAGAGTGAAGGAACGCGCTCCGGAAGAGTAAGCAGTTCCTACTTGCTATAGCACACCCGCCGTGCTGCCAAGTTCTGTCAATTCAGTGTATCAAGTAAAGGAAGGCAAAGCAAAAATCTATGACAGACCAACATCTGCACTCATCTAAGAGATTGAAATCCTATATTTGTCTATGACGGAATGGTGTCTACCATACAATTTCTTGAGTGAAGATAGCAAATGAGGAGCAACACAACCCTGTGTAAGCAATTTTTGTGTCAGGCGTGACGTTCTGTCAAGGAAATCGATGCAAGTCCTGCAAGCTCGATTATGATACGTAAACGCCATAAGCTGGAGCGGGCGGAATGTTGGTACACAAGAATGGAAAGTTGAAGTCTTCACGTTTGTCATAGAGCTTTGTTGAAAGTTTTCCTTGAGAGTATTTCGAGATAGAACCCGTAGTGTCCTTAATCTCAATTCCTAAATGTTTTGAATAGGAATAAAATGTGAAAAAAGAGTGTACAGCTGTATTTTCAAAACATTGCTGTCCCTTTCTTCTGAAACAGTAAGGGCCACAACCTAAAATGCAATGGAAAGCATCCTTTAGCGGATATAAAAATCATTTTAAAATTTCATAACAAATGGTTGGACACTACAACTAGTATTTGAGTAAAACTATTTGTCAAGACAAACTTTGTCGTTTTCGGCCTCTCTGATCCCTAATTCGATGCTTAAATGGTTAGAGATAATGCAAATCTTTATGAAAAGTGCAGACTGGAGAAGGAACTGGGACTTACATACTGTTATTAGAGAGGTGGATGTGAGCAGAGGACGGTATTTAGGAACTACATACGGTACAAAACTAATAACAACCAATTCCTTCAGAGTAGTAAATGGTCTTTTTTCTTGTTATTTACAGACACAATACACTTATTAACAGTTCTTAGTCGTTTTTATATCGTGTATGTCACAATGAAATGCGATACAATAATAATAACAAAAACTTAAATAGTCATCTTCACAAGTGCCGTACAGAAAAAAAAATATACAAATCTGCAAGTACCCGTACACTTGTTCCATAAGCTGCCGTACACCAATGCAATTTTGTTTCCAAGATTTTAGAGGCATTTCAGGTCCAAGGTCCTCAGATAAGCGTTAAATCATTGAATTTTATGATGTTTGATCTGTCGATCTCATTTTTCGCCGGTACCAGGTCAACTGTTTTCATTTCGTTTTAACATATAAACCTTTTGTATGACTTAGCTCAAAGACACACACCTTCTCAACTATCTTATGATTCAAACGACTCCTTTTCCAACTTGAAAAGGTGGTTTAAATAAGAATAAAATAAAATTTCTTGACCCCAGTGACGTTTGTCAGCTGGTGGTCCTCGCTTCAACTAGTACCAAGTTCTGGTTTCGCTCCCACACAGTGTTAAAAGTAATTTTAAATTTCGCTTTGTTAAAAAAATCAAGAGAAATTTCAACACTCCAATTAATTATTTATCCGGCTATTTTCAAAAACTTTTTTACAGTAACGAATAATAAATGCATTCATAGTAGCAAAAGCAAGAGATAGAACTTTGAAAATACTGGTTATAATCTTTACTAGACGCCGAAGAAAAACGAGATGTATACGTTTCTTTGTGTAATTTGGGTTTCAAGTACATTGTACTAGGTAGTTTATTGTTCTCGTAGTGCTGTGATAGTCCGTCAATATTACTGGTCTCTGCAGATTGCACGGGAATGAAAGTGTTGAAAGTTTTTATTTATTTTTTATGCCCCCGCGACGACATGTCGGGGGGCGTTAAGTTTTACTCATGTCTGTCCGTACGTCCGTACGTACGACCGTACGAATTTCCGTCAAGCTTTTCTCAGGAACCATACATGAGAATGATTTGAAACTTGGTAGGATGGTTGAGTATGACATGACAAACTATATGTCCTAAGCAATTTTGAGACCTGTCAGACATCTACTTCCTGTTTGGGACTTAGGCCAATGTTAAAATAGGTGAACATGACTATGAAAATTTCCGTCAAGCTTTTCTCAGGAACTGTATACCAGAATGCTTTGAAACTTGGTAGGTTGGATCAGTATCACAAACTGTATCTCCTAAGTGATTTTCAGACCTGTCAGAAATCTACTTCCTGTTTGGGGCCAGCGGGGGCATCCGTGTCCCATGGACACATTCTTTCTTTATTGTTTTTGCATTAAGACCTAAATGTAATGTTGACGTCATACCACAATAACATTATTTGCAGCTTTATCTGCAAGAACAAACACGTTAGCATTTTTTCTATGAAGGTAAGTATTGGGCCGAATTTCTTCAAAAGAATGTTTTGAAAATGACTTATTCTGAGTTAAACAAAAGAAATGAATTTATTTCAGAGTCAACCAGAGATTTGGTATCTGTCCTATCCTCTTAATCAAAGACTTACAGCAAGAAAACGTGCACTTAAGAAAGGAGATACATAAGGGTTGTGTTAATGAGACTGATGTTGCAATGATTGTTATTCTAATTGACGATAAAGAGATGTGGAATAAGTGTACGCGACACAACCAACATTCAAGAAACGGCATTTAAATCGTCTTTTTGATGATAATATATTTAAGGTTTCTTTCTTTCTTAAGAGAATTTTTTTTCCAGAGTATTTTTTTTCTTTGTAATGAGAGATTTAATTGTCAAATACAAAATATTTTATACAGTAAACATCACAAAAGCTACTGTTGTGTTAATAGTTTATCCTCTTTTTGAACACCGTATTTTTGTACAAGGTTCTACATTTTATAACGTGTATAGAAAACTTCCTTTTGAACAAAGTATGAATAAAATTTTGTTTATTTAGTTTTCATAGTCTTCTAGTCGAAACAAAAAATGCTGGTTACCAAACTATATCAATGTCCTTTTCTTAAATAGTTAAGAAATATTTGTACATATTTGTAAAGTATATATACGCATATATTTTTAACAGTTTTACAATTCTACTTTATTCAGATCTGTCATGATTTATTAAAACTGTTTACGTGCTTTTTTAATAAAAGTATATTTCAACTGTATATTTTTAGCTAGGAAAATGTACATGATATGGCAACAACTATGTATGGATTAAGAAAATAACAGATTTATATGTTTTTGCTGTGAAATTGAAAAAAGTAAATCCTGAAATATGATATAAAAAATAAAGGATTTCTTACCAGTGCTTAAAGGTTATCTCTGCGCTCTTCCGAGGAAACTTTGTGCTACCTGCTGCAACAATAACTAAAATTATACGATTTGTCAGCATTTATCTGTATTCTAGATCGGCCATCCGAAAAGTATGTTACAAGATTGCACGTAATTGAAATATGGGAAATGCAGGTGTTGTCTAGTAACATACTTTTAGATTAACCACTGAAATACAGACAAGGTAAAATTAAAACGCAATAAAATCATTATGTAATTAAATGATTTTGCAGACTTGAGACAGGTTAATGAATTATATTGATGGAATGTTTATAGACATATTATGATATTTAGTATTAAGGTAATAGCAAAATTACCGAACTGATCAATCTCATCTCATATGTTCACGAGAAAAGACAAAACAAGAAAAACATACCGGAGAAAATGAAATCGCAATGGTCCTGACTTACAAGCATTTCAAACGAATGTTAGGTTAAACCAGATTTTGTGGCGTGCCAAACATGCCCCTTTCATTGCGATCTATGGGTGAGGTAGTTGCACAAAACACAACACGGTTGTGAAGACATAAAATAGGACTGCAAATGTAAGTGTCTGAATATCGATGAAGAAAATCACCTAGCATTTGCTCTGTATGTTATAATGGTACAAATATTTTTCCTTTTGAACAAAGTATGGAACAAAAATTACGTTGAACCTGTTGCCTTAGTTTTCTTGTCGAACAAAATGCTGGTCACCTGGCTTGTTTGTCTTTAAAAGTTACCAACTATTTGTAAATAAAAATGACAAAGTTCCAGACAAATTAATTTAATTGTTTATTGTGTGGTACGTATTTTCAAATTTGTATTGTCTTCCTTTACTGATTCGTTTTTGTCATTTTCTTTGGACTATGAGATTGAGCATTCAAGTTCGGTAGTTATGTTATTACCTTTATTTACCCGATTTGACACACTGAACTGACAGTTTGCAACGCTATGGATGTGCTTAAGCAAGCAGGCACTGCTTACTTATCTGGAGTACATGAGTTCACTCTCGTTACGACTAGAATTCGCGTTGTTAAAGTAGACATTCACTAGTTTTTGTGTTTCCGTGTTTTATATGTCCTGTTCTCGTTCGTGTTTCCTGGTTTTGTCTGTGCTTTCGGATTTTTGACCTTCGGAAGGCCCATTGGTACCTCTTATTCTGCCAACAGACAAGCTTGTATCAAAATTAATGTGCGATGCTGGCTTGGAGTTCGATTGGGAAAACTTTATTCAATGAACACTGTGGTAGATTCTTTAGGTATGGTCTTTAATTGTAGTGTTGATAATTTGATGTGCATTGCCTAAATAAATGTTTGTCGTTTAATAGCATTACAACGATCAAATGTGTAAATGTGTCGGTTTTGTGTGATGGTACATTACCAGATTATAAATTGTTTGGGATGGAAAGTCGTTTTAAAATCGATATGCGTTATTTCAAAAATCAACATCAGTAGGTTGACGCTTCTAAGCTAGCTGTCAGTAACTTCGAGTGATCTCTAGAGAACATCCCTACGTCCTTTTTTTTTTCTTGTTGGCCTTTTTTCTTGGATTCTCTCTTGTTGAATTGATTTTTTACAGTGTGTCAGTTTGTCCTTTGTTATTGATTATTAATAGGTAAAAGTGGACCCCAAAAAAGTAACCCCATCACATTTTAAGTAGGCCTGCCTTAGCCAGGGATCTCTATCAAAGCTGATGTTTATATTTCTAGAGTTTATGATAATTGTTCTTAGTCGTAGTCGTGTCTTTCGTTTGCACATAGGGATTGGGCTTGAGTGTTTGTTGTTTAGTTTCAGTCTGGAGCACGTTGCAAAACAGCCAGCAGCGACCGCTGGTCACATTGAAGGTTGCATGCTGTTTTTCCGTTGCGGATTTTTTTTTTTAATCACCGTTAATATTATAGGTAACCAGAAGACACCCGTGAATTCGCGGGAAAAGTTGCCTAAGAACATTTTCATCGATGTAAACCATGGAAATCAAGGTCTATAATTGATATGGAAATCCTGAATGCTGACAATAATGGGCTAACATGTGTACAGATGCACGTAAAAACATTCTTTCTTGTCACCAAGTAGTGTTTCCGTTCCCATCATATCTTTCCTTTTTCCAAGTGGTTTTCAACATTTATTTTCTATTATTAACTTATAGTGCATATATTTCATATGAAGCAATTTGGATGTTTTCATTCATTTTTTTTAAAAATGACGTCAGCATATAACAGTTCACTGTTTCACTCCTGGAACGAACTGTTCCATGCGCGTGAGTGATGCGCAGTACAGAGCGACGTCAAAAGTATTTAACGCTTTTTAAAAATTGATATTTTATATATATTTCATATAAATTAATATTATACAAATTATTCCCATGCCATTTCTCAACAGATTTTGATGCATAATTTATTTATCTGTAGTTTGTTTATTTGAAAATCCGAAAGAGAAGCTCTTTTGGTACAACACAGAAAAATTAACAAATCATATGAAATATTAGTGGATAAAGCGCATTTTTTTTACGTCGCACTGATAAACGAGCGCAAACTCTCTCTATGTATTCTATAAGTTTATAAAACATTTATTTAATGCCTGTTCATGGAGCAGTCAAACTATTATGCCCTCGGTGCTCAAGGGATGATTTAAGAACTGTTGCCTTCGGCCTGCGGCCTCAGGCACCAGTTTCTTAATCATCTCCAGCACCTCGGGATAATAGTTATGACTGCTCCATGACCAGGCATTAAATAACTGTATACTGTTCCTTCGTTTAACAAGCCACCTCCCAAAGTATTTCTCATGATTTGATGGTCATTTTATTGTTTCAATCCCGGGGGGTTAACTTTGTATTTTTTAGGTGGGGATGTGCTATTTGCGATTTGAATTCAATACCCGTATTTATATACAATTTCCAATTTTCATTATCCTTATTTATATAAAATCGACAATTTCAATGACCCATATTTATATGAAATAGCCATTTTTCATGACCCATATTTATATTCAGTAAAGTGTATTACAGTTATATTTAATATTTTTTTAGCTATTGATATATCATCATGGCTCTTAATTGTTGCCAAATATAATTAGGGATGAAGATTTTTTCTCACAGCCTATTGCTAATGCAAAATTTCATGAGGCATATCTATATCAAAATGGACAAAACATGACCCATTTTTAAATGAGACCGGATTTTTTTTCAATGAAAACTAACAAGCATATCCATTTTTATTTTAAAATGTCTTAAAGCTATACCCATTTTTATATAAATGTTCAAAAAAAACTATCCATATTTTTTGCACATCCACGTACACCTTTATATGAGAAAATACCCCCTTCCCCAGGGGTTCAATTTTTTACATCAGTCGATTGATGATTCACAGCTAGCTGTCAGTAACAACGAGTGTTCTATAGAGAGTTCCCTTACCGTCATTTCGTTTGTTGTTTTTGTCTTTTGTCTAAGGCTCTCTCTAGTGGAATTGAACTTTGATCGATTTGATTTTTATTGTGTGTTTTATCTAGGAATATTGATAAGGGGAAGGTTGGGCCAAAAAAAACTAATTTAACCCCGCCACATATTATATGTGCCTGTCCTAAGCCAGGAATCCTTGGAAAAAGCTTTCGTTTTTACTTGTCTTTTTTAGCTCACCTGACCCTAAGGGTCATTTGAGCTATTGTCATCGTTAAGCGTCCGTCGTCCGTCGTCCGTTCGTCGTCCGTCCGTCCGTCCGTCCGTTAACTTTTCTTCAAAGATCTTTTTCTCTGAAACCACTGAAGGGATTGCATTGAAACTTGGTATACTTGATCTTTAGGATGTCCTCTACCAAGTTTGTGAATTATATACATGTCGACAAACCAACATGGCCGCCATTGCTAAAAATAGAACAGGGGGGTCAGACCATTGTTTTTGGCTTATAACTCGAAAAGTATAAGAGATAGAGAAAATCCGAAGCAACTCTCCTTGTTCAGCATCAAAAGCTCTACAAATCTCTCCATTGAGTCGTAGCTGTGAAACGACTCCTTATAGGAGTTATTGCCCTTTAATCATCAAAATTGACCATTTTTTTCAGTTTTTGGACTATATCTTGAAAACCATAAAAGCTAGAGGAAAAGTTAGCATTGCAGAATTGTTAAGCTCATTGAGATCTACAAAAATGATTCAGGGTTAAAATTGTCAGATCAACCGTTTAAGAGTTATTCCCCTTTAACTGTTTTCTTCCATTAATTTACACTGATTTACAAAAATCTTCTTCTCTGAAACCATTGAAGGGATTGCATTGATACTTGGTATACTTGATTTTTAGGATGTCCTCTACCAAGTTTGTGAATTATATACACGTTGACCAACCAACATGGCCGCCGTTGCTAAAAATAGAACAGGGGGTCAGACCATTGTTTTTGGCTTATAACTCGAAAAGTATAAGAGATAGAGAAAATCCGAAGCAACCTTCCTTGTTCAGCATCAAAAGCTCTACAAATCTCTCCATTGAGTCGTAGCTGTGAACGTACGACTCCTTATAGGAGTTATTGCCCTTTAATCATCAAAATTGACCATTTTTTTTCAGTTTTTGGACTATATCTTGAAAACCATTAGAGCTAGAGGAAAAGTTAGCATTGCAGAATTGTTAAGCTCATTCAGATCTACAACATTGATTTCAGAGTCAATATTGTCAGATCAGCCATTGAAGAGTTGTTCCCCTTTAACTGTTTTTTTTCCATTAATTTACACTGATTTTCAAAAATCTTCTTCTCTTAAACCACTGAAGGGATTGCTTTGGAACTTGGTACACTTGATCTTTAGGATGTCCTCTACCATGTTTGTGAATTATATACATGTCATCCAACCAACATGGCCGCCATTGCTAAAAATAGAACAAGGGGTCAGACCATTGTTTTTGGCTTATAACTCGAAAAGAAAAAGAAATAGAGAAAATCTTTAGCAAATTTGCTTGTTCAGCATCAAAAGGTCCTTACAGGAGTTATTGCCCTTTAACTGTTTTTTTCTATTAGTTTAAACTGATTTCCAAAAATCTTCTCTGAAACCACTGAAAGGATTGTTTTGGAACTTTGTATACTTGAAAGTTTGTGAAATTTATTCAAACTTTGGCATAAGAGATCAGGTGAGCGATTCAGGCTCCTGGGAGCCTCTAGTTTATGTTTTCTGTTCTTTGTTTGAGTAGGGGGTCTATCTATGGCTATTTCAGGACTGGAATTAAATTATATGCATTTTATTTAGACCATGGGCAAATTGCATAACCGCGAGCGGCGCCTACTGGCATCGTTGAAGGCTGCTGGCGGTTGTCCATTGTGGTTTTTCTGAATTGCCGCTTGATTGTGGGCTGTGTCGCGTACATTAATTCCACATCTCATTATTTTCTTTCATAATCTGGTGATGTATCATCACACAAAACCGACAAATTTGATCGCTGAAATGTTATAAAACGACAAACATTTACGAAGGCAATTAAACATAAAGTTATCATCACTACAATTTCTTGATAGCTGGATCTTCATCGTGTTCAACTACAGAATTTTCCGTTCAAATCACTAAGATCTTGTCTGCTGTCAAAGAAGGACAACAAGCATATTGTGACACTATTCATAATCGTAGTGGAATTAATCATATGTGGATTTTATTTGTTAGATAATTTTAAATCACAGTCATTCTCTGAGGTTCATTCTTTGAAAACTTTCGATTTTCAACTTAGTATACCAGATTGCAATACGAAAAACTTAAGTGTCACCTGAAAAAAAACTTATTGAAAAGGCTTATTTCGAATACGAGGAACTTTGTTGTTTTTGGTTATAATTCTACTATTTTTTTCCAAAACATCTTATAAAGATAAAATTTGTTACACTTTGGATCAAGTTAGCAGTATGCTTGAATTACTTATTGACAACATATTTGTCACATTTGGAGGAGAGATTTTTCAACACCAAATCGGCATTCCAATGGACACAAACTGTGGACGTTTGGCGCGCCTTAAAACCTGGTTTAACCCACCATTTCTTTTGAAATGACTGTACCAAGTCAGGACCATTGCGATCTTCATTTTTTTCTGGTATGATTTCCTTGTTTTGTCTTTTCTAATACCCCTTCACATATACGAGATTCCCTTACGAGTTCTTACGAGTTTTCAACTCGTATTCGATCGCGAAGTCTCGTAAAGCACTCTTTGTTACTCGTAAACAAGTCTTTCTAGCTCTGAACTAGTGAAAGTTTTACGAGGATTTTTTACATGTAAGACTTTTACGAGTTGATAATACCCCCTTCACATATACGAGCTTTCCTTACGAGTTCTTACGAGTTTTCAACTCTTAACCGATCGCAAAGACTCGTAAATCACTCTTTGTTACTCGTAAACAGGTCTTTCTAGCTCGTGTGCAATCGTAAGAACTCGTGAAAGTTTTACGAGGATTTTTGACATGTCAAAAATCCTCGTAAGACTTTTACGAGTTGAAAAAAAAAACAACAATGTAAACACATCGCAAATAACTCGTTAAGAACTCGTAGAGATCGTAAATGACTCGCCTTTACTCGTAACTTACTCGGGAAGACCTCGCAATGGAATTCTTTTACGAGAGGTTTGCGAGTTAGTTTCGATATCATTTCCAATATCGCAATTCACTCGTAAAGACGTCGTTAAGATACCGTAACATGCTCGTAAGCACTCCGAAAATAAAATTTGTATCGTGTCTGGACGGGAATGCGAAAAATTTCCGCACAACTGGACGAAATCGTGACAACTCAGAAATAGATCGTAAAAGGTTGGAAGAAAATCTCGCAAGAATTCGTAAAACTGTAAATTTTGAAAATCGTAACAACTCGTAGGAGAATATCGTATATGTGAAGGGGGTATAAAGCAACAATGTCATAATTTAACTCGTAAACACATCGTAAATAGCTCGTAAAGATCGTAAATGACTCGCCTTTACTCGTAACTAACACGGGAAGACCTCGCAAAGGATTTCTTTTACGAGTGGTTTGCGAGTTAGTTAAGATATCCTTTTCAATATCGCAATACATTCGTATTAAGACTTCGTAAACACGTCGAAAATAAAATTCGTATCGTCGCTTGACGCGAGTTCGTAAAATTTCCGCATAACTGACGAAATTGTGACAACTCGGAAATAAGTCGTAAAAGTTTTCAAGAAAAACTCGTAAAACTATACATCTTGAAAATCGTAAGGAAATCGCGTATATGTGAAGGGGGTATTATGGACATTGGAGTGTTGACATGCCAGTTGTACGTGGTCCGTTCTGCTAGGAGTCAACTAACTCACTCACTAAAACATTATTGTATCACTGTTTGCCCATTTGACCATCTCCATACTGTTTTGTTTTCGTTTAAAAATGTGGAAGAAAATTCACCTCCAAAAATATATCATTATCATTTCATGTTTATTTTATCATCTTCTTAATGGCATCGCCCGTATATAAACTATTCAATTTTGCCTAACATAAATATGAAACATATAAATTTAGTGACATAAACAAAACAAGAATAAAATAAAATAAATTAAAACAAAATTTGAATCTTCCCGCCAACAATAGTTCCTGTAAGTAATAAACATTTATTGAACATGCACGACAGCTTATCAACTCCGTGCCGGAAACGGTCTTCGGAATCGGACATTTTCACAAAAATCTGCAATTTGTAAGAAAAATGTTGGTTTTAAAGTCAAATTTAAGAAGAACAAAACACCATTTGAAAAGTCATTTAGCAAAAAAAAATAAATCATTTTTCTATGGTTACTCAGGTTATGCGGCTCAAAGAAATCTTAATTGAGTATTATAGAAGTCGCGTACATTTATTCCACATCTCATCTTCCTTTACATAATGTGCTGTTTTTCGAGTGTGCATTTGGTTTATTCTTTTTGGGCCAATCAATCCATCGGAAACCATACTTAAATGTTCAACTCAAGTTACAGAACACCATGCAGGACTATTGATAAAACGCCAGGACCATCGGCAGGAGGTCAGGACACTTTGTTAAAAAATCAGGACCTTTTAATTAAACAAGAATATGTTCAAAAGACATAATGCCCCATCTTGCAACATTTATTTTTTTCCACAATCACTAAAGCATCAACATGGTTGCTATTAAAGCACTTAATTGTCAGTCAGAAGGAATGGACTTTAACTTAACCATTCTTCTATAAGTGGTCATTCATGCGGAAAATATAGGTCACTGCCAACATTCGAAGCATGCATTATGCTAAGCATCACTAGGTGCACCTACCATACCAATATAGTTGATGTGGCACATGTCAGTAAAAAAGGAATGATCTTTATCCATTCTACTATAAGTGGTCATTCATGCGGAAAATATAGGTCACAGTTAACATTCGAAGCATGCAATGTGCTTAGCATCACTAGGTGCACCTATCATAACAATAGAGTAGATGTGGCACATGTCAATTAGTGGGAATGGACTTTAACCAGTCTTCTTTAAGAGGCCATCCATCACATCCAGCATACGAAGCATGCATTGTGCTAAGCATCACTAGGTGCACCTACCATACCTATTTGGTTGGTATGGCACTTGTCAGTAAGGAGGAATGGACTTGAACCATTCCTCTATAAGTGGTCATTTGTGCGGAAAATATAGGTCACATCTAGATCTGGCATCCGAAGCATGCATTGTGCTAAGCATCACTTGGTGCACCTACCATACCAATTTGGTTACTATGGCATTTGTCAGTAACCATTCTTCTATAAGTGGTCATTCATGCGGAAAATGTAGGTCACTGCCAGCATCCGAAGCATACATTGTGCTTAGCATCACTAGGTGCACATACCATACCTTTATGGTTGATGTAGCACTTGTCAGTTAGAGGGAATAGACTTTAACCATTTTTCTTTACATGATCATTCATGCAGAAAATATAGGTCACATCCAGCATCCGAAGCATGCAATGTTCTTATCATCACTAGATGCACCTACCATACCAATATGATTGATGTGGCATTTGTCAGTAAGTGCAAATTTTGGAAATATGGGATTTGGGACGGACATCCGAACGGACGGACGAACGGAAGGACGGACGGACGAACGGACGGACAAACGGACGGACGAACAGACCCGAACACTATATGCCCCTCTACTTTCGTAGATGGGGCATAAAAAGCTCGTAAAAGCAAAAATACAAATAAACAAAAAACAAATACGCCTTAAGATTGCAATTGGAGGTTTTCCGCGCCATAAAAATTGGTTTAACCATTTTTTTTTCAATGCCTGTACCAAGTCAGTTATTCCTGTATGTCACCCTTGTTTTGTCTTTTCTCGTGGACATTGAAACTCTTAGTTCTGTATTTTTTATTGCCTTTATTAAATATGCACAGATGGATTTGACAAAGAGATTTAGAATTGTTGTCTTCTAACGAAACGGACCCACACTAAATTAATCGCTTGCAACATGACGGGTGTGCTTTGGCAAACAGGACCTGCTTACTCTTCCGAAGCACTTCATTCACTCTCGATCGAGTTCACATGCTGACTGTGGCTTGGGTATAATATGTGATTTTATATGTTTTGTGGTTTGTTTGTGTGATGTTTTTGTGTCTGTCGATTTTGTATTGCCATTACGACATTCAAATGACCCATGATTTTGATAGACCAGACGGGTGTACTGTCAGTCCCGAACATAACACTAAGTACCAATTTTCTTTCGTTGATAGGGAAGTAAAATGCACCTAACTGAAAAGGTGATTTAAGGAAGCAAACGTTTATCTTATCAACTTCGATAAGACATCAGAAGTGTTCACTTCTCATTGCTGTACGTTCTCTTGACAAAGAACAGTTCGTTAGTTTACCTAAAGACCGAAAGGACTTTGAGATAACTTTCTTTTTGAATTAAGATGGAAAAAGGTTATATATGCAATTCTAAACTAGAAATAAAAATTACAACACGATGTCGCGCGATTCGTCTATTCAAAACTCAACAGATGCGTTCTACCCAAACATTGAAAATGCCAAACACTACATGAATATTTAGAGCAAAGAACATTAACACCAAATGTGTCTAACTGTAAACTAAATAACAACTATTAGGATCAACTCATAACTAGTCGAGACATCTTTAGCATTACCAATATACGTTAATAAGGGCTTAAAGACTAACTACTGATCACGCATATAAAGTATTTATCATGTGTATTATATGATACGGTTATAAAGCATGATACATATAATACACTATCATGTTGAAACATATCAAAAACATTAATACATTTTTGTTCTACGATTGCTAAAAAAATGCATTTGCATGCCAAACAGTATAATAAAACTCATTCAAAACTACAAATGAATAATCTCATTGATATGGGATACCATGCTCAGGCATTTATTCAAAATTTGTTTGTTTTATAGTTTGCATCTTTAGTCCACACTTTATAACAGGTGTTTGTGTAAATGCAGTGCTGATTTACTATTTTCAAAATTGATTATATATTTTCAAACTATTATATCAATAGTGTAGACACATGTCAATCTTTAATTTATAAATGCTTCAATGCTGTCATCATAGTCGGTGTACCATGGTTTGTGCTCGGGTGCCATGTTTCCAGTAAACAACGAAGCAAACGGTTGGTCCCGGTAAGATTTGATGTCC
The DNA here is from genome assembly GCA_963971305.1 of Arcuatula senhousia. NCBI lineage: Eukaryota > Metazoa > Mollusca > Bivalvia > Mytilida > Mytilidae > Arcuatula > Arcuatula senhousia. The sequence continues at coordinate 28,675,077 of OZ020310.1, read as the reverse complement.
TTTCGCTTATCACTTTCCCATTTATGGAAAAGTGCTCTCCCTTTTTCAATATCCGGATTGTATCCTGTTGCTGCACAGAGATCTTTGATGAAATCGGCCTGGAAATCGATATCGTCGTCTGGCCCCTGCAGTTCTGAAGCGCGTTTTGCCCACTTCTCTCCTTCTTCGACCATCTGTTGATGTGATTTTGGTCCATCCTTTAGCTTCCCAGCGATAAATCTAACAAAACAAAATAATTTCAGAATAAAAGAGTAAAACCAAATACTAATAGTAGCTTAAATAGTATAATAAAGTAAAGAACAAAAACCGGTAATATGATATCAAAGAAATGAATATTGTAATGAACGTGACTTGACACAGCAATTAAGGGAAAACATAAAAATTGGACAAGTTTTGAGGAGTCACAGCTATAATTCTAATCCATAACTTAAGGTCCAGTAAAACTACACTAGTCACAGTAACGTTAAAACATATTTATTTATTCTGGATTGGGAACAAGCTTAATGCTTTAATATATCCATCCTTAGTTTGCATTTTCCGAGTGTGGCGTTTGTAAAGGCCCCCATTGAGCCTACGACAGAGGGCTTTTTGACGTGGCTCTCCCTGTACAGTCAGAAAGGTTGTCAGAACGAGACAAAAGAATATGCACTTCCCCATGTAAGTAGGGTCGCTCATTACGAACCAAACGTGTTTTTAAACACGCGCTATACCTTTGAAAGAACTCTGCTATCAACCAAAAATTGGCTCTATTTTAATTTTATGTTCATTTTATCATCCTTTTCATGTTCATGGCCATAGCATTGCAACGGCATTTAACACAAACTCACTAACTTTATTTTATGCTCTTTATTTGAACAAGATCGTTCATTTATTGATTCAAGACAAACTTGCACTGTTTAATTCGTTATACACTCGAAAGTTTTCTTATATAATTACATTGATCATTAGCAACCAGTTTTTTAATCCAAATGCAAATGCATCCGAAGCAATGCAAATTATCGTTGTGAATATAATTTTGTGAATGTTGTGTTGTGTGTTTCATCGTATTGTTGTTGTCTTTTTGGACCTACCGACATCTAATGACTTACTTATCAATTTCATAAAGAGTACTTACTGACACACCCATAACGCGTTGACATCAAACATGGAGAAGCTGAAATATTGGTCCTGAATACCCAAATAAAACAACTTGTCGTTTCCTCCCTGCAACCAGAGAGCACCTTTGTAGAAACCTGGGGCATACATGGTCAGCTTCGACTGTAACCTTAGCTCATCATTCAAGTATGGGAAGTGGTACAGGTAACCAGTACAGAGTATTATCGCGTCAACTTCAGCCGAACTGCCATCTTTAAACGTGATATTGTTTCCGTTGATATTGGTAATAAGCGGGTTTTCTTTAATTCCATCTGGGAAGTTGAATCCCATTGGTTTACTCCTATATGACGTCACTACGCTCTTTGCTCCAAACTTTTTCACCTGCATGGCGATATCTTCAGCGGAGTAACTTGCGCCGACAACCAGCACTCTTTGGCCTTTGAATTCTCGTGCGTCTCTAAAGTCATGGGAATGGATAATTCTACCGACAAATGATTCCATTCCAGGGAAGACTGGTTTATTTGGGAAGTTGAATATACCGGTAACGCAAATGACGTGGGTAAATTTCTCCTCGGTCACATGACGGGTATTTAGGTCTTCTATTATGACAGTGAAATCGTCTGTTTCTTTGCTGTACCTGACGGACCTGACGACTGTTTTCCACACTATGTACTTTGTAAGATCTGACCTTGCTTTCTTTGTAAAACGACCTAAAGTTGTAAAATATATATATATAAGAAATTCAGGTACATGTAAAGACTGTGAAAAGCTCCAAAGACCTCCAAAGAATGTTTAAGACATCTTAAATAATTTTACAAAATTAACTAACAGAATGAACAATCTTTATGACGCAATGTACACACGCAAGATGAAAGGTACAAAAACTAAATAAAATCTGTAAGGCCTTTTATATGAAACAATATTAGCAGCCGCCATGATTTCACTGGAAGAAAATATTAATGTTTTATTTTAATCTTTAAGCAACTTAATTTAGCCAATTTTGATAAGTTTCAGAAAAAGAGTACACAAACCCAGGATAATAAATTTAGATAGCTTCTTCGGCTACGAAAACATCAGACACTCGGGTTGCCATACATTTCAGACTTGAACGGTTTTTGGACAATTACATAATATCGCCTCATTTCTTAAACTTGTATTTAAAGACATATTTTATACGACAAAAAATTATCTAGGCCAGGGATACTTGAAAACAGATATCTTACATTTTGATGCATGCATTTAAAACATGAACCTGTGTCTTATTTTACTTGTTATTGCTCTGCTACAGAATAAATAGTAATAAGAGATGAAGAAATTAAATGATAAATAGACCTGTATCACTAAAAACTAATTATCAGTCGACAAAATGCCATTTAATTTGTATTCGCTGGTTTACAAGAAGCCAGTCTGCTTTCAACATACGCCAAGTGTAATTATTAATTGGGCCCTTCATAGCAAAAATGCGAATTTCGGACCTCGAGACATCGATGACATACTACAAATAACAAAAAGGCGTTTTCACGATTTACAACTAGTACCAGTGTAAAGATATACATTTCACTGTTCACTGTGAAAAAACAGTGTAAAGTGTTTCATCAGCAAATAATGAATAGGTGCCACGGCTAGGTTCAGTTGGATTTTTTATTGATATTAGTGTACATGAAACAGCCATCATAAATTAATGGCAATTTGACTAAAAACAATGATGGATCAGCTCTAAATGTTACCAATGGACACTGCTTGCCATGTAGATCAAAAATGTAATGAAAATGATTCAAAAACATTCCAAATTTATCAAAGATTGACTCCTATCTGAACATAGAGATGACAGGTTCAAACATATTGTGAGGGGCTTTAACTCGTGTTTGGGGTAAAATTATAACAGTCAAAAGGTTAAAAAAAAATTATTTGTCATGTTTGTATCCTGCACATACCTTCCATATAGTCCCGTAGAACAGTCCTTGGTGGGAAGGACGGGATAGTCTTTCCGAAATGTTCCTCGAAGGTATAATCTGGGTACTCAAGCCCTTCCTTGGGACCGTTGGACCACAGAAACTTGTACATTCCACCGTGACATGGTTCCCCGTAGGAGTCAGTACCTATTGACAAAATTTTATTGTAACATTTACGTAATTTTTCATCGACAAATTCAGAGTCTAGGTTCTTTTATTAAACAGTCACTAGAACTGAGGACAGGGGGGCTCATAGACTAATTTATGATTTTGTCGATGTTTTGTTTTTGTTTATGACTATTTTTTCTGTCAAATATAACACATTATACTTTCAATCTGCACTAAGAGTGACAATAGAAATGTTTAAATTCATCCTAACAATGTTTTTTTTTATGTCCAACTCAATTCTTTTAAATAATCACGGTCATATTGAAACTTCTTATCCAAGAGGCGGATCTTTAGTTAAAAACTTCTGTTAACAAGTGAAAAACACCTTTCTGATGTTGCTCTATGTACAGACTGTACTCGGGGAGTTTGTAACATAAACCGTAAGTTCTGTCTTATTAGTGTCAATCAAGTTTTGGTTACTTGTATTAGAATAATGTTTAAACTCGCATTAATGTGAATGGCGAGAAACAATTCAACAAAATGTTTGCAAAATCCGATCCGTGGCATTGGTAGAGTTGAGCCCCTAAAAGTTGCCTATGATAACCTATAGTGCGAAAAGTTGATTGTGTCAAAATTGCCAAATAAGTATAGCGTGAAATAATTAACTATATTGTGGTGAAAAACAATCCTACAAAGTTTCAGCAAAATCAATTCTGCACTGGCCGTCATCATTTTTAGCTCTCACTTAGAACTTACCTGTCATCCATGTATAGTTCCACAGTCCTCCCCAAGTATCAGATTTCTCGTAGCAGACGACTTCAACGTTGGGATCATTGATCTTATCAAAGTGGTACAGTGTTGACATCCCACATGGACCCGCTCCTATGATACACACACGCTTCTTCTCTGCCATTATCCTGAAAAATTATATTTTTTAATAAACATTGATGATTTGTGAAAGTTTGAGGTTTCATTCATAATCAAAATTACAACAAAGTTCCTGATAAATTTGCTACTACGCTAATGGTCCTGTCACACTATAACGTTTTAGCCAACGTGTGACGACGTTTTAGATTTATATTTTCAACCCGCTTGTGTCCGTTGTGTAAGTTTTTTATATGTTTTGAACACGCTACAAACACGTAAGCGAACGTCGTCGTGCGTTGGTGAACGTCGAGTGCGTCGCAAATTTTTCAACGTGCTTAAAATTTCCGACGTTCGCCAATGTGTTTGAAAAAAAAATTATCCGAACGCTAGGCATAAGTTAGAAGGACATTATACACACGCTGATGTACGCTTTGTGGTCGTTGTGCGCACGTTGAAATGCGTTTGACGAACGCAGAGCTCAATGGAAACGAACGTGTCTAGCGATAATGCAGCGCACGACTAGCGTCAGTCTAACGACCAAGAAACCTATTCAACGTGTTTAAAACGTGTACAGAGCACAAAGAGCGTCATTGTAACGAACGAGTAGCGTATCAACCTCAGAATTTTTTAAGTTAGATTGAAATTACAAGGGGGCAAGTCAATTTCAAAAGCTTCAAATACTAGTTCAAACCTGAAAAAAAATCTTTTTTACAAAAAAAAAGACAATAAACAAAGCCAATAAAATCTTGAATATAACAAGGATAACTTAGATGGTCTGAAATTGAAAGTAATTCTTGCAAATTGTAATACACCTGTCGTGTTTTCGGTAGACATTTTTTTGGTAGAAAAATACTCAAATACAACGAGTTACGACAGTCTAACTTCAATACTCATTTGAAATAATGTGTATTTTTAATATTCAATAAACACATGCTTTTTTCTCTATTAAGGACACTCGTCATGCTGTCTGCGATCATTTAGGGTTAGTCGAGTGCTATAAAAAGGATGCTAAGCAACTCTACAGACCGGTATTTCTTACATTTATATACTCATTTGAGATTTTGAGAGATTGTTAACAAGCGCATGCATTCCTCTCTGTATATTTTTGACATATCAAAATACAAAAATGTATAAACTCTACACTATATTTTATTCTGTTAGACTGAGTGCAAAAATCATTACTATTGGTTAAAAAACGGATTTAGAATAAATATACATTCATATTACCAGAACGCTGAAAACCAATATTTTTTTTTATATCGAACTAAATATACATGAATATCTATAAGTATTAACTAATCCAGCAATACATTTAAGCCAGATAATAGATCCATTTGGGATTTTGTGAAATAATACTAAAGGAAAGAACAGAAATCCTAGGTCCCCACCGAGAGAAAAAAAATAAAGTAAGACTAACGCTATAAATGCGTTCTGCAGTCGTCACACATGCGCTAGGCAAACGTCAAGTACGCCCGACAAACGTTATAGATAAGTTTTGAATGAGTTTGTCGTGCGTTGCAGATAGTTAGTCTGACGCCAATTTTCAAATTTTCTTAGGGTTGAAATTCGATATTTTTTTTTAAAAGAAAGAAGAATCTAAGAAAAATTGTAAAAATTACGAGAAAATGTCAAATAGTGTTTGATAATAGTTTACAATGTTTTAAGTCAATGATTTATGCACATATACAAAGTTTGGTCCTTTCTCAAAGACTTGTCATCAATTAAAGTTGAGTAATTAGGATTATGCATTTTGTTATTTTTTTTTTAGATATAAAAAGTTCTTTTAAAGATAACCGATGAACAATATTTTCAATATTTTTCTTTTTCCCTTTTAGTATTCATTTGATTAATTAGGTAACTATTTGTATTTTTATGTATATTTTCGTGATTATTATTATTTCGGATATTTAAATATAATACAAAAATCTATCGTTCTTGTGTTTTTTCGCGCATGTAGGGTTCTTGTTAAAATAACTAACTCGGCTTCATAGTAACGAGTAAAAATGATAAGTAAATCCATGATGGATAATAAGGAAAATGTTGGTCTTACTGCTACGAGACATAGTCGGCTGCGGCATAAACCTTTTTTTTGTAAGACTGGTGTTAAAATGAATGACTTGAAATAACAAGAGGCTCCCAGGAGCCTGAATCGCTCACCTGGTCTTCATGTCGGCCCTATAAAGACTTTTCTAGAGCTAAATGAGCTGAACATTTGAGCAAGTAACAGCCTTTCTCTATCTACTATAGTTTTCATTCTGTAGCCATAAGCCCAAATCATGAAAAAACGCTATTTTAGGGGCCATTACCCCAATAAGAGGTCATCTGACAACTTCGACTCTTTGAGAAGTTTTGTAGAGCTAAATGGACTGAACAATAAAGCAAGCAAAAGCTATTTTTTATCTGCTATAGTTATCATTCCTTAGGAAAAAACATGCAAAAACGTTATAATAGGGGCCGTATCCCTATAAGGAGTCATATGACAACTTTGACCCTATGAAGACTTTTGTAGGGCTAAATGAACTGAACATTTAAGCAAGCAACAGCTTTTCTCTAGCTGCTATAGTTTTCATTCTATAGGCCAAAAACATGAAAAAACGTCGTTTAAGGGGCCGTAACTCCTATTTGGGGACATCTGACAACTTGGATTTTATGGAGACTTTTGTAAAACTTTGTAAGCTGAACATTTAAGCAAACAACAGCTTCTCTCTATCTGCTATAGTTTTCATTCTATAGGCCAAAAACATGAAAAAACGTCGTTTAAGGGGCCGTAACTCCTATTTGGGGACATCTGACAACTTGGATTTTATGGAGACTTTTGTAAAACTTTGTAAGCTGAACATTTAAGCAAACAACAGCTTCTCTCTATCTGCTATAGTTTTCATTCCATAGGCCAAAAACAGGAAAAAACGGTTTTTTTAAGGGGCTGTTACCCCTGTAAGGGGTCATTTGATAACTTCAACTCTTGGAGACTTTTGTAGAGCTAAATGAGGTGAACATTAAAGCAAGCAACAACTTTTCTCTATCTGTACTAGTTTTCATTCTATAAGTCAAAACATGAAAAAATGCAATTTTTCACCTATAAGGGACCGTTACTCATATAAGGGGTCATCTAACAACTTCAACTCAATGGAGACTTTTGTAGATCTTTTGATGCTGAAGCTGCAGCATGGCATCAAATTTAATATATCTCTTATACTTTTTTGATTTACAAGCCAAAAACAGTAGTCTGACCCCCCCGGTTTATTTATAGTAACGGCGGCCATGTTGTTTAGACGGCGATCACCATTTGTTCAATTCTGGTAGAAGACATCCCATAGATGAGGTGTGCAAAGTTTCAAAGCAATCCCTTCGGTCGTTTCGGAGGAGAAGATTTTCAAAGAAAGGTTAACGAAGACGACGGACGCCAAGTGATGGCAAAATATGTAAAAATTACAACAAAGTTCCAGACAACAAATTTGTTGCATACTGAGTCATTAGGAGTGCAAAAAAAGACGTTTTCACGTTAATTGAGATAATAATTTCGATTTAGAAGACTTCATACTGGCGAGTAAAACTTTTATGGTACTGATTTACAAATAGAGAAAAGTCAAGAAAATGTGTTTAGTTGCCAAACCGGACAGGATTAAAACAGCATACCAACGTTCCAGTCGGAAGCGTACGTGCTGCCCTATGAATGCTAATCAACAATATAAAAAACGTCTCCTGTCTGGCATTAAAAAGTATAAAGAGAGCAATATTAGTTCAAACATATTTGGCAATCAAAACTTTCATCCTTAATTGACCTTGTGTCTCCATTTCCTCCACTTCATTACATGTATCATTTTATGTTCAGTGCATCATGCACCTCTTTCATGCCCATCTGCCTGATATATCTGAATTCGAACTGCTTGTCAGTAAAGCTATTACTAACCAACTTACTGTCTCCAAGCTATGGATGCACATACCTAGAAAATATTTTCTGCATTTATGATGAAATTATCAGCTATCTGTCATTAAACATATGTACAGTTTGTTACAAAGACATACATATACAAATAAGACGAGTGTAAACCCTCTATTCTTCTTAACTCGAAAGTTGGTTCTCTTTCCTTTGCAGATGACTTACTTATTATTTCAGAAAGTAAAGAGGGTCTTTAAAGAAGTATAAATAATTTAAGTGATTAATGTGGAAAGTGGCAGTTAACTCTGAATGGAAAAAAAGACAAAATCCATGATAATCCAAAATAGATTAATTGATTCTGATTCATTCGTCACATTTAATGATGAAAAAAAAATCAAAATACATCTGAGTATAAATTTTTAGGCTGTTTATTAAAGCGCAATGGTAATCTGAAGTCCAGTCTAGATCATTTAGCAAAAAAGGCAAGAAAAGATTTATTTTTACTTAGAGAAAAATCTAAACCAATGGGAAATTTTCCCATCAAGGTGATGAATAACTTATATATAAAGAATATATCTACTTCGACAAAGGTTCGAATAGAGGTCACGTTTTAGAGTGTCAGACATTGTTTGCTTTCCCTAATAAACATGTACATAATTTATCATTATATATCTAATTTATAAGAACAAAACACTTGGTATGTTTTATTCTAAGATATTTACTGTCAACGATATGATACTTTTTGTAATGCAATCAACTTATTGTTTCTTGCTTCGTCCCCCAATACTATATAAAGAATAAAGAAGGAATGTGTCCATGGGACACGGATGCCCCCTTGAGGCCCCAAACAATAAGTAGATGTCCCTGAAAATTGCTTAGGGTGTACAGTTTGTCATACTGAACCATCCTACCAAGTTTCAAATCATACCCATGTACACTTTCTGAAAAAAGTTTGACAGAAATTTGCAAGTTGATTTTTATTTCAAACATATAGTTTGTCATACTGAACATTCCTACAAAGTTTCAAATCATTCTCATCGATGGTTCCTAAGACAAGCTTGACGGAAATTTTCAAAGTTATTTTCGCATATTTTCACATTGGCCTAAGTCCTAAACAGGAAGTGGATGTTCGACAGGTCTCAAAATGGCTTAGGACATACCGTTTGTCATACTGAACCATTCTACCAAGTTTCAAATCATTCTCATGTATGGTTCCTGAGAAAAGTTTGACGGAAATTCGTACGGACGGACGTATACGTACGGACATACGTACGAACGGACATGAGTAAAACTTAATGCCCCCCCCCCGACATGTCATCGTGGGGGCATAATAAGACAAAATAAACCGGAGACAAAAGTAATCTATATCCCCGGGGGTGGGGGACACTCCCTATGTAAATGGTACCTTGGATGTTCCGACAAACGCGGTTGCATTTTTAAAAGATTTGTTTGGAACGGGGTTCTTAAATTTGATCTCCTCATTAGAAGGGGTCATAATTTGTTTGTCTAGAATGGGGTTTTCTAATACTGTCATACGTGTATACTGTATAATATCATTATTTGACGTACAAGTTTAAATTTAACGGGTTGACAATGTCGTCCAATCGCTGGAATGGGGTTCGTAAACCAATAAAAATTGTCTGGAAAAGGGTCATTGGATTTTACCTGCCAGAAGAAGCTCCCGTCAATTTTCAGACCAGATCCCCCGGGTCTTTATATATTACATTTGCCGATTACTTGCACCTTATTTTTTTTACACTTTATATAACTATAGAAAAATGCGTTATGAATAATATTACGGGGGTAAAACTCCTGACAACAATTACAACGGAATATAAGTAGCATCCTGTGGTGGTGCCGGACGGCAAATTAGCCCACAGCAGAGCCTAGATTATCGCAAAAGACACCTAAGGGTCTTGGGATGCTGATATCAGGTATGTATTCAGCCCACAGATTGACCAATGTGTGTACCCATGATGGCTAAATAGGATGGCCCCCGTCCACGGTGACGGAAATCCTGACTGCTGACCATTAATGGACAACGTTCGTAGAGAGTGCCATGCAACAAGCATGCAAAAGATCCATTAGTGAACCGTAAAAAAGTACACCTCACATGCAACATTTTCTGACCACTTTTCCTGCGGTATTCGTAATTTACTGTTTGCTTGTTAGCTTATCAATACGTTATGTCCATTTTATCACCCTTTTCATGTTCGTCGACATTATAATACTTTATTTGAAAAAAAATAAAACTCTTACGGATTCAACAAAAACATAACAATCAAAATCAATGAACAGATATACAGAATTAAATTATTTTACATTATTTTGGAACATTGGTGATGTTAATGTACACTTTACCAGTATAGACATCATTTTTCCAAACCCTCAAGATTTCGCCTTGAAATCAATGATAATGGGCAATGAACACATGTATCTATAGCATAGTTCAGTTTATCGGTGGAGCCAAGCTATTTAAAATGCATGTGGATATTAAATGCAGATTTTGTAAAAATAACTTATTTAGTTTAAACATATTTATTTATCCTGGATTGGGAAACAAGCTAAGTGCTTATGTGAATCCCTCTCCAGCTAACAGATTGCGAGTTTGGTCTTTGTAGCGGCCCCCGCTGAGCCTACTCTCATCGAACGCTACAAAGAGGTTTTTAACGTGCATGGGGTCTTGCTCTCCCAAACATGAGACAACCTTTTTCGTCCCTTCAGAAGGACTAGCATCGTTCCTTGAGACCATCCTCGCAAATGGTGTCAGGAGAGAGTCGGAAAATTGGTTCATGAAATGTACACCCCTCACGAGGATCGAACCACGAACCTAGGTTTTAGTAGCCCGACGCGTTAACCACTACACCACCGGCTCTATGTTATTTCTTATGTTATCATCTATTTGGCAGCCAAAAACGAAATGTTTCTCATCATCAGATACCTTGCATATTTGGAGAGGCACACAAGTTGTATTTTCCAAATTTCTTTTTCTATTTTCTTTCGCTGATACGGAATTTAGTAAGGACTTTTTTACTTTTAATATTGGGATTTTTTAAATAATCATCAAGTTTGATATCCAACTTTCTTGCTGTAAAGGGTCCTGTGCGGGGCCCGGGTGGCGAATAGGCCTGCAACAGAGCCTAGCTTGTCGTAAGAGGCGACAAACGGTCTTGAGATTCTGATGTCGGGTCAGTGCTCAGCCCACAGAGCGACCATGCAAGTGTGTACACAAGGTGGCTGAATAGGGTGGCCCTCGTCCGCGGGGGTTGTCAGGTCTATAATACGGAAACCCTGACCGCTGACCATAGTGGGCCAACGTGTGTGGAGAGTGCCACGCTTCATGCACGTAAAAGACCCCTTTGTGGACCGCCAAGTACTGCACATAGGCTAAAATTTCTGCCCCTACCCACCTTTTCCTTTTCCTGTGGTTCTTCAAAATTAACCGTTCGTTAGTTTCCCAACCCACCCCCACCCCCATATTTCATTTATGTTCATTTCATCATCCTTTTCATGTTCATCGCCTGTAAATAACATATTTAGCGTTGCACGGGCGTAAAACACCAACTCACTCACTCACTCTACTCTTAAAGTTTTTAATTTTATTTCTGATATTAATGGCTTCCAAAGTAGTATATAACTTCTGCTTTGAAACATCTTCTCACTTGTAATATACCATTTATAATTATGTTTGACAATATAACCTACATAGTCTTGCTTTGCGTTATACGCCAAATAACTTATCTTAGACGTTTGAGAAAAATATGAAGAATACCAGCTTTAAACAACAAAATTCATTTTGCTTGTTACAGTAGCTCACTTACTTCTTGTTTACCAATGCAAATATCTATGTTATTATATTTTAATTGGGAAAGCGGGGGGGGGGGGGGCACTGTGAGGATTGTCGCACTGATTTGAGTACAAAATACGTGTAATAAGATCAAGTGAGTACGTGAAAAAGAGATTGCACGTCTTATCACGTAAAAATATTTTACTACATTGGAATTCCAAAGGCCATCATAATCTAAACGTGTTATTGACTTATTTAACCTTACGTGACTTAGAATTGGGACACTGTTATACGACTGTTATCTCATATAATAATTCAGATAGTTGATTTAATGTAAGTGACCGTTGGTACACATGATGACAGATTTACTATCTAATATTACAAGCCTTGTTTACGACCCTTTAGAAAATACAAACGTGTCTCTTAAAAGGGAGTTCAAGACCTAACTAACAAATCAAACTATATATTTAAAAAAAAAACGCACACACAGATATTATCCACAACATCTATCCCCTCCTTTTTAGCTCACATCGACTAAAGTTATTGGCATCATTTGGCGTCAGTCGTGGTCGTCTGTCTTCCGTTAACAATTTTTCAAAAACCTTCTCCTCTGAAACTACTGTACAGAATTGAATGAAACTTGGTATGATTGATCCTTATGGTGTCCTGAAGATAGAAAAAGCTGTTGCTTGCATACACCTTCAGCTTATTGAGCTCTACAAAAGCCTCCATTGGGTCGAAGATATATGATTACCCCTTATAGGGGTTATGGTCTTTTTAGGTTCCAATATGGCATTTGCTAATGGTTTTGTCCTATAGAATGAAAACTGTTGCAGAAAGACAAAAGCTGTTGCTTGCTTAAACCTTTAGCTTATTGAGCTCTACAAAAGTCTCCATTGGGCTTAAAATGTCAGATGACCCGTTATAGGGGTTTTGTATCTTAAAGGTCAAACGTAGCTTTTTTCACGTTTTTGTCCTATAGACTAATATATGCAAATAGAAAAAAAAGCTGTGGCTTACTTTAACCTTCAGCTTACTGAGCTCTACAAAAGCCTCCATTGGGTAAATTAAAGATATCAGATGACCCCTTATAGGGTTTGTGACCCTTTAAAGGTAAAATATGGTGAATTTTCATGTGTTTGTCCTATAGAATGAAAACTATTGCATAAAGAGAAAACATGTTGCCTACATAAACCTTCAGCTTATTGAGATTTCAAAATTCTCAATTGGATCAAAGATGTCAGATGACCCCTAATAGCGGTTATGCCCCCTTAAAGATCAAAATTAGCGCTTTTCATGTTTTTTTCCTATAGAATGAAACAATTGCAGATCGAGAAAAGCTGATTGAGCTCTACAAAAGTCTCCATCGGTTCGAAGATGTCAGATGACCCTTTACAAGGGGTAGTGGCTCTTTCAATGTAATTAATATCAGGTTGTTTTCATGTTTTTGCTCTATAGAATGAGCTATTGCAGATAAAGATAAGCTCGATCCTCGATCCTCGATCCTCGTCCGGGGTGAAAATTTCATGAACCAATTTTCCGACTCCCTCTTGACACCATTTGCGAGGATGGTCTCAAGGAACGATGCTAGTCCTTCGGAAGGGACGAAAAAAGGTTGTCCCGTGTATGTGGAGAGCAATACCCCATGCACGTTAAAGACCCCTTTGTAGAGTTCGATAAGAGTAGGCTCAATGGGGGCCGCTGCAAATGCCACACTCGCAACCTGCTAGCTGGAGAGGGATTTACATAAGCATTAAGCTTGTTTCCCAATCCAGGATAAATAAATATGTTTAAACTAAAGATAAGCTGTTGCTTGCTTAAACCTTCAGCTCTTTAATCTGTACAATATTCACTAGTGGAAGTTAAGGCAAAAAAAGTGTAATTTTTATGTTTTTGCCACATAGACTGAAAAAAAATGTTGCAGATAGTGAAAAGCTGTTGCTTGCTTAACCTTCAGCTCAATAATCACTACTAAAATATCCATTGCATTTGATCAAAGTTGTTATATGACACCGTGTAGTGGTATTAGCTCATAGAAAAGACCCTGATAGCTTAAGGACCAGGTGAGCGATTTAGGCTCCTGGGAGCCTCTTGTTTCGAATCCTAGCTCCCATTTATTATAGTTTGAATGTTTTCCAAGTGCAAAAAAAAATACGACAAGATATATAATTTATATTAAAGGGTACAAAAGGTAATGACTTGATTTCGCGTTGTTGATTGCTATTCAGTTGATTCATTTTATTTAATGAATCCTTTTCTTGCCCTTTCGGACCGTTTAAATATTGGTACTTCTCTGCTTCTTATAAACATTATACAATTGAGGTTACACTAAGGTTACGAACAAGATAAACGAAAGTAGATGATCGATCATAATTAGAGGTAAGAATTGGACAGAAAACAAAAAAGTAGCTATATATATAATAGTCGAAATAACAAGAATATATCCAAACAGACCTAATGCCCCATATCGCAACTTTTTGGACGGACGGACGAATGGACGAACAGACCCGAACTTTCTTTGACCTCTACTTTCGTAGATGATGCATAAAAAACACAAAGGTTCCGACTTTACACTGGTATTTCAACACAAATGGGGGTGGTTCCATGATTTAATGCGCCAAACATCCTTCTATATCTTACAAAAGTATATCCTAGGTTCTACTGAAAAATCAATTTGGAACCGTAGAAACCGTTTAATATTGAGCTTAAAGCCGGTCAGGAAGAAAACTGTTAAAATAAATGTATCCAACAAATTGATGTTCAAACACGTCTTAAGCGGGTCTTTTTTTTTATATTTTCTCTTACTAGTATTTAGATGGTCCGGTTAACCAGTAATGACGAATCTTAGTCGTTGAAGAACATTACTGATGAATGCCAATGACAATTTGAACTTGGTTATCACTTGTGGAGACGACACATAGAATGTCGTCCTTAAGGTCTGATGATGCTTATATAAAGCATTTTATAAAGAATACAAATTTATATGTTAAAACTAAAAAATAATATAAATTTCTTACCCGTGCTGTATATCTTTTCGCCGGCTAAGGTTTGTGCGGTGTTATCAAGGCCGCGAAAATGATCTGTTTTTATCGGTTAAAGTAAACCTATCTAAAAATGTACATGTCAAGGTAATAAGGTAGTGTCTAAAGTAGGATACGATATAAAGTTTTGCATTCGATGCAAAAAAAGGGCAAATCAATTCAAATGAATTATAAACTTCAAACAAACAAGAAAGAAAACTAGATTTAATCAATAAACTCGCCCATTGGTCAGTATGAGGTTAGTACATAGATTAAACCTTAAAATTACCCGAAAAAAACAATCCACGCTCGTCAATAATTCTTATATTGTAAAAGCATCGCAAAACGCTGTCTGTACGTATGTCCGTTCGTATTCGTTAGAAATTTGTCTGCGTGCTTTCCTAATCCTCTTTGGACCATGGTCCCATTCAATGTACAAGTTCGTGGTTTTGTTCAGGTATAGGAATACTCCCATACACCACATTTTAGTAAACAGGAATTAAACGACAAGGAGAACAAAGCTCTATTATATATATATATAGCTGTTGATTGTATTTTATTTCAATTTCTTCAGCAGAAGCCGAGAAAATCTCCTTAAATTTGTTACTTTATGTCTCTCAAAATTGTAAAAGTAGAGTTATGAAAAGTGTAATGATTGAATTAGATCGGTTCCATTTGTGAAAACCGTGAAATTACATTCGGAACTGAACGAATGGACAGATCGACGTTCATATGACTGAAATAGCCTGGATTGGGAAACAAGCTTAATGCTTATGTAAATCCCTCTCCAGCTAGCAGGTTGCGAGTGTGGCCTTTGCAGCGGCCCCCATTGAGTCTACTCTTATCGAACTCTACAAAGGGGTCTTTAACGTGCATGGGGTATTGCTCTCCACATACACGGGGCAACCTTTTTTCGTCCCTTCCGAAGGACTAGCATCGTTCCTTGAGACCATCCTCGCAAATAGTGTCAAGAGAGAGTCGGAAAATTGGTTCATGAAATTTTCACCCCGGACGAGGTAGTTAGTAACCTGTCATAAGGTAAAATATTTTGTCAAGAGATTTTGTCTGAGTTCGGTCAAGGGAAGACATTGACAAAGTGTTCGAAGAAGCAATGAGGTGACAATGGAACATTTGAATGTCAATAACCAGTAAACACAGACGTGAATAGCACAAAGAAACAGACAAAATAATGACACAACAAAACCAAAATGAAAAGCAATTAACAACGCGAACACAAGTCGTAACGACAGTCAACTCCGGTGCTCCGGAAGGGTAAATAGTTCCTGTTTTGGAATTACAAAGTTTTAGGAATAAAAGTTTATTTAAAGTTCAAATTTGCATTCGAGACGAATGGGCTTAAACAGCCAATTAAGATAAATAAGGCTTCAGCGTGCAAAGAAACGGACTCTAAATCATCGTTCCGATCAGTAACCAGTGGGCGTTAATATTGCGCTATTGCTGGCGTAGCAAAATTAATTGTCTGGAACTTTGTTGTCATTTTTATTGCTTATCTGTTGCTTCATTTATTTGAAGCTGACCTCTTACACTTACTTCTTAACAAACGAGATCTAATGCGTACGCTTTGTTTAATATTATTATCTTAATTTATGTAAATTCTAAAACCTAAGGTTTAACTCCTTCCATCGTAATTAGTCCTTATATTTAAAGTGAGAGAGTAAGTTGGTGTTTTACGCCCTTTCACCGCTATATAGGATAATTAAAGGCGATAAAATGAACATAAAATGATGATGAGAAGATAAAATTTCCAAATGGTCATACATGTAGCTCATAAAAATTAATTCGCAGTTGGACTTTATATAAGTGTAATGGTCTCATGTTCATTTACTCCATAACCTTTTATAAAATAAAGGGACACTACTACACGAACGGGACCCTACGTCACACGCAGTGATACCGTTTTCTGTCTTTACCGAGATTTGGTTCCATATGATAGCACATATTTCCAGGAAAACTTGCTAGTGCATTCGGTGGCACCAAACTCAAGCAACATTATCGCTATCGTCGACATCTTGAATGTTCTTCGATCTAAGAAAACACCTCTGTACAGTTCAAAAATCAAGCAAGGATACAGTTTGCATTCTATACCGATGTTCATTAATCTGTTGGAGTTTTTTTTTTTCCATAGCATAATGCTCGTTGCTGTTCAATTATTTTGTCAATATTTCTAATGTTGTATATCCCCTCTTTTTTCCCGTCTTGTCTGTTACGTCTCCTCATTTTGTCTTCAGAATTACGACAAGGAATGCATCATTGATATAATGGTGCATAATAGTTAAGTCAAGATTATGTCATAGATGAATGAATTTAAAAGTTTATGCAATAAGGAAGTTTTAACCAAAAATAAAGATTTTCAAGGTCGAGTAACGATGTAAAACCTACAAATATTGTTTGCTGCACACAAGGCATTGCGACTACTACAAAATTCACGTGTAAGGAATGCATGCGAAGAAATCCTGTTGTAAAACTCTGGTCTGAAGATATTGAACAATAAAATTTCTGAACGATCATTGCAAGTAGCTGATGTTGTAAATCACATTTAGTACGACATGTTTTAACATCATGTTTTTTATTTCATCTCAACAATATGGGGGGTGGATATAAAAGCGGTAATCATTTTTAGCATGATATCTGCAAAAAATTTTAAAGGTGTCACGAACTTCTTCCTAAAGATAACAGATAACAATTTGAAATTCTCTCTATTGTAAAGAAAAGCATGATTTTTAATCGGATGTTTCTCTGTGTGGTTTTCCTTTTTTCTTATTATGTGGGGTGTAATCCCACATCTTTGGATTTAGCGAAAACCGATGACATTGAGGCGTTAAAACAGTTCGTCCTTAAACTGGATAATGGAAATGTCGAAACGCGAAAAACTGTTCAGAACTTACAAACATTAATTTCTAAGCAGCAAGATAAGCTTGATGAAGCTATACACAAACTAGACAACGTGAAACATAAACATTGTGTTTATAAAAATTGTTCGGATAAAATTCGGCATGGTGAGTTTGCATTTGACCATTTTCATTGCTTCAAACTTATCACCTGTTTTCAAAAGTTAACTAACAATCCAGTTGTCATTCTTTTTTAAAGGTGTTCGTTTTAGCTCTGGTTTTTCCATAGAAAAGTCGATAAAACCAGAGAAGCTCGACAGAAAATCATTTATTTATATAGGGAAAACATCCTGTGCCTGGTTGTATAAACCATCTCTTGTTTGAGGATTTGCTCATGCCCGTATCACTCCTTTTTCCAGTTACTGTCAAAACTCTCCTCCCCAGTTGGCCTTGTGTCCCCGTTTCCTCCACTTTATCATAATTTCATGTTCAATGTATGCCACTTATTAACTGGCGACCGCCACATCATTTATCTGGCGGCAGCCATATAATTTATATGGCGGTCGCCACTTATTATATGGCGGCTGCTACATAATTTATCTGGCGGCCGCTACATAATTTACCTGGCCATTTGATTAAGTGGCGGTCGCAAGATAAACTATGTAGCGGCCGCCATATACTAAGTGGCGCCGCCATATAATTAAGTGGCTGCCGCCATATATTAAGTGGCGACCGCCATGTAAATTATATGGTTGCTGCCAGATCAATTATGTGGCGGCCGCCTGTTAGAAAGTGCTAGATAGCCGCCGCTATATAGTAAGTTGCGGCCGCCAAATAATTATCTGACGGCCGCCATTTATTTAGTGGCGGTCACCTGATAAATAGAAATATTTCAGTCTTATTTGGCACTAATGGGCTTCCATACATTTGCCATTACATCGTAAAAATTTTCTGACTGGAACGAAACGTGAACTTGATCTTTTCCTTATTATTGTAAACTCATATACAAAAAAAATCAACCGATTAGAAAAGAAGTGTGGAAGACTGAAAGAGATCGGGGCTATAAAGTGCATGCTTATTTAGCCCAAATTATTTTGAGGAAATAAATTCTAAGAACCAAAAAAGTTAATACTGTAACTTATTCATGTTGTGTATGGTTATATTGAAACATGCTGAATTACGCATTTCTTCATCGACATGCGCCAAAAAGATATTCCACACACCCAGGTATTGTGTCATTTTACACATTTTTGCAAAGTTTCACTTTGGTGCAGGCCTGTGGAGGCATTTAAACCATTGTAAAATGTGACATTTTTTACCATTTTTGGCAATATCTGTAAAATAGTCATACTTCAAGGACATGTGTAAAGAAAGACTACAATCTTACATTAATGCTATAATGGCCTTATACTTAATTTGCATCATTTTAAGATTGGAAATAAAGCATATGTCCTTAAATAAAAGTCACTGAAATTTTGGGATTTAAATAGGGTCTTAGAGCCCCTACCTCTTTCAGTGAATTTCAAAATTCAAAGGTATCTCGGATGCGTATAGGGGAGGCCGGTCTGTTATAATGTTTGCCTAGCATCTTTCTTGTCATACTTGACTAACCCTAAAATGACTGCCGACAGTCGATGCGAGCGACGGTATGACGGATTTCCATAATAGAGAAGAATAAATTTACTTTTTTTTTAAAATACACAACATCTCAAATAAGAACACTTCGGCAAACGATGTCTTAAACATTATATTGTGACAAAAAATGTAGTTTTTCAAACTGTCAAATGTTAAATATGTATAGAAAACTTCTATTGAGCTAATAAAAACATAAAAAAAAAAGATGAATACAGCGAAATAAGGGATCGTGCATGAACATAAAAAAAGGTAAAAACAAGAATACAAACCTCGAAACGTGGTTTTCTCTATAAACCATCTCGTTCGATTCTTTAGTGGTACGTTGTTGTGCATGTTTGTGCAACACTTCGAAACAATTTAAAGAAAGAACCTCCATTTTGTTAAAAATTTCAGTAATTTTTTTTAATTTTTTGTGTGTGAAGTAAATGTGAATGTCTAAATTGCACAATAACGCAAATAAATAAAAGTCTTTGTACATGCTTGCATGCACACATAATAAGAGTTTGTGTTTTACGCACTAGCAACATTACATAAACAACAGGAAACTTCGCATCACTTCAAATATTTACTAATTCAACATTTATATTCATACTATTCAATATCTTTTCCTTTTACCCTAAAGATCTTAAATAACATTTTGATTTAATGGACCTTAGAGATTTATGGTATGGTTTGCAATTTGAAATAATATTGTTTAAAATACAAATGACAACAAAGTTCCAGACAATAAATTTTGCTACGCCTGACGCGCGTTTCGTCTATTCAAGACTCATCAGAGGCGCTCTACCAAAAATATTGAAAATGCCAAACACTGTATAAATATGAAGAGCATAGAACAGTATAACCAAAAATACCAAACTGGGGAACCAATTTATTACTAAGATAATCAACCTATGTCTGGGGTAGGAAGAACCTTAGGGTTTAGACAATTTTGAAATTTAGACGGATAATTTAAAGCTTTGATGTATTCTCCAACTCAAAAAGTGTTGGTGCCGGAGCGGGCTAACCTCGGGGAATTTACACTCCACCAGCAGTGCTAACCTTCACGTGTGTTCGAAATACAAATGACAACAAAGAAAAATGAAATTCACAAAATCAAATTTGAAAAAAAACACGTTTTGAAATTCAGGGTTGGTGCTCTCGAAGCATCCCAATCTTTTGGGCCCTTCTGAAGTCCTCCTCAACCCAAGTCATGTTTTCGAATGTTTCTCATTATACGATACACCGCAATTTTTTCTCCTAACTTTAGGACACTTTGGTAGTTGACTTAAGACGTTTCAAACGTATTTCAATCCAATGTATGATCTAGTTTAATATTTTGTAAAACAAATCTAACAGCAAAGTAATGATGCCCTACCTATGGAAAACGCCAATAGGTTTCGAAGGACAAGTATTATTGAAATGTATTATATAACAAATGGTTGAAAATATATGTTTAGACGTAAATAATATACGGTGAAGTGCCCAACTTTTTTTTTTAATTCCCCATGAAACCAGCCAAATTTACTTTTTTAAGAAAAATTATTGTGAAGCCGTTTTTCATGAAATTTGTTTCTATAAATTTGAATTAATTTAGAAAATATTGGTTTACTCCGACTTTGACTTCCGTTTTGTAGTTTGATAATACACATCTATTTGAATTCAAACAGATTTTTAAATGATCCATTTTCCCTATATATTCAATATAAATTTGTGACATCAAAATTATACCTTCTTTCTAAATGATAGTATTTCTTGCATCAGGGCACATAAATATTTTTTCCCAAATAAACAATAAAGTTCAAAATATAATGTAACTGTGAAAAGATTATCAAATCAGTCCAGAATTGAAGTCACAATATTTTTTTCACAATAATCAAATTTGGTTGATTTGTAAATTAAGAAGTTGCTATACTTTTGGTACGTCATTGTATTATCATATGAAATAGTTCTTCATTAACTACGTAATAAAATGTTTCTATTGGAATAGACTTTTAGGGAACACACCCTTTTATTAGCTCACCTGACCCGAAAGGTCATGTGAGCTATTGCCATCACTTTGCGTCCGTCGTCCGTCCGTCGTCCGTCGTCCGTCGTCTGTCGTCTGTCGTCCGTTAGCTTTTTACAAACATCTTCTTCTCTGAAACTGCTTGGCCAATTGCAGCCAAACTTGATATGGTTGTTCCTTAGGGTATTGTGCAAAAAGTTTGCGTTTGGATTTTTAATACGTCAAAAAACATGGCCGCTGTTACTAAAAATAGAACAGGGGGGTCAAATATAGTTTTTTGCAAATAACTCAAAAACGGTCACAGATATCAAAATTCTGGCGAGGGTAAAAGTAATCAGCACCTCAAGATCTACCTGCCCAGAAATTTTCAAAAAGATCCAGCAACCGATGTAGGAGTTATTGCCCTTTTTCTGGATTTTTTCAAAATTATGCACGTATTTAGCCCTATATCTTGAAAACTGTACAAGATATTTTAATAATTCAAATTGCATATGATTAAGCACGTCAAGATCTACGTTTCAAGTAATTAGGTCAAAGCTGTAGAACCATTTCTTTTAGGAGTTATGGCCATTAAAGCGTCAAAATTTACCATTTTTCATTACTTTTCCCCTGAATTTCAAAGATGAACTTGTCTGACACCATACATCCAACTTCAACCAAACTTGGCACAGTTGCTTAATAGCATAATTGCTACAATTCTATTGTTCGGATTTTGATTCGTCAAAAAATATGGCGGCCATGGCTAAAAATAGAACATAGGGGTAAATTGCAGTTTTTTGCTAATTACTCAAAAATAATTACAGATATCAAAATTCTGATGGGATACAAAAGTGATCAGCATCACAAGATCTACCTGATCTGAAATTTTCAAGAAGATCCAACAATCGACATAGGAGTTATTGCCCTTTTTCTGGATTTTTTAAAAATTTTGCACTTATTTAGCCCTATATCTTGAAAACTGTACAAGATAATTTAAAAATTCAAATTGCATATGATTAAGCACGTCAAGATCTACGTTTCATGTAATTAGGTCAAAGCTGTAGAACCATTTCTTTTAGGAGATATGGCCCTTAAAGCGTCAAAATTTACCGTTTTTCATTACTTTTCCCCTGAATTTCAAAGATGAATTTGTCTGACACCATGCATCCAACTTCAACCAATCTTGGCACAGTTGCTTAATAGCATAATTGCTACAATTCTATCGTTCGGATTTTGATTTGTCAAAAAATATGGCGGCCATGGCTAAAAATAGAACATAGGGGTAAATTGCAGTTTTTTGCTAACTACTCAAAAATAGTTTAAGATATAAAAATTCTGATGGGAGACAAAAGTGATCAGCATCTCAAGATCTACCTGCTCTGAAATTTTCAAGAAGATCCAACAATCGACGTAGGAGTTATTGCCTTTTTTCTGGATTTTTTGAAAATTTTGCACTTATTTAGCCCTATATCTTGAAAAGTATACAAGATATTTTAAAAATTCAAATTGCATATGATTAAGCATGTCAAGATCTACATTTTATGTTTTATTGGGTCAAAGCTGTAGAACCATTTCTTTTAGGAGTTATGGCCCTTAAAGCGTCAAAATTTTCCATTTTCCATTGTTTAATAGCTTATCTAGTACAACACTATGGTCAGATTTTTTATTCGTAAAAAAACATGGCCACCATGGCTAAAAATAGAACATAGGGATAAATTGCATTTTTAGCTCACCTGGACCAAAGGTCCAGGTGAGCTATTGCAATCACTTGGCGTCCGTCGTCGTCTGTCGTCTGTCGTCTGTCCTCTGTTAACAATTTTTCAAAAAACTTCTCCTCTGAAACTACTGAACAGAATTTAATGAAACTTGGTATGATTGATCCTTAGCATGTCCTGTACAAAAGTTGTGTTTCGATTTTTGATCCGTCACAAAACATGACCGCTGTGGCTAAAAATAGACCAGGGGGGTCAGACTGCTGTTTTTGGCTTGTAAATCAAAAAGTATAAGAGATAAATGAAATCTGATGCCACCGTACTGCTTCAGCATCAAAAGCTCTACAAAAGTCTCCATTTGGTCGAAGTTGTCAGATGATCCCTTAAAGGGGTTACAGCACCTTAATGATGAAAAATTAGGTTTTTTCATGTTTTTGGCTTATAGAATGAAAACTATTGCAGATAGAGAAAAGCTGTTGCTTGCTTAAATGTTCAGCTCATTTAGCTCTACTAAAGTCTCCATAGGGTCGAAGTTGTCAGATGACCCCTTATAGGGGTTACAGCCCCTTAAAGGTGAAAAATAGTGTTTTTGGCCTATAGAATGAAAACTATTGCAGATAGAGAAAAGCTGTTGCTTGCTTAAATGTTCAGCTCATTTAGCTCTACAAAAGTCTCCATTTGGTCGAAGTTGTCAGATGACCCCTTATAGGGGTTACAGCCCCTTAAAGGCGAAAAATAGTTTTTTTGGCTTATAGAATGAAAACTATTGCAGATAGAGAAAAGCTGGTGCTTGCTTAAATGTTCAGCTCATTTAGCTCTACTAAAATCTCCATAGGGTCGAAGTTGTCAGATGACCCCTTATAGGGGTTACAGCCCCTTAAATGCAAAAAATAGTGTTTTTGGCTTATAGAATGAAAACTATTGCAGATAGGGAAAAGCTGTTGCTTGCTTAAATGTTCAGCTTATTTAGCTCTACAAAAGTCTCCATAAGGTCAAAGTTGTCAGATGACCCCTTATAGGGGTTACAGCCCCTTAAAGGTGAAAAACAGTGTTTTTGGCTTACAGAATGAAAACTATTACAGATAGAGAAAACCTGTTGCTTGCTTAAATGTTCAGCTCATTTAGCTCTACAAAAGTCTCCATAGGGACAAAGTTGTCAGTTGACCCCTTATAGGGGTTGCAGCCCCTTAAAGGCGAAAAATAGTGTTTTTGGCTTATAGAATGAAAATTTTTGCAGATAAGGAAAAGCTGTTGCTTGCTTAAATGTTCAGCCCATTTAGCTCTACAAAAGTCTCCTTAGGGTCAAAGTTGTCAGATGACCCCTTATAGGGGTTACAGTCCCTTAAAGGTGAAAAATAGTGTTTTTGGCCTATAGAATGAAAACTATTGCAGATAGGGATAAGCTGTTGCTTGCTTAAATGTTCAGCTCATTTAGCTCTACAAAAGCATCCATCATGTTCATAGGGTTGAAGTTGTGAGATGACCCCTTACAGGGATTACAGCCTCTAAATTAAAGTGTTTTCATGTTTTTGGCTTATATAATGAAGGAAAAGTGGTTGCTTGCTTAAATGTCAGTTCGTTAAGCTCTTAACAAAAGTCTCTTAAGAGTCAAAGTGTTCAGATGGCCCTTTAAATAACATTTTGCACGTTTTTGGCCTACAGGATGAAAACTATTGCTGAAAGAGAAAAG
Organism: Arcuatula senhousia; assembly: GCA_963971305.1. NCBI lineage: Eukaryota > Metazoa > Mollusca > Bivalvia > Mytilida > Mytilidae > Arcuatula > Arcuatula senhousia. The sequence goes on along the minus strand of OZ020310.1, from coordinate 28,650,516 downwards.
CTGTTGCTTGCTTATATGTTCAGCTTATTTAGCTCTACAAAGTTCTTTATAGGGTTGACATCAAGACCAGGTGAGCGATTAAGGCTCCTGGGAGCCTCTTGTTTTGCTAATAACTCAAAAATGGTTTCAGATATCAAAATTGTGTAAGAATCAAAAGTGATCAGCATGTTAAGATTTACCTGTCCTGTAATTTCAAAAAAGATCTGACTGCTGATGTGGGAGTTATTGTTCTTTTTCCTAATTTTTGCCAAATTTGCACTTATAAAGCCCAGTATCGTAAAAACTAACCAAGATATTTCAGAAATTTAAATCGCATATGGTAAAGCACAATAATATCTACAAATATATGCATCTGTGTAAATCAGGTGAGCGATTCAGGCTCTTGGGAGCCTCTTGTATGTATAAAAGGCATTTGCCCGAAACCCACCGAGTCCCAATAAACTTGACCATTTCTGGCATGACCTATATGTTTATAGGTGTACAAATGGGCCGACTTCATCAGTGGATACCCAAGATTATATATTTCTCCGTTTGATAATACGGTTTTGTTACTTTTATTGTTGGCCATGCGTCAATAAGTATTTACCATCATTTGACCTCAAATGTAAAGGGTTCAAGATGGTGTAAAATACAAATACCATAACGGGAATAAAAACGGTTAATTTGGTTATGCTGTATATCGATATTTCAAGAAGTAATCTCTCATCAGCAGCATTTGAATCAAAACATTGGAAGGTAAAAAACCAAAAGTATTGATGGAAAAGTACTCAAAAACCAAAAAGATTCGAACAGGGAAGCCAAATCCAGCACCAAGGATATCGACCATGTGCAGTACAAGGGTTTATATAAGTCGACAAAATATTAGAAATTTTATGGTAAATTCGTGTCAGACAAGTCTATGTTTCGACGTTACTATTTTTCTATTCTCTTTGTTTAAAGGATCCTTAGAAAGGAGACAATCGAAGACAACAGCAACAACGTCAGCATTTTACGCCTACATGACCAAACAAGAGAACTCCCCAGGACCTCACCATACGTTAATCTTTGATTATGCCCTCACGAATTTAGGAAGCAATTATAATATCTACACTGGAATCTTTACTGCGCCTAAAAGTGGATACTATGTCTTTTCTTATACTGTAACACCCACTTCCAGTGCTTATATACCTGTGGAGCTGGTTAAAAATGCTGTAGTCATCGGGTCTTCATACAACAGAGCTTATTCGAGTTACACAACCCCGGCCTCAAGTACCATTGTCGTGCAGTTGAATGCAGGAGACGTTTGTTATTTGCGAACCAGTACTTCTTCATCTCCTTCCGGTAGTATTTATAGTGCTTCGACATCAAGGTCATCTTTTGCCGGTTGGTTGTTAGTTTAATAAACAGATAGCCCAGTTTTTATTTGTCTATCAATATAATTATATTTCTTGTTATTTACAGAAACAGTTCAAAACCTATATTTTATGCCGTCACAACACTAGGCAAATATTCTCGAAAAAGGTGACTTGTGTTTTGTCATTTTGAGAATTTCCTATAACACCCAGTAAACGAGTTATAACACCATTGTAAAAAGTAAAAATTGTAAATGCACGGTAACTGCAGAGCCATTGTACAATATAAGAACTAGCAGTTGTATGACAGTTGAGATTGTATCTCTCTCTATACATATTACAAAGCTTAATTTGCTTTTATCAAATATCAATGCGTGAGTGATTGAGTTAGTTGGGGTTTTACACCCTTGCAACGCTATATAGGTTATTTAAAGGCGATGAACATGAAAAGGATGATAAAATGCATATGACATGATGATAAATGAAATATCAGGGTGGGGTTGGAAACAAAGAAACGGTTATTTTGAAGGGAGAGGTGGGTTGGGGCGAAAAAAATAGCGTATGTGTTGCACTACTTGGAGGTCCACAAAGGGTTCTTTTAAGTACACGAGGCATGGCACTCTCCATACACGTTGGCCCACTATGGTCAGCGGTCAGGGTTTCCGTATTATAGATCTGACAATCCCCGCGAACGATGATCAACCTGTTCAGTTACCTAAGGTACACACCTTGGTCGCTTTGTGGGCTAAGCACTTACTCGAATGTCAGAATCCCAAGACCCTGTGTCGCCCCTTACTACAAGCTAGACTCTGCTGTGGGTCTATTCGGCTCCCGGGCCTCGCAAGGGACCAAATATCAATGAGGTAATCTTTTTGGGGGTAAAAGTCCTGTACTTCAAAATCGTTAAAATGACTAAACATAAAACCAAAATAAACTTGAGGATCTTGAAGTCAAAAAGCAACAATGAAATATTAAAATAAAATTCTCAGTACTGTAGAAGTAAATCACCTGTTAACGACAAGACGGTATAGGTCCTAGAATTTACTGTTATTAATAAATGATAAGATTTAAACTTAACCTGAACGTGACTTGACGTGTCTGGGAATCTTGATAGCCAAAACCAAATGCTGAATCAAGATTTTCCGGGTTGAGCCTTAAATCTAGTGCATGATCAGATTATCCAACATTACACGACTTTGTCATGTTTTCCGATATAGCCTTCTTTTGCCATTTCTGTTTCGTGATTTTGCCGTTCTCTTTGTCTGAAAATGCCAAATATGGGACGCTATTCGATTTGAAAACGGTCAGTGATATAACAGCTATTAAGAATTACATATTTCAGTTACAAAACGAGAATACAGCTACGCGGTCGGTTGTGGTAGAACTGCAAAACTTTATTGCTAAACAACGAGAACAAATAAATGAAGTTTTAGAAGAAGCTGAAAACTTGGAACATGGTAATTGTGATTGTGAAGATATTCCAGAAGGTCTAGAACGAGGTAAGAAACCAACCATTTGTTTTCTTCTGATGGACGAAGGCATGGAAATATAACATTAAAAATCTACGTCTGAATATCTGAATATTTGTTCTTTTGACAACGTGCTGAACAAAGCAATTGTTTTTGAGTATCTTTAAGTGGTTGGGTAATTGCCACTTCCCCCTCTAACCCTTTGAAGGTGTTAGATTAAGGGGAAAAAAGTAGCAAGAAAGAGTTTTGGTTCTTCATCCCTATTTCCAAGCTTTCAAGCGTTTCTGTCCTTTTTAATTACATGCGGAAAAATCACTTATCATTAAAATGTATTTTCCGAAAAAAAACGGACCAAACATTTTAAGACACAATCATGATTTGTACTATCCTAATACAGTCCGTTTTCCACCGTTAAAAAATTATCTGCCCTATTTTTTCACTCTCCTGTAAAAAGGTTAAAAATAGTACCTTAAAAATACATGACGCTAAGGTGAGATGCACTCTTATACAATGTGCGATTCAAAATCAGGTGTTGGATTAAGCGATTTGTAAAAAAGTTAAGGTCTAGACATATTTTTGCCTCTATGAATACAATCTAAATCACCATACCTAATGATAGAGATTCATATTTTTAACACAAACACGTCGTTAAGGCCAAGCGGAACTGATACTCTGTTTTTGTTAAAAAATTCCAGTGTATTTATTTCCATGGGTGCCACCTACACATTCGGTTTACTAATTGCGAATACAAAAAGACACCAAATCAACTAGTTGGAAAAATTCGATGTACACGGGCAAAAAAGTGTAACACTTTTGAATAGCCCGTAGTCAAGTTATTTCAGGGGAATTAATGTTATATTTGACCAAGTACAAGTGTTGCGTTTGATAGGTTTTTATAGATATGTAACATTGCGCAAAAGAAATAACAGATATATAATTTACATAATTTTGAAATGCAGACTTACTACCTCCATCTAAATTTTAATTCATGCATCGTTTTTCTTTTAATTTTAACATTTGGATAGGAAAACTTTTGTTGCAGGGACAGATCCAGAATTGATTCACAGCGGGGGGGGAGGGGGTTACCGCTTATAGTCTACCGAGGACAAGAGGAGGGTTCAGGGTCAATTTCGCAAACTTATGCAATGGAAAGGGGATTAAAAACCCCGATAATCCCCCTCTGGATCAGACATTGCCATGATAAAAGATAAAATATATTGTTCAGATTTAAATTTGTGCGACTGTTTTCCTTGAAATTATGAAGATGTTGAGGCTAATTGAAACGACCACTGTTAATCTTGAAAAGAAAACTTGTTAATTGCATGGAAGTTTTGAAATGACTTTGAATAGGGGGAGGCGTCGAATATACAAAAGCCGTCAAATTTGTACAGCTTCAATACATTAAAACAAATTAACTTATTTATAATATTACTATCCAATTCATTTATATTTTATATACAAAATTTAACAGTTTGTGTTGCTACTCAAGCGATACATTACACATTGTTTTTTGTTTTCTTAACGGGTACTTATCATTCAATGTGTTTATCAATCTTATATAAAACCGGTTCTCTATTAATTTGGATAAAGCGATCAAAGATCAACAAGAATTGGCTTTGTATATTGATTTGTATTTAAGTATATTATATACTCATATAAAAATCTTTATTGTGATTCGCTTAGAGGTTTTCATGTGACATGTGATATTTCTCTGGGTCAACCGGTAATCGTTGGGTCGCATGGTAAGGTCACCCTCTCGTGAGAATTTGCACGTGGCTCCACGATTTTTCTTCAATATTGTATCGGCTGTATTTTTTCTCATGGAAAAAGGTTAAAATGCCCGAAATATGTTAAGAATTTAAATTAAATTGTTCCATTTAAGATATTCGATATAATATAACAGTTATCACCCTAGATGATATGTGACCCGGCGTTTCTTTCCCCTCGAAAAGTAAGGTAACCCTCGGGGCAAGCCCTCGGGTGACCTTACTCTTTCGGGGAAAGAAACCACCGGGTCACACACCAACTAGGGTGATAATTGTATAAGGTCAAATCCTCGTGACTCAAAATAAAATTAAATATCCTTTTGATTCTTTTAATGAAAATATGTTTTATTTTTTCAATTTTCATACAAAAATGAAACTATTTTTATAAAGTTAACGAAAAATGTTTTAGTGAATAGATAGCATTTTTTGGTTACTTATCGCAATGTCAAGGACGGGTATGTTCGTTTGGGTTAATAGTTATAACACAGGCACTAAAAAAGAACCAACTTTAGAATTACGTATCTCTTCAAATGTTTGAGGTGCCACCTTGACTGTAGCATCAATTTATAAGAAAATATTTACTGTGTAATTGTATTTTTTTGTAGATTTTTCCTGTTACGGGCAAAAAAGTGTAAGAGTAAATAACAACACCCCCCATTTGACACAAAAGTAAAAATATTTGTAAACGTAAACCATTTTCGGTCGTAATATTTCGTATGTAAGTTAAGAAATAAATGTTTAATCCTTATTTAAGAACAATTTTGTCCAAAAGTGTCGTTTAATAGCTTTTTAAAGGTCTTGACAACAGCGTAAACAACCCAATAGCACTTTTCTACCTCGTTTGATAGAAGAGTTAAATTCTTTTGTTCTCTTTTCGGTGGAAATCGGACTGAATATGAGGTAGGCATTGCCTAAAAGCAAAAATATAAGATGCCAATGAACAGCTAAAATGTATTTTTTTCCCACCTTTTGAGTTGAAGATGTCGCCCCTCCCCCTATACCATGAAACATCAAAGATGGATCCTCTTTTTGGCCCTCGTATGACGGAGTTCCACGCCTCAATTGAGGAATAACATCGTTTAGAATGCAGAATATAAGATCTAGAGGACCCCATTCCAGAAAAGACGTGGACACTAAAATGTTAATTGTTTTTTACTCTTGAATAAGTTCAGTTGAGGTATTTGGGGCGAATGAGCGTTAAAGAAGAAAATGTAAAAAAAAAATGAATAAAATTGTTTTTCTTAAAAAAATGAAGTAACTCATCGTCATCAGAATATTTATTTCCTTGTTATATATTTACATAGAAAATGTTTGGAAGGCGAGTATAGCAAAATTGGTAATTATTTTCAAATTCACATCGAACCTGAATAAATTGTGCACGTGAAATTCGGAAGGAAAAAAATCAATATCAGCATTAGACAATTTTTTCGCGGGAACTTGCTGTAGAACTCTCTGCAATCGAGGGCACTTCGTGCCCGCTACGAGCTGTGCTCGCTATTAAATACCAACCATATCTTCATAGATCTTGGTCTTTGTAAGCGGGCTCAGGTTCGATCACAAACATGATGGAGTAAAATTCAAAGTTATAAATGTCGTTTCATTACACGTATTTCATGCAGTGTTATTTGAACGAATTTTTTCCTCCTTTTCTTCAAATATTTCTTCACAATATTTTACGTCTTGCTATTGTTTAAAGAAATCTGTGTATTGAACATTTTATGAATGCTTCCGCTTCCATTACAAAATCGTTCATTCATACGATAATCGTACTTTCCTAATTAACACTAAGTACCAGGTGAGAAAATTGCATTCTGCTGTAGTCTTTAAGAGACTATTTTCAGGACGTGCGGACCCGAGAAATCTTTAAAATTTGCACTAAAGATTTACGACTTCTAGGTCGGCCTTGCCATTTAAAATCTGTTGAAATTCACTAAAAACTAAAAAAGAGCATTTAAAATCTGTCTGCCAAAGTTTTAAACTACTCAAACTTACGTTTACATCAAAGACTTCACTCCAAACCAGTTTATTTGAATTGGGGGGGGGGGGGGGGGGAAATTACGCGAAAACTGAGAGTGATGAATTGGTGTCTTCCTTAGCTTCACATCGTGTGGCCGACCCAAAAAGGGAAATTACAACTCTTGCAAGAGTTGAAAATGAAATCCCGGATGAGTTTTTGAAAAGTGGTATCAGCATCCTTTACTCTGTTAAGATATTGTTTTCTTTTATTACAGTGGTGCGGTCAGATAGCTTGCACTTATTGAATAGAAAGAATACATATGTGAAAAGCAACAAAGCATCAATAGACCATTTTCATATTGTTGTTTTTTGGTCAAACCTTAGGTAATTAGTCTAAAGGGAATTGGAAACCTAAGACCAGACATTATAGTTCCCATAGGATCATAGGGAAAATAGGAAGATAAAAACCGCTGATATGACATCACAAATAATTTGGTAATTGCATAATTTTATCTAATTTTGGAAAATTTACTTTATACTGCTCATGTATTTACCAAAAATAAATTTGCTACAGATTTTAAGAAAATCATGAGCTATTTTCCCTTTCTCTAATGGAAATTTTTAACCCGTGTCTCGGGTGTTGGATCTATTCCCATTTGGTTGAGTTTGGTCTAAATATCAAACACCTTCCCTGCAACCAAACATATATAAATCATCTATTGGAAACGTATCGATCGACAATTTTATAAATTTTAAATTGATGCTTATAAAATGCAATGTCTAGATTCGGACCCAGAGAGACCACATTGGAAGAGAGGTCTCGCACGCTTTAAAAACCTGATCAAGCAATCATTCCTTTTGAAATGCCTGTACCAAGTCAGGACCATTGCAATCTTTTTTTTCCGGTATGTCTTCCATATTTTGTCTTTTCTCTTGGACATTGAGATTGATCCTCCAAGTTCGGTAATTTTGTTGTTACATTTATTTTGGACCTTCCCCTAAGTGATTGTGCCTAACAACCATGTTGTGTGGCCACCAGACCCTACGAATGTGGTGGAAAAGAGGTTTTATATATATCTGTTTGAGATTTTTACCATTGGAAACCTTGATTTCTCCAGTGTGTTATTTCCTACTTTTGTATTTTATTCTTGGACATAGATTATATCTGCCATACTTTTCGCATTTTAAACCATTATTTGTTTTATTTACATAAATCTTTTTTTTTCAGATTTACTTCATGAAAAGCGACAATTGCGTGCAGCATCAGCGTCTTTTTATGCTTACCTAAACGGGAGGGAGAATAACCCTGGACTACGCCATACTATAATATTCAACTATGCATTACTCAACACAGGTGGACATTATAACATATATACAGGAATATACACCGCACCTCAGGCTGGTCTTTTTGTGTTTTCATGTATAATAACTCCATACAACTCTGCATATATTCCAATCGAAATCATGAAAAATGCTGATGTCGTCGGCTCTGTCAGCGGTAAAACATTTTCAAATTCTTACGGTGCTACTTTCCGTCCCATATCATGCACCGTTATCATTCATATGAACGCCGGAGATGTCTGTTACGTCAGAACGAGTTCTACGTCAGCTCCTTCCGGTCACATCGAGAGTACATCCACCTCCAGGACATCATTTTCCGGATGGTTACTATCCTAATAAAGTTTTAATTTTCTTCTGTTCTTTTATTTCTGTTTGAAATGAAAATGTAAAATTAGTTTTGTAGTTGCGAGGCAGGTGAAATAGTATTGAACTATGAAGTTAACACATCACAATCGACTTCGGAACCTGAAGGTCATATTGATTTCTTTTCTGTTATTTTTGTGTTTTATGTTTTTTCGTGTTTACTGGTTTTGTCGTAGCCCTTTTGAACCTTTGATTTCTGAATGTCCCATTGGTGCCTCTTACATATCATATTATCATATTATAATACAAAGGCGTCACAATAGTTTACACTTGAGAAATATACATTTCAAATTATTTTTCATTTTTAACGACCACTGTTTGTTTTTTGTTTTTTTTTTTTGGGGGGGGGGGAGTTGGCATGCTGACAGCACTTGCTACATCAATAACCACAGTTGATGAAAGGTAATTACCAGCTAGGTAGAAGGAGTATTACCAATGAAAGGTTTTCATTATTTTCCATTGTGTTTTTCAGTTACCTGTCAATTTTTTTTCCTTATATGACGTATTTTCAGATTCATCACTATGCCTCAGTAACAACACACATTGTCATTTCATGGCCTTATTAAATGTTGATCACATTATCAAAAAACGGTACAAATTATGCATGTCGAGGTTAATTGGTTAAAATGCACTTACTATTGCCACATAAAAAAGAGAGAACTTGCAAAATACAAAGAGTCATTTCAACATGACGTCTCTTATAATATGTCGCAGAATCTCTTCAAAATAGATATTTTCAGAAAAGATGCATGATAATCAGACACATGCTCAGTTAAAATAGTTTGTTTGAACATGGGTTTGCTCACTGTCTACCAGAACAAAATATGTGTCAAAAAGGCCAGAAAATCACATTTTTAAACGTTTTTGCCAATTTTGATTTAAGGACATGATATGATAAGTGCCTAAATTTGGCCCCCTAATTTACAATTTTTTTAAAATAATTGAACTGATGTAAAATCATTCTATATCAGTTCTTAGATGAACAAGGTATAGTTAAATAACATTAATTTTAACTAAATCTTGCTTATTATGTCAGAGTGACGTAATCAAATTATGTGAAAATTGCATTTTTGTGAAAAAGTGTAAAAATCATGCAAATTTTGAGTACTTTTTGGCAAATTTAACTAGGAGCCACACGGAGTACCACAAAGATATTTTTGTGGTCTGTTTCAATAGCAAAAATGATAATCTACATAAATTATTGTAGTGGTACTCTGTCAAACTCCGCGCAGTGCCCGTTCCCGTTCCGTAAGACAGAAAGTAGTTCTGGATGGAGCCGATCACTGCGCGGAGTTTGGTACTCTGTGTGGCTCATAATTAAATTTGCTGAAACCACTTCAAAATTGCAGGTTTTTTACAGTTTTTCATCAAATCTCGATTTTTAAGCCACTTTGGGTAATTATTTCAACACCATAACGGATCACTTTAAACAAAATAATGCTAATATAGTAAAGTTCAACTAATTTAAAGTATATATCACATACTTTAAGCTCATTTGAATAATTTCAAAATTGGGGGGGGGGCAAAATTGGGCCCTTATCATATCTTGTCCTTTGACGTCACCACATTGAAAAGGTCAAAATTTGTCATGTTTCTTTAAGTTCATTTACTTCTGTTCAAATCTACACCAAAAACAATTATTTCTGAGTAACTCAAATTTTGGGGCCAAATATTGGCCTTAGTGCCCCTACTCCTTTGTCTGTCTGTGCGTGTGTCCAAAATTGGTTTGAGTTGCTTACTATAAACAGCTGTACCCTTCTTTTGAATATCGTGAAGGTCTTAAATTTCGCAATACACCTTTGCTTTTTTAAATGATCAACAACGTGGGTTTAGGTTGTTGGTGTTGTTGTCTGTCTTCATGACAGAATTGTTATTGTATAACCATAAATGTTGTTAACGTCAAACAAGTTTATTCAGGTTGTCAACTTACATTTCTCATAGTGCCTATCAACTTAATTCAGTATATTTGTGTTATGGAAGAATGTTGTTTTGGGGCATAAAAATAGCTAAAACCAATGTTGAGCTTGACAAGTTGTATGAAGACATTACCATTGCGATATTCAATTTCAGTTGTATGTGATCGTCTTCTTTTTTATTTTGTCTTTGAACTTTTGGCATCTAAAATCTCTGTTTAGCATTTTATTATAAACTGTACTAGATTTATTTAGTACATTAAGCAAAAATGTTTAAAACGTACAGAATCATTTTCATTTTATGCTAAAATTGTGCTAAAATGGTACGTCTTATGATTCGAAAGGGCAATTTCACCTTTCCAATAATAGTAAAAGTTATATTTTTGGCCTTTTTATAAGACAATTTCATCTTTTATTATGTTTTTAAAGATAGATCTAATTATAAAACTATCGGCCGCTATTGGCCATCGTATAATTAAACGGAAGAGAACAATACTCGAGGACTACACTATACCATAATATTTAACTATGCATTAACCAACACATAGGGGGGATTCCATCTTTTACTAAAACAAAGAAGGAATGTGTCCATGGTACACCTTTGCTTCTTCCATGGGACACGGATGCCACCACTAGGACCCAAACAGGAACTAGATGTCTGACAGACCTGAAAGTCGCTTAGGACATACAGTTTGTCATACAGAACCATCCTACTAAGATACCCCATTGGTACATCTGCTTCTTTCAAATCATTCTCATGTACGGTTCCTGAAAAAAGCTTGACGGAAATTTACATAGTCATGTTCACCTATTTTCACGTTTGACTAAGTCCCAAACAGGAAGTAGATGTCCGAAAGGTCTCAAATACGCTTAGGACGTACAGTTGTTTCATACTGAACCATCGTACTAAGTTTCAAATCATTCTCATGTACGGTTCCTGAGAACAGCTTGACGGAAATTTTTCAGTCATGTTCACATATTTTCTTATTGGCCTAAGTCCCAAACAGGAAGTAGATGTCTGACAGGTCTCAAAATAGCTAAGGACATATAGCATGTCATACTGAACAATCCTACCAAGTTTCAAATCATTCTTATGTATGGGAAAAGCTTGACGGAAATTTTCATAGTCATGTTCACCTATTTTCACATTTGACTAAGTCCCAAACAGGAAGTAGATGTCTGACAGGTCTCAAAATCGCTTATGACGTATTGTTTGTCATACTGAACCATCCAACCAAGTTTCAAATCAATCTCGTGTACGGTTCCTGAGAAAAGCTTGACGGAAATTTACATAGTCATGTTCACATATTTTCACGTTTGACTAAGTCCCAAACAGGAAGTAGATGTCCGAAAGGTCTCAAAATCGCTTAGGACGTACAGTTGTTTCATACTGAACCATCGTACTAAGTTTCAAATCATTCTCATGTACGGTTCCTGAGAAAAGCTTGACGGAAATTTTCAGTCATGTTCACATATTTTCACATTGGCCTAAGTCTCAAACAGGAAGTAGATGTCTGACAGGTCTCAAAATAGCTAAGGACATATAACATGTCATACTGAACAATCCTACCAAGTTTCAAATCATTCTAATGTATGGGTCCTGAGTAAAGCTTGAGGGAAATTTTCATAGTCATGTTCACCTATTTTCACATTTGACTAAGTCCCAAACAGGAAGCAGATGTCTGACAGGTCTCAAAATCGCTTAGGACGTATTGTTTGTCATACTGAACCATTCAACCAAGTTTCAAATCAATCTCATGTACGGTTCCTTGACGGAAATTCGTACGGACGGACGTACGTACGGACGGACATGAGTAAAACTTAATCCCCCCCCGACATGTCATCGCGGGGGCATAAAAACACGTTTTCCATCAAAGTTAGGTAACAAATTTTGAAAAAGGTATGACAAACCCTGTTGTGAGCAGACAGTCTTTTCGAATATGTTGATTGATTATTTGTTTACATTCATGACAACAGATATATTTTTAGCATATTTAATGCGGCCATCAATCGGGATCTAGGATGTTTTGTTCCTGAAGACTTAAATATTGTGACAAATCAATGTGAACTATCTAAATCATCTTCATTTATTGTATACGAGCATAAATGTGATTTTTTTATTTGGCGACTTTTGCGTTCTCGGCGCCGTGAATATTTCTACGGGCTAAAACCTAGAGATACAGTGTACTGGCCGCGATTTTGAACAAGCAAAGTTTATAAACAAAATTAAAAACAGTACGCATGCTTTAGGCGGGATTAAGCTCATGAATATGAATTATTGTAAAGCTTTACAAATATTATTAAGTGATTATTGTTTTTCGATTTTTCGATTTATTTGATACCATAACCATATTTTTGTTGTTCATATGTTTAAAATTAGACGTAAACAAGTTGTCTATAGCCCTTTTTTTTGTTAGTAAAAAAATATTTTTTTCGTAGACAATATTCACTTAATTTAATGAGTATTAAAAACGAAAGAATATGGAATATGTGCCAAAAAGACACGATCCACATATTGAAATGATTTTAATAAATGTACAAAAGCAAAATTTCACTGCGTGTGAAGCGCTTTTCTGGATTAACCTTCATCAGACACGCTAGGAGTAGAAAACTTGGAAAACCGGTAGAATATTAGATTTGATTTTAAAAAATGTCCAAAAAATATTACAACAATGACCAAACAGATAAATTTATCAACTTCTAAAGAAACAGTCAAACGTTGTCAAATTTTGGAAATATGTAAACTGTGTCTTGCCAACACATATTCCAGTACTCGAAAATATATAAGAGCATACAACTGAAGCACGGTTGTGTGTCTTGTTTTAAGGTCCATATGTTTCTACATCCATTACTTATCTATGATTTGTCTGTTTGCATGATTGTCGTAGATCTTTTCCAATGCTATAATTTTTATACTCAGCCAAGTTCAAGAGAAGTTCGAAGATGCATTTTCGAAGTACATATATGTCACTTGCATGTTCCTCCTCCGTAAACAAGTTTGTTACAACGTTTGCAGTATAACGCATGGACGACGTTTGTCGTTGTACAATATCCCGCCACATTTTAAATATGCATGTCCTTAGCCAGGAATCTTTATCAAAGCTTAAGTTTGTATTTCGTCGAATTTATGTTGATTGTTTTTGTTAAGAAGAGGGTCTTTTATTGCACCTTAGTTTTGGTCTTGAATAATATGTAATTTATTTTCAATCCAGGGACAATTGAAAAAACAGCGAGCAGCGACCACTGGTCACATTTAAGGCTGCTGACTGATTTCCATTGTGGATTTTTTTAAATTGACGTTTAATTGAAGGTTATCTCGCGTACACTTATTCCACATCTCATTATCTTCTATCTTTAAAACAAAATGTACATTTGAACTTTTTGTTTCATGAGAGCTTACTCCTTGAAATATATTTAATATACTAGTATACAGCATAAAGCAGCTTTTATCACAGCCACCTTGATATTTGTATGTTTAATCATTATGTGAATAAAAAGTCCTTTAATTATGGATTAAGTTTATTAAGCCAATAACCATCCTGCAAATGATGACCTTGATGTCGAGCCACTAGAAATGTGACCAGCAGGCGTTGACGTAGTACTGGTTCGCAAGAAGCAAACGTCCCCTGCGTTGAGCTGAACAACAGTCGTGCTTGATGCCGGGGAGGTATAGACTGAAGAAGGTCTATTGTACGAAGACCCAACAACTTCTGCGTTCTTGATGAGCTCCACGGGCATAAGGGCACCCGAACCCGGTGATATAGTATATGAAAAGACGTAGTATCCACTTTTAGGCGCAGTAAAGACCCCGGTGTATATATTGTAATTGCTGCCTAGATTTGTGACCGCATAATCGAAGATTAAGGTGTGACGAGAACCTGGAGAGGTCTCGTCTTTTGTCATGTAGGCGTAAAATGCTGATGTTGTTGCTGTTGTTTTCAATTGTCTTCTTCCTAAAGATCCGTTAATAAAGACAAAAAATGTAAGCATTGCATAACAAGTGATGTTTTTGTCATCTATGGCAGTTCATTCTTTTAAGTCATCATAAGGGTTATACATTTTCAGTATGTATGTGTTCTTAGACCTTCTTCCTTTGTCATAAGAAATATATCAAAAAATAGTTTTGTCTTTCAAAAGAGGTAGAGCATTCCATGTATTACAAGACAAATGATTAAATATTAGGTCTACCGACCGAATTATTAAAAGCATATTTAACTGCTAGTGATATTTTAAAGTTGTGTCGTATAAAACGCAAGTTAAAAAGAAGTACACCGGACAATGGTAACATCATGGTTCTATTCATTTGTCGCAAATACACTGTAAAGATGGTGTTTAAAATCTAAACACTTTTAAAACACTTTTAGCCCTAAACATGTTTAGATTGTGTTTAAATCCTTAACACTTTCAAAATTAAACATGTTTAGGTTTAAAACATGTTTCACTTCTAAAAAAATATCAATCTTAGAAATTTTCCTATATTTTTTCATTATTCTAAACACAATCCTAAACATGTTTAGATGCTAAACTTGTTTAAATTCAATACATTTTTTGTGTTTAGAATCTTTTAGAACACCATTTTTACAGTGAAAACAACACCAACTTAACGTCTTAACGTCTGCTTTGCAAAATCCAAACAATAATAATAGTTTTAGGAAGAGGGAGGTTTGGCGCCATAAAACCTGGTTTAACCCACCATTTCCTTTGAAATGCCTGTACCAAGTCAAGACCATTGCGATCCACCAATTCTCCGGTATGACTGATTCGTTTTTGTAATTTTCTCTGGACAAGTTCGGTAGTTTTGTTATTACCTTTATTTAGCATTTATTACTTAACTTATTATAGACTGTAGTCCTTTCAACTACCGTGTCTAAGGAACAGGTAAAAGAAACACGTGATAAAATTGAGATCTTTCAAAACGACGTTTCCTTGTTCCGCTTGTCATCTGAATTTTAAGGCTAGAAGACAAAAACAACTTCATGATGAGTGCAGATGTTGGTTTATCATAGGACTTTGTTTCGTCCTTCTTGATTGATACGCTGAATTGACCATGAGCAACGCGACGGGCATGCCATAGCAAGCAGGAACTGCTTACTCTTCCGGAGCACCTGAGTTTACTCTCCTTTAGACTTTAGTTCTATTCATTTGGTTATGTGTTTATACGTTGCTCGTGTTTACCTGTTTTTTCTTTGCCCTTTCAGAATTTTTACATTCGAATCATTGGTACCTATTATCTTCTTTCAAATATCTGATAAAGCTTTCAAGATATTAAGCCAAATAAGTGCAAAATCAAGAAAATGGCAATATCAACCACATGGGATATTGGATCTTCTTCTCGCCAGAAATTTTATATCTCTTTCGATTTTGATTGGGTTTGTTTTGGTTCGTAAAATAATTGCATTTATCCCACGCTCTATAGGGCATTTTACGAATCAAAAACTTTCAATATTGAACAACTGTACAAAGTTTGTTTGGAAAAGTTTACGGACAGAGGGTCGAGTCAATAACTCTCCTTTAGGATTTAGTGAGATAAAGGAGTAACACGAGTCTGGAAGTACAGTCTTTAAATAGCTGAAAATGATTTTAAAAATGCAAAACTTACCGTGCCGAAAAGATTCCGATTTTATGGCACCCGCGCAATTTTCATGCTTCATATTCTCCAGTTTGAGTATGGCTTCATCAAGTTTATTTTGCTGCACAGATATAAATGTTTGTAAATTCTGAATGAATCCTTTTAATGTTTCGATGTCATCGTTTTTTGCTAAATCCAAAGATGTGGGCATACATTTCACACCAAAAAGAATTAAGAAACACACAAACAGAAATCCTGGATTGAAAATCATGTTTTTCTTATAGTATACGAGATTTAGGTCTAGTTTTGTTATCTGTTACCTTCACATTGACATCTTGACACTTTAAACTGCACGCTTTTTGGTGCATTTTAATTGGTTTTAACAGGCACTTGGTTTTAAGGCCATGAAGTACTATCTTTGGTTAATAAGAATCACCCTTATGAGGCAACACCTAGACCGGAATACACCTAGCAGGGTTGTAAATTGCCTCCAATGAGGAAGGCAGTACCAGAAGACAGGGTCTGATTACGCATGCCCACAGAAGTTTTAGACTTTTTAATTTCTGGCTAATCCTGGCCCCATTATCACTAAAGCGATTGGTTATGCTTTAGTGAACGATGAAGAAAAAGCATTGCAAATTCCTTTAATCATGTATAATTTTCCTTAATTTCGATTGCAAAAATCTTTAACATCGAACTTTAATGACTTGAAACATATATCAAGTCAATAAAATTGAAATCAACTGAGTAATCCGCTGCAGTATCCCCTCTCTTTCTAGAGGATCATAAAAACACAGGAGAAAACTTTAATGTGGTCTTCAAAAATGCTTTCATCGAAGATTATATTTGGCAAAACTTAATCACCCTTACGCAAATTTAGACTCTACGGGTTTGGAACCAATAAATGTCAATTGGCTGTTTTCCATTGTGGATATTTCAAAATTGCCGTTTATATTTTAGGTTGTGTCGTGAACACTTATTCAATATCATTATTATGTAAAGGGAGCAACCATTTGATTTTTATGAATGGGGGTTGGGTATTTGCTTCGATCTGTCTTCTAAGTTTCGGGAGAAAGAGCCAGATTTTTTTTTACTTTTTTTAATATTAATGCTACTATTATTTTTTCAGCAAAAAAATACCATCCTGCTTTGGTCAAGCCCTAATATTCAATTTTATGTCCGTGTAGGAATTGTCTCGGAACAAACGAATGATAATCATTGTATAACACCCACCTTTCATTCCTAAATAGCATTAGACACACTAAAAATCCCGCTCGTTTTAAAAGTATCAGCTAGAAACCGCGGCTAGGAACCATTTCAAGTCACTGAAGTCCCAGAACTAAATAACACATGGCTTTAATTCGCAATATTTATGTATTAGATTAAAACACGATTTTGTCTCCAACAATCAGATTTCTTATTAGTACATCAAATGCCAAATGCATACATATTACATAAAACGTTTTAAAGATAAATTAAACAGTATTGATGAAAAAAAAACTTTTTTCTATAAAAAAACTAAATATAAACTTTCTAGATAAACCTTATTTATCCGTACCAGATTTTGAATTTAGGAGGTTAATTACTAAATTAAGAATAAGTGATCATGTATTGTTAATTGAAAAGGGAAGACATTTTAAAATACCTAGGGAAGAAAGACTTTGCCAAAAATGTAAATTATTAGATGATGAGATCCACTTTTTATTACACTGTACTATTTATTCAAACTTAAGAAAAGAATATTTTGAGTTTCTTTCTTTTGATAGCTTTTTAAAGACCTAAACAACAGTGAAAAAATTATATACATATTAAACCCATCAACACCAACAGAGGTAAATAAATTAGGATCCTTTATTAAAATGTCTATAGAACTAAGGACAGGGGAACCTTAAACATTTGCTCCATAATGTATATATATATTTTCTTCAATTTGTTACATGTGTATATATATATCTGTTTCATATGTATGTCTGTTTATGTCTATGTTATTCTGTCACAAACTGTATATATGGTTTATATGACAATAAAGATTGAATTATGAGTATATTGAATTTCGAATTACGGAATCTCGAATAATTTTTCTGGGCATTCTTACCTTCCCATGTATCTCATAATCATGTCATTTTTAATTTTGTCACCCTACGGGGAGGGGGGTGGTAACTCCAAGTATTTTCGGGTACAGATGTGCGGCCCAAAAATTTTGTACCAACCCCATTCATATGTACGGCTGCTTAAAAAAGACATCCATTCATATATACTCACTCAAAAAAGTTACGCAACAATACAAAATTTTCCTATATATTTTAAATAAGCCTACCTAATTTTGTTTTTGTATTGCAAAGCAATTTCTTAACCGATTTTAATGAAATAAAAACCAAGATAACGGGAAATGATTGAAATTTATTTTTATGATTTTAGAAAAATCGTAACTTCACCGGTTTTTAAGATATCACAAGAAGAAATCAACTGTTAATTTTATGCGTCAACAACCCGTTTAAATCAACCAACATTTTGCATGGAAAAACATTGGTTATGTTCTACTCGCGTTCTATCAAAAACCGTAACAGCTAGGATTTTGCCCTGATCATAAAAAATAAACTTCACTTGTTTGTCTTTTTCTTGGTTTTTATTTGATAAAAAAATGACCGAAAACGGCTTGGCAATGTCAATTTAGAATAAGGTAGGTTTACTTAAAACATATGGGGAAATTTTTCGCTGTTGCGTAACTTTTTTGAGAGAGTATATTTTTATTGAATTTTAATTTACATAGAATACAGTATACTTAAACTTGGCACGTTTTATAATTATTCCATTAAGATCAAAGTGTTTGAATGGTAAAAGCTACAATGTACCAAATGCATGTATAATTAGGTTCACAAGGAGGCAAAACGTGGACTCTCGGTCACTCTTTTTCTATTGATAAATGACATTTTTGAAAAGTAAACCTTATCATATACGCAACAGCTGAAATTTCCACTCTTTTTACGTATTGGACACCGCAAAAAGTAGACCCTTTGAGGCCGCACATATGTACCTACTAAATGAAAATTTACCATCCATGTGTCATCCACCCTGATATAACCTACATAATGTGTAAGGGCGTAAAATGCTAAACATCTCAATTACTTACTCGCCCATATGAAATTTCAGAAAGTGTTTAACAGATATAAATAAGATTATTTCAAATGTGTATTTCCTCAAAATTTTATTATAAAGCTGCAAAATGTTGTTTTATTTTGAGGTTTCCATTTAAACTGTAACTAGTAATAAACTATATATGTTATTCATGTTTTTGTTTGTTAGAAAGGATGATTTAGTGAATGTTCAAATAACAATTAAGTAAAATAATCCCTTAAAGATACATAATCAATATCCAAAATAGGATGAAATATACGTGTAAGTTTTTCTTTATTCTAAAAGTTCCACCAAAGGTCCAGATAAGACCAGTTTGGTGGACGGAATCTTGTACATTGAAGATGTCACGAAACTATCTGATTGTCCGATAACAAACAGGAAGTTAATGCTTTATTTACATCGGAGTAAGATGATTTCCAATAGCATATTGTTTTGTGTGTTGTTCTTAGTATGTGATGGTTCAAACAGTAATTGTACAAACGCAAAATTAGCAAAAGACGTTGAGACATTAAAGGAGTTAGTTCTTAAGCTAAATAATGAAAATGTCCAAACAAGGAATATTGTTCAAAATTTACAATCAAAACTGGATGACGCATTATCTGAATTGGAAATCCGTGAAAAATGTTGCTCTAAAAACAGTTCAGAATATTTTCACCAAGGTAAGTATGATATGATTCAGAATTTACTGTATTATAAAAAACATAGTTTTTGCCGAAAAAAATTATTTCCATAAAAGCGAAATACACGAAAACTTCAAAATAGCACCAGACGCGGTTGATATAAAGGTAATAACATAGCTACCGAACTGGGAAGATCGGGAAAAGAAAGAACAAGACAGACATACCAGTGAAATGGAAGATTGCTATGGTCTCCATTTGGTAAAGATTTTTAAAAAGAAATGGTGGATTAGACCAAGTTTAATGGCGCCAAACCTCGCTCTTCTGTTGCGATTTTAGGATCCGGGAGTAACACAAACACAACATTGTTTGAGCCATAATATGGATCATTACATTACCGTTTATTTTTATGTAGGTTGTGTCGCGTGCATTTGTGCCACGAACCATTATCGTCTATGAATATTAAAGATGATCATCTTAAAATACAAACTACAACCACACAAATATAATCAATCATGAATCATTGCGTCTGACAAAACTGATTTTTTCCACCATTGGCTGATATCGAAAGAAAATCTTTTTTTACCAAAGCAGACGTATTTTTGTACAACCATAGTCTAATAAACGGTAGAAGACAAAGGTGTCGAATAAAAAATCAGAACTATTTGTACAATTTGTGAAAGTTGTAAAAAATAATCACCATATGAAGGTGGCGATGTTTTTTTCTTTTCAGACTAGGAAGCAGCCATTTGATTTTTATGGAAGGCTATGGATATTTTCTTCGTCCTGCCTTTTTATACTCAGAAAAAAACGAGCCTCGGCTAGCGTGTACATTATTTTTTTTATTTTTAAACCGCTAGCATGAA
This sequence comes from Arcuatula senhousia, assembly GCA_963971305.1. Classification (NCBI taxonomy): domain Eukaryota; kingdom Metazoa; phylum Mollusca; class Bivalvia; order Mytilida; family Mytilidae; genus Arcuatula; species Arcuatula senhousia. Next base: position 28,630,190 of record OZ020310.1, on the reverse strand, counting down.
TTTTTCAGTCAAAAATATCATCCTGCCTTTTTTTAATTAAAAGCACTGTCTGGCCGTTTTATGTTTGTATTTTAGCCATCCTGCCTTTTTGTTAAAAATTTCACCATAGCTCTCCCCTCCCCGATAAAAATCAAATGGTCGCTCACTTAGGAAAATTAAAAAAAAGGAAAATGGTAGTCATCTTTTTCTGGTAGTCTTGTGCCAGTTACACATCTTAAATCAAGAAACTGTTATCGAGAGTGTCAGAGTTGCTCTTTTTTTCATTACAGACTCGTCTGAGACATTATATGTTTAAATAACCAAGTAACGAAGAAATAGTTACAATATCAAGCAAAAGACCTGTGAAGATCTTACAATTTTAGAAATAGATGAGGTTGGAGTTCTTTCTCAAATGGGTCGCTTTGCCTGTACTTATCTGAATGTTGACCAGTCTTATCTGAATGTTATGCGGATTGGCGGATTGTTTCTGTCTTCGGTGTCGACTAATTTTGATTTTCTTACCACAGAAATGACCCTTACAAAATCTTTTCGCACCTTATTTTACTTTTTATTATTTTTTTTTAAAAAGAATAGATCATGTTTGTAGTATTTATTGTTTGTTTGTTTTTATAATGGTTTGCCTTTTAGTTTATTTTATTTAAAGAATCATTGCAAAGAAGACAGCTGACAACCACTACGACTACAGCATTTTACGCCTACATGACCAAACAAGAGAGATCTCCAGGACCTCATCACACGTTAATCTTTGACCACGCAGTAACTAACTTAGGCAGAAATTATAACCCATACACTGGTATCTTTATTGCACCTAAAAGTGGGCACTATGTTTTTTCCTACTCCATCACCCCAGATACTGATGGTCATATACCAGTAGAGCTAATCAAAAACGCAGCAGTCGTCGGGTCTTCATACAACATAGCATATTCTAGCTACACTTCCCCGGCCTCCAGTACTGTTATCGTGGAGCTGAATGCTGGTGACGTTTGCTATCTGCGAACCAGTGCAACAGCAAGCCCGTCTGGTAATATCAACAGTGGGGCGGTGTCCAGGTCTTCATTTACTGGATGGCTGTTATAGCTTGATAAATATAAATGACTAAAAAAAATTCCCAACTGACTCTTGTCAAATGCTCAGAAAACTAAAGATTTTGAATTGTTATTAGCAATCTTAAGTTTAATCCATAATTGAAATAGAAGCGAGATGTGGAATAAATGTAAGCGACACAACCCACACTGTAAACGACAATTACGAAAAATCCGCAATGGGAAAATAACCAGCATCCTTCAATGTGACCAGTGGTCGCTGCTGTTTTTGCAACTTTTACTAGATTTAAAATACACTATAAGACATAGGTTGATCATCTTAGTAATAATTTGGTTCCCCAGTTTGGTATTTTTGGTTTTACTTTTATATGCATTTGTGTTTGGCATTTTCAATATTTTTGGTTGAGCGCCTCTGATGAGTCTTGAATAGACGAAACACGCGTCAGGCGTAGCAAAATTTATTGTCTGGAATCTTTTTGTCATTTGTATTGTATAGGAGTAAATTTTGGCATTAAGCCGAAAATTGATTTATTCAAGGGTTACTTCAAGCCTATGGTTATCAGGTACAGTTACGGGTATATTTACTTTGTTTTAATCGTTTCTTTTGTGAGTGCATATTTGTGACGTCATGTATTACGTACTTCCTTACGCAGTTTAGAAATCGATAAGCGAGGACGTGTTTATTTTCCATAACAAATCACAAAGGAATTTGCGAATTTTTCTTACGGTAAGGTACATTAGCTGATAAAAACCTTTAAAATGATTATTTAGGAAAACATTTGTTTGTAATTGTGAAATTACAGAAAAGGTAACAAATTATTCTGACATTCGCAAATTTGTTTTCTTTTATTTCTGATCAGATTGTATCGATTCGTCAATTCCAGGTTTAATTTTTTTTTCAAAACTTAATCAACGGCCATGCATTTAACAAAGCGATTTCAATAAAAGGTCATTATATAATGTAGTGTTTAAACTTTTTAACTATTTTTTTTTCATGTTACAGTATTATTTGTTTATATTTTATTAAAAGTATGGAATTTTGCACATAATTTAATTTTAACAAATTGGTCAGGTATCGTTTAATGCAAATTATTTTACCGTTTTACTTTAATACAATAAAAAGAAAAGAACGAAAAGAATTATTGATTTATTTAAATTTTTATTCGACAAGTTTATGAATATCATTTACAAATTTCATTATGCAAATTGATACACGGAAACGCACATCCTAACAATATTAATTTATGCAAACTATACGTGGCATACGTGAAATGTGAGCTATGAAGACAAGATTTATTTACAAGATTTCATGAAGAAAATACTAGTGATACACGTACTCTAATAATAATCATAATGATAAAAAAAAGCAAGTTATTGATTAGTTTTTGGTCAGTTTCAGTGTAACCAAATGGCTCAATTCTCAGCCGGGAAACGAATAAAGACGACGAAAGCAGCAGCCGAGAAATTTACCAGTCCTTCCGTTCAAAATCCAAGACGAGCAACAACTTTATCAATTGATTCATCATCTAATGATATGTTAAAACATGCCCTTTGCACAGTAAAACTTTTTTCAACTAAAGGTCAACATGAATCAAAAGTTCACGCTTGCGGAATATAAAACCAGCATAACTTCAAAAATATAGCAGCTTCCTCATTATAGTAACATGCACCGATTAAATAATTTGCCAAGGTCATGTTTTGAATGTAAATAAATAAATAAATAAACCCTAGAATATCCATTCTAAAATCAGAAAGCAAAGAAAGAATAGATAAATAAATAAATAAATAAAATAATAATAAATTTAAAAAAAAATGGATTTCCCTTTGCTGATTATTTAAATGGACACTTACACTGCCATGTAATGCAGATTCACAGCATTATAGACATTCTCATGAACAAAATTAAGAAACTTGCGGATAACAAATCCCTTTTCAAATACACATTCGAAGGACATCAACATGATAAACGAGAAATGCAATTTGTTAAACATTGGATGTACATTGTATGTAAACATGTATTTAAAATTATGTTTTAACATTTTTGCAGTCACGTAGATGGTTTCCATTGGTAACAGAAATGCAGGGAAACTATGTGTTTATATTGAACTTTTAAGAAATACCTTCATGATTTTTCAAATTCATGGGTTTCATTTGATGGTTTGTATGGCAAATCAAATAATTAAATGTCCGTTAATGGAGAAGTTACTTCTTTTATTGTCCGTTGCAATGTAATATGCTAAAATGATAGCTAGATGTGTGTTCATCATATATTGAGGGATTTAATCCATTCGTTTACACCCTTGCTATCTCTGAAAGACAAGAGCTTGGTTATTTTAAATGTACAAGTGTACAAGTCTGTTAAATACTGGTTATCTAGTGCCTTTTTGGATTATTTAATATAGAATAAGTCTTTAAGGTGTTAAACTAATTTACTAGTTTTAAAGAAGAAATAATTGCCAACATATAGCACTTATTCAATAACTGAATGCAAAATATTTTTTTTCTGAGTTTCAGTCGCACTATACATTGTCCTGCCGGAGATCTTAACAGGAAGTAGTTTGTGCATAAGGAGTCAAATATCAACGGGTAAAGTCACCGTAATGTTAAAAAGACAAAAGGTAAGGTTATTTTGTACCATCACACACAAACATAATTAATGAACCAAAAAAAAAAAATAAATAAATAAATAAATAAAATAAAATAAATAAATAAATAAATTTTATACATAATTATTTCATATCAAGTTCAAAGACTATCAAGGATGATGACAAAATTGAAATATAAGATTGATATTATACTAAATACCTTTATGTGAAATTTTGATCTTATATAGGTTAAAAACACTCACGTTGAAAATTTTGCCATGATTATTTAATCCTATTGTACTATATTCAAATCGGCCAGAAAACATCATGAGAATTAGATTTCGTTTCTTTTTTATTTAATTATATTAGTTTGATATTGTAGCTTGTTCTGTTCTTTATGATTAGTTTTATAGTTTAGTTTGCTGTTTTTTAATTGTTGTTTTATCATCTTGTCCAGTCATACCATTTGTTTTATCTACGGTCTTTTGACTGTTTTATCAAAACTTGTTTGTGTCCCGATTTATATGGCTGAAACACTGCCGACGGGGCATAAAGCAAACAACAATCATTCAATCAATCAGTATTAGATAATATGTAAAGATGCTCAAGCACTTGTTAAAATTGTAAATGAAAAAAATGCGTAACTATAGCACCATTTGTGAATAGCTATATACATTTGTATATACACATTGATCAGAAACATAAAGCAGTCTCATGCACTGCCACTGAGTTAAAAATTACAAATACAAACATAATTTATACCCTTCAGCGTTCATGTGTTAAGCTGACAGTTTCTCCATTTGCACTATAAGTTCAAGTTGTTATTTTCAAAGTTATCAGCAAGCAAATATCCTTTATCTTGATTATTTCATCGAATTGTGCTAGGTAAACCAAAACATCATTAAAATATGAAGTAAAGATATATATTGCACACAATCACACACACACCAAACCAAAGGTAAATTCACCACACACACACACACGTTGGGTTAAAAAATAATGATAATAATAATAAAAATAATAACAATAAATAAATCCTCGCCATATCATTATTTGAATATAGTTATCTATTAATTCAACCGAAAACGACGAGGATATAAACCTGTATCCCTTCAGCATACATTGTGTACATGATGCAATTAATAGACAGTTTTATTTTCATAGTTGTCAACTAACATCTTTACAGTTAAACAATTTATTTTAAGAAATTAAAAAATAAATAGAATAAATAGAATAAATAAAATCAGTTGCAGATGTCATACACAACTCACACCTGCAATTATAGTACATTTGGTAAACGTACAACAACTGTTAATGTAATTTAAGATAATTATTGGTTATCTGTAAATCTCGTCCCAGACTAATAACTGATCAAAATTATAAATAGGAGAATTTATTTATAAAATACAAAAACGTGCTCATATATGTATCATTTCAAACGATTTATTTATTATATATCTTATTCTATTTTTATTATTTAATATTCTATTTTTTTCCGCAAAATTATGCTGGCATTAGCTGTTTTGGAAATATCATATTCCAAGCATACATAATGCACGAAGTATTAGTATTCATAAGAATACTTGGGGCTTTCAAGAACACGTACACATAAAAACACTACTAATTCACACATGCACATACTCAGTCATAGGTGTCCATGTACATTTTCTTGCAAAGGCTCAAACTTACATGATATATAAAGCATAGTTGTATTGACTTACATTGAAATTTTAAAAAAATACTGAAAATAGTGTTATCAACTACCAGTAATAAATTTATTTTACGCATGAAATTTCAAAACACATGGTTTATAAAAGGACACACATGTCGTACACCTTGTTGATAATTGGTATGGAATTTTGTGGCAGGTTTATGGTGGTCTTAGGGCACTAGACGTGATTCCTTAACCATTCCAAAAATAAATCTGTCCAAAGTGATTCCCGAGATTTTCTTGTTTTGCATACAGGTGAGGTGGAACCGATTTTTATTATGTTAAAGTTTGGTTTTTGAGAAACCGTATTAAATCATTATACGACAAATACTTAATATTTATCCTTCATGTGTCCTAATGTAAGACATGTTTGAATTTCTCCCTCGACTTAAATGCTGTTATGCATGTTCTGCTGAGAATGCTGATGCAATAATGGTTAGGATACGTAATAATGGCTCTATTGCCAAATTGGTTCCTTTGAAATTAAGATGGGCGGACAAATAACAAATATAGTTACATTTAGTCAAATAAATTGTTTAAAGATGATATGGTTTATTTAAGTTAAACGGGAACAACAAATATTTTCAGTCGAATTACTAAATACCACTCAATGATCATTAAAACTTTTATACAGCATCCCTTTTTCCACCATGTAGATGTAGACTTATTTAAATAGTTTGAACATTTGGTCTATGATTTTCGGCAGGAATTGGTCACGGCAGCTCAGACCGCAAATTTTGGCGGTAGACCTGTCTTCGCCAGGCCATTGGCCTACTTCGCGCCGTGTGAATCATTTTATCACAGGATTCAAAACTTTATTCCACTGATAAATAAATTAAGGACGAAACTTCAATTATGAGAATCACTGTATCCCAGGGTTCTCTTGTACTCTCAATTAAGCACGAACGTTCAATTATGAGAATCACTGTATCCCAGGGTTCTCTTGTTCAAAGTTAATCTATCTATATATATATTGTATCTATATATCTGCTTAAATGTGGTCTGCCAAATATATCGGCGACACAAAACTATAATGATTAAACAAATCTATCTATCTATATATATCTATCTATATTGTATTTATATACATGTATTTGCTTATGTAGTCTGCCAAATATATCGGCGACACAAAACTATAATGGTTTAACGGTAAAATATATCTTGATTCATGAACAGTTAAGTGTATCTTTATGAACAATTTGAATTGATCTATCTACTGTCATTGTAAATACATTTGCTTATTAAATGCCATGGCCTTTCCTGCCAAACTTTCTGTTTCAGTTATTTATGCATCTTGAATAAGTAAATTTTGGCATTAAGCCGAAAATTGATTTATTCAAGGGTTACTTCAAGCCTATGGTTATCAGGTACAGTTACGGGTATATTTACTTTGTTTTAATCGTTTCTTTTGTGAGTGCATATTTGTGACGTCATGTATTACGTACTTCCTTACGCAGTTTAGAAATCGATAAGCGAGGACGTGTTTATTTTCCATAACAAATCACAAACCCTCCCACCCACAACCTTTTAATAATTGTTTTATTGTATGAATGCTTGAATCGTGTTGCTGGTTTTCGTTTTTCTTTATAATTTCAGCATCCTGTTTCTCAACCTAAAGACGTTGTTGGGTATCGAAAGACTGAGGACTTTATAGACCTATATGTAGAGAAAACAAGAAACGAGCATGGTGTTTGTGATCAACTAGTTTATTACTCGAGAGATTCGACATGGATATTGTAAATGTTATTAGAATTGTTACTTGACGTCAAAAGATTACAAAAGCCTACTTCGCGCCGTGTGAATCATTTTATCACAGGATTCAAAACTTTATTCCACTGATAAATAAATTAAGGACGAAACTTCAATTATGAGAATCACTGTATCCCAGGGTTCTCTTGTACTCTCAATTAAGCACGAACGTTCAATTATGAGAATCACTGTATCCCAGGGTTCTCTTGTTCAAAGTTAATCTATCTATATATATATTGTATCTATATATCTGCTTAAATGTGGTCTGCCAAATATATCGGCGACACAAAACTATAATGATTAAACAAATCTATCTATCTATATATATCTATCTATATTGTATTTATATACATGTATTTGCTTATGTAGTCTGCCAAATATATCGGCGACACAAAACTATAATGGTTTAACGGTAAAATATATCTTGATTCATGAACAGTTAAGTGTATCTTTATGAACAATTTGAATTGATCTATCTACTGTCATTGTAAATACATTTGCTTATTAAATGCCATGGCCTTTCCTGCCAAACTTTCTGTTTCAGTTATTTATGCATCTTGAATAATTAAAAATCAAAATTTGTAACAAGTATTATCAGGTGCTTAATTTTTATTCCTCGCTAATTCAAATATTTGTAAAATTGGAACCAGAAATTCCATCTGCAAACAGAGGAACAATCATCTTCCATATCCGCCCTAGCTAACTATTGACATCTTATAATATGATAACGTGCACCTGTATTGTCAACTTGGTTTAGGTATTTATTTGCTGTTTTTGCATCACTGTCAGGTAACAAAGTCTGAAGAAGGCTTGTAAAACCCTTTTAAGCAAAATAACAGCCACTTTACACATGTAGACAGCCTGTTGTCCTCTAAGTTATCTTTTTTCAAAAATGGTGCGCCTTAGTAGGTTGCTGGTGAACATTTTTACGTTTCTGAGCAGTTTTGTAACAAAGAAAACATACCCGTAACTCAAACAACTGACTAACGCTCGATATTGTGCTATAAAAACAGCCATGAATATTGCTTTTCCTCTCAAAGGAAGAGAGGTATCAATGGGTTAGTCTAAAATCAAAAGTCCAAGAGGGCGCAGAGATAGAATTAGTTAACGCGAACGACAAAGCATAAAAACGCACAAAACAATTTAGTATCTATCAACACAAGGAAACCCAAGTCGTAACGAGAGTGAATTCAGCTGCTTCCGAAGGGTTTAGAAGTTCGTGATTTTTTAACCCGATGCCAGTTCTCCGTTTCAATTCCCACAAAGGAGGCAAAACAAAACAGCACATTACAATAGAAGATAATGAGGTGTGGAATAAGTGTAGGCGACACAACCTACAATATAAACAACAATTTAAAAAGTCCACAATGGAAATAAAAACAAGCATCTGTACTCATCTGAAAGACCAAAATCCAATACTTGTATTTGAGCACATGTTGAGAGCACATGATGTCTTCTGTCAAATTTGTAATGTGAGAACTTCAATCGAAGAGTTACATAATCTGTAAATTTGATAACAAGCATACAAAATAATACCCTACAACATTGTACAAGTTCAAACTCCTTACAGTTCCAGTTCCCCGTCCCTCGGTCCGTACACTAATCACTGCTCCGGGCTTTCCGGACTTCCTTTTTTATGACCTCTTATGACCCGCCTGTTACCTATTGTGACCCAGTTATCTTAATTACAAACCATGACAAGAACTCACTATACCAAAATGCAATTCACAACCACGTTGCTTATTATAGCCTCATTACACTTAGTATTATTCACCTTAAGACACCAGTTTTACAACAAATCCAATTTATTTTGCTTAGTAAAAAAAATATGTGCCTTAAAGTTGGTATTTTAAAACTAAGTGAGAACAAATTTAACAGCTCATTGATATTAAAATTTTCGACAAGAATCTAGTCGAATACATGATACCGGTAGTATCCAGCAGTGGGGATTTTCCGGTAATACTTTCAGTTGGCGTACTGCGAAGGAGTACATTACCAGTATGTCATTTTCTTTATCAGATCGATGACCTAGCTACAGGATGGTCAATTATCATTTTTTTGATCAAATGTTTTATCATTTAACATATTTATTTATTCTGAATTGTGTGTATGTTGTGTGTGTGTGTTAGTGTTTATATCGCCCTTTATCGACGCACCTGGGCCATGAGTGCCATCAGTTTTAATAGTAGATGAAACTGGCGTACTTGTACCCGGAAAAAACCACCGACCTTGGACAAGTAACTGACAAACCTCTTTCAACATACAGTTGTGGGAGCCCCTTTTGTAAATTACAGACGGGGCTTTATCCTCGATTGAGAAACAAGCTTAATGCTTATGTGAATCGCTCTCCAGCTAGCAGTTTGCAAGTTTGGTCTTTGCAGCGGCCCCCATTGAGCCTACTTTTATCGAACTCCACAAAGGGGTCTTTAACCTGCATGGGGTATTGCTCTCCACATACATGGGACAACGTTTTTTTTTTTCATTCTTTGAGACAATCATCGCAAGTGGTGTCAAAAGAGAGTCGGAAATGCAACCGGGCCATCGGAAGGGATATATTCAAGGGGAGGCATTTCGACGGGTGTTTTTGTAACATTACAATGAAACAGAAGTGCGGAATGATTTTTTATGTTCGATATACTCTTAGAGCAATTATAATTTAGTAGATAAAATGAAGTTTGCCGCTAAATAGCATAGTACCACCTGAAATCAATTAAAACACAGATCCGGAGACTTTATTGGGAATGTAGCCATCCTGAAAACGAAGTTCGTAAATATTTGTTACTATCAATACTACGGTTAGACTCTCCGAATAACTTTTACTTACATAACAGACATCTCCAGCTTTCATCTGGGTGAGAACGTTGCACGAAGCAGGGTAAAGCCGATGTTCATAGAAAAAATGATTATTCCAAGCACAATTGCTGGGCCAACATGTCCATTTTTCACAATGTCAAATTGACTGCTTTTCTTATTATCATTATGAATGTTGGGGAGTTAGTGTGATTTGCAGTTACCCGCGTTCAGAAGAGGTTCTATTAATGTTCAGGAGAAAGGAACACATGGTATGTTAAAACAGGATACGACAAATCATGATTATTCTAAAATTGACTTTATGATTTTTCAGAAATACATTTTATTTATACAAATCAAATTTAAAACAAAGTACCGGGCAATACACTTTGCTAAGCCTGACGCGCGTTTCGTCTATTCAAGGCTCACTAAAAGCTTACCCAAAAATTGAAAATGCCGAACACTACATTACAGAAAGAGCATATAACTATAAACCAACAAAATATGCCATCTCAAAACCAAATTATTTTTTATAAAAACTCAGCCTATGTTGAAGAAGGAATTAAGAATCTTAGAGTTTTAATATCTTTGTTTACACAGTGCAATGTATTACACATTAAAATTTCAACAAAATGCTATGATTTTATTAGGAAAGTAACCATCCCGAAAACGAAGTTCTGGAGTTGGAGGTGCTATCAATACTACCAGAAGGAGTTGACGTAGAGCTCGTTCTGACGTAACAGACATCACCAGCGTTCATCTGAATAATGACGGTACATGACGCAGGGTGAGGTTGATATAAACTATTGATATATGTAACGCGGGTAGTCGTGGAGCCAACCACATATGCATTTTTCACAATTTCAATTGGAATATATGCACTTTGATAAGGCGTTATCGTACATGAAAAAACATAAAATCCAGCCTGTTGTGCGGTGTATATTCCTGTGTATATGTTATAATGTCCACCTGTGTTGGTTAATGCATAGTTGAATATTATAGTATGGCGAGGTCCAGGAGTATTTTCTCTTCCGTTTAAGTAAGCATAAAAAGACGCTGACGCTGCACGTACTTGTCGCTTTTCAGGAAGTAAATCTGAAAATACATTTTTGTTAATGACAGAGTTAATTTTATAAACAAACGTAAAAAAACGCATGCAGTCTTCAATATTTTCTGTTTTTTTCATTGGAACAGTAACAGAAATGCCATCGCTTAATATGAGAAAGACATTGCCTTAAAAGCTTGCGTAGACACAGGCACTTGGAGCATGGATTTCATATATGACCCCCCCTTTTTTTTCTAATACTCTTAACAAAATAAAATTTCGATAAACATGATTTAATTAGTCTTTTCTTGTCATTTCTAAACATACTATGTCAAAATATTGCTGTTTTATACTATCCAAAATTTTAACCCACTGGTATACATAAAGCGTTATGTATACCAGTGGGTTAAAATTTTGGATAGTATAAAACAGCAATATTTTGACATAGTATGTTTAGAAATGACAAGAAAAGACTAATTAAATCATGTTTATCGAAATTTTATTTTGTTAAGGGTATTAGAAAAAAAAGGGGGGGTCATATATGAAATCCATGCTCCAAGTGCCTGTGTGCGTAGATACAAAAATATAATCTATTCCATTGATAATTTCGAATAATGCCTGGGACGATGTATTACTATTTCCTGCAATTTTTCAGCACGCGCAGACATTTTCGAAAACTTCCGAAAATCGAATGTTTCCGGTGACAGAACGATTTTTCTTCCATAGTATTTTGAGTCTCGTGCAATTTGGCATACTTCCTACATTAAGAGCTCGCTACGCTCGCATATAAAAGACCGAAATGAAAAAGAACATTGTCTGCATAGTGAAAAAGAAGGTCTAAGGTGTAGAATAAGTGTAAGCGATGCAATCTACACATAACATAGGAAATGTTTTAATATTTAATGGACCATCTGACAGCACCCATCAGTATGTCCAGTGATAGCTTTTGGTCGTTTTGCAGTTGGTCCAAGATTAAAAAAAAATATCCTAAAAAACTCAAGACGACGAAAACAAGCATAAGCTTTGACAAAGATTTCTTACTTAGGACAAGCACATTAAAAGTCCAGTTTGTAGTTTGCGAGTTTGGCCTTTGTAACGGCCCCTATTGAGCATAATCAAAGGGGTCATTAAATTGCATCGGAAATTGTTCTACATGACGGGACAACAATTTCGTCCCTCCCGAACGACTATCCTCATTTCTTGAGACTATCCTTGCAAATAGGACAAGAGAGAGTCGGAAAACTTATTCATGAAATATTTACCCCGGATGAGGATCGAACCAAGAACCTTTATTTCAGTAGTCCGACGTGATCGACTCTCTGTGTTTAAGTTAATTTATTCTTACCTCGTTTTAGATTTTCTGGAATATATTCACACTCACAATAACCATGTTCCAAGTTTTCAGCTTCTTCTAAAACTTCATTTATTTGTTCGCGTTGTTTAACAATAAAGTTCTGTAGTTCACCGACAACCGACTGCGTAGCTTTGTTCTCATTTTGTAACTGAATAATGAAATTTGTAATTGCCTTAACATTATTAACCGTATTCACATTGAGTTCAGTTGCATTGCTAATATCTTCTGAAACAGGTTCACATGAGCAAAATGGTAAAATCGTAAAAAAGAATGGGATAATAATCATAGAAAACATGACAGTATTCTATCTGCAAGGTTGGAAAAATCTCGTGCACTAGATTATGTAACACAACACCAGTTTGTTCCCATGGACTTCAAAGATCGAGACTAAAGTATTGACATCAGCTGAGGGTTTATGCATTCTTGTTCATAAACTTATCTGTTTCTATCTTTGAAGAAGATTACCGATTTGGCTAGTTGCAAATCGGCAATGTTCCTTTTCGACATATCTAGATCTGGTTATTTTACTGTTATGCTTTCAATAGTTTTCATTATATATATTAAACTGAATAAAGTATTTGTCATTAGGTTTTAATTTGATAGGCTGATTGGGGGCCTACTTGTTCAGCTGATCACATTTATGTAGTAATTTACTTATGCCTTTAAATGTTGTGACTGGAGTGTTTCAACATAGAAACATTTTTTTACAAATGAAACGCGTCACTAGTTGTATACTTTATTGCAAAAATGTGGGATTTTGAACTGGCTTTTTTCAAGCATAAGATCAATAGCCACTGTTAGTCAACTAGAGATCCCAGGATTAAAAATATGTTTCAAACAACAAGTAAAACATTCGTTTCCTTGTTGCTCACTTGTGGCGATATGCTCGTTGTTGTTTTACTTCCTACCTAGAACTTTCTGAATAAAATACTTATACATCTTGTTGTTTGTATTTCAAAACAGCCGGTGAATAGAAAAATCATTTGAAATGGTAGACAAAGTTTAAATTTATTACGCCAACAAAAATCCAGCAAATGATGACCTTGACGTCGAACTGCTATGAATATTACCAGAAGGCGTGGAAGAAGTACTGGTTCGCAAATAACAAACATCCCCTGCATTTAACTGAACGACAGTCGTACTTGATGCCGGGGTTGTGTAACTAGAATAAGCTCTGTTGTACGATGATCCAACAACAGCTGCATTCTTGATGAGTTCTACGGGCATATAGGCACTTGTACCGGGTGTTATTGAATAGGAAAAGGCATAGTATCCACTTTTTGGCGCAGTAAAGATCCCAGTGTATATATTATAATTGCTGCCTAAATTCGTGACGGCATAATCAAAAATCAAGGTATGATGCGGTCCAGGAGAAGTCTCATCTTTTGTCATGTAGGCGTAAAATGCTGATGTTGTTGCTGTTGTTTTCAATTGTCTTCTTCCTAAAGATCATTAAAAATGTTGACATTACCTGAAAATTAATTTTTTCGTCCTTGATGGGAATACTAAGTGCATGTATTAGGTTTCCTGAAACAATGATGTAAATCAAACTTCATTACTATCGGTTTTTTGAAAGTCCTTTTTAACAAATGCCATTGGCTTGCAGCAATGCTATATAAAGTGTTTAGGTGTTGTTTACGGTTTTCGAGATATAAAGATTTTTGTTTTAAATCAATAAAGGGGTAATAACTCTTACATGAATTGCCGGATCTGCATGGAAATTTCAAGACAGACAGAACTTGACGTGCTGATTACTTCCACCCTTGCAAGAATTTCAAATTTGACAAAAGACGAGATTTACTCATATGTTCTATTTCAGCCTTGGCGGCCATCTTTTGTACGAATCAAAAATCCTTTCGATAGTTTTATACCACCAATGGTAATAACATCTGTACACATTTTGCAATGGGACTTATGGTGTCATAGAAGTTATCTTAGAAAAAATCAACGGACGGACGGACAACGGACAGACGGTCAAACACAAAGTTGTAGAAAAGCTCAGCTCAGTTGAAAAAGACTAACTTTTAGCTTTTTATAGTAGCTGATTATGATAAAATGCAAACTTACCATGCCCAACAGATCCCGAATCATTTCGAGAAACACACTGTTCATGTTTCACATTGTCTAATTTGATTATAGCTTCATCCAGCTTATCTTGTTGCACAGAAATTAGTGTTTGTAAGTTCTGAACAGTTTTCCTTGTTTCGACATTTTCATCATTCAGTTTCAGAACGAATTGTTTTAACGTTTCAATGTCATTGTTTTTCACTAAATTCACAGATGTGGGATTACACTTCACATCCAACAAAACAACGAAGAACACAAACAGAAATATCGGATTAAGCATTATGCATTTCTCTATAGTATAACAAAATTTGGGTCTGATTGTTATCTTTAACCTTAACATATTTAAAGATCCGTGACATCTGCAGGTTTCACTGTGTGTATTTGGTGCAATTGATATGGTTTTATAAAGCTTTGTGGTATGGCTACCTGATGGTTCTGTTGTATAATTTTTAACAAAATAGTTTCAAGTGAAAAATGTAATTCTGCGATAGTATTTGTTTTATATCTACAGATTTGTGCTTTGAAGTTCTTTTTAACACCAAATGAATAGGCAGTGTATCTAGTAACCACTTATAAGTGAAAGTCTGTCGTCTGTTCCACTTACCGAAAAGAGAAAGAAAAAGTGATTCCTTATTTTAAAATTAGTTAACCGAATTCATGCTGTTTGAGAGTAACACAATAACTGATAATAACTACAGACTTTGTTGCAGTCAATGTTAACCATATTTTCTGTGTTTCCCGATTCCTACAAAGAAGCTTAGATAAAACAACCACTTCTAAAAGATCTGAATCTATTAACACTAACATATTATATCATTCTAAATATTCTAAATATGGGTTTTGTTTCTTGCGAAAAAAGGTTAAAACTGCTAGCTACCATTGTGAATACTTAAATTTGCACTGCTTGATGGTGTACTTTTTTACTTATTTTACATCCCATAAAATTAAGGTCTAAACCAAGCATGTCATTGACAATTTTAAGTCAGCGAAATACGAATAAATGAGATTGATCAAATGATTTGATTTGATTCCGTTATTCCTATTATAGGCTCTGCCTAGTTGTACTCAAGCCCTTTGAACTTTTTGACAATGTTCTTGGTTTATCTTTAAAAATGAAAAAAAAATACTTCGTACCATTTTCACCTTTTTTGGCAAAACAGTGTAATTTTCTTTTTTTACTATTTGTTCATCTTCTTCTGTTGTTTATCAGCAAAGGAGAACTCCATGCCGTGTCATTAAGTGCAAGTGCTGCCCATGGCTCGGAAAAAGTCTATTTAAAAGTCTATTAAAAGATATAAAGGTGTACAGTGCAGGGAAAAATGACTGTGGTCTACGGCATAGGTGTGGCTCTGGTCTCAGGGTGCAAGTGAGACTAGAAATGCTCCTTGAAGCTGATGGTGTCTTGATCACATATTTTATTGGTTGTTTGTAGTTGTAGTTATTTTTACTCATTCGTTGAAAAAAAGCACTAATCAACTAAACCAAGAAAAGACAATACCATATATTAAGCTTACAATGTAGTAGAGGTTGCGTCGCTTACACTAATTTCACACCTTATTAGCTTCAATTTCAAATATGGATTAAACTAAGATTACTTATAATAAATCAATCGTTTGTGTTCTACGATTTGGAAATACATTTTGGGATTCTGGAAAAAATAATTACAAATATATTTTTTTCAAAATCATAAACATTTATTAAGGTAACAACCATCCAGTAAATGATGACCTGGACTCCGTCCCACTGTTGATATGACCAGACGGGCTTGTCGTTTCACTGGTTCGCAGAGAGCAAACGTCACCAGCATTCAAATGCACGAAAACAGTACTGGAAGCCGGTGATGTGTAGCCTCCATACGCCCTGTTGTAAGAAGACCCGACTACTGCTGTGTTTTTGATAAGTTCTACGGGTACAATAGCATAGGTGTCGGGGGTTATGGTGTAGGAAAATACATAGAAGCCAGTCTTTGGTGCAGTAAAGATGCCAGTGTATGGGTTATAGTGTCTTCCTAAGTTGATTACTGCGTGGTCAAAGATTAACGTGTGATGTGGTCCTGGAGATGTCTCTTGTTTGGTCATGTAGGCATAGAATGCTGTATTATTAGAGGTCGTCAATTGTCTTCTTTGCAATAGTTCTTAAAAGAAAAATATTGGCTCATTCGTTTTACAACCAAACAATCAAAAGTGTTTGAAAACAGGGCTTTATTTTTTCAGACCAGTAATTTTGTTATCATCCCATTAATTTCAACGTGCTCCTAAAATTAATTCTCTGCCCCTATCAAATGCTTCTTCTCTTCTGTGGTCTTATTTCTCTTAAATATTTTATAATCATATCTTTTTATACTTTTTATGCCATATACCGAACATTTTTTTTTTCTTCAATATTTATCACGACCAAAAATAATGGTCTCATTAAAAAAAAAAACAATTTGCATTTGCAGGAAACTAACGTTAACTTATATTTTCAGCGACAAAATTCAGCATTGCAAAATTGCACATTAAATTGTTTCCTACGGCTTGCTTAACAATATCCAAAAAGTGCAGGCTTAGGCGACTGTGCGTTACTTCTATGCAACTTTTTCCGGTTGTCGTTATCAGGAAGAAGCCATTTCTTGACTGCAAAATTACTTACCTTTTTGGGTTTTTTTTATAAAGCTTTTTTCTAATATTTCTAGAACTAAATGCATAGTCGTGTACAGTGAAATCTACTGTGCATATCTCATTCCTCACTCACCTTTTTGAACATATTCCGAGCTATTTTTACAATCACATTGTTTGTGTTTCGTATTGTCTAATCTTGATAGAGCGTCGTCTAGTTTTGATTGTAAATTTTGAACAATATTCCTTGTTTGAACATTTTCATTATTTAATTTAAAAACTAACTCCTTTAGTGTCTCAACGTCTTTTACTAAATCAACGACAGAAGGATTACAATTTGCACAACCGAAAATTAAGATAAACACACAGAACAATATAGCTTTAGCAATCATCCTTCTTCTGATAACTTCCTGATTGTTATCGGTCAATCAGGACATTTTCGTGACATCTGTAAGGGTCAAAAATCTGTTTACCTCAACTGGTCTTATCTTGCACTTTGTTGGAACTGTGATACAATGAACATGAAATAATGATGATGTGGAGGAAATGGGGACACAAGGCCATTCGGGTAGGAGAGTTTTGACTGCCACTGGAAAAGGGAGTGATGGGTAAGGACGGACAATTTAGCCTCCTGCATGTGGATCCTACGGGTCCTACTCTTACCAAGACCTGCAGCAAGGTTCTTTAACGTGCGAGAAACGTGACATTTTCCCAACGAGGTGCGCCACTATGGTTTGCGGTCAGGTTTTCCGTATTATAGCCTGACGACCCTGACATTCATTAAGACAGGGCTGCCCCATTCAACCACCCAATCGCTTTGTGGGCAAAGCGGCCTGACCCGATGTCAGGTCTCTGAGCGTTCTTTAGTAGACTTCTACCGACAAGCTTAGCGCTGCTGCGGGCCTATTCCCGACCGGAACCCGCACGGGTTAAAAATAAAGAAAATCTTACATGGAAAGCCCAACAACAAAAACATCAGGGAGATTAACAGGAAAGGGAATTAAAATGAATATGATAAAATACACTTGTAATTTAAAAAAAAAAGGAATTTAAACGTCCCTATCGGTGCCCAAGAGGCGAAAAGGCCCACAGCAGAGACTAGCTAGTCGTAAAAGGCGACTGAGAGTCTTTGGATTCTGATAGCGGGTCAGTGCTTAGCCAACAGAGCGACCAAGTGTGTTCCCTAAGTGGCTGAATAGGGTGACCCCCGTCTGTGGGAGTTGTCAGGTCTATAGCACGGATATTTTGACCGCCTACCATAGTGGGCCAACGTGTGTGGAGAGTGCCACGCTTCATGCACGTAAAAGATCCCTTCGTGGACCGCCAAGTAGTGCACCATATGGACTACATCTTCCGTTCCCTACCCACCTCTCCCCTTTTACCTGTGGTTCTACATAATTTTCTGTTTCCTTTGTTTCCCACCCCACCCCCAAATTTCTCATCATCATCATCATCATCATCATCATCATCATCATCATTTCATGTTCATTTTATCGATTTTTTTCATGTCCATCGCCTTCAAATAACATATACATGTATAGTGTTGCGAGGTTAAACGCCAACTCACTCATTCACAGAAATTTAAACAGCAAATTAAGGCCCTTATTATCACTATCTCTAAAACAAAAGAGTCGATAGCGGAGCGGGATAATAAAAGGAATAATTCGCGATTAATACACATCAGTGATGTCTACATAGTCAAACATTTAAGAAATATGCTGGAGACCTATTCACCGACGACAAGATTAACGACTGTTTGTCTAATATGGGCTCTTGCATCGTCGCCAGGTCTGCGTGGGAGGAAAGCCAAATATTCCAATCCTAAAAATCGGTAAAACCCACGAGCAACGGTAGGTGCATGAAAACCTTGATACTTGTGGGGCTCTAACACACAGATATCATGGATATGTCGACCTGTGATCTAAAGTCCAGCGCCTTACCACTCCGCCACCGCGCTGCCTGTAGATCTTGATATAAAGCATGAGAAGTGGGATGGGACACTTAATCATGTTAATAGGATTACGAAAGAAATCGGCTTCAAGCGGTTCAAGAAAATTCAGACAATTTAGCCTATTGTACAATATCTGAGAGTCCTACGCATACCGAAACCTAAAGCAGTAGTGTTCTTTGACGTGCGAGGAATAAGATATTATGACAACAACGGTAAAATGATCTAAAGGTTAACGCATTTTACTATCAGTCGTTCATACTTATCTCGAAGTAGAAATTTCACTTTATTTTATTTGAACAATATTAAAGATAAAAGATAAAAGAAAATATTGAAAGAATAAACATTTGCATTTGTAGTTACATTGTAGTTTGCATTACAAATGTATTTTTTTCTCTCAGAAAAATAGATATAATTAAAACTATAAACAAGGAAATGTGTCAAGATGACACTGATGCCCCGCTGGCAAATAAAATAAATCTGTTATTTTTACCAAATTTGTCAAGTCCAAGGGCCCTAATTTGGGTCAAAATCAGTGGACCGAAACGAAACTCGAACTTGACCTGTAACTCATCATGGTAGACTCACATACCAAAAATCTTTTGAATATATGCAAGTGTAACAGTGCTAAAATTCATATTTTTATCTTTTGGACATTTCTCTGTTTAAAATGAACTTAATTGAAATTTCATATTGTTGGATTGTTTATTTTAATTCTATTCTAGACTTGTTTTTAATCCTTTTCATGCTAATTCTGTATTGTTCATTTTAATCTTTTACCCGTCAAAAAATCAAAGTGACATTTAGCTAATTTGCCATTCATTCATATTTTTGAGCTGATTTGATTGATCCATAACTCTTAATTATACAAGTACTCATATAGGGTTTTAATTACATAAGATTAAATAGAAAGGTATAAAGTTTAAGACAGAAAATTCGGTGGACAGTAAGTTTTTGGATTCAGTATTCTGACTGAAGTGACCATAGCTGAAAATTGGAGTCAAACTTATTGACGTTTTCCATAATCGTACTGTAATTGTGATATTTGTACATTTTGTTATACTGTTGTTATATTTGGGACTTTGCCATAATACAAGTTGAAATTCAGCTGTGTTTTATTCAACGAAAGTTGCAATAGTAATAATTGACTATACATAGGTTCTCACGGTCGGCCCAAACCTCTGTCACACAAGGATGTGGAAAAAAAGTGCGGAAAACTTTTTTTTTACAAAATTTGCTAAGTTCAAGGGCCGTAATTTAGGTCAAAATCAGTGGACCGGAACGAAACTCGAACTTGACCTGTAAGTCATCATGGTAGACTCACATACCAAAAATCTTTTGAATATATGAAAGGATGTCGAAAAAAAGTGCGAAAAACTAAAGTGTGACGGACGGACGGACGGACGGACGGAGGACGGACGGAAGGACGGACAGACGAACGGACCGAAAAACTATATGCCCCCCAAAAGAGTTGGCGGGGCATAAAAAGATATTGTCTGCCACCGGTGTGGAATATTTTGGGAAGTGTGATTTGCAATTAATGATTTATACTTTTTTGGAGCTTTAAAAGAAATATCCTTACTATAAATAAATGTAATAAAATTACTGAAATTGGGGGATCCAATGTCCGAGAGAAAAGACAATCAGTGGAATTGATGGTCGCAATGGTCCTGACTTGATACAGGTATTTCAAAAAATGGATTAAACCAGGTTTTATTGCTCCAAACCTCCATTAAGTTGAACTTCATATACATGTAGTGAAAATTCGAACAAATCTCTTGTTCTCCCCAAGTATATTATGGGACTAGGTTAAATGTGGAGGTATTTTAATAGGAAATACAATCATATATGATAACGTTTCTGAAAGGTCAAGAAACGTCAAATAGTTTTAGAAATCTTCTGATGCCTTTGTGCATGTTGCGGTTAAATCTCTTACATTGATCATTTTTTCGGTTAAATCTATCTTAATACATGAATTATCCTTTAGAAATCAGAAGGATAGAAAAAGTTTCCGTATGTATGGGGAAAGCAATACTTCATCACGGCTGTCATTGGGCATCGCCATGCAGTTTATGCCTCGTGAATGAATCGATAACGGCGGCAAAGTATAGAAAGGAGGAGGAAACGGACTCGTGATGGGGCAGTTTCCATAATTTTCTAGAAATAGAACAAATTTTAAGAAAATAAAACTGTCTTACAAAATGAAAACTATTATTCTGTCCTATGCAAAAACAATTATTTCAAAAAGTTCAATCGATTTTTAGAAAATACTTAAGGCGATACTGCACCCATTACTGTTAAGGGTTAATCAAAGTACCGTTGGTACTGACAACTCGGAAGTCAGAATGTTTTCTTTTATAATGGAACTTTATATCCAATGGATGAAGAATGTTTGTCACCATATAACATGGTTTAACCCACCATTTTTTCTTTAAATGACTCAACTAGGCAGCGTACCATATTTCATATCTTGAAAATATTTTAAGGATTTCTTGTAGCATGTCTTTGAGTTGCATAAATTTGTTTATTTCTGCTGGGTATTCTGTTGCAAATAAATGCGACACATTTTAGTTTCTATTGAATGCTGATTTCAAGGATGGAGATTTCGTTAATCTGGTGTTTGATAAAACAGTTCCTGTTTTGTGGGGCTTTGTCTTATGTTGCACATTTAATCTATATCTTTTTTTATACTTAATTTTGGAAAGCATTTCCTGTTTTGTGTATTTGGACAAGGCTGATTATTTATTATATAACCCTTGTGTGCAGTTCATATTATGGTATTGGAGTAAAAAATTAGCTTTATAATTATGTACTCTGGTAAATCAATGATTTGTTGCAACAGATACAACTATAAGTGTTATACTTCTTCAATTCCAAGTTCTATGGAATTCTGTTTTGTTGTTCTTGGTATTTTGGTAAATTTAATTGTGTCCCATATTTGTGGCTAATGAATACATGGTAATTTATGCACGATTTCATATGATGAACTTCTTGCATACCAAGTTTCGTTAAATTTTGTTCAGATGTTTAAGGGTTGTGTTGACTAACTTGACTAACAGATGGGGACAGCCTTATCACCATTTGTACATGTATATCAGGATTTCAGTTTAATGGGTGATTATTCAAACTATAATTTGCAGATGGAATCCTGGTAGAAAGCACAACATATGATGTACTTTTTAGAAATATCCGTTTACTTGTTCATGAACTATTATCAGGGTTTTCAACATAAATATTGGGTCAACAGTCCGACAAAACTTTGCTTTTCTAGATTTTTTGGTAACATGCATATCTATATATGGTGTAGTTCTTGCCCGCCATGTTTTGTTTGTGTTCAGTAGTATAAGTGGAGTTTCATTTATAGCTTTAAATTATATGTTTAATTTTCAATATTGTCTAAACCCCTACATGTATATTCTTCTTACCCCAGACATTGTTAGATAAATTTAGTAATAATTTTCTTCCCCTGTTTGGTATTTTTGGTTTTATTGTTTTATGCTCATCATAATTATATTATGTTTGGCATTTTCAATTTTTTTGGTAGAGCGCCTCTGATGAGTCTTGGTGCGTCAGGCGGAGCAATATTTATTGTCTGGAACTTTGTCATTTTTATAATAACAAAGTGATGTGTAGGACTGATTGATGGACCAGAGACATAAAGCTCTGCAACTTTTTTGTGTGGGAAATAGATTGATATAACAAAACAAGTTATCTTTTATTATTACTTTTGTAGGATAACTAACATTTTTACAGACATAATATTCTTATAGCAGCAATTATGTTTGAAAATATGCATTTTCTATTGAACACATACTTGGTATTTTGGACAATATTTTTAGACATTAATACCATTTCAATGGTAGCATGTTTATTATTGTTCAATAATTAGTTAAAGTAATCTTTATGATATTACATAGCAATCATCATATCAATATTACATATTGATTCACTAAAATGCATCAAAAATGTCACCAACATGTTATATGTACAAAGAAAATGGGTACAATGATAAAAATAACCCTATTGGACTTATATGTAAATATTATTTAACCCAATGTTTTGTTTTTAATAAACAATTACTAGTGATTTTTTAAATGATAGGGGGCATAACCTGCCTCTAAATAATCTTAATTGGTCAAATGTCATTTCATTGACAAGGTTACATTCATAATTGAAACTTATAACATATATTGAAATACATGTAGACAATCTTTAACATGTCAAATAGTATAATCATTGCTTATGATATTTGTCAGTCAATCTATTTACATTGGATAACTTGTAATATATATCTATTGTAAACAGCTGAGGAATAAGATGCTTGTACTATGATGAATTGAAAGGATAATTTATAAAATACTTTGTTACAGTGAATTGAGTAAATATGCATGCCACAAAATCTTATTAAATACATGAAATAAAAAAAAACTTATGGAGCATTTACAGCTTTCAACTTTTGTTAGTCTTTTATCATTTTTTATAGACTTCATTTGGCAAATAAATTGGAACTATGTGATTTTATTCTTTCTTGCACTTGAGCTGTTACACATGGTATGTTGCATTGACACTTGCATGTGTTTTCTTTTTCTTTGTGTGTCTAGTCAACTATTATACTTGTATGTCCAATATGGGTCCAGACAAAGCTTTCTTCATTAATGTATTGTTCTGCTCTGTATTTGCCTTGATGTTTATGAAGATATGATGTTGTGTGGATCCTTCATCAATAGAAAATATATAGAGTAACAAACAAAAAAAGTTCTTATATCACATTTATTTTTTAATATTTCACTTGATATTAAATTCACCACTGAACTCATTCTTTTACACAACATATTAATTCATGATTTTTACTCAATCTTTTTCACATCATCCTAGGATGTTTATATATTTTGTAGCTGCTCAAAACAAATTTTCATAATTTCTATAGACTTTTGGACTCCTTAGTTAGAAGAATAAAGCTCTCTGTAAAGGTAAACACTATTTTGATGCAAGATATATCCAGTTTCAGTGAGAATTATATATGCACAGTCAGCATTTATCCATATCTTGAAATTGCAGATGCTGATGACTTTTATCAACTTTTAGCTTTATATGGCTCTTTGTCTGAAAGAAAAAAAAAACATTTATACTTAACTTGCTAATACACACACATATTAAACATACAATGTAGGACACAATTCACATATAAATCCACATTTAAATTGATATTTTGCAAATAAATAATGTTATAAAAATAAACATCAGCTTACAATGGGTGTAGGTAATCATCGAGTTCGAGTTCGAGTCAGAGTTCGAGTTAAAGTTCAAGTTATGACTCGAGTTCGAGTTAAAGTTCAAGTTAGAGTTCGAGTTAAGATTTTCAGCTAACTCGAAACAGTGATTTTCATGGCAATAATCGAGTTACGACTCGAGTTGGAGTTAGAGTTCGAGTTACAGATCAAGTTAGAGTTCGAGTTACAGATCGAGTTAGAGTAAGAGTTACATGTACAAAACGACTTGTATATTTGTTTTGCACACTTTCTTTAATTTATCATTTATATTTCAACTCTGCTGCATGTGAAAAGGATTCATATTAATAATGCGGTTACAGCGGTTACAGATAAAAACCCGACTACAATGATGGATTTGAAGTAAAAGGAAAAAAAAAATATAATATAGAATGGATATGGTGAGCTGCAAAGTTAGAAAGGGTGTCCGTGTGCCAACAGTGATGAAAATCATCTTTTTAAAGCCGTTGACACCGGAAAATCCAGCATGGGGTTGAGCTGGAATCGAACCCATACTCTGTCATCTATGGCAACTTCGCCTGCACTGTGTCCAGCGCCCTAGACCACTAGACCACCTAGGCTAGATAAAATCTAGCTTTCGGTTGCCTAGTTAAGCCTCCTCGTAGACAATCTAAGGTTGTAACACAGTACACGATGAACATTAGGTGGGTGGGGAGAGAAAGATAGAGAATTGGATCGCAACTGGTATAGTGATATAAGCATATATATGATAAATGGTGTTGCGTACAGCTCTGTAAAGTAATTGGTATAATATAGAATGGATATGGTGAGCTGCAAAGTTAGAAAGGGTGTCCGTGTGCCAACAGTGATGAATATCATCTTTTTAAAGCCGTTGACACCGGAAAATCCAGCATGGGGTTGAGCTGATTTTCCGGTGTCAACGGCTTTAAAAAGATGATTTTCATCACTGTTGGCACACGGACACCCTTTCTAACTTTGCAGCTCACCATATCCATTCTATATTATACCAATTACTTTACAGAGCTGTACGCAACACCATTTATCATATATATGCTTATATCACTATACCAGTTGCGATCCAATTCTCTATCTTTCTCTCCCCACCCACCTAATGTTCATCGTGTACTGTGTTACAACCTTAGATTGTCTACGAGGAGGCTTAACTAGGCAACCGAAAGCTAGATTTTATCTAGCCTAGGTGGTCTAGTGGTCTAGGGCGCTGGACACAGTGCAGGCGAAGTTGCCATAGATGACAGAGTATGGGTTCGATTCCAGCTCAACCCCATGCTGGATTTTCCGGTGTCAACGGCTTTAAAAAGATGATTTTCATCACTGTTGGCACACGGACACCCTTTCTAACTTTGCAGCTCACCATATCCATTCTATATTATACCAATTACTTTACAGAGCTGTACGCAACACCATTTATCATATATATGCTTATATCACTATACCAGTTGCGATCCAATTCTCTATCTTTCTCTCCCCACCCACCTAATGTTCATCGTGTACTGTGTTACAACCTTAGATTGTCTACGAGGAGGCTTAACTAGGCAACCGAAAGCTAGATTTTATCTAGCCTAGGTGGTCTAGTGGTCTAGGGCGCTGGACACAGTGCAGGCGAAGTTGCCATAGATGACAGAGTATGGGTTCGATTCCAGCTCAACCCCATGCTGGATTTTCCGGTGTCAACGGCTTTAAAAAGATGATTTTCATCACTGTTGGCACACGGACACCCTTTCTAACTTTGCAGCTCACCATATCCATTCTATATTATACCAATTACTTTACAGAGCTGTACGCAACACCATTTATCATATATATGAAAAAAAAATATATATGTGAAAAGTTGGGGGCACAGTACAACTCACGGACGGACAGACGGGCAGACAGATGTCTGGACAAGTTCTGGACAAGGTGATTGCAATATAACCCCCTCTCTTACGAGTGGGGGTATAATATTTTTAGACATTCAAAGATTCCGCCGTGTTGGTCCAGTACCGGAAAATATGTATACCAAGTTTTTATTATTTCCCCGCTTGTAAATTGGGCAGGGGATTGCCACATTGGTACATATTTGCTTCTTGTCCAGTCTTTGTGACATTACGTAAATATGTACAACTGACCATATGTTTATTATTAAATGTATTATTGATAAATACTGTCACTCTTCAAATGATAAAGTATATGCCTGCTTTGTTGATTTCCAGAAGGCTTTTGACACTGTTATCCATACTGGTATCAAAATTAAGCTTCTTTCTATTGGCGTTGGTTCACTATTTTACAAAATTATTAAAAGCATGTATGAATTGAGCAAATCTTGTGTAAAATTGTCCAATTCATATGTAACTGATTTTTTTCCAATTAAACTGGGTGTTAAACAAGGTGACAACCTGAGCCCCAATCTGTTCAAACTCTTTATCAATGACCTTCCTGAATATATGAAAAACTCCATTGATCCTATTGTATTAAATAACAATCCTATTAATTGTTTACTTTATGCTGATGATCTGGTTTTATTATCAACCTCAGCAGCAGGATTGCAAACTCGATTAAATAAATTAAAACAATATTGCAATGATTGGTGTTTGACAGTGAACCCTAGCAAAACAAAAATTCTGGTTTTCAACAAAGCAGGAAAGTACATTAACGAAAAACTTACTTATGATGACAATATTGTAGAATGTGTTCAACACTACAAATATCTTGGCTTGCAGTTTAGTGCTTCTGGGACATTCTCTTATGCTCAATCCGAACTTTATAAAAAATCATTAAAAGCTTATTATAAATTACACAAAGATTTATTATCATTAAATCCATCCATTCACACCAGTATTCATGTTTTTGATCATACTATTAAACCAATAATGTTATATGGATGTGAAATTTGGGGAAGTTTTAAAACAAATACAGCAAAATTTAGAAATGGAAATATATCCCTCGATAAAATATACCAAAACTTAAAATGTGAATCACTTCATACTAAATTTTGTAAAAATATTCTTGGAGTTCATAGTAAATCCTCAAACTTTGGCGTATTGTCAGAATTGGGGAGATTTCCACTACAATATGATATTATTAAAGCTATGCTTTTAACTATCTTCATCATTTGAATAATTTAAAGACTTCATTTCCTATTCTCCAAGATGCGTTTGAAACATCTAAAAACCTCTTTTTATCAAAGAAATCATCTTGGTTTGGAGCTATACAAACTCTTTTAGAAAGCATGCCTGAAATAAAAAATCTTTATCCAACAAGTTCATCATTACAGACTTTCAAAAATAAATCAAAAAAACTTTTAAAATCAAAATTTATTGAATCATGGTATAAAAAACTCGAAGAACAAAAGGATGGAAAATTAAGGACTTATATAAAAATGAAATCCAATTATGGACGGGAGAAATATCTTTCAATATTAAATAATTTTGAGCAAAGGAGGAGTCTCACAAAACTTCGCATATCATGTCATCATTTAAAAATTGAAACTGGCAGATACCAGGGTACTCTCCCAGAAGACAGAACCTGCACTCGTTGCTCTTCTGGTGAAGTGGAGGACGAATCTCATTTTTTGTTTGACTGTACAAAGTTAAATGAAGATAGAAATATCCTCTTACAAAAAATAAGCCAACATTGTTCAAATTTTGATAATCTTAACTCAGTTAACAAAATGATTTGGCTCCTGAACTCGGAGGAACATTCAGTGCTTTCGGCAACAGCAAAATTTATTTCGAAAAACATGAACTAACTTGTATGGCTACTTTAAGACTTAAGATAATATTCCTCATTTGTTTTTCAGCATTGGACACGAGGAGGATGTGAGATACATATACTATCCACATACCTTAAGCATCGTCCCTTGGTGCCCTCTGCTGAAAAACAAAACTATTATTTTATTCATCATATTATTAACTTTAAAGATGCATGAAAAATGTATCCGTATTGATCATGCACTTTTTTTTTTCACAGCTATGCTTGTTCTTCTGCAACAGGCACGAGGAGGATGTGAAATTTTCACATACCTTAAGCACCGTCCCTTGGTGCCCGATGCAGTCTGACAATCTGGTGAATTGAATATATTTATTTATTTATTTTAAATCATACAGTTCATGTTAAAGTCTTTCATTTCGTTGGCCGGATTTGCGAGTGCTGGTTCTGTCATCTGCTCTATCATTACTTAAAAAAAAATATTTACATTTCAATTTTATACATTACATTATTGAGTATACATGTACTTGTTTATGTACTGAAATGTTAACATTGTTTTAATCATGACTGTTATATGTAATTGCCCTAATGGGGACCTAATTTGGAAAAAATAAAAATATTGGTATTGGTATTGGTATTGTACTTTTATTGGTTTTTAATCATATCTACACATATAATATTTATAAATGAGTATATTGCAACGCGACAGCCTTAAGCAGTTTAAAAGAAGCAGAGTTACCAATGGGGTATCCGAATGTCAAAAGTCCGAAAGGGCAGAGACAAAACCAGCAAACACCAACAAGTGTTATGTTTGACAACATTCATTTAATTGCGCTAAAGTAAATATCCAACTCGAACTCTAACTCGATCTGTAACTCGAACTCTAACTCAATCTGTAACTCGATTTCTAACTCGAACTCGAGTAGTAACTCGATTATTGCCATGAAAATCACAGTTTCGAGTTAGCTCAAATTTCAACTCGAACTCGAATTATAACTCGAACTCGAATCGTAACTCAAACTTTAACTCGAACTCTAACTCTGACTCGAACTCGATGATTACCTAATGTATTTTTTATCAACAATAATGATCAATAATAGTCTTGCAATTTCATATGTCCTAAAGTTGCAGCAATTCCACTATAATATTATCAATCAATCAATCAGTTTATTGGATAAAGCTCATGAATTAACAATGCAATGTAATCCCCAAAAGACATATATATATATATATATGTAAGACATAAGTATAAAATGTAAATAAGATGAAATAAAACATTTTTGTCCCAATATTTCAAGTTATAATATTGCAACATTTAAGGGCTGCAAATTTAGAATACAAGGAAAACTGAAGTTTCTTTGCTTTTTTTGTAAGATCAAAGATATTTGATGATAGATTTCCATTGCTTCCAAGTTATTACAATTTCTAAACACAGTTTCCTATCAACCAGAAGGTTCATGCAATAAACATGAAACCCAGAAAATGTAAAATCAAAACAAATATAAGGTGACATGTGACCAAATTGGCCATGCTGTTCTTTGAAGATATATCACATTAATCATTGTTAATATTTGTTTAATTGTTTTAAGTAATGAATACCTAACTATTTAGTAGGCAGATATTGCTTTAATTTCTTTAAGTCATATACACATGTACATTGTCATTAAAAATCTAAAAGGTCTTCAGGAGGGGGGTAGCTTTCCATAAAATGGTGAACAGGGATGTGCCAAAGAGTAGGCCATGCCCATAAAAATAACTTTTTTATAATTGGTCCGATTTCAAAATATTTTTTCATTGGATACCTTATGAAAATCCCTGCCCTTTTTTGCAATCTGATTAACAATATTTCTTAGTTTTTTTTTTTAAATTAGGGGTCAAAGGGCAAAAAATGTAAATTGATATATGTACATAAATAAGGCTTTTTGTATGAGATGTTGATGTCAATATACATGTATATGTGTCAAAATGCATTTGAAAGTCCACCACAGGATGTATCATGTCAAAAAGCTTTGTAAGTCCACCATGGGCTTCATGTGACCAAAGCAATAGACTTTCCATATTGGGCCTCCAGCGTACAGGGTTCAACTTGTATCGGTCGTATCATGCAGCGCTTGGTGTAGCTTTTTATTCTATGAGGGCAAACATATCGAAATATTGTACATGATGACAGCTGTACAGAACCTCAGGGCCTGTCCTGCAAGATTTGGTGTGTCTGACAGAATTACTGGCTGATCAGACCGTAATTTTGTATGAACTATCCTGGTATCTCGTTATATCATGGTACGTAGCTCATAGAAACAGTGACGTCACAGTTGAATATTTGGTTTTGAAATGAAAGTAAATACCACGATAACACAGAAGCCATGATATAATGAGAACGGAGTATATTAGTAAATTGCAGACAAAAAATGCTTGGGTCAGACACAATTTTCAGATTCACCGGACCGAATGTCCGCTTTTAAAATTTTTCGATATGTCTGCACTCTTGAGTGAAGACAACAACCGAGCAGCAACATAACCTTGTGTAAGCAATTTTTGATTTAAAATAAATTAGATTCATATTAGACTCTAATATATTTTTACTAAACAGATGGCAGTGTTTTACATTCTATAATAAATACATGTACACAGAGTTCAGCATTGACCTGTAGTAACATATCTATTATTTGTTGTACATGTAGAGGAAAAGAACATAATTGATTGAAGAAAAGAACATAATTGATCATGTTGATAGATTACACATAAAATACAATAGACAACATGGTGATACAATCAATATACATGTACAATGTACAAGATGTTAATGTATGTAATCGTAAATTTAACAAAACTCTTTAAAATAACATAAATGCAAGACTTACTTGTCACGTCAGCTTTTACTTCCGCAAGCCTTGATACATCACAGAACCATACGAGATCATTGGGAGCGAGTTTTACAATAACAAAATCACTATTTCCCTCTGTCGAGACTCCTGGGCATGCATACAAACCGAGATCGTCTGGTTTGAATTCAGTTTCTATAGTTGTTATGTCGATATTTTTTGGTATCAGTCTGACAGATAGATGCCGTCGCCATGTTTGCCGCTTACGACCTTACAAAGCAATCGCTTTTTCTCGTCTGGTCCTATATTTTATTTCTACGAGAGTTAGCGACGTGACAACGAGTTGTAACAGTTTGCCGCGCTTCTTCCATTTCATCTTTTCTTCGACAAGACTCGGAAGCCGAAGACTTCCGAGTAAAAATTAGGCATTTTATTGAGAAAAAAAATTTGTAAAAAGACAATTTGATTTATATTTTATATAGCATAGCAACCACAACAATTTTCAGTAAAAAAATACTGTATCTGCTCTTGAAGAATGCGGCGATTATCAGCGCGTAACCATCAAAAGACAATCCTTAACCCGATTTATTTTAATTTTGTAATATTTTGTTGATAGACCACGTCCTTCTGCCCCCACCATGGACTCTTGTAACATTTTTTTGTTTTTCCGAGAGAAGCATAGGTACCAATGGGGCAGTCCGAAAGGGCAGAGACAAAACCAGTACATACCAACGAGAACAGGACAAAAAACAGACAACATTTTAAACACGGAAACACAAAAACTAGTGAATATTAATTAGCAACGCGAACTCTAGTTGCAACGAGAGTGAGCAGGTCCTGCTTGCTATAGCACATCCGTCGCGTTGCCAACAGTCAATTCAGTGAGTCATATCTGGTTAAGGAAGACAAAACCCTATGCCAAACCAACATCTACACTCATATGAGAGATTGAAATCCCAGCTTACGATGTCTTCCGTATAACTTGAGTGAAGATAATATCTGAGGACCAATACCGGTATAAAGCTTACCGTGCTTCAGTTGTATGCTCTAATATATTTTCGATTACTGGAATATGTGTTGGAAAGACACAGTTTACATATTTCCAAAATTTGACAACGTTTGGCTGTTTCTTTTAAAAAATGATAAATTTATCTGTTTGGTCATTGTTGCAATATATTTTGGCATATTTTTTTTTTATCAAATCTAATATTCTACCGGTTTTCCAAATTTTCTACTCCTAGCGTGTCTGATGAAGGTTAATCCAGAAAAGCGCTTCACACGCAGTGAAATTGAAAATGCATTTGTACATTTATTAAAATCATTTAAATATGTGGATCGTGTCTTTTTGGCACATATTCCATATTCTTTCGTTTTTAATATAACTCTGTGTAAACAATTGTGTGTCAGACGTGATGCTCTACTAAGGGTGTGCAAGTCCTGCAAGCTCTGGAATAACACATCAATTGTGATACGTAAACTACATAAGCTGGAACAGGGTTATTTTGCTCCTCGGTTGCTGTCTTCCCTCAAGAAAGTTTACGTAAGACATTATGCGCTCATAGACAAAATTGGGGTTTCAATCTCTCAGATGATGGTTTGTCATAAGGTTTTGTTTTGTATTCCTTTTAAAGGAATTAAGACATTATAGATAGAATATCAGTCTTCAATACTAAATATCTTACAGTTATGGACAAAATGTTAAAAATTAGATATGTCCACAAAATAAATAAACATTTTTAACAAAATCAAACTAAAAGTTAAAATGAAACGCAATCGTTTTCATTAATTCATTTGAGACGAATTTTGCGTTATCGTTTTGCTCTGTAAAAACCACGTAAACATGTATACATTTTGTTTTATGATGTTCTATCTATAATGTCTTAATTCCTCCCTCACAAACCGTTGCCTCCTCCTTCCACGAGCATCTTTCAAATACGTTACCGCCGTTGTCGATTCTTTTGCATGTCAAAGACCCTTTCAAGTTTGAGAATTCAATAAAAATGGCCAAGGGGTCGCTACAAGACCACACTAGCATATTTTAGGAACCCAACTATAATTCAATTTAATCTAAATTTTAAAACTTTTTTATTGATAATCTTAAGATAATGTTACAAGTAAAAACAAAAGAACAATATGATTTTGTCATCTAATATTGACTCCTTTTAATTTTGAACCAGATTGTTTGAGCTAAAAATGGACCTTAAGTAAAAGAATATTTGACCTGTGTTTTGTATCTGAAGAAAATGTAAAACGTCATCAGCACCAACGATATTCCCAATGGTGCAAGCAGTCCTAAAAATGTTTCCACGTTCAAGACAAATACTATAACAGCAGTCAGGACAAAGCAAGCAAGAACAAACAAGCAGGAAATGCGTAATACATTGAAGAAGGTTATGCGCAGGTTTTCAAAATTTTCATCACCGGAAGCAAGCGTTGTTTCAGAAGTTGTATGCTGGGATGCATTAAAATCCGACTCTTCTGTGTTGGAAGGAAAAGACCAATCGACACGATGTTTGTGAGCTGTATGAGCATTAGAAAATGAAACTTTCATTTTGTTGTACAGCGCCATCTGGAATGCATTTATATAGACCACGGTGCTAGTGAAATAGATAGTGACTAAAAATCGGATCGGCAAATCCAGTAGATTGTACGTCAGAAATGTGGTCGTAACGCCGATTGTTGCCATGGTAACTGTTCCAATAGCTTGACCAGTACAAGAACGATATTTCATATTCAAAATGATCTGAAATTAGATATAACTTGTAATTTCAACAATTTTAATTTGTATTCATCCATTTTATCACAAATCGCAAAAACAAAACATGTTTACGGTCTATATAAGTAGAAATAGATGAGAATAAAAGTGTACCTACACGTGTAGTTCGGCAACTTAATGGGTATATTTGCTAAGTTTGTTGTTCCGTGTTTTGTGTTTTGTGTGTCCTGGCAATTTTGAGCCCCGTTATGTGAGTGCCGCATTTGAACTTCTTAAATTACTACTTCATATTGATGTAATTTATAATATCTTTTTAAAATGTAAATTTAACTAGATACCAGGGAGATGATAGCCATCTCCAAGGGCCCCGCTCCCATAAAAAATTGTGGACCGGCATTAAACTCAAACTTGATCTGTAACTCATCAAGGTAAACTCACATGCCAAAAATCAGTTCGTTAACTATAAGCATTTAGAAAAAAGTGCGGAAAACTGAAATTTTAGTGAATTTTCAAAGTTCAAAGGGCCATAACTCCCATAAAAATTTGTGGACCAGCACGAAACTCAAACTTGATCTGTAACTCATCAAGGTAAACTCACATACCAAAAATCAGTTCATTATCTATAAGTGTTTAGAAAAAAAGTGCGGAAAACTGAAATTTTAATGAATTTTCAAAGTTCAAAAGGCCATAACTCCCATAAAAATTTGTGGACCGGCACGAAACTCAAACTTGAACTGTAACTCATCAAGGTAAACTCACATACCAAAAATCAGTTCATTATCTATAAGCGTTTAGAAAAAAAAGTCTGGAAAACTGAATTTGTTACGGACGGACGCACGGACGGACGGACGGACGGACGGACGGACGGACGGACGGACAGACTGATTACTATAGGGCGTCCGCAACAAAGTTGCGGGGCCCTAATAAACATTAAACGATGTGATGTTCGAAGATTTATAAAAATAGATAAGACTTCATACAGATGATATAAACCCATTATTAAAAGAATCTTTTGATCTCACCAAAGAACTTGATAGTCAAGGCATTTATAGTTGGTATACTTTTGTCAAAGACATTTCAGCAGATTTAGATTTCTCAGAAAATGTTTTCAGTTGTAAGGTGTTAAAAGAACTAAAAAATTTAAAAAACGATGTTAAAAATAGAGTCACTGAAAATTTCAAAAGAGTATTTCTTGAAAAAAATGATGGATTCGACGAAACTAGCAAATTATTTCTTTATAAGAAGTTAAATCCATCTCTAGAGGGTGAATTCTATCTTTCGGAACCATTATTTTCAATTAGGAATATATTCACTAAAATGCGTATCAGTGACCACAGCCTTGAAATAGAAAAAGGCCGTTATTATAAAATTCCTCGTCAAGATAGACTTTGCAAATCTTGTAAGTGTATTGAAGACGAGTATCATTTTATCTTAAATTGTAAAATTAATAGTAAGTTGAGAGAAAATCTTTACAACTCTATTAAAGCTGATAATAGAGAATTTTTCAATATGACAGAAGAAGAAAAACTGGTCTATTTGCTTAACCCTAAAACTTCTAAACATATTAGGTTGATAGGATTCTTTTTAAAACAGTCATTAGAACTGAGGACGGAAGTTTCATAAGACATTTAATATGTTATTTGCCTTTATTATACTTATACAATATATAGCATATTATATCATGTTCTTGTAGTCATCTTATATTTGCTTTCTTATTTGTATATGTATGTCTTTGTCACAAACTGTACATATGTTTAATGACAAATAAAAGTTTAAAAAGATATTTCTGACTTCCGTATGCCTTTCACATTTACATTTGTGTCTTATGTTGAAAACGCCGCAGAAAGGAGGAGGAAAATAAATTAACATTTTCATGGGTCTGACCTGCGACAGGAATCTTTGTTGTTTGTTAATTTTTCTGTGTGAAGAAGGGGGCTTGCTTTGATAACTTTGGGATTAGTTTTGAATCATTTACATATTAGTATTATTTTTGTCTTTGGTCATTCTATATGGCGAGCAGAAATCTAGATCAAATTTGAACGCTGCTGTCTGTTTTCCGTTGTGAATCTATAATTGCCGCTGGTTTATGTAAATTGAGTCTAGTGTTCTTTTTCCACATCTCATTATCTTCTATTCTTTTTACTTACTTGTGGCAGCATTCCAATCGACCACAAAACAAATGTCACATACTGCATTGAAAGCTTCACTTTTATTGTCAGTTCAATCACGACTATCAGCACAAGAAATGCACCAACACACCCGGAATAAATGTATGTTGCAAGTTTTCTATAATCTCCATATAACAAAAATTGGACCAGTAGCAGAAAAGCTGCCAGTGGACAGTATACAGCACTTATTTTCTGGTAAATACGTGATTGTGGGTTTGTGAAAATCTCGAATATATTAATGTAAAAAGCAAAAACGTTAGCAGTTGCCGTAGAAAGGCTTAGTCCCATTACAGATTTCCGGCGGAAGTTTTTCCATAGTTGTGGGAACAGTACGATATACCACAAAACGGACGTTATAATGTCGCAAACATTGGCAAATCTACAGCACCATAATGGGAAGTCATCACGACAATTGTGTTCTAGAAGACTGTCGTATCTGCTTGCGTTTCCTGACATCACCTCTAAAAAGAAACAATATTGCTGTACTATGCATATCAATAAATACAGTAAATAAAACTTTGTCCTTTGCACAACACTTTACTCATTTTCACAAAATTAAAAGAATGACATAGGATCCCGTGCAGGAGGCCCGATCCTACTTATCCCTCCTTTTTCCTATGACAGTCAAAACTGCGATTGGCCTAGTGTCCTCGTCCCCATCACCTCCACTTCATCATAACTTCGTCTTCATTTCATCACCCTTTCATGTTCATCTCCCTGATTTAGCCGTAATAGTGATTCTTTTGAGTTAAAAACAATAAGTTACTAACTGAAAAACAAAAAGGCTTGCAACTGCTCGGAATGCATGCGTAAAAAAAAGAAACCCGTATTTATGTTCTATTTTATTCTAAATTTCAAGTTCAAATTCGGGAGTGAAGTTAAGCTACAAGATACAAAATTTTGTTTTTTACTATTGTGCTTCATCATTTTAATTTTGCAATGAATACATCCACTAAACCAATAGAACAGGTCAGACCAAATGTTTGTTAGATGGCCAAATAAAACTTGTAGCTCTTCTTCAAACAGAACACGTACAGAAGACTAAGTTAAGATTGTATGAAAGTAATTGCAAAGTTCGAAACAGTACGTTTAAACTGGACAATCTGCAAGTACTTGTTGTTTTCGACTAGAAAAGACAAAATTGACGGTATTGATTAAGTGGTCTATCATAATTTATAAGCAATTGATTTTGGTCGGGGGAAACAATTGCTTTGATCTTGTATTGTATGTATTAAATCCATTGTATACTTCAACCTCATTGTGCCATCAGAAAAAAAGTTGAAACAAACGCCCAAAATATCGGAAACAACTCTATATTTGAATATAACTTACATTTATGGGTGTCGTTAAGCCATTGTTACTAGTTTATCATTAATCTATTGACAACTGATAACAATTTATCACCAGTTATCAAGTGAGATATTTTGGGGGAGTTGTGCATTAATCTTTAATCTATGTTTGATATATGCATCCTGATTAATATTTATATCTATGATTTTTTTTTCAAATTCTTTAAAAGGGTCTCTCAAAAACTTGGGAAAAGTTTACACTCACACTGAAGGACATAATATCGTATAAAACATAGTCCAAAAACTTATCATTGATTGTTCAATAGGGACTGTGACGGCTAAAGTAAACTAGGCATAGCTAGGCCGTTCTGTTTTGAACTTTGGCATGTTGTTCGGATCTGGGAAAACATTTATTTCAATGAATCTCAAATTTGAAACACAGGGTTATATTGCTACTTGTTGAAGATGTCTCAATTCTTAAAATTTTGCAGTTGAAATTTGTGAGTTATAAATAATCCAAGACATAGTTTAGTCTTACTTTCAGGTTTTTGTTCGACTCTGTGTTCGTATATATGTAACTTTTTAGGACTTTGGAATTAATTTAATAAGTCTTCTAATAGATGAAACGTGTGTCGACTTTAAGAAACAAGAGGCTCCCAGGAGCCTGAGTTGCTTACCCCACCTTTCAAAATGCTAAAGGAAGGCCCAGACAAGGCAAAACGGGGGATTTCATTCATGGCTTGCTTCTGATTTTACCGATGCTTTGATGATCTATGCCATGTTCTAATCCCGGCTCGTGTTTTATTTTGATGTGAGGGATTTTCAATCAACCTAGTGTTTACTGACTTTGTTTGTTTTAACACTACGGTATGACCAATCGTATATATTTGGTTTTTCTTTTAAACCTTTTTAGCTCACCTAGCAACATGGCCAAAATTCACATTCTGAAACCACTAAACCAAAGTAACTGAAACTTGGCAGGAATGGTATATGACATGTTGGCAACAAACGATACTCATGATTCGATAAAAAACATGGCTGCTGTTTCTAAAAATAGAACATATGGTAAAACCACTTATAATGGCTTATAACTCAGCAACCATAACAGATAGAAAAAATCCGAAGAATCGTAGGCTCTTCAGAATCAATAGCTCTACAAAAGTCTCCATTGGGTCGAAGTTGTCAGAGGAACATTTATAGGAGTTATGGCCCTTTAAATGTCAAAAATAGCCTTTTTTCATGTTTTTTTCCTGTAGAATGAAAACTATTGCAGATAGAGAAAAGCTTTTGCTTGCTTAAATATTCAGCTCTTTTAGCTCTACAAAAGTCCTCATAGGGTCGAAGTTGTCAGATGATCCCTTGTAGGGGTTACAGCCCCTTAAAGGCGAAAAATAGTGTTTTTGGCCTATAGAATAAAAACTATTGCAGATAGAAAAAAAGCTCTTGCTTGCTTAAATGCTCAGCTCATTTACCTCTACAAAAGTCTTCATAGGGTTGATGTTGTCAGATGACCCCTTAGGGACTGGTCAAAATTTATCGAGGCATGGGACCGGAGCAGAACGAATTCTGACGTGAAAAAATCTCATTTTCCCATGGTTAATTGTGTAGGTAAAAATGTTGGTCCCATGTCTTTCAATAAAGAAAAAAGTATCCCATGCAAATTAAATATATGACCAAACGTAAAAATACTAAAATGTATATGTAAACTATTGTATTATATTGTTGATGTTGTTTATTGTTCTGGATATGCAATTATTTTTTTCTATTACTGAATTAAACATGCAAATTTAAAAACCTTTTTAATATAGTGTTGGAGGAAAAAATGATATGTCCCATGCCTTTTAATTTGAAAAAAAATCATGGCCCCACTTCTTTGAACGTTAAAAAAAGTACTTGTCCCACTATCATTTGCTCCGGTCCCATGTTTTCATAAATTTTGACCGGTCTCTTATAGGGGTACAGCCCCTTAAAGGCGAAAAATAGTGTTTTTGGCCTATAAAATGAAAACTATTGCAGATAGAAACTAGAAAAACTGTGAGCCGCAGCTCACAAATAAATATCCCCCACCCCCCCAAAAAAAATTTCTCAGATAAAATTTTAAAACAGGAGATGCACATCTACATTATGTCACAGAGATTGTGTGTAAGTTTCATGAAAATCCATCAAGGGGTTTAGGAGGAGTTGCGGATAAGAGATGGGCACCCCCATGAAGTCGAATGGCTGAGTCCATGTATTGCTATGGGAAACCCCAAGAATCATTCTGATCAAATTTCAAAATAGTAGGTGCGCATCTACATTATGTCACAACAATTGTGTGTAAGTTTCATGAAAATCCATCAAGGGGTTTAGGAGGAGTTGCGGATAAGAGATGGGTACCCCCATGTAGCCGAATGGCTAAGTCCATGTTTTGCTATGGGAAACCCCAAAAATCATTCTGATCAAATTTTAAAATAGTAGGTGCACATCTACATTATGTCACAAAGATTGTGTGTAAGTTTCATGAAAATCCACCAAGGGGTTTAGGAGGAGTTGCGGATAAGAGATGGGTACCCCCATGTAGCCGAATGGCTAAGTCCATGTTTTGCTATGGGAAACCCCAAAAATCATTCTGATCAAATTTTAAAATAGAAGGTGCATATCTACATTATGTAACAAAGATTGTGTGTAAGTTTCATGAAAATCCATCAAGGGGTTTAGGAGCAGTTGCGGATAAGAGATGGGTACCCTGAAGTGTAACGGAAGGACGGACGGAAGGACGGACGGACGGAAGGACGGACGGACACCCCTATCACTATATACCCCCCACTTTTGAAGTGGGGGGTATAAAAAGCTGTTGCTTACTTAAATGTTCAGCTCATTTACCTCTACAAAAGTCTTCATAGGGTCGAAGTTGTCAGATGACCCCTTATAGGGGTTACAGCTCCTTAAAGGCACAAAATTGTGTTTTTGGCCTATAGAATGAAAACTATTATAGATAGAGAAAAGCTGTTGCCTGATGAAATGTTTGGCTTATTTAACTCTACTAAAGTTTCCATAGGGTCGAAGTTGTCAAACAAAACACTGAAAAACAGTCTTCAGGCGGCACAAAATAAAATCATTCGTTTTATCAAAAGCTTAGATTTTCGATCGAGCATTAAATATCCAGTTTTTAATGAGATTGGGGTTTTAAATGTAGAAAACAGGGTACGGCAGTTGCGATTATATCATGTTCATAAAATTATGTTCAATAAATGTCCACCTTATATGAAATATAAATTTACCAAACTAAGAGACTGTCACTCCTATAACACAAGATCCAGCCAACATAACTTCTTTGTACCACCTGTTCAGGGCATGGCAACAAATACGTTTTACTACAACTCCATGAAAGATTGGAATAGTTTGCCAAATGACTTAATAAAAAGCTACGCCGAGCGCAGCATGATACGACCGCAACAAGTTGAGCCCTGTACGTTGGAGGCCCAGTATGGATAGTCCAATGCTTTGGTCACATGAAGCCCATGGTGGACTTACAAAGCTTTTTGACACATGCATCCTGTGGTGGACTTAAAAATGCATTTTTGACACATTTATATTTACATCAACATCTAATACAAAAAGCCTTATTTATAAACATGTATTAATTTTGGCCCTTTGACCTCTAATTTCTCAAAAACGGTAAAAATATTGCAAATCTGATAAAAAAATAAGGCAGTAAAATTCACAAGAATCCAATGAAAAAAAGATTTTGAAAATCGGACCACAAATAAAAAAGTTGATTTTATGGGCGTGGCCTGTCTTTAGCCCCCTGTAGCAATGTAATGGTGAAAAACATATCAAAATCATTGACACATTTAGTAGATAGAATTTAATGATGAATTCAGTAAAAAAAGAATTTTCAAAATCAAATGAATGATAAACATTCTACAACAGGTTTGTCAATACACCCGTTTTAGCCCTTTTTTCTAAAACCGATGGGGTCACAAACCCCAAATACAAAACCAACATTCCTTTAGTGGATATAATCATCATATTAAAACTTCATAACAATTGGCAGGCCCACTACAACTTAATTTTTGGTTTAAAACTATTTGCCTTGACAAACTTTTAAAAACGGCGTTTTTGGCCCCTTTGACCCCTAATTTCTCAAACACGGTAAGAGATATTGCAAATCTGAGTGAAAAACGCAGGCAAAGATTTTCACAAGGATTCCAATGAAAAAAAGATTTTGAAAATCGGACCACAAATAAAAATGTTGATTTTTTGGGTGTGGCCCTTTTTTGACCCCTAGTGACAATGTAACAGTACAAGATACATCAAAGCCGTTGATACATTTTGTTGACAGAATTTAAAGAGGAATACAATAAAAAAAGAATGATCAAAATCGGATAAAAAATAAACATTCTACAGAGATTTTGTCAATATACCCATTTTTGCCCCTTTTGGCCCTTTTTTCTTAAACGGTAGGGGCCAGAAACCCCAAATGCAATACCAACCTTCCTTTAGTGGTTATTAACATCATATCAAAATTTTATATTAATTGGATAACTACAACTAAAGTTATCGCACGGAAACCAAAGTGTCTACAGACGACGACAACGACAACGACAGCGACATCGACATAACATAATACGATCTCAAAATTTTTGCGGTCGTATAAAAATTATTCAAAATCATGATGCATTTAAAAAGGGCATAAAAGATTTTTTATTTGAAAAGCTGAGGTCTGAGTACCAATGTGAATTTAGTACTTGATTTTACTACATTGCTTTGCTTTATTTTTTCACCAGGCAATTGCCTATCCTTGTTGACTTTTAGAAATACTAATGAACTTGTGCTATCATCTTATTTTTTGTTTTATATATTATGTTATTTACTACATGTGGGCCCCATTGGAAATAAGCTGTCTGGCTTTAACAGATTATCCCTGATGTTATATCAATGCAAGTATAATATACATAATTATATATACAAATTTCTTTAAAAAAATCTATTTTAAGATTTCTAAGATTCTATGTTTTATGTCTCTGATGTATGTCTTGACAAATGTCTTGTATATGTATATATGTGTGTGCTGTACAGTTATGTATGATATTATGTCTAAATAAAAATCTATCTATCTCAATATGTTAACTGTTTAAAAGATTTGTTGAGGCTTAATTAAATCAAAGCTCAAGACTGTCATCTACATCATCACCATTGTCATCTTACATATATAAATTAGCAAAGAGTCACCAATGGGGCAAAATCGGTAAACACTAACATGAACAGCACAAAGAAACACAAACACAAATTCAACAGAATGAAAATCAACAACGCAAACTAGCATTTGAGTTTGCAACAAGAGTGAACTCAGGTGCTCCGGAAGAGCGGTTCCTGCCTGCTAAAGCACACCAGTCGTGTTGCTAATTTCCAAATCAGTGTGTCAAATCCGGAAAAGGAAGACAAAAGTTTGAACCATTGCATGCAAGTGTTATTTCTGATAAGTCTGTTTGACTTGTGTCCAATCCTTTTTGTATTTTTTACCATCTTTGCAAATAAAATATGTTTTAACTAAACTTACAAACTATACCAACTTTTGTTCTGCAATTGAACTAATGATGTCAGAGAAGTTAACAGTTTCCAAGAGACTATAACAAGGAAATGCCATGAATCTGTCGATTTACTTCTTCATCTGTATGTTTATGTAAGCTGAATAGAAGGTGTATGTCACCTGCATTTTTAAGTATTCTTTAAACTTGAAGAATTAGAAAAAATTCTGGCTAAGCCCATATAATTGCTTTACAATACTAGTATATGTGTGGCACTAAATGGCAAAGGTATATACAACATATTAAGGTGTGATATGCCCCCCCCCCAAAAAAAAAAAAAAAACAACGGACAGAAATGTTTGTAACACTGCAGAACGTAAATTACCAATGGTAATTATAAGACACCTCTAAATAAAATGCTATCTTGTAACCATTGCAGGAAAAATAAAATGGAGCAAAAAGTCTATTTTTTTATTTATTTTCATAAACATTTTCATTCTTCAAATACAACATTAAATCAATCAGAACTGCTGGCAAGCTCACTGCCGATATGCAATATTGAATCTAGACTTGCTACAAGTCCCTTTATAATTATAATTAATTTCTAATTTAAAAATTATATTCAAGGGACATTTAGTATCAAAGGGAAATGTGAAATTTTGTGATAGAAAGGATCTATCCCCCAACAATCAGAGAAATTTCTTATCAGTGGAACATAAGATCTCAACTAGAAAGTAGAAAGTTATTGACAATACATATTACTTAGAGAGGGACTTGTAGCCAGTATTTATTAAACCATATGAGAATAATATGAAGACTAATAATCTCTCCTGATTAATAGCATAAAATAAGTCTCTTTATATCATCAATAGTGATAAAAGTTTCATCAAAATCCACCAAGCAGTTCAGGATAAGTATTTATAAGACATGTGGACAGAAGCAAAGAGATTCCTAATAACCCTCAAACCTTGTGTTGCAAAGAGAGGTATATTTATGACTTAGTCTCTACTTTTAGTAATAGAAAAATAGAAAAACTTTTCACCTGTTTTAAAAGAATAACAATTGAAGCATAAAGCTCTTACAACAGACTTGTCAAGTGGCAAACAAGTCATGTGATACTCATGCATCTAGTCCCAAATTTTGTGGCAAAATTCTTTAATTTTTTCATTAAATCTTTCATATTTTGGCAGATCTCACACAAGCAGATCATCAAAACTTGATAGCCTTGTTACAAACATATACAATATTTATTCTTTTGAAACAAGCACATACAAATGTATACCAACAAGCACAGAAACTATGGTCTACTCTATAACATTTGTATAAACAAGAATGCCCTCTTTTTTCTTTTTTTTTTACTTTACAAAAGATTTTCAATATTCTGCTAAGCTTTAGGGGAAATGATGACAAAGCTGTCAAGAAAAACATTCAAATGTTCATGTTAAAGAATGAGGTAATGCAACATTTATATCTCCATCTTTTCTAATTTCTCTTTAAAATATTGAGGAACTAAATGTGATAATTCTCAAATTACTTGAAGCTCAGGACTTAACATTAAAAAATAATCTGTGTTTTCTCTAAAAGAAAACTCAAAAAGTTGAAATAATAAAAAAAGAATCTTCACAAATTTGTAATGCAGACATTTTTCACT
This sequence comes from Arcuatula senhousia, assembly GCA_963971305.1. Classification (NCBI taxonomy): domain Eukaryota; kingdom Metazoa; phylum Mollusca; class Bivalvia; order Mytilida; family Mytilidae; genus Arcuatula; species Arcuatula senhousia. The sequence continues at coordinate 28,586,191 of OZ020310.1, read as the reverse complement.
CATTTTCCCCCCTAAGAATTGTGTACTCAACACATTATAATGTTTCTAATGAGGACCATTATTGACACACAAATACAATAAAACAAAATAAACAAAGCAATTATCTAAGAACAAACATTGAATTAAAAAATATTTTTTTTTTAAATACACAATATTCAACATTTATTACATTTGTCAAATAATTATTAGGATTTCTTTAACAGTAAAAAATACAGTATATGGTATTAGGCCAATATAAAAATTATCCTAGATTCTCATCCTGTCCCTATTTTTGCAGCCACCTAAGAAAAATGATTTTGCTTTTTTGCCAATTATATCTATTTTTGATCAATTTCCTTTCAAATGGCAGATATTTATTAAAATTGAAAAAAAATAATAAAAAATGAAATTTGCCTGCCATCCCCATATTTTCAAGAACTTTGGAATCTAGCAAATTATTTGATCATGGTCTTAAGTAAAAACAATTCTTGGTTAATTGTAAAAATCATCAACATTTATAAAGTTAGCAGTTGCTCCATAATACTTTATTGAAAAAAGAAATTTTATTTATGACTTTCAATTTTTAAAGTATTATATTTTATGACATATCTATTCAACATTTGACAACAAATAGCACTTTGCGTAGAATGATAAAAAATAACATTACATATGATCAGAGAAGTAAATGCTGAAAATGGAGTGGCAGTTTGGAGCTGACATAAAAACAATATCTTTATCTAATTCATACAAATTAAAAAACAATCAATTTTGTTCAGATGAATATTCAAAAATTATAGGTCATATTTAAAAGTTGATCCTTATTTTATGATTTTTCATTAATTATGTTATCATTGTTAGAAACTTTAATTAATCAATAAATCAAAAATTATAAAAGCATTATTAAATGAAAAATTAATGAAATTTTTTGGAATTACATAAAATTCTTTCACAACATAATGCAGTACTACATTATTCAGATAATGTGTGGGCATTCTTATGCCATCAGGTTTGAAAGACCTTTACAAATTTACAATAAAGACTACTTCCAGAATTATCTGTTAATGAATCATTCATTAAAGGTTTATATCAGATTTTGTAATTTCATCTCTAAATGTTCACAAAATAATAACAATTATAGATGACTGGCAGTTCAAAATACAAATATACAACACAAATATCTCTGGAACAGCTGTTAGTACATTTAATCACAAAATCAAAATAACAACAATAAAGTTCAGGATTGTGATTTAGATCCCAGTTCCTTTGCTTTCAGTGTCGCCACCTCTACAGCGTCAATCAAACATGCCCTAAATCCTGACCTTTCTAGAGAATGCATGGCAGAGATTGTAGTGCCCCCTGGTGAGCAGACATCATCTTTAAGCTGTCCTGGGTGTTTACCTGTATCTAGCACCATTTTTGCAGCTCCCTTTAAAATATAATAATAATACATGTTAAATGTAAACTAGAACAAAGTTATAAAGAGCCTGGTTGTAAAAAATCTAAAGTTTAAAATTTACATGACATTTCAAAATCTTTTTGCTACAAGCAGTAACTGCTTATCCATTTAAGGCAACTAAGTTCACTCTTGTTTTAATGTGTGCAGACAGTGCTGATGGACATTCTTGATGTGTGATTTTTCATTTTGATTTTTGTGTCCGCTTGTTTTGTCTTATCCTCTATGACCGTCCCATATATGAATCCCTATAAGCACTTCTGTGTTTCTTTTATAGACAACTTACCAGCAATGTTTGAGCTGCTAGTTTCATTGACTGACTTACCAGTAAAGTTTGAGCTGCTAGTTTCATTGACAGACTTACCAGTAATGTTTGAGCTGCTAGTTTCATTGACTGACTTACCAGTAAAGTTTGAGCTGCTAGTTTCATTGACTGACTTACCAGTAAAGTTTGAGCTGCTAGTTTCATTGACAGACTTACCAGTAATGTTTGAGCTGCTAGTTTCATTGACTGACTTACCAGTAAAGTTTGAGCTGCTAGTTTCATTGACTGACTTACCAGTAAAGTTTGAGCTGCTAGTTTCATTGACAGACTTACCAGTAATGTTTGAGCTGCTAGTTTCATTGACTGACTTACCAGTAAAGTTTGAGCTGCTAGTTTCATTGACTGACTTACCAGTAAAGTTTGAGCTGCTAGTTTCATTGACAGACTTACCAGTAATGTTTGAGCTGCTAGTTTCATTGACTGACTTACCAGTAAAGTTTGAGCTGCTAGTTTCATTGACTGACTTACCAGTAAAGTTTGAGCTGCTAGTTTCATTGACAGACTTACCAGTAATGTTTGAGCTGCTAGTTTCATTGACTGACTTACCAGTAAAGTTTGAGCTGCTAGTTTCATTGACTGACTTACCAGTAAAGTTTGAGCTGCTAGTTTCATTGACAGACTTACCAGTAATGTTTGAGCTGCTAGTTTCATTGACTGACTTACCAGTAAAGTTTGAGCTGCAAGTTTCATTGACTGACTTACCAGTAAAGTTTGAGCTGCAAGTTTCATTGACTGACTTACCAGTAAAGTTTGAGCTGCTAGTTTCATTGACAGATCTCTTGGAAGTCCCATCTTAACACCTCCATCAGCTAATGCTTCTATGGCAGTAAATGCCTAAAAATGTAGAAATTCTGGAGTGTAATTATTGTTAAAATAAGGTAGGTGTATGTGCTAATAAACACCTGAATAATGAAGGGTTCTCATCAATTTTGAAAGCAAGTGAATGAAAAACTGGAGTGACTATCTTCCATGGAAGATGTAGCCTGCTTCTTAGAATATTTGGTAAATATTAAGTGGTTGAATTTCAGTCAAAAAAATCACCAAACACCATAAAGTAAATGTACTTTTAAAACGAGGAAACTACATGCAAAATATCAAGAGGCTGTGACATGAAGTTGCCAGGAAAACGGCATCATATTCATTATGTTGAATAAAAGTTTATATAAGTAATATAAGTAATTTTCATATCACATAATTATGTAAAACCATTTATTTCTGTATATGTGATACATGTATTTGTGATTGACAGTTACAGTTCAATTATGTTGGATTCTTCTTGACTGACTGTCACTGACAAAAACAAAGAAAATTGGTGCCTAACGAAAATAATGAAACCTCAGTATTGAGATCTTACGTAAGCCGGTCCACTTCCACTAAGACCAGTAACAGCATCCAGGAGATTTTCTTCACCCTGTACACACAGTCCCACACAGTTTAATAGTTCCTCCACTAACTCGGCATCATTTGGCTGTGTATTAGATCCAGTAGCCACCACAGAGGCCGACTGTAATACTAGTGTGTTGATGTTAGGCATGACTCGTACTACACGAGAATCTGATGGAAGATGCTGAAATAATAAATATCATTTTAAACAAAGGTCAATTGAGATTTACTGTAAACTGAAAAGTTTTAACACTCATTTATGTACTATTAAAATTATAGAATGAGATATGAAAAGTACTTTCATGACTTTAAACTAATTTTTGTGAGCAATTTAATTTTGTGAATTTCATGAGGAACATAAATCTGCAAAAATAAACCAACGTAAATAATTCATTTTAAATAGTAATGTAATTGTTGTAATACACTGCTTCTTTGAATAATGTACATAACTTGTTGACAATGTACAACTAAGGCCAAAACAAAATATATGTTTGTTTCCTGCTGCCTACTCTAGAAAATTATGGTAGGTAGGTAGGATTTTTTTTTTTTTTTTTACAAAATTATTTTACATTGAGTCAATGGGGAAGCAATCACAACTTTAACGGTGCTTGTTCCAAAATGCCAATAAAAACTTTAGGGTAGGGCAAAAAAAAAATAGGGTAGGAAAGCAGGGAACAGACATTTTTTTTTTGGCCTATAATATATAAATATATACTTTGTATATTTGTATGAGGCTTTTCTATCGCCTTAACCATGTTCTTTATTTTGAGTTTGTGCTTATAAAATATTCTGCAAATTATCAAAAGTAACTAACTTCATAATCTACTACATCCTATTTACCTTTTCTATTGTTGACAGTGGAACTCCTGCTGCTATGGAAACCATTAGTTTGTCCTTTGACACTTGGTCCTTGACCTCTGTCAGAACTTTACCCATCAGATTGGGTTTGATAGCCAACACAACCATATTACTGTTATTCACTACTTCTTTATTCTCATTTGTGGTCTTTACTCCAAGTTTCTAAAATACATGTAGAAAACAAACTACTGTGGGTTCATTATTATTCGTGGGGTATCAATATTTAAGGTTTTTGTGATCGGCCTTGACCCATGAAATTTGATACCTCACCAAAAGTAAATCTAACATTGATCTGTACGCTGTAGACTTCAGTACCATAAATTTAAGAAGCCATGAAATAATTTATATATGAGAAAATAAATTAAAACCACGAGATTGATTCCTATGTAAAAGATCAGAAACTTTATGAACAATAAACATTGTAACCACATATCTCATAACAGAAGTGTAGTAGTGGCTGCTCCTAATCTTGTAACTTGCTCAGGATCAAAATCGAAGCTTAAATGTATAAAGCATAAGGGTGAAAACCAATTCTCAATGATAAAAGAAAGAGCCCTTCTAGAAAAAGATCAACTTAGGTAAAGTACAAAAAATGTACACTTCAATTATTTAGAAGAAATTTAAGAAGATATGAACAAATGTTTTGACCGCCCCTTTACCATGTTTACCTTAAAGGTGTGTGACAGAGTCCCTTTTGTGCAGATTTAATTAGAGATATAAAACTTACCTCAATAAAATGTAACATGCGAGGGTCAGGGTCACTGGCTGTAATATTCTGTGCTTTAATAAGACCTGTAATAATAAATAACAAACAATGGACTGTTCAACCATATATGTATATGTACAATAGAGGTGGAAGGAGGTAAAGTGTGTAAGGACCATAAGTGCCAGCTATTGACAGTTATAAAATACACTTCTAAAGCACCCGAGTTCACTCTAAATATGAAACCAATAGGTTCCTGAACAGAGTTTTACAAGCCATAACCTGTCAGACCTGTGCTCATTTCAAAAACTGTTGTATGGAAATTGTGTCAAGTACATTCATTTTGACACTGTAATTATCATCTACATTATATTGATACAGGTAGAAAACATCAAAATAACATGTAACTTTTCAATACATTTTTTTCCCTACAAATTGATTTTTTTCATAAATCCACAGTAACAGATGTTAACAAAAACAAATGTATTACAAAACAAGTATAGCGTCAGTGTTTTTTCTTTACATTAACATTTAAACCACTTTGTACATATTAGCAACATAATTAAACCATTATAAACCTGAACAAACCAGAAATAAATAAAAAATGTTGTGAACAGGTATTTACATTGGTTCTCAAATATAGCACGAAATCACTTTCAAACAGAAATACATGTTGATAGTACAACTGTACAATGTAACTCACAAAAATGACAAAAAATAGTAGGAATCCAATTTATGAACATGTAATTGTGAACATAAAATGAGGCAGACAAAAACATTTCAAACTTACCCTAAGGTTCTTCCTTCCCCAGACATAGGTTGGTCTTAGTCATAATTTGGTTTCTCGTTTTTTTGGTTTAATTCTTTGCTCATATTCAAATTGCATTTTCAACTTTTGGTAGAGCGCCTCTGATGAGTTTAGAATAGACAAAACGCTCGTCAGGCGTAGCAAAATTTATTGTCTGGAACTTTGTTGCAATTTAAATTTCTAACATCCATGATGGTTAGCACTTGTGGTGGAGTTTAAATTCCATGAGGTTAACCCGCTCCAGCATCAACACTTGTGTTGACGAACACATCAAAGCTATAAATTATCAATTCAAATTTCTAAATTGTCAAAACCCTAAGGTTCTTCCTACCCCGCACATAGGTTGGTCTTAGTCATAATAGTGTTTGGCATTTTCAACGTTTGGTAGAGCACCTCTGATGAGTCTTGAACAGATGAAACACGCGTTAGGCGTAGCAAAATTTATTTTCTGGAACTTTGTTGTAATTTATATTTCAGTGTTGTATTAGTGTACATATTTGTTATTGTCATATTTTGTTTAATTTTATTCTGTTATGTTTTTCTCTGTACCAATGTATTGGACTATATGAGAATAAAGATATACTAACAAGAAGTTTCATACATGTACATGTACCGACTTCTTTTTTCAAAGTGAGGAAGCGGCTTTTAAAAATAACTATTAATATACATGTTCATGGTGATACATTTCTACATTCAGGATCCTTATTTTTAAACAATAAAATTATTTAATAGAATACAGATGCAACTTGTTGCTACTAACATACTATACATGTTCTCCACTGAGAAACATTAATTAATGATAACACATTTTAAAAACAAAGTACATTTGTATAGAGATTTATTTTGAAACTGGATAATAGAATCTTGATCAAAGATAACATGTGTAACAAAAAGGTCTGGTATGAATTCATTCATTTCACTATTCACATTCATTTACCTATGAAAGATTAAATCATTACAAACTTTTTTCTAAAGGCAACCCTTTATGTTGTTTTCTTTTTTGGTTCTCCATACAACATGTACAATAATATTTTGAGCAGGTACAAATGTGCATGAAGGCAGGATTTTTTATCTTGATGTTTAAGGAATTCAATAGGTATTTTTAATGTAAAAAATAATATTATTTGGGTACCCAAGTAAAAAAATCAGCCAAACAAATCGTGTAAATGAATCGAAAATAAATCAACGATTTGTTCACAATTTGATATCGATGTAAATTCCCATGCAAATGAGCTAACGAATCGAATTCAATTAATCGAAATTAAATTGTAAACAAATTGTAATCAAATCGAAGAAATGAATCGAAAGCAAATCGATTATTCTCAAATGAATTGTAATCAAATCAAATAAATGAATCGAAAACAAATCGAATATCCTTTAAATGACCTTAAATGAATTGTTATCAAATCAAATAAATAAATCGAAAACAAATCAAATATCTTGTAAATGTAAGTGTGCAAAACTTTATATACACAATAATAAATGTATAATTCTTTGAGCTACTAGATATATTCTGTGTATTTATAGTTTACATCCCACTATATAATTTTAAACAGGTAATATAATTCTTTATTAAGAAAAACATACTTAGTACATTTAATGCATAGGGTTGACTTAAACTTTTATCAAGCAAAGATATATTTATAACCTACTGAGTTTTTTTTTTTTTCTTTTAGATAGAAATACATACATGTATATATTTTTAGCATATTTAAATGTTCATGCTTTATATTTGACTTCCCATTTATTCATGTTTAATGTAATCCCCTACTTTGTCCATATGAAAAAATATATATTTATAATGGCAAAACTGCATATGAAGAATTCTGATCTGTATAGATTGAACTTCAGACTCTTTAAAAATCATTTTCAGGTTCATTTAAAAATTAAAATTATATCAATGAAACAAAATCAATTAATTGTCTTACAATTCAGAGCTTCCAAATAGGATATAGTCCATGCTTCTACAAAGTATAATTCACTTTACATCCTAAAGAAAAGCTACATGACCATGATGACCTCTTCCTTCTTTTTGAAATTCAAATAATGTAGATATTGATAACCACAAGAGCCAATAAGATTATCATGTACAAAGAGGTACCCATGGGAATTTAAAACCAAAAATTGTTCAATGAATTACAAACAAATCGAAAAACGCCATGCCATGTAGTACTGAGTTAAACAAATTGGAAACAAATGAAAATGCAAAATGACAAAGTTAAATGAATTGTTAACAAATCAAATAATGAAAAGAACTAAGCTTAACAAATTGTAAGCAAATTAATTTTCAGTGAAGTAGACTTCAAATGAATTGTAATCAAATCAAAAATATGCAACAAATTGTATTCAAATCAAAATGCCATATATGTCATGGTTTGATTTGCTTACAATTTGTTAAATGAATCACAAACAAATCGCATTAACAAATTTTATCATGTATTCTTGATTTGAAAGCAATTTGTTATCGATTTATTTGCAATTTATTTAAAAATATTTTGACTTGGGTAGCAATATTTTAATTTTTGCCTAGGTGTTATTGCATCACCTTTTCCAATACAGGCTGTTCCCCCCTAAAATTGTGTTGAATTTATGTATTGCATCATTTTTTTGGAAAAAGGTAAACATGTTTACTATAACATGATTGATGCATACTTTATAAGCCCAGCCCTATGGAACGCCATCACTGCCTTATATGAAGAAACCATGGTGACATGATGTAAATAGTTATTACTTGGTGTCAAACACTACTGACATGACGTTAAATCGTAACAATTTGGTATGAAAATCCAATTACATGATATGAAAACTCCATTACATTATACTAATACTTCTTTACATGATATGAAAACTTCATTACATTATATGAATACTTCTTTACATCACATTAAAATTTCATTACATTATATGAATACTTCTTTACATGATATGAACACTTCATTACGTTATAAGAATACTTCTTTACATGATATGAAAACTTCATTACATTATATGATTACTTCCTTACATGATATGACAAGTGCATTACATTATACGAATACTTCTTTACATGATATGACAACTGCATTACATTATATGAATACTTCTTTACATGATATGACAACTGCATTACATTATACGAATACTTCATTACATGATATGAAAACTTCGTTACATTATACGAATCCTTCTTTACATGATATGAAAACTGTGTTACATTATACGAATACTTCTTTACATGATATGAAAACTTTGTTACGTTATATGAATACTTCTTTACATGATATGAAAACAACATTACGTTATACAAATATTTCTTTCCATAATATGAAAACCTTATTACATCAATATATACAAATACGTCTTTGCATGATATGGAAACTTATAAAATGATGTGAAAACTGGAAAATTATCGATCGTTTATGGTTTTTCCTGACGCTTTACCGCCAAAGACGAGACACAACTATTTCTGGAAATAGTATTGCTAGTGCTGTAGTGGCGATGTTAAACACAAAACAGAGAGATGCCATATTACTATTAAAATGTCAGCGATAAAAAACTGAAGATGAACTTTATTTAAATAAAGAGATTTTTATTCCTGTCTGCAAAGAATATAAGTAGAGACATCAGGATTTCTTTCCCGTGGCGGCCTAAATTTTTTAAGCCAATTTTGGCAAACTGAGCCGTGCATGTGTGAACAATTGCCACCACTTGCCGTCTGTAATCTTTCTGTTCAGCCTTTAAAACATTACATATGCAGAAAATGCTATAACAGTGAGCTCTAGAGGACATGTCGAGGCCCGTTTAATGTTAACGCTAAACCAGAAGTAGTAAATAAAACCTGGTTGACAACCTGTAATAGTACTGTCGGTTTAAGAGAGTATGTGTTGATTTTTTAAAGTCGATAAAAATGAACAAAATTCAAGCTCCTTCAGTGACCATTACATTGTTGAATCAAATCAATGACGACATGACTATGTCCCCACCGCCTTAAAAAAATAATTGCAGAGCGTCACGTTTGACACAGAAATTGTTAACACAGGGTTATGTTGTTCCTCGGTTGCTGTCTTCACTCAATAAATTTTACGGTAGACACCATGCATGCGCTCGTAGATAATTATGGGATTTCAATCTCTCAGATGAGTGCAGATGTAGGTTTGTCATTGTTTTTTTAGCTCACCTGGCCAAAGGCCAGGTGAGCTATTGCCATCACTTGGTGTCCGTCGTCGTCGTCCTTCGTCGTCGTTAACTTTTCTTCAAACTTCTTCTCCTCTGAAACGGCTGCACAGATTCTAACCTAATTTGGTCAAGTGGTAATTTAGGATATCCCCCACAGAACAGATGTTGGGATTTTTGATTCATCGAAAAACATGGCCGCCGTTGCTAAAAATGGACCAGGGGGTCAGACTACTGTTTTTGGCTTGTAAATCAAAAAGTATAAGAGATAGATAAAATCTGATGCCACCCTACTGCTTCAGCATCACAAGTTCTAAAAAAGTCTCCATTTGGTCCAAGTTGTCAGATGACCCCTTATAGCGGTTACAGGTTAAAAGTGAAAAATAGCGTTTTTTCATGTTTTTGCCCTATAGTATGAAAACTATTGCAGATAGAGAAAAGTTGCTGCTTGCTTAAATGTTCAGCTTATTTAGCTCTACAAAAGTCTCAATAGGGTCGACGTTGTCAGATGATCCCTTATAGGAGTTATGGCCCCTAAAATAACATTTTTTTCATGTTTTTGGCCTATGGAATGAAAACTGTAGCAGATAGAGAGAAGCTGCATGTTGCTTGCTTAAATGTTCAGCTCATTTAGCTCTTCAAAAGTTTCCATAGGATTAAAGTCGTCTGATGTTCCCTTATAGGGGTTACATCTCCTAAAATAACGTTTTTTCACGTTTTTGGCCTATGGAATGAAAACTATTGCAGATTGAGAGAAACTGTTGCTTGCTTAATTGTTCAGCTCATTTAGCTCTACAAAAGACTTTATAGGGTCGAAGTTGTCAGATGACCCCTTATAGGAGTTATGGCCCCTAAAATAACATTTTTTCATGTTTTTGGCATATGGAATGAAAACTGTAGCAGATAGAGAGAAGCTGTTGCTTGCTTAAATGTTCAGCTCATTTAGCTCTACAAAAGTCTCCAAAGGATCGAAGTCGTCTGATGACCCCTTATAGGGGTTATGGCCCCTAAAATAACGTTTTTCATGTTTGGGGCCTACAGAATGAAAACTATAGTAGATAGAGAAAAGCTGTTGCTTGTCAGCTCATTTAGCTCTACAAAAGTCTTTATTGGGTCGACATCAAGACCAGGTGAGCGATTCAGACTCCTGGGAGCCTCTTGTTTTGTCTTCCTTTACCGGATTTGACACCCTGAATTGGAAATTGGCAGCGCGACGAGTGTGCTATAGCAGGCAGGAACCGCTTACTCTTCCGGAGCATCTGAGTTTACTCTTGTTACGACTTGAGTTGGCGTTGTTGATTTCTATTCTGTTGATTTTGTGTTTTGTGTTTCCTCGTGCTGTTCTTGTTCATGTTTACCGGTTTTGCCGTTGCCCTTTCGGACTTTTGATACTCGAATGCCCCATTGGTGCCTCTTTGCTTCTTGCAAAAACTAGCTACAAGTACTGCAGGCCTGTTGTAGATGGAACAATAAAAGCTTCTGCAATATGTGAACAAAATTCCTTTGTTTTACCGTTTCGTGTTCATGTTATCCTTTTCATTTTCATAAGATAATCCCTGTGTTTGTATGTGTAAGAATATGATTATCCTGTCTTCATAATATTCAAGATGCATTTCTAGAGAGAAAATGCAGATGGTAAGATAATCCATTTTCCATTCAAGCAAGCTTTACAAAGTGCTTAATTACGTAAACTTTTGTGAAGACCTCCTGATTTCCAGGGCCTTAAAATTGCATATTGCCGGCTTTGGTTTACCACTGCCAAACTAAAGACAGTCCAAAAAATGTAACCGTGTTTGATGTTTGACATAGAAGAGGACATTATGAGAAAACATATATAACAAACTAGTATTAGACTGTTATCAACCATTTCCACCTATTGTTCTTATCTTTTATAAAAAAATCACTTCCATATTTTTAATATCTTCAGATTGCTAATGTTAACAATAGCTAGCCTTTAATGTGCGTATAATAACATCGGGTATAAACAGCTATGGTTGACGTTGGTAAGTTGAAGAGAGTAAAAAAAACGAAACCGATTCATAAAAAGCTCAGTCTGAAGATGATGAACCATATGATTTTTATTGCCTAACGCAAGAGGCTATAGTCTTGTAAATCAAATTATTTAGATACATGTAAGAAGCAAAGGTGTACCAAAGGGGTAATCATAAATCATAATACCGAAAAGACAAACTAAGACAAAACCGGTATACACAAAAATCATCACAACTAAACAAACCACACACACACATAATAATAAAACCGCATTCAGCAACGTGAACTCAAGTCAAAACGAGAGTAAACTCAGGTTCTCCGGAAGCGTAAGCAGTTTCTGCTTGCTATAGCACACCCGTCACGTTGCCAGAGATACTTTGCTAACCATCTGTTAAATCATTATAGTGTTAGGGCTTTGAAACAATAGTAGACGCAATAGATCGGCATGCCTACGGTGTATGATTTTTAACAAAGAAAGGGGAACTGGGACAAAATATTGGACAACAGTCTTATGATAAACTGTAACTGGTCTTTTATTTCTTGAAATTCAAACTCCGTAAATATTTTCCATCAGATTGTCATCAGATTTTAGTCGACGTTAACCATTGCCGATTATGTCCTGTGGGTAAAGGGTTATATCTGTGTTCAAATTTCGTCTGCATTTTGTATTTGTTTAATTTCAGCTCACAATTTTTACTCATTTATTAAATGACCCTCAGGCAATGATGTGAAGAAAAGAAAATCCTTTATTAAGACCATGAAAATGCCAAGGTCTTCATGAAAAAGTACAAAATGTGACAATTTCATTGGCCGAGAGTACTTTACTATGGTCTAACCTATTTTACAATATTTCATAAATCTTCATAGAAGTTTTATTGAAAACATCCATAAAAATGATGACAACCACTGCTAGTGCATTTAAGAGGGACAAAATAGACTGCTTTGGTCATTGTTGTAATACTTTTTTTGGCATTTTTTTTAATCAAATCTAATATTCTACCGGTTTTCCAAGTCTTTTACTCCTAGCGTGTCTGATGAAGGTTAATCCAGAAAAGCGCTTCACACGCAGTGAAATTTTGCTTTTGTACATTTATTAAAATCATTTCAATGTGTGGATCGTGTCTTTTTGGCACATATTCCATATTCTCTCGTTTTTAATGCTGCTTCACTCACAGTACTTATACAATAATATGTCATAGTCTCATCACCAGCCGAAACATTTTAATGTTTCAGAGGAGGTGCAGAAACATTAAATGATGTCAAAGTTTTACAATAATTTTAAATAAATAAGACCAAATTGCTCCTAAATTTTTTAGATATAATTTAAAGTACAATTCAAATGGAAAAGAATAACAAAAATGAATTCCATAGTTTTTGTCAACATTAAAATGAAAAGTACTAAAGGGGACATTACTCTGCACCTTATGGTTGTCTTTGATCCACCTGCTGATTTATTTAAATAAATTGTTCACTGGACATTGAAATCAATAAATAAGAAAGTTTTTAATCGCTGATATTTAAATGGTAATTAAGCATCTCTCTGTTTTGCGTTTAACATCGTCGTCAGCAATACTGTTTCCACAAATAGTCAGGAAAAACCATAAGATCGATACTTTCCGAGATGTTCCGTGTTCTTATTATAAAGAAGTCTTCACATCATGTAATGAAGTTTCCATATCATGTAAAGAAGTATTTGTATACATTAATGTATTGAGGTTTTCATAGCATGTTAAGAAGTATTCATACAATGTAAAGAAGTTTTCATATCATGTAAAGAAGTTTTCATATCATGTAAAGAAGTATTCGTATAATGGAACGAAGTTTTCATATCATGTATAGAAGTATTTGTATAATGAAACGCAGTTTTCATATCATGTAAAGAAGTATTCGTATAATGTAACGAAGTTTTCAAATCATGTAAAGAAGTATTCGTATAATGAAATTTACAGTTTTCATGTAATCATATAATGTAATGAAGTTTTCATATCATGTAAAGAAGTTTTCGTATAATGTAACGAAGTTTTCATATCATGTAAAGAAGTTTTCATATAATGTAATGAAGTTTTAATATGATGTAAAGAAGCATTCTTATAATGTAATGAAGTTTTCATATCATGTAAAGAAGTATTCGTATAATGTAATGGAGTTTTCATATCATGTAATTGGATTTTCATACCAAATCGTTACGATTTCACATCATGTCAGTAGTGTTTGACATCACGTAATAACTATTTACACCATGTCATGATGGTTTCTTCATATAAGGCAGTGATGGCGTTCCATACAGCCCACCTTAAAAAATTAACATATAGCACATTGTAACTGCTGTGTTCAATACTTTTATTAATATGTGACAGGTAATACTCATCGTTTTCACCTAAACTTGTGATTTTTATAATTATGATTAAATGCTATAAAAAAAAAAAAGCATGGACCCTACATTTTATCTATATTTAACATTATTGTACAAAATGTATACTAGTATATTATCAAACATTTGTTTGTTGATGAGCAGGTCAAATTTAACCAATATATTTTCAACAGGATATATCTGAAGCTGATCAGAATATACATGTATTTCATTTTTATAAAAGACAGATTGCATTACAAATACACTTGCAAACTTTTATTTATAAAATTTACATCCCTCTTCAATGACTGAGTAAAGATTGGACTTTGATCTTGCAATCTTTTATACTTAAATAGATCATGTAAGACCTACATGAAACCATGATTACTGTAAAAAAAATGTACACATATTGATTTACTTTATCGTGTCACTTTGCTACACTTTAACATAGACCTGTATATTAAATATTTAATATACAGATCTATGACTTTAATTAATGAAGTAGATGTACAAAAACGTCCATCATGCCTTCATGGGATGTTGTTATCTTTCCTATTTATTTCCTTATCATTATAAACCCCACATAATAATACAAAGTGTCTTAAATCAAGATTGTATATATACAACACATTCTCTTTTACGTATTCAAAAGCAAATTTAACAATGTACAAGTATGAAAAACGCGATTGCATCATCAGCATCTGAATCAGCTGATCCGGAAAAATCCGGAAAATTATGACAGATTTAGCGCCCCATAGTGCACAAATTTTCGGGTTTTCATACCTGTTGAAATGAAACCTCTGGCCATTGCTTGGGCCATTCTGCCAGCTCCAATAAATCCCACCGCCATGTCTTCAGATATAAATTTCCTCTTTACTCTGCCATCTGACATGGATGATTGTGAATCTTGCATTATTTACCGATCACGGTTTCTGTGACTGCTTGTTCCAAAAGGGGAAGTAACGCCGATGTGCATTGGTCAATTTGTGTTCGTAACTCCGCCTTTTAACAAATTAGCATGAAAAAGGGGGGTTGAAGGGAAATGCCTACAACAAAAGCAGACTGTATCCGAATTCGTAAGATATCTCCGTACGGAAAAGGAAAGTTTACAATCAGGAACGAAAAGTCGTCACCTTATCAAATATTTTAGTGTGTTATTTTCCATTGATTAAATTTTGTTTGAATTTTCTCGGACTTCCGATTGGTCTTGGTATGGATCTTCATGTAGCCGTTTCCTAACTTGAATCAGTTGACCCGCTATTTTCAAAAACCCTTTCGCAATATCTAAATAAGTTGATGCGGCACTTGCTTATAGACCATTCTTCTTTTTACAATCAGTGGGAACTCATCAATGCAGAAAGATCATCATAGACCGCATCCGAAACATGCATTGTGCTTAGGGTCATATGGTTCATATTCCATACCAATGGGTTGATGTGGCATAATTTTTTTTGCAAGCGAATTGGACTTCCCATTTTTTTGTATCAAAATTTTATTGGGAGCAAAAGGGATCAACACACAAATGTGACAGAGTTAAAATAGACAGTTAAAATAGACAATATTATTTTTGGAAATGTATATTTTTATTTTCTTTATTTTGTTTAACATTTTGTGTAATGTTTTTTTTTTAAATTGCATATTTGTTAATTTATTTAGTATATTTTGTAATCTTATTAATTAGTATATGTATTTTAGATCTTGAACTCTGTCACATGTCATAATTTGCTTTTATCAATTGAGTCTTTCTTATTGCATTAATTAAGTCAAACTTTCTTTCATGTCAAAATTTAATCTTTGTAACTCATATTGAGTAAGACAAATATGTCAAATGAGTAAGGGTATAAATTGTAGGGCAAATTTGTATTTCATCAGTTAGTAAGTTCAATTAGTTGAGTTAGTTGAGTTACTTTGTTGTCCCATATGAAATAAAACCTGAATATGTCCGTAATAAAATGAACAACTACTGCGACATAGAAGGCATCAAGTACAGCACCTTCGCAGATTTTCCGCGGATAGCTAGTGGGGTCCTTATCGTAACGGCCAAAAGCATTAAAAAGGATATCCCGAGAAAAAATTTCATAAAGGGGCAACAAATCACTGTAAAGTATGAAGGCCAGCCCGTAGGTAGAACTTGTTTTCACTGCAAGCAGTCGGGTCATTTCATCGCCGACTGTCCCGAAAAAGAGAGGCCCGCATGGACCTCAGCAAGAACTTGGCCTACGTTAGGTCCTGAAAATACCCCTAAAACTAACTCGGTGAACGTAACAACGGCACATAATAATGAGAACGACGAGTCTCAAGACGAGTCTCAAAACGAGTCTCAGCTAGAGACATTAGAATTGTCGCAAGACGACACAAGTCAAGTAGGTGAGGAGACGCATACAAAAGAGCTAGATGCAGAAAGCTTACCTGATAACTCCCCTACTCCCAAAACGCCAACCGAATTAGTAGAGTTGGAAGAGGAGACGTCTCGGCAGGTTGACAAGGATCAGCCGAGAGTCTCACAAGGGTTCTCGGTTAATCTCCAATCGGAGAGTAACGGAGAAGCCCCAAGAAAGTATGGTATACGTAAGAGTTTAGAAAAGATGGAAGAGTTAGCCAAAGCAAGAACCTTAGTGGTTCACGCCCCAAAGGCTAACTCATCAGTAAGCTCAGGCTTAAAAGCGAAAGTCGATAAAAGAAAAAATTTGTCCGTATCGTCTGAAGAAGGAGATAAATTAAATCCAGCAAAGAAAATTGTAAATTAGAATTGACAATAAACTTAAATAAAAACAAGTGCTGAAAACATTGTGCGACAATAATTATCAATATATTATGCATATGGTTTTACTTTCTTTGCTCTTGCTAACCTGCACCCTTTACACTATGAGTTTTAAAATTGTAACTTTGAATATTAGAAAAGGTTTCAATAAGAAAATTTTTGATATTGTTGAAAAATTTGAAAACTATGATATAATCAATTTACAAGAATGTGGAAGTATAGATGATACTACTGTTAGAGATATTGAAACACAAACACATTTTAAGATTTATATTTCTCATGTTGATATTCATAAAAGTATTTCAATTTTGATAAACAAAGATTATGAAAGTTCTTTACAATATATTCCAGAAGATCTTAAAGGTAGAATTTTATTTTTGAAATTTAAATTTGAAAATGAATGTTACAATTTATTGAATTTGTATAGTCCTGTATATGATAGAAATGGGGCAAGGCCTTCTATTGTTTTTTATAGCAAACTGTATGAATTGTGTAAGCATTTAGACTTCAACTACAGAGAGACCCAGCTAGATAATAAAGGTAACTATCAACCTAATGTAATACTCTCTGATTTATTAAATAACATCTACACAGAATTGGGGGTCAAAGATGTCTATAGGTGTAAATTTCCAAACCAAAAAAGTTACACCTTTTCAAATACTCAAGGACAAGCCAGCAAAATCGACAAGATTTGTTTAGATGTAAATCTTATTCATCTGGTTGATTCTGTTAAGCATATGCCATATAAAAACTCTGACCACAAGGCAGTTTGTGTTAATATTAAATTCAATAAGGAGAAGTGGGGGAACAGTTATTGGAAATTCAATGAAAGTTTACTAGAAAATGAAAGGTATGTAGATCAAATTAAATCATTTTGGCAACGTTGGAAAACACAAAAAGGTCATCTTGAACTGTTCGAATGGTGGGAAAAGGGTAAGTCAAAAATTAAAAATATCAGTATATCCTTTTCCAAAACCCAAGCTCAACAAGATAGAGCGAGTTTGGAACAACTTTATTTAGATTTGGAAAAGGAGGAAAATAAACAGGTAATCAACGAGCAGGTAGTTTCCGATATCAAGGAGAGAATTATTACCATGGAGAACAAGAAGAATAAAGGTATAATAATAAGATCAAGACTGGAATTTTACGATGAAGACCATAGCAACATCGAGCTATTTAAAATGGCAGAAGAAAAAAGAGGTAGGAAGAAAGAAATTACATCAGTTTTAGACAGAAATGGGGTAAGGTTAGATCGGAAAGAGGACATTATTAGTAGGGTCACAGAATTTTACAACGAATTATATACAACACAGAATATTCAGGTAAGTGACATGGACGAGTATCTAGATGAGATCAACCTAAGGCAATTAACAGAAGACCAAAAGTCAAGTTTAGAGGTATTTATTACAGAGGAGGAGTGTTTAGAGATCATCAAGAGTTTTCAGAATAACAGATCACCTGGAATTGATGGGTTAGGTGAGGCTTTTTATTTATATTTCTGGGAGGATATTAAGGAGGATTTGCTAGATGTGCTTAACAACATTTATTTACAAGGTAAGTTAACAGAAAGTATGAGAACAAGCATCATTACACTTTTATACAAGGAAAAAGGGGATCGAAAGGATTTGAAGCAATGGCGACCAATCAGCATTCTGACATTTGATTATAAAATTGTGGCAAAGTTTCTATCAAGGGGTCTTGGTAAGGTAATAAATACACTCATTTCGGACACACAAACAGGGGCTGGGCCAAAAAAGGTAATGTTTGATAACTTATACTCTTTGCAGGCGATTCTTGAACATATGGAGGTTAGTGAAACAGAGGGTATATTGATATCATTTGACCAAGAAAAGGCATTTGATCGAATTGAACACTCTTTCATATTGCGAGTGCTTCAAAGGATGAATTTCCCACCACATTTTATCAAATGGGTTGGGATACTCTATCACGACATCAATAGTAAGGTACAGGTCAATGGTTTACTTACTGAGCAAATAGATATCACCAGATCAATAAGGCAAGGCTGTCCCCTCAGTCCCTCCTTATATGCACTTGTAATAGAGACCTTGGCCTGCAGCATAAGGGAAAATAATGATATTAAAGGTATACAGCTTCCCAACACAAGAGACAATATGAAACTTTTCCAGCATGCAGATGATTGCTCTTTGGCAACTACAGATTTATCAGATTACAGTAAAATGTTAACGGAATTTAGAAATTTTGGAGCTGTGTCAGGGAGCAAAATCAATGAAAACAAAACTGAAATACTGAAAATAGGCAACCCTGACACCACACATTTTCCCGATGTTGCAGCACTTTGCAAAACCCAAGTCAAGATTGGTTCGGGGAGGAGTGTGGAGACAAAAATTGGTGTTCTGTCGTGAGGAGTGTGCGGAATGAGACGACCAAATGGGAAAAAAGAAAACTGTCTTTTAGGCACAGAGTTCAGATTATTGATACATATATATCAAGTAGAATTTTATTTGTAGCACGAGTTGTTCCTCCTACAACAAGGGTTGTAAAGATTTTACAGGGATGTATTTCAAAAATTTTTTGGGGTGGAACAATGGAAACAATTAAAAGAAAAAGTTTATACCAGGGAGGGGATAAATGAGGACAATGTGTCCCAGATATAAATAGTAAGATTCAAGCTTTGTTTTTGGAAAGAGTTAATCAAGTATATACTGGCAAAATAGCACCATGGGTTAACATTTTTACTTATATTTTAGGCTACACTGTAAGAAATCTTATACCAAATTTGGCATCTAATAACTTAACTCACAGTGTAGAAAGTGTAGGTGTACATAAAATTATTAAGAACTTGTACTTGCAGCACGGGGAAGTCCTATCCTTTCCTTGTGATGCAAGAGACATATATTGGAAGTTGGTACAGTTCGGAAACACTAGGCATAAGATAGAAGAGGATTTCCCTTGTGTGAATTTTGACCCAATTTGGGAAAAGATTCACCAAGTGAAAAATTTTGAAATCCAGGATTTTTTATTTCAAGTTGTGCATAGAGGTCTAGTAACAAAAGAAAGACTGCAAAACAGAAATGTATATATACAGGATAGGAACTACAACTGCAGTCTATGTAACAGCTACATAGAGACGGATAAGCATTTGTTTCTGCACTGTCCAACTTTAAAACCTTTTAGAGACCTTGTATCTGATATTATTAAATTGGATTTTCAAATTGACAGTTTTTCTTTTACAGTAGAAAACATTATTCTTTTGAACATTGAAACAAAATTTTATCCTTACATATATGGTTATATATCAACCATTTGGTATATCCGACGCATATCTGATACATCGAATTTACATAACATTCTTGTTTCTTTATTTTTCAGACACGAGAGAAGATACAGAAGACTTAATAATTTATAGTAAATAGAAATGATGTTTGATTTAGATGGTTTAGTCTGTAACCTTCTGTATTTTCTCAAATTCTAATATCAAAGTAAAAGGCTCTCTGTAAAACAAAAGTAAAGCTTTCTGCTTATTTTCCTTTTCTCCTTTGAAGTCTGTCATTTTAAGGCAAGATAACCGTGTGCTTTGTTTGTATCGGGATTGCTGCTAGAGTTGGCGTGCCGCAAATCATGTCCGGGACCTCTGAAGTTGCGGCAGGTCATCACTATCAATCCCATGTATAACGGCCCGATAAGCACATTACGGTCAAGATTATACTAAACAAATGTGCTCTGCTTTTGTCAAATGGTTAAAATCTGTTTTTAAAACAACATACTAAAATAACATTTAATTTTCATTATTTCTTTATTTAAATTAATTAGTTATGTTTAGTTTTCATATTTTCCTACTATATGTATCTCTGTATATGTATAAGCTGTATTGTAATGTGTGTGTCTTGTCCCTCTATGTATTGATGTAACACTAATATTACTTCCATTTCAGTTATAAATAAAAACATTTAAAAAAGAGCACGATGATGATATTAGTCTCAGCCGTATATCCTTATTTGTGAGTTTGGATTGGTCTGTGGACGCCCAAAATTAATCATTTTGGCTTAACACCCCTCCCCCTTTTTGTTTGTTATATGTATTGTTTTGTTAATGTTTTTGTTTTTGTATATGTATTGTCACTTTACTTCTTTTTTATTCTCTCATCTTTGCAGTCTGCTAGCACAACTGTATTAACAACCCTATCTCTTTCTTTAGAAGTAAGGGCTCTTGATTTTGGAATAGCTAGGGAAGTGCGGGTAATGCACATCAAAAGTCTCTGGGGATAAAATATTTTATGTGCAAATATATGTATGACTTTGGCCTATCAAAAACTTTATTTGAAGTATGTATCTGAGTGCTCAGAGAAAACAAGAGTTAACACTAAAGTATGTCTCGCCTGCCGGCACCATCAGAAACAATTATTCTTTCTTACTTCCAGTATATTTTGAATTTACATGGATTTTCAGTTTCTGAGATCAAAAGATGCTTATAGAACTTAAACATTGCAAATATATGCAATAAAAATAATCAAAGTCACTCAACCGGAAAATCAAGGTCAAGGTCAAAAAATGGGGATGCAACTGTGCTAAGCTACTACTGGGGCATATGTATACCAAGTTTCATCAACCCAGGACCTATAGTTCTTGAGATATGGAGGTGCTCGCAAAACTTTTCCATTGCTATTATATGTATTGAAAATTGTCAAAGTCACTCAACCAAAAAATCAAGGTCAAGGTCAAAAAATGGGGATGCAACTGTGCTAAGCTACTACTGGGGCATATGCATACCAAGTTTCATCAACCTAGGACCTATAGTTCTTGAGATATGAAGGTGCTCGCAAAACTTTTCCATTGCTATTATATGTATTGAAAATTGTCAAAGTCACTCAACCAGAAAATCAAGGTCAAGGTCAAAAGATGGGGATGCAACTGAGCTAAGCTACTACTGGGGCATATGTATACCAAGTTTCATCAACCTAGGACCTATAGTTCTTGAGATATGGAGGTGCTCGCAAAACTTTTCCATTGCTATTATATGTATTGAAAATTGTCAAAGTCACTCAACCGGAAAATCAAGGTCAAGGTCAAAAGATGGGGATGCAACTGTGCTAAGCTACTACTGGGGCATATGCATACCAAGTTTCATCAACCCAGGACCTATAGTTCTTGAGATATGGAGGTGCTCATAAAACTTTTCCAAAAAGTTAACGCCGCCGTCGCCGCCGCCGTCGTCGCCGCCGGTAAAGTAACACCTATGTCCCGCTCTGCTTCGCAGGCGAGACAAAAAAAGAAAAAAAAAGTTAGTTGAGTTAGCAGTCAAGTTAAGTTATCACTATTTAAAGTTTAGTGTTTAGGACTTTGAGTCAATCGCATTGACAAAATCATTATTCCATAGTGAGCCAGAATATTATCTGACATTTTCACTGAATGTTTTATACGTATACACATTGTTGAAAAGGATTTTAATAAATTGTTAAATCTGATTTGTCTGCTGTTTAAATCAAGTGTCGCCATAGAAAGTTCATCGACTATAAGGAAGTCAGTCAGTCATTTTGTGTCGTCGAAGTAGAGGACGGAGGATAGTCTAGCCGAGGAAGTCTGTAGATGTCACTCAGTGCCCTTCGACCAATTGCAAAACATTCAGTTTCGTATTTTCCTGTGTCTTGTTGTGACCCCATCGGTTCCCAGGTCACACAAAGATCTACCTGCACTGAAACTTTGAAGGAAATCCAACAATCAATGTAAGAGTTATAAATTGCCCTTTCCTTATTATGGCCCGACCACGTATGTGGATCGGACATATAGTTTTACCCTTGTCCGTCCGTCCGTCCGTCCGTACGTCCGTCCGTAACACTTTGGTTAAGTTCTTGGTTAAGGTCCATTACTCAGATACTAGATGTTGGGGGTCAACGATATTTCACCACCAGATGGGTCTTGGGTAGGGCTACACCACCCACTAGAAATTAGGTCACTGTGACCTATATTTTATGCATGAACGACTTCGGTTAAGTTCTTGGTTAAGGTCCATAACTTGGATACTAGATGTTGGGGGTCAATGATATTTCACTACTAGATGTGTCTTAGGTAAGGTGACACCACCCACTAGAAATTAGGTCACTATGACCTATATTTTACGCATGAATGACTTCGGTTAAGTTCTTGGTTAAGGTCCATAACTTGGATACTAGATGTTGGGGGGTCAATGATATTTCACTACTAGATGTGTCTTAGGTAAGGTGACACCACCCACTAGAAATTAGGTCACTGTGACCTATATTTTACGCATGAATGAACTTGGTTAAGTTCTTGGTTAAGGTCCATATCTCAGATACTACATGTTGATGGTCAATGATATTTCACCACTAGATGTGTCTTGGGTATCATGACACCACCCAATAAAAATTAGGTCACTGTGATCTATATTTTATGCATGAATGACTTCGGTTAAGTTCTTGGTTAAGGTCCATAACTTGGATACTAGATGTTGGGGGTCAATGATATTTCACCACTAGAAGTGTCTTGGGTAAGGTGACACCATCCACTAGAAATGAGGTCACTGTGACCTATATTTTACACATGAATGACTTTGGTTAAGTTCTTGGTTAAGGTCCATATCTTGAATACTACATGTTAGGGGTCAATAATATTTCACTTCTCGATGAGTCTTGCTACATGGCACCACCTATCAGAAATAAGGTCACAGCGACCTATATTTTACACATGAACACTTTTGATCAATTTCTTGGTAAAGGTCCATATCCCAGGTAATACACATTGAGGGTCAATGATATTTCAAGAACGGGAGGGCCATCTTGTGGCTCACAGACACATTATCTAGTTTTTGTTTAATTTTGCACTTTGCGGTCGTATAATAAAAAACTTCAATTTACCCCCTTTGTTCTATTTTTGAAAAAAGTTTACGGACGACGGAAGCCAAGTAATGACAATAGCTCACAGCTTAAAAAACTGCAATTTACCCGTGTGTTCAATTTTTAGCCATGCAACCATGTTTTTCATTGGATCATATTAATTTGGTTTTGGTAACAATGCCACCAAGTTTGGTTACATTTGGCTAAAGGTATTTCAGAGAAGAAGATTTTCGAAAAGTTTGACAGAAAGTCTGAAAATGGTCAAAGTTCTAAGGGGTATATCTCCTAAAAGGAAATTTACAGAAGATCAAATGAAATGCTCAACTTGCGTATCGACAACATATTCATACAGTTGAGTGTTTTTCGGGAGACGATTGGGATCCAAATGGGCACAAATTGTGCACCATTGCTTGCCGATTTGTTTCTTCATTCATATGAAGCCGACTTCTTACAATCACTTCTAGACAGAAAGATCGCAGACTTGCTTTATCCTTTTATCTCACATTTCGTTATATTGGTGATGTCCTTTCACTATAAACAATCCTCGATTTGGTGACTATTAACATCTCATATATTCAAAGGTACTTGAGATTAAGGACACAACAGATTCGAGGAGGTCCACTTCATATTCGGATTTATTTCTCGAAATTGACACACTAGGAAGGCTTTGTGACAAACGTGATTGACTTCCCAAAATAATAAACTTTCCCTTTCTGTGTAGCAACATTCCGTCCGCTCCAGCATATAGAGTTTACACATTATTCCAGAGCATGTGGGGAAGATAACCTCTTTGATAGAGCACCACGGCTGACAAGTAAATTGTTAACACAGGGGTACGTTGTTCCTAAGTTGTTGTCATCACTCAAGAAAATTTACGGAAGACATGTCCTTGTAGACAATTGAAAATACGGGATTTTTATCTCGCAGATGAGCACAGATGTTGATTTATACGTAGAGTTTGGTAGTGTCACCCTTTCCGGATTTGACCAACACTAAATTGATTTTTGGCTACGTAACGGATGTGCTATAGCAAGCAGGAATTGCTTACTCTTCCGGGGCATCTGAGTTATAACTTTCGTTTCGACTTGAGATGAACTATGAGAAACTACTCATACCTGAAATATTGAAACTAACTAAGTAAATAAACTGGAAGTAGATATGGCAAAGACTTTAAATTGGTGCATTGTACCACAAGACCTCATGCTTCTGCAGGCAAAAAAATATGAGGCTGGTTAATATTTCAAATCTACCATATGTTGCCCATTTTGTTGGTATTTTTGGGGAAACATCAATAAAACCATTAAGCACTTTTTAATTCAACCAATATCTCATTACTGTAAAAGCTTAAATGGTTTTGCCTACCTACCTACCTACCCTACTTTTATAGTTATGTAACCCTGGACAGATAATGATATATTTTTTCTTGGCATTAGGTCATGTGAACATTCTGTTGCTGTTGCTGGCACAACTGATATGGAAGACATGTTGTAGTCAGGAAGGGCAGACCAATGGACAGATGTTAACCAGTATATCCCCTTCTTCAAAGCAGGACTATAATAACAAAAAAGATGACAAAGGAATAAAATTGTAATCAATGTACTCCAAACATACAAACAATACATCACATGATTTTCCCTCCAAATATCTGTCTGACAGATGGCCTTTACAAAAATATACATTTTAAGCAAGACAATATAAATATGATAGGATTCAGTATAAACCTGTTATTAGTTTTAGTATTAAACATGTCTGCCTTATAAAAGTGGAGATAGTACAATATGGTATATCATAGCAATACAAGTAATAAGTAATAATCTGGAACGAGGTCAACATCCTAAAGGGCCTTGGCTTTTGGCCTACTGAAATAGACTCAGGTCATGACCATCCTAAAGTGTCTTTGCTTTTGGCCTACTGAAATAGACTCAGGTCATGGCCATCCTTAAGGGCCTTGGCTTTTGGCCTACTGAAATAGACTCAGGTCATGGCCATCCTAAAGGGCCTTGGCTTTTGGCCTACTGAAATAGACTCAGGTTATGGAAATCACAAGGTGCCTTAGTCTGGCCTACTAATGTAGTCTCAGGTCAGGGCAAATTAATGCAAGCAAGATTAGCACAAATTAGTTTTACAATATTTTTTTATATATTTGAAAAGATGTTTTTGTTAAACAGAAAGTAAAAAATAAATTAAGGCTAAAATTCCTTCTTTCCAGTAGTCTTAATAGAAAATTGGAGGTCCCGGACCACTTCGTGTCCTGGACCTTAAACCAGTGCTAATTTTAACCCCTGATATTTCAAGGAGTAACCTTCCACCAGCAACTTTGTTTAATTCATGAAACCACAAATGCCTGGGAGAAGTAAAAGTGGACCAAAGGGACAATACATTATTGATAATCCAAAAATACAAAGACAAACTCAACAGACACGAATTTACCATAACAAAACAAACAATGATAACACATAACAACCAAACCACAATCAGCAACATGAACTGAAGTCGAAGCAAGGGTGACCTCAGGTGTTTTAGAAGAGTAAGCAGTTCCTGATTGCTATAGAACACTTGTCACATTGCCAACAATCGAAACCTATCATTATAACCATTCATAAATCCAGAAAAAATTGCATTACAAGTTAACCAATCTGAAGTAAGATGGTATATGCTATGACCTGGAGTTACAGATTTGTATTTATGAAAATAAAACTAGAAATCTGAAGTTAGGGACAAACCATTTAACTTGAAGGGGGGCCTTGGTTTTTTCCTAAAAAAATATTCTGAAAATTATTTTTGATGAAAAAAATATTTTGGCAGCAGAGGGTAAGAAAAAAAATATTCTGCCATATATAATAATGAAAAAAAATTCTGACCAAAACAAAAAACCAAGGTTCCCCCTTCAAGTTAAATGGTACGTCCCTTTAATATCAATGAATGCTAAGCTGAGCCACTTTCAGTAGAACAATTGTAAAACTGGTTTCCTAAAAAGGTTAATGCAGTTTTTAATGTTCAGTAAACATTTATATAAATCTTTCATTGCCACAGTGGCACACTAAGCATTAACTGAAAGTAATGAGTATCGTAAAATGGCCAACATTTTTTTTAATAACATAAGCTGCTGTGATATGAACTGACCTATATAATAAAAATAAAATATGCTTGAATTTCTCAATTGTTAATTTCTATAAGTAAAAAGCTCATCATAAATGCAACAACAGTTAAATATCAATTTGATTGTATAGTGCAGATAAAATCTAATTACACTTTACATTAACACACATTATTGATAGAACATTTGAATTTTTTTTTATACACCGTTATGGTCAATGACAAAGGATCAATATTAGATGTTTTGAAAATGATAACATGGAAAATTATAGATAAAAAAGATTCATGCCTTGGATGAATCAATTGGTTTGTTTATCAAGAAAAGACAGAAAAAGACAAATCCTTAATAATACAACAACACTAAAGTATGTCTCCCCTGGCGGCACCATCAGAAACAATTATTCTTTCTTACTTCCACTTTATTTTGAATCTGCAAGGATTTTCAATTTCTGAGATCAAAACATGTTTATAGAACTTTAACATTACAAATATATGCAATAAAAATAATCAAAGTCACTCAACCAGAAAATCAAGGTCAAGGTCAAAAGATGGGGATGCAACTGAGCTTAGCTACTACTGGGGCTTATGTATATCAAGTTTCATCAACCTATGATTTATAGTTCTTGAGATATGGAGGTGTTCGCAAAACCTTACCATTGATATTAGATGTATAGAATATTGTCAAAGTCACTAAACCGGAAAATCAAGGTTAAGGTCAAAAGATATGGATGCAGCTTTGCTAAGCTACTACTATGGCATATACATATCAAGTTTCATCATCCTAGGACTTATAGTTCTTAAGAAATGGAGGTGCTCACAAAACCTTACCATTGCTATTATATGTATTGAAAATTGTCAAAGTCACACAACCAGAAAGTCAAGGTCAAAAGATTGGGATACAAATGTGCTAAGTTACCACTGAGGCATGTGCATACCCAGTTTCATCAACCCAGGACTTCTTGTTCTTGAGATATGGAGGTGCTCATAAAACTTTACACAAAAAGTTGACACCGCTGCAGACGCCGGAAAATAACACACATGTTCCACTCTGCTTCCCAGGCAAGACAACAACAGCTCCTTTATTCGACATCATCTTAGAAGAAAGACACAAAAAAACCTTCAGGCGGAGGGTCAAAACCTTTTCATATTGAAATATTGGAATGTAATGAAACACTAGAGGCTGCTTCCTTGGTACAATATCATGTTTATGGAACACTTATATCTGGAATCAACACGCAGAGTGTGCAACATCATAAAACATAATACTGCATGCGATGAGCTGCCATAATTGTGCATTATTTCATTTTACAGATATACGATTTTTAGTCTTTTCCTTTATCTCATTCTTATAACAAACCAAGGGGAGATGTTGAGTTTCCTGTTTAAATATGTTTAGGACATATCTGATCATATTTCTTAAATACGACATTAAGGGAGAATATTAAAGAATGTTTCCCACTTTTCACCAGGTAAAATGATATGAAAAGCCCTATGACATATAAAATGAATATATTCAACAAAGTACTTGCAAAACTTTTGGGGTGTAAAACCGATTCATTTCAAAAGAAACCTTATGTACACAACCCCCAGAAAAAAGGCTATAAATGATGAACTATACACAAGCAAAACATGATTCACCACAGATATATCTCTTATAAATATATAACAATCACGATAACTAAAAGACTCAAGAAATTCTTTATTTGATGTTGTCAACTCAAAGTAGATTTATTTATTAGTTAGGAGTAACCCATCACAAATTATTCTAAATACTATACAATTACTGTCTTTTGTTGAGGTAAATGTGCAGTGTTATTGACTTTTGAAAAAACAGATATTTACTGAGCCTGAAGGGCGAGGTGAATATCTTTAGTTTTTTTCTAAAGTCACACTCACATTTATCGAAACAAAAGACAGTAATTGTTTTATTCTATTATCCAATATCTGACAAAAATATGCATTTGAAGTGTTAAAAAAAATTAAACTAAACAGAATAAAAAGCTTCGCCGAGCGCAGCATGATACGACCGCAACATGTTGAACCCTGTACGTTTTAGGCCCAATATGGATAGTCAATTGCTCTGGACATATGCAGCCCATGGTGGACTGACAAAGGTTTTTGACACATGCAGCTTTTGGTGGACTTTCTAAATTCACATTTTAAAAGGAATTATTTATTTTCCAAAGGAGATCAAATCAGACCACAAATAAATAAGTTTCGATTTTGGCCCCTAATTTCATAACAGGGGAAAAGGGGGGGGGGTCGCAAAAATTAATTCTCAATTTTGTATCCACTATTTGACAAGAACAAACATGCAAAATTTTTTTTCAAAATCGGATCACAAGTAAAAAAAATCTATTTTGGTCCCTTTTGGCCCCTAATTACATATTAAGGGGGAAAAGATGGGGGTAGCAAAAATAAATTCTCAATTTTGCATCCGCTATTTGACAAGAACAAACATGCAAAAAAAAATTTCAAAATCGGTCCACTAATAAAAATGTTTCGATTTTGGCCCCTTGTAGGGCCGTAACCCCTATAAGGGGTCATCTGACAACTTCGACCCTATGGAGACTTTTGTAGAGCTAAATGAGCTGAACAATTAAGCAAGCAACAGCTTTTTGCTATCTGCAATACTTTTCATACTAGAGGGCAAAAACATGAAAATATGCTATTTTTCACCTTTAAGGGGCCGTTACCCCTATAAGGGGTCATCTGACAACTTCGACCCTATGGAGACTTTTGTAGAGCTAAATGAGCTAAACAATTAAGCAAGCAACAGCTTTTTGCTATCTGCAATAGTTTTCATACTATAGGGCAAAAACATGAAAAAATGCTATTTTTCACCTTTAAGGGGTCGTAACCCCTATAAGGGGTCATCTGACAACTTCGACCAAATGGAGACTTTTGTAGAACTTTTGATCCTGAAGCAGTAGGGTGGCATCAGATTTCATCTATCTCTTATACTTTTTGAATTACAAGCCAAAAACAGTAGTCTGACCCCCCTGGTCTATTTTTAGCCACAGCGGCCATGTTTTTTGACGAATCAAAACTTGAAACACATCTATAGTGCATGACACCCTATTGATCAATCATACCAAGTTTCATTGAATTCTGTTCAGTAGTTTCAGAGGAAAAGATTTTTGAAAAAGTTATTGTAAGAACAAACTAAAAGTTGCAATTTGGCCCCTTTTGGCCCTTAATTTCTAAACGAAAAAAGGGGGGACTCCCAAAATCAATCCCATTCATCCTTTAATGGTAAGAAATATCATTGTCAAATTTCATTGGATTTGGATGACTAGAACTAAAGTTATCGTGTATACACTAAAGTTAACAGACGACGACGACAACGACAACGACGACAACGACGACAACGACGACAGCATCATACCATTATACGTCCGCAAATTTTTTGCGGTCGTATAAAAATACTGTAACGACATCATCACCTTTCCCACCTGTTTTTAGGTGAATATCACTTTGCCAGGTCAATATCCTTTTTTATTCACTTAGTTGACTATAATGAAATATGTTAAAGAATTATTTATATTATAGAATACTATCTTTTATTTAATTTGTAGATTTGTAGAATGACAACATCAAACAAATAAAGTTCTATATTAAGCATAACAAACAAAATATAAATAATTACAATGCACAATAATGTTATCAAAACAGATAAATACTGCATAGCAGGTCATTTTGGTAGAGGTCAAGTGTTCATACAGGTCAAATTTTTATAATCAAAAGTTCGGTTTTATAAAGTTAAAACATTCTAAAAGCCCATAATAAAATAATTCCTAAATTCTCAAACAAATTTCTTCAAAACGTGGCTCTCAGGCATATTTTATTCCAATTTTTAATACATGTACATTTTTAAAAAAATTCTGCTATTTTGAAAGAAATTGATCAAAACCAAAAAATTGAACAAAACTTGCCAAAATAATCAAATAAAGTTTTATGACGAAGCTGAAAAAATCTGAGCAAAAGGGAATGAGAATCTAGGATATTTTTTAAAATATTTGCCATATTTTCACCTTCTTTTATTTTTGTAAAGTAAATGTTTACTATAAATGCAACATCGGGAGTTTTTTTCTTCACTTCTTAGGATCTTGCAAATCTAGTGAAATTATAACCTCATGAAAATATCCTGCTGTACAATATAAATTCTGTATACAAATAACCAATTGGACCCAATCTAAACCATTCATCATTAAACATACAGACAAGTTAATGTTGCTGCTTTAAGACATATAAACATTAAAAAATATAATTTATTCCATTATTGAAGTGAAAGTTCTTCTTACTATATATAAGTTTAATGGGGAATAGAGACAATTTTTTAAAGATGTTCTAACAGGAATACTTTTCACAAACAATTTTTTTTTGGATAATCACATTTGCCCTCGCAGTTCAAAAATTACAATAGTAATGTTAAAATTGCAAACTGATTTTATTATTCTTTTATGATTACCTTCAAATATACCCCCTCTCAAAACAATTACACTCATACTAGACTTAAAACATGTTTTCAATAGTTAACAATTAAATTTCTGTTTTTCTAATGTAAAACTTCCACTTATTCTTTATAAATTAAGATTTACTATTATTTTCTAAAAAGCTGAATTTTATCAGATGGAATATTACTAAAAACTATCAATTCAATATTAAGGTCTAACTATGAAGCAAATATTGACAAAACTCAGACAATATTACAAATGTATTTGCCATAAAAATCCATATACGCTAAGTTAATAAAAAAATATTATTGTGAAACAATTTTATATTGGCAGAGTTATTCACATGCAAGTTTTTGGACAGCCACATAAGACACTGGCTTTGCCAAAGGCCAATATTGTTACCCACAGACCTATAGCTTTGCTAAAATGAAAATGGCTACACAATAAACTATATGATAAACTGAGATACATGTACTGTAAAATATTAATTTTTGTGGGGTATCAATGTGGGTCAAGCGAGCCACAAAATTGGTTCTAAATGATTAGAGAAAAACTGTAATGATTTCTATAATGAAGTTACTTAAACCAAAAATTCATGAACCCACGACAATATTGATGTCCTTGATTTTGAGTACTTTCACAGTAGTCCAAAACAAAGTATTACTTCTATAATTACATATTGAATTTAGATTTAAACAACATAATTAAATAAAACCTAAAACTATTTTTTCTAGTAATTTTATCACAAGTCACATTCAACCTAACAGGTTATCTTCCTTTACTCATGTCAAACTTAGATCTCTTTATAAAACATTAACAGTAACCACACAATATTTTAGTATCCACCAAGGACTGTGAAACCCATCTAAACCTAACCCTGAACAAACTGGAATCCTGTAGAAAACTAACAAGATCTCACATTCCCTTCTTTAAATTTTGTATTTTTAACACATATGTTTCTGGGCATATTGGAATAAAGGGCGACTCTGAATCATCCAAGAGCCATTTTGAATTCAAGATGGTCTAAGACAAAATAGAATTCTGATTTACACTGGATTTTTCTATGGGTTGATTTGGAACTTTTACTAAAATCAATCATACTATTGTCCTTTAAAGTAATATGGAGAAGCCCTAAATATTAATAAATGAAAAAAGCTATATTGAAAATAATAACAAAAATTCTATTGACTAAAAGCTAAATTGTCTTTTTCACCTCTCCCCTGGATTCTAAGATTCCATGTGAAAACCGAACATCTGTTTGTACTGTACAAATTCTTCTGTTCCCTAAGGGGCTTGGTTTAAACAGGTTTCACTTAAGTTTCACCTCTCAAATCAACAATAAAACAATATTAAAACAAAGACATCAACAAACATTAATCCATCTTCAGATTTACATAGATATAACGAACAAAGTTTAGCGAGGCAAAGAAAGACACTGTCCCAAGCATCAAGAAAAATACATAACATGTCAAAAAGGTGTAGCCGAAAAACTCTATCGTCTGGAGCGCGCCGGACATATTGGATCTCTTGAAGTAGTAAAACAAGGCATACAGAAACACAAAGAAACCAGTGGATCTGAAATAAAGGAAGAAAAATGTGTCAAATAAAATCGATGGAAAACAAGAAGTCAGTTTTTTTTTATCATTTCATAAAAGATGCCTGCTTTTGCTCTCCTTTCAACTTGAGTTTTGTGTTTTGTTTTTATAGATTGCTGCTGCATGTTTTTTTTATGTTAGATGATTGTATGTCTACCAATTTTATCTTAAAATATATTTCAGATTTATGACATTTGATTGCCCCATAGGTTCACCTTTGCTTCCTTCATTATCTGGAATTTCACTTTGTAAAACGTGGACAATTGATATGTACAATAAGTTATATTTTATGAAGCTTTTTTCCTTTGAAATATTTTCTTTGCTTTATATATTTATTTACTTATTGCAAGATTACTTTTACAACTGTCAAAAACATTGTTAACCAAATTCATTAACACAAAGTTTAATTCAAATCTCCACCCTTCAAAACTAACTTATGAATACAGCAAATTTGCTCAAAGATAATTATCCTTACTTAATGGTTTATAATATTTGTTTTAATTTTGGAAGAAGTAGAGAGGTACTTTCCTTTACCAGATTTGACACATTGAATTGATTGTTAGCAATGCTGGTTGGTGTGTGGCAACAAGCATGAACTGCTTACCCTTCCAGAGTACCTGAGTTCACTCTTGTTACGACTTGAGTTCATGTTGCAGATTGCTATTCAGTTGTTTTTGTCCTGCCATCTCAATATTCTTCATTCTAATATAGTGTTTGGCATTTTCAATATTTTTGATAGAGTGTGTCTGAAGAGTTTTCGATATTAAAGCAAAACTGGCATCATGCATACAAATATTAATTGCCTGGAACTTTGTTGTATTTTTGATTTTTAACTCTTACTTTTGGAAGTTTCATGTGTGTATTATTGTAAGTAATTCATGTATTGTTTTTTTAGCATTTTTTGTTTTCTTCATTTTTGCTGCAAAATTTTCTCCCTCTTATGTTTCATAATGATTTCTTACCCAGCACTAAATATAGATCTCCACCACCATCGGTAATCCTCTGCTGAGAGCTGGAAATAGGTCAAGGCCACAGAAATACAGGCTGTAACACTCAACAGGATTCCAAAGACAATAAACAAGATACCATAAAGTGTGTACTGCTCTCGTCCCCACAGGGTGGCAAAGATGTAGTAAAGTTCCACAGAGATAGCACTGAAATAAGTACAACACACATACAACTTCTTCCCTTTTATTTAAAGAATTGAGTAATCTCCCTTTGACTATCAAATGTAGTCATGATTGAAACTTTTTATAATCAGTGTAACATTTTGTTGTTGTTGACAATTAGTAGGTAAATTAATACAAAATAAAACAGACTTAGGAATTCAATTTGCTGAGTAATGAGTTCTTGCAAGTTTTAATAAACACAATGAATTTTCAAGCAACTTTTACAAAATGTTTGTCATGTTAGTGAAGATGTGAAAATCTTATTTTTAAATTTGATCAAATCAATATATTGTCAAGCAAAGCATTTCTTGTAAGTTGTTGCTCATTGTTTGGCTCTAGTTTTATTCTAGGCATAGCTTTATTTGTTTTTGTCCATATTATCACTTTGTTAATTACTGTGGTTTCATTATTTTTCATAGGGTATCAATTTTCATGGTTTGACCCACGAAAATGAAATATTACATTGATCTGAATGTTGCAGACTTCAGAACCACGAATTTTAGAATCCACAAACTTATCATTTTCCATCAGACCAGGAAAATTGATACCCACAAAATTAATGAATCCACAGTATTGTAACCAGCTTCACCTACCTAAAGGGTAGAAACCCTCCTACTATACAGTGGGCAAAGGAGGATCTATACCATGGAACTGGGGGGATCTCTCGGGAGAAATTCTTTGTTCTACAGGGGGCATCAAAACCTCCAGCCCAATTCTTACCAAAGATACCTCCAATTATAGTCAATGGGTAACCCACTGAAAAATGAAAGAAACATTTCAAATATTCTTTAAATATGTGTGCGTGTGTGTTAGGGTTAAAGGCCCCTTTCGAGGCACCTGGGCCATAAAGGTCGGTCAGTTTTAGTGGGAGAGGAAACCTGAGTACCCGGAGGAAACCACCAACCTTTGACAAACTTAATCACATACAGACGGGGAAGTCCTTTTTTGTAAATTACTAACGGAACTTGAACACCACCTGAGAAGTGATCGGCTGGTCATCAATAGTGTGGTCCTAAAACATCTACACTGATGACAATGGAAATCAATAGTGTGGTCCTAAAACATCTACGACAATGGTGATCAATAGTGTGGTCCTAAAATATCTACACTAATGTCAATGGACATCAATAGTGTGGTCCTAAAACATCTACATTAATGATAGTTTTATTTAACCAGAAAACATACATGTACGTATCATACTATTATTTGCATTCATAATTGCTTACACTCTAAAATTAAAAAAAATACCATCTCAGCTGAAGAAATGTTTATAATCAATAGGAAAAAATGCATGAATCTATATATCCCACACAAATCATATGCTACATATTTTCTTATGTAATAAATCAGAGAGACTGCAACATCTTAAAAGTTTTTATCCTATTTTGCTTTTCATAATTCATATTCATATTGGTAGATAAGTCTAGGATACACTAAATATGTTGTGTCAGTCCTAGAAAAATTTTGCCTGGAACTTTGTTGACTTTTTGATTTCCAACGTCAGAAAAGATTAGCACTGCTGGTGGAGTTTCAATTCACAGAGTTTAGCTTGCTTTGGCACCAACACTTTTGTGTTGAAAAATACATCAAAGCTTTTCAATAGTCTGTGTAAATTTCAAATTGTTGAACACTGAGGTCAGATAGTCTTCCTACCCCACGCATAGGTTGATCTAAGTTATCATAATTTGGGTTCCAGTTTGGCATATTTTGGCTTCATTTGAAATTTTTAATCTTTTTGGTAGAACACCTCTGATAAGTCTTTAAAAGATGAAATGTGTCGTGCAAAGTAAAATTTATTGCCTGGAACTTTGTTTTTTGATTGATGATGATAAATGGAGATAAAGAAGAAGTGCAGTCTTTAAAAATCAGCCACAATTTCAAAATCTACCAATAATAAATATCTTACCAAACAACCAAAGACACATTAACAGTACGACTGTCTGCCATGGCAGGGCCTGTGTCGTGCCGTATCCCCAGGCCACAGAGTTTACAAAGGCCCAGACCAGGAAGAAAGGTGCTGCAAAGAGAAACAAATTAGCTTATTTAATTTTCATTTTTGTGTCAGAAATAATGTTATGAAAACTTAAAATGATTTTCTTAAGGTCATAAAATAAAGTAAGTATGTCACAGAATCATAGATAGTTTGACACTAGTTTGTGTTGCTGATCTCAGTCTGTATTGCAGGGTTTGACACTTATACTAGTCTGCTATCCAGGGAATACAACAAAATCAATGAGGACTAGTAAAAATTGACAGTAGTTGTGATGTAATGTTTTTGCTTTTTGCAGATAATAATGGATCTAAGTTAACATGAAAGTAACTCTTTTTTTAAGTGCCAAATATTTTATTTACAAACATTTTTGGTATATCATTACATGTCCAAATGATGGTTACAAACCTTTACATGAAAAACTTTTAACTTTTTTATTTTTCATTTTTTAGGACTTATAAGGTTGTTGGCAGACTAGTTACTGTCTACAAAAATTTTAGTGTCAAACCCCGTATTATGGTTGCGATTAGTGCATAAGTGTCCACTTATGTTTTATTTTTAAGTTTCCAAGATTTAAATTCCACTTGTTACTTTGTTGCTTCATTACATTTATAAACTTTTCAGGATATTTAAATACACCATATCACAGGAGTATAGTGCTTATATATAATACTACAAGGTAAAACAAGTTTCTAAAATCATGTTGCTGTCTGTTGTTTTTGTTTATTTCTATAAATTGGTTTTGAATTACTAATTTTGCAATGATATACACTGCTCTTAATTTCAAAGGAGGTTTTATAAGTATATTTTTCTATTAAACCATTTGTTTACTTACCAGCAAATAAACAGGAAGTTAAATTGAGATTCCAGACCCAGTTGTCTCCCCCTATCACTTTGTACATGTTTGAGGCTACATAACCCGCTATACCTAAAAACAGAAACAGGAAATTAAATCAAAATTCAAACCCAGTTATCTTTCCTATTGCTAAACACACTTCCTTTATTGGATTTGACATGCTGAATTGACTATTGGCAGCACAATTGGTGAACTGAAGCAAGCAGGAGCTGCTTATTTTATCAGAGCACCTGAGTTAATTCTTGTTACGATTAGAGTTCATGTTATTGATTGCTATTCAGTTGTTTTTATATTTTTGTGTTGTTTGTTTGTTTGTGCTGTTCACATGGGGGTGTACTGGTCTTGTCTTTGCCCTTTCAGACTTTGACATTCAGTTGCCACATTGGTACCTCAGCTTCTAACATAACTGTCGAATGATGAAGGGATTAAACAAGTGTGCCTAACTTGCAAGAGAAATTAAAACTGATATAAGTAACCCTTAATTTGTTATAATATTTATTATATAGATGAATGGAATTAACATGCCAAATTAACATAAGAATATTTCAAACTAATTAATTAATTTTCACAATTTGATGATTGATTTGACATGTTAATTTTGCCTAATACATGTAGTTAAAATTGACCACTTGAGAATAGTAAAATGATCTTTTCAAAGAAATTTGTCTTGTAAAAGGGGCAAAAAACAGCCCTTACCATACCTTTTTGAACTAGGAATCTATATTTATAAAATAATACATTTGATTAATATGTCTCTGAGCTGATATAACAAATTATTTTTTTTTGTAAATTGCTCTTTTCAGAGTGTTATGACAATGTGGAGATGGATCTCACACTGTTCATGTTATTACAACAACTGTGAGTGATGCTATTGATTTATAGTGACATCCAATATTAAAAAAAACAAGTAAATCTGTGAGCTAATGCTCACTAGTGATACCCCCGCTCCAAAAACTAAGCCATGCATACAAGTTTAAATACTCGGTAAACAGGAAGTAGTTGACCTAGGAACATAAAATCACTATACACCATATAGGATTATAGAATAAAGTTGTATACAAAATATCAGAACTCTATCTCATGTAGATGCTTGGGAAACTGTGACGGAAATTTTGCATTTATGTCTATTATGTGTTAAAACCTAAGTATTCAGTAAACAGGAAGTAGACAACCTAGGAGCATAAAATCGGTATACACCATATGGTACTTTAGGATAAAGCTGTATACAAAATATCAGACCTCTATCTCATGTAGTTGCTTGGGAAACTGTGACGGAAATTTTGCATTTATGTCTATTATGTGTTAAAACCTTAGTATTCGGTTAACAGGAAGTAGACTACGTAGGAACATAAAATCGGTATACACCATATGGGACTATAAGATAAAGCTGTATACAAAATATCAGACCTCTATCTCATGTAGTTGCTTGTGAAACTGTGACGAAAATTTTGCATTTATGTCCATTATGTGTTAAAACCTAAGTATTCGGTAAACAGGAAGTAGACTACGTAGGAACATAAAATCGGTATACACCATATGGGACTATAAGATAAAGCTGTATACAAAATATCAGACCTCTATCTCATGTAGTTGCTTGGGAAACTGTGACGAAAATTTTGCATTTATGTCTATTATGTGTTAAAACCTTAGTATTCGGTAAACAGGAAGTAGACTACCTAGGAACATAAAATCGGTATACACCATATGGGACTATATGATAAAGCTGTATACAAAATATCAGAACTCTATTTCATGTAGTTGCTTAGAAAACTGTGACGGAAGTTTTGTTACGGACGGACGAACGAACAGACGGACGGACAAGGGTAAAACAGTATACCCCCCTCTTCTTCGAAGCGGGGGTATAAAAATAGTTGATTGAAATGAGGCTAAGTAAAAAGAACAAATTAGAAAACCTTGACTCTTAATAGAAATATTTGGATTGTTTTGCACTCCACTCATAAAAAGACAAAAAAATTCTATCACTCATGAAAGATCAACTGTTCTTTTCCAAAAAACCTATGTAATAGCCTATAAATCTTCTTACCTGATGTAAAGGCATACAATATTACTCCTGCTGAATTAATAGCTCCATGATGATGAACATTGAACATCCCTAAAACTGCCATTAATATTATACCAGTGGCAAGGGCTAAAAACTGGCTACCAACACCTGAAAATAAATTTCATTGTCTACACATTAGAACTAAAAATAACATGTAAAATATTTTATTTGTATTGAGCGTGTTTTTTCAAGGCCCCTGGGCCATAAAGGTCGGTCAGTTTTAATGGTGGAAGAAACCAAAGTACAGGGAAAAAAACACGGACTTTGGGCAGGTTACTGACAAACCTAATTACATACAGATTGTAAATTTCAAGCAGAACTCGAACATAACCTATGAAGTAATTGAGTAGTGAATAATAGTGTATTATTTAAACCAGTGCCTTAGACCACTAGGCTATGCTGGCTACTTGTTTTGTTTTTTGAATGATGAACTGTAAATACAGCAAAGGAAACAACAAAAACACAAGATAATTTAATTTATTCAGTCTTTTTCTATGATATTTTTAAGCAGACTTCAACAATGATTTCTTGAAATAATATAATCTTGTTTTGGAATTGTTTCTAATTCTACAGACAATACTGCTGTATCTTTACTTTTTAATAATTAATTTTATCTTCTATAGGCGTTGCATATGAAAACCTTCATGTGGTTTTATTTTCACAAATTTATTGGTGAATCAAAGTTAAAATTTTTTCACTTTTACAGTATTTATTTTTCGCTTGATCCTAGAATGCCTGGTATTAAATGAACCCAGAATGCCAGGTAATGAGATTTTTACCTAAGATGGCAGTAAAGAGACTTTTATATGGAGGAAACCTGAACACATCAGTGTGTATGATTTTCCATCCATTTTCTTCTTGGTCTAGGTCATCACTTTCATCATCTTCAACGTTGTATTTGGCAAAGTCACTCTTCAAAACCCTCGTCTGAAAGAGGAAAGCAAATGGATAAAGTAAAAAGCCTACTGCATTATAAAAATTTGATGTATTTTTCCCATTCAAAGTCTATAGTTAAAAGTTGCAAATACAAATTACCTATCTGTGCTTAAAATTTCTTCACAAATTAAAACAAAATTCCTAAAAAATTATCATGGGAAAAATGTGGTCATCATATTTCAAAAATCAAGATAGTTGAAGTGTTGGAGATGACTTCAATGACAAAACTTTAACTGTATACTAGTATTGTAGAAATATGATTATCAACAAGAAATGATGTAAAAGTCTGTTCCATTAATTCATAACTTGAATAAATTTGAGAAACCATTTTCCCTATTTATGGTTTGAAGTTGTTAGGTTTGCATACATACAACAGTTTTCTTCATTAAAATTGTGACTTTTTTCAGGATTTACCCTTCTCAATAATTAAAAATTTATACAAAAGCTTGTAAATATTAGAAGAGAACAAGGGTTAAATTACTTCTTTTAAAAGGAGCATTCATATTTCTTCAATGTTATGGATCTAATGGGTATTCAAAGACAAGTAGAAGTTGCTCTGTTGTTAACTCAGTTCATGCTTTTTGCCATGTACATGTACATTACTTACCAGAATTATAACCACAAATCCAATGAGAAGAAATACCAGAACCATGGAATTTATAA
Source organism: Arcuatula senhousia (assembly GCA_963971305.1). Classification (NCBI taxonomy): domain Eukaryota; kingdom Metazoa; phylum Mollusca; class Bivalvia; order Mytilida; family Mytilidae; genus Arcuatula; species Arcuatula senhousia. The sequence continues at coordinate 28,545,774 of OZ020310.1, read as the reverse complement.
TGGACAGCCAGTGAATCTACAAAAAATATAGCAATATAGTATCAGATCCATTGTTGAGGGGGTATAGGACCTTTTTCAGGACACCGGTATTGGCCATATTTAAGCTCGGGATTCCGGGATTTGGACAATTTAAGTTCGGGATTCTGTGAAAAAATTATATCAACTTTACCAGGATTCAGGATTTTCTCATTTTTAAGTCGGGATGATGGGATTTTCTAAAAATTAGTTCGGGATTCCAGGATCAGACCCACTCCTACCCACCCCCCTTGTTAAAATGTGAATGATAAAATAAAACAAAGAGACTCAAACACACACATAATCCTATCAGCAGATGTCTGTTACAAATTTAACTGTTTCTCGCAGTTAAACAAACATTATGTTCATGGAAATCTTTTATATGTAGTTACGTACTGCTTGACATGAAACAGATTATTTTGGGTTTGTTTTTTTTTTTATATGATCCTTTTTCAAAAAATAATTTTCCCTAATCCCTAATATAAGGTTTTGTAGACCAAAATAACATACTTGTAATATTTTTAAACAGTCAATATATTAAAGTTTTAAATTAATTTTTTCACTACCTTTAATGTTTACTATAGTGATGTGGGGTTATGGGATTTTCTTTGATTTTTTTTCTTTTAGTTTGATCACTATATTTCTGAGTTACCTCTAATGTCTTTGGGAAGAAACTGCTATCTCTAACTTTCTTTCCTCTGTCTGCATATGATGTACTGAAAAATAATTAAATGTAGTCTTAAACTGATTTAGCTTTAAAAATTCAAGAAGAACAAAATAAAGATATAGTAGTATGTCAAGAATAATGCCATTTAATATAAGTTTAGATGTGTTATGTGTTTTCTATTATTGCATCTTTATTGGTATTGTTTTGTCTTCTTTGTTTAATGGTTTTCTATTTGCTTTTCAGATTTCACCTTTTAAATGTCTCATTGTTATTTTTTTTTTGCTTTATTCAGCCATCTTGGTGACAACTTCTCCAATCTCAATCTAATTTACTTATTCAAATGATGATGTTATAGATTCACATGCAAATATAGCTCTGTATACCTAAAGGTGGTTAAGTTTCTATATGATTTTTTTTCACCATTTCAAATTCTAATTTTGTGAATTTCTTAAAAAATGGAAGGTCTTTTTTTCACGGAATTCAATTCTAGCAATTACTTATATGTGAGCACACACTGTATATATATACAAAATTTTATTTTCACAGGTTTATATTTTCACGACTTGCAATCTACAGCGAAAAAAGTGAAAATTAGATACCTGCTTAAAAAAAAAACTTATAGGGTAAATAAATTCACACATTTCCCATCATAAAAGTAGTGATTTAGAGAATTTTTATCCTTCTGATATCATAGCTAAATTTCTTGTATCAAAATTAATATTTGACTATCTCATGGACTTTATTGCTACAAACCACTCCTTACTGCAGAAATTGTATTGAATCATATATCTAAGTTAACATGGCATTAAATGAAGTCAATAACTAGGACATGATATAGTCGTGATATTTTCTGTTTTCCATTGTGGATTTTATAATTACCATTTTCATATCTATGTTGCATTGTGTACACTTATTCTACATGTCATTACCTTCCATTTATTGTTCTTTTTATCTCCTTGACAAATGACAAGATAGGATAAGAGCATGAACTGGCCCCCTAAATCAGACAAATTTTCCAAAATTGGAATAATGAATAATAACAGTGTCATTTTGTGATTCAGAAGTTATATTTTTTGGAACAGGCAAAATTTTAATGAAAATTTGACATGTGGCATAATTACACATGTGCACAAAATGATAGAAGTGTGAAATGTAACAAAATTGGCTGAAAATGGTTAAAATAGTAACAGTTTTTGTGTTTTAAATGTGATTTAAATGTGAGCGGCCTGTGACCTGTGACCCACAAAGATAATTTCTGGAAACTTAAGTACTGGTATGACACATTACCAGTTAAAATATTTTTGTGGGTCGCTTGTCCGCTCATAGTTATTTTAGACAAAAATATACATAATTTTGAGAAATTTTGAGAAAAAGCCACTTTTTCATCAAGTTTGATCAAATGTTAAACATGTTAAAATTAGATTTGATGTACTCTTTGTTAAAAACATTTAAATTTATAAACTTTCATTACTTAATATCAAATAAATGAAAATCTTACCACAAAATTTCACTTTTGAAAAAGGGACCAAAAATAGCCCTTATCATACCTTGTCCTTTGGCATATAATGCATGCACACATTTTTATATACCATGTCTTTTTCAAATATTACACAGTTTATATTGACAACTGTGTCCATATTTATCAAAACCAAGAAAAGTCCTGAAAAAGCCATGAATGAAGATACCCTCCTTATATCACAAGTTGTTCAGGTAGCATTTCTACCACTTCATATTAGGTTTAGGAGTTGCAGCAACTATAATGATACCTACCTGGTTGGGTTCCACTTCACACTGTATGTAAAGACCACTTCAAAAGGAGCAGACACCTGGTCCAGACTGACTGGGGCTTGCTCTTTGGTGCTCACATTAGCAAATATTATCTGAAATACATGTAAAAGAATGTTTTGTTATATGAAATAAACATTAAGAGTTTGGTTATTTATATTGTCTAAGAGAATAGTATAACATTTATTTAGAGTATACATGGTATATGCATCTTTGTCATCCAGGAAAATGATTGAACTTCATACTTTTTTGTCAGTGAAGGAATAAATTAATCTTTTGTACAAAATTTAAGATTAATGGATATCGTTAACCAAATTTAATCTGCTATGAAAATTAAAACATTTAAAATGTTTAGGCTAGAATATCTAAGTCTTTGGAGATGAAACACTCTGAAGATGCAACTTAGAATTTTTCATCTGGAACTATATTGTAATTTTGTTAAGTATTGGTGTTTTCCCAAATCTGGCCAATTATCAAGTGCCTTGTGCATGAACTTGCTAAAGAAATGGCAAAAACAATTCTTGTGGTGATCCACATAATGGATAGTGACCCTGTAGCTTGCGTTCAACATTCAAACACATTATTTGTTACAAAGATAATTGACCCATACAGAACAGAGGTCACCTGCGTTCTGTTATAAATATATTTCAGCCCAGGAAAAAATATTCTTCTCAGGCTGCCTAGGAAGGGAATGTCAAACATGCCCTTTATTTCTTCAAAAGGCAGGCAACATAATGATGTCCACATGTTCTTGTCAGAGCCCTGTATATCTATTACCTGGTCCCCATTATATTCTACATTAAAGTTAAGATGAGCCCACAGGTAGATTTTATGGTTATGAGGCAGGAATCCTCCCTCCTCTAGATGACCAATGAAACCTCGGACTGGAATCTCATCTGAAACAACCAATATAAAATTTTACCCATCTGATAATGAGACTACTGGTAGTAAGCAAATGAGTTTTGTGCAAGGCACGATTTGAACATTTAACTTTTGCTTTCTTGCGTCTTACAGAGCACCTAAGATAGGTTAATGAGTCCAGTTTAGTTGTTTTGTGTGTTTCTTAGTGATGTTGATTTTAATTAAATGTTTAATAATTCTAGATGAGCTGTAAATACCCCAATTATAATTCTTAGCTTTTTCTGAGTAAATTTAACATTAATTTTTGTTATGTGTAGGTACAGATAGGGTACCTTTAACCAAATGACTATGACATCACTTGAAATGGTTAATTGGGTGTCTAGAACAGATAATTGGAATACTTAAGCTTGGAAAAATAAAATTAAGAAATTTCAAGTGGATATCACATGTTTACAGATAATGATATCAAGATGTGGAATAAGTGTATGTGATAATAGTGACAAATGCACAACCCCCTTAAACAAATGTTACACAAATATTAAATTTCTAACTACCATGACTACCTGTAATGTTTTAGTTACCTATCACAAATTCAAAATAATACAAATCCTCGATGGCATCCCTCAGTAACTGTAGATCCTGATCTGAGTATGTCACCTTACACAGTTCTTTCTTCTCTGTGTTTTCTGAAAACATAACATAATCAACCTAAGAATTGATGCAAAAACAACAGATCATGTTTATTTCATGGTTTTTTTTTCATTTAGTTCACCTTACAGTAAAAGGCAAGCTTTGGCTGCAGGTATAGTGTTGGTAAGTTTGTTCTTGTTTTCATTATTTTGTCAAACTTTTTGTATTTCCCTTCTTCAAACACACGTTTTTGTATCTGCTTCTCCTACTAGAAGCTTGATGGACTCTTTATCAAATAATCAGGTCCTCTTTCTAATTCTATGTAGATGCACACCTCCTATTTAAAATCATATTTTTTATGAGGAGTAGGGGTATTTATTTGTGACCTGTTGCTAGACATTTTTCTACATTTTTATGTTATCCTAGGTTTTTGCACTTTAATTGTTCATTTGGTAACAACCCTAATATTTAATATCTTGTCAGGATATATATAATGCATATAAAGGACAAAAGCTAACATATGATTCTAACATAATCTGAAGTAACACGTCACCTTATTCCAGGCCTATCTATCACGACAAGGAAAATTCATTTCAACTTTTTTCGATAATTCCTGAAAATCTGATTCTCAGAGATAGAATAGAAAATCCAGCTTAATGTCAACAAATGATAGAATTACCGCTAATTTAATTATAGAAATCTAACAGGCAAAAAGCTTACAGGACAAGTAACACGAAAGTCCAAAGTCATGAAAATCTAATTGACTAGTCATCATAAACAGCAACATGAAAAACAAGGATATTCAAAATCAATTTGACAAAGATGCTAATTGGAAGAACAATTTAATACAAAGAATATGCCCAAAAGAGTTGATGCCCTGTCTTCCAACATGTTCTTTTTCTGCAATAACTGAACTAGGAAGTTGATGCCAGCCTTACAATGTTATGATGACCCCCCTCTTTTCTGTGATCAATCAACCATGAAGTTGATGAGGCAAGGTACAATTTTATGGTGAATTTTGTATGTATATATGATAACATACTTCCTTTATGGTAAAGTAACTTAAACCTGAAGGTAAACCAATGATGAAGTTGATGAGACAGATACAATTTTATGGTGAATTTTGTTTGTTCATACCTAGATGTATATGTGTATAAACATGAATTAGGATTCACGATTAGACAGATGGATGGACCAGTTTAGGAACGAACATTAATACATGCCCCTCTTCTTTCCATCAGACAAATAAAGAAAGAATGTGTCCATGGGACACGGATGCCCCCGCTGGCCCCAAACAGGAAGTTGATTTCTGACAGGTCTGAAAATAGCTTAGGACATACAGTTTGTCATACTGATCCATCCTACAAAGTTTCAAAACATTCTGGTATACAGTTCCTGAGAAAAGCTTGACGGAAATTTTCATATAATGTTCACATCGGCCTAAGTCCCAAACAAGAAGTAGATGTCCAACAGGTCTCAAAATCGCTCAGGACGTATAATTTGTCATACTCAACAATCCTACAAAGTTTCAAATCATTCTGGTATACAGTTCCTGAGAAAAACTTGACAGAAATTTCATGTTCATATAATTTAAAATTGGCCTAAGTCCCAAACAGGAAGTAGATGTCCGACAGGTCTTTAAATCGCTTTGGACGTATAGTTTGTCATACTGAACCATCCTACCAAGATTCAAATCATTCTCATGTACTGTTCCTGAGAAAAGCTTGACGGAAATTTCCATAGTCATGTTCACATATTTTAAAATTGGCCTAAGTCCCAAACAGGAAGTAGATGTCTGACAGGTCTCAAAATCACTTAGGACATATAGTTTGTCATACTGAACCATCCTACCAAGTTTCAAATCATTCTCATGTACGGTTCCTGAGAAAAGCTTGACGGAAATTTCCATAGTCATGTTCACATATTTTAAAATTAGCCTAGGTCCCAAACAGGAAGTAGATGTCTGACAGGTCTCAAAATCGCTTAGGACGTATAGTTTGTCATACTAAACCATCCTATTAAGTTTCAAATCATTCTCATGTACGGTTCCTGAGAAAAGCTTGACGGAAATTTTCATAGTCATGTTCACATATTTTAAAATTAGCCTAAGTCCCAAACAGGAAGTAGATGTCTGACAGGTCTCAAAATCGCTTAGGACGTATAGTTTGTCATACTGAACCATCCTATCAAGTTTCAAATCATTCTCATGTACGGTTCCTGAGAAAAGCTTGACGGAAATTTTCATAGTCATGTTCACATATTTTAACATTGGCCTAAGTCCCAAACAGAAAGTAGATGTCTGACAGGTCTCAAAATCGCTTAGGACGTATAGTTTGTCATACTCAACCATCCTACCAAGTTTCAAATCATTCTCATGTATGGTTCCTGAGAAAAGCTTGACGGAAATTAGTACGGACATGAGTAAAACTTAATGCCCCCCCGACATGTTGTCGCGGGGGCATAAAAAACCATCATATATATTTCTAAGGATGTTCCGCCTAATACACATTGACAAGTTCACTGCAACATTTCTTAATTTGATATTCAATGTGAATTTGATCTTTGATATATTGACCCCAATATAGATAGGTGTTTTATCATTTCCTCATATGCTTCAATGTGTAAAAGTTTCATGAAATTCTAACAAAGAGTCTATATTTTTAGAGAATGCATGAAAATTTAAAAAGACGAATTGTTTTGTTTTACTCATTATAATAACTTAAAATGAATATCAAATTTCTACAGAAATCATTTAAATGACAATTAAATTAAACAAAATTTCTTTTCATTTAATATTTTGCTTAAAAAACCTCCTTTTTGTACTGAAATCCAGGACTGTCATTGCGATAAGAAACAACGACCTAAAAATGTCCTTTTAAATTAGATAGAGTTTAAGCTGGTCTGTTATCACCCATGGAGAATGTGGAATATTAGGGCTTTTTGTAGTGAATTTTATGAGATAAGGAGATTAGAAATTCATCAGCAGCAGATAATCTGGATTCTTCTGTGTGATAGCGATTAGCGTTCTGTAAGAAGCTTTGCATGTTTCAAGAGATCAGCGCCATGATTGAACGCATGAAGTTACGACAGCTGAAGAGTCTAATCTGGAAATATAATTCCCCTCCAGCAGTTAGACAAGCCGAGATAGAGCTCCATCTTATGTGGCTTCCCTTCTAATCTCATTGATTGAAGAATTAAGAACGTGAAAATCAGGTTTTAAAATCGTTGTGAAATCCTCTTCTTCTTTCGTGTTTATTTTGATTAAAAGGAATCGTAAATTTTTGAGTCTCTATATGTCTTGTTGTTTCTGACACTGAGCCAATCAGAATTAAATATATATTTTTTCTCATCATTCTGTGCACGAGGAAGCTTGATACACATGCAAAGTTGTAACGGACAGAAACTCCAAAAAATCTCAATTTTAATCAGATTTTATCTATATGAATGCAGGATTATATTTCTGATTAAAACCTCATAATCTTCTTTCTTATTCATTATCAAAATGTAAATTTATAAGGATTAAGTTCACAACCAAATGCACGTAACTGCCTGATATAATTTTTTTTTCTTTTTCCTCTTTGAAATTAAAAATTGTATTATTGCTGTATATATTTTTCATATTATTTGTGCATCTATTAATTCAAATTGTAGATGTTGTTTCATACTTTATGCTTCTAATAACATTTCCATATTTCAAAAATTCTATTATTATGATAAAAAGAAAGAAAATTTTTAAAAACCTAGGATTAAGTCTTTTTCATGAGAATAATCCATTAATTATGGGAGATAACACATGAATAAAGACATGATGTCAGAATTAAGTAGATATAACTCCATTCTTATACATTTGTAATAACAACTCAGATGAGGTTATGAGGAGAGAGATGAAACAATAGGAATTCCAACATGTAATCACTTTTGGAATCTGTTAAAAATATCATTTTTAACTAATTATTCCATATAATAAAAAAAAATCCAATTGTTTATCAATTCAAAATTGTTACAAATTGTCAAAATGTGTGGCCACTAAAAGTATGTCACGCCTGCTTGCACTATCACAAAAATCAACTACCTAAGCTTTCATTTCTTGTTATAAATACAAAAAGTGTCTGTATACCCTATATCAGATGCCTAGCTATTATACTCTTCAAGCAATTCATTGTCCACAAAAGTATTACAAAAGGTTTTCTGCCTGAAAAAAAATCTTAAGTTCACAGAGTCACTGGAGCATGAAAATGGAGTCATGGTCACACAGCATGGTGACAGTTGCGTAGACCATCTGTATACCCAATATCAGATGCTTAGCTAATATACTTTTCCAGCAATTCATCCTCCACAAAAGTCTTACAAAAAAGTTTACAGCCTGAAAAAAAGACCTAAGTTCACAGAGCCACTGGAGTTAAAATGGGGTCAGGGTTACAAGGCATGGTGACAGTTGCGTGGACCACAATCTGATCTGTCTGTATATCCAATATCAGATGCCTAGCTTTTTTACTTTTTCAGCAATTCATCGTCCATAAAAGTCTTACAAAACAGTTTACGGCCTGAAAAAAGACCTAAGTTCACAGAGTCACTGGAGCGTGAAAATTGGGTCAGGGTCACACAGCATGGTGACAGTTGCATAGACCATAACCTGAACTGTCTGTATATTTAATATCAGATGCCTAGCTATTATACTTTTCCAGCAATTTATTGTCTACAAAAGTCTTACAAAAAAGTTTACGCCGCCGCTGCCACCGGAAAGTAATACCTATGTCTCGCATTTTGTGACTATCCGTCGCAGGCGAGACAAAAACCACCTTTCCTTGTACATGTAATATACACATCCTCAGTGTTATATTGCCTGTCTCATTTTGAATTTTTGTACATACAATGTACAAGTATGGACAATAAATGATTTTCGGTCAAAAAATTTCCAAATCTAAATTTCAAAGAAATTGTGATCTTCACTACAAATTCAAAAGACTTTTTCTTACCTTACATGTGTCAATGACTCAATATGACGTCTAATAAAGGCAGTGAATATAACTTTTAAAGCACCTTTAAAACAAGAGTATGTCCAAAAGACATAACCCCACTTCTGGCAACATTTGGGACAGACAGACAAACAGTCAGACAGACTGAAACCAAACTCTTAATGCCACCATACTTTCCTAGATGGGGCATAAAAATTGTTAAAGGGATTAAAAAGTTATATCCAAGAAGACTTTTTCACAATGAAGAAATAGTCCAAACTAATGATTGAGTTTTAAGTGTGTTCCATACTCAGAAAGAATACATGTATACATGCATGTTTGCATCCTCAGAAACCCAGGGGTTATTCTCTTGCTTACTCATTCATCACCCCTGGGTTATTACCAAGGGTCTGGCAATTTTTTGAGCTGATTTCTATCTTTTTTGTCTGATTGTACTGAATACATATATGAACATTACATTACAATGTCAATGATACCCCTTTTTCTTTTATCCTTCTCTGAAATCCATCTTTTAATCTATAAAGGCAGTGTTTGTTTCTGTATAATGTTTTTTTCTGACATTCCAGGTCATGTTTTTATTTCAGGTAGAGTCCATGACTAAATACACATGAAATATTTGGTTTTTTTTGTATCGAGTCTTCTGAATCTTTCACATTTTTCAAATTGGATTGTAACATTTTTTTTTGTATTAAAACTTTATGAATTCAAGATCAAATCAAGAACGTGCAAACTAACTGACCCAGGGATAATGAATGAATAAGCAAGAGAAGAGTCCTGAGTTTCCTAGCTTGGCATGTTTGAAGTTTATTATATACCCTGACAGGGCAATTACATTACCTGCAAATGCATCATGTTAAAAATAAAGAACCTAGTTCATAATGAAAGCCAATAGTGAATACCTACTCTAGACATAAAAGAACCATTAACTACATGACCTTTGTTTAAAGTGTACATTGCAAATCTCATACTCAGACAGGGTCAATACCTTTGTTTTAAGTGTATTTTGTATTCAGAGACAATATGTTTTACCATAAGTGTATTTCATACTAAGACTGGGCCAATATCTTAGTTAAAAGTGCAAACCATACTAAGAAAGGTTCAATACCTACATTTAAAGTGTATTTTGTATTCAGAGAATGCATCTACTCACACAGGGCTTTGAAATGATGGAAGTGTATATCAAACTTAGATGGGACAAAACCCTGTGTGTAAAGTGCAATTTGTACTAATGCAGGGACAAAACCTAAAATGTATTTAACAGTGCTCTCCTAAGAAACTTCTTATAGCATCCTGGTATTTCTAAGCTTTTCACAATAGCATCTTTTTATCAACATTATAGCATCATATTCTATATAGAGTGTATAAAGGATGATTTTAGATAGCATTACACTGCCAGGATGCTATAAGGGCTTGGGGAGAGCACTGATTTACATTGATATTGAGCAAATACCAACATGTACATGCATTTATAGAGTACAATGTATTTCTAACTCATTCAAGGTAAATACCCATCTTGAAAGTGTATTTCCTATGCATACATGGCAAATAACTACATTTAAGGTGTATTTCACATTCATTCAGAGCAATTACTTTGTTAAAAGTGTATTTCTTACTCAGTCAGGACCAATAGCTACATTTAGCGAGTATTTCATTTTCAATCATAGCCAATACCTTCATTTAAGTGTATATTATATTCAGACAGGGCCAATACAAGTTGTACTTAAGATTCAGACATGGCCAATACCTACATTTAAAGTGTTTATTGCATTCAAACATGGCCAAGGCCAAAAAAAAAAGTAGGTGAGTTTACTGTCACCCGACCCTACCTAATTTTTAATTTTTTTTGTTTGGCCCAACACCTACATTTGAAGTGTATTTTGTATTCACACAAGGCCAATATCTACATTTAAAATGTATCTTGTATTCAGACATGGCCAATACCAATGTTGAAAGTGTATTATTGAGCTTTGATCATTTTATTTTTATTATGTGTATATTTCTGTGCTTTGTCTAGGAATATTGATAGGGGGATGTGTTCTAAGCCAGGAATCTTTGACATAGCTTTTGTTTATACCGGTACTTGTCTTCTTGATGTTTTCTATTCCTTGTTTTAGAAGGGGGTCTATCTGTGACTATTTCAGGACTGGATTTCAATTACATGCATTATGTTTAGACCATGGGCCATTTGCAGAATGGCAAGCAGTGCCTACTGGCCTTGTTGAAGGCTGCTGGTGGTTTTCCATTGTGGTTTTTCTAAATTACTGCTTGTAATGTGAGCTGTGTTGCGTACACTTATTCCACATTTCATTATTTTCTATTTGTATTCTGACATGGCCAATACCTACGTTTAAAGCAGACAAGGCCAATACCTATTTTAAGGTGTATTTTGCATTCAGACATGGCCAATACCTACTTTTAAAGTGTATTTGTATTCAAACAAGGCCAATACCTACTTTTAAAGTGTATTTCATATTCAGACAAGGCCAATACCTACTTTTAAAGAGTATTTTGTATTTAGACATGGCCAATACCTACTTTTAAAGTGTATTATGTATTCACACAAGGCCAATACCTACGTTTAAAGTGTATTTCATACTCTGACAAAGCCATTCTATCTCCATCAAGAACTTCTCCCAAGGTCAAACTCTTGTGCTCAATCTGAAATGATCAGATGTACAAAAAATTGTACAGGTTACTGATTAAATGAAAAAATCAAATTTCATTATTAATAAGACAAATAAAAAATTCTTTAACTGTGAACAATCTAAACAATGTAAAAAAAGTTTGTGTTTTTATATTCTTCACATTTTATATGAGGATTTGGCATTTTTCAACATTTTTGATAGAGAACCTCTTATGAATCTTGAATAGACAAAACGTATGTCAGGTGTAGCAAAATCTATCTCCTGGACCTTTGTTATACATGTTTTACTTATTTATATTGGCCAGATCAAAGGAAACAATTTGAACATTCTTAGAAAACTATAAAAAAAAATGATTCATATGTAAGCATGTATAGGACTTTTGTATTTAAATTCTTCCCGATGTTCATTAATTTTATTAGCCTCAATGATCCATTTTTTCTATACCAAACAGAAAGTTGTTACATGTATATGGCTCTTAACAAAAAAAAATCAAATATATACATGTATCTTTTGCATGAAGCCATGTTCTTACTTACAGTGTATCATGCTTATATCGTTTATATAAATACCTTTTTTGGTCGACAGACAGGTAACTGGTAATAATGATATGTTTCATGAGGGTTGAAGTATGGTCCAACTTTGTTAACATACAGCAACACCTTTCAATGTAAAAGGAACATTAAGTTAAAACAGACAGGTACACTTGTATAAATGCTAAATGTGTCAGCGCACCAGCATGAATAAGAGACTTCTAATGACTGAACAATGACATACATGTGTACCCATTCAAATTTTTGGAAGTGGGAAATTCAAAATAGATACATTTAAGCCTAATAAAGAGATCATAAAACCCCACATAGCCTGAATATGATATCAACTGCATTATTGCTACAGGTAGTTTTTTTCCATGACAGGATAGCATCAATTAGATAATGATTGAAGGGTGTAAATCTTGACCAACACAGCAGGTTTATTGTTATATCCAGGTCTGACTTTGTTTAGTCGTATTGTGTCAGTGGCACCATGTCTAAATAAATGATCAAGTTCATGTCTACATGTATGTCTGTTCAGTGACAGTAAAGGAAAGTACCATAGAATACTGTATGTAATCGCAACAACAATAAATAAATCTTTGTTTTCCTTGTATAATTTTTTTTCAGAAAATAAAACACAGAGAATTTTTGCATAAAAGTGTGCATGTAATGGCTGAGTGGTTAAGATATAAAACTCTTTAAATCTGATTATCACAGGTCAACACCTCTGTGGGTTCAAGTCCCACTCGTGTCCAGGTTTCCAGGCACCTACCATTGATTGCTTGTGGGTTTCACAGATTTTCCAGGTTGGAATATCAGGTGTCCCTCCTACACAAGCCTGGAGACCTTGCAACGGCATTAAATGATCATTTAATCTTACCATGCTTACTAGCATGACTAGTCAAAAGCACATCAGAATTACAGTATATGTTAAAAGTTTTACTGTGTATACATCACCTCTGTCAAACTCAATGCAAAATAAATCTCTATAATAGGCCTTGTCTTAAGGAACAATGTTAGTGTAGTGCTTCAGAAGGGACATGATTGTCTAATGTCTAGTGAAGGGAAGACTTCTTTGAAGCCTCAGAAGGTACATGTACAACAAGGTCACAAACTCATAATGCAAAATAAAGTGGGACTTTAAAAAAAGCATTATGAACTTAGCGCCTTTAGGAGTTATGTACATGTATGATGTTTAGGATGCACCAATTCCATATTAATTCCTGATGAGGTGCAAGCATCTGAACATCTTGAACTTGAAGGCTCCTAAAGGGTCAGTAGGGTATGAAGACCTACAATAGAAGCACTGTTCACCTGCTGAGTGTTAGGAAAAGATAGGAAGATAACATTATTGTCTCACCTTTTCATTATCTTTATATTTCATGACGGTACCACTGCATTTTGTAACCCAGAAACATGCCAACACGACAAAATAAACTATCAACTTCATTTCTCTGTCGGTATTGATATAGAAATGCAAACTTTACATGGAAAATGTACAATTTGACGGTATTTCAACCTTCAGATCAAAACTTACTGGGTTATTATAAGTTATGCATTTGAAGCTGAAATATTTTTGCTTTTTTTGTTTTTTGATTGACAATAATTTTGGTCAGTGTCACTAAAGAGCTTTTTTCAATCAGTAAAATAATGATGTCGTTTAAAACGTTTTACAGACCAATTTCAATTTACAGTTAATCTTTGTGTATTTCGGTTCCGGCTTAGTAAATTGTGTGTATTCATACGCGTAAAATATATTTATTGTTGATCAACGATGAACAAGTTCATTATTTCCATTTTTTTCTGATTAAATTCCAATACTTTTACAATATACATAGTCTTTGGGCAATATCATTTTATGAAACACTCTGGTCTTGCAGCGGGCACCTGCTAAAATAGTTCTGCGGAGTAATTGATATGAATATGTGAAGAAGCTCCTTAATCCTCTTACTGAAGACTTGAGTATATCTGGCTAGGGATAGAGACTTGATGTTTACAATAATGTTAGACACCGGAGGCTCATGTCAGCACTGCACATGGCCATTCATGTTTCCTTGTCTTGAAGACTTTGGTGCCACATCTTAATGGTAATCTGAAATTGAAACTTAAAGTCAGCATCTCTCATCACTTAGTGTTACCATATTGTCTTTTGAAGTCTTGGACATTTTTGGTGTTTTTATTTTGATGACATAGATAATGGACTTTCATGCTGCGATGGAAACATTTGCCGAAGCATGGGTAGCAGCGAATGTCCACACAGCTGTCAACGCTGAGCCTGGCCAGGTAACACTTGATTCAATTAACACCTTTAGACTTAGATTTCGTACATGTTTTTTTATTAATAACGGTATTGGGGCTGTCACGGACCACTGAACATGATCTTGTATTTCGTGTCACATAGCTTGATTAATTACTGGCATTGTTTCTTTGTAAAACATCACCATGAATCAATCACGTTACGACATCTCAGTCATGTTATTTTCGCAGATTTATTTCGTTATCTCTTTGTTCTATACATTTAATCATGTTAATTTTGTTTAATAATCTTATGTCTTGTTTGTTCTTTGCTTATTAATATTTAGACCTGACATTCATCACATTTTACGATTAATTTGAAATAGATTCATAACAAAATAGATGCATAATGTATGACTTTACCTTAATGGGTCGAACAAAGTGAAAGTATTCATACCATTACACATGTACATATATGGTTATTTTTAAATGGTATATATAAATTTTGGAAAATTCCACACCTTAATGTAAGAAATAAAGACATGAAAGATAAAGTTAAGCTTTATAAATGTATATTCTACTGCTACATGTACATGTGTATGCTGATTATTTGACATTAACAGATATTATATATTTTGCATTGAATTCTTTTTATTATGATTTTTTTTAAATTGGCATATTTTGTTATCTTACATGTAAAACAACTTGCATGCTTTAAAGTTTTTATATTTTTTCCTAAATTTTTGTGATTAAATTTTTCAATGTTAAGAAATTAAATAGTTATACTGATTTACACTTCATTTCAATATACAATGTACATACAGTGTATTTTGGACTGCGCTTAATTGTAAATATATATGCATTTTACATTTAAATGTTAATTTTTCATTTTTTTTAGAAGAATATTTTCCCCAAGGAAAAAGATGAATTATCATAATTATAAAGAACTAATAAATAATAGATATACATATTCTTAAATTATTTTAAATCCACAATTGCAAGTGTTTATGATGGACATGCAATAAATCTAAATAATAAATATATTTGTCAAAAGGCAATGAAAACAATAAACATCACCAATTATTTTAAGTGTCAAGTGTATCACCTCGGGTCAATCTTACATGTACATGTATAATCCTAGTACATGTACTTAAAGGCTTAAAGCTTATCCTGGCCACTAAGATAAGAGAACAGCTGATCCCTTTCTCATCTTTAGATAAGATTAGTTTAATCTTTCAGAATGATTATAAATTGTACATGTACACATATATTGTACTCAAATCTTTCCATAAGAACAGGTCTTTTATTACATTGTAAATACTGCATTACCAAGCTTTTAATAAAATACATGTACATTACAGTACATGTTTTTATTTATTTGGATGCACGCATGCATGTGTATTTATAATGTAGAAAAAGAACGATAGAATACATGTATGTTGGTACTTTAATTTGTAGATAGATAAAACAATTTAATTCTTTAAAAGATGAAATAAATATAAGTTTTACATTATGCATGTGTTTATTCTAAAAAGCATTACAAAATTTTACCTCAAGATATCTACATGTATTATCTATAAAGTTTTTTTTTCAAATTATTATACTAAATAAGAAATATGAAAAAAGGTATTTAAAAGGTCAAGCTTTTAAACATTTATAAGGGCATAATTGATACATTTATATTAGTTTTTCTTGAGTTTTTGTTTGTTTGTTTAACTATTAACAAGGTACAAACATGTACACCGTCTTTCCATCATGTATGCTCTTTTTAGATACATGTAGTAAGAATTCACACATGCATTTTACTTTCATCAAATACTTCATGCACACTTGTTTCCAGTATACATATTTTTATCAATATTTGCATAGATTTTTTCTTTTTCATCATAAACCTGTAATCCTCAATCATGTTACAATATTGGAACCTTATATTAATAAATTAGCATTCTAATCCAGCTAATTTAGTAATATTGTCATATCCAACACATTAGATATAGATTTTTATACTAACTTAATGAAAATGGAAAAATAGGGCCATCTGTGACTTTTAAACGTAAGAAAGACAAACGATCAATTTTCTAGCCTAAAGCCGATTGGATTAAACAAGTTTGAAATTAACGTACAAAAGCCGGATCAACCTGTTTACTTAGTCCGATATTTGATGTATTATTTTGGGATCAATACAGCCTTTTGTTTGGGGATTATAAAGGTGATTAAGGCCCTGGGGGAATGTTAAAACACCTCATTTTATAAGTCAATTTTGGTCTTTAGGATAAGCTCAGGTTAGAGAAAGGAATAGTTGACCTCTAACTATTGGATAGAAACCTGTTTTTAGAATCAAAAGGATAATTGTTTATTTTTGATTGGTGGTTTTGTTTTTTCATTAATGTTTCCTGATAAGTTTTTAAACCTCATAGTCAAGCTTTCATAAAAAAGCAAATTTTGGCTGGAAATTATGTAAGTTTAGATTAGCAATTTTTACATGTATCTCAAATATTATTTTAAGTTGAGAATGTAAATCTTAATTTTCAATATAGATTAGAATCTTGGAATGTAACATACATGTACATGTATTTATTTGGAAAAAAAACTTTCACTCATGAAGATCATCTTGAAATTTTTTTTTTCTAGGTCATAAATATCAATTTCTGGTATCTTATTGAAAGTGTGTCTGATGTACAATTTAATTTTGAAGAAGAAAAAATTTCTTCCACATAACGAAGTCTAATGTATGCATTGTTAGATATCAAGTATTTCAACATTCTGTATGTTTTAATATTGCTACAAGTTAAATTTCATCTTTAGGCTTTATTTGTCTTGTTTTTATGCTGTTCTTTATATCTTAAGAGAAATTGGGTATGATTAGTTCGTTAAATCCTAAACATTCTATATGTTGCTTTGTTTTTATCTTTCAATTTTTGGCATTCTATTTTCAGATAAACAAACCAAGTATGGAAGATCACCCAGGACTTGTAACTAAAGAACCAAAACCTTCAGTGAGCCAGCCACAAACAAGTCAAGCAAATAGTCCCAGTTCAGGTTAGTATTATATGTTCATTTCAATCAGCAACAAGCAAATAGTCCCAGAACAGGTAAGTATCACACACTCCCCTCAACCACATACAAAACAAGCCAAGCAAATAGTCCCAGTTCAGGTAAGTATCACACACTCCCCTCGACCACATACAAAACAAGTCAAGTAAATAGTCCCAGTTCAGGTTAGCATCACACGCTCCCCTCGACCACAAACAAAACAAGTCAAGCAAATAGTCCCAGTTCAGGTAAGTATCACATGCTCCCCTCGACCACAAATAAAACAACCCAAGCAAATAGTCCCAGTTGGCAGCTCAATTATGACCTGTCTAGGTCAACAAGCTGTAGACAAGTCCAGCAGACAACCTCAGTTGGCAGCTCAATTATGACATGTCTAGGTCAACAAGCTGTAGACAAGTCCAGCAGACAACCTCAGTTGGCAGTTCAAGTATTACCTGTTTTCAGCCTAGGTCAAGCAAACAATCCCAGTTACATGCATGACATGTGAAATTTGTTATCATGGTTATCATTCTTACATGTAAACTGTCTTTATTTTTGACTGTTTGTAATTCATCTACAATAAATGTATACTTGAATTACTTGTGATTAAAGAATAGAATAGAAAATTAAGCAATAGGTAATGATCATTTTGTAGTAAGTACACTTGTACATATCTCACAATTGTACATGTTGAAATGGCACTTGGTTGAAATAAAATTGCACACGAGGACAAAATGAACAATCTCATAGTAAATTTAATACCTGACCTGTGCAATTAAACAATATCAATTATTTCAAATTGGTTTAAACCAGGAATTGTATAAGCCCATTTCTGCAGTATATCATTATAACCTTACAATATCGTATCAGATTACCCAAATTTCACGTTTGCCCTGTTAATCTTATCCACAACATGAGATTATATATGTAATTTTCTATAACTTAATTTCTTTTATATGATATTATGCATGTTTTTGTAGATTTTAGGAAACTAAATCTGTTAATGTTAATGTTGATTTGTACAAAAATGTAGGAATGCAAACTTGCATCCGATATTTTACAGTCAGTAACATTTTATATTTTCGGTATTTTTCATTATCATGATAATGTCTGTATTCATAAAATATGGTGACATGATTATATAAGTGTCCATGTACAATGTATCCTCAGTTTTAAAATGTTTTATTCCTATTTGTATTTACATGAACTAGGTTGTACTTGTGATCATGGGGAATTATAATTGTACATGTCAAGAAAGTGGATTTTTGAATTTATGCCTGTTTCAAATCAGGACCACTGTGTTCTTTACTATTGGGCAAAGTCCTACCTGAGAGCCAGACTAACTATTGAGTGCAGACTCAAACTGGAAGTACATGTAGCTAAAATTTACCCAACAATCTGATGCGCTAAATCACTTCTGGTAAACATTTCCATAGCAATGCAATTTTTGTCATACATGTATGCGCATGTGTAATTGCAAATAGCTGGCTTACAAACTTTTCCAATCAAAGACCAAGTATCTGTAAATGTAGAAGTGGCATTTACTTTCAGTGATATGGCCTTATTATGCCCCCATTTTAAGCTAAAATGGTACATAATAGTCGACTCAATGTTAATGTATATGTACATTTTATATTCCATTACTGTGGTTTTGGGTATGCTCTTTTCAGTTTGAGTTTGCTCCGCCATTTTCAGTCCCTTTATTGCTTAAATTCTTCCCTAAAGAAAATTGTTTAATTTTGCATGTATAGTACATGCATTATTTTGCGACATGTACGTTTTTCACAGAAATATGACAAATTTCAACTGTTTAAATTGGAGATTTGTTTTAACCCAACATTGTCATTAAAATGTAGGCCAAATTAAATGAATTATGCAACATCATTGGACTTTTGGAATCCTCTGAGTTTCAAAACAAATTCAAATTTTTATAAGATTAAGACTCAAATTTGCAATTTTCTATCTAAATGTTTGATTTTGATTTAAACGCAATGTTATTTCAGCGATAGAACTTATCCAAAGTAATTGTAAATTTATTATTTATAACCCCAAAATGAAATGGGAAGATTAAGAGTAAAACCTCCATACGGGACAATTCAAGATGTAGCGGCTTACACGACAAAATTACTTTGATAAGATATAACAGACAGATCTCCAAATGCATATTTACAATCATACGAAACACTGCAAAATATAACTTAAAAGCTTTGTATGGTATTATTCAATGTTTTGCTTTGCGGCTGATATCGTCAATCTTATTTTCATACTGATGTATTTTTTCGAATTTATCCACGACCCAATCTCGGGGTAATTTCCCGGGGATTAAGCGGTGTTTAGTTGAACCGAGCGGAAGATTAAGGTTCAATTTTACATTGATATTATCTTTGACATCCACAGATAATCCTCCTCCAAGTAATAACGTTCCCAGGAAATTCTTAAGCTAACAATTTTACCAGAATAAATCTCTCGATCAGACTTTGGTAATTACATTGAGCTGTCAATATTTTATAAAAAAAGTTTATCTCAAGTTCAAACCTAGTCCTAGTATTATTTTTTTTTACATTTTGGTAGCAGTTTTTCATGAAATCTTTATCTTAAAGTGTGAAGAACCATATTCTATTTGTGTTTAAAGCAGTATTGCAGAAAACTTTGAATGTTGTTAAAGTTGTTAATATGACATGCATGAAAAAATTTTCTTATTTTATTAACATGTAGTTAAATTTGATGCTTGTACAAATAAATATCATTTTACTCTTTTATTTGTAAAGTTTCTAAAAGACTACTGTACGGCAGCTTACTCATTATTTTGATTCTAGAGTTTAAAGTAAAACAAGTAGCAGGAACTATATTCCTATGACTTTCATAGGTCTTTTCCACAGAAAATATTAATAGATGGACATTTGTGTATTTTATAAAACAGGGAGACTATATTTGCATCTTTGCCCTTTATTTTAGAATTGTATTTTCCAATGACCATATATAGGTATGAAGTGTGTTCATAAATAATTTGTCACCATTTTGCAAACTGTCATTTTTGTCACTTTTTAATCTACCCTTAACCTTTTCTTAAAAATAATGTGTGATTAAACAAGTGTGAACCCTAGTTTGCTGTGCCAATGACCTGGAATTACACTCTTCTGATTTGTTTTTGGCTATCCATCTTTTGTGGTTTGTTTTCCTTTTCTGTTTAAATTTCAATCAGGTTTACAAAAAAGATAAAAATAGACACAGAATGCGAAATATAGCAATACCGGTAGTTTTTAAAGCGGTAAAAAAAACCAAAGCAATCATAGCAAAATGCCACATCTTGGTTTTTGTCTCGCCTGCGACGAATGTCGCAAAAGGCGAGACTTAGGTATGGTGATTCCGGCGGCGGCGACGGCGGCGGCGGCGGCGGCGGCGTCCACAATTGGTTAAAGTTTTTGCTTAAGTCTGTTTTGTGTGAACTAGTTATGTTACACCATTGATATTTGGTATGCAGTTGCATCAGCATCAGTACGGATCAGTTTTAAAAGGATTTCACCTGTATGCTCCTGCAGTCACGGGGTACTGACTTTGAAATTTTACACTGATTTGGCCGAGGTTAACCTTTTTTCTTATGTCTGTTTAACATGAAGCAGTTATGTTACATCATTGATATTTGGTATGCAGTTGCATCAGCATCAGTACAGATCAGTTTTAAAAGGATTTCACCTGTATGCTCCTGCAGTCACGGTCTACTGACTTTGAAATTTTACACTGATTTGGCCGAGGTTAACCTTTTTTCTTAAGTCTGTTTAACATGGAGCAGTTACGGTTGACCATTAATATTGGGTATGCACTTGCATTAGCATTAGTACAGATCAATTTCAAAAGCATTTCATCTGTATGCTTCTCCAGTCATGGTCTACTGACTTTGAAATTTTACACCGATTTGGCCGAGGTTAACCTTTTTTCTTACGTCTGTTTAACATGAAGCAGTTATGGTACATCATTGATATTGGGTATGCACTTGCATTAGCATCAGTACAGATCAATTTCTAAAGTGTTTTATCTGAATGCTCCTGCAGTCACAGCCTACTGACTTTGAGATTTTACACTTTTTAACTTTTTACTTATGTCATGAGTGTTTTATATAAATTTAAATATTTGGTATACAGCTGCTTAAGCATCAGTTAAGATCAGTTTAAGGAGGATTTTTACTTCATTTTATACTGTGTCCAGTTGCGACAGGCGAGACATGTCTCTGTGTTAACAGTTTATTGATTTTAAAAATGGATCACTAAATTTAATTTTTATAGTCTAACTATTAAAGGCTATCCCATATTTTTGGTTCAGCTTCTTTGATGAGTCTTAGATTAAAACAACTATCAGTTTAAAACTTTCTGGTCACTGAGAGCTAGATTATCAATTTATCAATATAGAAAAATAACAAGTGAAAATTGTTTTCCCTGAGAGCACATGCGCATTGGTTTCAACTTGTACTCATAACTTGCATTGCTGCTTGAAGTTAAGGGGGAGGGGGTTACAGAACACTTAAGGGAGATAACTCTAAAATATCACTTGAAGGTTTTAGTCAGTCACATTTATTCTTAGAAATCAACCTGCTCAGTGATCAAAATAGGAAATGTTGAAAATGTTTATTGAAAATTTTTCCCTAGAAACCTATTGTTTGAATTTCTTCAGACTTTGCAATTTAAGTTCCTTTCATTAAAGTACTCATTTTTGCAAATTTTCAGAAAATTACAAATGTATGGATCACAATTTTATTTTAGCCAATTACAAAGTGATGTGGACCCTCTTAAGTTTTTTTATCAGTATTTTTGTTATGCTGTGTCTTCCTTCATTTTTATTAGCTTATCTTTTATATTATATCTACTGATTCCCTCTTTTCATATGTAGTGAGTTATCTCCCATTTTCAGATTCATCTTCTCTCTCCAGAATGTATTTTATTCTTGTTACTGTGGGAAAATTTAAGTTTATCTACATTAATTTTTAGCTCACCTGACCCGAAGGGTCATGTGAGCTATTGTCATCGTCCGTCGTCCGTCGTCCGTCGTCCGTCGTTAACTTTTCTTCAAAGATCTTCTTCTCTGAAACCACTGATGGGATTGCTTTGAAACTTTGTACACTTGATCTTTAAGATGTCCTCTACCAAGTTTGTGAATTATATACACGTCGACCAACCAACATGGCCGACGTTGCTAAAAATAGAACAGGGGGGTCAGACCATTGTTTTTGGCTTATAACTTGAAAAGTATAAGAGATAGAAAAAATCCGAAGCAACCTTCCATGTTCAGCATCAAAAGCTCTACAAATCTCTCCATTGAGTCGAAGTTGTAAAACGACTCCTTATAGGAGTTATTGCCCTTTAATCATCAAAATTGACCATTTTAGCAGTTTTTGGACTATATCTTGAAAACCGTTAGAGCTAGAGGAAAAGTTAGCATTGCAAAATTGTTAGGCTCATTGAGATCTATAAAAATGATTACAGGGTCAAAATTGTCAGATCAGCCGTTTAAGAGTTATTCCCCTTTAACTGTTTTTTTCCATTAATTTTAACTGATTTTCAAAAATCTTCTTCTCTGAAACCACTGAAGGGATTGCATTGATACTTGGTATACTTGATCTTTAGGATGTCCTCTACCAAGTTTGTGAATTATATACACGTCAACCAACCAACATGGCCGCCGTTGCTAGAAATAGAACAGGGGGGTCAGACCATTGTTTTTGGCTTATAACTCGAAAAGTATAAGAGATAGAGAAAATCCAAAGCAACCTATCATGTTCAGCATCAAAAGCTCTACAAATCTCTCCATTGAGTCGAAGTTGTGAAACGACTCCTTATAGGAGTTATTGCCCTTTAATCATCAAAATTGACCATTTTAGCAGTTTTTGGACTATATCTTGAAAACTGTTCGAGCTAGAGGAAAAGTTAGCATTGCAGAATTGTTAAGCTCATTGAGATCTACAAAAATTATTTCATAGTCAAAATTGTCAGATCAGGCGTTTAAGAGTTATTCCCCTTTAACTGTTTTCCATTAATATTAACTCATTTTCAAAAATCTTCTTCTCTGAAACCACTGAAGGGATTTCATCGATACTTGGTATACTTGATCTTTAGGATGTCCTCTACCAAGTTTGTCAATTATATACATGTTGACCAACCAATATGGCCGCCGTTGCTAAAAATAGAACAGGGGGGTCAGACCATTGTTTTTGGCTTATAACTCGAAAAGTATAAGAGATAGAGAAAATCCGAAGCAACTTTTCTTATTCAGCATCAAAAGGTCCTTACAGGAGTTATATCCCTTGAACTGTGTTTTCTATTAATTTAAACTGATTTTCAAAAATCTTCTCTGAAACCACTGAAGGGATTGTTTTGCAACTTTGTATACTTGAAAGTTTGTGAAATTAATTCAAACTTTGGCATAAGAGATCAGGTGAGCGATTCAGGCTCCTGGGAGCCTCTAGTTTAGTTGGTAAAAAGAATGGTAAAAGTTAATTATAGGAATTTTCAAAAATGTATTTAACATGTTTTCCTACCCTTACTAGGTCCAATAAGAACATTAGGCCAAATATATATGTCTGTTTCCTGCTTCCCTACCTGTCCTAATTTTTGGTCCCTACCCTAAAGTTTTTATTGGCATTTTGGAACAAGCACCTTTAAAGTTTGGATCCCTTCCCCATTGACTCAATGTAAAATAATTTTGTAAAAAATAATAATTTTCCTACCTACCTACCCTAATTTTCAAGAGTCGGAAGTAGAAAACAAACATATATTTTGTTTTGGCCTTAAAATAATTTATAAAAATAAAAATCTAATTGTTCCCATTCATTGCAATGTAAATATACCTACTGTAATGGAGGATAACCCTTGCAAATGGGAGATAACTCACTAATTACAAAAATAGGGCATTGTGTTTGGGTCTTTTCAGACTTATTTGAATGCCCTATTGGTACTCCTGTGCTCTCCTCTGCTATACTGTACATGTATTAAATGTTAAGAATATTTAGAACATCTGTTATGTCTGAGGCTTGCCTTGAGACAGTTTTGTTTAAAGTTAAATTCAAAACGCAAAAATCTATAACTAATGCAATAGAAAAAATAGATTTAGGGCAGCGATAAATATTTGTTGATTTAATATAATTGACACTTGAAGACTTAAAAAGAATTTTGTAATTTCATTTGAAATTAAATATTATTTATCCAGCGAATAAGAATATCTTCTAAGATTATAGCTTTACAAAAGGCTTTGTGACGGTTGTCTTTAAAATCGGGTTTTGGGATTATGTGGGTGTCAACGCTATCTCGTTAAACTTGGACCCTAATTCTATAAAGAGACAGTGGATCTTGTCTTCTAAATCAGCTGCTAACACGGTTAAATTATTTAAATTGCTTTGATGATCGGCAAATGTTTGCTTAATATTCACAAAAAATTATTCCCGTAAGTTTGGAAAATTATTGAGTAGGGTTTGTTACCATTGTCCGACGTTGATGGAGTCAAAATTTGAAAAGAAATTGAGTAAATAGTATTTTATGATGAACAGGATATTTCTTTCTCTACTATAAGATAATCCTTGCTTGAGATATTTAAAGTAAACATGAGAAAATAATAATCTCTTTAAATTATATGGAAGTTGATAGGGACATATTATGTTCACATGGGGCTTCGCATTGAAATTCTCCGTAATGAAGAGCGGGACCAAAATCATCATTGATTGTCAAGAGTCAGCTTTGGTGTCAAAAATCTCTCTTTATAAGTCTATATCACTTCAGAACTGCAAGTGGAGGCTTTTGAATTCTTTTTTTCTTCAAAAAGTGCATATTTCTTTTAAAAAATTGTCTATTATAGTTTCCCCCAAAAAATCTCCTTTGCAAAATCTATATAACAAATGATTAGAAGTGGAAGGTTTTTGATGCGCACTTCTCTTATAAATTCTTCTATGTTGTATATTCACACACCTGCCATTTACATGTAAAGCTTTACCATGTTTTAAGGTTAGGATAAATTCAACTTTTTTAAAATGAAAATCAAAGTCATGCAGCAGCAACAGCATATTATTCAAACAAATAAAATGTTCAACAAAACTTATCACAATTTCAATACTTTTTTAGTT
Organism: Arcuatula senhousia; assembly: GCA_963971305.1. Lineage (NCBI taxonomy): Eukaryota > Metazoa > Mollusca > Bivalvia > Mytilida > Mytilidae > Arcuatula > Arcuatula senhousia. Next base: position 28,520,293 of record OZ020310.1, on the reverse strand, counting down.
TGAACTCCCCAGCTACCAGTTTGCGACTGTGGCCTTTATTTGTAGCAACCCCCATGGAGCCTACTCTTATCGGAATCTACAAAGGGGTCTTTTACGTGCATAGGGTATTGCTCTCTCCATAAACGGGACAACCTTTTTTCGTCCCTTCTGAAGGACTAGAAATATTCCTTGAGACCATCCTTGCAAATGGTGTCAAGAGAGAGTCAGAAAAATGGTTCATGAAATTTTCACCCCGGACAAGGATCGAACCACGAACATTGGTGTTAGTAGCCCGATGCATTAACCACTACAATACTCAGGCTCACTATGCATTACTTTACTATTTTGATGTAACTTATACAGCCTTTCCTGTTCTTTTTTTTTCATTGAGTATTTTGAATTACGAATAAAATATTTTTTTTAGAGACAAGCACTTCAAATTTTAACTGCTTATATTTCTACATTAAGAAGTTCAAAGTAAGCTATAGTGCAATAAGTGTCAATTAACTGTCTAGAAAACAGAAATTAATTAATTCTTATTATTTAATTAAAGATTAATTACCATTCTTATTGCTATAATAAGATTTGCATTAGTTCAAAAGATGGAATTTTTAATGTGTCATCTATCTTAAATAATTACTTTGATTAATGAAAGTCTTTATTTTATAGCATAATAAATATAATAAATATACATTTGCGTGTCTCAGTCTTGTTTGAATTCACTGCCACCATATTACATGTATTAAAAGGAAATAACAATAGTTGTTGACAAACAGTGTATTATTTGTTTGTTTCAAAATTGATAAGAAGAATTCAAGTCGACATATTTTTTATCAACTGATGTTTGATGATAAAATGATGACATCTGACTTTGTTACAAGAAGGGGACTTTTTTAATCTTCAAAGAGAGATTGAAAAATCGCTCCTGGTGAATAGCTGAATAAATTCTTAACTTTTTTTATTACTGAGGAAATATTTTTTTCTGTGTAATTCCTACAAGATTTTAAAATATTTAAAGACAATTATCTCCCTTTACATAAAACATTTTGTGACCTTTTTGTCCTAAATTCAAATGCAGATAAAAGTATTGAACAAGCTGCATGGGATTCAAACTTCAACACTATTTCATGATATTCTGTTATGTCTGGGTTCTTTCATTTAAAAAAACAATCGGCCATTTTTTTATCTGCTGTGTGCTTAGCCTTTAGCGAAGGGGATTATAACCTGAGAAGGATTATACCTCCGTCCGTAATTTTGTTTACTTATCTTGGAAATTCCTTTCTCTGTCACTAATCCTCGTGCTTGATATTTTCATTTGGACTAAATCTTTTGTCCCCGACAAGATAGGGAATATTAGGGAAAATTAAAACGCTTGAGAGGCTTCGATCAGGACACTTGATGGATTAATTCTTTTTGAATCAATCGTTTGTTAAAGCCCATTTTAGATAAGTTGACGAAAATGAATGCCTCCATTATTGTGAGATAGAAATCCTATTTAGAGTAGGTTTTAGGCTTAAGCGGTCAGCTACGTCAATTTATGTTTCGATTAGTCGGAAAATACTCAATGATAAATCCCCTGTTTAACATTCAAATTAAGTGATTGCTTCAGAACATTTGACGGGCAGAGAAATAGAGAAAATTCTTAATATCGCTAATCTTTTCCAATTAGATCCAAGTCCTTTCAACGTTTTTGATCGTCCTGGAGCTTGACGTTCAGAACACTTGACCGAAAAGATTGATGTGTATTTCCCCATCGCTGAGTTAATCCTGGATTAAACTTGAGCGGTTAAGTAGGTACGTTACATCCTGACTAAGAAGATAATGTTGAAAATGTCCATCCACAATAAATATTTTTATAAGAATAAATTCGGATAACAAAGACATTTTAGGAAGAGACCTCTTGGCAGATTAAGGAAATATTGTACTCAAATAATCCGTTACGCTGACGAAAATAGACTTGTCATGGGAAAAGCTTAAGTGTTTATTATTAGGATTTTCTTTATCATCAGACCCAGTCACTAATCCTGATTATATTAAATTTCATTAATATCCCAAGATATTATCTTTTAACAACACTCAATAATACTGCGACAGATTTAAATTTTTATGGTTATGTCAAAAATGGTTTTAAATTAAGGCCTTGCTTAAAAAAAAACTGTTTTGTAGGAGAAAGACTATCCATGTTACAGGTCAATTTGTTGGCATACACTATTAGCCATATATAATTTTGTTCCTTCAGATCTAAATGTTCTTCAGACCAAGTTGAACCTTGGTGTTTGATGTAGTTTAATCCCAGAAACTCAGGATAACCTCGTTATATAGCATTTAACTCTATTGTTAATGTTAAAAGATTCTGGACTGGCCGAAGTTTTGTATATTGTGTCATCATAAACAAATTTGTAGTTTTTTAATTGCATATTACTGTCATGCATATTAACAAGATATCCCCATTTTATATTCATGAAAACTTTATTTTCAAAAAGTGAATATTATTCCCTCTGTGTCTTTATTGACCAGAATTGTTTTCAAAACACATTGGACAACCAAGTGGACAGAAGACAAGATGTTCTTGAGAAGACTGAAATTATTTCTGTTTGGCCTGTACTTGGTAATCTGTGCTGAAAAGGATGGGTCGAGCTTGTTTCTCATGAAATGGATTAAAATAGAATTATTCATGCACAGTGGAAATCTCCCTAATCTTATTAATGTATTCGTGTCGAATTTAAGATGTACTCAGATTTTAGATTTTAATGAAATTTCAAATTTATAAGAATTGTAATCTAGCATACCGCCAGTAGTTTCTTCACATGATACCAAGTTTTACGACTTTGTGTTTTGATTTCTGGAGAAATTTGTCAATATAAATATTCCGCTTTTATTCCACTTTTTTTGTCTGTACTTAAGTTTAGAATAACATTAATGATTGGCTTGTTATTGGATGCAATTGATTTAATATGAGAATTGGTAATTTATTATTGAACTATACAATTTTTTTCTTCAAATTGTGTTTGAGTACAATTTTCTTGGCATTTGAATCCTAACAAATTATTGAATTTGTGACTTATCAGTACTTTATGAATAATGCTAAAGGGCTGACTACATGTGCATGTGTATAGTCAAAACATTTATAACCACTCCTTAACTTCCCAATCAGTTAGGGATATTACCTAAAACACTTTTAATACTTTACTTAGAATTTAAAAAAATCTATTGAATTTCAAAATACATTTTGTTGACCATTAAAATTCTATCTTTTTCAATTTAAATTATCAGATTGTTCACTAAATCTGTATTATCAAAGTTGAGTGTTCAACTCATTTCAAGAGTTATTTCCCTTACATAGATTTTTCAATTTTGTTTTATCTTAGGTCTAGCATTTGTTTTGGATTGTATAATAAAAGTTTTTGCAAATATCTTTTAGCAACAGTAAATGGTAGAGGATGTATAAGACAGAATACCAAGAATCGCAGACTCAGGTCCAAGAAATTTTAACCCAGTCATGCCTAACCTCTAGTGCACATAAAAATACAATTGTAGCTTCTTATGTCGTAATGCCTTCTGGTGCTAAACCTTACACTTTGTTACATCATAATTTCAAAGAAAATCGTAAGGGTTTACTGCCTCATAACGCTAAGCGTTTAAATGTGCAAGCAATATTCAAACACATTTGTAGTTGTAAATTCCACTATTGCAATTAAATAGTTTCTACGAATTACGAATATTAATTATGCCATCAAAAGAATCGCTGAGAATAATCTGTAGTAGATAACAATTTTAAAACATCTCAGTGATGTTAATAGTCAGCAGAAGGTTTTATTTAACGGATTGCGCGCAATTGACGAGGATATTTGGAACAGTTGGCGTGAGTTTTAAGCGACGGGAAATTAATGACTCGCTACTTGTAATCCAGACAAGTAAATGATTATGATTCTTCTCATCAAAGTGATTAGCTCTTATGCAACCAATTAAGTATCTAATCAGTTGTAGGGGGCGCTACCCTCACCATCAAAAGAGTCGAGGATTATATTCAATTTAAGACACCTACTGTTTTCATCAGGTTTATATGAAAATTATACTTTTTTTGACAAGTATATTCCATTCTTATGAGATATAGGCACAAGATTAAATAGCACCCATGTAATTGCCGCTTCAAACAGATCGTAAAATTATTAGAATTATTAAATGTAATGAGAAATAGAAATTCAGGATTAGGGTTTTTGGCTAACGTTGACACTTAATAAAGGTTTTGCATTTATTTATTCAAATCAGTAAGATTAGTAGAAAATTTTTGCCACATGTTGCTGTAATCTTGAGGTAAATTGCAGCCATTTCTATTTAAGCTTTCATAAGTTTCTTATATAAAACATTGACGCTTTTGTACTTTAAAATACCTCAGAATTTTATTTTTTTTTTGCTTAAAAAAAGTATTCTGTAGAAAGGTTGTCCCAGTGTTTTAAGACCTTATCTCTCAACTGTTGTGTTATTCAGAACCTTTGTGAGAATTTTTTTTAAAACATTTATTATAAAATGTATGAGGTATTTTCAGTGATTTTTTTCATAATTTTAAATTTTTAATAATTTTTCAAATTCACACTGAATAGCACTTTTTGAAATTTTGAATTTTTCTCTTCTTTTTTTTTGTCTCTTTGATGATCTGTTAATCAAATATCTTATATTGTCCTACATGTAGGTTAGTAGAGACCTCCGGTCATGTTGAAGACTTCTGGCTGTTGTGATTTTTGTGCCACAGCAACAACAATTACATGCCGGGGGGGGGGGGGGGGGGGGCAAATTACCGCCAAGGTCTTCTCAGAAACTGTACATGAGAATTACAGTATGTGTCTTAAGCCACTTTCAGACCCGTTGGACTTCTACTGCCTGTTTAGGGCCAGCGGGGCCATCTGTGTCCCATGCACACATTCCTTCTTTATCTAAATTGCCGTTTCTTCATCTTGAATTGTGTCACGTACACTTATTCCACATATCTTTATCGTCTTTTTACAGCTCATAAGACCATGTGTTATGGTCTCATGTTCATTTACTCCATATCCTTTTATAAAATATTTAGGGGGGCAAATTACCGCCAAGGTCTTCTCAGAAACTGTACATGAGAATTACAGTATGTGTCTTAAGCCACTTTCAGACCCGTTGGACTTCTACTGCCTGTTTAGGGCCAGCGGGGCCATCTGTGTCCCATGCACACATTCCTTCTTTATCTAAATTGCCGTTTCTTCATCTTGAATTGTGTCACGTACACTTATTCCACATATCTTTATCGTCTTTTTACAGCTCATAAGACCATGTGTTATGGTCTCATGTTCATTTACTCCATATCCTTTTATAAAATATTTGATTAAAGTGATGATTAAGGGTCCTAGCTGAAGGACTAAAGTACAGTAGTGTAGGGGCATCTTGTGTCTCTAAGTCACAAATTCTACTCTTATGTTCTTTTTTTTCAAGGCCAATTCTTAAATTCCATATTCTATTTCAAAACTACAAAAGCATTTTTCTGCATCATTTATCCAATGAAATTAAAATTTTATGGCTTTATCAACACTCCTCAAATTAGTTTAGTAATAAAACTAGATTTAATATAAGTTATTAATGTTTATCTTATTTATATATTTGCTAAAATATAGATTATAGCAGCGGGAGATCCAAGGTGCTGGCTTTTCTAAATTTTTAAAAGATTTTGGATGTTGTTGATAATGATTCTACAGAATTATATTATTAGTACTTCAAAAGTTATGCAACTCAAAGAACCATTTCACAGTGCCAAATTGCCGTAGTTTTAATGCCATTTTATTACACCTTAATAAACTGCTCAGAGATTTCAACAAGTGATATTTCAAATTTCCTTTGCACAATTTAACTCAAATGAAAATATGATCATAAAATCGTGAGATTAGCTCCTATCTTGATCTTCAGCTTAGCAGGGAAAAAGGGAAAATATGAAATAATGATGATTTCAATAATGTTATATCTTATAAAAAATCAAGAAAAATGGTTGTAACACATGTTTGTATTAGATTAATGTGATAAGTGAAGAAACAGGTCATTTTAGGACAGCGGATCCAAAGGGAGAGTTCTGGGATTGAATCCACTGGTTCCCTTTTTTTGTGTGTAGGTTCTAGACTTGTAAAATTGATGTCTTGTGATCTTAGCTTGACTTATTTGTTATTAGTTATTAGTTATTTGTAACTGTTATAATGTCTGATGACTGTCTTTAAAATGCAATAGTTAAAGTGAATTTAAGTCATAAACTTAATTGATATTTTGTTAAAAACTTTTCCAGTTATTTCAAAACTAAACATTAAGGTCTCTTCACTAATGTTTAAGTTGAAGAACTTGTTATTGTTTTATTTAGAAAAAAATCCAAAGGACATTGCTGCTTCTAATTTAAAAAACATTGAACTTTTTTCCTGTTATCATGTCAGACTTAAAAGACTACATATTTGGAATGTAATTCTTAATAGAATTCTGCTCCCTTGGTAACCGTGGCGTTAATCCGATTTACATCGTCTTATCGCGTAAACATCTGCCTTCAGTTTTAACTGATCTACCTGGCTCGTAGAGAAAGGAAACCGGATTAAATTTTAATGCTTCATCTGAGCGACACAAAGCCTCCATCCTGGTAATCCATACATCTGTCAAGCTATGGACTTAATTCCCCTTTACAAAGAAGATTCAATAGGATTCTGGCTGTGTTTCTTTATTAAAACCTCGCTAATCCCAGCTTATTATTGAAGTCTGCACCTAATACGGATAACGGCAGGTTGGGAAAATCCTAACATTGAAATAATTACCTCCGTGTCAGGAGAGTGTCGGGTTATCTGGGTGGCAGGATGATTACGTTTAATTACGGTTAGAGCCGTCGTCAATTGGTGAATATAATCGAGTAGTCCATTGACTTCGAATAAAATTGTAATATAATGATAATAAGGTTCGGGATTTGAACATTTATTTCTTGTAAATGATGTTTTATATTCCATTTGGTTTATCAAAGGTCAAGTAAAGTTATTGGGATTTTGAAAAAAAAATGTTACTTGTAGAAAAGTATTAATACAATTTCATTGTTTCTCTTCTTTATTCATGTTATTAAATTTTATATACATATTATCAATATTTAAGTTCAGATTATTAGAAGATCCTGCAATTTTTATTATTTTTTTTACTTCTTTTCAAATAAAGTAATTGCATTTTTCTGAGAAATATTCTATGAAATTGAACGTTTATTGAAAAAGGAAGATTGAATTTAGAATGTTTGAATTGTAATAGGAACTGTTTAATTATATTGATTAATATTAAATAAATACAATTTTAAAAATTAAACCTCAATAAACATGATCAATGAATTGAGGATTTGATAATAGCAGATTAAATAAATGGGCAGATATTTGAGAAGATTACACTTATTGAAGCGGTCATAATGATTTATATATATTTCAAAATTTCAACTTTTTAACAATATTCTTTATTTAATTATCTAAAATACTTGATGGGATAATTTTAATGAAAATCATTAAATTATTCAAATTCTATTTTTCTATTTTCACAACAGGCTTATGAAACCATGATACTAAAATTTCTTCTTTTTTTTTGAAGTACAATAGCAAATTCATGTAAAAATTTCTGTACATGAAATATGGTACATTCTACATATTGTACTTTGACCAAGTGAACAAATATGCATAACAATATCTTGATTTACATTGTAGAATTTGAAATTGTAAGAAATTATACAGAGATCCAGGAGAATTATCTTTTTCTTATAAAACTGAATTTTTTTATAAGTTTATTCATTTTACAAGTGTACATTTATATAATGAATGATTTGAATATTGTATTTTTTAAATAGTTTTAAGAACAATTATGAAAATTTGTAAAGAATCCAAAGTTAAATTATGTACAAAGCACCTATCTACATAAAATGAAGTATAATGGGCCGTGCTTACTTTTAGTCATGACATAAAACTCTGGATTGGGAACCATTTTAATCAGAGAAAAGTAATGTTTATTTCATAAAACAAAAGTATTATAACATTACGCATCATAATATGTATTAAGGGTGTCTTTGAAGCCTTTGAAGTGTGCACAACTGCAAGAATATGCTAAGAATTGCATGAATACGTTACAGATGTTGTAAGACTATAGGAACATGCTAAATTGCTGTTATTAAATGTTATCTCAACTTAGATGTCTTATTTAATATCATTTTCGAAGTGTTTTCTCTGATTTCTACAGTTTTAACCAATTCTGAAATCCCTTTGAAGATATCTGTTATTCCAGTTAGGTTTTGGAAGGAATTAACTTTTTTTAGCACATTGAAGTGTTCATTTCTGACTTTTATGTTGGACTCTTGATTTTACATTGATGGTGAAGTGTTCATCTGAGGTTTAATGACAAATAAGCTCTTGAGAATGATACAGAATATTACATGGAATCTAACCAGTGCATGTTTGATGGTCTGTCTATTACACAAGTGTTACCAAATGTTTATATCAGGTTTCCTATGTTGAAGTAAGGCTAGTGCATCCTTTTGGAACCTTTACATTGGACGTTTTTATTGCCTGTAAATAAAGGATATTTGGACTGTAGCTTTTTAGGCTGTCTATTTGTTATACCCCCATTCATAATAGTGGGGCTATGTTGCAATCACCTTGTCTGTATGTCCATCTGTTTGTCAGATACAATTTCTATGCATCTATTGAAGCAATTTATTTCAAATTTGGTACACAGCTTTAGCATAATGTATTGTACTCAGTGCCTCCCCTTTTCAGGTCATTCAGTCATCAACTTCCTGTTTTCTGAATGTTTTAGTGGGGTATGGTTAGCACGACTTATAGTGCTACACCTTGTTTATCATTAGTTCATACCTAAGGTTTACTTTTGTGTCCACTTGTTGCTTCTTCAATCACACCTCAAATTAACATATGTGTTGATGCTGACTTCTTATATATATCCGTAAGAAATATAAGAACTGCACATTGCAGCAGATTATGCTATTCCAACAAATATGTGCAAAGAGAGCCATTAGTGTCTGGGGAAACACATTTGTTTATTTCATGAATATGTATGAAAGATCTGTGTATAAAATAAATGAAAATCAGACCAAGATTTTATGTGACAGTGATATCAATTTGTTATATTTATTATAAAGAAATTTCAAAAGATTTTTTTAATAAGAGTATGATATTTCCTTTTTGTAAATTTCATATCTGTTTTTCCAATTGTCAAAAAGAACACAGGTATTGGATAAAATTTCTTGTTTGTTTAGAATAAAATTTGGTGACCCACAAAAACCAGGAAAATTAGTTAACCCATGAAAAATATACTTTCATAGCATTTATTTGTTAATTTAACAATGTAATTTCTATGACTACATTACACTTGTTCATCGTGTCTTTACGCCTTGCCTTTGTCTTTTACAGCAGTGAAGTCTTTACCAATCCATTGTGTAGTGGAACAGACCACAGGACCTGTTTCTTTTGAAGATGACGGAAGTTCTCACTATAACGTAGAACTTGACAGCTATGCTATACTTCCATGTACTACACTCTTCTCTGATTTGGTGACGGCAGCACTGGTGAAACTTGGATACAACTCTGTAGAGACATCCAATGCTAAAGGTATTGTTTTGGATTGTGAAGGATACATTTGGACTTGGTTCTTGAAAAAATGTTTGGATTAAAACTTGAAATTTAAAATGATCATTGTAAAAAAGAAACAAATCCATTTTATACCCACGAATTTAAGTACTATCACAGTAATAAGTGGAAAATACATACATGTATAATTACTAAAGGCAAATATATGCAAGAGAATCCATACCAATTTAGATCAAGAGACGTGCAACATTATGGTGAGTTCAAAATATTTTTCTGACAGTTCTCTCAGCAACTACTTATCGCAGCCTCTTGAATATAGTAAACATCATTAGCATGGGGCCCATATTGTCATTGTTTCTTAACAGCAGAAATCCAGCAATTTTTATTTATCTAATATTTTACAATAATCTTTCCTTCAGATTAACGCACTTGCATCATTACTAAAAACACTCATTTATATTGGATTTTTTTATATTTCTTTGTTTTTTAGGAGCTATACAAATTAAGAACTGGCGACCTTTGACCTTTGACACCATCAGTAATAACCCCAAGTCAACAGTAGAGGATATACTAGGGGAGCTAACTCAAGTGGCTAAACTTAGAATCAGATTATGCAGGTATTTACACTTCTGTTTTGCTTCATCTAAAAAAGTTGCAGGACATGTCGTTCTGAGTTTCATTATTTACCATAAGGCATGAACTTCATGGGTGGCTTTGGCCCATGAAATAAAAGAAATTTAACTTTGATCATTAAACTACAGACCTAAAACCAAGAATTTAAGAATCCATGAACTCACAAAAATAAATAAATCATAGTGAGTCACAAACTCTGTATGTATGACAACAAAATTCACAACTAGCAATCAGTCTTAAAATGGACAAACTTTAACTATCTCTCTTTCGCAAATGATCTGAGATAAAAGCACAATGCAAATATTTATGAATGAATTGAGGTTTATTTTTATAAGTTAATTTTGTCTTTTTCACTTGCAGCAAATTAAGAATAAGTTCTGCAGATGAGGTCAAAGGGAGGTTACTCCAGTTGTTACTGAATCAGTCGCAAGGACTTCTAATGAATTCAGGCTTTCCTATAGAAAAGGTTGGTAAAGGAAACATTAAATGTGAATACGTTTAACAGTGTTTGCTTTGTGCATTGAAATTTATTTTTACAGACATATAGTCATAGATAATTGAGTAAAAAAAGTAAACAATATAATACCACAGCTAATTTAAGTGACTGTTCAAAATTTCTCATTATCAACAAAAGCCATGAATGAAACTGAAAACCAAAAAATAAAATAAGTCACCTTTTAAAATATGAGTTGCTTATGCTATTTTTGATATTCACAATTTTTCTTTTCAGACTCTACTCTCAGCATTTGCCAAAGGTGATGCCTACACCAACCTTACACCAGAATTACGACGAGCTTTTGACAAATGGTACAATGACCAGATTGCTGGAGGAAAACCAGAAGAAACGAGAAATAGTAATGAAGCACAGCCTGAGAAACCAAATGAGAGGGTTTCCCAAAATGAGAGTACTCCTGTGTCATCATCAAGTGTGACCTCTGCAGTCAACTCTCCTCAGTATCATTGTAAAACAAGGATGAGAACATCGTTTGATCCTGAACACGAGATTCCTAGACTTCAGAAATGGTTTACAGAAAATCAACATCCAACTCGTGAACAGATGATCCATTACTTAGATGAACTGAATCTGCTAGATGGCAGGAAAGGAAGAAGACCACTGGACTTGACTAATATTATTTATTGGTTTAAAAATGCTCGAGCTGCCCACAGGAGGGCTTCACGGCAGTACGATGGTGACGGGTCATTTGAGATGGAGGAGGGACAGAGGGAAACCAGTCCTAATGTAGATCACAGTCTTCCCTACCTTCCCAACAAGAATGCAGTATACATGCTTCCATACCCCATACATGGTCATTTCCCCATGGCAGAGGATTCTAGAGTCTTTACAGATAAAGTTCCAAACCCCTCAAATGAAGATTCTAGAGAGCCATTTGATCTGTCACAGTCGCGTAACTCTAATAATTCTAGTCATGATAAATCTCCTGTTCAGGAGGTGAAAAAAGAAGCGTCATCACCTGTTGCTATGGATACTTGCACTTTTGCATTGAAACAGGAAGTAGATGATAATGAAAATAACAATAAAAGTAGCTTTACAGAAAATGGAGAGAGAAAAGATGAAGATATGTCGGAGAAAAAGGAAAATGGCTGTGTCAATAAATCAGAGTCTAATTCAGACGGAGATGAATCTGACTTTGATGACGACCAATCAATAGCTGGATCTGAATCTAGTCACGAAGCTACGAACCTTTCAATCAAAAATAACTTGGAAAATCAGGGTTACCTTAGCAATGGACTGGGACATCTGCCAAAGTCGTCCACGGGACTTCCACAGCCCCTTCATATCCCCCACTTCCCCCATCCGTTAGCTATGCACTACTTTCCGATGAATACTCATTTTATGGCTCAGCAGGCGGCGAGATACAATCAACACCACCAACAACAGTCACAAGTGTCACGGTCAGCAAACTCATCAAATAATACTCATCGTAAAAGACGTACACGTGTCTTTATCGATCCAATGTCAGAGATACCCATCTTAGAGAAATGGTTCGCTGAGGACACCCATCCTTCTTCATACATGATAGACAAATTCTGTGACGAGCTAAATCGTTCAGAGTATAGACAAAAATTTCCAAAACTGGAGCCTAAAAATATTCAACTTTGGTTCAAGAACCATAGGGCTAAGGTTAAACGAATGCGTTTATCGCAGGATTACGACCATGGAATGTTAGACTCGGACGATCAGAGTGATATCATAAAGCGAGATGTTCATTCATAGTAAATGTGATCACATGACTTGTATTCGTCCAATGGACATTAACTATTGTTGTTTAGAATGACATAACTAGTGCATTGCATATGTAGGTGCTACGTGTTATTCATTAGTAATATATGTACGAGAATCAGGGATTATTTCTCAATCGCTTAGCAATACTATTGTTAGATTTCTCTGCTTATTACTGTTGTATGTTACGGTATTATATATTTTGTTATTAATTTTTAGTTCTATTTTGTTATTTTTCAATTGTCTACTCAAAACAAAACAAATGTAGAATTTAATATTGATGGTTCATTGTAAATCATATCCTTTCTACACAAAAATTGTTGTTTGTTAAGTATCGACTCAATACATGTGTTTTACTGAATTTTTTTTTTATAACGGCTACGCAACTTTTTAAATAGGATATATGAAACGAAAATGTTCTGTTTTTATGTTTTTTTATCTTAATAATGTACAATATAAATGTGGGCTAACAGTTAAACATAAAACATTTTCAGTTTTCAAATTGCAATTTCCATTGTTCACTCAGTATTGTTTTTAATTCATTTATACATGTACATGTAGTACTGTCTCATTTATATAGTGCATAATAATAGGAATGATTTATTCCCGCTCTTTAAGACTCTTTAAGATATTTAGATGCATGTAAATAACACAAATATTTTAATCTTGTCTAGTTTGCTAGCATGTTATAACATGTTTAAAAGCAAGATGACCTGACCTAAGCTATTTAAAAAAAAAAGTATATTTTTACCAATGGCTGATTTGCATTCAATGCATGGCCATATTTTAGTGACGACAAAGACAAATATGACTTGCTTTATTTTGACAAAAGATGTCTTTTAGCTCTTGATTTTCTGCTAAAAAAGTCTTTAAATGCACAATTTATTTTGTGAAATTATGTAAGAGTTTGTCTGCATTGCAAGCTGACTGAACATATTATACCCAAGCAGGGTAACATCTTTCTAAAATACAAGTACAATTTATAAGGATTAAAAACATCAAACTTCAAAATTGCTCAGATTCTTATTGAAAAAAAATTTACAGAATGAATATTTCTATGTTAATGTTTTACTTTCATAGCACTCTTTTAGATATTGTACATGTGTAAAGCAAATTTGTTATGAAATTTATAAGAACCGACACACTCTAGATGACTTCATATTACAGCTTGTCTTTCCAAATATGTTTATTCTGATTTTCTAAAACTCGACCATTATCTTATATTCACATCACCTAGGAAGTTAATAAGATATGAATGACCATCCTCGGAAACCCAGGGGTTCTTCATTCGCACACTCATTCATCACCCCTGGGTCCATTCGTATAAATTCTATCGTTTTAGACAGCTTTACAAAATTTTCCTATCTGATTGGACACATATTTGTGCGTTCTTTTCCCCTGATCTTGAACTTTACTAAGTTGTAATAAAAAACAATATAAATCGGCCCTTAACAACATTGTTAAGCGACCAATCAGAAGGCTCGACTCAAAACTGTGTAAAACGAAGGAATTGATACGTATGGACCCAGGGGTGATGAATGAGTATGCAAATGAAGAACCCCTGGGTTTCCGAGGATGATGAATGACTTATGAGTATCTTTACCTTGTCATGGTTGTCTCCCTTTTACCAGATCTCCTCCTTATTGATTGTTACTGGTTTCTTTTATATATTTATTGTGTTCAATCTTTTAAGTGCTCTGATTTTATTTTTTGTAAATATTGTTCTATGCGGTTAATGGCTAATTTGTAAAATACAGTCAGTACTTTTTAAATATACTGAAAGTGATTCAAATTTCTATTTTAGTGACCAACTTGTCTTCTTTTGACATCTTTTCCATCATTTGATCTATGTATGTTTTTTGTTTATTTCCTTGATGAAAGTGTCAAAATAATTGAATTTGAAAAAAAAATGGAATTTTATGTGTGCAAAATAAGTTCAGGTTTTACTACTTTATTGACTGATATATGTATCATCTTTTATTATTTCATTATTTTAGAACTCGATGTAATTATTTTTAGTCAATTATTGACATAAAATTAGTTGTTAGACGTATGGATTAAAATCCATTAAACATGCATGAGAAGTTAAGCTTTTATGATATTTATTTATTGTAATTTTTGTTCTATTCCCAACTTGTCTTGTTTATGTCTTGAAATTGATATTGAAGTGAAAGTTTTATGTAAAAATGATACCGGTATGTATTTTTATGTTAGTTAATCAATGACATGCGCATACAGAAGTAATGAAAAATTTTAAAACATTCATTTAAAAGTGACCAGAAATATTTCAGAAAATCTAATATAATTTTAAGGAGTAGATTTTATTTTTTGTTATTTGTTTACCTTTTTATATTTACTTTAGGTTTTTATTTTATTATTTCTTATAAACTTCATTTAACTTCATTAACAGAATAATTAGAATAAAACATTTTTCTTTTCATATTTTAATAAAGAAGATACCATCTTTGACTATTAATATTAATTGCTCATATGGTGATTCATTTTACTGAAGAATTCTTGATTATAACAATCCTGATAGGAGTCAGATTATATGTATGAAAACATTCCAATTTATTCATGAATTAACGAAGATTTCAAGACATAAACTAGATGACCTAAACCCTGATGAAACATCATTGAATTTTATGTAATTTAAAGGTTCTTTTATGATGTTAAGCAAGTTTATGCCTTTGGAAGTCAGCCACTTTTTGTTAACCAAATATTTGAAGGCAACAAGCCCCTTCATGCAAGACCAAAATGCTTCTTAACAATTTTGTAACTTTTATGCCCAAGTTCAAATTAAACAGATAGTAAGATATCAACTCTTAGAATCTATTTTTTAAAATGATTCTGAATTTCAGAAATAAAATGGTTTGATTGTTCAATAGCTAATATGGATAAGACAATGTTTAGAGAGTTCAAAAACGATTAAGGTGAATTTTTAAATTAAAACTATGTATTGCAATATTTTTAAATAAAAACTATGTTTTGTTATGAGTATAATTACATACATTTCAATGATGTTTTTGAAAACCTCTATAATAATTTCCACTTGCATCAACATTCCTTTAATATCAGTTTGATGTTTACAGAGTAAGACATCTGTCTGCAAGACATTAGCTCAGAAATTAATATTTCAAACTGTTCCGTTACATCATATTTTGGCTGAAAATAGAACATCTCATTCTAAATGGTTGCCTAGCAAGCTGTCTTGTACCCCTACCATTCCATGTATACTTTTTTAGCTCACCTGGCCAAAGGCCATGTGAGCTATTGCCATCACTTGGCGTCCGTCGTCGTCGTCCGTCGTCGTCGTCCGTCGTCGTCGTCGTTAACTTTTCTTCAAACTTCTTCTCCTCTGAAACAGCTGCACAGATTCAAACCAAATTTGGTCTGGTGGTACTTTAGGGTATCCCCCACAGAACTGATGTGGGGATTTTTGATTCGTCGAAAAACATGGCCGCCGTTGCTAAAAATAGACCAGGGGGGTCAGACTACTGTTTTTGGCTTGTAAATCAAAAAGTATAAGAGATAGATGAAATCTGATGCCACGCTACTGCTTCAGCATCAAAAGCTCTACAAAAGTCTCCATTGAGTCGAAGTTGTCAGATGATGCCTTATGGGAGTTACGGCCCCTTAAAGGTAAAAAATAGCATTTTTTCATGTTTTTGGCCTATGGAATGAAAACTATTGCAGATAGAGAGAAGCTGTTGCTTGCTTAAATGTTCAGCTCATTAAGCTCTACAAAAGTCTCCATAAGGTCAAAGTTGTCAGATGACCCCTTATAGGAGTTACGGCCCCTTAAAGGCAAAAAATAGAGTTTTTGGCCTATAGAATGAAAACTATTGCAGATAGAGAAAAGCTGTTGCTTGCTTAAATGTTCAGCTCATTTAGCTCTACACAAGCCTCCATAGGGTCGAAGTCGTCAGATGACCCCTTATAGGGGTTACGGCCCCTTAAAGGCAAAAAATAGTGTTTTTGGCCTATAGAATGAAAACTATTGCAGATAGAGAGAAGCTGTGGCTTGCTTAAATGTTCAGCTCATTAAGCTCTACAAAAGTCTCCATAAGGTCAAAGTTGTCAGATGACCCCTTATAGGGGTTATGGCCCCTTAAAGGCAAAAAATAGAGTTTTTGGCCTATAGAATGAAAACTATTGCAGATAGAGAAAAGCTGTTGCTTGCTTAAATGTTCAGCTCGTTTAGCTCTACACAAGCCTCCATAGGGTCGAAGTTGTCAGATGACCCCTTATAGGGGTTACGGCCCCTTAAAGGCAAAAAATAGTGTTTTTGGCCTATAGAATGAAAACTATTGCAGATAGAGAAAAGCTGTTTCTTGCTTAAATGTTCAGCTCATTTAGCTCTACAAAAGTCTCCATAGGGTCAAAGTTGTCAGATGACCCCTTATAGGGGTTATGGCCCCTTATAGGCAAAAAATAGTGTTTTTGGCCTATAGAATGAATACTATTGCAAATAGAGAAAAGCTGTTGCTTGCTTAAATGTTCAGCTCATTTAGCTCTACAAAAGTCTCCATATGGTCGAAGTTGTCAGATGACCCCTTTAAGGGGTTGTGGCCCTTTAAAGGTGAAAAATAGTGTTTTTTGCATTGGAATGAAAACTATTGCAGATAGAGAAAAGCTTTTTATTGCTAAAACATTCAGCTCATTTAGCTATACAAAAGTCTTCAAAGGGTTGACATTAAACCAGGTGAGCGATTCAGGCTCCTGGGAGCCTCTTGTTTTATAAAACCACAATTTTGCATAATATGGAAATGTATTGTAAAAGATTATTGTAAGATTACCAACTTTGGTTATTCATTGCTTATTGCCCTTATCACATTAAAAGGCATTCATATCTCCAAACCTTGGTAAGTTACAATGGGATAGTTCATATATAATGTAAAATTTTTGGCGGGATTTCACTGACTGAAAAATCCTGGTTGAAAAATGTCAGGTGGCAGGCAGGCAGGCGGGCGGTCTGGTGGGGAAGAAATTTGTGTAACAGTTTTCTCAGCAACTACTATTCACAGCCACTTGATGTGTGGTATACAACATCAGGGTGGGGTCCCATAACGTGGTATTGGATTTCAGGTCTGTGTCTCACCTACTTCTTGTTTAACAAATTTGGCCATTTTTGACTTTGACAGATTTTTTGGCTCTACTCTGTAAGCATCAAACAGTAAATTACTTTTTATTTTAGTTATAAATTTTTAGTCTAGACTTAGGTGCTAACATTTATAGTAGAGGATTTATGTTTTAAGTTTATTATTATGTTGAAATACAGCAATATTTTTGTTCCTATTGTTACTACATGTTCAGGCAATAATGATTTGTTGTCAATAATACTCTTTTGCCATACTTATAGTTGTTTTTCTCTCCTTACCCTTTTTAGGCAATCATTTTATGATCAGTTTACAATAACATAGATTAATGGATTTTTGAATGTTAATTTAAATGTTAGATATTTTTATAAAAACAATTAACATAAGAATTAACATTTAAAAGTTGCAACGATTTTCACACTAAATTAACATTTAAAAAATTACATTAAACATTAATATTTATGGTATTTGACATTAGGTTAATTTAACTTTAAATGATGGTCTTGAGCTTTAAACTAAGTTATAAAATATTACAAGACATTAAAGTTTTTTTCAAGCTTTATAGTCTAACTCAAATAATTCAATCTTATCTTAGATCTTCTGTCTATATTTGCCTGGCAAAATTTGTAGAAAGGGTTTGAACTATTCCAGTTAAATATGACAGGATTTTTTTATGTGGAGGAAATTGTCAAATGTATGTCTAATAGTGGTTTGGGCAGGGGAGAGAAACAATTATAACATGTTGGCTATGTATAATAAATCAGCAATACATTGTTCATAATAACAAACAGCAATAATTAATATATGATTCTCTTATTTTATACAATATTTACACATTTAGTCAGTTTGTAATTAGACTTGATGCCATCATCTTATTTGTTTTTACTGTGGTTTAGATATATGGCATTTTATTAGGTGTCATCGCATTTTTTATGTGTCAAGTTTTAAGTTCATCTGTACTTGCTTAAGTCTATAAATCTGTTATTAGGGGTTGATAAATATGGTTGTTGAACTTGGGATTTCTTTTTTTCTGCAGGGTATATTTTAATATTTAGGGTTCTTATGTCTTTTTATAGGTTCTTTGTATTATTTTTATCAAACATTTTTAATGTTCTTTTTTGCTTTTTTCTAATATATTAAAGCACAGAATTTAATTTTAAAATTAAGTTGGTCACATTATTTTTGTTAGTATTTTTAGAATGAAGTTCTCTATATGTATAATTTTTATCAAATGGCTTACATAAACCTTTTTTTGTTTTAAATTAATAAAATATTTTTAATTTTGAATGAACAGTAGCGTTGTTTTGAAAATGTAAAGAATTAAATGACATGTTTTATATACCTTTGTAAATAGTAATATAATTTAATAACTTACTTGAATTTAATTGTCTTTAAAATACACATGTGAGATTTAACAGAATTTGAAGTTGAATATTGAAGAATGAATATTGTTGCATAGAATATAAGGGCATCTGTCTCACTTTAACCTTAAATTATATAACAAACATTTTATTAAATGAGATTTAAAACACTACAAGTAAAGGTATAAACCCTCAAACTGTTTTGATTAGACTTTTTTTTAAATTAATTGAATAATTGTTAAACATGTTAAAAAAGCTGTTTAAATATCTTATTTTTTATTTGCCGGATTTCACAGAGTGAAAAGTTCAGGATTATAAAATGGTGAAAGTAGGCGACGATGGGTGTTGGGCGGCAAGATAGAAATATTTGTAACAGTTTTCAGAGCAACTACTGATCATAGCCACTTGATATTTGGTATACAGCATCAGGGTTGGGTACCATCATGTGGGATTAGATTTCAGGTCTGTCGCTCACCTACTTCCTGTTTAACGAAATCTGGCCATTTTTGACTTAGATTGTTTTAAGATTGAATGATAAAACCCCCTAAAGTAATATACAGGGTTATTGATAAATTTTGAATTTTTATACAGCATTGAAGGATGTAACAAGGCAATACAATTTTGATACTGTTAGCATTACAGTGATTTTGTGGTATATTTTTTGTTATATGTTAAATATATATTTATGTGTCATAGATAACATCATTGTTGGACTAATGGACATGCCAAAATATTGTACATGTCAAAAATATGCAATAAAATTATCAAAAAAAACTAGAGATGGTTCATTTTTGTTCATGTCCTAGAAGAAACTTCAACACCCAAGTCACATTATCATCTTGTATAGTGCAAGGTATTTAAGTTATACAGTAAAGTGTAAAAAAGAAATTTTGTAGAAACAATTACAACAATTAAAACATTAAATATAAGATTGAACTAAAAATGATTCTTTTTTCTGAGCAATTTCCATCTGGTCATACAATGAGTTATTGCTTTCGTCTGGTCATGTCAATGAGTTATTGCCATCGTCTGGTCATGTCATGAGCTATTGTCATAGTCTTGTCATGCCATGAGTTACTGTCATCGTCTTGTCATGCCACGAGTTATTGCCATCGTATGGTCATGATGCAGCGTGTCATGTCAGGAGTTATTGTCATGGTCTGGTCATCAAAGGAGTAATTGTCATCGTCTTGTCATGCCATGAGTTATTGCCATCGTATGGTCATGATGCAGCGTGTCATGTCAGGAGTTATTGTCATGGTCTGGTCATCAAAGGAGTAACTGTCATCGTCTTGTCATGCCATGAGTTATTGTCATGGTCTGGTCATCAAAGGAGTAACTGTCATCGTCTTGTCATGCCATGAGTTATTGACATCGTCTGGTCATGATGCAGCGTGTCATGTCAGGAGTTATTGTCATGGTCTGGTCATCTAAGGAGTAATTGTCATTGTCTTGTCACGCCATGAGTTATTGACATCGTATGGTCATGATGCAGCGTGTCATGTCAGGAGTTATTGTCATGGTCTGGTCATCAAAGGAGTAATTGTCATCGTCTTGTCATGCCATGAGTTATTGCCATCGTATGGTCATGATGCAGCGTGTCATGTCAGGAGTTATTGTCATGGTCTGGTCATCAAAGGAGTAATTGTCATCGTCTTGTCATGCCATGAGTTATTGCCATCGTATGGTCATGATGCAGCGTGTCATGTCAGGAGTTATTGTCATGGTCTGGTCATCAAAGGAGTAATTGTCATCGTCTTGTCATGCCATGAGTTATTGTCATGGTCTGGTCATCAAAGGAGTAACTGTCATCGTCTTGTCATGCCATGAGTTATTGACATCGTCTGGTCATGATGCAGCGTGTCATGTCAGGAGTTATTGTCATGGTCTGGTCATCTAAGGAGTAATTGTCATCGTTTTGTCATGCCATGAGTTATTGTCATCGTATGGTCATGATGCAGCGTGTCATGTCATGAGTTATTGTCATGGTCTGGTCATCCAAGGAGTAATTGTCATCGTCTTGTCATGCCATGCGTTATTGCCATCGTATGGTCATGATGCAGCGTGTCATGTCATGAGTTATTGTCATGGTCTGGTCATCCAAGGAGTAATTGTCATCGTCTTGTCATGCCATGAGTTATTGACATCGTATGGTCATGATGCAGCGTGTCATGTCAGGAGTTATTGTCATGGTCTGGTCATCAAAGGAGTAATTGTCATCGTCTTGTCATGCCATGAGTTATTGTCATCGTCTGGTCATGCCATACGTTATTGTCTTTGCATGCCCGTGGTCTGGTTACATTTAATTTAATACTGATATGGTCTTGACTGTCATCGCAATATGGGTATTTACCTATACGGTCCGACCATATGAGTATACCCATATGGTCATGACCATACGCGTATGGTCCGGAACATAGTAACAAAAAGAAGTAATGATGAGTGCACCTTCATATAATGGACTTGCATGATATATTGTATTACATTCCAAACCTAAATTTACTTGTGAAATATACGACCATAAACTAAAACAATTGCGTTGCTAGAAATAGAACAAAACTAAAATCAGCTGAGATCAAAGTAAATCTGAATCACCTTAAGCTGATCAATGCCTCACCAAATTGCCATTTTTTTTTTTCAATATGAGCAAATGTAAAGTTTAATAACATTGAAACTAATCAAAATTCATTAACAAGTTGTATTCATTTTTTATCAAGCACTTTTTTTTACAATTCAAAATAATTTTATTCAGAAAATACCTGTTACAATTTCTCGGAATAGCCCAGGCAACTTATTCCAAGCTTCCCCTTCTTACAAGATCGCATTACCAAGGATTGCAATGCGAAAAAAAAGAACTCCTAATACATTTAAAAATTGTTTTCCATGTTCACCAACACAGTTTCTAATCAAATTCAATGATTCAATATTTTGTACCAGCAGTACTGTTATTTAAATGTGATCTAGTGTTATTTGCCAATTGAGTACAGTTGCCAGAAGTCCACTTATAGGGGGAAAATGACATTTTTACATTTCACCCTATCTGACTATGTGAGCTTATACGACCATAAATATAAAAAAATTACAGCGTTGCTAGAAATAGAACAAAGACTAAAACCAGCTGAGAACAAAGTAAATCTGGAGCATCTTAGGCTTTAAAAATCAAAGATTGCGTGCGTGCGTGCGTGCGTGCGTGCGTGCGTGCGTGCGTGCGTGTGTGTGTGTGTGTGTGTGTGTGTGTGTGTGTGTGTGTGTGTGTGTGTGTGTGTGTGTGTTTAACGCCCTTTATCGACGCACCTTGGCCATGTAGGGCGATCAGTTTTACTGGTGGAGGAAACCGGAGTAGTCACTACTCGGAGGAAAACACTGACCTTGGCTGTCATAACGACTAGAATTCGCGTTGTTAAATGATAATCAATATTGTTTTGTGTTTCCGTGTTTTATATGTTGTCTGTTTTGTCGTCCTGTCCTTGTTTGTGTATACTGGTTTTGTCTCTGCCCTTTCGGACTTTGTAATTCTGATGCCCCATTGGTACCTCTGCTCCTTACTTATGCCATCACTATGTGTCAATGGCACTTGTTTCATGAAAAAAAAATATTCATAGTATTTTTTTCATGAAACAAGTGCCTGTGCTATGTGTACATCGTGTCTGTAAATCATATCAAAAATATTTCTTCCTGAAATCACGACTAATTTGACTGAAAATAGATTTCGATATCGCAAAGGAGTTCATTTGGTATATCTTTAACGTATCAATGATAAAGCGACGGATGTCGCACTTTACCGGATTTGTCATGCTGAATTGGCCGTAAGTATCGCGATGCGTGTGTTGCAACAAACAGAAACGCTTACACTTCCAAAGCACAAGAGTTATATCTCGTTACGACTTGAGATCGCGTTGATAATTGCTATTCAGTTGGGTTTTTTTGTATTTCTGTGTTTTATGATGTCTGTTTGTTCGTCCTGTTCTCGTTTGTGTTTACTACTGGTTTTGTTTACTGGCCTTTCGGACTTTTGACATTCGAATGCCCCCCATTGGTACCTCTGTTTCTTTCAATCCCGTTGCGACTTGAGTTCGCGTTTTTGATTGCTATCAAATATTTTTACGTTGTCTGTTAAATGATAGAGCTATTAAAACAAAAGTGGCCACTAATGTCTCGCCTGCCGACACCATCACCAAAATCAATTACATAAGCTTTCATTTCTTGATATAAACACAAACTAGAGGCTCCCAGGAGCCTGAATCGCTCACCTGATCTCTTATGCCAAAGTTTGAATAAATTTTACAAACTTTCAAGTATACAAAGCTGCAAAACAATCCTTTCAGTGGTTTCAGAGAAGATTTTTCGAAATCATTTAAACTCATAGAAAAAACAGTTAAAGGGCAATAACTCCTTTAAGGACCTTTTGATGCTGAACAAGAAAAGTTGCTTCCGATTTTCTCTATCTCTTATACTTTTCAAGTTATAAGCCAAAAACAATGGTCTGACCCCCTGTTCTATTTTTAGCAATGGCGGCCTTGTTGGTTGGTCGACATGTATATAATTCACAAACTTGGTAGAGGACATCCTAAAGATTAAGTGTATTAAGTTTCAAAGCAACCCCTTCAGTGGTTTCAGAGAAGAAGATTTTTAAAAAACCAGTTAAAATTAATAGAAAAATCAGTTAAACGGGAATAACTCTTAAACGGTTGATCTGACAATTTTGACCCTGAATCATTTTTGTAGATCTCAAAGAGCTTAACAATTCTGCAATGCTAACTTTTCCTCTAGCTCTAACGGTTTTCAAGATATAGTCCAAAATCTGCAAAAATGGTTAATTTTGATGATAAAAGGGCAATAACTCCTGTAAGGAGTTGTTTCACAACTTCGACTCAATGGAGAGATTTGTAGAGCTTTTGATGCTGAACAGGGAAAGTTGCTTCTGATTTTCTTTATCTCTTATACTTTTCGAGTTATAAGCCAAAAACAATGGTCTGACCCCCCCTGTTCTATTTTTAGCAATGGCGGCCATGTTGGTTGGTCGACGTGTATATAATTCACAAACTTGGTAAAGGACATCCTAAAGATCAAGTGTACCAAGTTTCAATGCAACCCCTTCAATGGTTCAGAGAAGAAGATTTTTGAAAATCAGTTAAAATCAATGAAAAAAAAACAGTTTAAGGGGAATAACTCTCAAACGGCTGATCTGACAATTTTGACCCTGAAATCATTTTTGTAGATCTCAATGAGCTTAACAATTTGGCAATGCTAACGTTTCCTCTAGCTCTAACAGTTTTCAAGATATAGTCGAAAAACTGCAAAAATGGTCAATTTTGATGATTAAAGGGCAATAACTCCTGTAAGGAGTCGTTTCACAACTTCGACTCAATGGAGAAATTCGTAGAGCTTTTGATGCTGAACAAGGTAGGTTGCTTCGGATTTTCTCTATCTCTTATACTTTTCGAGTTATAAGCCAAAAACAATGGTCTGACCCCCCTGTTCTATTTTTAGCAACGGCGGCCATGTTGGTTTGTCAACATGTATATAATTCACAAACTTGGTAGAGGACATCCTAAAGATCAAGTATACTAAGTTTCAATGCAATCCCTTCAGTGGTTTCAGAGAAGAAGATCTTTGAAGAAAAGTTAACGGACGGACGGACGGACGACGGACGCTTAACGATGACAATAGTTCACATGACCCTTCGGGTCAGGTGAGCTAAAAAGTCTGTATACCCAATATCAGATGCCTAGCTATTATACTATTAAGGGGGTGGTTCCCAACACCATTTTGACCTAGATATCGACCAAATAAAAAGTTTTAATTTTAATAAAAGAACGCACATTTTTACCAAATAAAATGCATACAATGAAAAATTATACTTTTATAAATGCAATTACATCAATAATTTTAAAACCAATATGATTTCTAAAAAAAATTATTTGTGGTCAAAAATTTGCAATCTTATGGTACATCTAGCAAATTTTACTTACAATTTGAAATGAAACTAATTTCGACTTTCAATTATTGATTCCATTAATAGTATCTAAAACAAAGTTTCGGAATTTTTAAAAATGGTCTCATAAAAAAATAACTTTAATTTCTATAAATCCATGTGTACAGAAATCAAACACACCTTATTTTTTAGAAGTTTCTCAAACACGGAAAAGTACTTTCAAACGGATAGGTGGAACGGTTAAGATATCTCATCAAATAAATCACGTTTGATTATAATCTAAACCATTTCAGAGTCTAATAACAACAATACGAGGCAAATAGATTTATAAATGCTGTTAATACACATGTACACTATAATATAGAACAAAATACAAATGTTTTCTTTAATAAAGATATAAATAAATAGCACTATTGAGTCTTGTTAACGTATGGTCCTTCTGTAACAACCAGTGTTATATGTAAAGACATATGGTATCTGATGTTTTAATCACCTGAAATTGAAAAAAAATCAAATATAAAAGCAAAACAAAAAACAAAAACAGGAACATGTCTAAAGGACATAATGCCTCACTTGGTTTCCTCGGATACCTCGGGTCTCCTACACTATAAAAGTAAATGCTAACCGCTCTCTTTAGCCCATGTGACTCAATTCTAGTTTTAAAAGATTTTTTACTTTTTTTTACCTATATACAAGTTAAAGATATTATTGCAAAACTTGTAACACAACATACGTAGGCAAAGTTTACAGAACTTCTTGCAGACTTTGTTTGCCCACACTGAAAGAAGGAAAAGTACACCCTATCTGTAAAAGATGCATTTTTAAAATAAATAAATAAATGGAGCAGTCGCACACGACAGATCAAACCCTCGCCCGTTAATGTTAAAATGTTGGTCAAAGTGACCTTATTTTGAAACAGATGTTGGTTAATCGCCAAAATGTGTTCACTGGCCAAATTATATCCCAGGTTCTACCACTTGCAGTTGCTGAAATGTAAACCTAAACCAAAACTTAAAGCCGAGTCATCCTTCCGACAAATGAAGGTCAAACTGACCTAATTCTGGTGCTGATGAATGTTAACCTACCATCACATAAGTTACAGAATTTCATGCAGTTCTCCATCGCCCAGTCTCTGTAGGTATCACATATATCATCTTCATTGGCATCACAGTCTGTAATCTTATCTTCACAGACTTGGGGTGCAGGGGTCGTAGAAACTGCTGTAGTAACAGGAATGGTTTCAAGCTCTGTGAAGGGAGGTAGGTGTATTATCAAAATAAAACTATTTAACATGCGTATAATAAGTGACTGAGAAAAGGAAAAGTACACCATAACTGGAAAATATGTATTTTAAAACTAAATATATGGAACACTCACACGATAGCTCATACCCTCACCCGTCAATATTAGAATGTAGTTCAAAGTGACATAATTTGAAACAGATATGTTGGTTAATCGCCAAACTGTGTTCATTGGCCAAATTATATCCCAGGTGCTACCACTTGCAGTTGCTGAAATATAAACCTAAACCAACACTTTAAGCAGAGTCATCCTTCCGATAAATGAAGGTCGAGTTGACCACGATCTTTGAAGGGAGATTATTTTTTTTAAAAACATTAAAAATACTTATGGTAAGAAACTGAAAAGAAATACACCATATCTATCAAAGATGCATTTTTAACTAAATCAATAAATGGAGCAGTTGAAAACGAGAGCTATTAATATCGCCTGTTAAGGGTAAAATGTAAGTCAAAGTGAGCTTTTTTTTAAACAAATATGTTGGTTAATCGCCAAACTGTGTTCACTGGACAAATTATATCACTTGCAGTTGCTGAAATATAAACCTTAACCAGAACTTTAAGCGGAGTCATCCTTCCGATAAGTGAAGGTCAAATTGACCTAATTCTGGTGCTTATGAATGTTAACCTACCATCACATAAGTTACAGAATTTCATGCAGTTCTCCATCGCCCAGTCTCTGTAGGTATCACATATATCATCTTCATTGGCATCACAGTCTGTAATCTTATCTTCACAGACTTGGGGTGCAGGGGTCGTAGAAACTCCTGTAGTAACAGGATTGGTTTCAAGCTCTGTGAAGGGAGGTAGGTGTATTATCAAAATAAAACTATTCAACATGCGTATAATAAGTGACTGAGAAAAGGAAAAGTACACCTTATCTGAAAAATATGTATTTTAAAACTAAATATACACTTGGACAAAAGTTAAGGACAACCGATTTTTAAAATTTTCAACAGTTTTGTTTTCTTATTTTCGTAAAGAAGCATATAAATTTGATCAAAAACATGCATGCTAATAAAAGACTAATATGTCCGCTAATGTTTAAACGTTTTGTTGTCATGAAACAATTACATTTGTGACAAACAGTTGGCCTTTTGTGAACATGGGTAAAATTACACAGAAAAAAATCCAAAAAAAGTTTGCAGCAAAAATTATCTGTAATTATAAATTTGTTCTTGGTTGTGTAAAAGATTACCTAAACGTAAAGAATTACCATTTTCCAACAATAAAATAAAGCTTTCAAGTTCGATATTGTTCAAATTTTCACTTATCGTGAAAAAAATTATGCCCCCTATTTTTGCCTAAAATTTTTCAACTAGGCCATTGCCAGTCTTTTATAAGAATAATTTCTGTTTTTCTTGATTAAATCTAAAGTTGGGTTGATGGCAATTCCATATAGCCATTGGTTAATTTTATTTTTAATGTTTAAGAAATAAATTTATTACTTCGAAAACTTTGTTGATTTTCAGGTGGTCCCTAACTTTTGTCCAAGTGTATATATGGAGCACTCACACGATAGCTCATACCCTCGCCCGTCGATATTACAATGTAGGTCAAAGTGACCAAATTATGAAACAGATATGTTAGTTAGTTAGTTAGTTAGTTATTGCTTTACTCCCAAGCAGCACGATTTCGGCTATATCCGGGAGATGAACATGAAAGTGGTGATACAATGAACATGAAATGATGATGAAGTGGAAGAAATGGGAACACAAGGCCAATCGGGTAGGAAAGTTTTGACTGCCACTGGAAAAAGAAGTGATGGGTAAGGACGGGAAATTTAGCCTCCTGCATGGGGATCCTACTCTTACCGAGACCTGCAGCAGGGTTCTTTAACGTGCGAGGAACGTGACATATTTCCCAACACGGTGCACCACTATGGTTTGCGGTCAGGTTTTCCGCATTATCGCCAAACTGTGTCCACTGGCCAAATTATATCCCAAGTGCTACCACTTGCAGTTGCTGAAATATAAACCTTAACCAAAACTTTAAGGAGAGCCATCCTTCCGATAAATGAAGTTGACCACGCTCTGTGAAGGGAGATTAATTTAAAAAAAAAACAATAAAAATACTTATGGTATATAAGAAACTGAAAAGAAATACACCATATATGTTAAAGATGCATTTCTAAACTAAATCAATAATTAGAGCAGTCAAAAACGATAGCTATTAACATCGCCTATTAATGTTAAAATGTAGGCCAAAGTGACCTTATTTTGAAACAGATATGTTGGTTAATCGCCAAACTGTGTTCACTGGCCAAATTACCGGTATATCCCAGGTTCTTACAATCTCTTCTAGACAAATAAGACCGTAGACTAGCTCTCTCTTTCAACCTCACTTTCCGTTATATTGATGATGTCCTTTCACTGAACAATTCTCGATTTGGTGACTTTCTCCATCTCATATATCCCCAGGAACTTGAGATAAAGGACACTACAACGGATTCTAGGAAGTCTGCTTTATATTCAGATCTACATTTCGAAATTGACTCTCAAGAAATACTTTTAATAAGGCTCTATGACAAACGTGATGACTTCAACTTTCCCTTCTTGTGTAGCATTATTCCGTCCGCTCCAGCTTATGGAGTTTACGTATCTCAATTGATTCGTTACTCAAGAGCGTGCGTGACTTACATCGATATCCTTAACAGAGCGACACGTCTGACGCAAAAATTGCTCACACAGGGTTATGTTGCTCCTCGGTTGCTGTCTTCACTCAAGAAATTTTACGGAAGACATCATGCACTTATAGACAAATATGGGATTTCGATCTCTCAAATGAGTGCAGATGTTGGTTAGTCATAGGGTTTTGTTTTGTCTTCCTTTATCGGATTTGACACGCTGAATGGACTATTGGCAACGCGACGGGTGTGCAGGAACTGCTTACTATTCCAGAGCACCTGAGTTCACTCTTGTTTCGACTGGAGTTCGCGTTGTTGATTGATATTCAGTTATTTTGTGTTTCCCTGTTTTACATGTTGTCTGTTTCTGTCCCGTTCTTGTTGGTGTTTACTGGTTTTGTCTCTGCCCTTTCGGACTTTTGACATTCGGATACCCATTGGTACCTCTGCTTCTTTCTATCACTTGCAGCTGTTGAAATATAAACCTAAACTAAAACTTTAAGCGGAGCCATCCTTCCGATAAGTGAAGGTCAAATTGACCTAATTCTGGTGCTGATGAATGTTAACCTACCATCACATAAGTTACAGAATTTCATGCAGTTCTCCATCGCCCAGTCTCTGTAGGCATCACATATATCATCTTCATTGGCATCACAGTCTGTAATCTTATCTTCACAGACTTGGGGTGCAGGGGTCGAAGAAACTGCTGTAGTAACAGGATTGGTTTCAAGCTCTGTGAAGGGAGGTAGGTGTATTATCAAAATAAAACTATTCAACATGCGTATAATAAGTGACTGAGAAAAGGAAAAGTACACCTTATCTGGAAAATATGTATTTTAAAACTAAATATATGGAGCACTCACACGATAGCTCATACCCTCGCCCGTTAACATTAAAATGTAGGTCAAAGTGCCCTAATTTTCAAACAGATATGTTGGTTAATCGCCAACCTGTGTTCACTGGCCAAAGTATATCCCAGGTGCTACCACTTGATGTTGCTGAAATATAAACCTAAACCAAAACTATAAGCAGAGTCATCCTTCCGATAAATGAAAGTCAAGTTGACCTAGCTCTGTGAAGGGAGATTAATTTAAAAAAACAAACATTAAAATTACTTATGGTAAGAAACTGAAAAGAAATACACCATATCTGTTTAAGATGCATTTTTAAACTAAATCAAAATTGTCAAAACCCTAAGGTTCTTCCTACCCCAGACATAGGTTGATCATCTTAATAATAATTTGGTTCCCCAGTTTGGCATTTTTTGTTTTACTGTTCTATGCTCTTCATATTCATACAGTGTTTGGTATTTTCAATGTTTTTGGTAGAGCGCCTCTGATGAGTCTTGAATAGACGAAACGCGCGTCAGGCGTAGCAAAATTTATTGTCTGGAACTTTGTTGTCATTTGTATTTCAATAAATGGGCAGTCAAAAACGATAGCTATTAACATCGCTTGTTAATATTAAAATGTAGGTCAAAGTGACCTTATTTTGAAACAGATATGTTGGTTAATCGACAAACTGTGTTCACTGGCCAAATTATATCCAAGGTTCTACCACTTGCAGTTGCTGAAATATAAACCTAAACCAAAAATATAAGCGGAGTCATCCTTCCGATAAGTGAAGGTCAAATTGACCTAATTCTGGTGCTGATGAATGTTAACCTACCATCACATAAGTTACAGAATTTCATGCAGTTCTCCATCGCCCAGTCTCTGTAGGTATCACAAATATCATCTTCATTGGCATCACAGTCTGTAATCTTATCTTCACAGACTTTGGATGCAGGGGTCGTAGAAACTGCTGTAGTAACAGGATTGGTTTCAAGCTCTGTGAAGGGAGGTAGGTGTATTATTAAAATAAAACTATTCAACATGGGTAAAATAAGTGACTGAGAAAAGGAAAAGTACACCTTATCTGGAAAATATGTAAAACTAAATACAATGTATATGGAACACGTACAAAATAGCTCATACCCTCACCCGTTAACATTAGAATGTAGGTCAAAGTGACCTAATCTTGAAACAGATATATTGGTTAATCGCCAAACTGGGTTCAATTGCCAAATTGTATACCAGGTGCTACCACTTGCAGTTGCTGAAATATGAACCTTAACCAAAACTTAAAGCAGAGTCATCCTTCCGATAAATGAAGGTCAAGTTGACCACGCTCTGTGAAGGGAGATTAATTTAAACTAGAAAAACTGTGAGCCGCAGCTCACAAATAAATACCCCCACCCCCCAAAAAAAATTAATCCGATAAAATTTAGAATAGGAGATGCACATCTACATTATGTCACAAAGATCGTGTGTAGGTTTCATGAAAATCCATCAAGGGGTAAAGGAAGAGTTGCATATAAGAGATGGGCACCCCCATGTAGTCGAATGGCTGAGTCCATGTATTGCTAAAGGAAACCCCAAAATCATTCTGATCAAACTTTCAAATACATTGTAGTAGGTGCACATCTATATTATGTTACAAAGATTGAGTAAAAGTTTCATGACAATCCATCAAGGGGTTTAGGATGAGATGGGTAACCCCATGTAGTCGAATGGCTAAGTCCATGTTTTGCTATGGGAAACCCCAAAAATCATTCTGATCAAATTTTATAATAGTAGATGCACATCTACATTTTGTCACAACAATTGTGTGTAAGTTTCATGAAAATCCATCAAAGGGTTTAGGAGGAGTTGCGGATAAAAGATGGGTACCCCCATGTAGTCGAATGGCTAAGTCCATGTTTTGCTATGGGAAACCCCAAAAACCATTCTGATCAAATTTTAAAATAGTAAGTGCACATCTACATTTTGTCACAACAATTGTGTGTAAGTTTCATGAAAATCCATCAAAGGGTTTAGGAGGAGTTGCGGATAAGAGATGGGTGCCCCCATGTAGGCGAATGGCTAAGTCCATGTTTTGCTATGGGAAACTCCAAAAATCATTCTGATCAAATTTTAAAATAGTAGGTGCACATCTACATTATGCCACAAAGATTGTGTGTAAGTTTCATGAAAATCCATCAAAGGGTTTAGGAGGAGTTGCGGATAAGAGATGGGTGCCCCCATGTAGGCGAATGGCTAAGTCCATGTTTTGCTATGGGAAACTCCAAAAATCGTTCTGATCAAATTTTAAAATAGTAGGTGCACATCTACATTATGCCACAAAGATTGTGTGTAAATTTCATGAAAAACTTCTAGGGTTTAAGGAGGAGTTGCGGATAAGAGATGGGTACCCCCATGTAGTCATGGCTAAGTCCATGTTTTGCTATAGGAAACCCCAAAAATCATTCTGATCAAATTTTAAAATAGTAGGTGCACATCTACATCATGCCACAAAGATTGTGTGCAAGTTTCATGAAAATCCATCAAGGGGTTTAGGAGGAGTTGCGGATAAGAGATGGGTACCCCCATGTAGTCATGGCTAAGTCCATGTTTTGCTATAGGAAACCCCAAAAATCATTCTGATCAAATTTTAAAATAGTAGGTGCACATCTACATTATGCCACAAAGATTGTGTGAAAGTTTCATGAAAATCCATCAAGGGGTTTAGGAGGAGTTGCGGATAAGAGATGGGTAACCCCATGTAGTCGAATGGCTAAGTCCATGTTTTGCTATGGGAAACTCCAAAAATCATTCTGATCAAATTTTAAAATAGTAGATGCACATCTACATTTTGTCACAACAATTGTGTGTAAGTTTCATGAAAATCTATCAAGGGGTTTAGGAGGAGTTGCGGATAAGAGATGGGTACCCCCATGTAGTCAAATGGCTAAGTCCATGTTTTGCTATGGGAAACCCCAAAAACCATTCTGATCAAATTTTAAAATAGTAATATTAAAAACGAAAGAATATGGAATATGTACCAAAAAGACACGATCCACATATTGAAATGATTTTAGTAAATGTACAAAAGCAAAATTTCACTGCGTGTGAAGCGCTTTTCTGGATTAACCTTCATCAGACACGCTAGGAGTAGAAAACTTGGAAAACCGGTAGAATATTACATTTGATTTAAAAAATGCCAAAAATACTACAACAATGACCAAACAGATAAATTTATCAATTTTTAAAGAAACAGCCAAACGTTGTCAAATTTTGGAAATATGTAAACTGTGTCTTTCCAACACATATCCCAGTACTCGAAAATATATAAGAGCATACAACTGAAGCACGGGGAAGCTTTCTACGACCTCCACACGGCACTAAAGCCAAACTCTGAAATAATATTAAAAACGAAAGAATATGGAATATGTACCAAAAAGACACGATCCACATATTGAAATGATTTTAGTAAATGTACAAAAGCAAAATTTCACTGCGTGTAAAGCGCTTTTCTGGATTAACCTTCATCAGACACGCTAGGAGTAGAAAACTTGGAAAACCGGTAGAATATTACATTTGATTTAAAAAATGCCAAAAATACTACAACAATGACCAAACAGATAAATTTATCAATTTTTAAAGAAACAGCCAAACGTTGTCAAATTTTGGAAATATGTAAACTGTGTCTTTCCAACACATATCCCAGTACTCGAAAATATACAAGAGCATACAACTGAAGCACGGGGAAGCTTTCTACGACCTCCACACGGCACTAAAGCCAAACTCTGAAATAATATTAAAAACGAAAGAATATGGAATATGTACCAAAAAGACACGATCCACATATTGAAATGATTTTAGTAAATGTACAAAAGCAAAATTTCACTGCGTGTGAAGCGCTTTTCTGGATTAACCTTCATCAGACACGCTAGGAGTAGAAAACTTGGAAAACCGGTAGAATATTACATTTGATTTAAAAAATGCCAAAAATACTACAACAATGACCAAACAGATAAATTTATCAATTTTTAAAGAAACAGCCAAACGTTGTCAAATTTTGGAAATATGTAAACTGTGTCTTTCCAACACATATCCCAGTACTCGAAAATATATAAGAGCATACAACTGAAGCACGGGGAAGCTTTCTACGACCTCCACACGGCACTAAAGCCAAACTCTAAAATAATATTAAAAACGAAAGAATATGGAATATGTACCAAAAAGACACGATCCACATATTGAAATGATTTTAGTAAATGTACAAAAGCAAAATTTCACTGCGTGTGAAGCGCTTTTCTGGATTAACCTTCATCAGACACGCTAGGAGTACATCTACATTTTGTCACAACAATTGTGTGTAAGTTTCATGAAAATCCATCAAAGGGTTTAGGAGGAGTTGCGGATAAGAGATGGGTGTCCCCATGTAGGCGAATGGCTAAGTCCATGTTTTGCTATGGGAAACTCCAAAAATCATTCTGATCAAATTTTAAAATAGTAGGTGCACATCTACATTATGCCACAAAGATTGTGTGTAAGTTTCATGAAAATCCATCAAGGGGTTTAGGAGGAGTTGCGGATAAGAGATGGGTACCCCCATGTAGTCTTGGCTAAGTCCATGTTTTACTATAGGAAACCCCAAAAATCATTCTGATCAAATTGTAAAATAGTAGGTGCACATCTACATTATACCACAAAGATTGTGTGTAAGTTTCATGAAAATCCATCAAGGGGTTTAGGAGGAGTTGCGGATAAGAGATGGGTAACCCCATGTAGTCGAATGGCTAAGTCCATGTTTTGCTATGGGAAACCCCAAAATTCATTCTGATCAAATTTTAAAATAGTAGATGCACATCTACATTTTGTCACAACAATTGTGTGTAAGTTTCATGAAAATCCATCAAGGGGTTTAGGAGGAGTTGCGGATAAGAGATGGGCACCCCCATGTAGTCGAATGGCTAAGTCCATGTTTTGCTATGGGAAACCCCAAAAACCATTCTGATCAAATTTTACAATAGTAAGTGCACATCTACATTTTGTCACAACAATTGTGTGTAAGTTTCATGAAAATCCATCAAAGGGTTTAGGAGGAGTTGCGGATAAGAGATGGGTGCCCCCATGTAGGCGAATGGCTAAGTCCATGTTTTGCTATGGGAAACTCCAAAAATCATTCTGATCAAATTTTAAAATAGTAGGTGCACATCTACATTATGCCACAAAGATTGTGTGTAAGTTTCATGAAAATCCATCAAGGGGTTTAGGAGGAGTTGCGGATAAGAGATGGGTACCCCCATGTAGTCATGGCTAAGTCCATGTTTTGCTATAGGAAACCCCAAAAATCATTCTGATCAAATTTTACAATAGTAGGTGCACATCTACATTATGCCACAAAGATTGTGTGTAAGTTTCATGAAAATCCATCAAGGGGTTTAGGAGGAGTTGCGGATAAGAGATGGGTACCCCCATGTAGTCGAATGGCTAAGTCCATGTTTTGCTTTGGGAAACCCCAAAAACCATTCTGATCAAATTTTAAAATAGTAAGTGCACAACTACATTTTGTCACAACAATTGTGTGTAAGTTTCATGAAAATCCACCAAGGGGTTTAGGAGGAGTTGCGGATAAGAGATGGGTACCCTGAAGTGTAACGGAAGGACGGACGGAAGGACGGACACCCCTATCACTATATACCCCCCCCCCCCACTTTTGAAGTGGGGGGGATAAAAAAACATTGAAAATACTTATGGTAAGAACCTGAAAAGAAATACACCATATCTGTTAAAGATGCATTTTTAAACTAAATCAATAAATGGAGCATTCGAAAACGAGAGCTATTAACATCGCCTGTTATGGTTAAAATGTAGGTCAAATTGACCTTATTTTGAAACAGATATGTTGGTTAATCGCCAAAATGTGTTCACTGGCCAAATTATATCCCAGGTTCCACCACATGCAGTTCCTGAAATATAAACCTTAACCTAAACTTTAAGCGGAGTCATTCTTCCAATAAGTGAAGGTCAAATTGACCTAATTCTGGTGCGGATGAATATTAACCTACCATCACATAAGTTACAGAATTTCATGCAGTTCTCCATCGCCCAGTCTCTGTAGGTATCACATATATCATCTTCATTGGCATCACAGTCTGTAATCTTATCTTCACAGACTTTGGGTGCAGGGGTCGTATAAACTGCTGTAGTAACAGGATTGGTTTCAAGCTCTGTGAAGAGATGTGTATTATTCAAAAAAACATTCAACATGCGTATAATAAGTGACTGAGAAAAGGTAAAGTACACCTTATCTGGTAAAGATGTATTTTTAAACTTAATAAATGGAGAACTCACAAGATAGTTCATACTCTCGTCCGTTAATATTAAAATGTAGGTCAAAGTGACCTCACTTTAAATAGAAAATAAAGAGATGTGGAATTAGTGTACGCGACACAGCCCACAATTAAACGGCAATTTAGAAAAACCACAATGGACAACCGCCAGCAGCCTTCAACGAGGCCATTTGGCACTGCTCGCAGTTCTGCAATTGGCCACATTCCGATAAACGAAGGTCAAGTTGACCTTGCTCTGTGAAGGGAGAATAATTATTTTTAATAAAGAACATTAAAAATACTTATGGTAAGACACTGAAAGGAAAAGTACACCATATCTGTTAAAGATGCATTTTTAACTCAATCAATAAATGGAGCATTCGAAAACAAGAATTTTTAACCTCGCCTGTTATTGTTAAAATGTAGGTCAAAGTGACCTTATTTTGAAACAGATATGTTGTTTAATCGCCAAAATGTGTTCACTGGCCAAATTATATCCCAGGTTCTACCACTTGCTGTTACTGAAATATAAACCTTAACCAGAACTTTAAGCAGGATAATTCTTCCGACAAATAAAGGTCAAGGTGACCCAATTCTGGTGCGAATGAATGTTAACCTACCATCACATAAGTTACAGAATTTCATGCAGTTCTCCTTCGCCCAGTCTCTGTAGGTATCACATATATCATCTTCATTGGCATCACAGTCTGTAATCTTATCTTCACAGACTTTGGGTGCAGGGGTCGTAGAAACTGCTGTAGTAACAGGATTGGTTTCAAGCTCTGTGAAGGGAGGTGAATTATTAAATAAAGAAAGAATGTGTCCATGGGACACAGATGCCCCTGTTAGGCCCCAAATAGGAAGTTTATGTCCCACTGACCTGAAAGTCGCTTAGGACGTTCAGTTTGTCATACTGAACCATCGTACCAAGTTTCAAATCATACTAATATACGGTTTTTGAGAAAAGCTTGACGGGAAGTTTCAAGTTGATTTTCATAGATTTTTATATCGGCTTAGTCCAAAATATGAAGTAGATGTCGGACAGACCTGCCAATTGCTTAGGACGTACAGTTTGTCATACTGAACCATCCTACTAAGTATCAAATCATTGTCATGTACGGTTTCTGAGAAAAGCTTGACGGAAATTTTCAAGATGATTTTCTTATTGGCCTAGTCCCAAACAGGAAGTAGATGTCACACAGACCGGAAAGTCGCTAAAGCCATATAGTAAGTCATACCTAACCATTCTACCAAGTATAAAAACATTCCCATGTATGGTTTCTGAGAAAAAATTGACGGAAATTTTCAAGTTGATTTTCACGTCGGCCTAGTCCCAAACAGGAAATAGATGTCCAACATACCTGAAGTCGCTTAAGACGCATAGTTTGTCATACTGAACCATCCTACCAAGTTTAAAAATCATTCCAATGTATGGTTTCTGAGAAAAGCTTGACGGACATTCGTGCGGACGGACTTACGTACGGACGGACATGAGTAAAACTTAATCCCCCGACATGTCGTCGCGGTGGAATAAAAAGACCATTCATTATGCTTATAATAAGCAACTGAGAAAAGGAAAAGTACACCCTATCTGGTAAAGATGTATCTTAAAACGAAATGGAACACTGGCACGATAGCTCATTCCCTCGCCTGTGAACGTTAAAATGTAGGTCAAAAAGACTTAATTTTGAAACAGATATGTTGGTTAATCGCCAAAATGTGTTCACTAGCCAAAATATATTCCAGGTTCTACCTCTTGCAGTTGCTGAAATATAAACCTAAACCAGAACTTTAAGCGGAGTCATCCTTCCGATTAATGAAGGTCAAGTTGACCTAGCTCTGTGAAGGGAGATTCATCATTTCCAAAAAAAAACCATTAAAAATAATTATGGTAAGAAACTGAAAAGGAAAAGTACACCATATCTGTTAAAGATGCATTTTTAAACTCAATCAATAAATGGAGCAGTCAAAAACGAGAGCTATTCTTTTCGCCTGTTAATATTAAAATGTAGGTCAAATTGACCTTTTTTGGAAACAGATATGTTGGTTAATCGACAAACTGTGTTCACTGGCCAAATTATATCCCAGTATCTACCACTTGCAGTTGCTGAAATATAAACCTAAACCAAAAATATAAGCGGAGTCATCCTTTCGATAAGTGAAGGTCAAATTTACCCAATTCTGGTGCGGATGAATGTTAACCTACCATCACATAAGTTACAGAATTTCATGCAGTTTTCCATCGCCCAGTCTCTGTAGGTATCACATATATCATCTTCATTGGCACCACAGTCTGTAATCTTATCTTCACAGACTTTGGGTGCAGGGGTCGTAGAAACTGCTGTAGTGACAGGATTGGTTTCAAGCTCTGTGAAGGGAGGTGAATTATTAAATAAAGAAAGAATGTGTCCATGGGACACAGATGCCCGTGTTAGGCCCCAAATAGGAAGTTTATGTCCCACTGACCTGAAAGTCGCTTAGGACGTTCAGTTTGTCATACTGAACCATCATACCAAGTTTCAAATCATACTAATATACGGTTTTTGAGAAAAGCTTGACGGGAATTTTCAAGTTGATTTTCATAGATTTTTATATCGGCTTAGTCCCAAATAGGAAGTAGATGTCGGACAGACCTGCCAATTGCTTAGGACGTACAGTTTGTCATACTGAACCATCCTACCAAGTATCAAATCATTGTCATGTACGGTTTCTGAGAAAAGCTTAATGGAAATTTTCAAGATGATTTTCTTATTGGCCTAGTCCCAAACAGGAAGTAGATGTCACACAGACCGGAAAGTCGCTAAAGCCGTATAGTTTGTCATACCTAACCATCCTACCAAGTATAAAAACATTCCCATGTATGGTTTCTGAGAAAAATTTGACGGAAATTTTCAAGTTGATTTTCACGTCGGCCTAGTCCCAAACAGGAAATAGATGTCCGACATACCTGAAGTCGCTTAAAAATCATTCCAATGTATGGTTTCTGAGAAAAGCTTGACGGACATTCGTGCGGACGGACTGACGTACGGACGGACATGAGTAAAACTTAATCCCCCGACATGTCGTCGCGGTGGAATAAAAAGACCATTCATTATGCTTATGATAAGCAACTGAGACAAGAGGCTCCCAGGAGCCTGAATCGCTCACCTGGTCTTGATGTCAACCCTATGAAGACTTTTATATAACTAAATGAGCTGAATGTTTAAGCATGAAAAAGCTTTTCTCTATCTGCAATAGTTTTCATTCTATATAATCAAAAAAACACTGTTATTCAACTTTTAAGGGACTATAACCCCCATAAGGGGTTTATCAGACAACTTCACCCCTATGGAGACTTTTGTAGAGCTAAATGAACTGAACATTTTAGCAAGCAACAGCTTTTCTCTATCTGCAATAATTTTCATTCTGTAGGCAAAAAAACACTATTTTTCGCCTTTAAGGGGCTGTTACCCCTATAAGGGGTCATCTGACAACTTTAACCCTATGGATACTTTTGTAGAGCTAAATGAGCTGAACATTTAAGCAAGCAACAGCCTTTCTCTATCTACAATAGTTTTCATTCTGTAGGCCAAAAACATGCAAAAACGCTCTTTTTCACCTTTAGGGGCTGTAACCCCTATAAGGGGTCATCTGAAAACTTCGACCCTATGGAGACTTTTGTAGAGCTAAATGAGCTGAACATTTAAGCAAGCAACAGCTTTTCTCTATTTACAATAGTTTTCATTCTATAGGCCAAAAACACTATTTTTCGCCTTTAAGGGGCTGTAACCCCTATAAAGGGTCATCTGACAACTTCGACCCTGTGGAGACTTTTGTAGAGCTAAATGAGCTGAACATTTAAGCAAGCAACAGCTTTTCTCTATTTCCAATAGTTTTCATTCTATAGGCCAAAAACACTATTTGTTGCCTTTAAGGGGCTGTAACCCCTATAAGGGGTCATCTGACAACTTCGACCCTATGGAGACTTTTGTAGAGCTAAATGAGCTGAACATTTAAGCAAGCAACAGCTTTTCTCTATTTGCAATAGTTTTTATTCTATAGGCAAACAAGAGGCTCCCAGGAGCCTGAATCGCTCACCTGGTCTTAATGTCAACCCTTTGAAGACTTTTGTATAGCTAAATGAGCTGAATATTTAAGCAATAAAAAGCTTTTCTCTATCTACAATAGTTTTCATTCCAAAGCAAAAAACACTATTTTTCACCTTTAAAGGGCTATAACCCCTTAAAGGGGTCATCTGACAACTTCTACCCTAAAAAGACTTTAGTAGAGCTAATTAAGCTGAACATTTTAGCAAGCAACATCTTTTCTCTATCTGCAAAAGTTTTCTTTCTTTAGGCCAAAAACACTATTTTTTGCCTTTAAGGGGCCGTAACCACTATAAGGGGTCATCTGGCAACTTTGACCCTATGGAAACTTTTGTAGAGCTAAATGAGCTGAACATTTAAGCAAGCAACAACTTTTCTCTATCTGCAATAATTTTCATTCCATAGGCCAAAACACCATTTTTTGCCTTTAAGGGGCCGTAACCCCTATAAGGGGTCATCTGACAACTTGGACCCTATGGAGGCTTGTGTAGAGCTAAACGAGCTGAACATTTAACCAAGCAATAGCTTTTCTCTATCTGCAATAGTTTTCATTCTATAGGCCAAAAACTCTATTTTTTGCCTTTAATGGGCCATAACCCCTATAAGGGGTCATCTGACAACTTTGACCTTATGGAGACTTTTGTAGAGCTAAATGAGCTGAACATTAAGCAAGCAACAGCTTTTCTCTATCTGCAATAGTTTTCATTCTATAGGCCAAAAACACTATTTTTTGTCTGTAAGGGGCCGTAACCCCTATAAGGGGTCATCTGACAACTTCGACCCTATGGAGGCTTGTGTAGAACTAAACGAGCTGAACATTTAAACAAGCAACAGCTTTTCTCTATCTGCAATAGTTTTCATTCTATAGGCCAAAAACTCGATTTTTTGCCTTTAAGGGGCCATAACCCCTATAAGGGGTCATCTGACAACTTTGACCTTATGGAGACTTTTGTAGAGCTAAATGAGCTGAACATTTAAGCAAGAAACAGCTTCTCTCTATCTGCAATAGTTTTCATTCCATAGGCCAAAAACATGAAAAAATGCTATTTTTCACCTTTAAGGGGCCGTAACTCCCTTAAGGGGTCATCTGACAACTTCGACTCAATGGTGACTTTTGTAGAGCTTTTGATGCTGAAGCAGTAGCGTGGCATCAGATTTCATCTATCTCTTATACTTTTTGATTTACAAGCCAAAAAAAGTAGTCTGACCCCCCTGGTCTATTTTTAGCAATGGCGGCCATGTTTTTCGACGAATCAAAAATCCCCACATCAGTTCTGTGGGGATACCCTAAAGTACCACCAGACCAAATTTGGTTTGAATCTGTGCAGCCGTTTCAGAGGAGAAGAAGTTTGAAGAAAAGTTAACGACGACGACGACGACGGACGACGACAACGACGGACGCCAAGTGATGGCAATAGCTCACATGGCCTTTGGCCAGGTGAGCTAAAAACACTATTTTTCGCCTTTAGGGGGCTGTAACCCCTATAAGGGGTCATCTGACAACTTCGACCCTATGAAGACTTTTGTAGAGCTAAATGAGCTGAACATTTAAGCAAGCAACAGCTTTTCTCTATCTACAATAGTTTTCATTCTATAGGCCAAAAACATGCAAAAACGCTCTTTTTCACCTTTAAGAGGGTGTAACCCCTATAAGGGATCATCTGACAACTTCGACCAAATGGAGACTTTTGTAGAATTTTTGATGCTGAAGCAGTAGGGTGGCATCAAATTTCATCTATCTCTTATACTTTTTGATTTACAAGCCAAAAACAGTAGTCTGACCCCCTGGTCTATTTTTAGTAACGGTGGCCATGTTTTTTGACGGATCAAAAATTGAAACACAAGTTTGGTGCAGGACACCCTAAGGATCATTCATACCAAGTTTCATTAAATTCTGTTCAGTAGTTTCAGAGGAGAAGATTTTTGAAAAATTGTTAACAGACGACGACGACGACAGACGACGACAGACGACGACCACGACGACGGACGCCAAGTGATGGTAATAGCTCACATGGACCTTCGGTCCAGGTGAGCTAAAAAGGAAAAGTACACCCTATCTGGTAAAGATGTATCTTAAAACGAAATGGAACACTGACACGATAGCTCATTTCCTCGCCCGTGAACGTTAAAATGTAGGTCAAAAAGACTTAATTTTGAAACAGATATGCTGGTTAATCGTCAAAATGTGTTCACTAGCCAAAATATATCCCAGGTTCTACCTCTTGCAGTTGCTGAAATATAAACCTAAACCAGAACTTTAAGCGGAGTCATTCTTCAGATTAATGAAGGTCTGTGAAGGGAGATTAATCATTTAAAAAAAAAAACATTAAAAATAATTATTGTAAGAAACTGAAAAGGAAAAGTACACCATATCTGTTAAAGATGCATTTTTAAACTCAATCAATAAATGGAGCAGTCGAAATACAAATGAAAACAAAGTTCCAGACAATAAATTTTGCTACGCCTGAAGCGCGTTTCGTCTATTCAAGACTCATCAGAGGCGCTCTACCAAAAAATATTGAAAATGCCAAACACTGTATGAATATGAAGAGCATAGAAAAGTATAACCAAAAATACCAAACTGGGGAACCAAATTATTACTAAGATATTCAACCTATGTCTGGGGTAGGAAGAACCTTAGGGTTTAGACAATTTTGAAATTTAGACGGATAATTTAAAGCTTTGATGTATTCTCCAACTCAAAAGTGTTGGTGCCGGAGCGGGCTAACCTCGGGGAAACGAGAGCTATTATTTTCGCCTGTTAATATTAAAATGTAGGTCAAAGTGACCTTTTTTTTGAAACAGATATGTTGGTTAATCGACAAACTATGTTCACTGTTCACTGGCCAAATTATATCCCAGGTTCTACCACTTGCAGTTGCTGAAATATAAACCTAAACCAAAAATATAAGCGGAGTCATCCTTCCGATAAGTGAAGGTCAAATTGACCTAATTCTGGTGCTGATGAATGCTAACCTACCATCACATAAGTTACAGAATTTCATGCAGTTCTCCATCGCCCAGTCTCTGTAGGTATCACATATATCATCTTCATTGGCATCACAGTCTGTAATCTTATCTTCACAGACTTGAGGTGCAGGGGTCGTAGAAACTGCTGTAGTAACAGGATTGGTTTCAAGCTCTGTGAAGGGAGGTAGGTGTATTATTAACATAAAACTATTCAACATGCGTAAAATAAGTGACTGAGAAAAGGAAAAGTACACCTTATCTGGAAAATATATATTTTATAACTAAATATATGGAATACTCACACGATAGCTCATACCCTCACCCGTTAATATTAAAATGTAGGTCAAAGTGACCTGATTTTGAAACAGATATGCTGGTTAATCGCCAAAATGTGTTCACTAGCCAAAATATATCCCAGGTTCTACCTCTTGCAGTTGCTGAAATATAAACCTAAACCAGAACTTTAAGCGGAGTCATCCTTCCGATTAATGAAGGTCAAGCTGACCTAGCTCTGTGAAGGGAGATTAATCATTTTAAAAAAAACCATTAAAAATAATTATGGTAAGAAACTGAAAAGGAAAAGTACACCATATCTGTTAAAGATGCATTTTTAAACTCAATCAATAAATGGAGCAGTCGAAAACGAGGGCTATTATTTTCGCCTGTTAATGTTAAAATGTAGGTCAAAGTGACCTTATTTTGAAACAGATATGTTGGTTAATCGACAAACTGTGTTCACTGGCCAAATTATATCCCAGGTTCTACCACTTGCAGTTGCTGAAATATAAACCTAAACCAAAAATTTAAGCGGAGTCATCCTTCCAATAAGTGAAAGTCAAATTGACCTAATTCTGGTGCGGATGAATG
Source organism: Arcuatula senhousia (assembly GCA_963971305.1). Lineage (NCBI taxonomy): Eukaryota > Metazoa > Mollusca > Bivalvia > Mytilida > Mytilidae > Arcuatula > Arcuatula senhousia. The sequence continues at coordinate 28,476,452 of OZ020310.1, read as the reverse complement.
TTAACCTACCATCACATAAGTTACAGAATTTCATGCAGTTCTCCATCGCCCAGTCTCTGTAGGTATCACATATATCATCTTCATTGGCATCACAGTCTGTAATCTTATCTTCACAGACTTTGGGTGCAGGGGTCGTAGAAACTGCTGTAGTAACAGGATTGGTTTCAAGCTCTGTGAAGGGAGGAGTATTTTTAAAAGAAACATTCAACATGCGTATAATAAGTGACTGAGAAAAGGCAAAGTACACCTTATCTGGTAAAGATGTATTTTAAAACTAAATAAATGGAGAACTCACACGATAGTTCATACCCTCGCCCGTTAATATTAAAATGTAGGTCAAAGTGACCTCATTTTGAAACATTCCGATAAACGAATGTCAAGTTGACCTTGTTCTGTGAAGGGAGAATAATTATTTTTAATAAAGAACATTAAAAATACTTATGGTAAGACACTGAAAGGAAAAGTACACCATATCTGTTAAAGATGCATTTTTAACTCAATCAATAAATGGAGTATTCGAAAACGAGAATTTTTAACCTCGCCTGTTCATGTTAAAATGTAGGTCAAAGTGACCTTATTTTGAAACAGATATGTTGGTTAATCGCCAAAATGTGTTCACTTGCCAAATTATATCCCAGGTTCTACCACTTGCTGTTGCTGAAATGTAAGCCTAAACCAAAACTTTAAGCAGGATAATTCTTCCGACAAATAAAGGTCAAGGTGACCTTATTCTGATGCGGATGAATGTTAACCTACCATCACATAAGTTACAGAATTTCATGCAGTTCTCCTTCGCCCAGTCTCTGTAGGTATCACATATATCATCTTTATTGGCATCACAGTCTGTTATCTTATCTTCACAGACTTGGGGTGCAGGGGTCGTAGAAACTGCTGTAGTAACAGGATTTGTTTCAAGCTCTGTGAAGGGTAATTCATTATTCAAAATAGAAATAAAAATAAGAAATACTTTTGGTAAGAAACTGAATAGAAAAAGTACACCCTATTAAAGATGCATTTTTAAACTAAATAGATGAATGGAGCAGTCGAAAATGAAACTTTTACCCTCACCAGTTAAGGTTGAAATGTAGGTCAAAGTGACCTAATTTTGAAACAGATCTTGATTAATCACAGGCATTGTGACAGTAGTGTAGACCATAACCAAAACTGTTTGTATAACAAATATCAGATGCCTAGCTATTAAATTTTTCAAGTAATTCATTTGCCACAAAAGTCTTACAAAAAAGTCTACGCCGCCGCCGCCGAAAAGTAATACCTATGTCTTGCCTTCCGCGACTATTTGTCCAAGGAGAGACAAAAAATATCAAAGTCACTTGAGATATGAAGGTAAAACCTTTACCTTAGTATTGAATGTATTGAAAAAAATGTCGAAATCACTCAACCAGAAAATCAAGGTCATGGTCAAACAATTGCAACTATGCATTTCCTGAACATTAACATTGATATTATTTGTATTGAAAATTGTCAGTCACTCATACTACCGGGGATATGCATACCAAGTTTCATCAATCCAGTACTTATAGTTCTTGAAATGTATAGGTACTCACAAAACTTAAACATTGCTATCATATGTATTGAAAATTGTCAGTCACTCAACTGAACAATCAAGGTCAAGATCAAAAGGAAGGGATGCAGCTGTGCTTAGCTTCAACTGAGGTATATGCATACCAAGTTTCGCAAACCTAGGACTAATAGTTATTGAGAAGTTGAGGTGCTCGCAAAACCTTACATTGCATTTATATACCCTCTCAAAAAAGAAACGCAAATTACAAAAAAAAAATAAAATTTGAAATTACATCGCACAAAAGGTCGTGTTTTCTATCATTAGTTGCTGCAATATCCATAAAAGATTTGGTTATTGCAGTGGGACCACTTTTTCTTTAATTGCTAAGTTTTTGATAAACTGTCAGCAATTTGAGTGCGCGTGCGATTAAGAATTGTTATATTCAGTTTGTTTGCAAGACAGTACTCAAACTGCTATTTCCAGATTCAATACGTTGCGCGCATGATTTTAATATCAGATATCAAAACGCACAAGTGTACACTTTGTTTAGCACAATTACGCTTGGCGCATGCGCAGATCCAATTTATTCAGTAGATAAGATCATAATTTTCAGAAGGTCTTTAAAAAACACCGATGTTTTGTGTTATACGTCTGTTATGCCATTGGTCAGGCTTCTCATGTACCCATTTGACTCTTAATGCACTACACTCTTCCCAGTTTCAAAATCCCTGAACCTTCCACTTCACCCTATGCCAGAATTTTGATATCTGTGACCGTTTTTAAGTTATTTGCAAAAAAATCTGTTTTACCCCATGTTCTATTTTAAGTAACAGCGGTACATTAATTTAAATAGACGATAAAGAGATGTGGAATAAGTGTACGCGACAAAACCAATATTAAAGAAACGGCAATTTAAAAAATCGCAATGGAAAACAGCCAGCAGTCTTCAACATGACCAGAGGTCACTGCTCGCCGTCTTGCATTGGCCCAAGACTAAAAATATAATACATAAGATTCAAACAAATCCCCAGAATATCAAAGAAAGACCCATTTCTGGACATAAACCAAAAAAAAACAGATAGGAGACAAGGACAAACAAACGTTTTGACAAGGATTCCTGGCTTAGGACAGGCACATATAAAATGTGGCGGGGTTAAAGTAGTTTTTTGGGCCCAACCTTCCCCCTATTGTTTATCTTGTACAAAGCACAAAAAATAACACACTTTAAAAATCAAATCGATAAAAGTTCAATTCACTAAGAGAGAACCTGAGACAAGAGTACTATACGAGAACAACGAAACGTAAAGGAACTCCCTTGAGAACACTCGCAGTTACTGACAGCTTGCTAAGAAGCATTTATCGAATGATGTAAAAAAATCAAACATATCGATTCTAAATCCAACATAACACTTCAAACAACTAATGATTTAGTATTATATCATCATACAAAACCGACATATTTGATCGCTGTAATGCTTCGAAACGATACAATAGTCAAAAAGTAAAAGATTAATGTTTTAGAGTTCCTATCAAATTATCAATATTTCTACCAAAATGAGGATAGTTTATAAACAACGTAATATCGTTTGATTGAAGACAGCAACCAAGGAACAGCACATATTCCTGTGTTGACAATTTTTGTGTCAGATGGGATGCTCTTCTAAGGAAATCGATGTAATTCCTACAAGCTCTGGAGTAACGAATGAATTGTGATACGTTATTTCCATAAGCTGGAGCGGACGGAATGTTGCTACACAAGAAGGGAAAGTTGACGATAGGAAAGTTTAAGTCATCAATTTGTCATAGAATTGTGTTGAAAGTATTCCTTGAGAGTCTATTTCGGGATGTAAACATAAATATGAAGCAGACTTCCTAGAATCCGTTGTGTCATTCAATCAAGTTTCGAAAGATATATGAGATGGATAAAGTAACCAAATCGAGAATTGTTCAGTGAAAAGAAATCATCAATATAACGGAACGTGAGGTTAAAAGATAGAGCTACAGTAGTCTATGATCTTTTGTATAGAAGAGAGTATCAAAAGTCTGCTTCATTCCAATGAAGAAACAAATCAGCAGATAAGGTGCACAATCAGTGCCCATTGGAATCCCTATTGTTTGCCGAAAAACACATCCATCAAGCTGAACAAATATGTTGTCTATATTAAGTAAGTCTTAGTATAGTCGACTACCGGATATTTGTACCTGCGTTTTCTGTTCTTTTTGAAAATCCGTTACAAAATTACAAATACCAAAACGCGGGTATAAACGGTTAATTTGGATATGTTATATATCGATATTTCAAGGAGTAACCTCTCATCAGTAGCATTTAAATCAAAACATTGGAAGGTCAAATCCAAACTGTTGAAAAAGTTTGAATTGGTGAAATGGTAAAATGCCTTTAAATGCATGGTTAGAACATCAAGGAAAGAATTTGGCAGCAGTTCCCCTATAAATACAAGTTTTACAGAACTCCTATGGTAAGAAAACTCATGGAAATGTCTTTAAATGCATTTTTAAATCTCGTGAGGAAAAATTTGGCAAGGGTTCCCCTATAAATACAAGTTTTACAGAAGTCCCAGGGGGTAAGCATAATCCTGGAAATGGCATTAAACGCATTTTCAGAATAATAATAAAATATTTTGCACTGTGGCTTGTGTATAAATAAAAAAGATAAATAAATGGATGGTGAAGCCACATTTAAAAGGTAAAAACTAAATAAGAAATATAAATAAATAAAACCTTTAAAACAACTAAAACAAGATTGCCCAAATTTTTGGACATAAAGTTCTTCTTCAGGGGCTAAAAAGTAAAAGATGTTCACACATCAACTGACGAAGACAGAATGACATAAAAATGACTCGAAGAACATCACGTGGTATCTTAATCCTGAACTTGATGACTAATTTATAAATATTAAGAAAAGGTCTGTCTTTTTACATTTATACCAAAGGGTTGAAAAGTGCCTAAAAAATTGATTATTGTTTGCTCAAGAAACTGTCTTTGTTGTTCGCCGGTGAATGTTTCAAGGAGAACGGTTACCTGCATATCCTGGACGCTATGGTTTGGCAATGAAAAGTGCTGACCGACTGGGCAATCGTCGCATTTGAGAACACTTCTCCTGCGTTCAGCAAATCTGTCACCCAGTCACCGATGGGTTTCTCCTACGTAAATTTTTAGGCACTGAGCACAGCGGATGGCGTAAATGACATTTTCGGAGATGCAGGTAAAAGTTGGAGGGGCCAACTATCTCCTTAGTCTCCCAGGTAAAGGCACATGTGACATAGACGGATCGACCACAACCCCTGGTGCCTAAAAAGTCAGAGCGAGGACGTCTCTTGGATTTGTCAAATGAACTAGAGACAAGATGTTGCCTCAAACTCTTACTTTTGCGAAAAGCAGTCAGGGGTGGCGAGTCGAACACTGTCGGCATTTTCAGAATGTTGTTAACCCACTGGAAAAAATTTGGTGAGGGGTTCCCCTATAAATTCAAGTTTTACTGAGGTCCCAGGTACAAGCAATATGCTGGAAATGCCCTTCAATGCATTTTTAGACCCCCTGAAAAAAAAATTGGCATGGGTTCCAATAAAAAAGTTATTCATCTCCCTTAAAAAAAACTAAGAAATTTAGTATTTTCTTAAAAATAATGAAACTTTTATATATCTGAGGAAACGGGGAGTATTTTCAAGTAATGATGGAAAATCGCCTTTCCCATAGACTTCATTCATTCAGTAGTAAAATTTTGCAAAACCCCATCCCCTTTGGAGACCCCCCCCCCATTTTTTTTCTTCAAGTTCAACCACAATAAAAATTTGGTATTTCCAAGTTATAACAAGATTGCTACGCGTAGCCATGTGTCCCCCGCCGCCGCATAAAAGTTGTGTGGTATGTCATTCAAGCAATATATTCTCTGAGAAACGATAGAAATAGGTTGTCAAAATATGGGATGATCACCTGTTAACAGTACCCTATCAGTGTGTAAAGTTTCAGCAACATCCGTTCAGTAGTATCCGAGGAGTTGCACCCACAAAAATGTTTGATATGACAAAGTCCCATTTTTCGGACCTGAAAATCACAAAATCGTAAATAACTCAAAAACTGTAAATATTGTTTCAAATTTTTTTTCGTATTATTATAGAGTACCTTTTGTTCTATCAGCCTACAAAATTTCAGAACCCTGTGCACCTAGGTAACCGAGATATTGGATGTTCTATATTTTGACCTTTCTTCCCCGTTTCCATGGAAACGGCGGCCATTTTGAAAATTTCAAATATGGGATGATCACCTACTAATAGTACCCTATCAGTGTGTAAAGTTTCAGCAACATCGGTTCAGTAGTGTCCGAGGAGTTGCACACACAAAAACATTTGACAAAGTCCCATTTTTTGGACTGAAAAATCACAAATTCGTAAATAACTCGAAAACCGTAAATATCGCTTCAAAATTTTTTTTCGTATTAATATAGAGTACCTTTTGCTCTATCAGCCTACAAAATTTCAGAACCCTGTGCACCTAGGTAACCGAGATATTGAATGTCCTATATTTTGACCTTTTCCCTGTTTCCATGGAAACGGCGGCCATTTTCAAAATTTCAAATATGGGATGATCATCTACTAATTGTACCCTATCACTGTGTAAAGTTTCAGCAACATCCGTTCAGTAGTGTCCGAGGAGTTGCACCCACAAAAAACGTGACGGACGGACGGAGACCATTACTAAGTCCCTCCGACGCGTTGCGGAGGGGGACAATCACACATTATCTAGCTAACTCATATTTCCTGTACACTTCTGTGATAAAAGTTTGCAAAAACCCAACCCTTTTGAGACCACAAAATATATGTTCTCTCCCGCATGTTGATAAAACAATTCGGGAGGATCATCTAGGTATATAGACCTAATATGAAATAGGTATTGCCTAACTGCGAGCACAGCATAATTCTGATAATTAAAGGTTGATAAATAAATACATGTGAAAACAAAACTCTCCACATCTCATATGACGGAGTTCCACGCCTCAGTTGAGGAAAATCCCGTGCGGGGCCCGGGAGGCGAATAGGACCGCAGCAGCGCTAAGCTTGTCGGTAAAAGTCCACTAAAGAGCGCTAAGAAACCTGACATCGGGGTCATGCCGCTTAGCCCATAAAGCGACTGGGATGTGTGCCCCATGTAGTAGACTGAGGAAGCCCTGTCATAATGAATGCCGGGGTCGTCAGGCTATAATGCGGAAAACCTGACCGCAAACCATAGTGGGCCAACGTGTGTGGAAATGTTCTTCATTTTGGTCACCATAGGTAAGGGTTCCAGATTGTGTGAAGTTTTTGGAGAGAGATTTCGTCGCGTTCTGGGTACATTGGCCTATGGTGCGTTGAGGGTACATTGGACTGTCTTGCAAGTTGGTTCGTTTTCCTTCTGGTTTGTGGTCGTACATTGGCCCTATTTTGCATGACATGCATGGGTCTGTGTTATGGGTGCTGTTTCCTGGGTGGGTCTACACAATTCAATTTGTTGTTTCAATTAGTTCTTGTCCTGATTATGACTGAAATATTATTGACTGGACATAAAACAAACAACAAACAAACAAACAGTTGAGGAAAACTAGAAAATGTGTCTATGAGCCACAGGATGGCCCTCCCGTTCTTGAAATATCATTGACCCTCAATGTGTATTACCTGGGATATGGACCTTTACCAAGAAATTGATCAAAAGTGTTAATGTGTAAAATATAGGTCGCTGTGACCTGGTGGGTGGTGCCATGTTACCAAGACTCATTGAGTAGTGAAGTATTATTGACCCCTAACATGTAGTATTCAAGATATGGACCTTAACCAAGAACTTAACCGAAGTCGCTCATGCATAAAATATAGATCACAGTGACCTAATTTTTATTGGGTAGTGTCATGTTACCCAAGACAAATCTAGTGTTGAAATACCATTGACCATCAACATGTAGTATCTGAGATATGGACCTTAACCAAGAACTTAACCTAAAGTCATTCATGCGTAAAATATAGGTCACAGTGACCTAATTTCTAGTGGGTGGTGTCACCTTACCTAAGACACATCTAGTAGTGAAATATCATTGACCCCCAACATCTAGTATTTAAGTTATGGACCTTAACCAAGAACTTAACCGAAGTCGTTCATGCATAAAATATAGGTCACAGTGACCTAATTTTTAGTGGGTGGTGTCATGTTACCTAAGACCCATCTACTGGTGAAATATCATTGACCCCCAACATCTAGTATCCGAGTAATGGACCTTAACCAAGAACTTAACCAAAGTCATTCATGCGTAAAATATAGGTCACAGTGACCTAATTTCTAGTGGGTGGTGCCACCTTACCTAAGACACATCTAATAATGAAATATCATTGACCCCCAACATCTAGTATCCAAGTTATGGACCTAAACCAAGAACTAAACCGAAGTCGTTCATGCATAAAATATAGGTCACAGTGACCTAATTTCTATTGGGTGGTGTAGCCCTACCCAAGACCCATCTGGTGGTGAAATATCATTGACCCCCAACATCTAGTTTCCGAGTAATGGACCTTAACCAAGAACTTAACCAAAGTGTTACGGACGGACGTACGGACGTACAGACGTACAGACGTACGGACGTACGGACGGACGGACAAGGGTAAAACTATATGTCCGATCCACATACGTGGTCGGGCCATAAAAATCTTTTAGAAATCAAAATATCACATCTAAAGAACCCCATCCCCACAAAGACGTTGTCTCTTTTGAAACTGAAACAGTTAATACTAGCAAATGTAGCCATTTAAAAGTAAAAACATGTGCGCTGCGTTTTGGAAAATTTCCGAGTCACCCGATTGAAATATTTTGATTGATTAATTTTGAACTAAAGACATACATGACATATAAAGTTGGCGGGTTTAAATTGTCATTGTAAACATTTTTTAATGGACGAATAAAAAAGATTTGATTTTGAATCGATGCAGTGAAATATAATCTGAAATCATCGTAGTAATTTTTATTTTGGTACATTTTCTAGAACGTTCAATTTGGGACGAGATGCTTGGGGCGATTGAACGTTAATTAGAAAAATAAGAAAACATCTTATTAAAATTTAGTTACTACAAAAAATGAAACCACTCATCGTCATCACAATATATTTCTCCTTATACTCTATAACAAAGATATTTATTTTAATGCCAAAAGCAAAATGGGTAATATAAATAATTTTAACATTCACTCCAGTCCTCAAACTCCTTCGCAGTAGGCTTATCCTTCCCGACAAAAATAGGTCAGGAGTATCCCACTGCTACAGGCTTGTATGAATTCCATCAAGATTCTTGATAATTTTTGATAAATTTGAATAGACGAAACGCGCGTCAGGCGTAGCAAAATTTATTGTCTGGAACTTTGTTGTCATTTTTATTTCAAACACCCGTGAAGGTTAGGACTGCTGGTGGAGTTTAAATTCCCCGAGGTAAGCCCGCTCCGGCACCAACACTTTTGTGTTGGAGAACACATCAAAGCTTTAAATTATCGTTAAAATTTCAAATTTTCTAAACCCTAAGGTTCTTCCTACCCCAGACATAGGTTGATTATCTTAGTAATAATTTGGTTCCCCAGTTTGGTACTTTTGGTTTTACTGTTCTAAGCTCTTCATAATCATATAGTGTTTGGCATTTTCTATATTTTTGGTAGAGCGCCTCTGATAAGTCTTGAATAGACGAAACGCGCGTCAGGCGTAGCAAAATTTATTGTCTGGAACTTTGTTGTCATTTTTATTTTTAGTTTATTATAATAAATTTTCAAACTTTTCCTATAGTTAGCCATGAAAACATCAATTATAATTTTTTTCCTAGAAGAATTAATTCAATTTGTTGTAAAACCGGTTTAAATGAGTACGCATAATTTTAAAGTGAAGTAAAGTAGAAGTATTTAGGCTAAACTATAAACAATGTTGTTGTGCAATGCATTTTGGTATAATATGTGAGTACTTTTCATGGTTTTTAATTTAGAGAGTAAGGATCAAAAAGAGGTCATTGAAAAGAAGCCCGGAAAGCCTGGTGCAGTGATTAGTGTACGGACCGTTACGGACGGGAACTGGAACTGTGAGTAGTTTGCCAATTCCTTTGAGAAGCATACCCGGACGAAATAAAAAATCAATATCAGCATTTGGCAATTTTTTCGCGGAAACTTGCCGTAGAGCTCTCTGCTCTCGCGGGCACTTCGTGCCTGCTAGGAGCTGTGCTCGCTATCAATTCCTCTCCTGGGCGAGGAAAACTTATATGTTAATGCCTGTTTTGCTAAAATTGCCATACCCAAGATAAATCATTTATCCCCACATCAGCAAAAAAGTTTCTGTAAAGGGAATTTTACCAAGAACACGTCAAATTCAAATTAGAATAAATTCTTCTAACTTATTTCTAAGTTTCTTTTGTCGCCAATGTGGATAACAGTTTAATATAGTAGGATGGTTATATATATATATTATACTGTAAATGCATTGCATCGTAATACGAAATAAATTAATTACCCGTGCATAAGTTACAGAAATTTGGACAGTTCTCTTGTGCCCAATCGGTATTACTTTGACACACACCGACTTCATAGTCGGCACAGTCAGTAATCTTATCTTCACAGACATCAGATGTTGTAGTCGTAGTTGTAGTCAAGGTCTTTTGACCTAAAAAGATTGTTCTAATCGTTTACAACCTAAACAAAATGATAATAGAAAATAATGAGATGTGGAATAAGTGTACGCGACACAGCCCACATAACATGCGGCAATTTAGAAAACAACACAGTTAGACCCCCTTCTTAATCAAGGATCAGAAAACATCAAAAAGACAAGTACAAACAAAAGCTTTGTAACTTTTTTTATAAAATGTGGCGGAGTTAAACTTAGCTATCATGCATTAGCTACCAATCTGAAATCTACCCAAAAATCAAAAGATTTGATCAGACACCCTTAGAACTTTTATGCAACAAAATATGAAGAATTTATGAACCGAATTAAACAATCAATATATGGTTGTGTTATATATGCTTAATTTCAAATGGTAACCGTTTCAAACTAGGGGATTCAATTCATTACAGATAATGATTGTTGAACTACTCACCACAAACCCCTGGAACTAACCAAATATCATCTAAAGCCATATCAGTGAAGTAGAGTGATTCTTCGTGTGACTTTGATCCCACCACGGCTTCAAAACTAATCTACAATATATAATTCAATCAATCAATCATAATTTAACATAATATTCATTCAATAAAACTTCTTTTAAATCATTAACATTTCACTTATGATCAAATTTATGCAGGTTGTATTCTGAACCTACGTTTTCAGAAGTCGTTAAACATGCAGCCTTTTGTTGAACGTTTACTTCTGTGAAAGAACTAGATATTGTGCTCCCTGCTCTAGTTTTCATGTTTTTAAAGGTATTTGATCCATGAAATTTAGAATTTCAAATTAAAAATTGAAAGCTGTGAAAGTAATCAACCAACCAATACTATTTCATGAATCTATGAAGTGTGAACCGCAAAAAATAAAAAAAATAATACTTCATGAATCAACGAAATGGAATGGCGAAAAGTAATACCTTAATAGTAATCTTTTCAATATATTTCAATTTTAATAGTAAACTCTAACATGTCTGAAGATTATATACGTTATATAACATTGTTTTCAAAATTTATCAATTAAAATTGCCTACTTTTAAACCCTCGGTGGCTGGAATGTTTACTTGAGCTTCAATCCAACTCCGTCCATGATCGTTAAAATCGGAGAAGACCAGATTTTTGTTACCCTTTTTGTTTTCTGTATAAACGTTCAGAGTACCAATATCGTCTCCTTTGATGAAGTATCTGAATTTAAGGCATCTATTCACAGCTACAAATACAACATCATTAAAGTCAAACCAGTCAATAAAGGTTTACATATGCTCTTCACAATCATATAGTGTTCGGCTTTTTCAATATTTTGGGTAGAGCGCTCTGGTGAGACTTGAATAGACAAAGCGCACGTCAGGGGTAGCAAGTTTTTTGTCTGGAACTTTGTTGTACTTTCTATTTCATAAGAGCTAAAGCAATATGCACGAGGTTTATCTTACACAACATCACAATTAATGTAGAAGAGAATTTTCGAGTTTGGATAATACAGATAATTCAAAATTCGTCAATAACTGATTCTACAGACTTGGTAGGTTTCTATGTACCACAAATACCTTTGATTAAGATTTACTTTTCATCCAGGAACTTTTTTTTTGCAAATTTCCGCTTCATGATTTTTTCTTCTTCATTTTTTAAAATATCATTGAACTCAACATATTATTGTAATGGCACAATAAAATGGAAAGTTTTAAGGCTTTAAATGATGCACTCCCGTGCAATTTCTGTTAAAAACATGTTTCCATTCCATGTTAGTCTTTGTAAATCTTTTCAATTTTTTTTTCATATTCAAAAAATTATATATGCTACCATAAAATTAAAAGTTTCGAGGTCTTTAGTTGTATTATCCCTGTCACATACAACTGTTAAAAGCCTTAATTTATTATTTTCTCCATGAGTTAATATCAAACCTGGAAATGATAGTGTTGTAGACATAACCGCTCTGGCCCCTTTCTTTGTGAATATAGCACCAGCATACAAGTACAGCCATCCTTGATAGGCATTTAGAGGACCAACATCATTGTCCAACCACTTCACTCTTTCCTGAAACATGAATGTGTAACGGGTATGTACTGGTACTGGTACTTGCAATTAAATTGATATTCTGATAAGTTTTTGAAGCCCAATTTTGTTTGGCGTGGTTTCTGGACAACTCCAGCTTTTAAAAATGGTGTAAATGATAATAATTTCAAAAGGATGTGCTATAATTTTTCATTAGGCTGTTGAATCTTAATTACAAAGAAATTGGACAGAAAAAAATAGGGCAATGCTGAACTAAGGTGGACATGACAGCTAATTTACAGAGAGATTTTCAACTCTAATGGAGAGGTGGACAAAGCTAACTTACAGTTTCAAAATCCCAGTCAAAATCGTCATCTGTGTTTTGAGACAACATACAGTATTTCCCCACTTCAGCTGTGCACCCAATACTAGCATCGACTGAAGTAATAGAAAAATAACTAAATTCCGGTAGATCAATGTGCTGGCTATGGCCATTTTAAAAGGTTGCTTAAAATTCTTTAAAAACATTAATTAATTTTACGATGAGTTCCGTTCCAAAAAAAAAGAACATAGAAATAAGACCTATGTAAACCACTGTGTAAATGCAGACTGTAACATTTCCAAAAGAAAAACAACTGAAAACAATATGACATTGAACAGGATTGAAAGCATTTTTTTACATGTAACCATATAACGAAACTTTTTGCGCAATTGGGCTCAGAGTCAAACCAGCCAAATAAAACAAACATAAATAGTTATGTTCTTTAAAATAAATCTGAGCTTAGTTTATTACCTGAAGGTGTATCACATTTAGTTCCAGTAAAACCATTATCACAAGTACATGTGTACTTATCTGTGTTCAGTGGACTGTTACATTTCCCAAACACGCATGGTTTGTTAATGCAACCTTATAAATAGAAAAACCAAAATTTTATTGAAGTTATCTTTCACATTATAAACTTCTTACCCGTTTTCAAAGATCACCTCATACTTTCAGAATTAAATGGTCTTATTCAATACAAAATGTGCAAAAAGGTAGTTTGAAAATAAATTAAACACTGAGAATATAATCTACTTTTACTTAATTAATTTGTTTAATTCTGCAGGTGACCATGTTTCAACAAGTTATGGCCACCACTCTGAATATTTTCTAGTTTGAACGTTTTGGGTATAAGTACTTTTTTTCAAATCTTTAGGTTTCAACCTTTCAATGTTTTAAATTTTAATTCATATGCTGCTAATGAGAGGATACTCCTCAAAATATGCATATACAGCATAACCGAATTATCTGTTTAATACCTGTTTTGGTATTTGTATTCTGTTGATACCCACCTTGGTATATTGAATACAAAAGTCATAATATCTAATATGTTTATCAATAAACCATATGCTTTACTGGTTAAAACATTGTGTAGGCAGAGGTTTGCTAATTTGAAATTATGAAACTTTCACCAATGCTGAACGGTACCTGTTCCAATAGATTCAAACTTCATTTTGAAGCCTTTAGATGACGGTTTATCACTTCCAGTAAAACTGTCAAACTGTACAATCATTTTGTTTTTGAACTCATCCTTGGATGCATCCCAGGCTTCATAATGCGTCTTTCCACAGCGCCTGAATTGATAAGATGACTATTTCATAAAACTAGCAAATGTATAATCAACACTTTCAACCGAAATACTGATCTTATTTTGATTTTCCAATTTTAAAGTAAAAAAATATCAAAGTCTTCTGAGGGATACTGTTTTTTTCTTTAATGATGTTACAGTTTTGGGGCATATTAAGTCTTCCTAATCTTCCTCACGTCAATTAAAACAAGTTGTTATATAATATTTTGCAAATTAAGACACAGCTGATGAAAACAATCTTGTTTTGAATTTTGTTGAAATATGCTTTTTTTGTGATAGACAAGAAACGAGGTATGAAATATTAAAAAATAAGAAATAAATGTTTCATCGATTTAAAAAAAAATCGGAAGTCTATTTTAGCATATTATCATACCTAGGTCCAGACTGTCCTAGTAAATTGTATCTTATTTCTATCCAGTGATAGCAGGCTAAGTTGTTGTTACTTATATCCATATCTACTATTGTCCCACGTAGAATATTGTCTGGAACGCCCTAATGAAAACGTCAAACGCCATAGTTAATCATATCATTTATTCATGTTTATATAATCAAAAGTCCAGGATTTTTGTATTCTAAAAAAATAAGGTGTATACTTCCATTAGCCAGGTACATTTAAGTCCTGTAGTATAGTCAGCATTCAACTTTATTTTGATAAACCAACTATATTCATTTCATTCCCAAGAATGTTTATAAGGTTGTGTTATAAAAAACACAACAAAGTTCCAGACAATAAATTTTGGTACTCCTGCGCGCGTTTTGTCTTTTCAAGACTCATCAGAGGCGTTGGATACCAAAAGTTGAAAATGCTAAATGATTAATAGAGCCTGAGGAATATGTAGAGCATAGAACAATAACACCCCCAAAAGTGTTTATGTCGGAGCGGGCTAACATCGGGGAATTAAAACTCCACCAGCAGTGCTAACCATTACAGATATTTAAAAAAAAAAGAATAACAACAAAGTTCTAGACAATAAATTTTGCTACGCCTGACTTTCAATTTAACTCTACCATAAGCCATGTGCATAATCACTATATGACTCTTGCAATATAGCCGTAAAATTTTAGCTTTTAATAACCTATATAAGCCAAATTCATGTAACATGTAGCAGACAAAATCAACCCCTATAAACCAGATGTTTTTAGCCTTGGTGTTAATGATACCTATATATATTCAGCCTATATAGCTCCTCTACCTATATAATCAAAATTTATCTCCGAAGGCTTTACCTCTATAAGCCAGGTACATTTCAGTCCTTGTTCATAGTTAGCTGGGTAATTAGGGCTTTGTATAAATACGTGTTTGCCTTCACCAACTTTGATAGTGCCACCACAATCTACAAAGTAAATATAACAACTGCTTTCTGTTTTGCAAAAGTGCCAACTTGAAATAGATGAGTAATGTGTATTGCACCTATTTTTTAAACCAGTAATTCATGGAAAATATAAGTGAACAGATCCTTAAAGGTAACCGAAGAACCAAGTAAATTGTGGAGTTATTTTCAAAGAAGTTAAAACCATACTTCCAACTGATATTGTCTCAGTACAGGTTTCTCCTCCAAGATCTTTAGGACAGTAACATCCACATTTCCAGTCTACGAAACCAGCATTCTTACAATACATTTCTGGACACGAATCTACGAGAGAGAAAAAACTACGTGAATAACACTTATACAAGTTAGTCGACTTATTTCATGTAAAGCAATACTGTTCTCTATGAAATGAAAATTCTTTTTACATGTGAGAAAACATTTTAATAGGATATACAAATTTTGTTTTTGATCAATGTTACCAAATTCTTAATCACGATTTTCATATAAAACAAAAATGTAAGAGATGAAACAGTATTGAAGTGCAATGTCACTTCTACGGTATTTTAATGAAAGTAAAAGTGTTTATTTTAAGAATAGTAGAATATGTTCCATCATTACTGACGAACAATTAAAATTGAAAGCTATCAATAAGCCTTTAGTTCTATAAAATAAGACGTGGTTGGCGCTTTTTTATATTAGGAAACTGGGTTTTATTGAAAAACAAATTAGTATTTCGTTGCTTTTGATTTTGAACTTCACAAATGTCAGGATCAAATGTACAAACACTTTTTTGGATACTATTTTTTCATTTTCTCTATTATCTGGCAGACTATTATCAAAGTGATAAACGTATGGTCTGTCTTACTGACCTTAAATCCTTATTCCACAATGAGAAAAACTTAATTCGGGATTTTGCTACGTGAAAAATGACTTCTAGCGTAAGACGTATCTATCAACGTCCAAATATAAAGAAGCGTCAAAGACATCTTAACATTATTTGACTATGTAAGCATTCAACTCACCAGTACATTTATAAGAAATTGTTACGTCTAAAATGTCATAATACGTCATTCCATCGACAGAATTGGGAAGGAATTCTAGCCGCCAGTCTTTCAGACGCATTGTTCGGTGACCATTCATAGAGAAGGACTAGTCAAAGCAAAATAACATTTGATGATTAACCGTAAATAATTTTATCTACCTTTTCTTTGTTTTACTCTTCAGTCTCTCAGCAATGTGATGTGTATTTGCTTAGTTGCAAACCAATATGATGATAATTAATTGAATTTGACAACAATGAGACTTTTCGTTCGTCTAATAAACAATAATTGATTAATCGGTTATCAAACTGAAAAACCTAAAACCAAAGATGTATAACCCATTTTTACATCTATGCTAAAACTATGGCCAAGATCACCAATAACACGGATCATTAGAAGTTTACTTAAGAGGGTCTTTACTGGTTTTCTGAAATTTTTCCGAATCCTCTAGTGTTAACCATCAACTAGGACATAAACTCCTTTTTTTCTTAGATTTAGGTTTTTACAATGTAATATAAAGAAATGGTTCACAAAATTTTATAAATTAGATTTGTTTTGCCGTTGTTTTTAACAGCTTATATATGCTAATGGTATGCATTCGGAAATCTTAAGTTATTTTAGAAAAAAATTCCCGCTCTAAGACTTTCATGTTATTTATCAATTATCACCAATTTAAAACTTTTTCAAAATCAACATCTTTTATTTTCCATATTATGCAGGTCAACTTCCCATCTTTAATTTTCCACATTAAGGCAGATAAAATTAACACCTTTAATTTTCCATATTATGAAATAAACATCTTTAATTTTCCATGTTAGCGAGAGAAATTAACATATTCAATTTTCCTTACTGGGCAAGAGAAATTAAAATCTTTTAATTTTTCCATATTGGGCAAGAGAAACTCCAACTTCTGTACAATGCTAAATAAGGTTTTATTTGTTTTTCTGTATACCATGTACTGCTATGGTTTTATCAGAAATTATCATCGTTATTTTTTCATATTAGGCAAGAGAAATTAACATCTTTAATTTTCCATATTTGGCAAGGGAAATTAACATGTTTATTTTCCACATTATTAAATAAACATCTTAAATTTTTCATATTATGAAATACACATCTTTAATTTTCCATATTGGGCAAGAAAATAAACATCTTTAATTTTCCATATTTGGCAAGAGAAATTAACATCTTTAATTGTCCATATTTATAGACAGGTAAAACAAACATCTGTAGAATCTTACCGTTAAATCGTATTGTAACACAGACTCTACATCGTACGGATGTTCATCTTTTGTTCCATCTTCAATGTCAAAGTTGTTAGCTTCAGACTCTTCTATATTTGTCCAGATGATGTCCAGATATTTGTCTCTGTCTTCACGACTTTGTTCATGAACAGCACCGGCAGCATGTAACAGCTCATGAACAACTGTTCCTACCTAAAAACTATAAATCATCAACGAACAACTGTTCCTACCTTAAAACTATAAATCATCAATGAACAACTGTTCCTACCTAAAAACTATAAAATCATCAATGAACAAAACTGTTTATACCTAACAAGAGGCTCCCAGCAGCCTGAATCGCTTATCTGACTTATGTGCCTGAACTTACTTTAGGTCATTTGGCAAAAAATATTTGACATTAAAAGGATCCTAAAATTAATAAAGGGACGTCTGAAAATATGTTTACTTAATGCAGTAATGTTAAGAGTAATATTTTAGCAATTGAAAGAAAGCTTTTTATTATTTTCTTCTTTTGACATTCTTAGGCGAACAACTCCTAAAAGGAATGATCATACAACTTTTGACCCTATTACATATCTTGTAGATCATGATGTGCTTAACAATATGCAATTCAGATTTTTTAGATATCTCAAAAAGGTTTTAAAATATTTAGCTTAAAAAGTGCAAAATTCATAAAATTCATAAAAAATAAGAAAACAAGAATATGTCATAATGCCCCATCTCGCTCGCAACATTTATATTTTCCTTAATAACTAAACCATGAAGTTGATCCAAGAGTATTATTCTATGGACTTTAACCATTCCTCTATATGTGGTAATTCATGCAATAAATATAGGTCACAGCCAGCATCTGAAGCATACATTCTGCATAGTGTCACTAGGTACACCTACCATACCAATATAGTTGATGTGGCACATGTCTGTAAGTGGGAATTGACTTTAACCATTCTTCTGTAAGCGGTCATTCATGCGGAGAATAGAGGTCACATCCAGCATCCGAAGCATGCATTGTGCTAATCATCACTAGGTGCACCTACCATACCAATATGGTTAATGTGGCACTAGTCAGTAAGTGGGAATAGACTTTAACCATTCTTCTCTGAAAGTGGTCATTAATGCGGAAAATATAGGTCAAATCCAGCATCCGAATCATGCATTGCGCTTAGCATCACTAGGTGCACCTACCATACCAATATGATTGATGTGGCATTTGTCAGTTAGTGGGATTAGACTTTACCCATTCTTCTTAAAGGGGTCATTCATGCAAAAAATATAGGTCACATCCAGCATCCGAAGCATCACTAGGTGCACCTACCATACCAATACGATTGATGTGGCATTTGCAAGTAAGTGGAAATTGGAAATATGGGGATTTGGGACGGGCAAACGGACGGAAGGACGAACGGACCCGAACACTATGTGCCCCTCTACTTTCGTAGATGGGGCATATAAACTCCTAAATGGACTGTTGGATCTTCTTGACAGGTAGATCTTCAGGTGCTGGTCACTTTTGTTCACCATCAGAATTTGAAAATATGTGTTTTTGAGTTATTAGCAAAAAACTGCAATTTGTTCTATTTTTAGCCTTGGTGGCCATGTTTAACGACCAATAAAAAATCCCTACATTAGTTTGGTCTATACACCTAATGCTAATAAACAACCATATCAAGTTTGATTTCAATTGGACTTGTGGTGTCAGAGGAGTTAACGTTTTCACTGTAATGAAGAAATGCTCTGAAAATTGTCAATTTAGATGTTCTAAGGGGAATTGCTCCTATAAGGAAAGGTCCTACAATATTGATCCATTTATCTATTTTGCAGATCTTAATGTACTTAACAATATGCAATTGAAATTTATCATATATCTTTAATAGTTTTTAAGATATTGAGCTTAATGAGGTACATCTAAGTGTGCTGATCACTTTTACCCTTCAACAGAATTTTGATGTATGTAGCTAATTTTGAGTTATTTGCAAAAAAACTGCAATTTACCCCTTTGTTCTATTTTTGCCACGGCGGTCATGTTTTACGACGAATCAAAAATCCCAACATCAGTTCAAGGCTCCTAATGCTCATAAACAACCATACCAAGTTTGGCTGCAATTTGACCTATGGCGTCGGAGGAGTTAACGTTGGAAATAGTTTACGGACGGAGGACGAACGGACGACGGACGCCAAGTGATGACAATAGCTGATAAAGTGATTTATTTTGTCATTTTTACCCCAAAAAGCGACAAAAATGTACACATAAACTGTTTGAAAAATATATAGATTTTTTGGGGATACATTTTCAGTACATTTGAACTGATTTTTGGTTAACCTAATGACTATTTTGTTTATTTAGCGAGTCTATAGCTATCCCCTATACTACGTACCGTCATACATCCGGGTGATTGTAGAGAGAGTTTCTGATACGGACTGGTTTCAATATCCTTTGCCACTAAACCAACATAAGACCAGCAACTGTCAAATAGATATGTGGTACTCTGAGAAGGGGGGGGTCAAATTAAATTTTGTCTGTGATTTTTTTTGGTTGAAATTGTGATTGTGAGGTTTGTTTTTTTTTCAGTCAATTATTTTACGTGCGAACCCAACCAAAACCCCCACTTTTACAGTATGTTTTTCCTTAAAAATACTGTTTTACAAATATTTTTGTTTTGTGTGTTTTTCCAAGTGTTTGCTTATATAAATGTTTGGATCCATAAGATTCAAAATGCCCTAGCTTTGGATTAAGCTTTAAATTAAGGAGAATACGAAAGAAATGAGGCAACTCTAAAACACTAAAAATTTCAATTCGCATCTACATCAATGAGAAGGGATGAGTTAAGTATACAATAGACACGCATTAAAAATAGGCAATGACAAAATAAAGAAATAAAGATAAAAAAGGGACAGAAAACATAAAAAATAAAAATGCCAACTAGAGCATAAATGTACTATTTACCCGTCTTTTCCATTGACTATTCTGACGTAATATTGGTGCCCGGATGCAGCTCGAGGTATCCATTTTAAACAGGTTAGATCATGAAATTCTTGAATTCCATTCTCAATGATGACAATGTCCTCAGCACCTGTAATTATGTACATGACGTACAAGTATATTTATTAAGTTCTGATCCTAGTTAATTGCATGGCAATTCATATATGAGAGTTAAAGAAGCTACTTTTCATGTGGTTACATAAAAATCCATTAAAAATTCTTCTTGCTTAGTTGGGATTTTGTCTACGATAACATTTGATTTGATTTGATTTCATTTAGGATATAACTTTAATAAAATGAATAGAAAACTAGGAAAAGATAACATGACCACCTCCCCCCTCCCCCTCCCCCCTAAAAAACAAGACAATTTTAAAGCAGGTACTTACTAAAGTTACTTCTGTCTATTTCATATGGTATTTTCATGTCAGGCCATAACTCTGACTCATCATTGAAAACGAAGTTTCTCTTGCCTCCGCCAGCCTATGAAATGCACATAATTGATTAATTTATAAGATTATGTCCATAGTTAATATTTTCAGAGATCGGTATTGAAATAAATATGACGTCCCCTATATCTTGCGTTTTTTTGTCGCTTCTTTTAGTACGCGTTACTCTTACTGGTACTAGTAGCATTATCTTTTCTATTTGTGTCTCAGATTAGAATCCAGATAAGGATGTTTTTTTCATAATCAGCTCAGCTAGATAACTTTATAACAAACCGAAAACAAAGTGATTTTCCTGTTTTGTCATATAGATTGAAAACCAATGCAAATAAAAAAGCAGTTGCTGGTTGAAATTTTGAAACATTATTATATATACTCATGGACAAAAGAAACGTTACATATTTGAATACTTAAGGAAATTTGTAAAAAATACTATAAAACTACATACTAATTGACAGAAATTCCAAAAAATGGCTTAATGGTATCTGACAAAGAAATATGAACATGAATTGACCTTAATTTAAGCATCGGACATTCAAAGATGAAAATGAAAAAATGCAAAATCACAATTCAACTCGTAACCTGTAAAAAAGTGAAATGACTAAGAAGACTATCAGGGTACCTTTAAATCATTTTTTCTGAAAGCAGAATTGATGGAAATTAAGATTTTAATGAATTTTGGTTGACTTGAATAACCAGTTCCGGTTGCGATTTGATATCTTGAAATACCCATTAACCGGAAACACTTTCGTATCCGAATAAAATTTTTGTTACGAATCTTACCAATGCTAATGACAAAATGAACGGCATAAAAAATCAGTGTGTTCGAAATCCTCTCTTCGAATGAAAATTCACATTCACACTTATCGCCTGACCAAATTAACTTTCTGTAAAAATGTTTTAGACAATGGGTGTTTAAACTTTTGTATTTTTCCTTCAATTAATACACAAGGGGGCATTAAAGTTGACCTTTCAGACAAAAAGATTATTCCATCGATACAAATTTTCAAATTCATTGGTTTTTAAGAAAATTAAAATGGCGGCTTATTTTTTTCACCATTTTCAACAAATTTTCCATGATAAACCTTGATTAGGATGCGTTTTATGACAATAAAACAAGTAAATGACCAAAATTTTTAATGTTTCTGATAAGCATTTATTTTCGGGGTGTAACGTTTCTTTTGTCCATGAGTATATATGAAACTTTCCAAAGAAAAAATAAGGACAGACATTGATTTTTTAATCAAAAGGCTACCAATCATAGCTTCTCACCTTGACAACTTTTCTATGATGGTCGTGGCTGTCTCCATAATTAGGTTTTCTATTGATTCCAACAGCCTTAAAGTAAAGAGGGAACTCAGTTAGTCAAGTTGCTTTCTGTAATTTTTGCTATGGGATAAATGTCTAAATTAAAAGCAATTGTTCCTTTGATTTGTTAAATGTGGTTTTGTGTATTTGAAAATGATGAGATCTGTATCAACTCATGATAAGATTTAAAATTGACAAGCACCCTTTTCTAAAAAGCTGAAGCTTAAAAAATTAGATGTTTAACTGTTAAAAAAACCCACTAATTATTACCTTGTGTTCTTCTCCGTTGTTTTCTATAACCATAGAATCCAGAATAACTTCCAAGTCTGATTCTGGATTTAAGTCCTAAATTAGAATAATAAACGATGGAATTATGTTGAAAACCTAAACAAATTTGTATTAAATATTGTAATGTTGCACCATAAAAACGTCCACAGAAAAAATGATTTTAAAGAAAATCCAGAGGCCAGTAAAAGTGTATAATACAAGGTTAATGGATGACTACTAGAACATCCAAAAGCAATTGGAATATAACATTCGGGTATAAGGTTGTCGTATTATGAAAAGATTAGAGGAAAATATATCAGGAAGGGCATTAGATTCCAAAAGACGGTCGAAAGGCAAGACAAACAGACGGACGAAAAAACAGATATCAAACTATAAATAGATTTAAGAGTATTTTTACTGACTTTTGTGTTGTTCAGAAATTTAGACCATTTTCCAATGAACCAAAAAACATGCAAAGAATTCGATTGGCTTAAACAGCTATTAATATACGCCCATTAAAAATGAAAATGGTAAATAATTGATGGCAAACTCCGCCTAAATGAATCTGCTGTCAAACCAGTTAAACCGGTTTTCAGAATCTCAAAACAACATCGAATACACAACTTTATCATTTGGCAATATTTCCTCTAAACCAAAGATATAATAATAATTAAAAAATAGAGAATTATTAGTTGTATTTACGTTGAAACATTTTTTTTCCGTTAACTTAAAAAAAAAAACACAAATTTTTATCGTGCCAAAGCCCAATATCTAAATGTCAAATCCAGATTAAACCGGAATACAACCTATAGAAATTTGACTTTGCAGTTGCACGGACTCCGTGTGCGCTAGATTGAATAACTGATTTTAAAATATCTTTGATTAAAAATTTAATTTGATATTTTTTTACGCGGAATGTACAATAAAATTTATTTATAAGAATTAACTTTAATAAATTTTTGGTTTATAGAACCATAAACTGAATTATTCATGGTGCACATTTAACATAATCCGCGAACTCAATGTGCACCATGAAAATTAAGTTTATGGTTCAATAAACCAAACATTAAGTAAATTTTGGCATTAAGCCGAAAATTGATTTATTCAAGGGTTACTTCAAGCCTATGGTTATCAGGTACTGTTACGGGTATATTTACTTTGTTTTAATAGTTTCCTTTGTAAGTGCATATTTGTGACGTCATTTATTACGTACTTCCTTACGCAGTTTAGAAATCAATAAGCAAGGACGTGTTAATTTTCCATAACAAATCACAAAGGAATTTACGAATTTTTCTTACGGTAAGGTACATTAGTTGATAGGAACCTTTAAAATGATTATTTAGGAAAACATTTGTTTGTAATTGTGAAATTACAGAAAAAGTAACAAAATATTCTGACATTCGCAAAGTTGTTTTCTTTTACTTCTGATCAGATTGTATCGATTCGTCAATTCCAGGTTTAATTTTTTTTTTCAAAACTTAATCAACGGCCATGCATTTAACAAAGCGATTTCAATAAAAGGTCATTATATAATAATGTAGTGTTTGAACTTTTTAACTATTTTTTTTTTCATTTATTATTTGTTTATATTTTATTAAAAGTATGGAATTTTCCACATTAACAAATTGGTCAGGTATCGTTTAATGCAAATTATTTTACCGTTTTACTATAACATAATAAAAAGAAAAGAACGAAAAGAATTATTGAAGTATTTAAATTTTTATTCGACAAGATTATGAATATCATTTCATAAATTCATTTTGCAAATTGATATACGGAAACGCACATCCTAACAATATTAATTCATACAAACTATATTAAGTGAAATGTGAGCTATGAAGACAAGATTTATTTACAAGAATTTCATGAAGAAGAAAATACTAATGATACATGTACTCTCATAATAATCATAATGATTAAAAAAGGCAAGCTATTAATTAGTTTTTGGTAAGTTTCAGTGTAACCAAATGGCTCAATTCTCAGCCGGGAAAAGAAGAAAGACAGCAGCCGAGAAATTGACCAGTCCTTCCGTTCAAACGCCAAGACGAGCAACAACTTCATCAATTGATTCATCATCTAATACTATGTTAAAACATGCCCACTGCACAATAAAACCTTTTCAATTAAAGGTCAACCTGAATCAAAAAGTCACGCTTGCGGAATCTAAAACCAGCATGACTTCAAAAATGTAGCAGCTTCCTCTTTATATTAACATGCACCGATTAAAGAATTTGCAAGGTAATGTTTTGAATGTAAATAAATAAATAAATAAATAAACCCTTATATATCAATTCTAAAATCAGAAAGCAAGTTAATAGAATAGATAAAAAAAAAAAAATGACAATAAAAATATAATTTCCCTTTGCTGATTATTTAAATGGACACTTACACTGCCGTGAAATGCAGATTCACAGCATTATAGATACATTCTCGTGAACAAAATTAAGAAACTAACAGATAACAAATCACTTTTTCAAATACACATTCGAAGGACATCAACATGATAAACGAGAAATGCAATTTGTCAAACATTGGATGTACATTGTATGTAAACATGCATGTATTTAAACATAAATATGTTTTAACATTTTTGCAGTCACGTAGATGGTTTCCATTGGTAACAGAAATGCAAGGAAACTATGTGTTTATATTGAACTTTAAGATATACCTTCATGATTTTTTAAATTCATGGGTTTCATTTGATGGTTTGTATGGCAAATCAAATAATTAAATGTCCGTTAATGAAGAAGTTACTTCTTTAATGTCCGTTGCAATGTAATATGCTAAAATGATAGCTAGATGTTTGTTCATCATATATTGAGGGATTACTTCAATCTTTTACACCCTTGCTATCTCTGAAAGACAAGAGCTTGGTTATTTTAAATTTACAAGTCTGTTAAATACTGGTTATTTAGTGCCTTTTTGGATTATTTAATATAGAATAAGTCTTTAAGGTGTTAAACTAATTTACCAGTTTTTAAAAAGAAATAATTGCCAACTTACAGCACTTACTCAATTACTTAATGCAAATTTTTTTTTTCTGAGTTTCAGTCGCACTTTACATTAATTGTCATGCCGGTGATCTTAACAGGAAGTAGTTTGTGCATAAGGAGTCAAATATCAACGGGTAAAGTCACAGTTATGTTAAAAAGACAAAAGGTAAGATTATTTTGTACCATCACACACAAACATAATTTTAAAATGTCAGAGCAAAAAAAAAAAAAAATAAAAAAATAAAAATAAATAAATAAATAAATAAAAAAAAATAATAAATAAAAATGAATAAATAAATTTTATGCATAATTATTATTTCATATCAAGTTCAAAGACTATCAAGGATGATCACAAAAGTGAAATATAATATTATCATTATACTAAATATCTTTATGTGAAACTTTGATCTTATATATAGTTTAAAAACCCTCACATTTGATAATTTTTACGATGATTATTTAATCCTATTGTACTATAGTCAAATCGACCAGAAAACATCATGAAAATTAGATATCGTTTCTTTTTTATCTAACTATTTGTTCTCGTAGTTATTAGTTTAACATTGTAGCTTGTTCTGTTCTTTATGAGTAGTTTTATAATTTAGTTTGCTGTTTTTTTACTTGTTGTTTTATCATCTTGTCCAGTCATACCATTTGTTTTATCTACGGTCTTCTGACTGTTTTATTCCGAACTTTTATTATATAAATCAAACTTGTTTGTGTCCCGATTTATATGGCTGAAACACCGCCGACGGGACATAAAGCAAACCAAACAACAATCATTCAATCAATCAGTATTAGATAATATGTAAAGATGCTCAAGCACTTGTTAAAATTCTAAATGAAAAAAT
Source organism: Arcuatula senhousia (assembly GCA_963971305.1). Classification (NCBI taxonomy): domain Eukaryota; kingdom Metazoa; phylum Mollusca; class Bivalvia; order Mytilida; family Mytilidae; genus Arcuatula; species Arcuatula senhousia. The sequence continues at coordinate 28,450,219 of OZ020310.1, read as the reverse complement.
GCATTTGTGAATAGCTATATATATACACATTGATCAGAAAGCAGTCTCATGCACTGACACTGAGTTAAAAATTACAAATACAAACATAATTTTAGACCCTTCAGCGTTCATGTGTTAAACTGACAGTTTCTCCATTTGCACCATAAGTTCAAGTTGTTATTTTCAAAGTTAGCAGCAAGCAAATATCCTTTTATATCTTGATTTTTCATCGAATTGTGCTAGGTAATCCAAAACATCATCAAAATATGAAGTAAAGATACTGCACACAATCACACACACACACACACCTAAACAAAGGTAAATTTACCACACCCACACGTTGGGTTAAAAAATAATAATAATTAATAAAAAAAATAATAATAATAAAAAAAAAATAATAATAACAGTAAATAAATCCTTGCAATATCATTATTTGAATATAGTTATACATTAATTCAACCGAAAACGACGAGGATATAAACCTGTATCCCTTCAGCATACATTGTGTACATGATGTAAATAGACGGTTTTATTTTCATAGTCGTCAGCAAACATCCTTAAAGTTAAACAATTTATTTTAAGAAATTTAAAATAAATAATATAGATAGAATAAATAAAATTAGTTGCAGATGTCATACACAACTCACACCTGCAATAGTACATTTGGTACAACAACTGTTAAAGGTTATTCAAGATAATTATTGGTTATCTGTATATCTCGTCCCAGAATAATAACTGATCAAAATTTTATAGGAGAATTTATTTATTAAATACAATTAAAACGTGTTCATATATGTATCATTTCAAACAATTATTCAAAACACACAAACGATTTATTTATTTATATCTTATACTATTTTTTTTTTATTTATTTTATTTTTTCCCGCAAAATTATGCTGGCATTAGCTGTTTTGGAAATATCATATTCCAAGCATACATAATTCACGAAGTATTAGTATTCATAAAAACTTGGGGCTTTCAAGAACACGTACACATAAAAAACACTAAATTCACACATGCACATAGCTGTCCATGTACATTTTCTTGCATAGGCTCAAACTTGATTATTGGTATCTGTAAAGCATAGTTATTGACTTACATTGAAATTTTTAAAAAATTACTAAAATTAGTGTAATCAACTACTAGTAATAAATTTATTTTACGCATGATAACAAAACACATGATTTATAGAAGGGCACGCATGTCGTACACCTTGTTGATAATTCGTATGGAATTTTGTGGTAGGTTTATGGTGGTCTTGGGGCACTAGACGTGATTCCTAAACCATTGCTAAAATAAAAATAAATCTGTCCAAAGTTGAAGATTCCCGAGATTTTCTTGTTTTGCATACAGGTGAGGTGGAACCGATTTTTATTATGTTAAAGTTTTGAGAAACCGTATTAAATCATTATACGACAAATACTTAATATTTATCCTTCATGTGTCCTAATGTAAGACATGTTTGAATTTCTCCCTCGACTTAAATGCAGTTATGTATGTTCTGCTGAAAATGCTGATGCAATATGAATAATGGTTAGGATACGTAATAATGGCTCTATTGCCAAATTGGTTCCTTTGAAATTAAGATGGGCGGACAAATAACAAATATAGTAACATTTAGTTAAATAAATTGTTTAAAGATGATATGGTTTATTTTAATTAAACGGGAACGACGAATATTTTCAGTCGAATTACTAAATACCATTTAATGATCATTAAAACTTTTATACAGCATCCTTTTTTCCACCATGTAGACTTATTTAAATAGTTTGAACATTTGGTCTATGATTTTCGGCAGGAATTGGTCACGGCAGCTCAGACCGCAATTTTTGGCGGTAGACCTGTCTTCGCCAGGCCATTGGCCTACTTCGCGCCGTGTGAATCATTTTATCACAGGATTCAAAACTTTATTCCACTGATAAATAAATTAAGGACGAAACTTCAATTATGAGAATCACTGTATCCCAGGGTTCTCTTGTACTCTCAATTAAGCACGAACGTTCAATTATGAGAATCACTGTATCCCAGGGTTCTCTTGTTCAAAGTTAATTTATCTATATATATATTGTATCTATATATCTGCTTTAAATGTGGTCTGCCAAATATATCGGCGACACAAAACTATAATGATTAAACAAATCTATCTATATATATCTATCTATATTGTATTTATATATCTGCTTATGTAGTCTGCCAAATATATCGGCGACACAAAACTATAATGATATATCTTTCTTCATGAACATTTAAATATATCTTAATATTCATGAACAGTTAAATGTATCTTTATGAACAATTTGAATTGATCTATCTACTTGTCATTGTAAATACATTTGCTTATTAAATGCCATGGCCTTTCCTGCCAAACTTTCTGTTTCAATTATTTATGCATCTTGAATAAGTAAATTTTGGCATTAAGCCGAAAATTGATTTATTCAAGGGTTACTTCAAGCCTATGGTTATCAGGTACTGTTACGGGTATATTTACTTTGTTTTAATAGTTTCCTTTGTAAGTGCATATTTGTGACGTCATTTATTACGTACTTCCTTACGCAGTTTAGAAATCAATAAGCAAGGACGTGTTAATTTTCCATAACAAATCACAAACCCTCCCACCCACAACCTTTTAATAATTGTTTTATTGTATGAATGCTTGAATCGTGTTGCTGGTTTTCGTTTTTCTTTATAATTTCAGCATCCTGTTTCTCAAGCTAAAGACGTTGTTGGGTATCAAAAGACTGGGGACTTGATAGACCTATATGTAGCGAAAACAAGAAACGATCATGGTGTTTGTGATCAACTGTTTATTACTCGAGAGACTCGACATGGATATTGTAGATGCTATTAAAATTGTTACTTGACGTCAAAAGATTACAAAAGCCTACTTCGCGCCGTGTGAATCATTTTATCACAGGATTCAAAACTTTATTCCACTGATAAATAAATTAAGGACGAAACTTCAATTATGAGAATCACTGTATCCCAGGGTTCTCTTGTACTCTCAATTAAGCACGAACGTTCAATTATGAGAATCACTGTATCCCAGGGTTCTCTTGTTCAAAGTTAATTTATCTATATATATATTGTATCTATATATCTGCTTTAAATGTGGTCTGCCAAATATATCGGCGACACAAAACTATAATGATTAAACAAATCTATCTATATATATCTATCTATATTGTATTTATATATCTGCTTATGTAGTCTGCCAAATATATCGGCGACACAAAACTATAATGATATATCTTTCTTCATGAACATTTAAATATATCTTAATATTCATGAACAGTTAAATGTATCTTTATGAACAATTTGAATTGATCTATCTACTTGTCATTGTAAATACATTTGCTTATTAAATGCCATGGCCTTTCCTGCCAAACTTTCTGTTTCAATTATTTATGCATCTTGAATAATTACAGTAAATTCTTAAATATAAACACCACTTTTTTAAAGCGGGTACCAATAATCGCTAACCTGTGGATTGTCAAACAAATATCCTTTATCTTCGCCTCGATGTGGAACATTTTCATCTTCGCCTCGTCGTGGAACATTTTCATCTTCGCCTCGAAGTTGAACATTTTCATCTCCGCCTCGATGTTGAACGTTTTCATCTTCGCCTCGATGTTGAACGTTTTCATCTCCGCCTCGATGTGGAACGTTTTCATCTCCGCCTCGATGTTGAACATTTTCACCTTCGTCTCTTTGTGGAATGTTTCCATTTTCTTTGCCATTTGTTTCTTTTAAACTAGCAGAAATGATTTCAAGCTTACGTATCAGATCTTTTATACGCCTTAGCTCTCTATCCTCCTGGACAGGTATAAAGGAAAAAAAAAACTGGCATAATTAGGCACAACTTATAGTAATACGTAAGTGGATAGTCTACACACACGGATTAGAAAAGAATAGGTGTCCAACGAACACCCACAGTGCCTCCCCAACTTACAAACTGAACTTAAACATTAAAACTTTTTGAGGCGGTTGAGCGGAACGGTAAGACAGACTAACGAACCCGAATGCACACTTAGCTCAGTTGTATGAATTTTATAATGAAATTTGAGCGGATAATTTACCCCTAAATTACATTTTAAGACATAATAATACAAATATATTTTTCCGTAAAAATTATAACGGCCCTTAACGTTATAGTCCATTTGGGGTCCTCTAGAAAGTTAAAAAAATTGTAATTTATAACAGAGTACATATACCTTGGTAACTGTGGCGTCAAGCTCATGTTCGTCTACTCCTGAAAGAAATAATTTATACTCAATATAGTTCCATCTACTACTTTTCCTCTTTCTATCTTTTCACAGTCATGCATATAAAATGCATTTGTGTAAAGTCTATGTCGATTACTTACGATTAGGAAGGTGTCCAAAGTTTTGTCCCTAAATATTTTTAAAAATGTATGTACAGGAAAAAAAGTACCACAAGGGATACGCCGCCTTTTGATGTTTACTAAATTCTTTATTGCAAAATTACACCCATAAGGGTCAAGCAATACATAGAGTATACAAACATACAACATATTTACTAGATTTTCAATTGACGGGGAAAAGGTTTAGTCAACCATAACTTAAGATCAAAGTTAAAAATTTTAAAACGAATTTAAAAACGATGCAACAGAGATCATAGATCGATAAGATGTAGGTTACAAACCTCGTCTTTGTGGTAGACTAACAAGCCCTGATACAAATAGACATAAAACTGCAAAGGTCAATAAACACTTCATCCCTCCGACAAGATGTACTGAAGAATGACTAAGTATGAGTATTTTACAGGGTGAACCCGATGAGCTGTGCTCAAGTACTGGACATGGCTGGATTTATATAAATCATTGTAGCAAGAGCTCAAAAAAGATAAGGGGATTTTTCTATGGTCGAATGTACCTATTTTACTAACTATACTCTTCAAAAAAAGTTACGCATAGATAGAAAATTCCCCGTACGTCGAAACAATTTCAAAACATTATTGCCGAGCTGTTCTGCAACCGATTTTCACGAAATAAAATCCAGTAAAAAGAAAACACAATAGAGATTGTTTGTTTAATTTTGAGTAAAATCGTAACATCGCTGCTTTTTAAGATATTGCAAGTAGAACTCAAGTGTACATTTTACGATTCAATTTTCCGTTTAAATCAATGCAAAATGTTCCGTGAAAAACATTAGTCGTGTTCTACTCACAATGTCTTTAAAACCATTGAAGTAAGGATTTTTGTCAAAACTAATCAAACAATCTTTATTCATTTTACTCCAGTACTGGACTAAGAATTTTAGAAATCAGGGAGAGAATTTCGTTTTTATTGCCATCCAGAAAATCAAATGCTCTCTTCCTTATGGCCTTTTCATATCAAAAAAAGAAAGAAAGAAAAGAAAAAAAGTTCGAATCCTTATTTTTTTTATTTACTGGTGCAAAACAATAAAAAGTACTTTATTGCATTACAAATGAATACATACTAGACATATTGTCCCCCTTAATAAGTTGCTTCTTGTATAGATGTGTTGTACATTGCTTGATTAGTCATAATTTTGAATTAAGCGACATCCTACCCTTTTAAGCTAGTCCTATATAAACGACACTTACAATGTAATACTCCCATCGCGGCGGTCTTGGGTGAAATTCTTCGTGGTTGATACATTGCATTTCTATGCTTTATATATTATTTTATGAATGTGAGCGACAAAGGTATTTTTTATGTCTAATTCGCCGTTTTCATTGATCGTCGTGACAATGGACGGCATTGAATAGAGGCAAAAGTAGATGTTCCCGCTGCCATAGGATTAAATGTGGGTTAGTTTACCCTAGAAAAAACATATGGGGTGTCAATATAGTGACAGGGGTGTTTTTGGCATGTATTCCTGTCCGTTGCACCTCACTATATCTCAAAATAAGATGAACCGATGGATTAGGTATAATACGAAAGACATGATTTTTCCGTGTACAGATTTTTTTTTTCATGTGTGATACAATGTAACGATCCCACACTGTTCAAGTAAGTATACAGTGTTAAAGGTTGTTCGAAATGAAGCTACCAAAGATCTAAATATTTTCTAATAATTGTTTTTAATATGACAAGAGGAAAGTTATTTGCAATGTCATTGTATTACGTTTGCAACTATTCTACTACTTTCAAATGACTTTAATCAAGCTTATTTAGGTTCGTTAATTACAGACATTTTATAGTTTATCTTTTGCTTTAAACACGTTTCATCACTAAATTGCTTAATGACAGTTATTTAGTTAAATAATCTACATCCTGACTTTTCAAACTTGGCCAAGTGTTTATAAGCTACTCTTTCTAGAAAGTTAAACGTCACAGTTTCAAAGTTAAGTACTTGTAGTACTAAGGATGACATGTTACAGAAAATTTGTAGTTTTGTGTTTATTTGTTCAAGGTATTTGTCTGCCACGAAAACGAGGTGAGTCATCGCTTCAAAAGCTTTAGATTTTATATTGTGCGTTGTTTTATTATATTGGCATTCACAACTTTTGGCTGGGGCTTTTCTGAAGAGTTTCTAGCCAGTTTATATTCATTTGGTGGAATTTCGGTGTAGCTTTTTTGAGATAAAGTACAGATTAGCTGTTTGTTTGCTGAAAGTATTATTGCCCCGGTTATGAAATTTTGTGTTAAAAATACTGTAGTCATAAAAAATATTCGGTTAAAGTTAAAGAATTCTTAATATCTTTGTTCTTCTAAAACCACGTTTCGTGAATCTCTTATAGTTAAGAAACCTCATATATATATGTGTGTGTGTAAATTTTGATGAAACAAAAACAAACAAGTAAAGATGTCAGGAATTTGTCTCCAACTTCTGTTGACATGGAAACATTAAATTTGTCTTTAACTTCTGTTGACATCGATAGGTTAAACTTGTCTCTAACTTCTGATGACATCGATAGGTTACACTTGTCTCTAACTTCCGTTGACATCGATGGGTTAAATTTGTCTCTAACTTCTGTTGACATCGATGGGTTAAATTTGTCTCTAACTTCTGTTGACATCGATACGTTAAATTTGTCTCTAATTTCTGTTGACATCAATACCTTTTGCTTTGACGTCCGCACAATGTTCATACCATCGTCAAAAGCGTCAACCAAGTTTAAAGAAAATTACTTTAAAAAAATTGCTGGAAACATAACAAATAAGAAGCTTATATCAAATTAAAGTGTAGATTCTGTAGAATATTTTTTGAAAACTCTTTTCAATATCATTTTACGCAGAAAAATACGGGTGTTCTGAGAAGATTGAAAATACGTCATTTTCGTGCTGTAGATGCGTAACATAATCAACCAAACATTTTTATATTTCTGGGTGTAACTTTTGTAAAAGTTGAGTTCTTTATGTCATATTTTACAAACAGAGACCTGTCGACCAACTAAAAATAATTTTGGCTGTGAAAAATCAAAATAGAGCGCATTTTGTTATGATCGCCAATTTCCTCTTGAAAAAAGTATGTAGACGCTGCGAAAATTGACCCACAAAATTATTTTTCGACAAGCGATTTCACTTAAATAACATATTAAACCAAAGACAATAGTTCTGATCTCAAATGTACAAAACGTTTAGACATTTTTCTCGATACTTAGACTATTTTTGGACTTTTCATGTGCGAATTTACTTGAACAGGCGCGGAAAACAAAGTAATACGAAAATGTCACAAAAATGAAAAACAACGTTTTCAAGTTTTTTAGTCCACGAACTATATAGATTTATCAGGTGAAGTCGAATATTATTATTTTTGCATTTAAGATATGTTTTTCTGCAAGCGTATTCCTTTTCAGATAAGAAATTTAAAATCATCTTAAGGGTTCCTTATTGTAAAGATCTCCGTTTTAGTACAAGCAAGTCAAATGTCACACGACGTAAAAATGGCCGTTTTTGGCGTCGGAAATCTTTTTTGTCAAAATTCTCATAACTCCAATAAAAAGACGAACGATTAAAACAAATTTTTGCTTATATTTTTCGAATGTGCATTTATTCAAGAAGATGTATCCAAAAATTTGAAAATATACTACTTCATATTTAAACGCACTTACATTTTTTCGATTTCTCACACAAATGTCACACGTCCGAAAAGCAAGACAAAATACTACTATTTTTACGTTTGCTTTAATATTTGAGACAATATATCTTTTGTTTTACAGTTCTGGATTAAAACTTTGAAACCATTTTTAAAATGTGCATTTGGTCAACTTGTTGTAGAACTAGCTTCGGAATTGAATGATAAAAATTATCAAAACCATCGGATTTTTACGATTTCGCACTTCAATGTCACGCTTGCTCATTTTTGACGTTTTTCAATATTCATAACGACGTAATCATACACGTTAAACAGACTGCGTTTGGTTTTTTATTTTTTTTCCATCCTTTTATCTTTATTTAAGGGAAGGCTCATTCCCCTTTGATGTTGACATACTGGTGTGTGTTTATAAAAAAAGTTAAATATATGCAAAGTATAAACAAAGAAAACTTACATAAATAAATACGTTATTACTAGTATTACATAATAAAACAAGAAAATGACAAACTTGACACGAGAAGCAAAATATAAAATTCTGAATTCCAAAAAATATTCTAAAACGTTTTGAATGGAAAAAAAGTCATACCTAAATTATCATATAATATCGGAAGAAGCAAAACGGGTTTATATGAGCACAATCTCATTTGTTTGTACAACGTCAATTTGACGACGTTACGGAAAGTGGTACCAATATCGTGCGCGACGTCTTTGTAATACTGGTAGTTCTATGATATTAAGTACTTTTACCTCGAACATCTACTTCTGTAAAGAAATATAACCAATCATGACTACGACATATTCATGGTATCAATATTCCATTAAAGGAGTAAGTCTTATTCATGATGGTGATATTTCTTTCAAAGCTTGTCATAGCAGTCCGTATTCTCATAACTATTTCCTTTTAGAAATTGACAAAGACAACCGGATCAAATATGAACCCAAAACCAACAATGGAAAGACGCAGGTATGTAAATAAAGTTAGATGCTGTTTTACTTGCTGGTCGTCAAAGTATATGTATTTTTTAGTACAACAAGGCAAGACATCGGAAAAAACAAGGGCATTCGAATAAACTAGAAACACAATGAAAGAATTAAACCAAAATTTATCAGCAAAGTGATGAAGAGTGATTCTTAAAACTGTTTTAGCGCACTAATGTACCCACTTTCTTTTGCCAAAGAACACAAGTTCAACCTTTAGGTCAATGGTCAAGGTTGACACCTGATACATTGTTTAATGATGATGATCTGTGCATATAAATTAACTTTAATTTAACTTGATATCAGTGGTCAATATCGTATGAGAGTCACTTAGGCTTATTAGAATAATTGGTGTATATCATAGATGAAATAAAGTTTTACCTGGACATGTGTTGCTTATACAATTGGCATTTTCAGACCTTGAGGTCAAAAGTCAAGGTCATATAAAGGTATTTCTGGCACACGACACGTCGTCTCATTGTGATTCAGCCCTATGCCAAGGATAAAAAAGATATGGCCCAGTTATGCTTTCATTATATTAGCAGTTATTAGACCCTGAGGTCAAATAAAGGTCATGCTGGCACGCGACGCATTGTCCAATGGTGAGCCATCGACAGTCATATAAATGTCCTTATGTGAAAGGATAATAACTGACACTGTTTGCATGTAAAATTAGCATTCATTTGACCTAGGTAAAAAGGTAAATGTCATTGTGGCACGCAATACATTGTTATATAATAGTACATCAATCATCATATCAAATTCCAAAGCATGTAAAATTATTATCAATATGAACTTGAAGTCAAAGTGAAATAATGGTCTTTCTGTACCTGACACATCGTCTAATGGTGAGGCATCCACATATGAAACATCAAAGCCCTATAAGGAAAAGAGACAAGGCCCGAACATTCTTTTCAAGTAAAATTAGCATTAATTTGACCTTGACGTTAACGGTCAAGGTCATATTAAGGTCATTACGGTATGACCTAAGCCTACATGCCAAATATCAAAACACTATGTCAAAGGATAAAATGTTATGGCCTGGACTGGTTATGTATGTCTCTCATTTTATGAAGGGGGACATTATGACGTATACAATGTATGACGTCCTTAACATATGAGTTTTGGGCTTCCTTGTTTAATAGTGTCGTATAATTATCCTTAAAAATACGAGAAAAGAAAACAAAATGATGTAAAATGCCCTTTTCAAATGTAGTAGGCTTTTATGTTTGTTTTCTTTCAAGGCGACAGAACACAGAGAGAGGCGCAGTATCCGGATCACCAAACGAGGCAAAGGTGAAGGATATTTGTTTGATAACCCACAGGTATGGTATCAATTCGTTGATAATTCTATAAAAAGAATTGACGGTCTCTTAAAAGTTGTTATTCATTATCAGCCACTGGCATGACTGGTGGAAAAATTCAAAATTAAAATAATGGTAGATAAAATGATTAGTGATTGTTTTGAATAGTATTTGGCTGGTTTTGATGACCACCTCAATGTACCTATTATGTCTACCATTCGTGTAACGTTTTGTGTTACTACCGGACCCTAAGACCGCAATGGAAGAGGGGGACATAAACCTGGTTTAACCCTCCATTTCTTTCAGAAATGCTTTTAAGATGTCTGGACCACTGCGATATTTTATTTCTTTGATGTGCCTTCCGGACATTTGAGATTGATCCTCCGAGTTCGGTAGTCTTCTTATAACCTTTGTTTGCGTGTGAGATCTCTGTCATTAGTTGGAAATGCCATAAAATGGTTATTGAAAAATTATGAACTATTTTAATTTTAAATGGTCTTCTCAATAAACATTTTACAAAAGCATATCAATTTTTACAGTTTTTTTATATACATAAATCATATTTTATAGAAAATTAATCCAGAGTCGGATTTGGAAGTTATACTTGATTCTTTTATGATAGAAGACAATGAAAAAGAACACAAGGTACTATTATATAACAAATATAAAGTGCATGAGGAAATGAAGCAACATTCATGAAACAAAGGCAAGTCTTAAATCTCCATTACAAAACGTACAACTGACTTAAAAAGAAAACATAGAATGCAGAGACTAGTAGTTTTAAAATGATCCGAAACAGCGATTTAAGACATAAATCAATAATGAATACTAGAATTCAAACAAAAGAAAAAAATGTTTAGACTTGTTAAGACTTCCAGTCAGTGGTAAGTGAGTCGATTCAGATTCGTTAAGATGATACACATGTATGCCTGAACACGTTTTGATTCGCTGTAAGGCTAATACATGTAGTCTTTCATAATATCTAAATATAGATCTTGAAAACTCTTGACAAGCTTTTTGCTTTAAAAACATGTCTAGTTTGTGTTTATCTTAAATGGCCGTTTAAGACAACTTTTTTGTAGTATATGCAGTGAGTTTTATTAATTGTAAACAAATAGATACTCAAATTGGTACAGCTGTTATGAGTTCTTCGACCGAGGAAGTAATTTCTGCTGCTGCTTTTGGCAATAACTTAAAAGACAAAGCATATAGAGATAATGATAACAATAAAAATGCAAGAATCCATTCTCTAATTACATTTACTTGATCGTTGGCAGCTTGGCGAGTGTTTTATCAAACAGGAAAATTTTTACCCATTCTCGATTCAATGCCACTTTGCGTTGCTGAACGCTGTTTGCTTGTTTTGTGAGTGTGTGTGGTTTTGTATTTTGAGGGTTGCATTTAATATATGAGCTGATTTTGCCTCAGTCCTTATTGACTTTAAATGTTCAAAGTTCATCTGGTACTTCTTTGCTACCTCCAATAAAGAATGAATGCTATAATAAACGTTTTTTTGTATCTGCATTTAACAGTCGAATTTGTGATGGTTTTGGAAATATTATGAGTAGAAAGGACGCAGAAACGATATACATGTAATCTATTTGCAGGCTGTAGGAGTCAGGAGAAAGCCGAATTATGGATACAGTCACGATGACTCTATAAAAATCGCTAGGGTAGGAACGTTACATTTAGTTATTAGTACTGCACTCTAAATGTATTCAACATTTTTTGAATATGGAATACACAGAAAAAGCCACAAAACACCAATGTGTAGTTTTAGTTTTAAAGCACACTAAAAACCCAAACTAATATAATATTGTCATTATTTGGTAGATTTAAATCATTATAATACGAAAAAAAATCAAGTCTTTCATTTTTCATTATTAATTTTTTGGAATACTAGCTAATGAAAAAATGTTATGTTACATTATTAACTCTGTGAACATTCTTTTATGTAGACTGGGGGTAGAAAGAGAAACTTTCTGCTTGATGAGACTAAGTTGTGGCATGACAAAGAGATTCCTTATGAAATCGACACTAGTGGATATAGTAAGTTTATTTACCGAAAGCAACACACTCTTCTAAGTACCTTTCATTCCAGAAATGGTTATTTAAAGACCGTTTATTGTTGTTTTCGTACTCACCATTGCTCATGCAGAGTGGTTTAGCACCTTTTCCAACTCATCATCAATTTTGTCGATACATTGTTTTTGTTTTGTTAACTCAACGCTTTCTCATTTCTCAACGCTTTAAAATTTTAATTTGTTCAAGCGTGCTGGTTATTTTGGAAACAGACAATCATCTAAATGGCTGACAAACACGTGTTTGTACAAATTTTGAAGGTAAAGAAGATATTGCTATCATTGAGAAAGGAATTGAAGAGTTTCACGATCTGACTTGTTTGAGATGGACACCTAGAGACAACCTATCCGACAACCAGTATTACGTCAAAATAGTCAACAAGGAGCGGTAAAACGAACCAAATACGATATAATCAAAATGGCGGATTTTTTTCAAATTAAAGCATGATGTTTATATTGATATATAATTGGCGGCTGAAACCTATTTAAAAAAAACTTTTATTTCATCATAAAAATAAATCAAGAGGGTTCAGTGGCTGAAAAAGAACAATTGAAGATAAAACATAGAGACAATCTACATTGACTTAAAAAAAACATAAATTTATTCATCGATAAAAGCTATAATTGTCACCAAAATGAACATTCAACGCAATTTCAAATTGTCCTAGTCATTTTCAATGTGTTGTTTTTTCAGTTGTTTGATCTTTGTTGGACTAGAGGCGTCTCTTTTAGATACCCGTCATTTTCACTTTGTTGTTTTTCGGTCGTTTTCTCCGTTTGACAAGGGGTCCCTTTTTAGACACCAGCCAATTTTAATGTGTTGCTTTTTCAGTTGTTTGTCCTTTGTTGGACTTGAGGCCCCTTTTCTAGACACAAGTCCTTACCAGGAGCTCACATTAGAAGTACCGGGATGTATAAAGGTAGGCTATAGACACCAGTCCTTACCAGGAGCTCACATTAGAAGTACCGGGATGTATAAAGGTAGGTTATAGACACCAATCCTTACCAGGAGCTCACATTAGAAGTACCGGGATGTATAAAGGTAGGCTATAGACATCAGTCCTTACCAGGAGCTCACATTAGAAGTACCGGGATGTATAAAGGTAGGCTATAGACACCAGTCCTTACCAGGAGCTCACATTAGAAGTACCGGGATGTATAAAGGTAGGTTATAGACATCAGTCCTTACCAGGAGCTCACATTAGAAGTACCGGGATGTATAAAGGTAGGCTATAGACACCAGTCCTTACCAGGAGCTCACATTAGAAGTACCGGGATGTATAAAGGTAGGTTATAGACACCAGTCCTTACCAGGAGCTCACATTAGAAGTACTGGGATGTATAAAGGTAGGTTATAGACATCAGTCCTTACCAGGAGCTCACATTAGAAGTACCGGGATGTATAAAGGTAGGTTATAGACACCAATCCTTACCAGGAGCTCACATTAGAAGTACCGGGATGTATAAAGGTAGGTTATAGACACCAGTCCTTACCAGGAGCTCACATTAGAAGTACCGGGATGTATAAAGGTAGGTTATAGACACCAATCCTTACCAGGAGCTCACATTAGAAGTACCGGGATGTATAAATGTAGGTTATAGACACCAGTCCTTACCAGGAGCTCACATTAGAAGTACCGGGATGTATAAAGGTAGGTTATAGACATCAGTCCTTACCAGGAGCTCACATTAGAAGTACCGGGATGTATAAAGGTAGGTTATAGACATCAGTCCTTACCAGGAGCTCACATTAGAAGTACCGGGATGTATAAAGGTAGGCTATAGACACCAGTCCTTACCAGGAGCTCACATTAGAAGTACCGGGATGTATAAAGGTAGGTTATAGACACCAATCCTTACCAGGAGCTCACATTAGAAGTACCGGGATGTATAAAGGTAGGTTATAGACACCAATCCTTACCAGGAGCTCACATTAGAAGTACCGGGATGTATAAAGATAGGTTATAGACACCAGTCCTTACCAGGAGCTAACATTAGAAGTACCGGGATGTATAAAGGTAGGTTATAGACACCAGTCCTTACCAGGAGCTCACATTAGAAGTACCGGGATGTATAAAGGTAGGTTATAGACATCAGTCCTTACCAGGAGCTCACATTAGAAGTACCGGGATGTATAAAGGTAGGTTATAGACATCAGTCCTTACCAGGAGCTCACATTAGAAGTACCGGGATGTATAAAGGTAGGCTATAGACACCAGTCCTTACCAGGAGCTCACATTAGAAGTACCGGGATGTATAAAGGTAGGCTATAGACATCAGTCCTTACAAGGAGCTCACATTAGAAGTACCGGGATGTATAAAGGTAGGTTATAGACACCAATCCTTACCAGGAGCTCACATTAGAAGTACCGGGATGTATAAAGGTAGGTTATAGACACCAATCCTTACCAGGAGCTCACATTAGAAGTACCGGGATGTATAAAGGTAGGTTATAGACACCAATCCTTACCAGGAGCTCACATTAGAAGTACCGGGATGTATAAAGATAGGTTATAGACACCAGTCCTTACCAGGAGCTCACATTAGAAGTACCGGGATGTATAAAGGTAGGTTATAGACACCAGTCCTTACCAGGAGCTCACATTAGAAGTACCGGGATGTATAAAGATAGGTTATAGACACCAGTCCTTACCAGGAGCTCACATTAGAAGTACCGGGATGTATAAAGGTAGGTTATAGACATCGAGTTACGCAATAAATTCGGTATTTTAAAAAACGACAAGACTAAATCCTATGTCAAACCAACGTCTGCGCTCACCTGAGAGATAGAAATCCCGTATTTGTCTACACTTTGAAGGTTGGGCCATGCTTTTCATTTGCTGTTGTTTTCGTAATTTACTTTTAATTTTCTAAATTGCTTTTAAATTTTTTTTGTCGAGCGTTCGTTGTGTTCTATAGATTTAACGCTATATTAATTGTGTATATGCATAAATTGTTTATTCATGTAACTTAAGACTAGTACACATAAAAATAATTGTTAAAACTTACCCGTAGATCGAACATTACAATTTTTGCAGGTTGTTGTACAAATTTTAGGTTGGAACGTTTGTTATAGAAATGTAACAAAATTTTCAGGTTGGAACGTTTGTTGATGAAATGTTACAAAATTTTCAGGTTGGAACGGTTGTTCATGAAATGTTACACGCTGCCGGTGCTGAACACGAACAGTGTCGTACAGATAGAGACAAATATTTAGACGTTATCTGGTCAAATATAAAGGAATCCGAATTCTATGCCTTTGACCTTGCCAATTATACAACTAATTACCATCCTTACGATGTCGAGTCGGTGATGCAGTATGACTTACTGGTAGGTTAATTTATAATTAAATAAAAAAAAAAATTAGAATTAGAAAACTATAAGTTGTAATTGCATTGAAAGAAAATTGGGTTTATTTCATTTTCTTGTAAACTTTTAAAAAGTCAAAAGAATTTCATTGGATTAACGATCATTTAATCTACGCCTATTACCGTAGTTTAAGGTTCATGGTTACACTTCGAATAAAATGGTAGATGTTTGACCTATTTTTCTAGTCTATGTATGACTTAAACTACACATAGAAACACAAAATAAAGGGTAGCAGCGTCTAGATATAAATATCGCCGATCATTTTCCGTTCCATTTTACAAGACTACTTTTGTTGTTTTCTCTATTCATTTTCTTTCCGTTCAAATTGTACCATAAAAAAAGCAAGAATTACCCCTAAATAACCTTCCATAAAACCGATTGTGAGTAGATTTAATAACACCAATAATGAAATTACCTAGCACGTGGAGGCCAAATGACAGGGCATTGTTGATATTTGGCTATATTTAGGTGATCTGAAAAACGCAAAGAAAATGCCCCAGCAAAATGGATCAAGTATACACGTACAAAATACTAAAAGTTTATGCCAAAATTATTTATCTAGACGCTGCTACGCCTTATTAAGCAATTGAATGTGTAGTTTAGGCTCCACATAGACTGAAAAAAGAGGTAAAATATCTGTCATTTTTTCCAGTGTAAAGATGAACTTAAAACCGATAAACAACAATGAAGTTAATACACTTTTCAGTTGCACGGACGCCACGTGCAGTACGATTGACAGGTGTAAATATTAATACGCTGATATAATTAACCGCATTTTTTAAATTTTCATGGAAAAAAATATTATTTTACTAAACTTTTGCGCCGAACAAATCATTATAGTATAACTAATGAGGGGTGGCGAATATCAATTTTAATGTCACGAGTCTCGAATAACGCCAGGATTCAACAAGTGCGCGGAACTTGCACGAGTTGAATCCCAAGCGTTATTCGACACGAGTGACATTAAAATTGATATTCGTCACCCCGAATTAGTTATACTATTTATTATATAGATGATTTAGATAAACGTGACAAAAAGATCATCAAAACAATGAAAAGGTAAGAAATTATTGATTGATGAATTGTGTATTGCGCACTAATCTATGTTACGTATTTTTCGCGGGAAAGTTCACGAGGGTTAGATAAATTCGCACGCGAGTTAGATAAATCCTGTAATTAACTCCGTGAAAATGTAGATATTTATTTAACTCGGAAATCACGATATTTCATCTATATCTATATAATAAATACATTTATTTATAGGTATTAACAAATCAAATCAAATTTATTAGCACAAGTTACGCCCAATGAAGGGCCAAAGACTACAAACAATAAATTGACAAAAATACAACAAAATTAACAGTAATAATTTTTTTGGTTTATTTAGAAGCCATAAACTAAATTCTTAATGGTGCACATTTTACATAATCCGCTGGATTATTCAATGTTTACCATGAAAAATTTAGTGTATTGTTCAATAAACCAAACAATTATTACAGTTTATTCTTAAATGATATAATGTTTTGCTTAATATGGATTACACGTAAAACTGTGAGGTCATTGATCATAAAAGACTCAATTCAATGAAGGGTTGTATGAGTACTAAGTCAGCATCAATTAACAACAACGCTACTGTCCACTATGGAACGCCATAGCTGTCTTATGATGATGTGTTTCATTATGTGATGATACTTCTTCATTATGTGATGATACTTTGTC
Source organism: Arcuatula senhousia (assembly GCA_963971305.1). Lineage (NCBI taxonomy): Eukaryota > Metazoa > Mollusca > Bivalvia > Mytilida > Mytilidae > Arcuatula > Arcuatula senhousia. The sequence continues at coordinate 28,432,765 of OZ020310.1, read as the reverse complement.
ATTATGTGATGGTACTTTGACATTATGTGATGGTACTTTGTGAAGAAGTATCATCACATAATGACAAAGTATCATCACATAATGAAGAAGTACCATCACATAATGACAAAGTATCACCACATAATGAAGAAGTATCATCACATAATGACAAAGTACCATCACATAATGAAACTCATCATCATAAGGCAGCTATGGCGTTCCATAGTCCACCTAACATGACAAATATCATTTTGTTTAAACATTATAATGATGTTTAACAACTGATTTAATGGTTGGTTGTATCAGTAATGGCACTACATACACAGGCAGCTACGAAACAGTCGATCATTTCTACATTCGCCTTTCTGTTAATGCTGAAGATGAAAAACAATTCATCTCTGTATTGGATTCCTTAATTGTATAAAAAATCATACAGCACATATTGCTCTGTCTTCAAATCATCGAAATATACCACTAAACCTCTTTCAGTTTTGTCTACTTCAATATTGACGGAAATAAAATATTGGTCCATCTACATACATACATACATACATACATACATACATACATATCCTCTCCTGGCCCTTATAGACTCGTGATCTTGCGCCATCCATGTCTTTCATTTGCCACGACTTCATCCCTTTCCCTTTCTTTCCATCTTTTCTATTCTTCGCCAGGTGTTTCTAGGCCTACCAGATTTTCTTTTTCCCTCGGGCGTTCAAGTTAGTGCTATTTTGATGTAGCTTTTGTTATCTCTGCCCATATCATAGCCAATCCATCTCTATCTACGCACTTTGATAGTTTAGACAATGGTGTGGTCTCATTGCGGTTTTAGAGGTCAGTGCTGGATATTTTCTGAGGCCAATTGATCTTTGGAATTCTGCACAGGTACTTACGATGATATGTGTCTAGCCTCTTCTCATCCTTCTTGGTAATTCTCCAAAGCTCTGCACATAAGAGAAGTGTGGATATCACATACGATTTGATGAGACGAAGTTTGGTTCTAGAGCTACATGTACATATCGGTGATTTCCATTTAACTTAGTTGGAAGAAAGCAGATCTTGCAAGATAAAGTCTTTTTGTTATGTCTGCCTCGGTATCACCACGTGCCCCAAGGTATAAAAGGACAGTGTCTTCAACCTCGATGAAGTCTTCCAGAATTCCGACCAGTACCTCCCCGTGGTGGAAGACGGGCCCTGCTCCAGCGATAACAAAGGATACTCTGGAGCAGCTAACACTGGCGGTGGTGTGTCATGGGCTGGACGACCCATGGCACATAGCGAGTCTAATAGTCGACGCAGAGGGGCTTTCCCCTAGTCGCGACTATAAATACCCATCATCATCATCATCACCTCGATGTTGTGCATCTTTACATATTGGTTGCATTTGCTGTTTTTTTCGCATTGTCATGGTTTTTTGGCATTGATGTTCAGGCCGGTGTGTTGGATACTTCATATAGTCTAGTTGTAAGTCCGTCAATCGGATTGATAGCAGTGATCAGCATTATCAAGGTCTTCTAGTCTGCTCGTGAACTTCCACCTGATGCCTCGGCTTTTGTTGTTTGTTTTTCTCAATATCCAGTCGATGATAATAATAAAGAGAAAGCCATTCTTGGATTTGTTCTAAGATGTTTTAAGGGGTCCATCTTCCAGGGGTGGAGCTTGTCCGAGATGGGTGGAAAGTAAAACAGGGTTGATCCACCTAGAAACAAAGACTGGTCCATAGTAGTACATAGTTCATAGAAACAAAACTAGTCCATGAAAAAAGACAATTGAGTATGTGTAGTTTGGTATGTTCCCTGTCATAGCTTAGATTAAAAGTGCCCATTATGTATCATCCTTTCTGTCATAGCCTAGAGTCAGGGGTTCACCTGCCAAGGGTTGTCCTTGCCCACGAGGGTTGAAAAAGTGACCCCTCTAAAAACAGACTCATCAATGAAAAACAATACCACCGAGATTGTGTAGTTTGGTCCTTTCGCTGTCGTAGCTGAAAGTAAGGGGTCCATTTGCCATAGGTCTACCTTGTTCGAGAATGGTACAAAAAGAAAGATATAATGTGCCAGTAGAGTTTGGTCCACCTAAAAACAAACACTGGTTCAAAAACTAAAATATAAGATCACTTAAATTGTGATGTTTCCCTGTCGTAGCCTAGAGTTAGGTACAAATCAGCCAGAGGTCTGTCTACCTTGTCAAAGAGGTGGCCAAAAGAAAGACGCTAAGTGCCAGTTTAGTAAAGTTTGCTCCCTTAAAACAAAAATTGGTCTATGGCATCCTTGTCAAGAGGGACTCAACAGTTGGGAGTTATGTGCTGGTATATTAAAATTTGGTCCAATGCGATTGTCGAGTTTGGGATTTCCCCCGTCGTACCCTAGAGTAATTGGTCCAACTACTAGGAGTCTACCTTGGCCGAAAGAGATAGAAAGTCCAGGAAAAGGGGGTCTTCTTGACCAAGTGGTCAAGAGTGTCCGAGAGGGGTCCAAAAAGGAAGGTGTTATGTGCCAGTATAGTAAAGTTGGGCCCTTATTGAAACAAGGATGTGTACATGTAAAGTAAAAGCACTGTGATTGTGTATACGGTTGGGTTCTTTCCCTGTCGTAGCCTAGAGTAAGGAGTCCAACCGCCATTGTCTACCTTTCCGAGAGGGGTCCAAAAGTAAGGCATTATGTACCAGTAAAGTAAAGTTTTATCGCCTAGAAACAAAGACTAGTCCATGAAAAAATAAAAGACAACCGATATTGTTGAGTTTTGTCCTTTCCCTTTCCCTTTCAAAGCCTTGAATAAGGGGAACCACCTGCCAGGGATCTTTATTGCGCGAAAAAGGTTTTAAGATAAGCATTATGTGTGAATATAGTGAAGTTTGATCCCCATAGAAACAAAGACTGGTCAATGAAAAAAAAACAGTGATTGTGTACTTGGGTCTTTTCCCTGTCGTAGCGTAGTGTAAGGGGCTCAAATTGCTAGGGGTCAACTATGTCTGAGAGTGGTCCAAAAGTATAGGGTTATCTGCTATTATAGTAAAGTTTCATAACCTAGAAACAAAAGACGCCCATGAAAAAATAATAAACTAATGCGATTGAGTGCTTTTTCCTGTAGAAGCTAAGGGTAAAAGAGTCAACCTGTTAGAGGTCTATCTTGTCAGAGAGGGGTCCAAAAGGAAGGCGTTATGTGCCAGTATGGTAAAGTTGGAAACAACGATTTGTCCAAGGCATGCAAAATAAAAGCACTGTGATTGTGTAGTTGGGTCCTTTCCCTGTCGTAGCCTAGAGTAAGGGGTCCAACTGCCAGGGGTCTACCTGGGGCTAGATAGGTCCAAAAGTAAGGCTTATGCACCAGTAAAGTAAATTTTTATCTCTGTAGAAGCCTAGGGTAAAAGGGTCAACCTGACAGGGGTCTATCTTGTCCGAAAAGTAAGGCGTTATGTTCTAGTATTGTAAAGTTTGTTCCCCCTTTAAACAAAGACTGGTCTTTGAGATTGCGTAGTTAGGTCCTCGCCATGTCATAGCCTAGATTAAGGGGGTCCATCTCAAAGGTCTATCTGAATTATAGCACTTAGAATTACTTTACAAAAATAATTTTGAGATAAGCGCAGGCTGAGATTTTAAGGTTAGTCACTGATAATAGTTTAACTTGTCTGCAAACATCCCCTAAATTTCGGGGATAGTCGCCCCCACAAACGGCTATTTTGCTTCTCAATTGTCTTATTATTCGAATGTCCCATTGGTATTCTCTGCTCTTTTATAAAACCATATTTTTTTTTAAATTAGTACACATTGAGTAATCGTTTATTTAAGCGAATTACTGTGGTTTCATTATCATTCGTTGGGTATCAATGGGTATTTGAGGTTTTCGTGTCTGGTCTTTCTTCACCTGAGAAATTTGTGATATTGATAAATCTTCTTTCAGTAAACAATTTTGTGACACTCTTATTACATATGTTCCCATGAACTTGCAGATTATAGGAGGTCCGCTTCATGTTTAGCTTGGCATTTCGAATTAACACCCAAGGAATACTCCATACAAAGCTCTGTGATAAACGAGATGATTAAACTTTCCCATCATCATTTTGTCTGGCAATATTCTATCCGCTCCAGGGTTTTCAGCCTGCGTGAACTTGCCCCATCTCTTTTTTAAAGTCATATATATATCTTTTTTACTGTAGTCGTTTTCAAAGAATGGACGCCCATCCATGCGCCTTAAAGACTGGCGGCTTGAATTTCTCCCGGATTCTGTCGATGGATTGACATTTTATGACGTCATGGGTGTGACAACGTTATACCATTGTAATGGTGAGTTAATATTAATAATGCATACACAATGTTACATATTTTGCCCATTTACAGTATAACATCAAACATGGGCAAGTATCCAAAAATTATTTTTTATATAAATAAAATATTTTTGATTCAAGATCAATTAGAATATAAAATGGGATAAAACATCAGATGATTGTTAACAAATTCAAAACTTCTGTTATTTTTCAAAGGATGAAACGTTTTATAATTTCATTTTTATTAAAAAAAACTCCTATCAAACTATTTTATTGAGATAAAACATGTATTTGAAATTAAATGATATGAAATAACTAAAATATTTTTTTCGGTCTATTCGAAAGTTTTGTTTGTGTGTGCCGCATTTTTCAATGTTATTTCTTTATAGTCAGAAAAAAGTAGTGTGGTTATCATTGTGGGAGTACATCATGAATGTCAAAAAGATGTGAATGTTGTAACTCAAGAACTGGCGTCAATCAAATCTGTATCCTTTGCTAGTGGAGATTCATAATTCTAAATCAAATTCATCTTGTAAGGCACGGACAATTTTCATACGGTGGGGGGGGCCTGGGATTTTGTAACCTGATATTATTATTTTTTCTGTCCAAATCAAAGTTACATTTTTTTCTACCCAAAGCAAAATCATAATTTTTTTTCAGACATATTCAGAAAATTTATATATTTTTTTACATTTGTTTTTCTATTTGTGAGTTTACAGGTCTTTTATCAATTGTGTGAATTAGGCCAGTTCCTGGACTAATTTATTCTCATTTTGAGTAACATTCATATATTTTAAAGACAAATGGGATATGTGATCATATCTGGAATAAGTCAAACAGACAAACTCTCGGTGGGAGATGAAATGTACATTGGACTATAGTATTTTGAGTTTGAATACTAGTACATGCATATTCAAAACATATATATATTTATAGGAGAAATAGGATATAGGGAGACATGGCGAATATGTCAGCCAACCTTTATGAAAGCACAAAGTAAAAAAATGAAAATAATTAAAAACCAGAATCCCCCAAAATAAACATTCAGTATGGACAATAGACAAAGTCAAATAGCTGAATATCCCAAATCCAAAATTTGTTTCTTTTATAGATATACTTTTTTCAATATGTGAAATCTTTTTCTAAAAGTTCATAAGACTAGAAGTGAAAGCAATATATTCATTTGTAATTGTCCTGGTAACATAGGGGACTTACCGGTATCACATGGTTATCTTATATGTTCACATTTTGGCTTCAAAGTTTTCAAAAGTTAATTTCCCTGAAACAGCAAGTCAGGGGTTGAAATAAGACAAAGAAAAGTACAAGTTGAAGCCAATAAGGGATCATAGAAAAACAAGCTTTTGATTTGGTAAGGGATCCTGCGAAATAAATAGCATACTAAACAGACATGGGAAAAAGCTCTTGGGTAAATGATGCAAAATCATCCATTCTTGTGATTTCCTGAAAGCTAATCATGATGTTTAGATTTCATAATTGATTTAAAAAAAAACATCATATGAACTACAAAACAACACAAGAATGCAGTGTGTAATATAAGAAATCTGTAAAGATTGACCAATGCCGTTTTATAGACATTTCTGGATCTACCAGTGGGATGGGGAGGTTTTTCAAAAATATATATTTAATTTTATTTGCCAAGCGGGACAACAGTGTCTAAGATGTACACACTTCAAATGTTCATTCTTCATACCAGGGTGTCTGATGGCGGCTGAAGCTCATGGAAACTGACAGACATCACAAAATGATATAGAGGCTATATTCTGAAAGCAACGGGGAAAAAACTTAGACCTGTAGACGATATGTAGATCAGAAAACGTATTCAACCATAGATACATTCCAAATATTGAAAGCCTTAGGTCAATAGTTTCCGAATAATCAGTTATGGAAATAATTTGATCCCTTGGGTAAACAAACTGACGGACCAGTCTAAAACATTACACCATTCTCAACTTCTTTTATGGGTATAATGCAACAATAGTGTGTAGGTAAATTACATTGCAAGGTCTAAGAAATGCAATCTAACTTTTAATTATCCTGATTGGGAGTCATAAAGGAGAGGTTTATACCATAACAGAACAAAACTATCAATGTATGCATGTACTAAACATATATTGAAAGTGATACTATTCCGTAGCACATTATAATTTCAAAATTTGAAACTTTAGCAAAAGGCAATGATGAATAAGGTGATGTATGCTGAGCGAAGCGAGGCAGAAAAAAATCAGGCTTTTATCATTTGAGTTCAAAGGATGTATATATATTTTTTTTTGGAAATTTATGAATATGTAAATTTTTATTCGTCTCCATTTGGAGCATTTTTATTTTTTTCTGTAAAAATTGGAATTAATATTTTTTTTGTTGAAAAAATCCAAAATCCCAGCCCCCCCCCCCCCCCCACCAAAAGAAAATGGTTCGTGCCTAACAGCATAAAAACTTTAGATTTTCCAACTCTATATCCTTTTCTTCCACATGCACACGATTTACACAGCTTTTTTTAAACGTTCTTATAATGGGTGATGGTCCCTAGAAAATGAAGAAAAGAGAACAATGAAACTTGTTAAATTATAAAAAATTAATGTGAAAGATGCCTAAATAGTTAAAAGAATGGATGATAATAGAGATATTTTTTTAAAGAATTAAGGACGCCCTCATCCACACCCTCGGATATGCAAATAGATATGAATAGTGTTTAGTACTAAAACTTTTTTTTAAAGAAAAAACATTTTATAGATTCTTGTCCAGATATGAATTGTCAGAATGCTGGTTTCGTAGACTGGAAATGTAAATGTTACTGTCCAAAAGATCTTGGAGGAAAGACTTGCACTGAGACAATATCAGTAGGAGGTAATAAATATTTCATATCAAATAATGGATAATTGAATAAGATGTTACATGATTTTTCATTTATCGGTTTATAATGTGTCTTTACCTTCAAACTTCAAAACACAATAGGATATACGATGTTTCACTGTGCCCAACTTGGTAAAAACTGTATATCAAAAATACTGAGATCAAAGATTTTTGCCTAAGCCTTCTTTACCTGTGTTATTTAATGGTCCTTTAATATACCAAATAATGGTTTGTGACAAAAATGTGAAACTGGTATATTATTACTCTTTAGACTGCGGTGGAACTATCAGAGTTGGAAAGGACAAAGAAGCATTTATACAAACCCCTAATTACCCAGCTAACTATTCCACAGGACTGAAATGTACCTGGCTCATAGAGGTAAAATGGCTCTAACTAACTATAATACCTCAGGACTTAAATGTACATTTAGTAGAGGTAAAATTGTCCTAGTTAACTATACCTCAGGACTAAAATGTACATTCAGTAGAGGTAAAATTGCCTAGTTAACTATACCTCAGGACTAAAGTGTACATTTAGTAGAGGTAAAATTGCCCTAGTTAACTATACCTCAGGACTATAATGTACTTGGCTTAAAGAAGTAAAATTGCTTTAGCTTACTTTTCCTTCCTGGCTAATAAGGTAAAATTCCTGTAGCTAACTTTACCTTAGGGCCCAAATGTACCTGGCTTATAGAGGTAAAAGTGCTCAAGCTAACTATACCTCAAGACTAAAATGTACCTGGCTATTATAATAGAGCTAAAGCTTTTCCTTAGGGTTCAAATGGGCGTGGCTAATAGAGTTAAAAGGATTCTAGCTAGCTATACATCAAAGTATACCTAGCTGAAAGAGGTCAACTGGCTCTCGCTAACTAAACCTCAGAACTGAAATTTCGCTGGCTAAAAAATTTTAATATTATCATAGCTAAAAATATATCAGGACTAAATTAAATTTAATGTAGTTTTGGAGGTTAATTGACCACAGCTAACTATACTTGAGACTAAAACTAACCTAGATAATTGGGATAAAATGACTCTAGCTAACTACACCTAAGTCTGAAACGAAACTGACAAAATTTAATAGAGGTCAAATGGCTCTAAAACTATACCCCAGCTCGTGACGTTCGTGGCAAATAGATGTGAAATGTCTCTAGCTAACAATACCTCGGACTGAAACGTGCCTGGCTTATAAAGGTAAATTTGCTCTAGCTTACTATGCCTAAGGCTGAAAACGTACCCGACAAATAGAAGTAAAATGACCCTAGCTTACTTTACCTCAGACTGAAATGTTCCTAGCTAATTAAAATAAAATGAATCTAGCTAACTATACCTCGGACTGAAATGTTCCTAGCTAATTAAAATAGAATGAATCAAGCTAACTATACATCGGACTGAAGCCTGGCTAATAAAGGTTAAATAACTCTACTTAACTAAACCACGGACTGAAGCCTGGCTAATAAAGGTTAAATAAATCTACCTAACTAAACCTCAGAACTGAAATGTCGCTGGCTCATATTAAATATTATCATAGCTAAGAATATATCAGGACTAAATTAAATTTAATCTAGTTTATAGAGGTTAGTTGACCACAGCTAATTATACTTCAGACTAAAACGTACCTAGGTAATTGGGATGAAATGGCTCTAGCTAACTGCACCTAAGTCTGAAACGAAACTGACAAATAGAGGTCAAATGGCTCTAAAACTATACCTCAGCTCGAGACGTTCGTGGCAAATAGATGTGAAATGTCTCTAGCTAACTATACCTCGGACTGAAACGTGCCTGGCTTATGAAGGTAAATTTGCTCTAGCTTACTATGCCTAAGTCTGAAAACGTACCTGACAAATAGAAGTAAAATGACCCTACTTCACACAGAAAAGTACCTAGCTAATAAATGTGAAATGGTTCTAGCTAATTATACCTAAGGACTAAAATTAGCCTGGCTTATAATGGTAAACTATTTCTAGCTTACTAACATCAGACTGACATCTACCAGTTAAATATATAAACCTTAAGGTAAAATATTACTCTATTTTATTCACAAGGTTGGGCGGAGCTTAATTTTCTCGGTCTTTTAGGTAGGATTTAAATGAATAACCCCGAAATAATTGACCCATGACCAGCCTGGTCAATAAAATAGAGTAATACCTTTAGCTACACTGAAGCTGAAACGAACCCTGCTAAGTATAAACCAGGACTGACATTTTCCAAGCAAATAGAGGTAATATAACTCTGATTAACGTTCTTAACCATCGGCTTTTAGTATTGGTGGAAAATTGATTTGAGGGGGGCCGCTGGGTTTATTTCGTTCTCCGTTATTGGCAATTTTTATTTTCCGTGAATTGTAATTTGTTGAAATATTTTTTCCGTGCATTGCATGTGAACCGTTCTCAGCAAAGTATTTTGTCCGTGATTCGTTTTAGGCATGCTTTACAGTAATACACAGTCAAACTTTTATCCGTGACCAAAGATTTAGCTATATTTCCGTGTTTCGCTATTTGCATTTTTTATTCTTCGTGATTCGTGATCAGGACCCCCCATCAGACCCCCTGATTTCAGTCACAACGTGCTAAAACTTAGAACTTAATCGTAACTGGCTAGCTATAAAGGTAAGGTTACAAAAATATATACTAGTATTTTCAATTCTAAATCATATTTGTCGCTTGTTGTAAGTAATAGTGTAATCTGTGTAACATTAACATTTAAAGGGTATTCCAGACAACATTCTACGTGGGACAATAGTAGATATGGATATAAGTAACAACAACTTAGCCTGCTATCACTGGATTGAAATAAGATACAACCTGTTGGGACAGTCTGGGCCCAGGTATGATATGAGCAACATTTTAGTACTAATTAATGTTTTCTTAACAAAATTGACAACTTTATTCTACTTTTAATTATTCCTTATCATTTATCGTAACTTATGTTAATGCAAAATTATTTTTTTAAACCTAAGAACGGAAGTTCTCAGCGAATAATTTTGAATTGCTTCTGATTCTCGTTTCGCCTATTTTTAGAAGAGGCTCACCAAAGAATCACAAAGCAAAAAACAAGTTCGCAAAACACGTTTTAGCCAATAACTTGAAAACCATAACAGATAGTATAGTAAACATGTATACTTAAATGAATCAGTATATAAAGGGCTACAATTTGAGTCCTAGGTCAAAGGTCATGGTTCAAACCCTAGAAACAAGGTAACTTTAATGAAAAGTCCATAGCAACCATGTATATTCTAAACCAAGACTACTTTCTGAGTTTAGAGTAAAGTGTTTTTTTCAACCGGAAGTAACCCTTAGTCCATATCAACCAACATAAAAGTCTTTAGCAACCATACCTTTTCTGAATTCATGCTCATTGATCTTTATACCATTTTTCGCAACTAAAAGTTTAATACTAATGTCAAAAAAGACTCAAATAGCCTAACTGAACTTAACGGTTATCGTTAAACTAACAAGAACATGGGAAAGACCTCACATTTGTTCTCTGAACAAATGACTTTTTAATTTTTATTATCATTTTAATTTTTGCATTTATTTTCTGTACCGTATCAAAAAATAACATGTGTATATGTCAGTAAAAACATACTGGCAATTATTCCTAATAAAAAAATCTATAAACTAATGCAAATTTTTTTCAAGGCGCTGTGGAAAGACGCATTATGAAGTCTGGGATGCATCCAAGGATGAGTTCAAAAACAAAATGATTGTACAGTTTGACAGTTTTACTGGAAGTGATAAACCGTCATCTAAAGGCTTCAAAATGAAGTTTGAATCTATTGGAACAGGTTAATTTTGAAACATTAGTTTATTAAACATATTTATTTATCATGGATTGGGAAACAAGCTAAATGCTTCTATAAATCCGTCTCCAGCTAGCAGTTTGAAGCATTATTCTTATTTATCAAAGTAAAATACTTTTCATCACTTTTTTATCAAATTCTCCGGTTTAATTAACTCCATACGATCTGAGCAATTACATGAAATATATCGGACATTCGTTGGATATTTTGAATTAATGCAATGTAATACTATTATGGTTTCTGATGGTATATTGATCTATGTTGGCATATGTGTTCTGGGGCAAAATTTAAGAAATTTAGATGTGTTTAAATGTAAAATTACATTTTTTGTTAACGTTTCATTTTTTTTCTGTTTTTTTTAGAATTTATTGTTAAAAAAATCTTTACAGAAGAACAAAAAATATAGCATTTGACCACAAAATTAAGTTGGCACGATTCTTTTTTAGGTTGCATTAATAATCCATGCGTGTTTGGGAAATGTTACAGTCCACTGAACACAGATAAGTACACATGTACTTGTGATAATGGTTTTACTGGAACTAAATGTGATACACCCTCAGGTAACAATCATTAAAGCATGGTCCTAAACATTTTGATATCAAAGATTTTATAATTTGTGATGCAAATGATAAATAGTTGTCCAATTAATCAGATGACAAAAATATAAAGATCGGTCCGCGAGCGCGTTTCCGACATATATGATATCAAAAAAATTGTCGGGAAATCAGCCTCCTTCAGATTTTACCTAACTTTAAACATTGTGACGTTTTTGGCCTTAAAAACCATGAAGTTGTGTCATGAATCTTATGAAATTTTTATACAGTTGGTTTTTAAGGTTTATATAACCAGAAAATGTCATAAAAAGTGAGGGTCAATGTGCAAAATATTTCTTCAGTATTCAAAGATATAGTCTACAGGAGTTCCGAAATCAGACTGCAATTCTTATAGCAAGTAAAGTCTAACAATCCACGACCTTGGGTTGCATGACCCCGGTGAACTCTGGTAAACTTGAGAATAATCTCTCTGTTGAAATTTGCAACAATGGAACTTGATCTCTTTGATCAGTTAAAGTAACAGCTATACAAACAAGATTATCTTGTTTTAGGAAAGAGAAATTTACCTGTATGAAAATTTTACCTGTTTGAAAAATTTACCTGTAGAAATTGAATAGTACGAACTGAACTAATGAAATGCTATACAGACTACCTGTAGTAGGTTACATGTTTTTTTTAGGAAATACTTGTTATTAAAAACTATTTTCTATATCAGAGTACTTTTAGCATATTAAAAATATTTTTTTATGAAATGCTTTAATAATCAATTTTTTTTATGGTTTTTACAACTCTATTCATCATAGTTTGTCCTCAGATATATCTGAAATATCTGATATTACTGATTATTCAGATTTCTTATACATTTTTAGTCATAAACGAGGTCATTCTTATCGAAAGTATACTGTTGAATGACTTTAGATTACATTGACTGTTTAAGTGTCTATCTGTATATATAGTTTTTGGGCTCGTTTAGAAGGGGTACCAATATCCCCCCCCCCCAAATCTTTTATCAAATATTCCATTTCCGATAAAAAGGGTTTGCCAATATCCCATATCAGCATTGAAATTTCCCATTACGGGAAATAAAATATGAGCAGAAGCGGTTTCCATATTTGCTTCATGTTATACATGTATTTTCAATTCTATGTGAATCAAATGGTATGGTCTTTGATGGTGCAAAATGTAAATGATGCATAAGTAAAAAGATTTTACATTATATTAAACAGATTTTGATTTGAAAAGTAAAAAACTATCAAGTTGATGGTCATATTACCATCTTTGATGTAGGAGTTTTCTTCCTTCAGAGCAGGAGTTTTCTTCCTACAGTGTAGGAGTTTTTTTCCTTAGTGTAGGAGTTTTTTTCCTTCAAGCAAAAAAAATCATACCCATAACAAGTTAATCTCCTCTGTATAGATGTCAATTTAACTGATCACGGTAATCATCTTCCATTGTTGCAAATTTCAATAGAGGGATTAAGTTGTAGTTTACCTAATTTCATTAAGGAGTACCAATATAAACACGGGGATTATAATTCTTTATTAGCAGTAAAAATGAAGAGATACCATCCTAAACATCATTTTGATAACATAAAACAAACTACATTGCCATTGTATGAAACACATGGATAATGTCTGATTGTGTCTGACGTATTCAGTCATTTTCAAATTAAAGTTTCAACTCAAATTCAAAACCAAAATGTAAGGGTTATGTTCTTAAACTTGTTTTCTAAATCTTAGTTAAATTCCTTTATTCAATCTCTTGTGTAAGATTTTGTGTAAGTATATGAAACTAAAGTGTATTTCATGGTACATAGTTTATTTTCTATCATTGCAGTTGATGCTAGTATTGGGTGTACAGCTGAAGTTGGAGAATACTGTATGTTTTCACAAAACACAGATGATGATTTCGATTGGGAATATCAAACTGTAAGCTTACAAGTATACTCTATCCAAAATTTCCTAAGAAATCTTAGCAATCATTAAATGTAACCAAAAAAATCTGTCACAAAAAAATAGAAAATTAGTATTGTAATAATAAGTGTTCATATAGATTTCCTTGTTGCTTAACTGTTAACTGGATCAATTATTTTTCCTGTGGATATAAATACACTCACCTTATGTAGGAGAAAGGAGTTTGGGGAGAGAGTGGTAGTGGTCCTAACAATGCTTATGAAGGCTGGGTGTATTTCTATGTTGGTGATGTTTATCAGAAGAAGGAAGGAAGCAAAGCTGTCATGTCCACAACGTTATCATTTCCAGGTCAGAAATACTCAAAGCCAAAAGGTTCGAACGGGGAAGCCAAATCCAACTAAAGTCTCAGGAATATTTTTCAGATGCATAGCAAAAGTGTTCTTTTTTATTAAAATGTTTTAGTTAGCAAGAATATGAATAAGACGATCTAAATAACTTATATCTTGAATAAGTTGCTCTATGTTGACGATTTGCAGAACGATTGTTACTCACAATTCAGCAAGCTTTTCTTTTTCCCCGCATGACAGGACAAATACTTTTCTGACGGGCGCATTTCATTTGAGCGAATTTGAAAATGACCCTTGTTTTCATTTGAGCGAATTTTTCTATTTCAATTGAGCGAATATTTTTCCAGGTAAATAACTATAAAATTTGTACAAAAAAGAGAGAGAGAAGAGGACATAAACTTACTTAAATAACATTTAAGATATTTTATTTTTATATTAAATCAGATGTAGTGGTTGTGGAACAAACATTCGATTACAGTTTCAGTACCCTGATTTCATTTTTTTTATTTCTATCTATTAGAAAGATTGAATTTTCGATAGACACTTATCAGAAATACACTGTTGACTGCTAGTGACCAAATTACTAGATTCGAATTTATTAAGCTGTTTGGGTACAAATTTGTTGCTTGCGTTGACTTGTAAAATGATAAAGTCAGTCTAGACGTTAACACATAGTGCTCACATTTTAAAGTTGGTATCTGACAGAATTTTTTTTTAGCATGTAAAAAATTATTTTAATAAACATATTGTTTACATATTTGTTCTATCTACAAATATTTCCTTAATAGTTCTAAGGAAAATGTTCTAAAAAATACCAGTAAAAGCAAAATTTACCTGTAATTTACCTGTAGAAAAATTCGCTCAAATGAAACTTTTTTTTCGCTCAATTGAAATATCAATTCGCTCAAATGAAATGCACAGTTTTCTGACAAAGAAGCAAAAAGGCACCGATAGGGCATTCGTATGTCAAATCAGAATTGGCAACGACAAAACCAGTAAACACGAACAGCAAGAAAAAAAACACACAAAATTAAACCATTACAGTGTGCACAAAACATGTCATTTTGCAAAGAAAATAAAATGTATGTTATCTATGTGTTACTATTTTGACATTTTTCTTGATTCGTTAAATGACATGCGCTTATCATTGTTTTTTAATGTTAGTATGAACTTATTTTAAAGCTGTGGATAGATGCCTAACATTTAGATACTTTATGAATGGATACGACAAGGGTACTCTCAACGTCTATAGTGAAAACAGTCAGGGAGACAAGGAACTAGTCTTTGCAGATTGTAGTGACCACGGAAGGAATTGGATTGAGGCTAAAGTGAATGTTCCTGCCACTGAAGGATTGAAAGTTAGTATTTGATCAGGTATAATATGGACAATACTATTGAAATGGGTGACCAATTTCATATGTTCAAGGGAAAATGAAAATGATATACAGGGTAACTGGTACATTGTTGATCGCCATGGTCCTGACATTGGACATGTATTTCAAAGGAAACGAATCAACGAACTTTAAAAGTGCAGCGAAGAGACAGACTAATCAAAGCAAAATCTCCGTAAAGATAGAATAAAAAATTGAATGGAGGAAATAGAACCCCTAGCTGATAGATTAGTTTCTTTGTATTATGATTGGTCATCCTTTTTGATAACTTTGTTGAAAGAAACAGAGGTACCGATGGGGCATCCGAATGTCAAAAGTCCAAAATGGCAGAGACAAAACAAGTAAACACCAATAAAAACGGGACAAAACCAGACACCATGTAAAACATGGAAACACAAAGTAACTGAAAATCAATCAACAACGCGAACTCCAGTCGAAACAAGAGTGACCTCAGGGGCTCCGGAACAGTAAGCAGTTCCTGCTTGCTATAGCACACCCGTCGCGTTGCCAACAGTCAATTCAGCGTGTCAAATCAGGTAAAGGAAGACAAAACAAAACTCTATGACAAACCAACATCTGCACTCATCTGAGAGATCGAAATCCCATATTTGTCTAAAAGTGCAAGATGTCTTCATTACAATTTCTTGAGTGAAGACAGCAACGGAGGAGCAACATTACCCTGTGTGAGCAATTTTTGTGTCAGACGTGACGCCCTGCTCAGGAAATCGATGTAAGTCCCGCACGCTCTGGAGTAACGATTCAATTGAGATACGTAAACTCCATAAGCTGGAGCGGACGGAATGTTGCTACACAAGAAGGAGTTAACAATTGGAAAGTTGAGGTCATCACGTTTGTCATAGAACCTTGTTGAAAGTCTTCCTTGAGAGTAAATTTCGAGATGTAGATCTAAATATGAAGCAGACTTCCTAGAATCCGTTGTGTCCTTTATCTCAAGCTCCTGGGAATTCGAGAGTTGTTTAGTGATAGGACATCATTAATATAACGGAACGTGAGGTTGAAAGAGAGAGCTAGTCTACGATCTTTTTTGTCTAGAAGAGATTGTAAGAAACAAAAATAAAGAAACAAATCAGCAAGCAAAGGTGCACAATTATTGCAAATTGGAATCCCTATTGTTTGCTATAAAACACGTCCACCAAACTGAACAAATATGTTGTCAATGAGAAAGATTAGCATGTCGATTATTTATTTGGTCTTCTATAAATTTGTTGTTTTTCTTAGACTCATTGATGACAAAAGTAAGTCTTTGTGTAATCGACTACTAGATATTTTTACCTGCGTTTTCAATTCTTTTTTAAAAAAGCTGCGTTTAATCAGTTGTGCCAATCGCGATTTCAGTTGTTCAAGCTTTTATTTATCAAGATATATGTAAGTTTTAGAATTTGATTTCGTTCCCTATTTATAGCTAAGATGAGTCTGGTAAATTTTTAAGACAAAATGAGATTTTTTTTTGCATCAGCTTTGGTACGTAAAGTTCTTAACAACTTGGTGTATTGTATTGTTTTAAACTTTAAGATGATCTTTGAAGCCAGGGTGGGATCATTCATATATACGTTAGATGATGAAGAACTATACTACACTGACGTAGCTTTAGATGACATCTGGTTAACCCCTGGATTTTGTGGTACGATAGTCTTTTATAAACTTTTTATCTTCGGTTTTATGTTGAAAAACTAGCGCATTTTTAGACTATTCTCGAAAATGGTGTCAGGAATAGATAAGAGATTCGATACTTTAAAATATTACACCTTATCATGCAGGATTGACTCATGGACCTTTAGCTCTTAGTAAAATCCTGAAACCATAATATCACCAAGCTTATCAGTTTACTTCGGTTTGCCAAAATTGGATATTTCATTCTCCAACAACTCGAGCTCCAACGAGTTCGATATTTGTATCCTAAATATCTACATGTGTTTTCAAAATAACCTTTGTATATCTATCAATACTTCACCGTGGTATTTTACAGCGCTCACTTGAATTGCTAAGGCTATCCTGAACAAAGGCATAGAACCTTTCGCAATTTATGATTAAAAAATAATGAAATTCACACTATATGAAGAATATAGAGTAAAACCCCTGAACAATGTTAAGATTTCAAAAAAAACTAGCCATAGAGTATTCTTTTTGAAAGAAAACTCCTGAAAAAAATGTGGTGTCAAAAAGAGGACAGACTAATTATTATAGAATGTAAACACTAGTACCTGTCGCGACGTCACCTGGATCAGGTATATTGTACTTGACCATTCAATCACTCAGAAAATACCTGGTTATCGTGTTATCGTAAAATTGGTTTCTGTCATAAAATTCTATTGATTAGTTATAATATTGATTAGCAATATATTTTATTGTACACCGAAAATGTTTATTTTCATTTTTATTTTTATAATAACCTTATAACACTGTTTTACTAAAAAAAAACGTTAATTGAACACCAAACAATACAAAAACTCATCTTAGAAGGGTTGACATCATTTCAGTCAACGTGATGTCAATTTGATTGCCGAATTTGAGTACATAGAGCATTACTGAAATGTCTTTAATAAAAGGCATGTGAATAACGGTTTGCACAAAGTACATATGCTTGATGCAAAGAATTAATAACGATTATTTTATATAAAGCTGCAAAAATTTGACTTTTTGTGCGCGTAAAGGTCAGTAACACCTGTTTATTCCAAACATTTATCCGTCCCGTAGGGGTTCGGTGAAGACAGTTCTCACTGGATACTGTTGTATTTTTTCTTCGCCGGTTAGAAATTGATTTCAGCTACTTGAAACATATATTTGTAGATTTTACAGACTACTCCAACCCATTAGATAATATGAATGGCTCGTCCCAACAATGCAATGGTAAGAACATTCATACAAATACCAATTATTCTGTACTTTCAATGTCTTGATTAAGACAGCTGGTTTTGTTTGTCCTATGGAAGGCCGAGTTTTCGTCACAAAAAGCAGGAGCTGTACGCCTACTCTACGGTCACTCTACTTATGTTGTAAGTTATCATTGCTTTTTATAGTTTAATAGTTCATGTTTTTGTGTACTCTGTGAATTCCGATGGTTTTTTTTTTCATGAACTTCTTTGACCAGCGCGCAAGTTGACGTATTTTCTTATCAAATCTCGAGGAAGATGGTCCAACTTTGAATGAATCTATGCTATCACATACAATAGAAGAAGATTCCTATGTTTGTATCTACTTAGGTCGTTATAGTTGACGTTTCTGGGTATTTTGATAATTAGTTCTCTTGTATATTTGAATACATTTGTTAAAATCATTATATTACAAAGAAAGTATGTTTTCTCAGAGCCAGAAGTCTGTGAAGATAAAGCGACAAACTGTGATGTTTACGCTGACGACATGTGTCAGGAATATAAGGGGTGGGCGAAAATAAACTGCAGGAAATTCTGCAACTATTGTACAGGTTAGTAGACTATAATACCAAGTCATGGATTTAGAAAATAAAGAATGTATTTTAATAAAATGCACTTGAATTTCTATCTCTTTCACAAGCACAGATGTTGGTTTGACAAAATACAAATGACAACAAAGTTCCAGACAATAAATTTTGCTACGCCTGACGCGCGTTTCGTCTATTCAAGACTCATCAGATGCGCTCTACCAAAAATATTGAAAATGCCAAACACTGTATGAATATGAAGAGCATAGAACAGTATAACCAAAAATACCAAACTGGGGAACCAAATTATTATTGAGATATTCAACCTATATTCTGGGGTAGGAGGAACCTTAGGGTTTAGACAATTTTGAAACTCTGACGGATAATTTAAAGCTTTGATGTATTCTCCAACTCAAAAGTGTTGGTGCCGGAGCGGGCTAACCTCGGGGAATTAAAACTCCACCATGATGTTTAGTATTGTCGCCCCTCATATGCAATGGTAACGTTACGGGTGTGCTATATATGTATAGAAATCAGTTACTGCATACTTTTCGAAGCAACTAAGTTCACCTTCGTTTCACTTTGTGTTCAGGCTGTTGGTTGTGGTTTGGTACAAATGTAGTTACATGTTTAGTTTTTTATGTTAAGTTAGATGGGGATGTCTATCACTGAGCATCTTGTTTGCACATCTATCAAAACTTCAATTTTTATTATGCTAGCTGTACAAATCGATTTCTATGGGGCTTGATAAACATTAAAATTGATAATTACAACAAAAATTGGGATGAAATACACCTCATTTGCGAATTTCAATATTTTCCCGTGTTTTTAAGGGGGAAATTTGTGTAGAAATAATAGGGAAAAACATATTTTTCACTTTTTTCAAAAATTTTGATGGTGCATGAACTTTAAATTTAATTATCGAGAATTAAAGTACTAGTCTAAGGCTAAATGTGGCCAAAATGTAAGAAAATTCTATGGAACTTTCTAGACACCCCATCTACCTTAAGTGCTTTGTTTTTGTGATAATTTTATGTCTACCGATTTTGTTTTACGATATTTGATTGCCCTTTAGGTACATCTTTGCTCCTTTTAAACTTTGAATCTATATTCATTTTAAATCGGAAAAAAATAATTTGATTAAAATACTGCAATTTGATTGGACGATTTTTTTTTTTCATATCTCAATGACAAAAACTCATGGGGAAACGACCACTAAGCACTTCCTGTAAAAAGTGCCACTTTTTACAGGAAGTGCCACCATTTAAGTTCTTTTGTGAATTTTCATTTTTCTAATGTTTTTGAAAATTTATTTATAAGGTATGACTGCAATATTTTTTTTCATTGGGATATGAAAAAAAGTTTTGCACATTAAGTATATTGAATTCGTTAATTGAGAAACAAGCTTGATTGGTACTTGGAATAAGTAACACAACATCTCAAAATAGACACTCCAGTCGTCACCTTTCCCTTCTTAGGTAGCAACCTTCCGTCCGCTGCATCTTAGGCATTTTACCTATCATAGCTGATTCCTTGGTTAGCGTCTTGTCGGACAAAAAATTGCTAACACAGGGTTATGTTGCTCCTCATTTATTGTGTTCACTTAAGAAATTTTATGAATGACAGACAGATATGGGATTTTTTTTCTCGTTAAATGCAGATATTCGTTTGTCATTAGGTTTTGTTTTGTTCTACTTTACTGGATTTGATTCGCCGAATCGACCATTAGCAACGCGACGGGTGTGCTTTAGGAAGCACGAACTACTTACTATTCCAGAGTGCATGAGTATACTCTTGCTACGACTTGAATTCACATTGTTGTTTGTTATTCTGTTGGTTTTTTGTGCTTTTTTTGGTTTCTTCGTTCGTCTTGCTGAACTCGTTCGTGTTAACTGCTATTTTCGTTGTCCTTTTGGACCTTTGGCATTCGAATCCCCCACCAGTATTTCTTTGCTTCTTATAAAGAATATACTAGTAACGTGTATGTAGTCATTGATCTCTCAATACACGGAACAACCATTTAATATCACTTCCAAAGGAGTAAATTTCACCCTGACAAGAATCTAATCGCGAAATTTGGTGCCAGAAGTTAACCAGTACACCACCGGTTTTGAATCTGATTTAACATATGGATTATTCTTCTGTTAGGAGTAGATTAATGACTTTCCCGCCTTGTGATATTTATATCTAAATTTTGATATTCGTGCTTTATCTCCGCCCACTAGTATATCGAATTATTTTGTCACTATTGAGTGAACAGAAATCCCATAAGCATAAATCATTAAGAGAAATCAGTTTCTTTCTTGATACGTGTATCTGTGAAAACGCCGAAAAGGAACATATAGAAAAGTAGGTGATGTGGGTTAAAAAAATCAGTGGCAGTTAATTGATTCACAAAATTTGAAATTACAGAAATATTTAAATCTAAAAAATAAACACTGGAAAGTATTGTTCCCTCTCTTTTTATCCATATATGATAAATGCTGCAATAGTTATGAAAATGATCTCATTACAGAGAGTGAGTCATCTGAAGTCTGTGAAGACAAGGTGGCGGACTGTGATGAGTATGCAGACGACATGTGTCAGGAATACAGCGAGTGGGCAGAAGAGAACTGCCAGAAATTTTGTAACCTTTGTGATGGTAAGTTATTTATGTAAAGCACACTTCTATAAATGTCTGATTAAAGAACTATGCGTTGATGTTAATTCTTCTGCTAGTGCTACATACACTCGGACTTCATTTGACAAAGATGAGATCATAGCCAACCATAATTTTTCATGTCCTCCTAAGATATTCATCTGAAGGAACGTGAACAGTTACCATATTTTTACTGGATACCTAAACTTAACAAAAATTCGTGAAAAGAATAGTAAGAGAGTGGCTGTTTTGCAATCACCTTGTCTGTCCGTCCGTTACAAACTTTCGTAACATAAATCTCAGCTTCTACTGCAAGGATTGATTTCAAATTTGGTATACAGCTTTATCATGATGAGTTGTATCGTGCCTCCCCTTTCCAGGTCAGTTGCACATCTACTTCCTGTTTTCTGAGGGGTCGAGTGGGGTATCCTTAGCACGACAACAAAGTGCAACCCCTTGTCATTATTATTATTATTTACAGCATTTATATAGCGCATATCTAATAGCATTACTCTATGCGCTTTACAATAAAAAACAAAAATACACATATATTTAAAAATAGATATCAATTAACAAATTTTATTAGCACAAGTTACGCCCAATGAAGGGCCAAAGGCTACAAACAATAGATTGACAAAAATACAACAATAATAATAGCATGTACAATGAAACTTAAGTGTCTCCTGTCCTCAGTGTCATTGACTGTTTTAAAAAGGATCCCAGAAATTTCACTTCTAGACTATTATTTGGGTTTAAGATTAAATTTAGCTTTATTTCGTTTTGTGAAGAAGAATCAATATTAATTTTATCGAAATATATTTTCCTGCAATTTTCGTTAATTTTACAACTAAAAAGAAAGTGACTCTCATCTTCAATCACATTGCAAGTTTTGCAAATTCTATCTTCTCTTTGTATTTTCTTATATCTCCCAGTTTCTATAGCTAACTGGTGGTCACTTAACCGTAATTTACATATTAATTTTCTGTATTCAGTATTGTCTGTTAACAAATATGGTTCTAAATTATAATTATTTTTTATTTGTTTAAAAGTTTGTAGCTTGCTATTTTGGTCCAAGTTTTCAATCTTGTCCCAAAATATATTATTATAACTATTTTCAATTTCCTCTTTATAGTATTTCTTTTTATTGTCTGTATTTTTCTTAAATTCAGACTGTGGTAGATTGTATGATTTTCTAATATGTTTTATATAGCTATACCAAGTATAAATGCCATTGGAGTCTAATTCTTTAGAAATACTATAACACTCTTTTAGTATTGGATATCAAATACAAAATATGATTAAACATCAATAGATTAATATACTGTAATCGAGTTTGAAAAGGACTGGTGCACAAAGAAATTGATACTATTCAAAGACAAGAAAACTTCATATATAGCTAAATTTTCATCATGTTCAATTACAGAGCTGTCCGTTCAACTTACTTAGATATTTTCTGGTGTCAAAGAAGGACAACAAGCATAGTGTGACACTATTTATAATCGCAGTGGAATCAATCACATGCGGATTTTAAAGAGCTCAAAAGATTTATTAGTTAAATTTAAATCCTGGTCATTTTTTTTAGGTTTATTGTTTGATTACTTTCGTTTTTTCAACCTTGTACACCATGTTGCTACAGAAAAGTGTCGTCTGAAAAAAAACTTCTCGAAAAGGCTTTTTCAAATATTTAGGAACTTTGTTGTTTTCGGTTATAATTCTACATATTTCCAAAACATCTTATAAAAATAAAATTTGTTACACGTTGGACCAAGTTTGCAGTATGCTTGATTTCCTTATTGACAACATATTTGTCACATTTAGAGAAGAGATTTTTCAACAACGAATTGCCATTCCAATGGGCACAAACTGTGCTCCTCTCATCGCCGATTTGTTTTTATGTCCTTGTGAGACTGAATTTCTTCAAGAGCTCGTAAAGAACAAGAAGTTGAAAGAGTCAATTAGGTCCCTTAATCTCACTTTCAGATATATCGACGATGTCCTCTCTGTCAACAACGCTTTGTTTGGAAGATGGATTTCTTTGATATATCCCCAAAAGTAAAAGATTAAGGAAACCACTGAATCCATGGCATCTGACTTCGGACATAATACGAAACCTTATATAGTTTTTTGCTTCAGATCCAGAAATTTCGAAATGGGGCGGGCCAACTACTGGCTTAGGGGGCCCACTTTGGTTATGCTTAAATAATTAAAAATATCTAACATTTTTTTCGCTAAAAGGGGGGTTGGGCTCTGCTCCCACGTCTGCATCCGCCCTTGCAAGGTCTATTACTACTACATGTACCAGAGTCATGAAGAGTAGCGAAAGCAGAACAAGAAAAAAATCTACCATTAATTAAATTAATAAGATTAAAAACGAAAGAATATGGAATATGTGCCAGAATGACACGATCAACATATTGAAATGATTTTGATAAATGTACAAAAGCAAAATTTCACTGCGTGTGAAGCAGTGAGATTGATTAATGATAATGATAATGATAATGAACCGTTATTTAAAACTGATAGACACTTATTTATAAACCTCAATTACAGAGACTGAGACTGTAACATCTTCTTTCTGTGAAGACAAGGTGGCGGACTGTGATGAGTATGCAGACGACATGTGTCAGGAATACAGCGAGTGGGCAGAAGAGAACTGCCAGAAATTTTGTAACTTATGTAATGGTTTCCGCTGATTTGAAATAAAGTTCCTTGTTTACTTTATATGATTTTTCTTTATTGTGTCCTTTTGGATTTTGATTTCACATGACCAAAATAGCAAAATATAAAACTTTGGGTAAAATCTCATTTGATGGCTGGTAACTCTAGAAATTTAGTAAATGGCTAATCGGACTCATTTTCGTGTCCCTAAAATTCTTCATTGAGTTGAAGTTGTCAGATGGTACCGAGGATGATACTTTATAGGATCATGTTTGCTTTGTAAAATGAGGAAATGTTGCTTTCAAAAATGGCTAACTCAAGATGCCCTCTTTTTAGTTGGTCAGATAACCATTTTTGTGCAATGGCGTTTTGTTTTTATTTGAATTGTTTTTAAATGTTTCTGATTTTCGAATGCAAACCATTGAATGCTCTGCTATATAGCTCGACAAAAGTCTGTATTGTTTTGACTAATGTAAAGAAAAGATATGTGGAATAAGTGTACATAATGCGGTGTTTTTGCCTAATAGAATGACACTTTTGTAGATAAATTAAAGCAATTGCTTGCTGACATGGTCAGCTAAAGCAGCTCACTAGTATAGGTCAAGTTGTCAAATGGCCCTTTTAAGGAGATATTTGTAAAATGTCAAAATCAGGCTTTTGCCTTATACAATATATAAACTCATGGATAGAGAAAAGCTGTTGCTTGCTTGAATCACAAAAGTACCCATTGTGTTGATGTTAGATTCGTTCAGGTGTTTATAGCGTGGACACTAATGTCTGAAGCAGTCGTGGTTCCGTCAGTAAAATATCATGTAAGCACAAATAATAATGGACAATTTACAAGGAGTGTCAATTTCTATTTTCTTCAATTTCTCTCGTATGTATTTGCCTTGTTTTGTCGATGAGTTTGATCATACCAGTTCAGTAGTTTTGTTGTTACCTTTATCTATATGTAGATCTGAAGTTTAATAGCAGACTTTTCAGAGCATATAATGTTCTATATCAATCTCATGTGGAATTACGGGATGGAGAAAATCCCTTAATCAACAGATTTGTTTTTGCATGAATTTCGACAAATAATGCTAAAATTATATTCCATTTAAAAGGAAAATAATATAACGAAATGTGGAACAAATGTATATATCTGACTCAACATTTAAAATTTGCGATGAAAATTTTATTCTAAAATGGCCATAATCACAAATTTTTTGTCATTGGAGTGTTCCAGGTACATAGTGTATTACAACCAAGTACTTCCTGGTTGTTTTCAATGAAATATATGAATGAAAATTTGTTTTAAAAGTTTAAAAAGGTTCCGGGTCATTAAGAACAAAAATTATAACAACTTATCAATGTATTGCTAGAATGTTTTATTTGTATTGATATAAGACAATGGAAAATAATATCTCATATATTAAATTTTGTAAAAAAAAACATTTTATTTGTAAACATTGTCTAGAGTTGTTTTAATTATTTTGTTTATTCTTTCATATTGTATTGCTAAGACCTAATGGGTGTAATCTGCAATAAAAAGATATATCTTTTTATATTTTTGTAAAAAAATTATTGGAATCAAGAAAAGGATTCTGACTTGCTTAACAAGATTCCCCTTAGGAAGAAATGAAAAATTTATTACTTACTTAGCCCACTGCCAGTTATTTTGATATAAGACTCGCGAAAGTTTTAGTCACATGTTTTGATTAGTTTTAGCCTCTTTAATATGTCAATTCAAGCAATGAAATTACTCTTCGTGGTATATGTTTTAGAGAATTATAATATTTTTGATGCGCACTCAAACGGACAAGCCCTAAATATCACATTGTCGCATCCGGGTATTTCGAACCAATAGAAAGCACATTTTAAAAAGGACCCGGCTTGATCAGGCCAATCAATACAAACGCCGAATATATAAAAGGAGATTGTTAAATATGTGTTAAACTTGAGGGAAAGGTATTTGTCAAACAAAGTATGAGATTTGAATGCAAATATCTTAATATTTTATACAGAAAAGCAATAAAAAGTTATTAGAAAATACTCTATGGAACAAACCTTCGGTAAGTAGATTCTGCAATTATGGACATTGTTAAGGAATTAAGAGCATGTCTAAGAGAAAATCATGCAATTTCTTCCAGATGCATGAGTTTCACATTTACAAAAGTGATTGGGTAACTAAAAGCACTCCAATCAAGACTCCTTTTCACAATTTTTTTTTCGAGATATTCAAGATGCCTTATTAATATTACCGGAAAAAATAGCCATACTGAACAGTGCTTAACTTTTATTTTTATTTCTATTTTTCTCCAATAATCCAAATTTGAAAGAGGAATTTTGAAAGGGTCATATTTCTGCTTCTACAAAAAAATGAAAATCATTATTTCCATTACCCAGCACCCGTAGCATTTCCCAATTTCCATTTTAAACATAATCGTGTGTGAAAAATAACATTTTTAATTCAATTTGCTATGCTATGCATAAATGAACAAAATAGCAAAAAGAAATGCTTTGCATATGAATTTAAGCATCTCTACAAGTCCACATATTTGGTGCATCCCCCAGTTTTGGCAAGACAATCCCATATTTTCAACAACTTTGGTAAAAGTATGAAAATATGTTTTTTCCTACAAAAAACATTTGTAACAAATGCAAAGACAGTTGGTTACAATAAAATAATATCTTTATTAATTAACAAAACAAACTAATTATCAACCAACATTTACGACTTCTCTCTCGACTTCTAGCAGACGAAATCTTCGGCGTCAATATCTAGTACGAAACATTAATATTCTTAAAGTTGATGACAGAAGAACCATGATGTTTATTCCGATTTTTTTTAAGAACATACAAAATGCATCAAGCGGTAGAATTTTTGTTTGCTATAAGTAAAATGATCAAATAAGAATTATAAAACAAAAAGTAGATTGATACAAGATGTAATCGGCCAATACGGATTAAACTCGGCCAATACGGATTAAACTCGGCCAATACAGGTTTATGCTGTATTGGCCTTGCACGTGCTATAATATTGCAGGGGCAGTTTTTGCAGTATCAAAGCAAATAACACAATGGTTAATTAATAAATGTTATTAAAACCAAAAAATCCTGAACCCAAACGCCTGTGAAAAAAAAACGTGAACCTGACAAGCATGAACCATCTTTCTATATATAAATGAGTTATATAGGTGATTATGATAATGAAAATATCATTTCATAAATCAAATGGTTTATGTGCCATCGGGTTCGCGACAAAAAACAAACAAACTTTAAGGCAAGAACAAGAATCAAGGCTATACATACCGGTGGAGATCGCTGACTGAGAAGAATAGTCCAGACTTAGTATACAGGCATTTAAAAGAAGGAACAGGGGATGTTGGCGCATGTGTACTCTTTTAATGTCACACGTAAGAAAGCCATTACATATTAAATATTTTTTAGTGACAATATATTGGTGCTTGTTTTTTGGTTTTGCATATATATTTTGTTCATTTTTAAAAACATGCCTGACATAGCGGAACTAATACGCTCCCGAAGGGAGCGATAATGGTAGAAATGTCAATATTTTAGTTGTACTATGTGCTGAATTTTCCTTCAGCGTCCGGTTTAACACGCGCTTGTTTTCCCGATCTTTCGGCGTCTTTTTAACGTTTTTATCTTTGAAAATTTTAGACGTCATTAAACGCTCACGTAACCCACAAGAAAACTAGTTTGTTTTTATTTTCGGACCCAAAAAATTAAATTAATTGAAACTTCGGGAGCGTAACAGGTTTTACCTGCCACATATTATATATAACTGGGACAGAAACAATAACTAACATAACCATTTAAAAGGAAGACCCAAAACTGAGGTCATTGATAAGGATCTTGGGGACCATTAAACAAAGACAAATCCACGAGATAATGAAGACAAAACATGAGCAGTATAAAGTCACACGATTAACTACAAACAACGACAGCCCGAGTCGAAACGGAATTGAACAAGGTTATGTAGAGGTATTCAGTTCCTGCTTGAGTTTCCGAGTTCACTTCTTTTACTTTAATAACTAAAAACATTTGTTATTAGAAGTTACCAGGCCAGAGAATTATAACTTTGTGCTGGCAGTTTCTTCTTTTGCTATTCTAATCTTGCTTATTTTATTTTTTCTTCTGATGTTTATTTAACATAAATTCGTGTATATTTTATTATCAAAGGTTAAAGACACTAAAACTGACAACGGACTGACCAAAGGGATTTTATATTTAAGTGTATTAAATAGCTGCTAGAAAGTGGTCCACCCTTTAGTTGTTTCGACAAATATTTAAGATTAACAACTCTTCCAAACTAGACAAAGTTTGATGGATTTTCACTGAATTATGATGTTAACCATTTCAATTCATAAAGATAAAAGTCCTCGTGATTTTTAAAAACCTGTTTTAAAAATAGATTTTTACGTAAATGTCCTGTGCCCTTTCACAAAATAGTTTTGGGGAAAAGGTGTTCATCATTTTGAAATGTCATGTGCCGAATGGAATTTTACAAAATAGTAAACATGCCTTGTAGATCTGGTTTCGGGCCAATTCGTAATTAAATTTCCAAAAAACTTTAAGGTGTCCAATCTTGATTACAATACTGACCTTTATGAAAATACACCTATTTCAACGGTTTAAAATTCCAAAAACTATAAATAAATTAATAATGTTGATCTTTGATCACTTATAAATCGTATATCGTCGATCTTTCTTAAAAAAATCTTGTTTCAGAAAAAAACAAATTAGCGAGTACAGTACATCTTGGAAATTTATCAGGAAAATAAATCATATAAATTAATCACAATAGTTCAGACATATATTCATTTATTTTATCATTGGATAAAAGAGGTAACTAAATATACAATTTATACGTAAGTCTTTGTACTTGCGGCTGAAACTTAAAAAAAAATAATTTGGAAAACTCAATATGTTTACTAATGGAATCAAAATTTATTTGTTTCATAAATACAATCAAACACATGTTAAAAACAAGTATGTATGAAACTTTCAATAGGAAGTCTACCCAATTCTGTTCTCACCCCAATGTTTGAAGAAGTTGTTTTAGTTCCCAAATAGGGACTTACGAAAATTTAAATGAACTTTCTCGGAACTAGTCTTATCTACAAAGGAAATATAGTCTACATCTTTATTTGTCTGTGTAGCTCGCTTTTTAGCTCTAAAAAAGTCAAATAATCATCCATAATTGATATCTCTGAATGATATGTTAAAATAGGTATAACTAGTTTTTCGAATAAGTTATTCATCACCTTGATGGGAAAATTTCCCATTGATTTAGATTTTTCTCTAAGTAAAAATAAAACTTTTCTTGCCTTTTTTGCTAAATCATCTAGACTGGACTTCAGATTACCATTGCACTTTAATAAACATCCTAAAAATTTATACTCAGATGTATTTTTTTATTTTTTCATCATTAAATGTGACGAATGAATCAGAATCCATGATTAATCTATTTTGGATTATCATGGATTTTGTCTTTTTGACATTTAGAGTTAACTGCCACTTTCCACAATAATCACTTAACTTATTTATACTTCTTTGAAGACCCTCTTTACTTTTTTAAATAATAAGTAAGTCATCTGCAAACGAAAGAGAACCAACTTTTGAGTTAAGAAGAATAGAGGGTAAACACTCGTCCATTTTAAATTCTGAGCTGAGATCATTAATTAATATATTGAAAAGTGTAGGACTGAGTGAATCCCCCTGTTTTACCCCCCTATTTACTTTAAAATATTCAGAATAATGTCCTTCTAATTTAAGCACAATGTTTGTATTGGCTAACATAGTTTTAACTGTGTTGAATAAATGTTTTTTAATTCCAAGTTTAGCTAACTCGAACAATAATCCCTCCCTCCAAACTGAATCAAAAGATGGTTAACGCGTCGGGCTACTAACACCGTGGTTCGTGGTTCGATCCTCGTCAGGGGTGAAAATTTCATGAACCAATTTTCCGACTCTCTCTTGACACCATTTGCGAGGATGGTCTCAAGAACCGATGCTAGTCCTTCGGAAGGGACGAAAAAAGGTTGTCCCGTGTATGGGAGAGCAATACCCCATGCACGTTAAAAACCCCTTTGTAGAGTTCGATAAGAGTAGGCTCAATGGGGGCCGCTACAAAGGCCACACTCGCAATCTGATAGCTGGAGAGGGATTAATATAAGCATTAAGCTTGTGTCCCAATCCAGGGTAAATAAATATGTTTAAACTAAATCAAAAGATTTTTTGAAGTCTACAAAGCATAGAAATAATTTTGTCTTCTTCTTGTGTTAGTATATGTTATAAAGAGATTTTAAAATAAAAAGACTGTCAGAAGTTCTATGATTTTCTCGAAAACCAAACTGGGAATTTAATAATATCCTTCATCCAAGTTTTAAGTTTATCATTCTCATTTAATATGGCGCTAAACAATTTAGCTATACAATTGATCAATGAAATTCCCCTGTAATTAGAAGGATCAGTTTTATCACCACTTTTATGTAGCAAAATCAAAAAGGACTTGTTCCATTGAATTGGAAAGTGGCCAGTTTTTAAAATCAAATTAAAGAGTTTCGCAATACCTCACAACTGTATTTGAATATTTTAATTATTATACCATCTGGTCCATTTGCTTTAATACCCTTTTTCAATTTTTTTTTAATGCTGATTTGATTTCATTGATATTAATTGGGTTGTCAGTATCAGAATTTTCACCCAAGTGGTTCTATACTCTTTTGAAATTTGTCATTAATATTTTTGCATTCTCCTTGGTCTTGAATATGTTTGACTATTTTATGAAAGTCATTTACTAAAGTTTTAAGGGACGGACCATTTAACTTGAAAAGGGGGGCCTTGGTTTTTTGTTTTAATCAAAAAAATTTTTCCGCGCAGAGCACGGACAAAATATTTATTTTTCGAAGGCGTCGCGACAAAATATTTTTTTCATATGAGCATTATTTTATAGCAGAAATCCTTCTTCAGAATATTTTTTTTCTTACCCTCAGCTGCCAAATACTTTTTTCATTAAAAAAAATTCAGAATATATTTTTTAGGAAAAAAACAAGCCCCCCTTTTCAAGTTAAATGGTCGGTCCCTAACTTCATTTTCCTTTTCATCACTAATCAGGTTATGAACCTTAATTTTACTACAAAAACCAAGTAATATTGGAGACTAGCGAATACAATTTCTTATATTATATATTTTAGAATTGTTGCTATGATGTAATAAACAAATATTTGAAATATGTAACTTTGTTCCTACATTTCGTAATATTAAACTATATATACCCGTTAAGAAAAGACTTATATGTTCAATTAAAACAATGAAATATATATAATATTTGGAATATGTAACTTTGTTCCTGCATTTCGTAATATTTAACTATATATACCCGTTAAGAAAAGACTTATATGTTCAATTACAACAATAAAGTTATTAAACGGTAAGTTAGATTTTTTTTCGGCAGTTCGGTTTGCTCTCTGTCTTCAATCGAATTTGGAATTTCTTTGCAGGTGCGGATCTTGGGAAAGGCGTACCGGGCGTGTGCCCCTCTAAATCTGACAAATATTATGTTGGATTTTTTTGCACAAACTCCACGTAAAAAACACTAAAACATTTTTGCGCCTTGCTCCGTAGCTGGGCTTAAAACAACGCATTTAGAACTTTTTTACAAGCCCCTTAAACTCAAATCCTGGATCCCCGGCCTGGATCCGCCCCTATTTTAGCTATGATTGTAATATAACATATCAACAAATTCGAAAATTCTTTATGTTAATTCTCTTAAAGACTTTTATTACAAAATAATGGCAATAATCAAAGCTTTACCGACTTCATTATAAATTTTTGTGCTAAAAATCTCCGAGTTTAAAAATAGAACACTTTACCTCAGGTTTATTTTGACAACCAATCATTTCATGACATGACTCATGATGACTGACGCAAGACAATATTTTTGTGATGACTTACACGCGTAAACCTGGGCGGTGGGTACAAGTCTCGAACTAAATAAATGAAAGGATTTGGAGTAAATGAACATGAGACCACAACACATATTTAACTCCTACTGCAATTGCTATATGTTTATTTGTCGTATTTGATATATTTCATGTTTACATTTAAATATGATATGTATATGTTCTGTCACATGTTCTGTCACAAACTGTTTTTTTTTATGTTTATATGACAATAAAATTATTGGTATACTAAAATTAATTTTTATGAGCTGTATGGCCATTTCGGAAATTTATTCCTCATCAGCAGCACTAGAAACATAGGAAATCCACAATTTCAAAAGATGTTCAAATTGCAGAAAACCAAACAAAATCCATACATATTGCTACGAGCATGGAGTTAAACCATTTACATAAATTTAGATAGTGGTTAAAACAAAGTGTTCTCATGTTTTTGGCTTATAGAATGAAAACTATTGCAGATAGAGAAAAACTTTTGCTTGCTTAAATGTTCAGCCCATTAAGGGTCATTTAGCTCTACAAAAATCTCCATAGGGTCGATGTTGTCAGATGACCCCTTTTAGGGGTTACAGCCCCTTAAAGGAGAAAAATAGTGTTTTTGGCCTATAGAATGAAAGCTATTGAGGATAGAGAAAAGCGGTTGCTTGTTTAAATGTTCAGCTCATTTAGCTCTACAAAAGTCGCCGTAGGGTCGAAGTTGTCAGATAACCCCTTATAGGGGCCCCTTAAAGGCGAAAAATAGTGTTTTTGGCCTATGATATGAAAACTATTGCAGATAGAGAAAAGCTGTTGCTTGCTTATATGTTCAGCTTATTTAGCTCTACAAAAGTCGTTAAGGGTTGAAGTTGTCATATGACCCCTTAAAGGGGTTACAGCCCTTAAAAGGCGAAAAATAGTGTTTTTGACCTAAAGAATGAAAACTATTGCAGATAGGGAAAATATGTTGCTTGCTTAAATGTTCAGCTCATTTAGCTCTAAAATAGTCTTCAAAGGGTCGAAGTCGTCAGATGACCCCTTATAGGGTTACAACCCCTTAAAGGCAATAAATAGTGTTTGTTTGCCTATAGAATGAAAACCTTTGCAGAAAGTGAAAAGCTGCTGCTTGCTTAAATGTTCAGCTCATTTAGCTCTACAAAAGTCCTCATAGGATTGAAGTTGTCAGATGACCCCTTATAGGGGTTACAGCCCTTTAAAGGTGAAAAACAGTGTTTACGGCCTGTAGAATGAAAACTATTGCAGATAGAGAATAGCGGTTGCTTGCTTAAATGTTCAGCTCATTTAGCTCTATAAAAGCATTCATAAGGTCAAAGTTGTCAGGAGACCCCTTATAAGGGTTATAGCCCTTAAAATAACATTTTGCATGTTTTTGGCCACAGAATGAAAATTATTGCTGAAAGAGAAAAGCTGTTGCTTGCTTAAATGTTCAGCTAATTCAGCTCTACAAAGTTCTTCATAGGGTTGACATCAAGACCAGGTGAGCGATACAGGCCCCTGGGAGCCTCTTGTTTTTTTTTTTTTTTTTTTTTGTATTACGGCCTGGCTGATGATCCGATGAAGGTAACATGTACAAACAAATTAGTGGCTATTCTTACAGGTTTTTTTTCCATTTTCAATATTTAACAATCCCGAAACAATATTGGTGTACTTTCCGTGTTTTTTTTTATTTTGCTATGTTTTACAACTTACCACTCACGTTGAATATTAATTTTTTATCAAGGTTTATTTGCTGACCTAATTGCTTTGCTACATAATTATTCATATGAAACGAAAATAAGTAATTTGTAAATAGTTATGTCATGTGTGTTTCTTGAAAATGCAAAAAGAAAGTAATAGGTAACAGCTTGGTCAGTGGAAAGTCCAACGAATCTGAAAGTATAGTGACCTTTCGTTTTTGATTTGGACATTGGAATAACGGCCAAAATTTTCATATGGCATTTTGCCCTTCATGTATATTGTGATATATAACGTACATTACCCATCTTTGTACCAAACTGGATACAAAACGATCAGAAGAAGGTAAAGTAAGTTAAAACTTTATTTTGATACAAATAGGTGTAGTATCTTTTTACAAACCATGTACATGTAGTGATTATATGATTCGACCAACAGACACTAGTAATAAAAATCATGACATATTTCCAATGCATGCAATAAAGTTTACTACGCTAAATGCGTTCCCGGTGCCCATTCAAGACTCATCAGAGGCGCTTCCAAAATAATTCAAAGATTGAATATGTCAAAACGCATAATGAATTGAATTTATTAGGATGAAATTCAATATGTCTATAGATAAGCATATCTTTAGAATCAAAATTCAAATTATATATCGAGTTAAATAAGGGGGTTTGCTACTTTATTTGAAAGTAAATAAAAAGTGATCAAGATGCTTTTGTTTTAAAAGTATTCTAGTAAAGGGTCAAGCAGTGAGGGGCAGTTTGTTATTAGCTCTTTTGGCTAAGGTGCATTCATTTTGAACTGATATTATAAATCAAATTTTAACAAGATTCTACATTTGAAAAAGTGGCAATTGCGTAGATAATTTTTGACTGGTTATATAGAGAAAATCGGCGGGAGAATTTCCAGGTAATTCAACTTATATCTTAAATAGCAAAATTATTCAGAACTTTTATAAATCAAAATATTGGAACACTGGATAATTTTGTCAAATTCTATGATCAACACTTAGTTTGCGTTTTTCCTTCATGTGCCACTACATGTATGCATTTGTCCGATTCTTGCGTTGGCTGATACATAAGATAAATGGATATTTTATCAAAATATGCAAAAAATATAGGTCAATGTGCTTGTTCTATGTTATAATAAGAGTTTTTATTTTTTGCGGAAAATAGGCACTAGATTTTTCATTATTTTAAAATTGCCACAAGTTGGCATATTTATACCTTTTAAAATGTATGACAGACTGAATAAAATTTTTAAAAAATTGTGAAATGCATATTCGGAATTAACGGTTTTTTGACTAAGCAAAGAAAATAAGGGGTTCATGGGCAAAAAATTTCAAGCATAATAGATGGTCAAAACCAGAGGACCTCGAAAATCCGACAACAATCTTTTTTAGCATAATTACGTCCATGAAGACCAAAGAAACATACATATAACATAAAACACACAAGCTGAAATAAAAGACTAATGTAGTTCAATAAATAAATTGAAAGAAAAACAATTCTCCATATGGCCAGCATGTATGTATAATGTGAACAAATGAGGAACTTCTGAAGCCCTTTGTTCTAAAAACTATTTAATAAAGACTCCGATGTGATTAACAAGTTCTGTTTCGTTTGAGTGCCCGTTCCTTCGAAAGAAGTAATATATTTTAATTCATTTTAAAAAATCCCAAAATATAAGTAGAAAACCTCCTTGCTAAGGTGTACGGTATTCAACGAAACCAAAAAGAATATGATTGATATCAAACTCTTAACCTAATGATAATAAGTCCTTTTTAGTGAAAAAAATTCAAAATTAAGTTGAACGTATTGGTTACTGGTTAGTGATTGTTTTGATTCGTGTTTTGCTGATTGTTATACTGAGATGATCATCTTATTATCCCTATTATGTATTCACAACCGTGTTGCGTTTTGTGTTACTACCGGTCCCTAAGATAGCAATGGAAGACGGAAGTTTGGCGCGCCAAAAAAAACTGGTTTAACCCACCATTTCATTTAAAATGCCTGTATCAAGTCAGGACCATTGCGATCTATAACTATAACTATTCGGGTGTGTCTTCCATGTTTTGTCTTTTCTCTTGGACATCAAGATTGATCCTCCAAGTTTGGTAATTTTGTTATTACCTTTATTTTACACATATTATTATTAATAATACTAAAGTTCATATGATTTTGAGTGATCTTTGTTTCCTTATAAGTGGGCGATTGTGAATTTAACATGATGTTGTGACCGGGACAGGAACGTCATGAGCTAAGGAGTTTCCTGTTTTCCCTCTTCATACTGTTGGTGTTTATTCAAATATTGATCATCCGTCCACTAATACAATCCCAAATCATTGATTCAAGGAAAAATTTTAATTTTAAATGTTTGTCTGGAACTTTGTTGGAAATGTTATATATATTAATATAAAACGCTCAAAACAGTCAATGATTTTTTATACATTTTTTGTAGCTGTACATGAGTCGGTAAAGTATTTATTTTTGTATTAACTATTAGTCAACTCTTTAAATTTTAACTATGGCAGAATTTTTTGTTTTGTTTAAAAGAAAAGGAATAAATTGTTGACATGCTCTTATAGCTGTACAAAACCCCTTTACTCATTAAAAATTGTTAATTAAAACAAGATTAAGAATAATTTGAATGACACATAAACAATATAATATATAATAAAATCATATAAAATTCTTATCGTCTAATGTAACTTTAAACAGAAATCTTCATAAATAGATTGTAATGTTGTGGCAAAATATTAGACAATTAAAAGTCATTCTGAAAAGAATGTCCATTCGGTTAAATATTAATTCTTCCGCAAATGACTCTTTTCAGTGTGAGATGACCAGGTTGAGATGCGAGCACGTGCAGTGATCTCACACTGGTCAATTATCCAATAATAGCCGCCGGTACTGATATTGATCGATGATGTCGACCAATGATATGCACTGTTATTTTATACTTTCGGTTTTTAGAATGAAGTCCTCTAAGGTTTCAGAATATAAAATTTAATTTCTTACGGAAGAAATAGGTACTTACACGCGTTCTTGGAAAACCGACAATGATCTTTCACTCGTGATAGAATTTTTTGGGTCTTTTGACTCGTTCCGCTGCGCTCCACTCGCAAAAAGACTGAAAAATTCTATCGCTCGTGAAAGATCAGCCGGTCTTTTCCAAGAACTTATGTAAGAACCTATAAATCTTACACTTCTTGTGCAAATTGTACATACTCTGTTACCTTTTTTAAAAGCCTAGTCAAGGTAAGGAGGGACGTTCTCACGAGCAAGGAGGATCCCAGGTGGTGTTCATGGTTGGAACCTCCTTTCCTCCGAAAATTTTGTTAATTCCTTCGTAAACTTTAGGCAAAAATGGTCTGGAACCCCCCTTTCGTCCTCAGTTGTCAGTATATAAAACCGCCCCCTTTTCTGGATCTGTCTCTGCAGAGCGTCTTAGTAAACGTAAAGTTCCCCATTTAAAAAAAAACAGCTTGGCCCCGCAGCATGATACGACCGGCACATATTGAACCCAGTTTCTGAAGGAATCTACTGTATTGCAAAAGAATGAGGTAAATTCCTAGTCAGTCAGGGGTAATGCACTGTTTTATTAAAATAAGTTTAATTTTTATGTAGATATATTACATGTATTATATATTATTAAATTATGATTCACCGATTATATGGCGCAATTTTGCAAATAAAGTTAATACGTTATTTTGAGCCGGGCCCAATATGGATTAATCAACTGCTCTGGACACATGCAGCCCATGATGTACTGACCAAGATTGTTGACACATATATCCTTTGGTGGACTTTCAAGCCTCATTTTCGCAAGGAACCCAATAGATTTTTATCAAAAGCAGACCAATAAATATTAGTTTCACAAATACTCTTTTGCCCCTAATTAAGGGATTGTATATGCTACGTTTCATTTTTGATTAGGGGTGACGGTCATAAAAATTAATCATAAATTGCGTTAATAACTAATTGACAAGAATGAAGACACCCCAAAATCAGTCACATATGCTTAAGTAAACAGTATAAGTAACATCATTTCATAGCAATCCAACAAAATAATATGATCCTTTGACCTTTATTATTCCCATTCATCCTTTTATGGTGTGTAACATTAATGTAACATTACTTTATAATTGCACAGCATCTGGTCAACCAGAACAAGGGTTATTAAAAACCCCACCAGCACCCCTCCCCAAAAGTTTTAAATGCCAATCCAGGAGTATGCTTGTTGAAATATTAAGTTAAAAGAGGCACATTTAGTCCCAAAAAAGGTAAGACCCCGCAATAAATCCCGTCCATCACGTGCCATCCATCCTTATGTTAAGGAAAGTCATCCTCAAAATTCATAGCAATCGGATAACCTGAACTTAAGTTATCACGGAATGGGGGGGGGGGGGGCACTTTCATTATAAAATAAAATAACTTTATTAAAGCACAGTTATACCCCTAAGGATTAATGGCAATACAATTACAAACAAACAATAAATAGATATATAAGATAATAGACGTTATCAAATAAAATAAAATTCAAATCATGCAGTTGCAGAGTCCACCTTCCTCAGTACTTAAGACTTTTTTATAAATGGTGCAACATACTGCAAATGGATTGGAGAGGACATTAGTTTTTTAATATGTTTTATGTTCAGGTTGGATCATCTGAGAGCATCATATGTGCGGCCAAAAAAAGGTCTACTTTTTGGGGTGTCCAATATGTAAAAAGGGTGCAAACTTGAGATTTTAGATGTTGCATATGTAATAAGGTGTACTTTTCACGGAGTGGCCGAGCATCAGTGCCGAGCATTCATGTTTAGCCTCCTTGTTATCCTAATTATGTCTCCCCCCCACTTTTGTGGGGAGACATATTGTTTTTGTCGTGTCCGTCCGTCTGTCCGTCACAAAGTTTGTCAGCGCAACTCCTCTGAAACTACTGAATCGAATTCAACGAAACTTGGTATATAGGAAGGACATCATATGTAGTTGTGCATATTACCAGGAAATTTTGATCCTCAAATTATTGTGGGAGTTATGGCCCTTTTAACTTAGAAATTTGCTGAAAATCCTCATTTATCATCTTGTCAGCGCAACTCCTCTTAAACTACTGAACCAAATTTAAAGAAACTTGGTATATAGGAAGGACACCATATGT
Organism: Arcuatula senhousia; assembly: GCA_963971305.1. Taxonomy (NCBI): domain Eukaryota; kingdom Metazoa; phylum Mollusca; class Bivalvia; order Mytilida; family Mytilidae; genus Arcuatula; species Arcuatula senhousia. Next base: position 28,394,133 of record OZ020310.1, on the reverse strand, counting down.
AGTTGTGCATATTACCAGGACAATTTGATCATCAATTTTTTTGTGGAAGTAAGGGCCTTTTGAACTTAGAACTTTTTGGAGAAACGGGGGGAGACATCGTTTTTATAGGCAAAAACAAACTTTAATTATAAATGCATTTGGTAACTTTTTAAGGGGAAACGTTACTTTGATCGATCATCTTACTTTTCAAAACAAATTTGCATAATGAATGATACATTGAAATATTCATTAGAAATAGGGGGTCATGAGTCGATTTTTAAAGTTCTTTCACTTTGAAATTATCGTTTTTGGCGGGAAATTTATATAGAAGAAATGGGGAAAGATCCAATTTTTTTTTTAATTTTGTTATTCTCCATTGATTAAAACAATTTTTCTTCATTACATTTCAACCAAAAGTCCAAATCTTTCTCAAAACAGCGATATCTTTTTTTTCAAGAATTTACATCAAAGATAAACAAAAGCAATATCTATAAAAAAACAGAAAATATTTTTTTAAACTTTGAAACATTAACTGAAAGTAGTAAAATAAGATACATTTTGTCTCCATCAACCTTTCAGCAAGTAGAAAACACTGGTGCCTTTTTAAAACAGTCGTTAGCACTGAGGACAGGGGACCTTTAAACTTTAACTTATGTTCATATGTTAAATGTGTATATACTTGCTGTTTAGAAATTTTATTGTTTAACTTGTGTTTGTCACAAATCCAGAGATTTATATGGCAATAAAAGTTGATTGATTGATTGATTGATTGATTATAAAATGTCAAGTTTCAGCATATTCTATGTATTTTTAAATGCAATAAAAATATATGAATGGGATGGATACACAATTTCTGGGCTGCACATCTGTACCCTAAAATACTTGGAGTTAACCCCCCTCCCCGTGAGCTAAAGTTAACAGACAACATCATAGTAAGGGGAACAAAATCCACCCCCCCCCCCTTTTCGCTATTTACCGATAATCGCAAGAGAACGCCCACGGACTGTTTACAAATGTTTATATTATGAAGAGACATAGTTTTGCAATGACATCATTCTGTGTCATGTGACTATTGCAACAAAAATAGATTGACGTCACTCTAGATGTGCTTGGTCACATGACCTCTGTCCTCTTTTTTTCTACACGTTTCAAAAGAAAAGCAATGATTAAAAAAGATGTTCTTAAGGTTAATGAGGACAGAGGTCATGTGACCAAGCACATCTAATATATATAAATTACGACACAAACATTATTCGTCATTAACAGAATTACCTCATCGAGATATATAGGTAACTTTTCTCTAATAATTTTAATGTATGTGTAATAATGATTGTTATTGCGGGTGTTTTTGTGGCTTAAATGACACTAGAAATTGATTGATTGATTGATTGATTGATTGATTGATTGATTGATTTATAAAAAATTACGGAATTTCCGAACAATCAAATAAATGAATTTAAATATATATATAAAATTTGATTTACTTCCGCACGTGATCTATATATAGGAAACCACAATATTTTTTCTCTTTTTTTTCTACACGTTTCAAAAGAAAAGCAATGATTAAAAAAGATGTTCTTAAGGTTAATGAGGACAGAGGTCATGTGACCAAGCACATCTAAATATGCAAAGAAAATGCTAGCATATCAATAAATACATAACAAAAATATTAAATGAGTAAATCAAAACAAATGTTTAACATATAATAATATTTTTTAAACAAAGATAAGACTTTTAACTTAATAATTCATGTAAAATATGACCATCAAAATATAAAGGATTCTACAGGCAGATCATCAAAACGAAGGTGGTGACCCCCTATTTTCTCACTCTTATATCAAAGTTTGCTTTATAAAACTAATTCTGATCAAATAAAATCAAATTTGTAATGTAAGATTTTTTCTTGAGCAGTGATTGTATGCATTTTATATGTCCTTACCTTTAATAGCCATTGTAATTTAGTCAAACTTTGAACCCTTATATGGGAAAAACAAGCCTGGTGACCTATCTTTATTTAAGTTTTATATGAAAGATATTAACATTATTTGATATTTAAGGCATTAAAATCACAACAGATTTTGCAAATCTGTATTGGGTCTTAAAAAGACATCTTGTAATATATCAGCTAAATCTGAACTTGGTAGATTTTCAGTGGCATCTTTCATAAAAAGACAAGTCTTATTATATTTTTGTAGACTAAACCAAAATGATATAAATCCTTTACTAAAGGAAGCATATGAATTATGTAAAAATATGCATAATGATGGATGTTATACATGGTACAGCTTTTCAACATCTATTTTTCAGGAGTTGGAAATTGATTCTAAAGATTATGAATCCTTTGATAAACCATTTAACAAAATAAAGAATAATATTAAATCTTTTTTAAATAATATTATTAATGAGCACTACAGAGTAAAAACACTAGATAAATTATCAGCAACCTCTGAAAATTCTAAATTATATTTATATGGTCAGATAAAGAAAGAAATTAAGATTGAAGATTACATAGTTAATCAACCTTTTAAAATAAGACAGCAGATCACTAAATACAGAGTTAGTGACCATTCCCTAGAAATTGAAATGGGCAGATACAAAAATATTCCCAGAAATCAACGTTTTTGTAGATATTGTCATGAGAACAAAGTTGAAGATGAGCTTCATTTTTTTACACACTGCTCAAAATATTCAGTTTTTCGATCTACTCTTTATAATAATATATCTAATATTAAATCAAATTTTTTAGAATTAGAACCTGCCCAGCAACTACTTGTTATTTTATCTGCTGAAAATGAACTTTTACCATTTATAAATGACTTTATAAAGCAGTCCTTGGAACTGCGAAGATAGGGTCCATATCGGTCAAAGTTCTTATCTAATTAATTACATGTCATTGTTTGAATGTAAATATGTTATATGTTGTATTGTGTTTGCTTGACCCCCATGGGTGTAATTTGCAAATAAAGTTATTATTTAATGAGCAGATATTTTCAGACTCAGGTGTCCTCATCAACTTATAAGTTTAACTTATTTATTTTCCCTGGATGAGTTATTCTTCAGTTTGCAGTTTGCGATTGTAGCCTTTGAAGTGGTTCCCCACAAAGGGACCATTTAACTTGAAGGAGGGGCTTGGTTTTTTGTTTTGGTCAGAAATTTTTTACCTTTATTTTTCGAAGGCATCGCGAAAGAATTTTTTTTTCATTATTAGCATTATTTTATATGGCAAAAATCCTTCTTCAGAATATTTTGCTTTCTTATCCTGAGCTGCCAAAATATTTTTTTCATCAAAAATTATTTTCAGAATATTTTTTTAGGAAAAAAACAAGGCCACCCCCTTCAAGTTAAATGGTCGGTCCTTTACATGCACATGGTATTGCTCTCCCCGTACACCGCCGACAGCTTTCTTTTTATTCCTTTCCGAAGGACTAGCATCGTTCCTTGTGACCAAACTCGCTAATTGCGTCAAGAGACAGCCGGAACATTGGTTCATGATTGAACTACGAACTCGGTGTTAGTGGCTAGACGTTACATCACCGACTCTCAATCGATTATTAAATACATTGTTCAAAACATTTCTGATAGTATAAACGTGCATAATAAATCTAAATCGATAACAAAAATTGTTATGTCCATAGCTGGAATCGAACCCGTAGTCACTCCCACCATAGTCCACAACGCTAATCATTCTGCTAAGGAAGACTTGTCCAATACTTTACCGAATGGACTGTTTACGGCTTATATCCTTTACAAAAATCAGACCTGTCAGAATATGTTTTTTTTATTATTCGTTGGTATTTTGTTTTCAGCTTCAACTCGAATAATATTTCTTAATGTTCCCTCTATTAAATACTTTTTCAGGCTTTGAAAGAATAGCCATAACCAACAACTTATAATGTGTAAAGCTGAGTGTCATACACCTGAACCACGTATACGAAACGAAAATGTTCAAAACAGACGATTTCGGCGCCATAGTGAACCAAGTAATAACAATCAAATTGAAGAAATAGTTCGTGAACAGATATGTGAAAATAATTTAAAGAGTAGTACTTCCATACTTGAAGCAATTCAAAACCTTACAATATCCCAAGAAAATGGAACAACAGAGATATCAGATTTAAAAAGAAAGAATGATATTCCTAGTACGAAACCTAAGGAAGAAGTCAGAAAGGATCAGACTCAGGCGATGGATAAATCAAGTCTATTGTTTTTACTTCTCATGACTAAAAGTGTACTAGATAGAACAAGAAATATATTGGATGATATTTTACAAAAGAAAATGGACGACAATTCAGGTTGTAAGTCTAAACTCAAATTAACCTCCAACAAAAGTGAGTCTGAATTAAATTCTTTTTTTGAGAAAGGTCAAACCCCAAATCACTTAGAAAAACGATCTAAAGATCTGTTACATTATTTATATTCGTGGCGAGGTATTTTTTCGACTACGAACATTTTGCCTCTTAGTATCGATTCGTATGTTGATCGACTTTCGTCCGGAGAAACGGTGGGGCAAAATGAATCAATGTCAAATAGCTTGATACGACTCGGGTCGTTTCGTCATTTTCCTAGAAATATTGAAATTTTTACAAGTAATTTATCGAAAGCGGGTTTTTATTTTACGGGTAATAATGATGCAGTTAAATGCTACTCCTGTGGTGTCCTGTATCAAAATTGGAAACGCGGGGATGATCCTTTTATAATTCATAAAGAATTGTCTCCCAATTGTCAGCATCTCCAAACTATCCAATCGGATCCTTTCTTTTTCCCATCTATTCCAATAGACACTTCTCAAACAATTGCTAGGCAAAGTACATCCAATTTAGGACCAAATTCTTCTGGTGCACTTTCACTTAACAATCAAATATCCGTTAAGGAGGAAGATAGTAATGCCTGCTCCGCTTTACAAAATAGTGAAAATGGTCATCGTGTTCAGAATGAACCACAACAAGGCAGTCAACTAACACCACAAACAAGATATATCGATGAAGATAAAAGTAGGACACCGTTCCTTGAAAATAAATCGCACAATTTAGACCAAGTCCCGTTTCTTGGGGTCAATTTAGAAAAGCCACGATACGTGAACTATGCTCCTTTGGAAATAAGAATAAGTTCGTATCAGGGATGGCCGTCGCATCTCGACCAAACACCGCGACAAATGGCTGAAGCAGGTTTTCTGTTTGCTGGTTACGAAGACTACACGAGATGTTTTTTCTGTGGTGGAGGCTTACGGAACTGGGACGTTGGTGATGACCCATGGATTGAACATGCACGATGGTTTCCGAAATGTGCCTTTGTTTTGCAGAATAAAGGTGAAAGATTTGTGAGAGCAGTTCAAGCAAAGCATGAGAAAATAATGGTAAGTGTTAAAAATGGGATATCTTTAATGGTTTATTCTTTTGCAAAATAAATAGATTTACCAAAATGAATACTATCGCAATGTTAAAGCAAATCATACTTTAGAATTATTGAATGTGACGTACAAAGTCTTTTTTTTCTGTTTGTTAAAAAATATTTCCAATCAATGATGAAAAATAATTCTTTCTTCCAGACTATGGAACAAAACCAGGCTAACGGAAAACACAATGTATCGACAAAAGCCATTAACGAGTCATCTAATGGGCAACCACAAGAGCTAACGATGCAACCTCATCCTCAGGCAGGAACAAGTTTAGCCAATGGATTTAACGGTCATCACAATCAGCTTTTGGATACAGTTGCTGTGATGTCAGTTCTGGAAATGGGATACACAAAAGACCAAACACGTTTAGCCGTCGAGAAATTGATGAAGATGAATAAAGGTTAGCTCTTTTTGCTTTATAGAGCAAATAATGGAATTAATAATTCAGTTTCTGAGCATCGGGGTAATATTTGAAAGGCCCTATTTCATGAATGTGTATTGAAAAGCAGGCGTCATACTTAGTAACAAAACATTTCTACATATTCAATAAGAAAAGAACAAAAAGTTGACTACACAATAAAGTGATATACTAGAAGTTCAGATTTTATTAGGGGAAATTACGTAGAGAACATTTATTTGCTTGACCCGAGCATACGTTTCCTTTTTATTTTATAAAAGTTATTAATTTTGTCGTTTCCAAAAAAAATATATTCTATTTGTCTTCAATACAGTAAGCTTTTAAGAATTATTTTCTTTTTACAGACGAAAATTCAATCACAGCAGTTGATATCATGAGTATATTACTCGATGATCAAGATTTGAACACGGGCGGGGCCTCAGAAGCAAATCTGAACACACCAAAAGCTCCAGTAAGCTCAATAGAATATGACAAAGAAGTCACCTCATGTCCATCACATAGTAATGCTATAGGAACAAGTTTTGATGGTATGTAAAAAATATACAATAGTATCACTTCATTAAATAAATAACCATAAGAGATAAATGTGTTTCAAAAAAGCAAATCAAAAGTATGGAAGAAATTGGAAACCGATTGATTGGTTTACTAATTGCTGATTGTTTAATGTTTAGTCAATAGTATTTCAGTTATAACCAGGACAAGGACAAGTTTACAACAAAATGAATTGTATAGACCCATCCAGGATATAACGTCAACATGTATAGCACAGAACCATTTGAAACCCCGTGCAAATAGAACGAAACTGAAACAGCATACTAAAGTAGTCTTTTTTGCTTGTTAAAAACTCATTTTATTGTAACTTTTGACTAGCTACTTATTTAAAAACACAGAATACATCCTTTCTTCAATACCTACTTTATAATCCGTTTATCTATTTACTGGGATTGTAACTTGTGATTCAATTCATTTTGTTATATATTTCTATTGTAGACGCTGATTTTTTATTAGAAGAGAATCGTCAGTTGAGAGACCAAAGGATTTGTAAAGTTTGCTTAGACCTAGAAGCCAGTATTGCATTTCTGCCTTGTGGACATTTAGTATGCTGTACAGATTGTGCCCCTGCCATGAGGAAGTGTCCTATATGTAGGGAAAAGGTCAAAGGCACTGTAAAGACCTTCTTGGTTTAAACATCTTAGACGAGATATCTTCGAATTGGATAACAATCCAGCAAGATTTAAACAATATTTTTTCAACAAAGACTATATGGTGCTTCTTGATAAAGCTTGATATTTTTTTACTTTTTTTTATATATATATTTTTTTTAATAATAGATTTATTGTCATATAAACATACAAAAAAAACAGTTTGTGACAGAACATATACATATCATATTTAAATGTAAACATGAAATATATCAAATACGACAAATAAACATATAGCAAGTTACGAGACCTCTGCCCTCAGTTCTAATGACTGTTTAATAAAGAAGCCAAACATTCTTATATGTTTATGATTTGTTGGGGTAAGCAAATAGACCATTTTATCTTCATCTGACATATTAATAAAATTAAAATCATCTGTTCTTAGTAAATTAAAAAGGTTTTCTCTGATTCTTTTATTTATATTACAATTTAAAAGAAAATGCATTATAAAGTATAACTTTGCATTGATACTAAAATCAAAGTAAAACTGAAAATTATTTCAAATTGTTACAATTGTTATTTTTTTTCTGCTATAAAATAATCTTGTGTGTGATCAATACCGGTAGTTTCGATAAGTAAAGTTAGTTATCCTAGTCCTTATTTGTTATTGTTATTTATATTGTTTAAAAATACATTCTTATTTGTTTGTTTTTTGTTTTCAAGTTTTGCAATATAAGGTTCAAATGGAATGATTTATATTTATTCGTTTTTAAGATTGAAATTTGTTTATATTTGTTTTAATAAAATACTAGTAGCATCATTATCAACTTGTTGTTATTACAAATGATTATATGAAAGACTTTTGCCCAAAACAGTTAAGACTTTATTGCATAAATAAACCACAAAAGGGTTAGCAAACAAAAAAAAATCAAAACAATTTAACATGTAACTATAGCCACAAAAACAAATGTATTAGAACGATTTTGAGATGATTTTGAGGAAACTAAACAAGTGTATCAGACACTTCCACAATTCCATGCACATTGAAAACAGACATCAGCCTTCAGCGTAGACAGCAGCCTTCAGTGTAACCAGTGGTTTCTGTCCATTTTGTTGCACTTTTGTCCTAGATTAAAATTCAAAGAAACGGTTTTGTCTTTGTCTTTACGGTTTTATGATACTGATTACCCCTTTGGTACACCTTTGCTTCTTTTAGACCGTAACGGCATCGTGCAGGGGTAAATGCAACACAAAAGTTAAAGCTAGCTTATAAAAGGTTTTAATACAGATTCTAAACATAAAAGACTGGTCTTTGTACAAAGATAACCATATTAATTATGCCTTAATTCACATTTGATGAAGTTCATTCACACGAAGAATGAAGATCAGACAGATAATTATCGCATATATGTTATAATAATTGTCATAAGTTTAAAAGTGTATAAAACGGAAATGCATACGTGGCTATAATACATTCTGTACATCCGATACATATTGAATGTTCGTATCTTATAGTATTCGTTGCTTGGTAAAGGACGGACATAGTACAAGATGGCAAATGTATTCTTAATGAATCAACTATTTTATTTATCGTTTGTTAGCTCACCTGATCCGAAATGCCATCACTTGGCGTCCGTCGTCGTTAACTTTTCTCCTGAATCTTCTCCACTGAAACTGCTTACCAGTTTGCTTTGAAACTTTGTACACATCTTCTATGGGAAGTTCTCAACCAAAATTGCAAAAATGGTGACGGCTGACCCAAAAAAAATAGCCGCCATCGCTAAAAATAGAACGAAGGGCCAGACCCTAGTTTTGGGCTTATTGATCAAAAAGTAAAAAAGATAAAGAAAATCTAAAGCAAAAGTCTCCATTGAGTAGAAGTTGTCAGATGACCCCTTAAAGGAGTTATGACCCTTTACAGGTGAAAAATACACGTAGCATTTTTTCATGTTTTGGCCTATAGAATGAAAACTATAGCAGATAAAGAAAAGCTGTTTCTCGTTTAAACATTCAGCTCATTGAGCTTTACAATAGTCTTTATTGGGTTGAAGTTGTCAGATGATCCCTTCCCTTGCAGCGGTTTTGGCCCTTTAAAGGTGAAAAAATACATTTTTTTTATGTTTTTGGTCTATAGAATGGAAAATAGCCATAGCGAAAAGAGCAAAGTTGTTGCATGCCAAAATCATGAAAAAACGCTATCATGGACGACTTGATATATGTATTAAAGATAAGATATTTATGTAACTATCAGAATTATTAAAAGTAGTTGTACTGTTATCTTGTTTTATTTTCTTTTGTAGGACGCTACAAGATGACAGACAGTGCCAAAGTGACTCCATATGCCATTTAAAACACGTTGCAGATAACATTTTCCACTTTACACAGTATGTACAATACAAATTATTGAATCTCTATAGTCCAAGAATTATTTCATTGATCTTGTGCATTTTTATCATTTCAACACGATTTCTTTTACATAACCCAATCTGAAAACAGTTTCAAGAAATATTGATCTTCAATGAATAACTTTAGTACTAGTAAATTGGGTATGCACACATAATATATTCATCTCATGGCCAAGCGCTCCAGAATAACATTTGTAAATCTATACTACTAAAATAACGAAGCGTTTTTTGTTAGCCGAGTTGCAGCCTAAACAACAAATGCTACGACTAAGCTTCATATATCAAAAATAGGGGATGGTTGTGCCCTTTAAAAATTTCATTAACACATATGCAATTATGTCTGCAGTTTGCTAATTAACCTAAAAATAATGAAAAATAATAAGGTCACGCAAATGCAATGTTTTATTTTGCAATATTTTGTAAAGCAACCATTCGCGGGGTTTTCCTAGTTACTTATATTTTAGACAATATAAAATTAATCATATTGAGTTGAACCAAGCTGAAATTTAAAATAAATACAGAAGAGAAATATATTTAATTATACAAAAATAAAAATAAGTGAATGCGACCAAAAATTTAATTAGATCTATTTAGAAAAATAAATTATCAAATAGTTTTTTTTAACAATAATGATTTTGAAGTAAGAAAATTTTGTATTGTATAAAAACATTTACTGAAGACTTTATAATAATAAAAAATATTATATTTACTAAATCCAACATCCACATGATCCATTCACCATGTTAGACTTATTGGCTTCTTCATTGAAAAGTCATTAGAACTGAGGTTAGAATCTCTTAATACTTGCATGTATTGAAGTAAACTATTATATGAAATTATATACACGACCCTCGGTTTCTGTTTGCCACAAACATGTATGCATTTTTAAAATGTTTATTTGACAATAAAGATTGACTAATTGATATAAAGAATGTGTTTTTTCTAGTTTGCTAATGTATGGTGGCATATTTCTGCCAACACATAATCATATACATAACTAGTTAATTAAGTAGATATCTAGTTATCTAACTAGATAAATATCTAGTTATTTAACTAGATAAATTATCTAGATATTTAACTAGATAATTAAGTGGTTATCTAGTTATTTAACTAGATATTTAACTAGTTAATTAAGTAGTTATCTAGTTATTTAACTAGATATTTAACTAGTTAATTTTAATATCATAACGTGAAAAAATGCATGTTAGCGCTTGTAACTGCCATTATTATATTATTATTCACCTCTATTTTAAGAGGTAATCTAGATATTTAACTAGATAACTACTTATTATCTAGATATTTAACTAGATATTTATCTAGATAAACATCTAGATAACTACTTATTATCTAGATAATTATCTAGATATTTATCTAGATAAATTATCTAGATATTTATCTAGATAATAAGTAGTTATCTAGATATTTATCTAGATAAATATCTAGATAATTTATCTAGATAAATATCTAGATAATTATCTAGATAAATATCTAGATAATTATCTAGATAATAAGTAGTTATCTAGATATTTATCTAGATAAATATCTAGATAATTTATCTAGATAAATATCTAGATAATTATCTAGATAATAAGGAGTTATCTAGATATTTATCTAGATAACTATCTAGTTAAATATCTAGATAATAAGTAGTTATCTAGTTAAATATCTAGATAACCTCTTAAAATAGAGGTGAATAATAATATAATAATGGCAGTTACAAGCGCTAACATGCATTTTTTCACGTTATGATATTAAAATTAACTAGTTAAATATCTAGTTAAATAACTAGATAACTACTTAATTAACTAGTTAAATATCTAGTTAAATAACTAGATAACCACTTAATTATCTAGTTAAATATCTAGATAATTTATCTAGTTAAATAACTAGATATTTATCTAGTTAGATAACTAGATATCTACTTAATTAACTAGTTATGTATATGATTATGTGTTGGCAGAAATATGCCACCATACTAATGAAATACTAAGTAAGGACTTAATACAATTTCTGAAGACGATCCATAGTGGTTATTGATTAATCGAGGATAACCATTTTAGTACCTTTATTCACACGTACTTAAAATATTTTTAGGAAGGAAGATCAGATACTTATCGCATATACGTCATGCATATTATGTTTCTCCTTTCAATTTATGTGTATATAACGGAAGCTACCCACTCAGTTATACATCCTGTTCATTTTGTTTTCTGATTTGGTACTTGTCTGTCAGCAGGAAATACCATTCTTCTGTATGACGTTGTCATCCATGCGGAAAATATAGATTACCACCAGGTTTAAAGGATGCATTGTGCACAGTACCAATAGGTCAACTATCATACTAATATGGTTGAGGTGGGTCCTAATTTCTGAACGAAAATGGGGGGTCCCCCAAAATCAATCACATCCGTCCTTTTATGGTAAAGAACATCATTGTCAAATTTCTATCAGATAACTATAACTAAAGTTAGCAGACAACGCAGACGACGACGACAGCATCACAGTATCATACCATTATACGTCCGCAATTTGTTTGCGGTCGTAAAACAAGTGTGGCCACTAAAAGTATGTCTCGCTTGTCCGGGCACCATAACCAAAATCAACTATCTAAGCTTTCATTTATCGATATTAACCCAAAAAGTGTCTATATACCCAATATCAGATGCCTAGCTATTATACTTTTCATGCAATTCATCGTCCACAAAAGTTAAAGGCCTGAAAAAAGACCCAAGTTCACACTGGAGCGTGAAAATGGGGTCAGGGTCACATGTCATGGTGACATTTGCATAGAACATAACCTCAACTATCTGTATACCCAATAACAGATGCTTAACTATTATACTTTTCAAGCAATTCATCGTCCAAAAAAGAGTTTAAAGCCTGAAAAAAGACCTAAGTTCACAGAGTCACCGAAGCATGAAAATTGGGTCAGGGTCACACGGCATGGTGATAGTTGCGTTGACCATAATCTTAACTGTCTGTAAACCCAATATCAGATGCCTAGCTATTACACAAAAGTCTTACAAAAAAGTTGAAGGCCTGAAAAAAAGACCTAAGTTCACAGAGTCACTGGAGCGTGAAAATGGGGTCAGGGTCACACGGCATGTTGATAGTTGCGTTGACCATAACCTTAACTGTCTGTAAACCCAATATCAGATGCCTAGCTATTACACAAAAGTCTTACAAAAAAGTTTAAGGCCTGAAAAAAAGACCTAAGTTCACAGAGTCACTGGAGCGTGAAAATGGGGTCAGGGTCACTTGGCATGGTGACAGTTTCGTTGACCATAACCTTGTCTGTATACCTAATATCAGATGCCTAGCTATTACACTTTTCAAGCAATTCATCTTCCACAAAAGTCCTACAAAAAAGTTAACGGCCTGAAAATATCTAAGTTCATAGAGTCACTGGAGCGTGAAATAGGGTCAGGGTCACACGACATGGTGACAGGTGTATAGACCATAACCTCAACTGTCTATATACCCAATATCAGATGCCTAGCTATGACACTTTTCAAGCAATTCATCTTCTACAAAAGTGTTACAAAAAAGTTTACGGCCTGAAAAAAGACCTTATTTCACGGTGTTACTGGAGCGTGAAAATGGGGTCAGGGTCACACAGCATGGTGACAGTTGTGTAGACCATATATCCTCAACTGTCTGTATACCCAATACCAGATGCCTAGCTTTTATACTTTTCAAGCAATTCACTGTCCACAGAAGTCTTACAAAAAAGTTTACGCCGCCGCCGGAAAGTAATACCTATGTCTCGCCTTCCGCGACTTATCGTCACAGGCAAGATAAAAACTGTATTCTGATCCCTATGTATCATTTTTAGCAAAGATGGTCATGTTTTTTTTTTGCTCCTGCAATCTTGGTAAAGGACATCCGATACATAAAGTGTGCAAACTTTAAAGCAGTCCCATCAGTAGTTTCAGAGGATAGTATTTGTTTAAAGAAAAGTAAACTACAATGACAGATGCAAAGTAATGGCAATAACTCAATTGAAACTTACTTAGAAAAACATAGGTTATCTATCAATTACAAAGCTCACCTTGTTGAGCATTATTGTCACTAAGTGGGAATTGACTTAAACTTTCAAATCTTAAGTGCTCAATCCATGCAAGAAAGAAGTCACAGCCAGCATCTGAAGCATGCGTCTTTCTAAGCATCTCAAGGTGCACCTTACCATACCACTTGAAATGATGTGGTACATGTCAGTGAGCGGGTATAGACTTTTACCATTCTTCTGTAAGTGGTCATCCATGCGGAAAATATAGGTCAGAGCCAGCATCTGAAGCATGTATTGTTTATAGCATCACAAGGAGCACCTTCTTTACCAATATCATTGATGTGGCGATTGTCAGTAAGCCCTAATGGACTTTAACCATTCTTTGTAAGTGGTCATCCATGCTAAAAATATAGGTCACAGCCAGCATCCAAAGCATGCATTGTTCATAGCATCACAAGGATCACCTTCTTTACCAATATAATTGCTGTGGCAATTGTCAGTAAGCGGGAATGGACTAGTACTTCAACCATTCTTCTGTAAGCGGTCATTCGTGCAGTAAATATAGGTCACAGCAGCATCCGAAGCATGCATTGTGCTTAGCATCACTAGGTGAACCTACATGTACCATACCAATTGCATTGATGAGGCACTTGTCAGTAAGCGTGTATGGATCTAAACCATTCTTCTTGAAGTGGTCATCCATGCAGAAAATATAGGTCACAGCTAACATCCGAAGTATACATTGTGCTAAGCATCACTAGGTGCACCTAGCATAGCAATATCATTGATGTGGCACTTGTCAGTAAGCCGGAAAGGACTTTAACCATTCTTCTGTAAGTGGTCATCCATGTGGAAAATATAGGTCACAGCTAGCATCCGAAGCATGCATTGTGCTTAACATCACTAGGTGCATCTCCCATACTAATATCCTTGATGTGGCATTTGTCAGTGAGGGTGTATGGATCTTAACCATTCTACTGTAAGTGGGTGTGGACACTGACGCCAGGGGGTATCACCGTTACCTTTGACCCATTGAAAACCTTTTTTTTAAAGATTGTAAGCTGAATGTTTAAGCTAACAACAGCTTTCTCTTTTTGGAAATGTTTTCATTCTATAAGACAAAAGCATGAAAGAGCACTATTTTTGACCTATAAACCTTAAAGCGGTCATCTGAAAACCAACTAAATGGAGACTTTTGTAGAGCTCTCAATGCTATAGAGACTCACAAGAGCCTGAATTGCCCACCTGGTCCTTAGTCATAAGAGTCTTCTATAAAGAGTATTTTGACAACTTCGACCCAATGTAATAGCTCAAATGAGAGAACTCAAAAACAAATCCCAATTAATTAATACATTTGTACATCTTCTTTTTAAAATAAATATGGACAATTATTCAGATGACAGCATTAATACCATTATATAAGTCTTATTTCTTCATCAAATTAATGTGTTTTCGTTATTCAATCTCATAACTGTCTGAATTAAGATATTTCTTTCTTCTTTTACAAAAATATCCTTAGGTTCAGAATAAATAATAGTTGCTCTATACTTTTCAACTTCATTGGAATCTGCAATACCTGGCCCAAGAAATCCAACATGGTCTGAACTAATATGCAGTAATGTCAAATATATCTGAAATAAAGATGATAATGCATATATTGTTCAGTGGTATAGAAAGAAGAAGAGAGACCTGTACAATGTATCAATGGGGAAATCAAAATGTAAAAAATCAGGAAGGGCATGAAAGACAAAACCAGTAAACATGAACAGGAGCAAACAAAGTTAAGAAAACATAAAAACTATAAAAAAAAGCAACTGAATAACAATCAACAACTCGTACTCAAGTCATATGGATAGTGGACTCAGGTGCTATGGGAAGGTAAGCAATTCATGCTTGTTGTTACAAACTTATGGCTTTGATACTATAAACCGTCAATTAAGCATGTCAGAATTTCCTGCTAAGGAGGACAAAACAAAACCCAATTATAAAAACAACATCTATACTTATCTGAGGAAAAGAAATTGCATTTTGTTAACCAGAATTTTTTTTTCAAATGATGTCTTCTGTTGAGTGAGGACAATCCAGGAGTTCCATAACCCTATGTTAGCAATTTTTGTGTCAGGTTTGACACAAACATTGCTGCAGACCTATATCTAGGTATAGTCACGATGTTTAACTCCCAAGTCAGTCAGGTTTGACACAAACGTCGCTTCAGACCTATATCTAGGTATAGTCACGATGTTTAACTCCCAAGTCAGTCAGGTTTGACACAAACTTCGCTTCAGACCTATATCTAGGTATAGTCACGATGTTTAACTCCCAAGTCAGTCAGGTTTGACACAAACCTCCCTTCAGACCTATATCTAGGTATAGTCACGATGTTTAACTCCCAAGTCAGTCAGGTTTGACACAAACGTCGCTGCAGACCTATATCTAGGTATAGTCACGATGTTTAACTCCCAAGTCAGTCAGGTTTGACACAAATGTCGCTGCAGACCTATATCTAGGTTTAGTCACGATGTTTAACTCCCAAGTCAGTCAGGTTTGACACAAACCTCCCTTCAGACCTATATCTAGGTATAGTCACGATGTTTAACTCCCAAGTCAGTCAGGTTTGACACAAACGTCGCTGCAGACCTATATCTAGGTATAGTCACGATGTTTAACTCCCAAGTCAGTCAGGTTTGACACAAACGTGGCTGCAGACCTATATCTAGGTATAGTCACAACGTTTAACTCCCAAGTCAGTCAGGTTTGACACAAACGTCGCTGCAGACCTATATCTAGGTTTAGTCACGACGTTAATCTCACCA
This sequence comes from Arcuatula senhousia, assembly GCA_963971305.1. Taxonomy (NCBI): domain Eukaryota; kingdom Metazoa; phylum Mollusca; class Bivalvia; order Mytilida; family Mytilidae; genus Arcuatula; species Arcuatula senhousia. The sequence goes on along the minus strand of OZ020310.1, from coordinate 28,377,972 downwards.
GTCAGTCAGGTTTGACACAAATGTCGCTGCAGACCTATATCTAGGTATAGTCACAACGTTTAACTCCCCAGTCAGTCAGGTTTGACACAAACCTCGCTGCAGACCTATATCAAGGAATAGTCACAATGTTTAACTCCCAAGTCAGTCAGGTTTGACACAAACGTCCCTGGAGACCTATATCAAGGTATAGTCACGATGTTAATCTTCCCAGTCAGTCAGGTTTGACACACAAGGAAATCATGGTGAGTATGTTTTGTTTAACATAGAAATTGAAATACCTTAGTTCCTACTACAATCATGCCAGGCACATATTCTGTTTCCGAAGAGTTCCACGCTAATAGAAGTTCCCCTCCATGTTGTCCAAGAACTTTATCACTTAACCATTGCTGAATCTGTACTTGTGACTTTTCACTGCCACCCACTTCTTTTTTTCTTCCAGGTTCAGGTAGGACAGCATCTTTCTTTGCCTTAATAACATTAAATTTTATGTATATGTTGTGTACAAGTTGTAATTTTGTACAAGTTATAACCTGTACAAAATATTTGTACATGTTATAACTTGTACGACCCCAAAATACAAGTTATAACTTGTACAATTTTTGCCTGTACACATTATAACTTGTACAAAATAAGGCTGGAAATCTTGTTTAACTTGTACAAAATTTTAATATAGCAAAAAAGAAAGAAAATGACAAAAAAAATTATTTACTATTCATTAAGGCTTAAATAGAATTTACATATTTAAGTTACTTCTTGTTTTAAATGTTCACCAAATGACCTTTTTACTTGCATATTACTTTGACAATTTTTAATACTTGAATAATATAAACCTAGTTACTTATTGCTGCATGATTATCTAACATATGACATCTTGAATGGCAGAACACTTTCATCTTTTAACATTTGCATCTTGGTTTGACAATTACAATGAAGACCACCTGAGTCCTTGTCCTCTACTCACTGATAATTTACTCACAACCAATCACATGCTACATTCATACATCAGAACAACAGAAACTTTAAGAGTGGCATTTGGTAACCTTTCATCTAGTTTCTACTCACATACATGTAACTTTTAATTTCACTATTTTCACTATCTCAAACTGCTTTAGCAATGTTCTCTGTTTGCCACTTGGTACTGCTTCTAATTAGCTTCTTTAACACTGTGAATTAAAGTCTCTATTTTTTTTGGAAATGATGCCTTATTTGTTGAGGCATTTTGTCTTGACATTTCTAGAATTTCAGAACAAAATTTATTTTGACTATCTATATCCATCCTGATTTGATCATTAAATAGCCCAACTTAACAAACTTCGCCCTGCAGTAATCCTACTTTAAAATTGATCACATAATCCTGAAGAAATTCTAGATTAAAAGTGATCACTCAAATATTCAAACTTCAAACTTTTGTAAAATCAATTATTGGAATATAACAAATATTTTAATAATTTTTTTTCTTTCACGTAAAGAAAATATTTTTATATAATGAACATTGACATAGTCACATTAACGTTTTTATTCTACTCTGCATGTTTGAACCTTATAAATAATTAATAACTTTTCTTTTTTTTTTTTATTTATTTTGCTATAATGAAATTTTGTACAAGTTAAACACAATTATCAGCCTTATTTTGTACAAGTTATAACATGTACAGGCAAAAAATGTACAGGTTATAACTTGTATTTTTTGGTCATACAAGTTATTACATGTACAAAAATTTTGTACAGGTTATAACTTGTACAAAATTACAACTTGTACACAACATATATATACAATTTTCTATTCTCAATAAATGGGCTTCATTTTATATGTGCCTGTCTTAAGCTAGGAATCTTTAAAAAGCTTTTGTTTGTACTTGACTTTTTGATGTTTTTTGTTCCTTGTTTAAGTAGGGCTTTTTCTGTGACTAATTCACGACGGGTTTTGAATATGCATTTTATTCAGACCATGAGCCAATTGCAGAGCAGCCAGCAACCCCTATTGGCCTCGTTGAAGGCTGCTGGCTATTTTCCATTGTGGTTTTTCTAAATTACCCCTCGTTATGTGAGCTGTGTCGCCTACACTTATTTCACTTCTCATTATTCTTATTTTCTTTTAATACAAACTTCTTATTAAAATAGTAGCATGACTAGTGATGAAAAGAATAATATTCATGCAAGGGAGCAATCATTTGATAATTTATTTTGGGCTATGGATACCCTTTGCAACCAGCCTTTTTATTTAGGGAAAATTGAAGCCTGGATGAGGACAAATTTTGAAGTATAAAATATCATTAAATAGGATTTTTTTTATAATTTCTTATTACCCAGAATTGCCCGCTTTGATAATTGTAAGGGTATTGCAAAGCCCAGGAAATACTTTGCCAACTCTGTGGGAACACCCCAGTTAACAGACAAGAATTATTAGAAAGCAACAAGAATATGTCTGAAAGACATAATTGCACATCTCACAACATGTATTTTCCTTGCAATTACCAAACCATGAAGTTGATTCCAAGAGTATAATTTTATGATGATTAAATGATTCATTAAGTTTCATGATGATACCACACTTCCTACAAGGTGTGTGTGTGTTTGTGTTTAACACCCTTTATCGAAGCACTTGGGCCATGTAGGACGGCCAGTTTTAATGGTGGAGGAAACAGGAGAACCCGGAGGAAACCACTGACCCTGGGCAGGTAACTGGCAAACCATATCACAAACAGTTGGGGAAGTCCATTTTTTGTTAAATACACACAGGTCTCGACACCAGCTGGGAGGTGATTGGCTAGTGTGGTATCTAAACCAGCACCTTAGACCACCCAGCCACCCAGGCCCCCTCCCTCATGGTAAGTAACTTCAACCTGTAGATATACCAAAGTATAACACCCCCCCCCTTTTCTGTTATCAATCAACCATGAAGTTGATGAGACAGGTACAATTTTATGATGATTTTTGTATGGTTATTTCCTGATGTGTAAGTGAATAAAGATTTATGATGGTACCACACTTTCTGTGACTAGCGATACAATTTTTGAGGATTTTTGTTTTTTCATAACCTGATTTATATATGTACTATTTAGTTTCATCATGTTACCACACTTCTTTCATGGTAAATTAACTTCAATCTGTACATTTGCTTTAGGTAAACCTTAGTATAAAATTACCCCTTTTTTATGTGATCAATGATGATAATCATCCATGAAGTGATGAACCAGATAAATTATTTTATGATGATTTTTGTTAGTACCCTGATGTATATGTGAACAAGGTTTCATGATGATACCAAACTTCTTTCATGGTAATCTAACTTCAACCTGTAGGCAAACATAATTTGGGACAGATTGACAGACCTCGAGATGGACGGACCTGAACACTATACATGTAAGTCCCCTTATTTTGTAGATGGAACATTACAAGTTGGCAATAACAACATCATACATGTACTGCGATACCTCTTCAGTTTTTTGTTGAACATTGTAAAAAAAAATAATAAAAAAGCGAAATTGAAAACCAACAAAAGTGTATTTAAGTTTACCTCTTTAATGGACACAACTGATGAAACGGATGGGAAGTCACTGTTTTTCTCTAATACTAGGTCAGGAATAGAAGTCACATTCACACCATCTATTCTCAATCTTGTTTTATAGAGCATTCCTTGCCTGTAAATGGAGAACACATTTAAGACTTGATAATTGTTGGTTGGTTAGACAGATCTTTTAAATGCTTTGCTTCAAATGATATTTTTTTGCTACATTTTGGTGTTTGTCTAACAGTAGACAGAACAAACATGTTTAATAATCTGTTTTCTAGCCTTAAATAAATCAAAAGATTTGACTAAAAAGGTATTAAAAAGAGAAATGATAGGAAAATCTAATTTAAAGATATCATTTAAACATTTTATATAAAGTAACGAGTGCTGTAAGTGATTTGGTAATACCGTATATATATATCAAATTTGAAACAAACAACATGAACAAGGAACTTGAATAAATTTTGTCTTTTTCTATTTTTGAACCTGACACTAGAGCAAAAAAAAACATCATTTGTAGGAACAGTTAAGAAGCAGCAACCCTTTTCACAAAAATCTCAAGAATAACAAGAGGCTCCCAGGAGCCTGAATCGCCCACCTGGTCCTCATGTCAACCCTATGAAGACTATTGTATAGCTAAATGAGCTGAATGTTTCAGCAAGCAACAGCTTCAACCCAATGGAGACTTTTGTAGAGCTTTTGATTCTGAAGAGCCTAGCTAAGATCCTTCAGATTTTTTCTATCTGTTATGGTTGCTAAGTTACATGTATAAGCCATTTAAAGAGATTTTTTCCTATGTTCTATTTTTAGTAACAGCGGCCATGTTTTTTATCGAATCATTTTAAAATGAGGATCGTTTGTTGCCAACATGTTATATATCATTCCTGCAAAGTTTCAGTTAATAAATTGGTTCAGTGGTTTCAGAGAAGAAGATTTTTGAAATTGTTAACGGACGATAACACGACAACGACAGACGACGACGGACCCATAGTGATGGCATAAGCTCACATGGCCTTTGGCCAGGTGAGCTAAAAATTATAGTAAGTGTAGACTTAAGCCAATCAGAATTCTTGAAATTTACACTTCAGGTCAATTTTACTCTTAAGATATTTTGTGAAAAGGGCTGCTGCGGTCTTAATAATCAAACTTTTACATGTCTTAATAACTTACACAGGATATAACTGGCATAATCTTGCAAAACTGGACGTTAGTGATGAGTAGAATTCCTCTGGTATTGTCCCACTTCCTAAGTTATTAGAATGGGCCATCTTATACACCACACGGGATACCTCTTTCAGAAAGTCTAAAGCATAATTGCACACCACCGATCTACAAAAATACAATAAACTAGGATAAAAACATGCATGATACCACCATGATGACCACAACACGTTGAGCCCTTATATACATGTATGGATAGACAATTGCTTTTGACATATGCAGCCCATCCTGGACTCACAAGGGTTTTCGACACATGCATTCTGTGATGGACTAATATAACATGACTAAAAGAAAAATGCAGATTTGACATTTTTTTATCAATGTAAAAAATGTAATCTAATAATTGAAATTTTTGTCATTTGCTCACTTATTTCTTAAAAACAGTAAGAGATGCATGTACATGTATTGCAATCTAAACGTTAAAAACACAAGCAGGATTTTAACAAGGATTCCAATGAAAACAAGGTTTTGAAAATGGGACCATAAATCAAATTAAAAACATCAGTTTTTGTTCTGCATATAATCATGATAATCATGATACTAGAAAATAGACATAAAATTATGCCATTTTAAATGAAAGATACTGATGGACCTTAACATCATTCTTATTCTTGGATCTTCATCTCGAATTTGACCCGGGTGGTCATCTCAGTACAAAAATTTACGATAAAAGAGATTTAATTTTAAAATTATTAATTTTCCTAACCTGAAAAGTAACATACCAATGAATGTCATCTGCATATGGTTTCTATATTTCACAACTAATTCGACATGCCAGGGCTTGTACACATTTTTCAGATTTTTTTATCCGACACCGCTTTCTCCATAATCAAATATTAGACCAAGGTTAACATGGTTAACAGAAAATACGTCTCATACGATCTCTAAAAAAAATCTTTCTACGTTATCAACCACTGGTAGAAAAATTCAATATCTGACTAACCAGACGATCGTTCTTGCTTTCACGCCTTTGATTAGTGTTTGGCTGGTTGGTGTACTGAGATGATGACCTTAGCATCCCTAATACATGTATGTCATCACAAACCTGTTGTGTTTTGTGTAACTACAGGACCCAAAGATCGCAATGGAAGAGGGAGGTTTGGTGCACCTTAAAACCTGGTTTAACTCAGTACCTGTACCAAGTCAGGACCACTGCGATCTTCTATTTTTCCGGTATGTATTCCGTGTATTCCGTGTTTTGTCTCATCTTATGGACATTTGAGATTGATTCTCCAAGTTCGGTAATTTTGTTATTACCTTTATTTATCTTAAAAATTCTGTTTACTTGTTTAAGTGACTGATGTTCATGGCTGGATTTTTAAAACTAAAATTTTAATTTAATATTAACCCAACTTTGTTCTTTCTCTTGTAATTGGGAAAAGCAAAAACAGTTACAGATACATGTATCAAATTCTGGATATTATGGTGAAAGTGGTCGGGTGAGCTATAAACTAGTCTGATGCATTAAAGTGTGAAAAAAGTGGCTATACTAGCAACTTCAATGAACACCAGGTGCGCCACTGTGCTGGGTAAATGTTTACTATATTTTATACTGGTACCGGAAGGAGCAATGTAAAAAAAAAATTCGTAAGCCAGTTTTGATAATTGTTACTCAGCACAGTGGCGCACCTAGTGTTTATTGAAGATGCTAGCTATACTCATATACTTACTTAGTGGGTGATGGGTTAGATTCAGAATTCATCTGTCTTTGTACATTTTCAGCAACCAGGCGCAAATGTTGAATGATACCTTCAAGGTATTGTTTACGCTTTAACTTTTCTTTTTCTATTCGTAAATCAAAGTCAAGATAATCTGTTAAAATTGTCAGAATTTCATTTTGTTCGCTTGTTAATTCACCATAATCACCCGTTTTACCAGTTACTATCTGAAGCACATCAGATGGTGCTGATTTTGCAGATTTATCATAAAAAATTGCTAATTTGTCCAAATCAAGTAACGACCAGTCTGAAACATCGTTCGGCAGTCTAGTTGAAAAAGAGATTTTATCGCTAAAATTGCTGTCTCCTTCATGTCCTGTAGTGGAGCTACCTTCTTCCTCATCCGAAATCTGCGTTTCAAGATCATTTAGACGAGGGCGTTTCCGCAGCATTGGACTTCTTAAAACGTTGCTTGGCATGAATGATATATATTTTTTTATTTCTGTTGTCTTTACTTCACAGGGGGGGGTATTTATTAAGGGGAAGGAAACGACACAAATTGCGCTTGACTTGATATCTTCGCTGGGCTTCCAAGATCTTCCAAGCATGACGTGCAGCCAATTTTGTTACATTTTTAGATTCAGCGGGTCATAATTTCAAATTGTTTTATCTCTTATCCAATTAAAAGTGTTCAAATTTTTAAGACATGTGACAAAAGTTCAATATTGAATATTGTCTACAAAAAATGGGTTCTCAATTAAAATTTAAAATTCTCATATGCCGTTTTTCATATTTTTCATGTGTTCTGGTCAATTTTGGGAAAAAAATATTACCTTTCTTTATTTCTAAGCTAATTTTGGATACTTTCTTTCAGGTTTGAGCTATTTTTGATACATATTGCATCTCTGTTCATTTGGGGGATTCTAAGTTAACTAATGAGTCTTTATTTAAATTGATGTGGTTTGAATGCAGATTCTGATAATACTTTTTTTGGTGTGCTTAAAAATTTAAAATGCACATTTTATGTTTTTTGTTCAGAAGATTTTGAATCGGTAGATTTATGATAGGAATTGCAATAAAACAGTTGTGTTATGCAGATCTTATTTAAATAGAGTGTATTTTATTGAGGAATCGTTAATGTAGCATACAATATGTTTTCTGTAACAAGAGCTTGTTCTTTCTGTTACTTTTTGCATCTACATTAAATTCATCGGCTAACAAAGCAAAGAACGATTGTTTTTGTGTCAAAAAATATTTGTATGCTGGAATTGATATTAATTCAAATGTTGGCATCTAATATTACTTCTGGATGCTGGCATCCCAATGTTTTTTAAACTGATTCAAGTAGGCTTGGTCTGGATACGACAATCATAGATACTTTCCTCCTAATATGTGTCCCAGCATCCCAGAGTCTGGATGCTGGCATCCCAATTTAAATAGATGTAGAAAGCGAGATTTGTCTGGATGCTGGCATCCCAATGAGTTTGGATGCTGACTTCAAAAAAGGCTGGATGCTGGCATCCCAATAAGTCTGGATGCTGGCATCCAAATATAAGTCTGGATGCTAGCATCCAAATATAAGTCTGGATGCTGGCATCCAAAAATAAGTCTGGATGCTGGCATCCCAAAAGGTCTGGATGCTGGCATCCAAATATAAGTCTGGATGCTGGCATTCCAAAAGGTCTGGATGCTGGCATCCAAATATAAGCCTGGATGCTGGCATCCAAAAATAAGTCTGGATGCTGGTATCCAAACATCTGAAATCAGCCATGGAAAGGTTGATAATTATTCAACTGTCAAAAACCTTGAAGAATGGATGCATAAGAGTAAAATTGCTGGCCTTGTGCTCGTTTTTACTGTGCACTTAAAAGCATACACTTATATTACAACTCTTTATTTTTCATTCGTGCATGTGATAAGGTATTGGATAAAAAAAACAACTTGCATGTCTATAAAAATTACAATTTACCAAGAACGACTACTGATGGTCACCTGTTGTTTTTTGATAGGGAGGGCTCTTGCTTGACAACTTGGTTCGATTTCGACAGGATCTTCTATGCAGTAATTTATTTGAATATTTCAGACTGGGAAATTAAAATACTGAAATAATAGCTATCTAAAAAAGTATTACTTTTTTTTCACTATATATTAAGTGAACACATATGCCAACTAAAATTGTGCAATGAAAACCATACAAAGTAGTACATTTTAATAAAAATAAATCATTAATAAATAACAATTTGTATTATCACAGATACACTATAGAAAAAAATAAAAAATAAAATCATGAAATTTTATTACAAAATGAATTTTTAAATAATTTTTCTAAGATTTCAAAATTTGCTTTTAGTTCAGTTTTAGTTTCAATATATCGTGTAATTATTTTGGGAAAATGAATATTTTCTGACTTTTACTTTTCTATATTAAACTAGGTATTTAGGTTGGATTGGCCAAAAGATTGTATTAACACATTAAAAATTTCAAATAATTGTTGAAATGAGTAAAGATGCTCAACTCAGGGTTAAATTACAATGGCTATACAAATCTGCATATAATGACATAAAATGTATAAAAAAGACAACTTTCATTTATTCCTTAAACTAAGAAAAATTTAGTACATCTTTTACATATTTTGGTTTTAAGGTAATTAAGGACAGGTATCAAATGCATGACTTTTGTACTAAATAAAGACAAACGGCCACATCAAGACAATAATAAAATATTAAAAATATTTGAATTCATTAAAATGAGTGATAGATATTTATTTATTTAGAGATTCCACCATTCACCTCTTGAGATAATTCATGTCACTACTGACCCTAAATGAGCAATGGTTGAATGTTAGAAAAAAATCTAAGCTGGTGACAGATTTTTTGTTTTGTTTTATTCTATCTTATAGGAATGAAGATAATGTTTGACAGAATAAAAAAACAAGATTTATAAAAAAAAAATAAAGTGTCAATGAAAGAATTTTTTCAGTCAAGGTGTCTTCATTAACCTTAACAGATAACCTAGGGTAGATAACTCTTAAAAATCCTTTGAACATTTTAGTTAATTACATTAAATCAAAGAAATCAAGCTTCTAAATGATCAAAATAGGAAACGTTGAAACTCCATTATGTTCAACAAAAAGAAACCTATGGTTTGAATTTCTTTAGATTTTGCCAATTAATTTATTTATTCAAAGTGAATATTTTTGCAAATTTTCAGGAAAATTAAACGACAAAATTTTATTTTAGCATAAGTGTTGGGTACCCCCTTAATGTGCTGAAGACTGTGTTTTATTTTCAGCTATGACTCAATGCCATTGTTTTATAAACAACATTTCAAGGAACTTACTGAGAAACCACAACATGTATTTTCCCCCTTGGTCCAGTCATTTGACATGTTTGAAAAGACAAGACTTCTAAAAAGTAGAACTGACCACTGATGCAAAGTGATTCACAATAGTTCATATGACCTTTCGAAGAAATTATTCTTCTTCAATGAAGTTGAATTTTCTTTTCAAATGTTTTTCTTCCTGATAATTATTAAATAAAAGAAATAAACAACATTTAATATTTTGTAAAGAAGAAATGATTTCAACTAATTTTAAAAGTAATAACAATGGACTCCGTGATTTCATTGCAAAATAATTTAAATATTGTTAAATATTTTTAACATCTGTCTTGCTGGTTGATCAGGTAATGCTGCTACAGTTCTTGATCCGAATTGGGCAATGTTTATTTACATTTATCATCTCCAAAGTTGAAAATTCTTTATCTGTAAATAAAAGATTAAAAGATATGAAATTCAAGGTAAAAAAGTAATGCTGATATAAAAATTGATTTATCTAATTAAATGCTAAAAATACATGTATTAAACTTTGTATACTGTCTCTGTAATTCCATCTAATATGAGGATGGGCACACAGCCACTGTCACTGATAAACAAATGAGACTAACAAATCTGGTTAAAATCTGATTATGTTCAAAGTCAAATTGGATGTTTTTCAATGATCAACTTATCAATTTTTTTGTAAAAAATCTAATTCTCATAAAATATGGCAGTGACTCATATTTCTACCTGTTTCCAAGGTTTGTGTCTTGTACAAATATTCTTTGTATTTTTCAGCAATTTACATGTATTAAATTGATTTATTTATTCATAAACTCAAAATATTATCAAAGTCCAATACATCAAGATTTCGAGTAAAGATACAATATATCCTGTTGATTATTCTAAATACACCTATTTCATAATACTAAGCATGCTAAGCATGAATTGTGTGATAGGGATACATCATTTGTATAATAAGGTAATTATATTTCAATTTTTCTACAACATTGACACTAGGGAAATACAGGCAGTTCTCAGTGAAAAACAAGTAATACTGTGAGCGAGCTCACAAAAGGATACCCCCCGCTTCATATTGGACTCTGTACTGTAAAAAAAATCTCAAGTCCAGTTATTTCCCCTCAATAATAACCAAGAGCAATACAAATTCTTCATGCACATCTACAGATGATGTACTTCTTTCATGTAAAGTTTCATCAAAATCCATCAAGCGGTTTAGGAGGAGTTGCGCTTATGAGGTCTCCCATTGAATAATGTATTTAAAAGTCTAAGTCCAGTTATCTCCCCTGAATGATGTCTGATTGCAATGAAAATTCCTCATGCACATCTACATATGATGTACTTCTTTTATGTAAAGTTTCAGCAAAATCCATCAAGTGGTTTAGGAGGAGTTGCGCTTACGGGGTCTCCCATTGAATAATGTATTATAATGTATTTAAAAAGTCAAAGTCCAATTATCTCCCCTGAATGATGTCTGATTGCGATGAAAATTCTTCATGCACATCTACATATGATGTACTTCCTTCATGTAAAGTTTCATCAAAATCCTTCCAGCAGTTTAGGAGGAGTTGCACTTACGAGGTCTCCCATTGAATAATGTATTTTTAAAAGTCTAAGTCCAATTATCTCCCCTGAATGATGTCCGAGTGCGATGAAAATTCTTCATGCACATCTTCATATGATGTATTTCCTTCATCTCAAGTTTCAGCAAAATCCTTGCAGCGGTTTAGGAGAAGAAGCGCTTACGAGTTATGTGGACAGACGGACGGACAGACAGACAGGGTGTTTCCTATATACCCCCCCCCCCAAACTTTGTTTGCGGGGGTATAAAAATCCCAGTTTATCATGAAAGAAATATGTTCAGTTCTAAGACCACTGCTTACTTGTATATGTAATATAATATATATATTTTATAGGTAATCTGTCCACCTTGACCCTATGGAGACTTTTGTAGAGCTAAATGAGCTGAACATTGAAGAACATGAAGAAAGCAATAGCTTTCCTATACATGTATCTGCAATGGTTTTCATTCTATACGCCAAATAAAAAGCTTCGCCGAGCGCAGCATGATACGACCGCAACATGTTGAACCCTGTACGTTTTAGGCCTAATATGGATAGTCTATTGTTCTGGACACATGCAGCCCATGGTGGACTGACAAAGGTTTTTGACACATGCTTCTCTGATGGACTTTCAACCCAGGGGCTAAAAATATAAATTTTGAATGTTGTATTCTACTCTTTAAAAGAATAATGTTTGGGGAAAACCAGAACCAGAATTTTTTTAAAATTATGATTACAGCCCAAAAAATTTATTCTTAAATTTAGAATCTCTACCTGACAAGAATAAATTTGCAAAAAAATTTTTCAAAATCGGACCACAAATAAAAAAACCCCATTTGGCCCCTAATTACGTAATAGGGGGAAAAAGGGGGGGTCGCAAAAATTAATTCTTAATTTTGTATTCGCTATTTGACAAGAACAAACATGCAAAAAAAATTTTCAAAATCGGACCAGAAATAAAAAAGTTTCAATTTCGGCCCCATTTGGCCCCTAATTACGTAATAAGGGGAAAAAGGGGGGTCGCAAAAATTAATTCTTAATTTTGTATCCGCTATTTGACAAGAACAAACATGCAAAAAAAATTTTCAAAATCGGACCAGAAATAAACAAGAGGCTCCCAGGAGCCTGAATCGCTCACCTGATATAAGTGCCTGAAGTAAAGGTTATAAGGCAAAATCTATTTAACGTTGAAAGGGTCATAAGATTAATAAGGGGGTCATCTGACAATATGGTGGATCTTAAGGTGCTGATCACTTTTGTTCTCAATCAAAATCTAAAAATCTGTCACCCTTTTTGAGTTATTTGCAAAAAAATGCAGTTTAACCTAATGTTCTATTTTTAGCCACAGCGGCCATGTTTTACAACCAATCATAAATCCCCACTACAGTTCTATACACCTAATGATAATAAGCAATAATACCAAGTTTGGTTCCATTTGGACTTAAAGTGTCAGAGGAGTTAACATTTTCAATATATGGAAATGCAGTTAAAATGCTCAATTTTGACGTTCCAAGGGCAATAACTCCTCAAAGGAAAGGTCCTACAACGTTGACCCTGTTACAAATTTTGTAGATCTTGATGAGCTAAACAAAATGCAATTTAAATTTCTCAAATATCTTGTATAGTTTTCAAGATATTGAGCGAAACAGGTGCAAAATTTGCAAAAAATCCACAAAAAGGGCAATAACTCCTACATGGGTTGTTGGATTTTCTTCAAAATTTCAGAGCTGGTAGATCTTGAGGTGCTGATCACTTATGATTCCAATCAAAATTTTGAAATCTGTCACCGTTTTCGAGTTATTTGCAAAAAACTGCCATTTACCCCTATGTTCTATTTTTAGCCACAGCGGCCATGTTTTACGACCAATCAAAAATCCCCACATCAGTTCTTTACACCTAATGGTAAAAAACAACTATACCAAGTTTGGTTCCATTTGGACTTTAAGTGTCAGAGGAGTTAACATTTTCAATGTAATGAGGAAATGCTGTTAAAATGCTAAATTTTAACGTTCTAAGGGCAATAACTCCTAAAAGGAAAGGTCCTACAACGTTGACCCTATTACATATTTTGTAGATCTTGATGTGCTTAACAATATGCAACTTAAATTTCTCAAATATCTTGTATAGTTTTCAAGATATTGAGCTAAACAGGTGCAAAATTTGCAAAAAATCCACAAAAAGGGCAATAACTCCTACATGGGTTGTTGGATTTTCTTCAAAATTTCAGAGCTGGTAGACCTTGAGGTGCTGATCACTTTTGCTACCAATCAAAATTTTGAAATCTGTCACCGTTTTAGAGTTATTTGCAAAAAACTGCCATTTACCCCTATGTTCTATTTTTAGCCACAGCGGCCATGTTTTACGACCAATCAAAAATCCCCACATCAGTTCTTTACACCTAATGGTAAAAAACAACTATACCAAGTTTGGTTCCATTTGGACTTTAAGTGTCAGAGGAGTTAACATTTTCAATGTAATGAGGAAATGCTGTTAAAATGCTAAATTTTAACGTTCTAAGGGCAATAACTCCTCAAAGGAAAGGTCCTTCAACATTGACCCTATTACAAATTTTGTAGATCTTGATGTGCTTAACAATATGCAACTTAAATTTCTTAAATATCTAGTATAGTTTTCAAGATATTGAGCTAAACAGGTGCAAAATTTGCAAAAAATCCACAAAAAGGGCAATAACTCCTACATGGGTTGTTGGATTTTCTTCAAAATTTCAGAGTAGGTAGATCTTGAGGTGCTGATCACCTTTACCCTATGCCAGAATTTTGATATCTGTAGCCGTTTTTGAGTTATTTGCAAAAAACTGCATTTTACCCCTATGTTCTATTTTTAGCCATGGCGGCCATGTTTTACGACGAATCAAAAATCCCCACATCAGTTTTTAGCACCGAATGCTAATGAACAACCATACCAAGTTTGGTTGCAATTGGACTTATGGTGTCAGAGGAGTTAACGTTTTAAAAAGTTTACGGACGACGGACGACAGACGACGGACGACGGACGACGGACGGACGACGGACGCCAAGTGATGACAATAGCTCACATGACCCTTCGGGTCAGGTGAGCTAAAAAGTTTCAATTTCGGCCCCTTTTGGCCCCTTATTACGTAACAGGTGAAAAAGGGGTGGGGGTCGCAAAAATGAATTCTCAAATTTGGATTCGCTACTTGACAAAAATAAACTTGCAAAAAAAAATTTCAAAATCGGACCACAAATAAAAAAGTTTCGATTTTGGCCCCATTTGGCCCCTAATTACGTAATAGGGGGAAAAAGAGGGGGTCGCAAAAATTAATTCTTAATTTTGTATCTGCTATTTGACAAGAACAAACATGTAAAAAAAAATTTCAAAATCGGACCACAAATAAAAAAGTTTTTATTATGGCCCCTTTTGGCCCCTAATTACACAACGGAGAAAAAGGGGGGCGCAAAAATTCATCAGGTTCATTCTTTTATTGTAAGAAACATTCTTGACAAATTTCACAGCAATAGGCCAACTAGGACCAAAGTTATGGTGGAAACAAGTAAAATATTTGAATTTTTTTCCCCTTTTGGGCCCCTAATTTCGAAACCAAAAAAGGGGGGACCCCCAAAATCAATCCCATTCATCCTTGTATGGTTAGGAACATCACTGTCAAATTTCATAGCAATTGGATTACTAGAACTAAAGTTATTGTGGAAACAAACAAAAAAGTAGTATTTTTGGCCCTTTTTTGGCCCCTAATTTCTAAACGAAAAATGGGGGGACCCCCAAAATCAATCCCATGCATCCTTTTATGGTAAGGAACATCATTGTAAAGTTTCATAGCAATCGGATAACTGGAACTAAAGTTATTGTGGAAACACTAAAAAGTTAACAGACAACGACGACGACGATGACAGCATCATACCATAATACGTCCGCAAATTTTTTGCGGTCGTATAAAAACATGATACACTGCTATTAAAGGACCATAACCCCTATAAAGGGTCATCTGACAACCTTGACCCTATGGAGACTTTGGTAGAGCTAAACAAGCTGTTTTTTTAAGCAAGCAACAACTTTTCTCTATCTGCATTGTGATGAATCTAAACAAAAATCGAAACGCAAGTTTTGTGCAGGACACCCTAAGGATCAATCATACCAAGCTTCATCAAATTCCGTTCAGTAGATTAAGAGAATATTTTTGAAAAATTGCTAATGGACACCAAGTGATGGTAATATACATGTAGCTAGCTCACATGAGCTGAAAATATGGCATCTAATGGGACATTAAATGATACCCAACCACAATATTCATCAATAGTTAAATGTATTTGTACATTATACTGTATATACTATACATCTATATAGAGACAGAAAAGAAATGAGTTATCTTTCTTAGACCAGAAATTTCATCATTTTCAAATTTTGAAAATTTACAAAGTGGCAAATCTTCAATAATGTTTTTCAGATCATCCTGAAAATTAAACTTGACCTGTATTTTATTGTACTCAACAACTGTGCAAAATATCATTTAAATGTCCTCAAAATAAAACAAATATAATCACCTCAAAGCAATTCTTTTGAATTTGTCCATTCATTGTTAAACTTCTTTGAAGCTGTTTAATTCTGGAGATTCTAATTTTCTGAAAGCAAAATAATAAATATGCATGTTGAGCTTAATTTATAAACAGCAATTACATATGTAATCGAGCTAAACATTAGTTTAATATAAAGACAATGTGTCTGTATATATGAGGACAAAGAATAATATATGAAAGGATATGGATAGCCTACAAAAATTCATTAAAATCTGTTGAGCAGTTTCAGCAATTTTGCAACTTGAATTGGCACTGCTAATTGTCATTCAGTTGTTGTTTGTAATTTTTTGTTGTTTGTTTCTTTGTGTTGTCTTTGTAGTTCACATTATCTGGTTTTTTTTCTTCTTTGAAATTTCGGACTTTTGATATTTGGTTGCCCCTGTACCTTATTGCTTCTTGCATTACATTTACAATACATGTACATGATGTATTAAAGTGTTTCTATATGACCTTAAATAAACGAAGTGGATAAAGTCCAATAACTTACTCATACAAAAATATATGGTAAAATCAAAATGATGTTTCAAACTGATATGATTAAGTCATATGATGACTTGTATATATATGTTATATAATTATATTAAGAAATCCTGCAAAATTTCAACTAAATCCATAAGATACATCATGTACATGTACAATTATTAAAATCCAATAGGAGTAATTATAATTGGTCCATTAATTTGTTTTTACATGTATAAGGCTTAGTCGCTATAAGATAAGATAAGATAAGATAAGATATATTTATTTCCAAATTAGGTCCCCAGAAGGGCATTGACATACAACATTTATGATTCAATATATATGACAAATAAACAAACAAACTAAAACAATATTACATTCAAGTACATTGTACATTGATATTTTAAGTTTAAAGATAAAGTAATGCACACATGAAGATGTAACCATTGACTATGACCAATGCGATCTAGAGATATGGAAAATGCCATCATTATGTAATATATTCTATATTATATACCTACTAATATATGACAGTGTTATAGCATTTCTAAGATAGAAGTTTAAAAGAATTACCTATTTGCAACGGTCACCAAGGGACGTTGCTCAAGGTCTATGGACATGAATATTTCAAGATCTCATAGACCTCCTCGTGACCGATGCAAAAAGGTAAAAAGTAGTAGATACATGTACGGTTATAGTGAATCATGTGTTGTTAATCTGCGACAGTCACCAAGGGACGATGCTCAAGGTCTATGGACATGAAGAACTTCAAGATCTCATAGACCTCCTCGTGGCTGTTGCAGAAAAGCAAGACTGATATTTGGCAAAATAAATAACTGTCTATGGATAGATATTGAAATAGGAATATTCTATAGATAAAAATAAAAATAAAAAGAATTTACATGGCTTTTATAAATTTGATAATTTATTTACTGTATTTTTGATATATAACTGCTAAGTGCAGACAGCACTGACTTTTCTTCTGTGTTCATTAGCCATATCAGTTTGTCCTTATTTTCTAGATTGATGAAGTTAGGACATTTATTAGTAATAAGGTCATAAAGGTTTTTTCGATCGTCATTAAATTTGCTACAAATGAATAAAAAATGACATTCATCTTCCACATCTCCAGATTCACACTTAGTACATGTTCTGTCATTTAAGAGGGTACCCTGATAACGACCAGTCTCAATTCGTAAGTAATGAGATGATATTCTAAATCGTGTTAGTCGACTCCTTTGCTCAAAATTTTTTATAATGGTGAGATATTTTTCTTTTCCAAAATTTGTTTTAAATTTAATGTATGTTCTAAGCTTGCCCTCCGTGTGTTTAAGATGGTCTTGATGCCATAAGTTTGTGAAATATGACTTCAGTTCTTTTCGAATTTTCAATTTAAAAGTACTTATCTTATTATGATATAATGCTAAATTTTTAATATTTGGAATTTTTTCCAATATATAATGGACACTGCCATACCAAGATGGTTTATTTAACTGAAAGAGGTCTTTTGATGTTATGTAAGCATCCTGTAAAAGTGGAAATTTTTCCAAATGTTCCAAGCGATACCAGTAGTTCACTATGGCTTTCACGATATCATGATATATTGGGAATCTTCCTAGCTCTGATAGGACCCCAAAATTAGTAGCTTTTTTGTGAAGTCCTAATATTCGTTTACAGAATTTAATGTGTAATTGTTCACATTTTAGATTTGAATATATTTTTTCGAATGGAGGGTGTCCATTTCTAAATTTGGCTGTGAATGTATTAAAAGCACCCCATATCTCTGATCCATACAAAATAATTGGTTTAACTGTATGATCAAATACATGCAAACTTGTATTTATATCTGGATTCATAGATATGAAGTCTTTTTGCAATTTATAGTGAGCTTTTATTGATTTCTTGTATAACTCATTTTGAGCAAAGGAGAACGATCCTGATGCACTGAAGTGTAGACCAAGATATTTATAATTATGAACACATTCTACACTCTGACTATCATAGGTAAATTTCTCAGTTAAGTGTCTGCCTGCTTTGTTGAAAATAAGAACTCTTGTTTTATTAGGATTTACAGTAAGACACCAGTCACTACAATATTTTTGTAATTTATCTAATCTATCTTGCAATCCATTAGCAGTTGTTGATAAAAGAACTAAGTCATCTGCATAAAGTAAACTATGTAAAATAGTAAACCTACGGTAGGCTACCTTATCCAATTCATCAACTTGATCAAGAGACAAATCTTTGTCTATTACCATCTGACAAAGACTTCCAGAAGTCTCATCATCAACTGTTAGCATGGACTTCCAAACTGTAGTACTGGCACTGATAATTTCTAAAAGTAGATTAATAAGTAATACATTGTTTATGTTGCTTTTAAGATTGATCATGTAAAAACATAAAATAAATTTGTACATCAATTTTTTGATGTTTGGAGATATATATAAAATACATGTTACAATCAATGCTATAATTATAAAAATATCTTGTCAAATATCACAATGATTGACATCATTTCCTCTACAGTCGAAGCGAATGTGAAATTCTGAGTGCTTGTACAGGTACGGGTTACACATTTTAGGCACCATGTACCGCAAATATCTGTAGATCTACATTGTATCCTGTTTAATAATTTCATAGTTTTACATGTATATTAACTTCTGTCTTCATAAAGATAAGAATTCTGGACAAAGTACCAATGCCTTCACATGTCTTTCACAGATATATGAGGGGGTCGATGGGGTAATTTTAATTGTGATGCGTGATCGTTCATTTAAATTTTCTGTGAACTATGATTTAAGGCCCCTTCCACCCCCTCAACCCCCGTCCGCCCCCACCTAAATCATTGATGCTCTGGTATGGAGCCTCTAATAATTTTACATGTGTGTGTGGAAGTAAATTTCATGCTGGTCCGTACAGTTTTTGTTTGTTTGTACAGCTAGACCTGTATTTATAATAATTGATATTTTTGCACAGGCTGATTTCTCAACAAACTACTTACACAAAAGCATCTACATTTGTACAATCTGCTTTTACTCGACATATCCTGCGTCGCTGCCGCTGGTTCGACATCTACCACACGCGGTTAAACAAGTCAATCTTGCTCCGATACCTTGATATCCTTGGACTTGGTGTCGACATCAAAATATAATTTCTTTTTTAAACGTGGAGCGTGTTGCCATTAATCCCATAAAAACCAGCCAGGATGTTTGATGAAGTCATGATACATGTCAAACTTCAAACGAAATTATAAATTGACTGTTGCAAAACAAAAATATTAATCCGCGCACGAGATACCAGTTGCTTGTAAATGCATTGAGTTTTATTATGACAATAAATTTATATAAGTTGCTTTTCCACCTTTTAATTTAGTATTGTCGAGGTTTTTGTAAGCAAAATATATCATAATAACTAATTTTGACAAGGCATTTTGTCGAATTATTTTACTCGGAGAATTAGCACGTGCACGTGTGATTTGGTTTATTTTTTCAAAACATAAACAAGGAAGCATAAAAACCAGGTAGGTATCATCGATATTGTACAAACTATGATTTGAAATGATCGTTAATAGCTTGACAGGTGATCTCAATATTTGTTTTATACATGTTTCATGCATTGTATGTCTGAGAAATGAGAAGACGGCTGGAAAGGCAGGGATGGGTGGCAAAATGTACAGCCGTAGTCATGTGTCGGTACATGATCATGATGTACAATACAGTGTACAGTAAATTGCTTAAATTAATATTTTTTGTTTCTTCCACTCTTCAAAACTAGACAAAAGCCAATTGGGCATTCCAAATACAAAATTTTGCCTAAACAACAGCAACAACAAAAAAAACAAATAAAGGAGTATATTCAGAAAGTACTGAAATTGGCCCCATATTTTCAAAAAATTGTCGACTTTGTACTATCTCAGTCCTGTCCAGTGTCACACAACTCGCGCATCTAGTCGGTAATTTGGTGGCAAAATACTTTGATCTTTTATTTTTTTCCTTTGATCTTTCAATTTTTTGTCAAATTTCACGCATGCAGCTCTTAAAAACTTGACAGCCCTGCTATCTCAATGGATTTGATGTAATTCATTCTTTAGATAACCCAACTTTACATATTCAATCGATTTCATATGGGGAAAGCAACTAGTTACAATATCGTTACCCTCCCTACTAATCTCTCTGTGAGGATAGTACGGAGGGTAACGTTATCATAACTAAAAGGCAACATGCTTAATATTATGACGTTATTTAAATACTGAAAACTCAGAAAATATCAAAATTTGCTTCATTTTTATGTCGCTTGCAAAATTTTGAAGAAGCGACATATACATGTATAGGGGTTACTTTAGCACCATCTCTGTTGTCTTGCGTTGTCGTCCTGCAGCGTCACAAAAAAATATTATAATGTCACAGTTTTCTGGGCAACTACATGTACAAGTCACAACCACTTGATATTTGGTATTGTAACTTCCTCCTATGGTATCATATGGTGTAAAGCAATTTTATGCCCGTAACTTATCTACTTTCTGTTTACTGAATATTTTAAGACGCAGGCCACATACATGTACGTCTTCCATGGAAGACCGCCATTCTAGTTAAGGATTTGTGAATGGTTTTCTCCAAATTAGTATAGAGCACATTCCTCGACAAAATTACAGCACTATTATTTTTTATGAACACACAAATAAACTAGAACCAACAGCATTTTTAGGTTTATTTTACTTTTCTGAGCTATCTATAAATGTGTTTTAAAGGGTACCGGTATACTGCAACATTGTTTTAAATTTTCAACTTGCTCTATTACAAGTTTACAACAATTTGGACCCTTATGTCAAAGGAGCTAAATTAATTTATATTATTGTCACTAAATTTAGTACCATATATTTCATTTTATTTGTAGGTACATTTAAAAATGATGGGAGACATTCATATTCTGGAGGAAAACTATGCATACAGTCATGACAGTGATGAATCAGATGCAAATTATATTTCCTGATGAGGAATTTGAAGATGACAGCATGATTTTACTTATACATTTGTAGCTATAGATAGATATGAGGAAAATGCAGTCAAATCAGGTAATCTTAAATGAATCTTACTGTACATATTCATCGTACATTGTATGCATTTATCTTATTTTGTGGACCCTGAGGTATACATACATGACGATGTAATCATGTACATGTTATCAATCATTCTTTACTTTACTTAGTTTTGGCACTACTTCAACAGTTGGGTCCATTTATTAAATTACACATGTAAACATGGCTTTATATTTAGTTAATATATATGTCTTGGTCCCTAAGAAAGGGTCCAAAGGGGCTCAATTAAAATATTGATTTAGGGAGTACAGAACACTAGTAGGCAAAAAAAACCAGATTTCACATCTTCTACTTAAGGGATTGATTTTAAATTTAAACTTAAGCATGGTGACTTGTATCATGCGTCCCCTTTCCAGATCAGTCGTTGTCATCTACTGCCTGTTTTCCAAGCTGACTTATACTATTTAAAGGGTAAAAAAGGAAAAAAGATTTGTAACTGATTTCTGAGCTTCAGTTAGGTATTTTCTTCTTTTTTCCGAACGATCACATGGGAGTATCCTTAGCACGACTAAGCTAACCCCTTGTTTTTTATTTATCTAAATATTTTCATTTATATGCTTCTTTTAACAGATGACCAGGAATGTTGCAAACAGTCATGCTTTTCCAAGTTGTCATGGTAAATATAAATAAAAATCTAATCAACAAACAGTTCTCTAGCAAATAATTCTCCTCAAACCTTTCAAGGGATTTCGATAAAACTTTTACTTCAACAGTAGATAGTGAGATGTGGATTATACATTTGTAGGTGAAAGCAACACAAACTTCATTAACAACAGCAATTTAAAAATTTGCAATGAAAAACAGCCAGCAGTCTTGACATGACCATTGGCCACTGCTTGCTGTCTTGCAATTGGCCACAGATAAAAAAAAATACAATGCGTATGATTCAAAACAAGTCCTAAAATGTCAAAGAAAGATCCCTTTCACATGTTTCAAGACAAAAAACATATAACACAGCCTCTTGATATTTGGGAAGCTTAAATTTGTTCTATAGTCTTATATTAAGGTGTGAAGCGATTTTATGTCAGTAACTCATCTACTTCCTGTTTATCATTTTTTTAAGACATAGGCGACATATGTCTTCCATGGAAGACCACCATTCTAGTTCTTGATTTTTCTGCATTTTGCACTTCTCAAGAACTATTCTTGTATAAGATATTAAAGTTATAATATTTCAAAAGTTTTGCACAATGTTCAGCTTATTAAGGGGGTACCCAACACTTTGGCTAAAATAAAATCGTGTCGTTTAATTTTCCTGAAAATTTGCAAAAATATGTAATTTAGTCAAATGAATTCAATTGCAAAATCTTAAGAAAATTGAACCATAGGTTTCTTGGGAAAATTTACATTGAACATAATGGAGTTTCAACATTTCATATTTTGATCATTGAGAAGCTTGGTTTCTCTTTGAATAAATTTGCCTGAATAAAACGTTCAAGTGATATTTAAGAGTTATTTCCCTTAGGTGTTCTGTACCCCCTTAAGCTATACAAAATTGTCCATTGGGCCAACATTGTCAGATGACCCCCCCCCCTAATAGGGATATGGCCCCTTAAACATGTTAAATGCCCAAAATAGTGGTTTTAGCCTTATAGATTATCATACATTCATGTATTTATGTTATTTTAACTTTAATGTACATGAATTATTTTCTTGTCTTTTATAACATACATGACATAGGAAATTAATGTGTATTTAAAAAAAAACAATATCTCAATACATCAAAGTTGTAAATTGTACTGTAACATTGTTTCAATTATTTTTTAGGCCTATTCAAGAAGATATTTAAATCCAGAAAAAAGAATGAGGATTGAAAAAGAGGATGATAGAAGTGATATGAATGTGACAGGTTAAACTTTATTTTAACTTATTTGTTTATATTTTTTTTTCAACTTTTGCAAAGTCATGACCATGATGACAGTAGTTTATTAATTTTTTTTTAAGGTTAAATAATTACATTTACCGTGCATATAATTAAAATGCAGTAATTCTATTGGTTAATTGACAACTTGAATCGTCTTTCATACCTCGATGAAATGTCACTCGAATCACCTGGCCGTAGCCAGTCATGACCTTACTATACACACAACTAAAATTTGTTTGTATCCAGGTAAATTCTCACAACATGAATTTGCATTAGGAGTTTAATGCACAAATAGAAAATACATGAAAATACACCACAAAAAAAAACAGAAAATCAGTTACAAATTAAAAAAACATTAAAATGTAATTCTGTAATTATAAGAATTGAATGTTTATATTTTGATATTTCATAGGGTTGTAAAACCGTTCCCCAGTTGCACATTTTTAACATGAAACGCTAGCCTGCTTCATTCAAAATGTGCTACGGTCAACGGTTTTACACGCCAATGAAACATCAAAATACAAACATTCAATTCTTAAATGAAAATGCAGAAACATGGACTTTTGAAATCCTATGATATATTAGTATTTACCAACACATTTAAAAAATGTACATGTATATGTTGTGTACGCGTAACTTTTATTTTGTTTTTATATTTTAGATGTGAATGTTAAACTTACAAATTGACATTAATACATTTGTACTCAGGGTATCAAAAAATTGCATCTCCTGTCTGGTTTTAAGTCTTTTATATTGAATTGAAGACCATAAATTTGCAACATGCAATAATGAAAAAGATGCTCAGCCTGAAATTCCCAAAAAGATACTGCATATTATTTAATATTTTTTGTTTATATTTTGCAGATGTTGACCAGAAGAAGAAGTTGATTATGTGTTCAGGTGTCCTGTTACCACTAGAAGTTGAAGACAATCAAACCAATTTTTTTCAATAATTAAAAAAATACATTTATAAGCTGTTGTATTTGTATATCAATGATTTCAAAGTCAGAAAGAAAAGAGGAAACATAAGAAAGGCATTATTTTGAGTTTAGTTTACAGGCTCCAATTTAAAACCTCTATTTGATGTACATGTGTCTGACATTATGCCTTATATACATATAGCAAACATGTGGTTTCCCAAACCAGTATACTAATCAATTGTTACATTTAATTGGACAATTTAAATTACAATAATTCTTATCAGACATTTGTCACTTTTGATTGGTCAAAATGTCATAGCCAGATCCTTTCATACTTTTATCAACGCTGTTTCCAATGTAAACAAATAAGGCAGTGTTGAAGGAATTGTTTGGGTTTTTTTGTACAAGGTTAACATTATTTTGAACACCTATATTCCTTCATTCATGCATGTATGAACAATCGAAAGTACTGTTATTCATTCGTTTATTTGTATCATAATTTATTTTTTTAATTCTTGTGATCTAGTATGAAAATTTTGATTAGGGGGTCTGCAATTTATTTGTTCAGTTTGTGGGCTAAGAGACTCAAACAATTGTCACACACATTTGCTGTTTGGCAGCTTTTTCCTTTGATCTTTGCTCTTTTTTTATCAGATCTGCATATTTTCATCTAAAAAATTTGACAGCCCTACAATTGAATAGTTGAAACTATCATAAAAAATTAGTAAAACATAAAATTTTCATAACAAAAGACTACACTAGACTAACAGACCCATACATAACCAGTAGCATAATCAAGAGTTAACTCAGGTGTTTCAGTGTGATAAGCAGTTCCTCCCTGCTATAGCAAACCTGTCAATATATGCAGTGAAAGTCCTTTGGTCAGCATCAAATGAAGTTAAGATCTAATGCCAACATTCAATTCAACAGTATTCACTCCAAAATTCAGATGCCAGCATCCATTCAAATTTGGATGCCAGCATCCAGCCAAAATCTGAGATCAGCATCCAGCCAAATTTGGATGCCAGCATCCAGCCAAAATCTGAGATCAGCATCCAGCCAAATTTGGATGCCAGCATCCGCAATCAGGATGCCAGTCAAAATCTGATATCAGCATCCAGCCAAATTTGGATGCCAGCATCCAGTCTAATTCAGACATGAACAAATGGTTAAGATAGAATACTATGTCAGGGTCATTAAATTAGGATGCCAGCATCCAACTTGAATTTGGATGCCATGAGTTAAGTATAAAGTATGATTCAGCATACATGCAAAGTTTGTATGCTAAAACCAAAATTTTATATGTTTCCTGGAGTCCAGTAATTGTTTGGTAAAAAAGACAGAATAAAAATGTGATATGACAGTTGCACCTCATCTCAGATGCCATTTAAAGATTTATTCCCTTGAAAAGTTTCCTTGTGTTCCAAAACAAACATAAACAATTTGAGTAGCATCTTTTCTGACAAAACGGCTGTTTTGTTTTCTTTTTCATAGATTTTGGGGGTTTAACTGGAAATGAGAATTTTAAATTTTAATTGAGAACCCATTAAAATTAGGATTCCAAAAAGTCGTTCATACTTTGAGAATTGTGTCCAAGAAAATACTTTTGACAGGCATTTTAGTCTATTTCTTCGTTTTATATACTTTTTTTGTTCATCAAATAATTGTTAAATATCAAAGGCAGCAACTACCAGCATAATGCACAAAATGCGGCAAAGAAAGTAATTATGTGACATTTTGTCTCAACCTGGAAAATATGATAGGATCTGTAGAATCTATAAAAAATTGCCAATTTTTATAGCTCATTGTATGTTATTTCATGTCACAGATGTCAAAGTTTCTTTTTTGTTGCTTTGGGTTGTTCAGTCATTAGTATTGAGTTTTTTGCCAAATGTTCAATGTGTCTAAATGTCGAATGCAGTAAAACATTGTGATATATATATACATAGCATTCAAGATAAAATATAATAAATTCAATGCATACATCAAAAACTGTAAAAAAAATATGAGATGTTGAGCGACTCAGGTCACATAACAAGCGGTAATTTAGAAAAGCACACAAATCATGACTACACAATAGAGGTCCATGATACAGGGGGATCTCACAATCACACCCTGGATGAAGTAGAGATTGGAAAATACCTGGGAGTTAACATCAGCAATGACCACTCGTGGGCCCCTCACATTAGCCAGACCACTGACAAAGCCTCCAAGACTCTTGGCTTTCTGGGGAGAAAAAAAGTATTTACTACCGAGGAAGTTGGACTCTTTTACTGCATGATTTGGATTTTATTTAAAGTTATTTTATATCTGTTTTATTGTTTGTTTATAATTGTGTCGTTGTATAGGTATTTTCCCCATCTCTACTACATCCAGACTGTAGCCTTTACGGGGTATATATGGTCTACTTTGCCTTTTCCTGTGATGAAAACTGCCACTTCTTCTCCCATTCTTCGAGTGTTAGGTCTTTTTGGAGAGCTAAGAGTCTTGGAGGCTTTGCCGATGGTCTGGCTAATGTGAGGGGCCCACGAGGTCTGTGCTGATGTTAACTCTTAGGTGTTTTCCAATCTTAACTACATCCTTTGTGTAGCCTATACTTGACCTTTACCTGGAACTCTAATGACAGTGCATTTTTTTCTGAAAACTCATCTGCCACTTCTTCTCCCATTCTTCAAGTATAAGGTCTTTCTGGAGAGCTAAAAGTCTTGGAGGCTTTTCCGATTGTCTGGCTAATGTGAGAGGCCCACGAGAGGTCTTTGCTGATGTTAATTCTCAGGTATTTTCCCATCTCTTCTACATTCAGGGTGTGATTGTGTTACTGTAGCAGATGTACACCAGCAGTCAAAAACACAGCTTACCGAACACTCGTAATGCCAATCCTTGAGTATGCGGCACCAGTATATGGGACACTCATCATATCGCTTTGACTAAGGAAATCGAACCGGTGCAAAGAAGACCAGCCCGTTTTGTTTACAACAATTATTACGACAACTCCCCTGGTATTGTTACTGAGCTTCTAGAACCACTCCAGCGCAAACGATGCAAACAGAGTCCAGTCTTGTGCTACAAGATACAGCACCACATGGTCACCATTGTCCTGCTTTACTACTCAGCAGGAAACTCCAGAACCAGAGGAGCCCATAAAAACAGGTAAACCAGAGTCCAACGGGACGTTAACTACAATTCCTCCTTCCCTAGAACAACCCGAGAATGGAATAAGTTACCACAGGCTGTAGTGGAGTCTGGTACAGACCTTGTACCCCCTGGACCCCATCTTACAGGGTAATACCCTAATTAGATAGACAGACCCCCTACTTTACTATTGTTTTACTCCTTTTTAAGTGTAAATACTCCATTTGGATTTTACTTTGGCTCTTGTCAGGTCTTGGCTGGAGCCTCCTGTCTGTCTAACCCAGAGGCAATTACATTCAAGCCTGAAGACGACCCTTTTCCCAATAGTTGTTGGAGTTATGACCCTTTGAATTTAGAGATTCGCTAATGGCCCTGTCACACTATAACGTTTTAGCCAACGTGTGCCGACGTTTTAGAATATATTTTCAACACGCTGGTGTGCGTTGCGTAAGTTTTGTACACGTTATGAACACGTCAGCGTGCGTTGGTGATCGCCGAGTACGTCGCAAATTTTTCAACATGCTTAAAATTTCCGACGTTCGCCAACGTGTTAGAAATAAATTATTCGAACGCTAGGCATAAGTTAGAAGGGCGTTATACACACGCTGATGTACGCTATGTGGTCGTTGTGCACACGTTGAAATGCGTTTGACGAACGCTAAGCTAAATGGAAACTAACGTGTCTAGCGATAATGCAGCGCACGTCTAGCGTCAGTCTAACGACCAAGAAACATATTCAGTGTGTTTAAAACGTGTACAGAGCGCACAGAGCGTCATTGTAACGAACGAGTAGCGTATCAACCCCAGAATTTTATAAGTTAGATTGAATTACAAGGGGGAAAGTCAATTTCAAAAGCTTCAAATACTAATTCAAACCTGAAAAATAAAAAACAATGAACAAAGCCAAAAAAAATCTTGAATATAACAAAGATAACTTAGATGGTCTGGAATTGAAAGTAATTCTTGCAAATTGTAATACACCTGTCGTGTTTTCGATGATTGTTTGGGGGGTTAGAAAAATACTCATATACAACGAGTAACGACAATCTAACTTCAATAATAATTTGAAATAATGTGTATTTTAAATAATCAATAAGCACACGCGTTTTTTCTCTATCAACATCCGTCATGCTGTCTGCGACCATTTAGGATTAGTCATCTACAGACATGACAGACCGGTATTTCTTACATGTATATACTCATTTGAGATTTGGAGAGTTTGTTAACAAGCGCATGCATTCCTCTCTGTATATTTTTGACATATCAAAATATAAAATCTACACTATATTATATTCTTTTAGACTGAGTGCAAAAATCATCACTTTTGGTTAAAAAACGGCTTTAGAATAATTATACATTCATATTACCAGAACGCTGAAAACCAATATTTTTATAACGAAACTAAATTTCTATAATTATTAATTAATCCAGCAATACATTTAAGCCAGATAATAGATCTATTTGGGCTATTACGAAATAATACTAAAGAAACTAACAGAAATCCTAGGTCTCCCCACCGAGAAAAAAAAAACATAAGTTAGACTAACGCTATGAATCATGCGTTCTGCAGTCGTCACACATGCACTAGGCAAACGTCAAGTACGCCGGACGAACGCTATAGATAAGTTTTGAATAAGTTTGTCGTGCGTTGCAGGTAGTTAGTCTGACGCTTTGTGGTCGTTCACCGAGATATTTTTTGAAACTTTTTACAGCGACTGCCAACGTGTTCCAACGTTTTAGAAAATTATTCGAACGTTCGGCACACGTTGGGTAAAACGTTTTAGTGTGACAGGGCCATTAAAATCTTCATTTTTCATCTTGTCAGCGCAACCAATTTCAAAATTATGAACAGAATTCAACAATCATATGTAGTTGTGCATAATACTTGGAAATTTAGATCCTCGAATTTCTGGGGGTTTATGAACCTTGTAGTCTTTTGGGAGAAACGGGGGAAACATCGTTTTTTCAGACAAAAACAAACAATGTGTTAAAGCAAGCTACATGTACAAACTTTTGAACAAATAAAAAAATCATAATTTAGAACCATATTTGCTAACTTTCATATGTTTTCACTTCCTTTGTTAATATAAATTTTGTCACAATCATTCTTTATTTTATTTTAAGTTGTAGCAGCTCTACATGGGCGTCATAATTGACATTATGAAATTATTCAATTCTATTCTATTCTGTTAACAGATAACAGTAAATTCAGAATATGTTGATAACCGGGTTGAATGACCACCGGTAAGCTATAGAAACTGGGAGATAGAATTTGTAAAACGTGCAACATAATCGGAGATGATACTCACTTTCTTTTTAATTGTAAAAGTATCGAACAATTGCATATATTTTGATTCTCTTCTTTACAAAACAAAGTAAAGCTTATCTTAATAATAGAAAAAAATGAGATGTGAATTAAGTCTATGCGACACAGCCCACAATCAAGTGGCAATTCAGAAAAAAACTACTACGGACAACCGTCAGCATCCTTCAACGAGGCCAGTAGTCGCTGCTCGCGGTTCTTGAAATGGCCCATGGTCTGAATAAAATGTATATAATTCAAATCTAGTCCCGAAATAGTCATAGATAGACCCCTTATCAAACAAGGAACAGAAAAGATCAAAAAGACAAGTACAAACGAAAGCTTTGTCAAAGATTCCTGGCTTAGGACAGGCACATATAATATGTGACGGGGTTAAACTAGCTTTTGTGCCCAACTTTCCCCCTATCAACATTCCCAGACAAAGCACACAAATTAAACACACAATAGAAATTAAATCGATCAAATTTCAATTCCAATAGTCAGAGAGAACCTTAGACAAAAGACAACAAGAACAAACGAAAGGACGGTAAAGGAACTCTCTATAGAACACTCGCCGCTACTATTATTGAAAATAAATACTAGGATTCAAATTTGATACCGTAAGTGAAAAGATAATACTAGTAAAAGGTATGAAATAAGCAACAACAAAAATTAAAGGTTCACGACCTCGTTTTCAAGATACTTGACGTCAAAGTTTTGACGGCAAATGGTTTTCTCTGACTTTTTCATTGGTTTTGGCATTAGCATTATATAGCACTATTTAGCTGTAAAAAAACTCGTGACAGAATTTGATAAAACTTTGTTTATAACCTCTTCATGGCATATTAAAGACATTGATAATGAGAAAATAGGGGGTTCGTGGGCAAAAATTTTAAACCTACTTTGATGGTAAAAACCAGAGGATTCCGAAAAAAAAGGACAGAACCAGCGAGCATCCTTAAGCGGAAATTGGGATTCAAAAGTAGGGCCTGGATAATTAAGACTACTTATAGATTTAATAATACGGCAACATAAAAGACAGGCCTAAAGAATCAAAAGTATATATTTATGCAGAATATTTATGTAAAATTTACAAACAATGACAAATGCATTATAAATGTTTTTGAAATCATATTATTAACTTTTTGTGATTTGCTCAACTGATTAAAATGCCAAAGTAGGGAAGGACTAGATATGGTAACTCCAAATTGAGATGAATTTATTTTAGATCAGTTCTTAGATGAACATGGAATGTAAAAAAATTGTATAACAAAATTACATCACTGTGACTTTCTTAAATTCTGTGAAAATGGCATTTTAGAAAAATAAAAGTGTGAAAATCATACAACTGAAAGAAGAAGATAAAAAGTTTCAAAAACCTATAAAGGAGAAAATAGGAGCCAAATTCAATACTGACAAATGTGCATTATTAACATGTAGATATAGTACTGGAATATGTAAACAGTGCCAAAGAGAATCAGAAAATTTATCCTTGAAATTTTCACCCCTGACGAGGCTTACATTTTTCTATTGTGTCATTCTTGAATTGTTTGTGAATGGAGTAAATGCTTGACAGTTCAGGGAATATTTATTGTCCATTTCCACTTATTTTTAGAATATTCAAAAGATCCTTGGTTTATCTCCATCTAGAGCAGCAAGCAAGCAAGGAGGAGGATTGTTCTCACCCCCAACTCAGCTTACAAAATAGAAAGGAATAGGAGAAGAGACGTTGTATTAGGACTATCTGTGTTCATGTCAAATTGGAAGCATAAATGTACAATCAGGGATGTAAACTCATGTTATTCAATAAAGTATATGGTCACACAGAGCTTAGTATTAAGTCCAATGTAATTTATGAATTAAATGGTTCAATAAGCACTTTATGATGCTGAAATCCACAGAAAGCAAGATAAAGGAATGTAGTACTTTCTTTCCATAGCAACATCTCAATTGAGCTCTTTATAACATTAACTAAAAATTCTAGTGAGAAAGCAATGACTGAGACTCTTTGATCAGAGCCATCAGAGACTAAAATCAGTTGTTATTGTCAAAATTTCAAATAAAATATAACTATATAAGGACAAAAATTTAATTACACAAATTTTTGTAAAGCCCTAAACATGTGGGATGTTCTGTTCTGTTGTCTTAATTTCCTCCTTTTAGGGACCACCCGTCACTTACATGTACCAAAAAACAAATGAGAAAGATAAGAGAGACTCTCTATGTGTGGTTTTGGCTTTTCATGAGCAAATAATACATTTTTTACTTACTTTTCCTTTGATATGTAAACAAGAGGCTCCCAGGAGCCTGAATCGCATCCTAAATTATAAGCTTATTGACATTGAATGAGTCTTAAAGTAAAAGGTTTAACTGAATGCTGCATAATATAAACTATAGATGTTTTGCACCACTGCCAATTTAAAAGAACATATTTTGTTAACTTTCAATTGAACATACATGTATACATGTACATTTAATAGATGTGTAATTCTATGCTATATTCTAGGGTCCTTGAGTGAAACATTTCATGAGGGACTTGATTGCATTATCGAATTTAAGGCTACTTTCTATAAAATAATGTCAACTGTCATCATTAAGAAATGCATTTGTTACCAACCAATATGTTTAATTGTTTCAGAAAAGGTCTATATGTTATAATAAAAGAGCAGTATAAAATAGATATATCTTTATAACCAATAAAAAATTCCCACAAGAGTTTTATGCACTGAATACGTCATGAACAGCTGACAAAGTTTGATTTCAATTTGACGTATGGTGTCAGAGAAGTTAACATGTTTACGTGTTTAAATATATTAAGAGAAATGTTGTGAAAATGGTCAATTTTGACGTTCTAAGGAAAAAAAACCCTAAAAGGAACGGCCCTACAGAATTGACCGTCTACATTTTTTGAAGATCTAAATGTGCTGAACAATATGCAATTTAAATTTTTTAGATAACTCTATTGGTTTTCAAGATATCAAGCTTAAAAAGTGCAAGTATGGAAAAATCAGAAAAAGGGCAATTACTCCTACACTGTACACAGGTAAATGGATTTTCTTGAGGATTGCAGGGCTGGTAGATCTTCATGTGCTGAACACTTTTGCTTCCCATCACAATTTTGTAACTGTAATTATACCCCACCAAACGAAGTTGCGAAGGGTATAATGTTTTTGACTGGTCTGTCCGTGATCAAAATTTTCGTAACAGATATCTCAGCTATTATTAATCCTAGGCTTTTGATATCTGGTATGTAGCTTCAGTTGGGGGTCCCATATGGTGGGATACGTTTTCAGGTCTGTCGATCATTTACTTCCTGTTTAAAGAGCTGACTAAGACTTTTTTCACTAAATTTTCAGGGTTGAAAATTTTCGTCACGGATTTCTCAGCAACTGTTAATCGAAGGCTTTTAATATTTGGTATGTAGCTTCAGGTAGGGGTCCCATATGGTGGGATACATTTTCAGGTCCGTTGATCAACTACTTCCTGTTAAACGAGCCGACTTAGATTTTTTTCACTTAATTTAATTTTTCAGGGTTGAAAATTTTGGTCACAGATTTCTCAGCAACTATTTATTGTAAGCTTTTGATATTTGGTATGTAGCTTCAAGTAGGGGTCCCATATGGTGGGATACATTTTCAGGTCTGTCGATCAGCTAATTCCTGTTAAACGAGCCGACTTATATTTTTTTCACTTAATTTTCAGGGTTGAAAATTTTCGTCACAGATTTCTCAGCAACTATTAATCTTAGGCTTTTGATATTTTGTACATAGCTTTAGGTAGGTGTCCCATATGGTGGGATACATTTTCAGGTCTGTCACTCATTTTTTTCCTGTTTAACGAGCCGACTTTGAAAGACAACAACTCTGACTTTTATATTCCTAACTCGAATTAGATATTCTCTGTCCATTATGTTGACGCGTGGGGTATGTGAGCGTGCTCACTAAGGTTCTTTCATTGTTTTTGAGCTATTTGCAGTAAACTAGAGTTTACCCCTATGCTAATAAACAACTATACCAATTTGAATGTAATTGGGTGTATGGTGTTAGACAAGTTAACGATTTTATTGTAATGCGGAAATGGCGAAAAAATGGTCAATTTTGACATACTAAAGGGAATAACTCCTAAAAGGGACGGTTCTACAGAATTGACATTTTTTGTAGATCTTGATGTGGTAAACAATGTACAATTTAAATTTCTTAGATATCTTTTATAGTTTTCAAGATATTGATATTGGAAAAAATCAGAAAAAGGGATATAACTCCTATAACTTCTTGAAAATTTCAGGGTAGGTAGATCTTGTCATACTGGTCACTTTTACCCTGTGTCAGAATTTTAATATCTGTGACCTTTTTGAGTTATTTGCCCCAAAAAATGCAATTCACCCCTATGTTCTATTTTTTGCCATGGCTGCCATGTTTTTAGCTCACCTGACCCGACGGGTCATGTGAGCTATTGTCATCGTTAAGCGTCCGTCGTCCGTCCGTTAACTTTTCTTCAAAGATCTTCTTCTCTGAAACCACTGAAGGGATTG
Organism: Arcuatula senhousia; assembly: GCA_963971305.1. NCBI lineage: Eukaryota > Metazoa > Mollusca > Bivalvia > Mytilida > Mytilidae > Arcuatula > Arcuatula senhousia. The sequence goes on along the minus strand of OZ020310.1, from coordinate 28,343,810 downwards.
CATTGATACTTGGTATACATGATCTTTAGGATGTCCTCTACCAAGTTTGTGAATTATATGCATGTCAACCAACCAACATGGCCGCCGTTGCTAAAAATAGAACAGGGGGGTCAGACCATTGTTTTTGGCTTATAACTCAAAAAGTATAAGAGATAGAGAAAATCCGAAGCAACCATTTTTGTTCAGCATTAAAAGCTCTACGAATCCCTCCATTGAGTCGAAGTTGTGAGATGACTCCTTATAGGAGTTATTGCCCTTTAATCATCAAAATTGACCATTTTTGCAGTTTTTGGACTATATCTTGAAAACCATTAGAGCTAGAGGAAAAGTTAGCATTGCAGAATTGTTAAGCTCATTGAGATCTACAAAAATGAATTCAGGGTCTAAATTTTCAGATCAGCCGTTTAAGAGTTATTCCCCTTTAACTGTTTTTTTTCCATTAATTTACACTGATTTTCAAAATCTTCTTCTCTAAAACCACTGAAGGGATTGCATTGATACTTGGTATAGATGATATTTAGGATGTCCTCTACCAAGTTTGTGAATTATATACATGTCGACCAACAAACATGGCCGCCGTTGCTAAAAATAGAACAGGGGGGTCAAACCATTGTTTTTTGGCTTATAACTCAAAAAGTATGAGATAAAGAAAATCGGAAGCAAATTTTCTTGTTTAGCATCAAAAGGTCCATACAGGAGTTATTGCCCTTAAACTGTTTTTTCTATTAGTTTAAACTGATTTTCAAAAATCTTCTCTGAAACCACTGAAAGGATTGTTTTGCAACTTTGTATACTTGAAAGTTTGTGAAATTTATTCAAACTTTGGCACAAGAGATCAGGTGAGCAATTCAGGCTCCTGGGAGCCTCTAGTTTGATGGATCAACTATCCAAACGACAAATTTGTAAAGAACATTATATAGAACAACCTTACCAAGTTTCTGCCTGAGGTGTCCACAAATCTTTTCATTACAACAGTCATTGAGGTCAGGTGAGCGATTAAGGCTCCTGGGAGTTTCTTGTTAGCTCACCCCTTGAAGTAAGAGGGCTTATGTGATACCTTGATCGACTGTGTCGCTGTCTGCATTCAAGAAGAATGGTTTAGGTCCATTACCACTTACCGACAAGTGCTACATCAAGGAATTTGCTACCCCACAAAATAATTAACATTTATCTGTATGCTGCATACCACAGAACCACCAATTTAATCCACAAACTTGTACTTTTGTCTTAGGTTCTCTCCTGTTGAATTGAACTTTTGTCGATTGAGTTTTACAGTGTGTTTTATAAATATGTATGCTTTGTGCAAGCTTATCAATAGGGGGGAGGTTGGATCCAAAAAACTAGTTTAACCCCGCCACATTTTATATGTGCCTGTCCTAAGCCAGGAAACTTTGCCAAAGCCTTTGTTTGTCCTTGTCATTCTGTGTTAACTGTTTTGTGTCAAGAATTGGGTCTTTCGTTGATGATTTAGGGATTGGTTTTGATACTTTTGTATTGTATTATAAGTCTTGGGCCAATGCAAGACGGTAAGCAGTGACCTATGGTCATGTTGAAGACTGCTTGCTGTTTTCCGTTGTGATTTTTATACGACCGCAAATTTTTTGCGATCATATAATGTTATGGCGATGTCGTCGTCGTTGTCTTCGTCGGCGTCGTCGTCTGTTGACTGAATGTTATGAAATTTTGATATGATGTTTGTTACCACTAAAGGAAGGTTGGTATTGTATTTGGGGATTGTGGCCCCTACCATTTTAGAAAAAAGGGCCAAAAAGGGCTAAAATGGGTGTATTGACAAAACTGTTGTAGAATGTTTATTATACGTTTGATTTTGAAAATTCTTTTTTGATTGAATTCATCATTAAATTCTGTCAACAAAATGTGTCAACGGTTTTGATATATATTGCACTGTTACATTGCTACTGGGGGTCAAAAAGGGGCCACACCCAAAAAATTTACTTTTTTATTTGTGGTCCGGTTTTCAAAATCTTTTTTTCATTGGAATCCTTATGAAAATCCCTTCCTGGGTTTTTCAATCAGATTTGCAATATCTCTTACCGTTTTTGAGAAATTAGGGGTCAAAGGGACCAAAAACGTCATTTTTAAAAGTTTGTCAAGGCAAATAGTTTTAAACCAAAAATTAAGTTGCAGTGGGCCTGCCAATTGTTATGAAGTTTTAATATGATGATTATATCCGCTAAAGGAATGTTGGTTTTGTATTTGGGTTTGTGGCCCCTTCTGTTTTAGAAAAAAGGTCCAAAAAGGCTAAAATGGGTGTATTGACAAACCTGTTGTGGAATGTTAATCATTCATTCGATTTTGAAAATTCTTTTTTTTTATTGAATTCATCATTAAATTCTATCTACTAAATGTGTCAATGATTTTGATATGTATTTCACCATTACATTGCTACAGGGGGGGGGCTAAAGACAGGCCACACCCATAAAATCAACTTTTTTATTTGTGGTCCGATTTTCAAAATCTTTTTTTCTTTGGATTTCTTGTGAATATTTCTGCCTTATTTTTTAATTGGATTTGCAATATCTTTTACCGTTTTTGAGAAATTAGGGGTCAAAGGGCCAAAATTGTAAATTAATACATGTATATAAATAAGGCTTTTTGTATTAGATGTTGATGTAAATATAAATGTGTCAAAAATGCATTTTTAAGTCCACCACAGGATGCATGTGTCAAAAAGCTTTGTAAGTCCACCATGGGCTTCATGTGACCAAAGCAATGGACTATCCATACTGGGCTTCCAACGTACAGGGTTCAACTTGTTGCGGTCGTATCATGCTGCGCTCGGCGTAGCTTTTTATTTGAATTGCTGTTTGTTTATGTTTGTTGTGTCGCGTACACTTATTCCACATCTCAATATCGTCTACTTTTCAAACCACGAAAATTGGTACCCACAAAAAAATGAATCCACAGTATGTATAGTGTTGTAAATCACAAAGCATGCTTCAGATGCTGGCTTTTCCTTTTATTTTAAGAATGAATGACCACTTACAAAAGAATGGTTCAAGTCCATTCCCACTTACTGACAAGTGCTACATCAACCATATTGGTATGATAGTAATATAGGTCCACCCACAGGTACTTGCTCCCCTCTATCAATATTTTGTTAGAGTCAATGTGCGGTACGAAAAAAAAACACTTGTTTTTTCGTACCGCACATTGACTCTAACAAAATATTGATAGAGGGGAGCAAGTCCCTGTGGTCCACCTAGTGATATCAAAAAGCACAAAGCATCCTTCTAATGCTGGCTGTGATTTATACTTTCAGCATTGATGACCAGTTGCAGAAGAATTGTAAAAGTCCATTACTGATTACTGGAAAGTGCCACATCAACCATATTGGTATGGTAGGTGCACCTAGTGTTTCTTAGCACAATGCATGCTAGGAATGCTGGTTGTGACTTGTATTTTATGTATGGGTGACCTCTGACAGAACAATGGTCAAAGTCCATTTCGGCTGGCTGACAAGTGCCACATCAACAGTATTGGTATGGTAGGTGGACCTAAAGGTGTTAAGCACAATGCATGCTGGTTGTGATGTATTTTTTCCACATGGGTAATGTGGGAACTAAATGAAAGCGACATCGTCAGCTTAGAAACATTCCAGAGAAAATTCCTCAGACGAATACTCTGCATCATCAGGCAATGACATCCTCTGTTGTAAGACCAAAACTTTCCCAGTAAAAGAGATCATCAGGTGCAGAAGATGAAGGTGGATTAGTCATACTCTGGGGAAACCACAAGACGACATCACCAAAGTGGCACTAACTTGAACACCAGAGAGAAGAAGAAGAGATTTCGTCCAAGAGCAACGTGGCACGTACAGAAGTGCCCAAGTAGAGAGTGAAGACAAGGAACGGAGCTGGTGTAGCAGCCAAAGACGAATATGGGTGGCTTTAAGAGCCGACCATGGTTTGAAGAGGATAGGTACATGTAGGTAGGTATGCGGATAAATGATTACAAAATAACAAAGTTGATGGTTTTACTCAAATTTTGTTTTTGTAAGATAATTTAAGGAGATAGCCTACCCGTCTCATTTTATTGGGGATGATTTATGTGGCAGGATTGAAGTACTAGTATTCTACGAGATACAACGCAATTGTTCAATCACCATCCATGCACTCATCACGTTGGTTAATCTCGAAAAAAAAACATTCATTCATGGATCGAAGTATTTTTACTGAAAATGGAAAAAAAATCATTGACTGCTCCAACTGCACTCGGCTAAAATCATTCCTTAAACATTGGTGTTTACATTGGTGTTTGTACTTATAAAAAAAACATAAGGCTTGTCTTAAATTTTTTTTAGTTATTATTCTTGGTGTTAAACGAACAGCATCAAATCTAGCTTCTCGTTTGGATTTAGGCCGCCTACCATTAGAAAAATTTATTAAAACCCAATCCCTACTGTTTTACTCAAGACTACACACTGTGGACATTAACCCCCTACTTAAAGAAAGCTTTGATCTCTGCAAGATATTAGATTCAGAACATACTTATACTTGGATGACATATATAAAAGATATTATCTCAGAATCAAATTTTGACGGTGAAACAGCTAAATCTTGTAAATCCATGAAAGAAGTTAAATTAAATACATCTCATATAAAAACTGAAAGTTCAAATTTTTATAACAAGTTAACTATAAATAAATTATCAAGCCTAAACGATCAAAGTAAAATATTTCTTTATAGATCATTGAAGTCAGAGCTGGGAAAAGAGTTTTATTTATCCCACTCTGACTTTGAAACACGTAAATGAATAGCAAAATTTGGAATGTCTGACCACTTTTTAGACCTAGAGCGAGGAAGATATAAAAAAGTTCCCCGAGAACAACGTCTTTGTGCCTTTTGTAATCAAAATAGTATAGACGATGAACGCCACTTCTTTTTATATTGCAACCACAACCAAGATTATAGAAATAAATTACTGACAGATTTCAATATTGTGAATGTAAATCCCACTAATACCTCTGATCATGATAATTTAATTAAAATACTATCTCCTACAAATTTTCGGCAAACTCAGAGCCTTGCCTCCTTCGTTAAACGGTCATCAGAACTGAGGATAGGAGTCTCATAGACTTCATTTTGTCGTTTATTTGTACTTCTCTGTTTTTTTTATTTCTGCCACAAATCATGTGTAATATGATTTATATGACAATAAAGTTATTATTATTATTATTACTGTTATTTCATTCCACGTGGGTATTTTTGAATATGAGATTCGTTATAGATAAATGTCTTAAAATTCACAAAATTCTTACAGGCTGTAAGATTATCTTCTGGGTCCATAATGATTTTCTGTTGTCCATGTGTTGCCAAATCATTGTCTGCGAATTGACACTTATCATGGACCAGCTAGGGAATGCTAGCCAGTCTTACCAATCAACCCTGATGTATAATGAAAGCCATTGCAAAGGGCTAATATGATTCTGGAAAGTATAACAAATAACCGTCTCTCCTAATGTACAAGGATAAAATTATATTAAAAAATATGAAAAACATAGGACATGGGTAGTAATGATGTTCTTGACAGTACTGATTTAAACTTAAAATGAAATCAAATGTAGCTTTCAGTCAGAGAAATATTCTACAGAGCACTTAAAGTCTTGTTCATTGTAGTCTATATTGTTTCATATAGTAACAAGAGCAAAAAGAAAAGACTACCAACCTAGATAATGTGCAATAAACAGGAACTACTTAACTGTAAGAAGCATCTGAGTTCAATCATTATTTTTTTCATATGGATTTGTGTTGTTCATTACAAATTGATATAATCATTAGTGATAAATGTTTCATCTTATGTTGTTTTCTTCGATGTCATATGCTTTTGTTGTAATACCCCTTCGACGACATGTCGGGTGCATTTAGTTTTACACATGTCCGTTGTTAGTCCGCACATAACTACGTATTTCCGTAAGCTTTTCTCAGAAACTGTACATGAGAATGATTTGAAACTTGATAGGCTGATTCAATTAGAATATGCCAAACTGTATGTCCTCAGAGACATTCAAACTTGTCAGACTTTTTCTTTCTTTTAGGTGTACGGCTAGACGTCCAACTTCTGTTCGAATTCCCGTCAAGCCGTTTATATATATATATTCTCTATTGTCCTCCTTAAGGAGAGTAGTATACTAGTATACAAGCAATACAACAAATAATACAAATAACACAATGATAGAATAAGACAATATGGAAGAGAAGAAAAAAAAGAAAGAGAAGTGACATTAAAATAGAAACCACACTTTTTTACATTTGAAGGTCATGTGTATCTTAAGGACTTCTGGATATCAGTTCAAATAAAATCTTTGCAAAGTTTATATATGTAGCGAATACACAAAAGAGAGAATTCTTCTGATTCATCTGAGTCAAGTTCGAAAATTCGATCGCTGTCACAAGAAAGGAGACAAAGAGCTTGTTGTTCATCGTTCATGTTATGAAGTAAATCACTGAATTCTATGGGTCCTATATTAATAATGTCACACCATAATTCTTCTCTAGTAGAAGCAACAAAACTACATGATGAAGTCATATGAATAAGTGGATCTCTGTAGAAAAATCCGCATTTCTGACATAACAGTTCGGGTTTGTTTGACAAGGATGAAAAAGAGCACACACTGAGACTACGAATTAACATTGTTGGCTTAGATGTCTATATTTACGTGCAATCAACGATGCTTTATGAACTGTCAATGCACTATGGATTTGACGAAAGAAAATAAGTCTGGATCATTTATTGTCCTTTCTTGGCGACGTAGTTCCTCTATCCTGGCTATCTGTGTCCTTACAATATGTTTCCGTCGTTTTGTTGAGGGAAATTCACTTTTCTTTAGCAAATCCTCAATATAGTTCATTAAATCATAGGTTTTAATAATTGTTACTATGTCATATATAAAACTACACTTTGAACTCTCACAGTCATTTAGAAATAGTACGTAGTAAACGAGTTAACAGAACTTGTCTTGTAAGACTTCTGCTTGGAAGACTGCAAATTCTCCCAAAGAATAGCAGTTTTTTGCAGTCAATAATACACTTAATTTCCCAGACATAGGTTGAATATCTTAGTAATAATTTGGTTCCCCAGTTTGGTATTTTTGGTTATACTGTTCTATGCTCTTCATATTCATACAGTGTTTGGCATTTTCAATATTTTTGGTAGAGCGCCTCTGATGAGTCTTGAATAGACGAAACGCGCGTCAGGCGTAGCAAAATTTATTGTCTGGAACTTTGTTGTCATTTGTATTTTGATGTCCATCCTAGCATAGAAGTACATTTATCTGTGCGTGTCCGCAAGGGAAGACCTTGTATGTATTTGAATACGTATCTATGCGCTCGTTCAAGGAGTAATAGTTCTTTGTCAGTAAGATTGTTCCATAGTTCCATAGTTCACACCCGTACAAAGCTTTCGAGTAACAAAGCTTTGTCTAATTTTACTGCATGTAACAGGAGTCATAACACTTGGATGAATTCCCTGAAGGTTAATTGACATGCTTAAAGATCTAATTGTTCTGCATGCTGATACTGATCAATTCTAATATTATTCCAACATGTTTGAGCGATTTAAATAAAGGAATTACACCACTATTCAGTTTTAGTTCTGGTTCTAAATAATGCTTTGAAAAAAACATGATTTGACTTTTTGCCTCGGAAAACTGAAACTTCCATTCCTTGCTATACGTTGAACATTTGTCAATCATATCCTGCATTAATTGTTTGTTGCTTGCAATCAATGCTTTGTCATCAGCTTGCACAGGACAACCTACAGGAATGTCAACAATACCGGCTCCTTTTCCAGACAATGTTATTTGGTCGATTAAATCATTAATGTAAACTAAATATAGCTTAGCTGAAAGTGAACTTCCTTGACGAATTCCCCTTTCCATACCAAAGAATCGAGATATGTGTTTGTTGCATCTAATACAGCTACGAAGGTCGGAGTACATATTATCAATAAGAGTCCACAATTTTCTATTAATGCCATAATTGAAAAGTTTGAGTTTGAGCCCAATATGGTCGACCGTGTCAAACGCTCGTTTACTGTCTAAAAGCGTAACTAATACACTCGAATTCCTTTCAATGTAATGATGAATCGTTTCTTGAAGGTTGAAAGAGGCAAACATGCTGCACAGACCTTTCTGGTAGGCCATTTGCTGTGGATTAGGAAAGTTTTCTAGAGTTTCGTCTAGTCTTCGATCCAAAAGTTTTTCAAATACTTTGCAAATACAAGAAATCAGAGATATGCCTCTATATGAGTAAATTAATATCGAGCTTTGGTTTGTTTCCGCCTTTGTAGAGAGGTATAATTATACTGTCTTTCCAAGCTTTGGGTGTAACGCAATTATTAAGTATTTGATTGAACAGGTTGCAAAGATGTCTGACGAGCGTGTTTCCACCATATTTAAGGTGCTCATAGGGTATGTTATCTAGTCCGCAAGCCTTGCCATTTGGGAGACCACTCAGGAGCTTAGATAGTTCCTCAAACGACACTAAACGAATTTCGCTCTGGGAGTTTTCCTTTCGTATTTTCAACAGATGTTCCCGTTAATGGTCTTGTTGATCTTCAACATGGGCAACTTTAGCAATTGACTCAAAGTGATTTGCAAGAAGCAGAGGTACCAATGGGGCATCCGAATGTCAAAAGTCCAAAAGGGATGAGACAAAACCAGTAAACACAAACAAGAACGGGACAAAACAGACAACATGTAAAACACGGAAAAACAAAATACTGAATATCAATCAACAACGCGAACTCCAGTCGAAACAAGAGTGAACACAGGTGCTCCGGAAGAGTAAGCAGTTCCTGCTTGCTATAGCACATCCTTCGCGTTGCCAATAGTCCATTCAGCTATCAAATCCGGTAAAGGAAGACAAAACAAAACCCTATGACAAACCAACATCTGCACTCATCTGAGAGATCGAAATCCCATATTTGTCTACAGATGCATAATGTCTTCCGTAAAATTTCTTGAGTGAAGACAGCAACCGAGGAGCAACATAACCCTGTGTGAGCAATTTTTGCGTCAGACGTGTCGCTCTGCTAAGGAAATCGATGTAAGTCCCGCATGCTCTGGAGTAACGAATCAATTGAGATACGTAGACTCCATAAGCTGGAAATTCTTCGCTAACTTGAGTTGCGTCATGTAAAGTAGTGTTGTTTACTTTTAAGGTAACGTTACTGTTTCGTTTCTGTTTTCTGCTGTTTAAGATAGACCATGCAAAGTTTTGGTCTACTTCTAATGATTCTTGAATTTTCTGGGACTCTAAAGCGATGTAATCTTCGGAAGCAGTTCGAAGTTCGTCTCGAAAGAGTCTCTTAGAAAGTTTATAGTTTTGGTATGAGATATTAGATCCTTCACGTGATTGTCCATTTAGAATCCATTTACCCCGAAGCATTTTCATATTCTTGTGTAGTTTTTTCTAGATTTGCATTCCAGTAGGGTTTAATGTGTTTTCTGAATACTTTACGTGGTAACGCTTCATTTGATGATTCTATAATGACATTACACAGTTCATTATAAAATTGTTTTATGTCAATTATATCATTGCTAAATGTCCATAGTTTCTGTGATAATGCGTATGTACGTGTAGTCTTTTACATTTCTTGATTCAATGGACCTTCGTCAAGCGTTTATGAGAATCATTTGAAATTTGGTGAAAAATGTGTTGATACTTGGGGCGTTTGTGACCTGGTCGGGTAGCTTATTCCATGGTCTTGCTACACGAATTGCAAATGAGTTTTTTCGTCGATTAGTAGCTGATCTTTTGTGTATATTATTTTATCAATCTCAGTAAAATAAGATCTCCTAAACTATACTACATTACGTTGGAGTTATTTTATTTGAATTGTTTCTAGTACTGAAACGCAGGCCGGTTTCTTGCAAGAAGTTTAAAAAGGGGCTTGCTTCTTTGTCATAATAGTTCTGAGGTATTTTGAAGACCTCATTCATGTCACCTCTAAGTCTTCAGCTTTGTTACTAAAGGAGTATGTTCACAAAGGCATTGGCCCTGTAATTTGGCTGATTTTCGATTTTCAAGAAACCCTAATGAATGCTTTGAAAATAGCTCACAGAATACTCTAAATATGAGAAAAATCAGGAAAATCTTCATTTTTGTTGAATTTTTACCCCTTTTCACAAATATTGTGCCAAAATCAAAAGTGGCCGCATGTTCTGACCAACATAGATTTTTGTTTATCAATCCATTACTTAAAAGTATATATTTTCACCAAAAAATGATTTTGGTCAGAATATGCGGCCAACATAATATTCATCATTTTTTACCGAAAAAAAGGTTAATATATCAAAAACAGTGATTTTTAAAGAAGTTCACTAACTTTAAATGTGTCTGTTGTTCACGAAAGTAATCAATTCATGCACAATTTATGACATTTCAATAAGTATAGGGTCTTATGACCATTCTAGCAGCATTTTTTGTAAAATGTTAACAGACGACGACAGACGACAGACGACAGACGACGACAGACGCCAAGTGATGGCAATAGCTCACCTGGACCTTTGGTCCAGGTGAGCTAAAAATAGGAAAATCTTCATTTTTGTCGATTTTTCACCCCTTTTCACCACTATTGTGCCAAAATCAAAAGTGTCCGCATGCTCTGACCAACATAGATTTTTGTTTATTTATTTATTTCTTAAAAGCGAATATTTTAACCAAAAAATAATTTTGGTCAGAATATGCTGCCAACATTATATTCATCATTTTTTACAGAAAAAGAGGCTAAATATGTCAAAAATAGCGATTTTTACAGAAATTCACTTACTTTTAAGGTCCCTGTTGTTCACAAGAGTAACCAATTCATGCACAATTTATGACATTTTATAAAGTATAGAGTCTTATGATCATTCTAGCAGCATTATTTTGTAGCTGTCTCGAATTTGAAATTTAGGGCCGTTTTTTGCCCTTTCCGAACATACTCCTTTGTGACTTGGTTTCTTACTCTATTATATTGCCTCCTAGTTTTGGGGTCTTGATTTTTTGTCGTCTTCTTAGATAGTCTATTTTTTTCCTTTATCTTGATCCTTGTCAGTGTTTTCATCAATAGCTAGGGAAAATAGAAACTGTACATGAGAATACGGATTTTACTGACATTTAGACCTGTCGGACATCTACTTCCTGTTTGGAATTTGGTCGAAATGAAATGTTTGGGAAAATTTTGTCAAGCTCTTTTCAGAAACTGTACATGATAATGATTTGAAACTTAGAGTGATGCCAAACTGTTTGTCACGGCCTAAGCCACTGACTTCTGTTTTCTGCTTAGTGCCAACGGGGACATTTGTGTCTCAGGGGCACATTTTGGCTAATATGAGGCCCTTGCATGGTCGCCAGGCTTGTGTGGGAGGAAAGCCCGATATTCCAAACTGGAAAATCAGTGAAACCCACGAGCAACGGTAGGTGCCTGAAAACCTTGACATGTGTTGGGCTCGAGCCCTTAGAAGTGTCGACCCAGTAAAATTTCAAAGGGCAACTATATCGGACATCACGTGACTTGGGTCACCTGTACAGCGAGCGTTATATGGCCATGCAGATTTATATAGAAATGCACGGGCGTGTTTTAGATATTTATGATTTGTGATAAATTAAATCGTGTTCATAAAAATGTGCTGCTATGTTATAAAAGTATAATAAATTACCAACATTTTGATACTATTTTTAATAGATATTGAATTTGGGAAATCACTTCCAATTTGATTTGAAAAAATGTTAATATTACCGACAAAATTCATATGGCTACTGTGTGAAACTGTCATCATTTTTGAAAACTACCCTATTTTGATCGCATATAACTTTTTTATTTTTAACTATGGTGAAAATGTGCTGCCCATGTGAACATTTTGAAACATGAAACTTTAAGATTATATAAACTATATGAGATATTGAAATTGAGAAATCACTTCCAAATCGATTTGAAAATGATAGAATTTTGTCTATTTTAACGATTGTGAGGTCGAATGAAACTTTGTTTTGGCGGTAAAATTCAAATTTTGAAATATAACTATTAAATTGAAACCAGTTAATCATAGCTTAAATCTAAGAATGGTGGATAAAAACCTATACAATGATTATATATTAGAATGAAAATTTTCAACTTATGCTAAAATTAATTACTAGTACATATTTTCTTTCTACTAGTTGTAATGTTAAACAAACAACACTTTTTCTCTATTCAATCTTTTTTTCTGTATTTTTTTCTACAGTTTTTTCCGTTTTTATCAATCATTTTAAAGTTAATGTAAGAGTGTAAAGGTAGAATTAATTTCTTATACAGGTGATCGACCTTGTTAATTAGATCTCCACCGGGTTCAGGTATTACAATATACATGTCATTCAATTAACATCCTGTCTGTCGCGCGTCTCACAGCGGGAATTACTTCAACTAGTCTAGCTAGCCACCGTGAGCTCAATAAATTCACAACAGTGTGCCAGGTGAAATTTTTCCTGTATACTGCAAATTATAAACAATTAGACTTCATCTCTAGGTGTCTATATATACAATAAGACACCCCCTAAATACGCGATTTTTTTTATTAAAACATACTATGTATATTTATCCAAGTAAATAAAAAGATGTATATATTTAGATAAGATAATAAAAAAAGAAAAATTACGATTACGATTTAAATCAATTAATTTTGTAAAATAATAGAAATATTTGGAATCATGAGAGCAAACGATAGCTGTAACCAGTTCAAAGTAATTCGGCAACCAGTATTTCGTGTTTGAGCAGAGTTATGTAACTTGATTATGACCGATATAGTTGGATATGTCCTGTAAAAATTTGCTCACCAGAACCGAACGTATATTTGACCTGTAATTACTCATCATACGTAACTCACAAACAAAATATCAGTTCATAATATCTACAAAAAAAAATATATATATATCTACAAAGGTGCGGAAACTGACTGAAATTTCAGTGAATTTTCAAAGTTCAAATGGCCATGCAGCTACCGTAAAAATTTGCAGACCGGAATGAAACGTAAAAACTCATACTTGACTCACAAACAAAATGATATCAGTTCATAATCTACAAGGGTTAATTTAGAACAAATGTGTGGAAAACGGAAATCTTAGTCAAATTTCAAAGTTCAAGTTGTCTACATCTGATTCAAACATTTAAATTTATCAAATTATAAATATCTTACCATTTACAAATTGGTATCAGAAATAATTTAAGTTATGTTTCATGGTAATAAAAAAACGACTGCGAAAATTGCCAACACAGTTTTAGCCTTTTGTGAACGGAAATTATGAAAACGCATGCGCATTACCACTAAATAATTTCTGAAAACATTGGCGATGAGATGAAGAATTTAAACGTCTCGAAATGACTTGAGTCACATATTTTAGACCTAAAATAGACGCAGGGCTCTTTGAATTTTACATATATTTCAGCAAATTCTGTTGTCAATGTCTCTGTCCCCAGAACCATGAAAACAACGTGTGTTCATGCTGTCACTGCCAAAACATGTCTTAGAAAAAATAGTTTGTCTTCATCTTCAAAAACACTGAACCCATTTCTTGTTGACGCCTTTTAAATTTCCACTCTGTACAGCTTTCTAACAAATAATTACAGTAATGTCAGAATCAGATGAAGTTATCGAGATTGTGCCAATGGATGAATATGATTCTCAAAAGGTACATCATGTCTTGTCTTGAATTTAGAAACATTTTATAATAATTGTCATGATTGTGATGATTGTCACTTCAATTTTAGTTTTTCATTTAGCTTTGATATTGGTGGTGACTGGTCAAATTGACAATGTACAGTCAGGGGCATAACCAAAAAGAGTTATTTTTTTATAACTCATTTAGGTTGACAAAGCAATATTTTTTTTCTTCTTTAATTGAACTTTAAACTGTTTATTACAGCTGTAACATTAGAGACGCAACCTCATTTTGTTGGTAGCAAGGCCTTCAAAGATTATTCCCAATGGGAAATTAAAATGTAATTTTCGCAGCTTCCTTTACATCTGCAAGCAAATTTTCTATGTTAAACCATGAATGACCTATCAGTTCACATCAGATGGTCCATTTACATGACTTAAGATAAGAGATAAAAGAAAAATTGAGAAGATTGTGAAATTGATTATTTTCAGTAATAAAATTATAAAATAACTGAAACAGGTTATTTTTCCAAATTTTCAAGGGAAGTAACAAAAATTTTACCCAAAAAGTAACCTGATTAGGTTATAAAAATATATAACTGTTTTTGATTATGCCCTTGACTGATGTATATTGCTGACTAAGTGGCTGTTCATAATTACGTCCACGTTCAAATTTTCCTTCACTAAAGGCATACTGGTCAGAGAGAAGATCTCGCGAGTTTTTTCTCAAAAGCAGTTCTTGCCATTTTGCTGATTATTTCTCTATATTCCCACTTAAATTGTCAAGTAATAGCTTATTTTAAGTTAATTCTTTGCTCTTTTTAGATGAGGTAAGTAACATTTTAGACCTAACTGTCCAAATAATTTCACAATAGGCTCTTTTGCCAAGCTCATTAGTGATGTCATAGTCTCATATACTTAATTTTTGGTTGGCAATTAACAATGTAATACACAGTCCTGATAAAAATACATTTTTTTTAGATCTAAATAACTTTTTTATTTGTTATCTGAATTTGGTTCTGTAAAATGTAAAATAGAATTATATCTTTTCATATTTTCATCTATTTTAACATAATTTCACCTTTGAAAATAAATTGGTAATAAATTTTGGAAATTGGGACATCAATTTTTAACATTCAACCTTTCGCTATACCCTTAACCCTTTGAATATTTGTTTTAAAATCATATTAGATCTAAATAACTTTTTTATTTGTTATCTGAATTTGGTTCTGTAAAATGTAAAATAGAATTATATCTTTTCATATTTTCATCTATTTTTACATAATTTCACCTTAGAAAATAAATTGGTAATAAATTTTGGAAATTGGGACATCAATTTTTAACATTCAACCTTTCGCTATACCCTTAACCCTTTGAATATTTGTTTTAAAATCATATCATCATTTAGCATTTATTTCATTTTTTCTGGAACCAAAAATTTTTTTTATTCATCTCAAAAAACAAAAAAGTTGTGGCGAGTTAAAGTTGAAAACCCATTACATTGTTATTGTTTTCTACCAACCACTTCACCTGTGTCATGTGAGCTATGACATCACGGCAAAAGAGCCTATAAACGTTTAAAATCAGGTGGCGAGAATAATATGCTGGCAAGATCTACTCTGTGACCAGTACATTACTTTTCCTTGAAGAAAGTACATGTACAAGATGTATGATATAATATCATTAAACCTTATAAACATACATTATGATATACTTGCACTGTACTGATGCATTAGATAAATGCATTTGAAAAATTTATTTGAAAGTACAATATAGCAAACACTTGTCTCAGTGAATGCTGTACACTGTTTTCCAATTCGGATGTTTAAATTGATATATATAATGACTTATTTAGGTTGTGTCACATACATTTTTTTCTACATCTCATTATCCTGATTATCTTTTATTACTCTTTCATAGGCAAAACTACAGGCATCCCTTGCTTGGCTTCTTGAAAAGGCTTATAGAAATGAAGTCCCTGGAGAATTCAAAGAACCATTTTATGTAACAGCAGAGGTAAAAACAGCGTCCCTAAAATTTCTATCATATTTATCCAGATCACTTCATGCAAAAACCAGATGAAACTGAATTAGCTTGAACCTAGATTGTTCTTTATGGTGTAAAGCAAATTTATACCCATAAATGTAACTCATTTACTCCTGTTAACCAAATACTTTAAATTTTTTTGGATGCATTTTAAATACAAAATTCTGTATCAGTTTTCTAATCAACTGTTGATATTTTTGTATGTACAAATGTAGTTTCATCCTATGGAACTGTATCAAATAATATGATTATATGTTTGAGTACTTTACAATGTATGCTGCATTATTACATCTTTTAATTCTAATGTCCCTTTTCTTTCTCTTTTTGAGTGTTTGTGAATCAGCTTTGATTTTTATGTAGAATTATTGTATATTGTCTGACATTGTTATAGTAAAAACTCTCAGATGTACTGATAACTAATTACCAGTAGGGATGTAACCTCCCTAAAATTCAAAAATCAAAAATTAAAACTAAGACTGAAAAGATGACAAAGTATATAGATACAATTTTAACAACATAAGTGATAAATGTGTTGCTGTTTTATCAGGGATTCCTGCATGTGAAGCCTAGACTTGCTAATTTAATGGTGACCAGTGAATTGTATTGTCAAGCTTGCAGAAACATGTTTGGAGATATTCACTCTCAATGGCAAGGTAACTTTTTTTTACAATATTAATATATTAGCCTTTGAACATTTTATTTGGTGTGTGTTGGCAGGATTTGAGGTGAGAAACAACCATAGTTGTTACATTGCTTTAAAATTATATTTCTATCATAATGTTATCTATACAGAATGTGTCTTGTATGAATGGAGCATAGAAAGACCAAGAAGCATTTGAATCATCAATCTTAAAAGTTGAAAAACTAAGACAAAAATCACTCAATACAAGTAAGCTACATTGGCAGCATGAACATCACAAGAAAAAAATCTCAATCATAATCAGTTTCTGCTTGTTGTAAGCAGGCTCACCACATTGTCAATGACTCATTTTAGATAGGTCATATTCTGTTATTAAGGAAGACATTAAAAGACATAATGAGCCAACATTTGAACTTATTTAAGAGATCAAATCCTGTTACCTTGTATTAAAGTTGATGCTGCACCTATGAAAAAAGAGAGCTCTATTTGTAAGGGGTCTGCCTGTCCATTCATCTGGATGCCTGTTTCTCTGTTCCATATAGGGATTACCTTAAGGGGGTACAGAACACCTAAGCAAGATAACTCTTAATTATCACTTGAATAATTAAGTCAGGCACATTTATTCAAAGAATTCACGCTTCTCAATGATCAAAATATGAAAACTACATTATGTTCAATGAATATTTTCACAAGAAACCTATGGTTTGATTTTCTTAAAATTTTGCATTTTAGTTTATTTCATATTTTTGCAACTTTTCAGGAATATTAAACTATACAATTTTTATATTTTAGCCAAAGTGTTGGGTACCACCTTAAGGTTCAAGTTATTTCTATGAAAGAAGTATGATATCACAATGAAAATTGATAGGCATATCAAAGCATAAGCATTGATAAGATATGAACAAACCAAATTGTTTTAAAATTATACCCTTGATATCAACTTCATGTTTCAACATGTTCAATATGGAAAAAGAAGATATTGCAAGGATGGGGATCAATGTTTTTTTTTACACATTCTAGTTAATATTTACTAACTGATCTTTTGTTTTACAGGTCATTGGAGTATCATACAGGTACTGTCCCGGAAGGGTATACATGTAGTGGAGCCTGATGACACAGAAGTTACTGAGACAGTTCTCATGAAAAATGCTCCATTCCAACAGGTACAAAACATATCTAAAAGTAAACACACTTATATTCATTGAAATACTTATTGATCATGTTGATAAGAGGGATCCCCTACAATGCATGTTGTAAAAAATGTATTTACAGCAGCAAATAACATCTATTTAAACTGATAAAGGGTTTGGTTGTAACAGCAAAAGCACAGAGGAAAAGAATATTGACATAGACGTGTTACACTCCTCCAGTCTATAGTCAACAACACTTTCATGATAAGAGTGTTTCTCTGGCTGCTCTGTACATGTCTGTATGTTTTATGTGCATAGAAAAGGGCATAAATTAAATCATACTGACTGTACATAGCTATATGACTTTTAATATTGTTTAGAATGTCTTTAAAGTTGTAAAATGTTAAGCACATATTTACAGGCACATTGTTACATTTTTAATGAAAAAGTGATAATGTACATAACAGTTTAAAATCTGGATAAGCCATATAAAACATTTAAAAACTGTACTTTCACACTGTTATCTTTCTCTGGCAGATTTTTCTGTGCTATACAAAGAAAAAGAAATTTATGTCAGTTGAAAAAAAATAGCTCATTATCTGTCAGATCAAAATTATATCTATTTTTAACCGAGGTGAAGTCATCTACACTTTCTCTCCATCTTAGTATTATTAGTAGTTCATTTAAGTTTATTTATTTTACTGAATTACAGAATGCACACATTGCCTTGATAGACTGTATAATGATGGCTTACATTGGTGAATTATTAAGTGTAGAAAAAGTGGTACAGGCAGTAAGGTTGGTATAAGTCATATAAGGAAAAACTGTAAGTTACTGTGGTTTCATTTCTGACATGGTGTATCAGTTTTCGTGGGTGGTCATGGTGGTCTAGAGCCGCGAAATTTGATACCCCATATAATGGAAATTTAACATTAATATGTATGCTGCAGACCACAGAACCAAGAATTCAAGAATCCATGAACTGACCCTATTCCATAAAACTACGAAAATTGGTATCCACGAAAATAAATGTATCCACAGTATGTCTATAGCGAAAAACTATAAAACTTTATCTTTTTTGCAAATAATAGAAAAAAAGGACAACCAAATCATGATAAGGATATATAACCAAAAAAAGAAGCCTTCATATGGAAAAAAAACTGCCCTGTGTCAGGAATAACGCTGGACTCTATGGAACGTCAGTTTGTGAGTTATTTATTGTAACGTCAGTAGATAATGTTGCCATTTATTCAGTGTAGTAAACGACTTCAAACGGAACAGTTGTCTTTAATTTCTCTTGCATCTCTTTCGCATTTAGATCATCCCTTCATTTTTGTGCCATGACCAATTGGGAAACTTTCATATTTAGAGAGCAAATATGGGGTATTTTAATATATTTGAATAGGTAAATCAACACATACTGAAGTATTTAATGTTGGAGGTATTTGTACTTTTGTGCAGTGCTTAGTGGGGACATAGAAATGCCAGAAATCCAGTCATGTATGCAACAACCATCACAAGGTCTACACAACTTTACACCCAAATTTTATTAGGGCTGTAAACCTTCACGATTTTCAAATCTGTATTTTATTATGAGAATAAACATGAAATATCACAAAAAATAATTAAAAACCTGATTCCAATATTTCAAAATTTGGCAGCCCTGATTTCATATGCATCTAGAAACAAATAAGTTATTCCCTTTGACCATGAAATAAAAAATTATCAGACAAAGACAATTATATTGTAGGAGGTTTGCAGTATTCAGTGCCTCAAGTGAAACACCTACAGATACTGAAGAGGCTGTTAAATTCTGGATAAATAAAGTGTGTAGCACAGTCCAAAGTAGAGAGCAAAAGGGGTCACAGGTCTTGGAGGGAGAGTCTAAAATAAAGGTAAGAGTAGGCTATGGATTCACAAAATTTACAAATAAATATATCACACTAGATGAAACTTATTTAGAACATTGATTTTTTATACGACCGCAAAAAATTTGTGGACGTATTATGGTATGATGCTGTCGTCGTCGTCGTCGTCGTCGTCGTCGTTGTCTGTTAACTTTTTAGTGTTTCCACAATAACTTTAGTTCCAGTTATCCGATTGCTATGAAACTTTACAATGATGTTCCTTACCATAAAAGGATGCATGGGATTGATTTTGGGGGTCCCCCCATTTTTCGTTTAGAAATTAGGGGCCAAAAAAGGGCCAAAAATACTACTTTTTTGTTTGTTTCCACAATAACTTTAGTTCTAGTAATCCAATTGCTATGAAATTTGACAGTGATGTTCCTTACCATACAAGGATGAATGGGATTGATTTTGGGGGTCCCCCTTTTTTTGTTTCGAAATTAGGGGCCCAAAAGGGGAAAAAAATTCAAATATTTTACTTGTTTCCACCATAACTTTGGTCCTAGTTGGCCTATTGCTGTGAAATTTGTCAAGAATGTTTCTTACAATAAAAGAATGAACCTGATGAATTTTTGCGCCCCCCTTTTTCTCTGTTGTGTAATTAGGGGCCAAAAGGGGCCAAAATAAAAACTTTTTTATTTGTGGTCCGATTTTGAATTTTTTTTTTACATGTTTGTTCTTGTCAAATAGCGGATACAAAATTAAGAATTAATTTTTGCGCCCCCCCCCCCTTTTTCCCCCTATTACGTAATTAGGGGCCAAACGGGGCCAAAATCGAAACTTTTTTATTTGTGGTCCGATTTTGAAATTTTTTTTTGCAAGTTTATTTTTGTCAAGTAGCGAATCCAAATTTGAGAATTTATTTTTGGGACCCCCACCCCTTTTTCACCTGTTACATAATAAGGGGCCAAAAGGGGCCGAAATTGAAACTTTTTTATTTCTGGTCAGATTTTGAAAATTTTTTTTGCATGTTTGTTCTTGTCAAATAGTGGATACAAAATTAAGAATTAATTTTTGCGACCCCCCCCCTTTTTCCCCTTATTACGTAATTAGGGGCCAAATGGGGCCGAAATTGAAACTTTTTTATTTCTGGTCCGATTTTGAAAATTTTTTTTGCATGTTTGTTCTTGTCAAATAGCGAATACAAAATTAGGAATTAATTTTTGCGACCCCCCCCCTTTTTCCCCCCATTACGTAATTACGGGCCAAATGGGGCTTTTTTATTTGTGGTCCGATTTTGAAATTTTTTTTTGCAAATTTATTCTTGTCAGGTAGTGATTCTAAATTTAAGATTAAATTTTTTGGGCTGTAATCATAATTTAAAAAAAATTCTGGTTCGATTTTTAATTTTTTCCCCAAACATTATTCTTTTAAAGAGTAGAATACAACATTCAAAATTTATATTTTTAGCCCCTGGGTTGAAAGTCCATCAGAGAAGCATGTGTCAAAAACCTTTGTCAGTCCACCATGGGCTGCATGTGTCCAGAACAATAGACTATCCATATTAGGCCTAAAACGTACAGGGTTCAACATGTTGCGGTCGTATCATGCTGCGCTCGGCGAAGCTTTTTATTTTATCTCACACATGTCTGGCAAGACTGTTTCATAAATGGGAAGATTTCTTGTCCTGATTAAGGTTCATTAGGACAGTTTGAAATTTTTTCAAGAAAGTCTTAGTATATGTACAGCTCAAATGGCATATTATCAGGTCAAATAAAGTGTAGTAGGACCTAGATATGGACACAACTTATTATATCTTCATAATATGGAGTAGGCATTGCCTAAATGCGAGCATAGCTAAAAGGGACTACGTTTTGTTTATATAATATACCGGTATTTGGGGCGGGATGGTATGGGGCGATTAAGCTTCGAGACACGTTAGTTTCGTACGTGCATATAACCAAGACAAAACGAGCAGCTTATGTGTATTTATTATCTTAAGAATATTATTTTCTTGTAAAAAGCGCAATTTATTATTTTTAAGCATTATTTCTTTTCTTATAAATTATTTTAACATTCACTCCGGCCCTGTAAAAATAATAACCCTTTCCGGACCATAAAAAATCTAAATCAGCATTAGCAAATTTCTCGCGGAAACAAATACCGTAGAGCTCTCCGCTCGAGCGGACACGAATGCTCGCTATTAATTTTGTTGAAGATAAAACAGTTTTGTCTGTACAGTCTGACAGTTATTTTGCGTTCAAACTGTATTTTGAGTAAGGACAAAATATCCCTATTGCACCTCTCAACTGACATGTTGGTGAACACTTTTGGTTAAATTATAATTAAATGTCCCATGATTTTTGAGGCCACATGCAAGGGTGTTAGTGATATTAACCTAAAATCAGCTTTACCCAAATACAGAAAAAAATAATGGTCTTAATCATCAAAATATTGATAAAAATAGATAAGACATTAATATTTCTAGGTCCTGCTACGGTTAATTTTCAAATTTTGTATGCCGTTTTTGCTGTACATATACTAAAAAATTGATCTAAATTAAAGCCTTTTGGACATGTTGGAGGTAAACGTATACATGTATACATGAACCTTAAATCATGTACCATATGTAAAATGTTGGCATGGGATTGAAACTTTGTAAAAGCAAACACTTTATAAAATTGGTCTGTTCATTCCGAGCTGAAAGATTTGTTGGATATTAAATTCTTGTAAGTCATGCAGATCTACATGTTTTACATTTAGGTGTTTCTAATTCTTTTGTCATCGAAGCAGGTCAGGTCACTTTGCCAGTTTGTCTATCAGGTGGTTAGGTTTTTGTATTGTGTAATCTGAAACATAAAACATTTCTTTTAATTTTTGAAATGGTACACATAATTATTGATAACAGGCACTTTGAAAAAATGTAGATGTAAAACTGCATGTTGAACTCTACTTAACTTTAACATAGAAATGTTGTTAGTCTGTAAATATGTTCATCAAAAAAGCACTTTCATAGGATTTTCATGAATTTGTACATATTGTTTTTGATTTTAAATACTGTGGAGAACTTTGAAATTCAGAATCAGTCAACAGATTCTGTGGAAGTTATACCCCCTTTTACATTAGAGATCAAGTCTAAACAGGGAACCAGGAGAACTTTATCACTCTTTTTCAGGTGAGAATAGTCAGTAGATCTGGAGATTCTTCACTAGAGGTGCCCTACATTGAGGACTTTCTCCAGGACATTGGTGATGGCTGTTGTCTGGCTATTCTGCTTCATTTCTACTGTCCAGATAAACTTAAACTACAAGGTACATATGAAGTACTGGTTTGAAATGCAATTTATTTCCTTCCTCATAAAAACAGCATCATTGATTGGCTAAAGAACATCACATGTTGATCTTTTATAAACTGTATAGTGCCTTATGTAGTTCGTGACATTAAAAGAAATTTCACAATTTATAGATAATGATCATTTCTTAATTATTTACTGACCTACTGTAGAATGTGCCCACTCACTGGAATTCAAATCGGGACATTATTTCCTATCATTCATTTAAAGCTACTTGCATGTATGGAAAATAGGTAAGACTATACAATTATAGCCTTTTGGTGAGGTCAATACATGTTTAAATCAACTCGAGAAAAACTATATCAAAGTCAGAGGTCTTATTGTTTTTCTGAGTTGATATAAAGATGTTTTGACCAAAATGTAAAAGGCTATAATTGTTTTATTATAATACTTCATGATTATTTCAACATTCATAGTGAAGGTTAAATATATATAAAGAAAAACAACTTTTCTACATATTTATTTATCATTTTGAACTTTAATATTTGTTGATAGCAGAAAAAAAAACATTATTAATTATTATAACTAAACAAGCTTCTTAGACAGTAATTCATTTAGTATGAAGTTTTTGGAATACCCATCAATTTTTAGAAAGGTTAGGTCGGCCACCATTCTATTTTTAGCTCACCTGGACCGAAGGTCCATGTGAGCTATTGCCATCACTTGGCGTCCGTCGTCGTCCGTTAACAATTTTTCAAAAATCTTCTCCTCTGAAACTACTGAACAGAATTTAATGAAACTTGGTATGAATGATCCTTAGGGTGTCCTGCACCAAACTTGTGTTTCGATTTTTGATCCCTCAAAAAACATGGCCACCGTTACTATAAATAGACAAGGGTGGGGGTCAAACTACTGTTTTTGGCTTGTAAATCAATAATTATAAGAGATAGATGAAATCTGATGCCACGCTGCTGCTTCAGCATCAAAAGTTCTACAAAAGCCTCCATTTGGTCGAAGTTGTCAGATGATTCCTTATAGGGGTTACAGCCCCTGAAAGGTAATAAATAGCATTTTTTCATGTTTTTGGCTTATAGAATGAAAACTATTGCAGATAGAGAAAAGCTGTTGCTTGCCTAAATGTTCAGCTCATTTATCTCTACAAAAGTATTCATAGGGTCAAAGTTGTCAGATGACCCATTATAGGCGTTACAGCCCCTTACTGCAAAAAATAGTGTTTTTGGTCTATAGAATGAATACTATTGCAGATAGAGAAAAGCTGTTGCTTGTTTAAATGTTCAGCTCATTTAGCTCTACAAAAGTCTCATTAGGGTCAAAGTTGTCAGATGACCCCTTATAGGGGTTACAGCCCCTATAAGGCGAAAAATAGTGTTTTTTGCCTCTAGAATGAAAACTATTGCAGATAGGGAAAAGATGTTGCTTGCTTAAATGTTCAGCTCATTCAGCTCTACGAAAGTCTTCAAGGGTCGAAGCTGTCAGATGACCCCTTATAGGGGTTACAGCCCCTTATAGGCAAAAAATAGTGTTTTTGATCTATAGAATGAAAACTATTGCAGATAGAGAAAAGCTGTTGCTTGTTTAAATGTTTAGCTCTACAAAAGTCTCATTAGGGTCGAAGCTGTCAGTTGACCCCTTATAGGGGTTACAGGCCCTTAAATGGCGAAAAATAGTATTTTTTGCCTATAGAATGAAAACTATTGCAGATAGGGAAAAGCTGTTGCTTGCTTAAATGTGCAGCTCATTCAGCTCTACAAAAGTCTTCATAGGGTTGAAGTTGTCAGATAACCCCTTATAGGGGTTACAGACCCTTAAAGGCGAAAAAAGGTGATTTTAGCCTATAGAATGAAAACTATATCAGATAGAGAAAAGTTGTTGCTTGCTAAATTGTTCAGCTCATTTAGCTCTACAAAAGTCTCTATAGGGTCGAAGTTGTCAGATGACCCCTTATAGGGGTTACAGCCCCTTAAAGGCAAAAAATAGTGTTTTTGGTCTATAGAATGAAAGCTATTGCAGATAGAGAAAAGCTTTTGCTTGCTTAAATGTTCAGCTTATTTAGCTCTACAAAGTTTTTCATAGGGTTGACATCATGACCAGGTGATCGATTGAGGCTCCTGGGAGCCTCTTGTTTAAGAATCATTCTTCCCACTATTAAAATTTCTATTTATAGAAAGTCCTATGCTACCAACTATTTACAGTTTTAATCATGTGACCAATTTGGACCAATGATAGCTTCTGAATTACACATTATTATAATTAAGTGGTTTATTTATGTAATATAGAACTAACAGTCAGTAAATTCCAAATTGGGACAATGTGTAATCAGAAACAATTTGTCAATTTTAATCACGGTGGGAAACAAACATAGAACAGCCCATGGAGAACACTGAATGAGTTTTCTTGTGTCATTTCAGATATTTGTATCAAGTCCAATGTTGGTATTGCTGATTCTCTGTACAACCTAAACCAAGTGAGAAAGTTTTGTCTAGAGTGCCTTCCTTGGAACATTTTCCACCTCTCTTTTGAAGACTTCCTGTATACACATAACAACCTAAAACCTAACCTATATGCTCTGATGGCAGACCTCTTCAACTGGTTTGAAATCAATAGGGCACCAGGTGTAACTGTGCAGTCAAAGGATGAGATAGGTAAGTAGAATGAAGGTTTGGATGATTGTACACAACACCTTTTCATTTTAAAAACTAACTAAAAAAATATTTTAAGGTTTATATATACATGTTCCCTCCCTTACTTCTCTGAAAGAAGCCACAGTGACTGAATAGTCTAAATCAATAGTTTGAAAACCGAACTATCCATCACTGTTTAATACCTATGGAATCCCTCTGTGTGTATGTAATTAGGTTACCTGCCAAATATAGGTGATTTCCTCCACCATTTAGACTGACTGCCCTGTGAGCCATGTGCAGTTTGTGCACCAACAAATGGGGATTAAAACCACAACACTCTCTCACTACTTAATTGAAGTCAGTCTTCAGGGATTGAACTGACACCTTATAGGGTAGCTTTAAACACACCCTGGCATCATTGACCTTTGATTTTTTGTCACCCATGGCAAGGCAAAGCTAGAACATAGAAATGTCATTTGCCTATGCTTGCATAGGTCAATGTATGTTTATCACACTTTTCTAAGCACTCTATCGCCTACAGCTCTCAACAGCTTTTCTTGAAATTTAAGATTTATGATGTGGTTTTTTTTAAATATCTGTAACTGAGACGAATTTCAAATTCAGTACTGTTTATATTTGTATAAATTGTGCTTCTTTTACAATAGAAATCTCGCATATCCAGATATCGTGAACTTCCTTTTCAATTTGATTGTTTATCTGCCTTATTTTCAGGGTCCAGACCTGCCACTGCTAAGCACTTGACCAGTAATAAGATACCAGATGTACACATCAGTAATGTAACCAAGCAGAGCTTTAGAAAGTCTTCCATGGATGATTCAGGTCTTCACTCACCACATGGGACAGGACATCCGCCGGCTCATAAACCATTATTACCTAGGAGACAGATGAGGTCGGAAGAAAGGGAATATCCACCAGGTAGTTTTTACACCCTGCCACTTAAAGTGGCAAAGTAGAATTTGGTACCCTCCGTTTCATTCTATGCCTGTCCGTCTGTCTTCTGATTGTTTCTAGAAAATAGCTTTAAACATTTCAAGGGATTTAAGTAAAATTTGCACAGCTGTTAGGTACAATAAAAGGAAGATGAAGTCAGATTTTCAGCTAAGATTTTCAGTACATACATGTGATTCTCCCATTGGGAGAAACAATCTCATAAGACATTTTCAGTGTTTTTGGGTTTGTCAATTAGGAAGATGTTAATTGAAGGTTTGTTGTCATAATATAACTAATAATTGTTTAAACTGTTGGAGATTAATCAGTGAAGCCAGGTATGATTGGCACAAGGTGGTGCCCTCAATTGACATCGAAATGTGATTTAAATGAGCATTGAAAATCTCCTGCTTTTTTGCCCAATCTCCAGCTTTGTCATCAAGGATTAGTCACATGTATGTGAGTAGCTATAGGCCATTTAAAAATGAAATAACATTTATTTTATGACACTGAATTTCCTGTATAAAACTGTCTGTTTGTACCTGGGTAGCTAGCTGTAGATACAAATGAACTATTGTGACAAGTCAAAAGTTTGGGTGGTGTATAAGAATCTATTACAGAATTGTTATTAGGTGATAGAATTGAATGAAAGTTAGCATTGTGATTAATTGAAAACATATCAGCATTTCTCAGACACAAATTTTGTGATATCATGAAAGGTGTGCGTGTAGTTTCAATTTTTCATGCAATGGCCATATTAAGAAATCTATGCATAAAAATGGTGATAACAGGCAAAATGGGACATCAACTGTACATTTTGTTGCATATTCTGGGTTTTGGAAACCCATTCTAAAGTATCAAAGACAAAGAAAGGTTTGAAAGCAACAAACGAAATTTCTAGCTATTTCCGGAGTTAAACTATTTCCATCTAACCACAAAATTTGGTTCCCATGAAAATAAAAGAATCCTAAGTAGTTTGATTTGTAGCAAAAAGTAAAAAAAAACAAAATTTTAAGTTCTTTTGGGCATGAAAATGTGTAACATATTATGTCCCATTAGATGTTTAATGCTTAATACTTTGGGTTCATTTGCTTTCATGGGGATTTTTATTGTGTCCCTAAGAAGGTAATTTGTTGTTTTTCACTCACAATATCCATGAAAATTGATACCTTATTAAAAGTGAGTGTTATCTTTGGCTACATCTGGCTATAACATGTAGATAACAGAGAATGAGATTGAAAGCTTTATACTTGATCTACCAGAAAACATAGTTTTGCAATATAGAAAAAAATACATGTGACATTATTCAAAATATAAATGTATTTTTTATTACACTTTATGTATGTATGTATAATGAAACACAAACCTTCCAAGCAAAAAATTATTTGTAGTTTCATGATTATTAGTAGTTTGATGTATATTGCCTTATTGCAGTAACCCAGACCAGGAAGACAGAGCGACGGTCCCTGTCTCTGAGTTCTGCCAAGGAGAGAGATGTTATCCAGGAAACCATGATGGCATGGCAGGATAAAAAGTAAGTTGCTCATTAATAAAATATATTACCGGTAGTCAAGTTTAAAACATAGGTATTTAGCATGAACGAAACCTAACCTGTTTTCATAAAATAAATGTGAATGATATAATAGCCAGGTAAAACATTATCTGAATCCATATATGCTAAACCTGAGATGATTTATTGTTATTCTTGCTGTGAAGGTATGAAACTTTTTGTTATGGTTTTTGCGTTTATCATGATAGAAGATAATTTATAGCTAAGGAATAAGTGTATGTGACACAGCTAACATAAACAAGCAGCAATTTAAAAAGACCACAATGAAAAAAAAGTCAGCAGCCTTCTAGTATTGGTGAAGTATCATCACACAAAACTGACAAACTTGATCGCTATTATGCCAATTGGTTAAAAAGCTTCATAATTTTTTAAAGTTAGTATCAAGTTATCAATATTCTACCAAAAGTACCAGATTCAAAGATTTTACCAAAATATTCAACTTATATCCATAAGTCATGTAATTGTTATTAAAAATATTCTGAAACTGTGATATATCTATTTTATGTAAAAAATTACTTGATAGTGAAAGATTGCTTGATGTGGGTAATTAAAAACTGAACAGTACCCGCATCCTGTTGTCAATTTGTAATCCATGTACTGAGGTTTTATTATATTTCATGCTTTTTATGGGTGGAAGCAAACCACTAAAGCACACAAAAAAGAGTCTGTTATGAAAATATTATAAATTGATTTCCTACACCATGTACTAGCAACATGTGCAAACCAAGAATTTAAAAAATGGAACAAAATGTCTTTTTGAGGGAAACCAACAAAATTGGTACCCAAGAAAATAAATAAAAAAATACAGTATTTATTAGTAATAGCATTATTTTATAAACTTACTTATCTTAAATTCATCTGTTTTGAACCACACACTGTTTTTCAGACCCCAATCCAGTCATCAGGAGCCTACCACAAGCTCCGCCTCCTCCAATCTATTAGCCAATGTGAGCATAGATACTGAAATGATGGAGAGCTTTACAGATGATCTGATTGGTAGTATGGATATAGGGGAGGACAGTAATCCTACACCTCCACCTACTTTAATGCACCCAGATCAAAGGGAGAATACTCATTCAAACTTACACAACCGTGACCACCCTGATTACATAGAAGTTCAAAGTGTAACATCCCGCATGACTGACCACAGCACTTTTGAGGAAGGTCATGTACAAAATGGAGAAGTTGGGTCAAGATCAGCATCACGACAGATGGAGCCATTATTACCTGCTAGAATAAAGCCAGCAAAGGAGAAAGTGAATAGTCATAGCAAAGATCAAGAGTTAAGCCATGCCTCAGAAAGAAAGTCGCCAACAAAGAGAGATGTAGAAGGAATAAGCCGATGCATGAGTAGATCTCCAGCACATTCTAAAGGGAAATCTACTGACAGTGCTGGTTCTATCAGTCTTAGTGAAGACAGCAGTATAACTGACTCAGTCACACCACTGCCTGATGAAATGTTATCTGATACGGAGACTTCACAGAGGGCAAATTATGCGGCATTCAGTATATCAGGTGGTAATCTTCGGGACAGACCTGTGGATAAAAGTTCTGATTCTGTTAAACTAAGCTATACCATACAGGAAAATGTGTATACTCCAGAGGCTGCAAGGGCTGCAGGGATACCTGTTGTTAGCGATAGTTCTGATAAACAATCATTTTCTCCCTCTGGCGTCAGGCGCTCAGAATCTCATGAAGGAAGTGTTTGTAGCAGGAGTTCTGGAGACTTCTCTGATCACGAATCACATAAGATACACAAAGACCACAAGATAAAGGAAGCAGAGGATATTAAGGTACCTGACAGTTTGCCACTTAAAAAACCAGAAATGTTGATAATAAAAACTGAAGATTCTGTCATTAAACCTAAGAGTGAAAAGCATGTTCGAACAACAAATTTTGCTGAAATTCATAAACTTAAACAAGGTCTTGGAAAAATTGATAACTCTGGTCTTGTTTACATGCAGCATGGACAGGAAACTAATGGCGAGGCTAAAAAATCTGCTTTACGAAATGGTAACAATGGGACTAATAAAGGTGAAAAGAAAACGACATTTGCTCCAATGGCTAGTCGTATGACTTGGCAACAAACCATGCAAGGTTCAAGTTCGTCCAGTCAGGCAGAAGGGTCAGAGGAACAGCCAGTACCATCAGACCTGCTACAGATTAGATTAAAATTAGAAGAAAAACGAAAAATGATTGAAAAGAAAAAACAGAGAAATGAGGCTCAGCAACAAAGACTTAGACAAAAGCTTGGGAAGACAGCTTTTCTTCATGTACTCAAAAAACCAGGAGAGCCTGAGAATGGGGTGCTAGAGGAGGAAGCTAGAAGTTCCTCCAGTGGGTCATTTGAGGATGTATCAGGTGGCCTGAGGCAGGAGGCTGAGAGGCCAATGAGGAAGGAACATTCCTCTTCCCCTTCAAGACATGATGAATGTGATAGTGCTGGTATGGCAACGTCTCAGAGGCCGTTCTCTCGAGAGGGAATACAACAGACTATCGAAAATGTAAGGAAGAAATGGTTTAAGGAGGATGGTGAAGTTATAACACAGTCTTATGCAGAGAAACCTGAAACCCCTGACAGCCCTCCTCCTGTTCAGCCATACAATGAACCTCCAGCACATCCCGAACCTCTGAAAGAGTATAACAAATCACTGGATAATTTTGATAAAAATTTGTCTGATTTACAAAGTGAAATTAATAGGTTGTCACTACAGCAAGAACAAATAAAACAGTCGAGGGGAATTCCCCCTAGGTCTGTTCCACCAAGTCGTAGTTCACAGGAACAACAGAGACATGAAACATTACCTAATGCTCATACACCATCAACACCCCAATATCAGGCAAATCAAGGACATAAAACCTCCACTGCACCCCAGTACCAGAGGACCCCTACAGTCTCCACTACTCCTCAATACCAGGAGTCCCGAGGACCAGAAATTTCTTATAATCCTCAAAATATGCAGCCTCAGCAAACTCCAGTAGGACCTGTTATAGCTAGTCAGCACCAGTATGTACCAGTCACATGTGGTCATGGCCAGTATATGCCACCTGTATGTACTGGTCAATATGCTCCGCCCTATAATGGCTATCAGCAAGTTTACTCTCCACAAGGTTACCCCTATCCTCCTCAACAAATGTTTGCCACGTCACCTCCCTATCCTATTCCTGGTCATGGTCCCCTGACCTCGTCTCCTCTCACTCAGGGTGTTGTTCCAGCGTTTAGTCCCATGGGACCAGGAATACAGCAAAATGTTCCACCATCTAGTCATATAGGGGCCCAGATGTACCAACAAACAACAACAAACTACCAACAAGCAACACCTGCCATGCAACAAAATGTACATTCCACAGAGGGATCTGTTCCAACATCATATAATACACACACTCCCTTATCTGGACATTCTGTTGATCAGCCTGAGAGGTCAAATCAGGCTGGGAGTGTCAGTTCTGTGTCTCGGACTATTGCTCAGACAAATTCTGTGATAACAAACTCTAGTAGCACTGTTGACCACACAGTAGGAGAGGGCGCAAGTAAAAATGAATTCTTCATCTCATTTAACGAAAGTACTCCTAAACAAAAGCCAGAACTGGGAAAAAACCGTCATAAGTCTGCTCCAGAAAGTCAACAGCAGGTGCAAACTAACCCTGGCCAGTCAACACTGGATATATCTAGTCAGAATGTGTCAAATGAATCCCAGAATGTATCTGGACAGAATGTCTCTGGTATTGGATTTGTGATTGGTCAAGATGAATCATCCATAGATCAGGTAAGGCCTTTATTCCATCATGAAAATGTGAGAAATAATAGAAGGGTCTGATTGCTTTGCCAACTTGTTTATCTGTCTGTCAGTATTTCTACATAGAATAAGAATAAGAATAAGAATAATTTTATTACCCAGTGACTGGGCCCATTTCTGGGCAAAGGTTACATTGATCTAACAATAAACATACAACATGTACAAAGACATTACATTATATATGTACTGTTGGCATAAAATAAACAAAAATCATTTTTCTGATCTTTTAAATGATAAAAAAATTAATCACAAAAAATCTGCAGTTCATAGATTAGTCTAGACTCTGAACATGAGTAATATTATGGTGATCTAGTTCAATATCATTTAAAATCTTGAGTGTACATGACAAACTTATATACAATATGCATACCATGCCAAAAATTTGCACAAAAAACCCTGGCACATTTGCTCCGGCAGTAATGCTGTTAGCACATAAATGAGAATGTTAAAGGTTTTACATTGTAATGTGGATCAAGTTAAGATAATTTTTATGTATAAAACATATTTATAGGATGACGAGATACAAAAAAAGAAAGACAAATTTATAGCCCTTCAACAGAAACGGAAAGAAGAGCAGGAGAAAAAGAAACAATATAAAGACATTGAGATGTCCAGACGAAAGGAACAAGAGCGGTAAACTTAACATACAAAACTTATTTAGGATAATTCTGCAAAAAGATTGAGAACAATAAGTACATGAATTTTTTAATCAATGCATTACTTAGGCTTACATAGCTGTTATATGATATAAGCTTGATCACAGTATTCATAGCTATTTTAAAAAGTCTTTTTGTAACATATTTAGACACAGCACTTCACTTTATAAGAGTAATTTTCAAACCATAACCTCTTCTTTCTGTATGAAATGGGAGCAAGAAGTTAGTTACCTACTTTAGAAAAATTATGTAAATTTTGTGTATTTGTTGTATACAATAGAATTAAGGTTAACTTTTATTTCTAAGCAAAATTCAAGAACTTTGGGCTGAGTAAGCTAGCAATCATTTTTTTCAGTTATGGTAGTTGTCATAAAGTCTCCATATATCCATGTATTTTAACAGATTAAAACAAGAGCAAGCTGAACAAAGAAAAAATGAGGAAAAGTTGAGAAGAGAACAAATATTTAGACAGTATCAGGAGAAAAAGCAGCGAGACGAGGAAGAGCCACGACCAGCTGTGGTGAAGCGTGAGCGATCATTACGTCAGAAATCTCGGCCTCAGTCCATGTATGTTAGGGCCAATAAAGGGAACGGAGATGCCATGCATAAATCAACAGAAGACATTTCACCAAATGGAGGTTTGTAATGGGAGTTTAGCATAGATGATTGATAATGCCTTCTTTGTAAATGTGCAATATAAAAACAGAATGTAAACAATAGCATAAAAAAGATATTTTGTTGATAATGATTTTATGTTTCAATAATTTTTGTTTATTTGTTTTGATTGTTTGTTTTATATACATTTTAAAGTGGTTTGTTATGAATGTTTAACAGTATATTATACTTAATTTCAGAATAGTTGAACCTTTTTCAATTGAATTTAAATGCCACCAACAGGTTTGTCAACTAAGGTGTCTTAAGAGAAGAAAGAGGTTTAATGTGAAGTTGGTGAAGCACCTGTTGTTAGTATAACTCATGAAAAAATATCAAGTCAGGTAGAAATTTAAATGTAGCCAACTGACCATTTGATCAGTAGTGACAAGTGAGATCCTTTTAAAAATCTACCTGAATTGATATGCTTTATGATTTAATACTTACAACAGGTGCTTCATGCCTCAACAACTTCACTGACCTAATATTAAAACTTTCTTCTCTTAAAACACCTAATTGTCAAACATGTTGGTGTCATATAAATTCAATTATAAAAGGTACCACTTTTCTGATATAGAGTTTAAAAGACATGCTGTCATTGATATGATGATAGACATTTAATAGCATGAATGAATGATGATTGTCCATTAAATGTGTATTTTCGTTAATTCTGAAAATAGAATCACTATGAATAGGGTTTCCTTTGCTTTTGTTACCATTTATTTTTATCAGAGGTAAATCCAGAAAATACTTTAAAGGGAGGTCTTTGATGTGATTGGTCATACACTATACGACATAGATAAAGGAGTAGAGCCTGACAAAGGCCCCAAATTGGCCCAAAAACTCAACTTGGATATATCTGCTTGTAGTTGCTGCATTTATGTTCATTAGTCTTTATATTTCATAAATTGCAATAGTTGTTCCTTCAATTATTTCAGTGAGGAAAAAAATAGACTATTTTGTGAAAAATAACAATTTGTGACAGTTTTCCTTGATTTTCATGTATCAATCCATGAATATGAAATGGGCCACATTTGTCGACCAAAATTATTTTGTGATAGAAATGTGTATTATGATATTATGAATTAATTATCAAAAAATTACAATGGTCGAGGAATGTGGCCAATACTAATTTTGACGAAATATGCAGAAGAAACCAGTGAAAAATGAGGAATTTTCAAATTTATGGCCTATTTAAAGTCTCAAGGCTAAACCTGTGGTGTAAATATTTTGCTAAATCTTTCAGATATGAAAAGTTTGTTCATACCTTAATATATTTCAGTTAAATTTTTGACAACTTATAGTAGTTGAAAAAAAAAGTGAAAATGTCAGTAACAGGGCCGATTTAGGGCCTTCGTGGCTCTACTCCTTTACACCTTTTCTGCTTTCTGGTTTGCAATGAAAGATGTACAACATTTTCCAGTAAAATATAAGGGATGACCTAATTTCTGGATTTACATCTGTTTTTATGCCTCTGCATGTTGTTACATTATTTTGAGTTTGCATGGTGTATTTTTAGCTGGACGCAGACTTCCTCCTCGTAGTAATACATTCCATCACGGCAAAATGAGAAAAGCAGGTTTGTTTCTTTTCCTAATCGATAGTGTTTATATTTGATTTGCCTCTTTTGTTCTGTTTTAATACAACCTTGGTTGATGTAGCTATTTTGGTTTGATTGTTTAGTGTGTTACAGTTACAGTATAACCCGTAGTAAAAACTGTTAAAAAAAACTGATTAATCAAATTATGCATGCATGTTGAGCTTTAGTATAGGCAAGAAACAAAATAATAACAGATTTTGCATTGATTTTCCTATAACAGGCAAATTTTTTATTTTTGGTAAAATGTGCAACTTTTTATTTTGAAGGTATCATTTTTATGCCCCATCTACAAAGAAAGGGGGTCATATAGTGATCAGGTCGGTTTGTCTAAGCGTCCCAAATGTTGCGAGATGGGTCATTATGTCTTTTGAACATATTATTATAACCCTGCGTAAAGAAGAAGGGTATACTGGTTTATCTCTGTCTGTCCGTCTTGTCTGCATCATAACTTTTCTTCAGCAACTGCTTATCACAGTGACTTGAAATTATATATATGACTTCAGCATGAGGTCTTTTATTGCAAGTACCGAAATTAGGTCTGTTGGATATCTACTTCCTGTTTACCAACTGTTGATAATTTTCGTAACAAGTTTCTTGGAAACTACTCATCACAGTGACTTGAAATTTGGTATTTGACTTTAAATATGAGGTCCTCTATTGCGACTACTGAAATAAGGTCTGGTGAATATCAACTTCCTGTTTACTGACTTAGTCAATTTAGGGGGTAGTAGGGGTATACTGAATGAGCAGTGGCTCACAGATTTCTTGAGGTGTTTTTATTAACCAATACTGTCTAAAGCAAATCATATTGATTAATTGTTTTTATTCAAATTGATCTATACATGTGACTTTATTTCAGCTTGTATGTTTTAAATTATTTGTATGTTGCTTTGGTCCTTATGGACATAATTATGCTAATAAAGATTAATTATTAATCATGTATAGACAATAAAATGTTCTACATGAATACATATTAAAGAAAGCATTTTATTTCAGTATCCTGTAATACTTTGACATCCTCAGGGGAGGGGAAATCTCTTGCTTTTGGTGGAATGACACACAGAACTCGACCCCCATCACCAGGTGAGTTGTATACAGGAGATATTTCAACATATGTTAAACATATTTCATACATGTGATTCTCCAGCCGGGAGACAAAATCTCCCAACCTTTTGACCAATCTCTCATTCCCCCGACTTTTTGTGTAATCTCCCGCTTTTTCAAGGCATGAAAAAAAATTGTTTTATAGACATTCTAGTTATTCAGTCATAAAACATTTCTGGTGTTTAAGGGGTTTGTCAATTAGGCAGACGTTATTTCAGCAGGTAAAGGTGTTAATTGAAGGTTTATTGCCATAATTGACCTGATAATTGTATATTTGAAGATATATCAGTGAAGCCATGTATATTTGGCACACACTTGTGTCCTTAATTGGCATTGAAATGCAATATTAATGAGCGTTGAAAATCTCCAGCTTTTTTGTCCTATCTCCAGTCAAAAAAATCTAAATCTCCAGCTTTTTCATCACAGATCTGTCACATGTATGATATTTTTACATATGTTCATCAAATGTTCACCATGGTTTTGAACATATGTTCAAATTACGTAGGTGCCATATGATAATCATATGTTTTCAAACATATGTTTAACATATGGTTACAGAAACCTTACAATCTTAAATGTGAGTTTTGCAATGACAATTCATTTAAAATGATTTTCCTTCATTTTTGTCTTGCCTGCGACTTTAGTCACTGAAGGCAAGACAAAGGTATTACTTTCCGGCGGCGGCATAAACTTTTTTGTAAGACTTTTGTGGAAAATGAATTCCAAGAAAAGTATAATAGCTAGGCATCTGATATTTGGTATACAGACAGTAGGTGTTATGGTCTACGCAACTGGCACCATGCCGTTTGACCCTGACCCCAAATTCATGGTTCAGTGACTCTGTGAACTTAGATGTTTTTTCGGGCAAAAAAAAACCCTTTGTAAGACTTTTGTGGAAAATGAATTCCAAGAAAAGTTTTATAGATAAGCATCTGATAGTTGGTCTACAGACAGTTGAGGTTATGGTCTACGCAACTGGCACCATGCCTTTTGACCCTGATCCCAATTTCATGGTTCAGCGACTCTGTGAACTTAGATGTTTTTGGGGCCAAAAAAACCCTTTATAAGACTTGTGTGGAAAATGAATTCCAAGAAAAGTATAATAGCTAGGCATCTGATAATTGGTTTACAGACAGTTGGGGTTATGGTCTATGCAACTGAAACCATATTGTTTGACCCTGACCCCAATTTCATGGTTCAGTGACTCTGTGAACTTAGATGTTTTTTGGGCCAAAAAACCTTTTTGTATGACTTTTGTGGAAAATGAATAAAGTGAAAAGTATAATATGATATTTTGTATACAGACATTTGGGGTTTTGGTCTATGCAACTGACACCATGTTGTGTGACCATGACCCCATTTTCATGGTTGAGTGACTTTGTGAACTTAGATGATTTTTGGGTGGAAAATGAGTTAAGTGAAAAGTATAATATTATAGCTAGGCATCTGATATTTGGGGATTATGGTATACACAACTGACGTCACCAATGTGACTTTGAACTCATTTTCATGGTTGAATGACTAAGTGAATGTTGGTCTTTTTTCATTGTTTCTCAATCACTATGGTATCTCAATCACATATGATTATCATATGGGCACCAAATGTATGGTAAACATATGTTTAACATATGATGCAATTTTTTCTGTGATATATAAAATACTGCAAGACTGATGCAAAAAATTATTGTTAAACTTGAAACATGACAATCTTTGTGGTTTGTTGTATGGGGTTTACTTCAACAATTCATTGTCTTATTGGTCAATTGATATCCCCAGTCATTCCTAATGTTTGAAGATTGTAAAATCAAGTACTTATGGATGTTGAGAAAGAAGCACAAAATAACCCACTTGTAAACCGTTCATGTTTAATGAATAATAATATAAAGGGATTTGAGATTTCTAAAAAAATTTGAACTTTTATCACATTTATGTAAACAGTTTGCTTTAATAAACAAAGGTTTGACACAGTTTGTATAAGGTGGGAAAGAAATTCAATTGATTAAAGTTTTTTTTTACTTCTGCTTAAATGTATGCATAAAAATTAATTTATGATTTTTCAGGAGATCTTCATGGTAGAGGAAAAATGTCTGCTTCAGGAAGTAGTGAAACTGGTTCCATGTCAGGTTCTGGTTCTGATTATGCAGGTAACCAGATATTTTCTCTTAAGTCATCAATAGAAGATGAACAAGATTTGGAATATGTGTACATGGCACAATTTACATAAATAGATCCACAATAAAAAAGTAGTAGGTTTCAGTGTCACCAATACTTGCTGTCTTGCAATTGGCTCCAAATAAAAAAAATATAATACATATGATCAAAAACCAATCCTGAAATTAATATGAACAGTAAATGAAATGAAATATTTGTATATGATACAACAATACAAAATCCATGTAAACATTCAATTTAAATCAACAATCGCAGCTATCATGTCACATATTGGAGGATGGAACCCGATAATTGTCACAATTTGTTCACCAAATTTTCTCTGAATATAGTATACATCTAAAAACCAAAATTTGAAAAGTTAAGATGTTATAAACTCTAATTTCCGAAATGGCAATACAGCTCATAAAAAATAATTGCAGTGGGAATTAACATATGTGTTATAGTCATTTACTCCATATCCTTTCATAATTATACCCCCGCTTCGAAGAAGAGGGGGGTATACTGGTTCACTTCTGTCCATCTGTCCTTCCGTCCATCCGCAACATAACTTTCGTAACAGTTTTCTCAGCAACTACATATCACAGTGACTTGAAATTTGGTATTTGAGTTCAGTTTGAGGTCCTTTTTTGCAAGTACCAAAATAAGGTTTGTAGGATATCTATTTACTGTTGACCGACTTAGTCAATTTTCAACATTACTAGTCAATTGTTGAAAATTTTCGTAACATTTTTCACAGTGACTTGAAATTTGGTATATGAGTTCAGTGTGAGGTCCTTTATTGCGAGTACTGAAAAAAAGTCTGTCAATATCTACTTCCTGTTTAACATTACTAGTCAATTGTTGAAAATTTTGGTAACATTTTTCTCAGCAACGACATATCACAGTGACTTGAAATTCAGTATATGAGTTCAGTATGAGGTCCTTTATTGCGATTATCCAAATAATGTCTGTATGATATCTACTTCCTATTTACTGACATAGTTCATTTTTGGGGTAGCAGGGGTATATTGAGTGAGCAGTAGCTCACAGATTCCTTGTTTTTTATGCATTCAGAAAGTCGTGTGATTGGAAGAATAAACTGTAGATATACATTTAATATCTGTTTATAGGTCCTAAGTTATATGTGAAGCCCAGCTCTAAATCCAATAAAACCATAATACACAATGCCATTAGTCATGTCTGCCTGGCTGGGAGTGTCAACACAACAATGAAAAATAAAGTCTTAGAGGTAAGGAACATTACCAATTTTGTGGCAACATAATTTAAGTTACTTGACACTTTTGCTGAGGCAAACTTAAATTTTTTTATGATTAAGTATATGAATTTATTATTTATTGATTTATTATATTGTAATTTTTGTGATAACAACTAATTTATCAAAGTTTGTATTTGGTCAATAGTCAGTCTAAGAAACATTTATTAATGTTTGGATTGCAGGTATATAAAGGTAGATTGTCATCAGTTAAGATGAATGTAGAAAATTAGAAAAGTGGATCAAGTCATATCGGAGATGAAAATTTTCTAAATCTATTTTGTCAAGAAGCAAAAATATACTGGTAGTTAAATGTCTGTCAACAGCCAAAGTTAACAAAAATGACATTCTTCCAACCATAGCAGTTACAACACATGTACTCAATGGTAGGGATAAGATAAAAAAATCAATTGAAATAAATACATGTATGTAAATGTATTATACATGTAACACTTAAATGAGTAATACAAATCAATATAATTGAAAAAAAATTTCAGAAATGTAAAAAATTGTTGAAAAAAAAAAAATGGTTTCAGCATGTAAAAAAAAATCCTCAAATAATATTATGCTATGTAAATTTGTTTTTTTGTTTGTAGGTTTTAGAAGGAACAGAGGGCCATCATTTCATGATATTATTCCGTGATCACAGCTGTCAATATCGATCGTTATACATGTATTATCCAGATACAGATTTTATGATCAAGGTTCATGGGGTTG
The DNA here is from genome assembly GCA_963971305.1 of Arcuatula senhousia. Lineage (NCBI taxonomy): Eukaryota > Metazoa > Mollusca > Bivalvia > Mytilida > Mytilidae > Arcuatula > Arcuatula senhousia. The sequence goes on along the minus strand of OZ020310.1, from coordinate 28,304,107 downwards.
GACCTGGTAGAATAACTAACTCTATGGTCGAGAAATTCTACAAGTAAGTTTTCATGCTTATTTTTTAAATAATTGGGTTTCAAATTTTACGAAATTTGTATAGATTGAACAAGAAAAATTCTCAAAATGCATATATTTTTAAAACCAGACATAGAAATTTTTACAAATTTGTATAAAATAACAAAAATTGGATATACTTTTGATCTCTGTAATAAAAACATGGGGTTACGGTACTCCTATTCCAGATATATAAGGAAAATTAATTTTGCTAATAGCCCTTTTCAAAAAGTCATCTGGAATTCCGATTCCGATTTTTTTTATTTTCAATTTTGCAAGAGTAATTTCCCTTTGTGGGTAGGCCAGATGTTGTGATCAACGTTGAGCTGAGAAAAAGATCAGTTTATCCCTATCCGTTTTTGACGTAATTTCCACTTCTCGATTAAAAAAGAACTGGTTTGGAGTGAAGTTTTAGATGTAAATGTATGTTTTCGCATTTTTTTTACTTCGGGCAGACAGATTTAAATGTTTTATCAAGTTGACGAATTTAGTTAAAATCAACAGATTTTCAATAGTGAGGCCGACCCGGAAGTTGTTAACTTGAAGTGCATAATTAGAAGATTTCTCAGGGTCAGGCGTCCATAAAATAGTTTCTGAAAAGGACTATACATTTCTTTGTTAAAATTAGTCTTACATTTTCCTGCCAATTATCTCCCCCTGAAATTTGATTTTTTAAGAAAAAGCTTATTATCTTTTGAAATGTTTATCATGTAATTTTTTTATGAATAAAATATGATAAAGAAAATATTTTTTTTTACAATATTTATGCTGTAACAAGTCTTTAAAACTGAAAAATAGGCTAAAAGTTTGCAAGATGACCTAAAAAGATGCTCCGTTTAAGAACCCCCAGCCGCCTTAACATTGATCTATATGCTGCAGACTTCAGAACCACAAATTTAAGAATCCACAAACTGATCAATTTTTATCAAACCATGAAAATTTGTTCCCACCAAAAAATAAATGAATCCACAGTATTTTAAAATCGAAATTTTAATAGTTTCTTGCATACAACAAGGCAAACTTGAGGAACTTGAATATAAGCTACCCAGCCACCCTTTAAATTTATTTTTATATATTTCCTTATTGCTTCTTTACAAAAGAAACCCACCACCCTAAATTATCCTGTAGAAGTTACTTGTAATCCTCACAGGAGCAGCCCATAGCCATAAGAATTCTGTGTATTTAAGGATGGTTACTCCTGAACTTATTTATATCAGAGATTTTATGATTTTTGATAAAAATGATAGATAATTGTCAAGAATTTTGAGAAATTCTATTCATTTGTTTTTAAGGTCTATATAATAAGAAAATGTCATTAAAAATGGGTCATTGTGTTAAAAAATTCTTCAGTATCTAAAGGTATAGTCTAGAGGAGTTTGGAAATCAGACTGAAATTCTGGGACATGAAGAGTGACCATCCTTGAGAGTTTTATGATTACATTTAGTAGGAAGATTTTACTTATGTCCCTTGTTATTTTCAGGTACAACAGTGGTGGTAAGAAGTTCTCTGAGGTGTCCAGTACAAAACATTTATCTGTCTCAATTGATGCTGTTGTAATACACAACTCTCTCTGGAAATCTAACAAATTAGCAACCAAAAACAAGTGATCCTATGCTTAAATGTAGGCCTGAAATAATTCAACCATGAAATGAATGTTCAGCTTGTAAAAGAAAATCTATAAATGAATGTTAGAGATCTGTGTGATATAGGATCTAAGTTCTTGTGGACGGCAGATTATTGTGCTTATGTATCAATAGCTATTAATTAATTGCGTCCATGTAAAAGGGTGCTGTACAGGTTGATGATATTGTAGAGATGTACTGATACTATTACTTAGTGCTAGTCATTAATATGTGATGGGATAAATCTGCTTTACAATGTCCGGCTTTGCTTAGCTTATTAATGACAGGTAGGTTAAGGTGAAAACCCATGCAGAAATATGTGTGAAGTTAAGAATGGTCGGGTGAATGAAACCAGTAGTAGGACTACATGTGAAAATTAGGATGGTGAGATGTTCAACAGAAATAAGTTGACACCTAATTCCCATCCTGTATCTATGAATGAAGATACATATGGACGTTGATCTGTAGCTTTACCTTGACATTTATCATGTTCATCCCATATATTTCTCATTGCTTAAAGATATGCATGAAATGTGACCAGCGATAGTTATAATATGCACAAGAACTGTAATGTAATGAGTCATTAAAGATTTAAAGATTTCATTTTACCTTTAAGATAGGTTCTAACATCTAATCTATATTGTTTACTAGTGAAAGGTTAATCCTGAGTTGTCTCCTATATTCAATTCTGGTATAGCCCTTAGAAAAAAAACAGAGAAAAAACAGGTACCAGGTACATTAATATCATGTCAAAATATTGCACTGCTGGTATTGCAAATAGTTCAAACTAGGAATGCATGTCATCTCTGCTTTATAATAAATAACTAGTTGTAAACCATCATAAAGTATTTCCTTGACAGTGTATTCAATGATTCATTAATATGTTGGCTAATCATTACTTTTATTATGATAAATAATACATGTAATATATGGCTTACAAGTGTCTTAATGATCTTTAATAGCTATGCAGCATACTTTATGTACATGTATTCATGTTGTGTTATAAATATTTAATAGATAGTTCAATTAAAATCAATTTTAATATGCTTAGATTGTGAACTGAATATGCAGGAGATCAGGTTCTTGGGAACAATGTTTTCAGATTTATGACACTTTTCATCATCAATATAAAGTGCATGTTTACTGCTTTTACAGTATATAGGTCATGGTGTTGTTGCTTCAGTGTAATCTACCAGTCTTTCAAATTTTGTTTATTTTATAACATTTGATTTGGATTTTGTACTTGACAGTATTTTTTTTTCTATTATAAAGTAAACAGAGAAGGTGACAGAATCTTTTATGTCAAGGTATTAATATTTCTTTATAGTTGTCTCTAAAATATAATAATTCCAAAAGCTAGATTATAATACATATAAATTTTCACACTTTCAGATAGTGAAGTAGTACATTGTAGTAGAAGTTATGGAAGTTTGGCCTATTAATCCATGAATTTCCCGAGAATACACATATTACTCCTTTGGGAGTATTTGTCTTGTATAGACAAATGTTTTTGTTGGTACAGGTGTGAAACATAGAGAAGGAACTTAAAAATCTAATTCAGAGTTCAATGAATGGATTTCATTGTAGTCATTTAAGTAAACAAGACATAAAAAATTTCCTATAAAGTCCTGTATTAGAGCATTTTGTCCTTTAAATCCTGCATAATGACCTTTTCTGTCTAAAAAAATGTTAAGAATAATCAGAATTGTAGCAATACACACCAAATAGATATTGTATCCTCGCTTCTCTGGGCAACTTGTTCAACAAATGTCAACGAATCCCTTTTACAATGGTCTTCTAGCAATTTTCAAAGTGAAATCTTAGAATTTACCATGTTTACATTCTTAATAAATCTCACTGATTCACTTTTATGATTTTTATGTCAGTAAGGCATGGAAATTGTGTTTATAACCAATGAAATGGTGTCTGTTTCAGCAAATTTTGTGTATAAAGGTCCTTTTATATCTAAAAAATTTTTGTATATTTTTATCCTATTTTCAGTTTTAAAAAAAATCCTATTTTTCCTTTATTTTTTAGGCCAAAAGTGGCTTGAAAAAAGAAATTTACTTTAAATTACTACAACACAGAAATGGATCTAAGTTTAATTTTCATGATAGTAAATCTTTAATATTACATTCATACTATTTGACTTCATTCATTTTCATGTTTTGTCCACTATGTGGACTCTTTTTTTAATTCTTTAGAAGCAGAATAAACAGAAATGCTCTCAAAAATATACAGTTATCCTTAAACTACAATATGTAAACAAGTAACAGTTACTCATCATATCTTTTAATCTAGAATTAAGATTTAGGAAAAAGAATTCAAAGGATTTGGAAAATAAAAGTTATTTATAATCAAACACTCTTAATATATAGAGATGAAATAATTGGAATCAATTAAACTAAAAATTGAAAATTTCCATTTTTTGGGTGAATATTCACTTGACATTCACTGTTCAGATAATATGCTTTTGATAGATTTCACAAAATGAAATAGTGATAAAGATACTAATTTTACCAGTATATGGCTCATTTACCTAGCTTCTTATGTGAATAGAAAATATAAAGTCCCCAAGTTAAAGAAAAAAAGTGCTAGTAATATAAGTGTGATCTACCGTATATATTATATTTTTAAGGTCTTGCATAAAGGATGTGGATGCCTGATAGTTTTGACTTTGTCCATCTGTCTGTTTGTCTGTCAACACTAAATCTCAAAATCATTTACAGTTCAGGTCTAAAATTTTGTACATTTGCATGTCATAATGATGTGCTTGATAAAATTTCATGTAAATCAGTCGAATATTTGTGGAAAAACATAGATTTTTGTCTGACAGGCACCTTCCTGACTTGTGTCCGTCTTCTAGGGGTTTTTGTATTCAAGTGCCAATATTATTTTACAGAAAAAAAACTTTACCAATAATTATATGTATGCTATTTTTTTTATTTGTAACTAAGGTTGTTTTTTTATACATATTGTAAGAAATGATATTTGATTTGTTTTTATGACAAAGTGGTTTTGAAAATAAATGATATTTATAATATTTCCGATAATTATTCTCCATTAACCTAATGTATTTTTTGTTGTTGCATATTTTGTGTTATTGCATGCTTAGGAGTGCCATAAAAAGTTATATTGCATGCTGGCTATTTTTGGTAACAGGGAAATACCCATTTCTATTGACATACCTTTTTAGTCAAAAAGATTTCACCGTCCGTCCATTGTGACGCATAATTGATTGTAAACAAATTGGTTGACATTGAAGAATCTATAGACTTTTCGAAAATGAAAACATAATATTTTAGACAGAAAACAAATTTCACAACACTAAACCATGTATTCATGAATCAATTGGTTTGTTAATTAAGAAAAGACAAGAAGACAAATTGATTGTAAAGTGAACATGAAATGCAACATTATCTAAAAAGAATGACAAAAAAACATGAAAATGTCCTGCAGATCCATATCATTGTTTATATTGAAACAGTTATAGCAGCTCCCTGCATGCAGTATCATGTATTAAGGAACACTTAAATCTGACCATCGGCCGAAGGCCTCGTGAGATATCAATTAAGTGTTTTGTAAACCATGATATTGCATGAATGAGCTGCCATAATTGTAAAATATACAACATAAATTTGCTCTTCTTGATAAAATGTAAGCTTTCATGTTAAAGCTATGTTTCATGTTGCCAACATTGTTGGTCAATTTTGTTTTATTTGATGTTGGGAGTTTTTATGCTCATAAGGTTGTAATACTTGAATGTTAAACCATAATTTGAGGAACTGTTTTCTGTTTTCTTTACAACAATTTGTTTTATATACTTGTTCTCTTCAATTGGAGTTAGAAGAGTAGTGTTAATAAATTCAGTATCAAGAGAAGGAAGCCCTTTTTTGTACTTCTGTAAATGAAAATCTATGCTCACTTCTTAAGGATGTACGCTACTATTATTGAAAATAAACAGGTTTCAAATTTGATGCCTTGAATGAAAAGATAATATTAAAAGGTATAAAATAAGCAAAAAAATTCGATATGTTTGTGACCTAGTTTTCAAGATAATTGATGTTAAAGTTTTGGCGGGAAAATATTTTCTCTGGCTTTTTCATAGGTTTAGCATTAGCACTATTTAGCTGTTAAAACCCATGACAGAATAAATAGGATTTGATAAAACTTTGTCTATAACCTCTTTATGACATATAAAAGACATTAATAACAAGAAAATAGGGGGTTCGTGGGCAAAAATTTGAAACCTATTTTGATGGTAAAATCCAGAGAATTCCGAAAAAATGACAGAAATCCCAAAACAAGACCAGCGAGCATCCTTAAGTCCAGGTTGATTTGAAGGTAAAATAATTTTATGAAATTGAACTATTCTCCTACCTTCCTACCCAATTCCTTGAAGGTTTGGAAGGAGGAAATAAACAAATATGTTTTGGTTGTTTCTGCCTTTTTGTTATTGATAGCGAGCATAGCTCGCAAGCGGGCACGAAGTGCCCGCTCGAGCGGAGAGCTCTACGGTATTTGTTTCCGCGAGAAATTTGCTAATGCTGATTTAGATTTTTTATGGTCCGGAAAGGGTTATTATTTTTACAGGACCGGAGTGAATGTTAAAATAATTTATAAGAAAAGAAATAATGCTTAAAAAATAATAAATTGCGCTTTTTACAAGAAAATAATATTCTTAAAATAATAAATACACATAAGCTGCTCGTTTCGTCTTGGTTATATGCACGTACGAAACTAACGTGTCTCGAAGCTTAATCGCCCCATACCATTTCGCCCCAAAATAAGCAAATGGAAATATTGGAAATTCAGTGATAGCGATGGCCCTGAATGTCGACATTTAGAACAAAAAACGTAGTCCCTTTTAGCTATGCTCGCATTTAGGCAATGCCTACTCCATATTATTAAAAGTACTAAGAGTAGTATTATTTAAAACCTGTTTTGTGTCGCTTTCAACTTTCGTTTCTGAAGTCGCAAAATGTGGTAAATTTAATTCTACATGTATCTGCAAATATGGTATTGCCTGATGAAGGAAAGGACTACTTTTATAAAAACTTATTAAACATATGTATTTTTACTGGGCCACAAAAAGATGTTATGTAATTACCCTCTGTTTATCCTGCTATTGTGTCAAGATAAAAATGAAATATACATATTATATGCAGATTAAGTATCAACATGTATATATAGATTTTAGACAGGATCTGTACCTTGTTCATACCTTGCTGACACATTTTTTCATCACAAATTCTCCTCATTCCCAGTCTATCATTCTTGATTGTTTCATGCTTTCAGTTTAAGTATTGACAAATGAGCATTATGCTTGTCTGTAATGTAACAGGCAATATTATTTGCTTATTGCCCTGCTTAGTTTTATTTTATTTGTGATATTAATGTTTTTTTACACATATCTGAAAGTCGTTGTGATTATTGTAATGTTTTTTGTGCTAATTTAAATTTTATGTTCTATTTATTTTGATGTAACCATGGAAATATTAAAGATCTTCACTTGAACTTTGTTTTCTTTAATGTCTTAATTGATCTTAAGATAGTACGGCCATAAAGAAGTGGCCATATATCTTATAAACAGCTTCATGGATTTTTATAAAACTTAACAGGAAGGAAGAACATCATATGGTAAATGTTCTTTGCTCTCTGATATGCCATTTCATAATTGCTTTTTATAATAGAGTTCAATTATTGAGCGGGGGTATCCATTGCTCACATTAGTCCTAGTTGAACCTTATCCTGATTATGATAAAAAAAACTCATTTCAACTCAACACAACACAAACAACAATCAACAAGCATGTGGGTTAAGCAACAAACTTGTCAACAAATGACTATAAAAACATACTTTCCCCTTAAAATAAGTGTTACTACATTGTACTATGATTATCCTGAAAAATTACAAGACCTGATATCACAGGAACATTGATATAAATATTTATTATATTTTGGCTGATAGTCATGACATTTCTGCAGATTGCTCCTTTTCTTCTTCAGTCTGTCTATTTTATATGCCCCACCTACAAAAGTAGAGGGGGCCTGGGTGGAGGAGTGGTCTAAGGCGCTGGTTTAAATACCACACTTGATCACCTTTCAGCTGATGTTCGATTCCCGTTTGTAGTTAACAAAAAAAGGGACTTCCCCAACTGTATGTGATTAGGTTTGTTAGTTACCTGCCCAAGGTCGGTGGTTTCCTCCACCGTTACAACTGACCGCCCTACATGGCCCAGGTGCGTCGATAAAGGGCGTTAAACACCAACACACATACACTTGCACAAAAGTAGAGGGGCATATAGTGTTTGGGTAGGTTCGTCCATCCGTCCCTAATCCCCAAATTCCTGCTTACTGACAAGTGCCACACCAACCATATTGGTATGGGGGTGCACCTAGTGATGCTAAGCACAATGCGTGCTTCAGATGCTGGATTTGACCTACTAGTATATTTCTGCATGAATGTCTACTGCCAAAAGAGGGGTAGGTCTATTCCTGCTTACTTACAAGTGCCACAGCAACCATATTGGTATGGTAGGTGCACCTAGTGATGCTAAGCACAATGGGTGCTTCAGATGCTGGATTTGACCTACTAGTATATTTCTGCATGAATGTCTACTGCCAGAAGAGTGGTAGGTCTATTCCTGCTTACTTACAAGTGCCACAGCAACCATATTGGTATGGTAGGTGCACCTAGTGATTCTAAGCACAATGCATGCTTCAGATGCTGGCTGTGACACATGGATGACTACTTACAGAAGAATGATCAAAGTCCATTTCCACTTTCAATGCATGATTTGGATGCCAGCTATGATCTATATTTTTTTTGCATGGATGACTGCTAAGAGGCAAGTACCACATCAACCAAAGTGGTATAGTAAGGTGCATTTAGGGATGCTTAGCAAGATACATGGTTCAGATGCTGGCTGTGACCTTTTTTCTGCATGAATGCGAACTTAAAATTTTGAAAAGTTCAAGTGAATTCCTGCTTAGTGACAATAATGGAAAGCTCTTTTTAGTATTAAGAGCTATACTGAGAGTTTGAACTCTTTACCTGTAAATGTAGCTTGTAATCTGTTTGATCTATTGATCAAACCTATAGCTACCTATAATGCAGAAATTACATATCAAGATACATATTTAAGTTTTTATAGGGCTAAGCATAGAGCTAACATATCAGGAAATAATGTTAATATCTTTAACTTATTGATAAATCCCCTATTGAAAATTTACATCTTTTATTTTGTAAATATATATTAATGATAAGGAAAAATGCTTGTTATTTAGCAACTAGACTAGAACTTGGTAGATTACCAGTAGAAAGCTTTATAAAAACACAAACAGTATTATAGACGATATTGAGATGTGGAATAAGTGTACGCGACACAACAAACATAAACAAACAGCAATTCAAAAAATCACAACGGAAAACAGCAAGCAGTCTTCAACATGACCATAGCTCACTGCTTACCGTCTTATATCTATCAAGACTTCAAAATGAAAATATCAACTCCTTATTATATGAAGCTTTTCAATTAACAAAATAACTGGATGGGGAGGGAATATATTCTTGGTATACTTATGCAAAAGATATCATGGAATCATTAGAAATTAACCTAGATGCAGGAGATAAAATTCAAAAATCTAATATTAAGAACTACATGAAAAATTATTATTTAGATTTAACTAACAATACATTAGAAAATATTACTGAAAAGAATAAACTTTTTATTTATAAGAACATAAAAGACAATTCTGATCTTAAAATAGAAAATTATTTATATATACCAAATCCAGAATACAGAAAATTAATTACAAAATATAGAATAAGTGACCATAACTTGCTTATCGAAAGAGGAAGACACCTTAAAACTCCTAGAGAAAATAGACTATGTAATCTTTGTAATATAGTGGAGGATGAAGCTCATTTATTTTAAATTGCAAAAAGAATGATACTATTAGAAATCTGTTTATAAATAATTATAAAGAAAATATTCTGATTTTGATATAAAAAATGATTTATTAAAACTTAAGATAATTTTAAACCCATCAACACCGTCAATAGCAAATAAACTAGCCTCCTTCCTTAAAAGATCAATTGAACTGAAGATGGGAGACTGTTAGTTTAGTTTATTTGAATATATTTTAAATATTGTGAATATGTCTATATTTGTGGGTTATGTTTATGGTACACCACAGATATATGCTGTTGCATTAGCATCAGTACAGATCCGTGTTAAAAGCATTTCTTTCGTGTGCCCCTGCAGACATCCTCGGAAACCCAGGGGTTCTTCATTCGCACACTCATTCATCACTCCTGGGTCCATTCGTATCAATTCCATCGTTTTAGACAGCTTTACAAATTTTCCTATCAAGCATTCTGATTGGACACATATTTGTGCGTTCTTTTCCCCTGATCTTGAACTTTATTAAGTTGTAATGAAAAACAATATAAATCGTCCCTTAACATTGTTAAGCGACCAATCAGAAGGCTCGACACAGAACTGTGTAAAACGAAGGAATTGATACGTATGGACCCAGGGGTGATGAATAAGTGTGCGAATGAAGAACCCCTGGGTTTCCGAGGATGCCCTGCAGACGCAGTCTAATGATTTTATACTGATTTGGCCAATGCTAACATTTTTGTTTAACTGGCACTTCATTGATATTTAGTTGCATTAGCATTAGTACAAGGGCGGGGTTCCTGAAGCTGTCCTAAGAAAGGCCATAAGAAGGGTACATAGGCAAACTTTAGGAAATAATTAATTAAGTATGACTAAAGAAATACTTGGGGGTGATCTCGAAGATTTCTCAGTTACTTCTGAAATTAGGCACTCCTAACTATATTTTTAATCTATTTAAATAGCAGTTGAAAACACGACTACATGTATATAGTTCAATTAATAATCGATGATTACTTGTGTTTGTTTTTGTTTAGCAATTCACACTGAAGAAATTAACATATGAAGACAAAATAACAAGTTAATGAAGAAATAATACTTATATAAGAAAATATTATCATTTTTGCCGGATACTTCTAACATTTTTCATATATTTTTTTTTCAATGATATAAATCCTTCAAAATCTATTCCTGCCAACATATTGATGTTTCTTGCGTAGGTATAACATCATCTCAGCTCAATTCGTTTTCCGAAATTAATAATTTAGATTATATATAGGGTTGGAACACGTTTTGAACGTCTTAAGGTAAGTGAGGATACCTGACCCCAAAAATAATGCCGAATTTAAAATGTTTATTTTTTTATATATATTAGTATTAAGTATATACCTTATCTTGTGTAAAAATATTAGACCCTCTTTCTAGGCTTGTTTTCCCAAAATTTAGGCTCAAAGTTTTCCCAAATTACTATAGATTATATGAGAAGGCCAAGTAATGAGCATAAAATCCTGTAACAGGAAAATCTACGAATTTAAATTTTATTTTTATTTGATAAAAATCTATGAAATACAATATATTTTGAAATTAAACAATAAAATCTGGGGGTCACCAGCTTACTTTTCTGTCTACAATTTTTTAGTGGATTATCTCCCTTGTTTTATTTGAAAATTTTATTTATGAAGGAAAGGTTGTTTTATTTGTGTTAAAATTGATTTATTTTGATAAAGTTTTATTAAATGAAACTATTTAACACAAGTTTTAAGTAATTTGTGACATTTGCACTTGTTTTTTGCATTTTAGCTGGTTTTGGTCAAATGACAGGTGTCCTCACTACCCTTAAGTCACGTACCTAGGCGTCCTCTCAAATTGAGAGACCTTCGAGAACATGAATTTAAGTTGAGGAAGCCTTTAAAGACGGACTTGGGAAGGGTCCTAAGATAGGAATGCATCGAGAACACCACTCCAGATCATTTTCAACCGGATTTTATCTCCATGCATGCTCCTGCAGTCACTGTCTACTGACTTTAAGATTTGATACTCATTTGGCTGCTATAAATGGTATTTTTTGTGTGTGACATTTTGGTAGTCCGACAGCCCATTGGTCCGAAAATCAAATAATCCGACAGCCCATGTAGTTTATAGGAGAGATACAGTTATGTATAAATTGTAGTTTTGTTGTACATCCGAAACAATAATTCTTATTTACTTCCACTATATTTTGAATTTATAAGGTGTTTATTGCTAATATATGCAATAAACATGATCAAAGTCACTCAAACAGAAAATCAAAGTCAAGGTCAAAAGATGGGGATGCAACTGTGCTAAGCTTTTACAAGGGGGCATGCATACCAAGTTTCATCAACCTAGGATTTATAGTTCTTGAGATATGGGAGTGCTCGCAAAACCTTACCATTGCTATTATATGTATTGAAAATTATCAAAGTCACTCAACCGGAAAATCAAGGTCACAAGATGGGGATGCAACTGTGCTAAGCTACTATTGAGGCATATGCCTTAGTTTCATCAACCTAGGAGATATGGAGGTGCTCATAAAATCTTACCCAAAAAGTAAACGCCGCCACTGTCGCCGCCACCGATGCCACCGCGTAATACCTATGTCCCGCTCATAAATAAAACGTTAAGAACCCCTTTATCTAAAATAAGACTAAGCGATCACAAATTAATGATTGAACTCGGTTGATATAAAAAAAATCACAAGAGATCAAAGACTGTGTGCCATATGCAACACACTTGATGATGAGTCACACTTCTTACTTGAATGTACAACCAATTCTAATATTCGAACTGTCTTTTTGCAATATTTCCATAACATTTTTGATTTTAATGAACTAAATTAAGCTGAAAAACTAACAAAAATTTCTGAATCCAACATTAAGACCGTTACATCCTTTATTAAACACTGAGGGAAGGAGACCCCTCATAAATATTTTAGTTGTACAATAATATTGTAAAATTAAGATACCTCAATTTTTTCTATTCATGTATAACCAATGCGGTTTACTGTGAGCTTTAATAAAATAAAATTTAATTCTCGACATCGGTCCGACTAGTGTTTGGTTGGTCTCTTGTCGGTTGTCAGACTATTGGGCTGTCGGACCATTAGGTTGTCGGGTTATTAAGCTGTCGGACCATTGGGTTGTTGGATTATTTGGCTGTCGGACTACAGACATGTAACCGTTTTTCTTTATTTGTTTTATGTGAACAAGCAATGGTGCACCATTGATATTTGGAATACATTCTAAAGCAGTATGGTATTTATATCATTGAATTGATATTTGGGTTGGGTGGAAGACCGGTCCTTCTGCAGAGACAACCGTGAAAGGACACTCTGGAACAGCTAACACTGTCGGTCGTGTGGCATGGGCTGTAAGTAAGCAATTAAGTAAGTAAGTAAGTAAACTCATCTTCCCTAAGGCTGGACGACCTATGGCACATATAATGTCTAACAGTCGCTGCAGAGGGAATTTCCCTATAGTTACGACTATAAAAAAACCCATCAGTCAGTAGTTATGAAATATTATCCATAAAATATTGTCCCCTTAAAACCCAATAGGGACCTGGAAGAAATATCACAGGTTATTGAATATCCGTGACACCCGGAAGAAATTATCTCTTACTGGCATATGGACAGGGAGATAGTTTGAGCCCTGCATTATTTAAGATTTTTATTAATGATCTTCCAAGTTATTTACAGTCTTGTATAGATGAAGTATCACTTCATGTTCAAAAACTTAACTGTTTAATGTATGCTGATGATGTTGTGATTTTTTCTAAAACACCCGAAGGTCTACAAGAAAGACTAATAAAGCTCGAAATGTTTTGTAATGACTGGTGCTTAAAAGTTAATATTAAAAAGACAAAAATAGTAATTTTTAATAAAGCTGGTAGAAAAATTCAGCATTCTTTCCATTTTCAAAATAATTTAATTGAATGTGTTTCTAGTTATAGGTACTTAGGCGTTTATTTTAATGCATCAGGGTCTTTTCATTTAATGAGGAATGAACTTTATAACAAAGCTCTAAAAGCATATTATAAGTTGAGAGGTGATTTTTTAAGCTTGAATCCAAGTGTCAAGTCTTGTCTACATATATTTAACCATACACTTCAGCCGATACTGTTATATAATTCAGAAATATGGGGTAGCTATTGTGCATCTATTGCTAAGATCAGGTCATCTTTTAATTATGAAAATATTTACAAAAATATACAGTGTGAAAAACTTCACATTAAATTTATTAAAAATATATTAGGTGTTAATAAAAAGAGTGTCAATTTTGCTGTTTTATCAGAGGTTGGTAGATTTCCATTATATTATGATATTATCAAATCAATACTAAGATATTGGTTTAGGTTAGAGAATATTTCTACTGAATTTATATTGTTAAAAGATGCATATCTTTGTAGTCAAAACTTAGATAGTCACAAAAAATGGTCTTGGTATACATTTGTAACCAAATTATTGAAAAGTTTAGATATTGATATAAGTAAAAGAAGTTGTAAAAAGGGAACTTTTAATAATCTCACTGAAAAACATCTAAGAAGTAAACTGATTGAAAACTGGCATGTTCAAAGAGATGAAAAACTTGATGGAAAGCTTTCTACTTATTTGAAGTTTAAAAATAATTTTTGTTTTGAAAATTATCTTAATTGTGTTAAAGATTTTAACCAGAGAAAGGCATTGTGCAGATTTAGAATTTCTGCACATAGATTACAAATTGAAACTGGCCGGTTTAATAATACTCCTAGATCACAAAGAATTTGTCAAAAATGTTCATCCGGAGATATTGAAGATGAAATTCATTTCTTATGCTCGTGTCAATTTTTTGAAGTTAAAAGAGTTGATTTATTTAATTTGGTCTCAAACAAATATCATAATTTTTCAAATCTAAACACTCTTAATAAATTCATTTTTTTACTGACTTTGGAAGACACTCAGATTTTAAATGTAGTTGCTAGATTTATCATTGACAGTAGCATTTAATAACAGGTGTGTTTTTTGTTTTTTGAAAATAGATGTTATAAATTAGATACTATTCTATGTTTTATGTGTAAGTTGATTGTATTTGTTAAACTATCAATTATGTTCTTTCTCTCATTGTTGTAATCTCTTATTGCTCCTCGTGGGCTCCTGATCTGGAATAAAATGATGTTTATGTTTATGTTTATGCAGTTGCATTAGCATCTGCTATCAGTTCAGAATCCATTCCAAGAGAATTTTATCTGTATGCTCCTCGCGGCAGTCATGGTTGACTGACTTAATGAGACTTTATACTTTGCGCATTTGGCTACTATAAAAATACTCCCAAAAACATAACCTGAAGTACGAGTACGGGATTGTTCACCAAATTTAGGCTAAACTCCATTCCATCCCCTACAGTGTGTTCCCCTGAGCCAACACAAATAATCAATATTTGTATTTAGTAAGTCTTTATCAAATAGTATCAATAATTCATATTTGTTAAGTCCCTATAGTTAGCTATGTTAAATGTAAAATGATGCACCTTGCTTCTCCCTCTCTTTATACTGTACCTACTGGCTACAGCTCATAATTTAGCTGCGGTTCGTTGCTCCAGGAACATTTTTAAGGTTCATGGTTACACACGCCTGGGAAACTCGGAAGTCGCAACCAAAATACTAGGACCGGAATTTTGTGATTTACATTTAATGTAATAAATTTGAGAAATCGAAGAATGGCACTCCATGTATATTTGTTGAATAATTGTAAATAAAGTACATGTGTAAAAACAGTTTATTTTGTTCAATTACGTTGTAATAGCGTTACATTTGTAAGTTACATCACAGGCCCTAGACCTGATCCTGCCGTCTAAACAGACACGACTGATCTCTGAATGCACTAGTGGCTCCTTCATGCAGGTTTTTTCTCAGTATAATTTTCTCACAGTACTTGTCGGAAAAAAGTGCCAAGGCTCAGGGTAGTGGGAGACGAGGAGTATCAAATCATCTCTTGTTCGTAATATATTCTCCCACTGGCATTAAAATGTCTTGGTAGAATTTCCTGTTTTCTTCTGTCTTTGATAAGAGGTGGTGGACTTCCAAGGTTAGGCACGGTGAAAGGGCCTTGATTTGCTGTTGTAGCTTGTGTCTCTGGGTGTCATACTTTTGGCATTCAATCAGATAATGTTCTGTGGTCTTGTCAGATCCGCAGTCACACTTTGGTGTTGGGGTGATTCCGATTTGATGTCTATATTTGTTTAGGTGGTTGTAGCCGGTGCGTAGTTCTGTAAGAATGTGCCCAGTGTGACAATTAGGAAAATCCAGCATTGGTGGTTGTCCTACTTTTGGCCATAGTTCCTGTAGCAGTCTTCCTGTGTTCCCGTTGTCCCAACGGAATTGCCATTTCTTTTTTGTAGATTTTTTAACCACTACCTGTACATAGGCCCTAGACACTATGTTTATGCAGTTACATGTATTAACTATGTGTGGTACTGTGATAATGTCCTACCATACTGAAAAAACACTTTCATTATGATTATCTAGGGAATGTATGTCTTTTTAGTCTTGGGCCAATGCAAAACAGCGAGCAGTGGTTTTTGTCTCGCCTGCGAAGCAGAGCGGGACATAGGTGTTACTTTACCGGCGGCGGCGACGGCGGCGTTAACTTTTTGGAAAAGTTTTATGAGCACCTCCATATCTCAAGAACTATAAGTCCTAGGTTGATGAAACTTGGTATGCATATGCCCCAGTAGTAGCTTAGCCCAGTTGCATCCCCATCTTTTGACCTTGACCTTGATTTTCTGGTTGAGTGACTTTGACAATTTTCAATACATATAATAGCAATGGAAAAGTTTTGCGAGCACCTCCATATCTCAAGAACTATAGGTCCTAGGTTGATGAAACTTGGTATGCATATGCCCCAGTAGTAGCTTAGCCCAGTTGCATCCCCATCTTTTGACCTTGACCTTGATTTTCTGGTTGAGTGACTTTGACAATTTTCAATACATATAATAGCAATGGAAAAGTTTTGCGAGCACCTCCATATCTCAAGAACTATAGGTCCTAGGTTGATGAAACTTGGTATGCATATGCCCCAGTAGTAGCTTAGCCCAGTTGCATCCCCATCTTTTGACCTTGTCTTGATTTTCTGGTTGAGTGACTTTGACAATATTCAATACATATAATAGCAATGGAAAAGTTTTGAGAGCACCTCCATATCTCAAGAACTATAGGTCCTAGGTTGATGAAACTTGGTATGCATATGCCCCAGTAGTAGCTTAGCCCAGTTGCATCCCCATCTTTTGACCTTGACCTTGATTTTCCGGTTGAGTGACTTTGGTTATTTTTATTGCATATATTTGCAATGTTTGCAGGCGAGACATACTTTAGTGTTAACTCTTGTTTCAGTATGGTAGGACATTGTCACAGTACCACACATAGTTAATTACTGCATTGAAACATCATGAACATAGTGTCTTGGGCCTGTGGTTACATTTTTCCTTAAATCAGGTTTTGTCCTGGTTAATAGAATCGCCTTGACAATATAAAAAACGATTTGTGACTTAAATTACAGGCTTAACCAGTCAGGGGCATTACTTAAATGAGTGATTTTTAAATCACTTATTCAAGTAGCATTTCAAAATGCAAGAGATATTTCCAAAAATCTAAAGTTTAAGAAAATTTATATTAATTAACTAATATTGAAAAAAAATGTAATAAGCTTCTTTAAAATTACAAAATTATAGATTTTGCTGCCACCTGTTATCAGTATTTCCCCAAAAAATGTGATTTTCTGATAAAAGAAATGCCAAATGTAACAACCCATTACTTCACTTTCTGAATTTTGCCAGCTGTGGCAATAATTTTCCCATTAACTTCAATATCTTAGGTTTCTGATTATGTAATTAATTACCTATGTTCACATCAAAATCAGCATGTTCACGATGCCTGAAGATAGCATGGGTTACCTAACAAAATGTTATTTAAAAAGGTGATTTTCTAAAGGTAAAAATTAATATGATACTTAAACAAGTGATTTGGAGGGAAATTATCCAAAATTCAGGTCAGGGTCATGTACATGTCCTGCCATTATCTAGACAGGGGTGTGTTCTATCTTTAATTGTACAATAAGACTCAGACTTCTCTTCATAACATTTAAAATGAAGAACATTTTAATAAAGTCACTGTTATAAGCAAAGTGATTCATTTGTAATACTCAAACAGGTGATTTTGAAAGAGAGGTAACTCTAGCTTAGAAAGGAAAATAACTTAAAAATACTTAAACAAGTGATAAAAAAATCACTGATTAAAGACTAATTAAATTGTTTTTATCGAAATTTTGTTTTGTTAGGGGTATTAGAGGAAAAAAGGAGGTTCATTTATGAAATCCATGCTCCAAGTGCCTGTGGTCTAGATATAAAAATCGCTGATCATTTTCCCTTCCAATTTGCAAGATACTTCTGTTGTTTTCTTTATTCAATTTCTTTCCGTTCAAATTGTACCATAAATAAAGCATGAATTACCCCTTAATAACCTTCCATATTTACCGATTGTGAGTAGATTTAATAACACCAAGAATGAAATTACCTAGCACGGGGAGGCCAAATGACAGGGCATTGTTGATATTTGGGTGAACTGAAAAATGCAAAGAAAATGCCCCAGAATCAGATAAAGTGTTCACGTACAAAATATTAAGTTTATTCAAAAAGTATTTATCAAGACGCTGCTACCTCTCTTAGTCTATCAATATTTTGTTAGAGTCAAATTACCATACAAGTAAAACACAAAGGAGATACTACTTTAAATTCCCCCTCATATCTATCTACGTAACATTCATGGCATCTTGGCAGCAAAATTTTGGCTCTTTTAGCCATTCCGTAAAACTTTACATGCATGAATCTTCAACCTTTTTTTGTCCCCCGTCGCAGCACAGAGTTGGGATATAGAAATGCTTGTGTCTGTCTGTCACCCATTTTTTTTTGTGTAACAGTTTCCTCAGCAACTATTAATCATAGGTTCTCGATATTTGGTATGCAGCTTGAGGTCGGGCTTCCACATGGTGGGATACATTTTCAGATCTGTCACTCATCTACGTCCTGTTTTACTAGCCCACTTAGATTTTTCCCAATCGACGTGCAGGGGACCTAGAATCTGTTCTTGTTAAGACTTGTTTTTGCCAGCTACTAAAATACTGTACCACTTTGGAACATTCCTGCCACACCTGGTAGAAATGTAGGTCCACTAGTATGATGTTTGAGACCCTGCACAGCATTGCTACAGATTAAGATAAGTAAAATTGAAACATTTATGTCATGTATAGTTGAGTAGTACAGGTGTTAAATTTATTTCATTGTTAACTTTAAATTTATGCATTAAAAAGATAAGCTTTTGGTTTCTTGTTTTTTTTTTTTTTTAGATTTAGAAAATGACAGGTAAATCAAAGAACATTGAGAAATCGCAAAGAAGGTATGTTATTTGTATTGTAATTTAGAAGGTAATGATATGTGGACTAGTGATCACAGCACAGCACAACCTACATTTAGATATCAATTTAAGGGGATACGTTACTTTGGTCGACCATCTTACTTTTCAAATCAAATTTGCATAAATAATGGTAATACCATGACACATTGAAATATTCATTTGAAATATTTCAATTTGAAATTATCGTTTTTGGCAGGAAATTTGTATAGAAATAATGGGAAAAGATCAAATATTTTCAAAATTTTGTTATTCTCCATTGATTAAAACAAATTTTTTTCATTACATTTCAACCAAAAACTAACACAAGAAAGTCCAAATCTTTCTCTAAACAACGATACATATTTTGTCATAGGTCATGGATCATCTTTTTTCAAGAATTTACATCAAAGATAAACAATAGCGTTAAAGTTCAACGCTGTTCAAGTAAAATTGACGTTGCGTTTCAAATCGAAAATGGACGTTTTTCTGCTTCACAGGTAAATTTTATCAATAACGTCGTTTTTAACGTAACATATTCCCTTAAAAATTCATGAAGGAAAACATCCATCAATGTGACCAGTAGTTGCCGCTGTTGGTTTTGATATTTTCCCAAGATAAAAATATGCATACCATTCAGATCTAATTTTTAAAAATGTTTAGTTTACCGTAATTTGGTATGACCTAGTTGACACATTTGGCTAAAGCTTACATACAGATATTTACAATGTAGACGACATTCTTTCACTAAACAATCCCACATTTTCTAATTTTATTATGAAAATATATCCTTGAATTAACCTTGAATAAAAATAACCTCACTGGTGATAGATGCTTATTTTAAGATGTAGATTTAAGTATTATCATTGGAAAATTACACATTAAAATACATTTATATGATAATTGGGATGACTTTCCATTTCCCTTTTCTTGAGGGGGAGATGTACCACTTGCTCCATCTTATGGAGTTTATATTTCACAGTTGGTAAGATACACATGGATCTGCAGTGTTTTGTCTGATTTAAATGATAAAAACAGGATTATTACAAAAAATTACTAAACCAAGGATAGCTTTACCACAAATTAGTAAAGTCCTTAATACTAAGTTTTATCATAAATATCTTTACCTTATTGAAAAATTTAACTTGACACATTGAATTTTGATTGTGAAGGGAATATTCAATATCCCATCCTGATTTCTAGGGTAATGTTGTTTATAAAGCAAATAAATTCAAAAACAATCTTTTGGGAATGAAAAACTGGCTTAAAACTTTATTGAATAAAGGTTATGAAATGGCAATTTTAGTAAAATCTTTGAGTTTAGTCTTTTTTTGGTAAAAATATTGATCATTTGATACTTTCTTTAAAATTCTAATTGATTTTTTATACTTATGTCATTTTTATACCCCGCCACACGAAGTGGCAGGGTATTATGTTACAGTGAAACTTCTCTAAACCGGCCGCCACAGGGACCATATAAAGTGGCCAGTTTAGAGGGGTGGCCGGTTTTGTGGGTGTCTCCTTAAAGTCCACCAATGCTACAACCCATGATCAAAATATATTGATCTTAAATTCCTCAAGTATATATTCTTTATCTTATACATTGCGAAAGCTGTCTCAGTAAAATTCAAAAATAAGGTTATGTTTACTTATTTTATATTTTTATTATTTTGATATTAAATTTGATTTGTAGTAAAGCTAAAAAAGTGAGTATTTAAAGATCAGGTAGCTTTATAATATGGACAACACTTTTGGTTCATTTAGTTAGTTGGCAAAATCAGTCTGGCATAAATTAAAATGTAAAACATATCAAGTTTTAAAATAATATCAAAAGACTATTTTCATACCATTAATTATGTTCAGCTCATAAATTCCAATTTACATGATCAAATTGCCTAGGAATATTATGATCAGCTTGGACAGAAAGATTTAAATAAACATCTTTATGTCACAATAACTTACAAAAGTGCAATTTTTAATACAATAAATGCTTTTAATTATCCTTTTAGATTAATTGTTTATATAATAATTAAAATTGACTTGTGTATGGCTTCAAAATTCTTTAATTTGCTTTCATAACTCGTGTTGACAACTTTATTGCCTGTGGCATTGATTGCTTGGCCAGTATTCAGGGGTTTAAATTACTTGATTAATGAAGGGAAAGTTTTAAAAAAGGTGGCCGGTGTACGGTTTGGGGGGATGGCCGGTTTTGTGAGGAAAATTTACATAGACTTTTAATAGAATTTTGCAGGGACTTTTTGAAATGGCCAGTTTAAAGGGGTGGCCAGTTTTCAGGGGGTCCGGTTTAGAGAAGTTTCACTGTATACCCTCAGTTTTTTTCAGTGTCTGTCCGTCCGTCTGTCCGTCCCCCGAAGGTTTCCGACCAATAACTTGAAAACGCGTCAAAGGATTTGCATGTTATTTTGCACAGCTGTTAAGTACTATAAAATACAGGTCAAGTTCGATCTCCAGCATGATCCAAAAAATAGTTTTCGAGATAAGCCACTTTGAAAACTCAAATTTCATGAAATTTTGAGTTTCCGACCAATAACTTGAAAACACGTCAAAGGATTTGAATGATATTTTGCACAGCTGTTAAGTACAATAAAATACAGGTCAAGTTCAATTTCCAGCATGATCCAAAAAATAGTTTTTGAGATAGATCACTTTGAAAAATCAAATTTCATGAAATTTTGAGTTTCCGACAAATAACTTGAAAACGCGTCATGGGATTCAAATGATATTTTGTACAGCTATTGAGTACAATAAAATACAGGTCAAGTTCAATTTCCAGCATGATCCCCAAAACAGTTTTCGAGATAGGCCACTTCGAAATCAAATTTTATGAACTTTTGATATTATAATGTGGCGGGGTATCATTTAATGTCCCATTACATGCCCTATTTTTTAGCATTAAAGCGGTCAAGTGTGTCGGTTTTGTGTGATGATACATCACCAAATCATTAATTGTTTGACGTGTTGTGTCGGATTTAAAATCGACATACTTGATTTTTTTACATCAGTCGATAGATGCTTCTTTACCTAGCTGTCAGTAACTTCAAGTGTTCTCAGGAGAATATCTCTTCATCCTGTTAATTACTTGTTGTCCTTTTGTCTCAGGTACTCTCGTGTTGAATTGAACTTCTATCGATTTGATTTTTACTGTGTGTTAGTTTGTGCTTTGTTATTGATTATCAATAGGGAGAAGGTTGGCGCCAAAAAAACTAGTTTAACCTGCCACATTTTTAATGTGCCTGTCCTAAGCCAGGAATCTTTATCAAAGCTTATGTTTGTATTTAGTCAAATATTCAATGTATGTTAATTGTTTTTTGTCAGAAGAGGGTCTTTCATTGCATTTTAGGATTGGGCTTGAATCATATGTAGTTTATTTTCAATCCATGGGCGAATTGAAAAACAGCGAGCAGGGACCACTGGTCACATTGAAGGCTGCTGGCTGTTTTCCATTTTGGATGTTTAAAATTTACGATTATATTGTAGGTTTTGTCGCATACACTTATACTACATCCCATTTTATTCTATTGTCCATTGTAAGGTTTCTTAACTTTTAGCTCACCTGCACCTTTTGTATCTTTCAAGACAGATCTCTCAGTGTCTACCTGTTTCACTTTGAGATTTGTAACATGAATCCCCTGTATCTGTCAGGACAGATCTTTAAGAATCTTCCCGTTTCCCTGTGAGATGTGTAACATGTGTATTTTGTATCTTTCAGGACAGATCTTTCAGTGACCTCCTGTTTCCCTGTGAGATGTGTAACATGTGTGCATTGTATTTTTCAGGACATATCTTTCAGTGTCCTCCTGTTTCCCTATGAGATGTGTAACATCTGTGCATTGTATTTTTCAGGACATATTTTTCAGTGTCCTCCTGTTTCCCCGTGAGATATTTAACATACATGTGTACCTTGTATCTTTCAGGACAGATCTTTCAGTGTCCTCCTGTTTCCCTGTGAGATCTGTAACATGTGTACCTTGTATCTTTCAGGACATATCTTTCAGTGTCCTCCTGTTTCCCTGTGAGATCTGTAACATGTGTACCTTGTATCCTTCAGGACAGATCTTTCAGTGACTTCCTGTTTCCCTGTGAGATCTTTAACATGTGTACCTTGTATCTTTCAGGACAGATCTTTCAGTGGCCTCCTGTTTCCCTGTGAGATCTTTAACATGTGTATCTTGTATCTTTCAGGACATATCTTTCAGTGTCCTCCTGTTTCCCTGTAAGATCTGTAACATGTGTACCTTGTATCTTTCAGGACAGATCTTTCAGTGTCCTCCTGTTTCCCTGTGAGATCTGTAACATGTGTACCTTGTATCTTTCAGGACAGATCTTTCAGCGACCTACTGTTTTCCTGTGAGATCTTAAACATGTGTATCTTGTATCTTTCAGGACAGATCTTTCAGTGTCCTCCTGTTTCCCTGTGAGATCTGTAACATGTGTACCTTGTATCTTTCAGGACAGATCTTTCAGTGACCTCCTGTTTCCCTGTGAGATCTTTAACATGTGTATCTTGTATCTTTCAGGACATATCTTTCAGTGTCCTCCTGTTTCCCTGTGAGATCTGTAACATGTGTACCTTGTATCCTTCAGGACAGATCTTTCAGTGACTTCCTGTTTCCCTGTGAGATCTTTAACATGTGTACCTTGTATCTTTCAGGACAGATCTTTCAGTGGCCTCCTGTTTCCCTGTGAGATCTTTAACATGTGTATCTTGTATCTTTCAGGACATATCTTTCAGTGTCCTCCTGTTTCCCTGTAAGATCTGTAACATGTGTACCTTGTATCTTTCAGGACAGATCTTTCAGTGTCCTCCTGTTTCCCTGTGAGATCTGTAACATGTGTACCTTGTATCTTTCAGGACAGATCTTTCAGCGACCTACTGTTTTCCTGTGAGATCTTAAACATGTGTATCTTGTATCTTTCAGGACAGATCTTTCAGTGTCCTCCTGTTTCCCTGTGAGATCTGTAACATGTGTACCTTGTATCTTTCAGGACAGATCTTTCAGTGACCTCCTGTTTCCCTGTGAGATCTTTAACATGTGTATCTTGTATCTTTCAGGACAGATCTTTCAGTGTCCTCCTGCTTCCCCTGTGAGATCTGTAACATGGTGCTAAACTCCCAGGAACAGCTGGCTCAACACTTCTCTGGCATCAAACATTTAAAGAAATTAAAGGAAAGAGGAGAAGAATCCAAATACAGTAAGTGTACAGGACTTAGTTTGAACAATAATTACATATAACAAAGTATAGCCAAATATAAGATTTAGAGTCGTTTTAATAAATCCTTCCCAATGTAAGCCTGGTAGCTCATTACCATTCAATGTCATAATAATTTTACACATGCTACCTTTGAATAAACTGCACTATCAACCAATAGTAGTTACCTTCTGATTTAATCAAGTAAGTGATTGGACAATTTTAGATCGTAACTAACAACAGGTGTATATTGACGTGACATTAAATTAAAGTCATAGTAAAATTTCTGACATGCTTAAGGTATTTAAAAGTTTGTCATTGTCAAACTTTCGATTGTTACAAAAAAAAGAGTGGGGAAGTTATTATTGCAATGAAACTAATTGAAAAGATATTTGCATCAAGACTTGTGCCAAACAGTTTTTACTAATTTTTTTTCGCAAAATATTCATTTTCAGCTTTCAAACTCTTTAACATGTATAAGCAGCACTATTTTCTGAAAGTAGTCATACATTTATACAATTGTTTTGATACTTTCTACTTTCAGACACCTGGTCTCTGTTTCACTTGAGATGTTATATTGAGTTTATATTGATCCATATCACTGCTCAAATATTGTGCAGAGTTGATATTTATGAATGTTTACAATTTTGATTTCAGATTTCTTCCAGAGTGATGTTCATTTATCTGTAAATTTGATGGTACGCAATGGAATATTTCTTATAACCTTTAATCTCATGAGGGCTTCAACTGAAATACATATTTAAGAGTTAATTGATTTTAAAAACAAAATCTTATAATTATGTTTTGTTATATATATACATTATCAGTGAATTTAACAGTTTTGAATTATTTAATTATTTTCATTGGTATGATAATGTTGATATAAGCAAAACATAATTATAAACAAGTCAAACTAAAATATGTATGTGTTTTATTTTTTTCTATGAATGTATTGGGACATGTTACTTTTTATATTGATCCCTTTAAGCAACATTCTTCATTTTATGGTTTGCACAACCATTAAATGAAGAATTGATCAAAATGTCTTCTTTGCGGAAGAAAATTGTTCCCCACTTAGATAAGTAAATTTATTGCATTCTGTCTGTCTGTAACAATTTGCAGCAAAATTATGCAACTCCCACAAACATATATGAAGACTTAGTGGGCAATCAGTGTTGTAGGGGTGTCTATTTGTTTCTTAGGGTATTGATTTTCATTTGATATGTGATCATAACTTAATGAATGAATTTTAGAAAATTATTAGTTGCATTTGGGTTGAAAGCAAATATGGCTCATTTTTGTCTCGCCTACGAAGCAGAGTGGGAAATAGGTGTTACTTAACCAGCGACGGTGGAGGTGTTAACTTTTTCGAAAAGTTTTATGAGCACCTCCATATCTCAAGAACTATAGGTCCTAGATTGACGAAACTTGGTATGCATATGCCCCAGTAGTAGCTTAGCACAATTGCATTCCCATCTTTTGACCTTGACATTGATTTTCAGGTTGAGTGACTTTGACTATTTTCAATGCATATAATAGCAATGGAAAAGTTTTGCGAGCACCTCCATATCTCAAGAACTAAAGGCCCTAGGTTGATGAAACTTGGTATGCATATGCCCCAGTAGTAGCTTAGAACAGTTGCATCCCTATCTTTTGACCTTGACCTTGATTTCAGGTTGAGTGACTTTGACAATTTTCAATAAATATAATAGCAATTGAATAGGTTTTGCGATCACCTCCATATCTCAAGAACTATAAGTCTTAGGTTGATGAAACTTAATATGCATATGCCCCAGTAGTAGCTTAGCACAGTTGCATTCCCATCTTTTGACCTTGACCTTGATTTTCTTGTGTAGGGACTTTGATTATTTTTATTGCATATTTTAGCAATTTTTAAGTTTTATAAACATCTTTTGATCTCAGAAACTAAAAATCCATGTAAATTCAAAATATAGTGGAAGTTAGAAAGAATAATTGTTTCTGGTGGTGCCGGCAGGCAAGACATACTATAGTGTTAACTCTTGTCTTGTACATGTATACTTTTTAAAAGTCAAAACAATTTGATTGGATTTAACAATCATTTAAAGTACACCTGATATGATATAAAAACTTATATGGAATCCAGTTTAAACCGTAATACAATGATTAAGTTTATACACTTTTAAAATGCACAGACTATGCATTTTGATTGACAGGTGTAAATATTAATATGCCTAATTAACTAAGAGAATTTTTAATATTTTCATTTAAAAAAATATAATTCTACCAAAATTTTGCGCTGAATACATCAATAAAGGAGTAGGGGCATTAAAGCCCTTATTTGGCCCCAAAAATTTGGACACATTTTGGAACATTTGTCAAAAAAGAAACTATGGTGCTTATATAATAGTTAAGATATAGAGTTAATATTTCAAAAATGATTTTTTGGCATAAATAGTTTGGCTGAGGCAACTTCAGTCAAATAACAAAATTAGTCGTTTTTGATTTATTTTAACACATTTAGAAGTAGTATTTGCTTGAATCAAAAGGGTCCACATCCATGTTCAAAAAAGATATTTTCAGAAAAGAAGCATAATAATCAGACACATGCTCAGTTAAAATATTTTGTTTGAACATGGGTATGCTCACTATCTACCAGAACAATATATGTGTCAAAAAGACCAGAAAATCACATTTTCAAGCGTTTTAGCCAATTTTGATCAACTTGGACGTAACCATGACATCACAATGACATTAAAAAAGTCAAAATTTGTCATGTTTCTTTAAGTTCATTTACTTCTGTTTAAATCTACGCCAAAAACAATTGATTCTGAGTAACTCAAATTTTGGGGCCAAATATTGGCCTAAGTGCCCC
Organism: Arcuatula senhousia; assembly: GCA_963971305.1. Lineage (NCBI taxonomy): Eukaryota > Metazoa > Mollusca > Bivalvia > Mytilida > Mytilidae > Arcuatula > Arcuatula senhousia. The sequence continues at coordinate 28,277,024 of OZ020310.1, read as the reverse complement.
TACTTCTTTATGTATAAGTATTATCTGTAATATTTTTTTGGTTTATGGAAGCATAAACTAAATTTTTGAATGTGAACATTTTACATAATCCACTTCGCAGATTATTCAATGTGCGCCATGAAAAATTTAGTTCATGGTTCAATATACAAAAATTTTTTGCAGTTAATTCTCAAATGTTGATCAACATGATCAAAGCACCCGAAATCAATGACATGTAAGAATAGGTTCATTGTTGCGTGTAACATCAAATTTTATTATTCAACACATTTTTTGAATGAGAAAATAGTTTCGTAAGAACACTGTTCAGGGCAAGTGCATAAAAAACAGTAGCGTAGCTTGGGTTTAATATCTACCGAGGCAGGGGTCCAGGGGGCTGCCGCTGAAGCCCCCTGGTGGAGGGTCTGGGGGGCGAAACCCCCTGCCGGAAAAAAATATGTGATTTTACGTATGAAACCAACAGATTTTATGATGTCAATAAGTCATTTTCATAAGAGACTGACAAAAAGTTTATAATTAAAAGAAATATTTGAATCAGAATATTTCCCTCTTTAACCATTAATTTAACTGTTTTTATACGACTGCAAAAAATTTGCGGACGTATAATGGTATGATGCTGTCGTCGTCGTTGTCGTTGTCGTCGTCTGTTAACTTTAGTGTATACACGATAACTTTAGTTCTAGTTATCCAAATCCAATGAAATTTGACAATGATATTTCTTACCATTAAAGGATGGATGGGATTGATTTTGGGAGTCCCCCCTTTTTTCGTTTAGAAATTCAGGGCCAAAAGGGGCCAAATTGCAACTTTTAGTTTGTTCTTACAATAACTTTTTCAAAAATCTTTTCCTCTGAAACTATTGAACAGAATTCAATGAAACTTGGTATGATTGATCAATAGGGTGTCATGCACTATAGATGTGTTTCAAGTTTTGATTCGTCAAAAAACATGGCCACTGTGGCTAAAAATAGACCAGGGGGGTCAGACTACTGTTTTTGGCTTGTAATTCAAAAAGAGATAGATGAAATCTGATGCCACCCTACTGCTTCAGGATCAAAAGTTCTACAAAAGTCTCCATTTGGTCAAAGTTGTCAGATGACCCCTTATAGGGGTTACGGCCCCTTAAAGGTGAAAAATAGCATTTTTTCATGTTTTTGCCCTATAGTATGAAAACTATTGCAGATAGCAAAAAGCTGTTGCTTGCTTAATTGTTCAGCTCATTTAGCTCTACAAAAGTCTCCGTAGGGTCGAAGTTGTCAGATGACCTCTTATAGGGGTTACGGCCCTAAAAGGGGCCAAAATCGAAACATTTTTATTAGTGGACCGATTTTGAAATTTTTTTTTGCATGTTTGTTCTTGTCAAATAGCGGATGCAAAATTGAGAATTAATTTTTGCTATCCCCATCTTTTCCCCCTTATTATGTAATTAGCGGCCAAAAGGGACCAAAATGGAAATTTTTTTACTTGTGATCCGATTTTGAAAATTTTTTTGGTATGTTTGTTCTTGTCAAATAGTGGATACAAAATTGAGAATTAATTTTTGTGACCCCCCTTTTCCCCTGTTATGAAATTAGGGGCCAAAATCGAAACTTATTTATTTGTGGTCCGATTTTGATCTCCTTTGGAAAAAAAATAATTCCTTTTAAAATGTGAATTTAGAAAGTCCACCAAAAGCTGCATGTGTCAAAAACCTTTGTCAGTCCACCATGGGCTGGATATGTCCAGAGCAATTGACTATCCATATTGGGCCTAAAACGTACAGGGTTCAACATGTTGCGGTCGTATCATGCTGCGCTCGGCGAAGCTTTTTATTTGTTGAAGTGTAAAATTTAGGTATGAATGTGGCATTAAAATCATATATAACTTTTGTTAATCGATGAACAGTATTTTTATAATCATGAAGTTATCCGACACAGGGCCAAAACAAACTTAGCTAGTTTAAATTTCATTCGTATGTGTCTGTCCTAAGCAAGTAATCTTTGTCACAAAAGGATATGTTTGTCTTTGACTTCATCTTTGATCATCTTTTAATTAGTGTTATAGTTTTGCTCTGTCCAGAAAGGAGGTATTTAGTATTTTGGATCTTGGATCACTGATTGGAAAAGGCCAAGCAGGGTTCAGTCTTTATTGTTACCACTGATTTTATTAGCGTATACCTATTCTCCTATATCTATGTATTAACTGTTGAATATGAATATTATATTATATTATATCATCATATCATATCATATCTTTTTTGCAAAATTACACCCATTAGGGGCAATATATGATTGATTCTGGAGTTTTCTTTAAAAAGAATTACTATTGTACGAACAGCTTTGCATGGACCACTACCTACAAAAATTTCTTTGGGGAAGTCGGACGGACGGAAAATTGATAACTTTATGCGCATTAGCTAGAACGAGTGCTAAAGATAGCTCGGTTTCAGGTTCTGACATGAAGTATTTCTTTCCCGGATTTCTTTCATCGCTGGACTTTAAGATGTAATGTGTAGATATTAGAATTGATATTAGTATACTTACAACAGGAATTAGTCGTTATGTCAAAACACTGAGCTTAGCAATACAACTGTCAAAAAATACTTTATCGAGAGACTGTACCCGCACAAGCTCTGTGTGGACTCTTGTTCTTATGGCTACCCTGCCTCCAAAAACGCTAAAGGCTTTCCAGGTTCTTTGATCCTTTATTTTAATTTATACAAAGCTGTGCGGGATGCGGGCTTTCACTATATACATGCATCCGAGTTCTCTACATGCCGGTTTTCTTTAGAGATTGCGAAAGCTACGGAACGCAATTCAAACATTTATACCTAAGAATATGTTGAGCAAAGACTAGTGGAATTAATAACAAACTTGACTCCAACTGTTTTACTTTTATACCAACAACCAAGGGACATCCTGGGTAACGTTCTTTTGTTTAATTTTTAGAGTGAATCTCCCCCCCCATGTTTTTATTTTTTCACTTGTCAATTTTTCTACCGAGGCAAGTGCCTCGGTTGCCTCAGTGCAAGCTACGCTACTGAAAAAGTGACATAGTCCCAGCCCTTTCTTACATGTATCTATTCTATTTAAATGGCATATTAATTAACACTTTTAAAAGCAAAAAAATATTGTTTTAAAAGAGTTATGGATGTGTATAGACACTGAGTCACTCACAATCTTGAATGTCATTCAGTCTGTGAGTGTGTGCCAGGTTTACCCACCGATTAACTCCTTCAAAATGATCTTTATTGTCATAATAGAACACATATATCTTTTAGTTTAACTTTCCTATAGGTACTCTGCCTATTTATTTTGTGTCTTATAAGTGCAACGTCCTCAGTGTCATTGAAACCAATGTCTGGATTAAAAGGTTGAGAAATAATCCATTGCTAGAATTGTATTGAATATTAATAATAATCATCACTTTTCTTGGATTATTCAAATATTTAGATATGTTTTAGCAATAAAATTTTCTCATATCATGCTTGATATTTAAATCAGTTATTAATTATTATTGAATTGTAAAAAAAATGATAATCAATTAATAATTGCATTTGAATCTTGATAATGTACATGTATGTGTGTAACATTTTATTGGTGAAATGTATTTCAATATTTGAGCAATTTATAGAATAGTGACAGTCTTTTACAAGGAAAGGTTGAACTTTTTAACTTAACACACAAAAATCTAGTACAGTCTCTAAGATAATACAGAATTCCCAATAAAAAATAATTTGAGATTTAAAAGACCTCTTTTTTTTACAATGATTAAAACATGATAAAGATGCTATATTTTTGTGTCCCAATTTTTGTCTGTGGTATTCTGAAAAATGTTTCAGTTCATTTGAATGAAATAAGGGTATTCATCTTTCTTTTTTTGAAATATGGTTATATATTTAGAGAATGATAATTAAAAAAACAAACCAGATTTTCATGAGGATTTGTACATCCATTAATCATGACAATTTAGTAAGACTAAGATTTCCAATACATATGTACTAAGCCAGACATCTTTGTGTTTGAACTTACTAATAAGTACATGTAATTTAATGAACATATTCTATTTTCAGAACCACCCAAGGAAGACAATGATACATCGCTCTATGCCAAGTTAAAGTCATCCAACAAAGGGAAGTCATCAGGAACAGGCAAGATTGACCTTAGTAACCGGCCCCTGTTTCCCCCACCTCCCCCTTTACCCCCTATGGGACTACTAGGAAATAAACCAGCTCGTAACCCATTCATCGATGACACCCCTGAGTATCGTAGTCCACTCATGAATGATCCAAGGGATGATTTTAGAGGACCAATGTCTAGGGGTTTTGGGGACAGGGATGAATTCAGAGATTCTAGAGGTCCTATTGGAGGCGATTTTAGGGGACTCATGGACAACAGAAGGCCCATGTCTCCAGATTTCAGGGGTCCAATGCATGATATAGGACCTTTAGGACCAGATTTTAGAGGTCCAATGGACAACAGAAGGCCTATGTCTCCAGATTTCAGGGGTCCAATGGATGAAGAGAGAAGGCCATTGGGACCAGATTTTAGAGGTCCAATGGATGATAGAAGACCCATGGGATCAGATTTTAGAGGTCCAATGGATGACAGAAGACCCATATCCCCAGACTTCAGGGGTCCAATGAGACCAGATTTTAGAGATTCAATGGATGACAGAAGACCAAGGTCCCCAGATTTTAGAGGTCCAGTGGGACCAGATTTTAGGAGTCCAATGGATGGTAGAAGTTCCATGGGACCAGATTTTAGAGATCCCTTGGACTTCAGGGGACCTACAAGCATAAGAGGAAACATGGAACAAGATTTTAGAGATCCATTAGATTTCAGAGGACCTGCAAGCATAAGAAAAGATTTTATAGATCGTCATGAACCTAAAAACATGAGTGGACCTATGTTTGATGATTTTGGTAGTCAACAGAATAACAGGGGTCCCAGTGACTTTGATAGACCACCAGCAAAAAGAAGTCAAGGTTTTAGAAATCCCAGGTTCAGGGGGCCCAAAGTTGAGGTCATCCCACCAGAGAAAATTAACTCATTACCATTGAATCCTGTCATAAAAGCAGTTATGAACAATGCTCTGGGAAACTTACCATTAAAGAGAAAGGCTTACGATGGTCGTTGTGATTCATGCAATGTCAATTTTACCGACCCTTTACAGGAACAGCAACACTTCAATGGGAAGAAACATGCCAAAAAGATGAGGCTGCTTGGCTTTGAAACTAACCCTGAAGGTAAGAACTCTTCGACACAAAAATGCATTTCATCTACATGTATTCAATTTGATTAATTTAAGACTTGATAGAAGAAACTCTAGCCAAATTGTAGAAAATGCCAAACACTAATATGAAAATAAATGAACAAAGCTACTATAATAGCTTACTTTTTATAAGGCAATTAAACAAAAACAACATTGAATTGGAATCTTAATTATCCAAAGAAGCAAAGAAATACCAACAGGGCAAAAACAAAGACCTTATCGGGTTAGCAAGAATCTTAATCCTCTTTTAGGAGTTTGATTTATTGGCCGCTGTTACTAAAAATAGAACATAGGGTAAAATCACTTAAAATGGCTTATAATTCAGCAACCATAACAGAAAGAGAAAATCTGAAGGATCTTGGGCTCTACAGAATCCAAAGATCTACAATTGTTTTCCTTGGGTCGAAGTTGTCAGATGACCCCTTATGGGATAATGGTCCTTAAAAGGCCATAAATAGCATTTTTTTCCTGTTTTTTTGCCCTGTAGAATTAATACTATTGCAGATACAGAAAAACTATTGCTTGCTTAATTATAATTTGAAACTAACCCTGAAGGTAAGAACTCTGCGACACAAAAATGCATTTCATCTACATGTATTCAATTTGATTAATTTAAGACTTGATAGAAGAAACTCTTGCCAAATTGTAGAAAATGCCAAACACTAATATGAAAATAAATGAACAAAGCTACTATAATAGCTTACTTTTTATAAGGCAATTAAACAAAAACAACATTTAATTGGAATCTTAATTATCCAAAGAAGCAAAGAAATACCAACAGGGCAAAAACAAAGACCATATCGGGTTAGCAAGAATCTAATTCCTCTTTTAGGAGTTTGATTTATTATTCTATATTTGACAGGTGCCTCACCTGTTGTTAAGGCCAGTGGGTTTAACTGTCTGTTTTGTAAGGTAGAGCTGAATTCATTAGAACAACTTGAACAGCATGAAAAGGGTAGGTACACATCTTATTACCATGGGTGTGATTATAATTTACTCTAGCCATTACTTCATTCATTTATACTAAATTGGGAAACATGCTGTTAGCTGAAAATAAAGTTTAGTATCTTGCCAGTTTGTTATATAAGAACAGTGGCACTTAGAAGGCCATGTGAACTTATGCCATCACTTTGTGTCTGTCGTCACCTGTGGTCTGTAAACAATTTCAAAAATCTGCTCTTCTGAAATCACTGAACCAATTTAACTTAAACTTTGAGGGAAGGATAAATGACATGTCGGCAACAAAGATTTTCATTTTTAAATGATTTGATAAAAAGCATGGCCGCTGTTACTAAAAATAGAACATAGGGTAAAATCACTTAAAATGGCTTATAATTCAGCAACCATAACAGATACAGAAAATCTGAAGGATCTTGGGCTCTACAGAATCCAAAGATCTACAATTGTTTTCCTTGGGTCGAAGTTGTCAGATGACCCCTTATGGGATAATGGTCCTTAAAAGGCCAAAAATAGCATTTTTTTCCTGTTTTTTTTTGCCCTGTAGAATTAAAACTATTGCAGATACAGAAAAACTATTGCTTGCTTAATTATAAACAATTACATGTAGCTCATTAAGCTCTACAAAAGTCTCCATTGGGTCAAAGCTGTCAGATGACCCCTTATAGGGGTTATGGGCCTATAAAGGTAAAAAGGTATGATGCTGTCGCTGTTGTTGTTGTCTGTTTACTTAAGTGTTCCCACAATAAATTTAGTTATAGTCATCAGATTGCAATGAAATTTGACAATGATGTTCTTTAACATAAAAAGATTGATGGGATTGATTTTGGGGGTTCCCCTTTTTTGTTTAGAAATTAGGGACCAAAAATGCTACTTTTTTGTTTGTTCCCACTTATCTTTTCTTCTGTTTTTTTTTTTATTTCTGGTCAAATTTTGAAAAAAATATTGAATTCCTTGTGAAATGTGGGTGTAAAGTCCATCAAATGCTGAATGTTTTTAAAAAAAATTGTCATTCCACCATGGGCTGCATGTGTCCAGAGCATTGACTATCCTTATTGGGCGTCAAACGTACAGAGTTCAACATGTTGGGTCATATCATGCTGCAATCTGCCAAGCTTTTCATTAAAATGTTTTATTGCTTTTCCAATACATCATGTCAATGGGACACAATTTTGGTTCTGTCTTCCAGATTAAGCAACCCCATCTCAAACGTTGTCAATAAAGGTTGGAAAGTGGTTTGTGGGATTTTAACTCCCGTAAAAGATAAAATCATGCTTGCGTTTATATTAATGTGTTAACTACTGTAAACTTGAAAGTTACATTCAAAGTATCTGCAACAGAAGGGCAAATGATTTTCTGTGTCTGTTTTAACTAGCACAAGGGCATATGATCTTCTGTGTCTGATCTTTAAACTAATTTTGGGAGTTGTACTAATAAAGTGATAACAAAACTACTGAACTGGGATGGCCAGTCGTAGATGACTAAGAAAACAAGACAAAGACACTAAAAAAATTGATGATGGTACAGGCAATTCAAAATAAATGTTGGGTTGAACCAGCTTTTATGGCATAAAACCTCCCGTTTCCATTGATATCTTAGGGTCCATTAGTAACACAAATAACAATGGATTGTGTGACACAATTAATGATAGTGAGATAACAGCAGAGTCAGCAACTAATCAAAACAATGATCATGAAATATATCCTCATTTATATCAAGTTATTTTGTTTACCAAGGTTGCTCTTATTTTCCATATAGAAATTAACATCTACTAGCACATGTATCCAAATATTTCTGCTGGCCTGTTGACATAAATCCTAACTACATGTATAGAATCTTCTACACCACTTGCTGGCATTGATAAATCTTTAAGATTCATCAAATTCCAGCATCAGTCACACACAAAATCTTAAATGTAAACTCAAGGATTTTATTGACTGAAACTACACTTACCACAAATTTGCACAAGTTCTACTTTGTGAAAAGAGTCACAGGTATATATGATATATTAATATCCTGATTGCAAAATGAATGTACTTTTATTTTTAGGGGCCAAACACCACAAGAAGGTTGCCCAGGCAAAGGCAGAGGCCAAAGGTGAAAAGGAGGAAGATGAGGATCCAGAGAAAGAATTTGACCTTAATTATGTAGATTTTTAGGGTCAAAGTAAAAAAAGCATAGTCAAAGATTAGGGATGGTTGTATAGTGACTATAATCTTTTGATATGTAAAAAGTTCTTGAATGCAATGTACTTGTTAGTGGATATTGACTTTTTAAAAGTTTTGAGTACATATTATGTTATTGTAATAAAAATTAAGATATGTGAGTGGCTTTTCACAAATACCATCTATGGTGCCTTGAAAATTTTACTCAGAAATAATGCATATGTTCATCTGTAACAAATTTATATATACAAATGTGCCTTAGAATATTAGCATACAAAAAAACATGATAAAATTTAATATATCCCTGCTATGTGCCTTGGGAAAAAAAAACATGCTGCAAGGTTCAAGACATATTTTTGTTTTTCCTGTTTTGCTTACTGCTTCTTGGTTGGCGAACATAAATCAGGTTAACCCCATCATTTCTATAAAATACCTGTTATTTATTTTCAATAATTGCAATTATGTTTCTTCTTCCATTTGTACATATTATTCCCTCCTCCTATGACAGAAGAGAGGCCTTCTGTTTCTTTGTCCACCCCAGATCAGGTTTAGCCTTCTGTTTCTTTGTCCACCCCAGATCAGGTTTAGCCTTCTGTTTCTTTGTCCATCCCAGATCAGGTTTAGCCTTCTGTTTCTTTGTCCACCCCAGATCAGGTTTAGCCTTCTGTTTCTTTGTCCACCCCAGATCAGGTTTAACCTTCTGTTTCTTTGTCCACCCCAGATCAGGTTTAGCCTTCTGTTTCTTTGTCCATCCCAGGCCAGGTTTAGCCTTCTGTTTCTTTGTCCACCCCAGATCAGGTTTAACCTTCTGTTTCTTTGTCCACCCCAGATCAGGTTTAGCCTTCTGTTTCTTTGTCCATCCCAGATCAGGTTTAGCCTTCTGTTTCTTTGTCCATCCCAGGCCAGGTTTAGCCTTCTGTTTCTTTGTCCACCCCAGATCAGGTTTAGCCTTCTGTTTCTTTGTCCTTCCCAGATCAGGTTTAGCCTTCTGTTTCTTTGTCCACCCCAGATCAGGTTTAGCCTTCTGTTTCTTTGTCCACCCCAGATCAGGTTTAGCCTTCTGTTTCTTTGTCCATCCCAGATCAGGTTTAGCCTTCTGTTTCTTTGTCCACCCCAGATCAGGTTTAGCCTTCTGTTTCTTTGTCCACCCCAGATCAGGTTTAGCCTTCTGTTTCTTTGTCCATCCCAGATCAGGTTTAGCCTTCTGTTTCTTTGTCCACCCCAGATCAGGTTTAGCCTTCTGTTTCTTTGTCCACCCCAGATCAGGTTTAGCCTTCTGTTTCTTTGTCCACCCCAGATCAGGTTTAGCCTTCTGTTTCTTTGTCCATCCCAGATCAGGTTTAGCCTTCTGTTTCTTTGTCCACCCCAGATCAGGTTTAGCCTTCTGTTTCTTTGTCCACCCCAGATCAGGTTTAGCCTTCTGTTTCTTTGTCCATCCCAGATCAGGTTTAGCCTTCTGTTTCTTTGTCCACCCCAGATCAGGTTTAGCCTTCTGTTTCTTTGCCCACCCCAGATCAGGTTTAGCCTTCTGTTTCTTTGTCCATCCCAGGCCAGGTTTAGCCTTCTGTTTCTTTGTCCACCCCAGATCAGGTTTAGCCTTCTGTTTCTTTGTCCATCCCAGATCAGGTTTAGCCTTCTGTTTCTTTGTCCATCCCAGATCAGGTTTAGCCTTCTGTTTCTTTGCCCACCCCAGATCAGGTTTAGCCTTCTGTTTCTTTGTCCATCCCAGGCCAGGTTTAGCCTTCTGTTTCTTTGTCCACCCCAGATCAGGTTTAGCCTTCTGTTTCTTTGTCCATCCCAGATCAGGTTTAGCCTTCTGTTTCTTTGTCCACCCCAGATCAGGTTTAGCCTTCTGTTTCTTTGTCCATCCCAGATCAGGTTTAGCCTTCTGTTTCTTTGTCCATCCCAGATCAGGTTTAGCCTTCTGTTTCTTTGTCCATCCCAGATCAGGTTTAGCCTTCTGTTTCTTTGTCCATCCCAGATCAGGTTTAGCCTTCTGTTTCTTTGTCCATCCCAGGCCAGGTTTAGCCTTCTGTTTCTTTGTCCACCCCAGATCAGGTTTAGCCTTCTGTTTCTTTGTCCACCCCAGATCAGGTTTAACCTTCTGTTTCTTTGTCCATCCCAGATCAGGTTTAGCCTTCTGTTTCTTTGTCCATCCCAGATCAGGTTTAGCCTTCTGTTTCTTTGTCCATCCCAGATCAGGTTTAGCCTTCTGTTTCTTTGTCCACCCCAGATCAGGTTTAGCCTTCTGTTTCTTTGTCCATCCCAGATCAGGTTTAGCCTTCTGTTTCTTTGTCCACCCCAGATCAGGTTTAGCCTTCTGTTTCTTTGTCCATCCCAGGCCAGGTTTAGCCTTCTGTTTCTTTGTCCATCCCCAGATCAGGTTTAGCCTTCTGTTTCTTTGTCCATCCCAGATCAGGTTTAGCCTTCTGTTTCTTTGTCCACCCCAGATCAGGTTTAACCTTCTGTTTCTTTGTCCACCCCAGATCAGGTTTAGCCTTCTGTTTCTTTGTCCATCCCAGATCAGGTTTAGCCTTCTCTTTCTTTGTCCACCCCAGATCAGGTTTAGCCTTCTGTTTCTTTGTCCACCCCAGATCAGGTTTAGCCTTCTGTATCTTTGTCCATCCCAGGCCAGGTTTAGCCTTCTGTTTCTTTGTCCATCCCAGATCAGGTTTAGCCTTCTGTTTCTTTGTCCATCCCAGATCAGGTTTAGCCTTCTGTTTCTTTGTCCACCCCAGATCAGGTTTAGCCTTCTGTTTCTTTGTCCACCCCAGATCAGGTTTAGCCTTCTGTTTCTTTGTCCATCCCAGATCAGGTTTAGCCTTCTGTTTCTTTGTCCACCCCAGATCAGGTTTAGCCTTCTGTTTCTTTGTCCACCCCAGATCAGGTTTAGCCTTCTGTTTCTTTGTCCACCCCAGATCAGGTTTAACCTTCTGTTTCTTTGTCCACCCCAGATCAGGTTTAACCTTCTGTTTCTTTGTCCACCCCAGATCAGGTTTAGCCTTCTGTTTCTTTGTCCATCCCAGATCAGGTTTAGCCTTCTGTTTCTTTGTCCACCCCAGATCAGGTTTAGCCTTCTGTTTCTTTGTCCACCCCAGATCAGGTTTAGCCTTCTGTTTCTTTGTCCATCCCAGATCAGGTTTAGCCTTCTGTTTCTTTGTCCACCTCAGATCAGGTTTAGCCTTCTGTTTCTTTGTCCACCCCAGATCAGGTTTAGCCTTCTGTTTCTTTGTCCATCCCAGATCAGGTTTAGCCTTCTGTTTCTTTGTCCACCCCAGATCAGGTTTAGCCTTCTGTTTCTTTGTCCACCCCAGATCAGGTTTAGCCTTCTGTTTCTTTGTCCACCCCAGATCAGGTTTAGCCTTCTGTTTCTTTGTCCACCCCAGATCAGGTTTAGCCTTCTGTTTCTTTGTCCACCCCAGATCAGGTTTAGCCTTCTGTTTCTTTGTCCATCCCAGATCAGGTTTAGCCTTCTATTTCTTTGTCCACCCCAGATCAGGTTTAGCCTTCTGTTTCTTTGTCCACCCCAGATCAGGTTTAGCCTTCTGTTTCTTTGTCCATCCCAGGCCAGGTTTAGCCTTCTGTATCTTTGTCCATCCCAGATCAGGTTTAGCCTTCTGTTTCTTTGTCCATCCCAGATCAGGTTTAGCCTTCTGTTTCTTTGTCCATCCCAGGCCAGGTTTAGCCTTCTGTTTCTTTGTCCATCCCAGGCCAGGTTTAGCCTTCTGTTTCTTTGTCCATCCCAGATCAGGTTTAGCCTTCTGTTTCTTTGTCCATCCCAGGCCAGGTTTAGCCTTCTGTTTCTTTGTCCATCCCAGATCAGGTTTAGCCTTCTGTTTCTTTGTCCACCCCAGATCAGGTTTAGCCTTCTGTTTCTTTGTCCACCCCAGATCAGGTTTAGCCTTCTGTTTCTTTGTCCATCTCAGATCAGGTTTAGCCTTCTGTATCTTTGTCCATCCCAGGCCAGGTTTAGCCTTCTGTCTCTTTGTCCATCCCAGATCAGGTTTAGCCTTCTGTTTCTTTGTCCATCCCAGATCAGGTTTAGCCTTCTGTTTCTTTGTCCATCCCAGGCCAGGTTTAGCCTTCTGTTTCTTTGTCCACCCCAGATCAGGTTTAACCTTCTGTTTCTTTGTCCATCCCAGATCAGGTTTAGCCTTCTGTTTCTTTGTCCATCCCAGATCAGGTTTAACCTTCTGTTTCTTTGTCCACCCCAGATCAGGTTTAGCCTTCTGTTTCTTTGTCCATCCCAGATCAGGTTTAGCCTTCTGTTTCTTTGTCCATCCCAGATCAGGTTTAACCTTCTGTTTCTTTGTCCACCCCAGATCAGGTTTAACCTTCTGTTTCTTTGTCCATCCTAGATCAGGTTTAGCCTTCTGTTTCTTTGTCCATCCCAGATCAGGTTTAGCCTTCTGTTTCTTTGTCCATCCCAGGCCAGGTTTAGCCTTCTGTTTCTTTGTCCATCCCAGGCCAGGTTTAGCCTTCTGTATCTTTGTCCATCCCAGATCAGGTTTAGCCTTCTGTTTCTTTGTCCATCCCAGATCAGGTTTAGCCTTCTGTTTCTTTGTCCATCCCAGGCCAGGTTTAGCCTTCTGTTTCTTTGTCCATCCCAGGCCAGGTTTAGCCTTCTGTTTCTTTGTCCATCCCAGATCAGGTTTAGCCTTCTGTTTCTTTGTCCATCCCAGGCCAGGTTTAGCCTTCTGTTTCTTTGTCCATCCCAGATCAGGTTTAGCCTTCTGTTTCTTTGTCCACCCCAGATCAGGTTTAGCCTTCTGTTTCTTTGTCCACCCCAGATCAGGTTTAGCCTTCTGTTTCTTTGTCCATATCAGATCAGGTTTAGCCTTCTGTATCTCTGTCCATCCCAGGCCAGGTTTAGCCTTCTGTCTCTTTGTCCATCCCAGATCAGGTTTAGCCTTCTGTTTCTTTGTCCATCCCAGATCAGGTTTAGCCTTCTGTTTCTTTGTCCATCCCAGGCCAGGTTTAGCCTTCTGTTTCTTTGTCCACCCCAGATCAGGTTTAACCTTCTGTTTCTTTGTCCATCCCAGATCAGGTTTAGCCTTCTGTTTCTTTGTCCATCCCAGATCAGGTTTAACCTTCTGTTTCTTTGTCCACCCCAGATCAGGTTTAGCCTTCTGTTTCTTTGTCCATCCCAGATCAGGTTTAGCCTTCTGTTTCTTTGTCCATCCCAGATCAGGTTTAACCTTCTGTTTCTTTGTCCACCCCAGATCAGGTTTAACCTTCTGTTTCTTTGTCCATCCTAGATCAGGTTTAGCCTTCTGTTTCTTTGTCCATCCCAGATCAGGTTTAGCCTTCTGTTTCTTTGTCCATCCCAGGCCAGGTTTAGCCTTCTGTTTCTTTGTCCACCCCAGGCCAGGTTTAGCCTTCTGTTTCTTTGTCCACCCCAGGCCAGGTTTAGCCTTCTGTTTCTTTGTCCATCCCAGATCAGGTTTAGCCTTCTGTTTCTTTGTCCATCCCAGATCAGGTTTAACCTTCTGTTTCTTTGTCCATCCCAGATCAGGTTTAGCCTTCTGTTTCTTTGTCCACCCCAGATCAGGTTTAGCCTTCTGTTTCTTTGTCCATCCCAGATCAGGTTTAACCTTCTGTTTCTTTGTCCATCCCAGGCCAGGTTTAGCCTTCTGTTTCTTTGTCCACCCCAGATCAGGTTTAACCTTCTGTTTCTTTGTCCATCCCAGATCAGGTTTAGCCTTCTGTTTCTTTGTCCATCCCAGATCAGGTTTAGCCTTCTGTTTCTTTGTCCACCCCAGATCAGGTTTAGCCTTCTGTTTCTTTGTCCATCCCAGATCAGGTTTAGCCTTCTGTTTCTTTGTCCATCCCAGATCAGGTTTAGCCTTCTGTTTCTTTGTCCATCCCAGATCAGGTTTAGCCTTCTGTTTCTTTGTCCATCCCAGGCCAGGTTTAGCCTTCTGTTTCTTTGTCCATCCCAGATCAGGTTTAGCCTTCTGTATCTTTGTCCATCCCAGGCCAGGTTTAGCCTTCTGTTTCTTTGTCCACCCCAGGCCAGTTTTAGCCTTCTGTTTCTTTGTCCACCCCAGGCCAGGTTTAGCCTTCTGTTTCTTTGTCCACCCCAGGCCAGGTTTAGCCTTCTGTTTCTTTGTCCATCCCAGGCCAGGTTTAGCCTTCTGTTTCTTTGTCCATCCCAGGCCAGGTTTAGCCTTCTGTTTCTTTGTCCACCCCAGGCCAGGTTTAGCCTTCTGTTTCTTTGTCCATCCCAGGCCAGGTTTAGCCTTCTGTTTCTTTGTCCATCCCAGGCCAGGTTTAGCCTTCTGTTTCTTTGTCCACCCCAGGCCAGGTTTAGCCTTCTGTTTCTTTGTCCACCCCAGGCCAGGTTTAGCCTTCTGTTTCTTTGTCCATCCCAGGCCAGGTTTAGCCTTCTGTTTCTTTGTCCACCCCAGGCCAGGTTTAGCCTTCTGTTTCTTTGTCCATCCCAGGCCAGGTTTAGCCTTCTGTTTTTTTGTCCACCCCAGATCAGGTTTAGCCTTCTGTTTCTTTGTCCACCCCAGATCAGGTTTAGCCTTCTGTTTCTTTGTCCATCCCAGGCCAGGTTTAGCCTTCTGTTTCTTTGTCCACCCCAGGCCAGGTTTAGCCTTCTGTTTCTTTGTCCACCCCAGGCCAGGTTTAGCCTTCTGTTTCTTTGTCCACCCCAGATCAGCCTTAAGTTACATTGCCATGAAGGAAGCATCATATCATCATGAAATCTTATACTCATATAGGATTTAACTAAACAAAAATTAGAATTGTACGCATCTCATCAGCTTCATGAAAGCATTCAAGAGATACCGAGGCTTGCAATAATCTGACTTGGTACTAAATGTTAACTATTGCAGACAGAGAAAAGGGCAATGCTTGATGAAATGTTATACTCATTTTTCCCTATACACATGTATAAGTTTCATAAGGTCAATTTTGGCACAAAACTGAACATTTTGCAAATTATTCTAAATGACTCTTTAGAAAGAAAAGATGTACAATTCAACCCTAGAAACTAAGTCATATCTCAAAATTTTAAATTAAAAGGGAAATAAGTGACAGGAAAATGTGTGACCAAATATAGAAATGTATAGGGAAACATAGTTTCCACAATGTTAGCTAATGCTATCATTTGGTCTCTGTTTGCCCTTTCAACTTTTTAAAAATCCTCTGAAACAGCTTTATTAAATGCAACCGACTTGGTATAATTTTAAATTAGAATGTTCTTTACAAAAGTTTTGTTTGGACCTTTTATTCCACACAAAAAATGCAGCTGCTGCTGAAAATAAAAGTAAGGGTAAAATCACATTTAAAGCTGTATAACAAATATAATGAATCTAGTGGGCCACTATATTCCTTATTAAAATCAAAAGTCTTCATTAAGTCAAATATGTCAGATGACCCCTTTGAGGGATTTAACCCTTCAAAGGTCAAAAATCTTGTTTTTGGCATATAATATAGAATGAAATATATTACAGATAGAGAAAAGCTTTTGATTTCTTAATGGTTCAACTCTATATGCTATACAAAAGTGTCAATCTCGCCCAAGTTATCAGATAGCCCCTTGTAGGAATAATGTCCCTTTAAATGGTAAAACTGTATTTTTGGCTTTATATAGAATGAAAACTTGTAGATAGAGAGAATATTTTGCCTTTACAATATTCAGCTGAAGAAGAGGACTGTTTTAACTTGAAAAGTGTCCATTCATTGGGTCCAGGTTGTCAGAGCATTTAAAAAGCAAATTATATTGAGATTTTTATGTCTTTGCATTATAGATTGAACATTATTGCACATTGTTGCTTCAAAGCTCTACCAAAGTGTTGTAAAAGACTTTTAACATTTAAAGGATTTCATGTGTCTTTAAAGACCAGGTTAGCAAGCAATAGCTGAAAAGGACCGGTGTTTATGTTACAACCAGATGAAATGCAATATTCTTTGTATGGTTTCAGAAATGAATTCATTTTATTTTTACATTTTATAAGTTACATAAATATCATAATCTTGATGATTGAAAACCCAATTATTTGAAAAAAAAAATAATGGTGATCTTGTGATTGTTCTTAATTATACCTTCACTTCGAAGAAGGGGGTATACTGTTTTACCTGTGTCTATCGGTAAACTAATTCCGTCTCTTTTTAATGCCTCTGTTATAACATTCTAGGGAGGCATATAGTTTAACTCATACCTACATCCCTACAAATTTCTATTAAGCTTATAAACTCAGAAACGTGCCTTAAAATGATTTGAATCCTTAGCAACTTACAGACCATGTCGGACATGAACATTTAGGTCAAGATTTTTTCAAAAACCGTACATCAGATTGATTTTAAACTTATCAGCATGATTCAGTATGACAAACTGTACGGCCTACGCGATTTGAAGACATGTCGGACTTCTTCTTCCTGATTTGAGCCTTACGCGAAGAAATTTTTGTCCCACGGACACACTCATTTGCTTAAAGTTAAGCAAATATTACTCCTATGTGTCTGATATTTGGTTACATGCTTTATATGGACATGATGGAATGTTGGGTACGTTTTAAAAATAACCAGATAGCTATTACTTTTATATTTTTCCGTCACGCTTTTCAGGCGCGGATCCAGGATTTTCGATTAGATCGGGCGGGGTATTTGCCGAGCGGAGCGAGGCGAGAAAATTTTTGGACTTTTTAGCTGACCCGAAGGGTCAGGTGAGCTATTGTCATCGTTAGGCGTCCGTCGTCTGTCGTCCGTCGTTAACTTTTCTTCAAAGATCTTCTCGGAAACCACTGAAGGGATTGCTTTGAAACTTTGTACACTTGATCTTTAGTATGTCCTGTACCAAGTCTGTGAAATTTGTGCACGCCGACCAACCAACATGGCCGCCGTTACTAAAAATAGAACAGGAGGGTCAGACCATTGTTTTGAGCTTTAAGCTCAAAAAGTATTAGAGATAGAGAAAATCCGAAGCAACCTTCCTTCTTAAGCATCAAATGCTCTACGAAACTCTTCATTCAGTCAAAGTTGTAGGACGACTCTTTATAGGAGTTTTTTCCCCTTAATCGTCAAAATTGACCATTTTTACGGTTTTTGGACTTAAAAGCCATAAGAGCTAGAGGAATAGTTAGGCACGGACCATTTGATTTTCTGGGGGGGGGGCTGGAATCCCGGCCCTGATTTTTGTAAAAAAAAAAATCTGGCCAGCACCTAGGTTGAAAAAAATAATCTGGTTTCAATCTTGCTAATTGAAAAAAAAACTTTGCCAACAAAATTTTCTTGCTTAATATGTCTGTGAAAAAATAATCTGGCCCGCAAAGCGGGCGAAAAAAAATTTCCCGGCTCAAGGTAAAATCCCAGGCTCCCCCCAAGAAAATCAAATGGTCCGTGCCTTAGCATTGCAAAATTGTACAGCTCATTAAGATCTGCAAAAATAAATTCAGGGTCAAAATTGTCAGATCATACTTTTAAGAGTTATCCCCCATTAAGTGTTTCCAATCAATTTTAACTTGTTTTTTTTTTTAATGGAAAGCTTTGTATTCTTGATCTTAAAAGTGTTTTCTATCCTAACTAGTTTCTTTAATGTTACTAACCAAGTACATTTAGACCATGTTGCACACTAGGGAAGAGGCTTTAGCACGAGAGATCAGGTGAGCGATTCAGGCTCCTGGGAGCCTCTAGTTTGATTGATTTCATGGGAAAAAACCTTTTTTTCTTCTTCACATTTTAGGGGGGCACATCTATAGCATTAAAGACCATTTTGTGATCCAATGGAGTTTGGCAATGCATAATGCAAAGATTCAAAACAAACCCAAGAGTTGTGTTCCGGAAAGGCCGACTTGGAAAGTTATCTTCATGAAAAAGAGTTTTATACGTTAATCGTTGTATAAATTCGATCATTGATCCTCCGCCTGTCTGACTATCAGCAAACCATCTGTCTTCTATTGTCTATGTGATTGAAATGTAACATATGCCTATCTTAATGAGATGATGATGAGCGTCAATCTATCTGGTAAGCATTAAGTAAAAATTATACAAATTTTGTCTTTCCTAGTAATTGGAAAAAAGCAAAGAGGCACCAGTTCCTGTTTGCTAAAGCACACTTGTCGCGCTGCCAATTTCCAATTCAGTGTGTCAAATCTTGTAAAGGAAGACAATATCTGCTTTAAAATGAACATCACAAAAATCATTACGAAGTCTGGACAATTTTTGTCTCGCCTGCGACAAATAGTTGCGGAAGGCGAGACATAGGTATTACTTTCCGGTAGCGGCGACGGCGGCGTAAACTTTTTTGTAGGACTTTGTGGACAATGAATTTCTTGTACAGTATAATAGCTATGAATCTGATGGTTTTTTGTTTTTGTTTTTTTTTTTTGGTATACAGACAGTTCAGGTTATGGTCTACGCAACTGTCACCATGTCGTGTGACCCTGATCCCATTTTCACGCTCCAGTGACTCTGTAAATTTCGTTCTTTTTCAGGCCAAAAAATGATTTGTAAGACTTTTGTGGAAAATTAATTACTTGGAAAGTATTATAGCTAGGCATCTGATATTTGATTTACAGACAGTTGGGGTGAATTTCTTCGCAACAGTCACAAGGACGTGTGACTTTGATCCCATTTTCATGCTTCAATAACTTTGTGAACTTAGGTCTTTTTCATGCTGTAAACTTTGATTGTAGGAGAATTATGGAAAATGAATTTCTTAAAAAGTGTAATAGCTAGGCATCTGATATTTGGATTAGATTAAGGTTTTTGGATTAATCACCATGTCATCTGACCTTGATTTTATTTTTAACTCACCTGGACTGAATGTTCAGGTGAGCTATTTCCATCACTTGGCGTCCGTCGTCGTCGTCGTCTCTTAACAATTTTTCAAAAATCGTCTCCGACGAAACTACTGAACAGAAGCTAATGAAACTTGGTATGAATAATCCTTAGGGTGTCCTGCACCAAACTTATTTTTCGATTTTTTATCCGTCAAAAAACAAGGCCACCGTTACTAAAATTAGACCAGGGGGTCAGACTACTGTTTTTGGCTTTTAAATCAAAAAGTATAAGAGATAGATGAAATCTGATGCCATCCTACTGCTTCAGCATCAAAAGTCTCCATTTGGTCGAAAGTGACAGATGATCCCTTATAGGGTTTACAGCCCTTTAAAGGTGAAAATAGCGTTTTTTCATTTTTTTGGCTTATAGATTTAAAACTATTGCAGGTAGAGAAAAGCTTTTGCTTGTTAAATGTTCAGCTCATTTAGCTGTTCAAAAGTCTTTATAGGGTTAAAGTTGCAAGATGATCCCTTATAGGGGTTAAAGACCCTTTAAAGCGAAAAATAGTGATTTTGGCCTATAGAATGAAAACTATTGCAGATAGAGAAAAGCTGTTGCTTACTTAAATGTTCAGCTCATTTAGCTCTACAAAAGTCTTTATAGGGTTAAAGTTGTCAGATGATTCCTTATAGGGGTTACACAGCCCCTTAAAGGCGAAAAATAGTGTTTTTGGTCTATAGTAGATAGGGAAAAGCTGTTGCTTGCTTGAATGTTCAGCTCATTAAGCTCTACAAAAGCATTCATAGGGTTAAAGTTGTCAGATATTACAGCCCCTAAATTAACATGTATTCATGTTTTTGGCTTATATAATGAAAACTATAGCAGATAAAGAAAAGTGGTTGCTTGCTTAATTGTTCAGTTCATTAAGCTCTTAACAAAAGTCTCTATAGTAGAATTATTAATACTTTATTGATGAAATTACACCCGTAAGGGTCAAATCAACATACATTGTAGATATTGAATACAAAACAATACAACATATCATACAATAGCGTAACATAAAACATAATTAGACAGCAAATTAAAGAAAAAAAAACAAACAAACACACACACATGTTATGAACCTGCCTGACAAGGATCTGAAGCCCTGAGTTCTATAGACTGTTTAATAAAGCCTCCAATATGACAAACAAGTTCGGGGTTGGGGTTTAAAATGATCAGCAGTTTATTTAATGTATCGAGACATTCAAATGTAGACAGTTTATCATTTAGAACTTTTAAAAAATCTGAGCGAATGGCTGAATTTATTTCACATTCAAAAAAGAAATGTTGCTCATCATCCAAACTTTTACACTTTGCTCTTTGAGTCTTTGCTCTCGAGGTATTTTCATATATCTGCCAACTTCTATACCTAAAGAATGATCACTCATCACAAGTCGAAATTTGGAAATCAATTTTCTATAATTAAAATTATTATGTTTTAAGTAATTATCGGAATTAAAACTGTGTTTAATCTTTCCGTAAAGATTAATGTAGAAGGGACGTAAAGCATGGTTTAAAATAAAGAAAACTATTGGACTAAATAATCCTTGCAACTTATTAGAAAAAAACTATTTGACAACATAGTCGCCCCTATAACACTCTACGGATGTGAAGTCTTTGGGCCGTATTGCAATCTGATGGATACAGACACCTTTGAGCATCTACATACAAAAATTATTAAAGAAATACTAGGAGTTCATAGCAAAGCTACAAGTGTTGCCTGAACTCAACCTATATCCTTTAAGAGAAAAAAGATAAAACTATTAACTCTAAAATTTCTTGACCATATTTCAAATTCTAAGCACATTTTAGCCCATAAGATTTTTAATAACCTCCCTCAAAATAACCCATGGATAACAGCCACCAAAAATTTGGTTTGAGAATAAGGTAAATAATAAAACAAATATTACCAAAAATATAAGTAACTTCAAGCAAAGAATATATGACCAAGCCTTGCAAAATAGAAATAGTTTCTTGGCAGAAAGTAATAAATTGTCTTTCTACAATTATATCTGTAAATTTAATCAAAGACCACACTATGTAGATATCTGTAAATTCAAATCAGACCGATCTATAATCTGTAAAAACAGAATAAGTGCTCATCCTCTGTCAATAGATAGAGGAAGGTATAAAAGTATTCCTAAAAACGATAGGATATGTAAAAAATGCAGTATTTCTGAAATTGAAGCTGAAATGCATTTTTTAGCTCACCTCGACCAAAGGTCCAGGTGAGCTATTGCCATATCACTTGGTGTCCGTCGTTGTCGTCGTCGTCTGTCGTCGTCCGTTAACATTTTTTTCGAAATCTTCTCCTCTGAAACTACTGAACAGAATTTAATGAAACTTGGAATGTTTGATCCTTAGGGTGTCCTGCACAAAAGTTGTGTTTCGATTTTTGATTTGTAAGAAATAAAGGTAATAACAAAACTACCGAACTTGAATGATCGTCCAGAGAAAATGACAAAAACGAATCAGTCATACCGGAGAATTGGTGGATCGCAATGGTCCTGACTTGGTACAGGCATTTCAAACGAAATGGTGGGTTAAACCAGGTTTTATGGCGCCAAACCTCCCTCTTCCAGTGCGATCTTAGGATCCGGTAATGACCATAGGACACAACATAGTTGTGAGACACAATAGGGATATTGAGGTGATCATCTCAGTACAGCAGACCAGTCAAACACTAATTAAAACAATTAATCACCATATCATTTAACTCAATTTTGAACTTTTCTACTAGTGGCTGATAACGAAGAAAGAATTTTTTAGGGATCGTATGAGACGTATTTTCTTATAGCTCCAAAAGTCGGTCACGAAGAAATCGGTGTCTGATTAAAAAATCTGTGAAATGTGTGCGAGCTCTGGCATATCGAATAAGTTGTGAAATATAAAAACCGTATGCAGGGGAAGTAGGTATATTGCTCTGTAGATGAGGAAAATCAATAATTCGAAAATTAAAATCGTCTCTTATCGTAATTTTTTGTACTGAGATGACCACCTGGGTCAAATTCGAGGTGCAAATCCAAGAAAGACGTGAAGCAATTTGATTCGGTGGTCTCCTTAATCTCCAATTCTTGAGGATATATTGAAGAAATCCATCTACCAAATGAAGTGTTATTGACAGAAAGGACATCATCAATATATCTGAATGTAAGATTAAATTACCTTGCCTCTTTCATCTTCTTGTTCTTTACGAGTCCTTGAAGAAATTCAGTCTCGTAAGAGTATAAAAACAAATCGGCGAGGAAAGGAGCACAGTTTGTGCCCATTGGAATGTCGATTTGTTGTTGAAAAATCTCTCCTCCGCAGGTGACAAATATGTTGTCAATGAGGAAATCAAGCCTACTGCAAACTTGTTCCAGTGTGTAACAAATTTAATCTTTGAAAGATGTTTTGGAAAAGAATGTAGAGTTATAACCAAAAACAACAAAATTCCTAGAATTTGAAAAGGCTTTTTCGAGAAATAGGTCCGGATTATCCCACGTCTGCATCCATCAAACTTCTGTGTGAAAATTTTGATTTTAATTTATTTTATTTTATTAAAGCACACAGTAAACCACATTGGTTATAGCTTTACAAAACTTAAAACATATACATGAATACAAAACAAACAAAGAACAACATAAATCATGGTGGTATCTAAATTTTACCATTATACAGCTAAAATATTTATGACAGGTCTCCTTCTTTCAGTTCTAATGACTGTTTAATAAAAGAAGTAACGGTCTTAATTTCTTCAGTTGTAGTTGGATTCAGAATTTTTGTTAGTTTTTCAGTTTTACTTAGTTTATTAAAATCATAAATGTTATTAAAATATTGCAAAAAGACAATTCGAATATTAGAATTGATTTTACATTCAAGTAAGAAATGTGACTCATCATCAAGTGTGTTGCATATGGCACACAGTCTTTGATCTCTTGGGATTTTTCTATATCTACCAAGTTCAATCATTAGTTTGTGATCGCTTAGTCTAATTTTAGATAAAAGGGTCCTTAATGTTTTATTATGATATGATAGATAGTATTCCATTTCATTTACATTTTGTTTTAGAGATTTATACAGACAGTTTTTGTTATTTTCATTTAAATTATTTAATTTATTTAATATAATTTCTTTATAAAAAATTTCTGAGTTTTCTTTAACTATTTTTTCATGCTGTTTAACTTCTTTCATTGTTTGACAATTGTTTAAAATGTCAATATCTAATTTTGTTTCTGACATAATATGTTTGGCATATGTATACCAAGAATAGACCCCCTTTTGGTCAAGACTTTTACTCAAATTGAATGCCTCTTTTAAGAGAGGGTTAATGTTCTCAGTATTAAGTCTAAGTAAATACATGATTGGTTGTGTCTTAATAAAAGTTTCAATTGGCACTCTACCAAGCTCTTCTCTGACAACTAAATTTGCACATGTTCTTTTTACCCCTAGAGTACTTTTGCAAAATCTCAAATGTACCTTTTCGATAGAGGTTTAATATATTATCAAAATTTTGCATATTGGTCATGACAATATCAAATGAGTCACATTTTTTATCTATGAAAATTTGAATTGATTGATGAAAAACCGGACATATAGCTGAGAGGGTGATAGAGTAGATTGATACCCTGAGAAAAGCTTTGTCAACTGAGGCGCAGTCGAGGTTGACAATGTCTTTTCGAACGGTAGCAATCTACTCTACCACCCTCTCAGCTATATGTTATTTAATTTATTATACTGAATCATTTAAAAGTACTTTTACGCACGAATTGTCAAATCTTTTTATTTGTTTTCTTTAAACTGAAATAAAATGTTGTTTTCTGTTAGAATTATAGTATAACTGATGAGGGGTGGCGAATATCAATTTTAATGTCACGAGTCTCGAATAACACCAGGATTTAACAAGTGCGGGGAACTTGCGCACGAGTTGAATCCCCTAGCGTTATTCGACACGAGTGACATTAAAATTGATATTCGTTGCCCCAAATTAGTTATACTATTTATTATATAGATAATTTTAAAAAAAACGTTACTAATAGATCATCAAAATATTGAAAACGAAAGAAGTTTTTGATTAATGAATTGTGTATTGCGCACTAATCTATGTTACGTATTTTTCGCGGGAAACTTCACGAGGGTTAGATAAATTCGCACGCGAGTTAGATAAATCCTGTAATTAACTCCGTGATCACGATATTTCACCTACATCTATATAATAAGATGCATTAATTAGTGTTTGTTGAAAAATTTATGCACCTTGCACGAAATAATCTTATGAAGTATAATGATTTTAAATGAAATGTTTAGGTTATACAATAAGCTGTATAGTTGTGCGATAAGAGTTTTATTTATTTAGAGAGCAGTCGTTTAAAAGAATCATGGAAAGCTTCCGACAGTGATTAGTGCCCGGACCGTTACGGACATGACTTGGAACTGTTTGGGTATAATGGATCATGCTTTCCGATTACGCAATGCCGAGAATAAAAATATGATAGTGGAAACAAGATGTTTTATATGAATGATATTTCAGAAAGACAAATTACACATTCAATCTTGTTTCAGTTGCAGATGATGCGTAAACGGTCGGTTTCTAAACTCTTAAAATGTAAGTATATTTTTTCTCACTTTAGCTAGCTCACCCTATTGCCACCATTTGGCGTCCATCGTCATCGTCTGTTAACAATGTTTCCAAATTCTTCTCCAAAACTACTGAACATAATTTCAGGGGGTCTAAATGTAATTGGTAAGTGCGTAGCATAATTTGGTAAGTGACTATAAAGATGGCGGAAAAACCTCGCTTCGATCGACAGCGGTCAGTTACAAAAGTTATACACATCTTATGAATAAAACCATGTTGCCTTTCGGCAATTATGAGTTATGAGAAATAGTACATAACAAAAATTTAATGCTTGATTTGCTTATTTAAAAGCTATTGAAGAAAAACCGGCCACTTGACAGCAATTTTTTTGTCATGCCGAAAAAAACAGGCTTTGTTTCAGGTACTCTGATCACAAACGTAAGGTTTTATGGTGTTTTGTGGTTCGTCAACAAGCATGGATATTCCCAAATATTTGTTTCTGTAAAAGAAAACATGTATTTGTTGACATATTTACAATTATTTTATTTTTTGGTAAGTGCAAGTCGGTGTACTAAACAAAATTGGTAATGAATATTATCACAGTGCAAACATCTTTATTCATTGCGTTAACGTTTTAATGAGATAGATGTTTTTTTTTAATTTCCGATTCATTTCTTTTCTACTACATGAATCTGTTCAGCAGGCTGAATCAAATAACTTTGATTTTTCCGACAAAGTACGTGAACATGTACACATTTTCCGGTTATGTTAATTTCACATTGCCAATTCGGTTACCTTGCTATGATGAGTATGGTCTTGTGTTAAATTAACACTCTAAGTTTTATTTTAAAAGGCATACTAATACAAATAAGTTTATGATCAATGTGAAAACCTATACGAATTAAATGTAACTAATTTTTCGAGCTTTTTTTATTTAAAAAGAGTTTGAAAGTATCACTTACGAAATATTTTTGAAGCAAAGAAGGTGCTCTTTTAATAATATAGTTCAGCTTTGACCACCGAAACCAAGGAAAATGGCATTAGCCCAGATGGCTGGTTTTTCAACCGATGCCAGTACATAAACATTTGGACTATAATGTCACAATAAAATGGGAATCTCCCTAGTTCTGATAGAACTGCTAAATTTGTAGTCTGTTTAGAGACCCCTGACAGAAACTTACAAAATTTCATGTTAAGCTTTTCTTGTTTCCAATCTTTGTATATTTCATACAAATTCAATTGCTTTCTTTTTGGTGTTACGTTTGTAATCCCCCGTTCTCGCACCCATATAAACAAATGGGTTTTATAGTATGATCAAAAATGTGAAGGAGAACCTTAATTGATGGAGATACCACTTTCATGTCTCTATATAGTTTAAAACTGGCTTTTAATGCCTTTTCATATAACTTAGACTTAGCTTCTGTAAAACGGCAAGTTTTGTCGACACTATACCAAGATATTTATAGCTTTTTACACATTCAATCTTTTAAATGCCAATTAGAAATTCTTCATTTAATAATTTACCAGAGTTTTTAAATACGACAACCTTGGTTTTGTTAATATTTATATCTAGACACCATGTTTTACAATACTCCTGCAAAATATCGAGTTTATTTTGTAGACAGTCACATCTTTTAGAATCGGCCATCAAGACTAAGTCGTCTGCTTACAACAAGCAAGGATTTCCTGTTATCTAAAGTAACTGATTCTGACTGATCTAACAATTTTTGTGGTAAATCATTTATGAAAAAAAAATTGAACAAGTTAGGGCTATGTACGTCGCCCTGTCGTACACCAACCTTGGCAGTGAAAAAAAATTGTCATTTTGTTGCCCACTTTGATTCATAAAGAATCATTTAAGAACATATTTTTTAGTTTTCTATAAAAATAACCACTAACATTTGTAATCCCTTTCTTTCAAGAAGTTTGAACATAATTCCAACATGGATAACTCTATCAAATGCCTTGCGAAAATCCACGAAGCAAGCATATAATCTTTTATTCTCTTGTTTTAGATATTTATTTATTATACATTTCAGCACAAATATGTCATCTGTTGTACCAGATTTTTTTTAAAAAGTCAATTTGACTTTCATGTATTACTTTATTATCTAACAAAAATTTGTCAAAGCGATTACAAAGTATTATATTAAAGAGTTTCCCAATACTATTATTAATAGCTATACCTCTATACATGTAGTTTTCTGGCTTTAGTGGATTTTAACTTTTATAAATTGGACATATATAACTTTTGGACCATTGTTCCGGGTACTGACCTGACCTAAAGACAGCATTGAACAGCTTCAACAGACTTGGGTTAATATAGGATTATGATGCCTGGAGCATTTCATTACTAATATTATCAAGGCCAGGACTCTTATTATTCTTAATAAGAAAGCAATCTAGAATACCCCCCCCCCCCCCCCAAAAAAAAAAACCCAAAACCAATCGATAACAAAAGAAATATTATGCAAAGTATTTAAAAGAAGTGCTTTCAAAAGTTTTTGCACTGTAATAATGTACATTACCAATTTTTTTAGTACACTAACTTGCAATTACCTAACAATTAAATAATTGTAAATATGTCAACAAATACATGTTTCTTTTACAGAAACAAATATTTGGGAATATCCATGCTTGTTGACGAACCACAAAACACCATAAAACCTAACGTTTGTGATCAAGACAAGACAAGACAATTTTTTTATTCTTTAAAACCATGTGCAAACAATGGTACAAAGAATATTATTTACAAATGATACATAAGCAATTAACACAGTGCGAATGACAAGACGGAGAAAACAATAGAATGATATAAGAATAACAAGTAAAATATTATAAAAATGATCAGAGTACCTGAAACAAAGCCTGTTTTTTTCGGCATGACAAAAAAAAATTGCTGTCAAGTGGCCGGTTTTTCTTCAATAGCTTTTTGATAAGCAAATCAAGCATTAAATTTTTGTTATGTACTATTTCTCATAACTCATAATTGCTGAAAGGCAACATGGTTTTATTCATAAGATGTGTATAACTTTTGTAAACACGAAGAGAAAACTGACCGTTGTCGATCGAAGCGAGGTTTTTCTGCCATCTTTATAGTCACTTACCAAATTATGCTACGCACTTACCAATTACATTGGACCCCCTGAATATAATGAAACTTGGTAGGATTGACTTTTAGGGTGTCATGCACAAAAGCTGTTTCAATTTTTGATCCATAAAAAAATGGTCCCTGATGCTTAAAAGACTACTGTGGGTTTTTTTTCGCAGGTGAATCAAATGGTAAAAGAGATATAACAAATCTGATGCATTGAACTTTCCCTCTACAGCATCAAAGAGTCTGAAGTGCATGGTCGAAGATGTCAGATAACCCCTTATAGGAGTTATAATCCTTAACCAATAAATAGCTTTCATCTTTTTGCCCCGCGCCGCAACGCGACGGAGAGACCTAGTAATGGTCTTCCGTCCGTCCGTGTGTCCGTTCGTCACACTTTTGTGAGCGCAACTCCTCTGAGACCGTTCTCCGGATTTTGATGAAATTTTGTAGGATTGTTTGTCATGATATGTAGTTGATCATATCGCACCGCTATTTTGATTCTATCGACTTTGTTCATTTTAGGTCATAGGAACACTTTGTGAGCGCAACTCCTCTGAGACCGCTGAACGGATTTTTATGAAATTTTGTAGGATTGTTTGTCATAATATGTAGTTGATCATATCACACCGCCATTTTGATTCGACAATTTTTTCAGGAGTTATGGGACTTTATTTACTTTGTTAATTTTATAGGTCATAGGAACACTTTGTGAGCGCAGATTTTGATGACATTTTGTAGGATGGTTTGTCATGATATGTATTTGATCATATCAATGCAAATTCAATTATTCAAAATTAAGTAATTTTTCAACTTTAATGCGGCGGCGGGGGACATTGGCTACGTGTAGCAATCTTGTTGCCCTGTAGAATGAAAACTATGTATCGCAGATAGAGAAAAGCTGTTGCTTGCTTAAACCCTCAGCTCATTGAGGTCTACAAAAGTCTCAATTGGGTCGACGATGTCAGGTGATACCTTATAGGGGTTATGGCCCTTTTTGGGTCAAAAATAGCGTTTTCTTATGTTTTGCCCTAAAAGATAGAGAAAGGCTGTTGCTTGCTTAAACCTTCAGTTATTGAGCGCCACAAAAGTAAAGTCTCTATTGGGTCGAAGGTATCAATTGACCCTTTGTGGTCCTTACCAGGTAAAAAAAATCATGTTGTTACCCCATAGAATAAGAACTATCACAGAAAGAGAAAACCTCTTCCTAGTTTCATAACTTTCCGTTCATTGAGCTCCACAAAAGTCTCCATATAAGAGAAATGCCCCTGAGGTAAAAGTAGCGTTTTCCATGTTCTTGGCTATAAAATGAAAACCCTTTACTCCTTTAAATGAAAGA
Source organism: Arcuatula senhousia (assembly GCA_963971305.1). Taxonomy (NCBI): domain Eukaryota; kingdom Metazoa; phylum Mollusca; class Bivalvia; order Mytilida; family Mytilidae; genus Arcuatula; species Arcuatula senhousia. Next base: position 28,247,889 of record OZ020310.1, on the reverse strand, counting down.
TTATGCGAAAGATGTTCTATAAATGAAATTGATGATGAGATTCATTATTTTACTAACTGTACTCATTTTACTACATCTAGAGAAACTCTATTTGATACAAGAGTTAAAACTAATTCACATTTTAATAATATGTCCTCTTTCAATAAACTATTCTGGACATATGAAACAATTTTAAATAATCAATGTAAATTCCTCCTGGAGTCTGGAGTTGTATAAAAAAAGATACAGTGTATCTGCACTCATCTGACTTAATTTATGACAATTGCTTTGTATATATTATTTTGTATCGCCACATATATGTCTTCATGTATATTCTGTCATAAATAAACATTTGTACTGTTATTGCCCCTTGAGGGCCCATGATTGGTCAAATAAACTTGTATTCTTGTATTCTTGTATAAAATGAAAAGTCAGGCAGATAGAGAAAAGTTGTAGCTTGCTTTAACCTCCAGCTCAATAAGCTCTACGATAGCTCTATAATGTAGTTATCTAGATATAGGAATAAATAAAGAACCTAACCAAAGTCATTCGTGCGTATAGTATAGGTCAACTAGTGGGCGGTGTAGGATAACCCAAGACACATTAAGTGGTGAAATATCATTGACCCCTTACATTCAGTATCAGAGATATGGACCTTTATTAAGAATTGACCAAAAACTGTTTATACGTAATAAATAGGTCACAGTGACCTTATTTCTAGTCGGAGAAGATAAATCTAGTGGTAAATATCATTGACCCCTCAACAGTAACGATCCGAGTTATGGATATCAATCTGGAACTTAATTAAAGTGTCACGGATGTATAGTTAAATGGACGTACGGACGAACAAGGATAATACTTTATGTCCCATAAACATACCTGGTTGGGCCATAATCGTTATAATATGCGCTTGTATTAAAAAAAGAATAATGAATTACAGATTAATATATAAAATTCGAACAAAAACGTAATAACTCTATCGAATTGAGATGTTCAATGTCGAAGAGGAGTAGACGTATTAGGCAAAGAAGAAGAAGTATCTCGAAATGAAGTCCTGTGACCCCATATTTTTTTACAGAATACCGGTAATACGAAGAATTAATTCCTAATTTTGTTATTTTAAACTTTCATCGTACAAAATTCTATGTAAAGTTTTAAAGTATATGCATTTTGAGGACGAGGCCAATTATAAAAAAATAAGCTCCGTGTCCTATAGTTTTATAAGTTGTATATTTTCAAAGTTCATGCATATAAAAGTTTGAAAAAATCTTATGTCAAATCTTAAGGCCCCTATTACTTTAAGCATATTTATTGTTACAAATGATCACAAATGGAATCAGATTTTAATTTCAGTTGTAGGTGCAGTTCTTCTCTGTGTCATGATTTGGCTGTTGTTTGAGCCGAATATTGATCGACAGACTCAATCTCTATCTTCAGATTTAGACGGTTACTATTTACAGATGGAAAATGACATTAAAAAGCTTACTTTGAACAAGTTAAAAGAAGACTTCAACCTCAAAATACCCAGGGAAAATATCATGAGTCTGCAAAATTTCAATAAAAGAAATTTGGAACAGACTAAAAAGACAAAAGTCCTTTGTGCACGTTTTGATATAGGTCGACTAGGAAATCAACTTTTTATTTTCGCATCTGCGTACGGCATTGCCAGAAATAATAACATGAAATTAGTTCTTTCAGCATCATCTAAATTAATTGAAATTTTTCCAAAGATCAAATCAAAAATTGTCAAATCAGAAAGACTTGCTTGTAATAGTGCAGACTGGAAGTTGGAGCGAAAGTCAAGTACTTTTGACAAAAACATGTTCGAAATTAAAACCAAAAGAAATGTGTATTTACAAGGATATCTTCAGTCTTGGTACTATTTCCGTTCTGTATTAGAAGATTTGCGTGACCAATTTACTTTCAGCAGTCACATTGTTCACTTAAGTAAAACCAGACTACGACATGCTTTGAATACTGCATTGCCAAACTTGGTTGATAAAATGAACGTGCAAACGGTCGGTGTGCACGTGAGAAGAGGAGATATGTTACTCGAAGAAGGTCAAAATGAGGGATATGCAGTGGCGTCTGCCGAGTTCTTTAAAAAGGCCATGACATATTTCCGGCAAAGACTCGCGAACTCTGTTTTTATCGTCATTATGTCTTGGACAAAAACTGATGATCTTGATTGGGCTAAAGCTCATATAACCGGAAGTGACGTAGTCTTTCTAGGACAGAATTCTCTTGAAGTTGACCTTTGCGCAATGACCTTGTGTGACCACTCAATCATATCTGTAGGAACGTTTGGGTGGTGGGGAGCATGGCTAGCAAACGGGGAAACAGTTTATTGTAAAGAAATAGCAGTTAAAAATAGTACAATTGCCTCGCAATTCAGTGATGATCTTCACGACTATATTCCTGAAGGTTGGATTGGAATGTGATCTTATAATATTAAAATGCAGCACCATCGTAAGGTTGCCTTAATGTGTTCCCTTTTAAGCTCACCTCACGAAAGTGAGGGGGGCTTATGTGATACCCCCGGCGTCGGCATCAGTGTCAGAGTCTGCATTCACTTTCAGAAGAATGGTTAAAATCCATACACGCCACGCCACATCAATGATATTGGTATGTTAGGTGCACCTGGTGATGCTAAGCACAATGCATGCTTCGGATGCTGGCTGTGACCTATATTTTCAGCATGAATGGCCACTTACAAAAGAATGGTTAAAGTCAATTCCCGCTTACTGACAAGTGCCACATCAATGATATTGGTATTGTAGGTGCACATAGTGATGCTTAGCACAATGCATGCTCCGGATGCTGGCTGTAACCACATTTTTTCTCATTGATGACCACTTAAGAAGAATGGTAAAAGTCCATTCCCGCTTACTGACAAGTGCCACATCAATGATATTGATACGGTAGGTGCACCATTAGTGGTGCTAAGCACAATGCATGCTTCGGATGCTGGCTGTGACCTATATTTTCCGCATGTATGACCACTTACAACCCGTCCAATTTAACTATGGACTTTCGATTGTAGCGTCAAGTGAAGTGTGCAAACACAACAATGAAAATTTACGTCGTCATGAACAAGCCAATCTGTAACAAAAACCGCAAATCGTAACAGTAGGAAAACCCCCCATATATCAAAATACAATCAGATTGAATGTTTGCACGACCCATTCATTCAATCAATGTATTTTTAATCAAATGTAACGATTTGTGGTTTTTGTTTATAACATATTTAAACTCCAACTGCAATAAATTTGTATGAGCTGTATGGCCATTTCGGAATTTTATTCCTCATCAGCCAAACATAGGAAATCCACAATACAAAAACTGGAAACTGCATAATACGAAATGAAATCCAATTAATCAGTAATATCAAATGAATTAAACTTTTTGCATACAGCAGAATTATTAGAAGTATTCATTCTGACGGACGGTTTATTTTCTTTGATTTTGTTTTTTAAGCTTAGATATTTAGTTATAGTCACTGCTTTATCACGTGCTCGGTGCATCCTCCTTCCACCAGCAGCTTTCAATATTTTGCAGCCGTTGTCGATTTCTCACGAGGCAAAATCTCGCAATACCGAATGACGGCCGTATACATTAATTTATTTAATTGGGTCCATACTGGATATTTAAGAGATTTTTATATATAGTGCTGTTAGTCATTAAAGCTTTTCTGATTGACCAAACCCCTGCTTTGGCTAAGCAATGGAAATGGTCTAGAATATTAAGCACACAGCTAAAATATTAAAAACGGAAGAATATGGAATATGTGCCAGAAAGACACGATCCACATATATCACTAAAATTTTATTTGAACATAGTATTAATAATGAAATAACTGATTACATTAGTACTTTCAATTTTATCCAATCACTTGAGGCGAATCATGGTTCCTGAAAAAGGAAAGATATATAAATTATATATATAATGCAATGGTTCATGTGTGAGTATGTGTAATAATTTGTTCGTGCTCTTTTTATGTCAACTGGTTTTGTCATAGTCTTATTGGACATTCATGTGCCCTTGTTATGTCAACTGGTTTTGTCTTGGTCTTTTTGGACATTCACGTGCCCATTTTATGTCTACTCGTTTTGTCTTGTTATTTTCGGACATTTGAGTGCTCCATTGGGTATTCATTATCTTCGTATCATTTTTATACCCCGCCACACGAAGTGGCAGGGTATTATGTTATACCCTCAGTTTTTTTCGGTCTCTGTCCGTCCGTCCGTCCGTCTGTCCGTCCGTCCCCCGAAGGTTTCCGACCAATAACTTGAAAACGCGTCAAAGGATTTGAATGATATTTTGCACAGCTAAAATACAGGTCAGGTTTGATTTCCAGCATGAATCAAAAAATAGTTTTCGAGATAGGCCACTTTGAAAAATCAAATTTCATGAAATTTTGAGTTTCCGACCAATAACTTGAAAACGCGTCAAAGGATTTTAATGATATTTTGCACGGCTGTTTAGTACAATTAAATACAGGTCAAGTTCAATTTCCAGCATGATCCAAAAAACAGTTTTCATGATAGGCCACTTTGAAATCAAATTTTATGAACTTGTGATATCATAACGTGGCGGGGTATCATTAAATGTCCCATTACATGCCCTATTTTTATACATTCTTCATATTTAGATTCAAGGTAATTTCAGTTTTTAAAAGTCTATTATACTTTAAATCTGTCATCCTGCTAGTTACCAAAATCTGGCATAACCGAAATTTCCAGGACATAAAAAATTACCAGAAGGGGAGGGGGTGGGGCTACGGTGAAATTTGGCATAAAAAGGCAGGATGCAAAAAATCAAGAAATAAAAAGGCAGGACAGTGCTTTGAATTAGAAAAAAAAGGATGGTGTTTTTGGCTTTAAACTTATTGTAAGTTGAAAATATAAAACAATGTGCTCTTGCTATCGCGCAAAAAAATCGAGGCCCCAGGGACGATATTTTTTTTTAAAAAATGAAAAGGCAGGACGAAAAAATATCCATAGCCCATATCCCCCAAAATTTAATGGTTGCTTCCTTAAACGTTTAAAAACGACGAATATACTGCACGTCCTATGAAGTCTGTACTTTTATATATAGTTAAGAACTTTAGAACTTTATTGCATAATAAAACCTCAAGAGGTTAAGCAAATTCAAACAAACAAAAACAATGAACATGTGACTGTATATACAGAAGGTAATTTCACACCTAGGCGGTCTAAGCAAAATTTGGTATGTACCATATATTTAGAGCATTTGTCGGAACAGCATACTTTTATACCACTGTATGGTATTAACTTGTGAGCATGGGCTCACAGATTTATTGCTTTGGACATTTTCTTGTGTTCACGATGATTTTTGTCTCGCCTGCGACGAATGTCGCAAAAGGCGAGACTTAGGTATGGTGATTCCGGCGGCGGCGACGGCGGCGGCGGCGGCGGCGGCGGCGGCGTCCACAATTGGTTAAAGTTTTTGCTTAAGTCTGTTTTGTGTGAAATAGTTATGTTACACCATTGATATTTGGTATGCAGTTGCATCAGCATCAGTACAGATCAGTTATAAAAGGATTTCACCTGTATGCTCCTGCAGTCACGGTCTACTGACTTTGAAATTTTACACTGATTTGGCCGAGGTTAACCTTTTTTCTTAAGTCTGTTTAACATGAAGCAGTTATGTTACACCATTGATATTTGGTATGCAGTTGCATCAGCATCAGTACAGATCAGTTTTAAAAGGATTTCACCTGTATGCTCCTGCAGTCACAGTCTACTGACTTTGAAATTTTACACTGATTTGGCCGAGGTTAACCTTTTTTCTTAAGTCTGTTAAACATGAAGCAGTTATGTTACACCATTGATATTTGGTATGCAGTTGCATCAGCATCAGTACAGATCAGTTTTAAAAGGATTTCACCTGTATGCTCCTGCGGTCACGGTCTACTGACTTTGAAATTTTACACCAATTTGGCAGAGGTTAACCTTTTTTCTTACGTCTGTTTAACATAAACCAGTTATGGTACATCATTGATATTGGGTATGCACTTGCATAAGCATCAGTACAGATCAATTTCAAAAGTATTTTATCTGTATGATCCTGCAGTCACAGTCTACTGACTTTGAGATTTTACACTTTTTTACTTTTTACTTATGTCATGAGTGTTTTATATAAAGCGCAGTTATGGTTCACCATTTATATTTTGTATGCAGCTGCTTAAGCATCAGTTAAGATCAGTTTAAGGAGGATTTTTACATCATTTTATACTGTGTCCAGTTGCGACAGGCGAGACATGTCTCTGTGTTAACAGTTTATTGTTCATTCTTTATTATTGTTAATCATTATATATGAATTGGTCACATATGAGACACTTAAATAATCCCTTTCTCATCCTTTTAAAAATATTCAGCTTAAGTATTCAATACCTTCTCTCACAGATAAATTGAATGGCGTTTGAACATGGTAAATCGTTCCAAGTCCTGTTGTAGGCCTCGTTAGTCATTAAGCAGTCCTCGCCTTTATTCGAGTTGTTTGGCTCTGTAGGTGCCCAGCTCGTGTACTCGAATGGCTCTCCTGTGGACGCCCATTCCCAATTCCCTTCTGAGAATGCATCTGTTCCATCTAACCAGTAGTTACCTATACAAAAACAACAACAACCATGAAAAATAAAGAACATACAATTAAAGCGAGTTCTCAATTATCTTATTGGTGGCAACATATTTTACAAAGGTTTATGACATGTCTGTTTAATTTGCCATTTAAACTTTCTGTGCGAAGTAACGCGCATCAGAGCTGGTTTTTTGTTTTTTTTTTTGGTTATCAAGATGCATATATATGCTCCATGGTTTTTGCTTTTTAGTGCCATCGACGCAAGCAGTTAAAATTGGAAAATATAAGTTTTGTTCAAAATTTGCCCTCGTTTTATGAACTCTAACCATCTCGAACCATTTCTTGTGATTACCTTTCTTTGTTTGGACTTTACTTCCGATGAATTCATTCTTTTCTGGAGAGGTGATGATGGCAAGCTCAGCTGAGTGGGCACGACAAGTGTTCTGAAAAAAAACCCACCTTACATTGAATACAACGTCAAGTATCAAGAGTCATCACAACATAATTTCAATATCAGTCATTCAACAATTATTCTGCATATAATTTAAACGTGTGTCGATGTCCAAAAATAAATGTTTAAATACATATATATGTTGTGTACAAGTTACAATATTGTACATGTTGCAATATGTACAAATAAAATGTACAAGTTGCAACAAGTATGGTGCAATTGTATAAGTTGTAACATGTACACCTTTTGCTGTACATGTTGCAACATGTACAAACTTTTTAATGAAATGTGTTGTAACTTGTACAATTGGACATAAAAGACAATACATTCCCTTAATTCGAAAAAAAAAATAAGATTCTTGGATTAAATTAAAATAGATAGCATAATTCATTTTCCACTCAGCTTAAACTGAGCAGATTTCTTAGGTCATAAAAGAACAAATTTGCAAAATAGCTTAATTGCAGCAGAAATTATACCAAGAGATTGTGCAGCTTGTCGAGAACAATTCTTAAGAAAACAATGCCTTTACTGACGGGATACATCAGATCTTATATAAGAATTGAAAAGGCCAAAACGAGCAGCAGCCATGTTGACTTGCTTCCTTCATACGAATAAACATGGAGCATTGACTCTAACAAAATATTGATAAAGGGGCGCAAGTCCCACTACAGCAGCACACAAACTAAATAACTGTCAGAAATAGAAATATAATTCATGACAAAGTGATAAGAGTAGAATCTTTTGAGAAAAAAGAAAGAAAGTAATCAGTGCTGTGGTGCACTTCATTAGGGAGAGAAAAATCTTTTATTGGAACAAGTATATTTTTGCATTTGAGCAATTTTTTCCAAGGTAAATTTACTACAGATTTTAATAAGTGTCCAATGGACAAGTATGAAAAAGAGTAGGACAAATAAAATGTTACATGAATAAGACTTGCAGGTATGATGATGAGTGTAGATGTAAATTTCTGATATTGAGTGGATTTTCAGACTTTTGAATGTTAGTAAGTAGAGGGCAAGGGCATTTCTTTGTAAATTTGTAAAAAAAAAAACCATAAAGTGAGATGTTAGTGTCCCAAAACAAATTGTAAGTAATTTGAAGTGTCATTCATCTACACCTTGCAATAAAAAAATTACATACTGGACATTGTTAATTTGTCTGAAAAATCCAAATTCCTTGGTTATTTTTGTATTTGTAAAGAAACTAAATCTTAAGCAAATTACATCAGTAGATCATAACTAGCCTTGTATGCCATTTGTACAAGTTAGAACAAAGTTCATTAAAAAATTTGTACATGTTGCAACATGTACAAAAAAGGGTGTACATGTTGCAACTTGTACGATTGCATCATACATGTTGCAACATGTACATTTTATTTGTACATGTTGCAACATGTACAAAGTTGCAACTTGTACACAACATATATATATATAGCTTCAAATATAAATAAAAGGTATAGAAAAGATTTATTTATATTATATACTCATATAAAAATATCTATCGTGATTTGCTTAGACGTGGACACGTGACATGTGATATTTCGCTGGGTCGACCGGTAATCGTTGGGTCGCATGGTAAGGTCACCCTCTCGTGAGAATTTGCACGTGACCCCATGATATTTCTTCAACATTGTACGGGCGTTATTTTTTCCCATGAAAAAAAAAGGTTAAAATGTCCGAAATATGTTTAAAATTTAATATTATTTTTTTAATTTAAATATTCGATATAATATAACAGTTATCACCCTAGACGATATGTGACCCGGCATTTCTTTCCCCTCGAAAAGAAAGGTCACCCTCGGGGCAAGCCCTCGAGTGATCTTACTTTCTTGGGGAAAGAAACCACCGGGTCACACACCAACTAGGGTGATAATTGTATAGTATCAAAAGTGCACGGGGTCTTGAATGACGCGGGTTTAAATACCTGGTCCTTAGAACAAACGCGTTCTCATCTGTTACTGAAAATTATTTAAATCTAGAGTATATTAAAAACTTTCGAGTCATAAGCAATTTATACCAAGCATTTCACATTATAGAAAATATATATTGCAACTCTCCTCCAGTAGTTTCTGCTTCTGTGTGACTGTATTCTTTAGAATAAAATTGGTGTTTTTTGGTAGAAATTTTGATAATTTGATAGTAACTCTAAAACGTTAATATTTTACCTTTTGACTACTAGTATCGTATTGTTTATAAGCATTACAGCGATCAAATATGTCGGTTTTGTGTGATGATATAATACTAAATCGTTAGTTGTTTGAAGTGTTATGTTGGATTTTTTACATCAGTTGATAAATGCTTCTTAGCTAGCTGTCAGTAACTGCGAGTGTTCTCAAGAGAGTTCCTTTACATCTCGTTAACTGTTCTCGTATAGTGCTCTTGTCTCAGGTTCTCTCTTGGTGAATTGATTTTTAAAGTGTGTTGTTTTTTGTGCTTTGTACAAGATTAACAATAGGGGGTGGGTGGGCCCAAAAAACTAGTTTAACCATGCCACATTTTATATGTGCCTGTCCTTGTCAAAGCATTTGTTTGTCCCTGTCAACTATCTGTTTTTGTTCTTTGTCCAGAAATGGGTCTTTCGATGATAATCTAGGGATTTGTTTGAATCTTATGTACTGTATTTTTAGTCATGAGCCAATGCAAGACAGCGAGCAGTGACCTTTGGTCATGTTGAAGACTGCTGGCTGTTTTCCATTGTGATTTTTTAACTTGCCGTTTCTTTAATAAAAGTTTTAAGGAAATTAATAAGTAACACATAAAAAGAGAAAACAAAAAAAAACTATTAAAGAGAAATATAATGTACTGAAAATAAACAAAATATCTAGCTTTGATGCTTTCTTGAAATTGTACCTTTACAGCAAGTTAAAGTCTGATGTTAATGTTTCAGATTACTTAAACCTTCAAAGCTTTAATAGTAGAAAAATACTTACCAAACTACGTATTAGTGACCATAATCTAGATATCGAACTTCGTAGATACAAGAATATACCAAGAGAACAAAGACTTTGTAAATCATGCAAAATAATTGATGATGAAGCCCATTTCTTCTTTCATTGTCAAATTAATAATAACATAGACCTGTATTATTTAATATACAGATCTATGATAATAATATAAGAAGAACATTTATTGACTCAATACAAAAACAATATGCTAATTTTAACCAGCTTGAGGCCATTGATAAATTAATTTTTGTACTTAACCCAAATATGGATGTTTTGCCCACGGTTGTTGATTTTATAAAGCAATTATTTGAGTTGCGACAATTAAATCCACATTGGTCAAGTCATACATTTTTGTAAATCCTATAATGTCTTTGTATGTAGTTACATGTTCATTGTTTTTGTATGTTTTTTACGTGTATGTTTGTATTTGTTTAACCTCTTTGATGTTTTATTATGCAATAATAAAGTTATATTTAATGTTGGCTGTGTCGCGTACACTTATTCCAAATCTCTTTATCGTCTATTGTTAGATACAAGATTAAAACCGCCCGCCCTTGTTCTGCAAAGATGCGTCGACAAGGGCGTTAAACACCAACACGCACGCGTGCACGAAAATAGCTGGAAAATCAAGTTTACTAGAAAAAAATTTAATTGATTGTTCTAGTGAAAATTTTCTGTCGCCCTTGTGGTATAATGTCACCGGAATTTCACTTCGAGAACTTACCGAGGCGTCTTAGAGTACGTAGTCTGAGGTTTTAAAAGGCAGTTCTGAACTTCCACCCAGTAAGTCAGTACCTGCGCCATCAACCCCTACCCGACCCTGGGAACTTACCGAGGCGTCAATCCAATTTTTAGAATCTGTACTGAAGTAGAAACAGCTGTTCTGGAATTCTAACCAGTTACCAACACAGAATCCGTGGACCTGAGATGCTATAAAAAATTTTTAACATTTTTTTGAATATTATGGTGCAGTATATACATTTTTATTCAATTTTTTCAAGATAGAAAAACAATTTTTAAATAGTTTTTTTTTAATTCTCTATTAAAAACGACGTCGACCTTTGAAACTTGATGGAATTTAAAAAATATGTATATATTCAATTTGGTAACATGCACCCAGATAATTTCCTAAAAAGGGACGGGGTCATTGACCACAGAGGGTCAAGGACTCGTCAGGATTCAGTGGTTTCCTATATATTCAACCAACATTTTTAAAAACCGGCCCCCACTCAATCCGGCACTTTACATGTTTAGTCCCTATTTGAAGTCGATCATAGCTTACCAAAAACAAAAATTCCAAAAAATAGTATCCTTCTCATGTTCAATCCTTGTTGGATACCATCTTATCTTTATCTATGTAAGGAGATTGTATAGGTAAGGTCTTATTACCAGATTATATAGGCGAAATATCAAAAGCCAGCGACCTACTGTCCTTATCTATCAACCGCCCGTAATACTTTTTGTTTGATTTGTAACTGTTGGCATGTCATTGAAGATTTCACTTGAATAAGACTTTTGTTATTTCACCGCTACTACAAAAATGTCGAAAGAACGTATTCTACTTGTTGAGTTCTTATTGTTCAAAATGGTGTCTTAATGTTAACATTTCAAAAACTAATGCTATTATTTTTAATAAATCTGGCAAGTTACTTAAATATCCTATACTATATAATAACACTCCTATTACAGTATCCACCAAATACAAATATCTGGGGATTATTATTTCAAATAATGGAAATTTTAGTCAATGTAAAACAGAACTTTATAGAAAGTCTATGAAGGCTTGTTTTAAACTACAAAATTGTTTATCCTCATCAAGTCCAAGTATTGACACGTACTTGCATTTGTATGACCACACCATAAAACCAATTTTAACATATGGCAGTGAAATATGGGGAATGTTTTCAACCAACTCATCTAGTTGTAAAAAAGAAAGTAGTTATTGCTTTGAAAAAATATTTTTATCAGGTCATTCTGAACTTTCACATACCACATTTTTAAAATATATCCTTGGTGTTAACAAAAAGGCATCAAACTTAGCAGTGATGTCAGAACTTGGTCGATATCCTTTATATTTTTCTATCATATTATCTATGATTAAATATTGTTATCGATTGGAAGAGCAGGAAAAAGGTTTATTGTTTGATTCTTATATTTGTAATAAAAATCTGCATTTGAGTAACATTAATACATGGTATTCTAGCATATTGTTTATTATGAAAGAGTTACAGTTACCAAACCTTAAAATGAAACTTTGTACAATAAGTAAACTAGTTAAAAAGAAATTGATAAATAGTTTTAATACATACTGGAATAAAGAAAAGATAAATTGTGTTGGTTCAAATAAAGGGAAATTAGATACTTATTTTAGTTTTAAGAGCTGCTTTGGAAAAGAAAAGTATTTATATATAAAAGATTTCTCTATAAGGCAATATATTTGCAAACTAAGGATAAGCGCACACCCACTTAATATTGAGGTTGGGAGATATAAGAATTTAGCAAGATCAGACAGAAAATGCACTAAATGTAGCAATGAAGATATTGAAGATGAAAAACATTTTATGATAGATTGTATTTTTTATGAAAATCTTAGAAAACCTTTTTTTGAAAGCATATCTCATTATAACCAGAATTTTAAAAATATGAGTAATGAAGGTAAATTCATATGGCTCCTTACTAATGAGGATGAAAGAATTTTAAAAGAACTGGGTCTTTTTATTAAAATGTGCCTACAATAAAGAGGTAAATATTAGATATTACAAATTATTATTATTATTAGTGTTAACATGATATATTTGTAACAACATATATTTTAAGGTGCTCTGACCTGTCCTGTGTTCAATTATATATATTTATATATATACTGTATAATTATCATAATCATTGTATCTGATTTTTTGCCCCTTGAGGGCCCTTGATTGGAAATAAAGCCATTCTTATTCTTATTCTTATTCTATTCTACACTTCATATTGTTTTTTATACGACACTGCGCTTGTTGTATCTGTTAATTTTTAATGTTTTGCAACCAGCTGAAAGTAGTTAATAGCTTTGTAAAAAAAGAATGCAGTATTTTACAGCGGCTTGATTATCTTGTCCATTTATAACCATTTCTGTTTATGAAATTAAAATAAAACCTAACAGACACCAAGCAACACAGGTAACGCCCTACATCTTATCAATCGGGTTTCTAAAATTTCATTAGAGAAAGTGCATCTTAATTTCTGTAAATTTTTTCTAGGAACAAAATAAACCCTCATCAAATTTTGGAGTGCTGTCAAAAATTGGAAGATATCCAATAGAAAATATTTCATTCATTCTCAATCTATTGCATATTTGGCTCGACTTCATATACTTATGATCTTAATCCACTTCTGAGGGAGGCGGTGAGCTATCAAAGATGTTGGATTCATACGTTATTTATTCTTGGTACACTTATGGAAAAAAATATTAACCGAACCAGGGAACGGTAGAAAATATTATTCATTGCACAACAATGAAAAATGTAGAAAGCTTAAAATCTAATATAAAAGTAGAAATAAATGACGTGTTAAAATATTTATTCTCTGATATAATTCAGGGTTTTGAAAAGAACAATAAGCTGTTTTTCATATAAAAAACTTAACCCTACCTTTGAAGGAAGTATTATTTGTCAGTGTCAGAACCTTTATTTTATTTGAGAAAAGTGTTCACTTAACTTAGAATAAGTGATCATAATCTGGAGATTGAGAGGGGGTCATTCAAGATTCCGCGCAGTGAAAGATTAAGCAAAACTTGTAATGTTCTTGAAGATGAAATTCATTTTTTTAAATGGTGATGAAAATAAAAGAATCAGAGACAACCTTTTTAATCTACTAAGATCAATTGATTTAAATATTATAATATGTCAGATGGGGTTAAAATGGTCTATTTGCTTACCCCAACAAATCATAAGCATATAAGAATGACTGGCTTCTTTTTAAAGAGTCAATAGAACTGGGGCAGAGGTCTCATAATTCGTTATATGTTGATTTGTCTTAAGGATGTCCGAGGGTGACTGTGAAAGTGATGAGGTTTTGTTATTAAGGCCTTAAATCATAAGGGAATAATTAAAAATACAAAATAAGCTAAAAAATTTGATAGGTTACCGTGCTCATTTTAAAGATAATAAGAGTTCAAAATTTGGCGGGAAAAGGTTTTCTCTAAATTTTTCATAGCTTTATCATTGGCATAGTTTAGCTGTTTAAACCTGTAAAAAGGTGATTAGAATTTGAAATAAATTTGTAAAAACAGATATAATGATGTTATGAAGACCTTACACAAGAGAAAAATAGGGGTTTCCTAGTAAAATTTTTTGACTTATTTTGATGGAAAAAACCCGAGGATTCTGAACAAAATGTCAAAAGTCTCAAATATATGACAATAAAGAGTTTAACAATTTTTAACGAGAAAGTTAAATCAAAGCGCTAAAGCGTTTAAAAGCAGAGCTAAATGCAAGCACTAAAATAAAGAACGATCTGTTTTTCAGCAAATTTAGTTCGTTTGCTCCGCCCACTTAAACATTTGTTATGAAATCCGTAATTTGGCTCCACCCACTTGAATAAATATATATGACGTATTGATTAAATCAAAGGTAAAAGGTCAGCAACGCTGAAGTGTACATCAACTTTAGTGTATCGATATGTGAAATGTAGTCCACATTTATTTTGTATTAATTATAGGGGTTTAAAGATGTACCTCTTAGTAATGACAACCTGTATAACATTTAAATCATTGAAACAATGATTATACACGATGAATATTCTATAATGGATCCTCCGGTAGGAATATTGCCTGACCGATTTACCCTGTCTAGACGGAAAAAAAACGCGAAAGTCAGATAGCTATATAACTACATAGAGCTCTGCTCAAAAAGCACAACCAAAAGTATCCAACAAGATGTGACACAAACAAATTCAACATTTAATACAAATGCTCTATAAACATGATTAGTAATTTTGCTTGGAGAATATTCATGATATTTTACAGATCAGCATCACTGCTAGGAACACACGTATTGAGTTCAACAATTTTAAGTACCAACTGAGACCATTTTTCTTATACTCGTTCAAACTAATAACAGTTCTAGCTACCGTCCCTAAGATCATATTTTCTGATGGGCTCAGAGGAAAATTATTTTATATCGAAAGATGTAAAAATTATTAGACTCGATTTTTACCTACAAAAGATTCCTCAACATCGCTCGAACTAAAAAAATTAAGACTCCCCCTCTCAACCAGGCCAAAAATGTAAGAGTAACACGGTATAAAAAAAAGTTGCACGTTTTCCTCTTTACAATTTCCTATCGACACAATGTTCACTGTAAAATACTTTTTCGTGGAAAGCATATTCATTCTTAAATCTGTAATAAGTAAATATCTTCATAAAAATAAAAATGATCTTTATGTGTGCTTTGTAGACTTTTAAAAAGCTTTTGATGCCATTTGGAGAGATGGGCTATGATATAAACTTACTAACAAAGGAGTAGGAAAGTATTTTATAAACAGTGATAGTAAGATCTTTTAAAGAGAAAAAGTGTGATTTAAGTATAACAATATTGTATCTAGATTTTTAAAAATTAACAAAGGAGTTAGACAAGGAGACAGTATTAGTTAGACCTACGCTATTTCATATCTGTATAAATGACTTAAGTGATATATTCACTGAAGCTTATTTGTCACCATTCGCATTCCTAGAAAGTAAATTGGATGACTGCAATTTGTGGATGGTCAGTTTCTGATATCTGAAGACAAAGCAGGTATTCAAACTAGAGGCTCCCAGGAGCCTGAATCGCTCACCTGATCTCTTATGCCAAAGTTTGATTAATTTCACAAACTTTCAAGTATACAAAGTTGCAAAACAATCCTTTCAGTGGTTTCAGAGAAGATTTTTGTAAATCAGTTTAAATTAATAGAAAAAAACAGTTAAAGGGCAATAACTCCTGTAAGGACCTTTTGATGCTGAACAAGAAAATTTGCTTCCGATTTTCTTTATCTCTTATACTTTTTGAGTTATAAATCAAAAACAATGGTTTGACCCCCCTGTTCTATTTTTAGCAACGGCGGCCATGTTGGTTGGTCGACATGTATGTGACAAACTTGGTAGAGGACATCCTAAAGATCATGTATACCAAGTATCAATGCAATCGCTTCAGTGGTTTTAGAGAAGAAGATTTTGAAAATCAGTGTAAATTAATGGTAAAAAAAACAGTTAAAGAGGAATAACTCTTAAACGGCTGATCTGACAATTTAGACCCTGAAATCATTATAGTAGATCTCAATGAGCTTAACAATTCTGCAATGCTAACTTTTCCTCTAGCTATAACGGTTTTCAAGATATAGTCCAAAAACTGCAAAAATGGTCAATTTTGATGATTAAAGGGCATTAACTCCTATAAGGAGTCGTTTCACAACTTCGACTCAATGGAGAGATTCGTAGAGTATTTGATGCTGAACAAGAAAATTTGCTTCCGATTTTCTTTATCTCTTATACTTTTTGAGTTATAAATCAAAAACAATGGTCTGACCCCCCTGTTCTATTTTTAGCAACGGTGGCCATGTTGGTTGGTCGACATGTATATAATTCACAAACTTGGTAGAGGACATCCTGAAGATCATGTATACCAAGTATCAATGCAATCCCTACAGTGGTTTTAGAGAAGAAGATTTTTGAAAATCAGTGTAAATTAATGGAAAAAAACAGTTAAAGGGGAATAACTCTTAAACGGCTGATCTGACAATTTAGACCCTGAAATCATTTTTGTAGATCTCAATGAGCTTAACAATTCTGCAATGCTAACTTTTCCTCTAGCTTTAACGGTTTTCAAGATATAGTCCAAAAACTGCAAAAATGGTCAATTTTGATGATTAAAGGGCATTAACTCCTATAAGGAGTCGTTTCACAACTTCGACTCAATGAAGAGATTCGTAGAGCTTTTGATGCTGAACAAGGAAGGTTGCTTCGGATTTTCTCTATCTCTTATACTTTTTGAGTTATAAGCCAAAAACAATGGTCTGACCCCCCTGTTCTATTTTTAGCAACGGCGGCCATGTTGGTTGGTCGACATGTATATAATTCACAAACTTGGTAGAGGACATCCTAAAGATCATGTATACCAAGTATCAATGCAATCCCTTCAGTGGTTTCAGAGAAGAAGATCTTTGAAGAAAAGTTAACGGACGGACGACGGACGACAGACGACAGACGACGGACGACGGACGGACGGACGACGGACGCTTAACGATGACAATAGCTCACCTGACCCTTCGGGTCAGGTGAGCTAAAAAGTTTAAAACAGCATAACTAATTATTGGAGTAAATGGCAATTAATTGTAAAGAAATCCAAATTAATAATTATGCAAAATAAACCAGCAAAATTAAAAAAAATCTTTTGCAGATTATGTAATCAACAAAAATTGAAAACGCTACAGAATATAAATTTCTTAGATGCCAAATAATAAACAACAAAATCTAGCTAAGAAAGCAAAAATGGCACGTTTGCAATAAAGTTATACCTCAAAATAGTGTTCAAAGTTTCGTGTAATATTTTAGTTCAGCCTATTTATGACATATTGCTGAAATCTGTGTCATGGACAGAAATCTTCCCTTGAACAAATCTCAAGCTCGGGGGTAAAGAAATGTGATAATAGATGTCCTATTCTTCATAGATAAAAACCCAGTCGGAAAAGTACATGTCGATTTTATTTAAACTACTCTAGGAATTGTGTAAGTACTACAAACTGTTTTTGAATGACAGAACTAGGAGCTCTCCCTGTTGACAGTTTTATAAAAAGCCAATATTTTAGTCTATCTTCATAGAATACATATACATAATGAAAATATAAATCTCATTTCAAGGATTGAATGGTTGACTTTTGTTTGCTTAGTGTTTCGTCGGCGATATTTATGGCACGCCATATTTATATTTATTCCTCTTTAAAGATATCTCATAAAATTTATAAGATATCTCCTATACTTTATAAGATATCTTATTAAATATATAAGATATCTCATATAAATGGTAGTTTATAAGATATCTTATAAAACATATGAGATATCTTATAAAACATATAAGATATCTTATAAAACATATAAGATATCTTATAAAACAAATAAGATATCTTATAAAACATATAAGATATCTCATAAAGTTTATAAGATATCTTATAAAGATTATTAGATATCTCATATAAAATAATTTATAAGATATCTTATAAAACTTATAAGATATCTTATAAAACTAATAAGATATCTTATAAAGTTTATAAGATATCTCATAAAGTTTATGATATCTTATATATTTTATGAGATATCTTATAAGTTATTTTTTATAAGATATCTCATAAAGTTTACGAGATATCTTATAAACTTTATAAGATATCTTATAACTTTTTTTAGATATCTTATAAATTATTTTATATAAGATATCTCATAATCTTTATAAGATATCTAATAAACTTGATGAGATATCTTATATGTTTTATAAGATATCTTATATGTTTTATGAGATATCTTATATGTTTTATGAGATATCTTATATGTTTCATAAGATATCTCATATGTTTTATAAGATATCTTATAAACTCCCATTTATATGAGATATCTTATATATTTAATAAGATATCTTATAAAGTATATGAGATATCTTATAAACTTTATAAGATATCTTATATTTTTATAAGGCCTCTTTAAAGATATCTCATAAAATATATAAGATATCTCATATACTTTATAAGATATCTCATAAAGTTTATAAGATATCTGATAAACTTTATAAGATATCTTATATACGTTATAAGATATCTTATAAAAAATAATTTATAAGATATCTCATATACTTTATAAGATATCATATAAACATTATGAGATATCTTATAAACATTATCAGATATCTTATAAACATTGTGTTTAGTAGATATCTCATTTTCTTTTAAAGATATCTTATATAGTAAATAAGATATCTCATAAAGTTAATAAGATATCTCATAAAGTTAATAAGATATCTTATAAAGTATATGAGATATCTTATAAATTATTTTTTATAAGATATCTCATAAAGTTTATAAGATATCTTATAAAGTTTATAAGATATCTTATAAACTTTATGAGATATCTTATAAAGTATATGAGATATCTTATAAAGTTTATGAGATATCTATAAAGAGGAATAAATGTAAAAACGGCTTGCCATAGATATTCCACCCATAATCGGGACATTCTTTAAAGAAGGCATTTGAATTAACAAAACAATTATATTCATAAAAAGTGTTCTCCTGGTATTCCTTTGCTTCAAACCTTCCATCGTTTTGGACGAAATAAACTCTCACATTGAACAGTTCACAGAATGTAAAACTGTTAAAACAAATAAAAGCATTTAAAACTGAAATAGAAAATAAAATCAACTTATATAATGTAAATTTGATTCAAAATAAGATTGAAAATCTTACAATTGATAATAGAATTACTTGTAATTGTATAAATTTTTGAAATCTAAAAATGAACCACAGGAATTTTATATATCCTGTGTGACGTCACACGATATATCATTCTCGAGCTGCAGTCGGCGAGGACATGGTACATTATAAAGCAATCTTTAGAGTTGCGAAAATGAGGTCTATACTGGTCAAGTTATTTTCATATCACATAATTACAAAATGTATGTAAAACCATTTATTTCTGTATATGATATTTGTGTTTGTTTTGTATTTGCGGAACCCGTAAGGGTTTTATGTTTTGCAAATAAAGTCATATATATTCTTCACCTGAAAAAAAAACCCAGAGAATTTAGTAAAGACAGTCGCTCTGTCCTCTCTTTAATCGTGACCACGTGCACCTTTAATTTTATTCGGGGTTATAATTAATTTATCACAGATAAGGTAAGCATATATTTATTAGCTCACCTGACCCGAAGAGTCAGGTGAGCTATTGCCGTCACTTGGCGTCCGTCGTCCGTCCGTAAACTTTTAGAAACTTTAACTCCTCTGACACCATAAGTCGGATTGTAACCTAACTTGGTGTGGTTATTCTTTGGGATATGGTGTACAAAACTGCTGCTTGGATTGATGATTTGTCAAAAAACATGGCCCCCATGGCTAAAAATAGAACATAGGGGTCAAATTACAGTTTTTTTGCAAATAACTCAAAAACGGTAACAGATATCAAAATTCTGATGGGAGACAAAAGTAATAAGCATCTCAAGATCTACCTGCTCTGAAATTTTCAAGAAGATCCAACAAACGACATAGTTATTGCCGTTTTTCTGGATTTTTTCAAAATTTTTCACTTATTTAGCCCTATATCTTGAAAACTATACAAGATATTTCAAAAATTCAAATTGCATATGATTAAGCACATCAAGATCTACAATTCATGTAATTAGGTCAAAGCTGTAGAACCATTTCTTTTAGGAATTATGGCCCTTAAAGCGTCAATATTTACCATTGTTCATTACTTTTCCCCTGACTTGTCTGAAACGGTAAGACCAACTGCATCTTAACATGACACACTGTTTGATAGCTTATATGCTACAACTCTATCGTTCAGATTTTTGATTCGTAAAAAAACATGGCCACCAGGGCTAAAAATAGAACATAGGGTCAAATTTCATTTTTTTTGCTTATAACTCAAAACTGGTTTCAGATATCAAAATTGTGCAAGAATCAAAAGTGATCAGCATATTAAGATCTACCTGTCCTGAAATTTCGGAAAAGATCTGACTGCTGATGTGGGAGTTATTGTTCTTTTTCCTAATTTTTGCCAAATTTGCACTTATCAAGCCCAATATCTTGAAAACTAACCAAGATATTTCATAAATTTAAATCGCATATGGTTAAGCACAATAATATCTACAAATGTATGTATCTGTGTAGTTCAGGTGAGCGATTCAGGCTCTTGGGAGCCTCTTGTTATATTTCTAATGAAATGTCAGGAGGTATAGCCGGAGACATGAGTTTAATTGTTATTAATGTATGTGTAAATTTGGAGTAAAAGCCGACGACACGAGTTTTATTTTAAAAGGTAATGTCAGATAATCACTCATTCTCCCGTAAAATGTACAATAACGTCAAAATGCCGTCTTTGACTTCTGGGACTTACCAGTGTGGCACTGTTTCCTTAGAATATCATTTTATTGTATTTTTTTTGGAAAAAATATTATAATTCTAACATATATTAGAGAAAAATATTTGTTAAGCCCAAGGTTAAGATAAAAACCATTCGCCATATGTGGCATTAAATCCGATTTTGCTATGTCCAATGGACGCCGGTTCAATTTAAGAAATCTCTCAAAATATAAATATGGGTCCATCAGTTTTCAAACTAAGAGATATTATTGTAGACAGGTTCTACTTCATGCTTAATCAATTTTTTTGCACGTGATTTCGTTGGTTGCTAGGCAACGGGTATTCCGATGACATCTCCTTAAAAAGCGTGTTTTACGTAACGGCTGCTAAAAATCGACATATCCACCGAAAAATGGCTTTGAATTTCAAACAAAGTTGCATCTAATTAATATGAAACGAACCATGTTCATAAGAAATGAACGCTCGAAAAATTTTGACAAGGAAATTGCTGTTATGGTCCTTACTTAATGAACTTTGTTGACTTAGTTTTTTTAAGGGCGTGTTTTACGTAACGGCGATTTCTCGGAGAAATTTCATTATAGAAAGACAAGGCTTACACACAAAATTAGGCATGTTAATAGAATAAAAATGATATATAAATGAATAACTTGTGACAATTAGTTTTAGAAAAATATCAGAAAAACCGTTAAAATGTGTTTTACGTTACAGTGTTTTACGTTACGGCTTGATGACGTTGAAATTTCCCAGTTGTTTATTCATAACATGATGGTAAAAAAATGCAGTTGGATGGAGTATAGATCGATTTCCTGAAAAATATTACTTTAAAAAGGTATACTAATAAAGCATTAAGGTCAAACATACAGAATATCTCCCCAGGAATGCAACAAAATATAATGAACAGCCTTTTGAAATGTGGAAAAATCAGTGGTGAACGACGCGACGTCAAATTTAACAGGTTTGATTTAAGAATCGTACCCCGGGAATCGTACAATGTTTGAAAACGTATATATCCAGCTTTAATTAAAGCAGTGTTGCTAAAATTTTAAGGGAAAGATCCTAACATTCTAAACATTCGTTAAACGAAAAATGGTAAAAAAAATCGAAAATTTAAAATTTTCATTTTTGACCTATGAAAATGTACATTTTACCGGAGAATGAGTGAATGTCAAGAGTAATAGCCGCACATGTTTTAATTTTCAAGGTGCGTGCGGAGTGTCGGTGGTATAGCTATAGAGACACGAGTTATTTTTTTTTTAAGTTGCATGTGTAGTGTCACGAGGCATAGCAAGAGACACGAGTTATTTTTATAAGTTGCATGTGTAGTGTCGGGAGGTATAGCAAGAGACACGAGTTAATTTTAAGGTGCATGTGTAGTGTCACGAGGCATAGCAAGAGACACGAGTTAATTTTTGAAATTGAATGTGTAGTCGGTAGTGTCGGGAGATTTATCATGAGACACGACTTAAATTTTCAAGTTGCACGTGTAGTGTCAGTGTCAGGGGGTATAGCAACTGTGTTTTCAGCTTGCAGGATTGTGTACATATAGTATCTGTGGGTTTGACTAGCTCGGGGTATGACCGGGGAGACGATGTACATGTTTGAAGTTAATTTTTCATGTGCAGTGTTATAGTTGTTATAGCCGGCCGGCGACACGTATATATAAAATTTTCAAGGGGAAGAGTCGGGTGGTATGGCCGGAAATACGAGACTTTTATGATGAAGTTCAATTTTAGCTGCACGTCATATTTACGCGGATTAGAATCGATTTTATTTCGTATTTTGAAATAAGAAAACTTTTTTCTTCAAAAATTAGTTTTTTTTATCACTTTCTGAGCAACGAAACTGGTAGATATAAAAAAAAATAAAAGATAAACGAATATGTATAAAATATAATTTGGTCGAGGATGAGTGACATTTCTTTTTTCATTGTAAAATATGTGTAACTATCAGATCTCATTATTAATATAAAGATTTTAGTTTAATAGACGATTAAGTGTACATGACACAAACAACATAGAGCAAGGCATTTAAAAAAAAAACACAATGAAAAACAGCCAGCAGTCTTCAATATGACCAGAGGTTGCTGCTCGCCGTCTTGCATTGGCCCAAGACTAAAAATACAATGCATAAGATTCAAAACCAATCCCAAAAGGGTGGGAATTAGGGGCAACTTAATGATAGCCAAGTTATTTATTACCTGTTCAAAATATATAAATCTTGACAATCTTGTACAAAGCACAAAAATAGCGTCTAATTTATTTTAATTTAATGTATGAATGAGACGTACTGATTTAGAAAGGCTAAAAATTAATTTAAACCCCTCAACACCTGGAAAGTTAAAAAAAAATAAAACTAGGAAAAACTGTTTTAGCGCACTAAAACGGATGTCTACCCTTCCTAAATTTGCCAAAATATCATTTTGAGGTCAGAAGTCAAAGTCACAATGACATACATTGTACAAAAAATTGCTTAATAATGATGGATCTAAATTCTAAAGCCCTATGTCAAAGGATAAGTAAGTAATGGTCTGGAAGGTTTTGCATGTAAAATTAGCATGTATTTGACTTTGAAGTCACAGGTCGAGGTCATTAAGGTTAGCGACACATTGTTCATATGATGACACACCATTATGTTAATAAAATAGTAAATTAGCATTTATTTGATCTTGAGGTCAAAGGTCAAGCTTATATGAAGGCCATTCTGGTCTGCAACACATCTTCTCATGGTGAAACATCCACATGCCAAATATCAAAGCCCTATATTAAAGGATAAAATGTTATGACCAGGACCCAATTTGCACGTAAAATTATCATTAATTTGACCTTGAGGTCAAAGGTAAAGGCCTTATGAAGGTCATTCTGCCACACAACACATTTTCTCAGGGTGATACATCTACATGTCATATATTAAAGCCCTATGTCAAAGAACAAAAATGTTATGACCTTGACTTACTTTGCATGTAAAATTAGCATTAATTTGACATTGAGGTCAAAGGTCAGGTCATATGAAAGTCATTCTGGTATACAAAACATCTTCTCATGATGATACATCTACATGTCAAATATCAAAGCCCAATGTCAAAGAACAAAAAAAATTATTGCCCTGACATACTTTGGATATAAAATTAGCATCGAGTTGACCTTCAGGTCAAAGGTCAAGGTCATTTTGGTACAGGACACATTGTATCATGGTGATACATCCACATATCAAATATAAAAACCATATGACAAAGAACAAAAAAGTTATGACCCTGACTAACTTTGCATGTAAAATACATTAATTTGACCTTGAAGTCAAAGGTCAAGATTATATGAAGGTCATTTTGGTACGTGACACAATGTCTCAGGCTGATACATCCATATGCTAAATATCAAAGCCCTATCTCAAAGGATAAAAAAGTTATGACCCGTACACACTTTGCATGTAAAATTAGCATTAATTTGACCTTGAGGTCAAAGGTCAAGGCCATATGAAGGTCATTTCGGTACGCGACACATCGTCTCATGGTGATACATCTACATGCCAAATATCAAAGCCCTATCTCAAAGGATAAAAAAGTTATGGCCCGGACACACTTTGTATGAGAAGAAGAAGAAAAGAAGAAGAATAAGAAGAAGAAGAACTGACACAAAAACAATATGTCTCCCCCTTCTGGGAAGGGGAGACATAAATATACGCATAGGTTCCATATACATCTTATACAAACACACATTATTTCAAATAAATATAGTATATTATTGCCTCTGCCTTTAGACAGGCATTAGAAATATAAATTACAACAAAGTTCCAGACAACTGAGAAAGGAAGAATTCAATAATTGCTGTCTTATTTTTCTTATGTGAATTGTTACTCATGTCTATTATGTATTGTGTTTTGTTTTGTGTTAATTGTTACTATGTATGTAATGTATTGCAGCCCAATTATGGGATAATAGTTTTTGAATAAATTTAATGTAAATTTTATTATCATTTTTTTTTTGTACCACTTTATCCAATCACTGGCTGTGAATCATGCTTCCTGAAAAAAGAATACAAAGCTTATCAATTGTACTCTTTTCCTCTTAGATTCAAGTTCAGTTCTAATAGGATACATAAATTCAGGAGGACGTTGAGATAAATTTTGCAGCCTACCTATGTAGAAGAAAACATGTTATCATCTAGAAACAATCCATATGAAATTATGATAATGAATGGGAACTTTTAAGGTTTCCGTTAAAACAATATCAAATGATCCCATTCATCTCTTGGGACGATGCAGGGACTATAAAATGGCGTTATGCGTTTTAGATTTCATAAAACGTATCAGAAATTTCCAGTTTTAATATAAAATTGATTAGAATTGAATTTATCTAAAAAGACCTATTAAGTTATTAAGCAACGATAAGAAACTATGAACTATTATTTGTTAATCCCTTATTACTGACAGGGACATGGTCAATCCTTTAAAGACATAGAACCTATCAATTTTGCATTTTTAAAAACTAAATGAAATCTACATATATATGAAAAAAAACCACCTTCTAAAACTAACATTTAGCGGCATAAAAGAAATTTTTAGCAGCTTTATATAAAATTATCACCATTATCACCATTATCACGTTGATTATTTGTTACCTACATAAATAATAATGCTTCGGATCGACCGTTATTCATATGACCTTTACTAATCCCAACAAAATTGACAACACGTTGAAAGAAATCAATACCTTCTCTCACAAATAAATTTAAAAGAGTCCGAACACTTTCCGTCGTTCCATGTCCTGTTGTAAGCATCGCTTGTCATTAAGCAGTCCTCGTTATTATTTGAATTGTTAGGCTCCTTAGGAAACCAACTAGTGTACTCGAATGGCTCTCCTGTGGACGCCCATTCCCAGTTCCCTTCTGAGAATGCATCTGTTCCATCTAACCAGTAGTTACCTATACAAAAACAACAACAACAACAACAACAACAAACAAGCAAACATTGGTAAGGTAAAAGAGAGTTTTTCCTGAAATTTCGACAAGTTAGGCAGTAATGCCAAGGACTGTAACATGTGACTGCATATTTGATGTTTCCATTTTGGGAGCGCCTCTCTAACTCACACAACCCCAGACCCAGTTTAAAGAAGTGAATACAATACTGAAGCCATTTGAGTTTCAAATACCACAAGTCCGAAAAGGCAATGACAAATGCAGTAGACATAATGGATGGTTTGAAAAGAGAAACAAACAACATAACGAATTATACAAAATAACAAATCTGCAATCAGCAATGCGAACTACAAAAAGTCGACCAAGAGAGAACTCGATCTAGTGCCCGAAATAGTAAGCATTACCTGCTTGCAAACATTTGATTTGTATAAGGATATTTGTTTAAAATCAAGTATGACATTTCTGCTTCCCGTTTCTTTTCTTTGAAGAAGTAATAGAATTTTAATTTCTCCCCGTTGCATATTGATAAGTGAAGTAAAGCATAACTCAAAAGGTGTGTCGACGTGACAGGTCACTTTTCTTATAGCTAGATGTAGTACCTTTCTTCGTTTGGACGTTACTTCCAATAAATTCATTCTTTTCTGGGGAGGTGATAATGGTAAGCTCAGCTGAATGAGCTCTGCAAGTGTTCTGAAAATAAGGCACTTAGTATATCAGTATTAAATTCTAAGTTAAGTATCATGGTTTGTTTCAGCCACTGGTTTCAGCGTTAGGTATACATATAATTTAAACGTTGTATAAAATTACAAGAGAAGTACTTTTTAAAAGCCATGCGTCTCCTTATAGTGGAATACGCGTAAATTTACACGACACAGCACCTTAAATACGGCGATGAAATGAAAAAAAAATGCACAATAAAAATGATGATTGTCAGCTTTTAAGGTATGATTCGTCACTTAAAAATGCTGAAGCGTAAAGGGTTGATATGTATGTTAAACTTAGTGAATACCAGGGTGTTGAATTAATGTGAAGGTATGTGATTTTTTTTTTTTAATCTTAAAGCATTCTATAACTGTAATTTGTTGTCTGAGATGATCACTTCAACATCCCTATTATGGCCACACAACCGTGATGTGTTTTGTGTAACTACTGGACCCAAAGATCGTAATGGAAAGGGGGTTAGCGCGCCATAAAACCTGGTTTAACCCTTCATTTCTTTTAAATTGCCTGTACAAAGTCAGGACCATTGCGGTCTTCAATTTTCCGGCATGTTTACCTTGTTTTGTCTTTTCCCATGAACATTTAAGATTGATCCTCCATGCAAGTTCGGTAATTTTGTTATTACCATTATTCTAAATGTTATGCGTCAATCGTGGTCTAAGAATATGTACTGAAAAAGAAACAAACGTTCTAACCCCCACCCCTCTAGTGACACACACACCGCCACCCTAGGTACCAACTCTTGAGAACTTACCGATGCGTCAATCCATGTCTTAGAATCTGTACTAAAGTAAAAACAGCTGTTCTGAAATTCCTCCCAGTTACCAACACAGAATCCCTGGGCATGGGAGGCAGCAATCGCTTGTAAAGAAAATAACATCTCATTATCTATATATCTATTTTTTTTTTCAAATCAGGAGCCCGCAAGGAACAAAAGGAGCATTACATTATCATATATCAGAAAAAGCAAGTTGACAGACAGCAATTTTTAGTAATTGAAACATGCACACATACATTTGTACACACCAACACATACCATATTAAATTAGATGCATTCGTTTCTAAATTAAACGTACTTAGTATACTGTTGTATATATTTTTGAACATTGGTATCCTTT
Source organism: Arcuatula senhousia (assembly GCA_963971305.1). NCBI lineage: Eukaryota > Metazoa > Mollusca > Bivalvia > Mytilida > Mytilidae > Arcuatula > Arcuatula senhousia. Next base: position 28,220,070 of record OZ020310.1, on the reverse strand, counting down.
CCTTTGCTTGGTTTGGCAGCTAAACCAAAATTTTATTTTTCCATTTGGGAAAAATATAACAAATTGTAACACAAAGCGCATATCATCAGAGACATAAAAAAGTTCAAATTATTCAATCTTTCTCCGTGACAACCAAATAAAGCAAAGCCACAAAAAAACACACACCAAAAACAAACAAACAAACAAACAAATGCAAAATAAAACAGCTTTGGGAAACAAAACTAAGTTTAAAAACAATGAAAATCAAAACAACGGTCATAGTCCTAATAATGTGCAGTTGAATTTGTAAATGCAAATTTCATGTATTTGAAGCATATTTTGATAAAGTTTTTAAACTTAACTCGTAGCTTACCCACAACAACAAATCCAACAGATATCATTCTTCTTGTGTTGAAGCCTTGTCTTGTCCTTTATATCTTATCTTGACCTGACGATGTAAAGAAGTTTGTGCTTTCTATATACGACCAGTGTAGAAAGGGGACCAGACTGGTCGTTGATCATGATAAAGGGTAATAGGCAAATTGGGGATCATATAGTGACATCATTGTTAAAAACATATATGTATATGTATATATATACCCAATATTACCCATTGAGAATTATAACTTTGTGGGGAGTACAACGACTTCCTTGATAGAGCTACACGGCTGACAAGCAAATTGTTAACACAGGGGTACGTTGCTCCCAGGTTGTTGTCATCACTCAAGAAATTTTACGGACGACATCATGTGCTTGTATACAAATACGGGATTTCTATCTCTCAGATGAGCACAGATGTTGGTTTGACATAGAGTTTTGTAATGTCATCCTTTCCGGATTTGACCAACACTTAATCGATCTTTGGTAACGTGACAGGTGTGCTATAGCAAGCAGGAACTGCTTACTCTTCCGGAGTTTACTCTCGTTTCGACTTGAGTTCGCGCTGCTGAATGTGGTTTTGTTGTTATGTGTGTGTGTGTTGTTATGTGTTTTTTATTTTTGTTGTGAGGATTTTTTGTCTGCCGGTTTTGTCTTTGTCTTAACGGTTTTATGATACTGATTACCCCTTTGGTACACCTTTATTTCTTGTATGAATAGTTTATTAAACCAATTATGGGCCCATCACTGGGCATATATATATATACATACATGAATACAATTGAAAACATCAAACATAGCTTAAACAAAAGATATAGACATATATAACAAAAAAAAAACAAAACAAAAAGTGATCAATGAAAATAAACACATTAATTATTATCTAGTTTAGTTTTTCTCATATCAAAGCTATTATGAATAAATGAGGATAATTTATTACAAATTAATTTGTCTTCACAGGATAGCAGCCATATGAATTTAAGGTCATTGTTAAGATATTTGAAGTTGGAACAATAATTATCAACATGTTCGAAAAGGGTTGTTCTTTCTTTATCATAAGCTTTGCAATTAATTAGAAAATGATATTCATCTTCTATAGCATCTTTAGGGCATAGCTTACATAATCTTTTATCCTTATCAATATTTCTGTATCGACCACGTTCAATTGCCAGATCATGCGCGCTTATTCTAAACTTGGTAAGAGATTTCCTGGCCTGGGAGTTTGTAACAAATTGGAGATATGGTTCTTTTTGGAAAATATTTTTAAATTTACATTATGTTCTCAGTTTTCCTTGTTTTATCTCCCCATTATTTTCTATTTGTTTTCTTCAAAAGGATTTATATCTATTAATAAGTATAGTTTTTACATTTTGTGTGTCGCTAAATCCTACTCCAATATCATAAGCAATTGAGTTAACGCATGAAAGCCACGACTTTGTTCCCTTTTTTTCAAGGTTTCTGCTATCCTGTAAGGCCTGAGATAACAAATGATTTTCATCAAGCAATAACAATCTTTGAATATATTTAAACATAGAAATAATGATGTCTACATGAAAAGGTATTCTTCCTAATTCACCAATTACTGCAATGTTGCTTTGTTATTAACACCCAAGATATACTTGAAAAATTTCATACATAGATTATTACACTCCAACTTTTCATATTTATGTTCTATTGATTCATTTTTAGAAAAGGTTAAGGTGCCCCATATTTCAGAACTGTATAAAAGAATAGGTTTAATTGTATGGTCAAAAATATGAATACTGGTGTCTATTGAAGGAGTTATATCTCCAAAAACACTTTTTAATTTAAAAACAGCTTTGAGGGCTCTTTGATATAAATCTTGTCTTGCAGCTGTAAAGCAACCAGACGCTGAAAATATAATGCCTAAATATTTATAACTTTGGACATTTTCTAAAGTTTTACCATACATTTCAAAGGGGTCTTATAAAAGTTTCCCATTCTTATTAAAAATTAGCACTTTTGTCTTGTTTAAATTTATTTCTAGACACCATTCATCACAATATTGTTCTAATTTCTTTAGACAGTTTTGTAAACCTGTTTTACTTGTAGATAACAAAATTACATCGTCTGCATATAGCAAACAATTTAATTTTCTATTTCCTAGAGCTACAGGGTCACAGTTCATGCTAAATATATCAGGAATATGTATGTGAAAGAAACAGTGGAGTTTTCTCCAGTATGGCCAGGAATCTCAATGTTGGATCCTAAAAGTTCTGAGTATTCATAACGTATATACAATGTAGTTATAAATTGGACAATATCAAATTATATGATAATATTATATAAAATAAACTTTTTACAAGATAAAATGAATACTACTGCCATGTAGTAAATGTAAACTTAGACACTTAATCGATCTTTGGCAACATGACGGTTGTGCTATAGCAAGCAGGAACTGCTTACTCTTCCGGAGCACCTGAGTTCACTCTCGTTTCGAAATGAGTTCGCGTTGCTGAATGCGGTTTTGTCGTTATGTATGTGTGTGTTTTATGTTGTTATGTGGTTTGTTTTGTTGTGATGATTTTTTGTCTGCCGGTTTTGTCCTTGTCTTTACGGTTTTATGATACTGATTACCCCTTTGGTACACCTTTGCTTCTTAGATTTAAAAAAAAAACAAAAACAAAACCAGATGTAGATAATCTCTGTAATTAAAACTTTGAATCTAGATCACTGCCAGTTATGATAACAAAAACTAAAAAGTGAGTCAAAAGGAAAGGCATTTCAAAATTCCATCCGGAGACTAAACATGGACTTTGTAAAGTTTTCTAGATGTTTCTTTTGAGATGCACTTGTAATTTAGACATTCGAAAATCTTATTTTAATTACATTTCTTCAGAATAAACCTCAATAAATAAATGTTAGCAGAATTTTAATTTCATTATACGTATAATTCAATGGTATTTTAAAAGTTGTTTCGATTCGCTTCGAATCATGATAATTTGATGTCTTGAAAAAATGAGTAATTATCCACCTTCTTCTATCCAATTTTATACTTTTGAAAAACAGAAAAGTCATGTATGATAAATCTATTTACAACCCCCCTATTAAAAAGATAAATAAAGAGAACATAATAAATGATAATAGTTTTTCAGTTTTACTTAGTTTATTAAAATCATAAATGTTATCAAAATATTGCAAAAAGACAGTTCGAATATTAGAATTGATTTTGCATTCAAGTACGAAGTGTGACTCATCATTAAGTGTGTTGCATATGGCACACAGTCTTTGATCTCTTGGGATTTTTCTATATCTACCAAGTTCAATCATCAGTTTGTGATCGCTTAGTCTAATTTTAGATAAAGGGGTTCTTAATGTTTTATCATGATATGATAGATAGTTTTCCATTTCATTTACATTTTGTTTAAGAGATTTATACAGACAGTTTTTATTATTTTCATTTAAATTATTTAGTTTATTTAATATAATTTCTTTATAAAAAAATTCTGAGTTTTCTTTAACTATTTTTTATGCTGTTTAACTTCTTTCATTGTTTGACAATTGTTTAAAATGTCAATATCTAATTCGGTTTCTGACATAATATGTTTGGCATATGTATACCAAGAATAGACCCCCTTTTGGTCAAGAGTTTTACTCAAATTGAATGCCTCTTTTAAGAGAGGGTTTATGTTCTCAGTATTAAGTCTAAGTTAATACATGATTAATTGAGTCTAATAAAAGTTTCAATTAGCACTCTACCAAGCTCTTCTCTGACATTATCAGAATATACAGTCTATATTTAAAACGAAAGAATATGGAATATGTGCCAAAAAGACACGATCCACATATTGAAATGATTTTAATAAATGTACAAAAGCAAAATTTCACTGCGTGTGAAGCGCTTTTCTGGATTAACCTTCATCAGACACGCTAGGAGTAGAAAACTTGGAAAACCGGTAGAATATTAGATTTGATTTAAAAAATGCCAAAAAATATTACAACAATGACCAAACAGATAAATCTATCAATTTTTAAAGAAACAGCCAAACGTTGTCAAATTATAGAAATATGTAAACTGTGTCTTTCCAACACATATTCCAGTACTCGAAAATATATAAGAGCATACAACTGAAGCACGGGGAAGCTTCATGTCTTGATAAAGTAAAACCGACCACTTTATAAAAGCAACAAAATGTTATCATCGCAGGGTCAAAATTGGGGCGAGTGAGTTTTGGGGCGATTTTTTTATAATCAGCAGTAGCCTCCCCTTGCAGTCACATACCTAAACAAACTTCGACCAACCAAGCAGTCACATTCCAACGATGGCGGCTTAGAATTTTGCAGTTTGAAATAGTTTTTGGTTTTGAACAATCCCTTATCAATTACCGACATGTTTGTCTATCTAAGTAAAAAGGTAACGCAAAATGACAGATGACAGCAGGTGTTTCAAAATCGTTTTACGATAGTATTGGCTGTATTCTGTTAGTTGCTTGTGGTTGCTAATGAAGCTTTTACATATCATTATCTACTTACTTACTTACTTTCCTACTTTGTCTGTAATATTGTCTACAGTCGACAATATCTCATCTCTTTCTTGAAAGGGAGGCTATTCCATCGGTCCACCACTCCATTGCTGAAGAAGAACTTTCTAATGTCTGTACAACAATAGTCTATGTCTAGTTTCATCGGGTGACCATGGTCCTTGAGTTGATGAAAAGAACATTTGCCAAGAAGTTTAGACCATGCCTTTCAAGATTTTGAATGTTTCAATCAAATCAAATTTATGACGTCACTCCTGCAAAGATTCAAAATCTATGGGTTCCAAGGACAGATTCAAGCACTTTTTTGGTCCGAGATTGCTCTGACGTCCCAGGAATTTTACCAGCAAGCTGGTGCCGTGGTACGTCAGAGCTCCTTCCATTTAGAAAATACAGGATTTTAACGACTGCTTTCTAAATGTTAAAATAACTCTTACATCAGTCATTTGTAAAATGGGAGATGTAAAACAAAACTATATTAATATATTTATCAATTATGGACTTTTAACGAGGTCAATACATTATATATGGACCTGTTAGGCATATATTGAACGAGGACGAAGTCCGAGGTCAATATGTTCCTAACAGGTCCATATATAATGTATTGACAGAGTCAAAAGTCCATCATTGTTATATTACATATGTAGTTTTTTTTTAATTAGAGTAAACTGCTGTTTTAACATCATGTAATTCAAATTCACAGTTTTTTTTACGTTTTTTTTTTCGATGTCATAATTTTTTGACTTGCAATATAAAAACAAAAATTAACTAATTTACCTAGGAAATCTTCCACACCTTTATTGTTATTATTTCTAGCCTAAATGTTTGGGCAGTAAGTTTATTGCGTCTTTGTAAAATGCTGACAAACATACCCTTCTTCACTGCATTCTTTAGTCTTGGCGGTCATGGCTGTAACCCAATTTCTGCATTTACAGATAATTCACGTACTAACCGAAAAATCAAATGTAATTTATTAAATTCTTAACATTTTAAACATCTTTTCCCTCACCGTTAGAAAGTGAAAGCTCCGTTGCAAGCTATGTCAATATTTAGGACTTCTAAATGACGTCACACAGATGTGTATAAAATATGTCAAGAACGGACAAATATCCGGATCTAAATTTAGTAACATAGCGTCAATATAGGTAAAAATAGAAACATAGCGTCAATATCACTAAAATCACATGACCAAATAATCCAATGAAAATGTAAGAATGATAAACCATATGTAATATTAAAGTATATCGCTACTAGAAACTACATGATATGATTCAGTTAATAAGGAAAAATTTAAGAGCTGATTTCATCAGGTCAAGGTCAGCAAAATAATGTACAAATTTTAGATTATTTTACTTATTTAAGATATATTTCTCTAAAATATGCTGTATTTTTATTGTTAATAACCAAATGTTCCATTTGAGACCAAGATATATATGCTACAATGATGATACAGTTGCTTAATTTATCTCCGAAGTGCACAACAAAATTGTTGTGCTTATTCCTGTGTTTTTCATATGGAAGGAGCTCTGACGTTCCACAGCACCAGCTTGCTGGAAAAATGCAGAAGACGTCAGAGCAATCTCAGACTAGCACTTTTTCTGAACACGTTCAAGTTTTGTAATGTCTGATATTTGCCACGGGCTCCAAACAGTAGATGCATATTCCAGTCCCTGTCGTATAATTACGGAATAAAGCGTTATTACATGTATCTTCTTTGTAAGTCAGGTGGATTACGTTTGACCAATCCAATTTTTGATAGGCTTTATGACTATGAGTTACATTGCTTTAATATATGCTCTGAGGGTTTAAGAGTATAGTTTATGTAGACTCCTAAATCTTTCTATCACATTAAAAACTTTATGTTGTATTGCTTTGAAAACAAAAGGTTAAAAGTTTGTGTTTTTAAATTTTCAAACTACTATAGTACTACAGAGTAGATGTCACCATTTTTTTTCTCCCAAAGTAGTTCTCGCCATGTTGCAGATTATTATGCTATATTTCCGCTAAAATTGTCATGGAAAAGCTTATCTTAAGGGCAATTCTTTCCTTCTTTTAGACTAGGTTACATTTCTGATCAAACTGTCCAAATAATTTCACAGTAAAGGTTTGAAAATCGGATGGCGAGAATTACTTGCAGGCAAGATCTACTCTGTGATCAGTCAGGGGCCTTACTTAAATCAGTGATTTTTTAATCACTTGTTTAAGTATTACAAAGTTATTTTCCTTTCAAAGCTAGAGTTACCTCTCTTTTAAAATCACTTGTTCGAGTATTACAAATGAACTACTTATAACAGTGATTTTATTATAATGTTCTTCATTCTAAATGTTATGGAGAGAAGTCTGAGTCTTATTGTATAATTAAAGATAGAACACACCCCTGTCTAGATAATGGAATGTCCAGTCATGGCAGGACATGACCCTGAACTGAATTTTGGATAATTACCCTCCAAATCACTTGTTTAAGTATCATATTAATTTTTACCTTTAAAAAATCACCTTTTTAAGTAACATTTTGTTAGGTAACCCCTGCTATCTTCAGGCATCACGAACATGAAGATTTTGATCACTAACATGGGTAATTAATTACATAAACAGAAACCTAAGATATTGAAGTTAATGGGAAAATTATTGCCACAGCTGGGAAAATTCAGAAAGTGAAGTAATGGGTTGTTACATTTGGTCTTTCTTTTATCAGAAAATCACATATTTTGGGGAAATACTGATAACAGGTGGCAGCAAAATCTATAATTTTGTAATTTTAAAGAAGCTTGTTAATTTTTTTTTCAATATTTATTAATTAATATAAATTTTCTTAAACTGTTCTTTTGTAAATTTAGATTTTTGGAAATACCTTTAGCATTTTGAAATGATACTTGAATAAGTGATTTAAAAATCACTGATTTAAGTAATGCCCCTGACTGGTGATTGTACTTAGTACATGTAGTACATACAAAAAAAAATACAACAGAAATTAAAATTGTGCTCATGACCCACAGGTTTACAGTATTATGAGATGGCATATTGCCCTAAAAGCTTGTGAAGTTAATAAAATAAAATCTCTTCAACTGGTTGATGGGGCAAGATAATTAGGGACGATGTGATGATATTTCCCGCCATTTTCAGCTCAATGGCATAATTCATCGAAAAATTCAGAAATTCCCAAGGGAACAGACAAAACTTTCAGGCATAATACTTTGGGTTTTTGAAAACATAAAGCACTCATGGCTGTAAAAGGTAAAGGGTAAGACTTATTTAACGTCGGTAAGTACACATCAGTAATCTCCGACCTGGCCCTTGCATGGTCGCCAGGCTTTGTAAATTTTCCAGATTTTTTATGGGACATTATGAAATTTCAAATTTGAATACATGTGTAAAAGGTTTAGACCAAAATTGCAAAAAAAAAATCAGACAAAAAATAGTGTTTTTCAGAATGGAAATATACCCACAGAAAACTGCCAAAATGCAAGTTTTTGCATCAAAACCACCAGACCCCCTTGCATAAGGACTACTGTCAAAGAGCAATATTGAATGACTCCTTTGCTGCTTTTTTAGAGAATATTTTTGGTTCCCATTTCTACCATTGATATTGGTGATTGATTTTTACAAATTGTAAACATCTCAGTTGGGGGGAGGGGACAAAAAATGTCTTTAGTTGTTGAAGTTGGTAACCATGGTTGAGGTATTTATAATTTTAAAAATAAATCATCAATTGACATAATTTCATTCATAATGAGCAATAGGGATTGGTACGTTTTCTGAAAATGGTGTCAGAATATTGGCAAAAGTGGTATTATTTTGGTCATAAAATTAAGAAAATAATATACTTTTTCTTGACATGGTCAATAGCCTAGTTTTGGGTACACAACTGCTTAAAGTGTTGAAACTGTTCTGAATAATGTTTAAATGAGGTATTGAATTAAGCTATTCAAAAAGTTGTATTTAATATGAACTACTTTTCCCTGTAAAATTGGGGGTTGGATGTTGCCTTTTTCAGCAGATTTGAATGTCCCAAAATGGTCGCCATGGTTACCATGGCAACCGCCGTCAGTCATAAACTTGCAATTATTATTTTTGTTTATTTTTGTGATGCAATGGTCATGATGGTCAATTCCAACCTCGAAAATAAAAAATCGCAAATATAAAACATGTCATGTCTCTCCCTATATTGAAATCCTTTGATTCTTACAAATAATTTTAAGTGTAAAATAGCTATTTATTTACAGGTCTATGCAGTAACATAACTATAAATTATTAATTGTTTTTAATTCATGATTTTGATTTTCTATCATTTAATATACATGTAACTTCAAAAATAAAAGAATATTACTTTATTCTTTCATTTTTCCATTACTTTTAAAAAGTATTTGATATATATTATCATAATACATACATGTATATTGTAGTTCGACTTTGTTATAGTCTGGCTTTGTATTAGTCCAAGTTTTTTTGGTCCAACTTCTGCAATAACGAAAGACATGAGTCATACTGTGATATATACAAATTGAGTCAAAAATCAGTCTATGAAATAAGGCCAGACCTACTGGAATTATCCAGTTAAATTTGGCATTAATTTATATTAAACATATAGGAAAAAATTAGCAAATTTGATGAAATTATAGGCATTTGGTCCACCGGACTCCTCTTCCTTATTTCATTGACTGGAAAATTCATTCCATCAAGAAATAATCATGTCAGTCAGACCAGAAGTCTGGTAATTGTTTTAGCTTTTAGGATTTCCAGTGTATTGTGAAGGTCAAGGATATTCTAAAACTTTAAATGTCAACATCAACATACATGTATATCAGCTAAAATATGCAGAAGGGGCAATCCTCGGTAATAAATACAAAAAGTCCCCCCCCTAAAAATAAAATGAAATAATTGTAAAAACCAGAGCATTGTCAGACTCCTTCACTTTGCCAAAATATGTTGAATTGTCAATTATTAAATTTCTTTCACGAAATTCTTCAAAAATTCAGTATAAACATGGACAGTAGCTCTTACATGCAAACATATTTTGCAATTATGTCTCCCCCCACTTTTAAGGGGATACATATTGTTTTTGTCATGTCCGTCCGTCACAAAGTTTGTCAGCGCAACTCCTCTGAAACTACTGAACCAAATTCAATGAAAGAAGCAGAGGTACCAATGGGGTATCCGAATATCATAAGTCCGAAAGGGCAGAGACAAAACCAGCAAACACCAACAAGAACGGGACAAAAACAGACAACATGTAAAACATGGAAACACAAAACAACTGAATATCAATCAACAACGCGAACTCTAGTCGAAACCAGAGTGAACTCAGGTGCTCCGGAAGAGCAAGCAGTTCCTGCTTGCTATAGCACACCCGTCGCGTTGCCAATAGTCCATTCAGCGTGTCAAATCCGGTAAAGGAAGACAAAACAACACCCTATGACAAACCAACATCTGCACTTATCTGAGAGATCGAAATCCCATATTTGTCTATAAGTGCATGATGTCTTCCGTAAAATTTCTTGAGTGAAGACAGCAACCGAGGAGCAACATAACCCTGTGTGAGCAATTTTTCAATGAAACTTGGTATATAGAAAGGACACCATGTGTAGTTGTGCATGTTACCTGAAAATTTTGATCCTAAAATTTTTGTTGGAGTTTTAGACCTTTGAACTCAGAAATTTGCTGAAAATACTCACTTATCATCCTCTCAGTGCAGCTCCTCTTAAACTATTGAACCCAATTCAAGGAAACTTGGTATATAGGAAGGATACCATATGTAGTTGGGCATATTACCAGGAGATTTTGATCCCCAAAATATTGGGGGAGTTATGGCCTTTTGAACTTTTTTGGGGGAAATGGGGGGAGACATTGTTTTTATAGGCAAAAACAAACTTTAATTTTAATTAAACATTATGTACTGATGTTGATATCTTTTTTTCCAGATTGCTATACCAAACAATACCAAGCTGAAGTATGTTTCATGGAACAAAGATCAAGGTTACATTGCTTGTGGGGGAGAAGAAGGTCTCCTGAAAGTCCTTAAGTTGGAGACAGCATCAGGTAACACAGGGGTAGTTTTTTAATTGACTTTTGATATAATAAACATTTGCTTAACTACAATATCACCAATTAGGACAAATAAAATTTATTGCTTGATTCTTGTCCGCACAGCCTGATTTTTTTATCTAAAAATTAAAAAAAAAAAAATATTCCGGATTTTTTACATCTATTTCCAGAGATATGGGTTAAATAAGGTATTGATGTTGTATGTTCCTTTTATAGGTAATACTAGTCTTAAGTCTATGATATTATATCTCAGGCTTGGTTTCATTATAGGTTTTAGTTTGAGTGGGTCCAGTCCTTTCTACAGACATAGATTTGTACAAGTAATACATGTAATATTCTGTAAAGTGTTTTAAATGAGATAAAATTGGAAAATCTTTAAAAAATCTTTTATTTCCTTGTAAATCATGTTAAAAAATTAGGGCTGTTCCAGAATTAAATATATATGTGAGAGGGGTCTGGAAGCACTTTTTTCTCTACCCCACCACCCATAAAAAAATAATTAATTTTCATCATTGTTTCTTCACAAAATATTTCTAAAACACCCACCATATATGTAATAGAAGTTCCGCCCGACTCCCTCCCCCCACACACGTTTAATTCTGGATCAGCCCTTAGATTTCTTAGAATTTTTTTTAATACAAATTTGAACTTGTGTACTAATCATATTTTTCTGTTTTTATTTTCAGGAAAAGATGGTAAAGTCAAAGGTCTTGCTGCTCCCAGTAACTTGTCTATGAACCAGACCCTGGAAGGACATAGTGGTAAACTTGGGGGATATTTTGTTTTGTATATGTTACACTGTTTTCTTTTTACATTTTCTTAGAGTTAGGATAAAATGAAAATATAAATAATTATTACTAAACATCTGCTATAGTTTGATTTTAGGTTGAAATTAGTATCTTCTTAAATTGAATTTTGTACTAAATATAGTTTTTTTGTATGCTTCTTTTATATTGATAAATGTCCAATGTAGTATCTTGTTTTAGATTTGTTTTCTTGGTGTTTTATAACATACTTTCACTTCTTTTAACATGTATATATTTTTTTGTCTTTGTTACTGGTTAACTAATGTTTCTAAATCTTTAACAATAATTGATCAGGTCTTAGGAGGGAATCTCTAATTAAAGGTATTTTCTAAAACTTGTTTTTTAGGAGCTGTACAAGTAGTAACATGGAATGAACAGTATCAGAAGCTGACGACCAGTGATCAGTATGGCCTGATTATTGTGTGGATGTTGTATAAAGGTAAAGTTCCAGGGAGAAAATCTTTGCCTTGATGTTATCCTGGGGCCAGTTCAATGAATGTATCTTAGGAGTAAGACATGTCTTTGTCCATTTGAATTGTATGAAGATAAGATTGACTTTTGATGACATGGCCCCTTAGTTTTTAATCACTCAAACTTATTTTGAAAATATGCTAGAAAAATCCATGTCATCAGGATATGAACACACAAAAATCAACTTAAATATTATATCCTCACTACAACTTCAGTGATTGCAAAAAAAATCTGTAAAAGATTCCATATAGTCAATCTCAAAAGATTTATTTACAAATGTTTCCAGTAAAAGAAGAGGAATATTTATTGCCCAGTCTATTTTATCCTCAAAGTGCATGATAAAATATTTATGTCTCGACTGTTAAAGTAGTGGTGCATATAGTGTTGGTTTCCATTTCTCTGTCTGTCTGAAATCAGGATAACTTTCAGGTTTTGTTGCAAGGTGGGGCATTGTCATAATCCTGTTTATCAAGGTATACTCTCTTGTATTGACATGTTTTTATTACCAGGAATGTGGTATGAAGAGATGATTAACAATAGAAATAAATCTGTGGTCAGGAGTATGGGCTGGAACGCTGATGGACAGAAAATATGTATTGTCTATGAAGACGGTAAGACTCTATGTACAGTTACTGTGAAAGTGGAAAATTTTGTGAATTTCATTTATTCATACAAGCCACTCAAAATTGGAAATTGCATATAAGATAATTTGAGAACATAAAACCTTGCAAACACATTTCAAAAGGAAAAGTATGAAATCTTAGCCACATGGAAATATTTTCTTTTACACTGTTAAATATAGATGTCAATCAGACATGAAACATCAGTTGGACTACACCGAATATTGTGGCATGTGAGACTGTATAGAACGTTGAGGTCACAGATATCTTTATTATGACTTGGAAGGGGAACATTTTTTTTGCCCCAAAGAAGAGGGGCATATAGTGTATGGGTCAGCCTGTCTTTCCATTTTTCTGTTTCCCAAATCAGGTTTACCTTCTGAAGAAGTATGTTTTAACCTGGTGTTGTATGTATTTTGGACATATAGACAATAATGAGATGTGGAATAAGTGTATGCAACATAACCTACATATACATATTTTAAAAATCCACAATGGAAGACAGCTAGCAGTCTCCAACGTGACCAGCGGTCCCTGCTCGCTGTCTTGCATTTGCCCAAGACTAAAAATACAATACTGACTGGTAACAGGAAACTCAAAAAGCAATTAAAGTAAACACCATTTATTGAAAGATTTTGACATGAAAATATATAAGAGAGCTGTAGTTTTGTGCTGTTAATATTGTTTTTACTAGAAAATGTTTTTAAAGTTATTTATTTATTTCAGGAGCTGTCATTGTTGGGTCTGTGGATGGCAATAGGATTTGGGGAAAGGAGCTGAAAGGACAACAACTTGCCCATGTCACGGTAACCAAGCTCAATTTATATAATTGTAAACATGGATGGTCAACAGTATTTGTTAAAAATGGAAACTATTTTTGTGTATATGACTGACTCCCAATTTATTTTATAATTTTTTGAAATTATAAATCAGTTAATTGTTATTAAGAATTGAAGGAGATTATGAACGTGTTAACATGGCATCTCACTTATAAACTGTTTGACTTTAATTGGTTTGTTTCCTGGTTTACATATCAATATTTTTTTTTTTCAAAATGACCGCATTTACTTTATTAATGAAATAACATAATATTAATTTCAAGCAATATTAAACAATTGTTTACTGGTCAGGATGAAAACAGTACATTTGTTTCCACCAGATACTTACTACTCCATTAGGCACTTAGCACCAAGGGAAATTGTAAGTACAAATGTACTGAGTGGAAACAAATGCTCTGGTTTCGGAATGACCAGTAAACGATTGTTTTGTTATACTGAATCATGAAACTCCTTAACTATATCCACGCCTTCCTGTCCACTGTTGAGAGTTTAATTTAGCCACTCCTACTGCAAATCATTTGAAAATCCTGCAAAATGTTATTACAGGCCTAAATCACTATTTCCCTAGGGAAATAATTCTTTTTTGAAATGGTTACCTGTATTTTACTTAAATAAATTTACTGAGGTATAATAAACATGTATATTAAAACAATACATGAAAACTAAACTATCAAAATACTGTGATTCCATTATTATTTGTAAGGAACCTTTTTCATGGTTTTTTGGGGTGCCAGTTAGCTATGAACATGATGAAAATAAGAATCACTTTATTTAGATTTCTTCTAGCTACATGTGCAAACCATGACATTGAAAAGCCAACAAAATGTCTATTGTGGGGCCGGGAAACCATGAAAATTTATAACCATGAAATTTTTTATAAACCTATAGTTTGAAATATCCCAGTGATAGTTTCTTGCTTTATACATCTGTATGATCTAGGTAATAGCGAGCATAGCTCGCAAGCGGGCACGAAGTGCCCGCTCGAGCGGAGAGCTCTACGGTATTTGTTTCCGCGAGAAATTTGCTAATGCTGATTTAGATTTTTTATGGTCCGGAAAGGGTTATTATTTTTACAGGTCCGGAGTGAATGTTAAAATAATTTATAAGAAAAGAAATAATGCTTAAAAAAAATAATAAATTGCGTTTTTTACAAGAAAATAATATTCTTAAAATAATAAATACACATAAGCTGCTCGTTTCGTCTTGGTTATATGCACGTACGAAACTAACGTGTCTCGAAGCTTAATCGCCCCATACCATCTCGCCCCAAAATAAGCAAATGGAAATATTTGAAATTAAATGATAGCGATATCCCTGAATGACGACATTTAGAATAAAAAAAAACGTAGTCCCTTTTAGCTATGCTCGCATTTTGGCAATGCCTACTCCATATTAATGGGATGTGCAGTAGATGTACATATCTCAGCATAAAAAACATACACCAGGGAAGCAGTGGCCAAAAATTGAAGGCCTAATTAAACAAGAATGTTAATCAGCTTGTAGCATTCTAATAGCAGCTCTGTAGAATGCGTCAGTTAGGTCTGTGCAAGAAAATACTATTCCCCTCCAAGAATGCACTTTAATTTTATCTATATAAATGGAGGAAGAATATTTTAGAAAAAAAAATCTTAGATATGTAATTAGGAAGTGGGAATAAAAAAGGTATTCTGGGATGGGACATAGTATTTTCTGGAACAGTCCTTGTTCATTACTTATAGCGATAGGCTTCATTGAGTAAATGTGCTTTATAAACAATATTACCAGAAATAAGTATAAACCATTTACAATCAATCAATAGTGTGTGTAATGGAATTGAAAAATCATTGGAACTGAAAAGTACTTCAATTAACTTTTTCAAAAATTTCTTAAGGAATTTCTCAGTAATGCAGACCATATGACTTTATATGGTTAATAATAATTTTTTCATAGGTTTATTTCAAGAATAATGCATGTATAAATTTTATTTTCAGTGGTCACCAGATGGGAAGATTTTATTGTTTGGGATGACAAATGGTGAAATTCACATTTATGATAACACTGGAAACTTCATTGTAAGTTTGTTTTCATAGTTATCAAGAAAGTATGCTGCATTGTCTAAGTTATACACAAATACATTTGGATACAAACAAACAAAATTCATAAAACTATTCCCTTTATACTAACTTCATGTGTCACTGATAACCGTGAATAGTATATGTCAAGAGGAGGGCCATCATGTCTTTTTGGCAGTTTCATGATTTATCTTTAAATCTTTTAACCAAATGAAAGGAGTAAGTTTTGTTAGAACCACAAATTCAACTCCTAGTCAATTTTGTGTAATTAGTGCCAAATATGTTTTGAGATGCTGTTATTTAATGAATAACTAAAAATATCTGCAAAATATTCAGCAGCTTGGAGAAAACTGGTCTAGAAATCATATAATTTAATGATATTTATAGATATTTGTCGATTTTAGAGCATTTTTGGTAAGAAATTTCTAAGTTTGACATAGAGTGCATGTATGGACAAAAACAACAAGACAAGATGGACAATGAGTTAGTGTCAACATATGTACTCTATACTAATTTCAAGAAAAAGCATGTATAAAGCCTATAAAATGAAGCAAACATTGATATTTTCTGAATTTTCAGCACATTCATCATACATAGTGTTGTCAGTATGTTGAATTGATTAAATATGCTTATCTTGTTTATTTTTGTTTGATTATCTAATGACTAAAAAATAACATCAAATTTATTGTCAGAGATGGTACAAAGTTGACTATTTGTGCAAATATTGGGCCGATATCAGCAGTTCCTGAGCATACTCCTTTATCCATGTTTGAAAAATAATAATAATGCACAAAAACTGCATACATTTAACACATTTTATATGACTTTTTACAAATAAGTACTAAAGAATTCTAACAAGAAACAACCATTGTTCCAAACATGAATGCAGGCTCTCGATGAAGATATAAACCACAAAGTCTGTTCTGTCTATTGCTTAGTATATCCTCTGTCTTGTTTTAGTCCAAGGTCCAAGTTTACTGCCTGTCTGGTGTCTCCGGAACCCTGACTATTGCTGGACTACAGTGGTATAATGGTGTCAATGGCTATGTAGAGCCCAACTGTCCTAGCCTGGCCATCTGTTTTGAGGGAGGTCGATGTCAAATCATGAGAAGTGAACTAGATGAAAGTATGTAATCAAAATACACCAGTTACAATTCTGCACCAATTTTGTAACTACAGAATAAGCTAAATAAATATGATTTTTTTTCTCTTGTATAAAAATCATCTTAGATTCTCATCCCCTCCCGCCCTGATTTTTTCAGCCCCTCAAAAAAAATTATTTAGATTTTTTGACAAATTATGTTTGTTTTTGGACTTTTTTCTTTAAAATGGCAGCTTATTTTTTCAAATGGATAAAAAATATGAAATAAAATTTGCTTGCCTGTCCCATATTTTCAAGAAATTTGAATGAGAATCTAGGAATTATTTTATTATGACCTAATCTAAGTAAAAGTACTCAGCCCATTTAATTAAACATAAAATTTGATGCTTTAATCACGATACTAAAGAGGAAGATTTTTTTATGGTTAAAATGAAAAAAATTCAAGATGCATTTTAGAAGCTCTAGGAAGAACACTTGTATTTCTAACCACTTTTTGTTAGATCCAGTTCTGATAGACACTGGCATGCAGGTCTCACAGATTGCATGGAATCATACTGGCTCTGTTCTGGCAGTGGCTGGATCACAGAGAGCTTTAGGACAAGAGAAGGAAGTTAATGTGGTCCAGTTCTATGCTCCATTTGGTGAGGTAGGTTGCTTGGATTTTGAAACTCTTTTATAGAAACAAAAAAAAAGTAGCATCTGATTGTTTAAGAAAAACCTACATTTTTGTCTCGCCTGCGACGAATGTTGCAAAAGGCGAGACTTAGGTATGGTGTTTCCGGCGGCGGTGGCGGCGGCGGCGTCCACAATTGGTTAAAGTTTTTGCTTAAGTCTGTTTTGTGTGAACTAGTTATGTTACACCATTGATATTTGGTATGCAGTTGCATCAGCATCAGTACAGATCAGTTTTAAAAGGATTTCACCTGTATGCTCCTGCAGTCACGGTCTACTGACTTTGAAATTTTACACCGATTTGGCCGAGGTTAACCTTTTTTCTTAGGTCTGTTTAACATGAAGCAGTTATGGTACATCATTGATATTGGGTATGCACTTGCATTAGCATCAGTACAGATCAATTTCAAAAGTATTTTATCTGTATGATCCTGCAGTCACAGTCTACTGACTTTGAGATTTTACACTTTTTTACTTTTTACTTATGTCATGAGTGTTTTATTTAAAGCAGTTATGGTTCACCATTTATATTGGGTATGCAGCTGCTTAAGCATCAGTTAAGATCAGTTTAAGGAGGATTTTTACTTCATTTTATACTGTATCCAGTTGCAACAGGCGAGACATGGGTCTGTGTTAACAGTTTTTATTGAAGAAAGTTGTAAATTAATAATAATAATTAATAATTAATAATAAAATACAATTATGTAACTCCCATGACTGAAACTAGTACTTATTCTGATATACAATGTTTTTCCTCTTCGTTAATACAAATACAGATGACCTGTACAATTTGTTTGATGCCTGCACTTTGAAACTATCTATTCTTTTGCATCATGCACCACCACAAACATTTTATGTCTTGCCTGCAATGAATAGTCGGAGAAGGCGAGATATAGGTATCACTCTGGTAGCGGCGTAAACTTTTTTGTAAGACTTTTATGGAAAATGAAGTAAAAAAGTAAGGCATCTGATATTTGGTATACAGAAAGTTGAAGTTATGGTCTATGCAACTGTCAACATGCTGTGTGATCCTAACCCCATTTTCATGCTCCAGTTACTCTGTGAGTCTCTGACAAGGTGTTGATAATGATTATTATTTTCATGCCCCCTGTATGTCTGTATGAATTTCTAACAAGCTTTTCTCAAAAAACTACATTACAATGATTTGAAAATGACATGAAAATTTCAACCACTCTTTTCTCAGAAACTGTACATTGGAATGATTTGAAATTTGCCAGTTTTAAGAAACTGTTCATCCTAAGCAAATTTCGGACATATCCAACTTTTACTTCCTGTTTGGGACTGGGCTGATATATCTTGAGCATCTTTAAGACCTGTCAAACTTCTACTTCCTGTTTGGGACTGGGCTTATATATCTTGAGCATCTTTAAGACCTGTCAAACTTCTACTTCCTGTTTGGGACTGGGCTGATATATCTTGAGCATCTTTAAGACCTGTCAAACTTCTACTTCCTGTTTGGGACTGGGCTGATATATCTCGAGCATCTGGCCCGAGTACACAATTAATTTTCCCTCTTTGTTTAATATAGCAAAATTTTACTTTACGAAAAAAATTATGGCTATAAATACTTTACATTTAGCTATATTGTACCTATGGCCAATATGCCCTTAATACTGGAAAATAAAAAAAATTGCATATATTCAACTTTTTTGACATGTGAAAACTATAAGGCCCTAGAGGGGGTCAGTTCCGAAAGCTTCCGAAAAGAAAAAATCCCCCCTTTTTGTCATTTCTTAATTCACATAAAGCATCTTTACTTCATTTCTAAAACATCTTGCTAGTGTTCTGTGACACCTTTCCTTTGAAATGAGACCAAAAACAACTACAAAAATTAAAGAGAACACATTGAAGCAAATTATTTTCTAAGGCACTATTTTTAATAGGAACTATATTCGTGGTCAACGAAAAGCAAAGGGCGATAATTGTGTACTCGTACCTAAAACACCTCAGAAACGCCTCAACTTTTAGAAATAAAGTGTTTTTTATGATGCTGAGTCTTTTTTGAGTTGAAATAGAATGTTTCAGAGGTTTGCAATGCTTAACCTTAAAGATATAAGCACTTTTTTGGGAGATATTGGCTTGAACATTTTGTCCGCTAAATCTGCAGTAAAACCCATGATGCCTTTTTATTAATTTTAAAAATATTTTATAGATTTTTCCAAAACCAATTGCTTATATCAATAGAATAACATATATTAAACATGAAAAACACCTGTTTTCAAGAAATAAGTGCATGGGGTTTGATTTTTACTCCTTCCCACATTCGCGGAGTAGAAAATTAGCATTTTCTTACTTTTCAAGGGGTATATGTATGATCAGAAGGATTTTGACAAATTGAAAAAACAAAATTGATTCCTAATGGTCTTAAAATGTTCAATATATGCTAAGCTTACAAAATAAGACCCAAAATATTCATTTAATGTACATATGTAGACAAACTTTGAGGTTTTGTGTGATGCATCACTGATTTTTAAAGGCGGTTTTAATATTTCCTCACAAAATGCATAACTTTGGGGGGTAAAAAAATGTAAAACATGCAGATATAACCAAAGCAAACATGATTTTAGTATGAGAGGATAGTAAGCAACAAATTTTATCCCCAATAGTTACAGTCAGAGCTGTTTTAAAGAAAATTGGTCATGAATGTTACTAAAATTATGAAAAAATGCACATATTTTGGTAAAATTCTGCTAAATATTTTCATACAAGAAGACCATTACAGATAAAACAGGTAGGTTTTCAGACATTTTCTGTGTTTCTTACACATATCTTATTGTACTGTTTCTGTCTAAGGTTTATTCTATCATGTATTGGAGATTTTAATTGAAATCAACACCAAGAAGAGCATATGAATAAAAATGACAGCTGGCCGCACACTAGCACTTCACACAAAAAATCAAGTATTTTCCTTTTCTGATGAAAATTGTTGTTATAAATGAATTCTTTTTACTTACCTGGGTACTTTCTTACTCAATAAGACTTTCAGAAGGATTAAACTAGTTTGTTTAAGTTCACACTTGGTGACCTCTTGACTAAATTCTCCCAAGTACAGAAAATGCATTGAAATTCCCATAGAGACCTTAAATTGGCTTGATATGGACATAGAGCAAGCTCGATGAACAAAATCTTCACTAAAACCATGCTAACTTGTTGAATTTGATAGATTTAGACTATTTCTTCTAATTTTTGCCAGTTCCAAGTGTTGCCTCTAGACTTACCACAGGGCCTCTTCTAGGCCCCAGTACACAATTAATTTTCCCTCTTTGTTTAATATAGCGAAATTTTACTTTACGAAAAAAATTATGGCTATAAATACTTTACATTTAGCTATATTGTACCTATGGCCAATATGCCCTTAATACTGGAAAATAAAAAAAATTGCATATATTCAACTTTTTTGACATGTGAAAACTATAAGGCCCTAGAGGGGGTCAGTTCCAAAAGCTTCCGAAAAGAAAAAATCCCCCCTTTTTGTCATTTCTTAATTCACATAAAGCATCTTTACTTCATTTCTAAAACATCTTGCTAGTGTTCTGTGACCCCTTTCCTTTGAAATGAGACCAAAAACAACTACAAAAATTAAAGAGAACACATTGAAGCAAATTATTTTCTAAGGCACTATTTTTAATAGGAACTATATTCGTGGTCAACGAAAAGCAAAGGGCGATAATTGTGTACTCGTACCATCTTTAAGACCTGTCAAACTTCTACTTCCTGTTTGGGACTGGGCTGATATATCTTGAGCATCTTTAAGACCTGTCAAACTTCTACTTCCTGTTTGGGACTGGGCTGATATATCTCGAGCATCTTTAAGACCTGTCAAACTTCTACTTCCTGTTTGGGACTGGGCTGATATATCTCGAGCATCTTTAAGACCTGTCAAACTTCTACTTCCTGTTTGGGACTGGGCTGATATATCTCGAGCATCTTTAAGACCTGTCAAACTTCTACTTCCTGTTTGGGACTGGGCTGATATATCTCGAGCATCTTTAAGACATATCCAACTTTTACTTCCTGTTTGGGACTGGGCTGATATATCTTGAGCATCTTTAAGACCTGTCAAACTTCTACTTCATTAAAAGGGCATCTGTGTCCCATGGATACACTCTTTTCTTAGTTTTTGTAAGTCAACACCTTTCTGTTTTCCTTCAGAATATTTTAAAAGAAGGCAATTTTATTTACTTTAGCACCTAAGGACACTTAAGGTACCTGGTAAACAAATAGCTTCCTGTTCCTGGGAGGGTGGCAGTCTACGTATAGCTCTGGCTGTGGACAGCTTTATCTACTTTGCTAATATCAGGCCAGATTATAAGGTAAACTTACTCTAGTATTTAAATAGACACCAACAGATTGTAAAATCAAGTGTCTTAAAAGATATTACAATATTTATTTAGGGTTGTTGTAGTTGTCTCTTTATCTTAATGATTTACCGACTATTTGTAGTACTGAATCTGATGAGTCTTAAATAATTGATATATGATAACTAGATATGGGACAAGTGTATGCAACATGACCTTCATAGATCAGGTGGCAATTTAGATATCCACAATGAGGGACAGTCAGTAGACATATGATCAGGGATGACTGCTCACTGTCTTGTGATGGACCTTAGATAAAAAATATAATGCACATAATTCAAAACCAATATCAACAAAGACTTCATCAGGACAAAGAACAAATAACATGAAAACAACTAGTAGAAACACTAACTTTGATAAATACACTTATTTAGTTTTAGGAAAGGGTTAGGGTTAAATGGCTCAGATAATAATTATTGTGAGCTAATCTTGTGATAAAGCTAAAAAAACAACCCTAAGCTATTGATCTTTTGGGTACAGCATGTAGAGTGTATTATCTTGGTATTTCAGTGGGGTTACTGTTCCAACACTGTGGTTTATTCCTTTACCAAGCCAGACAGAGTGGAACATTGTGTCATCTTCTGGGACACTAAGAATGGAGAGGTAGGTCATCACTATAACACTGGAGTCTGTGTGGTCAAGGCAGAGACTGAACACCACTCTACCAATCAGTAGTCCCTGTTCATGAGAATTGACAAAAATGGCTTGTCCAGCTGTGTCGGTGGGCGAGGGGTGGCGTGTGGACGGGGAAGAAATTTTCGTAACAGTTTTTTCAGCAACTACTAATCACAGCCACTTGATATTTGGTATACAGCATCAGGGTGGGGTCCCATAACGTGGGATACAATTTCAGGTATGTCACTCACCTACTTCCTGTTTAACGAAATCTGGCCATTTTTGACTTTGAAAGATTTTTATGTCTTAAGTTGCTATTTTAATTAAATAAGCAATTTGAACATTGATTTTTACAATTTTAAATTGTAGATTTTATAAGTTTCTTTATTTCCCATACCTAAAGGATGCCATTTAACCATTTTCTGGAAGAATTTCAGAAATAGGAAATACAGGTTGTAAACTGTGAACATCAGGTGACAGATGAATGGATGAGGTTATTTTTTTGTAACACTCCACAGTATTTTTAGATTATCCTTATGACATTATATTTGGTAATCAGCATACATGTATCATGAGATTTCAGGTTTGTTGCTTTCCTACTGTCTAACAGAATCTAATCATGTTTGTCTTTAATTTCAGAAATATGTTAAATATGTCAGAAATTTGATAGCCATTACAGCCTGTGGAGATTACTGTTGCTTAGCAACCAAGGCAGATGACACTACCAATCAGGTTTACATCAAGCATTGACTGCATTAAATGATGTGGAAGATGTTTAGAG
This sequence comes from Arcuatula senhousia, assembly GCA_963971305.1. Lineage (NCBI taxonomy): Eukaryota > Metazoa > Mollusca > Bivalvia > Mytilida > Mytilidae > Arcuatula > Arcuatula senhousia. The sequence continues at coordinate 28,196,836 of OZ020310.1, read as the reverse complement.
TATTGTTTTTGTTTGTATTCATGTTTCTCTGTCCCAATGTAATTGGCTGTATGAGAATTAAGATAAATAGTATATTGACATACTTTGTACATAACATAGGCTTCTATCAAGTTGTGTTTTACTTTGCACAAAGAAATTGTGCTCTACTTTGTACAAAAAAAAACTTTGTGTAAGTTGTGCTCTACTTTGTACAAAAAATCTTTTTTATAAGTTGTGCTTCACATAGTACAAAAAAAAGTTTTGTTCAAGTTTTGCTTTATTTCTATACAAAAACAAAGAGTAAAAAGTGACTTGATGTTGCACTAGGTAAACTGGGAGGTAGAAATTCTCCATTGCAAAAGTCTAATTACATTTATCCACATGCAAAATAAATACCAAAAAATCAAACCCCGAAGTAAGACTGAAATTTTAAGATTTCATCAGAAGACCTTTTAAAATATTAGTTAGTTAGGCAGCTATTGTTATTACTTTAATCTTAAGCAGCACATATTTGGCTATATCTGAGATGTCCTTAGGGTATATTCAATTTTACAATATCTTTCCTGTTACAGTATGTGTTAGTGCTCTGTAATTCCATTGGAACACCTCTGGATTCTAAGTATGTAGAGATTGACCCTGTGTACCTGACCATGACTAAGACTCACATCATCACGGCATCTAAAGAAGCTTTCTATACCTGGCAGTTTAAAAACCCAAAGAAACTATCCACATTAGAAGTGGCAGGTCGTAGAAGGACGGGAACTGAGAGGTATTAACTTTAATGACCTTGTGTATTCTATATTGGGTTTTACAAGAGAACCTTATCTGTTTGTCTATCTGTCCGTCTGTTTACATTTCAAATAAAAATATTTTTCAGCTTCTACTTAAAGGACTGTTTTGAAATTTAAAAAGCTTAAAATTCTTGATACGTCTTCATATTTTTTAAGGCCAATAAGGTCACAAAGTTAAAGTTATGTCAAATCTAGAGGAGTCTGATTTCTCCCCAAATTTTAATTTCATACATTTCGGAAACAAGTACACGGACCTTTAGTTTTCTTTTTGTCATTTGATTATCTATCATTTCTATCACAAATCATAAAATATTTGATATAAAAAAGTTTAGATGTGACCATCCTTAAAGGACTGTGTTTAAATTTAAACAGCTTCAGCTTAATAGATATTGTGCTTATTGTACCACTTTTCCAGGCTAGTCTTGAACCAAAACTTATATGGCATCATTCTGGGAAAAGGCCTATTAATTTCTCCTAACCATCAGGCGGCGATCATTTAACCCTTGCATACAAGATTCTCTATAGTTTCTAGATTGAACCCACTCTGATGTCTCATTGGCCATTCCTTGGTTATGATAACTGGTTCTTTAAATCAAGGATTGTATTGGTTGAAAATACATGGTTCTTTAATCAAGTTTGTCCTATTTTTGAATCCAATATAGTTCTTGTAGATGTCCGAGAATACAATTTCATGATAAAAAGATTTGTTTTGTTTACAAATCCAACATATAAAGAAATAATGATATATTGAATATTTTATTATGAAACAAGAATTTATTTCATCATAAGAGAACAACTAGTCTCAATTTGAGAAGTTACCTTGCTATATTGTATTTGCTTAGTCATTCTGTAAATGGTCATAAACTTAGAACATTTAGAAGAATAAAAGAAAACTATGAAATAGATACATATCTAAAATTGGATATAGACAGAGATATAATTTAAAACATTTACAAAAATTAAATTAAGCAATAGTAAACTTGCAATAGAAGTTGGGCGTCACACTAAAACCCCACTAGCAAATAGGGAATGTCCATTATGTAAGTCAGGAGTAGAAGATGAATCTCATTTTTTAATTACTTGTACTTCATTAAATAACATAAGAGAAAAACTTTTCACAGATATATGTGATATTTGCCCCTCTTTTGTTAATTTTGATTCAGATGTTAGATTTAACTTTTTATTCAATTGTAAAGATTATGATATTGTAAAAGTCATTGTAATAGGTGTTAATCAAATGTATAAAAGGAGATTTGAGTACTTAATAACTGCAGTGCATAGTAGTAGTCCAACATATAATTGTATTTATTCATTCATTTATTTTGCACCACCTCCTCCAATTATATATTAGATATATACGTTAAATATCAATACACAAACTTACTAATCAAACCTGGTAAATTATATATATATATATCTTTTGTTATACAGATAATAATGAGGCATGTGTCTTAATCACTAGTTTGTATGTTTGTATGTGTATATAATTGTAATTGTATTGGTAACAATCCTGTATTTGGATTTTAGACCAAATAAAAATTCTGTTCTGTTCTGTTCTGTTCTGGACAGTGGTCATGTGACTTGCCCAAAATAGAATGAAATTTGAAAATATTTTGAGATTTTTGTGTTTTTAGAATCTTTATACCTTGTTTAGGCACATGTTATCAATAAAGGTAATAACAAAACTACCGAACTTGAATGATCAATCTCATAGTCCAGAGAAAATGACAAAAACGAATCAGTCATACCGGAGAACTGGTGGATCGCAATATGATAAGAAAAATTCTTAAAGTAGTATAAATTGTTAGCTAAAGTATGGTGAAGGGAGGTAATTTGGCAAAAATCATCGTTTTTGGCTCCTATCTTTGCTTGTATGTAAAAATCCAAGAGAATAAACCCACTTTAAATTGATTTCAGATGATGAACTGTTGCAAGATCTATAAAATGTCAAAAAATGAGGGAAATCTATTTACAGGAAAAAAAGTAATGGAACATTTTTGTGTGTTTTTATGGCTTTTCCTATATAATTCGAAGTAAAATATTGAAACTTTAACTTGATATAACTCGAAAAGTAGGAAAGAATCCCATGAATTTTGAATCAAATTATGAAAAAGTACATCATGTTGGACATTTATGCCCATTTTGAAGAATATCTATTGACAAATTAATTTTGGACCCAAGTGCCACACTCTACCTTAATTCACTGAACCAAAGACACAAAAATCTTAACTTAAGGATGAGTGATATTCTTTGAACATAAGGATAAAGCCATAAAGTACTCTGAAAGTACACTTTACAAAATTTGCAATGGAAACATGTATTGATAAGCGTCGTTGTGATTGCAGTCTTTACAGTCTTGCAAATTACTTAAATTACAAGTTTGTATCAAAAGTGTAAATATTTAAATTCATTTAAATAATTTGTTTTGATCTGTTTCAGTGCACATATAATTATAATTTGAAAGTTTAAGAATTGATCATAAGCTATTAAAGGATGAGATAAGCAGTGATTTAGCTAGCGCTCGTCATTTTAGTCATTGGCGAAAAGAATTTTCAGATTACGAAAAATTATCAAACCATTTTCGTCAATTAATTTTTCAAAAGTGAAAAATTTTCGTCATGAAATTTACGAAAATCGCTTTAAAAACTCGTAATTGTCGAAATTAAAGTGCCACTTTCGTCACATTTATCATGCATTTATGAAGCCATTTGATTTATGACCACAGGCTGACCGCCGATCACCGGATATGTTTTGACAATCAATTAACCCAAATTGTCTTGGGGTCATTAAAATCAATAAATTTGGGTGGAGTCACTCATGGCTGAATAATTTGTGAATGACCAATCAGCTATCGGAATATATTTAGAACAGGTATTTCAGGTGTCAATCATTATCATTCATGTTATGCAGTTATGACAAACACGTGGTCTAGCATTGGCAAAGACTTTAGTTTTAAACAGAAAAACACTGATTGTCCAAAGCATGAATGTAACTATTTACCTTTTAGAAAGAATTTAAATCCCAAGACAATATTTTTGCACTCACTATAACATGTTAAGGTCCCTTTCAAACTTCCAATCTTCTTGAAAGTTCTAGATCGGCCCCCATATAACATTGAAAATTCAAAACATTGCATATAATTTTTATCAATTACTTGATAACTTATATACCTTTTTCTAAAGGTTAAAAATCTTTTTTTTTAAATTTTAGTAAGATAACAAAAATATTGTTTAACTCACAGTAATATACCAGTAATCTATTTCTTTAATGCCCCTTAGGATGTGAAAAATTTAAAACTGAGTTGTCTTCCTTTTCCTACTAAAGTTTTCTGAAGGGGGCACAAAATAATTATGAGGAAATTAGATTTGTAAAGAATTTCAAGTAAGGCTGAAAAGTAAAAACAAAACAAACAAGAAGGCTGTAAATATTTGTAAATATTTTATTAAAAGTCAATGAAATCCTTGATCAGAAATCCATGTAATACTCATCAGAACTTCTTTTCTTCTGTGTACCTGCAAATCAAAATAATAACTACTTATTATAAGTGGATGTAAATTGAAGTGAGAATAAAACTTGTTTTGAACAGCGTCTGAAAGCGCATATACTACATATATGCTTGCCGTAAAAGTGACTAAAGCCTTAAAAATCCTTGCTAAAACCCTGGATAAGAATTGTTCATTTTTGTCACATTATTTTAATTGGTGCTCTTAATCCATATTTCATTATCTGCTAGTTACCTATTTATGCTAGCTACCTATTATCTGCTAGCTACCTATTATCTGCTAGCTACCTATTTATGCTAGCTACCTTTTATCTGCTAGCTACCTATTATCTGCTAGCTACCTATCTGCTAGCTACCAATCTGCTTCTGTCTGTTTCAATACTAGAAATAATATTTAGTACACTTATATCTGATATTTTCTATTCTGTAGATTGCACCATATTGATGAGCAGCCGTCGGGTGGGGCAGCCCAGGATGAAGTGGATTTCTCTAAAGCTTTCCAGGTACTGTACCGTAAGGCAGTTGTTCACATATTATTTAATTTTATTTTATAATAGACCAAGAGTGAAATGAAATCATTGTAACTGATTAATAGTAACAGTGCTGACAAATGTAACAATTTGATGCACGAGTTTGCAAGTTCAAAAGTGGGCATAGCTCAGTAAAAATTGATAGTTGATAGTTTGAAAAAATACAAGTAAACAATGACCAATCAGAGTACATCAAGTATTCTCAATTTATTAATAACATCATGATAAGGATTTAATTGCTGAACTGTTTTTTTAATATTGAGTCTCAACATGATGAGTTACAGATCAAATTTTAAGTTTCATTCAGGTCCTCAAATATTTAGGGTAGTTATGGCCCTTTGAACTTTGAATATTTACTAAAATTTCAGTTTTCTGCACTTTTTTGGCTGGATTTCAATGAGTGAAAAATCCGTGTCAAAAAATGGTGAATTTCGGGCAGTCGGGCGAGGGATATTTTCGTAACAGTTTAAATAGCAACTACTTAACACAGCCACTTGATATTTGGTATATAGCATCAGGGTGGGGTCCCATAACATGGGATCTGATTTCAGGTCTGTCGCTCACCTACTTCTTGTTAAACCAAATTCGGCCATTTTTGACTTTGACAGATTTTTCTTATGAACTGATTTTTAGTTTGTTAGTCTTCCATGATGAGTTACATATCAAATATACATTTCCTTCTGGTCCACAAATTTTTATGGGAGTTATGACCCTTTAAAAGCTGAAAATTTACAGAAATTCAGTTTTCCACACTTTTTCTCTAAGTACTTGGTGATAATAAACAGATCAAGTTTATGTTTTTGTTTTTTTTTTGCACTAATTTTTACCAGAATTACAATATGTATTATTTTATGAACACTGAAATAGCCAGAAGGGGACTTTGTTTTGCAAAATTATTGGAATTCTTGTTATTTGTTTGTTAAACATAGTACAAGTTTTATAATGTTTGAAAAATGTCATTTAAAAAAAAATCTTTCATATATTTGATTGATTTTCATGGCAACAATTTTATATTCCAAAGTACTGTACATGAAGTCAGGTTTATAGCGAGCATCGTGCCCGCGCGAGCGGAGAGCTCTACGGTATTTGTTTCCGCGAGAAATTTGCTAATGCTGATTTAGATTTTTTATGGTCCGGAAAGGGTAATTATTTTTACAGGTCCGGAGTGAATGTTAAAATAATTTATAAGAAAAGGAATAATGCTTAAAAAAATAATAGATTGCGCTTTTTACAAGAAAATAATATTCTTAAAATAATAAATACACCTAAGCTACTCCTTTCGTCTAGATTATATGCACGTACGAAACTAACGTGTCTCGAAGCTTAATCGCCCCATATCACCTCGCCCCAAAATAAGCAAATGCATTAAATGATAGCGATAGCCCTGAATGTCGACATTTAGAACAAAATATGAATAAAAAATTTAGCTATGCTCGCATTTAGGCAATGCCTACTCCATATTATAATCTAATTGTTGTTCTGAATACTGAAGCCAGAGTGATATCTTCAACTGCAAAATCTGTAAGGACAAAACATTGTACAATTGTTTACTGGTCAGGATAAAAACAGTACATTCCACCAGGTACATGAGGTACTTACTATTTCATGAGGCCTTTAGTGTGGAGGGAAATGTAAGTACCGAGGAGAAACAAATGAACTGTTTTCTGAATGACAATTGTTTTATTATGCTTAATTGTTATTCTTCATAAATAAGGCCATGCCTACTGTGCATTCTTTTCAGAGTACTGTAGCCACATTTACTGCCAATTAAACATACTGTGGTTTCATTATTATTAGTGGGTTTTCAATTTTCATGGTTTTCGTGGGTTGTGGTTACCAACGAAAATTGATGTCCCAAGAAAAGGAAAGGACAAGATATGATAAGGGCTGTTTTTGGCCCCTTTTTCAAAACTGACAAATTTCTTCGAAATGTTAATATTACTACTCTAAAGTGGTGATTTTTAAATGATTTGTATGTTTCAACTGTATAATGTATCAGTTTTCTTCTCAGTGGTGGGCTAAATATGTGGGAAAAGCGACTTTTTCTCCAAAAAGCTCGAAATATGTTAAATTTTCATATGTTTTTAATTAAAAAAAGTATGAGCGGACCTGTGACCCACAAAAATATTTTAACTGCGGGTGTAGCATCACTATACCAATGTTTGCTGAAAATATCTTTGTGGGTCACAGGTCCGCTCATATTTATTTTTCACAAAAACTGCATAGATTTTAGCCATTTGGAGCCTATTTTGACATATTGCATTGAATTGACCATTTTTGCACATGCGTATTCTAACAATAGATTTCATTTCACAAAAATCAATGACTGTCCCATGTACTATGACCTCTTAACTGCAAAAGCTGACAATAGCTATGGAATATTCCTAATTTGAAAAATATGCAAATATTAGGGGGCCAAATTGTGCTTCTTATCATATCTTGTCCTTTAACATTGATCTGTATGATGCAGTCTTCAAAACCACGAATTTAAGAATCCACAAACTGATTCTTTTTCATAAAATCACGAAAATTGGTACCCATGAAAATCATTGAATCCACAGTTAACCCCCACAGAATATTATTACAGTACTATTTCTAGGGAAATACTTTTACCAAATTCAAGATGACATAGTTTAAATGTTAATCTGTATTTTATATAGAAAAAAATCTACTGAAGTATAATAAACCATTTTATTTCTTTAAGATAAGAGATCTAAAAAGTAAAAGTTTTGTTTATGTTGTAGAGTACAGAGGATCCCATCTGTTGTATCTGTTCATCTGACAAAGTTCTAATTGTGGTGAGTTTACATTCCAAACGTCATAATTTAAATATAAATGCAGGCTAAGCATATCTAGTCTTGATTAATACAATAAGATATTTTGATTTTTGTATTAAAAAGATAACATTCTTAGATAACAGACTCCTTTGACAAATGTTTTTTTAAACCCCCTCCTAAAATATGAGGGTTTTTTTCATTGTGCTTGTGATAAGAAATTTAAAATTGGAAAGTCATGAAAGTTAGAAATTATAACTTTCCTGAAATTACAAAAGTTATCAATGAATTTTTTTCTGCAGTAAAATTTATTTTTATCAATCTTGTAAAATTTTCTTTTTATTTTGCAGGGAAGAGAATCTGGGACACTAAATCGCTACTCTATGCCTATGTTATCACTGACACATAAGTACGCCCTGAATTGTCGACCCCACCAGCTGTCACTCAACTCTACATCCAGGTATACCAATTTCACATCAATATGGAAAATCAACTGGGTTAACACCATTTGACTTTAAGAGGACTGAACCTTATTGTGAATTTTATCAATCATAATAGGTCTAACATTTCATTCAGTATGACAGGTTAAACTGTTAATTTACTGGAAAACTTTACTACATTACATGTCCTAGCTACAATGTATATAGTTAACAACTAATGCTAGTTTTGGCCCTGCCAGAATTTGGTAAAAATAAAACAGTGCACATCTCAACACAATTGTCAAAGACAAAACACAATCTGTTTGATATATTGTTTATTTTCAGTCATTTCTTGATTATTGACATCAGTGATATAATGACATTTTACATCATTTTTTTCAGTCGTCTCTCTATCATTGCCATCAGTGGGGTTTGACATTTTCAATGTTTATTTTCAGTCCTCTCTCCATTATTGACATACGTGGTGTGTTGATATTTTACATTGTTTATTTCAGTCCTCTCTCCATTATTGACATCAGTGGTGTGTTGACATTTTACATTGTTTATTTTCAGTCCTCTCTCCATTATTGACATACGTGGTGTGTTGAAATTTTACATTGTTTATTTTCAGTCCTCTCTTCATTATTGACATAAGTGTTGTGTTGACATTTTACATTGTTTATTTTCAGTCCTCTCTCCATTATTGACAAAAGTGGTGTGTTGAAATTTTACATTGTTTATTTTCAGTCCTCTCTCCATTATTGACAAAAGTGGTGTGTTGACATTTTACATTGTTTATTTTCAGTCCTCTCTCCATTATTGACATCAGGTTGTGTTGACATTTTACATTGTTTATTTTCAGTCGTCTCTCCATTATTGACATTAGTGGTGTGTTGACATTCTTTGACATTGACACCAGAATTACAGACAGTGATGGAAAGGAAGTCGTAGGGGAGCACCTGAAGTTTGAACGTAAAGATGTCTGGGACATGAGATGGGCAGAGGTATAAAACTTTGATAAATCCAAATTATAACATAATGAGTTAATGTCCATTGTGTGTTTGGTGTATTCCAGACGCATCAGAGGCTCTCAAGTCAAAAAGTTGAAAAATGCCAAACACCATATGAGCACAAAGAGCAAAGACCAATATCACTATTGATAATATTTTATTTAAGAAGAGAAAGGGACTTTACTGTTTTATCTTTGTCGGTCCATATGAATGGATATAGATCATTTCTATGTTAACAGTATGTTATATTACATGTATGTTTAGGTATATAAGATCAGAATATTTTTATTGTTATATTATGTTTAGTTCAGAACATTTCTGATTTCAGGACAATCCAGAATTGTTTGCCATGATGGAGAAAACCAGAATGTACATCTTCAGGAACCTGGATCCAGAGGTACATATTATTATATAATTATACCCATGCTTGAAAAGTGGGGATATATAGTGATAGGGGTGTCCGTCCATCCGTCTGTCCTTCTGTTACACATCAGGGTACCAATCTCTTATCCACAACTCCTATTTAACTCCTTGATGGATTTTCATGAAACTTTCACACAATCATTTTAGACATAATATATGTGAGATGGGTACGTCCTATTTTAAAATTTGATCAGAATTATATTTCAGGGGTTTCCCATAGCAAAACATGGACTTTTGATTACAAGGGGGTACCCACCTCTTATCCACAACTCCTCCAAAACCACTTGATGGATTTTTCTAAAACTTTCATACAATCCTTGCTACAAAGTCTAGATGTGCACTACTATGTTTAATTTATTCAGATTGATATTTTGGGCAGGGGTTAAAAGTACCTCTGCCCTCTCCTTATGTTATATGAAAATGTCATGTGATACTCTCACTTTCTATTGACTTGGTGTTTTTTTAAGGAACCTATCTTAAGCAGTGGTTATATCTGCAATTTTAATGATCTACAAATAAAGTCTGTGTTACTGGATGAAATCATGAAGGACCCTGAAAACCCAACCAAGGAGAGCATGGCAGAAATGGAAATCAAGGTAAATACTGCTAGACTTTACATTTATTGGTAACGAAAATAACCAGGATTGGAAAAAAGATTCCATTTGCTTGTACACAAGTAGAAGATTTTATCTCACAGATGAACTCAGTTGTCAGAAAACTCAGTTAGACATCTGCCATGAAATAGAACACTGTGTGAAGTTAGCATCAAAATGGATTACAGCCAGGAACTGTACCAACATTGAATATTGTAGTCATGGACATTTTACAAAGTAAACAGTTGGGATGATTTCACAAAGTAAACAGTGATGATTTCACAAAGTAAACAGTTTGGATGATTTCACAAAGTAAACAGTTGGGATGATTTCACAAAGTAAACAATTTCACAAAGTAAACAGTTGGGATGATTTCACAAAGTAAACAGTTGGGATGATTTTACAGCTGTTAGTTAATTCTTTCTCTGTACTTTCTAAGTAAAATATTCACATAATGGATAATTTCATAGAGATTTGTGATAGTCAATGATGTAAATATACATGCAAAATACTTCTGTTCACAAAACAAAATAACCACAAATAGCACAGAATGTACAAATTACAATAGTTTGATAAAGCATACATTTTGTTGATAAAGCATACATTTTGGAATACAAAAAACTTATAAATACCTATTCAATTGATTAATCCACACATTGTTAGAATTTATGAAAAATAAGCATGCACAACACCCTCTTTCATATTCTTTCTCTGAAACATGAATTTGTATTAAATGCTGGATTTTTTTTTTGGCTAGTCTTTGAGAGATACGAGAGATTTATTAGAGAAAGTGGGAATAGCTGACGCCCAACAGTTCATAGAGGATAACCCACACCCTAGATTATGGTAAGCTAAAACTTTAAGGTTATGGTAAGTAAAGACTAAAGTTATGGTAAGTAAAGACTAAAGTTATGGTAAGTAAAGACCTAAAGTTATGGAAAGTTAAGACCTAAAGTTATGGTGAGTTAAGACCTAAAGTTATGGTGTAAGTTAAGACCTAAAGTTATGGTGAGTTAAGACCTAAAGTTATGGTGTAAGTTAAGACCTAAAGTTATGGTGTAAGTTAAGACCTAAAGTTATGGTAAGTTAAGACCTAAAGTTATGGTGTAAGTTAAGACCTAAAGTTATGGTAAGTTAAGACCTAAAGTTATGGTGTAAGTTAAGACCTACAGTTATGGTAAGTTAAGACCTAAAGTTATGGTGTAAGTTAAGACCTAAAGTTATGGTAAGTTAAGACCTAAAGTTATGGTGTAAGTTAAGACCTACAGTTATGGTAAGTTAAGACCTAAAGTTCAGACATTTTGAAATGTGGTGGACCTACCTATTTGTCCAGCAGAATTTGCTGAGGTCCAGCAAAATATCTTACAAATTACACTTAGTTAAATAGACAAAAATAGATTAATAGCTTGAGGTCCGGCAAACCCAAAACATATTTCAAAACCTCTGAAAGTTATGGTGTAAGTTAAGACCTACAGTTATGGTAAGTTGAGGCCTTTTAATGAACTCTTATTGAAGATATTGAATTTGACTAAACTATCAAAATAATAATGGATGGCTCTTGTGTTTGTTCTTGGAAAAGTGTTAAAACATTACCTTAGATTTTACTGATAATTATCTACTCTTCACGGAAGGGAAACATATTGTTTTATTGAATTATAAATTTTGTATCAATAATTTGGTTAATATTTAAGAAATTGATTGGTGACACACATTTATTGAAATGATTATTTGTGCACTAGTCTCAATGATGGAAAAGTGCCTGAGAAATTTAGACTATAAAGAAACCTATATTAAGGTATTGAAGGAATGCCAAATAAAGAAAAAACCAGGTACACATATTCATAGAGAAAATCACAGTATAATCTGGCATAATTCTTCACCCAGTTTGATTTTTTTAAATATCTTCAGTAGAACAGTACATGTTAAAATCATCATCATTATCATCCTCAAAAGAGCAGTCAGTATGTAACTTGTTATAGGTTCTTCTTAAGGATTTTTTTTATTTCACAGGAGACTTTTGGCCGAGTCTGCGTTGGAACAACTAAATTTGAAGGTTGCTGAGCAGGCATTTGTAAGATGTAAAGACTACCAAGGGATAGAGTTTGTCAAACGACTTGGAAATCTACAGGTATTTTTATCCTTGGAAAAAGCTCAGTACATCAAAAATGTGAACACAGTTTGAACACCCTATAATTTTTACTTTGTCTGTCAATCTGCTTGTCCGTCTGTCTGTCTGTCCATCCATCCTTCAACATTTTTTTTGTGAACACTTTAAACTAAAAAAACTGTTCATAGTACAGGTCTGAAATTTTATACAATTAGTATGTAGCATATTAGCATAGATATGCATATTACAATTTCACAGAAATAGGTACTGGTAAATGTTTTTGGAAAATTTAGATTTTGTATAAAAGTCAAAGATTTTTTAGCATTGAGTTTTGTGAAGGCTACAATTACATGTAATAAACTAAGTGATAGACATGTCTGAAATTTTAAGCATTAATGTTTTGGGATTTGCATATGAAGACCATTTTCGGAATACGTTAAGAAAAAATATTATTAAAAATGTTCATGCTTATAAACACAAACATAATTTTTGCCCCATCTATGAAAGTGTTCATCTGTCTGTCTGCACCAAATTAAGTTTACTTACAGGTTGAAGTTGCTTTACCATGAATTCAAAGGAAGTAAGGTACCATCTCAAAATTTTATACGCATAAACATTAGGATATGAAAAAATAAAAAATCATAAAGTTGTACCTGTCTAATCAACTAAATGATGAATTGATCATAAATAGAGAAAGGAGGTGTTATACTTAAGTTTATCTAAAGTTAGGTTACTGTTCTATGTAAACATCAGATATAAACATACAAAATCATCAAAAATTTTACTCCTGAAATCAACTTCATGTTTGATGATTGCTGGAAAATAAATGTTGCCAGATGGGACCTTATGTCTTTTTCAAATATTCTTGTTTTGTTTTACAGAGAGAAGACATGAAGCAAGCTGAAGTAGCTGCTTATTTCAGGAGGTTTGAAGAAGCAGAGAGAAAATATCTAGATATGGACAGACGGTAGGGCTTTATATTCATAGATTATTTTCTTGATTGATTGATTTTAGCTGATCTCCCTTTCTTTAAAACAAAACTTGCAAAAGACAATGTATAATTACAACACCTGATCTTATAATACTATGAAAACTTTTTTAAGGAAATGGACTGAAGAAAAATGCATTAGATAAGAAATGCTTGTCTACATCCTCTTGAATTTCATTTGAATCTTTCAGAGTATTTGGAATTGGATGGTATAAAGCAGGAATAAGAATTTTCAATGAAGACATAACACGATTTGGGAATCTTTTCTACACTTTTATTATTGACTGTTATTTCAGAGATTTAGCTGTGAGCCTTAGAAAGAAGTTAGGTGACTGGTTCCGAGTGGTACAGTTACTGAAGACAGGAGCAGGAGGAGATGATGTACAGCTTGAGGAGGCATGGAACGCTATAGGAGATTATTACGCTGACAGACAAAAATGGTAAACCACAGATAAACACTGACTGTAGACATCAACAGAACAACAAAACAAATGAAAAACCAGCACTTAACTTGTTGATGCTTCTTGATTCCATAACATCCATAAGTTTTGGTGTACTGTGGGCTCATTATTATTCCTAAGGTCCAGATTTTGTTGGAAGCAGTCAAACATGAAAATATTAATCCAACAAAATTTCCTTTTGGAGGAATCAACAAATATGGATAACCAGACAAAATAAATTAATCCACCTTCTTGGTGTTTGTCTGTCTGTTCTCTTGTTTATCCTTCTGTCTACATAACATGAAAGCACTTCTCCTCAAACTGTTTGAACTTATCAAGAAGAAAGTGCATCATTTTTAGTTGTAGTTGTCCATGAAAAAACTTCATAGTTCCCAACATCTTTTAGGGGAGATAATTGGACTTAATTTTTCATGCCCCATTTATAAAAGTAGAAGGGCATATAATGTTCAGGTCCATTTGTCTGTCCAAAATCAGGTCAGCTTTACTTTCAAGTTTAAGTTACTTTACAATGAAGGAAGTATAGTTTCTCACTTTTTGAACAGGACAGTTCCTATTTTTAGCGGTGTGAGATTTTTCTGTCTCACACCACCCCATGTGAGATAGCCTCGTGCAGTTTCCAAGGGACGTAACTCTATTGTTTACGTCACGCTCTGTTTTGTAAACAAATCCACGTTGTACAATTTACGGGTTTAGTGAGAAAAATAATCAAACACCGATGAATAGGGCAAGATAAGGAAATCTCCGACACCCTTGGGTAAGATTTCTTTACATCTGCAACTCGGCAGAGCCTCGTTGCAGACTTGAAATCTTACCCTCGGGTTGTCGGAGATTTCCTTATCTTGCCCTAACATCGGTGTTAGATTCTTATAATCATTATAAAACTTAATACACATATATACAAAATTGTACCTGTCTCATCAACTTCATGGTTGATTGATCACAGAAAAAGGGGTATTGTACTTCATGTTTACCTTCAGGTTTAAGTTACCTTTCCATGAAAGGAGTATAGTTTCATCACAAAACTTCATACACATATACATCAACAAACAAAAACCACCATTTATTTGTACCTGCCTCTTCAAAATGGTAAGAGACAGGGCATTTTGTCTTTTGAACATATTCATATTTCAATATCAAGTGGTAGATCCTTTTTGTAAACCCTCTCACTGTATTCTTAGTTTGTTTGTTATCTGCATTAATAACAGGCTTTCATATAAGAAAGTGATTAAATGTATATTGAAAATGTTCACCACATATTTTGGAAGAAGTTGAATCATACTGATTAAATTAATACATTAAAGAATTTGGTATTGTCTTTATTAGGCAGCAAGCAGTGACCTATTATGTACAGGGTCGTAACCAGGAGAGACTCTCTGAGTGCTATTATATGTTAGAGGATTATCAAGGACTGGAAAAGATGGTGATGGCATTGCCTGAGAATCATAAACTATTACCAGTAAGTCATCCTAGCATGGCCTGAAATTCATAAACTATTACCAGTAAGTTATCCTAGCATGGCCTGAGAATCCTAAACTATTACCAGTAAGTTATCCTAGCATGGCCTGAGAATCCTAAACTATTACCAGTAAGTTATCCTAGCATGGCATGAAAATCCTAAACTATAACAAGTAAGTTATCCTTGTAGCATGGCCTGAAAATCATAAACTTTTATCAGGAATTTAATCTAGCACGGCCTGAAAATCCGGAACTATTACCAGTAAGTTATCCTTGGAGCATGGCCTGAAAATCATAAACTATTACCAGTAAGTTATCCTAGCATGGCATGAAAATCATAAACTAAAATTACCAGTAAGTTATCCTAGCATGACATGAAAATAACTATTCCCTATTTTCGTAAATAATGAGATAAGTCAAAATACCCTGAATATGATACTAATATGTGACACATATTATATTGAAGACATAATTAGATATATATTGTTTCAAGTTAAGCATATACTCAATACCTTCAAGCATGTAACTCCAACATCTAACTATTGATTTAAAGCCTGTTTTCATCGAACAAAATTTAGGTCATTGATCGATTCTTATTGAGGTTTCTTGAATTAAGTCTAATAGCTGTGAAAAAATTTGATAAAATTGGTACTTATACAGATGGTTAGTTTAACAAAGTTTTTCATACAAAAAGAAGGGATAAATTATCCCAACTAAAATTAAAAACTTCAGAAGGACATCTGATTAAACAGTTAGATGCATTTAAAAGATTTAATTTTTGGCCGGATATCACGGAGTGAAAAATCCCGGTTGTAAAATGGTGAATGTCGGGCCGGCGGGCAGGGAAGAAATTTTCGTAACAGTTTTCTCAGCAACTACTAATCACAGCCACTTGATATTTGGTATACAGCATCAGGGTGGGGGCCCATAACGTGGGATACCATTTCAGGTATGTTGCTCACCTACTTCCTGATTAACGAAATCCCGCCATTTTTGACTTTGACAGATTTTTATGTTTTTAAATTTATATATCAACAAACTAAACTATCAAATAAACAAAGATACCTACTGATTAGATATTATAACAAGTTAAATAATGATTTTGATTGAATATTATAACAAGTCTGATTTGTTTGAATTGTTCTGTGATATCTTACTCATTTAGTTTTTGTTGTTATGGTAAAAGTTTTAAAAATTGTTTTATCCAGGAAATAGCTGCTATGTTTGTAACAGTTGGAATGTGTGAACAAGCTGTTAATGCTTATATAAGAGTAAGTGTTTATTTATACCTAGTGTTAGTGCATTTTTTAGTGCAACTATTTTTCAACCAATAACCATTCTTTTAAATTTTTATTTCCACAAAATTTATTTGTTGATTTTGATATATGTGATATTTGGATTGCAGTGATGTCAGTTTAAACAGTAAACTATTTATAAAGCTGTTGTTAAAAAATGAATAAATCTTTTGCTGATATATCAACTTTGGTTAATTACCGAATATTTGACATATTACAGTTGGGGAAATAAGGTTTCTTTACTATTGAAATTATCGAAATTTGTTATAATAACACAAAGAATTTTGATGATAAATAAGAATTACCCTGTTTGTCTGTAACTCAACCATACTGTTTGAAGGATTAAAATTTCATCAAATTCCAACCATGAAGGGAGTACATTATATGGAGATGAAATTTTATTGCTGTCAGATATCATAAAGGGGAGAAAATTGAACTTTAATAGTCTATTTGCCAATTAGCTTTGGATTTTATTCAGGAATATATTTAATTTTACTTTTTGTATCAGCACTAGGAAAAAATACATTGGTTACCAAATGGCATACAAGGGGGACAAGCCTCAAACTTAATTTTTTATGACTATGATAATCTACCATAAAAATCTGAAAAACTTACTGGCATTAAAATGTTTTTGACAGCATATTCTAAGAATTTACACCAAACTGTTAAACAAGACCTAAGTAAAAAAAATTAAAAGGGTTCCAATAATGGTATCAGTGGCAGTAGATTATCGTAGTCATAAACTATAAAGTCTGAGACTTGTCTGGTCTGTATGCCATTCGGTAACCAATGTATTTTTCATAGCGCTAATACAAACGTATAATTAAACTGTTCCGGAATAAAATCAGAAGCTAATTGGCAAATAGACTATTCAATATGAAGTGGGATGTATCCTTTTGTGAGCTTGTGTACAGTATTTCTATTTGTCCCCCGCCGCAATGCGTCGGAGGGACCTAGTAATGGTCTCCGTCTGTCCGTCCGTCCGTCACATTATTTTTGGGTGCAACTCCTCGGACACTACTGAACAGATGTTGCTGAAACTTTACACACTGATAGGGTACTGTTAGTAGGTGATCATGTGAAATTTTCAAAATGGACGCCGTTTCCATGGAAACGGGAAAGAAAGGTAAAAATAAAGGACATTCAATATCTTGGTTACCTAGGTGCACAGGGTTCTGAAGTTTTGTAGGCTGATAGAGCAAAAGGTACTCTATAATGATACCAAAAAAAAAATTTGAAGTAATATTTACAGTTTTCAAGTTATTTACAAATTTGTGATTTTCTGGTCCAAAAAATGGGACTTTGTCAAACATTTTTGTGCATACTACTGAACGGACTTGCTGAAACTTTACACACTGATAGGGTACTATTAGTAGGTGATCATCCCATATTTTGAAATGAACAAGAAGGTGCCATTCATTTTCGCAATTTAAAAATGTAATCATGTAAAGAAAGCTATAGATTTTGTGTTCATCTTACATCCTCTCCTGTAGTGTAACCATGTAAAGAAAGCTATAGATTTTGTGTTCATCTTACATCCTCTTCTGTAGTGTAACCATGTAAAGAAAGCTATAGATTTTGTGTTCATCTTACATCCTCCCCTGTAGTGTAACCATGTAAAGAAAGCTATAGATTTTGTGTTCATCTTATATCCTCCCCTGTAGTGTAACCATGTAAAGAAAGCTATAGATTTTGTGTTCATCTTACATCCTCTCCTGTAGTGTAACCATGTAAAGAAAGCTATAGATTTTGTGTTCATCTTACATCCTCTCCTGTAGTGTAACCATGTAAAAAAAGCTATAGATTATTGTATTAATCTTACATCCTCTCCTGTATTGTAACCATGTAAAGAAAGCTATAGATTTTGTGTTCATCTTACATCCTCTTCTGTAGTGTAACCATGTAAAGAAAGCTATAGATTTTGTGTTCATCTTACATCCTCCCCTGTAGTGTAACCATGTAAAGAAAGCTATAGATTTTGTGTTCATCTTATATCCTCCCCTGTAGTGTAACCATGTAAAGAAAGCTATAGATTTTGTGTTCATCTTACATCCTCTCCTGTAGTGTAACCATGTAAAGAAAGCTATAGATTTTGTGTTCATCTTACATCCTCTTCTGTAGTGTAACCATGTAAAGAAAGCTATAGATTTTGTGTTCATCTTACATCCTCCCCTGTAGTGTAACCATGTAAAGAAAGCTATAGATTTTGTGTTCATCTTACATTCTCTCCTGTAGTGTAACCATGTAAAGAAAGCTATAGATTGCTGTGTTCATCTGAACCAATGGAATCAGGCCATAGACTTGGCAAAGACTCACAATGTACGAGAAATTGATGCTCTGCTGGCTAAGTATGCCCAACATCTACTGGAGAAAAATAAGACAGTTAATGCCATAGAGCTGTATAGAAAGGCTGGACATTTCCTGGAGGCTGCTAAACTACTGTTTAAGGTATCTATTATTGGACAGAACTAAAATTTGTGGAAATCAATTTATTAAAAGCACCATCATGGATTCATCATTTTGTGGTTTTAACAAATTTATTTATAGACACTAATTATTATACAACTGCTTCCAAAAAATGGGTATATACTGTTTTAGCTTTTGTGCTTTGTCTAGGAATATTGATAGGGGGAAGGTTGGGCCCAAAAAACTTAAACTAGTTTAACCCCGCCACATATTACATGTGCCTGTCCTAAGCCAGGAATCTTTGACAAAGCTTTCGTTTGTACTTGTCTTTTTGATGTTTTCTGTTCCTTGTTTAAGAAGGGGGTCTATCTGACTATTTCAGGGCTGGATTTGAATGATATGCATTTTATTTAGACCATGGGCCAATTGCAGAACCGTGAGCAGTGCCAAATGGCCTTGTTGAAGGCTGCTGGCGGTTGTCCATTGTGGTTTTTCTAAATTGCCATTTAATTGTGGGCTGTGTCGCGTACACTTATTCCACATTTCATTATTTTCTATTATCCTTGTCTGTTTGCCTTTTCATCCTTCTATATATAAACTCACAGTTTAACCTGTCATAAACTCTGTTTGTATTATTGGAATCTGCAAATAAATCCTTTTCATTATCAAATAAATAGACTGTCTAGCTTGTTTTATCGATTGTTTTTACCGTATTGTAAAAGTCAACTTAAAGAGAGTATTCCTAAACATGCTTAAGTATTTGCTTCACAAGCTATAGATCTTTTTCATGTCGCCTGAAACGTGTTACAAAGCAACATATAGCAGTCACTTTGGTACCATCCATCATCTGTGTATGATCATAAAAAATTCTGTCACAGTTTTCCTAGAAACTACATGTTACAGTCTGTTGATATTTGGTATGTAGCTTCCCCTATAGTTTTATGCCATCATGGTTTTTGTCTTGCCTGCGACGAATAGTTGCGGAAGGCAAGACATAGATATTACTTTTCGGTGGCGACGGCGGTGTCGTAAACTTTTTTGTAAGACCAGTGACTCTCTGAACTAAGGTCTTTTTTCAGACTGTAAACTTTTTTGTAAGACTTTTGTGGACGATGAATTGCTGGAAAAATATAATAGCTAGGCATCTGATATTTGGTATACAGACAGTTCAGGTTATGGTCTATGCAACTGTCACCATGTTATGTGACCATGACCCCATTTTCATGCTCCATTGACTCTGTGAACTTAGATCTTTTTTCAGGTCGAAAACTTTTTTGAAAGACTTTTGTGGACGATGATTTGCTGGAAAAGTATAATAGCTAGGCATTTTATATTGGATATACAGACAGTTCAGGTTATGGTCTACACAACTGTCACCATGCTGTGTGACCCTGACCCCATTTTCAGGCTCCAGTGACTCTGTGAACTTTGGTCTTTTTTAAGGCCGTAAACTTTTTGTAAGACTTTTGTGGACGATGAATTGCTGGAAAAGTATAATAGCTAGGCATTTGATATTTGGTATACAGACAGTTGAGGTTATGGTTAAGGCAACTGTCACAATGCCATGTGACCATGACCCCATTTTTAGGCTCCAGTGACTCTGTGAACTTAGGTCTTTTTTCAGGCAGAAAACTTTTTGTAATACTTGTGTGGACAATGGATTGCTTGAAAAGTATAATAGCTAGGCATCTGATACTGGGTATACAGACACTTTTTGTGTTTATATCAAGAAATGAAAGCTAAGGTAGTTGATTTAAGTGATGGTGCCGGCAGGCGAGACATTCTTTTAGTGGCCACACTTGTATGCAATTTTATGCCCATAACTCATCTACTTCCCGTTTTTTCCAATATTCTAAGACAGGTGGCATATGTTTTCCATGGTCAACTGCCATTCTAATTTATAAAATTCAATTATTTTGAAACTCTGGATCTATTTAAAATCTTGCTATTTATTATTTCAGTTGGCCAATGAGCAGACAAAAAAGAAGTTAAAACCTCTACAGATTAAGAAAATGTACGTCCTAGGTGGCCTGCTGGTAGAACAATATCATGAACAGATGAAAATGACCTCAAGGGCAAAGGTCAAGGACAAAAAAGGAGCAATGGTATGAACAGAAAATTACTTCTCACCAAATATTTTAAAAAAGGATATGGAATAAATGAACATGAGACCATAACACATATGTAAGCTCCAACTGTAATTAATTTTTATTGGCTGAAAGGCCATTTTTGAATTTTATTCCTCATCAGCAGCACTAGAACCCAAAACAAAGGAAGGCCACAATTAAAAAAAATGTTGAAAATGCATAAAACCAAATGAAATCTGAATAATCAGTAATATCAAATATATCTAAGGATAAACTATGATGGAAGGAGTATAATCTTAGGTTTTAGAATTAAGAGCCTGTTAATGAGAAAACCATGTAAAATCTTCCAATAGCAATGTTTTCATTTATGTAAAAGGTATAGTGCAACTGGCCTATTGAGGCAAATTTATTTCTTCGAAAAATCCAAGATGGCTGCCCTACAGGCCTAAATAGCTATATGTAGCTTACATTAGATTAGATGGCAATTAGATGCTACAACCAATTGATATTTGGCATGTAGCTCCATCCCATAGTACTGAATGGTGTAAAGATATTTTATGCATGTAACTAATCTACTTCCTGTTTATAATAACTGAATATCATATGCAGGCCACAAACTTTTTCCATTGAAGACCACCATTGTAGTTCTATATATAGACAGACTTGAATTTCCTTCTCCGGTTTGATAAAGTACTGCTATTTTACAGGCAGCCTCAGCTTTAGCAGGATTTCTAGAGGAGGATGCCACAGCCATCACTGACACAAGTATAATAGACAATGCATGGAGAGGGGCTGAGGCCTATCATTTCTATCTACTGGCCCAGAGACAGCTTCATGAAGGTAAAATAGACAAGGGTCTGAGGCCTATCATTTCTATCTATTGGCCCAGAGACAACTTCATGAAGGTAAAGTAAAATAGACAAGGGTCTGAGGCCTATCATTTCTATCTACTGGCCTAGAGACAGCTTCATGAAGGTAAAGTAAAATAGACAAGGGTCTAAGGCCTATCTTTTCTATCTACTGGCCCAGAGACAGCTTCATGAAGGTAAAGTAAAATAGACAAGGGTCTGAGGCCTATCATTTCTATCTACTGGCCCAGAGACAGCTTCATGAAGGTAAAGTAAAATAGACAAGGGTCTAAGGCCTATCTTTTCTATCTACTGGCCCAGAGACAGCTTCATGAAGGTAAAGTAAAATAGACAAGGGTCTAAGGCCTATCTTTTCTATCTACTGGCCCAGAGACAGCTTCATGAAGGTAAAGTAAAATAGACAAGGGTCTAAGGCCTATCTTTTCTATCTACTGGCCTAGAGACAGCTTCATGAAGGTAAAGTAAAATAGACAAGGGTCTAAGGCCTATCATTTCTATTTACTGGCCCAGAGACAGCTTCATGAAGGTAAAGTAAAATAGACAAGGGTCTAAGGCCTATCATTTCTATTTACTGGCCCAGGGACAGCTTCATGAAGGTAAAGTAAAATAGACAAGGGTCTAAGGCCTATCATTTCTATTTACTGGCCCAGAGACAGCTTCATGAAGGTAAAGTAAAATAGACAAGGGTCTGAGGCCTATCATTTCTATTTACTGGCCCAGAGACAGCTTCATGAAGGTTAAGTAAATAGACAAGGGTCTGAGGCCTATCTTTTCTATCTACTGGCCCAGAGACAGCTTCATGAAGGTTAAGTGAAATAGACAAGGGTCTGAGGCCTATCATTTCTATCTTCTGGCCCAGAGACAGCTTCATGAAGGTGAAGTAAAATAGACAAGGGTCTGAGGCTTATCATTTCTATTTACTGGCCCAGAGACAGCTTCATGAAGGTAAAGTAAAATAGACAAGGGCCTGAGGCCTATCATTTCTATCTTCTGGCCCAGAGACAGCTTCATGAAGGTAAAGTAAAATAGACAAGGGTCTGAGGCCTATCATTTCTATCTACTGGCCCAGAGACAGCTTCATGAAGGTGAAGTAAAATAGACAAGGGTCTGAGGCCTATCATTTCTATTTACTGGCCCAGAGACAGCTTCATGAAGGTAAAGTAAAATAGACAAGGGCCTGAGGCCTATCATTTCTATCTTCTGGCCCAGAGACAGCTTCATGAAGGTAAAGTAAAATAGACAAGGGTCTGAGGCCTATCATTTCTATCTACTGGCCCAGAGACAGCTTCATGAAGGTAAAGTAAAATAGACAAGGGTCTGAGGCCTATCATTTCTATTTACTGGCCCAGAGACAGCTTCATGAAGGTAAAGTAAAATAGACAAGGGTCTGAGGCCTATATTTTCTATCTACTGGCCCAGAGACAGCTTCATGAAGGTTAAGTGAAATAGACAAGGGTCTGAGGCCTATCATTTCTATTTACTGGCCCAGAGACAGCTTCATGAAGGTAAAGTAAAATAGACAAGGGCCTGAGGCCTATCATTTCTATCTTCTGGCCCAGAGACAGCTTCATGAAGGTAAAGTAAAATAGACAAGGGTCTGAGGCCTATCATTTCTATTTACTGGCCCAGAGACAGCTTCATGAAGGTAAAGTAAAATAGACAAGGGTCTGAGGCCTATCTTTTCTATTTACTGGCCCAGAGACAACTTCATGAAGGTGAAGTGAAATAGACAAGGGTCTGAGGCCTATCATTTCTATCTACTGGCCCAGAGACAGCTTCATGAAGGTAAAGTAAAATAGACAAGGGCCTGAGGCCTATCATTTCTATTTACTGACCCAGAGACAGCTTCATGAAGGTTAAGTAAATAGACAAGGGTCTGAGGCCTATCATTTCTATCTACTGGCCCAGAGACAGCTTCATGAAGGTGAAGTAAAATAGACAAGGGTCTGAGGCCTATCTTTTCTATCTACTGGCCCAGAGACAGCTTCATGAAGGTAAAATAGACAAGGTGCTGAGGCCTATCATTTCTATCTACTGGCCCAGAGACAGCTTCATGAAGGTGAAGTAAAATAGACAAGGGTCTGAGGCCTATCATTTCTATCTACTGGCCCAGAGACAGCTTCATGAAGGTTAAGTAAATAGACAAGGGTCTGAGGCCTATCATTTCTATCTACTGGCCCAGAGACAGCTTCATGAAGGTGAAGTAAAATAGACAAGGGTCTGAGGCCTATCATTTCTATCTACTGGCCCAGAGACAGCTTCATGAAGGTTAAGTAAATAGACAAGGGTCTGAGGCCTATCATTTCTATCTACTGGCCCAGAGACAGCTTCATGAAGGTGAAGTAAAATAGACAAGGGTCTGAGGCCTATCATTTCTATCTACTGGCCCAGAGACAGCTTCATGAAGGTTAAGTAAATAGACAAGGGTCTGAGGCCTATCATTTCTATCTACTGGCCCAGAGACAGCTTCATGAAGGTAAAGTAAAATAGACAAGGTGCTGAGGCCTATCATTTCTATCTACTGGCCCAGAGACAGCTTCATGAAGGTAAAGTAAAATAGACAAGGTGCTGAGGCCTATCATTTCTATCTTCTGGCCCAGAGACAGCACTGTGAAGGTAAAATATGATAGAAAATAAGGGACTCACTTCTAAATACTGGCCCAGGTCCCCTGCCCCATCACGGAGTGGAGACATAGAAATGCCGGTGTCTGTCCGTCTATGCGTCTGTCCGTCTGTCACACTTTTTTTCATAACAGATTTCTCATTTGATATTTGGTAATCAGCTTCAGGTAGGGATACCATATGTTGGGATGTCTTTTCAGGTCTTCCTGTTAAACAAACCAACTAAGTATTTTTAAAGGGTCAAAAATGGAAAAATTTTCTTAACTGATTTCTCAGCTATTCCTCTGACTAAGTGTAGATAGAGTGTATTGTTGTTTCGAACCGGAAGTAGCATTTTGTTAATCAATCCCAGAATCCTCAGAACACAAATGCTAGCTTCAGCTGTGTTTCCCATTTACACCAATTTAAATTCTTTGATCTACAAATTAAACACCATAACAATGGATTCCGATATGGGGATGTGTTTACATGACAACGGACTTACTTAATGACTTCACCTATAACAGCATGACACCAAGAAACGTAATTAATGTGGGAATGTTTACATGACGGACAAACAATAAATAATTTTACTCTAATATTAAATACATCATGATAAATAAGCTGACGTTCAATCATTGTAGCCATGATAAAAACACAAATGTGAAAAGGAATAGAGGGTCCTACATCAGTGTTTG
This sequence comes from Arcuatula senhousia, assembly GCA_963971305.1. Lineage (NCBI taxonomy): Eukaryota > Metazoa > Mollusca > Bivalvia > Mytilida > Mytilidae > Arcuatula > Arcuatula senhousia. The sequence goes on along the minus strand of OZ020310.1, from coordinate 28,171,848 downwards.
AGCTAAATCATTATAAACAAGTATTCAATCCTGTGGGAATATTTTTCAAACCTTCATGCCGCTATTTTCCGCCAGGTTTTTAAATAAATCTTTTGATGCCAATACAGAGAATGATAAATACTGACACATGCAGAAAGCCTTCAAAACCTTGCAGAATAAATGTTGCATAAATTTTGTTTGTTTGTAGGAAATGCGACATTCTCTGACAGGGAAATGATGCACAGAATCTGAAAAGGGGAGTTATTTAGTCCCCGCCGAATGTTGTCCCTAAATATTTATATTTGCACAAATCAATCAAGTTTAAATGTATTTTTAACAAGAATGCAAATGTCATGATTTGGGGAGGGGGCTTGCACATAAGCACATTATTAGAAATTCTTTGAAACTTTCGATGCTGGCCTAGTTTGGGTAGGAAGGCATGGCTTTCATCATTGACATTATTTAAATTTTATTTCATTGCTCAATTCATGAGCAATTGACTTTGTCCAATTTTAGGTTAAAGCCTACTCCATATTATTTGTAGGCTTTTGATATTTGGTAAGCAGCTTAAGGTAGGGGTCTCTCTAATATGGTGGGATGTGTTTTCCAGTCTGTGGCTTACTTACTTCCTGTTTAACGAGCAGACTTAGAATTGTTTAAGGGTCAAAAATGGAAATTTTTCTTATATTTCTCAGCTTTTACCATAATTTGATATGCAGAGGTAGGGGTCTCATATGGTGGGATTGGTTTTCAGGTCTGTGGATTATCTACTTCCTGTTAAGGGGGCTGACATAGATTTTTTGCCACTTGGCAGGGGACCCAGGAGTTCTGTTCTTGTTTATCTTTTGACATGGGGCTTTGATATTTGACATGAGGATGTATCATAGTGAAATGATGTGTTGTGTATCATAATGATCTTAACCTCTGACCTCAAGGTAAAATAAATTCTAATTTTAGATGCAAAGCTTGTCTATGCCATAACTCTTATCCTTTGACAAAGCTTTGATATTTGGCATGAGGGTGTATTTACCTTGATACAAAGTAATGTACAAGAATGACTTCATATTAACTTTGATCTCAAGGTCAGATAAATGCCAATTTTATATGCAAGACATGTATTGGCAATATTTGTTTTTCTTTTGACATAGGGCATTGATAGTCATTACAATTCTGTGTTGTAACCATTGTTGATGGTTTCAATGGGTCAGTCAAAACATGAAATCTGATTCCAAACATACATCTTAAAAACTGCAAATTTATCACCCCTGAACTTGTGAACTCTTCTAAAATTACCAAAATTAGTACCCTCAAATCAAGCAACTTCTGCTTTTAAGGTTTATTTTTACTTGACAGGATATGTGGATGCTGCCATGAAAACTGCCTTATATCTGCGGGAGTATGAAGACATTATAGATCCTATGGATACGTATTCATTGTTAGGTAATATTCAGATGATTGTTTATTAACATTTGTATCATAATGACAAGTTTTATATGTACAACTATTTTTATTTGGCTATAAAATGGTTTTAATTTGTCCTATATCTTTATTATACCCCCCACTTCAAAAGTGGGGGGTATATAGTGATAGGGGTGTCCGTCCGTCCGTCCTTCCGTTACACTTCAGGGTACCCATCTCTTATCCGCAATTCCTCCTAAACCCCTTGGTGGATTTTCATGAAACTTACACACAATCTTTGTGACATAATGTAGATGTGCACCTACCGTTTTAAAATTTGATCAGAATGATTTTTGGAGTTTCCCATAGCAAAACATGGACTTAGCCATTCGACTACATGGGGGTACCCATCTCTTATCCGCAACTCCTCCTAAACCCCTTGATGGATTTTCATGAAACTTACACACAATTTATGTGACATAAGGTGGGGGTATATAGTGATAGGGGTGTCCGTCCTTCCTTCCGTTACACTTCAGGGTACCCATCTCTTATCCACAACTCCTCCTAAACCCCTTGGTGGATTTTCATGAAACTTACACACAATCTTTGTGACATAATGTAGATGTGCACCTACTGTTTTAAAATTTGATCAGAATGATTTTTGGAGTTTCCCATAGCAAAACATGGACTTAGCCATTCGACTACATGGGGGTACCCATCTCTTATCCGCAACTCCTCCTAAACCCCTTGATGGATTTTCATGAAACTTACACACAATTTATGTGACATAATGTAGATGTGCACTTACTTTTTTAAAATTTGATCAGAATGGTTTTTGGGGTTTCCCATAGCAAAACATGGACTTAGCCATTCGACTACATGGGGGTACCCATCTCTTATCCGCAACTCCTCCTAAACCCCTTGATGGATTTTCATGAAACTTACACACAATTTATGTGACATAATGTAGATGTGCACTTACTTTTTTAAAATTTGATCAGAATGGTTTTTGGGGTTTCCCATAGCAAAACATGGACTTAGCCATTGACCACATGGGGGTACCCATCTCTTATCCGCTACTCCTCCTAAACCTCTTGATGGATTTTCATGAAACTTACACACAATTGTTGTGACAAAATGTAGATGTGCATCTACTATTTTAAAATTTGATCAGAATTATTTTTGGGGTTTCCCATAGCAAAACATGGACTTAGCCATTCGACTACATGGGGGTACCCATCTCTTATCCACAACTCATCCTAAATCCCTTGAGGGATTGTCATGAAACTTTTACACAATCTTTGTAACTTAATATAGATGTGCACCTACTATTTGAAAGTTTGATCAGAATGATTTTGGGGTTTCCCATAGCAATACATGGACTCAGCCATTCGACTACATGGGGGTGCCCATCTCTTATCTGCAACTCCTCCTAAACCCCTTGATGGATTTTCATGAAACTTACACACAATCTTTGTGACAGAATGTACATGAGCATCTCCTATTCTAAATTTTATCTGATTAATTTATAATGTACATGTGCATCTCCTATTCTAAATTTTATCTGATTAATTTATAATGTACATGTGCATCTCCTATTCTAAATTTTATCTGATTAATTTATAATGTACATGTGCATCTCCTATTCTAAATTTTATCTGATTAATTTTTTTTGGGGGGTGGGGGGTATTTATTTGTGAGCTGCGGCTCACAGTTTTTCTAGTTTAATTTAAAGAATCATACAATACTTGTCAAGTTGTGGATGGTATCTGCCCAAAATTAGTTCTTGAAAGCCTGATCAAAAATTTGTTGAGCCATAAGATGAGTAAAATTATTGGCCTTGAAAGTAATATTTTTTTGCAAACACTGCTCACAGGTATTGTAAAGTTCTTTAATTCCACCGAATATATGTTCTGTTAGATAAGAGTAAAATTGCCCAAAAAAAAACCAACAACCTTTTTGATGCTGTTATATATATATATGTATGATGCAGTAAAGCAACATGTTTGACATCATAAAATATTAATCTTTTGTTAAAATAGGGACTTTAGCAATTCCAATTGCATTTCTTGAATCTTTTGTTAAAATAGGGACTTTTGCAATTCCAACTGTATTTCTTGAAATTCCACAGTATTTGAAATGGTGGGGGAAAATATTACGTCAGTAGATTGGCAGGAAATAAAATGCAACAATATTTACAATTTGAATAAAATAAAAATGCCATGTTTATTGGACAAACAAAACAAACTATTATCATAATATTAAAGGAGTAATGTAATAACTATGTTGTTTTTTTTTATGTTTTGGAGTCTCTTGCCAGTTTACATCCTTATCCACAAGATAACAAATCGAGCTTTCTATATTTCCAAGAATATTGATCATTATTGAATCTGGTTTTAGTTAATGTAAACATAATTTCAATGGTCATGTGGGATAAAAAATAAGTTCGGTAACGAAGATAAGAATCCCTTGTGCTTTCTGTTTGATAAATTGTATATTTCCTTTTCTTTTATTTTCAGCTTTGGCTGCAACAGCTAACAAAGCTTTTGGAATGTGTTCTAAAGCCTTCATAAAACTGGAAACATTAGAAACACTAACTCCAGAACAGAGGACAACATATGAAGAGCTAGCCCTGGAAATATTTACTAGGTAACTGTAGCTTCATTGGCCTTACTATAAAAAAACAATGTTTTGTCACCAGTACTTTGTGAAAATATTATTGTTTATGGGGCAACGTTTATGGTCTTGGTAAAAAGAAATAAATGAAAGTTTATATCCACTGTTGAAAATATATTGCCTTTTTAGCTCGCCTGGAAAAAAGTCCATGTGAGCTATTGGCCGTGGCTATAAAACTTTGTATGATTGATCAATAGGGTGTCCTGCACAAAAGTTGTGTTTCAATTTTTGATCCATCAAAAAACATGGCCATCGTTGCTAAAAATAGACCAGGGGGTTCAGACTACTGTTTTGACTTGTAAATCAAAAAGTATAAGAGATTGGGAAAATCTGATGCAACCATCCTTCTTTAGGATCAAAAACTCTACTTAAATCTCCATTGGGTCAAAGTTGTCAGATGACTTCCTGTAGTGGTGATGGCCCTTTAAAAAAAAAAAGGCATTTTTTCATGTTTTTTGCCTATAGAATGAAAACTATTGCAGATAGAGAAAAGCTGTTGCTTGCTTAAACATTCTACTCATTGAGCTCGACAAAAGTTTCTTTAGGTTGAAGAGTTTTGTGAGTGCAGATTTTGATGAAATTTTGTAGGATTGTTTGTCATGATATGTATGTTATAATATCACAATGTGATTTTAAATCTTAAATTTTTAGTAAATTTTAAACTTTAATGTGGCGGCCGGGGACATTGGCTACATATGGCAATCTTGTATTTCATGAAGAATATATTATTTTAGTGGAAATCATGAATGGCATTCCAATATTTTCATTCATAAATTGAAGTTAAAGACCCTCAACAAGTGAAGTAAATGCAAAGCAACATCATGAGACTCCTTCAAAGTGACCTGTTATTTTTTATGTATCAGAGATTCAGAGCCAGCATGTGATACAAGTTATCTCAACCAAAAAAACATCAAAGAAAGAAATTGTAAAAATACATAAAATATAAATGTCATGATATGGAAAGTTGCATACACTCACTTTAAGCTATCAAATCTTTGATATAGCAAAATTCAGAACTTAACAAAGTGTTACAAAATGATTTTGTTGTAGAAGTTAATTAAATAACCTTTTTGGGCTTATTAATTTCAATAATTCAAAACTTTACTACAAATATCTATTCCATAATGTCCACAAAATGGTATATGTGAGAAACTTTTAATCTTATCAGAATTAATTTTTGTAAATCATTCTTTTAGACTAGGATAAAGTATCATGTATTTTGTTTCCCCCACTCTCATTTCAAGAGAATATACTTCACGTCAAAGAAAAACATGTACTTTCTGGTTTATTTTTTTAAAAAAATGTGTTGATATTTTATAGACATAGTCCTAAAGACAACAGAGCTAACAAGACAGAATGTACCAGCTGTGCAACCAGTATACCAGACTGGTATGTCCAATAACCAAGTGTTGATTTACATTCATGATACTGTGTATGACAGTCAACCATCTGAAATTAGACTCCAACAAAACAGTTATTTTACATAGATTCCTTCCAACAACATGTGCAAATCATGAAATGAAAAATTGAACGAAAAAAAATGATAACCACAAAAATAAATAAATCCACAATATCACAGCTTCTAACTATTTGTAAGGATGGTCTCATAGGTGAGGTTTATTGTACTTTTGGCTGGATTTCACAGAGTGAAAAATCAGGGTTTTTAGATGGTAAATGTTGGACGGGCTGGAAGAAATTTTCGTAACAGTTTTCTCAGCAACTACTAATCACAGCCACTTAATATTTGGTATAAAGCATCAGGGTGGGATCCCATAATGTGGGATTTGATTTCAGGACTCTTACCAACTTCCTGTTTAACGAAATCCGGACATTTTTTACTTTGACAGAATTTCTTTGTTTTGTCTTGTAGGTGCACTGTCTGTCCAAACTGCGATACAAAATTCCCAACATGCATTGTGACAGGAAGGCCATTGATGGAGTATCAATTCTGGATGTGTAGTGCTTGTAAACATCGTGCTTATGAGACAGAAATATCTAATCGACAAACATGTCCACTTTGTCACACTCAAGTTTAAATCTCGATAAAGTAAGCTGATTGTCAAACATTTTGTGCACTGTGTTTTTTCTTACTAAAAGCTCTCAATGTTTAGTAGTAAAAAATTAACTTTCTAAATTCAGCTCCTTAAATCTTAGATACCTTTCAGTGTTCTAGGATTTTTTTGCCATCTCAACTTACCAACGGTAAGATGATTCTAAAAATGACTTGCCCAGAGTTAAAATTCACTTACCAGAAATTTTAAGTAGAAAAAACATACTTTGGAATCCTTTTGCGATATTATGATGATCAAGGACAAAGGACAAGATAGGATAAGAGCACGAATTGGCCCCCTAAAGGGGTATGTTCAGGAAGTGTTGAAATCGGCCCCATATTTGCACAAATTGTCAATTATGTACCATCTTAATGAATTTGATGTAATTTAGTCATTAGATAACCAAACTTTACATATTAAATCGATTCCACATGCTGACGACAATATGCATGATATTATGACGTCATAAAAATGCTGAAAACTTGGAAAATATCAATATTTGCTTCATTTTTGGCGGTTTACAAGAGATTTTTCTTAAAATTAGTATAGAGCGCACTCGTCGACAACCGTAATTCTTTGCCCATCTATTTGTCTTGCAAAAATAAGCATTTCATTACAAAATTGTTTTTGTCGACGCATGCGCTCTATGTTAAATTAAGAGATTTCTGACCAAAAATGCTCAAAAATTGCCAAATATCAATAAATTTCATCAAATCATGATTTCTAGCCCAGTTTTCTCCAAGTTGCTGAATAATTTGAACCTAGCTTTTGTTATTTCTTAAATTACAACATTTCAAAACAAATTTGGCAGTAATTTCAGAAAGTTTACTCCCGAGTTGAAATTTTGGGCCAATTTTGGTTCTAACTGAACCTACTCCTTTGTCCATTTTTCCAATATTGGAATATTGAATTATAACGGTGTGATTTTGTGATTCAGAAGTTACATTTTTTGGAACAGGCAAAATTTTATTGAAAATTTGACATATTGCATAATTACGCATGTGCACAAAATGACAGAACTATGAAATTTAGCAAAATTGGCTTAAAATTGTTAAAATGACAACAGTTTTTGTAAGATTTAAATATGAGCGGACCTGCGGCCCACAAAGATATTTTCTGGAAATATTAGTTCTCGTATGCCAAATCCACAGTTAAAATATTTTTGTGGGCCGCTGGTCCGCTCATAGTTATTTTAGCCAAAAACATACAAAAATCTACCTAATTTTTAGTAATTTTGAGAAAAAGCCACTTGTTCATCAAGTTTGATCAAATGCTTCATGATTCTCATTAGGTATTTAATAAAAACACAAAGTAGAAATTGAAATAATGGAGAGAAGCGGAAAAGTACAAGAGCTTTTTCATTTACCAGACCCAGAAAATATACTAACCACCGGGTCACAAAGGCAAAAAAATGAATAAAGTTGTTAGAATCCACTTATCACGGGTAATGGATAATAATAATAATAATAACGGGTAATAGGAATCCTAGAACACTGCCTTTTCTCAAAATGTTTGATATACAAAAGAGCATTTTAAAATATTTTTTCTATAACATCATTTTGAATATATGCTCGGCAATATATGTTAAGAAGGAAGCAATTTACTTATTATGTTATATGTTTGTTGTCTGATTTTTAGTTGTTTAATTGACCTAAACATTTATGTATGATTGATTAGAATGTGAATTTTCAACATCTAGAGTCCTTATTTATTATGACAATTTGTTGTATTGGGATTATGTTATTTATTTGTAACATTCCAATGGTTCCGTCCACTCTGATATCTATATATAAATAATAAAACTTTAATATAAGACAAGACTATGATTTATTTTGCCCTTCAATGAGTATACTCTTCACAAATCAATTCAGTATGTTAGCTGTTCGTGTAAATCCTTTGTTTTTGCATCTCTTGTGACAAAATCACCAAAAGAAATGAGATTCTGCAGCAACTGACATCATCCACATCTTAACTAATTAAAACATTAAAGATTCATGAGATGTAAAGTTTTTTTTAGCTCACCTGGCCAAAGGCCATGTGAGCTTATGCCATCACTATGCATCCGTCATCATCCGTCGTCACCTGTCCTACGTCGTCGTCTGTCGTCCGTTAACAATTTCAAAAATCTTCTTCTCTGAAACCACTGAAACTTTGCAGGAATGATATATGACATGTTGGCAACAAACAATTCTCATTTCAAAATGATTCAATAAAAAACATGGCGGCTGTTACTAAAAAATAGAACATATGGTAAAATCACTTAAAATGGCTTATAACTCTGCAACCATAACAGATAGAAAAAATCCGAAGGATCTTTGACTCTTCAGAATCAAAAGCTCTACTCATGTCTCCATTCACAAGGTCAAAGTTGTCAGATGACCCTTGATAGGGGTTATGGCCCTTTAAAGGTCAAAAATAGCATTTTTTTCATGTTTTTGCCCAATAGAATGAAAACTATTGCAGATAGAGAAAAGCTGTTGCTTGCTTAAATGTTCAGCTCATTAAGCTCTACAAAAGTCGCCTTGAGGTTGAAGTTGTAAGATGACACTTATAAGGGTTACAGTCCCTTAAAGGCGAAAAATAGTGTTTTTGGCCTATACAATGAAAACCATTGCAGATAGAGAATAGCTGTTGCTTGATTAAATATTCAGCTCATTTAGCTTTACAAAAGTCTCCTTAAGGTCGAAGTTGTTAGATTACCCCTTATAGGGGTTACAGCCCCTTAAAGGCGAAAAATCGTGTTTTTGGCCTATAAAATGAAAACTTTAGCAGATAGAGAAAAGCTGTTCAGCTTATACAGTTCTACAAAAGTCTCCATAGGGTTGATTGTGTCATATGACCCCTTACAGAAGTTACAGCCCCTTAAAGGCAAAAAATAGTGTTTTTTGCCTATAGAATGAAAACTATATCAGATAAAGAAACACTGTTGCTTGCTTAAATGTTCAGCTCATTTAGCTCTACAAAAGTCTACATAGGGTCAAAGTTGTCAGATAACCCCTTAAAAGTTGAATTATATTGTTTTTTTTTGCTTATTTAGAATGAAAACTATTGCATATAGAGAAAATATTTTTCTTGCTTAAACATTCAGCTGTCATTTAGCTTTACAAAAGTCTTCAAAGGGTTGACATCAAGACCAGGTGAGTGTTTCAGTCTCCTGGAAGCCTCTTGTTTCTAAAATCTTGCCGGATTTCAACAAAATTTGGACACATTATGAAGAACTAGATAATTACCGGTATATATATATATTTCTCTGTTAAATGGTAAGATTTACTGGTATAATCTACATAAAATTGCAACAGGAAGGATGTGTTATAACAAGCAGGAACAAAATATGAGGTGTAAATAGGAATCACCCTGTCTCTCTGTTTGTCTGTCCACGTACCTCGTAAGTGCTTCTCCTCCTAAACCACTCAACAGATTTTGATGAAACTTAGTATGAAGGAAGTACATTATATGTAGATGTGAATGAAGAATTTTACCCTCAAATATCATTCAGGGGAGATAATTAGACTTTTTAAGTACTATTCCACATAAGGATCAGGCAGGGGATGGCACATTGATAGTTTCAGAGTTTAGATTTAGGGGTGTCCAAAATTAGCAAAAGACCTCAAACAGGTTTGATGAAATAGTTTGTTGTTTGTTATTAGATTGTTAATTAGTATCAGGTGGACTATATTTTACATGAGATAAAAACAGTAATGGATTAGATTTTTTTTGTTTCTCTGCCGCAAACTAGAGGTCCTGGGTTGATGAAACTTGGTATGCATATGCCCCAGTAGTAGCTTAGCACAGTTGCATCCCCATCTTTTGACCTTGACCTTGATTTTCTGATTGAGTGACTTTGACAATTTTCAATACTTATAATAGCAATGGAAAAGTTTTGCGAGCACTTCCATATCTCAAGAACTATAGGTCCTAGGTTGATGAAACTTGGTATGCATATTCCCCAGTAATAGCTTAGCACAGTTGCATCCCCATCTTTTGACCTTGACCTTGATTTTCAGTTGAGTGACTTTGACAATTTTCAATACATATGGTGGCCCGAGTACACAATTAATTTTCCCTCTTTGTTTAATATAGCGAAATTTTACTTTACGATAAAAATTATGGCTATAAATACTTTACATTTAGCTATATTGTACCTATGGCCAATATGCCCTTAATACTTGAAAATAAAAAAAAATGCATATATTCAACTTTTTTGACGAGTGAAAACTATAAGGCCCTAGAGGGGGTCAGTTCCGAGAGCTTCCGAAAAGAAAAAATCCCCCCTTTTTGTCATTTCTTAATTCACATAAAGCATCTTCACTTCATTTCTAAAACATCTTGCTAGTGTTCTGTGACCCCTTTCCTTTGAAATGAGACCAAAAACAACTACAAAAATTAAAGAGAGCACAATGAAGCAAATTATTTTCTAAGGCACTATTTTTAATAGGAACTATATTCGTGGTCAACGAAAAGCAAAGGGCGATAATTGTGGACTCGTAATAGCAATGGAAAAGTTTTGCGAGCACCTCCATATCTGAAGAACTATATAGAACTATATAGGTCCTAGGTTGATGAAACTTGGTATGCATATTCCCAAGTAGTAGCTCAGCACAGTTGCATCCCCATCTTTTGACCTTGACCTTGATTTTCAGTTGAGTGACTGACAATTTTTAATACATATAATAGCAATGGAAAAATTTTGCGAGCACCTCCATATCTCAAGAACTATAGGTCCTAGGTTGATGAAACTTGGTATGCATATGCCCCAGTAGAAGCTTAGCACATTTGCATCCCTATCTTTTGACCTTGACCTTGATTTTCTGGTTGAGTGACTTTGATTATTTTTATTGCATAATAGCTCTATAAACATATTTTGATCTCAGAAACTGAAAATCCATGTAAATTCAAAATATAGTGGAAGTAAGAAAGAATAATTGTTTCTGAATGTGCCGGCAGGCGAGACATACTTTAGTGTTAACTCTTGTTTTAGATGCATTCATTTTACCTTAAAAACAAACTTAATGCAGTTTTAATGTTTGAAAATATTGTTGATGTCTAGATATTTTTTGACTGGTTATATAGGGAAAAATTATGGTGGGAAATTTTCCCGTACTTTTTATTGTACATAGTAACTAAATTTTGACTGGTAATGCTTGCGTTTGCCATTCGAACCCAGGGAGTCTCAGGTAGGAAAAATGTCGCTCACATAGGGCAGAACAAGAGCAACCTGGGTAATAACTTAATATTATAATATGTAACCTAGGTTGTTCCGAATGTACACTTTTATTTGTTACATAGATCATTGACCCATACAGAACAGAGGTCACCCCCATTCTGTTTTATATTTCAACCCAGGAAAAATAATTACCCAGGCTGCCTAGGAAGGGAATCTCGAACGCGCCCCACATCTCCTAAAGCCAAGACTCCCATAAAATTGTAGCGGTCATAACAATGTTTTCTGGGGTTGCTTTACCTAATTTAACTGATTTTTTTGTGTGTATTTGATGTCGATGTGCCACCCTATAAACTCTTAGAAAAAGTAGTACTTAAATACAGTATTTGATGGGAGACCTTGTAAGTACAACTCCTCCTAAATTGCTTGACAAGATTTTGATGAAACTTTACATTAAGTAAGTACATTTACATAAACAGTACCGAGTCCAATATGAAGCGGGTGAGGTCACTCACAGTATTACTTGTTTAGACTTAGGTTCTTGTTTCTGATTGCAGCTCATTTGTTTTGTATGCTGTGATTTGTAATGTTAAGTGATTTTTCATTGACTGGTTTTGTCTACCTTTTCAGACTCATAACATTCCAAAGCCTGTTTGGTACTTCTTTGCATGTCCTTGAAATCAAATTGTATTAACTAGAAAAACTGTATGCTCACAAATGAAATCCTCCATCCCTCCCCAATATCAACAGTATCATGAAAATCCATTGAGAGGTAAAGGAGGAGTAGCAGATGAGTGGATACCGGTACCCACTTGTCGTGCAAGTCCATGTCTTGGGGTGGGAAACCCCCAAAATCAATCAATTCAAAATATAAAAAGAAGGTGCTTAACTAGAATTTGTCAAAGATTGTGTGAAAATTTCATGAAAATCCATTGAGGTGTTTAGGAGAAGTGGCAGATAAGAGATGGGTATCCCCTAATCATGTAGTGGCAAAGTTCATGTCTTGCTGCTTTGAAAACCCCAAGCAACAATGAAATCAAATTTCAAATAAAAGAAGGTGCATGTTCACATTTATTTTGGCAAAGATTGTGTAAAATTATCATGAAAATCCATTGAGGAGTTTTAGGCAAAGTTGCAGATAAGAGATACCCTTGTCACATAAATTGTTCATATTTAACCTCAGAGAAAAAAATACTGTCAGTCATGGTTCATGAATAATATTAGGATTTGTAAATGAGTGCCTGTGTGAAATAACAAGTCTGGTATTTCATGTATTTTGGCTGAATAGAATAAAATGAGATGTTGAATAAGTGTACGCGACACAACCTACAATATAAACGTAAATTTAAAACATCCACAATGGAAAACAGCCAGCAGCCTTCAATGTGACCAGAGGTCGCTGCGCCCTTCAATTGGATTGAAAATAAACTACATAATTATGATTCAAGCCCAATCCTTAAATGCAATGAAAAACCCTCTTTTTGGCAAAAAACAAATTGACTTATTCGACTAAATACAAATATAAGCTTTGATAAAGAATCCTGGCTTAGGACAGGCACATTAAAAATGTGCTGGGTTAAACTAGTTTTTTGGCGCCAACCTTCCCCCTATTGATAATCAATAACAAAGCACAAACTAACACACAGTAACAAATCAGTAGTGCTGTTGACTCTTGAGCAAAACAAGTTGTACAAATTTGTCTTAATTTTGACAAGAATAATCATTAAAACAACATTTAAAGATATTGACTGTTTTTATTTAAAAACATATAAGCTTGAAATATGAAAAAATAAGTTATAATAATCAATTAACATTAAAAATCCTTTCTGCAAAAATAAAGTAAGAAAAACAAAAATTACAATTTTAAAATAACCCTCTGTGCAGAGTATTTAACTTGCACATTACTATATCCCTCTATAATAAATCCATCTAAAACCCACAGAATAATAAACTCAGATTAGTTGTCTACTCTTTATGACCTTTCTACAGCTACTGTTTAGGAAAATACTAAACATATTTGTAAAACAAAAACACTGCAACATTTCAAAGCTTCACTTCTTTTCCTTACTTTTAAAAAAACAAAAATTAAAAGGTTTTTACTAAAAAATCCCTGGGTCGTTATTAACATCTCATTAATTAACTTCTAAATATAACTAAGTTTACAAGAATCATGAAAATGTTTCTTTGTTGCTTTTATTGCATTTATGCATTTAAATATTAAAAAAAAACAAAAATATTTTGTAACTCAGACAAATTTTGATGTACATTTCGTTTCATTACATTTTTTTTTTACAGTTCTTCATGTACATCGCTGGGTGCAGTGTGTTTCTCAATGAATGCTGTGAGTTTGTCATTTTCTCTGCGATCTTTAAACTGTTCTACCTTCTCTCCATTCTTGTACATAATAAGGGAAGGAAAAGCATTAATCTGTAAAACAAATAGACACATTACTATTAACAGACTGGAGTACATTGTATTCAGGTTGTATTTGAATAAATCTAAGTTTTTTTTTTAATTATAATAAAAGAAGAATTTCATAGTTACAATTATAACATGTAAATAAACAGTAAACATATATTAATTCATTTTTAAATCTTTTAAGAGGACAAAGTTTTTATTACTTAATCCTGAGGCATATTCCCTTGAATAAGTTAATCATTATTTTCACTACAGAATGAAAGAATCACTTGCAGACCAGTTTATGCTATATTAGATTTACTGCATTTTTGAGTGACAACAAAGTTTTATGTTAAATCTCTTGCTTTCCACAGAACTTGACTTTTGAATGACCACCAAGTTTTATGGTATACCCCATGTTTTAATAGACTTTTGAGTGACAACCAAGTTTTATGTTAAATCTCATGCTTTTCACAGAACTAGACTTTTGAGTGACAACCAAGTTTTATGGTATACCCCATGTTTTAATAAACTTTTGAGTGACAACCAAGTTTTATGTTAAATCTCATGCTTTTCACAGAACTTGACTTTTGAGTGACCACCAAGTTTTATGTTATACCCCATGCTTTTCACAGAACTAGACTTTTGAGTGACAACCAAGCCATGCTTTTCACAGAACTAGAATTTTGAGTGACAATCAAGTTTTATGTTATACCTCATGCTTTTCACAGAACTAGACTTTTGAGTGACCACCAAGTTTTATGTTATACCTCATGCTTTTCACAGAACTATACTTTTGAGTGACAACCAAGCCATGCTTTTCACAGAACTAAACTTTTGAGTGACCACCAAGTTTTATGTTATACCTCATGCTTTTCACAGAACTAGACTTTTGAGTGACCACCAAGTTTTATGTTATACCTCATGCTTTTCACAGAACTAGACTTTTGAGTGACAACCAAGTTTTATGTTATACCTCATGCTTTTCACAGAACTAGACTTTTGAGTGACCACCAAGTTTTATGTTATACCTCATGCTTTTCACAGAACTAGACTTTTGAATGACCACCAAGTTTTATGTTATACCTCATGCTTTTCACAGAACTAGACTTTTGAGTGACCACCAAGTTTTATGTTATACCTCATGCTTTTCACAGAACTAGACTTTTGAGTGACAACCATTTTATTTTATACCTCATGCTTTTCACAGAACTTGACTTTTGAGTGACGACCAAGTTTTATGTTATACCTCATGCTTTTCACAGAACTGGACTTTTGAATGACCACCAAGTTTTATGTTATACCTCATGCTTTTTACAGAACTTGACTTTTAAATGACCACCAAGTTTTATGTTATACCCCATGCTTTTCACAGAACTAGACTTTTAAATGACCACCAAGTTTTATGTTATACCTCATGCTTTTCACATAACTCCTTATGTTCTTTACAGTTGACATCAGCAAACTTCAGGTTCTGTTGTCCAGCGTATCTCTTGGCCAGTTTAATCCAGTCATTCTTGAAAAATTTACATGGTCCACATCTGTCAATACAATGTATATACTTGTAAATATGGTATGTTGCTACACAGAAAGGTGACTTCAATTAATCTGTATTCAAATCTGTTCATATTTGTAAACTTATAGTGTTTTTGTTTGTATTACATGTTATCAGAACATGCTATGGAATCTGAAGATTAACTGCTGAAAGCTTCCCTATGGTAATAACAGATTTAACCAGACACTTGTATGTGAAATGTTCAGATTTTATATTGAGGAATTTTTTATGTAGAATGTATTCATGTTTCTTTTGTCAATGGTTGTGCACTCATTCTATAATTTAAGTAAGCAATGATCTACCGTATAGCGGGTAATTTTCGCGGCCTGCAAATTTCGCGATTTAATACCAAATGACATAGTTTTTATTTACATGGATATTTATTTTCGTGATTTCATTTTATTCTCAATACAAAGTAATATTTATTCTGTATTTTGCAGGTTCAATATTTCGCGATAGAATAATGGTACCGAATATGGCGAAAATTAAAACCTCGCGAAAATTTCCCGCTATACAGTATCTGTTTTTTTCAACTTATAAGCAAGACATATTTCAAAAGTCAGGATGATATTTTATTATAAAATACAACTTTCTTTCATTATTATTTTTAACAAGATCAAGTTGTTTAAGAAGTTTATCATTAATAATGTTTTTTTGTAGGATGACAAAATCTCAAAAGAAATTTAGGAACTTGATCAGAGCTATTGATGATACAAAGTACTAAAACAGGAATAAATTGGGGTTTTCATGTGTGAAATGGTTTTTAGAGGTTGATGAGTATACATCTGGCTATTCTATGTGCACTATGTGGTGGGGATCAATAAACAATGACTTACGTAGGCAAGAACCATTTTATAAATGTGACATCTTTGTTGATCTCAGACTGGAAAGTTTCTGGTGTTAAATCTATCACTTTACCCTGTTAATTTACAAATCAAATATTCACTGAAAATGTATCATTCATAGTGAATAAAATGACATAATATAGAAAGACCTACACAAACAGTAAATACTTGTCAGATCATTTAATTTAATATCAGATGATAAAACATGTCCTTAGCAATAAGAAGCAAAGTCATGTCCAAATTGACACCACATTATAAAGTCCTACCCTAGATCTAGCTTCCTCTACGAAGGCAGACAAATTCTCCAGCTCTCTTCCTCCATTGTACTCTTTGTAAAATGCTCCATTTACATACATAAATAAAGTGGGATAACCTCTGACCTGCAACAAAACTTTTAAAATATATATCTCTTTCAGTAAGTTGCAAATTAGTTGTAGTTTTGTAGCCATTTTAATCTTTATCCAGAAGAATGATCTTTTCTTTACAATTTTAAGATTGGTTTTGAAATATATGCATTGTGTTTAATTGCAAAACAGCAAAAGCAGCCACAAGTGGTTACATTATTGGCTGTTGCCTGTTTTGTAAATAGTTTATGTAGGTTGTGTTGTGTACAATTGTGCCACATCTCATTATATATTGTTTAAAGTTCCTGTCAGTTTGTTAGTCTAGTGATATTTATCTTCTTCACAAAATGTCACGAAAAAACTAACCAACTTTGGCATAGTCTCGACAAACTAACCAACTTTGGCATAGTCTTGACAAACTAACCAACTTTGGCATAGTCTCGACAAACTAACCAACTTTGGCATAGTCTCGACAAACTAACCAACTTTGGCATAGTCTCGACAAACTAACCAACTTTGGCATAGTCTCTACAAACTAACCAACTTTGGCATAGTCTCTGCAAACTAACCAACTTTGGCATAGTCTCTACAAACTAACCAACTTTGGCATAGTCTCTACAAACTAACCAACTTTGGCATAGTCTCTACAAACTAACCAACTTTGGCATAGTCTCGACAAACTAACCAACTTTGGCATAGTCTCTACAAACAACCATGGAATAGTCACTAGAACATGTAGTAACAAACTTAAGTTTTAAACTCTGAACTTGGTACTTTTTAGCTATGCATGATATATGATTTAAAGATTATTCATAAATCAGCATTATTTTCAAAACGATATCAAATAAAAACTTTAACTTTCAAACATCTTGTAATTCAAGATTTAATAATACAGAATAATAAAATACAGTACCTTTATTTGACTGTTTATCAAGATTTTGTTACCCACAAGTAATGATAAAACACATAGCATATTCCACAGGGTAGGTAATGATAAAACACACAGCATATTCCACAGGGTAGGTAATGATAAAACACACAGCATATTCCACAGGGTAGGTAATGATAAAACACACAGCATATTCCATTGGGTAGGTAATGATAAAACACATAGCATATTCCACAGGGTAGGTAATGATAAAACACACAGCATATTCCACAGGGTAGGTAATGATAAAACACACAGCATATTCCACAGGGTAGGTAATGATAAAACACACAGCATATTCCACAGGGTAGGTAATGATAAAACACACAGCATATTCCACAGGGTAGGTAATGATAAAACACATAGCATATTCCACAGGGTAGGTAGTGATAAAACACATAGCATATTCCACAGGGTAGGTAATGATAAAACACACAGCATATTCCACAGGGTAGGTAATGATAAAACACACAGCATATTCCACAGGGTAGGTAATGATAAAACACACAGCATATTCCACAGGGTAGGTAATGATAAAACACACAGCATATTCCACAGGGTAGGTAATGATAAAACACACAGCATATTCCACAGGGTAGGTAATGATAAAACACACAGCATATTCCATTGGGTAGGTAATGATAAAACACACAGCATATTCCATTGGGTAGGTAGTGATAAAACACACAGCATATTCCATTGGGTAGATAATGATAAAACACATAGCATATTCCACAGGGTAGGTAATGATAAAACACATAGCATATTCCACAGGGTAGGTAATGATAAAACACATAGCATATTCCACAGGGTAGGTAATGATAAAACACATAGCATATTCCACAGGGTAGGACACAGTCAGATGCAAGCTATATTTCATCAGTAAACAAGAGGCTTCCAGGAGCCTGAATCGCTCACCTGGTCTTGATGTTGACCCTATACTTTATTAGAGCTAAATGAGCTGAACATTTAAGCATGCAACAGCTTTTCTCTACCTGCAATAGTTTTCATTCTATAGGCCAAAAACACCATTTTTCACCTATAAGGGGCCATAACCCCCTTTTTTTTTTTTCTTTCTTTCTTTTCTTTCTCAATCGTCTGCTAAAATTATTTTGTATTTATATATCTGATTTTGTATGCATGCTCGTTTGTATTGTTAATATATGTTAATGGAGGAGAAGACTTCATAAGTTTGTTTAACTTGTGTCTTATCCATTTTGCTTATTTTGCAAATAAAATATGTTTAAACTAAACCCCTATAAGGAGTCATCAGACAACTTCGACCCTATGGAGACTTTTGTAGAGCTATATGAGCTGAACATTTAAGCAAGCAACAACTAATCTCTATCTGCAATAGTTTTCATTCTGTAGGCCAAAAACATGAAAAATCGCGATTTTTCAGGGGCCGTAACCCCTATTAGGGGTCATCAGACAACTTCGACCCTATGGAGAATTTTTTAGAGCTAAATGAGCTGAACATTTAAGCTAGCAACAGCTAATCTCTATCTGCAATAGTTTTCATTCTGTAGGCCAAAAACATGAAAAATCGCTATTTTTCATGGACCGTAACCCCTATAAGGGTTCATCTGACAACTTGGACCCTATGGAGAATTTTGTAGAGCTAAATGAGCTGAACATTTAAGCAAGCAACAGCTAATCTCTATCTGCAATAGTTTTCATTCTGTAGGCCAAAAACATGAAAAGTGGCTATTTTTCACTTTTAAGGGGCCGTAACCCCTATAAGGGGTCATCTGACAACTTCGACCCTATGGAGACTTTCGTAGAGCTAAATGAGCTAAACATTTAAGCAAGCAACAGCTAATCTCTATCTGCAATAGTTTTCATTCTGTAGGCCAAAAACATGAAAAAATGCTATTTTTCACCTTTAAGGGGCCGTAACCCCTATAAGGGGTCATCTGACAACTTTGACCAAATGGAGACTTTTGTAGAGCTTTTGATGCTGAATCAGTAGCGTGGCCTCAGATTTCCTCTATCTCTTATACTTTTTGATTTATAAGCCAAAAACAGTAGTCTGACCCCCCTAGTCTATTTTTAGTAACGGCAGCCATGTTTTTTGACAGATCAAAAATCGAAACAAAAGTTTGGTGCAGGACACACTAAGGATCAATCATACCAAGTTTCATTCAATTCTGTTCAGTAGTTTCAGAGGAGAAGATTTTTGAAAAATTGTTAACGGACTACGACGACGACGACGGACGCCAAGTGATGGCAATAGCTCACATGGACCTTTGGTCCAGGTGAGCTAAAAAGTGGATAAAATCGAAATAATAATCCACAAGTGCAAGACTTTTTCCACTGAATGAAGTATAACCCAAATTATATTCCAAAGGGTTCAACAAAACTCAAAATAAATTCTCAGATGGCCATGATGAAAGAAATTCAACTAAGGCAAAGCTTTAAACAGGGTAGAATTCAATTTTATATAGTTCATTAGGGAAAATATAACTATATTGAATAAAATTAAGAAAAGAGTTTCAAACATTACTTAACAAAAATCATTCTGCAAACATTACTTAACAAAAATCATTCTGCAAAGACCTGATAAACAAGTAGTACATCATGAAATTTTTGTGATCTTTTAGTTTTCATACACCATTTTTTAGCTGTAATAGGAGAAATACATGATAAAAAGATCCATGATCTTCAAAACTCAATATAACACAGACCCCTCCTCCCCCCATGCACAAACAAACTCAAAAAGACAAAATATATTTTATTTGTTCAATATTAATCTCTAGTAAATAAAACAAAAGTATTAGTATCAATGGAATTCACAAACAACATATTAAGATAGAAAAAGGATTGTAAATGCAGTTTTTGACACAAATAATTAATGTTCTTAAGTTTACTGTTGTCTTGTTAGTTTTTTTACAATTTGTAATGCATTAATTTTGTAGTTCATTTGATCAAAAATCAAAATAATGGAAATGATAAACTGAAATTTGAAATAATTAATACCTGATTACTATTATTTAGTTCTGTGGCTGATCTAGGAATTTTCAAACAGGAGGGCGTACAATTTAAGAAAATCTTCTGGGACCTCTTGTTTCATACAGTTTCTAACCATTTTTTTCTATAAAACAGGAGGGCAGGCGCCCAGCACACCAGTTCTAAATCTGCCTTTGTAATCTAATATATTATTTAGTAGAACTGGCAATTGATATTAAATGTTTTAGTTCAGAAAATAATTAATAGCACACATTTGATTAGCAAAATGAAAACAAAATCCACATAACTCTACCATGTACACAAGTACGAAAAAATGTACTGGATTTCTTACTCTCTTATATGCACATATTTTCAATCCTTTGTAATGATTTCTATAAAAACAAGTGTTAACACTTAAGTATGTCTTGTCTGCCAGCACCATTGAAATACCTGGTTATACCTAAAAAATATCATTCAACCAGAATATCAAGGTCAAGGTCAAAAGATGGGGATGCAAATGTGCTAAGCTACTTAGTCGTGCTAAGCACAACCCCACTTGACCATTCAGAAATCAGGATGTGGTTGACCATCTGACCCAGAAAGGGCAAGCACCATACAACTTATCATGCTTAAGCTGTGTACCAAAATAAAAATTAAACCCTTAAGTAGAAGCTGAGAAATCTGTTATGAAAAATTTCCATGACCCTTAAAATAGTCTAAGTCGGCTCAGAAAACAGGAAGTAGATCACCTAATGACTTAGAAAGTAGAGGACATGTACATCTTATCATTCTTAAGCTGTCTACCAAATTTGAAATCAATCCCTTCAGTAGAAGCTGAGATATTGTACGGAATGGACAGAAAGATGGACAGACATGCAGAAAGATGGACAGATGTACAAAGTGATTGCAATATAGGCTCCTCTCTTATGAGTGGGGATATAAAATTATTTGACCAGAAAATGAAGGTCAAGGTCAAAGGATGGGGATCAAACTGTACTAAGCTACTACTGCATATGCATACCAAGTTTCATCAACCTATGACTTATAGTTCTTGAGATATGGAGGTGCTCATAAAAACTTAACACAAAGTTAACGCTGCCGCTGGTAAAGTAACATATATGTCCTGCTCTGCTTTTTGGGTATTCGAGTGGAAAACAAAACATTGAAAATGTGAGCCCCTTCTAACTCAGTATACCCCACTACTCAAAGATTATATATATGTTAAACACCCCTAAAATCTAATAGGACAATATACTCAGTTTGTTTACTTAATATTGAGTAACTGTGATTGATTGTTACTGAGAAAATGTACAGTTTATGTCATGATGCTCTATCATTTATGACAAATGATACTACATGTAAGTCAGTAAACATGAAATAAACTTACAATGAAGTAATATATAGTGGCTATGATAAGTAGTTCCTGAGACAGCTATTAGCAATGACAACAAATGTAAAATAGAGAAGTGGTAAATCAGACAGAACCACATACTGAAGTTACATACTAAATTACAAGTGGTCGTAGTAAGTAGTTCTTAAGAAAAATGTTACCAAGAAAGATATTCCTGACAGAAGGACGGATAAGGCTAAACCAGTTTTCTTTTAGGGGGTATAAATAGGAGTGGGGTTTTTAGTACTGAACTGTAACATATAGATAAGAAAACTGCAGAGAAAAATAAATAAATAGTACAACCTCATTATATACAAAGTAAATAACAAGCAAACAGTCAATGTAAAGAAATATAAAAAGAGAATGTCCATGTAAAAAAGCTTCTTTCTTACAAAAAGGTCCCAGTAAAAAAAAATCTTTCTTACAAAAAAGTCCAGGTAAAAAACAATCTTTCTAACAAAAAGGTCCAAGTAAAAAAAGATATCTTTCTTACAAAAAGGTCCCAATAAAAAAAAAGATATCTTTCTTACAAAAAAAGTAAAGAATAAAAGAATCACTTTATATATATAACACCCACAACATAGTTCCAGCTTCTACTATTATTCAATTTCAAGTCATATGGTGTCTGACCTCATAAATATTCTGCAGAAAATTTATAAAAAAAGGTTTCAGCTGAAGCTAAAATGATAGAATGTCATTGAGTCATACTGACTAAGGAATCGTGTTCTTATAAGTTTTTAAATGGTAAATACACATGTCTATTATTTTTTTTTTAAATTACAGAAAAGAAACTAGAAGATATCAATGAGAAGTTATAAAACTTTGACACAATGAAAAAAGTTTGAACCATATTAAATAAACATCAATCATATATATTAACAAGAAAAAATCCCACAAAACAATGTTTGTCAATCCATACAAATGCATTCCCAATTTTAAAAAAGAAGGAATGTGTCAATGGGACACAGATTCCCCTGTGTACCAGACCCTGTACAGGAACTAGAAGTCCAACAGGTCTGAAAAAGGCTTACAACATACTAAATTTCTGAGAAAAGCCTGACAGAAATTTTCATACAGAATTTTGCACAAACAGATTTACACAAAATTAAGGTACCATCCCTGTCAGAGAGTAAAAGCCTTTAGAGCCAGTTCATGAGAAAACCATGCAAATTCGTCCAATAGCAATGTTTTCATTTTTGTAAAAGGTATAGTACAACTGAAAGACCATTCCATAAACCTTATTCTGGCAATTTCTTTCCTTAGAAAAATCAAAGATGGCTGCCCTACAGGCCATTTATCCATTATTTCAATCAAATTTTATTGAAAATTTGACATTTTCATTGTTTTTAGTTTACATAGATGGAATTAAAATTGTATCATTTTTTAGTCATGTGCTAAAATGGTCAAATCTTCATTTTGTAATGCTGTTACATGTAAGGGATGACTGAAAGCAAAGTTACAAATATATTTTTGTACAGACCTTATAGCAGTCTTTTGGAAACATATTCCATATTAATAGTCCAACACAGGAATAGACACACATGTTTTTCGCATGTGTAAAAAAACATCCGTTTTTCACATGTTTTTTATGTGTTTTAAATGTGTTTTGACAAACGCATGAAAAACGCCTGTAGAAAAAATGTTTTTTCGTATGTTTTGTAACACATGTAAAACATGTCTTTAACACATGTTTTCCATAACCAAGACTTAAGAGCCATTCTCCATAAGGACCAAAATGGTTCAGACATGACATAAAAATAAAGTGATTTTGAGAAATACCAAAGGTTCAAGATGACTGTAAACTTCTTCAAAGGATGATTAGCATATAAGTTGACATCTGATATGAATATTTTCAATTTCTAATCTACCAAATGATATTCATGCGTGGTACTATTTCTACGTTTACCATGTGTTATGATCATATGTTTTACATGTTTTTCATGCGTAAAACAGGCGTTACGATTTTTCCTGTGAACCCTTCATTCATAAAAAATAGTCCCCTAAAGTTGGTCATTTCTGTACATTTCATCAAAATACACAGATATTCCCACCTTTCACCCTAAATCCCCAAGAGCATTACCTTGGACAATAATTACCCTTAAAAATAACAAATTTCAGCATCTTTGAGCAGTCTGGAATATTGCCCAAGTCCTACCTTAGGGTACAAGAGGAACCAAAATTATGAATTACGAAAATTGCACTGTATTTGAAAGACAAACATCAATATTTACAAAAAAATTATACAATTTGAATTCCATCTATGTAAACTGAACAATTTTACAATGAAAATGTCACATTTTCAAATAAAATTTGATTGAAATAGCCGATAAATCAGATGAAAGCTATATATAGCTATTGAGGCTTGTAGGGTGGCCATCTTGAATTTTTCGAAAAAATAAATTTGCCTGAATAAGTCTTACAGATTGGTCTTTCAGTTGCAATATACCTTTTACATAATTAGAAACCTTGCTACTTGACAAAATTTACAATTTTCATAATTTTCTCATGAACAGGCTCTTAAATGTCCCTCAATAGAATAAGCTAAATGAAAATATAACCCAAAATTTAATAAAATAATATCCCAAAATGGACAAAGAGATCACACAATGGTCCCCATATACATCTATAATCTTAATATAACACTTGTGACACTTCTAGTTCAAAATAAAAATTTCAACAAAGTCTAAGGCATATCTGATTCTTTCTTATTTAAAAAGAGACATAACACTCTGTAAATCTGAATACATAACAGAAAAAAATATGGTCCTTGTTATTCATGTTAATCATTGTAAAAGTCTAAAAATAAAAATGAAGAAAAAAAAGAACACAAATCAAACCAGAACAGTTATTTTCTTTTCTAGCTTTAAATGTCAATTTACAGGAATTCAAAATCATTCAATTCCAAAACAAGAAAGTGAAAGTTTTGCAACAACTTTAACAGACCCATAACATACTTAAGTTTTCATAAATATAGATAAAAAGATATACCACAATTCTTTTTAATTGAATACAATACTTTAATATTATGCACCATTTTGTTCTTAATTGATGGGACCTAATTTGCATAAGATGTATTATAAATTTCCTAATGAGATTCCCTTATAGTTCGTCCCTCATTTCTCCTGTGAAAACATATTTATCCAGATATTGACTAAGATTTGTCTGATCTCTTCCTCCACTATATTCACCCTGTTTCTCTCCATTCTTAAACAGAACCAATGTTGGGTAACCTCTTACCTAAAACAGATAAAAAAAGTAAGATATTACACATTGATGGACTCAGAATAGTCAGAGTATTTGAAATTCATTTTTGTATTTGCCAGACCCCGGTCTCTCCATTCTTCTCCCTACCTAGTCATAATGTCATGCTATCTGAAATCATCTTTAGTGTAAGCCATAGGGAATGTCATACTATCTGAAATCATCTTTAGTATAACCCATAGGGAATGTCATACTATCTGAAATCATCTTTAGTATAACCCATAGGGAATGTCATACTATCTGAAATCATCTTTAGTATAACCCATAGGGAATGTCATACTATCTGAAATCATCTTTAGTATAACCCATAGGGAATGTCATACTATCTGAAATCATCATGTACATGTTAGCTATGTTGCCAAATCTAATGCTTTAAGTGATTCCATCAAAAAAGAAGTCACCATCAGGAACAGAGAATTTAGTTGTTCTCACACCAACTAGGGTGGTTTGATTGATTGACTGTTTGTTATATTTCCTGTAGGTGGTATCAAACAAGAAATAAAGATACTACACTCCCCTTATCCATTCAGCTTTATAATTGACTTTTTAACACAAAATATTCATGTTTATTACATAGATACATATGAAATACCGATTTTTCCCAGTGAAATAAAATCTGGTAAATTCACAATGTGAAATAACAAAAATATTTTCACTCTTGCGTCCTTTCCGGTCAAACTCAATTATGACGTCGTGAATTGTATTGCGTTGTCGTCATGACTCCTGCGGTCTAAATTCATACGCCATTCAAATAAATTAATTAAAAACTATTTATTAGCGGCATTTTATCTATGTAATAAATACGATAATCAATTAGGTCTCATGAATAACCAAAATATGATCACTCGTGCGGGAACGCACTGAGATTTAACTCGTGCGCGGAACAAGTTCGGCGCACTCGTATAAATCTGTGTGTGTTCACCGACTCGTGATCATATTTTGGTTATTCACTCGACCCAATTAATTATCCTATAACTAACTATTATCCCTGAATGATATCTCTGTGCATATCTCCATATAATATATCTCCTTCATGTAAAGTTTCTTATAAATCAATTTTATTGTTAATTTTAAGGACAAGATATGTCGACAGATGGACATACAGACAGGGTGATTTCTATATATGGCCCAATATTATTCTATATTGCATTTTCAATTAATTAAACAAATAAATTCCATTGAATAAAAATCACTATTAAATATAAAATGATGCCAATGAGACTGAATTAGTAGATATAGAATTTTAGATGCCTTACATTCCAGTTAAGTAAATGTAAAATCAGAACCCATCAGAAGACATAACTAACCTGATACTGTTTACAGAGGTCCTTATGAACTGTACAATCTACTTTAGCTATTTTAACACTATTTATCTCATCATACTGTTTGGCTAAAGCTTCCCATGCTGGAGCTAATTTCTTACAGTGACCACACCTACAATAGAAGATCATAACATTCAGAGACTTGATCTCTCAATGTTGTTGATTAACAAAACACTGATGTCAAACCTAGTAACTACAAATAGGCACATACATAGGCAGATAGTCAGAAACTCACTTAACAAGAATATGGCTAACAGACATAATGCCTCATCTTGCAACATTTGGTACAAACAGCAGACGAACGAACAGATGGACGGACAAACAGACCAAAACATTTTATGCCTTCCACCTACTTTTGTAGATGGGGCATAAAAATTCTTTATTTGTTTTTATTCAAAGTGTTAACTAAGTGCCTAATGAGAACCTTACACATTTTCATTTCTCTAGTATGCGGTTTTGTTTACTGGTTTGATTTTCCCCTATTGTTAAGAATATAAATGGCTGCATCCACTCCCAATTCTGGCCTCTTGAAAACCATATCTTCTACTGTTTACCTTTCATCTGATCTCTCATATAAACTGCTTTTACAATAAGGTACTTTAAATACACATGTAGAGGTAGTAGAACTACTATAACAGATCTAATACAGCTTCTGACTTACCATGGGGCAAAGAATTTAACAAATGTAACACCTTCTTCAATAGCTCCCTCAAAACTCTCTAGATCCAAGGATACCACAGAGGACTGAAAAAGTATACAGATTACAATGGACAGCCAAAACAGATGATCAAATTTTATTCCGTTTTTTTTTTAATATTTATATTATGTGCAAACAGTCTAATATGAAGTAGGCCTTAGCTAATGAATAAGAAATTTTGCATTGATTTCAATAATGAATTCAGTAAATGGATATGTAAACGGTAATCAAGAATTCATTAATCCATTATTAAACATTTCATTCTAAATCAACAAAGACTGATGTCCACAAGGAACGTGACAATAATATTCAACTCACTACTGACCTTTGGTTCTTCTGGTTTCTCTTCCTCTGCTCCTGAAAATTTATTTACAAATGAGCTGAGACTGGAGAGCTCTCTGTCACCATTATACTCCTCCTGCATCTCTCCATCCTTAAACAGCTTCAATGTGGGGTAACCACGAACCTAAAACATAAAACAGCTTCAATGTGGGGTAAACACGAACCTAAAACATAAAACAGCTTCAATGTGGGGTAACCACGAACCTAAAACATAAAACAGCTTCAATGTAGAAAACAGGTTCAAAGTGGGTAACCACAAAACTAAAACATACAACAGCTTCAATGTGGGGTAACCACAAACCAAAAACATATAACAGGTTCAATGTAGGGTAACCATGAACCTAAAACATATAACAGGTTGAATGTGGGTAACCACAAAACTAAAACAGATAACAGTTTCAATGTGGGTTCAAAGCAAACTTGAAACAGAGAACAGCTTCAATGTTGGTAACCATGAACCTTAAACATATAATAGGTTCAATGTGGGCTCAATACAAACTTGAAACAGACAACAGTTTCAATGTAAGTTCAATACAAACTTGAAACAGAGAACTGCTTCAATGTGGGTAACCACAAAACTAAAACATATATAGTCTTCAGTTTGGTCAAAATACAATAGTGAAACAGAAAACAGCTTCAATGAGGGGTAACCATAAACCTGAAACAGATCATTGTAGTAATGACAAGTCTGAACAAGCATTCTGAGAGTATTGCAAAACAATACATAGTCCCCTACCAGCCTCATATTTCAGTCACTGGTAACAATTTGTCAACCAAATGAATACCTAAACTTGATCAGTTTATTATCTACAAGGAACAATAAAAAAAAGTAGAAAATAAAATTGCAATGTATTTTCTAACTTCAAAGTGCCATTACTCCCATAAAAATTTGTGGACCGGCAGGAAACTCAATTTTAATCTGTAACTCATCATGGTAAACTCACATACCAAAAATCAGTTCATTATCTATAAGCGTTTAGAAATAAAGTGCGGAAAACTGATATTTTATTGAATTTTCAAAGTTCAAAGAGCCATAACTCCCATAAAAATTTGTGGACCGGGACAAAACTCAAACTTGATCTGTAACTCATCAAGGTTAACTCACATACCAAAAATCAGTTCATTATCTAAAAGCGTTTAGAAAAAAAGTGCGGAAAACTGAGATGTGACAGACAGACGGCAGAGGGCAAACCTATAGTCCCCTTCGGCTTTCGCCAGTAGGGGACGATTATCTACAAGGAACAATAAAAAAAGTAGAAAAAAAAATTGCAATGGATTTTCTAACTTCAAAGTGCCATTACTCCCATAAAAATTTGTGGACCGGCAGGAAACTCAATTTTAATCTGTAACTCATCATGGTAAACTCACATACCAAAAATCAGTTCATTATCTATAAGCGTTTAGAAAAAAAGTGTGGAAAACTGAAATTTTAGTGAATTTTCAAAGTTCAAAGGGCCATAACTCCCATAAAAATTTGTGGACCGACACGAAACTCAAACTTGATCTGTAACTCATCAAGGTTAACTCACATACCAAAAATCAGTTCATTATCTATAAGCGTTTAGAAATAAAGTGTGGAAAACTGAAATTTTAGTGAATTTTCAAAGTTCAAAGGGCCATAACTCCCATAAAAATTTGTGGACCGGCACAAAACTCATACTTGATCTGTAACTCATCAAGGTAAACTCACATACCAACTAGAAAATGTGTCTATGAGCCACAGGATGGCCCTCCCGTTCTTGAAATATCATTGACCCTCAATGTGTATTACTTCAGATATGGACCTTTACCAAGAAATTTATCAAAAGTGTTCATGTGTAAAATAAAGGTTGCTGTGACCTTATTTCTGGTGGGTGGTGCCATGTTACCAAGACTCATCGAGTAGTGAAATATTATTGACCCCTAACATGTAGTATTCAAGATATGGACCTTAACCAAAGTCATTCACGCGTAAAATATACGTCACAGTGACCTCATTCCTAGTGGATGGTGTCATCTTACCCAAGACACATCCCTGGACACATCTAGTGGTGAAATATCATTTACCTTAACCAAGAACTTAACCAAAGTCGTTCATGCATAAAATATAGATCACAGTGACCTAATTTTTATTGGGTGGCGTCATGTTACCCAAGACAAATCTAGTGGTGAAATATCAATGACCATCAACATGTAGTATCTGAGATATGGACCTTAACCAAGAACTTAACCAAAGTCATTCATGCGTGAAATATAGGTCACAGTGACCTAATTTCTAGTGGGTGGTGTCACCTTACCTAAGACACATCTAGTAGTGAAATATCATTGACCCCCAACATCTAGTATCCAAGTAATGGACCTTAACCAAGAACTTAACCAAAGTCATTCATGCGTAAAATATAGGTCACAGTGACCTTATTTCTAGTGGGTGGTGTCACCTTACCTAAGACACATCTAGTAATGAAATATCATTGACCCCCAACATCTAGTATCCAAGTTATGGACCTTAACCAAGAACTTAACCGAAGTCGTTCATGCATAAAATATAGGTCACAGTGACCTAATTTCTAGTGGGTGGTGTAGCCCTACCCAAGACCCATCTGGTGGTGAAATATCATTCACCCCCAACATCTAGTATCCGAGTAATGGACCTTAACCAAGAACTTAACCAAAGTGTTACGTACGGACGTACGGACGTACAGACGTACGGACGTACGGACGTACAGACGTACGGACGTACGGACGGACGGACAAGGGTAAAACTATATGTCCGATCCACATACGTGGTCGGGCCATAAAAATCAGTTCATTATCTATAAGCGTTTAGAAAAAAAGTGCAGAAAACTGAGGTGTGACAGACGGACAGAGCGCAAACCTATAGTCCCTTCGGCTTTCGCCGGTAGGGGACTAATAAGGACCTATTTTCACCTTGTATTCCTGGCATGTCTCCTTATAGACAGTGCAGTCTATTTTTGCAATTGTCACTTTCTTATCTGTTTGGTATTTTGAAGCCAAATCGTTCCAGGTAGGAGCTAGTCGTTTACAGTGCCCACACCTGTAAGAAAATAATACATGTAGTTTATAAAAAGCTACGCAGAACACAATATAATACGACCCCAACTCGTTGAACTCTGTTTGTTGGAAGTCCAAAATGGAAAGTCAATTGCTTTGCACACATGCAGCCCATTGTTGAGCTTTTTCACACATGCATTCTGTGATGGACTTTAAATGCATATTTTGACAAATCTATATTTACATAACGTTTGACAAACTCTTATCAATCACCTGCCATTTTTTGTCCCCATTGATCCCTAATTTGTCAAAAATGGTAAGAGATATTGCAAATCTGTTTCTTTAAGACATAGAACTATCAATTTCACAATTTTTTTACACTGAACAAGAGGCTCCCAGGAGCCTGAATCGCTCACCTGGTCTTGATGTCAACCCTATGAAGACTTTTGTATAGCTAAGTGAGCTGAATGTTTTAAGCAAGAAAAAGCTTTTCTCTATCTGCAATAGGTTTCATTCTCTAAGCGAAAAACACTATTTTTCACCTTTAAAGGCCATAACCCCTTTTAGGAATCATCTGCCAACTTTGACCCTATAAAGACTTTTGTAGAGCCCAATGAACTGAATGTTTAAGCAAGCAACAGCTTTTCTCTATCTGAAAGTTTTCATTCTATAGGCCAAAAATACTATTTTTTGCCTTTAAGGGGGCATAAGCCCTATAAGGGGTCATCTGACAACTTTGACCCTATGGAAACTTTGTAGAGCTAAATAAGCTGAACATTCAAGCAAGCAACAGCTTTTCTCTTTCAGCAATAGTGTTCATTCTGTAGGCCAAAAACATGCTCATCTGACAACTTCAACTCTATGGAGACTTTTGTAGAGCTAAATGAGCTGAACATTTAATCAAGCAATAGCTTTTCTCTATCTGCAAAAGTTTGCATTCTAAAGACCAAAAACACTATTTTTTTGCCTTTAAAGGGATGTAACCCCTATAAGGGATCATCTGACCATTTACGACCCCATAAATGCTTTTGTAGAACTTCGGTCCAGATGAGCTAATAAAAAGTACACATATAAAAAATAAACCTTCTAAACTTACCTTTACCAACACAAAAACTCAAATTTTTGCAGCTTTATATAATTCTATTTTATTTTAACCCTTCGCGTTGATTAAGTATAGTCCAGCATAAATATTTACTTTTGGTAAACCGTTATTCAAATGACCTTTACTGGGTGTTGGTAAACTGAGAAAGGAAATGAAACCAAAGGAGAAAAAAAGAAAACGAAATCGGTAAATAAAAAAAACTACTGGTGCAGAGATGGGTTCAATTACTTTCAAAGTAATTGATTAAATTACAATTACTTTGATAAATATATGATGAAATCAAATTAATGATTTCAGCAATTTGAAAGTAATTGATTAAATTCCTGATTACTTTGTAATGTAATCATGATTACATCTGATTACACTACAAGGTTCAGAAAATATGTGATGTTGCATACTACATGTATATTTTTACTCAAAATCTGAAATTAGGTCAAGATGGGCCCTGTTAAAAATCTATGCTTCTTGAAAATGTTTAACAAATATGCAAATAAAAAAAAATGCAAGTCTTCAAATTGTATCAAATGCACATATTGAACAGCAGCTCTCTACTCAATATATTTTTTTGATTTCATAAAAAATGTTGACTACTAAACATGTAGACAGAATCTAAACAAATGTACATGTATAATCTTCATAGGAATTCTATTCCTTCTTTAATCATTGGTGAAAAATAAATCAATCAATCAATAAGGCATTTCTTATCTACATTTCATATCATTATTTCCTAATGTATGCTTATTCACAATTTATTTAATTATTGTTATATCATTATTTTTTCCAATTTCAATGCTAACTTTATCATAAATGCACTGTATTTGCCCTAAGGAACACTAATTTTTCAAAAGGTGTAATAATAAACAGTTATAAAAACACTCTCTAAATGGCTTCTACCAGTCAATATGACAGGTGACAATATGTGGATCGTGTCTTTTTGGCACATATTCCATATTCTTTCGTTTTTAAACAAAGGATTAGATATTTAACTTTAAACAACAAAGCTTAATTGGAAAAGAAATCTATTGAAATTTTGTAACAAAATTAATTGGCCTTATTTTTACAATCACAATCTGCACATCATGAAACATCCAGTTAAAACTTCAATTGTAAAATAATCCATCTAATGTGATATTGATTCTGTAAACAAACATTAACTAATCTAGTAATAATGAAGGTAACCGTGCATATGTTAAAAATTAAATTCTACATTAAGGCTCACAATATTGTGAAACTCAAAATAAGACATCCTTTTTAACCTTATGCATAAGATACACAGTATCAGATTTGTTCAAATCATTCAATTTGCATTGTAATCAGAAAGTAATCAGAATGTAATCAGGATTACAAGGCATTTTTGAAAGTAATTGATTAAATTAAATTATATGTAATCAAATTTTTGACTGATTACTGATTACTCTGATAACTTGAGAAAATGTAATCAATTACAGCTGATCTTTGGACTGGTGTGGGTAAAATCTATGCAGTTTTCTTTTTTTTTTACCAGTTTCTCTCAATTTAGTTTTCTTTCTTTACAGATTTCGGTTGCTTGCTGTACTGTTTACATTTCCTTCATTAACAATTTCATTTTCGTTCGGTTTCCTTTTGTTTCACAGTTTATCGGTACCCGCAAGTGTTAACCTTTTATAATTTGTTTGTCCTCTTTTTTGACACTGAATTTTTTCTGTAGTTTTTCTTTGAAAAAAAAACTTTCTGGTAGGTTTTTTTGAAAACCTAATAGTTTCTTCAAAGGTTTTACACTGTATTCTTGAAAACCTAACAGTTTCTTCAAAGGTTTTACACTGTATTCTTGAAAACCTAATAGTTTCTTCAAAGGTTTTACACAGTATTCTTGAAAATCTAACAGTTCTTCAAAGGTTTTACAATGTATTCTTCAAATTGTGTAAATTTCATTATTTTTTAAAAATTGTGAAAAATGATAGGTTCTATGGCTTTAAAGCAGACAGGGATTTTTACAAGGATATCATTGAAAATTTTGAAAATCTGACAACAAATAAGTATGTTGATTTTTTGTGTGGCACAACTTTGACCCAACTTGAAACGATGCAAGAAACATAAAAAACAGGAAGGTTGCACATCTGTGACGAAAAACTCCAATAAATGATCAACATATAACTGAACATTTAACCAAATTAGGGCTATTACTAGAGTTAATCTGTAAAACAAAAACCTAAGACACTATTTTTTACCTTTAACGGGCCACAATCCCAATAAATGGGTCATCTGACAACTTTGACCCCATTGAGACTTATGTACTGAAGGTTTTAGCAACAGCTTTTCTCTATCTGCAATAGTTTTCATTCTATTGACCAAAAACATGAAAAAAACGCTAATTTCACCTTCAAAGGATCATAACTCCTATAAGGGTTTATCTAACAGCTTCAACCCAATGGACACTTTTGTAGAGCTTTTCATAATGAAGATGGAAGGTTGCTTTAGATTTTCATTTTCCATTATAATATTGTATTTATATTTAAGCGGAAAACTTGAGTCTGAGCCCCCTGTTCTATTTTTAGCAATGGCGGCCATTTTTCTTTTCACTTAATTCATTTTCCACTAAAGTCTTACAAAGGGTTTTTTGGTCCAAAAATTACGGGCAATTATGGTAGAGAACATCCCATAAATGATGTTTGCAAAGTTTCAAAACAATACCTACAGTAGTTTTAGAGGAGAAGATTTTTAAAGAAAAGTTAACAACGACGACGAAGGATGCCAAGTGATGATAATAGCTCACATGACCCTTCAGGTCAGGTAAGCTAAAACAAGAGGCTCCCAGGAGCCTGAATCGCTCACCTGGTCTTAATGTCAACCCTTTGAAGACTTTTGTACAGCTAAATGAGCTGAGTGTTTAAGCAAAAAAAGCTTTTCTCTATCTGCAATAGTTTTCATTCCAAAGCAAAAAAACACTATTTTTCACCTTTAAAGGGCCATAACCCCTTAAAGAGGTCATCTGACAACTTCAACCCTAAACGACTTTTGTAGAGCTAATTAAGCTAAACATTTAAGCAAGCAACATCTTTTCTCTATCTGCAAAAGTTTTCTTTCTTTAGGCCAAAAACACTATTTTTTGCCTTTACGGGGCCGTAACCACTATAAGGGGTCATCTGGCAACTTTGACCCTATGGAAACTTTTGTAGAGCTAAATGAGCTGAACATTTAAGCAAGCAACAACTTTTCTCTATCTGCAATAGTTTTCATTCCATAGGCCAAAAACACTATTTTTTGCCTTTAAGGGGCCATAACCCCTATAAGGGGTCATCTGACAACTTTGACCCTATGGAGACTTTTGTAGAGCTAAATGAGCTGAACATTTAAGCAAGCAACAGCTTTTCTCTATCTGCAATAGTTTTCATTCTATAGGCCAAAAACACTATTTTTTGCCTTTAAGGGGCCGTAACCCCTATAAGGGGTCATCTGACAACTTTGACCCTATGGAGGCTTGCGTAGAGCTAAACGAGCTGAACATTTAAGCAAGCAACAGCTTTTCTCTATCTGCAATAGTTTTCATTCTATAGGCCAAAAACTCTATTTTTTGCCTTTAAGGGGCCATAACCCCTATAAGGGGTCATCTGACAACTTTGACCTTATGGAGACTTTTGTAGAGCTAAATGAGCTGAACATTTAAGCAAGCAACAGCTTCTCTCTATCTGCAATAGTTTTCATTTCATAGGCCAAAAACATGAAAAAATGCTATTTTTCACCTTTAAGGGGCCGTAACTCCCATAAGGGGTCATCTGACAACTTCGACTCAATGGAGACTTTAGTAGAGCTTTTGATGCTGAAGCAGCAGCGTGGCATCAGATTTCATCTATCTCTTATACTTTTTGATTTACAAGCCAAAAACAGTAGTCTGACCCCCCTGGTCTATTTTTAGCAACGGCGGCCATGTTTTTCGACGAATCAAAAATCCCCACATCAGTTCTGTGGGGGATACCCTAAAGTACCACCAGACCAAATTTGGTTTGAATCTGTGCAGCTGTTTCAGAGGAGAAGAAGTTTGAAGAAAAGTTAACGACGACGGATGACGACGACGGACGACGACGACGACGACGGACGCCAAGTGATGGCAATAGCTCACATGGCCTTTGGCCAGGTGAGCTAAAAAAATGGCTCACTTTACTTAATTATTGAAGATAACCTTTAACAAGCAAATGTGTCTCCTTTCACACTGATGGCTCCCTAAACATTTATAAGTTTGAGTAGCATAACTTTTGTGATGTGTTGTCCCTGTCATAGTTAATAAGTGTAAAAATAGTACACTTCTGAGATTCATAGACAATGACAATGAATGACAATTAAATTTAAAACAGAAATATTAATCCTTTTTTCCCTCACAAAATGTAAAGAGATAACACTAAACTTTTCTTACCATGGAGCAAAGAATTTTACAAAAGTTACACCTTTACTGATGGAATCCTTGAAGTTCTCAGCAGTCAGATCTTGTGCAGCTACCTGTAACACAGAGATCATTGAACAGAATTTATTGACATTAACTTTTTTAACATTCACCTTTCTTTGTTTAGGTTTTTCATCATGCC
The DNA here is from genome assembly GCA_963971305.1 of Arcuatula senhousia. NCBI lineage: Eukaryota > Metazoa > Mollusca > Bivalvia > Mytilida > Mytilidae > Arcuatula > Arcuatula senhousia. Next base: position 28,135,904 of record OZ020310.1, on the reverse strand, counting down.
TTTTAGACTAAATCATGAATATAAAACATGTGACAATTTAAGCCTGACTTACCCATGTGAGTATATATATTACCTCTGTATTTGTCTGTTTCTGATGTTCTGTATACACAGGTATAGCATTCATTTTAATTTTAAGAATAAAATGAAAACACAACTTCACATGATCTTATTAAAATAATCAAACTTTGATATCCATATAGTTTAAGTGTCCATTTGTCTGTACCAAAATGTTTTTATATTCTATATATATCATATAGCAGGTTATTTTTGCGGTGGATAAATTTTCACTTATTTTCGCAAGTCAACAAAAATCACGAAAATAAACCCAATGAAAATATCATCTAACACAAGCCATATACAAACACATTCACAAATGGCGAAAATAAAACTGCAAAATTTTTTCACATGTAATATATGACACAAAAAACACAAAAATTTACCCCTGTAAAAATAAGCCGCTATACGGTAAAAGTAATGAGATGAGGAATAAGTATATTTGACATAAACAAGCATCAATTTAAAAGGATCACATGAAAAAAAGTTTGAAATGTATAAGTACAAATAATTTTAAGTCTACCTCATCTGCCTTTTTTTCAGGTACTTTTTCCTCCTCCTTGCCAGAACCTTCCGTCTTCCTGTTTAACATCTGGTTTACGTAGATCTTGAGTGTGTCCAGGTCCCTTTGTCCTGAGTATTTCTCCACCATTTGTCCTCCTTTGAAGAACAAGAGAGTTGGATAGCCCCTTACTTGTTGTGAACTGCAGACATCCTGACTCTCTGTACAATCAATCTGTAATAGAAATCAGAATACAGTAAACAGAATTCAGAATACAGTAAACCAGGTTATTTATGTGATATGGGGCTCCTACGAGGAAAAACAACCTCTGACCTGACGACCTTTTAGGGATCAAGCACAGACTGTGTAGCAGGTCATTTTGTGAGGTTTTAATTTTTCCTTTATTGAACCTTTATTAATTATGCAAAAAGAACTCTTGAATACAAATAACGAAATCTGGCAAAGGTAACCTGCTATATGGAATGAAGAAAAATGCCTAGTCTGAAAACATGTTTTTCTTTTTGCAACCAAGTTACAAAAAAGTTAAGTTGAGGGAAATAATTTTATGTTATTTTTTTCTTATTTTTACACTTTATGCAAACCTGTATGAAGTTTCATGATGATAAGAAAAATATGAATTGTAGGGAAAAGCTCAAGTAGTTGATCATCATATTTAAACAAGCAACATGTATTTCTTTTCCTTTTACAGTTTTCAAAACACTTATAAGCCATCATCTGACATGACTTGCAGAGTACTTATTTCTACAAAAGTTTCCATAAGGTCAAACTACCAACCTCCATCTTATGGAGACTTTTGTAGAGCTAAATAAGCTGAAGGTTCAAGAAAACAACAGATTTTCTTTATCTGCAATTGTTTTCAATTTGAAGGCCAGCTACATTAAAAAACACACCTTTTTCACTATTAAAGAGCCAAAAACCCTAAAAGAGGTCATATGACAACATGAACTCAATGAAGACTTATGAGTTATGAATACTATTAGTCAAACAGGAAGTACATGTACTTATTTTTATACGACTGCAAAATTTTTGCAATCGTATTATGTTATGGCGATGTCGTTGTCGTCGTCTGTAGACACATTGGTTTCCGTGCGATAACTTTAGTTGTAGAAAACCAATTGTTATAAAATTTTGATATGATGTTCATAACCACTAAAGGAAGGTTGGTATTGCATTTGGGGTTTCTGGCCCCTACCGATTAAGAAAAAAGGGCCAAAAGGGGCAAAATTGTGTATATTGAAAAAACGTCTGTAGAATGTTTAATTTTCATCCAATATTGATCATTCTTTTTTTATTGTATTCCTCAATAAATTCTGTCAACAAAATGTATCAACGGCTTTGATGTATCTTGTACCATTACATTGCTACTGGGGGTCAAAAAGGGGCCACACCCCAAAAATTGACTTTTTTATTTGTGGTCCGATTTTCAAAATCTTTTTTTCATTGGAATCCTTGTGAAAATCCCTGCCTGCATTTTTCAATCAGATTTGCAATTTCTCTTACCGTTTTTGAGAATTTAGGGGTCAAAGGGGCCAAAAATGCAGTTTTTAAAAGTTTGTCATTTAAACCAAAAATTAAGTTGTAGTGGTCCTGCCAATGGTTATGAAGTTTTAATATGATGATTATATCCACTAAAGGAATGTTGGTTTTGTATTTGGGTTTTGTTGCCCCTTCTGTTTTAGAAAAAAGGGCCAAAAACGGCTAAAAGGGGTGTATTGACAAACCTGTTGTAGAATGTTAATCATTCATTCGATTTTAAAAATTCTTTTTTTATTGAATTCATCATTAAATTCTATCTACCTAATGTGTCAATGATTTTGATATGTATTTCACCATTACATTGCTACAGGGGGGCTAAAGACAGGCCACGCCCATAAAATCAACTTTTTTATTTGTAGTCCGATTTTCAAAATCTTTTTTTCATTGGATTCCTTGTGAATATTTCTGCCTTATTCTTTAATCGGATTTGCAATATTTTTACCGTTTTTGAGAAATAAGGGGTCAAAGGGCCAAAATTGTAAATTAATACATGTATATAAATAAGGCTTTTTGTATTAGATGTTGATGTAAATATAAATGTGTCAAAAATGCATTTTTTTGTCCACCACAGGATGCATGTGTCAAAAAGCTTTGTAAGTCCACCATGGGCTTCATGTGACCAAAGCAATGGACTATCCATACTGGGCCTCCAACGTACATGTACGGGTTCAACTTGTTGCGGTTGTATCATGCTGCGCACGGCGTAGCTTTTTATTCGGGCATATAATCGCTTTACTTCTTATAGTACAATATGATGAAGCTACATACCAAACAGAGGCCATGTAGTTGCCTTGGAAACTGTGACAGAAATTTTTATGACGACGCAGGAAGACAACAACACAAGACAATGGATAGTGCCAAAGAAACCCCTATATGTCGCTTCTGCAACAGGTTGCAGGCGACATAAAATCAAACAAATCGATTTTAAATCTGACACAACACTTAAAATGATTTTAAGAAGATCTTTTGATGCTGAATAAGGTAGTGCCATTAAATTTTCTTTATCTACATTTGATTTATAGTCCCAAAAAAATTCTGACCCCCCTGTTTTATTTTTAGCAGTATCAGCTATGTTGTTTGGCAAGCAGTCACCATTTGTGCAATCTTGGTAGAGGACATTCTATAGATTAAGTGTGCAAAGTTTAAAGCAATCCCATCAGTGTTTTCAGAAAAGATACCAAGAGAATGTGATGGTAATAGCTTACACGACCCTTTGGTAGTTTGTTGGGATACATAAATTTGTAACATGGAGTACAGAAAAGAATCAGATTTAGTGTGTATATGAAAGACACTATACCTTTGCTATCTTGACACTGTCATCTTCAGCAAATTCTTTGGCCAAGTCATCCCAGGTTGGTGCAAGTCTTTTACAGTGTCCACACCAGGGGGCATAAAACTTTATAAAGTGGTTACCAGTCTCAATAAATTTGGCAAAGTTTTTGTTATTGAGTACAAACAGGGGACCAGTTGGCTCTTCCCCAGCCTCATCTTCATCTTCAACATCTCTCTCCTCCTAATAATTGATGTGAAATAAAATTACAGACTAATTTGTGGTATACTTCCAAAATCAGAAAGATCTAACTGACAAGGGAGTTGAATACAGTGACTATACCTATATATAGGTCTGCAGTGACATTGACGAGAAAGATCCAATTACTCTTTCTATCTGTATAGGTTCTCTTTCCATTAGAAGCAGGTTTCTCCATCCCAAGATTGATCTTTTTTAGTTTTCAACATGTGGGTTATGATAAATATGATAAATATGATAAAGTTACTAGCTCAAATAACTATCAACGAGGGTGAAATAATTGAATCAACATTTTTTAAAGAATAATTTGTTCATGTTGCTTCTCCCATCAAATTTAAGAGGAAACATTTAAAATTTGAAATAAAAAAAAAATCATACTGAAATTTATCTTTCAAGTGATTAAAGCATGTGCAATTTTAAACACTTGATAACCAATGCTATTAATGAGAGAAGTAAGAGTTTTATACTACTAGTAAACTTTGTAGTCATGTTGTAATGTTGTAACATGGTCACTTTTGAAAAAATTGTGTTACTCCATTTAACAAAGCTTAAAATGTTTGGCCATATTTCACAAATTCTGTAGGTCTTTAGACCTACTTAAACATGATCTCCATAGAAAAACATTTAATGGCAGCCTTTTAAAAAAATAAATTTATTATATATTTATCATGTTTCCCTTGAATACAGATTAATGAAGAATCTGGTAAATATTCTATTAATATCTGTTTTATGATGTGTTGACAATCCCTCACAAACTCTGGCCATGGGTTATCATTACCTTTCCTAGTTTTTTCTCAATGAATTCCTGGAGAGCTGAGAGATCTCTTCCTCCTCTGTACCTCTCCACCTCCCCCTCTCCCCCAGGGAAGAACTTCAGGGTGGGGTAACCTGTCACATCATTAGCTGCACATAACGCTGTTTCTACTGTACAGTCAACCTACAATATGATAACAGTATTGCTTTCCCTTTCAGTTTCTAAGCACAAAGTATTCAATTGCTTACTCTTCCTAAGCAACAGAGTTCACAAACACATAAAGTATTGCTTACTCTTCCTAAGCAACAGAGTTCACAAACACATAAAGCATTGCTTACTCTTCCTAAGCAACAGAGTTCACAAACACATAAAGTATTGCTTACTCTTCCAAAGCAACAGAGTTCACAAACAAACACAGTATTGCTTACCCTTCATGAGCACCAGAGTTCACAAACAGTACTGCTTCCAATTCCTTAGCGCCAGATAGAGTTCACTTTTTATACAGGAGTTTACGTTTTATCTGGTGTGTTCTTTTCATAAAGTGTTGTCTTCATCTCTGGGGTTTACATTTTTTATCCTCAAGGATTGTTCATCTCTTATGCTTGAAATTTTTTGCCCATAAACCCCCTATTTTCTTTTTCTTATTCAAAAATGTGTCCACTGAATATGCAGTTTACAATTTTTTTAAAAATGTTATTTATTCTGTCTAACATTTTTAACAGTTTATAGATGTCAATCTGCAGCAATGCAAAAGTAATGAAAAATCTAGAGAAAACATATTTCCAGCCAAAATTATAAACGCTAAAAGCATAAAAACTGGCACATGGATTTTTATATTTTTCTTGCTTATTTTGATCATTTTCCCATATTCTTGAAGGCAAATGCAACTTTATCCATTTTTATTTACTTTAAGATAGAGTGGCAAACCACCTTAACTATACATCTCTTATTGTTATGCCTTTCAAGATTTATCTTTTTTGTGAGAAATTGTTTCTTTGTCTTTACACATCAAAGTTGATAGCTTTTGGTAAATATTCCAGAAATTTGGAAGTAGCTATTCAAGGATTGTATGGCCATTCATATATACTTACATATTATTCAAAGCAAAATGGAATATGTGCAAAGTGGTGCTTAGAAAATAGAAGATAATGAGAGATGTGGAATAAGTGTAGGTGACACAACCCACACACAAGAAGCTTTTAAATAAATGTAATTGCTTTTTGTAGATCACACAAAAAGTAGAGTTAATTAAATGTGTTAACCATATCTTAAGCACGTCAGTCATATTTGTAATACTAAATCATTTAGACACCTAAAAAGTTAAATCTAGTTTTGAGATGTTTCAAAAAGTTTAATTATCTGTCAGAGTCAAAGTTCTAAGCCATCAAATCTGATTCATTGAAGAATAAGACAATTTTAAAGTCACAAGCTTGAAGAGAACAGATCCAAATTATAAAGTCAAATCAGCATTGATTAAAGTCACTCGGTGGACAAAGAGCATCTGTGACATTATAGAAAACAATACATTATATTAATTAATTTTACACATGTTGAAACAATGTCCTGCTGAGAACATGTTCTTTATATGGTAATTTTGATAGAATTCATGATAACAAAGAATGATAATATACCAACACTGTAATTTTGACAATACTAAGAAAGTAATGTTGTTGAAATATAAAAATTTAAATAGACATTGATAGATACACATATCACAATACATTTCTTTAGTACTGTCATGACTGTATAAGAGATTTAAAGCTCATAAAATTGTAATGTTCAAGTACATGTACATGTACAACATATTTTTTATTGGATACATTTGTTAATACAATGGATTGGCTTACAACTTTGACTCTTTAATCATAATTTATTTTTTAAACATTTTTTTTTCAAAACAAGGTAAATGTTGATGCAATTCTGTCTCCAGTTTGAAGTAAATATGCAATGAACCTTTGTAGATGACCCTATTTAAGCATTAAGCCTTCTCTTTAAACATACTCAACAAAAAGGGCCTTTAATGTGCATGGAGTATTGCCTGTGATTTAACCAATCTATCATCAGAGGGAGTGTCCATCAACATTGACCTCTATACTATCGCTATACCTCTATGATTGTGGGTAATTTCCCCGAATTAGGGGATTGAATTATGAATATCATTAAAATATTTCCCATGATCCTTAGCGCGATAGTATAGAGGTCAGTGTTGATAGACACTCCCTGACTGGTGATAGATTGGTGATTTAACTGCTACTTTACCTTGGCAATAATGACTTCCTTTTCATCTTTACTGTTGTAAACTTTGGCCAACTCATTCCACGTGGGAGCAAGCTTCTTACAGTGTCCACACCTACAATAAACAATATTTCTCAATTATATTATAAATGTTATATCATTTGTTTCAATTGCAGGACTTGTACATTTGTACATGCACAAAAAAAACCAGAAAACCCCAAAACAACTAACCTTAAAGGGAAGGTGCGGTACTACTTCATGTACTTATCATGCTACATGTAAATTGATCATTGACAACATGGAGGAAGTGTTATAACTCATCCCATTACTGCTGGATGTAGTTCAGATGTTGTTTGTGTTTTGAAGTGTTATGTGATTTGTTTTCATGTTTTGTTTTTATGTCTACTGGATTTGTCTTTAAGACTTGCAACATTGGAAAGACCCATTACTCCTTTGCTTCTATTAGACCTAATGGTCTAAATCAACAACAAATGTCCACAAGTCAGTTGCAGTCAGCACCAACATCAGGAGTAAAATCTATTAATTAAAGACAATGCAATGAAGTACACATGCAAAACTAACAATAAAGAATTCCAGACTGCATTGATACTCAAAATTTAAAAAAATATAAACTGGTATTTGAGAGAGGGTGAAAGAAATGAATTATCTTTCTTAGACCAGTAAATTTCAGCATTAAGTTATCAAAATTTTGAAAATTAGTAAAGAGGCAAAAATAAATAATATTTTTCAGATCTTCCTGAAAATTGAACTAGATTAGCTGCTGTCAAACAACGACAGCAAGGCTTGATGATATGTCCATTCATCTGTTACATACCAGCTGTTACTAAACAAAGAACCACATGCTTCTCCTCACACTTTGTTAAACAGATTCTGTATTGATTTTTGTCATTAAAAATAAAATGTACATTTTGTACATGGAAAATATACTTAATCAAGAAATTAAGTTTTGTTAGTAAAGAATACTACAACATTTTTAACATTGACAAGTATTATTACATTTCGAATTACAATTTTGAGCATATTATCAATTTTTTATCAGAAAATAAACTGTTAACACAGAGATATGTCTCGTCTGTCGCAGACGGACACAGGTCTGAAATTGTACAGTTTGTTATACCAAACCACATACATTGTACTTTGTAGAACTTCAAATTGATCATTAATTCTCTAGAAAAACCTGAAGAATTTTTGTACAGATGAACAGATGCAGACATTGCATTAACTTTACGTCCTCTCACAAGTTGTTGAAAGGGCATAATATAATGTAATACATATCTAATGTCATTATGGTACATGTAAGTTGGCCTAAAGGCCCATGAAAATGAGGTCAATAAGGAACTGGTACCTGACAGTAATTTTGTTGGCATATTTTAAAACTGGTCCTATCTTATTTAGAATTAAATATGCAACTTTTTATGAGAATTAGAAAATTTTAAAAAGTTTTGGCGTAACCTTGATTTATCCACTTTTTTTCTGGTTCAGATAATGTTATTACCATCTGGCAAATTTCAAACTTAATCTTAGAAAAATTTCAGCTTTTTTTTAACATTTTTTTTTCAGAGGTAAAAGTAGGCAAACTGAATTCTCTGATAAACTGTTAGATGTTATTTACACAATAAAATTAGTATAGTTTTCCTGAATACTTAAAGTGGTAAATCAAATAACAACTTTAAACATCTACCCATAGATCAAAACAACAGATATATATTCATGGTACTCAATTAACATGATTAAAAGGAGCATATTATAATGTACATGTATAATTTGCCAACTGTACCAGCATTTCACTGGTTGAATAAGCAAAACGAAGATTGATTTTATTTCATTTACAAACTTAAATGGACTAAAAACACTAACTTCCCTCGGGTGATAAAATAATGAAACTGTCACATAGTTATATTGAAAATAAAACCAGAAATGTGGTCTTCCATGGAAGATGTGTGTTACTGTTGCTTTTTACAATTTAAAATATTAGTTTAACCAGAAGTAAATAAAATCACTTCACTTTTTGGATTGTCATAAAGTTTGGTGTTACACATGTTTGACATGATGACTTGACCATAGCAACAGATGTGTTCCAACAATATCAAGCTTAACTAATTGTGCCCTTCAATTATTAAATCCATTATCTACATGTTAAACAAAGGCGTTTCGGAATTTTAAATAAAAAGCTACGCCGAGCGCAGCATGATACGACCGCAACAAGTTGAACCCTGTACGTTGGAGGCCCAGTATGGATAGTCCATTGCTTTGGTCACATGAAGCCCATGGTGGACTTACAAAGCTTTTTGACACATGCATCCTGTGGTGGACTTAAAAATGCATTTTTGACACATTTATATTTACATCAACATCTAATACAAAAAGCCTTATTTATATACATTTATTAATTTACAATTTTGGCCCTTTGACCCCTAATTTCTCAAAAACGGTAAAAATATTGAAAATCCGATTAAAGAATAAGGCAGAAATTTTCACAAGGAATCCAATGAAAAAAAGATTTTGAAAATAGGACCACAAATAAAAAAGTTGATTTTATGGACGTGGCCTGTCTTTAGCCCCCCTGTAGCAATGTAATGGTGAAATACATATCAAAATCATTGACACATTAGGTAGATAGAATTTAATGATGAATTCAATAAAAAAAGAATTTTCAAAATCGAATGAATGATAAACATTCTACAACAGGTTTGTCAATACACCTGTTTTAGCCCTTTTTGGCCCTTTTTTCCTACAACAGAAGGGGCCACAAACCCCAAATACAAAACCAACATTCCTTTAGTGGATATAATCATCATATTAAAACTTCAAAACAATTGGCAGGCCCACTACAACTTAATTTTTGGTTTAAATGACAAACTTTTAAAAACGGCGTTTTTGGCCCCTTTGACCCCTAAATTCTCAAAAACGGTAAGAGATATTGCAAATCTGATTGAAAAATGCAGGCAGGGATTTTCACAAGGATTCCAATGAAAAAAAGATTTTGAGAATCGGACCACAAATAAAAAAGTCAATTTTTTGGGTGTGGCCCCTTTTTGACCCCCAGTGGCAATGTAACGGTACAAGATACATCAAAGCCGTTGATACATTTTGTTGACAGAATTTATTGAGGAATACAATAAAAAAAGAATGATCAAAATTGGATGAAAATTAAACATTCTACAGACGTTTTGTCAATATACACATTTTTGTCCCTTTTGGCCCTTTTTTCTTAAACGGTAGGGGCCAGAAACCCCAAATGCAATACCAACCTTCCTTTAGTGGTTATAAACATCATATCAAAATTTTATAACAATTGGTTATCTACAACTAAAGTTATCGCACGGAAACCAAAGTGTCTACAGACGACAACGACGACAACGACATCGCCATAACATAATACGATAAAAAAAAATTTTGCGGTCGTATAAAAAAGGCTTCAACAAAAAATTGGTTGAAATAAAATTACTCAATGTGTAAATGGAAAGGGCTGAATTGTGGTATGGAACGGAAATGATCATATAATAATACATGTATGTTGTGCATTTTTTGAATTATAATAATATTATGGTATAAAAATCAAATAAGAAAATTTGTACACTGTCATCTTTAAATAAATTGCGTTTAGTCTACAATTAGTACCATCTATCCGTTTCAATTTACCTTTCCATATTCTAAAATGATGGCTTGTTTGATTTGTGTGCACATGGATTTGTAGTAATTAAAGTGTAAGTTCGCGATTTTTTCAAAATTTTACATTGAAAGACTATGATAAAAAATAACTTTGGTGAAATTCCTAGCGCTCAATTATGCATAGTTAGGGTAAAATTGGCTTTTGAAAGTAAAAAAAATCAGTCCATGGAGGGTCACGTGATTTGTACTAGATGGCGCTGCTCAATGCCAATACACAAAGTGAATGTTGCATCCTATACCCATGTAGTATTTATCGATGTGTACCACAACGGACAATTTAAAATAATTTAAATTAAGTCGGGAATGATAAAATAAAAGTCAGTCTAATGATTGATTGTGAAAAGTTTTATGATGGTATACCAACCGTTAAGTCCAGAATCAATTTGTAGAAAAATATAGACTTTTTAAAATATTTTTTAAAGATTCGCCGTACAGATATTATCGGAAAATATATTTCAATTTTCAGTATGCAGAATTGCCCTTATACATCCTGTTTAAAATTCATGGTTCCCTGGCACCCAACTGGGATTATCTTGCATGATTCATTTGAAGTGATATTATGATAATTATTCCTTCCGTACAAACCATCGCACCACAGGGGCTTACTTATCGTTTTCTATGTATAAGACTTTATTACCACAAACCACTGGCACAACAGGGGTTCACCCGCCGTTTCCTGTGTATGTTTAGTACCCCCGTGCAAACTATAGGCACCACAGGGGTTTAATATTGTTTCCTGTGTATTAGAAGTTGACATCTACCTGGTTGGAATGGGTTCTAGAACACTTTCTTTTAACGAAAATCAACCCCTTTGGTCTGCCAGTGCCATTTGAACATGTTACATTTGAACATAAAATACCCTTTCTGATTTAAAAAACCTATAAACACAATACACTGTAGGAATCTTTTTTGTTTGTTTGTTTCAAATAATTATGTAGTTAATCAAGGAATTAGAGTTTTTTAGTTAACTTATTGTTTTTCCAACACTTCAAAAACAGAAAAGGTGGGAACTAAAAATATTTAAACACATTTTTAATTTGGGTATTACACAAACACAATGTAGCACCACGCTTTGGCTGAATGGTTATTGTAGGGGTAATGTAGTCAATGGAGTGAACGGTGATATTGACACCAGCTGATTAATTATACCGTAAACTAATTAAGAAATTATTAAAAGATGTGCTGGTCCAAATTCTTAAAATGAGCAGTGGTGGGTGTGTCTAAAGCGGGTTCAGTGCTGCATGGATATCTTTGATTGGAGGAGCACCTTAATAAATCAAATAAACTAATAACAAAAAAACCGCGAACTTACACTTTAAAGTTATTTTTGTTGGGGCAAATTTTAAATAAAAAGCTACGCAGAGCGCAGCATGACACGACCACAACAAGTCCAACCCTATACGTTAGAGGCCCAATATGGATACTCCATTGCTTTAGTCACAAGAAGCCCATGGTGGACTTACAAATCTATTTGACACATGCATCTTGTGGTGGACTTAAAAATGCATTTTTGACACATATATATTTACATCAACATCTTATACAAAAACCCTTCCCTCAGATTTCCATCAGAATTCCGTCAAATTTCCATCACTAAATTCTATCAATATCCATCAGGTTGATGGAACTTGATGGAGTATTGGCACTGTTTTCCATCAAAAATTTTGTTTGACGGAAACTGATGGAAAAAAGTAGCGGAAAATATTGATGGAAACTTGATGGAAAATTGATGGAAATTGATAGAAAGTTGACGGAATCTTGATGGAAACTTGATGGAATCTTGACGGAATCTTGATGGAAAATTGACAGAATCTTGATGGAAAGTTGACGGAATCTTGATGGAAAGTTGATGGAATCTCAGTGGAAAGTTAGCGTTTTTCTCTGATAGAAAAGAATGGAAACTGACAGAAATATTTCCATCGGACCATTCATGGCTGAAAAAGTAGGCCAATAGCCTTGACCTAAGATGTGTACCTAAAATTTGAAAATTTAAATTAAATATTAATTCATGTATTGTATTTTTTCTGTGAAATGGAAGTGTAAATGAGCATTGTTTTCATTTTTTTTATATTAGGAAACAGACAATTTGCTATTAAAGAAAGCATAATACATGTAAGTTCTGCAAAATATCACACCTCAATCTACACAAAGAAGTTTTCATTTATACAGAGCTTATGTTGACTTTAGTGTATTGTTATGGGCATTGTCATTTACAACTTCTACCCATCCAGCTATAGCATGAGTGTGTCTATACTTTGGAAAGAAAATATTATTACCTGCCAGTGTATCAAGAAATGGAGAAAAAGGGGGGATATGGCATAACTAAATACTTTTAATGATTTTCTATATATACGATAAAAATCTAAAACTGCAACTGAATAAACCTACTCTCTTTTCATGTGTTTGCTGTGCTAGACAATTTGATGTATTTCTGAATCTTAAAAAGAAATAATTCATCAAAATTGCAAAATTTTAACTTCTGAAGTTAAAATTGTGTAAGTAATTCAACAACTGAAATACATGCACTATAGATGAATAAAATTTGTGTACTTACAGTATCTTCATCTTGTAAAATTTATCTCATTGAACAGACACCATGTTATCTTCTGCTAACAAAATCATGACTAAAAAACTGATGATGTAATAGATGACATCATCAAGTGCACTTAGGTCAAACTTTCCATCAAGATTCCGTCAATAGTTCAGCAGGTGCAAGTTTTTCCACCACACTCTAACATTACTGATTTTTTCCATCAAGTTTTTCTATCAATTTCCGTCATGATCTTTATTTCTATCAATTTTCCATCAATTTTCTATTGAAAGATAATTTCCATCAATTTTCTATCAATTTTCCGCCAACTTTCCATCAAAAGATGATTTTCCATCAATTTTCCGTCAGCTTTCCATTGGAAGACAATTTTCCATCAGTTTTCTATTAACATTTCCGTCAGCGGTTTTATTTTTTAATGGAAATAGTAGAATTTTTTCCATCAAGCATGTGTTGGCGGAATTTTTTCCATTGGTTTTAACTTTTCTATCAACTTCCATCAGTATTCTATCAAAAAGTCAAATTCTTGACGGAAATCCATCAATTTCCATCAAATTCTATCAGAAAATTGATGGAAATGATAGAAACTGATGGAATTCTGAGGGAAGGGCAGCCTTATTTATCATGTTTATATACATGTATTAATTTACAATTTTGGCCCTTTGACCCCTAATTTCTCAAAAACTGTAAAAGGTATTGCAAATCCAATTAAACTAGATAATGTGTCTATGAGCCACAGGATGGCCCTCCCGTTCTTGAAATATCATTGACCCTCAATGTGTATTACCTGGGATATGGACCTTTACCAAGAAATTGATCAAAAGTGTTCATGTGTAAAATATAGGTCGCTGTGACCTTATTTCTGATGGGTGATGCCATGTACCAAGACTCATCGAGAAGTAAAATATTATTGACCCCTAACATGTAGTATCTGAGATATGGACCTTAACCAAGAACTTAACTGAAGTCATTCATGCGTAAAATATAGGTCACAGTGACCTAATTTCTAGTGGGTGGTGTCACCTTACCTAAGACACATCTAGTAGTGAAATATCATTGACCCCCAACATCTACAGTACACTCAGAGAGGATTGATTCTCATACTCTGATTTCGGAGGGAAATTTTTTAATGACTCCAGGAAACTCCAAGAAAAGCCATAAAAATCTAGGAGGATTTTAGGAGTACTCCCTCCAAAGGGTCATAAATTACTCCGAGCTTGGAGTTTTTTATTGCCTTTAAAACCTTTTGAAGTAGCACCTATTTCCTGTCTTTCTTGTCAGGTGAAAATGATTATAATACACAAGGAAATAAACAACTCCAAAATACTCTGAAAAAGGTAATAAATTTCTCCCAGGTGGGAGAAATTACTTGGAGAATTTTAAGAGTTGACTCTGTGAAACTCTGTGAATCACTGGACACTGAAATCAGAGTACCGTATGAGAATCAATCCTCTCTGAGTGTACTGTAGTATCCAAGTTATGGACCTTAACCAAGAACTTAACCAAAGTCGTTCATGCGTGAAATATAGGTCACAGTGACCTAATTTCTAGTGGGTGGTGTCACCTTACCCAAGACCCATCTAATGGTGAAATATCGTTGACCCCCAACATCTAATATCCAAGTTATGGACCTTAACCAAGAACTTAACCGAAGTCGTTCATGCGTAAAATATAGGTCACAGTGACCTAATTTCTAGTGGGTGGTGTCACCTTACCCAAGACACATCTGGTGGTGAAATATCGTTGACCCCCAACATCTAGTATCTGAGTAATGGACCTTAACCAAGAACTTAACCAAAGTGTTACGGACGGAAGGACGGACAAGGGTAAAACTATATGTCCGATCCACATACGTGGTCGGGCCATAAAAATAAGGCAGAAATTTCACAAGGAATCCAATGAAAAAAAGATTCTGAAAATCGGACAACAAATAAAAAAAAATGATTTTGTGGGCCTGGCCTGTCTTTAGCCCCCTGTAGCAATGTAATGCTGAATTACATATCAAAATCATTGACACATTAAAGAGACAGAATTTAATGATGAATTCAGTAAAAAAATAATTTTCAAAATTGAATGACTAATAAACATTCTACAATAGTTTTGTCAATACACCCGCTTTAGGGCTTTTTGGCCTTTTTTTCTAAAACAGAAGGGGCCACAAACCCCAAATACAAAACCAACATTCCTTTAGTCGATATAATCATCATATTAAAACTTCAAAACAATTGGCAGGTCCACTACAACTTAATTTTTTGTATAAAACTATTTGCCTTGACAATCTTTAAATAAAAAGCTTCGCAGAGCACAGCATGATACGACCGCAACACGTTGAACCCTGTACCTTTTAGGCCCAATATGGATAGTCAATTGCTCTGGACACATGCAGTCCATGGTGGACTGACAAAGGTTTTTGACACATGCCTTCTTTGGTGGACTTTCCACCCACATTTTACAAGGAATTCATTAGATTTTAACTATTTTAAAAGCAAATGGAAAAAAATTATACTTGCAATACCATATTTATAACATTTCAATATCCCCACTCAATTTTATATTAAGAAATAGACCCTATTCTTGGTTAATCTATTATCATTGATGTTTTTTACACAATAAAAAAGTTTCGATTTTGGCCCCTATTGGCCCTAATTACGTAATAGGGGGAAAAAGGGGGTCACAAAAATCTACTCTCAATTTTGTATCCGCTATTCGACAAGAACAAACATTCAATAAAAATTTTCAAAATCGGATCACAAGTAAAAAAGTGTCGATTTTGGTCGCTTTGGCCCCTAATTACTCAACAGGGGGGAAAAGGGCGGTCGCAAAAATTAATTCTCAATTTTGCATCTGCTATTTGACATAAACAAACATGCCCAAAAAAATTTCAAAATTGTACCACAAATAAAATAGTTTCGATTTCTGCCCCTTTTGGACCCTAATAACGTAATAGGGGGAAAGGGGGGGGGGGGGTCGCAAAATTTCATTCTCAATTTTGTATCTCCTATTTGACGAGAACAAACATGCAAAATATTTTTCAAAATCGGACCACAAATAAAAAAGTTTCAATTTAATGGCCCCTTAAAATTTCATAGCAATCGGATAATTGGAACTTAAGTTATTGTGGAAACACTAAAAAGTTAACAGACAACGACGACGACAGCATCATACCATAATACGCAAATTTTTGCGGTCATATTAAAATTCCCAAACGCTTTTGTTTTAGATCATGGATTTAATAAATGAAGGACACAATTAGTTAAGCTTGATATTGTACGTACAGACCTGTCAAGTGTCACGCAGCTCGCGTGAGACTCGCGCATCTAGTCAGCAATTTAGCGGCAAATTTCTTTGATCTTTTTATTTTTTTCTTTGATCTTTCAACTTTTCGTCGAATCTCACGCATGCAGCTCATAATAACTTGACAGCCCTGTACGTAGAACTTGCTGGAAGTATTAGTATCACATCTGTGCTTTGAAATGTGACGTTCCAAATTTGTAAAGAAAAAAGCATTGAAAAGATGCTCATAGTACAACTAAATTGTTGGCATTTTACCATTATTGCTCCCTTCGGCAGACTATGAGCTGAATTTTCCTTCAACATCCGGTTTAGCATGCTTGTTTTCCCAAACTTTAACCTCTTTTAAATGCTTTTTCTTTGAAAAATTTTAGATGTCATTAAACGCATGCATGACCTACCAGAAAAGCTTGTTTGTTTTTTATTTTCAAACGCAAAAAAGACTAAAATCATTTGTAACTTCGGGAGCGTTACAGGTTTAACCTGCCTCATACACTCCCAAAGGGAGCAATAAATTGTAGAAGTGTCAACAAACTAGTTGTATAGTCCGTTTGAGTTTTATAAATCAACGAAAAATGGCTTTTAAATGTACGTCTTGCAAAATATTTTAACTGTTTAAGTATGTCATGACTTTTTAATGGCATAGAAGCTCAGGCAAAAAATTTCAAAATTTTTGCATGATTGATCAAAATGTTTTCCATAGACCTTAATAGTAAAAAAGAAAATTCATCAGAGTACAACCAGGAACAGCATTTGCTCTGTATACCTTTAAAAATCCTTTGTGGAGCTAATTGGTCAACTTATCTCCTATTGTTAGTCCTTTCAATTATGTTCAGGTGGGCCAAACACCTGGCTGTTCCATCAGATTAGGAACCGACCATTTAACTTGAAGGGGGGGCCTTGGTTTTTTCCTAAAAAAATATTCTGAAAATAATTTTTGATGAAAAAAATATTTCGGCAGCTGAGGGTAAGAAAAAAAATATTCTGAAGAAGGCTTTGAAATTGGTGAAATATTTAGCATAAGACCATGTGGAAAACTTTTTTGTTTTAGAAGATAACATTTTGGTTTTTGTTATCAGAGTTTGTATACTAATAAAAAGTTTGTTTGTGTTTAAAAAATAAATTTGATTTTAGAGACAAAAAAAATTATAAGGATTTTCGTTGATTTATAGAACTCAAATGGACTTATACTATGAGTTGAATTTTCCTTCAACTTCTGGTTTTTCATGCTTGTTTTCCTGAACTTTCAGCATCTTTTTAACACTTATAAAAAAATTTAAAGACTAGAGGACACCCGCGAATTGGCGGAAAAATCAATTGTTGCGTTGCTTTAAAAAATGGACCACACAATAAAAATCTTGCATTTACATGACTTTACATGGTTGTACTAATCGCAAATTAAAATTTCTACGGTATTATTTAACTCTAAATAAGTTTTTGGTTTATTATCTTTTATTGTTTGTTACTCCATCTGTAAATTAAACAAATGCCCAGTGACAGGATAAGCTTCAATCATGAGAAGTAAGATTATATAACTTCCATGCTTCAATCAATTGCTACACAATTTTCTCAATTTATTGACATAGTTGAGCCTAATTTTACACGTGGAAAATAAAAAGCTACGCCGAGCGCAGCATGATACGACCGCAACAAGTTTAACCCTGTACGTTGGAGGCCTAATATGGATAGTCCATTGCTTTGGTCACATGAAGCCCATGGTGGACTTACAAAGCTTTTTGACACATGCATCATGTGGTGGACTTAAAAATGCATTTTTGACACATATATATTTACATCAACATCTAATACAAAAAGCCTTATTTATATATACATGTAATAACTACAACTTAATTTTAAGTATAAAACTATTTGCCTTGACAAACTTTTAAAATTGGTGATTTTGGCCCCTTTGACCTCTAATTTCTCGAAAACTGTAAATGATATTGCAAATCTGATTGAAAAACGCAGCCAGGGATTTTCACAAGGATTCCAATGAAAAAAAGATTTTGAAAATCGGACCAAAAATAAAAAAGTTGATTTTATGGGCGTGGCCTGTCTTTAGCTCTGTGTAGCAATGTAATGGTGAAATGCATATCAAAATCATTGACACATTTAGTAGACAGAATTTTTTGAGCACTTCAACAAAAAAAGAATTTTCAAAATTGAATGAATAATGAACATTCTACAACAGATTTATCAATACACCCGTTTTAGCCCCTTTGGCCCTTTTTTTCTAAAACAGTAGGGGCCACAAGCCCCAAATATAAAACAAACATTCCTTTAGTGGATATAATCATCATATTAAAACTTCATAACAATTGGCTGGCCCACTACAACTTAATATTGGAAAAAAACTATTTGCCTGGACAAACTTTTATAAATGGCGGTTTTGGCCCCTTTGACCCCTGATTTCTCGAAAACGGTATGAGATATTGCAAATCTGATTGAAAAATGCAGGCAGGGATTTTTACAAGGATTCCAATGAAAAATAGATTTTGAAAATCGGACCACAAATAAAAAAGTCGATTTTTTGGTTGTGACCCCTTTTTGACCCCTTATAGCAATGTAACGGTACAAGATACATCAAAGGTGTTGTTACATTTAGTTGACAGAATTTATTGAGGAATACAATAAAAAAAGAATGATCAAAATCGGATGAATATTAAACATTCTACAGACGTTTTGTCAATACACCCGATTTAGCCCCTTTTGGCCCTTTTTTCTAAAACGGTAGGGGACAGAAACCCCAAATGCAATACCAACCTTCCTTTAGTGGTTATAAACATCATATCAAAATTTTATAACAATTGGTTAACTACAACTTAAGTTATCGCACGGAAACCAAAGTGTCTACAGACGACGATGACAACGACAACGACAACGACATCGCCATAACATAATACGATCGCAAAAAATTTGCGGTCTGTCATATAATAAAAACTACAATATGATAAATTTTAAATTGTTTTATTATTTATCAATTTAAAACATTTTTTGCATTCATTTTTATAGTAAACTTACCAATATAATCTATTATATAAAATCTTTTAAATATTTAACATAATTAATGGAAAAAGTTTGATGGTTTTTTTTTGGAATTATCTGAAAACTTGGGAACTTATTTTAAACATTGTAAATATTAATTCAGATTAAATAATCCTGTACCTTTTTTTCATTTTCAGATAAAGAAAAAACTTTTAGTTAGTCTCGGGCGCCAAATACCCGGTCGGGTGCTTCCTATCGCTTTTTAGTATGACTGTTCATAGTGTAATTCCGGAACGATGACGGCTAAAGCATTTCCGGATCAATTAATTAGGTTAATTAGCAAACTGCAGACATAATTGCATATGTGCTAATTAAATTTTCAAAGGGCACAACCATCCCCTATTTCTGATATATGAAGCTTTGTCGTAGCATTTGTTGTTTAGGCTGCAACCCGGCTAACAAAAAACGCTTCGTTATTTTAGTAGTATAGATACGTTGTAACTTCGGGAGTGTCACAGGTTAAACCTGCATCATATAGAAATGTCAATATTATAGTTATACTATGAGCTGAGTTTTCCTTCAACGTCCAGTTAAGCATGCTTGTTTTCCCAAACTTTTGACGTTTATTTCTTTAAATTTTTTAGACGTCATTCAAATGCACTCGTAACCCACAAGAAAAGCTAGTTTATTTTAATTTCGAAACCCCCAAAAAATAATAAAAACTTATTGCCACTTGGGGAGCGACACAGGTTTAACCTGCCTCATACGCTTCCGAAGGGAACGATGATGGTAGAAATGTCAATATTTTAGTTGTACTATGGGCTGAATTTTCCTTCAATGTCCGGTATAGCATGCCTGTTTTCCCAAACTTTCAGTGTCTTTTTAACGCTTTTTGCTTTGCAATATTTGAACGTCATCAAGCACACGTGTGACCCACAAGAAAAACTATTTTTTTTGGTTTTTTTTTGAATTTATTTTGTTGGAATTCAATTTCTAAAATCACTTTTGCTTGTAAAATTATTAAAATTAGAAAAGTTTTAATTTCGGGAGCGTCACAGGTTAAAAACCTACCTCATATCGTAGGAAGTCCGACTAAGTGTAGATTGAGTGTATTGATGCTTCGAACCGGAAGTAGCATTTTGCAATTCAATCCCATAATCCCCAGAAAAAAATGCTAGCTTCAGCTAAGTGTTCGCATTTAAACCAATTACCCAAACAAGAGGCTCCCAGGAGCCTGAATCGCTCACCTGGTCTTGATGTTGACCCTATACTTTTGTAGAGCTAAATGAGCTGAACATTTAAGCAAGCAACAGCTAATCTCTATCTGCAATAGTTTTCATTCTGTAGGCCAAAAACATGAAAAATGGCTATTTTTCAGGGGCCGTAACCCCTATAAGGGGTCATCTGACAACTTCGACCCTATGAAGAATTTTGTAGAGCTAAATGGGCTGAACATTTAAGCAAGCAACAGCTAATCTCTATCTGCAATAGTTTTCATTCTGTAGGCCAAAAACATGAAAAATCACTTTTTTCAGGGGCCGTAACCCCTATAAGGGGTTATCTGACAACTGCGACCCTGTGGAGAATTTTGTAGAGCTAAATGAGCTGAACATTTAAGCAAGCAACAGCTTATCTCTATCTGCAATAGTTTTCATTCTGTAGGCCAAAAACATGAAAAATGGCTATTTTTCAGGGGCCGTAACCCCTATAAGGGGTCATCTGACAACTTCGACCCTATGAAGAATTTTGTAGAGCTAAATGGGCTGAACATTTAAGCAAGCAACAGCTAATCTCTATCTGCAATAGTTTTCATTCTGTAGGACAAAAACATGAAAAATCGCTATTTTTCAGGGGCCGTAACCCCTATAAGGGGTCATCTGACAACTTCGACCCTATGGAGAATTTTGTAAAGCTAAATGAGCTGAACATTTAAGCAAGCAACAACTTATCTCTATCTGCAATAGTTTTCATTCTGTAGGCCAAAAACATGAAAAATCGCTATTTTTCAGGGGTCGTAACCCCTATAAGGAGTCATCTGACAACTTCGACCCTATGGAGAATTTCGTAGAGCTAAATGAGCTGAACATTTAAGCAAGCAACAGCTAATCTCTATCTGCAATAGTTTTCATTCTGTAGGCCAAAAACATGAAAAATGGCTATTTTTCACCTTTAAAGGGCCGTAACCCCTATAAGTGGTCATCTGACAACTTCGACCCTATGGAGACTTTTGTAGAGTTAAATGAGCTGAACATTTAAGCAAGCAACAGCTAATCTCTATCTGCAATAGTTTTCATTCTGTAGGCCAAAAACATGAAAAAATGCTATTTTTCACCTTTAAAGGGCCGTAACCCCTATAAGGGGTCATCTGACAACTTTGACCAAATGGAGACTTTTGTAGAGCTTTTGATGCTGAATCAGTAGCGTGGCCTCAGATTTCCTCTATCTCTTATACTTTTTGATTTATAAGCCAAAAACAGTAGTCTGACCCCCCTAGTCTATTTTTAGTAACGGCGGCCATGTTTTTTATCGGATCAAAAATCAAAACACAAGTTTGGTGCAGGACACCCTAAGGATCATTCATACCAAGTTTCATTAAATTCTGTTTGGTAGTTTCAGAGGAGAAGATTTTTGAAAAATTGTTAACAGACGACGACGACGACAGACGACGACAGACGACAGACGACGACGACGGACGCCAAGTGATGGTAATAGCTCACATGGACCTTCGGTCCAGGTGAGCTAAAAAAGAAATTATGTTTTGCTGATAGCCAAAACATAATTTCTATACAATTATAATTTTCCACTGACTTTTTGTGCGCCTTTTGAACTTTATTCGAAAATTTAAAGCACCATAACAAAGGATTCCAATATGGCGACGCGTTTACATGACAACAGACTTACCACATGACGTCACCTATCACGGCAATGTTTACATGACAGACAAACAATAAATATTATTTTCTCAATATACATCAGGATAAATAAGATTGATGTTCTATCATCCTAGCCATGATACCGTATAAGTGGTTTTTTTTAGCGGGTGGAAAACTTCGCGATTTTGTTGAAAAAGGGGATGATTTTATTTATGCGTAATATATATTTTGCGGTTTAGAATATATTATAACACTTTATATAGGAGATTAATATTTCGCGAAATTTAATTTTCGTGTCACGTTGTTGGTCGCGAATAAAGCGAAAATTAAATCACCGCGAAAATAACCACTTATACGGTAATAGAAAATAAATGTAAAAATGAATAAAGGGTCTAACCTCAGTGTTTGTAAAATCATTATCAACAAGTATTGAATCCTGTGGGAATATTCTTCAAACCATGCCGTTATTTTCTGCAAAGTTTCTAAATCAATCTTTAAATTGATGCCAATACAGAGAATGATAAATACTGACACAGAAAGCTTTCAAAACCTGGCAGATTAAGTGTTGCATAAATGTTGTTTGTCTGCAGGAAACACGAAATTCTCTGACAGGAAAATGTTGTCATGAAACATGTAAAGGGGAGTTATTTCGTCCCAACGGATTGATGTCCCTAAATATTTATATTTGCACAAATAAATCAAGTTTGAATAGTCATTGACCCGATGTTGCAAATGTTATGATTATGGGAGGTGGCTTGCACATAAGTACATTGTTCTTACAGTGTCTTACAGTGTCTGTGCTGAGCGCTGGCTTACACCACTATGCTCAGATCTTCTGTATCTTGCTGACGACTTTCTGATCCGGTTCCAGTGTCAGCTTTTGCTCTATAATCATACTTGAATTCTACGTTAGTCCAATGTTTGTCTAATCAGTTTTCAAATGACTTAACTGTGGGTGCGTTTACAACACTGCTTGGTAGGCTGTTCCATAATGGTGAAATCCTTAGTGTGAAGAAGTTAGATCTGAGGTTTTTGTTGCTTCGCTTAAGGTGGGACGTTACGTTAAAAACGACGTTACCGATAAAATTTACCTGTACACTGAAAAATCTGTCAGAACGTTGTAAAACTCGACGTCAATTTTAGTTGGATTCTATTGCTATTTTTACGTATAGGCAATGTTTACGAAACCGTATCTTAAAAACGAAGTCCGGTACATATCCTTTATTTTACCTCATTGCATCGCAAATTTTCCAAGGAACATTATGTTAGTTTTTTGTCAAAATTTGGATATTGCAAGTCAAATTTTGTGTCAAAAAAGTAAAGGTAAAGGGTGTGTAAGTTGCGTTTTTCCTATATGTCTTTGTTAATTTCCCGCCAAAATTGCAGTTTTCAAATGCATATATTTCAAAAACGAGGTCCGGGACCCCCATTTTTTATTTCATATATGGATGTATATTAGAAAGAACTATGTGTCTGTAAATTGTAATTAAAATCTGGATATATGTCATTTGGTATCGTCCCACCTTAATTGATAGTTGCTTGTTATGGCCTCTAGTTATGGTATCAGTGTTGAATACAAGTATGCTTGGCAGTGATTTGTCATATATTTCTGTTGTCATTTTATAGGTTTCAATCATATCACCTCTAATACATCTGCACTTCAATGTTGGTAGTTTGAGTTTCTTTAGCCGTTGTTCATAGTCAAGGTCTTTCAAGGCAGGAATTAGGTTCGTAGCTCATCTCTGAACGTTTTCAATTGCCGTGATGTCTTTTACTTTGAATGGATTCCAGATAGCATTGGCATATTCTAGGTTTGGTCCAACTAGTCCTTTATATAGGAGTAAAAATGTCTTGTTGTTTAGAAATGTTAAAGTTCTTCTAATCAATCCCATTATACTATTTGCCTTGTTTATTTTCTCATTCATGTGCTGTTCGAAACTTAATTTGCTATCTATAGTTACTCCAATATCTTTTTCTTTCTCAACATGTTCTAAGGTGGTGTTACACAGGTTATAACTATAATTTCCAAGATGTTAACCAGCTGTTTAGACTTTACATTTGTCAGGATGGAATCTCAATAACCAAGTATTAGACCATGTTTCTAGTTGAAGTAAGTCTGACTGTAGGGTCTCTTGTTATCCTCAGGTGTTTGGATTTGGCAAAGACTTTGGTATCATCTGTGAACATGTAGCATTCTGATTCAAGACTATCTGGTAGGTCATTTATGTAGATGACAAAAAGGATGGGTCCTTAAACACTTCCTTGTGGTATTCCACTTGTGGTTTTTATGCACAGTAGCTGGTGTTAACCCTTATTCGTTGTTTCCTCATACTCAAAAAAGATGTTACCCATTCAATAGTTTCCTCTGCTATTCCATAACTATGAAGTTTGCTGATAAGACGATTATGGGGGACAGTGTCAAATGCTTTCATAAAGTCGAGGTATATTGTATCTATTGAGCCTCCATTATCCAGAATTTGGGTCCATTTCTCAAGTATGTGAAGAAGTTGTAGTGTGGTTGATCTCCCTGGCAGAAATCCAAACTGTTTGTCACTGAAAAGCTGATTTGTTTTTGTTCTCATATGCAATACAATGTGATCTCTAACGAATGTCTCTAGAAGTTTACAGAGTATACACGTCAAGCTTACTGGCCAATAGTTGGATGCCTGTTTACGATTTCCCTTCTTAAAAATAGCTGTTATGCAACCCTCTTTCCAGTCTTGTGGTATTGTCTTTTCCTTTATAGAAGAGTTAAAGATAATTGTAATAGGAGTAGTTAGTTCTTCACATAGATCATGTAATATTCTAGGGTGAATGTTGTCAGGCCCTTGTGATTTATTGGTGTTCAGTTCTTTGAGTCTTTTAAGTACCTTCCCCTCTTTGATTTCTAGTTGTTTCATAGCTTCCATGACATGTTGTTCTTTTAGTTTAGGTATATCTCCAGTATCTTCTACAGTGAAGACGCTAGCAAAGAACTTTGAGAGTGTTTCTGCCTTTTCTCTGTCATTGGTGGTAAGGATTTCATTCCCATCTTGTGTTTCCATAATCAAGTCAGATATACCAGTTCTCGTTTTAGTTTTGGATTTGACGTAGTGCCAGAACTTCTTTGGGTTACTTTTCACCTCCTCTGCAATCAACTTCTCTTTGATCTTAACTGCATTTCTGGTTAGTTTCTTGTTTACAGAACTCTCTGTATTTTTCAGCACTTCTGGTTTCCATATATCTAGTCCAGCATCTACTCTTTTTTCTAATTGCCTCTAGTGTTTCCTGGTTCAGACCAACTGCTTTGTTTTTCTTCCTTATTTGTCCGACCTTCTTGTTGGGAATGTGTTTTTTCTGTAGATCTAGTAAATTGTCTTTGAAAAATAACCATTGTTCATTTGTTGATTTATCTTTAAATTTGTTGTTCCAGTCTATTTCTTTCAAATCAGCCTTTAGTCCATCTATGTTGGCTTTATCATAATAATATTTTATCCTTTCTGTGTTTGATTGTTCAATGTAACAGTTGAATTTAAATGTCAATACTGAGTGGTCACTTTTTCCCAATGGGCTTCGGTATTTCAATTCTGAAATCATACCCTCTTCATTTGTACATACAAGATCTAATGTGTGAGGATTTTGATTTATTCTTCCTCTTGTAGGTTTGAGGACATGTTGGTATAAGAAGCAGTCTCTGTTTCAAATTCTATCTGAGTTGCTTCTATTGATTCATGCACATACAAACAGATTCCTCATGGCCTCGTTGAAGGCTGCTGGCGGTTGTCCATTGTGGTTTTTCTAAATTGCCGTTTAATTGTGGGCTGTGTCGCGTACACTTATTCCACATCTCTTTATTTTCTATCATAACATTGTTATTTAAGTTTACACCAAACATCTCATATTGATCAATAGCTAGTTCACAATTCTGAATTGTGTATCAATGATTTTTTGGTTTTACTTCAGTTATTCCAATTATCTTGGGTACATTGTTTTTTGCATGAATTCGTAACTCCTCCATTTTATTGGTAAAGCAATCAGCATTTGTATAAAAACTATTTAAAAAGTCAAGAAAATGTAACGAATGAACTGGTGCTTTCGAACTAACATCGTGCTTTGAACGGTTAAAACTATTTACCGATTTACGGCCACAGCCTATTCTGGACTTAGTTTTTTTATGTACATTGCCCACGTTGGGTCTCTTACCCCATGTACCTTGTACCTCCATTTTCCCTTTTTTTCCTTTTCTTTGGCCTTTTATTGTAAGTGTTTGAATTCTTCTCTTTCCTTAGGAGTAAGGTCATGTGATATGGTGACACCTGTTTCATTGTCTGTTCTTAGTTTGACAAAGTTTTTAAACATACTTTGTTTAGTTGTTTCATTGTTGAATGTGACTATTAAGGGTCTTGGTTTGTTCACATCTTCTGATTTTTTTCCCAATTCTAACTATGTTAACTATTTCTTCTTCTTTTATATCAATGTTTATACTATTCCCTATATTTACTATGCTTTTTGTATCTTCTTTTACCCTTTCTGCTTTTAAATTTGTTTTGGGTTCAGGGACATTATATATAATGGCATTGTTTCTTCTTATTTCACTGTCTTTCATCTCTTTAACTGTTTCGGCTACCATATCGTCTGATACTGTGGTTGGTTCAACATGGCTGGTAGTGTAGTGTTTCTTGACTTCATTGCTTATGATTTGTTTTACGATTATGATTTTGTTATCAAAAATTCTTTAAAACTTTCGAAGCTCTTTTAGTTTGAATAGGAAGGCATGGTTTTCATCATTGACATTATTCAAATTTTACTTCATTCGAAAAATCTATGAGCAATTGACTTCGTCTGATTCTAGGCAAAGCCTACTCTGTATTATTATTAGAGTGACTGTATGTGGAGTCGTACACTTTTTAAGGTTTTAGCTTTTAAAATTTGGACAGCAAATGTGAATCGGTTTCTATAATTTTCCAAAATATAGAGGTGGACAAGATCTTCAAAAACTCAATACATTTTTGAAAAATATAAGTAAGTTTTTTTTTTACAGATTATTATTTGAAGGTAACAAAAGCGTGGAAAATTGCTAAAAATAGTACGTGGAGTCGTACACCTCAAAATTTTGAAAATTTCCGTTCATTGTTTACCAACTCTTTTATGAGGTGAAAGACAATCCTTTCAAAGACATTTTGTCACTGCTTAGTTTCCAGAAAAACGTAGGATGCCATTGAGTCGGTTTATTTAACAGTATGTATACACTATGCATCTGATCAGCATTTTAGACCACCTCTAAAAATCAGCACATTTATATTTTGAGCAGAAGTACTGAAATCACGATTGAAACTTTTATCAATATTAGCGGAAACTAATTGAAATGACATTGTTTTGCAATGTCCAAGTGATTTCTGATCTAAGCTTACACAAGAAGGTGTTTTCAGCTTTATTTGTTTTCCTTCTTTATGTTGATAGAGGGAACCAGGATTCGCTTTAACTATAATTGTTTACTTTTTTCAAGAAATATTTCAAAAAACATTTTAAAAGTTGTGTTAGACAGATCGTTTTACATGTATTTAGTTTTTAATAGATATATTGTTTGTATAACATTTAAAAAATCCTTATTGATGTTTTAGAAAAGACAAGTTTACAATCTAGACTTTGATTTTTAATTCTAATTCAAAAGTTCTTCAACTCAAAAACATGACTTATACGGTAAAAGAACATATTAATGATATAGTATGGGACGCAGTCCCACATATGTAGAAACTTTCCAAAACTAATGGTTTGGTTTTTTTACCAAACCGGATATGCTGAGTCTAGGCACAAATTTCTATGGGGCCAGAAATTCGATGCTTTTTTGGAATAAATTTTAAAATTGACAGATTTAATAACCACAGTTAAATTTCTTTTTAATATAGACAGGAGTATACGGATGGAAAGTCAAAACTAACTCTCTACATATATTTTTCAAGGAAACTCTCGTTGTCAAAGAGATGAAATGATCTCGCCAAGTTCTCGCGAGAATGGTCATTGTAAACAGGTGCGTTACTAGGAACAATCGTGATTGTTTACTATAGGAATTTAACCAATTTATGGCAATGTTTAAGCGGGTGTTTAAGACAATAACAATAAAAGAGAAAACTTTACAATACTGAATAGTAAAAAAGATGGTCTTACCTTAGGCTTAGCTGATCATGGAATTTTCTAAATCAATCCTGTGCATTACAGACTATAGTGCATGTTCCAGTGTTTTTTCCTGAAAATCCTGATTGAAACAAGTCGTCATTTTCTGCCAGGTTTTTATATCAATTTTCTCCACCCAATACTTCTAAAAAGATATATTGGTCTACAGAAAATCACCCAAAATCTGGCAGAAAAAAGGATGCTTTGTTTACTTATGCTGGAGCGCGAAATACTCTGACCGGGAAATGAGGTCATGGATTACGTAACACCAAAAGAAGGTTAATTCGTCCCGTAAACGTCATCCTATTATATTTTGATACTATTTTAGAATGTTACAAATATTTTGTAATTTGCACAAATAATTCGCGTTACTGGAGAAGTCAGACCAAAACAAACTCGGACTATTACAAAGCCAGACTAAAACAAAGTCAGACCATAACAAAATTGGACTACAATACATAATATACTATGATAAATAATATAAGATACTTTTTAAAGTAATAGAAAAATGAAAGAATAAAGTAGCTCTTTTAATTTTTTTAAATACAAAATTGAATTTCAAAATGAAAACAAAAATTTATACAGTTATTATTGTCCTTACGGCTCATTACATAAAACAAGAGTTAACACTAAAGTATATCTCGCCTTCCGGCACCATCAGAAACAATTATTCTTTCTTACTTCCACTATATTTTGAATTTACATGGATTTTCAGTTTCTGAGATAAAAAGATCTTTATAGAACTTAAACATTGCAAATATATGCAATAAAAATAATCAAAGTCACTCAACCGGAAAATCAAGGTCAAGGTCAAAAGATGGGGATGCAACTGTGCTAAGCTACTACTGGGGCATATGCATACCAAGTTTCATCAACCTAGGACCTATAGTTCTTGAGATATGGAGGTGCTCGCAAAACTTTTCCATTGCTATTATATGTATTGAAAATTGTCAAAGTCACTCAACCAGAAAATCAAGGTCAAGGTCAAAAGATGGGGATGCAACTGTGCTAAGCTACTACTGGGGCATATGCATACCAAGTTTCTTCAACCTAGGACCTATAGTTCTTGAGATATGGAGGTGCTCGCAAAACTTTTCCATTGCTATTACATGTATTGAAAATTGTCAAAGTCACTCAACCGGAAAATCAAGGTCAAGGTCAAAAGATGGGGATGCAACTGTGCTAAGCTACTACTGGGGCATATGCATACCAAGTTTCATCAAACCTAGGACCTATAGTTCTTGAGATATGGAGGTGCTCGCAAAACTTTTCCATTGCTATTATATGTATTGAAAATTGTCAAAGTCACTCAACCGGAAAATCAAGGTCAAGGTCAAAAGATGGGGATGCAACTGTGCTAAGCTACTACTGGGGCATATGCATACCAAGTTTCATCAACCTAGGACCTATAGTTCTTGAGATATGGAGGTGCTCGCAAAACTTTTCCATTGCTATTATATGTATTGAAAATTGTCAAAGTCACTCAACCGGAAAATCAAGGTCAAGGTCAAAAGATGGGGATGCAACTGTACTAAGCTACTACTGGGGCATATGCATACCAAGTTTCTTCAACCTAGGACCTGTAGTTCTTGAGATATGGAGGTGCTCGCAAAACTTTTCCATTGCTATTATATGTATTGAAAATTGTCAAAGTCACTCAACCGGAAAATCAAGGTCAAGGTCAAAAGATGGGGATGCAACTGTGCTAAGCTACTACTGGGGCATATGCATACCAAGTTTCATCAACCTAGGACCTATAGTTCTTTAGATATGGAGGTGCTCGCAAAACTTTTCCATTGCTATTATATGTATTGAAAATTGTCAAAGTCACTCAACCGGAAAATCAAGGTCAAGGTCAAAAGATGGGGATGCAACTGTGCTAAGCTACTACTGGGGCATATGCATACCAAGTTTCATCAACCTAGGACCTATAGTTCTTGAGATATGGAGGTGCTCGCAAAACTTTTCCATTGCTATTATATGTATTGAAAATTGTCAAAGTCACTCAACCGGAAAATCAAGGTCAAGGTCAAAAGATGGGGATGCAACTGTGCTAAGCTACTACTGGGGCATATGCATACCAAGTTTCATCAACCTAGGACCTATAGTTCTTGAGATATGGAGGTGCTCGCAAAACTTTTCCATTGCTATTATATGTATTGAAAATTGTCAAAGTCACTCAACCGGAAAATCAAGGTCAAGGTCAAAAGATGGGGATGCAACTGTGCTAAGCTACTACTGGGGCATATGCATACCAAGTTTCATCAACCTAGGACCTATAGTTCTTGAGATATGGAGGTGCTCGCAAAACTTTTCCATTGCTATTATATGTATTGAAAATTGTCAAAGTCACTCAACCGGAAAATCAAGGTCAAGGTCAAAAGATGGGGATGCAACTGTGCTAAGCTACTACTGGGGCATATGCATACCAAGTTTCTTCAACCTAGGACCTATAGTTCTTGAGATATGGAGGTGCTCGCAAAACTTTTCCATTGCTATTATATGTATTGAAAATTGTCAAAGTCACTCAACCGGAAAATCAAGGTCAAGATCAAAAGATGGGGATGCAACTGTGCTAAGCTACTACTGGGGCATATGCATACCAAGTTTCTTCAACCTAGGACCTATAGTTCTTGAGATATGGAGGTGCTCGCAAAACTTTTCCATTGCTATAAAATTGTCAAAGTCACTCAACCGGAAAATCAAGGTCAAGGTCAAAAGATGGGGATGCAACTGTGCTAAGCTACTACTGGGGCATATGCATACCAAGTTTCATCAACCTAGGACCTATAGTTCTTGAGATATGGAGGTGCTCGCAAAACTTTTCCATTGCTATTATATGTATTGAAAATTGTCAAAGTCACTCAACCGGAAAATCAAGGTCAAGGTCAAAAGATGGGGATGCAACTGTGCTAAGCTACTACTGGGGCATATGCATACCAAGTTTCTTCAACCTAGGACCTATAGTTCTTGAGATATGGAGGTGCTCGCAAAACTTTTCCATTGCTATTATATGTATTGAAAATTGTCAAAGTCACTCAACCGGAAAATCAAGGTCAAGGTCAAAAGATGGGGATGCAACTGTGCTAAGCTACTACTGGGGCATATGCATACCAAGTTTCATCAACCTAGGCAGTGGCGTAGCTACTATGTATGCTTGTATGCTCAAGCATCCACATCATTTTCCAAAAAAAAAAAAAAAAAAAAAAAAAAAAACCAAGTGAGAGAGAGAGAGAGAGTCAGACCATACAATATAAAAACCACACGATTCCATATTGCCGCTCAATGTTCGATGATGTTCGTGAGATGATGTCTCGTGTATGATCGATTTCGCGTTGGGTTGGTATAATACCTCTTTTCACGCTTTAGTTTCCGGAATTAGGACCGCATTTTACGTCATCGGTCCGGTTTGGTTCTTCTACTTAGTTTATTTGGCACAGTTGTCAAGATGGATAAGTCGCAGAAAAGTATTCTCGGCTATCTCTCTAAAAGGAAACGACAAACAGAGGACACGGGTTCTAATTCATCACAGGATTCACGTATTGAGGACAGTGGACCAACGATTTCTGATACGGACTGTCACACTCTCGATCCATCACAAGATGACCATTCACATACCAAGTGCAAGGCCATACATACTGAGTCAGCATCGGGTAGTTCAGATGTAATTAAGACAATTAAGCCCCCGTACCCCGATATCGCCACTTCAAACATGCAAGATGAAGAGACAAAAAGACTAATTTTGACAGAGAGTGATTACACATGGGCTTTCAAGTACCAGTTTCCATACAGGTACATGTACAACGATTTTATTTAAGAGCCCCACATTGAAAATGCTGGCCACCCTGACCTAAAGTTTTAACTTTGTCTGTCTGTCTATCCGTCTTTCCCTCTGTCCACATTTTTGTGTACTAAAAAACTACACTAGAACTAAAAGTACTAAAGATATTTCTTTGCACATTCTCGTTTTATGTCTACATGAGTCTAAAAGGGTGGTCTATTTCGCTGAACTTTAATAATCTTTATTTAGGGGTCGGCTCCGACCTACTTTTGCGTGTGGGGTCTCCTCACAGTTGATTGAAGGCCTTTGGGTCGTTGACTCTTTGACACACTACCGGTATTTTCCTCCTTTCTTCTATTATGTAAAGATAAAGTTCAGTAATGAGGGTGTGCTCCCCCTTTATATTAAAATTGCTATGATTATAAAGCTGGGGATTTCCCAGTTCAGTCCGTTCGTCTGTTACAGTCGATATAAGAATAGCCTAAACAGTTTCTCTTTGATTTGATTTAAATGTCAACACAAGTAAAATCTCAGAGTGAAATGTGCTGGTATAGAAAACTTTCCGCCCGAGCGTCCGTCACACTCAACTTCAAACTTTTCGTATTAGATATCTTAGCGACTTTAGGAATCGTACATAGGTTTTGAATTTCTGTTGATTAAATTATGACTAGCTTGTAGTGTTTAATAAGTCATTTGCCAGTGAACAGCGTTTTCTTTAAATGTCACTAACTTTGTTGCGCGGATATATAGTATTTTTGGTCTGTTTGTCCGTTCGTCCGTTTATTCGTTTGCGGTTTCATTTATTTCCCGGGAACTAATATACGATATTGAGATGTGGAATAAGTGTACGCGACACAACAAACATAAACAAACAGCAATTCAAAAAATCACAACGGAAAACAGCAAGTCGGATCTTCATGAAATCATGCAGTTTGTACACTAGTATACGTACTAGGACTAAATATTGCAATTCAAATTTGGGCTCTTTTTCAATGTCCGTCTATCTGAGATAAGTTAGCCAAGTTAGGTTCAACTTTTAGTATTAAAAAAGAAAAAATGTGGAATATGTGCCACTCTAAGCATCCTTTTTCGTTGTGACGCATTCCATTCCCTTGTTCATTTTTTTCTGACCGCGATATGGCACGCGATAATAACAAAAACCTGATAAACCACATTTATCGACCGTAAACTATAGTATGCTGTTGATAAACTGGATTTATCGCACGCTAACTATAGTTTACGTTCGTGAAACCAAGTTTATCAGCGATAACGTTAGTTTGCGCGGTGCAAATGCTATTTTATCAACGCAAAACAGCATTTATCGACCGTAAACTATAGTTTGCGGTTGATAAACTCAGTTTATCGCCGATAAACTCAGTTTATTACCGATAAATTCGGTTTTTCACCGAGAAACCCTAATTAGCATTTGAAAACCCCATTATCGATCGCTAATGATAAATTTCAAACAATGAAATTATCATTAGCATCAGCAAACTATAGTTAGCGAGTGATAAACCCAGTTTATCGACCGCTAACTACAGTTTACGGTCGATAAACACAGTTTATGGGGTTTTGTGACTGTTGCATGCCATGCAGTTCAGCACCCAGGAACCATAATTAGCATTGAAAATTTCCATAGTCGACAGCTAATGTTAATTAAACAAACTTGGTTATCAGGGTTTTATAACCTACAATGCAAAGTTGTTTTTGACTGACTCGAGCTTCAGCCCATCCGACCCGTCTGTAATCATATTTTATGGACGCAAATCCTCTGAAACTATTTAGCAGAAATAAATGAAACTTGGTATGCAAGAAGTACACTTCGTAAAGTTGTGCATATAATTAGGATTTTTTTTCTGTATTTTTTTATAAAAGGTGCGACCCTTTTGACTAAGAAATCTTGAATTCTGCATTTCATATTTCTAAGTTTAACGGAATCTTGTTATGGCATTCATATACATGCAAATTATCTTTACAATGCTTGTTGTACCTCAATAGGTATTCCTCAGGGATAATATTAATTGAACTCGTAGGATATGAAAGCACGCTTACTTAGTTTCTGTTATTGATACTTTCCAAACCACATGACATATTTATAGCATGCAATAGCAACCGCATAATAAACTATTTTATAGAATGTAAACCATAGTTAACACGGTTATCAACGCAAAACAGCATTTATTGACCGTGAACTATAGTTTGCGGTTGATAAACTGACTTTATCGCCGATAAACTCAGTTTATCATCGATAAACTCAGTTTATCGCCGATAAACTCAGTTTATCACCGATAAATTCGGTTTATCACCGAGAAACCCTAATTAGCATTTGAAACCCCCATTATCGACCGCTAATGATAAATTTCAAACAACTGAAATTATCATTAGCATAAGCAAACTATAGTTAGCGAGTGATAAACCCAGTTTATCGACTGCTAACTATAGTTTATGGTCGATAAACTCATTTTATGGGGTTTTTGTGACTGTCGCGTGCCATACCGCGACATGTTCCTGCACCAATGTAAATAGTATAGGAACACGTCGGAATTTCCAGTTCAGTGCATACAAAATCTGATTTTGAGGCTATTTCCAAATGTGCATTAGATTTATCTTTTTGTATGGTTGAATTGTAGGGTTCTATATGGTAGAGAACGAAAACTAAATGCTGCTTGGTTTAAAGATCATCCATGGTTAAGATATTCGGAATCACAGAATGCTCTCTATTGTGGAAGTTGCATTATTTTCGCGAAAAAAGACGCAAAAGATAAACTATTCATAAATCCTGTAACCGATTGGGTGAACTTGACAAAATATGTTGAACGTCACACAAAGAAGGGATCCTGCCATGAATCGTCTGAAATCGCAGCAGAAAACTTTGTGAGAGTGAAATCCGGAAAAGCCGAATCTATTTTGTTTCAGTTGTCAGCATCGAAAAAAGAACAAGTTCTCAAGAATCGCCATATACTAGATATGATCATCAGAGCTTTATTGTTATGTGGAAGGCAAAACATTGCCATACGTGGCCATACGGAGGAAAAGAGCAACTTTATGGCTATCCTACGTGAATTTGCTGTGGACGATTCCGTATTGAATGAGCATCTTTCTGGTTCTCAATCTGCAAGGCCCAAATACACATCACCAGAAATACAGAACGAACTCATATTGATGTGCGCAAAACAGATTTCTGAAAAGCTGGTTGAAAAGTGTAATGAAGCGCGATATTTTTCTGTGCTTGGCGATGAATGCACCGACAAATCGACCAAAGAGCAAATGTCTATTTGTTTGAGATTTATAGATCCAGAGACGAAAGATATTAGGGAAGACTTTTTGTGTTTTGTTGAGCCTGAAAATACCAAGGGTGAGACAATAGCGAGATGTTTGATAAATTCTCTGGAACAAGAAGGAATACAGATAGATGGGATGAGAGGTCAGGGCTACGATGGTGCCGCAAATATGTCTGGACAATTCCGTGGTGTACAGGCTATTGTTCGCGAACAAGTTCCTCTGGCAACGTATATACATTGCAAAGCTCACCAATTGAATCTTGCTCTTGTGCATTCATCTAAAGAACAATGTGTCAGAAACATGATGTCAACAGTGCAAGAGATTGCATTCGCATTTGATTATTCCGCCAAAAGACTCAAGGCTTTTGCTAATGAACTCAACGACAGTGATATTAACGTCAAAGAAGCCATGGAAAATAGAACAAAGTTAACAACACTGTGCGAAACGAGATGGTCTGCAAGGGCGGACTCACTATTTACTTTTAAATCCGCTTTCCCCGTTGTGGTTCACGCATTGGAATACCTCCGTGACAACAGAGATGAAAAAGCTGCGTCGTTCCTAGCCGGTATCCTTCGTTTCGAATTTATCGTGTCGTTGGTTGTTGCAGAGCAAATTCTCAGTGTCACAGTGAAACTAAGCAACTTCTTGCAAAGCAAAAGTTGTGACTTGATAGAGGCTGTTACTGAGGCAAAAGTGGTCGTCCAAACACTGAGGGACGAAAGAAATGATCCAACAGTATGGGATGCTTTATATGACAAGAGCGTCGAGATGGCTGAGCAATTCGAATTACAACCATGTACCCCTCGCCGTGCAGGTCGCCAAATACATAGAGCTAATCACCCTGCACAAGAACCTAGAGTGTATTGGAAGGTGTCGCTTTTTTACGTATTTCTTGACCACTTGGTGCAAGAACTGGACTCCCGACTTATTCAATCAGAAGATCGATTTAACGCTGAAAAACTTGTACCTTCTAAACTATCTGATCTTACAAATGATATTGTAGAAAACTTGCACGAGGTTTATGCTGAAGACATCGGTTCTTTGGACGAGCTGAAAGAAGAGGTTGCTCGTTGGAGAACTAGATGGGCCATGGCAGACGTCAAACCAAAAACGCTGCATGAAACGCTGATAAGTACGAACAGTAATCTCTATCCGAACATTTCAATTATCCTTACGATACTACTCTCTATGCCAGCATCTACCGCCACGGCTGAAAGATCGTTCAGCGCCATGAATAGAATCAAATCATACTTGAGAACGACCATGACGACTGACCGGCTTTCTGCTCTTGCTACCTTGCACATCTACAGAGGCGTCAACATCGACAGAGAAGCAGTCATAACTAAATTCGCATCTGTCAAAGCAAGAAAACTTGACTTTTTGTTATGAGTTCGAACATAGATTGTACATTATGAGATATCATAAATATGTCATTTGTTCAAAAGTATTTTGTTTTATCATATTAAAATATTAAGTCGATGGAAACAACAACAAACAAATGGAAAGTTAAGTCATGGCGATGATGCAACAATTACATATAGTTAAGCAAATTCATCAGAAAGTCGATCATTTTCGTATGTAAAGTATTCATGAAATTTTGTACTCGCAATATTATGACTTCATAATGCATTAAACAATATCATAATTTCTTACATAAACTTTTTTACATGTTTTAGGTGAACTCAAATCTAAATTTATTATTACTGTACAAGCGAGATAATTGCTAATTTTAGTCATCTAATAGACACCAAATTTCACCTCGGGAACCGTAAAATCGTTTTTCTTCCGGGGGGCTTCGCCCCCCTGGACCCCCTACCAGGGCCCTGCCCTGGACCCGCTGGGGGCCTTAAGCGGCCCCCAGACCCCCTGCCGATAAAGCATCCACTTCAACAAATACCTAGCTACGCCACTGCTAGGACCTATAGTTCTTGAGATATGGAGGTGCTCGCAAAACTTTTCCATTGCTATTATATGTATTGAAAATTGTCAAAGTCACTCAACCAGAAAATCAAGGTCAAGGTCAAAAGATGGGGATGCAACTGTGCTAAGCTACTACTGGGGCATATGCATACCAAGTTTCATCAACCTAGGACCTATAGTTCTTGAGATATGGAGGTGCTCGCAAAACTTTTCCATTGCTATTATATGTATTGAAAATTGTCAAAGTCACTCAACCGGAAAATCAAGGTCAAGGTCAAAAGATGGGGATGCAACTGTGCTAAGCTACTACTGGGGCATATGCATACCAAGTTTCTTCAACCTAGGACCTATAGTTCTTGAGATATGGAGGTGCTCGCAAAACTTTTCCATTGCTATTATATGTATTGAAAATTGTCAAAGTCACTCAACCGGAAAATCAAGGTCAAGATCAAAAGATGGGGATGCAACTGTGCTAAGCTACTACTGGGGCATATGCATACCAAGTTTCTTCAACCTAGGACCTATAGTTCTTGAGATATGGAGGTGCTCACAAAACTTTTCCATTGCTATTATATGTATTGAAAATTGTCAAAGTCACTCAACCGGAAAATCAAGGTCAAGGTCAAAAGATGGGGATGCAACTGTGCTAAGCTACTACTGGGGCATATGCATACCAAGTTTCTTCAACCTAGGACCTATAGTTCTTGAGATATGGAGGTGCTCGCAAAACTTTTCCATTGCTATTATATGTATTGAAAATTGTCAAAGTCACTCAACCGGAAAATCAAGGTCAAGGTCAAAAGATGGGGATGCAACTGTGCTAAGCTACTACTGGGGCATATGCATACCAAGTTTCATCAACCTAGGACCTATAGTTCTTGAGATATGGAGGTGCTCGCAAAACTTTTCCATTGCTATTATATGTATTGAAAATTGTCAAAGTCACTCAACCAGAAAATCAAGGTCAAGGTCAAAAGATGGGGATGCAACTGTGCTAAGCTACTACTGGGGCATATGCATACCAAGTTTCATCAACCTAGGACCTATAGTTCTTGAGATATGGAGGTGCTCGCAAAACTTTTCCATTGCTATTATATGTATTGAAAATTGTCAAAGTCACTCAACCGGAAAATCAAGGTCAAGGTCAAAAGATGGGGATGCAACTGTGCTAAGCTACTACTGGGGCATATGCATACCAAGTTTCTTCAACCTAGGACCTATAGTTCTTGAGATATGGAGGTGCTCGCAAAACTTTTCCATTGCTATTATATGTATTGAAAATTGTCAAAGTCACTCAACCGGAAAATCAAGGTCAAGGTCAAAAGATGGGGATG
Organism: Arcuatula senhousia; assembly: GCA_963971305.1. Lineage (NCBI taxonomy): Eukaryota > Metazoa > Mollusca > Bivalvia > Mytilida > Mytilidae > Arcuatula > Arcuatula senhousia. The sequence goes on along the minus strand of OZ020310.1, from coordinate 28,097,417 downwards.
CAACTGTGCTAAGCTACTACTGGGGCATATGCATACCAAGTTTCATCAACCTAGGACCTATAGTTCTTGAGATATGGAGGTGCTCGCAAAACTTTTCCATTGCTATTATATGTATTGAAAATTGTCAAAGTCACTCAACCAGAAAATCAAGGTAAAGGTCAAAAGATGGGGATGCAATTGTGCTAAGCTACTACTGGGGCATATGCATACCAAGTTTCATCAACCTAGGACTTATAGTACTTGAGTTATGGAGGTGCTCATAAAACTTTTCCAAAAAGTTAACGCCGCCGCCGCCGCCGCCGGTAAAGTAACACCTATGTCCCGCTCTGCTTCGCAGGCGAGACAAAAATGAAATTGGGTATGCATGGTTTATTAAAAAATACAAATAACATTTCTAATTTACACCAAGAATCAAGAAACATTTGTAGTAGAAACTTTTTACGTGTAAGTAATGATTTATCATTTTAAATGATTAATTCAATTAAGGGCCAACGATTGATAATTTTAAGTGATTAATTCAATTAAGGGCCAACGATTGATAATTTTAAGTGATTAATTCAATTAAGGGCCGTAAAACAATTTCAATGATCCTTGCACTGTAATTATTGATTTTGTTGTTGCACTGTAGCTCTTAATCATGTTAGCATATAATCTCTATAAGAGGAAATAAAGTTATGAATGAATGAATGATTTACAAATTTTTTATTTTAAACTTTATAATCTGTAAAACGTTAAATATCCTCAAGATGACTTAATCTACAAATTGGAATGTTATAAAACTTTATCAAAGAAACTAAAAATAAGTCATATAACCTGAGAAAATCATAACGAATTTATTGTAATTATTGTCTCAGTATAACCCATCAAAACGTTGACACCATAAACCTAGCTAATATCAAAAGTTTTTTTTTTATTTAAGTTTAGAACTATAGATACTTTGAGGATCGTAGTCCGATTTTGTTATGGTCCGATTAAGTGAAGTCTGATTTTGTTATGGTCCGACTTTGTCATGGTCCGACAATGTTATGGTCCGGGATATCACGGAATCATAATTCGAAAATTTTATTATGACATTTTTGACAACTATTTTCTAAAGCTGCGTCCCATTTTAGGTTGCACCTATTATCATGTTATCATTTACACATAAAGATATTTCATTTATCAATTACCGTTAAAGTTAATTTCGAAATAAACCAAAAGTGTACGACTCCACGTACAGTTACTCTAAGTCTAAATTATTTACAATTTGTACGAATTAGAAACTTACCAAGGGGCAAAAAACATCACAAAGTGTTTAAAATTCTTAATTTCTGCCTCAAAATGATCGGCACTGTACGAGATTGCTTCAGCTCCTATGTCATCGTCTGCCAGTGACAAATCAGCCAGGACAACGAGCATACAGAAGGCTCCCACTTTCCACATGTTTACTTTCGTTCTGAAACCACCAACCGGAAACGGAAATCGGTATTGCTAATGCAACGTTGACTAGTCTCTAACAAAAACATCTATCTTATATTGTCTTAAATTCTGTTGATGAAGTTTGTATGCAAAGGATCTTTATATCATTTTCTAGTCTAGGTTTAATTTGCTATGATAATAGTTTTGAAAATAAAATTATTTTTGTGTAACTTCCGCTTCCGGCCTTTTTGCAATTGCTTGAAAACAAAGTGTGGTGTTCTTCTTGAAGCTAAGGCCAATCGGCGACCTACACTTTCATTTACTTGACATCCGGTAACAGAAACTTATCAAGGAAAGAAATGGCATCTAACGACGAACTCGCTTGCGTATATGCTGCCCTTATCCTGGCAGATGACGATGTAGCAATAACGGTAATAATCCCATGCTACATGTATCTACTTTCACTTTTGATTACCATGTGGTTGGGTCAATATGGATTGTCCAGACATAGCTAAATGTGTATGACCGAACTAACCGTCACAAAATTTGAAAAAAAAGTGTTAAACACAGAGATAAAAGCTATTATGAGACAGATGAAACCTGTTTGAGGGACGAAGCCTGCCCTGTTTTCGCCATAACGTCATGTAACACTTAAATCATTAATAAATGACAAATAATTTACTTCTCTGCTTTTAAGACAATCAGGATGGTTACAATAACCATGTAATTTCACCCTACCAATAACCATGAAAATACATATGCCTGTCGTTCCTAATATGAGGCAGGTAAAACCTGTTACGCTCCCGAGGTTTCAATTAATTTTTTTTGGTTCGAAAATAAAAACAAACTAGCTTTTCTTGTGGGTTACGTGAGCGTTTAATGGCGTCTATAATTTTCAAAGATAAAAACGTTAAAAAGACGCCCAAAGTTTGGGGAAACAAGCACGTGCTATACAGGACGATGAAGGAAAATTCAGCTCATAGTACAACTAAACTATTGACATTTCTACCATTATCGCTCCCTTTGGGAGCGTAATATTCTTCTCAATGGCGACACAGCCTTTTCTGGCAATTGTAAAAATTTAGTATCTGTGGACTGGGCTTTTCTGTACAAAGCAGTCTTCAATTTAAAACTAGTGGTGTAACGATACCACTTTCCCACGATCCGATACAGATCACGATACCTGGCTCACGATCCGATCCGTATCACGATACCTTTCACTTTCATAACTTACAAAAGACCTGCTTGTCATATCATTGTAAATCGATGGTAATGTTTAAGAAGTATAATTTTCATGAGTCAAATAGACTGTAAACCTAAGACTTTTCAAGCAAAAGATTTTATTTCAGTCCGACAGACAATATTTTGTGACATTGTTGACACCGGAAGCACACTTTTTTATCTTCCTACCAAAGATGGATACGACATTTTTTGGATCGGATCGGAATCGCGAAGTCAAACACGGTATCGATTTCCGGATCGTGGGATAAAATATCGTGATGCACCGGTGCATCGGTGAATCGTTACACCCCTATCTAAAACCCTGTTCTTGAATCACAACGGTCTACAATGTTTTATGTAACAATTAGAACACCCTCTAGAAAGGGTATTAAATTTTGAGTATCCCTTCAATGGCGTCGTCTGTAGTGTTTGGCAATCAGAATTATTTCATAATCGATCATGATCGGAAGATCATAATCGTTTATAAATTGATTTTAAAATCGCACACTTTTTTAGCTCACCTGGACCGAAGGTCCATGTGAGCTATTGCCATCACTTGGCGTCCGTCGTCGTCGTTAACTTTTCTTTGAAAATCTTCTCCTCTGAAACTACTGAAGGGATTGCTTTGAAACTTTGCACACTTCATCTATGGGATGTCCTCTACCAAGATTGCACAAATGGTGACTGCCGTCCAAACAACATGGCCGCTGTTACTAAAAATAGACTAGGGGGGTCAGACTACTGTTTTTGGCTTGTAAATCAAAAAGTATAAGAGATAGATGAAATCTGATGCCACGCTACTGCTTCAGCATCAAAAGCTCTACAAAAGTTTATATTGAGTCGAAGTTGTCAGATGACCCCTTATAGGAGTTACGGCCCCTTAAAGGTGAAAAATAGCATTTTTTCATGTTTTTGGCCTATAGAATGAAAACTATTACAGATAGAGAAAAGCTGTTGCTTGCTTAAATGTTCAGCTCATTTAGCTCTACAAAAGTCTTCATAGGGTCGAAGTTGTCAGATGAACCCTTATAGGGGTTTCGGCCCCTAAAATAACGTTATTTCATATTTTTTGCCTATGGAATGAAAACTATAGCAGATAGAGAGAAGCTGTTGCTTGCTTAAATGTTCAGCTCATCAAGCTCTACAAAAGTCTCCTTAGGGTCGAAGTTGTCAGATGACCCCTAATAGGGGTTATGCCCTGTTAAATGACGTTTTTCCATGTTTTTGGTCTTTTGAATGAAAACTATAGCAGATACAGAAAAGCTGTTGCTTGCTTAAATGTTTAGTTCATTTGGCTATTCAAAAGTCTCCATAGGGTCAAAGTTGTCAGATGACCCCCTATAGGGGTTACGGCCCCTAAAATAATGTTTTTCCTTTTTTTTTTTTGGCTTAGTGAATGAAAACTATAGCAGATAGAGAGAAGCTGTTGCTTGCTGAAATGTTCAGCTCATAAAGCTCTACAAAAGTCTCCATAGGATCAAAGTTGTCATATGACCCCTTATAGGGGTTACGTCCCCTAAAATAATGTTTTTTCATGTTTTTGGCTTAGTGAATGAAAACTATAGCAGATAGAGAAAAGCTGTTGATTGCTTAAATGTTCAGTTCATTTAGCTCTACAAAAGCTTTCATTGGGTCAAAGTTGTCAGATGACCCTGTATAGGGGATATGGCCCCTAAAATAATGTTTTTTTATGTATTTGGCTTAGTGAATGAAAACTATAGCAGACAGAAAAAAGCTGTTGCTTGCTTAAGTGTTCAGCTCATTTAGCTCTAGATTAGTGTTTTAGGGTTGACTCAGACCAGGTGAGCGATTCAGGCTCCTGGGAGCCTCTTGTTTCATGAATATGATTAATTTTCCCCCAGAATCAATGTAATTCTTTGCTGTTTTTGTTGAAAATCACTAAAATTGAATATTTTCTGATTAATCGATTATTGATTTTATAATCGATTAGTACCATTGAAAGCCCATTTCGATTAGATTTTTCGATTAATTGGAACATCACTAGTCGTCTGCTTTTAAAACAATGCTCCACCTTTTTGATTGTCATGTGATCACGTCCACGTTCTTGTATAGTATTAATCATCCAAACATTTTTAAATAATAAAAAATAAATGAAAATGGTAAGAAACTCGCTGAAAAAGCAACCAGCCCTGAATTGAAATTCTACCTGGTTTTGCTATATAGCCAGTCAAATTTTCAGGAATTTTAGCCAGCCCTGCCCAAAAGTTACCAGTCTCTGGCTGGTGGGCAGGCTGTTATTTCCAACTCTGGAAAACGTAAAGTACAACGATCTAGCTGTTCAAAACCAGTTTCAGAAGGCTGAAAATATTTTTAAAGCAATTATAAAAGTCGGACTGTGTAAATCTTATGCTGCATTTCATTTTCTTCTTTCAGACTGACAAGTTGAAGACCATTTTAAAGGCTGCTGGTGTAAATGTTGAACCATACTGGCCAGGTAATTTTCTTTAAACTATACATACATGTACAACAGGGAGTATGCTTCAAAATGTTTTGGGGTATTTGAAACTTTTAAACCTCTTTCATGTACTTCTGTAGTCCAGTCACTTTTTGGCCAGATTTCACTAGTAAAAATCCAGGTTATAAAATGGTGAATGGCGGGCGGGGAAAATACTTTCGTAACAGTTTTCTCAGCAACTACTAATCACAGCCTCTTGATATCTGGTATTCAGCATCAGCATGGGCTCCCACAAGGTGGGATTCCATTTCAGGTCTTTCGCTCACCTACTTCCTGTTTACCTACTAATTTAATCTTTGTCCAATTATAGAAAATTTTCGTAACAGTTTTCTCAGCAACTATTAATCACAGCCTCTTGATATTTGGTATGCAGCATAAGTATGGGGTCCCATAAGGATGTGGATAATAGTTATGCCGTCGTGATGTCACAAGGGGTTGGGGACCTCAAACATGGAAAGCTTTGAGTGACATGTCAAATTTTGAATACATCATATATATATACATCAATAGAAAGCCAAATTTAAAATACAGACAGTTGTGACAAATTAGAAATCATTAAAAATAAACAATCCATTGAATATTGTCTTTTTTATGACAATTTTATGGGGAAAAAAGAACAACCACTGCATATTTGAGGTACTGAAAAATATAGAATGGACAAAAAAAACATTTTATTTTTATACGACCGCAAAAAATTTGCGGACGTATTATGGTATGATGCTGTCGTCGTCGTTGTCGTCGTCGTTGTCGTCGTCGGTGTCTGTTAACTTTTTAGTGTTTCCACAATAACTTTAGTTCCAGTTATCCGATTGCTATGAAACTTTACAATGATGTTCCTTACTATAAAAGGATGAATGGGATTGATTTTGGGGGTCCCCCCATTTTTCGTTTAGAAATTAGGGGCCAAAAAAGGGCCAAAAATACTACTTTTTTGTTTGTTTCCACAATAACTTTAGTTCTAGTTATCCAATTGCTATGAAATTTGACAGTGATGTTCCTTACCATACAAGGATGAATGGGATTGATTTTGGGGGTCCCCCCTTTTTTTGTTTCGAAATTAGGGGCCCAAAAGGGGCAAAAAATTCTAATATTTTACTTGTTTCCACCATAACTTTGGTCCTAATTGGCCTATTGCTGTGAAATTTGTCAAGAATGTTTTTTACAGTAAAAGAATGAACCTGATGAATTTTTGCGCCCCCTCTTTCTCCGTTGTGTAATTAGGGGCCAAAAGGGGCCAAAATAAAAACTTTTTTATTTGTGGTCCGATTTTGAAATTTTTTTTTGCATGTTTGTTCTTGTCAAATAGCGGATACAAAATTAAGAATAAATTTTTGTGACCCCCCCTTTTTTCCCCTATTTCATAATTAGGGGCCAAATGGGGCCAAAATCGAAACTTTTATTTGTGGTCAGATTTTGAAATTTTTTTTGCTAGTTTATTTTTGTCAAGTAGCGAATCAAAATTTGAGAATTTATTTTTGCGACCCCCACCCCTTTTTCACCTGTTACGTAATAAGGGGCTAAAAGGGGCCGAAAGCGAAACTTTTTTAATTCTTGTCCGATTTTGATAATTTTTTTTGCAAGTTTATTCTTGTCAAGTAGCAGATATATTTTTGTGTCCCCTTTTTTTACTGTTACGTTATTAGGGACCAAAAGGGGCCAAAATTGTAACTTTTTTATTTCTGGTCCGATTTTGAAATTTTTTTTTGCATGTTTGTTCTTGTCAAATAGCGGATACAAAATTAAGAATTAATTTTTGCGACCCCCCCTTTTTTCCCCTATTACGTAATTAGGGGCTAAATGGGGCCAAAATCGAAACTTTTTTATTTGTGGTCCGATTTTGAAATTTTTTTTGCTAGTTTATTTTTGTCAAGTAGCGAAGCCAAATTTGAGAATTTATTTTTGCGACCCCCACCCCTTTTTCACCTGTTACGTAATAAGGGGCTAAAAGGGGCCGAAAATGAAACTTTTTTAATTCTTGTCTGATTTTGATAATTTTTTTTGCAAGTTTATTCTTGTCAAGGAGCAGATATATATTTGTGTCCCCTTTTTTTACTGTTACGTTTTTAGGTACCAAAAGGGGCCAAAATTGTAGCTTTTTTATTTCTAGTCCGATTTTGAAATTTTTTTTTGCATGTTTGTTCTTGTCAAATAGCGAATACAAAATTAAGAATTAATTTTTGTGACCCCCCCTTTTAAAAAATCCCCCTATTACGTAATTAGGGGCCAAATGGGGCTTTTTTATTTGTGGTCCGATTTTGAAAATTTTTTTTGCAAATTTATTCTTGTCAGGTAGCGATTCTAAATTTAAGAATAAATTTTTGAGGCTGTAATCATAGTTTAAAGAAAATTCTGGTTCGATTTTTAATTTTTTCCCCAAACATTATTCTTTTAAAGAGTAGAATACAACATTCAAAATTTATATTTTTACCCCCTGGGTCGAAAGTCCATCAGAGAAGCATGTGTCAAAAACCTTTGTCAGTCCACCATGGGCTGCATGTGTCCAGAACAATAGACTATCCATATTAGGCCTAAAACGTACAGAGTTCAACATGTTGCGGTCGTATCATGTTGCGCTCGGCGAAGCTTTTTATTTTAGTCTAACTTGTAGAGATAAAGGTCTTCTCTTTTTGAAGTCCTTATAGGGGTTACGGCCCCTTAAAGGTGAAAAATAGCGTTTTTGCATGTTTTTGGCCTATAGAACGAAAACTATTGCAGGTAGAGAAAAGCTTTTTCATGCTTAAACATTCAGCTCATTTAGCTATACAAAAGTCTTCATAGGGTTGACATCAAGACCAGGTGAGCGATTCAGGCTCCTGGGAGCCTCTTGTTTCATGTTTTTGCCCTATAGTATGAAAACTATTTTCACTAGTGAAATCCGGCCAAAAAGTGACTGGACTACAGAAGTACATGAAAGAAGTTTAAAAGTTTCAAATATCCCAAAACATTTTGAAGCATACTCCGTGTTGTAACAGCAGATGTATTATGAGATTGACATTAAATCAAAGTTGAATTAAAATTTCTCATGTGCTTATGTATTTAAAAGTTAGTCATTGTCAAACTTCAATTGTTAAAAATAGAGTGAGGAAAGTATTATTTCAACAACCCTAGAATGCTGAGAGCACTTGCACGTTTAAAGAAAAACTAAAGAAAAAAATCTGCTTGCATGACATTACATGTAGTAGTCCTTAGATTGTTATATACATAGAAATACACTTTCTTTACATTTTAGGACTTTTTGCCAAGGCCTTGGAAAGTGTCAATGTGAAAGATTTAATTACAAACATTAGTAGTGGAGTGGGTGCAGCACCTGCTGCTGCTGCCCCTGCTGATGGTGGTGCCCCAGCTGGAGGAGATAAGAAAGGTAAGATCCTAAAAAAAATGTTAGTAGTGCATGTAACATGGTAAAAAAAGTCAAAAGTGTAGTTAGGAATTATTTGCCCCGGCAAGTATAGTTGAGAGGTCTATAGTTTTACTCTTGTCCATCAGTCAATACTGTGGATTCCTCCTATTAGCATAACCAATTTCTGTGGTGGATCCAGTTGCTAACCAATTTTTCCCGTCAAACCAGGGGGCGCGAGCCCGCCACGCCAGTCATAAACCCTCCTTTGAATTTGTCAGAGAAATGTATGCAATTAACTGAATGACCCCATAAAGTGAAATGTCAATTTTAAACAGAAAATGCAAAGATAGTTATATAATTGGGGCCCTGCATCAAAGATGCTGACACCCTTTAAACTTTGTCCCTCTGTCTGTTACAAAGTTTGTCAGCGCAACTCTTCTGAAACATCCGAACCGAATTCAAAGAAACTTGGTATATAGGAAGTACATTTGTACATGAAGTTGTGCATGTTACCAGGAAATTTTGATTCTCAAATTTGTTTTGGAGTTATGGCCCTTTGAACTTAGGAATTTGCTGAAAATCCTCACTTATCATCTTGTCAGCGCAACTCCTCTGAAACTACTTAAACGAATTCAATGAAACTTGTTATAGGAAGGACACTATATGTAGTTGTGCACATTACCAGGAAATTTTGATCCTCAAATTTTCAATTTGTGGGAGATATGGCCCTTTGAACTTAGAAATTTGTTTAAAATCCTCATTTATCATCTTGTCAGCACAACTCCTCTGAAACTACGTATACTGAATTGAAATCAATGAAATGTGGTACATAGGAAGGACACCATATCTACATGTGTAGTTGTGCATATGACAAGGAAATTTTGATCCTCAAATTTTTGTGGGAGTAATGGCCCTTTGAACTTAGAACTTTTTGGGGAAAAAGGGGGGGGGACTTCAATTTTGTAGGCAAAAACAAACTTTGATTTTTATGAGAATTATGGCCATTTGAACATTGAAATACATGTACTTGGTCCAGTAGGGGACTATGTATTGTTTTGCAATAATCAAAGAATGCTTGATCCACCATGGATCACATGTATCAAAAAGTTTATAGTCCATTCTCCATTAACCAAATACATGTTTCTGAAAGATTAATGCTGTGTCCTGGCATTTTTCCTGAAGTACAGGGTTCATCAAGCAGGGCCCTTAGAGATGGCTTCCATCTCCCTGATATCTAGTTTAATTAAGTTTTGTATTCTGTGAGTTAGGAAATTAATTTTTATCAGCTTACACAGAAGTTTTATATATTATTTTTCAGAAGAAAAGAAGAAAGAAGAAAAGAAGGAAGAATCTGAGTCTGATGAAGATATGGGCTTTGGTAAGGTTTTATTCTAGACAATCCTAAAAGTAATGTCTAAAATACGTTGTTAAGAAGGAAAATAACCCTTTAAAAATACTATTGTTTGTATGCTTAATAAAATCTTATGCAATATTTGCCACTATGAAAGTGATTAAACAGTGAAAACATTACTAACTGTGATGTACTACCACTTATGTTAACAAGTCCTCCTTTATTTTCTGGTAGTCACAGGCTAATAGACTAGTGTTAGTGTTGTATCATGAATTTGGTTTGCAGGTGCTGATCCTTAAGTTCAAGATTAGAATATTAAATTTAAATTTGTTACTATTTTAAGGACCAAAAGGTCTTAATGAAAATACATATATGCTTGTTTATCTTTAAATTATTAGATATGCTGGTTTTCTAATCTTTTGTTCAAAAATTTTGTTCATATGTAAAGAAGTGCCTTAGTGATTCACTATGGCTCCCCTTAATTTTGTTGAATGGGGATAGGAGATAGTAACTCTCATGGGACCATAGTTTCATGAGCATATCTTAAACATTTATTGAAAATAAAGGGACTGTTTGTCCATCCGTTTTGTCTGCCCATCCAAGTCAGATTAACCCTCAGGTTTAAGTTACTTCACCATAAAGAAAGTATTTTACAAAAAATGTATCATCATGTTTTCTCAACAAAAATCCAACATAAAAATTGCACCCGTCTCATCAACTTAAAATATTTGATGGAGCATAATGGAAAGGATGGTTATACCACTATGTCATAAAATGTAACGAGATACCCTGCGTTAATCATGCTTTATCAGTAGATAAGGCTAAATTCCTGAAAGACCCCCCTCATTAATTATCATAAACTTTCATTTAGCACCCTCTTCAGTCCCGTGGTATAAATCAGTTATCCCCCATCGGGCATCCGCCCTCAGGGGAATAACTAACACTTATACTTTGGCTTTCCTATAGTTTTAAGTATTTTTTCTATGGAAGAAGTAGACAATCATGGAATTGTATACTAACAAATATTCACTTAATTATACCCCCTCAGGCCTGGCATTGACTTCATGGTTTAGGACACGTTCTACATTTTGAAGTATTTTTGATAAATTGTAATGAAACACATTGATTGATCTAATTTAATAATTTGATGGTTGTCTCTTTTCCTCAGTTGTTTGGGTAGAGTACCTCTTATGAGTCTTTATTAAGACTAACAAGGGATGGGTGAAGGAAAATTAATTGCCTTGTCATATTCACAAAGTGTGGCATTTTAGATGCCTTTGATGAGTTTTCACTAGACAAATGTATATTGGCATATTGTAGGACTTGCCTGGGACTTGGTTGTAATTTTGATTTCTTTTCTTTTCAGGTCTGTTTGACTAAAGACTTTCCCAAGGAAGTGACACGATTTTAATAAAATATTGAAAAGCCTTAACTTAAGTCTCTCTAGGAACACTAGTTTTATTGTCTCGCCTGCGAAGCAGAGCGGGACATAGGTGTTACTTTACCGACGGCGACGGCGGCGTTAACTTTATGGAAAAGTTTTATGAGCACCTCCATATCTCAAGAACTATAAGTCCTAGGTTGATGAAACTTGGTATGCATATGCCCCAGTAGTAGCTTAGCACAGTTGCATCCCCATCTTTTGACCTTGACCTTGATTTTATGGTTGAGTGACTTTGACAATTTTCAATACATATAATAGCAATGGAAAAGTTTTGCGAGCACCTTCATATCTCAAGAACTATAGGTCCTAGGTTGATGAAACTTGGTATGCATATGCCCCAGTAGTAGCTTAGCACAGTTGCATCCCCATCTTTTGACCTTGACCTTGATTTTCTGGTTGAGTGACTTTGACAATTTTCAATACATATAATAGCAATGGAAAAGTTTTGCGAGCACCTCCATATCTCAAGAACTATAGGTCCTAGTTTGATGAAACTTGGTATGCATATGCCCCAGTAGTAGCTTAGCCCAGTTGCATCCCCATCTTTTGACCTTGACCTTGATTTTCCGGTTGAGTGACTTTGACAATATTCAATACATATAATAGCAATGGAAAAGTTTTGAGAGCACCTCCATATCTCAAGAACTATAGGTCCTAGGTTGATGAAACTTGGTATGCATATGCCCCAGTAGTAGCTTAGCCTAGTTGCATCCCCATCTTTTGACCTTGACCTTGATTTTCCGGTTGAGTGACTTTGGTTATTTTTATTGCATATATTTGCAATGTTTAAGTTCTATAAACATCTTTTGATATCAAAAACTGAAAATCCATGTAAATTCAAAATATAATGGAAGTAAGAAAGAATAATTGTTTCTGATGGTGCCGGCAGGCGAGACATACTTTAGTGTTAACTCTTGTTTTGATCTGAAGGATCAAATGAGTACATATATTGTCATCACTAGGCATCAGTTGTCTGTCTGTACTTTGTCAAAAATCTTCTGCTCTGAAACCACTTGAAGGAATTTTGGACCAAGTATTATTCAGGGTATGATCATTAAAAATAGTATTTTTCATTCTGATCTGTCAACAAACATGACCACTGTTTCAGCGTTTCTAGAAATAGAACAGAAGGTAAAATCAAATTTAAAGGTAATGAATCTGAAGGTTCTTTAGGCTCTGCTGAAAAAAGAAGAATTTTAAAAGTTGTCAGATACCACCTTATATGGATATTGGCCATTTAAAATAGTGTTTTCTTCTTCTAATATGTTTTTGGTCATAGAATGAAAACTATAACAGATAAAGAAGCTTAAACCTTCAGCTCATTTAGCTCTACAAGTCTCCATTTGGTCAAAGTTTTCAGATGACCTCTTATAATGGTTTCAGCCATTCTAAGGTCAATGAAAGCTTTAAAAGCTATATAAGTACTCCAATAGATTGATTCTCTATTATTGTGCATTAACCATAGGCGTGGTCATCCACCAAATCAAACTGTTAAACTTTTCAGAGTAACTGACTTGGCAATTTTAGAAATAGTTATACTGGTTGATCAGATGATACCAGTATATAACATATTGTTAAAAATGTTTAAAATATCATTTATTGAAAACCATTTAATCTTTTTAGACTTTTCATATATTTTTTGTTGCACCCAGCTAACATAGGACTACCTTTTACACATCCTCACAATGTAAGCCACGGACAGTTATGAACACAGGAACCCTGACATTGCAAGGATGCAAATTGTGTTAAAAATCAAGGTGTTTAGAATCCATAAGGAAGCAACCATTTGAAATTTGGGGGGGGGATATGCATTTTAACCCCTCAATTTATTTTTATGCCCCCGCGACAACATGTCGGGGGGGCATTATTCTTATCAGTTTGGTAGAGACAAGAAATGAACTCATTTCAATACTTTTTATGCCCCTTCTACGAAAGTAGAGGGGCATACTTGTATAGTGTTTGGGTCTGTTCGTTCGGATGTCCGTCCCAAATTCCATATTTCCAAATTTGCACTTACTGACAAATGCCACATCAATCATATTGGTATGGTAGGTGCATCTAGTGATGATAAGAACATTTGCATGCTTCGGATGCTGGATGTGACCTATATTTTCCGCATGAATGACCACTTATAGAAGAATGGTTAGAGTCTATTCCTTCTTACTGACAAGTGCCATACCAACCAAATAGGTACCGTACAGGGTTCCCACGCCATCCTTGAATTCAAGGAACCCTGGAAAAGTCCTTGAATTTCAATTCAATGCTCAAAAACCTGGAAAAATCCTTGAATTTTATCAAATATCCTTGAAAAACCCTGGAATTTTGTAATATGCAGATTTGTGACCTATATTTTCCGCATGAATGACCACTTGTAGAAGAATGGATAAAGATCATTCCTTTTTTAGCTCACTTGGACCGAAGGTCCATGTGAGCTATTGCCATCACTTGGCGTCCGTCGTCGTCGTTAACTTTTCTTTGAAAATCTTCTCCTCCGAAACGACTGAAGGGATTGCTTTGAAACTTTGCACACTTCATCTATGGGATGTCCTCTACCAAGATTGCACAAATGGTGACCGCCGTCCAAGCAACATGGCTGTCGTTACTAAAAATAGAAAGGGGGGTCAGACTACTGTTTTTGGCTTGTTAATCAAAAAGAGATAGATGGAATCTGATGCCACGCTGCTGCTTTAGCATCAAAAGCTCTACAAAAGTCTCCATTGAGTCGAAGTTGTCAGATGAACCCTTACAGGGGTTACAGCCCCTAAAATAACGTTTTTCATGTTTTTGGCCCAAAGAATGAAAACTATAGCAGATAGAGAAAAGCTGTTGTTTGCTTAAATGTTTCGTTCATTTGGCTATACAAAAGTCTTCATAGGGTCAAAGTTGTCAGATGACTCCTTATTGGGGTTACCGCCCCTAAAATAACGTTTTTCTCATGTTTTTGGCTTAGTGAATGAAAACTATAGCAGATAGAGAGAAGCTGTTGCTTGCTTAAATGTTCATCTCATTTAGCTCTACAAAAGTATCCATAGGTCGAAGTTGTCAGATGACCCCTTATAAGGGTAACGGCCCCTAAAATAACGTTTTTTCATGTTTTTGGCCTATAGAATGAAACTATATAGTAGATAGAGAAAAGCTGTTGCTTGCTTAAATGTTCAGTTCATTTATCTCTAGAAAAGTGTTTACATGTTTAGGGTTGACTCAAGACCAGGTGAGCGATTCAGGCTCCTGGGAGCCTCTTGTTACTGACATGTGCCACATCAACTATATTGGTATGGTAGGTGTACCTAGTGATGCTTACCACAATGCATGCTTCGGATGCTGGCAGTGACCTATATTTTTCAGCATGAATGACCACTTATAGAAGAATGGTTAAGTTAAAGTCCATTCCTTCTGACTGACAAGTGCTTTAATAGCAACCATGTTGATGCTTTAGTGATTGTGGAAAAAAATAAATGTTGCGAGATGGGGCATTATGTCTTTTGGACATATTCTTGTTTCATCAGATATTGAGTATGACATACACTGTGACTGATCTGTAAGAATGTAATAAAATTGATACATGCAGCATATTTATATGTGAATTTTAAATTTCAAGCTTTGTGGTCTGGTTAGCCTGAGAAAATTAAAACTAAATTTAGTTTGATTATCTCAGGGTTAGCAGGAGTAGCCATATACTTTTAGAAATGGATTACAGGTACGGTTCAACCTTGAGAACTATTTTACCAGAAAGGTTTAGAACACAACATCCATATTCCCATAACATTTCATTCTTATTTCTTATTCCTGTTTTCAGTTTAAATTAGTCATGATCAATATAATACAGCTAATGTACGAGTACAAGACAGATACAACAGTAACACAAAATAAAACTGCTGAACAAGAGAAAATGCACCAAGTACGTTTGATTGGATGCGAGTGCAAGTTTTTGCAATTCTCAATTAGCAGGGCGGTGTTAATTTATTAACATCTGATACCCGATTAACATGTTAAAATGTTAATTAAGTGTTTCCGTGATTTTTAACATGTTAGCCGTTAATATTTTTAACACTTTACCATGTTAATAAGATTAACACTAGTGTTATTGTTTTAACACATTAACATGTTTATGAAGTGTTTCCAGGAAGGTGTTAATAATAGTGTTAAATCAATAACAATAACACTTCTTTTTACAGTGCAGGTATGACCAATTGTTGTATTTTCGCAACATTCAAGACACTAAGTCTTGATCTATAGAAGTTTCCGTCATTTAACGTCAACTTATCCCACTCATTCAAAATTATCCTGACCTCTTTGGGTTTCCTACCTAAAACCTTCTTAGATGGTTTTCGACTTTACTTCAATATATCATACATGTCATATATCATATACCAATAACCTGAGGAATGTTTGTGTCGGATCGCTGCTCATCTGACCAAATAATATCACTGATACCATGATATAAGGGTGAATCTAATTTTAACCTATCTGAATTTGTAGCCAAAAATACAGTTTCTACCATCGGAATATCTAAAACTCCAACAGATGTACAAACTGTTACTGTCAACCAATTCAGATTTTTTTTTATTTCTTTTAGTGCATAGTCAGGGTTTTACAAAAAAAAACTCCTACACCACCACCTGACCAGGGTGTACTGGAGTTGTGAATGTAGAAGAAAATGAATACCAAAAAACAATTGACTATACAAAGTTTTTCACACTTTCACTTGCACACTCTCAACAGAAACTCTTTCTATACATTGCATACATATATCCAAATAAATATAATCTGTACTATTTTCTTAAAAAAAGTATTTTGAAGAAGAAAAAATTATATTTTTGCTTTTCTGTGTTTGTTTTTGTTGTTTTTTTTTTTAATTCAAAACTCTTCAAAGATTTGGAAATGTCATTTAAGTTGGCCCCAAAATTGCTCTATCTTTTCTTCATTGAAATTTTTCTTACCAATATATGTTTCAATACTGTAAAAACTTTAAATCTTTTGTTTCATACCAATTAAGCTGGGAAGCTTCTCATCCAGCTTGCATTTAAAAATATAATTTTTAGCTATAACCAAGAGAAGGTTTAACAAACTTCCTTCATGGATAGCACCTAAAAAGAAATTATCTTTTGTCAATCTAAAATCTCATGTAAATAGATTCTGTAAACAATTATAAAAGATGTTAAGAAAATTTGCTGTAACTGTGCAATCAAAAAATAAATGTTCAACAGTTTCTGTCTCATTCTTACAAAAAGTACACAGAGGAGTATCCTTAATATGTATTTTAAACAAAAAATCATTTGTTGGAATAATCCTGTGTAAAAACTTATATTGAAAATTTTATAAATAGGCATTTCTACAACATTTCTTAAACAAATGAAAATATTTTGACCAATCTGGAATGTCTCTATTAAGTTCATTTTCCCACTTCAAAAACTTCTCATTTGGTAGATAACATATTTGTCTAATAAGTTCAATAAAAACATATTTAATCTTCTTGCTACTTGTTAACTTCTGAACAAACATATCTGTGGGTGTAAAACTTTCCCTAATAACATCATTATTTTTCTCTTTTATACACTTTTTCACATCTTTTGGTACAGCACTTATTAAAGAAAAATATTTTACAAAGTTGTTAGTTTTAATTTTGTCTTTTATTTCCAAAAATGGAATAAAAGTACTAGTCTGAAAATCTATAATATCAAAAAGATGCTTTACAATTCCTTTACCCCATCTTACAGCTAAAAACGGACTAATATAATCCACATGTTTATATTTGTACTCCTCAGTGAAAATAGGTAAACTACAACTTAATCCCTCTATTGAAATTTGCAACAATGGAAGATGATTACTGTGATCAGTAAAATTGATATCTATACAGAGGAGATTAACTTGCTATGGGTATGATTTTTTTTGCTTGAAGGAAAAAAACTCCTACACTGAAGGAAAAAACTCCTTCACTGTAGGAAGAAAACTCCTACTCTGAAGGAAGAAAATTCTTCATCGAAGATGATAATATGACCACCAATTGGATAGTTTCTTACTTTTTAAATCAAAATCTGTTTAATATAATGTTACATTAAGGACATAATTCTTTGTATTTATATATCATTTACATTTTACACCATCAAAGACCATAGCATAGCATGTTAAAAAAGTGAATCTCAAATTGAAAAAAAAAAAACAAAGCTATTACATGAAAAGATTTTTCTTTCTATGAAAATGCGAGTTTTTCTTTAAATTAAATGAAGAATAGAAAGGAAGTTCGAAGATGACGATTTTAAAAATACATGTAAGCTAAACATTTTGATTTTACTGTATTTTTGTTTTAAAGATAATAATAGTTTATGCCGGAAAAGATTGTCTTTGTCTTTTTCATGGCTTTAAGCTTTAATCAACATATAATAGCATAACCTGTGAAAAAGTTATTAGAATTTGAAGAAAAACATATATTTATGATGAAGACCTCAAACAGAAGAGAATGAAGCTACCCTGCAAACATTTTTAATCTTATAATAACAAAAAAAAACTAAAGATTAAAAAAAGTTAAAAATCCAAAAAATTTATAACATTCAGCTCAGACAATCAGTTTACCCCACTGCAACCAAAATTAAACTATGCAAACCTAAAATTATATAATTTCAGGTAAAAGATGAGTTATTTCGTGCAAATGTTATATTATATTTCATGTATTTTTTAATACACTTCAAGAAACAGACTAACATTTTAATGGAATCTACAAATCTACAAATACAAATAATGAAAAGCGCAAATCTGTATCCTTGAAGCTCTTAATAAACTCAAAACTGCAAAATAAGCAAGATTTTTTCCAACAATTTCAAGTAGCAGTTACAGCAAACAAAGCTACAATGAAGACTATCATATTTGTATTGTACACTAATCTTCTTTCTATTGTAGACTAATCTGACTTTTTAAATTGAAAATTCAACAGGTAATTTTTTCCTGTAGGTAAATTTCTCTTTCCAAGAACAAGTTAATCTCATCTGTATAGATGTCAGTTTTACTGATCACAAAGATCATCTTCCATTGTTGCAAATTTCAATAGAAGGATTAAGTTGTAGTTTACCTAATTTCATTGAGGAGTACAAATATAAACACGTGGATTATAGTCCATTTCTAGCTGTAAGTAAAAAGAAAAATCTTCTTTTGCAACATAATTCAAAATATCAATAGATAAACACTCATGTATGTCATTTGGTTTTAAAAGTGGTCTACAAGCATCTAAAGCAGAAAAAAAACATCCTTCCAATAGGGGTTTGTAATAAGTTCTTTGACTTCTAAGAGTTTTTCTTTATACAAAGAAAAAAGTCTTAGACCACCAAAGTTATCAAGAGATAATTTCAATAAAGTCTGCCATTCACCTTTTTCATTCTGGAAAAGCCTCCCAACCCATCCCAATTTCAAATATGCCATAAATGATGGCAAATGAATCATTTTCAAACCCCCATAGGATGTATCTGCCATAAGTGTTTTACGCTTAATTTTTTCAGTTTTGCCATCCCATATAAAGTCAAAAAACATCTTGTCTAACTCATTAATATAATTTTGAGAAATATTTGAAAGGGATGTGAGTAAATGAATTACTTTTGGTAGAGTTAAACTTTTAATAACTGTAACTTTACCCTGAAGCGTAAGCTTCCTGTGTTGACAGCTTTTAAGAAGCTTAGATATTTCAAAATTTTTTCCTCTAAAATTCAAGTTGACCATAGAAGATAGATCTAAAGAAAAATCTACACCTAGATACCGAAAATTTGAGCTTAACCAATCAAGTGGTTCCTCTTGGCAGAGGATTTCAGTAGAGTATCTTTTGCTTCCAACCCATAGCACCTTTGTTTAAGAACTATTCATCTTGGGTCCTGAAGCAACATGAAAATCTCTAAAACATTCTAAAGCCTCTTTTACTGATGACTCCTTTCCATCTAATGAAAGAAAAGTGTCATCAGCATACTGACTCACTGTAGGTTCCCCCTTTTTAAAACTAACCCCTCGTATATGAGGATTTTCTTCATAGCTAGTAATTCAACTGCCAAAATAAAAAGGTAGGGATACAAAGGATCACCCTGGCGACAGCCTCTACCTAAACAAAAAAAGTTTGATAACTGACCATAATTTACAACACAACTCTGTGCCCCATTATATAAAGTATCAAACCACTTTACCAATGAATCTCCAAAATTAAAGCTTTTCAAAGCCTTTCTTATAAAATCCCATTCAATAGAATCAAAGGCTTTTTCAAAATCAATAAGAAGTAATAGACCTTCTTCATTGTTCTCTTCTAAATAATGCATCAAATCATAAAGAAGTCTAGTGTTCTCTCCTATAAATCTGTTCTCCATAAAGCCCTTTTGAGAGTCACTTATAATACATGAAAGTACTTGTTTAATCCTAAATGCAATAGCTGCTGATGCTATCTTAATATCAGTGTTCATCAAGCTAATGGGTCTCCAACTGGAACAGGAACTGCTTACTCTTCCGGAGCACCTGAGTTCACTCTTGTTTCAACTGGAGTTCGCGTTGTTGATTGATATTCAGTTGTTTTGTGTTTCCATGTTTTGCATGTTGTCTGCTTTTGTCCCGTTCTTGTTGGTGTTTACTGGTTTTGTCTCTGCCCTGACTTTTGACATTCGGATACCCCATTGGTACCTCTGCTTCTTTAATAAACCTCCTGTCTTTTCCCTCTTTTGGGATACAGGTAATACTACTTTGGCACTGAAAATCGGAAAAATTACCAACAGAATAATGATAATCCAAATGATAATGAACGATACAAAAAAGCTCCTAAATCTTTCCAAAAAAAAAACGTATAAAAATCAGCAGTGAAGCCATCTGACCCAGGGCTCTTTCCATTTGTCATCCTTTTAAGCGCTTCTGCACATTCTTTAAACGACAAACTCCCTTCACATGATGACTTTTGCTCATCACTTAACTTAATGTTATGTTCAAAAAAGTTACTTTCCCCCAAGGCCCCATTACCACGGGGTAGAATGTCTACGACTAAATCGGCATGGTACGAAGGGGACAAGAAAATTTGGGTTGGTTTTTAGTAAAAACTCCTGTAAACATCCGCTTCGGAATGGAGAAGGTAAGATAAAATTATAAATTTCTATAACTCATAGTAGCTTCTCTACATTGAAAGTATGTGCAAGATGTACCTATTGTTGTCTACTTTTAAAGATTGAAAGTGGTTTTTGTTTATGTTTTATTAATTTTTGTGAAGCTGGTTCAATCACATGCAAAACGAACATTTTTGTTTCACTTCAATCTTTATAAGACTCAAAAACAGGTTAACAGATATCCTCGATGTATTTTACGAATTGTACATGCATTGGAAATGCAAATACTGTCTAAAAAGCAGCTAAACAACAAAATGATATAACCCTTGATTAAATATACTTTATTAACGCAACACAAGACTACATGTCATGGCGATACAATAACAAATCACATAACATATAAACATAATATAAAGACATAATAACAATTTAGAAAACTAAGACTGACCAGGGTCTTTCTTCCTCAGTTCTAATGACTGTCCTATAAAAGACGATACAGCCTTAATTTGGGTTGGTGTTGATGGGTTTAAGATGACATTTATTTTATCAAAATTATTTAAGCTTTCAAAATTTTTATCATAGTTATTAACGTTTAAATAAAAATTACTTCGTATATTTTCATTATATTTACAGGTGAAGAAGAAATGCATTTCATCGTCAATTTCATTACAAAGTTTGCATATTCTGAGAGAACGAGGAATATTTTGATATCTTCCAAGTTCTATCATAAATGTATGATCACTCATACGAAACTTTGCAATAATAGAAGAAAATGAGATGTGGAATAAGTGTACGCGACACAACCTACATTATAAACGTATATTTTAAATATCCACAATGGAAAACAGCCAGCAGCCTTCAATGTGACCAGCGGTCGCTGCTCGCTGTTTTTCAATTGGCCCCTGGATTGAAAATAAAATACATATGATTCAAGCCCAATCCCAAAGTGCATTGAAAGACCCTCTTCTTGACAAAAAACAATTAACAAAAATTCGACTAAATACAAACATAAGCTTTGATAAAGATTCCTGGCTTAGGACAGGCACATTAAAATGTGACGGGGTTAAACTAGTTTTTTGGCGCCAACCTTCCCCCTAATGATAATCAATAACAAAGCACAAACTAACACGCAGTAAAAATCAAATCGATAGAAGTTCAATTCAACAAGAGAGTATCTGAGACAAAAGGACAACAGGTAATTAACGGGACGTAAAGATACTCTCTTGAGAACACTCGAAGTTACTGACAGCTAGCTAAGAAGCATCCATCGACTGATGTAAAAAAATCAAGTATGTCGATTTTAAATCCGACACAACACGTCAAACACTTGATTTGATGATGCATCATCACACAAAACCGACACACTTGACCGCTGTAATGCTAAAAAATGACATAAGTATAAAAAGGCAATTAACATTTTAAAGTAAGTATCAAATTATCAATATTTTTACCAAAGAAGACTAAATTCAAAGATTTTACTAAAATATCCATTTCATAACCTTTATTTAACAAAGTTTTAAGCCAATTTTGCATTCCCAAGGGATTGTTTTTGAATTTATTTGCTCTATAAACAACATTACCGTAGAAATCTGGATGGGATATTCCCTTTACAATCAAAAGTCGTCGTGTACAGTTAAATTTTCCAATAAGGTATAGATATTTATGATAAAACTTAGTAAACGACTTCACTAATTTGTGGTAACGATATCCTTGTTTTAGTAATTTTTTTGTAATACACCGGTTTTTATCATTAAAATCAGACACACCACTGCAGATCCGAGCATATCTTACCAACTGTGAAATATATACTCCGTAAGACGGAGTCTTAGTTGTCTTTATAAGTTGTCTTTTAAATTTATTTGGGTGATGAAGATATTTTTCACACTCAAATTATTTTTAATAATTTTGTAAAGAAAAATTTTGTTTTCATATTTTAACTCTGTTATCATAGAAGTAAACATGTTTTCATAGTAATGCAAAACTTTCTTTTTAACGGTGTCTTTGCATTTTGTCACTTCATTTTTGTTAGTACATATTTTTGTTTCATTCACATTAAAGCCAATTATATCTGAAGATTGTTTTACAAAAGTATACCATGCATAAATTCCTTCATCATCTAGATCTTTATTTAATTGAAAAGATTCTTTTAATAAAGGATTAATATCTTCATTATCTAATCTTATCAGATAGTTAAGAGCTTGTATAAGAATAAAAGACTCTATTGGAAGTCTTCCAAGATCAGCTCTTACTGACAAGTTTGAGGAACTTTTTTTTTTGTCCCTAAAATATTTTTACAAAAGGATAGATGAAGTTTTTCAATTGGCGTTTTATTAATAAAACCATAATGAATTTCATTCACACTTTGTGAATTTAATGTAATTTCTGCATTATAAGTAAGAATGGGTTTAACTAAGTTATCAAATAAACTGCATGATGCTTTTATAGGTAATTGACTATGGTCTGATGTATAATTTTTTATGGACAACAAAACTTTCTTTGCTTTATTAGTCAAGTCAATAGTAGTATGAGTTAAATTTCCATTACTGCTCACCATACAACCAAGATATTTATATTCATTAACATTTTCTAACTGAGCATCTTTATATTTTATAAAAGATTTTTTCTTCTTGTCAGGATGACACTGAAAAATCATAGTTTTAGTCTTATTGGCATTTACAGTTAATTGCCATTGATCACAATATTTAGAATAAAAGATTAAGACTATTTTGGAGACCATCCTCACTTTCTGATAAAATCAGGAGGTCATCTGCAAATAAAAGGCTTCCAATCTTGGAATTAATCATTTCTAATGGCTTACTATTTTCGGTCTCGAACAGTTTATTCAGATCATTTATAAATATATTAAAAAGAGTGGGACTGATTGAATCCCCTTGTCTTACTCCCTTAGTTGTTTCAAAGTATCTAGAGAACATGTTTTGATGTTTAAATGAATTAACGGTATTAATAAACTGATTTTTTAATACATAATACATGTTTTTTCCAATACCAAGTTTATTTAATTTATACATAAGACCATCTCTCCATAGAGAGTCAAATGCTTTTTGTAGATCTACAAAACAAGCATATATTTTTCTCTTCTTCTTGTGAAGATACTTATTTATTAAAGACTTTAATATGTAAAGACTATCAGATGTTCTATGATTTTTTCTAAATCCAAATTGAGAAGCATTATATTGTGGTTGGATATAATTAGTCAACCTTTCATTCATGACTGCACTAAAAACTTTAGAAAGGCAGCTCATTAGAGAAATACCTCTATAATTGTTCAAGTTTGATTTATCCCCCTTTTTGTGTAATGTAATAATGTATGACTTTTCCCAACTTTTTGGATAACATCCAGATTTTAGAATGAACTTATAAAGCTTGGTGTATGATTTTAAAGTGATATTTTGGCTGTATTTTAGGATTTCATTTAATATGCAATCTGGTCCACTAGATTTACCCATTTTTAGCTTTTTTAATACATTTTTTACTTCAGAGCAAGTAATAACTCTGTCTGTTTGTTCATTATATTGAATGTTAGCTTCTAATTTTTTAACTTCCAACTCAATATATCTTTCAAAGTTTTTATCTTTATTTTCACAGTGTCCTTGAAATTTAAAATGATTTTGTATTTTATCAAGGTCTTTATAAATTTCATCTTGTGGTTGGTCTTGTTTTATGTCAGACATTTTCATCTCTTTTAGAATTTTCCAGTATTCTTGTTTGCTATCCGAGAAAGAACTCTCTAATTTTCTATATAAATTTTCCTTAAAACTCCTTTTTTTTCTGATTACATAGTTTTTTTAATTGATTTAAAAGTGAAAAGTACTTTATTGTGTGATCAATAAAAAATGGATTTTTCTTAATCTCTCTCCCTAATGAGTTTATTGTATGTTTAAGATCTACAATACTTTGGTCAGACCATGGCTGTTTTTTCTGATTTTTCTTCTTTGATTTATTTTTCCTTTTAATTTTACATGAATGATCAGCCATTTTGTTCAATATATTTGTTAATGTTAAAGTTGCCTCATCAACATCATTTTGATCTTTAGAAAAGTTTTTAAATTCAAAATTGACAACATTATTTAATACATTTTCATCTGACATAAATAATTATAGTACAAGCCAATCCCATGAATCCTTGCATGGTTAAAACAGGAACAAGAACATTTGAAATGGCAGAAAGTGACATTATATGCTGTGTATTTTTCATTTATTCTACATGTAGATGCCTAAGATACTTTATTTAACAGTTTCAAAATAAAATAAAAAAACAGTCTATTTAAGATCTTTAATTCGGGGTTTAATATATGATACAAAATCGAAATATGAGTCTCAAATATGAAAAAGCTAAGTAATAATATATTTGTAAACAGGTTATCTTAAACATATACTATCCGAATGATGATTTAAGAAGTTTTATATAGTTGAGTATTTACCGTACAATAGACACGGTAGGTCCCGTGTCCGGCGACAGGATTGTTTTTTCGAGAGGCATTGTCCAGTTTTTTCGAGAGAGGTCCAGGTTTTTTCGCCTGTCTGTTTACAAAAAAATGCTTAAATTCTCAATTGTAAGTGAAACAAAACAAAAAAGAGGAATAAAGGTATTAAAAATGTTCGAATTATTACTTTTCTTCCAAAAAAGTCCGTAAAGAAGCATAAGTTAATGATTTATTAAATTTGACCAGGTTTTTTCGAGAGGCACAACAACATGTCCGGTTTTTTCGAGAGGTGTCCTGGTTTTTTGAAAATTTTGACTAAAGAGAGGCACTGGGTTTTGTGGAAACTATACGACTTAAATGGAAACTAATATCCCTCCTACTTAATAAACATACATTTAAACACATTACATGCAAAATATCAAGTTTGTTACTAACTTTAAAGCATAAGTAGGCTGACCAAATGCATTATCTTTGAAGACTAAATTAGTATTTTGTCAAAATTAGTTTTATAGTACATTTGTACATTTGTGACTTTCTTGATGTGCTTTAATAAATTACCGGTTTCAAAAAGAGCGATTGTCACGGTGGGCAA
This sequence comes from Arcuatula senhousia, assembly GCA_963971305.1. Classification (NCBI taxonomy): domain Eukaryota; kingdom Metazoa; phylum Mollusca; class Bivalvia; order Mytilida; family Mytilidae; genus Arcuatula; species Arcuatula senhousia. The sequence continues at coordinate 28,072,100 of OZ020310.1, read as the reverse complement.
AATTTTGAAAGTTGTTTTTGTGCCTTTTCAAGTCTTTGAAACTATAAAATCTACATGTATGTAAGAAACAAATAAATACAAAACGAGCATATTCAACTGGTACATTCGGTTATTTCAAGAGTTTAAGGGTGTTTTGGAATATGGGATATTTACATATTTATTCCTGGGATACGGGATATTTGAGGCAAAACAAACTAAGATATAGAATACTAGTATTTAAATCTATTCTATTTACAGGGATATGGGATAAGAAAAAAAACCTCTATTTTGGATACGGGATATTTGATAAAAACATTAGGGAAGATGAGATATTGGAACCCCTTAACGTATACATATGTATGTAAAGATACAGAAACTTAAATAGCATTTGAATCTCATACTCTTATGTTTGTTTTATGTCAAGTCGACACTATTTCAGTCATAATCAGCAGGACAAGAGCTAATTGAAACACCAAAATGAATTCTGTAGACCCACCCAGGACACAGATCCATGTATGCCATTCGAAGGACGCATGCACGACCACAAACCAGAAGTAAAACGAACCAACTCACAAGATAGGCCAATGTACCCTTAACGCACCATACAATGCATCCAGAAAGTGACGAAATCCTTCCTCAAAAGTTTCGCACAATTTGGAACCCTTCCATATGGTGACTGACAATGAAGAACCCTTACCCGAAATGAGGTCATACTAGATGGAACATTTTCCTGTGTGGGATATAGCCAACTCTTACCCAGTTTCACATAACCATCCTTTATCTGGCAAAAATACAATGCTGAATCCTGTTTGAATCTTTACTCACTGGGAGAGAGAAGCGGGGTTGGAGTGGGAAACAAAGGATCTGTAAATTTTGAAGATCACTGGAAAAGGGAAGAGGTGGGTAGATGCGGAAAATTTAGCCTGTGGCGGTGCACAATGGGATATTTTACGTGCATGAACCTTTGAATTCTCCACGCACGTTGGCCCAATATGGTTTACGGTCAAGTTTCCGCATTAGTATAGCCTGAAGAACCGGCATTTTTCAGGTATGACAGGGCTGCCCCATTCAACCACCTGCGGCACACATCCCAGTCGCTTTGTGGGCTAAGCGGCCTGGAAAGATAACAGGTTTCTCGGCCTGGAAAGATTATATGAATCTAACACCGGTGTTAGGGCAAGATAAGGAAATCTCCGACACCCCGAGGGTAAGATTTTAAGTCTGCAACGAGGCTCTGCCGAGTTGCAGATGTAAAGAAATCTTACCCAAGGGTGTCGTAGATTTCCTTATCTTGCCCTAATCATCGGTGTTTGATTATTTTTCTCACTAAACCCGTAAATTGTACAACGTGGATTTGTTTACAAAACATAGTGTATGACGTAAACAATAGAGTTACGTCCCTTGGAAACTGCACGAGGCTATCTCACATGGGGTGGTGTGAGACAGAAAAATCTCACACCGCTAAAAATAGGAACTGTCCTGTCCAAAAAGTGAGAAAACAGGTTTCTGAGCGCTCTTTAGTGGACTTTTACCGACAAGCTTAGCGCTGCTGCTAACCTATTCGCCTTCTGGGTACCGCACGGGAGCATACTCTTATGAAGTTTTTTGTTGAAACTATTTGCATACAATAAATACATAAATTGTGTGTAAAAATCAAGACGTACGGAAAGGGCATTCGAGTCTTATATAATCCTGGATAAAACGGATAAAACAGCAGACATGAAAGAAGACGACTCTATGATACAAACAAACACATTCAAGAAACAACTACAAGTCAAGTTAAAAGAAGGTAACCCAAGAACTATAATCATTTTCTGCTTGTCGCAACACAAGCATTTTGTTTCCAGCCACTCATTCAAGGAGGCCATTTTCATTTTATAACAGTTGGTAGTTATGCTTAGACAATAGATTCATGGGTTCTGGTTGTAGGCGTCAATTAAATGTGCCTGTCTGTTTATATAGGCTATATAAGGTTGAATTCTTGACTTTAACTGACGTATTCTTGTCCAAAACTCTTGAAATGATAGTACCGTATTCTTATTTTTATACGACCGCAAATAATTTGCGGACGTATTATGGTATGATGCTGTCGTCGTCGTCGTCTTTGTCGTCGTCTGTTAACTTTTTAGTGTTTCCACAATAACTTTAGTTACAGTTATCCGATTGCTATGAAACCTGACAATGATGTTCCTTACCATTAAAGGATGAATGGGATTGATTTTGCGGGTCCCCCCATTTTTCGTTTAGAAATTAGGGGCCAAAAAAGGGCCAAAAATACTACTTTTTTGTTTGTTTCCTCAATAACTTTAGTTCTAATTATCCGATTGCTTTGAAATTCAACAGTGATGTTCCTTACCATACAAGGATGAATGGGATTGATTTTGAGGGTCCCCCTTTTTTGTTTCGAAATTAGGGGCCCAAAAGGGGCAAAAAATTCAAATATTTTATTTGTTTCCACCATAACTTTGGTCCTTGTTGGCCTATTGCTGTGAAATTTGTCAAGAATATTTCTTACAATAAAAGAATGAACCTGGTGAATTTTTGCACCCCCTTTTCACCGTTGTGTAATAAGGGGCCAAAAGGGGTCGAAGTAAAAAAAAAAATTTTGTGGTCAGATTTTGAAATTTTTTTTGCATGCTTGTTCTTGTCAAATAGCGGATATAAAATTAAGAATTAATTTTTGCGACCCCCCATTTTCTCCTATTACGTAATTACGGGCCAAATGGGGCCAAAGATAAAACTTTTTTATTTGTGGTCCGATTTCGAAAATTTGTTTTCATGTTTATTCGTGTCAGGTAGCGAATCCAAATTTGAGAATTAATTTTTGCAACCATCCCCTTTTTCACTTGTCTTGTAATGAGGGGCCAAAAGGGGCCGTAATCAAAACTTTATTATTTCTGGTTTGTTTTTGAAATTTTTTTTTGCAAGTTTATTTTTGTCAAGTAGCGAATCCAAATTAGAGAATTTATTTTTGCAACATCCCCCCTTTTTCACCTGTTACGTAATAAGGGGCAGAAGGGGCCAAAATCAAAATTTTTTTAATTCTTGGCCGATTTTGACAATTATTTTGCAAGTTTATTCTTGTCAAGTAGCAGATATATTTTTGTGTCCCCTTTTTTTACTGTTATGTTATTAGGGACCAAAAGGGGCCAAAATCGGAACTTTTTTATTTCTGGTCCGATTAATTTTTTCATCCTTGCCAAGCAGCGATTCTAAAATTAAAAATAAATTTTTGAGACCCCCACCTTTTTTTCGCTCATTACCTAAGGGGCCATAATCATAATTTTAAAAAAAAATCTGGTTCGATTCTTAATTTTTTCCCCAAACATTATTCTTTTCAAGAGTAGAATACAAAATTGAAAATTTATATTTTTACCCCCTGGGTCGAAAGTCCATCAGAGAAGCATGTGTCAAAAACCTTTGTCAGTCCACCATGGGCTGCATGTGTCCAGAGCAATAGACTATCCATATTGGGCCGAAAACGTACAGGGCTCAACATGTTGCGGTCGTATCATGCTGCGCTCGGCGAAGCTATTTATTTTAAGAACATACAATGTCTTTTGAAATATGATTTAAGAGGTAAACAACATGCACACCTTGCCTATCTAAAGTGTGAAAAAACCTGGACCTCTCTTGCAAAAACCTGGACGCCTCTTGAAAAAACCAGGACATGTATTTTATTTTAATCTAATAATATGTAAGACGCAACTTTTTGGCATCAATGTTCAGGATGCCATAATATAACATTGATGTTCACTTATAACGGTTAGCAATCTCGTTCAGTATTTTTGATTTTAAAGGGGCGAAAAATGCAAAAAGGTAAAAATTCAAAAAACAGCCCACAATTTTATTTAGGAATCACATTTTTTAATAGGAATTGGTGTTGTTATACAATATGATAATACTAAAATATGCCTACCCGTTGGTAGCACTTTTTCTTCGCTTTCAGTTAAAAATCACTAAATATCACCAAAGTTTACATTTTTATTGATTATTCTCTTGAAAAAAACAGGACTATTGTAAATCCCTCTCGAAAAAACAATCCTGTCGCCGGACACGAGACCTACCGTGTTTATTTTAAGCATGAAGGACTTTGGTTGAGCTCTTGATTATGATCCCTTTATTCCGGATACTACATGTTGGGGTGGGGCTTAATGAAATTTCGACACTAGGTGGGTATAACCATGTCCGTCTGTATGTCTGTAACACTCTTTATTAAGGTCTATAACTCGAATATTAAATGCTTGGGGTTAAGGATATTTCACCATTAGATGGGACTTGATTATCTCGTTACCATCGTTCGGAAATTTCGGTTTAGCCATCTCGAGGGAGTTGTGTCTACAAAGGGTATTCTATTACCTAAAATGAATAAAGGTGATGTAAAGTAAAAAAAAAACTCCTTCAGATTTGGTTCGATAAAAATTGCCTTCCGGTATTACATATCATGAAAACAATGCTTCAAAATTTCATTAAAATCCCTTTTGCGGTCTAAGCTGGGGATTGTGTCAACAAAAGTTTGACGGGCGCACAAACGGACGGACAAAAGACCATTACGAGGTTCCTTTGTCGCATTGCGGCGAGGGACAATTAAAATGAACTATCTAGCAAGTGATCAGTTTGTATGGTATACATATATTTTAGTAGAGTCACGCCAGACAGTCGGTTAATCGAGGAAAAAGTCTGTTGATATACCTGAATATGCAGTTAAATGGGAAATGAGTCTGTTGATGGAGTCGGTAATAGGTCTGTTGAGAGTAAAATTGAAATTTAATTCACAAATTCTCTAGAAAACGTCCATTGTTTACATGAAATAAGTATCTAATCAAAAAACAAAAAGTGTAGGACAAAATGATATTCACTTCAGCATAATTTCCAATTATTCCACAGACAGAAAGCCATCACAGTTTGTAACAAAACGAATAGGCGCAGAGACAGTAGCAGCAGTATTAAGGACTAAAAAACATGTTTTCACCAAAAATCGATTAGTCTCTTAGAAAAAAATCACAGATTTGGTACCAAAATGTACAGTTAGTTATTAGCTAAATTATTGGTTATTAAAATTTTAACATATAAATATTTTAGATATGCTTAATCGTCCTTTTATTAAAAATTTGACGGTTAAAGTCTGTTGATGAGTTGGTTAATGTCTTTTTTGTCAGTTGATGCGTCAATTAACCAGTATAAAACGGTAATATAATGGTATACTGAGCGTTAAGAAGGTGATGAAATGATGATACTTCAAACTTTAGATACGTCTAATGTCTTTACAAGGCAAAGAAGTCATATTTTCAATTGGGTGTTAAAAAGGAAGAAATGAGTAGAATCATCTGAAAATGACGAAAGTCTGCGATTTGTTTCATTTTCGATTTCACTTTGTGTCTGTATGTCAGTCCGTCACAAAGTTTATGGAAGCAACTGATCTCTGTAACTTTTGAGCATAATTTAGAAATAGTTTGTGAGTAGTATACATGTATCATGTTGAAGTGCATACAATAATTTTTATCCCGTTTTGTGGAGGTAATTTGTACTGAGTAACTTGCTAACATAACATCTAATCGTCATGTCTTCGTCATATTGTTGTTGTATCTTCTTTGAAACTGTCCACCATTTTGGTAGTTAAGGGGAATGTACCTTTTTTTTTCGCCTGCGACTTTAGGCGCTAAAGGCAAGACAACTTCTTTCTGTCGTCGGCGGCGGTGTAAATCTATTGTAAGGCTTTTGCGGAAAATTAATTACTAGACAAGTATTATAGCTTGGTATCTGATATTTGGTAAAGTATACAGACAGTTGGAGTTATGGTCTACGCAACTAACTCCATGCCGTTTGCCATTTTCATGGTTCAACGACTCTGTCAACTTCGAGGTTTTTCGGGCCAAAATACCTCTTTGCCAGGCTTTTGAGAAACTAAATTAAGTAAAAAGTATAGTAGCTAGGCATTTAATATTTATAGACAGTAAGGGATGTTGTCTACGCAACTTATTCCATTTGAAACTAACCCCATTTTCGTAGTACAGCGGATCTGCAGACTTTTTGGAACCATAAAACTCTTTGTAAGACGTTTGGAAAATGTATCAAGTGAGAAGTTTAATAGCTATGCATCTGCAATCTGCTATATTGACACTCCCGGGTTATGGTGTATGCAACTGAAACCATGTCTTATGTTTCCTGGTTGCGCAAATCAAGATAACTCTTAGATAATTAATTTTATGGGACCAAAAATGATTGAAAATGAAATAAGTGAAAAACATCTAGGTATATGTTATCTGTATTCACATACTTGGGGTTATGGTGTACGCAACTGACACCATGTCAAATGACCACGACACCATTGCCAGTTGATGTTTGTGTGTTTCTTGTTTGTTCATGCGTGTTTTGTTTTGTGTTGACCGGTTTTGCATTCGCTCTTTTGGACGTTTGGCTTCAGAATGCGCCATTGGTGCCTCTTTGCTTTTTTTACATATATAATATAATAGCTAGTTATCCAATATTTGGAGGCAGACCATTTTAGTCTACACAACTACAACCATGTAATGTGACTTTGACCCCATTTTCATAATTGAATGTCTTTTGTGAAATTGTGTCATTTTTTCCCATTGCTTCGTATGTAAAACAACACCAGATGTTGCACTGAGTATTTGTGGTGGGTTAATGTCATTTTATCACCTCTCACATGGTTAGCACAGGTTAGCACTGCTGGTGGAGTTTAAATTCCCCGAGGTTAGCCCGCTCCGGCACCAACACATTTGAGTTGGAGAATACATCAAAGCTTTAAATTATCCGTCTAAATTTCAAAATTGTCTAAACCCTAAGGTTCTTCCTACCCCAGACATAGGTTGAATATCTTAGTAATAATTTGGTTCCCCAGTTTGGTAGTTTTGGTTATACTGTTCTATGCTCTTCATATTCATACAGTGTTTGGCATTTTCAATATTTGTGGTAGAGCGCCTCTGATGAGTCTTGAATAGACGAAACGCGCGTCAGGCGTAGCAAAATTTATTGTCTGGAACTTTGTTGTCATTTGTATGACCTTGACCTTAACTATCTTTATCTAAAGCTAGACGCTAGTCCTAAATTAGTTCTTCAAAGGCCTCAAAAGGCGAGGCTTAGGCACGGACCATTTGATTTTCTGGGGGGGGGGGGCCTGGGATTTTTTTGAAAAAAAATTCCCGGCCCTGATTTTTGTAAAAAAAAATAATCTGGCCAGCACCTAGGTTGAAAAAAATAATCTGGTTTCAATCTTGCCAATTGAAAAAAAATAATCTTGCCAACAAAATTTCCTTGCTTAATATGTGTGTGAAAAAAATAATCTGGCCCGCAAAGCGGGCGAAAAAAATTTCCCGGCTCAAGGTAAAATCCCAGGCCACCCCCAGAAAATCAAATGGTCTGTGCCTTATAGTCTATCAGCCAAATCGAAAAAAGCCTCTAGTTTTTGAGATGAATGTCTACCCCTGGGAACAGCAGTTTTTTGGTGGTTTGGTATTGTTTAACATCTAAACTTTCAAATTTACCTTGTTATACCGTACAAAAAGTGTCCAAACAGGGTATAACATGCGCCATTTTGAATGCACCCATTTTGACAGACACAACTCATTTTGAAAGCATTGAATTCATATTGCTGTCAAATTTTTACAATGCGATGAAATATAATTTTGTTAGGTGTTAGGTAATCAGTATGATATAAATAAAACTATAGCGTATAATAATTATCGATAAGTATCGATGAAGTACCGATATCGGGGCTCTTTAAAACACTCTGTATACGTGGCTTTTTTCGGTTAATTTTTGTCATTTTTTCGTCCCTGTAGTCATATTTGTAATGTATGTTTGCTTTCAATGACCATAAATCGTTCATTGATATGTATTCTGATCATCACAGTCGATGGTTATTTGGAAAGTTACACCAATGGGCAGATAATCGAGCCTCAATACTTCCTATGCATATTTGAGCTGAAACCTTTGTACAGAAACGATGCATTTAACATTCTGTTACATGATATCTATTCGATAAAAAAATATGTTTTATTTCAAATGTGTGGTAATATACAAATACACATCGATATACTCATCAAGAACCAAATTTGCACAATGCTTTTTTAGTAAAAGGGGGGTCTTTGTACATGTTTCTGAATAACTTACTAAGACAAAGTTTTGTTCTCTGATACCAAATGATTTGCACAAAACGGTTCAAACATGTAAAAATATAGTATAATTGAATATATGTACAATATAAAATTGCTTATTTTTCTTGTTTACTTTGTTATTTCCATATCCTTTCATAAAAAATTTGATGTGCAAATTACAAAATTTGAGTATATGTATACGTTAGTTCTAAGACGAATAAGCTACATCCCATTTTAAAGAAATGTCACTAAATGAAAGTATTTTCCTCCATCAATAAACAATAACCGTTTGATATAAATCGGTATAGTTTTTGTCTCGCCTGCGACGAATAGTCGCGGAAGGCGAGACATAGGTATTACTTTCTGGCGGCGGCGGCGGCGGCGGCGGCGGCGGCGTCGTAAACTTTTTTGTAAGACTTTTGTGGACAATGAATTGCTTGAAACGTATAATAGCTAGGCATCTGATATTTGGTATACAGACAGTTCAGGTTATGGTCTACGCAACTGTCACCATGCCATGTGACCCTGACCCCATTTTCACGCTCCAGTGACTCTGTGAACTTAGGTCTTTTTTCAGGCCGTAAACTTTTTTGTAAGACTTTTGTGGACGATGAATTGCTGGAAAAGTATATTAGCTAGGCATCTGATATTTGGTATACAGACAGTTCAAGTTATGGTCTACACAACTGTCAACATGTTTTGTAACCCTAACCCCATTTTCACGCTCCAGTGACTCTGTGAACTTAGGTCTTTTTTTCAGGCCGTAAACTTTTTTGTAAGACTTTTGTGGACGATGAATTGCTGGAAAAGTATATTAGCTAGGCATCTGATATTAGGTATACAGACAGTTTAGGTTATGGTCTACGCAACTGTTACCATGACATGTGACCTTGGCCCCATTTTCACGCTTAAGTGACTGTGAACTTAGGTCTTTTTTCAGGCCAAAAAACTTTTTTTTGTGGAAGATGAATTGCTGGAAAGTTATAATAGCTAGGCATCTGATATGGAGTAAACAGACAGTTGCGGTTATGGACAACGCAACTGTTACCATGCCATGTGACCATGACCTCATTTTTACGCTCCAGTGACTCTGTGAACTTAGGTATTTTTTTCAGACAGAAAACTTTTTGTAATACTTGTGTGGACAATGGATTGCTTGAATATTATAATAACTAGGCATCTGTTTTAGGTATACAGACACTTTTTGTGTTTAGTTCAAGAAATGAAAGCTTAAGTAGTTGATTTTAGTGATGGTGCCGGCAGGCGAGACATACTTTTAGTGGCCACACTTGTTTTTTATTTTTTACAATAGTTACATTGTCGAAATAGGGGGGGGCTAATTTAGAAGTGTATTGTTTGAAAACTTCCTTTTTATGGAGGATATGAAATGCATCGAAATATTAAAGCCGTCGCTACAGAAATCATTTAGGATATATGTTGCAAAAGCGTTTAGTCGTGTACTTGTTAGGGAAAAGTTTGTTGTATCTCGGCACCAATAACATAAATGTAAGACGCACATGTTTTCCTGTCCTAAGCTTTCCATTTGCAATAGTAAGTATACTAGAATGTGATATGATATATTGTTATATACAATTTTAGATCTAAATAAAATAATATAAACTGTTCAATTAGTAGAAATAATCTTTTTTGGGTTACCTTGCCTTTTGTTTAATCGTCAAATTTACGTTAAGGAGGTACATCTTGAATGCTTATGAGTTAGTCTTAAATATACAGCATGTGTTTAACAAAACAGTGGTTATTGAAGGGTTAGTTTTGGTGTCCTTACATAACAGTCAGAGTCATGTTATCCTCTGGCCATGTATATGTAAAATTCTACATGTTAAAGAACAAGAACAGCCATACTAGTAAATACAATTCGAACTTGAAATTTGATAGTATTGCTCTAATGTTTATAGATTTCTGTAAACTTTTAAGACGTAAAATATGGTTTATATCTCATACCATCGATGTGCTTCCTGGCACTTCATAGCAAAAGGTTTTAACGATGGTCAAGTCTACATCAATGAAATGTCTTTGCATCATTTGATAAGTGTTCGGGGTAGTGGCTTTGCTGTTTCCGACAATAACTTAAATATAACAATAGACAAAACCAGTAAACACCAACAAGAACGGGACAATAACAGACAACATATAAAACATGGAAACACAAAATAACTGAATATCACTCAGCAACGCGAACTCCAGTCGAAACAAGAGTGAACTCAGGTGCTCCGGAAGAGTAAGCAGTTCCTGCTTGCTATAGCACAGCCGTCGCGTTGCCAATAGTCCATTCAGCGTGTCAAATCCGGTAAAGGAAGACAAAACAAAACCCTATGACAAACCAACATCTGCTCTCATCTGAGAGATCGAAATCCCATATTTGTCTATAAGTGCATGATGTCTTTCGTAAAATTTCTTAAGTGAAGACAGCAACCGAGGAGCAACATTACCCTGTGTGAGCAATTTTTGCGTCAGACGTTTCGCTCTGCTTAGGAAATCGATGCACGCTCTGGAGTAACGAATTAAGATACGTAAACTCCATAAGCTGGAGCGGACGGAATGTTGCTACACAAGAAGGGAAAGTTGACGATTGGAGAGTTGAAGTTATCACGTTTGTCATAGAGCCTTGTTGAAAGTCTTCCTTGAGAGTCAATTTTGAGATGTAGATCTAAACATGAAGTAGACTTCCTAGAATCCGTTGTGTCCTTTATCTCAGGCTCCTGGGGATATATTAGATGGAGAAAGTCACCAAATCGAGAATTGTTTAGTGAAAGGACATCATCAATATAACGGAACGTGAGGTTGAAAGAGAGAGCAAGTGCAAGTCTTCGATCTTTTTTGTCTAGAAGATATTGTAAGAAGTCTGTTTCATATGAATGGAGAAACAAATCAGCAAGCAAAGGTGCACAATTAGTGCCCATTGGAATCCCTATTGTTTGCTGAAAAACACGTCCACCAAACTGAACAAATATGTTGTCAATAAGAAAGTTGAGCATGTCGATTATTTGGTCTTCTGTAAATTTGTTCTTTTTCTTAGACTCATTGATGACAAAATAGGAGGTCTTGGTATAATCGACTACTAGATATTTGTACCTGCGTCTTCCATTCTTTTTTAAAAAGCTGCGTTTTCATGTACATGTGGAATAGCAGTGTAAAGTGTGGAGAAATCGAATGTTTTGATGCTGTTTTACAAGATGAAACTAATTTAGAGTTAAGAATCTCCATCAGTTCTTTCGAATTCTTCAGGATCCACATTTGATTGACACCATTTCTAGAATAACAACAATCGTAATATTTCTTGAGACCGGATTTTATTGCCGTAAGTATTGAAGTCAACAACACTGAAAGAGGCTTAGTTGTACATTTGGATGACCTTGCAAGGAAGCGCTGTTTGTATGGGTTTTTATATAATTTAGGAATCCAATACAGGGATGGAATGTCATCATTATTGCCACCAACAGAAAGGCCGAAGGAGGAAATGGACAGATTTAAGATTGTCAATGATTTCCTCGTTAGACAGTGTTGTAGCCGTGTATGTGGTGCTGTTGCTGGTACAACCAACCCCCAATTCAGCTGTCAAACAGTCAATATAGTGTTTCTTGCACACAAAAATGATGTTATTTGGTGCTTTGTCAATTTAGGTAACAACAAAACTACCGAACTGGGATTATCATTTTCATATATCTAAGAAGAATATACCAAACAACGCATGACATACCAGAGAAATAGTCCTGATTTTTTTCAGAGCTGGTGTTAACAAATGCACTATAAATGGGCATAAAGCACATCAAAGTAAACAAGGAAAATAAGCTTTTAGATATTGTAAATCTATCTAATGATAATATTTTTACATGTTTGAACCATTTTGTGCATTTTATTTCGTACTAAAGAACAAAATATTGTGATACTTAATACTTTAAAAGCATCTACTAAGACCCCCCTTTTTACTAAAAAAAGCATTGTGCAAATTTGGTTTTTGATGAGTATATCGATGTGTATTTGTATATTACCACACATTTGAAATAAAAACATATTTTTTATCGAATAGATATCATGTAACAGAATGTTAAATGCATCTTTTCTGTACTAAGGTTTTAGCTCAAATATGCATAGGAAGTTTTGTGGCTCGATTATCTGCCCATTGGTGTAACTTTCCAAATAACCATCGACTGTTATGATCAGAATACATGTCAATGAACGATTTATGGTCATTGAAAGCAAACATACATTGCAAATATGACTACAGCAACGAAAAAATGACAAAAATTAAGAGGAAAAAGCCACGTATACAGAGTGTTTAAAGGAGCCCCGATATCGGTACTTCATCGATACTTATCGATAATCATTATACGTCATATTTTTATTTATATTATACTGATTACATAACACCTTACAGAATTATATTTATTCTCATTGTAAAAATTTGACAGCAATATGAATTCAATGCTTTCAACATGATTTGTGTCTGTCAAAATGGGTGCATCCAAAATGGCGCATGTTATACCCTGTTTGGACACTTTTATTCCGGTATAACAAGGTAAATTTGAAAATTTAGATGTTAAACTATATAAAACCACCGAAAAACTGCTGTTCCCCGGGGTAGACATTCAAAATGCTATTTTTGAGGGTTGGCTGATAGACTATTACTTTTAATGGTTTTAAGCGTATACAAATTTAAATAACGTGTTATTTTCAATCTGACCAATGAACATTCCTTACCGGAGCAGTCGGGAAGAAAATGTGTTTTTTTTCAGGCATAAAACCCTCAAATGTTTTACTTTCCATCTCACAACTATATATATATATACATGTATTAAGCAATGGAGGATATCTTAAATACATAATAATTATACTTTTATTTGAACATATTATTTTAATGTTAGATAGAACAAATTTAATTGACGAGAACAAACACACACAATAGCACGAACAAACCAGAAATACAAAACACACGAAAAACTGAACAGCAACTGACAACCTGAACTCAGGTCAAAACGAGAGCTGACCGGGAAGAGTAAGTTGTTCATCCCTGTTGCAAAGTACAAGTCTCAATGCTAGTTACAATTCAGCGTGTAAAATCCAGTATAGGAGTACGAAATGACCCTATGACAAACAATGCACTTATCTGAGAGAATGAAATCACACTATGAGCCGATCATGTCTTTCATAAAACCTTCTTAAGAAAAGAAAACAAACATAAAATTATGTAAAAAATTACGAATTATCGAAATTTATTAAAAATAAGTTGTATTCATATATTCTTTTGATGAATATTCTCCTTTATAATGTTTTTGACCACACTATATATAGCGAATGCTGACTAATTGATTAATATATTTACTCTCAACAGACCGATCAACAGATTGAGTTTTCATTTACCGACTCATCAACAGACTGTGTTTTAACTAAAACATGATTTATAGCACAAAAACTTAAAATTGAGCACAATGGTTTTGCATATAAATAAAATAGAACACATCCGATGTAATGCATCTGCTGGTGCAACAAGAAAAACGTAATTTTGATATTTATTAGGATTTTGCATGGTTTTGTTTACATTTTTGAATGCTAAAATGTTAATGAAATATATACTGAGTAAAACGCCTTTTCATTTTATAGCTTATTAAATTGGTGTTAATACAAACTTTTAACATTTTTAATTAAAGTATTCTTTTTCATTTTGTTAGACATAAATGGTTTTGCTAATTGATTTACCATATTAGTGAAAATATGTGTTATTTGATAACCTTACGAGGTTTTTCTCGACACTTCCATATCAACAGACTCGAATCGACTCCATCAACAGACTCATTTCCCATTTAACTGCATATACAGGAAAATCAACAGACTTTTTCCTCGATTAACCGACTGTCTGGCGTGAGAGTGGCGAAACGAGAAAAAGTCGTTTAGTTTTCGAGTTTAAATGAGCCACCTGTCACATGGATTTTGATTGTCAAAAATGATAGATTGATTATTGAGCTTCCAAAAAATGTTTGTCGTCGCATAAAAATGTGGTGCCATCTGACGTCAAAATGACGTTTTTCGAAGGTACCCCCTTGGCACATACGTACCTACATCCCATCTAACCTAAAAATAAAATATTTCCTCTTATTATCTATAGAGTTCATTACCAGAAAACAAAAATATAAGGATTAATTAAGATTTTAGACGCAGTAAACAAAATAAATTTTAGTTTTTTGTAGATGTAATTTGTATTCGAATAAGAGCCAAAAAATGCCTAAAAACTTGAAGTTTTTCTCTTCTCCCACAGCGAACTTGCACTTTTCCATTCAAAAAATTATATAGCTATGAAGTATTAAGTAAAAATGAAATAATAGCCGATTTAGATTTTAGAAAAATGCTTTAAACTAAAAGTTATAATGAATAATTCAAAATTTATTTTTCGAGCAGATGACGTATTTTATTCGGAATATATACAGCTCTTTAACGAAATCGATTTAATTTTAACTCCAAGGTCATTTGTGTTTACATTCTTTGTTACAATAGTAACCTTATTTCCTTTGTAAATTATGTTTTCGAAGTTTATAGTTGTTTTTTGTTAATTTATTTAATAATTACAGTCGGAAAACAAAGTAGTTTTGACAAAATGTAGTTTGTTTTTGAAGTTTACAAACAAAACCCTGTGGGTGCGTTTGAATAGTTGGTGTGTTTGACTTTGATTATAAAAAATATGAATAAGGAATGTAGCAGTGTTGAAGCTGCGTCTTTTGGTTCAAAGAGTAGATCAAGCTTTTAAAGAAACCAAGTAAAAGAAAATTAAAACCATTTTCTGACGATTCCGTTGCTTGAAGGTACATTTTATTGTTGGTTCTTAGGGAGCGACCATTTGATTTTTATGGGGGGGGCTATGGTGAAATTTGAAATAAAAAGGCAGGATGGCAAAAATCCAAAAATAAAAGGCAGGACAGTGCTTTGAGTAAAAAAAATGTCAGGATGTTTTTTTTTGGCTAAAAAATTTATAGTTGCTTTAAAAAAAATCCCGACTCGACTTTTTCCAAAAATAAAAAGGCAGGACGAAGAAAATATCCATAGCTCCCCCATAAAAATCAAATGGTTGCTCCCTCATTGAAAAAAAATCTAAGTAAGGCGACCAACAAAATTTCATATTACTGAAAAAAACATAACCATAGTTTCCAAATGCTTTGTATTTAGCTGGTTACTACCAAAATCCGGAAAAAAGTGAAGATTTTGGAAAATTGCAGAAGAATATCGTTAACGAGAAAATTTTTGCCTGGGGATTTTTTTCCCTAAATTCGCAAACTCAAAATATCCGCAAAAATATCCCCCTCGCGAATGCTTTCTTTTCAAGCGTATTAAAATCGCGAAAATTTCCACGTTTACGGTCATAGTATTGTAATCACGAAAAGGCAGCTTTCATCTTGTACAAGTCGACAAAATGTATTTCAGTAGAGGTGAAAAGGGAAGGTTTTTTTTTTTAATCTGACAACACGAATAAGTTTGTTTAGGTGTGCATTTCCTTCATTCAGATGGAAAACACATGTGAAGGGTGGGTTGGGAATAGGCCACCAGCGCCAAGTAAAGAGGGACATTAAAGAACGCTCAGAAAACTTACATCGAGTCAGGCCGCTTTGACCACAAAGCGACTAGGATGTGTGTCCCAGGTGATTGAATGAGGGGAGTCCTGTCATAAAGAATGGATAAAATGTTCATTTACTCGCACGTTAAAGAACACTCTGATGCAGGTCTCGATAAGAGTAGGACCCGTAGGATCCCTGTGCACGAAGCTTAATTGTCCGATCAAAAAACCTATCTTTCGTCCATTTTAGAAATTACAATTGCAGTCAACTTTCTAACCCTATTTGCTTTGTGTCCCCAATTCTTCCATTTCGTCATCATTTCTTGTTCATTTTACGTTCATCTCTCTGATATAGCCGAAATCATAGGCTTGGAAGTAAAGCAATACTAGTAGAATACTAACTGACTGGTTGCAAACAGAGTTATTTTAAAATTCTATTGATATCAGAAGGTTTATTATCTCATTCACTCTTGTGTATCTTCTATAAACTGTTGTTCAGATTTTGCCTTTTGCACATGCTCTTAGTGGTTGTTACTCGACATCACGACTTTTTGTTTCAAAAAGGCCTTGTATAACGCAATGAAAACGAATACGGATCGTTTTGCAAATCTGACTGCCATAGCAAACGATTACCATTAAGCTATTGAAAAAAAAGAAAGGATTTTTTTTGCAGTTTCATCCCTCGTGATCAGAGACTTTGTAAAATATGCAATGTCTTGGATGACGAGGCACACTTCTTTTTTGACTGCCAAATAAATAACAGTATACGTAATAGTTTTTTAAACAAAATATCTAATAAATATACAAACTTTAACCAGCTTGACTCTTTTAATAAACTTGTACTTATTCTAAACTATGATATGGATGTTTTGTCCATTATTATTGACTTTATAAAGCAATCCTTAGAATTGCGAAAATGAGGTCTATACTGGTCAAGTGCATGCATATTATATTAGTTCATTTTCTTTTATGTCTTCTTTATATTTGTATGTACTTCTATGTGAATATGTTCATGTTATGTATTATTATATGTATTGCCTGGCCTACTATGGTCTTTATGCAAATAAACTTATTATATATAATTAAAATATAAAACTTTGAACCTGTTATTTTTGATTTAATAATTACTGCAGACTTTTTAAGAGACTTGATTTGTTTATGCAGTTGTAAACAATGTTGTGTTACTAAATTAAAATGCGTCTGTAAGGAACAGGATCTTTCGTGCACATGATTGTGTCTTTGTCAAAATTGGGAAAAACTGTCGCTATCACCAACTTTTGTTACAACTAATGCAGTTGAGGTGCCTGAAGAATCAGACTATCTAAAGTGTTGTTATTTCAAACCATAACAGGGATAATTGCCGTACTTGACAAACTCCTGTAGTCAGATATATATACGTGTACGAAGAAAATAGCATAGATTGATGTGTGCTGCATGTTCAAAATTCCTTAAATGGGGACGAGTGTAAACCATTTGTATAACACGTGAATAGTGAAATAAACTCTAATTATACTTAATTTTATGCTATCATATTTTGTTTTGACATCCATATTCCAATTTTTATTCGAATTTTATTTTTTATGCAACTTGACCTGTGACGGAAACTCGATCAGATCTCAAAATACGTGAATAAAGATCCGTATAAGCATTTGCCATAGTGAAGCTGGATAACACAGCTAATCATGTGAACAAAAACAAAACCAAAATGTCAATAAAATATAAATAAAAAACTATTTTTGTATTAAAAAACAATCTTTTTTACATACAACTTGAGCAGACCGGATGTGGCGTCTGTGTGTGTCATTTGAAACATTTTTTTCTTGTAATAGCTTGATAGTTCTTTATGTTGCTTTCATTTTGTTTTCCCTATTTTAAGATTTTAACGCGTTTTAACTATTCTGTTTTCCACTCATGACCTTTGACCTTGATTTTTGACATGATGGTACCAGATATTATGGCGACGACATTCATTTCCTGAAAGAAGAATGATATTGCTTTTCAAACAGCTTTTCAAAATCCATGTGACAGATGGGTCATTTAAATTTTTCAAAATTGACATTCCGTCACTCTACTATTTCCTAGCGTTTTCATGCTTGATGTGATTGATATTGATATGCTATTACCATCGTATCATTTGTAAAATAAAATATTTATTTGAGTATTGTATATTTGTTAAGTGAATCTTTGTAAAATAAAGGTATTAGTTTGTACACACGATTTTGAACGTATGCTGGAAGTATTAAATTATGCCTTCCATGTTTTGTGTTATAACGCAAGGGCAGCCTTTGAATCAGCTTCACACTAAAACCATTTATTGAATTTAAAAACGGTTAGGCCTAATATCAATAACAAACCACTATGTTGAGCATGGACAATTTGATTTTGATATATTATTTAAAATATGCGCATAATCTTTCGAAAACTTTGATAAAAATATTTTCTGCCATTAATTTCGTTCTTACACTGCTATGCCGGAACATTTTTTTTGCCGTAGACATTCTACCCCGTGATTACGTTTGGAAGCATACAAATAGTTATAATATTTCTGCTGTTCAAGCAAAATATTTGCCTGATCAGAAATATGGTGACCATTGCCATCAATCACTTCAGTCAAAGTTTTATTAATAAAATGTTTCTTTTCTAGTTTACAAAAAAATTCTGTGCACTTCTCCCCATTCTCGTGCCAATTGGCTCGAGAACGTAGGATAAGTCCATCTACTAGCTGTTGTCTTAATTCTGTTTTCTAACTCACATTTCTTTTGATTCAAGGACAAAAATAAGTCATCATTAGGATAATTTGTGACATTGTTTTCTAATGCTTGAATTTCATCTTCAAGCTTTTTAAAAGTTTCCTTTTCACTCTTAGCTTTCGTAATACTATAACTGATAGTTTCACCTCTGACTTTCATCTTAAGAACTTCAAAAAACATTTGATCATTGCATGATAGTTCAAAACGAAGACAATCAGATTTGTCACCATCAACATAGTACTCAGTTATGGTATCTTCAATACACTTTTTAATAATCTCAATTTCACCATAAGTTCAATTGCAGCCAAACTTGGTACAGTTGTTTATTGACATGGGTGCTTCAAAACAATCGTTTGGATTTTTGATTCATAAAAAAACATTGCCGCTGTAGCTAAAAATAGAACATAGGGGTAAATTGCAGTTTTTTGCAAATAACTCAAAAACGGTGACAGATATCAAAATTCTTGCAGGGTAAAAGTGATCAGCACCTCAAGATCTACCTGCCCTGAAATTTTCAAGAAGATCCAACAACTAATGTAGGAGTTATTGCCCTTTTTCTGGATTTTTTTCAAAAATTTTCACCTATTTAGCCCTATATCTTAAAAACTATACAAGATATTTCAAAAATTTAAAATGCATAAGATTGAGCACATCAAGATCCACATTTCATGTATTATGGTCAAAGCTGTAGGGTCATGTCTTTTAGGAGTTATGGCCCTTAAAGCGTCAAAATTTACCATTTTTCATTAGTTTTCCCCTGAATTTCAAAGATTAACTTGTCTGACACCATAAGACCAACTGCATCTAAACTTAGCACACATATTCAATAGCATATCTGCTACAACTCTATGGTTTGGATTTATGATTCGTCAAAAAATATGGCTGCCATGGCTAAAAATAGAACAGGGGTAAATTGTAGTTTTTTGCTAATAACTCAAAAATGGTTACAGATATCAAATTTATGACAGTTAAAAAGTGATCAGCACCTCAAGATCTACCTGCCCTGAAATTTTCAAGAAGATCCAACAATTGATGTAGGAGTTATTGCCCTTTTTCTGATTTTTTTTCAATTTTTTTCAATTATTTAGCCCTATATCTTGAAAACTGTACAAGACATTTCAAAAATTTAAATTGCATATGATTAAGCACATCAAGATCTACATATCATGCAATTAAGTCAAAGATGTAGGACCATGTCTTTTAGGCGTTATAGCCCTTTAAGTGACAATATTTACCATTTTTCAGTACTTTCCCCCTGAATTTCAAAGATTAACTTGTCTGACACCATAAGACCAACTGCATCTAAACTTGGCACACATACTCAATAGCATATATGTTACAATTCTATCGTTTGGATTTTTGATTTGTCAAAAAATATGGCTGCCATGGCTAAAAATAGAACATAGGGGGTAAATTGCAGTTTTTTGCTAATTACTCAAAAATGGTTTCAGATATCATAATTTTGTAAGAATCAAAAGTGATCAGCATATTAAGACCAACCTGTCCTGAAATTTTGAAAAAAGATCCTACTGCTGATGTGGAAGTTATTGCCCTTTTTCGTAATTTTTGCCAAATTTTGCACTTATCCTATGGACGGCCGCGGGTTTTAGAAAAAATCGTTGGAATAGGGGTGGGTACGGGAAAATTATTTTGACAAAAAAATATTTGTGTAAAAATAATACAATTTAGCGTTTTAATGATCAGGGATAAATATAGAACATGATTTCGAAAAGAAATTTTCCATCCGGTTCACCAAAGGTCACCGCGCAGGGGTCACAGCAAGTAAAAGTATGCGCACGGACTTGTTTTTTTTTTTTTTTTTTTTTTTTTTTTTTGGATTAAGCAACTGATTTTTCTCTCTTTTCCCCCTTTCTTTCTTTTTTCTTCTTTTCCTTTCTTTTCTCCTTCTTTTGAGCTCTAGCTTTTTGTCGTACCTAAAATATTAAACCGATGACGGGCAATCCATGGATAGTAGTCAGAACGGGAAAATCGATTTTTGAGATTTTGACTTTCTGTACAACTTTAGGGGCCTGCCATTTTGTCCAGAATTGTTGTACAGGCTTAAAAAGTTCTGAACATAGAGTTTGGGCTCCCTAGGTTTCATACATATCACAACTGTTATAATTTATCATATTGAGGCTCTATACGGGTACTGCCAAGTTAGAATTTTCGCTAATACGCATTTTTACACTATGGCCGTGCAAAGGATATAATACGACTTCAAACATGTAAAATTCATGCGGACTTTTGGCTTTAAACTTCACATTTTATCATATCCTGATGAAATATTTACTTTTAGGCAACATTTTCTACAAAAACATATATGCTTGTATATAATACGACTTCAAACATGTAAAATTCATGCGGACTTTTGGCTTTAAACTTCACATTTTATCATATCCTGATGAAATATTTACTTTTAGGCAACATTTTCTACAAAAACATATATGCTTGTATATCCTATGGACGGCCGCGGGTTTTAGAAAAAATCGTTGGAATAGGGGTGGGTACGGGAAAATTATTTTGACAAAAAAATATTTGTGTAAAAATAATACAATTTAGCGTTTTAATGATCAGGGATAAATATAGAACATGATTTCGAAAAGAAATTTTCCATCCGGTTCACCAAAGGTCACCGCGCAGGGGTCACAGCAAGTAAAAGTATGCGCACGGACTTGTTTTTTTTTTTTTTTTTTTTTTTTTTTTTTGGATTAAGCAACTGATTTTTCTCTCTTTTCCCCCTTTCTTTCTTTTTTCTTCTTTTCCTTTCTTTTCTCCTTCTTTTGAGCTCTAGCTTTTTGTCGTACCTAAAATATTAAACCGATGACGGGCAATCCATGGATAGTAGTCAGAACGGGAAAATCGATTTTTGAGATTTTGACTTTCTGTACAACTTTAGGGGCCTGCCATTTTGTCCAGAATTGTTGTACAGGCTTAAAAAGTTCTGAACATAGAGTTTGGGCTCCCTAGGTTTCATACATATCACAACTGTTATAATTTATCATATTGAGGCTCTATACGGGTACTGCCAAGTTAGAATTTTCGCTAATACGCATTTTTACACTATGGCCGTGCAAAGGATATAATACGACTTCAAACATGTAAAATTCATGCGGACTTTTGGCTTTAAACTTCACATTTTATCATATCCTGATGAAATATTTACTTTTAGGCAACATTTTCTACAAAAACATATATGCTTGTATATCCTATGGACGGCCGCGGGTTTTAGAAAAAATCGTTGGAATAGGGGTGGGTACGGGAAAATTATTTTGACAAAAAAATATTTGTGTAAAAATAATACAATTTAGCGTTTTAATGATCAGGGATAAATATAGAACATGATTTCGAAAAGAAATTTTCCATCCGGTTCACCAAAGGTCACCGCGCAGGGGTCACAGCAAGTAAAAGTATGCGCACGGACTTGTTTTTTTTTTTTTTTTTTTTTTTTTTTTTTGGATTAAGCAACTGATTTTTCTCTCTTTTCCCCCTTTCTTTCTTTTTTCTTCTTTTCCTTTCTTTTCTCCTTCTTTTGAGCTCTAGCTTTTTGTCGTACCTAAAATATTAAACCGATGACGGGCAATCCATGGATAGTAGTCAGAACGGGAAAATCGATTTTTGAGATTTTGACTTTCTGTACAACTTTAGGGGCCTGCCATTTTGTCCAGAATTGTTGTACAGGCTTAAAAAGTTCTGAACATAGAGTTTGGGCTCCCTAGGTTTCATACATATCACAACTGTTATAATTTATCATATTGAGGCTCTATACGGGTACTGCCAAGTTAGAATTTTCGCTAATACGCATTTTTACACTATGGCCGTGCAAAGGATATAATACGACTTCAAACATGTAAAATTCATGCGGACTTTTGGCTTTAAACTTCACATTTTATCATATCCTGATGAAATATTTACTTTTAGGCAACATTTTCTACAAAAACATATATGCTTGTATATCCTATGGACGGCCGCGGGTTTTAGAAAAAATCGTTGGAATAGGGGTGGGTACGGGAAAATTATTTTGACAAAAAAATATTTGTGTAAAAATAATACAATTTAGCGTTTTAATGATCAGGGATAAATATAGAACATGATTTCGAAAAGAAATTTTCCATCCGGTTCACCAAAGGTCACCGCGCAGGGGTCACAGCAAGTAAAAGTATGCGCACGGACTTGTTTTTTTTTTTTTTTTTTTTTTTTTTTTTTTGGATTAAGCAACTGATTTTTCTCTCTTTTCCCCCTTTCTTTCTTTTTTCTTCTTTTCCTTTCTTTTCTCCTTCTTTTGAGCTCTAGCTTTTTGTCGTACCTAAAATATTAAACCGATGACGGGCAATCCATGGATAGTAGTCAGAACGGGAAAATCGATTTTTGAGATTTTGACTTTCTGTACAACTTTAGGGGCCTGCCATTTTGTCCAGAATTGTTGTACAGGCTTAAAAAGTTCTGAACATAGAGTTTGGGCTCCCTAGGTTTCATACATATCACAACTGTTATAATTTATCATATTGAGGCTCTATACGGGTACTGCCAAGTTAGAATTTTCGCTAATACGCATTTTTACACTATGGCCGTGCAAAGGATATAATACGACTTCAAACATGTAAAATTCATGCGGACTTTTGGCTTTAAACTTCACATTTTATCATATCCTGATGAAATATTTACTTTTAGGCAACATTTTCTACAAAAACATATATGCTTGTATATCCTATGGACGGCCGCGGGTTTTAGAAAAAATCGTTGGAATAGGGGTGGGTACGGGAAAATTATTTTGACAAAAAAATATTTGTGTAAAAATAATACAATTTAGCGTTTTAATGATCAGGGATAAATATAGAACATGATTTCGAAAAGAAATTTTCCATCCGGTTCACCAAAGGTCACCGCGCAGGGGTCACAGCAAGTAAAAGTATGCGCACGGACTTGTTTTTTTTTTTTTTTTTTTTTTTTTTTTTTGGATTAAGCAACTGATTTTTCTCTCTTTTCCCCCTTTCTTTCTTTTTTCTTCTTTTCCTTTCTTTTCTCCTTCTTTTGAGCTCTAGCTTTTTGTCGTACCTAAAATATTAAACCGATGACGGGCAATCCATGGATAGTAGTCAGAACGGGAAAATCGATTTTTGAGATTTTGACTTTCTGTACAACTTTAGGGGCCTGCCATTTTGTCCAGAATTGTTGTACAGGCTTAAAAAGTTCTGAACATAGAGTTTGGGCTCCCTAGGTTTCATACATATCACAACTGTTATAATTTATCATATTGAGGCTCTATACGGGTACTGCCAAGTTAGAATTTTCGCTAATACGCATTTTTACACTATGGCCGTGCAAAGGTTATAAAGCCCTTTATCATGTTTATCTCGAAAACTTAATAAGATAATTCAGAAATTATAAATCGCATATGGCTAAGCACAATAATATCTACAGAATATGTGTATCTGTGTATTTCAGGTGAGCGATTCAGGCTCCTAGGAGCCTCTTGTTAAGGTTTAATCTTTTAAAATCCCGACGACAAATGTGAATCGGTTTCTATCATTTTCCAAAATATAGAGGTGGACAAGATCTTCAAAAACTCAATATATTTTTGAAAAATATAAGTTAATAATATTTGTACAGATTATTGTTTGAAGGTAACAAAGGCGTGGAAAATTGCTACAATTGGTACGTGGAGTCGTACACCTTAAAAGTTTGGAAAATTCAGTTAATTTTTTACCAAGTCGTATATGGGGTGAAAGACAATCATTTCAAAGACATTTTGTCACTGCTTAGTTTCCAGAAAAAAGCAGGATGACATCGTGTCTGTTTATTTATCAGTATGCATACTCGACGCATCTGTGCAGCATTTTAGACCACCTCTAAAATTTGCACATTTATATTTTGAGCATTAGTACTGAAATCACGATTGAAACTTTTAAAAATATTAGCGGAAACTAATTGAAATAACATTATTTTGCATTGTCCAAGTGATTTCTGATCTAAGCTTACACAAGAAGGTGTTTTCAGCTTTATTTGTTTTTTCTTCTTTATGTTGATAGAGGGTGCCGGGAATCGCTAATACTTTAATTACAAGTTTTTTCGAGAAATATTTAAAAAAATAATTTAAAGTTGTGTTAGACAGATCGTTTTATTTAGTAACTAATAGATATATTGTTTGTATAACATTTAAAAATTCCTTATTGACGTTTTAGAAAAGACAAGTTCAAAATTTAGCGGATTGATAAGACTTGGATTTTTTATTCTAATTTAAAAATTCAAAAACTCAAAAACGTGACTTATACTGTAAAAAGAACATATTAATGGTATAATATCATTTACATATAAAAAATATTTGATTTATCATTTACCGTTCAAATTATTTTTGAAGTAAACTTAAGTGTACGACTCCACGTCCTGTACGAACCCACGTACAGTTACTCTAACATTCAACTTTTCTTACACGATTTTATCAATAAATATACACCCTTTATGTTTTCATGTTCAGTTTCAGGAAAGTTCATTACTTTAATGTTGAATTTCCTGCTAAACTGCTGATTGTAGTTGGACATAGCAAGGGCTTCTTTTGCAACAAAATGATTTTCTTTGGTGTGCTGCTCAAGTTCTCTTATCACTTTCCTTTGGTCTGCTATCAATCCTCTTAATTGTTCTTTTTAGGTTCTTAACTCCTCAATTGCTTTTGTTTGCTTGTTGGTCTTTTCTCTCCACTTTTGATCAATTTCATTTTTCATATCACTGACTAGCTTGGTAACAATTGATGTAACTATTGTCTCTAAATCATCTTTCTTTACGATCTTATCAAGGGCATTGTCTAGAATCTGGCTTCTTGACAACATGCTGCAGGCTATCCTTAATACTTTCCAAGTCATGTTGAAGATTAGTGAACTCTATTAACAGATCACCACTACTTTTGTTTGACAAATCCGTGGATTTACTACTGGGTGTGTCCTTTCTTGGTGCTAGAAATGTTTGAACTGTAATAGTTATTACATGAGGACGCGGTGTGTCAGTAAAAGATCACCCCGACGGCCGGAGGCCGGAGGGGGTGATCTTACTGACACACCAAATCCGAATGTAATAACTATTTTACATCCCAGCCTTCAAAATATGTCATGTAAAATTTAAATTCAAACATTAGAATACATTCTGTGCATTTAGAATCAAATAGAAAACATTTTTATAATATATATTATAGAGTATCCTTATTGGGCCCCTTCAATATTCTTTATGTACATTTTTTTAGCATTTATTTTCCATCGATTTCGTGGTCTAGTGGATATAAAGGTAGACTTAGAACAGTGAGATCCGATGTTCAAACCCCGGTGGAAACTATGTTATTTTTCAATCTTCAAAAAAACTTTGTTGTTGATTTTATAATTTTCCTGTGTTTAACTTATTGAACATTTCTCAAAAAACGTGCTTTGAAAAACAAAAGAAAAGGAACAATAGAGTTGAAAAAGTAGAACAGGGTATTCCGAGGGATGATCCGGCTAAGATCACCCCTGTTAGAACAAAGGAGCTGGGATGTAAGATGTTCGGACTTGGTGTGTCAGTAAGATCACCCCCTCCGGCCGTCGGGGTGATCTTTTACTGACACACCGCGTCCTCATGTAATAACTATTACTTCTCAGATGACTGACCACTTTTTCCACTGTGAGATTTGTTTTGTCCTGAAGACATGATTGTAAAATCCAAATACACACAGGTTGTCTTATGAAATGTACATAAAAAAGTGTGATGACTGTTCACTGAAATCCAAATATTTTAGAACAGATATTGTAATTTCCAATTTAAAGAAAAACTTTTAAATCACAAATATATCACTGGATGCAGAGTTTGTTGCTGAATCTTTTGATACTTGAAAGTTCATATAACTCTCCAAATAACCATCAAAATTGCCAAAAATCTGCAGAGCAGAAACTCAGGTGACTACCATGTCGGCCATCTTGTTCTTATCTAGACAAAATATCAGCTTCCGCACCTGTAAGTGATAGTGAAGTATTTATTAATAATATAGGTAAAAATTCAGACTTTTGAGAAACAACCATCTATTAATATACACTCTGCAAACTTATCCTGTGAAAATACTGTTTAAGTCCTGGGTATTGATATTGATTATAGACTTAATTTTGATGTACACACAAGTAATATATGCAGGAAGGCTTCTCAGCAACTAAATAACTAAAACGTTTGGCACCTTTTTTGAACAGACTTACTAAACTTACAATTTTTCATACCTTTATATTGAGTAACTTTAGCTTCTGCCATTTGGCTTGGCATTTTTGCAAAGGAAAAAAATCAAAAAAAAACTTTAAAAAGTGCAGGAAAGGCCGGGCACAACGTTTTGTCTACTATGACACATCCATTTCCTATGAACAACTTTTTGAACTAGGCCAAAAAACTATGGCCTTTGGTGCTTTTAAAATTATAAATAGTTTATCTCCTGTTTGCTTGAACATAGATCTGTATATTTATAGTATAACTAATGAGGAGTGGCGAATATCAATTTTAATGTGACGAGTCTCGAATAACGCCAGGATTCAACAAGTGCGCGGAACTTGTTCCGCCCACGAGTTGAATCCCATAGCGTTATTCGACACGAGTGACATTAAAATGGATATTCGTCGCCCCAAATTAGTTATACTATTTATTATATAAATAATTTAAAAAACGTGACTAATAGATCATCAAAACAATGAAAACGAAAGAAGTTTTTGATTGATGAATTGTGCATATTGCGCACTATCTATGTTACGTATTTTTCGCGGGAAACTTCACGAGTGTTAGATAAATTCACACGCGAGTTAGATAAATCCTGTAATTAACTCCGTGAAAATCTAGAAATTTATTTAACTCGGAAATCACGATATTTCACCTATATCTATATAATAATAGAATTTAATACCCTATACAGGTCTATGGTTTGAATAATCTTATAACTATCAAATCTCATAAATATACTTTCAGATAGTTACAATGTATTAGACATACCGCAGGTAAAAACCAGCACTTATGGTAATAAAAGCCCGGAACAAAAGTTTTCGCTTTGCTGCTGCTTTCCTTTGGATTAGCCTTCCAGACCATTTCAGGACTGAAAACAGCCGCAAATTTTCCCAATTTAAAGGCCTTCTCCAGTCCTGGAGTGGCTCAGAGTGTCATTGATCTGCATGTAATTAAACTAGCTTTTCTCAATCTGCCCTGAGACAATAATTACAGATTTATTCTAAGATCTGCCTTTATGTTTTATCATCCATAACAAGATCCAGTTGTAGTATAGTAAGTTTTAACCATGTGCATATAGAGAAAAAGGTGAGCTATTGCCATCACTTGACGTCCGTCGTCGTCGTCCGTCGTCGTCCGTTGTCGTCGTCGTCGTCGTTAACTTTTCTTCAAACTTCTCCTCTGAAACCGCTGCACAGATTCAAACCAAATTTGGTCTGGTGGTACTTTAGGGTATCCCCCACAGAACAGATGTGGGGATTTTTGTTTCGTCGAAAAACATGGCCGCCGTTGCTAAAAATAGATCAGGGGGGGTCAGACTACTGTTTTGGGCTTGTAAATCAAAAAGTATAAGAGATGGATGAAATCTGATGCCACCCTACTGCTCATGTTTTTGCCCTTTAGTATGAAAACTATTGCAGATAGAGAAAAGCTGTTGCTTGCTTAAATGTTCAGCTCATTTAGCTCTACAAAAGTCTCCATAGGGTCGAAGTTGTCAGATGACCCCTTATAGGGGTTACGGCCCCTTAAAGGGTGAAAAATAGCATTTTTTCATGTTTTTGTCCTACAGTATGAAAATTATTGCAGATAGAGAAAAGCTGTTGCTTGCTTAAATGTTCACCTCATTTAGCTTTACAAAAGTCTCCATAGGGTCGAAGTTGTCAGATGACCCCTTATAGGGGTTACAGCCCCTGAAATAATGTTTTTTCATATTTTTGGCCTATAGAAAGAAAACTATAGCAGAAAGAGAAAAGCTGTTGCTTGCTTAAATGTTCAGTTCATTTAGCTCTACAAAAGTTTCAATAGGATCGAAGTTGTCAGATGACCCTTAATAGGGGTTACGGCCCCTAAAATAACGTTTTTTTTCGTGTTTTTGGCCTATAGAATGAAAACTATAGTAGATAAAGAAAAACTGTTGCTTGCTTAAATGTTCAGCTCATTTAGCTCTACAAAATATAGGGTTGACATCAAGACCAGGTGAGCGATTTAGGCTCCTGGGAGCCTCTTCTTCCGCAATGTTTGTTTGTTTGTTTGTATGTCCCTCCTCTAATTAGGAGCACCGCCATATAGCGTAATATATAGGCGTAGAGTGGAACATTTAACAAATTGCACCAGCGCAATTAATGTGAGCATTGCCTTCCCCAGTTCCCTAACCTGGCAGGAGTTGGACCTAACACTTACCTAAGAGGTACAGACAAAATGCAAATAAAAGTGAAAATAAAACACGCACAACACTCACTCATCCTCAAATAGTGCAACAGTGAACAAAATACAAAAAAGTACTCTAGGCAAGAAGTCCCCCCTAAAAGCCAAGGCAGAACGAGAACCGGTTAGGACAATACTCTATCCAAACCGATGACGTTAAATGCTCAGTTGTGTTAAAGGTGGAGGAAAGCGGAAAACCTGCAATTGCCGATCTCCGAAAGAAACCACCGAACTGTCAGGGAAACAACCAGACCCCACAGACATCACGTAAATGAGAGGTCTGTCCGACATTCCATAGTATTCAATGTGAACCAGTATGGAAGTCGACCAACAGTCCCAAGTTTTCCATCATCGAGAGAGTAGACGTCCAAAAATCAAATATAAATCCAAAATAAATGCATGAAATGCAAATATGCATAATCCTGTGTTAAAATCCATCAATTTAAGGGTAAATAAAAGCATAATTTCGAGTCCAAAACATTTTAACACATAAAATTTGGAGCCAAATAAACACGTCCACTCTGCACGAAGAGCGGGAAACATTAATGCTAAACATGCATAAAAATGAAACCTGTTACATAAGGGAACGGTCATTATTTACTAGCTGGGGGGACTGGAAATTTTTCGACCAGATATAGCTTTCCAGAAATTGACCCCCCCATTTAAATCCGAAAAAATTTTTGACCCCCCCAAAGACAGCTCAAAATTTTTTTTGACCCCCCCAATCCCCACAACAAAATTTTAAGATCTGTAATAGAACGTTAATCACCATTGACTACATTGTACTTAAGTAACAGTCTATGTAAGAAGTTGGATGTGGTGGCACACGAAGGAAAACACAAACTATTGATCATGAAAGTTTAATAATTTAAATTATCTGAGTAACACCATTTTGGTATATTAAAGTTCCTGAACTTCTGCCTTTTAAATATTGAATTGTTTGAAATTCAGTTGAATTCTTATAACAGTTTTCATATGTCACAGGGGCTTGAATTTTCGCCTTTTATATAAACTATTATGTCAACTATTAAAAAATATCGGCTGCTTACTCTATGAAACCAACATCAAAGGTTGGTTTTAGAGAGTAGGGGTTAATTGATATTTGGCCGCATTTCACGGAGTGAAAATTCGGGTGATAAAATGTCGGGCGGTTAAAAATTTTTCATTACATTTTTCTCGGCAACTACTTTATCAACACCCCTTAATATTTGGTATACAGTATCAGCATGGGTCCTAAAATGTGAGATTCGATTTCAGGTGTGTCGCCCACCTACTTCCTGTTTAACAAAATTGTTTACTCTTACAATTTTTTTTAAAAAAAGATTATATAAATGACCAAACTTCAAGCCCCTGTTTTCCAGAAAGGATGTATTCTTGCCATTTTTCCCTATGGATAATTGGTAAAATTTTGCACCAAAAGGAAGTTGACACTTATTCAAATGTAAAATCTAGTTAGAATGACTTTTTTGTATCAAAATGAATGCATCTGAGCCAAAAAAGCTAACCAAAAATCCAAAAACATCAAAACTCTATAAATATAGCTCGCATATTCAATGTTTCTGGCCTGGGGGGGGGGGGGGGGGGGGAGGGGGTAACTCTGGTATTTTATGACAAAGGTGTGCATTTTGAAGATTTTAATCAGTACCCGAATCTATCTAATGCTATATGGAACCCGCTTCATCATTGGCTATCTCAAAGATCCATAACCTTGGACAATACACCCCTCCACATGAGATTAGATAATAAGTACAGACCAGAAGATTATAACACTATGTGGTAATGGATAAATTAAATTACTTATCACTGTCCAGATGTTTATATTTGATCATATATTTAGGCACTGTGATTTATTCTTAACAAAGATTAAACATGTTAAATCTGGGAATTCTTCATGAAATACTGAGAATACATTTTTGATTAGTAAAGTTGGCAGCATGTAATTTTGACCCCCCCTAAATTAGACTGGAGAAAAAAATGACCCCCCCAATCGAGACATACAATTTTTTTTGACCCCCCCTAAAATTTTCCAGCCCCCCCAGCTGATAAATAATGACCGTTCCCTAATGCTTATAAATATGGACTATGTATATGCACATTTATAAAATGTATACATGTGTGAGTTATAAAATGTATGTACGAGTTTTGATCGGTTAAAGCTCATTTGAGCTTTAATATGTTGACTGCTTATAAATGTACCGAATTCAAATAAAGTTTTCGTACCCTCCCCCGGCCCCCTACAGAGCTCTAGATCTATGTATTTTTAATTTCAGTTAAGGGGCAGTAACTCTTGTGGTTTATTGCGGGAAATTCATACATGATGAGTGATTCTGAAGATTCTGTCGACGAATCAAAGATACCAAACAAAGAAGAATGTGAAGAACGATGTCAACAGTTTGCCGACATAACAGGAACGGATACGGCACTTGCTATGTGCTATTTACAGGACCGGGAATGGAATTTAGAAGTAAACAGGATTTTAATTCTCCCCATCCTGGCAGTAACCCCTTATAGAATGTAGGCTTATTGTCTCCTAGCTACAATAATGTTACTAGTAGCTCCTTTGACATCTTTGAATGGGCGGAGCTACAATGCGGTCCCATTGCTCGTAATTTATCATTTATTTGCACAACTTACATCTTACAATAAGATCAAAGCAAAGGCACACATACATTATACATTACACATACAATAATTGTGAATGGAATAAACAGTAAACATTATTATACAAATCACAGTAAAATATACTTATTCCACCAGACTAAAATTCATACTTGAAAATCAAATGAAACTTTTATTTGGCCCATGTCCTCAGTTCTAAAGACTGTTTTATAAAAGAGCCTAAACATTTCACTTGCTGTGTTGTTTAGCGGGTTTAAGGTTCATGTTTACACTTCGAAAAAAAAAAGGTAGTTTTTTTTACATATTTTTCTAGTCTATGTACGACTAAAACTACACATAGAAATATAGAATAAAGTGTAGCAACGTGGAGCTATAAAAATCACGATTATTTTCCCTTCTATTTTACAAGATAAATCTTGTTGTTTTCTCTATTCATTTTCTTTCCGTTCAAATTGTACCTTAAATAAAGCATGAAATACCCCTTAATAACCTTCCATAAAACCGATTGTGAGTAGATTTAATAACATCAATAATAGAACTACCTTGCACGTGGGGGCCCTTTGACAGGGCAAGGTTGATATTTGGCTATATTTGGGTAGCTGAAAAACGCAAAGAAAATGCTCCAGCAAAACGGATCAAGTTTACACCTCCATAATACTAAAACTTTCTGCAAAAATTATTTATCTAGACGCTGCTACGTCTTATTAAGCAATTGAATGTGTAGTTTAGACTCCACACAGACTGAAAAAAAGACGTGAAATATCAGTCATTTTTTCCAAA
Organism: Arcuatula senhousia; assembly: GCA_963971305.1. Taxonomy (NCBI): domain Eukaryota; kingdom Metazoa; phylum Mollusca; class Bivalvia; order Mytilida; family Mytilidae; genus Arcuatula; species Arcuatula senhousia. The sequence continues at coordinate 28,039,881 of OZ020310.1, read as the reverse complement.
GTGTAAAGATGAACCTTAAGATATTTTGTATTTTAGAATTTGTATGGTTACTCAGAAAAGTAGGCCTTAAAGTTTTGTTAATATTACAGTTAAAAAAGAAATGGCTTTCATCATCCAGAACCCCACACGAAATAAATATTCGTTGATCCCAGTTGGTACTTTTTTATATCTACCAGTCTCTATGGCTAAAGGGTGATCACTGATTCAAAATTTACATATTAATTTTCTTATTTCATAGTCAGTGTAGTTTAGATAATATTCTCTAATACAGGCCTGTCAAGCTTTTATGAGCTGCTTGCGTGAGTTTTGCTAAAAAATTGAAAGATCAAAGGAAAAAATTAAAAGATCAAAGAAATTTGTCGCCAAATTGCCGACTAGATGCATGAGTCTCACGCGAGTTGCATGACACTTAACAGGTCTGCTAATATAATCAGACTTCAAGGATTTGAATAAAAGCATTTTGCTTTTATCATCAATGTTTTGTATTTTGTTATTGTATAATGTTTCATAATTATCATGTAAAGCCTCTCTATATTGATGTTTATGAGTATTTTTTACACATTTATTGTCTATTTTACTTGCTTGACTTGTATTATTTACAGATCTATAAGAAAACCATGAATAAATTCCCTGATCATGTAATGACTTGGATAAATAATAGCATTCTTTAAGTAGATATGAAGTTTTATCTGATAAAAGTCTGTCTTCATATACATGTAGCAACGGCTGAGTTTTTATAAAGCAATCAACAGGAAAGTGCCCTAGTTCTGACCTTGTTGCTATGTTACTTGTACATTTTTTTACTCCAAGTATTAATTTACAAAACTTGTTATGTATTTTGTCTGAGGGTCTTTTGTCTATGAATAAAAGTTCATCAGGATGCATATGGTTATTATTTTTCTTTGATCGGTTCAATGCATTGTGAAACGATTTATAAATATCCATATACCCAATTTCACAGTAATATATTAAAACTGGACGAACTAAAGAGTCAAATAAATGTGTGGAGACATGTACATGAAGTTCGTTAAGGCTAGAAGTGTAACTTTTGATCGAATATAACACTTTTAGTGCCTTTTTAGCTAAATCTTCAGCTGAGGATGAAAAAATATAAAATTTCCAAGGAATTTATATTCTTTTACATTATCCAAGACAGAGTTTCTATATTTGAAAAGAAACATCAATTTTACTGGAATTACCCAAAAGCATAGTTTTAGTCTTATTACAATTTACAGATAGCTGCCAGTTATTACAATATAATGAAAGTTTATTGAGACTTTTTTGAAGACCCTCTTTTGATTCGGAGAGAATAAGTAGGTCATCCGCAAACATTAGACTACCAATATTAGTAGTCTGTAATGTAAGTGGATCACTATAATGGAGCAAATCGAATTTCTTTCTCTAATTCAAACAAAGCTTCAAAATGGTTCGAAATTACCAATAACACTATGAATAACATTGAGTTAATAAAACATTTGGTCGAAAGTCACAGGTAAATATTAATTTGTAAGAAAACCAACATTTTCAACATTCTGATCCTGAACTTCATTATAAAGCTCAGGATCAAGATCCTTCAAAAATTTACATTTTCATGAAATTCTTTTTAACTGCGCTAAATGTCGGAACATTTAAACTGAATTCTTCATTAAAATACTATAAAAGATATTTGAATACCTAATTTGATGTCTAATTGATTGAATTGCGCTTTCGACGTTGCTCCGTTATGAGTAATGGGACCGCGTTGTAGCTCCGCCAATTCAAAGAGGTCAAAGGAGCTACATTATTGTAGCTAGTTGTCTCCTCATCCGGTTCCCATGAAAATAATGACCAATATATAAGAAGGGTTATTGCCTTTTTATACCACTGCAAAATTTTTGCGATTGTATAATGTTATGGCGATGTCGTCGTCGTTGTCGGCGTCGTCGTTGTCGGCGTCGTCGTCTGTGGACATTTGGTTTCCTTGCGATAACTTGAGTAGATATTGTCCAATTGATATGAAATTTGGAATTGATGATTGTAACCACTAAAGGAAGGTTGGTAGTGTATTTGGGGTTTGTGGCCCCTACTGTTTTAGCAAAAAGGGCAAAAGGGGCTTAATTAGATGTATTGACAATCCTGTTGTAGAATGTTTATTATTCATTCAATTTTGAAAATTCTTTTTTTATTGAATTCATCATTAAATTCTGTCAACTAAATGTGTCAACGGTTTCAATATATATTGCACCGTTATATTGCTATAGGGGGTCAAAAAGGGGCCACACCCAAAAAATTGACTTTTTAGCTCACCTGGACCGAAGATCCATGTGAGCTATTGCCATCACTTGACGTCCGTCGTCGTAGTCTGTCGTCGTCGTCTGTAAACTTTTTCAAACTTCTTCTCCTCTGAAACTACTGAACAGATTCAAACCAAATTTGGTTTGGTGGTACTTTAGGGTATTGTGCACAAAACTTGGGTGGGGATTTTTGATTCGTCGAAAAATATGGCCGCCGTTGCAAAAATTAGACCAGGGGGGTCAGACTACTGTTTTTGGCTTATAAATCAAAAAGTATAAGAGATATATGAAATGTATTGACAATCCTGTTGTAGAATGTTTATTATTCATTCAATTTTGAAAATTCTTTTTTTATTGAATTCATCATTAAATTCTGTCACCTAAATGAGTCAACGGTTTCAATATATATTGCACCGTTATATTGCTATAGGGGGTCAAAAAGGGGCCACACCCAAAAAAAAATCTGATGCCACCCTACTGCTTCAGCATCAAAAGCTCTACAAAAGTCTCCATTTGGTCCAAGTTGTCAGATGACCCCTTATAGGGGTTACAGCCCCTTAAAGGTGAAAAATCACATTTTTATGTTTTTGCCCTATAGTATGAAAACTATTGCAGATAGAGAGAAGCTGTTGCTTGCTTAAATGTTCAGCTTATTTAGCTGTACAAAAGTCTCAAAAGGATCGAAGTTGTCAGATGACCCTTAATAGGGGTTATGGCCCCTAAAATTACCTTTTTTCATGTTTTTGGCCTATAGAATGAAATCTATAGCAGATAGAAAAAAGCTGTTGCTTGCTTAAATGTTCAGTTTATTTAGCTCTACAAAAGTCTCAATAGGATCAAAGTTGTCAGATGACCCTTGATAAAATGAAATCTGATGCCACCCTACTGCTTCAGCATCAAAAGCTCTACAAAAGTTGTTGGTCCAAGTTAGGGGTTACAGCCCCTAAAATAACCTTTTTCATGTTTTTGGCCTTTAGAATGAAAACTATAGCAGATAGAGTAAAACTGTTGCTTGCTTAAATGTTCAGCTCATTTAGCTCTACAAAATATAGGGTTGACATCAAGACCAGGTGAGCAATTTAGGCTCCTGGGAGCCTCTTGTTTATTTGTGGTCTGATTTTCAAAATCTTTTTAGCTCACCTGGACCGAAGGTCCATGGGAGCTTATACCATCACTTGGCGTCCGTCGGTTGTCGTCATCTGTTAACAATTTTTCAAACTTTAACTTGTCAGACACCATAAGTCCAATTGCAACCAAACTTGGTACATTTGTTTAGTAGCGTAATGTGTACAAAACTATCGTTTGGATTTTTGATTTGTAAAAAAACATGGCCGCCATGGCTAAAAATAGAATATAGGGGTAAATTGTAGTTTTTTGCTAATAACTCAAAAACAGTACCAGATATCAAAATTCTGGCATGGGGTAAAAGTGATCAGCACATCAAGATCTACTTGCCCAGAAATTTTCAAGAAGATCCAACAACCGATGTAGGAGTTATTGCCCTTTTTCTGGATTTTTTCAAAATTTTGCACTTATTTAGCCCTATATCTTGAAAACTATACAAGATATTTTAAAAATTCAAATTGCATATGATTAAGCACATCAAGATCTACATTTCATGTAATAAGGTCAAAGCTGTAGAACCATTTCTTTTAGGAGTTATGGCCCTTAAAGCATCAAAATTTACCATTTTTCATTACTTTTCCCCTGAATTTCATAGATTAACTTGTCTGACACCATACATCCAACTTCAACCAAACTTGGCACAGTTGTTGAATAGCATAAACGCTACATCTCTATAGTTCTGATTTTTGATTTGTTAAAAAATATGGCCACCATGGCTTAAAATAGAACATAGGGGTAAATTGCAGTTATTTGCTAATTACTCAAATATAGATACAGATATCAAAATTCTGATGAGAGACAAAAGTGATCAGCATCTCAAGATCTACCTGCTATGAAATATTCAAGAAGATCCAACAATCGACATAGGAGTTATTGCCCTTTTTCTGGATTTTTTCAAATTTTTTCACTTATTTAGCCCTGTATCTTGAAAACTATACAAGATATTTCAAAAATTTGAATTGCATATGATTTAGCACATGAAGATCTACATTTCATGTAATAAGGTCAAAGCTGTATAACCATTTCTTTTAGGAGTTATGGCCCTTTAAACAACAAAATTTACCATTTTTCATTACTTTTCCCCTGAATTTCAAAGATTATCTTGTTTGACAAGGTAAAACCAACTGCATCTTAACATGTCACACTTGTTTAATAGCTTATATGCTACAACTCTATCGTTCAGATTTTTTATTTGTAAAAAACATGGCCGCCATGGCTAAAAATAGAACATAGGGGTAAATTGTATTTTTTTGCTAGTAACTCAAAAATGGTTTCAGATATCAAAATTGTGCAAGAATCAAAAGTGATCAGCATATTAAGACCTACCTGTCCTGAAAAGATCTCACTGCTGTAGTGGGAGTTATTGTTCTTTTTCCTAATTTTTGCCAAATTTACACTTATTAAGCCCAATATCTTGAAAACTAATCAAGATATTTCAAAAATTTAAATCGCATGTTGTTAAGCACAATAATATCTACAAATATATGTACCTGTGTAGTTCAGGTGAGGGATTCAGGCTCTTGGGAGCCTCTTGTTTTCATTAGAATCCTTATAAAAATCCCTGCCTGTGTTTTTCAATCAGATTTGAAATATTTCTAACCGTTTTTAAGAAATTAGGGGTTGAAGGGGCCAAAAACACCATTTTTCAAAGTCTGTTTAGACATATAGTTTATATGCTACAAATAAAGTTGTAGCGGGCCAGCCAATTGTTATGAAGTTTTAATATGATGATTATATCCAGTAAAGGAATGTTGGTATTGAATATGGGGTTTGTGGCCCCTGCTGTTTTAGAAAAAAGGGTCAAAGGGGGCTAAAATGGGTGTATTGACAAAACTGTTATAGAATGGTTATTATTCATTCAATTTTGAAAATTCTTTTTTTATTGAGTTCATCATTATTGAATTCTGTCAACTAAATGTGTCACTGGTTTTGATAAAAATTGCACCGTTACATTGCTATAGGGGGTCAAAAACGGGGCCACACCCAAAAAAATCGACTTTTTTATTTGTGGTCCGATTTTCAAAATAATTTTTTCTTTTGAATCCTTGCAAAAATCCCTGCCTGTGTTTTTCAATCAGATTTGCAATATCTTTAACCATTTATGAGAAATTAGGGGTCAAAGGGGCAAAAAAACACCATTTTTTTAAAGTTTGTCTTGAGGTAAATAGTCTTATACCAAAAATTAAGTTGAAGTGGGCCACCCAATTGTAATGAAGTTTTAATACACTAAATAAATGGTGGTTTTGAATTTGGGGTTTGTGGCCCCTGTAGTTTTATAAAAAAGGGTCAATAGGGGCTAAAATGGGTGTATTGACAAAACTGATGTAGAATGTTTATTATTCATTAAATTTAAAAAAAAAAAAATTTGGTCCAATTTTCAAAATCTTTTTTTTTCATTGGATTCCTTATGAAAATCTCTGTCTTAATTTGCAATATTTCTCTTACAATTTTTGGGAAATTAGGGGTCTAAGGGCCAAAAATGTCAATTTTCAAATACATGTATATTAATAAGGCTTATTTTTGTATTAGATCATAGATGTTAAAGTAGGTACATATGTGTCAAATATGCATTTTAAAGTCCACCACAGGATGCATGTGTCAAAAAGTTTTGTAAGTCCACCATGGGCTTCATGTGACAAAAGCAATAGACTATCCCAGGGTTCCCAAGCCATCCTTGAATTCAAGGAAACCTGGAAAAGTCCTTGAATTTCATTTCAATGCTCCAAAACCTGGAAAAATCCTTGAATTTTATCAAATATCCTTGAAAAACCCTGGAATTTTGTAATATGCAGATTTGTGGACCGTTTGATAAAAAAGGCCGAAAAATATTGGATTCTTAAATTTTTTGGGGACTATTTTAATCCTTGAAAATGACCTCAATACCCTTGAAAAGTCCTGGAAAAACCCTTGAATTTTGTGTCAAAAAAATAGTGGGAACCTTGCTATCCATATTGGGCCTCCAACGAACAGGGTTCAACTTGTTGCGGTCATATCTTGCTGCGCTCGGCGTAGCTTTTTATTCTGATTTTATTTGTCAAAATTTTACACTTTTAACATGTTTTAAATTTTATATCTTAACAACTATAAAAGATATAAAAAAAATATGAAATTAAGATTGCATATTGTCATAGACCTGTATATTAAAATTGTCCAGTATATGTGTGAAAATATCACTGGTTTAGAAATGAAAGTTTGTTTATTTTTCCAACTACTTTTATGCTTTTCTATGGAGTTATAATAATCAGAATAAATTGCATTAAACAGAGAAAAGATTAAAGAATATCTGTGTGAAAATTTCATCTAATTTGGTTAAAGAATAAACTCAGTCTTGGAATCTAGTCACAAGTCTGACAGCCCTGGCAAGTAAAATAGCTTTCTTTAAAATATGGAATAACAAGCCAATTATATGTAAAGAAAAATTCTAAAAATAATAATTTTCGGGCTTGTGCTTCAAAAAGTTAACTGTGAAGACTGTAAACTTTAAGTGACAATTTAAAGTGAAAACTTTGATCACGAAAAGTTTGTAAAATATTGTATTTTTATGTAAACTAGGGTACTATGGGCTCTTTTGATACTCCTCTCAAGTGCCAAAGGTTATAAAAGTAATTTTAACACATATATTATCTCAAAACATTTAAGAATGGCTGTAAAAAAGAATCATGTAAAAATCTTTTATGGTTTCTGAGATATTACAGTATAAAACAGTCTTCAACTTATAAATTTCACAGCACAAGCCGAAGGGCCCCCAGAAAATTTTAAAAAGCCTACAAAATGAATAAAACTAATTTTTTGAAAATTTTACAAGCCAGACGGGCATTCAACTACACATATTTTACATGCCCCCAAAGCCTTTTAACAGCCATGGCTGTAAGGCTGGTGACCAATTTTGCAGACTGATAAAATTGTACATTTCAAATTGTTTATTTTGTACAAAATCTCGTATATTTGCACGAGATATTGCTAGATTTCACCAATTTGCAAATCAATTCTAATTACAGGTCTATGAATATACAGGTCTATGATATTGTTAAGCACATACAAATATTTTGTGTAATAGGGTCAAAGTTGTAGGACTGTTTAGGAGTGATGTCCCTTAGAACAACAATAATTTACCATTTTCACAGTCTTTTTCCTGTAAATTATATTGCAGACTGTAAAAGCTAGAGAAAACTTTTTAATAACAATTTTGTTATGGCAGTGGCTATTTTTCCATGCTCTCAGAAAACATGGTTTAACAAGAGTTTTTCCAGTAAATCAATTGATTTCTGTAATTTCCTAAGTTTTATGATTAAAATATACTCATATTGTCCGTCTTGACTTCATTGGCGTAAACATACCATATGACATATAAATATAAATCAGTTGAAAAAATAGCTATTAACATTCATAATTTAATTATAAGAAAAATATTACGTCATAATGAATAAAACAAAATCATAGACCTGTATTATGATAGGTCTAGGAAAAATATTATAGATAAATAAATGATATGAAACATTTCAAGTCAGACTTTCAGGGGTTCAAATTAACATTTCAGAGAAAAAGGTCCAGGACTTTTGGATGCCATGGATGGAAGGTCCTCTTGAAGAAATTGAAAGGTCCTCAATAAGATATATTGTAAATACTGACAGGTCCAGGACCTTTTTCCCTGAAATTTTGAAGGTCCTGCATCAAAAATTGAGGGTCTTGGACCTCAGACCAGTGCTAATTTGAACCCCAGAAGTGACTCTTTTGTTCAGGTAACGATCTCTTAAATATCGGATGTTACAATGTTAATTGTTAATGCATACAATCTTTAAAAAGATTGAATTTTTTTTAATGAAACTTGACCAATCTTTTCCAAGTCTTTATGGATCTTTACCAAGTTTCAAGTACCGGTATAAAAAAAATAAACCCAACCCAATTATAATTTTAAAAAGCAAAAAAAAAATCCTTAGAAATGCTAACTTGTAAACTTTATACTGTAATTTTAAACAGCAGCCCCCAAAAATCTATATATAAAGAGATTGCAAACAATCTGCCATTGGACCAACATTGGCACATCAACGACAGCTACTTTACAGAGACTTGACCTAAAATTTATATTTATTTTAAAACGTAAAAAGAAATATAAAGTTATGTGCTACAGAAAAACTCAAGTTAATCAAAGTTTTTAAATGAACTTTTATAAAACTTATGCTTCCTTATGGTCCAGGGATAGAAAAGTTTTCAAGGAGCAAAGACTTGCTTGTTTGAACCAAAATTAGTCCAAATGTTCAACTTTCTGAAATTATTGCTAAATCTATATGTTTTGAATTGCTGTATTTAAGGAACACCTAGAAATAGCTTCAATATATTCAGCAGCATGGAGAAAACTGTGCTAGAAATCATAAGATTTAATGAAATTTATAGATTTTGGCAATTTTAGAGGTTTTTTTAGCTCACCTGGACCGACGGTCCAGGTGAGCTATTGCCATCACTTGGCGTCCGTTGTTGTCCGTTGTCATCTCCGTCATCGTCCGTCGTTTACCTTACTTTGAAAATCTTCTCCTCCGAAACGACTGAAGGGATTGCTTTGAAACTTTGCACACTTCATTTATGGGATGTCCTCTACCAAGATTGCACAAATGGTGACCGCTGTCTAAACAACATTGGCCGCCGTTATTAAAAATAGACCAGGGGGGTCAGGCTACTGTTTTTGGCTTGTAAATCATAAAAGTATAAGAGATAGATGAAATCTGATGCACGCTGCTGCTTCAGCATCAAAAGCTCTATAAAAAGTCTTCATTGGGTCGAAGTTGTCAGATGACCCCTTATAGGAGTTACGGCCCCTTAAAGGTGAAAAAATAGCATTTTTTCATGTTTTTGGCTTATAGAATGAAACCTATTACAGATAGAGAAAAGTTGTTGCTTGCTTAAATGTTCAGCTCATATAGCCCAACCAAAGTCTCCATAGGGTCGAAGTTGTCAGATGACCCCTTACAGGGGTTACAGCCCCTAAAATAACGTTTTTTCATATTTTTGGCCTATGGAATGAAAACTAATAGCAGATAAAGAGAAGCTGTTGCTTGCTTAAATGATCAGCTTATTTAGCTCTACAAAAGTCTTCATAGGGTCGAAGTTGTCAGATGTCCCCTTATAGGGGTTTCGGCCCCTAAAATAACATTCTTTCATGTTTTTGGCCTATGGAATGAAAACTATAGCAGATAGAGAGAAGCTGTTGCTTGCTTAAATGTTCAGTTCATTTAGCTCTACTAAAGTCTCCATGAGATCAAAGTTGTCAGATGTTCTCTTATAGGGGTAACAGCCCCTAAAATGACGTTTTTTTATGTTTTTGGCCTATAGAATGAAAACTATAGCAGAAAGAGAAAAGCTGTTGCTTGCTTTAATGTTGAGTTCATTTAGCTCTACAAAAGTATTCATAGGGTGATAGTTGTCAGATGATCCCTTTTAGGGGTTATGACCCTTTAAATAACGTTTTTTCATGTTTTTTGCCTTATAAATGAAAACTATAGCAGATAGAGAAAAGCTGTTGCTTGCTCAAATGTTCAGTTCATTTAGCGCTACAAAAGTTTTCATAGGGTCAAAGTTGTCAGATGACGCCTTATAGGGGTTATGGCCCCTAGAATAACATTTTTTCATGATTTGGGTCTATGGCTACAGAATGAAACTATAGTAGATGGAGAAAAGCTGTTATTTGCTTAAATGTTCAGCTCATTTAGCTCTAGAAAAGTTTTTATAGGGTCGACATCAAGACCAGGTGAGTGATTTAGGCTCCTGGGAGCCTCTTTTTTGGTAAGAATTCCTTAACCTTGAGCTCATGTGTCAAGAATATTTTAAGGAAATTTTCTGAGTTTTCAGCACATTTATAACTTCATAATGTTTTCAGCAATAAGATATGTAGTTGGTTTATCCAATGACCAAATTACACCAAACTCATTAAGATGGTAATAGGTTGACGATTTGTGCAAACACAGGGCAAATTTTTTAGCCCTTTCCTGAACATACTCTTTTATTAATGTATTAAGGCAAAAATATCCAGATCACATTTTCATGTACAGATATTTCTAAAGCAATTATTTGCTTGTATTAGAAATTGTTAGAAGCACAATTTGAAAGTTAAGGAGCATTTTGTTTCTGAGCTTTGATGGTTTAAATGTAAAAAAAAACTGTTAATTCCTTATAGCTCTCAAGCTGGCTGTTTGTGTGGTATCATGACTGTGGTAGTAAGTTTAAAGGATTAAATTTTATGCCTATGTAAGTCTTCAGTTATATTAAGTCTCTTAGATACTTGTATATTAGATAAAATATAAATTATAACCAAACTGAAATTACAATCTGTATTTTTAGCAAGCAGTTAATGCTTATTTTGAACAAACTGGGGAAACTAAAGGAGAAGCCCCGCCTAAGAAGAAAGTCAGAGTGGATGCTATTTCATTTCTTCAGTCTTTACAGAGCAGTGAATCCCCTAGGTAGGTAAAATAAATATTATTGCAACTTCTGAATGTAAGGATTAGATTTCAAAAACTTTCTGTATCACAAGCATCTCTGTTAATTGCATTAAGGGCTATAATTGCAGACATGTTAACTCTCCAGTTTTCACCGGGAGACTCCTGGTTTCAAGACTCATATCTCCTGCCGCCCGATTTATGCCTAAAATCTCCTGGTTACCGATTTAAAAAAAAATTAAATTGTCAATAGAAAAGTCACGAAAATCGTCATTATGTCTGTCCCCACTTTTGTGTGGAGACATTGTTTTTGTCACGTCGTCGTCTGTCGTCGTGGTCATTAACTTTTCTTTGAAAATCTTCTCCTCCGAAACGACTGAAGGGATTGCTTTGAAACTTTGCACACTTTATCTATGGGATGTCCTCTACCATTAGATTACACAAATGGTGACCGCCGTCCAAGCAACATGGCTGCCGTTACTAAAAATAGACCAGGGGGGTCAGACTACTGTTTTTATGCCCCGCCAACTTTGTTGGGGGGCATATAGTTTTTCGGTCCGTTCGTCCTTCCGTCCGTCCGTCCGTCCTTCCGTCCGTCCGTCACACTTAAGTTTTCTGCACTTTTTTTCGACATCCTTGCATATATTCAGAAGATTTTTGGAATGTGAGTCTACCATGATGAGTTACAGGTCAAGTTCGAGTTTCGTTCCGGTCCACTGATTTTGACCTAAATTACGGCCCTTGAACGTAGCAAATTTTGTAAAAATAAGTTTTCCGCACTTTTTAGCTCACCTGACCCGAAGGGTCATGTGAGCTATTGTCATCGTTAAGCGTCCGTCGTCCGTCCGTCGTCTGTCGTCCGTCGTCCGTTAACTTTTCTTCAAAGATCTTCTTCTCTGAAACCACTAAAGGGATTGCATTGATACTTGGTATACATGATCTTTAGGATGTCCTCTACCAAGTTTGTGAATTATATACACGTCGACCAACCAACATGGCTGCCGTTGCTAAAAATAGAACAGGGGGGTCAGACCATTGTTTTTGGCTTATAACTCGAAAAGTATAAGAGATAGAGAAAATCCGAAGCAACCTTCCGTGTTCAGCATGAAAAGCTCTACAAATCTCTCCATTGAGTCGAAGTTGTGAAACGACTCCTTATAGGAGTTATTGCCCTTTAATCATCAAAATTGACCATTTTTGCAGTTTTTGGACGATATCTGGAAAACCGTTAGAGCTAGAGGAAAAGTTAGCATTGCAGAATTGTTTAGCTCATTGAGATCTATAAAAATGATTTCAGGGTCTAAATTGTCAGATCAGCCGTTTAAGAGTTATTCCCCTTAAACTGTTTTTTTCATTAATTTACACTGATTTTCAAAAATCTTCTTCTCTGAAACCACTGAAGGGATTGCATTGATACTTGGTATACATGATCTTTAGGATGTCCTCTACCAAGTTTGTGAATTATATACACGTCGACCAACCAACATGGCCGCCGTTGCTAAAAATAGAACAGGGGGGTCAGACCATTGTTTTTGGTTTATAACTCGAAAAGTATAAGAGATAGAGAAAATCCGAAGCAACCTTCCGAGTTCAGCATGAATAGCTCTACAAATCTCTCCATTGAGTCCAAGTTGTGAAACGACTCCTTATAGGAGTTATTGCCCTTTAATCATCAAAATTTACCATTTTTGCAGTTTTTGGACGATATCTGGAAAACCGTTAGAGCTAGAGGAAAAGTTAGCATTGCAGAATTGTTTAGCTCATTGAGATCTACAAAAATGATTTCAGGGTCTAAATTGTCAGATCAGCCGTTTAAGAGTTATTCCCCTTAAACTGTTTTTTCCATTAATTTACACTGATTTTCAAAAATCTTCTTCTCTGAAACCACTGAAGGGATTGCATTGATACTTGGTATACATGATCTTTAGGATGTCCTCTACCAAGTTTGTGAATTATATACACGTCGACCAACCAACATGGCCGCCGTTGCTAAAAATAGAACAGGGGGGTCAGACCATTGTTTTTGGCTTATAACTCGAAAAGTATAAGAGATAGAGAAAATCCGAAGCAACCTTCCGAGTTCAGCATGAAAAGCTCTACAAATCTCTCCATTGAGTCGAAGTTGTGAAACGACTCCTTATAGGAGTTATTGCCCTTTAATCATCAAAATTGACCATTTTTGCAGTTTTTGGACGATATCTGGAAAACCGTTAGAGCTAGAGGAAAAGTTAGCATTGCAGAATTGTTTAGCTCATTGAGATCTACAAAAATGATTTCAGAGTCTGAATTGTCAGATCAGCCATTTATGAGTTATTCCCCTTAAACTGTTTTTTTCATTAATTTACACTGATTTCAAAAATCTTCTTCTCTGAAACCACTGAAGGGATTGCATTGATACTTGGTATACTTGATCTTTAGGATGTCCTCTACCAAGTTTGTGAATTTTGTACATGTTGACCAACCATCATGGCTGCCATTGCTAAAAATAGAATAGGGGGTTAGACCATTGTTTTTGGCTTATAACTCGAAAAGTATAAGAGGTAGAGAAAATCCGGAGCAACTTTTCATGTTCAGCATCAAAAGGCCCTTACAGGAGTTATTGCCCTTTAACTGTTTTTTTCTATTAATTTAAACTGATTTCCAAAAATATTCTCTTAAACCACTGAAAGGATTGTTTTGCAAGTTTATATACTTGAAAGTTTGTGAAATTTATTCAAACTTTGGCATAAGAGATCAGGTGAGCGATTCAGGCTCCTGGGAGCCTCTAGTTTTCCACATCCTTGCATATGTTCAAAAGATTTTTGGTATGTGAGTCTACCATGATGAGTTACAGGTCAAGTTCGAGTTTCGTTCCGGTCCACTGATTTTGACCTAAATTACGGACCTTGAACTTAGCAAATTTTGTTTAAAAAAAAGTTTTCCGCACTTTTTTTCCACATCCTTGCATATATTCAAAAGATTTTTGGTATGTGAGTCTACCATGATGTGTTACAGGACAAGTTCGAGTTACGTTCCGGTCCACTGATTTTGACCCAAATTAGGGCCCTTGGACTTAGCAAATTTGGTAAAAATAACTTTTTATTTTATTTGCCAGCGGGGCATCAGTGTCATCTTGACACATTTCCTTGTTGGCTTGTAAATCAAAAAGTTTAAGAGATAGATGAAATCTGATGCCACGTTATATTTACTGCTTCAGCATCAAAAGCTCTACAAAAGTCTGCAATGAGTCAAAGTTGTCAGATGACCCCTTATAGGAGTTACGGCCCCTTAAAGGTGAAAAATAGCATTTTTTCATGTTTTAGGATTATAGAATGAAAACTATTTCAGATAGAGAAAAGCTGTTGCTTGCTAAAATGTTCAGCTCATTTAGCTCTACAAAAGTCTTCATTGGGTCAAAGTTGTCAGATGATCCCTTATAGGGGTTACAGCCCCTTAAAGGTTTGAAAAATAGCGTTGTTTGATGTTTTTGTCCCCCGCCGCAACGCGGAGCGGGGACTTGGAAATGCAGGTGTCCGTCCGTGCGTCCGTCACACTTTTTTTCGTAACACTTTTCTCAGTAACTACTAATCCTAGGGTTCTGAAATTTTGTATGCAGACTCCTATAGGGGTCCCCTAAGGTGTAAGTGATTTTCAGGTCAGTCTGACATCTACTTCCTGTTTAACGACTTAGTCATTTTTTCTCCCATAGGCTCAATGGTAAATTATTCGTAACACTTTTCTCAGTATCTACTAATCCTAGGGTTCTGAAATTTTGTATGCAGACTCCTATAGGGGTCCCCTAAGGTGTAAGTGATTTTCAGGTCAGTCTGACATCTACTTCCTGTTTAACGACTTAGTCATTTTTTCTCCCATAGGCTCAATGGTAAATTTTTCGTAACACTTTTCTCAGTAACTACTAATCCTAGGGTTCTGAAATTTTGTATGCAGACTCCTATAGGGGTCCCCTAAGGTGTAAGTGATTTTCAGGTCAGTCTGACATCTACTTCCTGTTTAACCACTTAGTCATTTTTTCTCCCATAGGCTCAATGGTAAATTATTCGTAACACTTTTCTCAGTATCTACTAATCCTAGGGTTCTGAAATTTTGTATGCAGACTCCTATAGGGGTCCCCTAAGGTGTAAGTGATTTTCAGGTCAGTCTGACATCTACTTCCTGTTTAACGACTTAGTCATTTTTTCTCCCATAGGCTCAATGGTAAATTTTTCGTAACACTTTTCTCAGTAACTACTAATCCTAGGGTTCTGAAATTTTGTATGCAGACTCCTATAGGGGTCCCCTAAGGTGTAAGTGATTTTCAGGTCAGTCTGACATCTACTTCCTGTTTAACGACTTAGTCATTTTTAGCTCACCTGGACCGAAGGTCCATGTGAGCTATTGCCATCACTTGGCGTCCGTCGTCGTCTGTCGTCGTCTGTCGTCTGTCGTCTGTCGTCGTCTGTTAACAATTTTCAAAAATCTTCTCCTCTGAAACTACTGAACAGAATTTAACGAAACTTGGTATGAATGATCCTTAGGGTGTCCTGCACCAAACTTGTGTTTTGATTTTTGATCTGGTAAAAAACATGGCCGCCGTTACTAAAAATAGACTAGGGGGTCAGACTACTGTTTTTGGCTTATAAATCAAAAAGTATAAAAGATAGAGGAAATCTGAGGCCACGCTACTGATTCAGCATCAAAAGCTCTACAAAAGTCTCCATTTGGTCAAAGTTGTCAGATGACCCCTTATAGGGGTTACGGCCCCTTAAAGGTGAAAAATAGCATTTTTTCATGTTTTTGGCCTACAGAATGAAAACTATTGCAGATAGAGATTAGCTGTTGCTTGCTTAAATGTTCAGCTCATTTAGCTCTACAAAAGTCTCCATAGGGTCGAAGTTGTCAGATGACTCCTTATAGGGGTTATGGCCCCTTAAAGGTGAAAAATAGCCATTTTTCATGTTTTTGGCCTACAGAATGAAAACTATTGCAGATGGAGATTAGCTGTTGCTTGCATAAATGTTCAGCTCATTTAGCTTTACGAAAGTCTTCATTGGGTCAAAGTTGTCAGATGATCCCTTATAGGGGTTACAGCCCCTTAAAGGTTTGAAAAATAGCGTTGTTTGATGTTTTTGTCCCCCGCCGCAACGCGGAGCGGGGACTTGGAAATGCAGGTGTCCGTCCGTGCGTCCGTCACACTTTTTTTCGTAACACTTTTCTCAGTAACTACTAATCCTAGGGTTCTGAAATTTTGTATGCAGACTCCTATAGGGGTCCCCTAAGGTGTAAGTGATTTTCAGGTCAGTCTGACATCTACTTCCTGTTTAACGACTTAGTCATTTTTTCTCCCATAGGCTCAATGGTAAATTATTCGTAACACTTTTCTCAGTATCTACTAATCCTAGGGTTCTGAAATTTTGTATGCAGACTCCTATAGGGGTCCCCTAAGGTGTAAGTGATTTTCAGGTCAGTCTGACATCTACTTCCTGTTTAACGACTTAGTCATTTTTTCTCCCATAGGCTCAATGGTAAATTTTTCGTAACACTTTTCTCAGTAACTACTAATCCTAGGGTTCTGAAATTTTGTATGCAGACTCCTATAGGGGTCCCCTAAGGTGTAAGTGATTTTCAGGTCAGTCTGACATCTACTTCCTGTTTAACCACTTAGTCATTTTTTCTCCCATAGGCTCAATGGTAAATTATTCGTAACACTTTTCTCAGTATCTACTAATCCTAGGGTTCTGAAATTTTGTATGCAGACTCCTATAGGGGTCCCCTAAGGTGTAAGTGATTTTCAGGTCAGTCTGACATCTACTTCCTGTTTAACGACTTAGTCATTTTTTCTCCCATAGGCTCAATGGTAAATTTTTCGTAACACTTTTCTCAGTAACTACTAATCCTAGGGTTCTGAAATTTTGTATGCAGACTCCTATAGGGGTCCCCTAAGGTGTAAGTGATTTTCAGGTCAGTCTGACATCTACTTCCTGTTTAACGACTTAGTCATTTTTAGCTCACCTGGACCGAAGGTCCATGTGAGCTATTGCCATCACTTGGCGTCCGTCGTCGTCTGTCGTCGTCTGTCGTCTGTCGTCTGTCGTCGTCTGTTAACAATTTTCAAAAATCTTCTCCTCTGAAACTACTGAACAGAATTTAACGAAACTTGGTATGAATGATCCTTAGGGTGTCCTGCACCAAACTTGTGTTTTGATTTTTGATCTGGTAAAAAACATGGCCGCCGTTACTAAAAATAGACTAGGGGGGTCAGACTACTGTTTTTGGCTTATAAATCAAAAAGTATAAAAGATAGAGGAAATCTGAGGCCACGCTACTGATTCAGCATCAAAAGCTCTACAAAAGTCTCCATTTGGTCAAAGTTGTCAGATGACCCCTTATAGGGGTTACGGCCCCTTAAAGGTGAAAAATAGCATTTTTTCATGTTTTTGGCCTACAGAATGAAAACTATTGCAGATAGAGATTAGCTGTTGCTTGCTTAAATGTTCAGCTCATTTAGCTCTACAAAAGTCTCCATAGGGTCGAAGTTGTCAGATGACTCCTTATAGGGGTTATGGCCCCTTAAAGGTGAAAAATAGCCATTTTTCATGTTTTTGGCCTACAGAATGAAAACTATTGCAGATGGAGATTAGCTGTTGCTTGCATAAATGTTCAGCTCATTTAGCTTTACGAAATTCTCCATAGGGTCGAAGTTGTCAGATGACCCCTTATAGGGGTTACGGCCCCTGAAAAATAGCGTTTTTTCATGTTTTTGGCCTACAGAATGAAAACTATTGCACATAGAGATTAGCTGTTGCTTGCTTAAATGTTCAGCTCATTTAGCTCTACAAAATTCTCCATAGGGTCGAAGTTGTCAGATGACCCCTTATAGGGGTTACGGCCCCTGAAAAATAGCGATTTTTCATGTTTTTGGTCTACAGAATGAAAACAATTGCAGATAGAGATTAACTGTTGCTTGCATAAATGTTCAGCTCATTTAGCTTTACAAAATTCTCCATAGGGTCGAAGTTGTCAGATGACCCCTTATAGGGGTTACGGCCCCTGAAAAATAGCGATTTTTCATGTTTTTGTCCTACAGAATGAAAACTATTGCAGATAGAGATTAGCTGTTGCTTGCTTAAATGTTCAGCTCATTTAGCTCTACAAAATTCTCCATAGGGTCGAAGTTGTCAGATGACCCCTTATAGGGGTTACGGCCCCTGAAAAATAGCGATTTTTCATGTTTTTTGCCTACAGAATGAAAACTATTGCAGATAGAGATTAGCTGTTGCTTGCTTAAATGTTCAGCTCATTTAGCTCTACAAAAGTCTCCATAGGGTCAAAGTTGCCAGATGACTCCTTATAGGGGTAATGGTCCCTTATAGGTGAAAAATGGTGTTTTTGGCCTATAGAATGAAAACTATTGCAGATAGAGATTAGCTGTTGCTTGCTTAAATGTTCAGCTCATTTAGCTCTACAAAATTCTCCATAGGGTCGAAGTTGTCAGATGACCCCTTATAGGGGTTACGGCCCTTGAAAAATAAAGATTTTTCATGTTTTTGGCCTACAGAATGAAAACTATTGCAGATAGAGATTAGCTGTTGCTTGCATAAATGTTCAGCTCATTTAGCTTTACAAAATTCTCCATAGGGTCGAAGTTGTCAGATGACCCCTTATAGGGGTTACGGCCCCTGAAAAATTGTGATTTTTCATGTTTTTGGCCTACAGAATGAAAACTATTGCAGATAGAGATTAGCTGTTGCTTGCTTTAATGTTCAGCTCATTTAGCTCTACAAAAGTCTCCATAGGGTCGAAGTTGTCAGATGACTCCTTATAGGGGTTATGGCCCCTTATAGGTGAAAAATGGTGTTTTTGGCCTATAGAATGAAAACTATTGCAGGTAGAGAAAAGCTGTTGCTTGCTTAAATGTTCAGCTCATTTAGCTCTACAAAATTATAGGGTCAACATCAAGACCAGGTGAGCGATTCAGGCTCCTGGGAGCCTCTTGTTTCTCCCATAGGCTCAATGGTAAATTTTTCGTAACACTTTTCTCAGTAACTACTAATCCTAGGGTTCTGAAATTTTGTATGCAGACTCCTATAGGGGTCCCCCAAGGTGTAAGTGATTTTCAGGTCAGTCTGACATCTACTTCCTGTTAAACGACTTAGTCATTTTTTCTCCCATAGGCTCAATGGTAAATTTTTCGTAACACTTTTCTCAGTAACTACTAATCCTAGGGTTCTGAAATTTTGTATGCAGACTCCTATAAGGGTCCCCTAAGGTGTAAGTGATTTTCAGGTTAGTCTGACATCTACTTCCTGTTTAACGACTTAGTCATTTTTTCTCCCATAGGCTCAATGGTAAATTTTTCGTAACACTTTTCTCAGTAACTACTAATCCTAGGGTTCTGAAATTTTGTATGCAGACTCCTATAGGGGTCACCTAAGGTGTAAGTGATTTTCAGGTCAGTCTGACATCTACTTCCTGTTTAACGACTTAGTCATTTTTTCTCCCATAGGCTCAATGGTAAATTTTTCGTAACACTTTTCTCAGTAACTACTAATCCTAGGGTTCTGAAATTTTGTATGCAGACTCCTATAGGGGTCCCCTAAGGTGTAAGTGATTTTCAGGTCAGTCTGACATCTACTTCCTGTTTAACGACTTAGTCATTTTTTCTCCCATAGGCTCAATGGTAAATTTTTCGTAACACTTTTCTCAGTAACTACTAATCCTAGGGTTCTGAAATTTTGTATGCAGACTCCTATAGGGGTCCCCCAAGGTGTAAGTGATTTTCAGGTCAGTCTGACATCTACTTCCTGTTTAACGACTTAGTCATTTTTTCTCCCATAGGCTCAATGGTAAATTTTTCGTAACACTTTTCTCAGTAACTACTAATCCTAGGGTTCTGAAATTTTGTATGCAGACTCCTATGGGGGTCCCCTAAGGTGTAAGTGATTTTCAGGTCAGTCTGACATCTACTTCCTGTTTAACGACTTAGTCATTTTTTCTCCCATAGGCTCAATGGTAAATTTTTCGTAACACTTTTCTCAGTAACTACTAATCCTAGGGTTCTGAAATTTTGTATGCAGACTCCTATAGGGGTCCCCCAAGGTGTAAGTGATTTTCAGGTCAGTCTGACATCTACTTCCTGTTAAACGACTTAGTCATTTTTTCTCCCATAGGCTCAATGGTAAATTTTTCGTAACACTTTTCTCAATAACTACTAATCCTAGGGTTCTGAAATTTTGTATGCAGACTCCTATAGGGGTCCCCTAAGGCGTAAGTGATTTTCAGGTTAGTCTGACATCTACTTCCTGTTTAACCACTTAGTCATTTTTTCTCCCATAGGCTCAATGGTAAATTTTTCGTAACACTTTTCTCAGTAACTACTAATCCTAGGGTTCTGAAATTTTGTATGCAGACTCCTATAGGGGTCCCCTAAGGTGTAAGTGATTTTCAGGTCAGTCTGACATCTACTTCCTGTTTAACGACTTAGTCATTTTTTCTCCCATAGGCTCAACGGTAAATTTTTCGTAACACTTTTCTCAGTAACTACTAATCCTAGGGTTCTGAAATTTTGTATGCAGACTCCTATAGGGGTCCCCTAAGGTGTAAGTAATTTTCAGGTCGACTTAGTCATTTTTTCTCCCATAGAACACATTATTATTGGAGTTATGCCCCTTCAACAATATAACATTCAACGGGCGGGGGACCTGGAATCTGTTCTTGTTGGCCTATAGAATGAAAACTATTGCAGATAAAGAAAAGCTGTTGCTTGCTTAAATGTTCAGCTCATTTAGCTACACAAAAGTCTCCATAGGGTTGAAATTGTCTGATAACCCCTTACAGGGGTTACAGCCCCTTAAAAGTTGAATAATAGTGTTTTTTGCTTATTTAGAATGAAAACTATTGCAGACAGAGAAAAGATTTTTCATGCTTAATAACCATTCAGCTCATTTCGCTATACAAAAGTCTTAATAGGGTTGACATCAAGACCAGATGAGCCATTCAGGCTCCTGGGAGCCCTTTGTTATATGGATCATGTCAAATGAAGAAACCACTTTTGTTAGAATTTGCAGTACACAGACAAAACTCCGATTAAATGTAGCATTGAATAGTCATAAATGTAAATTTTATTTTTATCTTTGCATATTAATTAGTTGAAAGCTGGCTCTCATGTTTCTAATGTATCTTTTATATGTTTATGTTTATTATCTTTGTAATCATAATGACAAACATATATATGATTTGTGATTGATATGCCCTAATGGGCCCTATGATTAGGAAATAAAGATTATTTATTTATTTATTTATTTATTATGTACTGTTATTATAGAGAGTATACAAAATAACAACTAGAACAGTGCTATGGTTATTATAATAATAGAGAGTATACAAAATAACAACTATAACAGTACTATTGTTATTATAGAGAGTATACAGCTAGTGAAAAGTTCATTGTTCCCTCTAGCACGAACCAGACACGGAATGAACAATAAACAAACGATTTAAATAGATCAGAATCGTTTCAATTTGTTCTGTGCGTGTGACATGATGAAACACTTAAAGTTCATGTCGACACAAAATAAACCAACCTAGTAATTGACTCATTCATTTTGTGTCCACACGATACGACCCTTCTCACAATATCTGGCTGTATTGATTGGTCACACGAATAAATGATAATTATATGTGTGAACAAAACTTTTATTTATCTATTACACGTAATTTATAGAGTAATGAGCACTTCCATGTATCATTCATTTAATATGTACTTTTTTATTATAATGTGCATTTAATTTTTCATTAGTTTTATTTTTTGTTAAATACTTTTATTATTTATTTATTAAATACTTTTAATATTTATTTATTTAATACCTTTAATATTTTTCTATAAATACCTTTGATATTTATTTTATTGAATATATTTATTTTTTCATTAGTTTTTGTCTCGCCTGCGACGAATAGTCGCGGAAGGCGAGACATAGGTATTACTTTCCGGCGACGGCGGCGGCGTAAACTTTTTTGTAAGACTTTTATGGACGATGAATTGCTTGAAAAGTATAATAGCTAGGCATCTGATATTTGGTATACAGACAGTTGAGGGTATGGTCTACGCAACTGTCGCCATGCCGTTTGACCCTGACCCCATTTTCACGCTCCAGTGATTCTGTGAACTTAGGTTTTTTTTTCAGGCCATAAACATTTTTGTAAGACTTTTGTGGACGATCAATTGCTTGAAAAGTATAATAGCTAGGCATCTGATATTTGGTATACAGACAGTTGAGGGTATGGTCTACGCAACTGTCGCCATGCCGTTTGACCCTGACCCCATTTTCACGCTCCAGTGATTCTGTGAACTTAGGTTTTTTTTCAGGCCATAAACATTTTTGTAAGACTTTTGTGGACGATCAATTGCTTGAAAAGTATAATAGCTAGGCATCTGATATTTGGTATACAGACAGTTGAGGGTATGGTCTACGCAACTGTTGCCATGCCATGTGACCCTGACCCCATTTTTACGCTCCAGTGATTCTGTGAACTTAGGTCTTTTTTACAGGCCATAAACATTTTTGTAAGACTTTTGTGGACAATGAATTGCTTGAAAAGTATATTGGTTAGGCATCTGATATTTTAAATACAGACAGTTGGGAAAATCTTTACGCAGCTATAACAATGACATGTGACCTTGACCCTTCAATGACTGTGAACTTAGTTTTTTTTTTACATGCTGTAAACTTTGATTGTAGGATTATTATGGAAAATGAATTTCTTAAAAAATTGTAATAACTAGGCATCTGATAATTTGGATATTGATGGATTAGATTAAAGTGTTTGGGTTTATCACCATGTCATCTGGCCTTGACCTCATTTTTGTCTTACCTTCGACGAAACTCAACACATAGGTATTACTTTCCAGAGAAAAGTCCTTACAGCTTAAGGACCAGGTGAGCGATTCAGGCTCCTGGGAGCCTCTTGTTGTGTTTATATCAAGAAATGAAAGCTTAGGTAGTTGATTTTAGTGATGGTGCCGGCAGGCGAGACATACTTTTAGTGGCCACACTTGTATTATTTATTTATTAAATATCTTTATAAATTTTATTAAATAAAATAAATAAAATGAATTTCCTTTTTTGTTGATGATAATGTCACTATCTCACATGACCATATACTCGTTTCATATCTAAAGTCATGCATCTCGTTTGTGTGGACACAAATTGAATCATTTTGAACAAATTTAGATGGGTTGTTCGTGTGGAAACAGATAAAATCGTGTGAGAATGAAATAAACACACAATGCCTGAAGGGTGCAAAAAATTGTAATGGAACAAATGGTATGAACGATACTCGGAACGAACGATACATGTACACGATATGAACACAGAAAAAAGGAAATGATGAGCATTTCACTAGCTGTACAAAAAAATCACAAATATTGTAGGTTTCAATATTTTATTAAGTAGAGCATACAATTCAAAATGTATATTACATGTTTGTTAGGCAATCAGCATCAAAAGAGGTGGATGACCCAGAGCCAAACAGAATTAGAATAATGACATGGAACATTGATGGACTCTGTGATAAAGCTAAAACAAAGAGAACCCAGGCAGTGTGTGATATTATCAGGAAGTAATGCTTACTAATTATGTTCCCCAAACGAAGTGTGGGAACATATTGTTTTTACTCCGTTTCTTATTATTATGTCCCCGACCACGAAGTGTCGTCGGGGACATATTGTTTTTACTCCGTTTCTTATTTTTCTTATTATGTCACTCCACATCGTGGATGTGACATGTTGTTATTCTACGTTTCTTCTTATTAAGGTCTTTCCCTTTCCAAAAGGAAAGACCTTATTGTATTTCTTCTGATTATTTTTATTATTAAGGTCTTTCCCTTTCCAAAAGGAAAGACCTTATTGTATTTCTTCTGATTATTTTTATTATTATTAAGGTCTTTCCCTTTCCAAAAGGAAAGACCTTATTGTATTTCTTCTGATTATTTTTATTATTATTATTATTATTCTTCTTCTTTTCCGCGGTCCATATAAAAAAAGTGTCGCGACATATCATTTCGATACTTGGTACCATTAACCGACACTGCCTAAACTTGACCTGACTAACCCTGCGAAACCGATCTATTTTTAGTAATGGAGTTATCTGCCTGGAACTCAAAAACCTTGTCTGCAGATAAAGTCAGAAACTGTAACCTTTATCAAAAATCTGAAGCAGGGAAAATGTTGCTAGACTCCTGGTCATGATTCGTCACGCAAAAAATTGTTTTTCGATCAACTTCCTGGTTACGCGTTTTTGACCCAAAGAGTGTCGCGATGCACCAACAAAATTTATTTGGAAACGGTTAGTCCTAGAGACTTGGGACCTTCACCAATCGTCTTAGGTGACATAAGTTGCATCCGAAAATATATATGTCATAGGTCAAATCTCAAGTTTAAATTATTGCATCATGATTAAATATAGGAATGTATTGCGCAATGTTTAGTAATCCATGTTCATAACTTTATAATGGTAGAAGATAGCAAAGTAAACACATGTATACTCATTAAAATCAGAAAGTAAGGGGCTACAATTTTGATCTATTGAATTTCATATTTTTGGACCCTGGCCCAGTGGGGACCAACATCATCACCGGGGTCCAGAAATGAAAACTACTTGAAAATAGGGTTGCAATATATCCTTAGAAAGCTAATAGCCTGTACATTTTGAATTTTATATTTTTGGACCCCGAGGACCAAAATCATCTCTGGGTCCAAAATTAGAAAATACTGGAAATTAGGCTTGTAATATATCATTAGAAAGCTAATGGCCTGTACATTTTGAATTTTATATTTTTGGACCCCGTGGACCAACTTCATCCCCGGGGTCCAAAATTGAAAGTTACTGGAAAGTAGGCTTCTAATATATCATTAGAAAGCTAATGGCCTGTACATTTTGAATTTTATATTTTTGGACCCGGTGGACTAACTTCATCCCCGGGGTCCAAAATTGAAAGTTACTGAAAAGTAGGCTTGTAATATATCATTAGAAAGCTAATGGCCTGTACATTTTGAATTTAATATTTTTGGACCCCGGGGACCAATCTCATCTCTGGGGTCCAAATTGAAAGTTACTGGAAAGTAGGCTTGTAATATATCATTAGAAAGCTAATGGCCTGTACATTTTGAATTTCATATTTTTGGACCCCGTGGACCAACTTCATCCCCGGGGTCCAAAATTGAAAGTAACTGGAAAGTAGGCTTGTAATATATCATTAGAAAGCTAATGGCCTGTACATTTTGAATTTAATATTTTTGGACCCCGGGGACCAATCTCATCTCTGGGGTCCAAATTGAAAGTTACTGGAAAGTAGGCTTGTAATATATCATTAGAAAGCTAATGGCCTGTACATTTTGAATTTCATATTTTTGGACCCCGTGGACCAACTTCATCCCCGGGGTCCAAAATTGAAAGTAACTGGAAAGTAGGCTTGTAATATATCATTAGAAAGCTAATGGCCTGTACATTTTGAATTTGATATTTTTGGACCCAGGGAACCAACTTCACATCTGGGGTCCAAATTGAAAGTTACGGCATGAAATTCATTAGCAACCATATATTTTCTAAATGTTGAAATTTCCCAAAATTGTATCATTCAGTCACTGTAATCTGTTTCTATTGTAATACACAAAATGGGAAAGACCTCGCAATCGTTCTTTGAACGATTGTAATTTAATTAAGGTCTTTCCCTTTCCAAAAGGAAAGACCTTATTGTATTTCTTCTGATTATTTTTATTATTATTATTATTATTCTTCTTCTTTTCCGCGGTCCATACAAAAAAAGTGTCGCGACATATCATTTCGATACTTGGTACCATTAACCGACACTGCCTAAACTTGACCTGACTAACCCTGGGAAACCGATCTATTTTTAGTAACGGAGTTATCTGCCTGGAACTCAAAAACCTTGTCTGCAGATAAAGTCAGAAACCGTAACCGTTATCAAAAATCTGAAGCAGGGAAAATGTTGCTAGACTCCTGGTCATGATTCGTCACGCAAAAAATTGTTTTTCGATCAACTTCCTGGTTACGCGTTTTTGACCCAAAGAGTGTCGCGATGCGCCAACAAAATTTATTTGGAAACGGTTAGTCCTAGAGACTTGGGACCTTCACCAATCGTCTTAGGTGACATAAGTTGCATCCGAAAATATATATGTCATAGGTCAAATCTCAAGTTTGAATTATTGCGTCATGACTTAATATAGGAATGTATTGCGCAATGTATAGTAATCCATATGTAACAATGTAATGTTAAGGAAAAGTCCATAGCAACCATATATTGTCACAATCAGTTAGGAAGGGGCTATAATTTGGGCCCAAGTTCAAAGGTCATAGGTCAAGGTCAGTCCTTAGCAACAAGGTAACCTTAAGGAAAAATCCATAGCAACCATATATTTTCACAATCAGTTAGGAATGGGCTGTAATTTAGGTTCAAGGTCAAAGGTCATAGGTCAAGGTCAGTCATTGGCAACAAGGTAACCTTAAGGAAAAGTCCATAGCAACCATATATTTTATGACTCCTGACTACCTGCTGAGTTTAAATTTCAATATTTTATGACCGGAAGTGATGTTTTGTTCATAGCAACCGACCTAAAAGTCCATAGCAACCATATATTTTATGACTCCTGACTACCTGCTGAGTTTAAATTTCAATATTTTATGACCGGAAGTCATGTTTTGTTCATAGCAACCGACCTAAAAGTCCATAGCAACCATATATTGTCACAATCAGTTAGGAAGGGGCTATAATTTGGGCCCAAGTTCAAAGGTCATAGGTCAAGGTCAGTCCTTAGCAACAAGGTAACCTTAAGGAAAAATCCATAGCAACCATATATTTTCACAATCAGTTAGGAATGGGCTGTAATTTAGGTTCAAGGTCAAAGGTCATAGGTCAAGGTCAGTCATTGGCAACAAGGTAACCTTAAGGAAAAGTCCATAGCAACCATATATTTTATGACTCCTGACTACCTGCTGAGTTTAAATTTCAATATTTTATGACCGGAAGTGATGTTTTGTTCATAGCAACCGACCTAAAAGTCCATAGCAACCATATATTTTATGACTCCTGACTACCTGCTGAGTTTAAATTTCAATATTTTATGTCTGGAAGTGATGTTTTGTTCATAGCGACCTACCTAAAAGTCCATAGCAACCAAATATTTCCAATCTGGAGTACCTACCAGGTTGATATATCCAAAAATGTTATCATTCAGTTAGGAATCTATTTCTATTGGAGGACACAAATAGGGAAAGACCTCGCGATCGTTCTTTGAACGATTGTAATTTAATTCTTCTTCTTCTTCTTCTTCTTCTTCCGATTCTTCCACTTAGTCGTGAACTTGTCCGGAGATCCCAGAGAAAACGACTCCACATATCAATATGAAACTTGGCAGGATAATAGATTGTAAAGAAAGGAAGCTTCGTTGACAATCAGAATTTTCAAAATGGCCACAGTTTCCATGGAAACAGGAAAATGGACTAAATATTGGACATTGCAATATCTCGGTAACCTAGGTGCGCAGGGTTCTGAAATTTTGTAGGTTGATAGAGCAAAACATTCTCTTTAATAATATGAAAAAAAATTTTGAAGCGATATTTACGGTTTTCGAGATATAAATAAAAATGTGATTTCTCAAGGGAGATAATCGGGTCGAAATTTTCAAAGTGCTCTGATTTACATGAAAATTGATATTTAGGGTTTTTTTGACATGCTGAAGAGAATAGTGGCAAATACGGGTCGTTTGGGGGACTTTGTGACTTGCTTGCAATCACAGTTAATACTTGTTCTTCTTCTTCTTCTTCTTATTCTTCCACTTAGTCATGAACTTGTCCGGAGATCCCAGAGAAAATGACTCAACATATCAATATGAAACTTGGCAGGATAATAGATTGTAAAGAAAGGAAGCTTCGTTGACAATCGGACTTATCAAAATGGCCACCGTTTCCATGGAAACAGGAAAATGGACTAAATATTGGACATTGCAATATCTCGGTAACCTAGGTGCGCAGGGTTCTGAAATTTTGTAGGTTGATAGAGCAAAACATTCTCTTTAATAATATGAAAAAAAAATATGAAGCGATATTTACGGTTTTCGAGATATAAATAAAAATGTGATTTCTCAAGGGAGATAATCGGGTCGAAATTTTCAAAGTGCTCCGATTTACATGAAAATTTATATTTAGGTTTTTTTTGACATGCTGAAGAGAATAGTGGCAAATACGGGTCGTTTGGGGGACTTTGTGACTTGCTTGCAATCACAGTTAATACTTGTTATTATTATTTTTTGCAAAGTTATCAATTACAACAAGTTTCTAAAAAGGTCTTTCCCTTTCCAAAAGGAAAGACCTTATTGTATTTCTTCTGATTATTTTTATTATTAAGGTCTTTCCCTTTCCAAAAGGAAAGACCTTATTGTATTTCTTCTGATTATTTTTATTATTATTAAGGTCTTTCACTTCCACAGAAGGAAAGACCTTACTGTATTTCTTATGATTATTATTATTATTTTTTTTTTTCTGCCGCAGATGTCAAAAAAGTGTCGCGACCTATCATTACGAAACTTAGTACTATTAATCGACACTACCAGGGCTCGACTTGAGTCGGCCTGCGAAACCGATCTATTTTTAGTAACGGAGTTATCTGCCTGGAACCCAAAAACCTTGTCTGCAGATAAAGTCAGAAACCGTAACCGTTATCAAAAATCTGAAGCAGGGAAAATGTTGCTAGACTCCTGGTCATCATTCGTCACGCAAAAAAAATTTTTTGGAACAACTTCCTGGTTACGCGTTTTTGACCCGAAAAGTGTCACGACTTGTCAATTTTTTTTTCTTCAAAACGGTTTGTCCTAGAGACTTGGGACCTTCACCATTCATCCTAGGTGACATATGTTACATCTAAAAATATCAAGGTCAAAGGTCAAATCTCAAGGTCAGAGGTCATGGTACACCTTGTCTGCAGTATAGCTCAAAAACCATACAAAATTGAAGCAGACATGTAATGAGGAAAATACTCGTCTCATTTAGACCTTTATTTGATATAAAGGGTCGAACACTGTACGACAAACGGTTTTCAAGTTATGGCCCTTGACGCGTTTCGGCTTATTCGTTTTCGGCTTATAACTTTTAAACCATCAAAGATAATATAGTAAACATATGGGTTTTTTGTAACCGTCATTAAGAGTCCTTCAATTTAAGACCAAAGTCGAATGGTTATAGGCAGCCATTTTCAAAATGGCCGACACCGTAAACAGTTTTTAAGAAATAACACCTAAACCGTACAAAATTGAAGTGGACAATACATGGGAAAAAAGTTCGCCATGTCGAGATCTACAAAAAGTGTTTCAGGTGCGAAAGCGTAAAACTTGTTGTTTTTGAGTTATCGCCCTTGATTCGTATTTTTAAAATGATTTTTGTTTATAACTTTTTAACCATAAAAGATGGTGAATGAAACATAGGGTTTATTTGAAAGAAAATTGAATTGCCTACAATTTGAACCCAAACAGTACATGATTCGGTTGAATGGTTTCAAAATGGCGGCCAAAACAAGTTTCGCGAAACACGTTTTTTGCCCATAACTTGAAAACCATAACAAATAGTATAGTAAACATGTATACTTAAATGAATCAGAATGCAAAGAGCTACAATTTGAGTCAGAGGTCAAAGGTCAAGGTCATTCCCTAGCAACAAGGTAACCTTAATGAAAAGTCCATAGCAACCAAACATATTCTTAAACAAGACTACTTTCTGAGTTAAGATGTAAGTTTTTGCAACCGGAAGTGACATTTAGTCCATAGCAACCAACATAAAAGTCCTTAGCAACCATACTTTTTCTGACTGTAGGCCCCTTAATCTTCATTCAGGAGCCTATATCACAATAATTGGCAACATCTTGTCATAAACAAAGTGACTCAAATGTCTTTAGTACTTGTATAAAATACCATAACAAAAACATAACACAGGGAAAGACCTCACATTTGTTCTCTGAACAAATGACTTTTTAATTAAGGTCTTTCCCTTCCACAGAAGGAAAGACCTTACTGTATTTCTTATGATTATTATTATTATTATTATTTTTTTTTTTCTGCCGCAGATGTCAAAAAAGTGTCGCGACCTATCATTACGAAACTTAGTACTATTAATCGACACTACCAGGGCTCGACTTGAGTCGGCCTGCGAAACCGATCTATTTTTAGTAACGGAGTTATCTGCCCGGAACCCAAAAACCTTGTCTGCAGATAAAGTCAGAAACCGTAACCGTTATCAAAAATCTGAAGCAGGGAAAATGTTGCTAGACTCCTGGTCATCATTCGTCACGCAAAAAAAAATTTTTCGATCAACTTCCTGGTTACGCGTTTTTGACCCGAAAAGTGTCACGACTCGTCAATTTTTTTTTCTTCAAAACGGTTTGTCCTAGAGACTTGGGACCTTCACCAATCATCCTAGGTGACATATGTTACATCTAAAAATGTCAAGGTTAAAGGTCAAATCTCAAGGTCAGAGGTCATGGTACACCTTGTCTGCAGTATAGCTCAAAAACCATACAAAATTGAAGCAGACATGTAATGAGGAAAATACTCGTCTCATTTAGACCTTTATTTGATATAAAGGGTCGAACACTGTACGACAAACGGTTTTCGAGTTATGGCCCTTGATGCGTTTCGGCTTATTCGTTTTCGGCTTATAACTTTTAAACCATCAAAGATAATATAGTAAACATATGGGTTTTTTGTGACCGTCATTAAGAGTCCTTCAATTTAAGACCAAAGTCGAATGGTTATAGGCAGCCATTTTCAAAATGGCCGACACCGTAAACAGTTTTTAAGAAATAACACCTAAACCGTACAAAATTGAAGCGGACAATACATGGGAAAAAAGTTCGCCATGTCGAGATCTACAAAAAGTGTTTCAGGTGCGAAAGCGTAAAACTTGTTGTTTTTGAGTTATCACCCTTGATTCGTATTTTTAAAATGATTTTTGTTTATAACTTTTTAACCATAAAAGATGGTGAATGAAACAAAGGGTTTATTTGAAAGAGAATTGAATTGCCTACAATTTGAACACAAACAGTACATGATTCGGTTGAACGGTTTCAAAATGGCGGCCAAAACAAGTTTCGCGAAACACGTTTTTTGCCCATAACTTGAAAACCATAACAAATAGTATAGTAAACATATATACTTAAATGAATCAGAATGCAAAGAGCTACAATTTGAGTCAGAGGTCAAAGGTCATAGGTCAAGGTCATTCCCTAGCAACAAGGTAACCTTAATGAAAAGTCCATAGCAACCATACATATTCTTAAACAAGACTACTTTCTGAGTTAAGATGTAAGTTTTTGCAACCGGAAGTGACATTTAGTCCATAGCAACCAACATAAAAGTCCATAGCAACCATACTTTTTCTGACTGTATGCCCCTTAATCTTCATTCTGGAGCCTATATCACAATAATTGGCAACATCTTGTCATAAACAAAGTGACTCAAATGTCTTTAGTACTTGTATAAAATACCATAACAAAAACATAACACAGGGAAAGACCTCACATTTGTTCTCTGAACAAATGACTTTTTAATTATTATTTTTTTTTTTTTTCTGCCGCAGATGTCAAAAAAGTGTCGCGACCTATCATTACGAAACTTAGTACTATTAATTGACACTACCAGGGCTCGACTTGAGTCGGCCTGCGAAACCGATCTATTTTTAGTAACGGAGTTATCTGCCCGGAACCCAAAAACCTTGTCTGCAGATAAAGTCAGAAACCGTAACCGTTATCAAAAATCTGAAGCAGGAAAAATGTTGCTCGACTCCTGGTCATCATTCGTCACGCAAAAAAAAAATTTTCGATCAACTTCCTGGTTACGCGTTTTTGACCCGAAAAGTGTCACGACTCGTCAAATTTTTTTTCTTCAAAACGGTTTGTCCTAGAGACTTGGGACCTTCACCAATCATCCTAGGTGACATATGTTACATCTAAAAATGTCAAGGTCAAAGGTCAAATCTCAAGGTCAGAGGTCATGGTACACCTTGTCTGCAGTATAGCTCAAAAACCATACAAAATTGAAGCAGACATGTAATGAGGAAAATACTCGTCTCATTTAGACCTTTATTTGATATAAAGGGTTGAACACTGTACGACAAACGGTTTTCGAGTTATGGCCCTTGACGCGTTTCGGCTTATTCATTTTTGGCTTATAACTTTTAAACCATCAAAGATAATATAGTAAACATATGGGTTTTTTTGTGACCGTCATTATGAGTCCTTCAATTTAAGACCAAAGTCCAATGGTTATAGGCAGCCATTTTCAAAATGGCCGACACTGTAAACAGTTTTTAAGAAATAACACCTAAACCGTACAAAATTGAAGCGGACAATACATGGGAAAAATGTTCGCCATGTCGAGATCTACAAAAAGTGTTTCAGGTGCGAAAGCGTAAAACTTGTTGTTTTTGAGTTATCACCCTTGATTCGTATTTTTAAAATGATTTTTGTTTATAACTTTTTAACCATAAAAGATGGTGAATGAAACATAGGGTTTATTTGAAAGAGAATTGAATTGCCTACAATTTGAACCCAAACAGTACATGATTCGGTTGAACGGTTTCAAAATGGCGGCCAAAACAAGTTTCGCGAAACACGTTTTTTGCCCATAACTTGAAAACCATAACAAATAGTATAGTAAACATGTATACTTAAATGAATCAGAATGCAAAGAGCTAAAATTTGAGTCAGAGGTCAAAGGTCATGGGTCAAGGTCATTCCCTAGCAACAAGGTAACCTTAATGAAAAGTCCATAGAAACCATACATATTCTTAAACAAGACTACTTTCTGAGTTAAGATGTAAGTTTTTGCAACCAAAAGTGACATTTAGTCCATAGCAACCAACTTAAAAGTCCTTAGCAACCATACTTTTTCTGACTGTAGGCCCCCTAATCTTCATTCTGGAGCCTATATCACAATAATTGGCAACATCTTGTCATAAACAAAGTGACTCAAATGTCTTTAGTACTTGTATAAAATACCATAACAAAAACATAAGACAGGGAAAGACCTCACATTTGTTCTCTGAACAAATGACTTTTTAATTATTATTATTCTTCTTCTTTTCCGCGGTCCATATAAAAAAAGTGTCGCGGCATATCATTTCGATACTTGGTACCATTAACCGACACTGCCTAAACTTGACCTGACTAACCCTGCGAAACCGATCTATTTTTAGTAACGGAGTTATCTGCCTGGAACTCAAAAACCTTGTCTGCAGATAAAGTCAGAAACCATAACCGTTATCAAAAATCTGAAGCAGGGAAAATGTTGCTAGACTCCTGGTCATGATTCGTCACGCAAAAAATTGTTTTTCGATCAACTTCCTGGTTACGCGTTTTTGACCCAAAGAGTGTCGCGATGCGCCAACAAAATTTATTTGGAAACGGTTAGTCCTAGAGACTTGGGACCTTCACCAATCGTCTTAGGTGACATAAGTTGCATCCGTAAATATATATGTCATAGGTCAAATCTCAAGTTTGAATTATTGCGTCATGACTAAATATAGGAATGTATTGCGCAATGTATAGTAATCCATATGTAACAATGTAATGTTAAGGAAAAGTCCATAGCAACCATTTATTGTCACAATCACTTAGGAAGGGGCTATAATTTGGGCCCAAGGTCAAAGGTCATAGGTCAAGGTCAGTCCTTAGCAACAAGGTAACCTTAAGGAAAAATCCATAGCAACCATATATTTTCACAATCAGTTAGGAATGGGCTGAAATTTAGGTTCAAGGTCAAAGGTCATAGGTCAAGGTCAGTCCTTAGCAACAAGGTAACCTTAAGGAAAAGTCCATAGCAACCATATATTTTATGAATCCAGACTACTTGCTGAGTTTAAATTTTTATCTTTTTGTGACCGGAAATGACCTTTTGTCCATAGCAACCGACCTAAAAGTCCGTAGCAACCATATATTTTATGACTCCTGACTACCTGCTGAGTTTAAATTTCAATATTTTATGACCGGAAGTGATGTTTTGTTCATAGCAACCGACCTAAAAGTCCATAGCAACCATATATTTTATGACTCCTGACTACCTGCTGAGTTTAAATTTCAATATTTTATGACCGGAAGTAATGTTTTGTTCATAGCAACCGACCTAAAAGTCCATAGCAACCATATATTTTATGACTCCCGACTACCTGCTGAGTTTAAATTTCAATATTTTATGACCGGAAGTGATGTTTTGTTCATAGCAACCGACCTAAAATTACATAGCAACCAAATATTTCTTATCTGGAGTACCTACCAGGTTGATATATCAAAAAATGGTATCATTCAGTTAGGAATCTATTTCTATTGGAGGACACAAATAGGGAAAGACCTCGCGATCGTTCTTTGAACGATTGTAATTTAATTATTATTATTCTTCTTCTTTTCCGCGGTCCATATAAAAAAAGTGTCGCGACATATTATTTCGATACTTGGTACCATTAACCGACACTGCCTAAACTTGACCTGACTAACCCTGCGAAACCGATCTATTTTTAGTAACGGAGTTATCTGCCTGGAACTCAAAAACCTTGTCTGCAGATAAAGTCAGAAACCGTAACCGTTATCAAAAATCTGAAGCAGGGAAAATGTTGCTAGACTCCTGGTCATGATTCGTCACGCAAAAAATTGTTTTTCGATCAACTTCCTGGTTACGCGTTTTTGACCCAAAGAGTGTCGCGATGCGCCAACAAAATTTATTTGGAAACGGTTAGTCCTAGAGACTTGGGACCTTCACCAATCGTCTTAGGTGACATAAGTTGCATCCGAAAATATATATGTCATAGGTCAAATCTCAAGTTTGAATTATTGCATCATGATTAAATATAGGAATGTATTGCGCAATGTTTAGTAATCCATGTTCATAACTTTATAATGGTAGAAGATAGCAAAGTAAACACATGTATACTCATTAGAATCAGAAAGTAAGGGGCTACAATTTTGATCTATTGAATTTCATATTTTTGGACCCTGGCCCAGTGGGGACCAACATCATCACCGGGGTCCAGAAATGAAAACTACTTGAAAATAGGGTTGCAATATATCCTTAGAAAGCTAATAGCCTGTACATTTTGAATTTCATATTTTTGGACCCCGAGGACCAAAATCATCTCTGGGTCCAAAATTAGAAAATACTGGAAGGTAGGGTTGTAATATATCGTTAGAAAGCTAATGGCTTGTACATTTTGAATTTCATATTTTTGGACCCCGGGGACCAACTTCATCTCTGGGGTCCAAATTGAAAGTTACTGGAAAGTAGGCTTGTAATATATCATTAGAAAGCTAATGGCCTGTACATTTTGAATTTCATATTTTTGGACCCCGTGGACCAACTTCTTCCCCGGGGTCCAAAATTGAAAGTTACTGGAAAGTAGGTTTCTAATATATCATTAGAAAGCTAATGGCCTGTACATTTTGAATTTCATATTTTTGGACCCCCTGGACTAACTTCATCCCCGGGGTCCAAAATTGAAAGTTACTGGAAAGTAGGCTTGTAATATATCATTAGAAATCTAATGGCCTGTACATTTTAAATTTCATATTTTTGGACCCCGGGAACCAATCTCATCTCTGGGGTCCAAATTGAAAGTTACTGGAAAGTAGGCTTGTAATATATCATTAGAAAGCTAATGGCCTGTACATTTTGAATTTCATATTTTTGGACCCCGTGGACCAACTTTATCCCCGGGGTCCAAAATTTAAAGTAACTGGAAAGTAGGCTTGTAATATATCATTAGAAAGCTAATGGCCTGTACATTTTGAATTTCATATTTTTGGACCCAGGGAACCAACTTCACATCTGGGGTCCAATTTGAAAGTTACGGCATGAAATTCAATAGCAACCATATATTTTCTAAATGTTGAAATTTCCCAAAATTGTATCATTCAGTCACTGTAATCTGTTTCTATTGTAATACACAAAATGGGAAAGACCTCGCAATCGTTCTTTGAAAGATTGTAATTTAATTAAGGTCTTTCCCTTTACAGAAGGAAAGACCTTACTGTATTTCTTATGATTATTATTATTATTATTCTTCTTTTCTTCCCTCAAAAAACGAAAAGTGTCTTAACCGATCTTAACGAAAGTTGGCACACTTAATCATCAATACCAGGACTCGACGTGACTCATGCTTTGAAACGAATCTATTTTTAGTAACAGAGTTATCTGCCCGTAACCCAAAAACCTTGTCTGCAGATTAACTCAGAAACCATAACTGTTATCAAAAATCTGAAGTGTGGAATTTGTTACCTGACTTCTGGCCATGATTTGTCATGCAAAAAAAAAATTTTCGAACAACTTCCTGGTTACGCGTTTTTGACCCGAAAAGTGTCGCGATGCGCCAACAAAATTTATTTCAAAACGGTTAGTCCTACAGACTTGGGACCTTCACCAATCGTCTTAGGTGACATAATTTGCATCCGAAAATATATATGTCATAGGTCAAATCTCAAGTTTGAATTATTGCGTCATGACTAAATATAGGAATGTATTGCGCAATGTATGGTAATCCATATGTAACAATGTAATGTTAAGGAAAAGTCCATAGCAACCATACATTTTCACAATCAGTTAGGAAGGGGCTATAATTTGGGCCCGAGGTCAAAGGTCAAAGGTCAAGGTCAGTCCATAGCAACAAAGTTACCTTAAGGAAAAATCCATAGCAACCATATATTTTCACAATCAGTTAGAAAGGGGCTGTAATTTAGGTCCAAGGTCAAAGGTCATAGGTCAAGGTCAGTCCTTAGCAACAAGGTAACCTTAAGGAAAAGTCCATAGCAACCATATATTTTATGAATCCAGACTACTTGCTGAGTTTAAATTTTATCTTTTTGTAACCGGAAGTGACCTTTTGTCCATAGCAACCGACCTAAAAGTCCATAGCAACCATATATTTTATGACTCCTGACTACCTGCTGAGTTTAAATTTCAATATTTTATGACCGGAAGTGATGTTTTGTTCATAGCAACCGACCTAAAAGTCCATAGCAACCACATATTTTATGACTCCTGACTACCTGCTGAGTTTAAATTTCAATATTTTATGACCGGAAGTGATGTTTTGTTCATAGCAACCGACCTAAAAGTCCATAGCAACCATATATTTTATGACTCCTGACTACCTGCTGAGTTTAAATTTCAATATTTTATGACCGGAAGTGATGTTTTGTTCATAGCAACCGACCTAAAAGTCCTTAGCAACCATATATTTTATTACTCCTGACTACCTGCTGAGTTAAAATTTCAATATTTTACGACCGGAAGTGATGTTTTGATCATAGCAACCGACCTAAAAGTCCATAGCAACCAAATATTTCTAATCTGGAGTACCTACCAGGTTGATATATCCAAAAATGGTATCATTCAGTTAGGAATCTATTTCTATTGGAGGACACAAATAGGGAAAGACCTCGCGATCGTTCTTTGAACGATTGTAATTTAATTATTATTCTTCTTCTTTTCCGCGGTCCATATAAAAAAAGTGTCGCGACATATCATTTCGATACTTGGTACCATTAACCGACACTGCCTGGGCTTGACCTGACTAACCCTGCGAAACCGATCTATTTTTAGTAACGGAGTTATCTGCCCGGAACTCAAAAACCTTGTCTGCAGATAAAGTCAGAAACCGTAAGCGTTATCAAAAATCTGATGCAAGGAAAATGTTGCTAGACTCCTGGTCATGATTTGTCACGCAAAAAATTGTTTTTCGATCAACTTCCTGGTTACGTGTTTTTGACTCGAAAAGTGTCGCGACTCGTCAAATTTTTTTTCTTAAAACGGTTAGTCCTAGAGACTTGGGACCTTCACCAATCGTCTTAGGTGACATAAGTTGCATCCGAAAATATATATGTCATAGGTCAAATCTCAAGTTTGAATTATTGCATCATGACTAAATATAGGTATGTATTGCGCAATATATAGTAATCCATGTTCATAACTTTATAATGGTAGAAGATAGCAAAGTAAACATGTATACTCATTAGTATCAGAAAGTAAGGGGCTACAATTTTGATCTATTGAATTTGATATTTTTGGACCCTGGCCCAGTGGGGACCAACATCATCACCGGGGTCCAGAAATGAAAACTACTTGAAAATAGGGTTGTAATATAACCTTAGAAAGCTAATAGCCTGTACATTTTGAATTTCATATTTTTGGACCCCGAGTACCAAAATCATCTCTGGGTCCAAAATTAGAAAATACTGGAAGGTAGGGTTGTAATATATCGTTAGAAAGCTAATGGCCTGTACATTTTGAATTTCATATTTTTGGACCCCGGGGACCAACTTCATCTCTGGGGTCCAAATTGAAAGTTACTGGAAAGTAGGCTTGTAATATATCATTAGAAAGTTAATGGCATATACATTTTGAATTTCATATTTTTGGACCCCGTGGACCAACTTCATCCCTGGGGTCCAAAATTGAAAGTTACTGGAAAGTAGGCTTGTAATATATCATTAGAAAGCTAATGGCCTGTACATTTTGAATTTCATATTTTTGGACCCTGGGGACCAACCTCATCTCTGGGTTCCAAATTGAAAGTTACTGGAAACTAGGCTTGTAATATATCATTAGAAAGCTAATGGCCTGTACATTTTGAATTTCATATTTTTGGACCCCGTGGACCAACTTCTTCCCCGGGGTCCAAAATTGAAAGTTACTGGAAAGTAGGCTTGTAATATATCATTAGAAAGCTAATGGCCTGTACATTTTGAATTTCATATTTTTGGACCCCGTGGACCAACTTCATCCCCGGGGTCCAAAATTGAAAGTTACTGGAAAGTAGGCTTCTAATATATCATTAGAAAGCTAATGGCCTGTACATTTTGAATTTTATATTTTTGGACCCCGTGGACTAACTTCATCCCCGGGGTCCAAAATTGAAAGTTACTGGAAAGTAGGCTTGTAATATATCATTAGAAAGCTAATGGCCTGTACATTTTGAATTTAATATTTTTGGACCCCTGGGACCAATCTCATCGCTGGGGTACAAATTGAAAGTTACTGGAAAGTAGGCTTGTAATATATCATTAGAAAGTTAATGGCCTATACATTTTGAATTTCATATTTTTGGACCCCGTGGACCAACTTCATCCCCGGGGTCCAAAATTGAAAGTTACTGGAAAGTAGGCTTGTAATATATCATTAGGAAGCTAATGGCCTGTACATTTTGAATTTCATATTTTTGGACCCTGGGGACCAACCTCATCTCTGGGTTCCAAATTGAAAGTTACTGGAAACTAGGCTTGTAATATATCATTAGAAAGCTAATGGCCTGTACATTTTGAATTTCATATTTTTGGACCCCGTGGACCAACTTCATCCCCGGGGTCCAAAATTGAAAGTTACTGGAAAGTAGGCTTCTAATATATCATTAGAAAGCTAATGGCCTGTACATTTTTGGACCCCGTGGACTAACTTCATCCCCGGGGTCCAAAATTGAAAGTTACTGGAAAGTAGGCTTGTAATATATCATTAGAAAGCTAATGGCCTGTACATTTTGAATTTCATATTTTTGGACCCCGTGGACCAACTTCATCCCCGGGGTCCAAAATTGAAAGTTACTGGAAAGTAGGCTTCTAATATATCATTAGAAAGCTAATGGCCTGTACATTTTGAATTTTATATTTTTGGACCCCGTGGACTAACTTCATCCCCGGGGTCCAAAATTGAAAGTTACTGGAAAGTAGGCTTGTAATATATCATTAGAAAGCTAATGGCCTGTACATTTTGAATTTAATATTTTTGGACCCCTGGGACCAATCTCATCGCTGGGGTCCAAATTGAAAGTTACTGGAAAGTAGGCTTGTAATATATCATTAGAAAGTTAATGGCCTATACATTTTGAATTTCATATTTTTGGACCCCGTGGACCAACTTCATCCCCGGGGTCCAAAATTGAAAGTTACTGGAAAGTAGGCTTGTAATATATCATTAGGAAGCTAATGGCCTGTACATTTTGAATTTCATATTTTTGGACCCTGGGGACCAACCTCATCTCTGGGTTCCAAATTGAAAGTTACTGGAAACTAGGCTTGTAATATATCATTAGAAAGCTAATGGCCTGTACATTTTGAATTTCATATTTTTGGACCCCGTGGACCAACTTCATCCCCGGGGTCCAAAATTGAAAGTTACTGGAAAGTAGGCTTCTAATATATCATTAGAAAGCTAATGGCCTGTACATTTTTGGACCCCGTGGACTAACTTCATCCCCGGGGTCCAAAATTGAAAGTTACTGGAAAGTAGGCTTGTAATATATCATTAGAAAGCTAATGGCCTGTACATTTTGAATTTAATATTTTTGGACCCCGGGGACCAATCTCATCTCTGGGGTCAAAATTGAAAGTTACTGGAAAGTAGGCTTGTAGTATATCATTAGAAAGCTAATGGCCTGTACATTTTGAATTTCATATTTTTGGACCCCGTGGACCAACTTCATCCCCGGGGTCCAAAATTGAAAGTAACTTGAAAGTAGGCTTGTAATATAGCATTAGAAAGCTAATGGCCTGTACATTTTGAATTTCATATTTTTGGACCCAGGGAACCAACTTCACA
Source organism: Arcuatula senhousia (assembly GCA_963971305.1). Lineage (NCBI taxonomy): Eukaryota > Metazoa > Mollusca > Bivalvia > Mytilida > Mytilidae > Arcuatula > Arcuatula senhousia. The sequence goes on along the minus strand of OZ020310.1, from coordinate 27,999,445 downwards.
TCTGGGGTCCAAATTGAAAGTTACGGCATGAAATTCAATAGCAACCATATATTTTCTAAATGTTGAAATTTCCCAAAATTGTATCATTCAGTCACTGTAATCTGTTTCTATTGTAATACACAAAATGGGAAAGACCTCGCAATCGTTCTTTGAACGATTGTAATTTAATTATTAAGGTCTTTCCCTTCCACAGAAGGAAAGACCTTACTGTATTTCTTATGATTATTATTATTATTATTATTATTATTTTTTTTTTTCTGCCGCAGATGTCAAAAAAGTGTCACGACCTATCATTACGAAACTTAGTACTATTAATCGACACTACCAGGGCTCGACTTGAGTCGGCCTGCGAAACCGATCTATTTTTAGTAACGGAGTTATCTGCCCGGAACCCAAAAACCTTGTCTGCAGATAAAGTCAGAAACCGTAACCGTTATCAAAAATCTGAAGCAGGGAAAATGTTGCTAGACTCCTGGTCATCATTTGTCACGCAAAATTTTTTTTTTCGATCAACTTCCTGGTTACGCGTTTTTGACCCGAAAAGTGTCACGACTCGTCAAATTTTTTTTCGTCAAAACGGTTTGTCCTAGAGACTTGGGACCTTCACCAATCATCCTAGGTGACATATGTTACATCTAAAAATGTCAAGGTCAAAGGTCAAATCTCAAGGTCAGAGGTCATGGTACACCTTGTCTGCAGTATAGCTCAAAAACCATACAAAATTGAAGCAGACATGTAATGAGGAAAATACTCGTCTCATTTAGACCTTTATTTGATATAAAGGGTTGAACACTGTACGACAAACGGTTTTCGAGTTATGGCCCTTGACGCGTTTCGGCTTATTCGTTTTTGGCTTATAACTTTTAAACCATCAAAGATAATATAGTAAACATATGGGTTTTTTGTGACCGTCATTAAGAGTCCTTCAATTTAAGACCCAAGTCGAATGGTTACAGGCAGCCATTTTCAAAATGGCCGACACTGTAAACAGTTTTTAAGAAATAACACCTAAACCGTACAAAATTGAGGCGGACAATACATGGGAAAAATGTTCACCATGTCGAGATCTACAAAAAGTGTTACAGGTGCGAGAGCGTAAAACTTGTTGTTTTTGAGTTATCGCCCTTGATTCGTAATTTTAAAATGATTTTTGTTTATAACTTTTTAACAATAAAAGATGGTGAATAAAACATAGGGTTTATTTGAAAGAGAATTGAATTGTCTACAATTTGAACCCAAACAGTACATGATTCGGTTGAATGGTTTCAAAATGGCGGCCAAAACAAGTTTCGCGAAACACGTTTTTTGCCCATAACTTGAAAACCATAACAAATAGTATAGTAAACATGTATACTTAAATGAATCAGAATGCAAAGAGCTACAATTTGAGTCAGAGGTCAAAGGCCATGGGTCAAGGTCATTCCCTAGCAACAAGGTAACCTTAATGAAAAGTCCATAGCAACCATACATATTCTTAAACAAGACTTCTTTCTGAGTTAAGATGTAAGTTTTTGCAACCGGAAGTGACATTAAGTCCATAGCAACCAACATAAAAGTCCTTAGCAACCATACTTTTTCTGACTGTAGGCCCCCTAATCTTCATTCTGGAGCCTATATCACAATAATTGGCAACATCTTGTCATAAACAAGTGACTCAAATGTCATTAGTTCTTGTATAAAATACCATAACAAAAACATAAGACAGGGAAAGACCTCACATTTGTTCTCTGAACAAATGACTTTTTAATTATTATTATTCTTCTTCTTTTCCGCGGTCCATATATAAAAAGTGTTGCGACATATCATTTCGATACTTGGTACCATTAACCGACACTGCCTGGGCTTGACCTGACTAACCCTGCGAAACCGATCTATTTTTAGTAACGGAGTTATCTGCCTGGAACCCAAAAACCTTGTCTGCAGATAAAGTCAGAAACCGTAACCGTTATCAAAAATCTGAAGCAGCGAAAATGTTGCTAGACTCCTGGTTATGATTCGTCACGCAAAAAATTGTTTTTCGATCAACTTCCTGGTTACGCGTTTTTGACCCAAAGAGTGTCGCGATGCGCCAACAAAATTTATTTGCAAACGGTTAGTCCTAGAGACTTGGGACCTTCACCAATCGTCTTAGTTGACATAAGTTGCATCCAAAAATATATATGTCATAGGTCAAATCTCAAGTTTGAATTATTGCATCATGACTAAACATAGGAATGTATTGCGCAATGTATAGTAATCCATTTGTAACAATGTAATGTTAAGGAAAAGTACATAGCAACCATATATTTTCACAATCAGTTAGGAATGGGCTGTAATTTAGGTCCAAGGTCAAAGGTCATAGGTCAAGGTCAGTCCTTAGCAACAAGGAAACCTTAAGGAAAAGTCCATAGCAACCATATATTTTATGAATCCAGACTACTTGCTGAGTTTAAATTTCATCTTTTTGGGACCGGAAGTGACCTTTTGTCCATAGCAACCGACCTAAAAGTCCATAGCAACCATATATTTTATGACTCCTGACTACCTGCTGAGTTTAAATTTCAATATTTTATGACCGGAAGTGATGTTTTGTTCATAGCAACTGACCTAAAAGTCCATAGCAACCATATAATTTATGACTCCTGACTACCTGCTGAGTTAAAATTTCAATATTTTATGACCGGAAGTGATGTTTTGTTCATAGCAACCGACCTAATGGTCCATAGCAACCATATATTTTATGACTCCTGACTACCTGCTGAGTTTAAATTTCAATATTTTATGACCGGAAGTGATGTTTTGTTCATAGCAACCGACCTAAGAGTCCATTGCAACCATATATTTTATGACTCCTGACTACCTGCTGAGTTTAAATTTCAATATTTTATGACCGGAAGTGATGTTTTGTTCATAGCAACCGACCTAAAAGTCCTTAGCAACCATATATTATGACTCCTGACTACCTGCTGAGTTTAAATTTCAATATTGTATGACCGGAAGTGATGTTTTGTTCATAGCAACCGACCTAAAAGTCCATAGCAACCATATATTTTATGACTCCTGACTACCTGCTGAGTTAAATTTCAATATTTTATGACCGGAAGTGATGTTTTGTTCATAGCAACCGACCTAAGAGTCCATAGCAACCATATATTTTACGACTCCTGACTACCTGCTGAGTTTAAATTTCAATATTTTATGACCGGAAGTGATGTTTTGTTCATAGCAACCGACCTAAAAGTCCATAGCAACCATATATTTTATGACTCCTGACTACCTGTGAGTTTAAATTTCAATATTTTATGACCGGAAGTGATGTTTTGTTCATAGCAACCGACCTAAAAGTCCATAGCAACCAAACATTTCTAATCTGGAGTACCTACCAGGTTGATATATCCCAAAATGGTATCATTCATTATTATTATTATTATTCTTCTTTTCTTCCCTCAAAAAACGAAAAGTGTCTTAACCGATCTTAACGAAAGTTGGCACACTTAATCATCACTACCAGGACTCGACGTGACTCATGCTTTGAAGCAGATCTATTTTTAGTAACGGAGTTATCTGCCCGTAACCCAAAAACCTTGTCTGCAGATTAACTCAGAAACCTTTACTGTTATCAAAAATCTGAAGTGTGGAATTTGTTACCTGACTTCTGGCAATGATTTGTCACGCAAAAAAAAAAATTTCGAACACCTTCCTGGTTACGCGTTTTTGACCCGAAAAGTGTCGCGATGCGCCAACAAAATTTATTTCAAAACGGTTCGTCCTACAGACTTGGGACCTTCACCAATCGTCTTAGGTGACATAAGTTGCATCCGAAAATATATATGTCATAGGTCAAATCTCAAGTTTGAATTATTGCATCATGACTTAATATAGGAATGTATTGTGAATGTGTAACAATGTAATGTTAAGGAAAAGTCCATAGCAACCATATATTTTCACAATCAGTTAGGAAGGGGCTATAATTTGGGCCCAAGGTCAAAGGTCATAGGTCAAGGTCAGTCCTTAGCAACAAGGTAACCTTAAGGAAAAGTCCATAGCAACCATATATTTTATGAATCCAGACTACTTGCTGAGTTTAAATTTTATCTTTTTGTGACCGGAAGTGACCTTTTGTCCATAGCAACCGACCTAAAAGTCCATAGCAACAATATATTCGATGACTCCTGACTACCTTCTGAGTTTAAATTTCAATATTTTATGACCGGAAGTGATGTTTTGTTCATAGCAACCGACCTAAAAGTCCATAGCAACCATATATTTTTTTACTCCTGACTACCTGCTGAGTTTAAATTGCAATATTTTATGACCGGAAGTGATGTTTTGTTCATAGCAACCGACTTTAAAGTCCATAGCAACCATATATTTTATGACTCATGACTACCTGCTGAGTTTAAATTTCAATATTTCATGACCGGAAGTGATGTTTTGTTCATAGCAACCGACCTAAAAGTCCATAGCAACCATATATTTTACGACTCCTGACTACCTGCTGAGTTTAAATTTCAATATTTTATGACCGGAAGTGATGTTTTGTTCATAGCAACCGACCTAAAAGTCCATAGCAACCATATATTTTATGACACCTGACTACCTGCTGAGTTTAAATTTCTATATTTTATGACCGGAAGTGATGTTTTGTTCATAGCAACCAACCTAAAAGTCCTTAGCAACCATATATTTTATGACTCCTGATTACCTGCTGAGTTTAAATTTTAATATCACATGACCGGAAGTGACGATTTGTTCATAGCAACCGACCTAAAAGTCCAAAGCAACCATATATTTTTTAATCTGGACTACCTACCAGGTTTTTATATCCAAAAATAGTAACCTACCAGGTTGATTTATCCAAAAATGGTATCATTTTGTTAGGAATTTTTTCTATTGCAGGGCACAAATAGGGAAAGACCTCGCGATCGTTCTTTGAACGATTGTAATTTAATTATTATTATTATTATTATTATTATTATTATTCTGATTTTTCCAATGAATTTTGTCCACATGTTTATGAGAAAACTACCGGACCAAAAGACTTGAAATTTTAAATGCACTTAGACTTTAGTTTGAATTTATATCTAAAACTTTTTTTTTCAAAATCAAAGCAGCCATTTTAAAATTATTGCGATTTTAAAATTTAAAAATTCCCATAGGTTTAACATTGGCTGGCAAAAAGCCAAGTTGGTATTGATTTTCTCAGTGAACATGTGTCGTCTGCTACAGGTAAATAATGAGTTTTGTCTAAAGTTTTTTTATAAAACCACTTGATTAAATGTTTCAAAATGTATAGTATGCTTAGACTATAATTTAAAGTTTTATCAATTTTTTTTTCTAGTGGATCGAAGCAGGCATTTTCAAATTATCGCCAATTAAAGATTTTCTGTTTTCCCCATAGGTTTAACATTAACTGGCAACATGCCAAGTTAGTATTGATTTTCTGTCAAGATGCTAGAGTCATTTCTATTTATAAACATATCATTATGATGACTCATGGAAAATTTTGATAGGACAAAGCTAAAGGTCATGATGACATATTGTAATTTATAAAGACATGTTTGTATTGATTATCTGTCAATATGTGTCATTTCTATTTATAAACATCATTAGGATGACTCATGTGCAATTGTGTTAAGACAAAAAGTAAAGGTCATGACGATATTATGTAATTCATTGAAGAGCTTATAAAACTATTAACATGACAAGTTTGTATTGATTTTCTGTCAACATGTGTTATCCTGCTGCAGTAATTTCTATTTATAGACCTTTCATTGAGTAATTTTTAATTATAAATCTTGTGAAAAAAATTTTGCTTGAACTAAGGTTAATGTCATGGTGACATATAATAATTCAATGAGCTTATAACATGTACTTGATAAACTTGACACACAAAATGGAGTGACATGTGCTATTTCTTGAAATGGCATTTATATCTAGTTATTATTAAGTCCCCCAAACAACGTTTGGGGACTTATTGTTTTTGCACCGTTTCTTATTAAGTCCCCCAAACAACGTTTGGGGACTTATTGTTTTTGCACCGTTTCTTATTATTTTTATTCTTCTTCTTCTTATTCTTCCACTTAGTCGTGAACTTGTCCGGAGATCCCAGAGAAAACGACTCCACATATCAATATGAAACTTGGCAGGATAATAGATTGTAAAGAAAGAAAGCTTCGTTGACAATCGGAATTTTCAAAATGGCGGCCGTTTCCATGGAAACAGGAAAATGGACTAGATATTGGACATTGCAATATTTCAGTAACCTAGGTGCGCAGGGTTCTGAAATTTTGTAGGTTGATAGAGCAAAACATTCTCTTTAATAATATGAAAAAAAATTTTGAAGCGATATTTACGGTTTTCGAGATATAAATAAAAATGTGATTTCTCAAGGGAGATAATCGAGTCGAAATTTTCAAAGTGCTCCGATTTACATGAAAATTGAAATATAGGGGTTTTTCGACATGCTGAAGAATATAGTGGCAAATACGGGTCGTTTGGGGGACTTTGTGACTTGCTTGCAATCACAGTTAATACTTGTTATTATTCTTCTTCTTCTTCTTCTTCTTCTTCCGATTCTTCCACTTAGTCGTGAACTTGTCCGGAGATCCCAGAGAAAACGACTCCACATATCAATATGAAACTTGGCAGGATAATAGATTGTAAAGAAAGGAAGCTTCGTTGACAATCGGACTTTTGAAAATGGCCGCCGTTTCCATGGAAACAGGAAAATGGACTAAATATTGGACATTGCAATATCTCGGTAACCTAGGTGCGCAGGGTTCTGAAATTTTGTAGGTTGATAGAGCAAAACATTCTCTTTAATAATATGAAAAAAAATTTTGAAGCGATATTTACGGTTTTCGAGATATAAATAAAAATGTGATTTCTCAAGGGAGATAATCGGGTCGAAATTTTCAAAGTGCTCCGATTTACATGAAAATTGATATTTAGGGGTTTTTTGACATGCTGAAGAGAATAGTGGCAAATACGGGTCGTTTGGGGGACTTTGTGACTTGCTTGCAATCACAGTCAATACATGTTATTATTCTTTTTTCTTTTTCTTCCGTCAACCTGATGCATGAACTTGTCCGGACTTCTTCTCGGAAACGGTTGGATCGATCGATCTGAAACTTGGAGGGGTGATAGGTCCCAAGGTCATTCGGGTTAGTTAGGGTTTTCGATTTCAAAATGGCCGCCGTTTCCATGGAAACCGGATTTGTTCTAGATACCGGACATCGCCATATCTCGGAAACCTAGGTGGTCAGGACCTTGAAACTTGGTATGTTTGTAGAGCTTGATTAGTACTACTAAATGAGCGAAAAAAATTCGGAAGCGGTATTTACGGTTTTCGAGATATAAATGAAAATGTGATTTTAAAGGGAGATAATCGGGTCCAAATTTTTCAAAAAATTTCAAAGTGGTCTGATTTTGATGAAAATTGGTATACTGATAGATTATGGTGTTGCGAGTAATATTCTATATCTAAAATTAAAATTTGACGATGGCGGCCATTTTGAATCCAAGATGGCCGCCAAAATTTCAAAGTGGTCTGATTTTGATGAAAATTGGTATACTGATAGATTATGGTGTTGCGAGTAATATTCTATATCTAAAATTAAAATTTGACGATGGCGGCCATTTTGAATCCAAGATGGCCGCCAAAACTTCAAAGTGCTTCGATTTACATGAAAATTGATATTTAGGGGTATTTTGACATGCTGAACAGAATTAACTCGGTATCACAGACATTAAATGAGAACGGGAGGGGACATCCCATGTTTCGCAAAACATAAGTTTTAATTCTTATTATTCTTCTTCTTCTTCTTCTTCCGCACTCTAAAAAACGCTTGTCCTGGTATAGCCGAAGAGATGCGAAGACTGAGCTTTATGAAACTTTCCATGGTGATAGGGCACATATCAGAGGTGTGCACAACGTTTTCGGAATTTTCAAAATGGCCACCGTTTCCGAGTAAACAGCAAAAGTTCATTATATAGGACATTGCTATATCTCGGTAACCTAGGTGGTCAGGACCTTGAAACTTGGTAGGATTATAGAGCTTGATGAGTACTACAAAAATATCAAAAAAAAATTTGAAGCGATATTTACGGTTTTTCCGCAAAATGCGAAAATGTGAAATTTCCAAATCCAAGATGGCCGCCAAAATTTAAAAGTGCTTGGATTTTGATAAAAATTAATATTCTGGTAGATTTTGATGTTGTGAGTAATGCTCCACATCAGAAGTGTCCATAAGGACTTCGAAATTTTTTAAATGGCCGCTTTTTTTTAATAAATAGCAAAAGTTCATTATATAGGACATTGTCATATATCAGTAAGACAAGTGATGAGCACCTTGAAACTTCGTGGTATTATAAGCTTGATAAGTACTACAAAAATATTTTAAAAGTTCTAAAGAGATATTTACAGTTTTTCCGTCAAATGCAAAAACATGCAATCTCTAAATCCAAGATCATGGCCCCAAAATTTATCCAAGATGTTATGTTTAAACGCCATGAACATAATACATATATATTCTATATTTTTACATCATTTGCACATTCTATAAAACTGAAAAAAAAACAGTATTTTTGCTGCTTTAAGGCACATCTTGTTCGTTTGGGGAACATCTGTGACGGCTGCCGTCACAATCAGTACTCGTTAATTGATGGATTGCTTTCCAAAGAGTACAAAACTATGCTGTAAAATTAAGTGATTTAAGGCCATTTACATGTATAAAAGGAGACATTGAGATGCAGAAAAAGTGTAGGCAACATAATCTGAATTAATCAGCAACAATTAAAAACATACAATGGAAAAAAGCTAACTGCCTTAATGTAACTAGTGGTCCCTGCTTGCCATCGTGCCATCGTGGCCAAGTTGCAATTGGCATGTTAAAAATATAGGTAATTTGACTCAACATAATTAGCTCACCTGGACCGAAGTTCCATGTGAGCTATTGCCATCACTTGGCGTCCGTCGTCGTCGTTAACTTTTCTTTGAAAATCTTCTCCTCTGAAACGACTGAAGGGATTGCTTTGAAACTTTGCATACTTCATCTATCGGATGTCCTCTACCAAGATTGCACAAATGGTGACCGCCCTCTAAACAACATGGCCGCCGTTACTAAAAATAGACCAGGGGGTCAGACTACTGTTTTTGGCTTGTAAATCAAAAAGTATAAGAGATAAAAGAAATCTGATGCCACGCTGCTGCTTCAACATCAAAAGCTCTACAAAAGTCTTCATTGAGTCAAAGTTGTCAGATGACTCCTTATAGGAGTTACGGCCCCTTAAAGGTGAAAAATAGCATTTTTTCATGTTTTTGGCTTATAAAATGAAAACTATGACAGATAGAAAAAAGTTGTTGCTTGCTTAAATGTTCAGCTCATGTAGCCCTACAAAAGTCTCCACAGGGTCGAAGTTGTCAGCCCCTAAAATAATGTTTTTTTATATTTTTGGCCTATGGAATGAAAACTATAGTAGATAGAGAGAAGCTGTTGCTTGCTTAAATGATCAGCTTATTTAGTTCTACAAAAGTCTCCATAGGGTCGAAGTTGTCAGATGTCCCCTTACAGGGGTTTTGGCCCCTAAAATGATGTTTTTTCATGTTTTTGGCCTATAGAATGAAAACTATAGCAGATAGAGAAAAGCTGTTGCTTGCTTAAATGTTGAGTTCATTTAGCTCTACAATAGTTACATAGGGTGATAGTTGTCAGATTACCCCTTATAGGGGTTACGACCCTTAAAATAACGTTTTTTCATGTTTTTTGCCTTTAAAATGAAAACTATTACAGATAGAGAAAAGCATTTTCTTGCTTACACATTTAGCTCATTTAGCTCTAGATAAGTTTTTATAGGGTTGACATCAAGACCAGGTGACCGATTCAGGCTCCTGGGAGCCTCTTGTTTTTCTTTGGAATGACATTGAAACAGTTTTTAGCTCACCTGGACCGAAGGTCCATGTGAGCTATTGCCATCACTTGGCGTCCGTCGTCGTCTGGCGTCTGGCGTCTGGCGTCTGTCGTCCATTAACAATTTTTCAAAAATCTTCTCCTCTGAAACTACTGAACAGAATTTATTGAAACTTGGTATGAATGATCCTTAGTGTGTCCTGCACCAAACCTGTGTTTCGATTTTGATCCGTCAAAAAACATGGCCACCGTTACTAAAAATAGACCAGGGGGGTCAGACTACTGTTTTTTGGCTTGTAAATCAAAAAGTATAAGAGATAGATGAAATCTGATGCCACCCTACTGATTCAGCATCAAAAGTTCTACAAAAGTCTCCTATTGATCGAAGTTGTCAGATGATCCCTTATAGGGGTTACAGCCCCTTATAGGTGTAAAATAGCGTTTTTTCATGTTTTTGGCTTATAGAATGAAAACTATTGCAGATAAAGAAAAGCTGTTGCTTGCTTAAATTTCAGCCCATTTAGCTCTACAAAAGTCTCCAAAGGGTCGAAGTTGTCAGATGACCACTTATAGGGGTTACAGCCCCGTAAAGGCGTAAAATAGTGTTTTTGACCTATAGAATGAAAACTATTGCAGATAGAGAAAAGCTGTTGCTTGCTTAGATTTTCAGATCATTTAGCTCTACAAAAGTCTTCATAGGGTTGAAGTTGTCAGATGACCCCTTATAGGGGTTACGGCCCCTTAAAGACCAACAAATAGTGTTTTTGGCCTATAGAATGAAAGCTATTGCAGATAGAGAAAAGCTGTTGCTTGCTTAAATGTTTAGCTCATTTAGCTCTACAAAAGTCTCCATAGGGTTGAAGTTGTCAGATGACCCCTTATAGGGGTTACGGCCCTTTCAAGGCGAAAAATAGTGTTTTTGGCCTATAGAATGAAAACTATTGCAGATAGAAAAAAGCTGTTGCTTGCTTAAATGTTCAGCTCATTTAGCTCTACAAAAGTCTCCATAGGGTCAAAGTTGTCAGATGACCCCTTATAGGTGTTACAGACCCTTAAAGGCGAAACATAGTGTTTTTGGTCTATAGAATGAAAACTATTGCAGATAGAGAAAAGCTGTTGCGTGCTTAAATGGTTAGCTCATTTGCCTCTACAAAAGTCTTCATAGGGTCGAAGTTGTCAGTTGACATCTTATAGGGGTAACAGCCCCTTAAAGATGAAAAATAGTGTTTTTGGCCTACAGCAGATAGAGAAAAGCTGTTGCTTGCTTAAATGTTCAGCTCATTTAGCTCTACAAAAGTCTCCATAGGGTTGAAGTTGTCAGATGACCCCTAAATAAACATGTTTCATGTTTTTGGCTGATATAATAAAAACTATAGCAGATAAAGAAAAGTGGTTGCTTGCTTAAATGTTCAGTTTATTAAGCCCTTAAAAATGTCTCTTTAGAGTCAAATTGTTCGGACGGCCCTTAAATAACATTTTGCACCTTTTTGGCCTACAGAATGAAAACTTTTGCTGAAAGAGAAAAGCTGTTGCTTGCTTAAATGTTCAGCTTATTCAGCTCTAAAAAGTTCTTCATAGGGTTAACATGAAGACCAGGTGAGCGATTCAGGCTCCTGGGAGCCTCTTGTTGAAGTACAAATGTATTACTTAAATCTTACTGATTTTTTTATTACTGATTCTTTAGACAAGAAATTGGGTAATTGGGGAAAATTAATTTCCATGCATTTAAATGGATAAGGGAAAAGGATATCGAAAATACATTCAATAATTTCAAAACCTCATTTTGTATCTCCTTAAACAAAATGAAGATTGATGCTTTTACATATAGCTATTTGTTTGATTTATTTCAGAGAGAGCCCACATGCAGTTTTTCTTCAAGAAGTTGTTCCAGAAACTCTAGAGATTCTGATTTCCAACTGTCCAACATACCATGTGATTGAAGCAGCTAATGAGGGATATTTCACAGCTATTATGCTCAAGGTGGAAATGTCAGAGCTCAGAAGTTCAAAGGTCATACCTTTTACATCAAGTCTTATGATGAGAACAATCCAGAAAATTGAGGTAAGTGGTTTGTTCTATTATTGTATAGATAGTGTTCTAAAACAAAAATCTCATATTTCAAAATGCTATGATTGAACTTTTTATGCCCCATCTCCAAAAGTGGGGCCTAAAGTGTTTGGGTCTTCTCTCTGTCTGTCTACCCAACTGTCCTTCCCCTTGTCTGTCAAGGTATCCCTAAAGAAGTTTGGCCTACAGTGTTTGGGTCCTCTCTCTGTCTGTCTACCCAACTGTCCTTCCCCTTGTCTGTCAAGGTATCCCTAAAGAAGTTTGGCCTACAGTGTTTGGGTCCTCTCTCTGTCTGTCTACCCAGCTGTCCTTCCCCTTGTCTGTCAAGGTATCCCTAAAGAAGTTTGGCCTACAGTGTTTGGGTCCTCTCTCTGTCTGTCTACCCAGCTGTCCTTCCCCTTGTCTGTCCAGGTTTACCTAAAGAAGTTTGGCCTACAGTGTCTGGGTCCTCTCTCTGTCTGTCTACCCAACTGTCCTTCCCCTTGTCTGTCCAGGTTTACCTAAAGAAGTTTGGCCTACAGTGTCTGGGTCCTCTCTCTGTCTGTCTACCCAGCTGTCCTTCCCCTTGTCTGTCCAGGTTTACCTAAAGAAGTTTGGCCTACAGTGTCTGGGTCCTCTCTCTGTCTGTCTACCCAACTGTCCTTCCCCTTGTCTGTCAAGGTATCCCTAAAGAAGTTTGGCCTACAGTGTCTGGGTCCTCTCTCTGTCTGTCTACCCAACTGTCCTTCCCCTTGTCTGTCCAGGTTTACCTAAAGAAGTTTGGCCTACAGTGTTTGGGTCCTCTCTCTGTCTGTCTACCCAGCTGTCCTTCCCCTTGTCTGTCCAGGTTTACCTAAAGAAGTTTGGCCTACAGTGTCTGGGTCCTCTCTCTGTCTGTCTACCCAACTGTCCTTCCCCTTGTCTGTCAAGGTATCCCTAAAGAAGTTTGGCCTACAGTGTCTGGGTCCTCTCTCTGTCTGTCTACCCAACTGTCCTTCCCCTTGTCTGTCCAGGTTTACCTAAAGAAGTTTGGCCTACAGTGTTTGGGACCTCTCTCTGTCTGTCTACCCAGCTGTCCTTCCCCTTGTCTGTCCAGGTTTACCTAAAGGTTTAATATTCTTTATCATGAATGAAGTATGGTATCATCATTAAACTTTATACATATTCATGTATACAGTTAGCTTAACATGAATTATTTTTCGTTCAAAAACTACCAAAATAATGGATAACTGGTAAAAACAGTGAAACCAATGAGAATTTTGAAAGTAAAATTATTTTTTCATATTTTTAGAAAGAAGCAGAGATACCAATGGGGCATCGGAATGTAAAAGTTCGCAAGCAGAGACAAAACTAGTAAACACAAACAACATATAAAACATAGAAATGCAAAAAACTACTAAATATCATTTAACGACACGATATCTAATCATAATGAGAGTGAACAGTCCCTTTGGAGCTGTGAAAAATCTCGGTAGAAACACATTTTTAGCTCACCGAAGGTCCATGTGAGCATATTACCATCACTTGGAGTCATCTGCATCTGTTGTCTGTTAACAATTTTTTTAAAAATCTTGTCCTCTAAAACTACCAAACAGAATTTTATGAAACTTGGTATGATTGATACTAAGGGTGTTGTGCTAAAAAAATTATTACAATTTTTGATCATTCAAAAAAGATGGCCGCCCTTGCTAAAAATAGACCAGGGGGGGTAAACTTATGTTTTTGGTTTGTAAATCAACAAGTATAAGAGATATACTAATTCTGATGCAACCTTCCTGATGCATCAAAAGCTCTTCAATAGTCTTCTTTAAATCCAAGCTGTCAGATGAACCCTTATGGTCCTTCAAAGGTCAAAAATTCCATTTATTAATGCCTTTAGAGCGAAAACTTTTGCAGTTAGAGAAAAGCTGTCGCTTGCTAAAACCTTCAGCTCATTAAGCGCTACAAAAGTCTCCATTGGGTCAAAGCTGTCAGATGATATGGCGCTTTAAAGAAGAATGGTTAAAGTTCATTCCCACTTACTGACATGTGCCACATCAACTGTATTGGAATGGTAGGTGCACCTTGTGATGATAAGCACAATGAATGCTTTGGACGCTGGCTGTGACCTATATTTTATAAATCATTTAATCAAGATAAAATTATACTCTTGGAACAATCTTCCTGGTTAAGTGATTGCTGAAAAAATAAATGTTGTGAGATGGGGCATTATGTCTTTTGGACATATTCTTGTTTGACAAGCAATATAAAAATAAAATTTGACCTAGGAAATGTTTAACATGTTGTTATTAACAGGTAGAAAATTATGAGATGTGGAATAAGTGCACGCGACACAGCCCACACTCAAACAGCAATTTAGAAAAACCACAATGGACAACCGCCAACAGCCTTCAATGAGGCCATTTGGCACTGCTTGCGGTTCTGCAATTGGCCCATGGTCTAAATAAAATGCATATAATTATACCCCACGCAACGAAGTTGCGAAGGGTATAATGTTTTTGACTGGTCCGTCCGTCCGTCCGTCAGTCTGTGATCAAAGTTTGTAATCGCAACTCCTCTTAAACTACTGAACAGAATTTAATGAAACTTGGTATGCAAGAAGAACACCATATGTAGTTGTGCATATTACCGGGAATTTTTGATTCGCAAATTTTTGTGGGAGTTATGGCCCTTTGGACTTAGAAATTTGCAGAAAATCATGATTACAGTTTGTAATCGCAACTCCTCTTAAACTACTGAACAGAATTTAACAAAACTTAGTATGCAAGAAGAACACCATATGTAGTTGTGCATGTTACCAGGAATTTTTGATTCGCAAATTTTTGTGGGAGTTATGGCCCTTTGGACTTAGAAATTTGCAGAAAATCATGATTACAGTTTGTAATCGCAACTCCTCTTAAACTACTGAACAGAATTTAACGAAACTTGGTGTGCAAGAAGAACACCATATGTAGTTGTGCATGTTACCGGGAATTTTTGATTCGCAAATTTTTGTGGGAGTTATGGCCCTTTGGACTTAGAAATTTGCAGAAAATCATGATTACAGTTTGTAATCGCAACTCCTCTTAAACTACTGAACAGAATTTAACGAAACTTGGTATGCAAGAAGAACACGATATGTAGTTGTGCATATTACAAGGAATTTTTTATCCCCAAATTTTTGTCGGAGTTATGGCTCTTTGGACTAAGAAATTTGACATAACTTTGTTAAGATATTCAAATACTTGCACATTCACTTTTACAAACATTCAATATTTTTTATTCCTGTAGCTTGATACTAATTCCTCAAGGATAACATTGATAGTCCATTAGCGGCACGCGTGGGGTATGTGAGCGTGCTCACTAAGGTTCTTTCATTCAAATCCAGCCCTGAAATAGTCACAGATAGACCCCCTTCTTAAACAAGGAACAGAAAACATCAAAAAGACAAGTACAAACGAAAGCTTTGTGAAAGATTCCTGGCTTAGGACAGGCACATATAATATGTGGCGGGGTTAAACTAGTTTTTTTGGGCCCATTACCTTCGGCGGCTTCCCCCTATTAATATTCTTAGACAAAGCACAAAAACTAAACACACAATAAAAATCAAATTTATCAAAGTCCAATTCCACTAGAGAGAACCTAAGACAAAAAACAAGAACAAACAATAGGACGGTAAAGGAACTCTCTATAGAACACTCGCTGTTACTGACAGCTAGCTGAGATTTAGTGAATCAAGCAATAATGATTTAGTGAAGTGTCATCACACAAAACTGACATGCTTGATCGCTATAATGCTTAAAAATGACAATAGTAACAAACGTTTATGGAAGTTTTAAAGCAAGTTCAAGTTATCAATATTTTTGCCAAAAAAACACTAAATTCAAAGATTTAACCAAAATATTCAATTCATAAATATTCATCAATAATCATCAATTCAATTCTTTTAAAATTTGTGAGCTTTATAAAAAACATTACCATAAAATTCAGGATGTGATATTCCTCTTACTAAAAGAAAACGACGTGTACAATTAAATTTTTCAATAAGAGATCCATACTTGTGGAAGAATTTAGAAAAAAGATTTTACTAAATTGTGGTATTGATAACTTAATAATTTTTCAGTAATAAAATGTTTTTTATTATTAAAATCAGAAACACCACTGCAGATCCGAGCATATCATACTAACTGTGAAATGTAAACCCCGTATGACGGCGCTAGTGGAACATCTCCTTCAAGAAAAGGAAAATTTATAATAGGAAAGGTAAAGTCTTCACGTTTATCATATACTTTGGTTTGTAATTTTCTGTCAATAATACTTAAATCTAAATCTAAAAAAAGGACATCTATCACCGGTGACATTAGATTTGTTCAAGGTTAATTCAGAAGGATAGATATCGGTAATAAAATTAGAAAATGAAGGATTGTTGAGTGCAAGAATGTCATCTAAATATCCATACCCGTAGCCAGAATTTTTCAACAGGGGGTTCGAAATGTGAAGAGGGGGGTTCAATTTCCCAATTTTTTCTGACTTTAATAGTGCTTAACCGATTTTTAACCTGATTTTTCCCTATTTTTATCAAATTTTTTGTCCAAGGGGGGGTTCGTCCGAACCCCTCGAACCCCCTGGCTACGGGTATGATATCTAAAAGTATAATTGAAAGTTTCGATTAGGTTCTGTTTGTTGGGGTCTTTTTGTAATTTAGCCATAAATTGTGATTCATAACAGTATAGGAAAAGGTCGGCCATAAGTGGCGCACAATTAGTACCCATAGGAATACCAATAATTTGGCGATAAATTTGTTTACCAAAATGTATGTAAATATTATCTAACAAATAATTTAGAGCAGTAATAGTTTCTGCATCAGTCCAGTTAATGTATCCTTTTTGAGTCTCGTTACAAAAAAATGATTTACTAAATGATTTTGAAACTCTAGAACAGATGTAATCACTTTTAGATTTGTCAAAACACCATTTAACCAAATATTCAAATTTCTTTTTAATCAGATTATGCGGAAGTTTGGTATATAAAGTACGGTTGCCACGCACCCAGGGAAAAGTCCTGGAAATTGAATAAAAGCGTTCCCAGCAGGGAAATGTCATTGAAAAAGCGAAAAACCAAAGAAAACCGGGAATAAACCTTGAAATTTACAAGACCGGAAATGTAAACATAGTTATATTAATTCCCTTGGTCATGATTGATTTCGCCCCAAAGGTAATGTTAGCCCATATGAACAAACAATACATTTTGGGGGGGGGGCGAAATGAATAGGACAACTTAGCTTGATAATCAGGATCGCGAAAGCTTTTGATAGAAAAGTTTTTTCTCTTGATGTTTTTGGACATGTTCCAAGAATTTTTTTTGACAGGAATTTGGAATTTGACAAAAAACACCTTAGGGGGACAGACCAAAATAAAGATTAGCGGGGGGGGGGTGGTCGAGGGGGGGGGGTATAGTAAGGTCAAAATGGCAAGACTCAACAGAAGGTATGCATACAAAAACAAAGGATTTAATTAACAAGATTGTAAAGATTTGTGTCATTTTCATCTGAGAAATGCCAGGTCTAAAATACGTTTTTTGCTATTATTTCAGAGAAAAAAACTTGTGTAGACAATAATTTATAAGGTTTTCAACTGCATTTCAGCAT
The DNA here is from genome assembly GCA_963971305.1 of Arcuatula senhousia. Lineage (NCBI taxonomy): Eukaryota > Metazoa > Mollusca > Bivalvia > Mytilida > Mytilidae > Arcuatula > Arcuatula senhousia. The sequence continues at coordinate 27,981,883 of OZ020310.1, read as the reverse complement.
TCAAATGGAGCCCAAAAAATGCACGAAAAACTGTCAGTGTAATTTTTGAAAATCCTGTCATGTTTCACAGAATAATGACGACACGTAGATCATAAATCATAAAGGATGGGTTGCGATAAGACCCCTTTCAGCCCACCGCGAAAGTCAAAAATAGAATTAAGTAAATTCTATCAAAAAATGTCTTTTGGAAAGGTTAATTTTTCTATTTTTTAAAAATAAATGTCTGTAGTTGAAAAGCTTGTTTTATTTTTTGATAAATGGTGATTGAAATGAACCACCGCAAATGATTTTAACATTGTGCTTATGGGAAAGTTGCACAAATGAGTGATATATATCCTTCCCGGAAGTATAGCCTTGCACGCGGAACCAGCTTCATATTTTATTCAAAAATTTGTATTACTAAGAAGCAGAGGTACCAATGGGGTATCTGAATGTCAAAAGTCCGAAAGGGCATATAAGACAAAACCAGTAAACACCAACAAGAACGGGACAAAAACAGACAACATGTAAAACATGGAAACACAAAACAACTGAATATCAATCAACAACGCAAACTCCAGTCGAAACAAGAGTGAACTCGGGTGCTCCAGAAGAGTAAGCAGTTCCTGCTAGCTATAGCACACCTGTCACATTGCCAATAGTCCGTTCAGCGTGTCAAGTCCGGTAAAGGAAGACAAAACAACACCCTATGACAAACCAACATCTGCACTCATCTGAGAGATCGAAATCCCATATTTGTCTATAAGTGCATGATGTCTTCCGTAAAATTTCTTGAGTGAAGACAGCAACCGAGGAGCAACATAACCCTGTGTGAGCAATTTTTGCGTCAGATGTGTCGCTCTGCTAAGGAAATCGATGTAAGTCCTGCACACTCTGGAGTAACAAATCAATTGAGATACGTAAACTCCATAACCTGGAGCGGACGGAATGTTGCTACACAAGAAGGGGAAGTTGACGATTTGAAAGTTGAAGTCATCACGTTTTATCATAGAGCCTTGTAGAAAGTCTTCCTTGAGAGTCAATTTCGAGATGTAGATCTAAATATGAAGCAGACTTCCTAGAATCTGTTGTGTCCTTTATCTCAAGCTCCTGTGGATATATGAGATGGAGAAAGTCACCAAATCGAGAATTGTTTAGTGAAAGGACATCATCAATATAACGGAACGTGAGGTTGAAAGAGAGAGCTAGTCTACGGTCTTTTTTGTCTAGAAGAGATTGCAAAAATACATCTAATATTTAAGTTTCAAGCTGGTTCTGCGTGCAAGACATACTGTAAATTTAAAACGACTGTAATTTTTGAACTTGTTGTCAGTACTTAAAAAATGTGCGAAATCTCTCCGTTTTCTTCATTTTTCTTGAGATTAGCGGTCATTTCAATTTCAAAATTGTTGTTTAAAGTGATGTATATATATGATGAACCTTTTGTAGAATTATAAACACTAGCTTCAAGTATTTTGGCACAATATTTCAATTTATTGAAGCCCTACCTTGAAATTTTCTTTACGGTAAATCAAGATGACATTTTCATTCAAAGTGGGTCAATTTTTAACCCGATTTTCGAAGCTGTGTTCTCGCAAAAGTATTTAAAAGTGGTCTTTTACAACAGTACAATTATTTTGCCACAAAATAAGATATAAAGTAGGATGCTATGAAAAACTTTTATTTTTTGCCTATAGATGGGCCAAAATAGGGCCTTATCACAACCCATCCTTTGGGACTGATGGTGACCTTTCAGGGAAGTTATCGCCACAAGTGAACTTACTAGAGGAACCCATCGGTGAAAAGGGTTAAGGATGAAAATGTGTGGACAGGAGAGCATTTGAAAAGAAAACCATTAAACTAAAAACATTAGTGTCAAAACTTTAAAAATGTATCCAGGTGCTGCCGCACCACCCCCTTAAATGTGACAAAAATCATTTTATTTGCAATGTTAGAAATCCGACTTAAAATTATGAGCCTCACTCCACTCAGCATATATTATATATCTGCACCTCCACCTCCGCTAATCGATATAGTTCTGAATTCATGCCTGGGCTCATGTTCAATTGGCCTATTAGAGATCACAAGAATGTCATCCTTCCACACTGGAACATATTGACTAAATGAGACTGAAATTATGTACATTAATAGTAAAATGTCCCGTGCGGGGCCCGGCTGGCGAATAGGCCTGCAGCAGAGCCTAGCTTGTCGTAAGAGTCGACTAAGGGTCTTGGGATTCTGATTTCAGGTCAGTGCTCAGCCCACGTACAGAGCGACCAAGTGTGTACCCTAGGTGCATGGCCCTCGTATGGGGTGTTGTCAGCTACGTCAATATTTAGGACATATAAAATGATGTAACACAAGGAAGTATTTTATTGATATGGGGTTTAAAGATAACAATTGTTTTTGAGAATGTCGGTTTTATTAAATGCTCTAAATTTCATAGTTTCTTATAATAGACAAAGTTTACCTGTTAAATTTTCTGTGTTGTTTTTTAGCTCATCTGAGCTATTGTCATCGTTAAGTGTCCGTCATCCGTCCGTTAACTTTTCTTTAAACATCTTCTTCTCTGAAACACCCCATGGGATTGCTTTGAAACTTTGTAAACTTGATCTTTAGGATGTCCTCTAATAAGTTTGTGAAATTTGTGAACGTCGACCAATCAACATGGCCGCCGTTACTAAAAATAGAACAGGGGGGTCAGACCATAGTTTTTAGCTTATAGCTCAAAAAGTATAAGAGATAGAGAAAATCCGAAGCAACCCTCCTTTCATCAGCATCAAAAGCTCTACAAAACTCTTCATTGAGTCAAAGTTGTGGGACGACTCCTTATAGGAGTTATTTCCCTTAATCGTCAAAAATAACCATTTTCACAGTTTTTGGACTTTATCTTGAAAACTGTAAGTGCTAGAGGAAAAGTTAGCATTGCAAAATTGTTCAGCTCACTGAAATCTACAAATTTGAATTCAGGGTCAAAATTGTCAGATCAACTGTTTAAGAGTTATCCCCCTTAAACTGATTTTTCTATAAATTTTAACTGATTTTTAAAAATCTTCTCTGAAACCACTGGTGGGATTGCTTTGAAACTTTGTACACTTGATCTTTAGGATGTCTTTTAACAAGTTTGTAAAATTTGTGAACATCGACCAACCAACATGGCCGCCATTACTAAAAATAGAACAGGGGGGTCAGACCATAGTTTTTAGCTTATAGCTCAAAAAGTATAAGAGATAGAGAAAATCCGAAGCAACCTACCTTCTTCAGCATCTAAAGCTCTACTAATCTGTCCATCGAGTCAAAGTTGTGGGACGACTCCTTACAGGAATTATTTCCCCTTAATCATTTAAATTGACCATTTTCACAGTTTTTGGACTTTATCTTGAAAACTGTAAGTGCTAGAGGAAAAGTTAGCATTGTAAATTTGTTCAGCTCATTGAGATCTACAAAAATGATTTCAGGGTCAAAATTGTCAGATCAACTGTTTAAGAGTTATCCCCCTTAAACTGATTTTTCTATCAATTTTAACTGATTTTTAAAAATCTTCTTCTCTGAAACCACTCATGGGATTGCTCTGAAACTTTGTACACTTGATCTTTAGGATGTCATCTAACAAGTTTGTGAAATTTGTGAATTTCTACCAACCAACATGGCTGCTGTTACTAAAAATAGAACGGGGGGTCAGACCATAGTTTTTAGCTTATAGCTCAAAAAGTACAATGTATAAGAGATAGAGAAAATCTGAAGCAACCCACCTTCTTCAGCATAAAAAGCTCTACAAAATTCTCCAATGCGTCAAAGTTGTGGGACAACTCCTTATAGGAGTTATTTCCCCTTAATTGTCTAAATTGACCATTTTCACAGTTTTTGGACTTTATCTTGAAATCGTAAGTGCTAGAGGAAAAGTTAGCATTGCAAAATTGTTCAGCTCATTGAGATCTACAAAAATGATTTCAGGGTCAAAATTGTCAGATCATCCTTTTAAGTGTTTTCAATCAATTTTAACTTAATATGTTTTTTTTTGTTTTTGTTTTCAGATGGAAAGCTTTGTAACTTTGTATTTTTGGTCTTAAATGTGTTTTCTATCCTAACTAGTCTCTTTAATGTTACTTACCAAGTACATGTAGACCATGTTGCACACTAGGTAAGAGGCTTTAGCATAAGAGATCAGGTGAGCGATTCAGGCTCCTGGGAGCCTCTAGTATAAAAAATACTGAATTTGGATAGCATGCCCAAATTGGGTTACATGACGTTATAGCTTAAGGACCAGGTGAGTAATTTAGGCTCCTAAGACTCTTGTATATCCAACAACGGGTTTGCAACACGATGTCATATCTTGAAATGACTGAAAAATCAAGGAAAAAAGATCTAGATTATAAAATTGAATAAAGATTCAATACGCAATTTTCGAGTTCATTGCTTTTCCGGAAAAATCCCTCAATTAGATAGAATTTATCATGTGACTTTACCAGTTTTTGAAGCAAACTGGTTTGCTGCCCCATAAGCTTACGCAAAAGCCTCTGTGGAATTATGAGAACAATATTTATAATATTTCTGTAAACGGTAAATACTTCAATAAATTGGACAAGTTTTCTTACCTGTGTAGAAAAATTTCTAAAATCTCAGATTCCATCGTTAATAAATAACAAAGCATATTTATTTTTACCCTTTGCTCATTCGTGCACCGGAAGTTGACATGCTTTAAAAATATTCTAATAAAAGAATCACCCCCGGGAAAACTTAAGCCATTCACCCCCGGGAAAACTTAAGCCATTCCGTCCTATCTCGGAAATGGTGTTTTCTAAAATAAATTCATTAATGTAATATTACTTTTGATGTTAAATTTTAGGTAAGCTTTACTGTTACACCCTTGCAGAAATACAACAGTATATCCTGTGATAACTTGAGATTTTCATGAGATATCTTGATAAAACATCTCAAGATATCACAGGATATCTTGATCTGTTTGGTCAGGATATTTCAGGATGTTATTGGAACAGGATCTTTCAGGATAAATATCCTAACAGGAAATGGACCAGGATTTTTATCTCAGGATCAGGATTAATAATGCCAGGATAATCCAGATCCTGAGATAAAAATCCTGGTCCATTTCCAAATCTTTCCATCAGAAGGACTGAAAATAAAAATGAAGCATGGTTAAGAAACATATAAAAGATGGTACATGTAGTATTTCTGAATTGAATGTTTTATCATTTTTGAGAATCAGGAATAAATTTTGCTTCTTAATTACCACATTCTGCCCCCAAGACTGATGACTGCAATGATTAGTGGTTGTTATTGTCAGTACAACTCTTGTTGGTGATCAAAGATCTTTAATACATTTCACATTTGTTAAAATTTTTGCCATCTTCAAAAAAATGTACAAATTACACATGAAACCTTTACGGGTAGTTATACAATAAAAGGCAAATACATATTTCTGTATAGGATAAGCCCGTATTCTTTATTAAAAACAGCTATGACTTACATTCAATCTTTCTTTTTTCAGGGTCTAAACCAAGTTTTGTACTTTTCTTGTTGTTTGCTATTATGACACTTCTTGTTGACATCAATTCCTCAAATGTAAATAGTTTTCTTAACAGGAATGAAAGCACATCACTTAATTGCCCCTTTTCCGGCTCTCAACTTATTCTGTAACATGCATAGCATACATTAACCTAAAACATATAAAATTCTATTTAGTAATCTGATTCAAAAACCTAATAAAAATCTACTGTAAGATCCACAGCAGTGACCCTCCATTCTAAGAGAGCTTAATTATCTGTTGAAAATGTGAATGTAACCTTTATGGCTACTTTTATGATAAATCAATTCAGTGAAAGGATTAGGTGTCAAGCTGCTTTACATATTGCATGTACATAAGGGAGTCATAAACATGTGGTTTCAATTTTGACCTGAATAAATAGGTCACATTTTTGTGTACAAGTTTACAAAGAAAATGGAATGGTTTTTAAAAGTTTACAGGTTTTTAAGTTCCTAATAATGTAATAATCTGACAGTGATAAAGCATACAAAAATAATGAGTCAATGAAAAACAACAAACATTATTTCTATAATAAGTAAAATCAATTTTAACATACAAATTTAGAAAGAGCTTACCAATTAGTTGAGCAGCTCAGGATGAAGAGTCTATTATTATACCCCCCGCAAACAAAGTTTGGGGGGGTATATAGGAATCACCCTGTCTGTCTGTCTGTCCGTCTGTCTGTCCGTCTGTCCGTCTGTCCACATACCTCGTAAGCGCAACTCCTCCTAAACCCCTTGATGGATTTTGATGAAACTTTACACAAAGGATGTACACCATATGGAGATGTGCATGAAGAATTTTGGTTGCTATCAGATATCATTCAAGGGAGATAATTGGACTTAGACTTTTTGAAACATGGTGTTCAATGGGAGACCTCGTAAGCGCAACTCCTCCTAAACCGCTTGATGGATTTTGATGACACTTTACATGAAGGATGTACACTATATGGAGATGTGCATGAAGAATTTTGGTTGCTGTCAGATATCATTCAAGGGAGATAATTGGACTCAGACTTTTTAAACTTGGTGTTCAATGGGAGACCTCGTAAGCGCAACTCCTCCTAAACCACTTGATGGATTTTGATGACACTTTACTTGAAGGATGTACACTATATGGAGATGTGCATGAAGAATTTTGGTTGCTGTCAGATATCATTCAAGGGAGATAATTGGACTTAGACTTTTTAAACTTAGTGTTCAATGGGAGACCTCGTAAGCGCAACTCCTCCTAAACCGCTTGATGGATTTTGATGGCACTTTACATGAAGGATGTACACTATATGGAGATGTGCATGAAGAATTTTGGTTGCTGTCAGATATCATTCAAGGGAGATAATTGGACTCAGACTTTTTAAACTTGGTGTTCAATGGGAGACCTCGTAAGCGCAACTCCTCCTAAACCACTTGATGGATTTTGATGACACTTTACTTGAAGGATGTACACTATATGGAGATGTGCATGAAGAATTTTGGTTGCTGTCAGATATCATTCAAGGGAGATAATTGGACTTAGACTTTTTAAACTTAGTGTTCAATGGGAGACCTCGTAAGCGCAACTCCTCCTAAACCGCTTGATGGATTTTGATGGCACTTTACATGAAGGATGTACAATATATGGAGATGTGCATGAAGAATTTTGGTTGCTGACGGATATCATTCAATGGAGATAATTGTACTTAGAATTGTTAAAGCGGGGGGTATCCTCCGTGAGCTCGCTCACAGTATTCCTTGTTTTATTCCATTTCATGTAATTATACCCCCCGCAAACAAAATACCCCCCGCAAACAAAGTTTGGGGGGGGTATATAGGAAACACCCTGTCTGTCTGTCTGTCTGTCCGTCTGTCTGTCCGTCTGTCTGTCCACATAACTCGTAAGCGCTTCTTCTCCTAAACCCCTGGGAGGATTTTGCTGAAACTTAAGATGAAGGAAGTACATCATATGAAGATGTGCATGAAGAATTTTCATCGCACTCAGACATCATTCAGGGGAGATAATTGGACTTAGACTTTTTAAAAAGGGAGACCTCGTAAGCGCAACTCCTCCTAAACTGCTGGAAGGATTTTGATGAAACTTTACATGAAGGAAGTACATCATATGTAGATGTGCATGAGGAATTTTCATTGCAATCAGACATCATTCAGGGGAGATAACTGGACTTAGACTTTTTAAATACATTATTCAATGGGAGACCTCATAAGCGCAACTCCTCCTAAACCGCTTGATGGATTTTGATGAAATTTTACATGAAAGAAGTACATCATCTTTAGATGTGCATGAAGAATTTGTATTGCTCTTGGTTATTATTGAGGGGAGATAACTGGACTTGAGATTTTGTTTTACAGTACAGAGTCCAATATGAAGCAGGGGGTATCCTTTTGTGAGCTCGCTCACAGTATTACTTGTTTTTATAGGTTTATGTGTAAAAATGGTTTCACAAATAATTTCTATGTGATTACACAAATTTACAATAATATTTCACTTTTAACTACACAATTATTTTACCATGTTTCATCAAACCATATGATCAAACATACTTTTTCCTTATTTAAAAAACTATTTCATAATATAATAAAAACAATATTTTTTTAATACATGTATTTTTTACAATGTAGATATCCTATCCCCATTTCTCCCTCTTCTTATCATGTTACACTTGAACAAAAAAACAATTCTTGATATATCTTGGAACCAGGACTTTAGAAAATCACTGTTTGTAGATAATTAATGTAAGAAAAGATTCCTGAACTATCTTGACTTCAGGACTTTATATTAACTTAAAATCCTGAAGTCATTCAGCTCTAAGTAAAATTCCTGGCATATCCTGACAACATCCTGATCCTGATCTCAAGATATCTCAGGATACAATTTTCCAAAAAAACGACCACCAAGATAAAACAGTAGGTCTCATGATAATCATGAGATATCTTGATACATCCTGATACACCAGGATTCATTTCTGCAATGATCTTTGTTAGAATTTTTAATGTTAATTTAGTGTCAAACATTAACATTGATTTTCCTGTTAAATTATGAAACATCAAATGTTAAACTTAACCGAAGCTCGATTAACACAAATTTAATTGAAGAAATAAAATTTAATATAATTGCCTGTGAATATGTCTTAACATAAATTTTGTCATGAAAAGTATTGAAGTTTTGCCAAAAACCAGGAAAATTTGAAATTTATTATTACCTTAATATTTTACTGAAATGCAGTATGATCATGCAAAAGGATAATGATTCACCCTGTCCTCTGGGAGAATACTGTAAATGTACTTATTTCCAATAGATATTTACTTCACAGATTTAAACTGAAATATTGGTGTATGACATTGGAAACACTTAAGAATTCCATTTAATTCATGCTCAATTCCACCTTGAAAATGTACAAAATTATTTGAAAAGGCTTGGAAAAAACCTTGAGGTTCATAAAAAAAATATCTATTTCTTTCATGTATTTTTAGTGCACATTAAAAGGCATTAAGTTTTTGCTGATGACTTCCCATTTAGAGAGTACTAAAGATCACACTACAGAAAGGAGGGACCAGATGAAGACAGCATTACAACACATGGAGAAAGCCTCAGATGATTACACAGTTATATTTGGTGGTGATATGAATCTACGAGATAAAGAGGTATTATCTTAGGGGCTCCCAAAGTGTCTCCTTTCAGGTCCAAAGGCTGTTTTAAAATTGCTTACAGATTGATTTAAGGCATTTTTATGAAGTTTCCTGTCTTTTTCAATGAATTTTCAAGATGATTTTAACCAAATACTGAGGTTGTCCCTCCACAACTTTTTTTGTTGTGGGTCTGTAATACCCTGCAGAAGCTTCAATTTACAATCAAGTCAACATTACATTCATGGTAGTAAAATATCAGTAATAAGGGACGTAAGTCCCTTTTACCGGTAGAAATCCCCAAGTCGGTATATGTATGAAGTCATGTGACTTCACAGAAGTCACATGACTTCTATAGTTAGTACTGGCAGTCTAATTTCATTTCACTTTTTAAAAACTTTCATTCTAATTTCTAAAAATACCCAATCATTTTTAATAATTTTTTCAATAAATAAAACATATTTTAAGCTATTTTCCACATGCTAAAAAATTGCAATAAAAGTTTTTAAATAATTTTATTGAAGTTCATAGTCAACCGTTCAGGTAACCCATTTTGTTGCGTAACCAAAACAAAAAATGGCAGAAAAATGACACAAAAGGGGCTAGAATGGGTGCATTGACAATACAGTTGTAGAATATTTATTATTCATTCGATTTTGAAAATTCTTTTTTTTTAGTTGAATTGTTCATTGAATTCTGTCAACTAAATGTGTCAGTGGTTTTAAAATATATTGCACCTTTACATTGCTACAGGGGGGGCAAAGTCATGCTACACCCATAGAATAAACTTTTTATTTTTGGTCTCATTTTCAAATCTTTTTTCATTGGAATCCTTGTGAAAATCCCTGCCCGTATTTTTATGGCCCGACCATGTATGTGGATCAGACATATAGTTTTACCTTTGTCCGTCCGTACGTCCGTCGGTCCGTAACACTTTGGTTAAGTTCTTGGTTAAGGTCCATAACTCGGATACTAGATGTTGGGGGTCAATGATATTTCACCACCAAATGGGTCTTAGGTAGGGCTACACCACCCACTAGAAATTAGGTCACTGTGACCTATATTTTATGCATGAATGACTTTGGTTTAGTTCTTGGTTAAGGTCCATAACTTGGATACTAGATGTTGGGGGTCAATGATATTTCACTACTAGATGTGTCTTAGGTAAGGTGACACCACCCACTAGAAATTAGGTCACTGTGACGCATATTTTACGCATGAATGACTTTGGTTAAGGTCCATATTTCAGATACTACATGTTGATGGTCAATGGTATTTCACCACTAGATGTGTCTTGCGTAAAATGATGCCACCCAATAAAAATTAGGTCACTGTGATCTATCACCAGTATATTTTGAATAAAATATTTTTATGTAATAAAATAGTTAAAGTAGAACTTAATACCAAACTTTATAAATTATACAAGAATTAATGTCAGCTTGATAAATAATCAAAGAAATACTTAATAAGATAAACTTTGAATAATATTGGCTAATACTTCTTCAGGACATAACACTTTAATATTTAACAAGATAAATACCAGATCAAAAAGAACATGGATAATTTTAAGCTGTCATTGATGATGTCACAAAGAAATTACTTACTTGTATTTATTGATTATTTGATATTGGGATTACAGTTGTATTAAACTAAATTGATTTCTAGCATCCTATAATATTATGTAAGATTTTGTATATATAGTTTTGGAAAAATGTGTTACACCAGATAGAGAGAATTAGTGAGAATTATAGAGAATGACACTCGACTATGTTTCATAATTTAGATGTAATTTTACTTATAATGTTTGATTGACCAAGGACTTTGTGATTTGTTATGTGTAATTGTTATAATTGTTATTGCTGACTGAACTGAAGTCAATAAACGTAAATGGATATAGTGTTTGAATAACCAGCCTCATACAGACAAAAAATAACAAAGAACAATAACTTGAATCCAGAAGGCCTGCAGCCCCAGCCTTGCCATGTGAGCTTCCCCAGCCCCTGTGCTTATATTTTATGCATGAACAACTTCGGTTAAGTTCTTGGTTAAGGTCCATAACTTGGATACTAGATGTTAGGGGTCAATGATATTTCACTAGTGGATGCGTCTTGGGTAAGGTGACACCACCCACTAGAAATTAGGTCACTGTGACCTATATTTTATGCATGAATGACTTTGGTTTAGTTCTTTGTTAAGGTCCATATTTCAGATACTCCATGTTGATGGTCAATGGTATTTCACCACTAGATGTGTTTTGCGTAAAATGATGCCACCCAATAAAAATTAGGTCATTGTGATATATATTTTATGCATGAACAACTTCAGTTAAGTTCTTGGTTAAGGTCCATAACTTGGATACTAGATGTTAGGGGTCAATGATATTTCACCAGTAGATGCGTCTTGGGTAAGGTGACACCATCCACTAGAAATGAGGTCACTGTGACCTATATTTTATGCATGAATGACGTTGGTTAAGTTCTTGGTTAAGGTCCATATCTTGAATACTACATGTTAGGGGTCAATAATATTTCACTACTCCATGAGTCTTGGTAACATGGCACCACCCACCAGAAATAAGGTCAAAGCAACCTTTATTTTACACATGAACACTTTTGATCAATTTCTTGGTAAAGGTCAAAATCCCAGGTAATACACATTGAGGGTCAATGATATTTCAAGAACGGGAGGGCCATCCTGTGGCTCATAAACACATTTTCTAGTTCAATCAGATTTGCAATAATTCTTACCGTTTTTGAAAAAAAATAGGGGTTGAAAAGGACCAAATATGTCAATTAATATAAGACTTTTTCTATTAGATGTTGATGTAAATATATATGTGTCAAATATGCATTTTAAAGTCCACCACAGGGTGCATGTGTCAAAAAGCTTTATAAGTCCACCATGAGCTGCATGTGATCAAAGCATTAGTCTTGTCCATATTGGGCCTCCAATGTACAGGGTTCAACATGTTGCGGTCGTATCATGCTTCGCTTGGCGTAGCTTTTTATTAAAACATGAACTCCTCTGACACCATTAGTGCAATTGCAACTAAACTTGTTGTTCATTAGAATTCGGTGCTTAGAACTGATGTGGGGATTTTTGATTCGTCATTAAACATAAATAAAACATAGGGTTAAAATGCAGTTATTTGCAAATAACTCAAAAACGGCTACAGATATCAAAATTCTGGCATTGAGTGAAAGCGATCAGCACCTCAAGACCTACCAGCTCTGAAATTTTGAAGAAAATCCAACAACCCATGTAGGAGTTATTGCCCTTTTTGTGATTTTTGTGTGTGCTAATTTTGCACCTATTAGGCTAAATATCTTAAAAACTAAAAGATATTTGAGAAATTTTAATTGCATACTGTTAAGCACATCAAGATCTACGGAATATGTAATAGGGTAAATGTTGTAGGACCCTTCCTTTTAGGGGTTATTCCCCTTAGAACGTCAAAGTTGATTATTTTTACAGCATTTCCTGATTACATTGAAAATGGTAACTCCTCTGACAAAATCAGTCCAATTGAAACCAAACTTGGTATAGTTGTTCATTAGCATTGGGTGCTTAGAAGTGATGAAAATCGCTACAGATATAAAAAAAAATGACATTGGGTAAAGTGATCAGCACATCAAGATCTACCTGCCCTGAAAATTTGAAGATCCAACAACCAGTGTAGGAGTTATTGCCCTTTTTGTTGATTTTTTGCAAATTTTGTACCTGTTAAGCTCAATGTCTTAAAAATTATACATGATATTTGAGAAACTTAAATTGCATATTGTTAAGCGCATCAAGATCTACAAAATATGTAATAGGACCTTTCCTTTTAGGAGTTATTCCCCTTAGAGCGTCTAACTAGGGCACTTTCACAGCATTTCTTCAATTGCCCTGAAATTTTGAAGAAGATCCAACAACGGATGTAGGAGTTATGGTACTTTTCTTAATTTTTTTATTAATTTTGCTTTCTAAAATAGAAAATAATGAGATGTGGAATAAGTGTACGGAACACAGCCCACTATTAAGCGGCAATTTAGAAAAACCACAATGGACAAAAAACTATATAAGATATCTTAGAAATATAAATTGCATATTTTTAAGCAAATCATGATCTACAAAATATGTTATAGGGTCAACGTTGTAGATTGCAAATTGATTTAAGGACTTAAAAAAACGGCATGCAATATCTCATCAAAGTCAGAGCTTGGTAGATTGCCTATTGAAAGTTTCATTAAAATTCAAGTAATGATGTATTTTTACCTGCGTCGCCGAAGGCGAAAGCAGGTCTAGTAGTCGGGTCACTCCGTCCGTCCGTCCGTCTGTCCGTCCGTCCCGCTATGGGGTGTCTGTCTTGTTTATCTGAATCTCAAAAACCAAATGCTTGATCTTTCTGAAATTTTACACAGTGATTACAGATAAGTAAGATGTGCACCTCCCCTTTTGGGGTCATTTAATAATTTCATTTAGAAATTAGGGGCCAAAAAAGTGACTTTTTAGCTCACCTGACCCGAAGGGTCATGTGAGCTATTGCCGTCACTTGGCGTCCGTCGTCCGTCCATCCGTCGTCCGTCGTCCAACTTTTCAAAAATCTTCTTCTCTGAAACCGCATGGCCAAATGTAACTAAACTTGGTAGGGTTGTTCTATAGTATGTCCTTTACAAAAGTATCGTTCGGATTTTTGATTGGCTGAACAACATGGCCGCTGTGGCTAAAAATAGAACATAGGTGTAAATTGCAGTTTTTTGCAAATAACTCAAAAACGGTAACAGATATCAAAATTCTGGCATGGGTAAAAGTGATCAGCACCTCAAGATCTACCTGCCCAGAAATTTTCAAGAAGATCCAGCAACCGATGTAGGAGTTATTGCCCTTTTTCTGGATTTTTTCAAAATTTTGCACTTATTTAGCCCTATATCTTGAAAACTATACAAGATATTTTAAAAATTCAAATTGCATATGATTGAGCACATCAAGATCTACATTTCATGTAATTAGGTCAAAGCTGTAGAACCATTTCTTTTAGGAGTTATGGCCCTTAAAGCGTCAAAATTTACCGTTTTTCATTACTTTTCCCCTGAATTTCAAAGATTAACTTGTCTGACACCATATATCCAACTTCAACCAAACTTGGCACAGTTGTTAAATAGCATATATGCTACAATTCTATCGTTCAGATTTTTGATTCATCAAAAAATAGTGCCGCCATGGCTAAAAATAGAACACAGTTGTAAATTGCAGTTTTTATACGACCGCAAAAATTTGCGGACGTATTATGGTATGATGCTGTCGTCGTTGTCGTCGTTGTCGTTGTCGTCGTCGTCTGTTAACTTTAGTGTATACACGATAACTTTAGTTCTAGTTATCCAAATGCAATGAAATTTGACAATGATATTTCTTACCATTAAAGGATGGATGGGATTGATTTTGGGAGTCCCCCCTTTTTTCGTTTAGAAATTAAGGGCCAAAAGGGGCCAAAATTGCAACTTTTTTGTTTGTTCTTACAATAACTTTTTCAAAATCTTCTCCTCTGAAACTACTGAACAGAATTCAATGAAACTTGGTATGATTGATCATTAGGGTGTCCTGCACTATAGTAATGTTTCGATTTCTGATTCGTCAAAAAACATGGCCGCCGTGGCTAAAAATATACCTGGGGGTCAGACTACTGTTTTGGCTTGTAATTAAAAAAGTGTAAGAGATAGATGAAATCTGATGCCACCCTACTGCTTCAGGATCAAAAGTTCTACAAAAGTCTCCATTTGGTCAAAATTGTCAGAAGACCCCTTATAGGGGTTACGGCCCCTTAAAGGTGAAAAATAGCGTTTTTGCATGTTTTTGGCCTATAGAATGAAAACTATTGTAGATAGAGAAAAGCTGTTGCTTGCTTAAATGTTCAGCTCATTTAGCTCTACAAAAGTCTCCATAGGGTCTAAGTTGTCAGATGATCCCTTATAGGGGTTACAGCCCCTTAAAGGCGAAAAATTGTGTTTTTGGCATATAAAATGAAAACTATTGAAGATAGAGAAAAGCTGTTGCTTGCTTAATTGTTCAGCTCATTTAGCTCTACAAAAAACTCCATAGGGTCGAAGTTGTCAGATGACCTCTTATAGGGGCTACGGCCCCTAAAATAATGTTTTTTCATGTTTTTGGCCTATGAAATGAAAACTATAGCAGGTAGAGAGAAGCTGTTGCTTGATAAAATGTTCAGCTCATTTACACAATTAAGAATTAATTTTTGCGACCCCCCCTTTTTCCCCTATTACGTAATTAGGGGCCAAATGAGGCCAAAATGGAAACTTTATTTGTGGTCCGATTTTGAAATATTTTTTTGCAAGTTTATTCTTGTCAGGTAGCGAATCCTTTGAGAATTAATTTATGTGACCATCCCCTTTTTCACTTGTTTTGTAATTAGGGGTCAAAAGGGTAGATATGTCCTAATTTCGGTGCAAAATTTATATGGCATGCATTTTGTGTCCCCGGACACACGGACACAAATATAACCAAAACATAGATACATGGATACTAGAAATATCAAACATATCGGATACAACGCTATACATGTAAACTACAAGGCACATTGCCTCATAAACTACGGCTTCTAAGGGGACACAGCGGACACAACGTTATTTCACTATTCATCTACGGCTACAGGGGGACACAGCGGACACAACTTTATTTCGCTATTCTTCTACGGCTACAGTGGGGCAGAGCAGACACAGGCCCGACAAATTTTCTGGAAGCGACCCGTTTCAGGGGACACAGCGGACACAACGTTAATTCATTATACATCTACGGCTACAAGGGGACACAGCGGACGCAGGCCCGAAAAAATTTCTGGAAGCGACCCGTTTCAGGGGACACAGCGGACACAACGTTATTTCATTATACACCTACGGCTACAAGGGGACACAGCGGACACAGGCCCGAAAATTTTTCTGGAAGCAACCCATTTCAGGGGACACAGCGGACACAACGTTATTTCATTATGCATCTACGGCTACAAGGGGACACAGCGGACACAAGCCCGAAAAATTTTCTGGAAGCGACCCGTTTCAGGGGACACAGCGGACACAACGTTAATTCATTATACATCTACGGCCACAAGGGGACACAGCGGACACAAGCCCGGAAAATTTTCTGGAAGCGACCCGTTTTAGGGGACACAGCGGACACAACGTTATTTCATTATACACCTACCGCTACAAGGGGACACAGCGGACACAGGCCCGAAAATTTTTCTGGAAGCGACCCATTTCAGGGGACACAGCGGACACAACGTAATTTCATTATTCATCTACGGCTAGAGGGGGACACAGCGGACACAACGTTATTTCGCTATTCTTCTACGGCTACAGTGGGGCAGAGCAGACACAGGCCAACAAATTTTCTGGAAGCGACCTGTTTCAGGGGACACAGCGGACACAACGTTAATTCGTTATACATTTACGGCTACAAGGGGACACAGCGGACACAGGCCCGAAAAATTTTCTAGATTGACTCGTTTCAGGGGACACAGCGGACACAACGTTAATTCATTATACATCTACGGCTACAAGGGGACACAGCGGACACAAGCCCGAAAAAATTTCTGGAAGCGACCTGTTACAGGGGACACAGCGGACACAACGTTATTTCATTATACATCTACGGCTACAAGGGGACACAGCGGACACAAGCCCGAAAAATTTTCTGGAAGCGACCCATTTCAGGGGACACAGCGGACACAACGTTATTTCATTATACACCTACAGCTACAAGGGGACACAGCGGACACAAGCCCGAAAAAATTTCTGGAAGCGACCTGTTACAGGGGACACAGCGGACACAACGTTATTTCATTATACATCTAAGGCTACAAGGGGACACAGCGGACACAACGTTATTTCATTATACACCTACGGCTACAAGGGGACACAGCGGACACAGGCCCGAAAATTTTTCTGGAAGCGACCCATTTCAGGGGACACAGCGGACACAACGTTATTTCATTATGCATCTACGGCTACAAGGGGACACAGCGGACACAAAACCGAAACATTTTCTGGAAGCGACCCGTTTCAGGCGACACAGCGGACACAACGTTATTTCATTATACACCTACGGCTACAAGGGGACACAGCGGACACAGCCCGACAATTTTCTGGAAGCGACCCATTTCAGGGGACACAGCGGACACAGGCCCGAAAATTTTTCTGGAAGCGACCCATTTCAGGGGACACAGCGGACACAACGTTATTTCATTATGCATCTACGGCTACAAGGGGACACAGCGGACACAGGCCCGAAACATTTTCTGGAAGCGACCCGTTTCAGGCGACACAGCGGACACAACGTTATTTCATTATACACCTACGGCTACAAGGGGACACAGCGGACACAGCCCGACAATTTTCTGGAAGCGACCCATTTCAGGGGACACAGCGGACACAGGCCCGAAAATTTTCTGGAAGCGACCCATTTCAGGGGACACAGCGGACACAAAGTTATTTCATTATACACTTACGGCTACAAGGGGACACAGCGGACACAGGCCCGAAAATTTTTCTGGAAGCGACCCATTTCAGGGGACACAGCGGACACAGGCCCAGAATTTTTTCTGGAAGCGACCCATTTCAGGGGACACAGCGGACACAACGTTAATTCATTATACATCTACGGCTACAAGGGGACACAGCGGACACAGGCCCGAAAATTTTTCTGGAAGCGACCCGTTTCAGGGGACACAGCGGACACAACGTTAATTCATTATACATCTACGGCTACAAGGGGACACAGCGGACACAAGCCCGGAAAAAAAATTCTGGAAGCGACCCGTTTCAGGGGACACAGCGGACACAACGTTATTTCATTATACATCTACGGCTACAAGGGGTTACAGCAGACACAGGCCCGATAATTTTCTGGAAGCAACCTACTATAGTATTTGAGGGAACACAGCGGACACAACGTTATTTCATTTAAATCTACGGCTACAAAGAGACTCAGCGGACATGCACAAGCCCGTATTTTTTTCCGGAAGCAACTCATTTGAGAGGATACAGCGGACAAAACTATAGAATTTCATTTTATAATTTTGAGGTTGAACTTATTTATGAATCTGATAATGACAGTAACACATCATTATATTAAAATTAATATTACAACAAAGTTTTGCAACGTATTTTACGCGTTTCGTCTATTTTAAACTCACCAGAAGCGCTCTACCCAAAATATTTCAAAAAGCCAGTCACTTTATGAATATATTAACCTGGTTTACCTGGTCTCGAGGTCTTCATCTGGGCCAGTGGCCTCTCTGACCCATCTATTTCCTACATCCGAGTAGAATATATGAAGAGAATGGAACAAGAAACCAAATTATGCTGAACTGGGAATCCAAATTATGACTTAAGAGGGGAAGGGCTTTCGACAATTTTGAAATTTAAACAGATGATTTAATAGCTAGTAGGAAAAAGTAGTGATATTAAGCATTAGTTGACATTGACCTGTTTCTCAATTCTTATGACTTCATGCATTTAGTCACACAGTTCAGCCATTAACTCATTTTTAGAAATTTCATTTTATTCAGAGGAAATAGGTTATCATTCCAAAGAACACTCGTATCGAGTCAGGTAATTTTTACTAACACTTCATATAGGCGAATAGAGTCTAAATTTTTTTAACATGTTAATAATTTTTCATAACCCTAGTTTTATGTCGTATGGAAAGCCGTTAACAATTTATTTGCAATTGGTGTCAATAGGGAAATGTTTAAGATCCATGATTTTGACAATTCAATAATTTGACGAACGTACAATTTATATTTCGAACGAGCGCAGTCTTAATGATTTTTAAGAAAAGTCATTTCATTTGATTTGCTTTGATAAGTATAAAGTTATTGCAGTTGATTATAAGAGAAATCTTTTACGGAGTTTAGTAAAAATACTTTAATCGATTTGCGTGTTCCTAGGAGTGGGTTATTATCAAGTAGAAATTTTTATTATTTATAATAATTGTTCTTTTGTGTGTTTTCGAAAATTGAGATTTTGTCATTATATGAACAATTCAGGAAAATATAAGTTCTATATTCATGGTGAATTGGTCGGGGATGTCTTGACACCTTGATATTCTTAAAAAAAACCAACAAATATGCACTAAAAATGCTTAAGACATGATGCTTTTGTTCTAGCTCATTATAAATTATACAAATTAGTTAAATTTAATTAAAATATTGCAAAAGCTTTGTAAAGATAGCTTAATCTTTTTTATATGCCGCCAATCCCGCTGAGCCCTGTCAAGTCATGAATGAAAATTTAAATAGCATCTACAATAAACAAACAATAAACAATAATGAATACAGGATTTGTTTGACAGTACTTGCGACAATTAAATAAAACTAGTATTTATTTTTCACATTTTCTAACTTTTAATGAATGATAGAAGATGTTAGCTTAATATACTTCCGAGCTTTATAACAAACGCCAAAAAATAAATAAATAAATATGGCACCACCCTATATTTTTGTCGTTACGAAAATTCATAAGCTGGCAACCGGCTCCCTACTGTTCAGATATCTTCAGATAACAGCGGGGTACCAGCCTAGATAATTTATCTATTTAAATGTGAATTATTATTGTTCATTAATGGTTGGTTGATAAGATCAAAAGAGTTTTTAGATAATTATTTTTTATAACACGATTTATAACAGAAAATGACAGTAAAAAAATGAAATAAAAGAAATGCTTCATCATACATGAGAATTCCACAAAATCGTGATTCCAGAAAGTTTTAAATATCTTAGACCTCTAGACCGTCATATTAGAAGGGATTTGCAAATTGGTAAAATCTCACAATATTTCAGGCGAGTTTATAAATAAAATTTCGTATACAATGAACATTTGAAAAGTAATATCTTTAAAAACACAACAGATCTTTGCATGAATCTTTTTACGTCCATTCTTGATCATTGTAGATGTTATGAGTTTTCACAAAAATTATCTTTATCATAGACCTGTTAAATCAAAATACAGGGACCTATGTCTTTTTATACCAAATTGAATGAAACTCCTTAATCTTTGTTGTTTGTTTAATACAATTTATTTTGATTAATTTCAAAGAACGACAAAAAGTAGTGTCACTGTGTGAAAAATCATCCAAACTGTGTGACATTTTTCTCATAAACACTTAAACTGAAGAATTAACAAGTTGCCATTCTATCTAATATACATTACAGGTCAATGGAAATATGTATAGGTAAATCCATGAAATTATTAGAATATACAGGGTAATGCTAAAAACGCACTTTTTTAGATGCAATTTGACTATTTCACGATTTTTATGTGATTACGTAATCAGCCACCGAGAAGTGTATTACATGTACATTGTGGACCCGAGGGGTTGCTTTAGCATCTTGTGACGGGGATTTAAATTGGAAACCAAATCTATGCAATTAAGTCATAGCCGAAAAACTTGATACATACCCAAGTTATAATCATACACAGATTCAATGACCAAATCTTTGCGATGGAAATTGCTATACGAACCTATGAAACTAGAGCTATGCTACATGTAACTAACTTAATTAATTATGTCAATTCTTTAATTTAATTTAATTTATATTTCAAACCTGTATATGTTAATTTCTGTCGTGCGTGTATGTAAACCTGTATAATGAAAAATATTGCACTTTTGTTTATAATTTTACTTTAATCGTATTTGGGATTATAATATCTGGAATTATCTGTATTCTACAACGTCGGAACAGTTTTGACAGACAGACGACAAAGGAAAACTTTAGCTTTTTTTCAAATCCTCGATACTGCATGCCTTTGGGCCCTATTTATGATTTAATTTGCCATAGCTTGGCGTCTGTCGACCGTCCATGGACTATTTAAGTACTTTTCCACATAAGCTTCAGGCAGGGAGTGGCTCATTGATAATTTCCACTTTTAGATTTGGGGGTATAGATGCATTCATTTTACCATAAAAATAAACCCATTGCAGTTTTTACATTTTAAAATATAGTTAGCGCCTAGATATATTTTGGCTGGTTATATAGGAAAAACATTATGGTGGGATATTTTCCCATACTTTTCACTGTACAATGTATCCAAATTTTGACTGGTAATATCTCTTTGACTGGTAATATCTCAAACGCCTAAGATTGACCTAAACATTTATTGAGCCAAAGCAAAGTTTATTGGATTTGCCTGTATACCTAATTCTATTAAAAAAAGTGTGTATTTGCCAAGTTATCTTTTTAGTGTCTGCATTCATTCTAAGTAAAAACCCAAGTATAAAAGTAGTACTTATAACATTTAAATCCTCTAAAACCATTTGGGTAGTCCAAGTGCTTCTAATCAGATGGACCGACGGACACCAAAGTTATGAACAATTCCATTTTCAGATTCAGATTACACAAGACAGCACCCCTACAGCGCGACAGACGGACGGACGAAATGACCCGACTCCTTGAACTTCATCTATTTACAAAATGGGAAGGACTGTAAACACGTGTCACAATTCATTAGTATACTATCTGTCCCCGCAGAGGCTGATGGATCATCCAATGCATAATTTAGGAGTGGATCTGGCTAAGTTAGTCATGTGCATATCATTTATATCGATCTTCAACATAAATGTGAGTATACTCGCTGAGAGGTACCCCAACATGTCCAAGTCCGGCTATTTTTTTACATGCAAGATACTATGTGTGAAAAGTCATTGTGTCCTTCCTTTGTCACAGTTAAAGTTTCTTCAAATTCAGTTAGCAGTTTCGGGGTTGCAGGTTGGATCCAAAAAACTAGTTTAACCCCGCCACATTTTATATGTGCCTGTCCTAAGCCAGGAAACTTTGCCAAAGCCTTTGTTTGTCCTTGTCAATCTGTGTTAACTGTTTTATGTCAAGAATTGGGTCTTTCGTTGATGATTTAGGGATTGGTTTTGATACTTTTGTATTGTATTATAAGTCTTGGGCAAATGCAAGACGGTAAGCAGTGACCTATGGTCATGTTGAAGACTGCTTGCTGTTTTCCGTTGTGATTTTTTGAATTGCTGTTTGTTTATGTTTGTTGTGTCGCGTACACTTATTCCACATCTCAATATCGTATACTCCGTGTGACAAAAAAGTTCGTATGGACGGACGAACAGACAAACAGTGAGTAAGGTATAACGTATATGAAGTGGGGTAATGACAAATGACCCGGCGACATTTTAGCTTTTTTTATATATATAGTAACAGCGACAATTAGCATATAGTCAAAATAGCGACATTTACCTGTATGTATTTAAGCAAATAAAACAAAGATAGAATAAGTGAAAAAGAAAATAATTTAGATTAATGTCCAATAGACAATAAACTTAACGTAAAAATCCCAGACAAAAGTGAATAAACTTCTAGTAAACAGGCAAAACATGAATGTAATTAAGCTACAGTAAAATAAACACACAGTAGATATAGTCATTATACTACATATACAATACTAGTACATTGACTCGAAATAAAATTTTTATAAAAATTTTATACGGATGAGGCTTAGAAACAGGAAAACGCGAGGGTCTCCCGAACATTTTCTTGTTTCGAGCCGAATTCGTATAAATGTAAATATACAGTTTTAAAAAGTAATTTGATATTAAAGTTCAAACTTGCATCACATAAAATTCATATGCATGCATGTAAGAGGCATAATTTAGCTAAAAACACACAAGTGGCTTATAATGCTTCCCATTTGCACATTTTAAAGATTAAGCCCCGTAACGTTAACCTCTTTCTATGCCCATCTAGTTTTGATAAAAAAGTTGGAAAAGTCCAATGGGCAAAATAAATTACTATAATTATATGCCCAAAAATGTCAATTTATAGTGTTCGGGTTCGTTCGTCCGTCCGTTCATCCGTCCAAAATAAGTGTTGCGAGATGGGGCATTATGTCTTTCGGACGTATTCTTGTTTATTATAAATTGTCGTCTGTGAATTTCTTTTTAAAACGTATATTTCTTATTGTAATGTCGCTGTATTTATATATGATATCAAGAAAAAAAAATTAAATATGTCGCTGTTCATCAAACTGAACAAATTTTGCTTGGCATGTATTTTGAACTTCGTCAACAAAACACAACCTTTGAAATTGGTGTAAATCCATGTATCTACAGAATACCCCAATAATTTATAGTAGAGTGACGGAATGTCAATTTTGAAAAATTTAAATGACCCATCTGTCACATGGATTTTGAAAAGCTGTTTGATAAGCAAAATCATTCTTTTTTCAGGAAATGAATGTCGTCGCCTAAATATCTGGTGCCATCATGTCAAAAATCAAGGTCAAAGGTAATGAGTGGAAAACGTTCCATGAAGTACAGAATAGTTAAAACGCGTTAAAATCTTAAAATAGGGAAACAAAATGAAAGCAACACCAAAAACGCTTAATATAAAGAACTATAAAGCTAATACAAGAAAAAAATGTTTCAAATGACACACACAGACGCCACATCCGGTCTGCTAAAATTGTATGTAAAAAACATTGCTTTTTAATACAAAAATAGTTTTTTATTTATATTTTATTGACATTTTAGTTTCGTTTTTGTTCACATGATTAGCTGTGTTACCCAGCTTCACTATGGCAAATGATTTTACGGATCTTTATTCACGTATTTTGAGATCTGATCGAGTTTCCGTCACAGGTCAAGTTGCATAAAAAATAAAAATCGAATATATATTGAGATATTTTTGAAATATTCCATTCAGGATGGCAAAACAAAATAGGATAGTTTAAAATTAAGTATAATAAGGGTTTATTTCACTATTCACGTGTTATGCAAATGGTTTACACTCCTCCCATTTAAGAAATTTAAATAACATGCAGCACACATCAATCTATGCTATTTTCCTCGTACACGTATGTATATCTGACTACATTAGTGTGTCATGTGCGGCAATTACCCCTGAAATGGTTTGAAATAACAACACTTTAGAGAATCTGATTCTTCAGGCACCTCAACTGCATCAGTTGTAACAACAGTTTGGTGATAGCGACAGTTTTTCCTCATTTTGACAAAGACACAAACATGTGCACAAAAGATCATAGCTGTTCCTTACAGACACATTTAGTTACAACTGCATTAACAAATTAAGTCTCTTAAAAAGACTGCAGTGATTATTAAATCAAAAATAACAGGTTCAAAGTTTTATATTAGAAACTCTGGTTATATAAAACTGCAAAAAATCCTTTCTTTTTTCAATATCGTCATGAATGGTTATCGTTTGCTAAGGCAGTCAGATTTGCAAAACGATCTGGATTCGTTTTCATTGCGTTATATATACAAGGCCTTTTTTTAAACAAAAAGTCGTGATGTCGTGTTACAACCACTAAGAGCATGTGCAAAAGGCAAAATCTGAACAACAGTTGATGGAAGATATACCAGAGTGAATGAAATAATAAACCTTCTGCTATCTACATGATCTATAAAATTTTAAAATAACTCGGTTAGTCTGCAACTAGTATTGTTTTACTTCCAAGCATCATGATTTCGGATATATATAACAGAGATGAACCTAAAATCAACATGAAATGATGATAAAATGGAAGAATTGGGGACACAAAGCCAATTGGGTTGGAAAGTTACTGCCATTGTAATTTCTAAAATGGATGAAAGCTAGGTTTTGATCGGACAATAAAGCTTCGTACATGGGGATCCTGCGGGTCCTACTCTTATCGAGAACTGCATCAGGGTTCTTTTACATGCGAAAAACTGAACATTTTATCCATTTTTTATGCCAGGACTGCCCTAATTCAATCACCTGGGACACACATTCCAGTCGCTTTGTGGTCAAAGCGGCCTGACTCGATGTAAGTTTTCCGAGCGCTCTTTAATGTCCCTCTTTACCGACAAGCTTGCCCCCGTGGACCCATTCCCAACCCACACCTTCACATGTGTTTTCCAACTGAATGAAGGAAATGCACACCTAAACAAACTTATTCGTGTTGTCAGATTTAAAAAAAACCTTCCTTTTTCACCTCTACTGAAATACATTTCGTCGCATTGTACAAGATGAAAGCTGCCTTTTCGTGATTACAAGACTAAAGAGGACATATGATCGCAGCATACTGTAAACGTGGAATTTTTCGCGTCTTTTTTTTTTAATGTTACTGATCTCTCGCGTGTGGGATTAAAATCGCGTTCCATCTGATTACTTATACTTTATACGGTTGAAAAGAATGCAATCGCGAGGGGGATATTTTTGCGGATAGTTTGAGTTTGCGAATTTAGGGAAAATAATCCCCAGACAAAAATTGTCTCGTTAACGATATTCTTCTGCAATTTTCCAAACTCTTCACTTTTTCCGGATTTTGGAAGTAACCAGCTAATTACAAAGCATTATTTTGGTAACTATGGTTATGTTTTTTTTTTCAGTATTATGAAATTTTGTTGGCCGCCTTACTTAGATTTTTTTTTAATAAGAAACTACATTAGGGTAACGGAATCGTCAAAAAATGGTTTTAATTTTCTTTTACTTGATTTCTTTTTAAGCTTGATCTACTCTTTGAACCAAAAGACCCAACTTTAAAACTGCTACATTCCTTGTTCATATTTTTTATAATCAAAGTCAAACACACCAACTATTCAAACTCACCCACAGGTTTTTGTTTGTAAACTTCAAAAACAAACTACATTTTTCATAAATACTTGGTTTTCCGACTGTAAATATTGAATAAATTAACAAAAACAACTATAAACTTAGCAAACACAATTTACAAAGGAAATAAGGTTAATATTGTAACAAAGAATGTAAACACAAATGACCTTGGAGTTAGAATTAAATCGATTTCGTGAAAGTGCTGTATATATTCCGAATAAAATACGTCATCTGCTCGAAAATATTTTTTGAACTATTCATTATTACTTTAAGTTAAAAGCATTTTTCTAAAATCTAAATCGGCTATTATTTCATTTTTACTTAATACTTCATAGCTATATAACTTTTTGAATGAAAAAGTGCAAGTTCGCTGTGGGAGTAGAGAAAAACTTTAATTTTTTAGGCATTTTTTTGCTCTTATTCGGATACAAATTACATCTACAAAAAACTAAAATTTATTTTGTTTACTGCGTCTAAAATCTTAATTAATCCTTATATTTTTGTTTTCTGATCATGAGCTCTATAGATAATAAGCGGAAATATTTTATTTTTAGGTTAGATGGGGTGTAGGTACGTATGTGCCAAGGGGGTACCTTCGAAAAACGTCATTTTAACGTCAGATGGCACCACATTTTTATGCGACGACAAACATTTTTTGGAAGCTCAATAATCAATCTATCATTTTTGACAATCAAATTCCATGTGACAGGTGGGTCATTTAAACTCGAAAACTAAACGACTTTTTCACGTTTTGTCACTCTACTATTAAGAGTTAAGAATTAAAAGCTGTTATTGTATTGCGAGTTCTAATATTTTTTTTGTGAACTGGGATCAAAGTAGTCGGTCATTACCATATAAATTTCCATAAATGGTATAATACCTAATGTAAAAAGAACATCAACCTTTATTTGGTCTTAAATTAGCATTGCACATGATTATATTGTCTCTGATGGTAGCATAATGACAAGGAAACCTTGAATAGGATGTAATAGCATCTTTAGTGTCCGAAATGGATTGCTCATATTTTAGTATTAAAGGTAACTCACTGCTTGAAAAATAGGGATTTTTATACCTTAAACAGCTTATTGTGCATGCGCACTAACAAATAACAAATAAATTAATAAACCTAAAATTTATTATTTGTGTCCTCATATAGGTGTCAAATGTGTAAAAAAACAGGAAATGTAAAAAGAAAAAGTAGTTATACACAAAAGATTATTAAGAAATGGCGCCATTCTAATTTTGCAGCGGTCATCTTAAAAATGGCCGAAATCAAGATGGCCAACTATGAATTCTGAACGATAATATAATGAAGCATGTTTGTACAAAATTTAATTCATGCTTTTATCGCGATGTGAAATATTTTGGTGAAAAATCAAGTTTATCCGCTCCACTAAAATATATTGTCTATAATGTACCTTCGTTTTCCATTCTTTTGGAAAAAAAACTGCGTTTAATCAGGTGTGTTTATCATAATTTGAGTTGTTCATATGAAATAGATGTATAAAGTGTGGAAAAATCAAAAGTTTTGATGCTGTCACAAGATGAAACTGATTTAGGGTTAAGAATTTCCTTCAGTTTTTTTCGAATTCTTTACGATCCACATTTGATTGACACCATTTCTAGAATAACAACACTCAAAATATTTCTTGGGGCCAGATTTAATTGCCGTCAGTATTAGTAAACAGAACCGAAAAAGGTTTAATGGTACATTTGGATGACCCCACATTGAAGCGCTGCTTGTATGGATTTTTATGTAATTTGGGAATCCAATACAGGAGTGGAATGTCATCATTATTGGCACAAACCGAAAGGCCGGAGGAGGAAATGACAGATTTTTGATTGTCAATTATTTCCTCCTTGGATAGTATTGTTGCTGTGCATGTGGTGCTATTACTGTTGATTTGATTTGAACATATTTTATTCATGAAAATAACATGAAAAGGATTGGAAAGCAGGACTAAGCCTATATACATGTATTTCCTCTCCTTAGGTGGTAACATTAAATGAACACAAAATATTCATACAAATTATAAATATATCAGTATATATATTAGAGCAAGTCAAAGATTTAAAATATATAGTTGAAAAGACTATACAAGTTCCAAAATGATAGCACAAGTAATTTTAAGCAAGAAAAAGAAGAAGCAAACTGTAAACACTACATGCTACTATCAATTATCATTATTATAATTATAAAATGCTTTGACTTGCTTGAGATGAGTACAGCAAGTACATATGCATATTTGGGATCAATAACGAACAAAACATATATACAGATAAGATAACAAATAATTGAAGCACTTTCTTTTATGTATACACTCAATTGGCAAAAAGAGGTATAAATGCTAAAATGATTACTAGTATATTGTCTCGCCTGCGAAGCAGAGCGGGACATAGGTGTTACTTTACCGGCGGCGGCGGCGGCGACGGCGGCGGCGGCGGCGGCGACGGCGGCGTTAACTTTTTGGAAAAGTTTTATGAGCACCTCCATATCTCAAGAACTATAGGTCCTGGGTTGATGAAACTTGGTATGCATATGCCCCAGTAGTAGCTTACCACAGTTGCATCCTCATCTTTTGACCTTGACCTTGATTTTCCGGTTGAGTGACTTTGACAATTTTCAATACATATAATAGCAATGAAAAAGTTTTGCGAGCACCTCCATATCTCAAGAACTATAGGTCCTAGGTTGATGAAACTTGGTATGCATATGCCCCAGTAGTAGCTTAGCTCAGTTGCATCCCCATCTTTTGACCTTGACCTTGATTTTCCGGTTGAGTGACTTTGACAATTTTCAATACATATAATAGCAATGTAAAAGTTTTGCGAGCACCTCCATATCTTAAGAACTATAGGTCCTAGGTTGATGAAACTTGGTATGCATATGCCCCAGTAGTAGCTTACCACAGTTGCATCCCCATCTTTTGACCGTGACCTTGATTTTTTGGTTGAGTGACTTTGACAATTTTCAATACATATAATAGCAATGGAAATGTTTTGCGAGCACCTCCATATCTCAAGAACTATAGGTCCTAGGTTGATGAAACTTGGTATACATATGCCCCAGTAGTAGCTTAGCACAGTTGCATCCCCATCTTTTGACCTTGACCTTGATTTTCCGGTTGAGTGACTTTGATTATTTTTATTGCATATATTTGCAATGTTTAAGTTCTATAAACATCTTTTGATCTCAGAAACTGAAAATCCATGTAAATTCAAAATATAGTGGAAGTAAGAAAGAATAATTGTTTCTGATGGTGCCGGCAGGCGAGACATACTTTAGTGTTAACTCTTGTATTGGTTTTAGTTTTTTGCACTTAAATGTTTTCGGATTTCGACACTCAATCAAATCGTTTACTTTCTTTTATGAAGCTTTGGACAGCTTGGACAAATTCCATGTTTTGAATATAGGAACATGTCCTACAACCAAATAATATATTATTGAAATTAAAGTCAATTCCATAAGAAACAAAAGTTTCTCTCAAATATCGTCTTATTACTGTGTAATCAGGACAATACAAGAAGAAATGATCAGCATCTTCTATGTCATGTCCACAGTTCGGACAGGCGGGATTATCTGTAGGGTAATGACCCAGTAAGTGACTGTTCAAATTGCTGGCGTAATTACGTATTTGACAGAGAATTATATATTCCCTTCTGTTTCCCTCGTTGAAATAGCCAGGAGGAGGGTCAAGATTTGTATCAAGTCTCCTTCGGAATATTCCAACGGAGGAACTAAGTTTAGTGGATTCTGGTAGACTATTCCAGAGTCTTAGTGTACTTGGAACAAAGCTATTACTATACGAGACGGTATTGCAAAATGGTAGACGGAAATTATTCTCAGAAACCGCATGTCGTAAGTTATATTCATGAATAGTCTCTGAGAGAGGATAAATCAATACCATGTATAATTTTATATAATAATATAAGTTTGTGTTTTCACGTCTTTTATAGAGTGGTTCCCAACCCAGTTCTTCGTATAACTTAGTCCTGGATGAGTTCACTCTAAGCCCAGTAATAATCCGTGCGGCCTCAATTTGTACACTCTCTAAAAGATTTTTTTCATAAAGTGTACAATTACTGTGCTATTACTGTAACAACCAAAACCTAGTTCAGCTGTTCAAATTCATTTCAAATTCCAAAGCAATTCGAGGTCAAATGATTAATATCATTTCATACGTATGTATAAATTCCCCGCCTGTCAATTTCATGTCAGGTATAAATGGACATGCATGCCGTCGACTGCATGTAGTATGATCCGGATATTATTAATATCTTTTCCGTTGGAACCGACTCACTATGTTTAAGAGATTATCATTGCTTATTATATTCCCTTCAGAGACTGAATTTTACAGACCCCATGAAAAACAATCAAAAATTACATCCCCCATAGACTTCTTAGACAAAAAATATGAAAAAAAACCTGTTTGTTGGAACCTCCCTACCACCCAGTCTATATCGATAGTAAGGATGATAAGACCGATAGAGGGCGCTGAATTATTCGAGTTACCCACCAGCGAGTGATTCCCCGCACTTATCATATTTCTTCCTAAAATTAAATTGGAATGCAATTAAAAAGATGTAAAAGGGTGTCATAGATGTCTTATTTAAAAAAAAAATCTTTGAACAGCGATAAAAGAAAATCTCCAGTACAGCTCTTATGGTCGATATATATATCGGTTTGTCGAGCGCAAAATTGTATAACAGAGCGGCATCTCCGCACCGTGAACATGCATTATTTACAGTTCATGAATTTCGTCTGTGTAGTAAATATGAAAACAAAATACCTTATTCTTATAAATGTATATTATTGGAAATAATTAAATTCAACACAAATTTGTGACGGAACTTGACAAGTCTTAATTAGCAGTTCCAAACTGAGATAATTTTAATTTTCTCAGTTCCAAATGAATGTTAAAAGTCTATTTAAAGCGAATCTGCACATTTCTAGATTGCTATGTCCCTTCCTGTTTTTTTTACATATTATGTTATCTAATCCAGCATTATTTGATTTTAATTTGATGATCATTTTTTTTAATCATGCCGATTGGCACACGTCAATGCATTGCGCATGCGTGAAATGGGACATCGCGAGAAGTCAATATTTTGTTGATATTAGATTATTTTCATCAACTTTTGTAACTGTTCAGCCCAATAAATAATCTAAATTGTAATATATGATTATTATATCCTTCTTACACGGTCATACGATATGTTCAAAACACAGAATCGATCAAAAATTAATTTTGTGTCCGTGTGTCCGGACACAAAATGCATGCCATATAAATTTTGCACCGAAATTGTGCCACTAATGCAAAAGGGGCTGTAATCAAAACTTTAATTTATGGTTTGTTTTTGAAATTTTTGTTTGCAAGTTTCTTTTTGTCAAGTAGTGAATCCAAATTTGAGAAATTATTTTTGCAACCCCACCCCTCTTTTACCTGTTACATAATAAGGGGCCAAAAGGGGCTGGAATTGGATATTTTTAATTCTTGTCCGATTTTGACAATTTTTTGCAAGTTTATTCTTGTCAAGTAACAGATATATTTTTGTGTCCTCTTTTTTTTTACTGTTATGGTATTAGGGACCAAAAGGGGCCAAAATCCTAACTTTTTTATTTCTGGTCCGATTAAAAAAAATTTTTTTAACAAGTTCATCCTTGCAAGTAGCGATTCTAAATTTAAGAATTAATTTTTGCGACCCCCACTTTTTTTTTGCTCATTACCTAAGGGGCCGTAATCATAATTTAAAAAAATTTCTGGTTTGATTTTTAATTTTTTTCCCAAACATCATTCTTTTCAAGAGTAGAATACAAACTTGAAAATTTATATTTTTACCCCCCTGGGTTGAAAGTCCACCAGAGAAGCATGTGTCAAAAACCTTTGTCAGTCCACCATGGGCTGCATGTGTCCAGAGCAATAGACTATCCATATTGGGCCTAAAATGTACAGGGTTCAACATGTTGCGGTCGTATCATGCTGCGCTCGGCGAAGCTTTTTATTTACTAATAACTCAAAAATGGTTACAGATATCAAAATTCTGATGTGAGACAAAAGTGATCAGCATCTCAAGATCTTCCAGGTTTGAAAGTTTCAAGAAAATCTAACAACCGATGTAGGAGTTATTGCCCTTTTTCTGGATTTTTTCTAAATTTTTCACTTGTTTAGCCATATATCTTGAAAACTATACAAGATATTACAAGAATTTAAATTGCATATGATTAAGCACATCAAGATCTACATTTCATGTATTTAGATCAAAGCTGTAGGATAATTTCTTTTGGGAGTTATTGTCCTTAAAACAACAAAATTTACCATTTTTCATTACTTTTTCCCTGAATTTCAAAGATTAACTTGTCTGACACCGTAAGACCAACTGCATTTTAACTTGGCACACTTGTTTAATAGCTTATATGCTACAACTCTATAGTTCAGATTTTTGATTTGTCAAAAAACATGGCCGCCATGGCTAAAAATAGAACATAGGGGTAAATTGCATTTTTTGCTAACAACTCAAAAATGGTGTCAGATATCAAAATTGTGCAAGAATCAAAAAAGATCAGCATATTAAGATCTACTGTGCTGAAATTTTGGGAAAGATCTGACTGCTGATGTGGGAGTTATTGCCCTTTGTCCTGATTTTTGCCAAATTTTGCACTTATTAAGCCCAATATCTTGAAAACTAACCAAGATATTTCAGAAATTTAAATCACATATGGTTATGCACAATAATATCTAAAAAATATATATGTGTCTGTGTAGTTCAGGTGAGCGATTCAGGCTCCTGGGAGCCTCTTGTTTATTTGTTTCCACAATAACTTTTGTTCTGATTGGCCAAATGCTATGAATCTTTACAGTAATGTTACTTACTATAAAAGGAAGAGTGGGGCTGAATTTGGGTGTCACCGCTTTTTTCCTTTAGAAATTAGGGGCCAAAAAAGCGACTTTGTTATTTGTTTCCACAATAACTTTTGTTCTGGTTGACCAAATGCAATAAAACTTTACAGTAATGTTACTTACCATATAAGGAGGGGTGGGGTTGATTTTTGGTGTCTCCTATTTTTTTGGTTTAGAAATAAAGGGCCCTAAAGGGGCCAAAAAGCAACTTTTTTTTTTTCGACAATAACTTTTGTTTTGGTTGACGGAATGCTATGAAACTTTACAGTAATGTTACTTACCATAAAAGGAAGGGTGGGGCTGATTTTGGGTGTCCCTTCTTTTTTTGTTTAGGAATGAGGGGCCAAAAAGTGGCAAAAATATTTACGATGCAATTTACATGATTTAGAAATTTTTTTTTACAAGTAAAGGGATAAAATAGAAACTTTATTTTTTTTATATATATAATTTTAATATTGGGTTGCATGTGACAAATATGTTTTGTAAGTCCACCATAGGATGCAAGTGTCAAAAATTATTGACTGTCCATATTGGGCCTAGAACGTACATGATTCAACATTTTGCCGTGCGACGCAGGGCCAGACATCGATTGGTCTTGTTGCAGACTAAACTCTGAAAAGATTAACCCTTTGTTATAAGAAGCATATATTGTAAACAAAAATATACACAATGAAGGACTGTACACGTGGTACACCCTTGCTTCCAAAATTTTCGAAGAATGTGAATTAGATATCACAGAATTTGAGAATTTGGACAAACCCTTTATGAAAATTAAAAATAACTTAAAAAGTAATTTTAAACAAAAAATAGAAGATAACTACAAAAATATAATAATTTTATTCATTCATTTTATTTGCACAACTTACATCTTACAATAAGATCAAAGGCACACATACAATACACATACAATAATTCTGAATGGAATAAACAGTAAACATTATTATACAAATCACAGTAAAATATATATTTATATACTTATTCCACCAGACTAACATTCATACTTGAAAATCAAATGAAACTTTTATTTGGCCCCTGTCCTCAGTTCTAAAGACTGCTTTATAAAAGAGCCTAAACATTTCACTTGCTGTGTTGTTAGCGGGTTTAAAATATTTTGTATTTTAGAATTTGTATAGTTACTCAGAAAAGTAGGCCTTAAAGTTTTGTTAATATTACAGTTAAAAAAGAAATGGCTTTCATCATCCAGAACCCCGCACGAAATACATATTCGTTGATCCCTTGGTATTTTTTTATATCTACCGGTCTCTATGGCTAAAGGGTGATCACTGATTCTAAATTTACATATTAATTTTCTTATTTCAAAGTCAGTGTAGTTTAGATAATATTCTCTAATATAATCAGACTTCAAGGATTTGAATAAAAGCAGTTTGCTTTTATCATCAATGTTTTGTATTTTGTTATTGTATAATGTTTCATAATTATCCTGTAGAGCCTCTCTATATTGATGTTTATGAGTATTTTTTACACATTTATTGTCTATTTTACTTGCTTGACTTATATTATTTACAGATCTAACATTATTTATATAAGAAAACCATGAATAAATTCCCTGATCATGTAATGACTTGGATAAATAATAGCATTCTTTAAGTAGATATGAAGTTTCATCTGATAAAAGTCTATCTTCATATAGCAACGACTGAGTTTTTATAAAGCAATCAACAGGAAAGCGCCCTAGTTCTGACCTTGTTGCTATGTTACTTGTACATTTTTTTACTCCAAGTATAAATTTACAAAACTTGTTATGTATTTTGTCTGAGGGTCTTTTGTCAATGAATAAAAGTTCATCAGGATGCATATGGTTATTATTTTTCTTTGATCTGTTCAATGCATTGTGAAACGATTTATAAATATCCATATACCAAATTTCACAGTTATATGTTAAAACTGGACGAACTAAAGAGTCAAATAAATGTGTGGAAACATGTACAGGAAGTTCATTAAGGCTAGAAGTGTAACTTTTGATCGAATATAACACTTTTAGTGCCTTTTTAGCTAAATCTTCAGCTGAGGATGAAAAATTTCCATTTTGAGATATAACATTTCCAAGGAATTTATATTCTTTTACATTATCCAAGACAGAGTCTCTATATTTGAAAGAAACATCAGTTTTACTGGAATTACCCAAAAGCATAGTTTTAGTCTTATTACAATTTACAGATAGCTGCCAGTTATTGCAATATAATGAAAGTTTATTGAGACTTTTTTGAAGACCCTCTTTTGATTCGGAGAGGATAAGTAAGTCATCCGCAAACATTAGACTACCAATATTAGAAGTCTGTAATGTAAGTGGATCACTATTTTTTTCGAGAAATAATTCTGGAAGATCATTTATATATATATTGAAAAGAGTAGGGCTCAGAGAATCTCCTTGGCGTACACCTCTATCAATATGATAATATTCTGTACATCCATTTACAGTTTTGAGAGATGATTTAGTATTAGTGTACATACCTCTTATAATGTCAATAGTTTTATAGCCTATGCCTAACTTGGCCAGTTTATAAAACAGACCTTTACGCCACACAGAATCGAAAGCTTTGCGTAGATCTATAAAACATGAATAGATGGGTTTTTTCTTAAGAGTTATATATTTATTGATCAAAGTTTTGAGCACAAACAGACTGTCTGAAGTTCGAAAATTAGGTCTGAAACCGAACTGTACATTACAAAACTTATCTTGCATATGTTTCATGATTCTAGTATTAAGTAGAGCACTAAAAAGTTTAGCTATCCCATTAATAAGTGAAATTCCTCTATAATTGTTTGGGTCTGTGGTATCCCCGCTTTTAAATATTGGAATGACAAATGAATTTAGCCATGATGTTGGATATATTCCAGTTGTCAAAACAAGATTAAAAACTTTTGTAATGGCTTTGGTCATTACAGGAGAACTATATTTCACCAATTCATTTAATATAAGATCAGGACCACATGATTTTCCTACTTTTAAAGCGCTTATGACTTGTTTAACTTCCTTAACAGTAATTGGGTTATCTGTATTTTCATTAAAAGGAAAATTACTTTTGTTCAACAAGAAATTGTGAATATGATTTTCATGTTCTTCATTACTTTGTTCCTTCCAATTACCTTGAGTCTGAAAATGTTTCATTAATTCATCAGGTTCAAAATTATCATCCTTAAGTGTGGATTCAAAGTTTCTATGATTACCCTCTCTTAATAGTTTCCACATTTCTTGGGGGTTCTGTGAGGATGTTTCTACTAACTTTTGAATAAAATTTGTTTTGAATTGATTTTTCTTTTTTTTTGCAGTTTTTTTTAATGTTTTACAAGTCAAGAAATATTCATGTCGAAGTTCTCTTTCGAATGGCCTATTTTTTAATTGTTTACCTAAGTAATTAATTTTGGATTTTAAGTTTCTAATTTCATCATCTGACCATGGTTTATTATTCTTTTTTCTTTTTTTATAGATGACAGGTTTCTTAATTTTACAGACATTTTTTGAAATGTTATCATATAAACTTTTCAATTCTTCTGATGCAGAGTTGATACCCCCTATGTCATTGCTAAAATCTTTTTGTTCAAAATCTATAATCTGGTTGATCAATTCACTAGTTGATAAATACTTTTCAATCTTATATTTAGATTCAGGCACCCATTTATATCTTACATGTTTTTTAAGGTTGCCATATACTCTACTTGGCTTAAAAGAACTATCTACTCGACAAGGTAGTACAAAATATATTTGAACATGGTCAGAGAGATCATTTATATTTTTAGTACAAAAGTATTGAACTGAGGACAGGAGGCCCTTACTGATAATACCATAATCTACAGTGCTACTACCTTGCATGGTAAAGCATGTGAAATATCCCAATGAATCCCCAATAAAGCGCCCATTAAGTATCCTTAGTCTTGAGGACAAGCACAAATTGAGAAGCGACTTGCCATGCGAATTAAGTGTATTATCTTGATTGTTTCTCCGTACATGTACATCTTCATCATAATAAGGAGGCAATAACTCTTTGAAGTGTGTAGTATCATTTGACTCATAACTAGCAAAGTCCGGATTAGTTCCAGTTCTAGCATTGAAATCACCTATTAAGGCTATTTCACCTTTTGAAGAAAATTTAACTATTTCTGTTTCTAAATTTAAGAAGTCATCATTTGAATGCACTGAATGCAGAAGTTAGCCAGCTTGACCGTTGATTCTAAATTATTTTTATACAAACAATTAAAGACTGAATTTGGTTTAGAAAAATATTTATTAAAAGAAACAAGTTTTAAAAACAGACAATTACAGTGTATTCCTCTTATTAGCATAACTAATTTGTCAGAGAAAATTTATGCAATAAACCGAATTACCCCATAAATTGAAATGTAAATTTTACACAGAAAATACAAAGAACTTATATAATTTTGTCTAATTATCAAATGTGTTGAAAAATTAGAACACTCAAGTGACATTTTTATTGTATACTAATGCTTGTAAAAACAAATGTGACATATAGAAGGTTGTAAAAACAAGTTTTGATAACTTTTACCAAACACACTTCAATGACCTCGTTAAGAAAACATATGATTTTGACAGGTATCGAGTTGATTTTTTGAAAAATTTAAGTCCATTAACAGGAATTTTGTACTTTTTCTTAGATTTTCAATGCAATTAAATGAAATTTTTAACATTAAAAGTATAGGAAATGGTTTGGTGTTTTAAAATCTTATTCCTTAAAGAGGATTATTCTAATAAGAGTTAGTCGATTAAGTGGAATCCACTGTAATAACACAATTAAGAGTCAGCGACCACAAATTAAATATAGAATTAGGAAGATACAGAAATATAAAAAGAGAAAATAGACTGTGCTCTGTATGTAAAGTTGTTGAAGATGAATATCATTTTCTTCTGTATTGTAACAATAACAAACAATTAAGACAAACTATGTTTAATAAAATAAATTTAAATCAAAACATCGACTTAAATAATAAAATTATACATATGCAACGAATTTTGAATCCCGATATAGAACTGATTTCAATTGTATGCGACTTTATAAAGCAGTCACTGGTACTACGAAAATAGGGTCCACATTGGTCAAAATGTTCTCAAAACTATAACTCCATAATTATGTTAATATTCTGTATACTCTGTTGTTTTCTGTATATGTTTTGTATTTTACATGTTTTTATACCCCGCCACACCAAGTGGCAGGGTATTATGTTATACCCTCAGTTTTTTTCGGTGTCTGTCCGTCCGTCCGTCTGTCTGTCCGTCTGTCCGTCCCCCGAAGGTTTCCGACCAATAACTTGAAAACGCGTCAAAGGATTTTAATGATATTTTGCACAGCTGTTTAGTACAATAAAATACAGGTCAAGTTCGATTTCCAGCATGATCCAAAAAATAGTTTTCGAGATAGGCCACTTTGAAAAATCAAATTTCATGAAATTTTGAGTTTCCGACCAATAACTTGAAAACGCGTCAAAGGATTTGAATGATATTTTGCACAGCTGTTAAGTACAATAAAATACAGGTCAAGTTCGTTTTCCAGCATGATCAAAAAAATAGTTTTCGAGATAGGCCACTTTGAAAAATCAAATTTCATGAAATTTTGAGTTTCCGACCAATAACTTGAAAACGCGTCAAAGGATTTGAATGATATTTTGAACAGCTGTTTAGTACAATAAAATACAGGTCAAGTTTGATTTCCACCATGATCCAATAAATAATTTTCGAGATAGGCCACTTTGAGAAATCAAATTTCATGAAATTTTGAGTTTCCAACCAATAACTTGAAAACGCTTCATGGGATTCAAATGATATTTTGTACAGCTATTGAGTACTATAAAATACAGGTCAAGTTCAATTTCCAGCTTGATATGAAAAATAGTTTTCGAGAAAGGCCACTTTGAAATCAAATTTTATGAACTTTTGATATTATAACGTGGCGGGGTATCATTTAATGTCCCATTACATGCCCTATTTTTGTTTTTGCTTTGACCCATATGGGTGTATTTTGCAAATAAAGATATAATCATTTCTTTTAGGAGTTATTCCCCTTAGAATGTCAAAAGAAGAAAATGATTTTTGAAAAAGTTTTTTTTGCTAAGATATTACTCTGCATATTACTGCATTAGGTTAAACCATAATGTCAGATGACCCCTTATTAAACACGTGATCCTTTTAATGTCAAATACGTTTTGCCTAATGGCTTATAGTATAGTTCAGGCACATAAGTCAGGTGAGCGATTCAGGCTCCTAATATGAAATTAAGGGTTAAAAGGGTCCGAAATTGAAACTTATTTTCATTTATTGTCCGATTTCAATTTGTTTTTGCTAATTAATTCTTGTCAAATAGTGGATATACAAAATTCAGGATTAATTTTGTGACACCTCCCCCTAATTGCTGTAAGGGGCAAAAAAAGGTAGCAGATACCCTATATCAGGGGCCAAAAAGGGGAAATATTTTTGTAACTAATTTATTTTGGTCTGCTTTTGAAAAAAAAATATTGAATGCCTTGTGAAATCCACCCAAGGCTGCATGTGTCAAAAAACTTTGTCAGTCCACCATGGGCTGCATGTGTCAAAAAACTTTGTCAGTCCACCATTGGCTGCATGTGTCCAGAGCAATTGACTATCCATATTGGGCCTCAAACGTACATGTTGCAGTCGTTTCATTGAAGAGAAGCAGGGGTTAGTACTTGTCTCAGGGGTACTTAGTTAGTACTTGTTTCAGGGGTACATCTTTTTAAAGAGAAGCAGGGGTACACTGAGTTAGTACTTGTCTCAGGGGTTCATCTTTTTAAAGAGAAGCAGGGGTACACTGAGTTAGTACTTGTCTCAGGGGTACATCTTTTTAAAGAGAAGCAGGGAGATACTCAGTTAGTACTTGTCTCAGGGGTACATCTTTTTAAAGAGAAGCAGGGAGAAACTCAGTTAGTACTTGTCTTAGGGAGCCTCTTGTTTCACATCTCTTTTTCACTGAACTATTTTTTATTTCAGCTGAAAGAAATCAAAGGTCTTCCAGTTGGGGTGTTTGACTTATGGCAAGTGACAGGAAGTCGAAAGGAAGCAGAATTCACTTGGGATTTGATGAGAAACACAAACTTAGAATGGCCTGCAAAATTTAAACCTCGATGTAGATTTGACCGTCTATATATAAGACATTGCAAACCTAAATCTTTAGTCAATCCTAAGTACTTTGAACTAGTAGGGATAGAAAAGATTCCAAGTTGTGGGATGTTTCCAAGTGATCATTGGGGAATACTGACCCATTTTGATATTTAATAAAGATTTATGTTATCTAACTGGGTATAAATGTTTTATGAATAGGGGCACTGCATAAAATTCTTATTATCACTTTGTCTGTTTGTCTTTCTGTCCATTCTGTTCATATAATTTTTGTGAAAACTAAAATGAATTATTTTAAAAATCCAAAACCATAAGGTGTACAGCTGTGGTATTTTACTCAGTGATTTTTGTCTCGCCTGCGAAGCAGAGCAGGACAAAGGAGGCACTACGAAGTTTATCCTGAAATCAGAAATTTTCACAGAAGGTGCTACGATGGAAAAAGATGGCAACACGAATAGTGTGATCTGGTTACGATCAGTTCCAATTTTAAAGTATTCATTATTGTGTTTCCATTGGGGTCCAAATGAGGATAGTGTGACGGCAGCATTACCGGCGGCGGCGGCGATAAAAAATTTTGTGTAAGGTTTTGCAAGCTCCTCCATACCTCAAGAACTACTAGTATAATTCCTAGGTTGATGAAACTTGGTATGCATATGCCCCAAAAGTAGGTTAGCACAGTTGTGTCCCAATGTTTTGACCTTGACCTTGATTTCCTAGATGAGTGACTTTGACAATTTTCAATACATATATAATAGCAGTGTTCAGGTTTTATGAGCACCTCCATATCTCAAGAACTATAGATCCTAGGTTGAAGAAACTTGGTATACATATGCCCTAGTAGTAGGTTAGCACAGTTAAATCCCCATCTTTTGACCTTGACCTTGATTTTCTGGTTGAGTGTTAACTCTTGTATGTAGTAGTAGATGGGTATTTATAGTCGCGACTAGGGGAAAGCCCCTCTCTGAGTCGACTATTAAGACTCGCTACGTGCCATGGGTCGTCCAGCCCATGACACACCACCGCCAGTGTTAGCTGCTCCAGAGTATCCTTTGTTATCGCTGGAGCAGGGCCCGTCTTCCACCACGGGGAGGTACTGGTCGGAATTCTAGAAGACCAACTCTTGTATATGGTATAAAGCGATTTTATACCCATAAACTCGTCTACTTCCTGTTTACCGAAAGGCACAGCTACGCCGGCGATATATGCCTATCGGGGAAGGCTCCATCAAGTTTATGGTATTAAATGTACTTTATAAGTCGGCGGTACCAAAAACTCTTTCAGATAGAATAGAATACAATAGTTTACTAAACCATCGGTCCAATTATGGGCCAATTACTGAACAAATATGAATACGTATAGATTATTACACAGGGTTTTACATATCAAGTCCCATATCATTCGGTGACTCTCATTTTACACCTCGACCTAATATGGGTCGAGGAATATGGATACCCTGTGTCATAATCTTCTTATCATACATTTTAGATACAAATATACTATACTACATGTATTTATATTCTGTGACGTCAAACTTTAAAGTGAGGCTCTAGACCTTGATATGGCATATTAGCCCACTTTTGTGCACACGAAGTCTTGATATGGCCATATTTAACGCGATGGTTTGATATGGCAAAAAAAAGCCCCTTGTCAAGATATGGCTTGTTAGTTTCCGTCTGTTACATACGGACAAATTTAAAGGTATCAAAGCTAAATGTATGATAAAATTGCAAACATAAAAAAATAACAAACTGGCCAAAAAGATAATATAGAAATATTCAACATTCAAAATTTTCTATAATAGTAATCAGGGATGTTCAAATTTAGTTTTATTTAATCCCTGTAGTAATGAAG
Source organism: Arcuatula senhousia (assembly GCA_963971305.1). NCBI lineage: Eukaryota > Metazoa > Mollusca > Bivalvia > Mytilida > Mytilidae > Arcuatula > Arcuatula senhousia. The sequence goes on along the minus strand of OZ020310.1, from coordinate 27,940,284 downwards.
ACAAACATTAATTTCTGTCTATTATAGTTTTTATACGACCGCAAAAAAATTGTGGTCGTATAATGTTATGGCGATGTCGTCGTCGTCCGCGTTGTCTGGGGACATTTGGTTTCCGTGCGATAACTTGAGTAGATATTGACCGATTGTTATAAAATTTTGATATGATGTTTCTATTCACTAAAGGAAGGTTGGTATTGCATTTGGGGTTTCTGGCCCCTACCGTTTCAGAAAAAAAGGCCAAAAGGGGCTAAAATGGTTGTTGTGACAAAACTTCTGTAGAATGTTTATTTTTTATCTGATTTTGATCATTCTTGTTTTATTGTATTCCTCAATAAATTCTGTCAACTAAATGTAACAACTGTTTTTATGTATCTTGCACCATGACATTGCTAATTGGGGTCAAAGTTTGGCCACGCCCCCAAAAATCAACTTTTTATTTATTTGTGGTCTGATTTTCAAAATCTTTTTTCGTTGGAATCCTTGTAAAAATCCCTGCCTGCGTTTTTCAATCAGATTAGCAATATCTCTTACCGTTTTTTAGAAATTAGGGGTCAAAGGGGCCAAATACGCCAATTTGAACGTGCGATTAAACTTTTAAGTTGTAGTTTCTCAATTGATATGAAATTTTGATATGATATTTTTCACCACATAAGGAAGGTTGATATTGAATTTTGGGTCTGTAGCCCCTACTGTTTCGGAAAAAAAGGCCAAAAGGGACTCAAATGGGTTTATTGACAAAACTTCTGTAGAATGATATTGTTCATCTGCTTTTGATCATTCATTTTTTTAATGAATTACTCTATGAATTCTAACAACTAAATGTGACAACTGTTTTGATATATCCTGCATTGTAACCTTGCAAAAAGGGGGGGGGGTAAAAATTTGGCCACACCCCAAAATTCAACTTTTTTATTTGTGGTCCGATTTTCGAAAACCTTGTGAAAATCATCCCTTCTTGAGTTTTTGCAATTAAATTTGCAATATTTCTTACCGTTGTTGAGAAATTATTCGTCAAAGGGACCAAAAACGCCAGTTATAAGAGTTTCTTAAAAGTTGGTATAAATACAAAATTCAAGTATGCATAGAAAGTCCGTCAAAGTGCTTTGTGAGTCCACCATGGGCTGCATGTGTCCAAAGAATTTGACAATCCATATTGGGCCTCCAACATACAGGACTCAACATGTTGCGGTCGTATCATGTTGCGCTCGGCGTAGCTTTTTATTCTCATATCAAATACCACAAGTTTCCGACATTTATCATTTCAATACCTCCGCAGAAAAAGCTGCCATGGCAAATATGTTTTCTAAGGGAATCAACACGGCATGTAAAATATATTTCCGATACATATCAGTAACCACTTTACTGATAAACTAAATGACCTGGGCTACTCAGATTAGGATGTCTGAAGTTTTTGGTCAAGAAAGGTCAAATTTAGTTAAGATACGAGAACAAAATAAAAAAGAGATCCGTTGATAATGGGAACTAATTACAATCTCAGACTAAGGAAAATAAAACAAAAATGAACCTCCTTAAATAATGACATGTTCTTGAACATCAGGAAACTTGTAAAAATACTTTTAATACGTAGAAAACCTATCACAGGAAACATCTCAAATCTCAGAGAAATACTTACAAGCGCAAAATGAAAATAATATGCGTGTTTTACAAAGAAACTCTAGGGGACCCCTGATGAGAACAGACCTAGAAGTATCTTTTTGAAGTCTAAAACACTGAAAACGAAAACCATCCCATCTTGTTTCTAAAGCTGTCGAAAAAAAAACAATAAAAAATTAGTTTTGGGTCCCTCAAACATGCATCGAGATTGGTATCATTTGATTTTGAAATATTAGTTCAGGGAGCGGCTCGACTTGGGTAACAAGGTAACCAATACTGAAAACGGGTTGCGAAGGACATTAGAAGATGAAAATGAATGACCAATTAACTTCTGTAGACGGACTCAAAGCCCAGATAGTGGCTCGAAATTGGCAGCTAGGGAATCAAAACCAAAAATAGGGTTTTGAAATGTAAACCAGGAAAATCAAAGTTAACCACAGCATTTTGTTGGTGTAGAAATACTCAAAAGGGGTTGCAATTGGCAGCTAGTGAATCAAAACCAACAATAGGGTGTTAGGAATGTAAACAAGTTAAATCAAAGTAATCCACAGCATTATGTTGGTCAAGAAGTAGGGAAAAAAACGATTGCGAAGAACACAAGAAGCTGAAAATCAATGAACAATTAACTGCTGGAGACGGCTTGACATGCGCAAACAGTATATCAAAACCAATAAAAAGGTCTTAGAAAATACATGTACACCCGTAAAATCAAAGTTAACCATATCCATTCTGTTGGGGGTCAAGAAATACAAAAATCGATTGCAAAGGATACCAGAAGCTGATAATCAGTGAACAATGAACTGCTGCAGACCAAAGCTCCGGAAGCGGCTAAAAGGTTATCAAAACAAAAAATAGGGTCTTCGTAATGTATGCAAAAATCAGGAAGCGGCTCGACATGGGCAACTTGGTTATCGAAACCAATAAAAAGGCATAATGTAATGTAAACCAAATAAATCAAAGTAAAGCACAAAATTATATTGGTGTAGAAATAATAAACATCTGTAGACGGAATAAAGCTCAGCAAGTGGCTCGAAATTGGCGGCTAAGGAATCAAAACCAAAAAAAAAAGGTTTTTGTCTCGTCTGCGAAGCAGAGCGGGACATAGGTGTAACTTTACCGGCGGCGGTGACGGCGGCGTAAACATCTTGGAAAAGTTTTGCGAGCACCTCCATATCTCAAGAACTATAAGTCCTAGGTTGATGAAACTTGGTATGCATATGCCCCAGTAGTAGCTTAGCACAGTTGCATCCCCATCTTTTGACCTTGACCTTGGTTTTCCGGTTGAGTGACTTTGACAATTTTCAATACATATAATATCAATGGAAAAGTTTTGCAAGCACATCCATATCTCAAGAACTATAGGCCCTAAGTTGATGAAACTTGGTATGCATATACCCCAGTAGTAGCTTAGCACAGTTACATCCCCATCTTTTGACCTTGACCTTGATTTCCGGTTGAGTGACTTTGACAATTTTCAATACATATTATAGCAATGGAAAACTTTGGCGAGCACCTCCATATCTCAAGAACTATAGGTCCTAGGTTGATGAAACTTGGTATGCATATGCCCCAGTAGTAGCTTAGCACAGTTGCATCCCCATGTTTTGACCTCGACCTTGATTTTTCGGTTGAGTGACTTTGACAATTTTCAATACATATAATAGCAATGGAAAAGTTTTGCGAGCACCTCCATATCTCAAGAACTATAGGTCCTAGGTTGATGAAACTTGGTATGCATATGCCCCAGTAGTAGCTTAGCACAGTTGCATCCACATCTTTTGACCTTGACCTTGATTTTCCGGTTGAGCCGGTTGAGTGACTTTGAATATTTTTATTGCATATATTTGGAATGTTTAAGTTCTATAAACATCTTTTGATCTCAGAAACTGAAAATCCATGTAAATTCAAAATATAGTGGGAGTAAAAGAATAATTGTTTCTGATTGTGCCGGCAGGCGAGACATACTTTAGTGTTAACTCTTGTAGGAATGTAAATTTACAATTTCCAAAACGCAGGTATAAAAGGTTAATTTGTGTTTGGCATTTTCAATATTTTTGGTAGAGCGCCTCTAATGAGTCTTGAATAGACGAAACGCGCGTCAGGCGTAGCAAAATTTATTGTCTGGAACTTTGTTGTCATTTGTATTTTGGATATGCTATATATCGATATTTCAAGGAGTAACCTCTCATCAGTAGCATTTAAATCAAAACATTGGAAGGTCAAATTCCAAAAGCCGTTGAAAACGAAAAGTACTCAAAACCAAAACGTTTGAACAAGGAAGCTAAATCCAGCACCGATGATATCGACCATGTGCATTACAGGAAAGAAACTTGGTGTTTTAAACAATTTTGAATTTAAAAATCGGAAATTTCAACAGCAAAAATATTAGAAATTCTATGGTAAATCGTGCCCGACAAGTCTGACGACCAGGCTTGTGATTACCCTTGGGGACCTTTGGTCCACCAGCAGCGGTTATCGCCCAGTGGTTTTTAAAATTACCATTACCAAAACGTGGGTATAAACGGTTAATATGCTTTATATCGATATTTCAAGGAGTGACCACTCATCAGTAGCATTTAAACAACATTGGAAGGTCAAATTCCCTAAACTGTTGATCAAAACCAAAACGTTCGAACAAGGAAGCCAAATCTAGCATCGAGGATATCAACCATGTGCATTACAAGGAAATAAACCTGGTGTTTTAAACAATTTTGAATTTAAAAATCGGAAATTTCAACAGCAAACCAAGGAAATCAAAGTATACCACAGCATTTTGTTGGTGTAGAAATACTGAAAACGGGTTACAAAAGACATAAGAAGCTGAAAATGAATGGGCAATTAACAACTGTAGACGGACTCAAAGCTCAGTAAGTGGCTCGAAATTGGCAGCAAGGGGATTAAAAATAGGGTGTTAGGAATGTTTTTTAAACTAGTAAAACCAAAGTAATTCACATCATTCTGTTGGTCAAGAAGTACAAAAAAAAAAAACGATTGCAAAGGACACCAGAAGCTGAAAATCAATGAACAATTAACTGTTGGAGACGGAACCAAAGCTCAATGAGAGGCTTAACATGCGCAACCAGTTAATCAAAACCAATAAAAAGGTCGTAGAAAATACACCAGTTAAATCAAAGTAATTCACATCATTCTGTTGGGGTCAAGAAATACAAAACCCGATTGCAAAGGATGCCAGAAGCTGATAATCAGTGAACAATTAACTGACCAAAGCTCCGGAAGCGGCACGACTTGGGCTAAAAGGTTATCAAAACAAAAAATAGGGTCTTCGTAATGTATGCAAAAATCAGGAAGAAGCTCGACATGGGCAACTTGGTAATCGAAATAAAAAGGCAATAAGGAATGTAAACCAAATAAATCAAAGTAAAGCACAATATCCTGTTAGTGTAGAAATACTGAAAACGGGTTGCAAAGGACATTAGAAGCTGAAAATGAATGACCAATTAACATCTGTATACGGACTCAAAGCTGAGTAAGTGGCTCGAAATTGGCAGCTTGGGAATCAAAACTAAAATAAGGGTTATAGGAATGTAAACCAGGAAAATCAAAGCATACCACAGCATTTTGTTGGTGTAGAAACACTGAAAACGGGTTGCAAAGGACATTAGAAGCTGAAAATGAATGACCAATTAACATCTGTATACGGACTCAAAGCTCAGTAAGTGGCTCGAAATTGGCAGCTTGGGAATCAAAACTAAAATAAGGGTTATAGGAATGTAAACCAGGAAAATCAAAGCATACCACAGCATTTTGTTGGTGTAGAAACACTGAAAACGGGTTGCAAAGGACATTAGAAGCTGAAAATGAATGACCAATTAACATCTGTATACGGACTCATAGCTCAGTTAGTGGCTCGAAATTCGCATCTAGGGAATCAAAACCAAAAATACTTTAAAATAGGGATTTAGGAATGTAAACCAGGAAAATCAAAGTATACCACAGCATTTTGTTGGTGTAGAAATACTGAAAACTGATTGGAAAGGACACCTGAAGCCGAAAATCAATGAACATTAAACGGCTGTAAGACGGATTAAAAGCTTAAGGGGTGGCTTTACATGGGCTACTTGGGTACCAGAACATATAATAGAATCTTAGGAATATTAACTAGGTAAACCAAAATAAACCACAGCATCTGAAAACTAATGAACAATAAACGATCTAAGACGGACTCAAAGCTCAAAAAGGTGCTCGACATGGGCAACAAGAGTATCAAAATTAATAATATAATTTAACCTTCAGGTTGGAGGAAGTTTTGTAACATCATGGAAGTTAGCACACATGCATACATAAAGATATTAACAAACAAAAATCATAATAAAATTTTGCCTGTTTCGTTCGGTTGATTTTGTGCTTTGTGTTTCTATGTGCTGTGTTTGTTCGTATTTTCCAGTTTTTTCGTTGCTCTTTCGGACTTTTGACACTCGAATGCCCCATTTGTTCTTTCATAAATTTCATAGTTGATTGATCACATAAAAAGGGGGAATTTTATACTAAGGTTTACCCACAGATTGAAGTTACTTTACCACGAAGGAAGGAACCTTAATACACATATAAATCAGGATATGAATAAACATTTTTCCTTTCTCATCAACTTCATGGTTGAATGATCACAGAAAAAGGGGTGTTATGCTTCGGTTTGCCTATAGGTTGATGTTACTTTACCATGAAGAACATGAAACGTTATAAATCATATATAACCATCATAAAATTATACTCTTGGAATCAACTTCATGACTGTGTTGGTGATTTTGGGGAAAAATAAATATTGCAAGATTAGGCATAATATCTTTTGGCCATAGTCTTGTTTTAAAATTAAAATTGTCTTTTTGGATTCAGTGAATGTAAGTTCTGTCCCGTACACTTATTCACCATCGCATTATCTTCTACCACATGAATATAAGAGCATATATAGAGCAATGAAATCAAAACTTCGAAATAGTGCTCAAAATAATTTTAGTGTTTGATATTGATTCAATACAATGCTTGTCAATGCCCATTTAAGGCACTGGTTTGATAATACACTGTATATTCAATTATGTTTTTTTTTAATTGAAAATGTCGATAGAAGAACTTATGCTAGCCGGTGACAACTATGGGCAGCCATTCGAGCAAAAAAAAAAGAAAGATGGGGGGAATCGAAAACGAAAAGGAACATGGGTCATTTTACTATCTAAAAATTTATTTTAAAAAAGATCGAAAAGAAAAATGAATTAAAAAGGAAAATGGGTCATTTTCCTTTTCAAAATACGAAAAGGAAAATGTTTTATTTTTCTATTCAAGATTAAAATTTAAAAAAAAACTGCCAAAAAAAATTGAAAAAGAAAAATGTACATTTTCCTGTTCAAAATCGGATAGGAAAAAATGACGAAAGGGAAAATGAATCGCCAAAAAAGGAAAATGGCTCAATTTTCTATTAAAAAACGAAAAGAATGAAAATCGAAGAGGAAAATAAGTCAATTGCCTTTTCAAAATTGAAAAGGAAAATGAATGACGAAAAGGAAAATGAATAACGAAAAGGAAAATGAATAATGAAAAGGAAAATGGGTCATTTTCCTATTCAAAATCGAATAGGAAAATTGATGACGAAAAGGAAAATGAATAACGAAAAGGAAAATGGGTCATTTTCCTATTAAATATCGTAAAGAAAAATGGAAAACGAATAGGAACATGGGTCATTTTCCAAATCATTTTTTTTTTAATTCCAAAAGGAAAATGAAAGCCGAAAAGAAAAATGAATTACCAAAAGGAAAATGGGTCTGTTTCCTATTCAAAATGACGAAAAGGAAAATGAATAACGAAAAGGAAACAAAATTGGATCATTTTCCTATTCAAAATTAGAAAAAAAATTGCAAACAAATATCGAAAAGAAAAATGTGCATTAACCTATTCAAATTTGAAAAGGAAAATGAATGACGAAAGGGAAAATGAATATCGAAAAGGAAAATGGGTCATTTTCTATTTAAAATCGAAAAGGAAAAAGAAACTCGAAGAGGAAAATCGGTTATTTTCATTCCAAATCGAAAAAAAGAAAATAAAAAACGAATGGAAAAATGGGTCATTTTCCTCCCTCCCATTCTTTTTTTATTCATTTAATACGACACACGACCATACTTGACCACTACAAGTCTTTTGGCTAGCGATACACTGTTAATATGATTTGAATCAATATTCATCCGTTTGGAAGAAATCCACAACAGAAAAATGTGGCAATATGGTCGTCACGCCAAAATTTATTTTAAAATGATTATCGTAACTCAAAGAAAATAAAAAAATAAAGAAAAAAATATTTACATTCAAATTCCTACAGAAAAGTGCAGAAAAAATTTTGAAAATATGAATTACATTTCTTTACATCTTTCACCCAATCCGTATCTAAGGGATCCATTTATTAAACTACTAGTAGTTATTAAAGTTTTCACTGTCGGAAGGGGTTAAAATGGTTACCTCAATATGAATGTACTCTGTTAAGAATACGTTTTAATTAAAAAAAATCTAAAAATAAGAAGTTTTAGAAGTATTTAAGCGAAAATATTTTAAAATGAAAGTATTTGCTTTTATATTCTTAAACTGACAGAATAGCTAAATTATTCCTCTTATATGTTTTTTTAGCTTAAACCGAAATAATCAATACCATATAGTCAATAAATTGATTTTATATTAAGCTGATGTTTAGTGCAAATGGAAATGGAAATTAGTCTAGTGCAAATGGAAATCAGTCCAATAAATGAGATATACCAAATGTGTACTATAGGCAGCTATAGGGTTTGTCAAGTCTATAAGACCTGATCGCTGACTAGAGTGGACCAACGTGCATCAAGAGTATTACGAATAATGCAAGTAAAAGATTCATTTGTGGACCGCCGAGTAGAGCACTATATAGACTATACTTTCCGTCCGACCCACCAACCCCCCCTTTTTCTTGCAGTCTTAAAAATTTGCTGATTCTTTGTCTCACACCTATATTTCTCATCATCATTTTATGTTCATTTTATCATCCTCTTCATGTAAATCATTTTAGTGTTTCTGTGTTTCAATACTACATATTTTTCATTGCAACAATTATTATAAGGATCTTACATGTCTATTTATTGCACAGTTGATTTTAGACACGATTTTCAGTTTACACTAGATTTACCTCTTCGCTTTAATTCGGTGCAGTATTTTTTTTCGGGAAATATTATCTTTAGTACTTTCATGAAACATTATCCTCTATTAAAACATTTATCATTGTCGTATACTTACCCTGTCTGGTCTGGTTATCTATATTCGCAATTGCGTATGATACAGAGAACTAATTGCGGTGTATATATATGTTTCTAGCCATCAACCGTCTTTTATAGACACTTTAATTTTTTTTTTTTAATTCTTAAAGTCCCTAAAACACAAAGGGGCATATGAGTTCTAAGAAGTCTTCAAATGACATGAGTTTTTCCAGAAGTGGATTTCATTATAGTCTATTTTAGATCTATAAAATTGGCCCAAAAAATTCGGCTTATTATATCTTAATTGATTTATTTTATTTCAGCTTGACTATTGTTTTAGTTAAAGATCGAAGCCAAACGCTAACACTTGATTGAATTTCAATTTAAAACAATTAGTATGGTCTAAATGACCTCGAACTCGGCACGGTTATTTTATAATAATCATTTGATGATCTACAGTAATATTAATGTAAAATCCAAGACTCAAATGCATATTACAAGGATATATGGGTGAAAATTTTCATGCTGCGGCAAAGTTGTGTGTTCATTGGTTTATATGTCTGGTATGTCTTTTAAAATTAACGAACATTTTTGATCGTTTTGAACATTTTTGATGGAGTATGCGGAGCAACTACAAACATATATTTTTCGCGTCATTTACATGATATAGGAAGATTGCAAGATAACAACTTTAAATAAAAACTACCGAACTTGAATGATCAATCTCATAGTCCAGAGAAAATCACAAAAACAAATCAGTCATACCATAGTTGTGAGACACAATAGGGATATTGAGGTGATCATCTCTGTACAGCAGACCAGTCAAACACTAATTAAAACAATTACCCACCATATCTTTTAACTCAATTTTGAACTTTTCTACTAGTCGGTCACGAAGAAATCGGTGTCTGATAAAAAAATCTGTGAAATGTGTGCATGCTCTGGCATATCGAATAAGTTGTGAAATATAAACACCGTATGCAGGGGAAGTAGGTATATTGCTCTGTAGATAAGGAAAATTAATAATTTGAAAATTAAAATCGTCTCTTTTATCGTAAATTTTTGTACTGAGATTACCACTTGGGTCTAATTCGAGGTGCAAATCCAAGAAAGACGTGAAGCAATTTGATTCGGTGGTCTCTTTAATCTCCACTTCTGGAGGATATATTGAAGGAATCTATCTACCAAATGAAGTGTTATTGACAGAAAGGACATCATCAATATATCTGAATGTAAGATTAAATGATCTTGCCTCTTTCATTGTCTTGTTCTTAACGAGTCCCGGAAGAAATTCAGTCTCGTAAGAGTACAAAAACAAATCGGAGAGGAGAGGAGCACAGTTTGTGCCCATTGGAATTTCGATTTGTTGTTAAAAAATCTCTCCTCCGAAGATGACAAATATGTTGTCAATGAGGAAATCAAGCATACTGCAAACTTCCAGTGTGTAACAAATTTTATCTTTGAAAGATGTTTTGGAAAAGAATGTAGAGTTATAACCCGAAACACCAAAATTCCCACATTCCCAACATTGCCACACGAAAAACTAAAATGTCGCCTGAAAAAAAAACTTCTCGAAAAAGCCTTTTCAAACTCTAGGAATTTTGGTGTTTCGGGTTATAACTCTACATTCTTTTCCAAAACATCTTTCAAAGATAAAATTTGTTACACACTGGAAGTTTGCAGTATGCTTGATTTCCTCATTGACAACATATTTGCCATCTTCGGAGGAGAGATTTTTTAACAACAAATCGAAATTCCAATGGGCACAAACTGTGCTCCTCTCCTCTCCGATTTGTTTTTGTACTCTTACGAGACTGAATTTCTTCCGGGACTCGTTAAGAACAAGACAATGAAAGAGGCAAGATCATTTAATCTTACATTCAGATATATTGATGATGTCCTTTCTGTCAATAACACTTCATTTGGTAGATAGATTCCTTCAATATATCCTCCAGAAGTGGAGATTAAAGAGACCACCGAATCAAATTGCTTCACGTCTTTCTTGGATTTGCACCTCGAATTAGACCCAAGTGGTAATCTCAGTACAAAAATTTACGATAAAAGAGACGATTTTAATTTTCAAATTATTAATTTTCCTTATCTACAGAGCAATATACCTACTTCCCCTGCATACGGTGTTTATATTTCACAACTTATTCGATATGCCAGAGCATGCACACATTTCACAGATTTTTTTATCAGACACCGATTTCTTCGTGACCGACTAGTAGAAAAGTTCAAAATTGAGTTAAAAGATATGGTGGGTAATTGTTTTAATCAGTGTTTGACTGGTCTGCTGTACAGAGATGATCACCTCAATATCCCTATTGTGTCTCACAACTATGGTATGACTGATTTGTTTTTGTGATTTTCTCTGGACTATGAGATTGATCATTCAAGTTCGGTAGTTTTTATTTTAAGTTGTTATCTTGCAATCTTCCTATATCATGTAAATGACGCGAAAAATATATGTTTGTAGTTGCTCCGCATACTCCATCAAAAATGTTCAAAACGATCAAAAATGTTCGTTAATTTTAAAAGACATACCAGACATATAAACCAATGAACACACAACTTTGCCGCAGCATGAAAATTTTCACCCATATATCCTTGTAATATGCATTTGAGTCTTGGATTTTACATTAATATTACTGTAGATCATCAAATGATTATTATAAAATAACCGTGCCGAGTTCGAGGTCATTTAGACCATACTAATTGTTTTAAATTGAAATTCAATCAAGTGTTAGCGTTTGGCTTCGATCTTTAACTAAAACAATAGTCAAGCTGAAATAAAATAAATCAATTAAGATATAATAAGCCGAATTTTTTGGGCCAATTTTATAGATCTAAAATAGACTATAATGAAATCCACTTCTGGAAAAACTCATGTCATTTGAAGACTTCTTAGAACTCATATGCCCCTTTGTGTTTTAGGGACTTTAAGAATTAAAAAAAAAAATTAAAGTGTCTATAAAAGACGGTTGATGGCTAGAAACATATATATACACCGCAATTAGTTCTCTGTATCATACGCAATGGCGAATATAGATAACCAGACCGTATAAGACAATGATAAATGTTTTAATAGAGGATAATGTTTCATGAAAGTACTAAAGATAATATTTCCCGAAAAAAAATACTGCACCGAATTAAAGCGAAGAGGTAAATCTAGTGTAAACTGAAAATCGTGTCTAAAATCAACTGTGCAATAAATAGACATGTAAGATCCTTATAATAATTGTTGCAATGAAAAATGTGTAGTATTGAAACACAGAAACACTAAAATGATTTACATGAAGAGGATGATAAAATGAACATAAAATGATGATGAGAAATATAGGTGTGAGACAAAGAATCAGCAAATTTTTAAGACCGCAAGAAAAAGGGGGGGTTGGTGGGTCGGACGGAAAGTATAGTCTATATAGTGCTCTACTCGGCGGTCCACAAATGAATCTTTTACTTGCATTATTCGTAATACTCTTGATGCACGTTGGTCCACTCTAGTCAGCGATCAGGTCTTATAGACTTGACAAACCCTATAGCTGCCTATAGTACACATTTGGTATATCTCATTTATTGGACTGATTTCCATTTGCACTAGACTAATTTCCATTTCCATTTGCACTAAACATCAGCTTAATATAAAATCAATTTATTGACTATATGGTATTGATTATTTCGGTTTAAGCTAAAAAAACATATAAGAGGAATAATTTAGCTATTCTGTCAGTTTAAGAATATAAAAGCAAATACTTTCATTTTAAAATATTTTCGCTTAAATACTTCTAAAACTTCTTATTTTTAGATTTTTTTTAATTAAAACGTATTCTTAACAGAGTACATTCATATTGAGGTAACCATTTTAACCCCTTCCGACAGTGAAAACTTTAATAACTACTAGTAGTTTAATAAATGGATCCCTTAGATACGGATTGGGTGAAAGATGTAAAGAAATGTAATTCATATTTTCAAAATTTTTTCTGCACTTTTCTGTAGGAATTTGAATGTAAATATTTTTTTCTTTATTTTTTTATTTTCTTTGAGTTACGATAATCATTTTAAAATAAATTTTGGCGTGACGACCATATTGCCACATTTTTCTGTTGTGGATTTCTTCCAAACGGATGAATATTGATTCAAATCATATTAACAGTGTATCGCTAGCCAAAAGACTTGTAGTGGTCAAGTATGGTCGTGTGTCGTATTAAATGAATAAAAAAAGAATGGGAGGGAGGAAAATGACCCATTTTTCCATTCGTTTTTTATTTTCTTTTTTTCGGTTTGGAATGAAAATAACCGATTTTCCTCTTCGAGTTTCTTTTTCCTTTTCGATTTTAAATAGAAAATGACCCATTTTCCTTTTCGATATTCATTTTCCCTTTCGTCATTCATTTTCCTTTTCAAATTTGAATAGGTTAATGCACATTTTTCTTTTCGATTTTTGTTTGCAATTTTTTTTCTAATTTTGAATAGGAAAATGATCCAATTTTGTTTCCTTTTCGTTATTCATTTTCCTTTTCGTCATTTTGAATAGGAAACAGACCCATTTTCCTTTTGGTAATTCATTTTTCTTTTCGGCTTTCATTTTCCTTTTGGAATTAAAAAAAAATGATTTGGAAAATGACCCATGTTCCTATTCGTTTTCCATTTTTCTTTACGATATTTAATAGGAAAATGACCCATTTTCCTTTTCGTTATTCATTTTCCTTTTCGTCATCAATTTTCCTATTCGATTTTGAATAGGAAAATGACCCATTTTCCTTTTCATTATTCATTTTCCTTTTCGTTATTCATTTTCCTTTTCGTCATTCATTTTCCTTTTCAATTTTGAAAAGGCAATTGACTTATTTTCCTCTTCGATTTTCATTCTTTTCGTTTTTTAATAGAAAATTGAGCCATTTTCCTTTTTTGGCGATTCGTTTTCCCTTTCGTCATTTTTTCCTATCCGATTTTGAACAGGAAAATGTACATTTTTCTTTTTCAATTTTTTTTTTGGCAGTTTTTTTTTTAAATTTTAATCTTGAATAGAAAAATAAAACATTTTCCTTTTCGTATTTATAAACGCAGGTATAAAAGGTTAATTTGTGTTTGGCATTTTCAATATTTTTGGTAGAGCGCCTCTGATGAGTCTTGAATAGACGAAACGCGCGTCAGGCGTAGCAAAATTTATTGTCTGGAACTTTGTTGTCATTTGTATTTTGGATATGCTATATATCGATATTTCAAGGAGTAACCTCTCATCAGTAGCATTTAAATCAAAACATTGGAAGGTCAAATTCCAAAAGCCGTTGAAAACGAAAAGTACTCAAAACCAAAACGTTTGAACAAGGAAGCTAAATCCAGCACCGATGATATCGACCATGTGCATTACAGGAAAGAAACTTGGTGTTTTAAACAATTTTGAATTTAAAAATCGGAAATTTCAACAGCAAAAATATTAGAAATTCTATGGTAAATCGTGCCCGACAAGTCTGACGACCAGGCTTGTGATTACCCTTGGGGACCTTTGGTCCACCAGCAGCGGTTATCGCCCAGTGGTTTTTAAAATTACCATTACCAAAACGTGGGTATAAACGGTTAATATGCTTTATATCGATATTTCAAGGAGTGACCACTCATCAGTAGCATTTAAACAACATTGGAAGGTCAAATTCCCTAAACTGTTGATCAAAACCAAAACGTTCGAACAAGGAAGCCAAATCTAGCATCGAGGATATCGACCATGTGCATTACAAGGAAATAAACCTGGTGTTTTAAACAATTTTGAATTTAAAAATCGGAAATTTCAACAGCAAACCAAGGAAATCAAAGTATACCACAGCATTTTGTTGGTGTAGAAATACTGAAAACGGGTTACAAAAGACATAAGAAGCTGAAAATGAATGGGCAATTAACAACTGTAGACGGACTCAAAGCTCAGTAAGTGGCTCGAAATTGGCAGCAAGGGGATTAAAAATAGGGTGTTAGGAATGTTTTTTAAACTAGTAAAACCAAAGTAATTCACATCATTCTGTTGGTCAAGAAGTACAAAAAAAAAACGATTGCAAAGGACACCAGAAGCTGAAAATCAATGAACAATTAACTGTTGGAGACGGAACCAAAGCTCAATGAGAGGCTTAACATGCGCAACCAGTTAATCAAAACCAATAAAAAGGTCGTAGAAAATACACCAGTTAAATCAAAGTAATTCACATCATTCTGTTGGGGTCAAGAAATACAAAACCCGATTGCAAAGGATGCCAGAAGCTGATAATCAGTGAACAATTAACTGACCAAAGCTCCGGAAGCGGCACGACTTGGGCTAAAAGGTTATCAAAACAAAAAATAGGGTCTTCGTAATGTATGCAAAAATCAGGAAGAAGCTCGACATGGGCAACTTGGTAATCGAAATAAAAAGGCAATAAGGAATGTAAACCAAATAAATCAAAGTAAAGCACAATATCCTGTTAGTGTAGAAATACTGAAAACGGGTTGCAAAGGACATTAGAAGCTGAAAATGAATGACCAATTAACATCTGTATACGGACTCAAAGCTGAGTAAGTGGCTCGAAATTGGCAGCTTGGGAATCAAAACTAAAATAAGGGTTATAGGAATGTAAACCAGGAAAATCAAAGCATACCACAGCATTTTGTTGGTGTAGAAACACTGAAAACGGGTTGCAAAGGACATTAGAAGCTGAAAATGAATGACCAATTAACATCTGTATACGGACTCAAAGCTCAGTAAGTGGCTCGAAATTGGCAGCTTGGGAATCAAAACTAAAATAAGGGTTATAGGAATGTAAACCAGGAAAATCAAAGCATACCACAGCATTTTGTTGGTGTAGAAACACTGAAAACGGGTTGCAAAGGACATTAGAAGCTGAAAATGAATGACCAATTAACATCTGTATACGGACTCATAGCTCAGTTAGTGGCTCGAAATTCGCATCTAGGGAATCAAAACCAAAAATACTTTAAAATAGGGATTTAGGAATGTAAACCAGGAAAATCAAAGTATACCACAGCATTTTGTTGGTGTAGAAATACTGAAAACTGATTGGAAAGGACACCTGAAGCCGAAAATCAATGAACATTAAACGGCTGTAAGACGGATTAAAAGCTTAAGGGGTGGCTTTACATGGGCTACTTGGGTACCAGAACATATAATAGAATCTTAGGAATATTAACTAGGTAAACCAAAATAAACCACAGCATCTGAAAACTAATGAACAATAAACGATCTAAGACGGACTCAAAGCTCAAAAAGGTGCTCGACATGGGCAACAAGAGTATCAAAATTAATAATATAATTTAACCTTCAGGTTGGAGGAAGTTTTGTAACATCATGGAAGTTAGCACACATGCATACATAAAGATATTAACAAACAAAAATCATAATAAAATTTTGCCTGTTTCGTTCGGTTGATTTTGTGCTTTGTGTTTCTATGTGCTGTGTTTGTTCGTATTTTCCAGTTTTTTCGTTGCTCTTTCGGACTTTTGACACTCGAATGCCCCATTTGTTCTTTCATAAACTTCATAGTTGATTGATCACATAAAAAGGGGGAATTTTATACTAAGGTTTACCCACAGATTGAAGTTACTTTACCACGAAGGAAGGAACCTTAATACACATATAAATCAGGATATGAATAAACATTTTTCCTTTCTCATCAACTTCATGGTTGAATGATCACAGAAAAAGGGGTGTTATGCTTCGGTTTGCCTATAGGTTGATGTTACTTTACCATGAAGAACATGAAACGTTATAAATCATATATAACCATCATAAAATTATACTCTTGGAATCAACTTCATGACTGTGTTGGTGATTTTGGGGAAAAATAAATATTGCAAGATTAGGCATAATATCTTTTGGACATAGTCTTGTTTTAAAATTAAAATTGTCTTTTTGGATTCAGTGAATGTAAGTTCTGTCCCGTACACTTATTCACCATCGCATTATCTTCTACCACATGAATATAAGAGCATATATAGAGCAATGAAATCAAAACTTCGAAATAGTGCTCAAAATAATTTTAGTGTTTGATATTGATTCAATACAATGCTTGTCAATGCCCATTTAAGGCACTGGTTTGATAATACACTGTATATTCAATTATGTTTTTTTTAATTGAAAATGTCGATAGAAGAACTTATGCTAGCCGGTGACAACTATGGGCAGCCATTCGAGCAAAAAAAAAAGAAAGATGGGGGGAATCGAAAACGAAAAGGAACATGGGTCATTTTACTATCTAAAAATTTATTTTAAAAAAGATCGAAAAGAAAAATGAATTAAAAAGGAAAATGGGTCATTTTCCTTTTCAAAATACGAAAAGGAAAATGTTTTATTTTTCTATTCAAGATTAAAATTTAAAAAAAAAACTGCCAAAAAAAATTGAAAAAGAAAAATGTACATTTTCCTGTTCAAAATCGGATAGGAAAAAATGACGAAAGGGAAAATGAATCGCCAAAAAAGGAAAATGGCTCAATTTTCTATTAAAAAACGAAAAGAATGAAAATCGAAGAGGAAAATAAGTCAATTGCCTTTTCAAAATTGAAAAGGAAAATGAATGACGAAAAGGAAAATGAATAACGAAAAGGAAAATGAATAATGAAAAGGAAAATGGGTCATTTTCCTATTCAAAATCGAATAGGAAAATTGATGACGAAAAGGAAAATGAATAACGAAAAGGAAAATGGGTCATTTTCCTATTAAATATCGTAAAGAAAAATGGAAAACGAATAGGAACATGGGTCATTTTCCAAATCATATTTTTTTAATTCCAAAAGGAAAATGAAAGCCGAAAAGAAAAATGAATTACCAAAAGGAAAATGGGTCTGTTTCCTATTCAAAATGACGAAAAGGAAAATGAATAACGAAAAGGAAACAAAATTGGATCATTTTCCTATTCAAAATTAGAAAAAAAATTGCAAACAAAAATCGAAAAGAAAAATGTGCATTAACCTATTCAAATTTGAAAAGGAAAATGAATGACGAAAGGGAAAATGAATATCGAAAAGGAAAATGGGTCATTTTCTATTTAAAATCGAAAAGGAAAAAGAAACTCGAAGAGGAAAATCGGTTATTTTCATTCCAAATCGAAAAAAAGAAAATAAAAAACGAATGGAAAAATGGGTCATTTTCCTCCCTCCCATTCTTTTTTTATTCATTTAATACGACACACGACCATACTTGACCACTACAAGTCTTTTGGCTAGCGATACACTGTTAATATGATTTGAATCAATATTCATCCGTTTGGAAGAAATCCACAACAGAAAAATGTGGCAATATGGTCGTCACGCCAAAATTTATTTTAAAATGATTATCGTAACTCAAAGAAAATAAAAAAATAAAGAAAAAAATATTTACATTCAAATTCCTACAGAAAAGTGCAGAAAAAATTTTGAAAATATGAATTACATTTCTTTACATCTTTCACCCAATCCGTATCTAAGGGATCCATTTATTAAACTACTAGTAGTTATTAAAGTTTTCACTGTCGGAAGGGGTTAAAATGGTTACCTCAATATGAATGTACTCTGTTAAGAATACGTTTTAATTAAAAAAAATCTAAAAATAAGAAGTTTTAGAAGTATTTAAGCGAAAATATTTTAAAATGAAAGTATTTGCTTTTATATTCTTAAACTGACAGAATAGCTAAATTATTCCTCTTATATGTTTTTTTAGCTTAAACCGAAATAATCAATACCATATAGTCAATAAATTGATTTTATATTAAGCTGATGTTTAGTGCAAATGGAAATGGAAATTAGTCTAGTGCAAATGGAAATCAGTCCAATAAATGAGATATACCAAATGTGTACTATAGGCAGCTATAGGGTTTGTCAAGTCTATAAGACCTGATCGCTGACTAGAGTGGACCAACGTGCATCAAGAGTATTACGAATAATGCAAGTAAAAGATTCATTTGTGGACCGCCGAGTAGAGCACTATATAGACTATACTTTCCGTCCGACCCACCAACCCCCCCTTTTTCTTGCGGTCTTAAAAATTTGCTGATTCTTTGTCTCACACCTATATTTCTCATCATCATTTTATGTTCATTTTATCATCCTCTTCATGTAAATCATTTTAGTGTTTCTGTGTTTCAATACTACATATTTTTCATTGCAACAATTATTATAAGGATCTTACATGTCTATTTATTGCACAGTTGATTTTAGACACGATTTTCAGTTTACACTAGATTTACCTCTTCGCTTTAATTCGGTGCAGTATTTTTTTTCGGGAAATATTATCTTTAGTACTTTCATGAAACATTATCCTCTATTAAAACATTTATCATTGTCGTATACTTACCCTGTCTGGTCTGGTTATCTATATTCGCAATTGCGTATGATACAGAGAACTAATTGCGGTGTATATATATGTTTCTAGCCATCAACCGTCTTTTATAGACACTTTAATTTTTTTTTTTAATTCTTAAAGTCCCTAAAACACAAAGGGGCATATGAGTTCTAAGAAGTCTTCAAATGACATGAGTTTTTCCAGAAGTGGATTTCATTATAGTCTATTTTAGATCTATAAAATTGGCCCAAAAAATTCGGCTTATTATATCTTAATTGATTTATTTTATTTCAGCTTGACTATTGTTTTAGTTAAAGATCGAAGCCAAACGCTAACACTTGATTGAATTTCAATTTAAAACAATTAGTATGGTCTAAATGACCTCGAACTCGGCACGGTTATTTTATAATAATCATTTGATGATCTACAGTAATATTAATGTAAAATCCAAGACTCAAATGCATATTACAAGGATATATGGGTGAAAATTTTCATGCTGCGGCAAAGTTGTGTGTTCATTGGTTTATATGTCTGGTATGTCTTTTAAAATTAACGAACATTTTTGATCGTTTTGAACATTTTTGATGGAGTATGCGGAGCAACTACAAACATATATTTTTCGCGTCATTTACATGATATAGGAAGATTGCAAGATAACAACTTTAAATAAAAACTACCGAACTTGAATGATCAATCTCATAGTCCAGAGAAAATCACAAAAACAAATCAGTCATACCATAGTTGTGAGACACAATAGGGATATTGAGGTGATCATCTCTGTACAGCAGACCAGTCAAACACTAATTAAAACAATTACCCACCATATCTTTTAACTCAATTTTGAACTTTTCTACTAGTCGGTCACGAAGAAATCGGTGTCTGATAAAAAAATCTGTGAAATGTGTGCATGCTCTGGCATATCGAATAAGTTGTGAAATATAAACACCGTATGCAGGGGAAGTAGGTATATTGCTCTGTAGATAAGGAAAATTAATAATTTGAAAATTAAAATCGTCTCTTTTATCGTAAATTTTTGTACTGAGATTACCACTTGGGTCTAATTCGAGGTGCAAATCCAAGAAAGACGTGAAGCAATTTGATTCGGTGGTCTCTTTAATCTCCACTTCTGGAGGATATATTGAAGGAATCTATCTACCAAATGAAGTGTTATTGACAGAAAGGACATCATCAATATATCTGAATGTAAGATTAAATGATCTTGCCTCTTTCATTGTCTTGTTCTTAACGAGTCCCGGAAGAAATTCAGTCTCGTAAGAGTACAAAAACAAATCGGAGAGGAGAGGAGCACAGTTTGTGCCCATTGGAATTTCGATTTGTTGTTAAAAAATCTCTCCTCCGAAGATGACAAATATGTTGTCAATGAGGAAATCAAGCATACTGCAAACTTCCAGTGTGTAACAAATTTTATCTTTGAAAGATGTTTTGGAAAAGAATGTAGAGTTATAACCCGAAACACCAAAATTCCCACATTCCCAACATTGCCACACGAAAAACTAAAATGTCGCCTGAAAAAAAACTTCTCGAAAAAGCCTTTTCAAACTCTAGGAATTTTGGTGTTTCGGGTTATTTTTTTAACAACAAATCGAAATTCCAATGGGCACAAACTGTGCTCCTCTCCTCTCCGATTTGTTTTTGTACTCTTACGAGACTGAATTTCTTCCGGGACTCGTTAAGAACAAGACAATGAAAGAGGCAAGATCATTTAATCTTACATTCAGATATATTGATGATGTCCTTTCTGTCAATAACACTTCATTTGGTAGATAGATTCCTTCAATATATCCTCCAGAAGTGGAGATTAAAGAGACCACCGAATCAAATTGCTTCACGTCTTTCTTGGATTTGCACCTCGAATTAGACCCAAGTGGTAATCTCAGTACAAAAATTTACGATAAAAGAGACGATTTTAATTTTCAAATTATTAATTTTCCTTATCTACAGAGCAATATACCTACTTCCCCTGCATACGGTGTTTATATTTCACAACTTATTCGATATGCCAGAGCATGCACACATTTCACAGATTTTTTTATCAGACACCGATTTCTTCGTGACCGACTAGTAGAAAAGTTCAAAATTGAGTTAAAAGATATGGTGGGTAATTGTTTTAATCAGTGTTTGACTGGTCTGCTGTACAGAGATGATCACCTCAATATCCCTATTGTGTCTCACAACTATGGTATGACTGATTTGTTTTTGTGATTTTCTCTGGACTATGAGATTGATCATTCAAGTTCGGTAGTTTTTATTTAAAGTTGTTATCTTGCAATCTTCCTATATCATGTAAATGACGCGAAAAATATATGTTTGTAGTTGCTCCGCATACTCCATCAAAAATGTTCAAAACGATCAAAAATGTTCGTTAATTTTAAAAGACATACCAGACATATAAACCAATAAACACACAACTTTGCCGCAGCATGAAAATTTTCACCCATATATCCTTGTAATATGCATTTGAGTCTTGGATTTTACATTAATATTACTGTAGATCATCAAATGATTATTATAAAATAACCGTGCCGAGTTCGAGGTCATTTAGACCATACTAATTGTTTTAAATTGAAATTCAATCAAGTGTTAGCGTTTGGCTTCGATCTTTAACTAAAACAATAGTCAAGCTGAAATAAAATAAATCAATTAAGATATAATAAGCCGAATTTTTTGGGCCAATTTTATAGATCTAAAATAGACTATAATGAAATCCACTTCTGGAAAAACTCATGTCATTTGAAGACTTCTTAGAACTCATATGCCCCTTTGTGTTTTAGGGACTTTAAGAATTAAAAAAAAAAAAATTAAAGTGTCTATAAAAGACGGTTGATGGCTAGAAACATATATATACACCGCAATTAGTTCTCTGTATCATACGCAATGGCGAATATAGATAACCAGACCAGACAGGGTAAGTATACGACAATGATAAATGTTTTAATAGAGGATAATGTTTCATGAAAGTACTAAAGATAATATTTCCCGAAAAAAAATACTGCACCGAATTAAAGCGAAGAGGTAAATCTAGTGTAAACTGAAAATCGTGTCTAAAATCAACTGTGCAATAAATAGACATGTAAGATCCTTATAATAATTGTTGCAATGAAAAATGTGTAGTATTGAAACACAGAAACACTAAAATGATTTACATGAAGAGGATGATAAAATGAACATAAAATGATGATGAGAAATATAGGTGTGAGACAAAGAATCAGCAAATTTTTAAGACCGCAAGAAAAAGGGGGGGTTGGTGGGTCGGACGGAAAGTATAGTCTATATAGTGCTCTACTCGGCGGTCCACAAATGAATCTTTTACTTGCATTATTCGTAATACTCTTGATGCACGTTGGTCCACTCTAGTCAGCGATCAGGTCTTATAGACTTGACAAACCCTATAGCTGCCTATAGTACACATTTGGTATATCTCATTTATTGGACTGATTTCCATTTGCACTAGACTAATTTCCATTTCCATTTGCACTAAACATCAGCTTAATATAAAATCAATTTATTGACTATATGGTATTGATTATTTCGGTTTAAGCTAAAAAAACATATAAGAGGAATAATTTAGCTATTCTGTCAGTTTAAGAATATAAAAGCAAATACTTTCATTTTAAAATATTTTCGCTTAAATACTTCTAAAACTTCTTATTTTTAGATTTTTTTTAATTAAAACGTATTCTTAACAGAGTACATTCATATTGAGGTAACCATTTTAACCCCTTCCGACAGTGAAAACTTTAATAACTACTAGTAGTTTAATAAATGGATCCCTTAGATACGGATTGGGTGAAAGATGTAAAGAAATGTAATTCATATTTTCAAAATTTTTTCTGCACTTTTCTGTAGGAATTTGAATGTAAATATTTTTTTCTTTATTTTTTTATTTTCTTTGAGTTACGATAATCATTTTAAAATAAATTTTGGCGTGACGACCATATTGCCACATTTTTCTGTTGTGGATTTCTTCCAAACGGATGAATATTGATTCAAATCATATTAACAGTGTATCGCTAGCCAAAAGACTTGTAGTGGTCAAGTATGGTCGTGTGTCGTATTAAATGAATAAAAAAAGAATGGGAGGGAGGAAAATGACCCATTTTTCCATTCGTTTTTTATTTTCTTTTTTTCGGTTTGGAATGAAAATAACCGATTTTCCTCTTCGAGTTTCTTTTTCCTTTTCGATTTTAAATAGAAAATGACCCATTTTCCTTTTCGATATTCATTTTCCCTTTCGTCATTCATTTTCCTTTTCAAATTTGAATAGGTTAATGCACATTTTTCTTTTCGATTTTTGTTTGCAATTTTTTTTCTAATTTTGAATAGGAAAATGATCCAATTTTGTTTCCTTTTCGTTATTCATTTTCCTTTTCGTCATTTTGAATAGGAAACAGACCCATTTTCCTTTTGGTAATTCATTTTTCTTTTCGGCTTTCATTTTCCTTTTGGAATTAAAAAAAAATGATTTGGAAAATGACCCATGTTCCTATTCGTTTTCCATTTTTCTTTACGATATTTAATAGGAAAATGACCCATTTTCCTTTTCGTTATTCATTTTCCTTTTCGTCATCAATTTTCCTATTCGATTTTGAATAGGAAAATGACCCATTTTCCTTTTCATTATTCATTTTCCTTTTCGTTATTCATTTTCCTTTTCGTCATTCATTTTCCTTTTCAATTTTGAAAAGGCAATTGACTTATTTTCCTCTTCGATTTTCATTCTTTTCGTTTTTTAATAGAAAATTGAGCCATTTTCCTTTTTTGGCGATTCGTTTTCCCTTTCGTCATTTTTTCCTATCCGATTTTGAACAGGAAAATGTACATTTTTCTTTTTCAATTTTTTTTTTTTGGCAGTTTTTTTTTTAAATTTTAATCTTGAATAGAAAAATAAAACATTTTCCTTTTCGTATTTTGAAAAGGAAAATGACCCATTTTCCTTTTTAATTCATTTTTCTTTTCGATCTTTTTTAAAATAAATTTTTAGATAGTAAAATGACCCATGTTCCTTTTCGTTTTCGATTCCCCCCATCTTTCTTTTTTTTTTTTTTTTGCTCGAATGGCTGCCCATAGTTGTCACCGGCTAGCATAAGTTCTTCTATCGACATTTTCAATTAAAAAAAACATAATTGAATATACAGTGTATTATCAAACCAGTGCCTTAAATGGGCATTGACAAGCATTGTATTGAATCAATATCAAACACTAAAATTATTTTGAGCACTATTTCGAAGTTTTGATTTCATTGCTCTATATATGCTCTTATATTCATGTGGTAGAAGATAATGCGATGGTGAATAAGTGTACGGGACAGAACTTACATTCATTGAATCCAAAAAGACAATTTTAATTTTAAAACAAGATTATGTCCAAAAGATATTATGCCTAATCTTGCAATATTTATTTTTCCCCAAAATCACCAACACAGTCATGAAGTTGATTCCAAGAGTATAATTTTATGATGGTTATATATGATTTATAACGTTTCATGTTCTTCATGGTAAAGTAACATCAACCTATAGGCAAACCGAAGCATAACACCCCTTTTTCTGTGATCATTCAACCATGAAGTTGATGAGAAAGGAAAAATGTTTATTCATATCCTGATTTATATGTGTATTAAGGTTCCTTCCTTCGTGGTAAAGTAACTTCAATCTGTGGGTAAACCTTAGTATAAAATTCCCCCTTTTTATGTGATCAATCAACTATGAAGTTTATGAAAGAACCAATGGGGCATTCGAGTGTCAAAAGTCCGAAAGAGCAACGAAAAAACTGGAAAATACGAACAAACACAGCACATAGAAACACAAAGCACAAAATCAACCGAACGAAACAGGCAAAATTTTATCATGATTTTTGTTTGTTAATATCTTTATGAATGCATGTGTGCTAACTTCCATGATGTTACAAAACTTCCTCCAACCTGAAGGTGAAATTATATTATTAATTTTGATACTCTTGTTGCCCATGTCGAGCACCTTTTTGAGCTTTGAGTCCGTCTTACAGTCGTTTATTGTTCATTAGTTTTCAGATGCTGTGGTTTATTTTGGTTTACATAGTTAATATTCCTAAGATTCTATTATATGTTCTGGTACCCAAGTAGCCCATGTAAAGCCACCCCTTAAGCTTTTAATCCGTCTTACAGCCGTTTAATGTTCATTGATTTTCGGCTTCAGGTGTCCTTTCCAATCAGTTTTCAGTATTTCTACACCAACAAAATGCTGTGGTATACTTTGATTTTCCTGGTTTACATTCCTAAATCCCTATTTTAAAGTATTTTTGGTTTTGATTCCCTAGATGCGAATTTCGAGCCACTAACTGAGCTATGAGTCCGTATACAGATGTTAATTGGTCATTCATTTTCAGCTTCTAATGTCCTTTGCAACCCGTTTTCAGTGTTTCTACACCAACAAAATGCTGTGGTATGCTTTGATTTTCCTGGTTTACATTCCTATAACCCTTATTTTAGTTTTGATTCCCAAGCTGCCAATTTCGAGCCACTTACTGAGCTTTGAGTCCGTATACAGATGTTAATTGGTCATTCATTTTCAGCTTCTAATGTCCTTTGCAACCCGTTTTCAGTGTTTCTACACCAACTAAATGCTGTGGTATGCTTTGATTTTCCTGGTTTACATTCCTATAACCCTTATTTTAGTTTTGATTCCCAAGCTGCCAATTTCGAGCCACTTACTCAGCTTTGAGTCCGTATACAGATGTTAATTGGTCATTCATTTTCAGCTTCTAATGTCCTTTGCAACCCGTTTTCAGTATTTCTACACTAACAGGATATTGTGCTTTACTTTGATTTATTTGGTTTACATTCCTTATTGCCTTTTTATTTCGATTACCAAGTTGCCCATGTCGAGCTTCTTCCTGATTTTTGCATACATTACGAAGACCCTATTTTTTGTTTTGATAACCTTTTAGCCCAAGTCGTGCCGCTTCCGGAGCTTTGGTCAGTTAATTGTTCACTGATTATCAGCTTCTGGCATCCTTTGCAATCGGGTTTTGTATTTCTTGACCCCAACAGAATGATGTGAATTACTTTGATTTAACTGGTGTATTTTCTACGACCTTTTTATTGGTTTTGATTAACTGGTTGCGCATGTTAAGCCTCTCATTGAGCTTTGGTTCCGTCTGCAACAGTTAATTGTTCATTGATTTTCAGCTTCTGGTGTCCTTTGCAATCGTTTCTTTTGTACTTCTTGACCAACAGAATGATGTGAATTACTTTGGTTTTACTAGTTTAAAAAACATTCCTAACACCCTATTTTTAATCCCCTTGCGGCCAATTTCGAGCCACTTACTGAGCTTTGAGTCCGTCTACAGTTGTTAATTGCCCATTCATTTTCAGCTTCTTATGTCTTTTGTAACCCGTTTTCAGTATTTCTACACCAACAAAATGCTGTGGTATACTTTGATTTCCTTGGTTTGCTGTTGAAATTTCCGATTTTTAAATTCAAAATTGTTTAAAACACCAGGTTTATTTCCTTGTAATGCACATGGTCGATATCCTCGATGCTAGATTTGGCTTCCTTGTTCGAACGTTTTGGTTTTGATCAACAGTTTAGGGAATTTGACCTTCCAATGTTGTTTAAATGCTACTGATGAGTGGTCACTCCTTGAAATATCGATATAAAGCATATTAACCGTTTATACCCACGTTTTGGTAATGGTAATTTTAAAAACCACTGGGCGATAACCGCTGCTGGTGGACCAAAGGTCCCCAAGGGTAATCACAAGCCTGGTCGTCAGACTTGTCGGACACGATTTACCATAGAATTTCTAATATTTTTGCTGTTGAAATTTCCGATTTTTAAATTCAAAATTGTTTAAAACACCAAGTTTCTTTCCTGTAATGCACATGGTCGATATCATCGGTGCTGGATTTAGCTTCCTTGTTCAAACGTTTTGGTTTTGAGTACTTTTCGTTTTCAACGGTTTTTGGAATTTGACCTTCCAATGTTTTGATTTAAATGCTACTGATGAGAGGTTTCTCCTTGAAATATCGATATATAGCATATCCAAATTAACCTTTTATACCTGCGTTTTGGAAATTGTAAATTTACATTCCTACAAGAGTTAACACTAAAGTATGTCTCGCCTGCCGGCACAATCAGAAACAATTATTCTTTTACTTCCACTATATTTTGAATTTACATGGATTTTCAGTTTCTGAGATCAAAAGATGTTTATAGAACTTAAACATTCCAAATATATGCAATAAAAATATTCAAAGTCACTCAACCGGAAAATCAAGGTCAAGGTCAAAAGATGTGGATGCAACTGTGCTAAGCTACTACTGGGGCATATGCATACCAAGTTTCATCAACCTAGGACCTATAGTTCTTGAGATATGGAGGTGCTCGCAAAACTTTTCCATTGCTATTATATGTATTGAAAATTGTCAAAGTCACTCAACCGAAAAATCAAGGTCAAGGTCAAAAGATGGGGATGCAACTGTGCTAAGCTACTACTGGGGCATATGCATACCAAGTTTCATCAACCTAGGACCTATAGTTCTTGAGATATGGAGGTGCTCGCCAAAGTTTTCCATTGC
Source organism: Arcuatula senhousia (assembly GCA_963971305.1). Lineage (NCBI taxonomy): Eukaryota > Metazoa > Mollusca > Bivalvia > Mytilida > Mytilidae > Arcuatula > Arcuatula senhousia. Next base: position 27,912,581 of record OZ020310.1, on the reverse strand, counting down.
TATAATATGTATTGAAAATTGTCAAAGTCACTCAACCGGAAATCAAGGTCAAGGTCAAAAGATGGGGATGCAACTGTGCTAAGCTACTACTGGGGTATATGCATACCAAGTTTCTTCAACTTAGGGCCTATAGTTCTTGAGATATGGATGTGCTTGCAAAACTTTTCCATTGATATTATATGTATTGAAAATGTCAAAGTCACTCAACCGGAAAATCAAGGTCAAGGTCAAAAGATGGGGATGCAACTGTGCTAAGCTACTACTGGGGCATATGCATACCAAGTTTCATCAACCTAGGACTTATAGTTCTTGAGATATGGAGGTGCTCGCAAAACTTTTCCAAGATGTTAACGCCGCCGTCGCCGCCGCCGGTAAAGTTACACCTATGTCCCGCTCTGCTTCGCAGGCGAGACAAAAACCTTTTTTTTTGGTTTTGATTCCTTAGCCGCCAATTTCGAGCCACTTGCTGAGCTTTATTCCGTCTACAGATGTTTATTATTTCTACACCAATATAATTTTGTGCTTTACTTTGATTTATTTGGTTTACATTACATTATGCCTTTTTATTGGTTTCGATAACCAAGTTGCCCATGTCGAGCCGCTTCCTGATTTTTGCATACATTACGAAGACCCTATTTTTTGTTTTGATAACCTTTTAGCCGCTTCCGGAGCTTTGGTCTGCAGCAGTTCATTGTTCACTGATTATCAGCTTCTGGTATCCTTTGCAATCGATTTTTGTATTTCTTGACCCCCAACAGAATGGATGTGGTTAACTTTGATTTTACGGGTGTACATGTATTTTCTAAGACCTTTTAATTGGTTTTGATATACTGTTTGCGCATGTCAAGCCGTCTCCAGCAGTTAATTGTTCATTGATTTTCAGCTTCTTGTGTTCTTTGCAATCGTTTTTTTTCCCTACTTCTTGACCAACATAATGCTGTGGATTACTTTGATTTAACTTGTTTACATTCCTAACACCCTATTGTTGGTTTTGATTCACTAGCTGCCAATTGCAACCCCTTTTGAGTATTTCTACACCAACAAAATGCTGTGGTATACTTTGATTTTCCTGGTTTACATTTCAAAACCCTATTTTTGGTTTTGATTCCCTAGCTGCCAATTTCGAGCCACTAACTGGGCTTTGAGTCCGTCTACAGATGTTATTTGGTCATTCATTTTCATCTTCTACTGTCCTTCGCAACCCGTTTTCAGTATTGGTTACCTTGTTGCTCATGTCGAGCCGCTCCCTGAACTAATATTCAAACCAAATGATACCAATCATCGATGCATGTTTGAGGGACCCAAAACTAATTTTTTATTGTTTTTTTTCGACAGCTTTAGAAACAAGATGGGATGGTTTTCGTTTTCAGTGTTTTAGACTTCAAAAAGATACTTCTAGGTCTGTTCTCATCAGGGGTCCCCTAGAGTTTCTTTGTAAAACACGCATATTATTTTCATTTTGCGCTTGTAAGTATTTCTCTGAGATTTGAGATGTTTCCTGTGATAGGTTTTCTACGTATTAAAAGTATTTTTACAAGTTTCCTGATGTTCAAGAACTTGTCATTATTTAAGGAGGTTCATTTTTGTTTTATTTTCCTTAGTCTGAGATTGTAATTAGTTCCCATTATCAACGGATCTCTTTTTTATTTTGTTCTCGTATCTTAACTAAATTTGACCTTTCTTGACCAAAAACTTCAGACATCCTAATCTGAGTAGCCCAGGTCAATTAGTTTATCAGTAAAGTGGTTACTGATATGTATCGGAAATATATTTTACATGCCGTGTTGATTCCCTTAGAAAACATATTTGCCATGGCAGCTTTTTCTGCGGAGGTATTGAAATGATAAATGTCGGAAACTTGTGGTGTTTGATATGAGAATAAAAAGCTACGCCGAGCGCAACATGTTGAGCCCTGTATGTTGGAGGCCCAATATGGATAGTCAAATTCTTTGGACACATGCAGCCCATGGTGGACTCACAAAGCACTTTGGCGGACTTTCTATGCATACTTGAATTTTGTATTTATACCAACTTTTAAGAAACTCTTATAACTGGCGTTTTTTGGTCCCTTTGACGAGTAATTTCTCAACAACGGTAAGAAATAAATTAATATTGCAAATTTAATTGCAATAACTCAAGAAGGGATGATTTTTACAAGGTTTTCGAAAATCGGACCACAAATAAAAAAGTTGAATAATCAGCATTTTTGGGTGTGGCCAAATTTTTACCCCCCCTTTTTGCAAGGTTACAATGCAGGATATACCAAAACAGTTGTCACGTTTAGTTGTTAGAATTCATAGAGTAATTCATTAAAAAAATGAATGATCAAAAGCAGATGAACAATATCATTCTACAGAAGTTTTGTCAATAAACCCATTTGAGTCCCTTTTGGCCTTTTTTTCCGAAACAGTAGGGGCTACAGACCCAAAATTCAATACCAACATTCCTTATGTGGTGAAAAATATCATATCAAAATTTCATATCAATTGAGAAACTACAACTTAAAAGTTTAATCGCACGTTCAAATTGGCGTATTCGGCCCCTTTGACCCCTTATTTCTAAAAAACGGTAAGAGATATTGCAAATCTGATTGAAAAACGCAGGCAGGAATTTTTACAAGGATTCCAATGAAAAAAGATTTTGAAAATCAGACCACAAATAAACTAGAGGCTCCCAGGAGCCTGAATCGCCCACCTGATCTCTTATGCCAAACTTTGAATAAATTTCACAAACTTTAAAGTATACAAAGTTGCAAAACTATCCCTTCAGTGGTTTCAGAGAAGATTTTTGGAAATCATTTAAATTAATAGAAAAAACAGTTAAGGGGCAATAACTCCTGTAAGGACCTTTTAATGCTGAACAAGAAAAGTTGCTTCAGATTTTCTCTATCTCTATTACTTTTCGAGTTATAAGCCAAAAACAATGGTCTGACCCCCATGTTCTATTTTTAGCAATAGCGGCCATGTTGGTTGGTCGATGTATATATAATTCACAAACTTGGTAGAGGACATCCTAAAGATCAAGTGTACCAAGTTTCAAAGCAATCCCTTCAGCGATTTCAGAGAAGAAGATTTTTGAAAATCAGTTAAAATTAATGAAAAAAAAAACAGTTAAAGGGGAATAACTCTTAAATGGCTTAAATCATTTTTGAAGATTTCAATGAGCTTAACAATTCTGCAATGCTAACTTTTCCTCTAGCTCTAACGGCTTTCAAGATATTGTCCAAAAACTGCAAAAATGGTCAATTTTGACAATTAAAGGGCAATAACTCCTATAATGCATCGTTTCACAACTTCAACTCAATGGAGAGATTTGTAGAGCTTTTGATGCTAAACATGGGAGGTTGCTTCAGATTTTCTCTATCTCTTATACTTTTCGAGTTATAAGCCAAAAACAATGGTCTGCCCCCCCCCCGTTCTATATTTAGTAACGGCGGCCATGTTGGTCGGTCAATGTGTATATAATTCATAAACTCAGTAGAGGACATCCTAAAGATCAAGTATACCAAGTATCAATGCAATCCCTTCAGTGGTTTCAGAGAAGAAGATTTTTGAAAAATCAGTTAAAATAAATGGAAAAAACAGTTTAAGGGGAATAACTCTTAAACGGCTGATCTGACAATTTTGACCCTGAAATCATTTTTGTAGATCTGAATGAGCTACACAATTCTGCAATGCTAACTTTTCCTCTAGCACTAATGGTTTTCAAGATATAGTCCAAAAACTGCAAAAATGGTCAATTTTGATGATTAAAGGGCAATAACTCCTATAAGGAGTCGTTTCACATCTTCGACTCAATGGAGAGATTGGTAGAACTTTTGATGCTGAACAAGGAAGGTTGCTTCGGATTTTCTCTATCTCTTATACTTTTCGAGTTATAAGCCAAAAACAATGGTCTGCCCCCACCCCCCCTGTTCTATTTTTAGTAACGGCGGCCATGTTGGTCGGTTGATGTGTATATAATTCACAAACTTGGTAGAGGACATCCTAAAGATCAAGTATACAAAGTATCAATGCAATCCCTTCAGTGGTTTCAGAGAAGAAGATTTTTGAAAATCAGTTAAAATAAATGGAAAAAACAGTTTAAGGGGAATAACTCTTAAACGGCTGATCTGACAATTTTGACCCTGAAATCATTTTTGTAGATCTCAATGAGCTTAACAATTCTGCAATGCTAACTTTTCCTCTAGCACTTTCGGTTTTCAAGTTATAGTCCAAAAACTGCAAAAATGGTAAATTTTGATGATTAAAGGGCAATAACTCCTATAAGGAGTCGTTTCACAACTTCGACTCAATGGAGAGATTGGTAGAGCTTTTGATGCTGAACAAGGAAGGTTGCTTTGGATTTTCTCTATCTATTATACTTTTCGAGTTATAAGCCAAAAACAATGGTCTGACCCCCTGTTCTTTTTTTAGCAACAGCGGCCATGTTGGTTGGTCAACGTGTATATAATTCACAAACTTGGTAGAGGACATCCTAAAGATCAAGTATACAAAGTTTCAATGCAATCCCTTCAGTGGTTTCAGAGAAAAGTTAACGGACGACGGACGGACGACGGACGCCTAACGATGACAATAGCTCACATGACCCTTCGGGTCAGGTGAGCTAAAAAGTTGATTTTTTGGGGCGTGGCCAAACTTTGACCCCCATTAGCAATGTCATGGTGCAAGATACACAAAAACAGTTGTTACATTTAGTTGACAGAATTTATTGAGGAACACAATAAAACAAGAATGATCAAAATCAGATAAAAAATTAACATTCTACAGAAGTTTTGTCACAACAACCATTTTAGCCCCTTTTGGCTTTTTTTTCTGAAACGGTAGGGGCCAGAAACCCCAAATGCAATACCAACCTTCCTTTAGTGAATAGAAACATCATATCAAAATTTTATAACAATCGGTCAATATCTACTCAAGTTATCGCACGGAAACCAAATGTCCCCAGACAACGCGGACGACGACGACATCGCCATAACATTATACGACCACAATTTTTTGCGGTCGTATAAAAACTATTATAGGCAGAAATTAATGTTTATCTTCATTACTATTATAGAAAATTTTGAATGTTGAATATTTCTGTATTATCTTTTTGGTTTGTTATTTTTTTATGTTTGCAATTTTATCATACATTTAGCTTTGATACCTTTAAATTTGTCTGTATGTAACAGACGAAAACTAACAAGCCATATCTTGACAAGGGGCTCTTTTTTTGCCATATCAAACCATCGCGTTAAAATATGGCCATATCAAGACATCGTGTGCACAAAAGTGGGCTAATATGCCATATCAAGGTCTAGCTAGAGCCTCACTTTAAAGTTTGACATCACAGAATATAAATAGTATAGTATATTTGTATCTTTATTTGTTTGCTGAAAATGTATGATAAGAAGATTATGACACAGGGTATCCATATTCCTCGACCCATATTAGGTCGAGGTGTAAAATGAGAGTCACGGAATGATATGGGACTTGATATGTAAAACCCTGTGTAATAATCTATATGTATTCATATTTGTTCAGTAATTGGAGCATAATTGGACCGATGGTTTAGTAACTATTGTATTCTATTCTATCTGAAAGAGTTTTTGGTACCGCCGACTTATAAAGTACATTTAATACCATAAACTTGAAGGAGCCTTCCCCGATAGGCATATATCGCCGGCGTAGCTGTGCCTTTCGGTAAACAGGAAGTAGACGAGTTTATGGGTATAAAATCGCTTTATACCATATACAAGAGATAACACTCAACCAGAAAATCAAGGTCAAGGTCAAAAGATGGGGATTTAACTGTGCTAACCTACATACTAGGGCATATGTATACCAAGTTTCTTCAACCTAGGATCTATAGTTCTTGAGATATGGAGGTGCTAATAAAACCTGAACACTGCTATTATATATGTATTGAAAATTGTCAAAGTCACTCATCCAGGAAATCAAGGTCAAGGTCAAAACATTGGGACACAACTGTGCTAACCTACTTCTGGGGCATATGCATACCAAGTTTCATCAACCTAGGAATTATACTAGTAGTTCTTGAGGTATGGAGGAGCTTGCAAAACCTTACCCAATTTTTTCTATCGCCGCCACCGCCGGTAATGCTGCCATCACACTATCCTCATTTGGACCCCAATGGAAACACAATAATGAATATTTTCAAAATCGGAACTGATCGTAACCAGATCACACTATACGTGTTGCCATCTTTTTCCATCGTAGCACCTTCTGTGAAAATTTCTGATTTCAGGATAAACTTCGTAGTGCCTCCTTTGTCCTGCTCTGCTTCGCAGGCGAGACAAAAATCACTTCAAGTAAAATACCACAGCTGTACACCTTATGGTTTTGGATTTTTTACAATAATTCATTTTAGCTTTCACAAAAATATGGACAGAAAGACGAACAGACAAAGTGAAAATAAGAATTTTATGCAGTGCCCCTATTCATAAAACATTTATACCCAGTTAGATAACATAAATCTTTATTAAATATCAAAATGGGTCAGTATTCCCCAATGATCACTTGGAAACATCCCACAACTTGGAATCTATCCCTACTAGTTCAAAGTACTTAGGATTGACTAAAGATTTAGGTTTGCAATGTCTTATATATAGACGGTCAAATCTACATCGAGGTTTAAATTTTGCAGGCCATTCTAAGTTTGTGTTTCTCATCAAATCCCAAGTGAATTCTGCTTCCTTTCGACTTCCTGTCACTTGTCATAAGTCAAACACCCCAACTGGAAGACCTTTGATTTCTTTCAGCTGAAATAAAAAATAGTTCAGTGAACAAGAGGCTCCCAGGAGCCTGAATCGCTCACCTGGTCTTGATGTCAACCCTATGAAGACTTTTGTAAAGCTAAATGAGCTGAATGTTTAAGCATGAAAAATGATTTCTCTATCTGCAATTGTTTTCATTCTAAATAATCAAAAAACACTATTATTCAACTTTTGAGGGGCTGTAACCCCTATAAGGGGTTATCAGACAACTTCAACCCTATGAAGACTTTTGTAGAGCTAAATGAGTTGAACATTTAAGCAAGTAACAGCTTTTCTCTATCTGCAATAGTTTTCATTCTATAGGCCAAAAACACTATTTTTCGCCTTTAAAGGGCTGTAACCCCTGTAAGGGGTCATCTGACAACTTCAACCCTTGAAGACTTTGGTAGAGCTAAATGAGCTGAACATTTAAGCAAGCAACAGCTTTTCTCTATCTGCAATAGTTTTCTTTCTTTAGGCCAAAAACACTATTTTTCGCCTATAAAGGGCTTTAACCCCTATAAAGAAGGGTCATCTGACAACTTTGACCCCATGGAGACTTTTGTAGAGCTAAATGAGCTGAACAGTTTAGCAAGCAACAGCTTTTCTCTATCTGCAATAGTTTTCATTTTATAGGCCAAAAACAATATTTTTGGCCTTTAAGGGACTGTAACCCCTATAAGGGGTCATCTGACAACTTTGACCCTATGGAGACTTTTGTATAGCTAAATGAGCTGAACATTTAAGCAAGCAACAGCTTTTCTCTATCTACAATAGTTTTCATTCTATAGGCCAAAAACATGCAAAATGCTATTTTTCACCATTAAGGGGCTGCAACCCCTGTAAGGGATCATCTGACAACTTTAACCTTATGGAGACTTTTGTAGATTTAAATGAGTTAAACATTTAAGCAAGCAACAGCTTTTCTCTATCTGCAATAGTTTCATTCTATAGGCCAAAAACACTATTTTTCGCCTTTAAGGGGCTGTAACCCCTATAAGGGGTCATCTGACAACTTTGACCCTATGGAGACTTTTGTAAAGCTAAATGAGCTGAACATCTAAGCAAGCAACAGCTTTTCTCTATTTACAATAATTTTCATTCTATAGGCCAAAAACATGCAAAAACGCTATTTTTCACCTTTAAGGGGCTGTAACCCCTATAAGGGATCATCTGACAACTTTGACCAAATGGAGACTTTTGTAGAACTTTTGATGCTGAAGCAGTAGGGTGGCATCAGATTTCATCTATCTCTTATACTTTTTGATTTACGAGCCAAAAACAGTAGTCTGACCCCCCCTGGTCTATTTTTAGTAACGGTGGCCATGTTTTTTGACGGATCAAAAATCGAAACACAAGTTGGTGCAGGACACCCTAAGGATCATTCATACCAAGTTTCATTAAATTCTGTTCAGCAGTTTCAGAGGAGAAGATTTTTGAAAAATTGTTAACAGACGACGACGACGACGACGACGACGACGGACGCCAAGTGATGGTGGTCCAGGTGAGCTAAAAAGAGATGTGAAACAAGAGGCTCCCTGAGACAAGTACTAACTCAGTGTACCCCTGCTTCTCTTTAAAAAGACGTACCCCTGAAACTAGTACTAACTTAGTACCCCTGAGACAAGTACAAACCCCTGCTTCTCTTCAATGAAACGACCGCAACATGTTGAACCCTGTACGTTTGAGGCCAAATATGGATAGTCAATTGCCCTGGACACATGCAGCCAATGGTGGACTGACAAAGTTTTTTGACACATGCAGCCTGACAAAGTTTTTTGACACATGCAGCCTTAGGTGGATTTCACAAGGCATTCAATATTTTTTTTCAAAAAGCAGACGAAAATAAATTAGTTACAAAAATATTTCCCCTTTTTGGCCCCTGATATAGGGTATCTGCTACCTTTTTTTTTTGTCCCTTACAGCAATTAGGGGGAGGTGTCACAAAATTAATCCTGAATTTTGTATATCCACTATTTGACAAGAATTAATTAGCAAAAACAAATTGAAATCGGACAATAAATGAAATTAAGTTTCGATTTTGGACCCTTTTAACCCTTAATTTCATATTAGGAGCCTGAATCGCTCACCTGACTTATGTGCCTGAACTATACTATAAGCCATTAGGCAAAACGTATTTGACATTAAAAGGATCACGTGTTTAATAAGGGGACATCTGACAATATGGTTTAACCTAATGCAGTAATGTGCAGAGTAATATCTTCGCAAAAATCATTTACTTCTTTTGACATTCTAAGGGGAATAACTCCTAAAAGGAATGATTATACAACGTTGACCCTATAACATATTTTGTAGATCATGATTTGCTTAAAAATATGCAATTTATATTTCTAAGATATCTTATATAGTTTTTTGTCCATTGTGGTTTTTCTTAATTGCCGCTTAATTGTGGGCTGTGTCGCGTACACTTATTCCACATCAATAACCTCTACATCGGTTGTTGGATCTTCTTCAAAATTTCAGGGCAGGTAAATCTTAAGGTGCTGATCGCTTTTGTTTTCAATCAGAATTAAAAAAAAATCTTTGACCGTTTTGAGTTACCGGTATTAGCAAAAAACAGCAATTTACCCCTATGTTCTATTTTCAGCCATGGTGGGCCGTGGACATGTTCAATGACCAATCGAAAATTCCCATACCAGTTCTATACACCTAAAGCTAATTAACAACCACACCAAGTTTAGTTCTAATTGGACTTAAAGCCTCAGAGGAGTCAACGTTTTCAATGTAATTTGAAGAAATGCTGTGACAGTGCCCTAGTTAGACGCTCTAAGGGGAATAACTCCTAAAAGGAAAGGTCCTATTACATATTTTGTAGATCTTGATGCGCTTAACAATATGCAATTTAAGTTTCTCAAATATCATGTATTATTTTTAAGACATTGAGCTTAACAGGTACAAAATTTGCAAAAAATCAACAAAAAGGGCAATAACTCCTACATTGGTTGTTGGATCTTCAAAATTTCAGGGCAGGTAGATCTTGATGTGATCACTTTACCCAATGCCATTCTTTTTTATATCTGTAGCGATTTTCATCACTTCTAAGCACCCAATGCTAATGAACAACTATACCAGTTTGGTTTCAATTGGACTTATTGTGTCAGAGGAGTTACCATTTTCAATGTAATCAGGAAATGCTGTAAAAATAATCAACTTTGACGTTCTAAGGGGAATAACCCCTAAAAGGAAGGGTCCTACAACATTTACCCTATTACATATTCTGTAGATCTTGATGTGCTTAACAATATGCAATTAAAATTTCTCAAATATCTTTTAGTTTTTAAGATATTTACCCTAATAGGTGCAAAATTAGCAAAAAAAATCACAAAAAGGGCAATAACTCCTACATGGGTTGTTGGATTTTCTTCAAAATTTCAGAGCTGGTAGGTCTTGAGGTGCTGACCACTTTCACTCAATGCCAGAATTTTGATATCTGTAGCCGTTTTTGAGTTATTTGCAAATAACTGCATTTTAACCCTATGTTTTATTTATGTTTAACGATGAATCAAAAATCCCCACATCAGTTCTAAGCACCGAATTCTAATGAACAACAAGTTTAGTTGCAATAATTGCACTAATGGTGTCAGAGGAGTTCATGTTTTAATAAAAAGCTACGCCAAGCGAAGCATGATACGACCGCAACATGTTGAACCCTGTACATTGGAGGCCCAATATGGACAAGACTAATGCTTTGATCACATGCAGCTCATGGTGGACTTATAAAGCTTTTTGACACATGCACCCTGTGGTGGACTTTAAAATGCATATTTGACACATAAATATTTACATCAACATCTAATAGAAAAAGTCTTATATTAATTGACATATTTGGTCCTTTTCCACCCCTATTTTTTTCAAAAACGGTAAGAATTATTGCAAATCTGATTGAACTAGAAAATGTGTCTATGAGCCACAGGATGGCCCCCCCGTTCTTGAAATATCATTGACCCTCAATGTGTATTACCTGGGATTTTGACCTTTACCAAGAAATTGATCAAAAGTGTTTATGTGTAAAATAAAGGTTGCTGTGACCTTATTTCTGGTGGGTGGTGCCATGTTACCAAGACTCATGGAGTAGTGAAATATTATTGACCCCTAACATGTAGTATTCAAGATATGGACCTTAACCAAGAACTTAACCAACGTCATTCATGCGTAAAATATAGATCACAGTGACCTCATTTCTAGTGGATGGTGTCACCTTACCCAAGACCTATCTACTGGTGAAATATCATAAACCCCTAACATCTAGTATCCAAGTTATGGACCTTAACCAAAGTTGTTCATGCATAAAATATAGATCACAGTGACATAATTTTTATTGGGTGGCATCATTTTACGCAAGACACATCTATTGGTGAAATACCATTGACCATCAACATGTAGTATCTGAAATATGGACCTTAACCAAGAACTTAACCAAAGTCATTCATGCGTAAAATATAGGTCACAGTGACCTAATTTCTAGTGGGTGGTGTCACCTTACCTAATACACATCTAGAAGTGAAATATCATTGACCCCCAACATTTAGTATCCAAGTTATGGACTTTAACCAAGAACTGAACCAAAGTCATTCATGCATAAAATATAGGTCACAGTGACCTAATTTCTAGTGGGTGGTGTAGCCCTACCCAAGACCCATTTGGTGGTGAAATATCATTGACCCCCAACATCTAGTATTCGATTTATGGACCTTAACCAAGAACTTAACCAAAGTGTTAAGGACCGACGGCGTACAAGGGTAAAACTATATGTCTGATCCACATACGTGGTCGAGCCATAAAAAATACGGGCTGGGATTTTCACAAGGATTCCAATGAAAAAAGATTTGAAAATGAGACCAAAAATAAAAAGTTTATATTCTAAGGATGTAGCATGTCTTTGCCCCCCCCCCCCCCGTAGCAATGTAAAGGTGCAATATATTTTTAAACCACTGACACATTTAGTTGACAGAATTCAATGAACAATTCAACTAAAAAAAAGAATTTTAAAAAATCGAATGAATAATAAACATTCTACAACTGTATTGTCAATGCACCCATTCTAGCCCCTTTTGGCCTTTTTTCTAAAACAGTAGGGGCCATAAACCCCAAATACAGTACCAACCTTAAAACCATCATACTAAAACTTCATAACAATAGGCCTGTCTCAAAGACAAAGATTGCTGCCGAGGTAGTCCGCTGATTATGAGCTCCTGGGTTTTGGCAATTTTGACTGGATTATTACTTTCTAGAATATTGAAAGTTATATCATATAGAATTTAAAGGACTACCAGATAGTGAATTTTTGAAGTGTGAAAATTTTGACTTTGTTATATTTATGGATAGAAAATTTTATAAGGATCTAAACAGTGAACTGTAATCAATGAATTCAAAATCTAAGGGCAGAATGAGTAGTGACAATTCATCAATAGAAAATAATAAGATGTGGAATAAAACCCAACAGTGCATACTTTACTATCAGCTAAGAAACATGGTCCTAACGACTCAACAAAGGAAAAATTGTTGAAGTTTAAAAGAACTCATTCTGATTTATCAGATGAAAGTACTGACGATATTCTTTCTTTTTGGTTCTGCTCATGTTTCTAAGACATTTATAGCATTGTTTGTAAATATTCAGTATGGAGACTAAAGTAAATATATTGTCTATGAATGTAAGGGAGGTTAGGATCAAGTGTGAAAAAAGGACTGATGTTTTTTTCTTGCATAAAAAGTAAATTGCCTGTCTTCAGGAAACAAATAGCTCAAGGGAGGATGAAAATATATGGAGTGATGAATGGGAAGGTCAATGGTTTTTTTCCACGTCATTTCATGTTCATTTTATCAGGCCCGTCGTATCCATCTCCGGCCTTGTTTAACTTTATATATTTCAATGACGTATGCCCTCCTAAAGTCCGATTTTATTGATCCCAATGGTAGATACGTGTATATCATTTTGGATCTGACAGTATATAATCATCGTCTATCTTTGGTCAATTTATATGGACCAAACATACGAGCCAAAGTTTTTCCAGGATATTTTTACAGTGGCGTAACTAGCTTATAAACGAGGAAACAGAGTTATAATTTGCGGTGTAAAGTTTGGTGTTGGCCGAGCGAAGCGAGGCGCGAAATTTTTTTAAGGTGTTTTTTACGTGAACTTTGTTAAAAAAAAAGATTTTTTTTACAGGTTAAGGGTGGACGTGCGATCTGTACACCTTTTCTTGAATCCAGGCCTGGGTCCAGAGGAACATAGCCCCCACCCCTCCCCTGGAACCTCATGAAAATTTGGAAGGGAAAAGCACGTCAAAATTGTTCTTAATATCTCAAGGTTTGAGATTTAAGTCGGGGGGAAAGCTGCCTTCAGAAACATTCAAATTATGTAAAATTTAACAACACATTTTACTATTACATTCATTCGTTGCGGGGTTTGACTCTTTGACAAAAGACTGACCGGACTGTCTACAGCATTAAGCTTGATGTATGAGTCGACTTAAGTCAGAACGTCTTTTTCCAACTTGTCACATAATTTCATGTTCATTTTGTCACTTTTTTCCGTGTTTATCTCTCTGACCATATAGCAGAAACCGCGATGCTTTGGATTGAAGCAATATTCAAACATATTTCAGCTAGGTTTTATAAGCTAATTACGCCACTGTTATACTAAAGTTGTAACTGTATCCAACTGCAATTTACTTTAATGTGGTGATTGGACTGTGATGTAGATAATGTTAATATTAGGCATCATAGAAATAAAAAATGCAGAGAGAAAATTGATGAAATTAAAAACTCCCTTGAGCTACTAGATCCTTGGAGAATATGTATTCCTGAAGAAAATACGCATGGACAACCAAATCTAATGAGACAAAGTCGCCTTGATTATTTCCTTGCGGCAGAGGATTTGTACCCACTTATGAAAACAACAGATATAATACCAGGTTATAGAACAGACCATTCTGCTATTCTGTTTTCATTTTCTACTAGTCTTGGTAAAAGGGGTAAGGGGTATTGGAAATTCAATGCTCAGCTTTTACGAGCTATAGAATATGTTAACACAATTAAAGAATGTATCAGAAATACTGTTACTGAATATTATTCTTCAGGCGATACTGATTTATCTAATTTAAGGTTAACTCAGACCCAGATGTAAACTGTTTTGAATCCTTGATTCAAAAGAAAAATGAGTTAGAAAACAGCAGAGATAAAATGATATCTGGTATTCTTCTTCGTTCTCGTACTCACTGGCATAAGAATGGAACGGAACTAACTCTTACATCCTTTCTGATGATCGAACTAGCATCGCTTCCGCGGATTTTCCCTGCAAATGGAGTCAAGAATGGTCCATGAAACAAGCGTCTCTATTAAGCAATCACCTGCTTTAGACAGCCACATATTTTTTGTCCCTTTCTTTAATAAATCAACAAAAACAAACCTGGATTAAGCAGCCACCTGTCTTAAGTGGTCATTTTTTTCTCATCCCAAGGGTGGCCTCTTAAAACAGGTTTGACTGTATTTTTGCCACTCGGTGGATCCAGGAATTTCGTTCTGGCTATCTTTCAATTCCGATAATTTGTTTAGCAAACAACACCATCCTGTCAAGGATTTTTCATGGTATTAACATCCTGACTTTTTACCCTGTCATCAACTTTGAGTTATCACTGCTGCTTGGATGATCATTTGAATAAATATTTGATTTACAGCATGAATTTTTTGGTCAATTGATTACAATAATAAAAAGCGGTGAGCTACAAATCAATCATTTTTAATCACAATTTTTGACATATTTCCATGTTTATATCAGTTACATGAAATTGGCCACACAAATACATGGCTTTTTTCCGGGCTACTACAAGTCATTCCGGGAGGGGGAGGCTACTTGCTATTATTTAGATGATATGAGTGTGTATGGTTTTGGAATCAGTTTGTCTTAAACATGATATCTTTTTCACTCCTGCAGTCTTGAACAGAGTAACTTCAATAAAGACACCCTGTTGTCAACTCTTCAGGATTAGTCCGTTGCATGTGGGATTATAAATCATTATACAGAAGAAAATGAAATGTGGAATAAGTGTACGCGACACAATCTACAATATAAACGTAAATTTAAAACATCCACAATGGAAAACAGCCAGCTGCCTTCAGTGTGACCAGCGGTCGCTGCTCGCTGTTTTTCAATTGGCCCCTGGATTGAAAATAAACTACATATGATTCAAGCGCAATCCTAAAGTGCAATGAAAGACCCTCTTCTTGACAAACATAGGCTTTGATATTGATTCCTGGCTTATGACAGGCACATTAGAAATGTTTTTTTTAATGTTTGGCATGTAGCTTCCATCTAAAGTTCTATATGGTATACAGAAAATTTGTACCCTTAATCCGTCTACTTCCTTTTTATTGGATATTTTGAGACACAGGCGACATTTGTCTCCGACGAAAGACTGCTGTTCTAGTTATGATATGAACTTTTAACAATTCAGGCCTATTAACATTTGTGAAAAATTTAGGATTCCGCAACTAATACCAAAGTTTGCAAAATCACGATTAAACATGAATATTGGTTGTCTTTAAATTGTTCAGGCATAATTTGCTCGTTTTGGTTAAGTTCATGAAAAGTTGAAGAAGTCTGAAAGAAGCAAAGAGGCACCAATGTGGCATTTGAGTGTCAAAAGTCCGAAAGGGCAACGACGAAACCGGTAAACACGAAAAAACACAAACCCAAATCAACCGAACGGAAATCAGCAACGCGAACGCAAGTCATGACAAGATTGAACTCAGGTGCTTCGGAAGAGTTAGCGGTTTCTGCCTGCTATTGCACACCCATGGTGTTGCTAGTTTTCAATTCAAAATCAAATAGTATCAATTCAGGTAAAGGAAGACAAAACAAATTTCTACGACAAACCAACATCTGCACTCATTTAAGATAGAAATCTCATAATTGTCTACGAGTGTGTGGATATCTTGAGTGAAGACAGCAACCGTGGAGCAGCATTACCCTGTGTCAGCTATTTCTGTGTCAAACGTGACGCTCTGCCAAGGAAATTGATGTAATTCCCGCAAGGTTTGACTCTGATACGAAGCATGAAAATAAGTAGAAAAAAATCTTGGGCCTTCTTGGCTGTGGCGCTTCCTTTTTCATATGTCATAGCTCCTATAAAAATCAAATGTTTGCTAATTATTAGCCCCCCCCCGCAAGTAAATGCATAAATTATTATTTATGCATTTACTTGCGGGGGGGTGCGTGATGTCCAAATTAGTGAGAAGAGCTTTGTTTGAATTCAAGTTGAGGGTGCATGTTGCATCTGAAAATGTTATGCTAAGCCATCAAAAAAGACTAAAATGCCACATGGCGACTGCAAGACAAATTAACTTGTGATTGAAATATAATTGACCTATAATAATTGGCGATCTTCTGCTAAACGAAGATGTTTTAAGTTCTACTTGCACTACTTTCCCATGTATATGCTATAAATTGTAATTTAAACCTGATTATATTCTGATGTCTTTTCGATAGATTTTTGAAGACTTATACATTACAACATCTTTGTACAGATCGACCATTAAACTTGAAATGAGAGGAGAATTAATTTGGTTTCTTTCACAAAAATGTTTTGAAGAAAAACTACTATAAAGTTCCATGCAATACATTTTGCAACATCTGACGCGCGTTTCGTCTAATCAAGAATCATCGAAGCTCACTTCTTAAAATATTAAAAAGAACAAAGTAACACAACATACATATGAACATCATAGAGCAATAATACCAATATTTGCCGAATTCAAATTATTCAAAATTACAAATACCAAACCGCGGGTATGAACGGTTAATTTGGATATGCTTTATATCGATATTTCAAGGAGTAACCTCTCATCAGTAGCATTTATATCAAAATATTGGAAGGTCAAATCCCAAAACTCTTGAAAACGAAAAGTACTCAAAACCAAAACGTTCGAACAAGGAAGCTAAATCCAGCACCGACGATATCGACCATGTGCATTACAAGGAAAGAAACCTGGTTTTTTAAACAATTTTGAATTTAAAAAACGGAAATTTCAGCGACAAAAATATTAGAAATTTTATGGTAAATCGTGTCAGACAAGTCTGACTACCAGGCTTGTGATTACCCTCGGGGACCTCTGGTCCACCAGCAGCGGTTATCGCCCAGTGGTTTCAAGATTACAAATACCAAACCGCGGGTATGAACGGTTAATTTGGATATGCTATATATCGATATTTCAAGGAGTAACCTCTCATCAGTAGCATTTAAATCAAAATATTGGAAGGTCAAATTCCCAAAACATTTGAAAACGAAAAGTACTCAAAACCAAAACGTTCAAACAAGGAAGCTAATCCAGCACCGAGGATATCGACCATGTGCATTACAAGGAAAGAAACCTGGTGTTTTAAACAATTTTGAATTTAAAAAAACGGAAATTTCAGCGACAAAAATATTAGAAATTTTATGGTAAATCGTGTCTACTTAAGTTCTACTTGCACTACTTTCCCATGTATATGCTATAAATTGTAATTTAAACCTGATTATATTCTGATGTCTTTTCGATGGATTTTTGAAGACTTATACATTACAACATCTTTGTACAGATCGACCATTAAACTTGAAATGAGAGGAGAATTAATTTGGTTTCTTTCACAAAAATGTTTTGAAGAAAAACTACTATAAAGTTCCATGCAATACATTTTGCAACATCTGACGCGCGTTTCGTCTAATCAAGAATCATCGAAGCTCACTTCTTAAAATATTAAAAAGAACAAAGTAACACAACATACATATGAACATCATAGAGCAATAATACCAATATTACCTGGTGTTTTAAACAATTTTGAATTTAAAAAACGGAAATTTCAGCGACAAAAATATTAGAAATTTTATGGTAAATCGTGTCAGACAAGTCTGACTACCAGGCTTGTGATTACCCTCGGGGAACTCTGGTCCACCAGCAGCGGTTATCGCCCAGTGGTTTTAAGATTACAAATACCAAACCGCGGGTATGAACGGTTAATTTGGATATGCTATATATCGATATTTCAAGGAGTAACCTCTCATCAGTAGCATTTAAATCAAAATATTGGAAGGTCAAATTCCCAAAACATTTGAAAACGAAAAGTACTCAAAACCAAAACGTTCAAACAAGGAAGCTAATCCAGCACCGAGGATATCGACCATGTGCATTACAAGGAAAGAAACCTGGTGTTTTAAACAATTTTGAATTTAAAAAAACGGAAATTTCAGCGACAAAAATATTAGAAATTTTATGGTAAATCGTGTCAGACAAGTCTGACTACCAGGCTTGTGATTACCCTCGGGGACCTCTGGTCCACCAGCAGCGGTTATCGCCCAGTGGTTTCAAAATTACAAATACCAAACCGCGGGTATGAACGGTTAATTTGGATATGCTATATATCGATATTTCAAGGAGTAACCTCTCATCAGTAGCATTTAAATTAAAATATTGGAAGGTCAAATCCCAAAACTGTTGAAAACGAAAAGTACTCAAAACCAAAACGTTCGAACAAGGAAGCCAAATCCAGCACCGAGGATATCGATCATGTGCATTACAAGGAATGACTAAGATCTACCTACGCCTTGGGTAGAATGAAAGATAAGGGTCCACAAACATTTCGAAATTTTCATGGACAATTTCGTAGCTTTTGAGTGTTCTTAAAAAGTAAAGTATTGATGTCAGAGCGAGCTAAACTCAGGGAAATAAATTCCTCTAAC
The DNA here is from genome assembly GCA_963971305.1 of Arcuatula senhousia. Classification (NCBI taxonomy): domain Eukaryota; kingdom Metazoa; phylum Mollusca; class Bivalvia; order Mytilida; family Mytilidae; genus Arcuatula; species Arcuatula senhousia. Next base: position 27,894,089 of record OZ020310.1, on the reverse strand, counting down.
ATGACTAACAGCGCTCACTTTATCAAGGATGTTGGAAAATTAAGTTGCCGAACTGGTATCCAAACTATTACTCAGATCAACCAAACCTACGCCCTGGGTAGGACAAAACAATTTAGAGCTTAGAGTTGTAACAATTACTAAATTTTCACTTTCAGAAATGTATGTTTTTCTTGAAAACAACCTTTATTTGAAACTGTATCTTTCATATTTAAAGTTAATCTTTCATATTTAAAGTTAATTCGTCGTATCTGTTTGCTTTTAACTTAAATGAATGTTCAATTACATTTCTAATCATTAGTATGTCTTTTCCTTAAAAATAGAAGCCTTTTGACCTTTCTCTGCATTGTTAAATGGAAGTGTGTGTCCATGCGACATTGATGCATCCCAAACATAATGTATAAGTCGAACACGTCTGAACATCACTAAGACCACATATTTGTCATTCTAGACTAATCTGCCAATTTCCTTATAGGATAATTAATTGGGTTGAGTGAATAACCAAAATATGATCACGAGTCGGTGAACGCACACAGATTTATACGAGTGCGCGGAACTTGTTCCGCGCACGAGTTAAATCTCAGTGCGTTCCCGCACGAGTGATCATATTTTGGTTATTCATGAGACCTAATTGATTATCGTATTTATTACATAGATAAAATGCCGCTAATAAACAGTTTTTAATAAATTTATTTGAATGGCGTATGAATTTAGACCGCAGGAGTCATGCCGACAACGCAATACAATTCACGACGTCATAATTGAGTTTGACCGGAAAGGACGCAAGAGTGAAAATATTTTTGTTATTTCACACTGTGAATTTACCAGATTTTATTTCACTGGGAAAAATCGGTATTTCATATGCATCTATGTAATAATTGTATATATTTTGAGAAGTGTGCCGTTATTTTTTTTTTATTTAATAGATGGTAGACGAAAGCTTCCGGCGTATGTACTTAAAGACGACGATAAACAAATGCCTCAGACATGTCGCCGTGAGGGCTTAGAATAATCATACGTTCAGAATAATCGAAACCCAGATCAAAAATAAATGTCCCCTCATGTCTTGAACAATCTTGGGGACTTTTTCGTATAAAAATATCTTGAATCTTATTTTGGCAGAGAGATAAAAATTATTCTGAGTAAGGGATTGACCATTTAACTTGAAGGGGGGACCTTGTATTTTCCTTAAAAAATTAATTTTAATGAAAATTATATTTTGGCAGAGCGCGGAAAAAAAATTTCTGAACAAAACAAAAAACCAAGGTCCCCCCTTGAAGTTAAATGCTTCGTCCCTTAGGATTTCTTTCCGTATGAAATAATGCTAACATTGAAAAAAATCCGAATCAACACCTAAAATATCTTTTTTTCTCACCAGAACAAAAACTTAGCCCCCCTTTCAGGTTAAATTGTCAGCCACTAAGTCTTGCACCCTCAAATTATATTGACAAAAAATATTTCAAATATTGAAATATACCAGATAACTTTTATTACAAACTATCTATTTAATTCTTAAAGTGGTAGTACCTTAGATTTTGCATTGTGATCTATTGAAAATCTTCTTTGTCAATTTTAACATGTATAAAGGAAAAGAGAAATTTACAAATGCACGCGGGAATCGATTTGTGAGAAATTTGTTGATAAAAACAAACGGAAGTATCAAGCTTTTATTATTTATGTAAAAGAATAAGAAGAATAAAGGGATTGAAATTGACTTTGCATTCTACTGACCATTTACACAAGCTAGTTAGAGATTTACGGACGATTAGATAGATCGAGAAACAATGGATCAAACAAAATCAAAACGATTTGTACTTTCTTCGTTCTTCAAGGAGTTAAGCTATTACCTAATTTGTCGCTCAGTTAATTTTAATCAGTCTTTAAGTTAGAAGAAAAGCAAATCTGAGTCCATAGTCGTATAATAACACCCCCTCTCTCGACAAATTGTTTATTGTAGTATTTACTAGATTTGATTTGGTAAAAGTTCTGTTCACTTATATTATATCACAAATATTATATCGTACAATATTTTATAAGTGGACAGAACTTTTACCAAATCAAATAGGCCAAAACTGCAAGTCATATTTAGCATTAGTTCAGCAATATTTGCCTGAAAATTCTAAATATACAAAATAATGTAATAAATAGAGTGTTCAAGATATTTTAATTTTGCACTTTAACTTAAACAGATATAATTACAAAGTATAAACTTGTATGTTTAAACTAAAACCATGGTAGAAAATACAAATAATGTATTTTTCAAGTAAAGTATTTTAGAATGAATTATAATTTTGAAAAAGTAATTGATATAATATAGAATGGATATGGTGAGCTGCAAAGTTAGAAAGGGGTGTCCGTATGCCAACAGTGATGAAAATCATCTTTTAAAAGCCGTTGACACCGGAAAATCCAGCATGGGGTGGAGCTGGAATCGAACCCATACTCTGTCATCTATGGCAACTTCGCCTGCACTGGTTCGATTCCAGCTCCACCCCATGCTGGATTTTCCGGTGTCAACGGCTTTTAAAAGATGATTTTCATCACTGTTGGCATACGGACACCCCTTTCTAACTTTGCAGCTCACCATATCCATTCTATATTATATCAATTACTTTACAGAGCTGTGCGCAACACCATTTATCAATTTTGAAAAAGGTTTCTCCCTTTTTCGAATGTCTATACCTTTTGGTTAGAAAAAAAATTCGATACCAAAGAAAATGATTTTTTTTCTAAATCATTACGCGAAAAAATACCTTTTTAAATTATATAAAAGAAAAGGTCAAAGCATTACATATATGTAAAAATTACATTTAACATACATGTAAGACTGGTGTGAGACTTTTATTTAGTTTTCACTTTACTGACATTATTTTGAATGCATAAAATATTTTTTTTATGTATTCGAATAGAATAAGGTTGCTTTGACTAAATAAACCTGATTATTTTTAGCATGAACTTGATTTTCATAAAAACTTTGATGGTTTTTTTTTATAACATTCGTTGAAATATATTTTCTCCGCGGAAGCCCCAGTCACAAGCTTTATCGTAAAAAGAAGTTATAAAGTTCTACACTAATATATCGCTAAGATTGCAAGAGTTCCCAGAAGTTGCGTCTAAGAGATGGGGACTCCTTTCCTTCTCATTACTTGCCATGGAAAACAAAAATCATCAGATCAAATTTTTTTATGTATTCGAATGCTTTATTTATTTAAATGCACATATACATAACTTCACGAGAAAAAATATTTTAACGTTCAGTCATTGAAATTCAGTCAGAGGTATAGGATGTTGTGGTTATTTACAGTGAGGGTAACCCCTTTTTGTCCAATGGATGGCTAGCTTTAAGTTTCACTATTGGAAACTTGAAAAAATCTTTTTTAAAAGATGCAGAATTATTAAGGAGGACTTTCAACCTAGGGTGGTTACCTCGAGTTTCAACGGATTGGATACACGGACAAACAAATGGACTGACGAACAGACTGAAAGCCATATCACATCAAACTCACTGTAGTGGGACATAATTGTGGTTATACATCTATGAGTGGGATGAGGGGCCAAAAATAGAATATGTTAAACTTTTTAAATATTAGAGATAGTATCCCGATTGCAAACATGTACGCTACAGTTGATAGGCACTACAATAACTAACCAAAACATATGGCTTACATGAACATAAACAAGAGGCTCACAGGAGCATGAATCCCTAACCTGACTTCGATGATTGATGGAATGAAAATTATTTGGGGTACCTGAGGTTAAAAACTCCAATAAAGGATCATCATATATGTGAAGACCATATATAGTTGGCTATATATTATGCATATAAAAGCTTGCGTTTCTTAATCTTTTGAAGGTTCAATCTGCAAGCCAATAACCCAAAACCTGACAATGAGGGGCAATAATTTTTATAGGGGTGTCATCTGGCAGCTTCGGTCTTATGCATATTTTTGAAGAGCTTATTGAACTAAAAATTTTAGCAGGCAGCATTTTTCTCTATTTGTAACAGATTTCATTCTATACATGTAGGTCAAACACAAAACAAAACAATAATTTTTCACCACCTTAAAGAGACCATAACTCCTGTAAGGGGTCAGCTGACCCCTTAAATCATTTTGTAGATCTCAATGAGCTTCACAATTCACTTACAGTTTTCAAGATGTCAGAATACATGTAGTCAAATTTGACGATTAAGGAAAAATAACTCTTACAAGGAGTTGCCCAACAACTTTGACACTACGAAGAGTTTAAAAGAGCTTTTGATGCTGGAGAAGGAAGGATGTTTGGAATTTTTCTATTTATTATACTTTTTTAGCAATAAGCTATAAAAACTATGGTCTGACCCACCTGTTCTATTTCTAGCAATGGCAGTCATGTTGGTCAGGTGAGCTAAAAAAAAATGAAACACGCATTTGAAGTTCCCCAAAATGAGTTATTATTTATTTTTATTGGCGGGAGGGACAGAGCGGGTCAAAAAGATTTTAGATGCATTTATTTTTTACGTTTTATCGCTAAACTAAAAACAACAATACAAGGCTCAGAAGTAGATAATCTTACTTACTACAATATTAATTCCATCAGATTTTTGAATACGAGGCTGCTACAAATATTGTGTAACAAAGTCGTGAATATCCCCATCAATTAGATTCGAGTAAGGGATATGCACCCTAATGGACGGACAAACCTTCATGTATTTCTCTCCTCATACAATATATTCAACACTTTTTAAGAAAGAAATATACATTTCAATTTGTTCTCACATTTTTTTGAATAATTAAAAAGACATATAATAATTTACACGTATTAAACTGTTTTGAACATTTAACAACTATGCAACAAACATTTTAAAATTGTATACATATTAGTTATTAGCTTTTAGTAAATAAGCACAACATGCATCTGCTCAGTGTAGCACAGTGCTCAGTAAGCTAAAGAATGAAAATTGAGTGGTATATATGTACATGTATGTGCAACGGCTGTTTTTAGCAATGTTGATATGTCGATTACAATGTCACGTTTATACATTTGTAGGTCTATCCTATGGTTAAGTGCTTTTCAAAACTTCGCGTATAAACATTTTTTGTCATTTAACGCCTTATTCCTTTCTCGTGCGTGGAACCCAGATGGCAAGTAAGCCAGCAGTAGCGGTAAGCCTGTTTACTAAAAAGCACCCAGTATCTTGATTATGATTCGGGGTGCAATGCCAGCATGGCGAATGAGGTGGGCTTTCTAGGTGGTTGGATGGGGTAGCCATGCAATTTAGCATGTACAAGAGGAAATAAAAGAATAGTGTATTAGGGTAACCACATTTAGCATTTAAAAGGTAAAGTCGTATGAACTGAAGAACTGTTTTTTTTTCTCTTATTTTCAAAGAAGGAAAACTGCTGGTCATGCTGAAAATTTTGATGATGGATAGTCACACGTATTGGCTCCTATTTAAGTTAAACGTTGGACCACTTGACAAATCGTTATCAAAGTGGTGTGTACGACTCCCGATAAAAACAAAACGTTTGAAACTTTTTCGTACTTCGTAGTATATAAGCTGCATGCTAAAATTCGTTACGTTTCACAAGTTATGAAACTCGATTTATCTATGAGATTCAATTCAGATTCTTTTCTCCGTTTATCTTTTCACCGCGTTTGTGTTGTGTTGTGTTCCACAATACATGAACTTTATTAATGCAACTATATATAGACTATTACAGTCATGGCATACAGTACAAAACAATGACAATTACATACATGGATAATAACAAATTGAATACAATCAAAACATCTTTGTCGCGGTATGTGTGATGGTTTGGACGAGAACACGCAATTAGATTACTCGTTTGTCACGTTCGTCACGTTGATAGACATTGGAATACGTTTTAAAAGTGTAAATAATAATACGAAAAAAATATGTGGAAAGGCGTATTATAAAACTGTGAGCTTGAATCAGACAAGCATAACATGTATATACATGAAAACGATTAATTTTCTCTTCTTCTCTTTAATCTAACCTAGACAAATCAGCGGACACAAGTGTATGTAAACAAATGTCTTGAAATTCGCTCTCTTTTTACTGCTTATATGATTAACTTGTGAAAATTTGTCACATAGTTTTTAAATATTGAAAGATGTCACAATAATTGCACCTGAAAGAAATAAATTCATATATCTTCAAATAAACTAGATCTTTTCAGTGAATTAGTTTTTAATAGTACCAAGAAAGATGTCATTTGTCTGATACATGTTTCAATTACAATTAAATAGATAAAGATGATAAAAATAATGTTCATCATCCTTATATAGAAAAAAGACGCGAAACTAGTAAAATTTACTTTTAAGTCATTATACCACGAATATAAAATATTAATACAAGTTACATGGGAGTATTAACAGTGTACCTATGGTATAAATAAAAGGACTTCGGCATAGCCCCAAGGTTCCTTAATGCAGGTAATATTGGTTTCATGTATCAACATTTTTAAAGGTAGGGACGTTATGAAAATAATATGGCGCATGTTAAAAGTGTATAAAAGTTCAAATTGAATATGATTATTTCTAAACCAATTTAGAAGAAGGGAACAGAGCGACCATTGGGGAAAAGAAACGTCAGAAGTCCGAATGGAGTTTATCAATTCTTGTGTGAGTGGTCATCTATGCGGAAAATATAGGTCACAGCCATCATCCGCAGCATATATTGTGCTAAGCATCACAAGGTGCACTTACCATACCAATATGATCTGGCACTTGTCAGTAAGTGAGAATGGACTTTAATCATTCATTTTATGTGGTCATGTGTTCGGAAAATATAGGTCAATGCCAGCATCTGAAGCCTGCCACTAGATGCACCTACCATACCAATATGGTTGATATGGCAATTGTCAGTAAGCAGGAATGGAGTATAACATTCTTGTGTGAGTTATCCATGCGGAAAAGATAGGTCACAGCCATCATCCGAAGCATACATTGCGCTAAGCATCACTAGATGCACCTACCATACCAATATTATTAATGCCGCACTTGTCAGTCAGAAGGAATCGAGTTTCACCATTCTTATAGATGTGGTCATCAATGCAGAAAATATAGGTCACAGCCAGCATTCGAAGCATGCACCGTGCTTAACATCCCTAAGTGCACAATATACCAATATCATTGATGTGACTTTAGTCAGTAACAGGAACGGACTTTAACCATTATTCTGTAATGGGTCATTCATGCGGAAAATATAGGTCACAGCCACCATCCGCAGCATGCATTTTGCTTAGCATCACTAAGTGCACCATCCATACCAATATCATTGATGTTGCACTTGACAATAAGCAGGAATGGACTTTAACCATTCTTCCGTAAGTGGTCATCCCTGCAAAAAATATAGATCAAATCCAGCATCCGAAACATGCATTGTACTGAGCATCACTAATTTCACCATCCATACCAATATCATTGATGTGGCACTTGTCAGTAAGCGTGTATGGATCTTAACCATTCTTTTGTATGTGGGAGCAGACGACGACGCCAACACCGACGCTAACACCGACGCCGGGATATCACATTATAGCCCCCCCCTTAATTTCGTGAAGTTAGCTAAAAACTCAACTGAACTGCACTCGACTTAATTTGCCGAGCGCTTGACTTAATATGTCGAGCTCTCCACTAATCAAATCTTATTATCTCGATTAGTAAAAGGCAAACCAAATTATATAATATATCGAGCGTTTAACACGATAAGTCGAGTGCATGACATTATAAGTCAAGCGTTCGTAAAAATTAGTCGAGAGAATGATATACAAAGTTGAGCGCATGACAAAATACGTCGAGCGCACGGCAAAATAAGGAGAGCGCACGAGATTATAAGTTGAGAGAAAGACATCATTAGTCGAGGCCCCGAGATATGGAGTCGAGATCAGGACATAATAAGTTGAACGCTCAAGATAAATTCTGATAAAAATAAACAAAAATGAGTGGCCACAATGTATCACCGTAGGAATATGATAAGTTGAAAAGCTCGGAAAATAAAACGATTAAATTGTTATATTCCATAAGTTTTAGCAGACAGATTGCTACTGCACAGCAATTTCTTAATATATACATATATAAGAGTTACAACGATACTCAATAAAGATCTTTTGTGGATTAATTCAAAATTGCCGTTTGTATATAATGTTTGTTGTGCATGTGGCGCTATTATCTTCTATTCTATATTTTATTGATGCTTTAGAATTACTGAATTTTCATTATGATATAGACAACCTGTAACTTTCTTATGTTATAAAAAAACAGGTACTTGATAATGTTATGGAAAACTGACATCTTCGTAACGTTATGGAAAACTAGTAATATGTTAATGTTATGGAAAACTTATTTCTCTTTGTAACGTTATGGGAAAAAATGGTATCTTCGTAACGTTATGGAATACTAGATTTTTTGGAATGTTTTATGGAAAACTGGTACCTTCGTAATGTTATTGAAAACTGTTACATTCGTAATTTTATTGAAAACTGGAATTTTATAAACGTAATGAAAAATATGATCTTCTTAATATTTAGAATTGCTTTAATTAAGAATCAGAAAAAAAATATTGTTACGGAAAACTGATAACCTGACTATATTGCGTTCTTTCAACCAATTATTTATGTGTAAACAATCATTAATGCATCATTTAAGATAGAGTTATCATGTCTTTTTAGCTTTGTTAACAAAAAAGTAAAAACTGGAAAAACAGTGCTGTTTTGCGCGTCCAAATTTTGTTAACAAAATTTGTAAAATATTCACTGCAAGTTGACTCAGTAATGCAAGTCAAAAAATAATGTGTTCTACGCATCTCCTACGATCACTTTGATTGTTTACGCTTTTACTACGCTCGGTACGATTCCACTACGCTTACAAAGACGCTTCTACGATCTCATGAACTTAAACTTCAAAACTTGGTAAAGCCCCCATCACACTGACCACGATCTTACTACGCTCTCCACGACCTCCACGATCTTAAGGATCGTAGTAGAGTCACGACGATTGTGTTAAAACGTAGTCAGTGTGACTACGAGTACGAAAGAACTACGACCAAAGTTCGATAGATCGAGGGGAATTTATTTTCAATTGTCAAATCAAGTACGATGCTACCACGATCGCCACGAGTGCAGTACGTTGCTCCAGCGACTTTGCTACGACCATACTTCGATTATACCACGACCTTCCTACGCATCTTCTACGATCACTACGATCGTGTTATGCTTTCACTACGCTTGTACTACGCTAACAAAGTATCCTCTACAATCGGTCGAACTTAAATTTCAAAACTTGGTCTGGGGTGCAGGTGCCACGCTAGTCATGAAATGTTATATGGTGTGTTTCATTTGACATGTTTAGCAACATGAACTAAGGTGAATTCTAAACGTGATGTACCTTCTGAAAATTCATTTTATATTTCCGTAAAATTTCTGTCATGTTGCATTTGGAATTGATATCCTCTCTCATTTTCCTTTTTATATTGAATAAAAAAAATAATCATGAGATCTCTACTGAGCGGAAAAATTTATTAAGCCATATTTTAAGTATTGCATCTTTATTTTAAAAAATGGCGTTAAGATGATTCTATAAGAACATATTGCATATGTTGCGAACCCCTAGTCAAAAATTAACCAATTTTCACAAATACATTAATCAAAGAATTTATATCTTTTCATATTCAATTTAAAAAATTCTATAAATTTGTAAAAATGCATTTATATGCGATTTTAAAAATAAACAATATGATATGAAAGGAGCTCAATTTTCAAACCAATGAATGCTTTGCCTGCTTGATCGACAGAATAAAGATTGGGCAACAGACCGTAGGCCGTCGGAATCATTTCTAACTAAATCACTAGGAAATTCACCTAACTAATCACTAGGAAATATTTTATGAAAAAATAATGGTACGAAATTGGATCACGAGACAACTACTAAGTATTCTACATTTAGGCACAGGCGTTTGGAACAAATTTCGACCCTAGTAATAATGAGGGTAATAATTTTTATAAAGATAAGATAAAGATAAATTTATTTATTTACCAATTATGGTCCCACAGGGGGCTATTACAATTATAAACAATCATGATTTTAAACATAGATAGACATAAGAACTACTTATAGGAATTTGGATTTTAGGGCCTTGTTGTTCTGCAGAAGACGTGAGGTGGATTGCTCTATGTTATGAAATGTAACAGAGAACATATCAAAACAAGCACTGTCCCTTGACGTTCTACATCAGTCACGAGGTGGTATACTCTTGTCCATGAAATATGGCTTGAGTATATCCATAAGCACCGTCCCTTGGTGACTCTTTTAGAATTGTCACTATATCTAATCCTATAATAAATAAACAGAGGGCATGTATATAGTTATTTACAAATCTCTCGTTGCAGATCTTCAATGTCTCCACGCAACGGTAACGAACTATTATGCTTCCTTAACCGTTTCTTAACTACTTATAGGAATTAAGAAACGGTTAAGGAAGCATAATAGTTCGTTACCGTTGCGTGGAGACATTGAAGATCTGCAACAGACGCCAAGGGACGGTGCTTGTATGGATATGTTCTCTGTTATATTTTATAACAGAGGGCAACCCACCTCACGTCTGGTGCAGAACATCAAGGTCTTTGGAGTAAAAAGAGAAATTGAATTAATAAAATGAAACGAGTGATGTAGAAAATTATTAAACAATTAAATGGGCAAGGCCAGTTTAAATTATCTGTAATAAAGGTGCATAGTTGGGTTAAGATATCTTCATTCTCACATGAAAGTAACAAAAGTAGCTTCACATCTAGATCAAGTGCACTGAAGTTAACACAATTCTCTGTGATAATTTTGTTCAATTCGTACGATCACAATGAGAGCATTTGAATAAAAAATTAATTTCATTTTCAACCTCGCCAGAGTCACATTTCTGACATAGTCGTTGGTCTGGAGGGACACCCTTTTCGATTTGGAGATGATGGGATGATATTTTAAGCTTGGTCATATCCCTCCTTCGCTCAAAGTTTTTAACTTTATCTAAGTATTTCTCAAACCCAAAGGTGTCTTTAAACTTGACATATGTTCTTAGTTTTCCTTCTTCATTTTGTTCTCGCTTATTTCTCCATTCATCTATAAAAGCATCTCGAACATGACTTTTTATGCATTGTTTTTTTTTAAACTTATTTTGCCCCTGAAGTCAGAATTTTGGTGTGTTTTTTATTATTACATTTAACGGCCCATACCATTTCTTTTCATAGTGTATTTTTTTTGGAATGGGAGAAGACGTTTTGTAAGATATGTCGTGCTCCAATCTTTGCCAATAATTTAGCATAGACTTAACAATGTCATAGTACAACGGGAAGCGACCGAGTTCTGATAACACTGCATAATTTGTAGCTTTTTTATTGAATTTAACATGTAGTTTTTCGCTTATTAAGTTGTTGTATATTTTGTCAAAAGGTAAAGAATCACAATTTCTGTATTTAGGTGTGTGACAGTTAAATGTTCCCCATATTTCACAACCATAAAGAAGGATTGGTTTGATAGTATGATCAAACACATGCATGCTAGTTTTAAGTTTTGGGTTTAAGAATAAAAAACTCTTTACTTAATTTGTAGTATGCTTTTAGCGACTTTTTATAAAGCTCATTCTGAGCGAAGGAAAAGGAGCCAGAGACTGCAAAATAATTTCCCAAATACCTATACTGTTGTACACATTCTAATTCATATTCATTATATTTGAAAGAATGTTTAATGTGTCTGCCTTCCTTGTTGAAAACCAGAATTTTTGTTTTAATAGGGTTAAGTGATCAGCACCAGTCCTCACAGTATTTGTGAAGAATGTCTAGTTTATTTTGAAGACCTTTAGCTGATGTGGATAATAAAATCATATCATCAGCATACAAAAGACAGCTAATAGGTTTACCATTAAGAAATACTGGATCCACCGAGCTTTCTAAGTAGGTTGGTAAGTCATTGATAACAATTTTGAATAAGTTAGGTTTCAGATTATCCCCTTGCTTGACTCCCAAGTTAATTGGAAAATACTTGTTATATTATTGCCAATTTTGACACAAGAACTGCTTACTTCATTCATTTTCTTGATGATGTTATAGAATAAAGATCCTACTCCTATTTTCAACAACTTGAGTTTCAGACCAGTGTATAACTGTATCAAAAGCCTTTTGGAAGTCAACAAAGCAGGCATAGACTCTTCCTTCTTTACTCTGACAATATTCATCAATTTTACATTTCAATATAAACATGTAAATTTCTTGTAAATCCCACCTGCCCATGGTCGGGACTTCCGCGGAGAAATTTATTTCCCCCCACTACGCCCGTGGTCGGGACTTCCGCGGAGAAATTAATTATCCCCACTTCGCCCGTGGTCGGGACTTTCGCGGAGAAATTTATTTCCCCCACTACGCCCGTGGCCGGGACTTCCGCGGAGGACACTCGTGTATAATCTTATGTTTTGTAAGAAAAGAGTCAATCCTGGTATTCAAAACACTATTGAATAGTTTGCCAATAGCACTTGTTACTGCTTTTCCCCTGTAATTATTTGGATTGGATAATTCATTAGCCTTGAAAATTGGTACTATGAATCCTGTTGCCCATTGCTTTGGATAGATGCTGTTAGCAAGGCATGCATTGAACAAATTTGCATGTAAAGGGATTAATATTTCTTTTCCACATTTTAGCATATTATTTGAAATGTTGTCCAAACCAGGGGCCTTGTTAAACTTTAATTTAGATATAACTTTCTCTATTTCCTCTTTGGTAATAGTTATATCAAGTTCATTAAATATCTTCTTTTTCTTAAGTGTCAAGTAGGAAATCAAGATTTTTGAGGCGGTCCTTAAAGGTTTATCTTAGCTTCATTAAGTGCTTTGAAATGAGTGACCCATACAGATGGTTCAACAGATGAGCTTTTCTGATTTCTCATTTGGTTTCCCTTTTAGTTCATTGAGTAAATTCCAATAAGCTTTTGGATTTTCTTCATGTAAATTTTCAAGTTGAGCTTACTCAACTTGAAAACTTACATGAAGAAAATCCAATGTTTATAATAGAATAAAATAGAATGTATATAATGTCTGAACTTGTATTTTCTTAGTTTATTGTATTCCCTGTATAGTTTATAAAAATGGTTTTTGATCCTTTGATTTTGATGCTCCTGCAGTCACGATCAGTGACTTTGATATTTTCGTACTGATATGGCCAAATGTTAAAGTTTTTTCTTTCGTCTGTTTGATCATGAAGCAGTATTGATATTTGGTGTGCAGTAAATTGCATTAGCATCAGTAAAGATAAGTTTTTAAAGGATTTTATCTGAATGCTCCTGCAGTCATGGTCTACTGACTTTGAGATTTTATACTGATTTGGCTAAATGTTTTTTATGCCACGCCTACGAAAGTGGAGGAGCATGTAGTGTTCGAATCTGTTCGTCCGTTCGTCCGTCCATCCATCCATTCGTCCGTTCGTCCGTCCATCCACCCATAAGTCCGTCTGCCCCAAAGTGCCACATCAATTATATTGGTATGGTAGGTGCACCTAGTGATGCTAAGCACATTGCATGCTTATGATTATGCTGGATTTTACCAATATTTCCCGCATGGATAACCTCTTACAGAAGAATGGTTAAAGTCCATTCCTGTTTACTGACATGTGCCACATCAACTATATTGGAATGGTAATTGCATCAAGTGATGTATGCTTCAGATGCTAACTCTGACATATATTTTCCGCATGAATGACCACTTACAGAAGAATGTTTAAATTCATTCCTTCTTACGGACAAAAGCCATATCAACCATACTGGTATGGTTGGTGCACCTAATGATGCTAAGCACAATAAATGCTTCGGATGCTGGATGTGACCTACGTTTTTTGCATGGATGAACACTTACAGAACAATGATTAAAGTTCAGTCATGCCGACTGACAAGTGCCACACCAACTATATTGGTATGGTAGATGCACCTATTTAAGTTTTAGCACAATGAATGCTTCAGATGCTGGCTGTGACCTACATTTTCTGAATGAATGACGTCTTTTAGAAGAATGATTAATATCCATTCCTGCTAACAGGCAAGTACAGCATCAACCAAAGTGGTATGATATGTGCATCTAGTAAAGACGAGCTAAATACATTGTTCAGATGCAGGCTATAACCTTCTTTTTCTGCATGAATGAGCACTTTAAATTTTGAACAGTTTAAGTCGATTCCTGCTTAGTGACAATAATGCGTGAGCTCCGTAATTGATAGAAAACCTAGCTGTTTGATAAATATCACGGCATCATGCCTATTTGACACATTTTCTTGTTTTTCTTATATCTGTGTAATTTTAACAATATTAAAAACGAAAGAATATGGAATATGTGCCAAAAAGACACGATCCACATATTGAAATATTTTGATAATTGTACCAAAGCATAAATTTCACTGCGTGAAAAGCGCTTTTCATCAGACACCGCTAGGAGTCGAAAACTTGGAAAACCGGTAGAATACTTTATATTTGATAAAACAGAAATAGAAGCCAAAAATATTATACAACAATGACCAAACAGATAAATTTATCAAATAGAAAAAGCCATTTTGGAAATATATAAACTGTGTCTTTCCAACACATATTATAGTACTCGAAATATATAAGAGCGTACAACTGAATAAAATAATGGTACACCAAACATATTTGGTATACAGCTGCATTTGCTTACAGATCAATTTCAAGAGTAAATTCAAGTAATCACTTTCAACATTGGTATTTTTTAACTTCATTTTATACTGTGTCCAGCTGCGATAGATGAGACATGTCGCTGTGTTAATCGTTTATTTCTATTCCTCATGTTTACATTTTCTGGTTCATGCTGCAGTGTCTTCTGGTTTTATCTTTGATGGTTTAGAAACATTTATTTTGAATATTTGTCTTCCTTCTTTAACGCTGTGTATATTACCAAAATTTGTTGTGTCTTTTAAAAATTAAGGTCTTTGTTATACTTCATGTAATTATAAAACAACCTATCAATCGGTACTTTTTCTTATCGTATATCCAAAGTATACATAACCGACAATCTTTCTTTATCGGTTTCTGTTTTGGACGTGCCATGGTCCCCCAACTAAGGCACCGACAACTTTTATTTTTGAAGGCAGCTGATTTGATCCACAGATTATTTTTTTTTTTAAATAAAATTAAATTATTTGCTTGCATCAGTTTCTGATTTAGTTTGTTTGTGGCATTCTCTTCCTTTCAATGAGTTATACACATTACACTGTATAAACCAACGTAACCAGTTAAAGACTTGTTTCAAGTTTTCGAGATCAGTACACATTGAAAATGTCATTAAATTATGTCCGTTTCGGGCTTATTTAATGTGTAAAGTAAAATTTTGAAAGGCACCTGCTCAAGTACTATTGTGTCATATGTGGCTCCTTTAATTTTGCCTCACTCCAATGACGCTTTGATATTCAGAATCAGATTTTGTTGGGTTTTTTTTTCTGATAGTATATATAGATAAGCATCCCTGTTTCAATTTGATTTCAGTAGTAAACGAAGGTCTACTGCTGCATGCATCTACCCTTCTTCTTATTCAATCATTTTAGAGTCCTCTTCTAAATTTGCTGTTTTTTTCGGAATTGAAAACCTGTTGTTATATGAAAAGTTTTATGTGTCAATATTGGCATGTTGTTTTCTTCACTAACTCTGGCAGCTGTGACCCTTTTGCATTAATTGTACCTATTCCTTGCTTTTTCTGTAATATCATTATGTGGTGTCATTTCCCATCTTGGCATTAATACTTTTCTTATTATGTTCTCTTAGTGAGTGATGTTTTGTAGTTTATAGTAGAAAATATCCTTCGCTTTTTGTTTTGAATCGTTCGATGATGCATTACACATGATAACCGTAAGTAATATTCGGATTGAAATGTACAAATCTTAGCGTAGATATTCCTTTTATCAATAGACTATCGTAATACAAGGGGTGGTTTTGCTTCTTTTGGTGCACCATAATGGCTACATGTATTTCTCTCTTTATGACAAAATAAACACATTTTACGTGGATTTTAGAGGAAATAACTTGTATCTACATTTACTGGGCTGAGTTAAGAACATCAACAATATAACAAGTTAAGTCATTGTTATGAGATGTATAATCATGTTGTTAGTTGCCAATGACAGTACTTATGAATTAAAAGAAACATTATGTAGCTAACTATGATTAATATACGTTTGCGTAAAAAAAATAGCATTTTAGCGATCGAGTGTCAATACATAAACCATTAATTTAGGTTTTCAGTAGTGCATGCATTCTCCGATGACTATATGTAACCTTCATAAGCTGAGTTCACAATTTAGACCAAAATAACTTGCAATCGAATACTGATTAGGTTCTCTTTGAAGTAAGCATTCAACAAAGTAACTGTGCAAACCGTAACACAATAAAACATTTGCGATTGGTTTCATTAAATGCGCTTTTCACCAGGTCAAAAATGTATTATGAATTAAATAAATTTAAAAATGATGCTCAGTATTTAGTAAATTCAACATTACAACAAACTGAATGGACGTGTTTTGGTGGTTGGATGTTTTAGTCACAACGATTACATGTAACTATGCTGAAACAGATGAACTGCAGTTAACAAGGATACAATAAAAAATGCCTGGGAAAAATAATTATATGAAGTTTGAAGTTATGATTGACCAGATCGAGTATAATTGTTTAATTAGTTGTCTGTTCAGCTATAAAAATATAATCAGCCCTACTTAAGTTTGTTGTCCTTAATCTTTGGTTGTGTTGTTTCATTTTTTTTATTAAGGTGGGAATGGGGTTTTATCACACATTTAGCTTTTATATGGGTGAATTTGGCCGGAGGTGCCTAAACCATATTTGACCAATGTCCTGATATGGTCAATATCAGGCCTCCCGTGCCCACGAAATGGCTTGATATCGCTTTTCCTTGCCCATATCAGGCCTTGCATGCTTGTGTGACGTCATTTTAACAAACATGAGATCATTAATTATAAATAATTAATTATGACAATATAACAATAATACTAATAGAAAATTGAATATTTTTAGATTACTGGCATGTTTCTTTTCTGGGTGGTGGAAAAGACTAGAGAAGGTTTTTATAGAAGCAAAAGAAGCACCAATGGGACATTCGAGTGTCAAAATTCCGAAAGGACAACGACAAAACCGGTAGATATGAAGAAGAACAGCACAAGGAATTTCTCGACCCATAAATAAAATATAAAATTTAAATAGAGAATATAAAATGAGTATTTTCTCTTGCAAGGGAACGATATTAACAGTTTTTGTCTCGCCTGCGACAAATAGTCGCGGAAGGCGAAACAAAGGTATTTCTTTCCGGCGGTGGCGATGGCAACCTCGTAAACATTTTTGTAAGACTTTGTGGAAAATGAATTGCTTGAAAAGTATGATAACTAGGCATCTGATATTTGGTATACAGACAGTTCAGGCTATGGTCGAGGCAACTGTTACCATGTTGAAAATCATAATACCTCTAATATTTAGGATATTGATGAATTTAATAAGGGATTGTGTGTCTGTCCCCATGTCATCTGCCTTTGACCTCATTTTTGCACTAAATATCTGTTAATATTGGGTTTTTTTTTGTTCAGTCTTTAATGTTTAATCTGTTTCTCAATGACTATGATATCTAGAATCATTTAAATTAATCCAGAGGAAAATGTCAAGAATTAATTAATGAATAATTGAATAACTAGGTATTCCGATGGTGTCGGCAGGCAAGACATACTTTAGCGTTAACTCTTGTTGTTTGTAACCTTTTAAAGTCATAGACATTTTGTGCAATTTAAAAAAAAATATATAAAATTCACAAGAAGAATATAGTTCTTAATAAGTCCTAAAAAGGCATAAAACGTTGAAAGAACTTGATGAACGTATTTAAGACGTACTAGAAACTTGTATGATCGTAGTGCGATATTTAATGGACGTAGTACAAACTTTCTTGGACGTAGTGCGAACTTCAAGAACGTGAAGGACGTGGAATAATTTTGAACATGTTCAAAACAAACGTAGTGAGGACGTGGAGAAGTCAAAACGTAGTACAGACCTACTAACGATGCCATACACAGTTTCGTATAAAATACTAGTGGTGGTAGCCCAATCTATTGACCAATGAGTGGAGGGAATCCTGTCTATTTTTATACCGGAAGTAAGAATGACCATTTATTTTGCACTCTTGTGAATGTTTACATGCTTCTCTGCATAGAAAACTTTTAAATCAGGTCTGCTTTTGCAAAATAAATTATTTTTATGTTGATATTTGTATGAAGGGGGATAACTACAAAAAGCAGTATTTTTTCCATGTGACAAACCGCCACATTTTATGCTAACAAAAATATTTCTGAAAAATGCAACATAATGTACCCCAATATTTTCACAGTATAAACTATGAGACATGCTCTTTTAGATATTCTGTGTTCAGGTTTTGGCATATTTATAGAAATGATCAAATTCAGGTCTTAGAAATGAGATGGCACCTATGAATTTTTCATTAAAATAGCCCCCTCTTTGTCAGATTTTGGCACTTTTTAAAACAATATCTGTGTTAAATATGTTTATAAGATCAGGAACACCAGAAAGAGGGTAGTTTTATTTTTTTATTAATATATAATTGTCCATAGTACAAGTGATACCCAGATGACGTCATTTTGAATAACTATGTCTTGCACCCTAAGAACGTATTGAGAACTTTATGATCGTAGCATGAACGTAGAAGGGACGTATCAAAAACTTCAAGGACGTGGCCTGGACGGTATGATTTTTTGTGCCGTTTATGCTACGATTACACTACGTTTACAATACACTAAGTTTGCACTACGTTCGCCGTACGTTTTCACTACTATTTCATATAACGGTACTTTTCCTGCAAGTTTGTAGCTCGACCACAAGGAAAATTCTACTGCGTCCTTAACACGTCCGTACAGTTTTTACTACGTTGACAGTACGTCCTAGCGGTTTTAACGCCGTTTCTAGTAAGTTTTTACTAGGTTTTATGACAGTTCACATGAATTTGTACAGAAGGTTTTCATATGTATTAAAATAAATCGGTTGTCTCTTGCCCACCGTAAGAGGATTCTTTTATTCTGCATTTAATACACAAAGGAAAAGATACTTTTTAAAAAAAATATTATACTTTGCCAATTACATTAGTCAAAAATACTACCAAAATGTCGAGCCCCACGCCATTCATGTATATATGTTGATTCTGTATATATCTTTATAAAAGCTGCTGTTTGTATTCGGCGAAAATTAATGACATCTGTTTTTTATTTGGGGTTTTTCATTGACACTTTAGGGATAAGCTTGAATCATATGTAGTTTTTTTTTAATACAGGGACCAACAGCGAGCAGCAACCACTGGTCACATTGAAGACTGCTGGCTGTATTTCTGTTGTGGATTTTTTTAATTGTTGTTCATGTTGTAGGTTGTGTCGCGTATACATCTCATTAATTTCTATCTACATAATTGACTGACTGAATCTGTACATCTACGAATGTTATATGATGCATGCTGATAATTATAGACATTTTTAGCATTTCTATACATGATATAAGGATGTACAACGGAACGATCCAAATTATCTTTAGTTGGGGAATGGATATGTTCTTGTTCATACTAATTTTCCATATCGTTTCGGTTTTTTGTTTAATTTTGTCTTTTTTTTTTCCTGAATAGAGCACAGTGGATATCCTGAATTATTTTTTTCTGAAGAAAGATTGATGTCAAATTTACACATAGTCTACACTTACAAATCAAATGGGTATTTCATTTAATTTTGTCTTTTTTTGCCTGAATAGAGCACAGTTGATATCCTGAATTATTTTTTCTGAAGAAAGATTGATGTCAAATTTTCACATAGTCTACACTTACAAATCAAATGGGTGTTTCATTTATTTGGGTATATGTGTCGAGAAAATAAAAAATAAAAAAGAACATTAAAAAAACGGGTCAAACATAGAAATGGCCAGATTTCGTTTAAAAGAGAGTAGATAAACATCAGACTTGAAATCAAATCCCATGTTAGGGACCGACCATTTAACTTGAAGGGGAGGGCCTTGGTTTTTTCCTAAAAAAAATATTTTGAAAATGACTTTTGATGAAAAAAATATTTTGGCAGCAGAGGGTTAAGAAAAAAAATATTCTGAAGAAGAATTTCTGCCATATAAAATAATGCTAATAATAAAAAAAAATATTCTGTCGCGACGCTTTCAAAAAATAAAAATTCTGTCATGACGCATTCACAAAATAATTTTTTTGGGGGCAAAACAAAAAACCAAGGCCCCCCTTTCAAGTTAGATGGTCCGTCCCTTATGGGAGCTCACGATGATGTTGTATACCAAATATTGAGCGCCGCTGGTTAGTAGTTAGTGAGAAAACTGCTACGAATCACTAAATTGTCTACTAATGAACATTTATGTCAACAAATTAAAGTCAGTAAACATGAAGTAGATGAGCGACAAACCTAATCGAATTATGCATACGTTATAAAAGCCCATGCTGATGCTGCTTACTAAGTAACCCATGCACGTTAAAGATTTTTTTGTTGAGTTCGATAATAGTAGGCTGAATTGGGCCCGCTACAATTGCCACACTGGTCGGCAAACTGCAAACAGGGCAGGGATTCACAAAAGCATCAAGCTTGTTTTTCATTAACTAAATAGTTTTTATAAACTAAATATCAAAAGGCTATGATATAGATGTTGAGGAAACTGATAATCCCTGGAATTTTCACTCCGTGAAATCTGGCCAATTACATCTTGCTAATACATTGTCTTAAATACGCATGCAGTATTTTTTATGCATACATATTTTACAAGAGGCAATTCCGGGCGAATAATTAAAATTCAATGCGTGGTATATGCCCTGACCAATAAGGGACGCTTAAGCTAAAGTTGTACAGCAACAATACAAAAAAAAACACCACAAAAACAAAATAAAAATAATAACTAAAATCTTCTGGTTTAAATAACACAAATGAAGCATCGCCTCGTGTATGGACAATATAGAAAGTTTTTAAACCACAAAAGACTTTGATAGTTTTAATATATAAAAGACTAACTAGTTCATGGCTTATGGAACAGGCTGAACAAAAACCCAAGATGACCAGCTTGTATGGCACTAAACTTTCCCTTTTCATTGCTATTTTAGAATCCGCGTGCACATAAACACAAAATAACACGATTGTGAAATTTTCATTATACATTAAGTCAGTTTGTCCAATATAGGAGGTTAACGGTAGGTAAATGATGCATCATGCAGTTTTTGAGAGGTTTGTAGAGCTAATAAAAATAAAAATCAGATATCGAATGTATGCGCAGAGGTAATATTGCTGTCTTTGTTTTAAAACTGTCGCAATTGAATTAATTCGATCATGTTACTTGGATGCTGATATTTTGTTCGATATATAAACAACTGAAATACAAATGACAACAAAGTTGCAGACAATAAATTTTGCTACGCCTGACGCGCGTTTCGTCTATTCATGACTCATCAGAGGCGCTCTACCAAAATTATTGAAAATGCCAAACACTATATGAATATGAAGAGCATGGAACAATAAAACCAAAAATACCAAACTGGGGAACCAAATTATTACTAAGATAATCAACCTATGTCTGGGGTAGGAAGAACCTTAGGGTTTAGACAATTTTGAATTTTAGTCCAACTCAAAACAATAAATGGGAATCTTTTAGTTGCATATGATAAGTTAAGAAATAAAAGGCAGTGATAATAGTTAAACAATGCCATCTAGTTTATGGATATCAACAGCAATAATCAAAGTACTAACAGTGCTGCCCAAAAGCAGTGCATTTGAGTTAACAATAACAATAATCAAAGTACTTACAGTACTGCTCCATAATGGTTTATTTGAGAAACATCTTATGAGACACTAGCGCGCAAGTATTATATGTAAACAATCATAAAAGTCAATTTACAAATGATATCTATTCACATAAGTCAGATATGAGAAAAACACACATAATCTATAATGATCTGTTAAGCCAGGTTGTTTATGTTTATCTATTTATGTTTTCTTTCTTTATTTATTTAGTTCCATCAAAGTTTTGGTTTAAATTGTTTTTGATATGAACTCAGACGGAAAGGCCAATTTAGAGTAATACTTTTAAAAAGTATTTAGAGCTTTACCTTTGTACTTACATACATACACTTCATAGTGATAACACTGACAAAACTGACATAGTGGAACACAGCCTCACTGAGACTTACAAATATAACCATTAAAACTTGTTAATTCTATATTTATAAAGAAGTCATTGGTACTACGAAAATAGGGTCCACATTGGTCAAAATGTTCTTAAAACTATAACTCCATATGTTTATGTACTGTATACTCTGTCTTCTGTATATGTTTTGTATTTTATATGTTTTTGTTTCTGCTTTGACCCATATGGGTGTATTTTGCAAATAAAGTTAAATGAAAATATTGATTCGTTTTGGTCTTTAAAACAAGACAAATAAAAATTCTGGACCCGTTATATAAAAATTACGATCCACGGTTATTGTTTTAAAGAATTAATTCGAAAAAATCAATACCAATGATCATAAAGCGTCGCTATCGGCTGTGCATGGTGACCAGCGGATGGGCTTAAATTTAAATGTGCTATTTTTAGATTTTTAAGATTGAACAATTTTAGCGGAAAAAAGAGCCGAAGTCGGATAGTTTTATTTGGTCTTAAAAGAAAGGACTGTTTTCGAAAAAAAGTTCACAGGGGCCACATGTGAAAAAATCCTAATTGTGGAGTACTATCATAAACGTACAGGCATAGGTATATAAAAAAAAGTTCTCAACCTCCCACCTTTCTTTCAATCCATTGGCGACTAGGGGGATCTAGAAGGGGGGGTGAGTGGCCTACAATCCCCACCTAGTGGGATATCTGGTAACTCTCCGGATCTGATCCGGTAATCGTCCGCTTTGTAGAGACCTCGTGATTATTTGTTTTTCAAAATAAAAAGAAGAATAAGAGAGAATATCGATTTCAAATGAAGCAGTGACAGAATGTTTATGGTAAGATGAAATTAATTTACAGAAGGTACATGCACGGATAGAATTCACCTTAATTTATTTTGCTTAACATGTTAAGAAAATTCATTTATATTTTCACATTATATAACATTTCATGACTAGAGTGGCACCTGCACGACGGGGGGTCACACTGGACTACGACCTTACTACGATTTAGATTTTTTCCTAAATCTTGGAACATCGTAGTGTTGTCGTCCTGGGGTCGTGGGGATCGTGTTGTGATCGTACTAGGTCGTGGGTGACTACGACTGCACTACGTAAATTTTGAACATGTTCAAAACAAGATCCCGCTACGCTAGCACTGCGCTCACGATCATACCACGATTATAGTACGACCTATACGATCGTACCACGACAACACTACGATGCTTGGCGTTCTTAGTACGATCCTACCAAGATCTTTCTACGTTTTATATGAAACAATTGTCTCTCGCAATGAAAAAATCAAAAGCAAAAAGTATCAATTGGCCTAGCCTTGTATACCCATATACAGCAGCATTTGCCTCCCTAGATTTCAAAAAACACCAGAAAAATAAAACAAATATATATTTGGAAAACCACATTCAATGAGTCTTGATTTTGATGTTAATTGATGACATATATGCACGGGCGTTTGGGTCTAGGATTGAATTATTTCATCTATTGTGTATTTATAAAAATTGACCCTATTATTGAAGCTAGGGTCGGAATTTGTTATATGCACACAAAAGATAAAAAAAATCCTAGACCCAAACGCCTGTGCGTACATGTAGAATACTCAGTAGTTGTCTCGTGATCCAATTTCGTTCCATCATTTTTTCATAAAATATTTCCTAGTGATTTAAGTTAGGTGAAATGATTCCGACGGCCTATGGCCTGTTGCCCAATCTTTCATTCTGTCGATCAAGCAGACAAAGCATTCAATGGTTTGAAAATGGAGCGCCTTTCATATCATATTGTTTATTTTTAAAATCGCACATGTCTAACATAATAAATGCATATTTGCAAATTTATAGAATTTTTAAAATTGAATATGAAAAGATATAAATTCTTTGATTAATGTATTGGTAAAAATTGGTTAATTTTTAACTAGGGGTTCGCAACATATGCAATATCTTCTTATAAAATCATCTTAACGCCATTTTTAAAAATAAAGATGCAATACTGAAAATATGGCTTACTAAATTTTTTCCGAACTGTAGAGATCCCATGATTATTTTTTTTATTCAATAGAAAAAGGAGAATGAGAGAGGATATCAATTGTAAATGCAACATGACAGAAATTTTACAGTAAGATAAAATGAATTTACAGAAAGAACATAACGTTTAGAATTCATCTAAGTTCATGTTGCTTAAGGATAAAGGAAACACACCATATAACATTTCATGACTAGCATGGCACCTGCACCCCTGACCAAGTTTTGAAATTTAAGTTCGATCGATTGTAGAGGATACTTTGTTAGCGTAGTGGAATCATACAGAGCGTAGACAAGCTTAGTGAAAGCATAACACGATCGTTGTGATCGTAGAAGATGCGTAGGAAGGTCGTAACTGGTCGTGGTATAATCGTAGTATAGTCGTAGCAAAGTCGCTGAAGCAACGTACTGCACTCGTGGTGAGCGTAGTAGCATCGTACTTGATTTGACAATTGAAAATAAATTCCCCTCGATCTACTCGAACGTAGTAAGATCGTGGTCAGTGTGATGGGGGCTTTACGAAGTTTTGAAGTTTAAGTTCAAGAGATCGTAGAAGAGTCTTTGTAACTGGAATTGTATCGAGCGTAGTAAAAGCGTAAACAATCGTAGTGATCGTAGAAGATGCGTAGATAGGTCGTAACTGGCTTGAGTATTATCGTAATATGGTCGTAGCAAAGTTGCTGAAGCAACGTAGTGCACTCGTAGTGGTCTAAGTAGCATCGTACTAGATTTGACAATTGAAAATTTTTAGCATTTCTATACATGATATAAGGATGTACAACGGAACGATCCAAATTATCTTTAGTTGGGGAATGGATATGTTCTTGTCCATACTAATTTTCCATATCGTTTCGGTTTTTTGTTTAATTTTGTCTTTTTTTTTCCTGAATAGAGCACAGTGGATATCCTGAATTATTTTTTTCTGAAGAAAGATTGATGTCAAATTTACACATAGTCTACACTTACAAATCAAATGGGTGTTTCATTTAATTTTGTCTTTTTTTTGCCTGAATAGAGCACAGTTGATATCCTGAATTATTTTTTCTGAAGAAAGATTGATGTCAAATTTTCACATAGTCTACACTTACAAATCAAATGGGTGTTTCATTTATTTGTCCGAAAAAGTCCGAAAGGGCAACGGCAAAACGTAACGAGAGTGAAATCGGGTGCCCCAGAAGAGTAAGCAGTTACTACTTGCTATAGCACACCCGTTTCACTACAAATGGTCAATTCAGGGTATCAAATCCGATAATGAAGACAGAACAAAACTCTAAGACAAACCAACATCAGAACTTACCTGAGAGATAGAAATCGTTAAGTAAGGACAACAACCGAGGAGCAGCATAATGTAAGCAATTTTTGTGTAAGACAAGACGCTTTGTTAGGGAAATCGATGTAAGTCCCACATTCAGTTGTGATACGTAGTTGAAATTGAAAGATTTTCAGACTATAACAAATGACGACAATTGGCTTATGACCATATGTCGACCTGCTTCTGCTGGCTTAAGTTCATAACTTTAAGCACCATGTCATATAGTAGTTAGCAGCAGTACCAAAATTAAGTGACCTTGACCTATATTTTCTACATGAATGACTCAGATTTAAGCTTTGGTTATAGCTCATATCTCAGCAACTGCAAGTGATAGAGAGATGTAATTGGGTGAGTGGGTCACCTTGACCTACATTTTCTGCATGTTTGACTCAGGGTCAGTGTGAACATCTTGGAAAATGACCAGAATCCGTACTAAAAGTAGGTCACCTTCTGTAGCAGATCCAGAAATTTTCAAACGGGGTCGGGGTGCAATTATAAAAAAAAATCTGGGACCTCTTACAGTTCCTAACCAATTTATTTTTGTCAAACGGAAAGGGGGCGCACGGTACGCCGGTCCAAGATCCGCCTTTGACCTTAATCTACATTTTCCGCATGAATGATTCAGGTTGAAGTTTTGGTTCAGGTCGACATCTCAGCAACTACAAGAGATGATATTGGGTCAGTGGGAACATCATGGATAGTAACTGGCATCCATATTAAAATACCTAAAGTCTCTGCATAAATGACTCAGGATAAAGTTTTGGACAAGGCTCATATCTCGGCAATTTCAGTTAGTAGAGAATGATATTTGGAAAGTGTTCCGTCTAATTACATTTATTTTCGTTTCGTTTCGATTGCATTTCTTAGCTTAAAGGTACCCTAATTTAAGTTTTTTCCTCGGAGAAAACACAAATTGTACGTGTTTTACGTATTACTGGCAAATGGTCTCAAGAGGGTCGGCAAATTATTTATGAACCTTTAACCATCAAGTAGGATCAAACAACGAACGTAAGTGTTATATGATGTAAGCTGTAAGCAAATCAAATGGGTATTTCATTTAATTTTGTCTTTTTTTGCCTGAATAGAGCACAGTTGATATCCTGAATTATTTTTTCTGAAGAAAGATTGATGTCAAATTTTCACATAGTCTACACTTACAAATCAAATGGGTGTTTCATTTATTTGGGTATATGTGTCGAGAAAATAAAAAATAAAAAAGAACATTAAAAAAACGGGTCAAACATAGAAATGGCCAGATTTCGTTTAAAAAGAGAGTAGATAAACATCAGACTTGAAATCAAATCCCATGTTAGGGACCGACCATTTAACTTGAAGGGGAGGGCCTTGGTTTTTTCCTAAAAAAAATATTTTGAAAATGACTTTTGATGAAAAAAATATTTTGGCAGCAGAGGGTTAAGAAAAAAAATATTCTGAAGAAGAATTTCTGCCATATAAAATAATGCTAATAATAAAAAAAAATATTCTGTCGCGACGCTTTCAAAAAATAAAAATTCTGTCATGACGCATTCACAAAATAATTTTTTTGGGGGCAAAACAAAAAACCAATGCCCCCCTTTCAAGTTAGATGGTCCGTCCCTTATGGGAGCTCACGATGATGTTGTATACCAAATATTGAGCGCCACTGGTTAGTAGTTAGTGAGAAAACTGCTACGAATCACTAAATTGTCTACTAATGAACATTTATGTCAACAAATTAAAGTCAGTAAACATGAAGTAGATGAGCGACAAACCTAATCGAATTATGCATACGTTATAAAAGCCCATGCTGATGCTGCTTACTAAGTAACCCATGCACGTTAAAGATTTTTTTTTGTTGAGTTCGATAATAGTAGGCTGAATTGGGCCCGCTACAATTGCCACACTGGTCGGCAAACTGCAAACAGGGCAGGGATTCACAAAAGCATCAAGCTTGTTTTTCATTAACTAAATAGTTTTTATAAACTAAATATCAAAAGGCTATGATATAGATGTTGAGGAAACTGATAATCCCTGGAATTTTCACTCCGTGAAATCTGGCCAATTACATCTTGCTAATACATTGTCTTAAATACGCATGCAGTATTTTTTATGCATACATATTTTACAAGAGGCAATTCCGGGCGAATAATTAAAATTCAATGCGTGGTATATGCCCTGACCAATAAGGGACGCTTAAGCTAAAGTTGTACAGCAACAATACAAAAAAAAAAAACACCACAAAAACAAAATAAAAATAATAACTAAAATCTTCTGGTTTAAATAACACAAATGAAGCATCGCCTCGTGTATGGACAATATAGAAAGTTTTTAAACCACAAAAGACTTTGATAGTTTTAATATATAAAAGACTAGTTCATGGCTTATGGAACAGGCTGAACAAAAACCCAAGATAACCAGCTTGTATGGCACTAAACTTTCCCTTTTCATTGCTATTTTAGAATCCGCGTGCACATAAACACAAAATAACACGATTGTGAAATTTTCATTATACATTAAGTCAGTTTGTCCAATATAGGAGGTTAACGGTAGGTAAATGATGCATCATGCAGTTTTTGAGAGGTTTGTAGAGCTAATAAAAATAAAAATCAGATATCGAATGTATGCGCAGAGGTAATATTGCTGTCTTTGTTTTAAAACTGTCGCAATTGAATTTATTCGATCATGTTACTTGGATGCTGATATTTTGTTCGATATATAAACAACTGAAATACAAATGACAACAAAGTTGCAGACAATAAATTTTGCTACGCCTGACGCGCGTTTCGTCTATTCATGACTCATCAGAGGCGCTCTACCAAAATTATTGAAAATGCCAAACACTATATGAATATGAAGAGCATGGAACAATAAAACCAAAAATACCAAACTGGGGAACCAAATTATTACTAAGATAATCAACCTATGTCTGGGGTAGGAAGAACCTTAGGGTTTAGACAATTTTGAATTTTAGTCCAACTCAAAACAATAAATGGGAATCTTTTAGTTGCATATGATAAGTTAAGAAATAAAAGGCACTGATAATAGTTAAACAATGCCATCTAGTTTATGGATATCAACAGCAATAATCAAAGTACTAACAGTGCTGCCCAAAAGCAGTGCATTTGAGTTAACAATAACAATAATCAAAGTACTTACAGTACTGCTCCATAATGGTTTATTTGAGAAACATCTTATGAGACACTAGCGCGCAAGTATTATATGTAAACAATCATAAAAGTCAATTTACAAATGATATCTATTCACATAAGTCAGATATGAGAAAAACACACATAATCTATAATGATCTGTTAAGCTAGGTTGTTTATGTTTATCTATTTATGTTTTCTTTCTTTATTTATTTAGTTCCATCAAAGTTTTGGTTTAAATTGTTTTTGATATGAACTCAGACGGAAAGGCCAATTTAGAGTAATACTTTTAAAAAGTATTTAGAGCTTTACCTTTGTACTTACATACATACACTTCATAGTGATAACACTGACAAAACTGACATAGTGGAACACAGCCTCACTGAGACTTACAAATATAACCATTAAAACTTGTTAATTCTATATTTATAAAGAAGTCATTGGTACTACGAAAATAGGGTCCACATTGGTCAAAATGTTCTTAAAACTATAACTCCATATGTTTATGTACTGTATACTCTGTCTTCTGTATATGTTTTGTATTTTATATGTTTTTGTTTCTGCTTTGACCCATATGGGTGTATTTTGCAAATAAAGTTAAATGAAAATATTGATTCGTTTTGGTCTTTAAAACAAGACAAATAAAAATTCTGGACCCGTTATATAAAAATTACGATCCACGGTTATTGTTTTAAAGAATTAATTCGAAAAAATCAATACCAATGATCATAAAGCGTCGCTATCGGCTGTGCATGGTGACCAGCGGATGGGCTTAAATTTAAATGTGTGCTATTTTTAGATTTTTAAGATTGAACAATTTTAGCGGAAAAAAGAGCCGAAGTCGGATAGTTTTATTTGGTCTTAAAAGAAAGGACTGTTTTCGAAAAAAAGTTCACACGGGCCACATGTGAAAAAATCCTAATTGTGGAGTACTATCATAAACGTACAGGCATAGGTATATAAAAAAAAGTTCTCAACCTCCCACCTTTCTTTCAATCCATTGGCGACTAGGGGGATCTAGAAGGGGGGGGTGAGTGGCCTACAATCCCCACCTAGTGGGATATCTGGTAACTCTCCGGATCTGATCCGGTAATCGTCCGCTTTGTAGAGACCTCGTGATTATTTGTTTTTCAAAATAAAAAGAAGAATAAGAGAGAATATCGATTTCAAATGAAGCAGTGACAGAATGTTTATGGTAAGATGAAATTAATTTACAGAAGGTACATGCACGCATAGAATTCACCTTAATTTATTTTGCTTAACATGTTAAGAAAATTCATTTATATTTTCACATTATATAACATTTCATGACCAGAGTGGCACCTGCACGACGGGGGGTCACACTGGACTACGACCTTACTACGATTTAGATTTTTTCCTAAATCGTGGAACATCGTAGTGTTGTCGTCCTGGGGTCGTGGGGATCGTGTTGTGATCGTACTAGGTCGTGGGTGACTACGACTGCACTACGTAAATTTTGAACATGTTCAAAACAAGATCCCGCTACGCTAGCACTGCGCTCACGATCATACCACGATTATAGTACGACCTATACGATCGTACCACGACAACACTACGATGCTTGGCGTTCTTAGTACGATCCTACCAAGATCTTTCTACGTTTTATATGAAACAATTGTCTCTCGCAATGAAAAAATCAAATGCAAAAAGTATCAATTGGCCTAGCCTTGTATACCCATATACAGCAGCATTTGCCTCCCTAGATTTCAAAAAACACCAGAAAAATAAAACAAATATATATTTGGAAAACCACATTCAATGAGTCTTGATTTTGATGTTAATTGATGACATATATGCACGGGCGTTTGGGTCTAGGATTGAATTATTTCATCTATTGTGTATTTATAAAAATTGACCCTATTATTGAAGCTAGGGTCGGAATTTGTTATATGCACACAAAAGATAAAAAAAATCCTAGACCCAAACGCCTGTGCGTACATGTAGAATACTCAGTAGTTGTCTCGTGATCCAATTTCGTTCCATCATTTTTTCATAAAATATTTCCTAGTGATTTAAGTTAGGTGAAATGATTCCGACGGCCTACGGCCTGTTGCCCAATCTTTCATTCTGTCGATCAAGCAGACAAAGCATTCAATGGTTTGAAAATGGAGCGCCTTTCATATCATATTGTTTATTTTTAAAATCGCACATGTCTAACATAATAAATGCATATTTGCAAATTTATAGAATTTTTAAAATTGAATATGAAAAGATATAAATTCTTTGATTAATGTATTGGTAAAAATTGGTTAATTTTTAACTAGGGGTTCGCAACATATGCAATATCTTCTTATAAAATCATTTTAACGCCATTTTTAAAAATAAAGATGCAATACTGAAAAGATGGCTTACTAAATTTTTTCCGAACTGTAGAGATCCCATGATTATTTTTTTTATTCAATAGAAAAAGGAGAATGAGAGAGGATATCAATTGTAAATGCAACATGACAGAAATTTTACAGTAAGATAAAATGAATTTACAGAAAGAACATAACGTTTAGAATTCATCTAAGTTCATGTTGCTTAACATGATAAAGGAAACACACCATATAACATTTCATGACTAGCATGGCACCTGCACCCCTGACCAAGTTTTGAAATTTAAGTTCGATCGATTGTAGAGGATACTTTGTTAGCGTAGTGGAATCATACAGAGCGTAGACAAGCTTAGTGAAAGCATAACACGATCGTTGTGATCGTAGAAGATGCGTAGGAAGGTCGTAACTGGTCGTGGTATAATCGTAGTATAGTCGTAGCAAAGTCGCTGAAGCAACGTACTGCACTCGTGGTGAGCGTAGTAGCATCGTACTTGATTTGACAATTGAAAATAAATTCCCCTCGATCTACTCGAACGTAGTAAGATCGTGGTCAGTGTGATGGGGGCTTTACGAAGTTTTGAAGTTTAAGTTCAAGAGATCGTAGAAGAGTCTTTGTAACTGGAATTGTATCGAGCGTAGTAAAAGCGTAAACAATCGTAGTGATCGTAGAAGATGCGTAGATAGGTCGTAACTGGCTTGAGTATTATCGTAATATGGTCGTAGCAAAGTTGCTGAAGCAACGTAGTGCACTCGTAGTGGTCTAAGTAGCATCGTACTAGATTTGACAATTGAAAATTTTTAGCATTTCTATACATGATATAAGGATGTACAACGGAACGATCCAAATTATCTTTAGTTGGGGAATGGATATGTTCTTGTCCATACTAATGTTCCATATCGTTTCGGTTTTTTGTTTAATTTTGTCTTTTTTTTTCCTGAATAGAGCACAGTGGATATCCTGAATTATTTTTTTCTGAAGAAAGATTGATGTCAAATTTACACATAGTCTACACTTACAAATCAAATGGGTGTTTCATTTAATTTTGTCTTTTTTTTGCCTGAATAGAGCACAGTTGATATCCTGAATTATTTTTTCTGAAGAAAGATTGATGTCAAATTTTCACATAGTCTACACTTACAAATCAAATGGGTGTTTCATTTATTTGTCCGAAAAAGTCCGAAAGGGCAACGGCAAAACGTAACGAGAGTGAAATCGGGTGCCCCAGAAGAGTAAGCAGTTACTACTTGCTATAGCACACCCGTTTCACTACAAATGGTCAATTCAGGGTATCAAATCCGATAATGAAGACAGAACAAAACTCTAAGACAAACCAACATCAGAACTTACCTGAGAGATAGAAATCGTTAAGTAAGGACAACAACCGAGGAGCAGCATAATGTAAGCAATTTTTGTGTAAGACAAGACGCTTTGTTAGGGAAATCGATGTAAGTCCCACAATCAGTTGTGATACGTAGTTGAAATTGAAAGATTTTCAGACTATAACAAATGACGACAATTGGCTTATGACCATATGTCGACCTGCTTCTGCTGGCTTAAGTTCATAACTTTAAGCACCATGTCATATAGTAGTTAGCAGCAGTACCAAAATTAAGTGACCTTGACCTATATTTTCTACATGAATGACTCAGATTTAAGCTTTGGTTATAGCTCATATCTCAGCAACTGCAAGTGATAGAGAGATGTAATTGGGTGAGTGGGTCACCTTGACCTACATTTTCTGCATGTTTGACTCAGGGTCAGTGTGAACATCTTGGAAAATGACCAGAATCCGTACTAAAAGTAGGTCACCTTCTGTAGCAGATCCAGAAATTTTCAAACGGGGTCGGGGTGCAATTATAAAAAAAAATCTGGGACCTCTTACAGTTCCTAACCAATTTATTTTTGTCAAACGGAAAGGGGGCGCACGGTACGCCGGTCCAAGATCCGCCTTTGACCTTAATCTACATTTTCCGCATGAATGATTCAGGTTGAAGTTTTGGTTCAGGTCGACATCTCAGCAACTACAAGAGATGATATTGGGTCAGTGGGAACATCATGGATAGTAACTGGCATCCATATTAAAATACCTAAAGTCTCTGCATAAATGACTCAGGATAAAGTTTTGGACAAGGCTCATATCTCGGCAATTTCAGTTAGTAGAGAATGATATTTGGAAAGTGTTCCGTCTAATTACATTTATTTTCGTTTCGTTTCGATTGCATTTCTTAGCTTAAAGGTACCCTAATTTAAGTTTTTTCCTCGGAGAAAACACAAATTGTACGTGTTTTACGTATTACTGGCAAATGGTCTCAAGAGGGTCGGCAAATTATTTATGAACCTTTAACCATCAAGTAGGATCAAACAACGAACGTAAGTGTTATATGATGTAAGCTGTAAGCAAATCAAATGGGTATTTCATTTAATTTTGTCTTTTTTTGCCTGAATAGAGCACAGTTGATATCCTGAATTATTTTTTCTGAAGAAAGATTGATGTCAAATTTTCACATAGTCTACACTTACAAATCAAATGGGTGTTTCATTTATTTGGGTATATGTGTCGAGAAAATAAAAAATAAAAAAGAACATTAAAAAAACGGGTCAAACATAGAAATGGCCAGATTTCGTTTAAAAAGAGAGTAGATAAACATCAGACTTGAAATCAAATCCCATGTTAGGGACCGACCATTTAACTTGAAGGGGAGGGCCTTGGTTTTTTCCTAAAAAAAATATTTTGAAAATGACTTTTGATGAAAAAAATATTTTGGCAGCAGAGGGTTAAGAAAAAAAATATTCTGAAGAAGAATTTCTGCCATATAAAATAATGCTAATAATAAAAAAAAATATTCTGTCGCGACGCTTTCAAAAAATAAAAATTCTGTCATGACGCATTCACAAAATAATTTTTTTGGGGGCAAAACAAAAAACCAAGGCCCCCCTTTCAAGTTAGATGGTCCGTCCCTTATGGGAGCTCACGATGATGTTGTATACCAAATATTGAGCGCCACTGGTTAGTAGTTAGTGAGAAAACTGCTACGAATCACTAAATTGTCTACTGATGAACATTTATGTCAACAAATTAAAGTCAGTAAACATGAAGTAGATGAGCGACAAACCTAATCGAATTATGCATACGTTATAAAAGCCCATGCTGATGCTGCTTACTAAGTAACCCATGCACGTTAAAGATTTTTTTGTTGAGTTCGATAATAGTAGGCTGAATTGGGCCCGCTACAATTGCCACACTGGTCGGCAAACAGCAAACAGGGCAGGGATTCACAAAAGCATCAAGCTTGTTTTTCATTAACTAAATAGTTTTTATAAACTAAATATCAAAAGGCTATGATATAGATGTTGAGGAAACTGATAATCCCTGGAATTTTCACTCCGTGAAATCTGGCCAATTACATCTTGCTAATACATTGTCTTAAATACGCATGCAGTATTTTTTATGCATACATATTTTACAAGAGGCAATTCCGGGCGAATAATTAAAATTCAATGCGTGGTATATGCCCTGACCAATAAGGGACGCTTAAGCTAAAGTTGTACAGCAACAATACAAAAAAAAAACACCACAAAAACAAAATAAAAATAATAACTAAAATCTTCTGGTTTAAATAACACAAATGAAGCATCGCCTCGTGTATGGACAATATAGAAAGTTTTTAAACCACAAAAGACTTTGATAGTTTTAATATATAAAAGACTAGTTCATGGCTTATGGAACAGGCTGAACAAAAACCCAAGATAACCAGCTTGTATGGCACTAAACTTTCCCTTTTCATTGCTATTTTAGAATCCGCGTGCACATAAACACAAAATAACACGATTGTGAAATTTTCATTATACATTAAGTCAGTTTGTCCAATATAGGAGGTTAACGGTAGGTAAATGATGCATCATGCAGTTTTTGAGAGGTTTGTAGAGCTAATAAAAATAAAAATCAGATATCGAATGTATGCGCAGAGGTAATATTGCTGTCTTTGTTTTAAAACTGTCGCAATTGAATTTATTCGATCATGTTACTTGGATGCTGATATTTTGTTCGATATATAAACAACTGAAATACAAATGACAACAAAGTTGCAGACAATAAATTTTGCTACGCCTGACGCGCGTTTCGTCTATTCATGACTCATCAGAGGCGCTCTACCAAAATTATTGAAAATGCCAAACACTATATGAATATGAAGAGCATGGAACAATAAAACCAAAAATACCAAACTGGGGAACCAAATTATTACTAAGATAATCAACCTATGTCTGGGGTAGGAAGAACCTTAGGGTTTAGACAATTTTGAATTTTAGTCCAACTCAAAACAATAAATGGGAATCTTTTAGTTGCATATGATAAGTTAAGAAATAAAAGGCACTGATAATAGTTAAACAATGCCATCTAGTTTATGGATATCAACAGCAATAATCAAAGTACTAACAGTGCTGCCCAAAAGCAGTGCATTTGAGTTAACAATAACAATAATCAAAGTACTTACAGTACTGCTCCATAATGGTTTATTTGAGAAACATCTTATGAGACACTACCGCGCAAGTATTATATGTAAACAATCATAAAAGTCAATTTACAAATGATATCTATTCACATAAGTCAGATATGAGAAAAACACACATAATCTATAATGATCTGTTAAGCCAGGTTGTTTATGTTTATCTATTTATGTTTTCTTTCTTTATTTATTTAGTTCCATCAAAGTTTTGGTTTAAATTGTTTTTGATATGAACTCAGACGGAAAGGCCAATTTAGAGTAATACTTTTAAAAAGTATTTAGAGCTTTACCTTTGTACTTACATACATACACTTCATAGTGATAACACTGACAAAACTGACATAGTGGAACACAGCCTCACTGAGACTTACAAATATAACCATTAAAACTTGTTAATTCTATATTTATAAAGAAGTCATTGGTACTACGAAAATAGGGTCCACATTGGTCAAAATGTTCTTAAAACTATAACTCCATATGTTTATGTACTGTATACTCTGTCTTCTGTATATGTTTTGTATTTTATATGTTTTTGTTTCTGCTTTGACCCATATGGGTGTATTTTGCAAATAAAGTTAAATGAAAATATTGATTCGTTTTGGTCTTTAAAACAAGACAAATAAAAATTCTGGACCCGTTATATAAAAATTACGATCCACGGTTATTGTTTTAAAGAATTAATTCGAAAAAATCAATACCAATGATCATAAAGCGTCGCTATCGGCTGTGCATGGTGACCAGCGGATGGGCTTAAATTTAAATGTGCTATTTTTAGATTTTTAAGATTGAACAATTTTAGCGGAAAAAAGAGCCGAAGTCGGATAGTTTTATTTGGTCTTAAAAGAAAGGACTGTTTTCGAAAAAAAGTTCACAGGGGCCACATGTGAAAAAATCCTAATTGTGGAGTACTATCATAAACGTACAGGCATAGGTATATAAAAAAAAGTTCTCAACCTCCCACCTTTCTTTCAATCCATTGGCGACTAGGGGGATCTAGAAGGGGGGGGTGAGTGGCCTACAATCCCCACCTAGTGGGATATCTGGTAACTCTCCGGATCTGATCCGGTAATCGTCCGCTTTGTAGAGACCTCGTGATTATTTGTTTTTCAAAATAAAAAGAAGAATAAGAGAGAATATCGATTTCAAATGAAGCAGTGACAGAATGTTTATGGTAAGATGAAATTAATTTACAGAAGGTACATGCACGGATAGAATTCACCTTAATTTATTTTGCTTAACATGTTAAGAAAATTCATTTATATTTTCACATTATATAACATTTCATGACTAGAGTGGCACCTGCACGACGGGGGGTCACACTGGACTACGACCTTACTACGATTTAGATTTTTTCCTAAATCGTGGAACATCGTAGTGTTG
This sequence comes from Arcuatula senhousia, assembly GCA_963971305.1. Classification (NCBI taxonomy): domain Eukaryota; kingdom Metazoa; phylum Mollusca; class Bivalvia; order Mytilida; family Mytilidae; genus Arcuatula; species Arcuatula senhousia. The sequence continues at coordinate 27,857,182 of OZ020310.1, read as the reverse complement.
TCGTCCTGGGGTCGTGGGGATCGTGTTGTGATCGTACTAGGTCGTGGGTGACTACGACTGCACTACGTAAATTTTGAACATGTTCAAAACAAGATCCCGCTACGCTAGCACTGCGCTCACGATCATACCACGATTATAGTACGACCTATACGATCGTACCACGACAACACTACGATGCTTGGCGTTCTTAGTACGATCCTACCAAGATCTTTCTACGTTTTATATGAAACAATTGTCTCTCGCAATGAAAAAATCAAATGCAAAAAGTATCAATTGGCCTAGCCTTGTATACCCATATACAGCAGCATTTGCCTCCCTAGATTTCAAAAAACACCAGAAAAATAAAACAAATATATATTTGGAAAACCACATTCAATGAGTCTTGATTTTGATGTTAATTGATGACATATATGCACGGGCGTTTGGATCTAGGATTGAATTATTTCATCTATTGTGTATTTATAAAAATTGACCCTATTATTGAAGCTAGGGTCGGAATTTGTTATATGCACACAAAAGATAAAAAAAATCCTAGACCCAAACGCCTGTGCGTACATGTAGAATACTCAGTAGTTGTCTCGTGATCCAATTTCGTTCCATCATTTTTTCATAAAATATTTCCTAGTGATTTAAGTTAGGTGAAATGATTCCGACGGCCTACGGCCTGTTGCCCAATCTTTCATTCTGTCGATCAAGCAGACAAAGCATTCAATGGTTTGAAAATGGAGCGCCTTTCATATCATATTGTTTATTTTTAAAATCGCACATGTCTAACATAATAAATGCATATTTGCAAATTTATAGAATTTTTAAAATTGAATATGAAAAGATATAAATTCTTTGATTAATGTATTGGTAAAAATTGGTTAATTTTTAACTAGGGGTTCGCAACATATGCAATATCTTCTTATAAAATCATCTTAACGCCATTTTTAAAAATAAAGATGCAATACTGAAAATATGGCTTACTAAATTTTTTCCGAACTGTAGAGATCCCATGATTATTTTTTTTATTCAATAGAAAAAGGAGAATGAGAGAGGATATCAATTGTAAATGCAACATGACAGAAATTTTACAGTAAGATAAAATGAATTTACAGAAAGAACATCACGTTTAGAATTCATCTAAGTTCATGTTGCTTAACATGTTAAAGGAAACACACCATATAACATTTCATGACTAGCATGGCACCTGCCCCCCTGACCAAGTTTTGAAATTTAAGTTCGATCGATTGTAGAGGATACTTTGTTAGCGTAGTGGAATCATACAGAGCGTAGACAAGCTTAGTGAAAGCATAACACGATCGTTGTGATCGTAGAAGATGCGTAGGAAGGTCGTAACTGGTCGTGGTATAATCGTAGTATAGTCGTAGCAAAGTCGCTGAAGCAACGTACTGCACTCGTGGTGAGCGTAGTAGCATCGTACTTGATTTGACAATTGAAAATAAATTCCCCTCGATCTACTCGAACGTAGTAAGATCGTGGTCAGTGTGATGGGGGCTTTACGAAGTTTTGAAGTTTAAGTTCAAGAGATCGTAGAAGAGTCTTTGTAACTGGAATTGTATCGAGCGTAGTAAAAGCGTAAACAATCGTAGTGATCGTAGAAGATGCGTAGATAGGTCGTAACTGGCTTGAGTATTATCGTAATATGGTCGTAGCAAAGTTGCTGAAGCAACGTAGTGCACTCGTAGTGGTCTAAGTAGCATCGTACTAGATTTGACAATTGAAAATTTTTAGCATTTCTATACATGATATAAGGATGTACAACGGAACGATCCAAATTATCTTTAGTTGGGGAATGGATATGTTCTTGTCCATACTAATTTTCCATATCGTTTCGGTTTTTTGTTTAATTTTGTCTTTTTTTTCCTGAATAGAGCACAGTGGATATCCTGAATTATTTTTTTTCTGAAGAAAGATTGATGTCAAATTTACACATAGTCTACACTTACAAATCAAATGGGTGTTTCATTTAATTTTGTCTTTTTTTTGCCTGAATAGAGCACAGTTGATATCCTGAATTATTTTTTCTGAAGAAAGATTGATGTCAAATTTTCACATAGTCTACACTTACAAATCAAATGGGTGTTTCATTTATTTGTCCGAAAAAGTCCGAAAGGGCAACGGCAAAACGTAACGAGAGTGAAATCGGGTGCCCCAGAAGAGTAAGCAGTTACTACTTGCTATAGCACACCCGTTTCACTACAAATGGTCAATTCAGGGTATCAAATCCGATAATGAAGACAGAACAAAACTCTAAGACAAACCAACATCAGAACTTACCTGAGAGATAGAAATCGTTAAGTAAGGACAACAACCGAGGAGCAGCATAATGTAAGCAATTTTTGTGTAAGACAAGACGCTTTGTTAGGGAAATCGATGTAAGTCCCACATTCAGTTGTGATACGTAGTTGAAATTGAAAGATTTTCAGACTATAACAAATGACGACAATTGGCTTATGACCATATGTCGACCTGCTTCTGCTGGCTTAAGTTCATAACTTTAAGCACCATGTCATATAGTAGTTAGCAGCAGTACCAAAATTAAGTGACCTTGACCTATATTTTCTACATGAATGACTCAGATTTAAGCTTTGGTTATAGCTCATATCTCAGCAACTGCAAGTGATAGAGAGATGTAATTGGGTGAGTGGGTCACTTTGACCTACATTTTCTGCATGTTTGACTCAGGGTCAGTGTGAACATCTTGGAAAATGACCAGAATCCGTACTAAAAGTAGGTCACCTTCTGTAGCAGATCCAGAAATTTTCAAACGGGGTCGGGGTGCAATTATAAAAAAAAATCTGGGACCTCTTACAGTTCCTAACCAATTTATTTTTGTCAAACGGAAAGGGGGCGCACGGTACGCCGGTCCAAGATCCGCCTTTGACCTTAATCTACATTTTCCGCATGAATGATTCAGGTTGAAGTTTTGGTTCAGGTCGACATCTCAGCAACTACAAGAGATGATATTGGGTCAGTGGGAACATCATGGATAGTAACTGGCATCCATATTAAAATACCTAAAGTCTCTGCATAAATGACTCAGGATAAAGTTTTGGACAAGGCTCATATCTCGGCAATTTCAGTTAGTAGAGAATGATATTTGGAAAGTGTTCCGTCTAATTACATTTATTTTCGTTTCGTTTCGATTGCATTTCTTAGCTTAAAGGTACCCTAATTTAAGTTTTTTCCTCGGAGAAAACACAAATTGTACGTGTTTTACGTATTACTGGCAAATGGTCTCAAGAGGGTCGGCAAATTATTTATGAACCTTTAACCATCAAGTAGGATCAAACAACGAACGTAAGTGTTATATGATGTAAGCTCGAGGCGTTTACTATTGGCTCTTAACTTAATTAATTTTATGATCTTTAAAAAATATTCAAAGATCATTAAGATGTTTTCTTATTGCCCTCTCGGTGATTTTTGTGACAACTACATGCACTTTTTTATACAGGAATATCGTGAAATAAAGAAGCAATGTGCCGTCCGTCTGATAAAATATCCGCCAAGCTTTTCTTAGAAACCGGACGGACGGACGTACGTACGGACATGAGTAACACTTAATGCCCATACCTGACATATCATCGCGTAGGCACAAAATATAAAATATCATATGGCTGTTTTCATATCATATCCCATATCTTCCCGAGACGCCAATATCATCCCGGGAGCTTTAGATCGAGGGAGATATGGGATATGATATGAAAACAGCCATATCATATTTTGTTTATCATATATTTTAATAATATAAAAAAGTACATATTCAATCTTCAATATGACTAAATTATGAAATGATAAGTTGTTTATCATTAATGCACACACAATTTATAAAAATCCTTCTGAAGTTTACAAAATACTGTTGGATAAACAGTTTAAATATTTTTTTTAGTTTATAATGTTGCATTGAGGCAATAAAGGTCATGTTTTATTAACTTACGACGATGCATACAGTGTTTACTTATGACATTTCCATAACGTAACCAAAATTTAAAAATTCTAAAATGCCTCGCTAATGCTCGTGTGGCATATGCAACTTGGAAAACCTATATATATAAAATTCACAAGAAGAATATAGTGTAAAGACATCAGAAGAAACTGTTTAAACTTAAAATAAAAACCGACCGTTAAGTATTATTTTTCAAGAGGAACTGCAGAAACATGAAGAAGGAGGATAAACTTGAGGACTTTAGGTTGAAGAACAGCAATAAAAGCGCTGTTCCCTTGCGGCTTTGTTTAACGTCAATGTTTATACTGTGATTTTGTTTCATGCATAATCCTCTCTAACTTTACATTTGTTTTTAAATTAAATTATACATCGGTAGCTTTGATACTTGACAATATAATCTCTCAATAAAAAAGAAAGATTACGCGTAATCCTTCAATTGCTAGCTCTCTAAAATTCTTTTGAATATATGTTTATTTAGCAGTACACCAAAATTGTTTATTTTCACCAAGGTTATTGGTTCGATCCTTGCTCGTCTAGTTGCCCTGTGTATGGGGAGAGCAATACCCTATGCAAGTTAAAGACCACCTCTTTGTATAGTTCGATAAGACAAGGGTCGATGGGGCTGTTTACAAAGGCCACACTCGCAAACTGTAAACTGGAGTGAGATAGATAGAAGCATTAAGCTTGTTTCCAAATCCTGGTTTAATAGATATGTTTAAATTAAACTAACTAAACTAAATACTCGCCTTACCGATGTTGTTATCATTTTGTTCAACGTGCTGTCAATTTTTTGTCGATAGTAAGTATATAGAAAATTACTGAGATATGTTTAGTAAAGGGTCATATGAATTACGGGTGACCCATACCATTGTTTTTGGTATGGACACTTACATACTTTAGAGAGTGTTTTTTTCATGTATATGTGTATTTCATTCAGTTTTAGAAACGTGCGAAATTGATAGATTCTATGTCTTTATATAATGCTAATATTTGTTTGTATTAAACTGCATTTTCTAGTATGCGAAATATGTAAAATCGACCTTTGGTTTAATATATATATAGTTAGTTCTACATAAAGGTATTGGCAATCGGTGTATTTTATAAATCACAGGTAGTAATGTGTCATATCGTAAAACGTTTGGTAAAGGGATTTTGTCATGGTTTAGTCAAGGGCGTCATGGTTTGTACAAGTGATATTTGTATAATGTCGTCTGCAAAAATGAAATCATAATTTTTCCGGGTACAAAAGGCGTTTTCGGGTTTTTTTAAGGGCAAGATATATTTATTCTAAAATATGGCATATGTAAATGATGGAATATACTCGCTAAATCATTCAGGAAAAAATGTTTTGTTCAATTGATAAAATAACATCATTTTATGTTCCAAGCAAAAGTAAAAGCAAGATGTTGCTCAAAAACAATCATTTACTGTGCATACAATTTTTTGACACATTTTTCAGCGTGATTAAACGCTTACAAAAGCACGCATCGCAAAAATATTTTTTTTTCACTTGTAATGGTTTGTACAAGGGACGTCATGGTTTAGTGTAGGGTGGTCATGGTTTGGTCAAGGGATATCTAAAAATGATATTTAAATCTAATTCAATCATATGAGCTAGCAATTATGTTTTAAACCTTAAACCGGTCATATATGTATTACCAGAATAATGCATACTACAAATATACATATCAACCGCTCCTGGAAAAAAATTTGTATGCCATTCATAAGACATGTTAGAGTAATCATGAGATAATTATTATTATACAGAAATTGCCATATCATGTTCCATATCATTTCTAGACTCCCATATTAGATGTAGGCATAAGCTGAGACAATAAAATCGGTCGAGAAATGATATGGGATTTAATATGGAAACTCAAAGTCAAATAGATACAAAGGTATACATTGACTAGGCATTAGGTTTAATGCATGATTTTGCTTATTGCCACTAATATATATACTAAAAACTACTCCCTATCAATGAAGCTTTTTCTTTCAGTATTGATAGAAGGACATTCCATATCTTAAATGATTTTCATTACCAACTGAACTTTTGCAAAGGGCATCAGATGAGTGCAGACGTTGGTTTGTCATAGGGTTTTGTTTTGTCTTCCTTTACCGGATTTGACGCACGGAATTGACTGTTGGTAACGGGACGGGTGTGCTATAGCAAGCAGGAACTGCTTACTCTTCCGGAGCACCTGAGTTCATTCTCGTTTCGACTAAAGTTCGCGTTGTTGATTGACATTCAGTTATGGATACCCCATTGGTACATGTACCTCTCAGGGAATGTGTTGCTTCATCCATAATTATATTATTCAGTGCTTATAGTATCAGAGACACGTTTGCTTCATCCATAATATTTTTTTATATTATCATACAGGAGTAGCTTGTACTGTTTTTAGAAGCTTATGTATACAATAACCATATTCATATTTTTAAAATTGTTCAATGGTAATCCTGATGGTTAGTATATGTTGTTGGCTTAGAGACGGTCTAGAGCAATTAAAAGGATTTAAATTATATATATAAAAATATATATCTTTTATATGCTATTACTGAAGGTAACGATTTATAAATTCCAAGAAACGATCCAATGACTTTTTCGGGGGTTAAAGATGCGTATTAAGAACACGGAAACACAGTATGTCGTCAAACACAATAAAACAGCAGAATATACCTAATAATTTGTCCGATCACATAACTTTAGAAAATGTGATAAACCATGACATAATGGTATCTACCATGACAATTTTCTGTTCCCTTTACCAAACCATGACAAAATTTAAATTTGGTTAATAAGCACAACTAAGCAGATTTAAAGTTAACACAGTAAACCTGTATATCGTCATGTTCAATTCCTTTCAGCTCTCCTCACTATTTGATGCTAAAATTAAGGTATTTTTACATATTTTAATCCCTTGTACTAACCATGACCCTCTACCATACCATGACAAAATCCCTTTACCAAACATTGTACGATATGACACATTACTACCTGTGTAAATGATAGTTTCAAATGAAGATCAAGTATCTACATTATGAAGCTCTTAACATTTTTATAAAACAGTTCTAAACATATACGGTTATGATGAATCATCATACATAAAATAAATTCACAATTTTAGTCGATAAGGTGCAAATTTGAAGAGCTTTTTGTTCCGAAAGACATCAAATTTCCTGAATTGTCGGCAGACCAAAACGATTTAAAAAAATAGATATAAAAAACAAACAAACTAACAAAACACGAATTAAATGCAAATCTCTCTTGTGGTCGTGCAACAGAAAGAATGCGTTGTTAACCGATTAGCTAAATGTGATCATATAATAGCCGTCGAACTAGAATAAGACATAATTTAGATGCGCTTATGACAAAAGCAAAACAATCTTAAATGCACATTTCTGAATGTAAGATTTCTCAAACTTGTCGTCTCTTTTTTATGTCTTTTTTATCTTAAAACTTCTATCTTCATTTTTGTGTTTATTTTGTTATTTATGTCGCCTGCTACGTGTTGAAAAAGTGACATCGGGGTAACATTGGCACTATCCGTCGTTTTGCGTCCTGTGTCCTGAGTCCAGAGTCCTGCGGCGTAACATTTTTCTGGGCAACTACATGCAACAGGCACTTGAAGCTTTTAATGCAGCTTCATCATATAATACGATAAGTTGCAAAACAATTTCATGCACGAAAATTCACTTCTTTCTGTTTGACTTAAGACATTATATACCGCTGGCGTCACACTCTACCGAATTTGACATACGATGGACACACGAATGTAAAAAATTCAACTTCTTAGAAGTTAGTCCCGAACTTCCTAAAAATCAAAATCAAAACCAAAGGATATACTATTAGAACCGATGGATAAGCAATAAGAAAAGTAACACTTATGAGTAGCTACGGACAGATTACAACGTTGTTACGAGATTAGTCGAGAATTAGATCCGATGGTAAAACGAAGTTATATGATGGCTCTACGACGTTGTGTTTAGCATGCGATGGGTCTACGATGCATCACGATGGGTATACGAAGTATGAAATATAAAAACGCGATTTACAATAGGATTATATTAATTGTCCTTTGCCTCTAATAAGTATGTATGGATAATATAGTTTAGTCTATATAAATACATATTGTCCTTTGCTGCCTCTAATTAGTATATGTACGGATATACCCCTGCTGTCCCTGATGTCGATTAGTAAGATGATCTAAAGCTTATATGTAGAGACTGTTTCTTTTAAGGATAGAACAGAAAACAAAACGCGTAAAATATGACAATCCGATTTGCAATGTAATGTAATTGTGAAATGTAAAAACGCGTTCAGTCTACAATTTGTCTGTTGCTCTTATAATTGATATTTATGGATAAAAGATAAAACTAGGACTCTCTAAGTATACCTCCGCTGCATGTCCCTGATGTCGACCAGTAAGAGTGTTTCTATTTAATATATGTAGAGACTGAAGATAGCAAAGAAAAATGATGTTTCTTGATTTGTTAAGCTCTGTCAAAGTCTTTGAAAGTTTCACGAGAAATCCGTTATAACGCAAAAGCAAGGAATTATATAATTCCTTGGCAAAAGTAACGCGTTATTACGGAATAGTAGCGTGTTTTAACCGGGCAATTTATAAAAGCGCGTTATACCAACATTTTCAATATTGAAATGTAGTTTTCAAATTTATAAATAACAGTTATATAATATAGTCCTAACTATATGTTCAAAACTTGCATATTGATTAATATTTTTGTTTAGAAAATCTGGGAAAATATTTAACTTCACATATGCAGGTAAAGGGGAATAATTCATGGAAGTAATGAAATTGCTCAGTAAGATTTTACATGTAACTTAAATTAATATTTAAAGGGGAAATTCATGGAAAGAAATCATGAAATTTTCATTTTATAGTTCTGTTAACATGTACATATTAAAATCACATTTAAACTACATTATCAAAAGTACATTTTTAGACAAATTTCTAAAATCTTATGGTTTTTGAACATTATATTACACTAAATGTAAATTATAAGTTATATCATAGTCTGTAAGTGATTTTTTACTTTATCAGATATGCCAGTTCTATTTTATGACTATATGAGAAATATCACAAATTTGAAAGTATCTTGTTGGAACATTCACGGCCTTGGGCCGTCATCTTCACAAAGATGAAGATTTTTTAAAGAATATAACAGCTGATATAAACATTATTTTAGAAACATGGAAAGAGGAAAGTCAAAAGACTTATATAGAAAATTTTATTTCAATTTCAAGAAGCAGGAAAAAGCAAAAGAAGGCAAAAAGACACAGTGGGGGGGGGATAATAATACAATAGAAAACAAATCTTTAAAGGAATAAATTATTCAACCAAACAGAATGTGGTTAAAGTTAGATAAAGATTTTTTTGGATGAAAAAGAATCTGTTTTTATGTGCAGTTTATGTGCCACCTTTAAATTCAAATCATTCAAACGATGATCTTTCAGAATTAGAAAATGAAATAGTGAAGGTGATATAGCACATGGTCGATATCCTCGGTGCTGGATTTGGCTTCCTTGTTCGAACGTTTTGGTTTTGAGTACTTTTCGTTTTCAACTGTTTTGGAATTTGACCTTCCAATGTTTTGGTTTAAATGCTACTGATGAGAGGTTACTCCTTGAAATATCGATATATAGCATATCCAAATTAACCGTTTAAACCCGCGTTTTGGTATTTGTAATTTTGAAACCACTGGGCGATAACCGCTGCTGGTGGACCAGAGGTCCCCGAGGGTAATCACAAGCCTGGTAGTCAGATTTGTCCGACACGAATTACCATAAAACTTCTAATATATTGTCGCTGAAATTTCCGATTGTTAAATTCAAAATTTATGAAAACACCAGGTTTCTTTCCTTGTAATGCACATGGTCGATATCCTCGGTGCTGGATTTGGCTTCCTTGTTCGAACGTTTTGGTTTTGAGTACTTTTCGTTTTCAACTGTTTTGGAATTTGACCTTCCAATGTTTTGGTTTAAATGCTACTGATGAGAGGTTACTCCTTGAAATATCGATATATAGCATATTCAAATTAACCGTTTATACCCGCGTTTTGTTATTTGTAATTATAGGAGATTTTAACTCAAGAGGCACGAGGTGGTAGTTAGCTCGCAATGCATTTTCAATATAACGTTTTGTGAATTTAAAAAAATTGCACCATTTTTTTTCTAAAGAAATTTTGACCACATAAAATTTATTAGCTTTCCATAAATTGGTGAAAAATTCAGAAAATTTTACCGTTTAACGTTTTAGAAAATTTTATTTAAATTTGACCCCTCTGGGGTTCAAGGCGGAAGAGCATAAAACATTGTAAAATTCACCTTTTTGCACTAAGCCGAATCACAACTTTATCACTGAATTTCCAAAAAACTCAAATTTGATCAATATCTACAATCATTCATCTCTCATTTCATTCAAAGTCTTTCTATCATTTAAATCAACATTACAATAGAATTTGAAGGAAATACTATGTTTTTATAAGAACTATATTACTGGACAACGAAAATTGAAGGGAGCTAACTGCAACCTCGTACCAATGGTAGGAGAAATCCTGACTTCACAACAGGTGAAAATTCCGATAAAAAAATTTCAAAGACATTTTACCAGAAAATTATGTCGATGATATTAAATTGCAGAAAAATAGTATAAATAAAGTATTTAATCCACAAGGTCAAAATTTATTAAATTTGTGTGTGTCCTCAAGGTTGAGAATCCTAAATGGTTGATTTATTGGTGATTCCCTTGGTTATCATACATGTTTTACTGTAAAATGTTTTACTGTTTTACTGCAGTACCGTAGATTATGCTATTTTAAGTGAAAACCTTCTGTCCTCAGTGAAATATTTTTGTACTGGTGATTTGTCATATTTATCTGATCATGTACCTATTTATTTTTCACTAGCTTGTAATATAAAACAGACAAATAACGTGCCCTTGAAGAAAAGTAATAAAATAGAAAATTGCTTAAAATATAAGTGGACTGATCAATCAAAAATTACATTATTAGATACATTAAAGTCAGAGGAAATAGAAAATTCTATTATAGATTATGAATGTAAAAAGTTTGAACAAAATAAAGAAGGAATTAATCAAGCTTCAAATGAATTAACAAGCATATTTGAAAACATCTCTAACAAAGTACATGTATGTCTATTGAAAATTCAAACCGTAAAAAAGAAAAAGCCTGTTAATAGGAAACCTTGGTCAGACCAAGAACTGCGTGATCTTAAATCACAAGTATTTTTTTTAAGTAAAAAGTTAAAAACTAACCCTTTTGATAAAGTATTGCGTGCCAAATATTTTTCAGCTGTAAAGGAGTTAAAGAAATGTGCAAAGAAGAAGAAGCATGAAGCTCAGAAAAAACTTATCTCAGACTTGTTTAATTGCAGCTCCAAGGACCCTAAAAAATTCTGGAAATTATTAAAATCTAAGTCGGATAAAGATATAACATTTAACGATGAAAGTGACATTAATGCAGATTTATTTAGTGAACATTTTCGAAACCAAGGAAATTCCGAGTTTCACCATAACATAGACAATTTAGATGATTCTACTTTTAAGAATATAAATGAAGTTACAGATAGCCCAATAACAATAGCTGAAGTTAAAAAAGTCGTGCGTTCTCTCAAAACAAATAAGGCTGCTGGTCCAGATGGAATATCAAATGAAATATTAAAGTATAGCTATCCTGTAACTTCAAAGGCTGTCACAAAATTATTTAATTTGGTCTTTAGGTCAGGTAATTATCCACAAAGTTGGAACAAAGCCTTTATCATACCAATATTTAAATCTGGTGATAGAAATGATCCAAACAACTACAGAGGTATTTCATTGTTAAATTGTATTTCCAAAATTTTTAGTGCTGTACTCAACAATAGAATCATGAAACTCATGAATGATAAATTTTCGGAAATGCAATTTGGTTTCCGTCCAAACCATAGGACTACTGACAGTATTTTTATTTTTAAAACCCTTATAAACAAGTACTTATCTTTTCAAAAGCAAAATATTTATGTATGTTTCGTGGACTTGCGTAAAGCCTTTGACTCTATATGGAGAAAAGCTTTATTATATAAACTAAATGAAAATGGTATTGGCAAAACTATGATAGATAATATAATAAAAAATATGTACACTGATAGCGGTGTCATCCTGGTGGCCGTATGACATTTGCGCCAATTTTTGAAAATTCCATTTTTTCATTTGCGCCAATTTCATTTTTTCATTTGCGCCAATTTCATATTTTTCATTTGCGCCAATTTCTAATTACCTGTTATTACAATATATTTAAAATATAATATGAGATTGATAAACGTACATGATACAAACAGTATATTAAAATTTAAAAGGTACAAATCGAATAAAATCGAATCTTGTTCATGAAAACTGTGATTAGGCCATTGTAAATTGATCAAGACCCGGTAAATTGACTGTTTGAAACACTACCAGGGTCTGACCACTGTTCAATGGAAGCTATATATAAATGTTTAATTCCGAAGTGAGTTCACATTATTTAGAAAGTCGGACTAAAAGATGGATCTTATACACACAGAGACGAACCGAGGAGTTAAGTCGTTGGTTATAGATGGCCATACCTACCGAAAAGTACGCGTAATGAAACAAGGCAACATTTCATACCGATGTACTGTAAAGTCGTGCAAAGCCAGAGTCACTACGGGTCCAGATGAAACATCAGTTGTAAATACGCAGAATGAGCACAACCATGTTGCAGATGAGCGGAAAACAGAAGCACGAGAACTGCGAGTGCGGGCAAGAAACAATTCTGGAGATGTATCCAGTAGACCATCAAAAGTTGTTAGAACTGAATTACAGGTATGTATTGTTCATGTTGTTTCAAGTGTCTTAAACTGTTTTCCATTGAGATGTGATTGTTGACAGACTTTATTGCATTCGAGACAATTCTCTAAATAAAAGCTCGCTTTCAAATATTTTTTTTATTTCAGAAAATGAATGAAAGTAATCTCGAACCTAAGGACTTGAAAAATGCTGCACTTGCCGTTTACAGAGAACGTCGTAAAGATATGCCAGTCTTACCCAAAAACAGAGATGATGTTCATACTGCCGTCGATTTGATGAAGATTGAGTCAAATAAATCGGAAAAATTCTTACTTGTTAATGATCGTGAGAATGGAATTTTAATTTTTTCTACTCACATGAATCTTGAATGTCTATGTAATAACATGTCTTCATTATTTATAGATGGTACTTTCAAGTGTTGCCCGAAATACTTTTATCAGTTATATACCATTCATGGATGTAAAAATGGAAACTATGTGCCACTTATTTATGCCCTCTTGCCAGCTAAAGATCAAAAGTGTTATGAAGTTATGTGGCAAATGATTATCAGTATTTGTCGTGAACATCAACTGTCTTTTGCACCTGATGTTATTCACATTGATTTCGAACAGGCAATGCATAACGCAATTATGAGCATTTTGTCTGACTGTAGGATTGATTGTTGTCGCTTTCATCTGTCCCAAAATTGGTGGAGGAAAATCCAGTCTGTCGGTCTAAGCAATGAATACAAAGACAAATCGTGTGAAATTGGGAAATATATCCTGCTCAAAATCCTACTTCCACCTCCCCGTGGTGAGCAGGGGGCAACAGTTATATATAACTGGCTAACGGAAGAGGTTTACTTGTGTATCTTATCTGTAACTTACATGAATTTACCTGTAAAAAAAAACTTACCTGTAATTTACCTGTAAAAAAAATTGGCGCAAAAGAAAAAAAAAATTGGCGCAAATGAAAAAAAAAATTGGCGCAAATGAAATGGTAATTGGCGCAAATGCAAAACGCCGATCCTGGTTTGCCCACTTTTAATTAAGGGCATATACAAACATAAGGTGTTTTGTTGTTTTAGTAATTATAGTTTGTTTCTTGAAAATTAATCCGACTTTTCACCTGTATTTTAAATCATAAAAGTAATAAAAGATAGGCATATAGTGTACTATAGAATTCATTGAATACCGTATTGTACATATAAAAAAAAATTAATAAAAGAAAAAGAATGTTTTTGAAATTTTTATCTGAAAAAAAAAGATCTCATCATATCTATATAAATAAATTTGACTAAACTGATAATCTTGAGGTTCATGGGTTTTACTTTTTTATCTTTCCTAGGACTAGGAGACACCTAATCAGCCTCCTGAACCATATTTTTTAAAGTAGTCCAAATAAAAGATTTGTTGAGGGAGTAGATGAAATGCACTTGCATATGCCACAAACTTTTTACCTTTGAACTGAAATTTACTCATTTAGTAAGAATACATGTATTAACCATTTCTTAATGAAATTCTTAGAAAAAACCTACATAGAAGTGTAAGTGATAAAATGAACATGAAATGAAGATGAAGTTGTCTGGTGTCGGGTATCTGTGCCCTCTTTTAGTGGACTGTTATCAACAAACTTAGCCCTGCTACCTCCGGAATCTGCACGGGTCAAGGAAATTCCTAAGAAATCTTTGATGGACTGTTGATATCTATATCTATAATATTGTACATCTACAGCTAAAGCTGAAATTATCTTTTTCATTTTGAAAATATTTACAGAAATGTACAAATGTCTTTTGAAGAACTACATTAAGTCATATTATATAACTATATATCAAAGTTTATATTATTTAATAATGCATTCCCTTATAATCAAAGCCTAGACAGTCTCATATGATATAATTGGTATACATTTGTAAACAAATTAGTAAATTGTCTTGATATTATGAAAAAAAAAAAAACATTTAAGACGTTTGAAATTAGTAAAACATTAAATACACATCTAGACATAACAATCAGAACATAATTTTTTTAACAGAAAATTACATAAAAATTATATACTTTTTATCAATTATATACATATTAAAATAGAACAGACTTTAGATTTTTATGGTCAGTGCATCTATTGTCTTTTGTGTTTATTTAACTTAATTGGTTATACAGCTCATTAAATATGAGCAAACCAGGACTAAACCCTGATAGCATGTCATCCATAAAAGTAGATGGCTGCCATTCATTCTTTTTTTTAAAATAGATAGAGGTGTTAGACAGGGAGATTCTTGAAGCCCACATTGTTCAATATATATGTAAATTATATTCCAAAACTCTTTATAGATAACGATAATTTTCCTTTGACTCTAGAAAAATCAAAAATTGGAAGTTTGCTTTTTGCGGATGACCTTCTTATTCTCTCTGAAACCAAAGAAGGTCTACAAAACAGTCTGAAAAAGTTATCAAACTATTGTGATAATTGGCAACTTACAGTTAATGTACAAAAAACCAAAACTATGATATTAGGGGGGAAATATAGAAAGTCAAGAGACACTATACAATTCTATTACAAAAATGTTTTAATTGAAACTGTAAGGGAATTTATATTTTTAGGAAACTATATAACAGAAAATGGAAGTCTGATCCTTTCTGCCAAAATTTTATCACAGAAAGCTATGAAGGTATTATATTCTTTAAAGGGCCTTACTAGCCAAATAAACCAGCTTCCAGCAAAATTATCCTGTCATTTATTTGATTCACTAGTTCGTCCAGTTCTTACATTCAATGCAGAAATTTGGTATATGGAAATTTATCAAAAATTCTTTCATTCGGACAAAAGGGCATCGGCAAAAAATGAGAAACCAGACTATTTTAGTTTTTTAGATAAATCAATTGTTGATAAAGTTCACACCAAATTTTGTAAATACACTCTTTCCGTTAAAAAATCATCGAGTAATATAGCAACTAGAGCAGAGTTGGGTAGAGAACCAATAGATAGTTATGTTAAAACTCAAAGTCTTTTATATGAAGATAGACTAATTAATAGTGATATACCTATTTTGAAAGAATGTTACGATGTCTCGGAAATTTTTACATTCCAAAGGGATTTATACTTGGTATTCTTATGTTCAACATGTTAGAAAAGATTTAAGATTGTCATATGATTTATTCACAAATAGAAATAAAAATGTAAATTTCAAATTAAACAAGAATTGTTACAAAAGGGAGTCTAGCAATCAATACCAAGATCAATTTAGAGAAAAAATTGAAAAATTAGACGAAAACAGTAAACTACAAGTATTTAAATTGGTAAAGAATGAATATAATTGTGAAAAGTATTTAGATAGTTTAAATTCGGAATATAGAAAAATTATTTGTCAAATGAGAATAAGCGATCACCCATTATTAATTGAAAGAGGCAGATATACAAAAATACCTAGAAATCTTAGATTATGCAATTCATGTAACGAAATTGAAGATGAATTTCACTTTATATTAAAATGCACTTTGAATGAAAATTTACGTACAGATTTTTTAAAAGCCTTAGATATTTTTGATCAAATGAATGAAGAAGATAAACTGAAATATATATTGAATCCGGATTCAAAGGAACATGTGAGATTGCTGGGCTCCTTTTTGAAACAGTCTCTTTCACTGAGGACAGGGGGCAATACTATTTCTTATTTGTTTCTTTGTTTTGAATGTTTGTTTTGTTTGTAGCTATTGACCCCTTGGGGTGTAATTTGATCAATAAACTTATGACTTATGACTTATACCCCCGTCACACTGGGACGAAGACCACCAAGTTCTTAGTACGTTCTTAGAACGCAGTGCAAACGGGATAAAAATATTGCTCCTAGGTTTTCAATACGACTTCTCTACGTCCTTACAAAGACCGTGCAAGTTTACAATCAAGTTCCTTCTAGGACTATCAAGTTTTTACTACGTGTCTTCTGCGTTCAGCACGTTTTCACTACGTGTCTTCTACGTTCATCACGTAATCACTACGTTCCAACTACGTTCTTGCTGCGACTGTACTGCGACTAGCTTATTTGCAGTACGGTTATTGAAAGTTTGCGACAGTTTTAAAACAAAGACAGCAATATTACCTCTTCGCATACATTCGATATCTGATTTTTATTTTTATTAGCTCTACAAACCTCTCAAAAACTGCATGATGCATCATTTACCTACCGTTAACCTCCTATATTGGACAAACTGACTTAATGCATAGTGAAAATTGCATAAATTGTGTTTCACAATCGTGTTGTTTTGTGTTGAAGTTGCACACGGATTCTAAAATTGCAATGAAAAGGGAAAGTTTAGTGCCACAAAACTTGGTTATCTCGGGTTTTTATTCAGCCTCTACCATAACTCATGAACTAGTCTTGTATATAGTAAAACTTACGGCGACAAATATCAAAGTCTTTTGGGGTTTAAAAAAAACTTTCTTAATTGTCCATGCGCTTGAAGTCGACACGAGGCGATGCTCCATTTGTGCTATTTAAACCAGAAGCTTTTAGTTATTATGTTCATTTATTTATTTTTTTTGGTACATGTATTGTTGCCGTTCAACTTTTGTCTTAAGCGTCTCTTGTTGGTCTTTAATAGACAAAAAGGGCATATACCACGCATTGAATTTTAATTATTCGCCCGGAATCGCCTCCTGAAAAATATGTAGGGGTATGCATAAAAAAAACTGCGTGTGTATGGAAGATAATGTACTAGCAAGATGTAATTTGCCAGATTAGACGGAGTGAAAATTACAGGGATATATTGTAGTTTATAAACGTATTGATTAATTCTGGAATTGAAAACAAGCTTGATGCTTAATTTTGTGAATTCTCCCCTGTTTGCAGTTTGCCGACCAGTGTGGCAATTGTAGCAGGCCCCATTCAGCCTACTATTATCGAACTCTACAAAAAAGTTCTTTAACGTGTATGGGTTATTTAGTAAGCATCATTAGCATGGGCTTTTATTATTCGATATCAGGTTTGTCGCTGATCTACTTCCTGTTTACTGACTTTAATTTGTTGACAAATGGACAATTTATTGTTTCGTACTAGTACTCATCAAAGGCGCTTAATATTTGGTATACAACATCATTATGGGCTCCCATAACATGGGATTTGATTTCAAGTCTGACGTTTATCTACTTTCTTTTTAACAAATCCGGCCATTTCTATGTTTGACCCATTTTTTAAATGTTCTTTTTTATTTTTTGTTTTCTCAACACATATACCCAAATAAATGAAACACCCATTTGATTTGTAAGTGTAAGCTATTGATAAATTTGACATCAAAAGGCAGGATTGCATCTTTCGTCAGAAAAATAATTCAGGATACCCACTGTGCTCTATTCGGGGAGAAAAAATAAAAAGTCAAGACAAAATTAAACATATGGAAAATCAGTATGGACAAGAAAATATCCATTCCCCAACCAAAGACAATTTGGATCGTTCCGTTGTACACCCTTAGACCGTGTATAGAAATGCTTAAAACATGTCTAATTATCAGTATGCATCATATAACATTCGTAGATGTAAAGATTCAGTCAGTAAATTATGTAGATAGAAATTATGAGATGTGGAATAAGAATACGCGACACAACCTACAGCATTAACAACAATTTAAATTATCAACATCAGAAAACAGCCAACAGCCTTCAATGTGACCAGCGGTCGCTGCTCACTGTTTTGAAATTGGCCCTGTATTGAAAAAAAAGAACTACATATGATTCAAGCTTAATCCTAAAGTGTCCATGAAAAATCCCATTCTTGACAAACAACAGCTTTGATAAAGATATATACAGAATTAACATATATACATGTATGGCGAAGGGTGCGACATTTTTTACAGTATTATTGACTGATATAATTGGCAAAGTATAATAATTATTTAAAAAAGTATCTTGTCCTTTGTGTATTAAATGCAGAATAAAAGAATCCTCTTCCGGTGGGCAAGGAAAGCCGATTTTTTAAAATACATATCAAACCCTTTTAAACAAATTCATGTGAACTGTCAGAAAACCTAGTAAGAACTTACTAGAAACGGCGTTAAAACCGCTAGGACGTACTGTCAACGTAGTAAAAACCGTACGGAAGTGTTAAGGACGCAGTAGAAACTTCCTTATGGTCGTGCTACAAACTTGAACGAAAAGTACCGTTATATGAAATCGTAGTGAAAACGTACGGCAAACGTAGTGCAAACTTTAAGGACGTAGTGAAATCGTAGCATAAACGGCACAAAAAATCATACCGTCCAGGCCACGTCCTTGAAGTTTTTGATACGTCCCTTCTACGTTCATGCTACGATCATAAAGTTCTTAATACGTTCTTAGTAGGTCTGTACTACGTTTTGACTTCTCCACGTCCTCACTACGTTTGTTTTGAACATGTTCAAAATTATTCCACGTCCTTCACGTTCTTGAAGTTCGCACTACGTCCAAGAAAGTTCGTACTACGTCCACTAAAGTTTGCACTACGACCATTCAAGTTTCTAGTACGTCTTTAATACGTTCATCAAGTTCTTTCCACGTTTTGTGCCTTTTTAGGACTTAGTAAGAACGTAGTAAGAACTTTATCCAGTGTGACGGGGGCATTATGTTAACGGACTCACTGCCAAGGGAACGATTCGACATTACAAATAAGGGTACCAAAACCAATTATATGGTCTAAACAATGTTATCAAGTATAATTACAATAGATCATAGCATTCTTTTGGTCTAGAAGTACTGAAAACCGATTGCAAAGGACAGTAGAAGCTGAAAGTCGATGAACAATAAACGGCTGCAGACGGACTCAAAGCGAAGGGAGCGGGTCTACATGAGCAACTAGGGTACCAAAACCAATAAAAGTGTCTCAGTAATGTAAACTAGTAAAATCAAGATAAACCATAGCATTCTGTTGGTCTAAAAATATTGAAAACCGATTGCAATGGGCATCAGAAGCTGACAATCGATTAACAATAAACGGCTGTTAACGGACTCACTGCCAAGGGAACGATTCGACAAGAGTATTTAGGGTACCAATACCAATAATACGGTCTAGTCTAGTCTAGATGTTATCCAGTTCAATCAAAGTAAGCTAAAGCATTCTGTAGGTCTAGAAATACTGAAAACCGATTGCAAAAGACATCAGGAGCTGAAAGAGACAGAAAAGCACCAATTTGGCATTCGAGTGTCAAAAGTCCGAAAAGGCAACGACGAAACCGGAACAGCACGAAGAAACACTTAACAACTGAACGGAAATCAACAACGCGAGTAATAACATGAATGAACTCAGGTGTCCCGAAAGAGTAAGCGTTTCTTGCCTGCTATAGCACCAATTCAATGTGTCAAATCCGGTAAAGGAAGACAAAACAAATTTGTCTACGAGTGCACGGTGTCTACCGTAAAATTTCTTGAGTGAAGACAGCAACCGTGGAGCAACATAACCCTGTGTCATGTCAAACGTGACGCTCTGTCATGGAAATCGATAAAATTCCCGCAAGCTCTTGAGTAACGAATCAATACATGGGCAACTTGGTCTAAGGAATGTAAACAAAATAAATCAATTAATTGTTTCTTAAAAATCCATAAGGAATTATATTCAAATCCAATCGTAGAAACAAGTTATAGCTTTTCAAAAAGCTTGGGAAGCTTCGCCGTAGCAGCATTTAAAGGAAAGGAAAGTGTATATTGGTTTATATTTCATAATTACAGGTCACTGGTCTACCAGAACTATATAGAATGTATCAGGAACATGCCTATAATTACAAGAAGCAGAAAGGTAACGAACGGAAAATGCTTGATATAGAAGAAATCCATACTTGGCAAATGACATATAGTTGCCGAAAACTGCGATGAGGAATTTTTGTTACGCCACAGTACCATAATGCAAGACGAGGGATATTGAAAAAGTCACTCTCATTTGTCGCTATATTTGCAAACATTGCAAGTGAATTTTAAAATAAACTGAACGTGCAAAAGTATTGGTAACTCGCCCATAGTTGCAATTTAAAGCACATGTGTCCTTTATTGGTATGCTGGAATAGCCCCTGCCAGAAAAAGACATATACTAGTAAGTAAATATCCAAGAACATGGCTTAAATGTTTAGGCCCACGAGTCAGATGAAGATAAATGTGATGTAAAATGTACATGTGCTTAAAGAACAAATTAAGTAAATAACGATGAAACTACTATGGTTCTCATTTTTATAAAAAACAGACATGATATGAAAGCTCGAGTATGAAAGTTCAAATATACTAGTATGTAAGTGATTTTATATATAGCCAAACCTTTCAGCATACATATGTTTGTTTATAGTCGTGACTATAGGCTATAAGCCTCTGCAGCGATTATTAAAGACTTGCTGTGTGCCATGGGTCGTTCAGGCCATGACACACCACCGCAAGTGTTCATACGCCCTAGAGTCAGGGCCCGTGTTCCACCACGAGGAAGTTCTGGTTGGAATTCTGGTAAACAGCTTTTCAGCACGGTGCATTATGCTTTTATTAGCCCGAAGTGTTGCCAAACAAAAAAGCTTGTATTTGGATGAAAATATACAGCAAGAGAAACATAAAAATAATCTGGACTTGTAAATCATATGATAAACCTGTTGATTACAACAAAATTTATGTCATCTATTCTTGCTCAGCGATCAATAAATATCACGTGATCAAACTATTTTAGTGGATTTTTTTCGAGGTCAATTTTAATCAACGGTAAACATTAAATTGTACCGTGTCCAGTTCTGCAGTACACAAAATAGCCTTATCATGATCAAATCGTCTCTTCTCCGTAACTGATTCACGATTATAGTTATTGGTTAAGCCAATGAAACAATCTGTTACTTTTGCAACCTTGTTAAACAGCCAATCGACGCGTTCATAAGTGATTGATTATTTCAAGATGGCGTGAACAGTCAGACAGGTGGTGACAAAATATTATCTCCCTTGTAAATAATTTGTATGTCTAACTGATCCGAAAAACACATCATTTTGAATGACGCGGTGAGCTGAAATCACCAACTTAATCTTCTGATTAATAAAAAGTAGGTCATGGTTATTTTCAAGTTCGGGAACAAGTGAATGGACAAAATATTGTTCTTTTTTCTCAGTTAGGATGTTTTACGCATAGAATAATAATTTGTGACAAAAAAGGAATTTATTATCTCTAAGGAATAACCGGAACTCTATAAAGGTGATAAACATGTTGAATTTAAAAAATAATGGTAAGTGCGACGGGTTACATACTTTGACAGATGACGACCAATCTTTTGCTTTTTTTGTTGACAAAATTTTAAGGAAATCGGAGAAAAATGGTTTTTTTTGTCACAAGCAAGTCTAAAACGTTGCTAGGCAAATGAAGGGAGACGATTACAGTTTTACAAATCGAACAAACCTCACTTAATAGACCTCCCCCTTCTAAAACGTCATTTTACATTTGCTTATTATCATTTTATTATAAAGACATGCATTATATTAATAAAAAGTAAAATTTAAACAGTTTCACCAGTTAAGGCCTTATATATTGCAGAATTAAAGAAAAAATATTTTAGGAAGTCGAGTAGACCATTGCTATTTTTAGCTTACTTATTAAATTAGCACAACTTTGACAATCATTTTTATCAATACCGCTATAGCGACGGGTTCAGGAATTTTTCATCTGAAAGAATGGAGTCTTATCTGTTGGATATATTTTTTTCAGATTTTTAGGAGCATGATGTTTTATTTGTCACAAAGGAAATCAGACCCCATAATATCACTTAACATGAGAAATGTGCTCTTTTCACGCTGCAAATTTAATAAACCAAGGCAAATTCGGTGTTGTTTACTTTCATTTTACATATTTTATATCGCAATTTATTTTAAAAGTTGCTCTAATAAACTTTTTAATGCCCATAGTTACTACGTAAACATGCCGAATCAAATTTTACCTTATTTACTGAAGAGCGCATATTCTTTTGTCTCGTTCTGACCACCTTTCTGACTGTGAATATCCTATGAAATTAATAGCATCGATACGATGCGAAGCAATAAGCCTTTTATTAAGGCGTTTCGGTCACAAAAATTTTTAAAAAGTTAAACGCAGCATTCTGTTGGTCTAAAAATATTGAAACCGATTGCAAAGGACACCAGAAGCTGAAAATCACTAAACAATTAACGACTGTACACGAATTTAAAGCTATTGACGATTCGACTGGTAATAAGGGTACCAATAATATGGGCTAGTCTAGATAAATCAAAGAATGCCACAGCATTCTGTTGGTCTAGAAATACTCAAAACCGATTGCAAATGACACAAGCACTGAACCTCAATGAACAATAAATGGCTATAGATCGAAATCGCAGGTACATGTAGTAGCCCCACGTTTTCCATTGAGACGATATACTGTGGTATCATTATTATTCGTGGAGTATCAATTTTGTGGTTTTCATGGGTGACCTTTACCCACGAAATTTGATATCCAACGAAAAGGAAATTAAACATTAGTCTGTAGGCTGCAGAGTTTAGAACCACGAATTTCAGAATCCACGAACTGATCCTTTTTCATCAAACCCCGAAAATTGGTATCCACGAAAATAAATGAATCCACAGTAGTTATATGAATAAAAAATAATAAAAGGTACAATATGAATGTAAATTTATTGAAAAAAGCTACAATTTTTGAATAATATATTATTTTAGCGTGTCGCAAAATTATTGACACTATTAATTATAGTATAACAATATTCAGTATATTTTATTAGTGTAGTATGTTTATGCAGCTCGATCAACTTCATTTCAATAGCAAGATTTTGTTTGTCAGTAAACCATAGTGGTGCACCGTATTGGGAAAAATGTCACGTTCCTCGCACGTTAAAGAACCCTGCTGCAGGTCTCGGTAAGAGTATGACCCGTAGGATCCCCATGCAGGAGGCAAAATTGTCCGTCCCTACCCATCACTCCTTTTTCTAGTGGCAGTCAAAACTCTCCTTCCCGATTGGCCTTGTGTCCCTATTTCCTCCACTTCATCATCATTTCATGTTCATTGTATCACCATTTTCATGTTCATCTCCCGGATATAGCCGAAATCGTGCTGCTTGGGAGTAAAGCAATAACTAACTAACTAACTAAATTGTTTGTCAGTAGTTACTGTACTGTACAAAATTTCAAGTTAATCTTTTATCACGCCGTCTGTACTGTATAATATTGGTTTGTTTGAAAAACAGTGATCGATTATGTCTAATTTAAACTCAATTTAAAAAGTTATGACTGAAATCCTCTCTGTACGTGTCGTTGTCTAAATACTTTTTCCCATTAAGCTCGGTGTAAACAAACACAATACGATTTAAAGCACCTTTATCGCATCTATTTATTTTCCTATGATTAGGGTTGTTTGCACGTTGAGGGTCTTGAAGAAACTAAAGATTTGATAAATTCAAAAATAATTTGCATACTGCATTTTTTTGTCCTTTACAGTGGCTTCCATAACAACCCGTACCTTTTGAAGAGTCTAAAAATGATTTTTTTTTTATACTTGAAAGACTTTATTTATTTATTTATTTATTTATTCATTATTTGCTTCTTTAACACATACATTCGTGTATTCAGTATCAAACCAATTCAAATCATTCTGTTTTTAAGTGTAAATATTATTTGTGTATTGTTGCTTATAGAGAATATTGCACGCGGAATATTGATAGCTCTAAAACTATTGAAAATTTGGGGTCTTTATTGGAGCGTTTCCTATGTAGCCTCTCACTCAGTGTAAACTAAGGACAAATATTTCAAGTCAAACTGATTTGTGTCGCTAATCTATCGATTATTGGAAAATTGACTTAGTAAAATCATTTAAAACCTTCTGTCATATCATCGCTTGAAAATCCAATAGAAATGTCATATGTGGAGTAAAGATGTGGTAAGACAGTTTTTTGCTCTATCATCAAACTTATTTTGTTAAAATCTTATTTTAATTTTACTTTTACTTGCTGCTACTTTTATACTTCATATAAAGGTTAAACTTAACAGTTTTTTGTTTGAGTTTTTTACATGAGTATTTCACAGATTTTAAATTAAGATTTGCTTGCAACCTAATCAGCGGAAATTTAAACATTGACTTAACAAATGTTTGACATAGAATCACTTTGCTAACCCTTATCCTTTTTATTCTAGTTTAAATCATCGAATAACTAAGACAATAAAGAAAGTTTATTTTCAACACTTTGATCATTTTCTGGTCAAAAATAGGTTTGACATGATACCAAGAAAGCAGATACTAATGGGGCAACCGAATGCCAAAAGATTGAAAGGGCCAGTAAAAAAAAAACGAGAACAGAACGAAAAAATAACAGACAAGATATAAAACAGTGAAACACTAAAACCTCATTGGTATAATGAAATACTAGTTTTAATATTCAATAAACATTTGAAACATGTTTATGTAAGAAGTTTGAGGATTTTTACAGCGAAAGAAATTGATCCCGTAATCTTATTTAAAGTCACATGAAGTACAAATATGCATAGCAAATCAGATTACTTATTTGATTTATATGTTAACTATGTCGCTTTATAAATCCATAATTCAAAACATTCAATATTTTAATATGATATTCCACACAATGTCGTTAATTAGAATTCGCTCGATGTCAGTCTGTGGGGATTAGCGCTTCATGTTAAAAGTAAGAATCGATATGAAAAATTTAATAATTTAGGTGGTATACAGTAATTGACAATTTAAATTCATATTCTTTATTGCAAAATAAAACCCATAAGGGTCCAGCAATATGCATTTAAAAGAGCAAAGACAATTCAATTAAGGTTACAGTACTATACACGTGTTAATTCGTTTGAACAAGAGACATACGCTTTGAACATTTTCTTTGTTGACTTATGTCCTCGCACACTTGGTGGGGTATTCTTTTGTGGGTCCGTTTATATTAAAAACGAAAGAATATGGAATATGTGCCGGAAAGACACGATCCACATATTGAAATGAATTTGATAAATTTACAACAGCACAATTTCACTGCGTGTGAAGCGCTTTTCTGGATTAACCTTCATCAGACACGCTAGGAGTAGAAAACTTGGAAAACCGGTATAATATAAGAATTGATAAAATAAAAACAGAAGCCGAAAATATTACAACAATGACCAAACAGATAAATTTATCAAATTTTAATGCAATAGCCAAACGTTGTCAAATTTTGGAAATATGTAAACTGTTTCTTTCCAACACATATTCCAGTACTCGAAAATATATAAGAGCATACAACTGATGCACGGGGAAGCTTTCTACGACCTCCACACGGCACTAAAGCCAAACTCTGAAATAATATTAAAAACAAAAGAATATGGAATATGTGCCGGAAAGACACGATCCACATATTGAAATGAATTTGATAAATATACAACAGCACGATTTCACTGCGTGTGAAGCGCTTTTCTGGATTAACCTTCATCAGACACGCTAGGAGTAGAAAACTTGGAAACCGGTATAATATAAGAATTGATAAAATAAAAACAGAAGCCGAAAATATTACAACAATGACCAAACAGATAAATTTATCAAATTTTAATGCAATAGCCAAACGTTGACAAATTTTGGAAATATGTAAACTGTTTCTTTCCAACACATATTCCAGTACTCGAAAATATATAAGAGCATACAACTATATATATTTGTCAGTCTGTCCCACGATAATTTTACGTTGAATAGAGTTTTGCACAGCTAAATTACGGTGTGCTTCTTTTTTCATGGATGCAGCTGTAATTTTCTTAGTTAATATGACTTGAACATCATATTGTATAACAATGTCCTAAAATCTTAAGAAAACATTAAAATGCATAGAATGCTTGGTTAAAGTCAGCCAGTCAAACTTTTATCTACCTTTTATTTCATAAGATTTATAATTTTCAAGGTAATCACAAAGGTATAAAGTTTTGATATTTGTTTTCACTTTATAATTTACAGGCATTAATTTGAATGTGGAAAAGAAGAGAAAAGAAACAGCGATGTATGTTTATGAGATTAGAGCACTGAAAAAATGTCAACATGCTATTCTCCGAGACCTGGTGCCAAACTCCGCAATGCTGTCTGATCTCCACAGTCATGGAATCATTGATAAAGATCAACGAAAAGTTTTAGTCGTAAGTTCCTGGTAAAGTTAGGCTATACATCGACCATCACTGGAAACAGTGAAATCTTCCTTCGGCACTAACACCTTAAAAATGTAACAAAGACGACCATTACTGAAAACATATACATTGTCGCTTTGACGGATATTAATGAGACCATAGAGACCATATATAGTGTTTTCAAGACTACAATTACTTCGACAGAAATCCTACAAAACTGATATCACTTCATCAATTTAACCTAAATAGACCACCACCCCTAATAAAGGTCTCTCCACGCGTTGTGAGATGGTTTCTGTCTCTAGATAAACAGAAATGATAGATACAGTGCTTTGTGAAGGTGAAGGTCCTTTGATTAATTGATAGCCAAAACACTAATGTGACTTCAAAAAAGGAAAGTGAAACTGTTTTTTATATTTTTCTAGCTATAATATATTTGTAGATATACTTTACCAGGAAACTTTACAAATAGTTAAATACCATTCTGCAAGGACGTTTAAAGTTGACCAGTGAAGTTATTAATAAAAGGATGTGGAGTAAATGAACATGAGATCATAAGTAAGGTAACCAATATTCACTTTCCAACAGAAATTATGTACTAGTATATCACGTGGAATTAACATAAGAAAAAAATCTCTATCGTTTTTATAGTTTTGACTATTCTTTATCTTTTTTATTTCAGGATGGACCAACAAGAATACATAGGATTCGCAAACTAATGGAATTATTGCCACTACAAGTTGATGGAACCTGCGTCAAATTAATAGAAGTATTAAAAGTTTATCACCCCTCATTATCAAGTCACTTACTGAGAGAATTTATAAAGGAAAAGTCAGCTTTTACCAGGAAGTTCAACGAAGGTCTGTCTTCGGTCGTCAACAGTCAAATAACACCTGTTGTCTTAGGACCAGAAGCTGAAGAATGTGTGGTACCCAAGACCGTTAAACGGTCTCAAGCATGCGTAGAGACAGTATCCGGTTTGTTAGATAAGTTACAAACCTGGAGTTACCGACATCTCGAGGTTGATCCTGTTCAAGTGTGTAATATGGCATTATGTGTTGTACTGGAAGATAAAATTGTACAATACAAAATGAATATTGACAATCTTAAGAAAAAAATTACACAGTTAAAAGTGCCATGGAATAATATGCGCATATTGAAGCAGGAGATTATAAATGAGAAAGAAGCAGCTAAAATGTTAGATAAACAAATAAGACTAAAAGCTTCTGCTATTAGACAATTAGAGCACCAGAATGCCGTCTTGAAGCAACGCCTTGATGCAATGAATAACACAGATAGTAGTATGGTGTGTTCTATATGTAACACGAAATGTAGAAGACCTCATAGCACTTTTTATCACGATCATAGTAAATAAAATTTGAGAATTAACCATATAGATCTACTTTACATATAAAAGATATTTACTATGGTGGCCGGAAAATTAAGCCTTGCGATGCACTACTTGGTGGTGTACATAGGAATCTGTTACGTGCACGAGGCGTTGCACGTGGGAGTAGATTTTCTAATTTTACAGTTTTGCACTTTCCGAGCTCATATAAACTTTTAAATATATAGATATAATATATAAATAACATGCGCCTCAGTTGACAATCCTTTTCTCAGGGTATCAATCTACTCTATCACCCTCTCAGCTATATGTTATTTAATTCATTAAACTGAAAGAAGTAAAGGTGTACCAAAGGGGTAATCAGTATCATAAAACCGTAAAGACAAAGACAAAACCGGCAGACAAAAAATCATCACAACAAAACAAACCACATAACAATATAAAACACACACACACATAACAACAAAACCGCATTCAGCAACGTGAACTCAAGTCGAAACTAGAGTGAACTCAGGTGCTCCGGAAGAGTAAGCAGTTCCTGCTTGCTATAGCACACCCGTCACGTTGCCAAAAATCGATTAAGTGTTGGTCAAATCCGGAAAGGATGACATTACAAAACTCTATGTCAAACCAACATCTGTGCTCATCTGAGAGATAGAAATCCCGTATTTGTATACAAGCACATGATGTCGTCCGTACAATTTCTTGAGTGATGACAACAACCCTGTGTTAACAATTTGCTTGTCAGCCGTGTAGCTCTATCAAGGAAGTCGTTGTACTCCCCACATGCTCTGGAATAACAAATCAATTGTGATACGTAAACTCCATATGCTGGAGCGGACGGAATGTTGCTACACAGAAAGGGAAAGTTAACTATTGGAAAATTGAAGTCATCACATTTGTCATAGAGCCTTGTGCAATGCCTTCCTTGTGTGTCAATTTCGAGAAATAGATCCAAATATGGAGCGGACCTCATAGAATCTGTAGTGTCCTTTATCTCAAGTTCCTTCGGATATATGAGATGTAAATAGTCACCAAATCGAGGTTTGTTTAGTGAAAGGACATCATCAATATAACGAAATGTGAGATTGAAGGTTAAAGCACGTTTGCGGTCCTTTTTGTCTAGAAGTGATTGTAAGAAGTCTGCTTCATATGAATGAAGAAACAAATCAGCAAGCAGTGGTGCACAATTTGTGCCAATTGGGATACCTATTGTTTGCTGAAAAACACGTCCACCAAAACTGTACAAATATGTTGTCGATTAGAAAGTTTAGCATTTCTATTATTTGATCTTCTGTAAATTTGTTTTTCTTGCTAGACTCTTGGATGACAAAGTAAGTCTTTTTATAACCGACTACCAAATACCTGTACCTGCGTTTTCCACGAGATTTTAATTGTGAATGTGGAATTGAAGTATATAATGTAGAGAAATCAAACGTTTTAATGCTTTTACATGATGAAAATGACTTAGAATGGGGATTTTCCATCAGTTCTTTAGAATTTTGGAGGATCCACATTTGATTGACGCCATTTCTAGAGTAACAACAATCGAAATACTTTTGAAGGCTTGATTTTATTGCCGTCAATATTGATGTTAACAAAACTGAAAGAGGCTTAGTTGTACATTTTGGTGTCCCAGCAATAAATCGTTGCTTGTATGGAGTTTTATGTAACTTTGGAATCCAATACAAGGATGGAACGTCATCGTTCTTTTTGTCAACAGAAATGCCAAAGGAAGAAATGACAGAATAATGATTGTTGATTATTTCCTCCTTTGACAGTGTTGTTGCTGTATATGTGGTGCATTTGCATTTACGTACTTTTAAAATTTGACGATTTTTTTTCTCCGGGTTATACTGACATAAAATGTTGCCTTTGGAAAAAAACTTTGGAAAAAACTTTTTTATTTGTTTAGGCGTTTCATTGATGAGTGTTTGTTAAAATAAGCACTTTGCAAGAAATATTGTTGAATCTAATAACTATCAATTCTACTACTGATTAAGAATGTCAAATTGAGGCTGTGGACGAGCTCGGCGCACGAGAATGTGATAGATAAAACAATATCACCCGCGAGGGTGAAAAATAAAAAAATATCACCCGCTGGATTTTGTTTTTGAAATAAGTCATATGATAGATTGAATTGTTTAATTAAAAAATGTTAGGAAAAAAATCTTATGAAGTATAATTATATAATTCTACTATGATTGCCTTGAGCTTTTTTCTCCCTAAATGATAACAATAATAATAAAAAGAACAAACATTGATCGACAAAAATAGCTCCAATTATAATAGTGCATGCAAATACAAAAATGGTTAGTTTTGAGTGAAATACGAAAAAGAGCATTTATGAAAATAAGAAGCTTTTAAATTGCTAGATAGAATATGTTTCGTTAAAATTTGTAATTTTTTTATTACATATGTCTCTTTATTTAATCCGTAACAACATTAACATACAGAAAATTACTACATCTTTGAAATGGTAACACCTTGATTTCCATCATTAAGACCAAGATTTATTGTCCATACGTTGTAACGGAGTTACTAATTTCATGCGTCGTTTTGGGGCATCTTTTGTTTCAAACGCTGTAGTATGAAAAAAACAAAGGTGTACCAAAGGGACAAAGACAAAATCGGGCAGATAATAACATCACAACGAAACAAACCACACAACACCAAAAAAACACACACATAAAAACAAAATCGCATTCAGCGACGTGAACTCAAGTCAAAACGAGAGTGAACTCAGGTGCTCCGGAAGAGTAAGCAGTTCCTGCATGCACATTTTGAAAATGGTTTCAAAGTTTTAATCCAGAAATGTAAAACAAAGATACATTGTCTCAAATATTGAAGCAAACGCAAAAAATAGTTGTATTCTGTCTTGCTTTTCGGAAATAAGACATTTTTGTGAGAAGGTACGTTTAAATATAAAGTAGTATCTTTTCAAATTTTAAGATACGTCTTCTTGAATAAATACACATTCGAAAAATATAAGCAAAAAATTGTTTTATTTGTTCGTTTTTTTTTTAGTTATGAGAATTTTGACAAAAAAGATTTCCGACGCCAAAAACAGCCATTTTTACGTCGTGTGACATTTGACTCGCGTGTACTAAAACTGAGATCTTTACAAGAATGAACCCTTTAGATGATTTTAAATTTCTTATCTGAAAAGGAATACGCTTGCAGAAAAACATATCTTAAAGGCGAAAATAATAACATTCGACTTCACCTGATAACGTTATATAGTTCATAGACTAAAAAACTTGAAAACGTCATTTTTCGTTTTTGTGACATATTACTTTGTTTTCCGTGCCTGTTCAAGAAAATTCACATATAAAAAGTCAAAAATTGGTGTTAGTATCAAGAACAAGAATATGTCCAAAAGACATAATGCCCCATCTCGCAACATTTATTTTTTTCCGCAATCACTAAAGCATCAACATGGTTGCTATTAAGGCACTTGTCAATCAGAAGGAATGGACTTCAACTTAACCATTCTTCTATAAGTGGTCAATCATGCGGAAAATATAGTTCAATGCCAGCATCCATAGCATGCATTGTGCTAAGCATCACTAGGTGCACCTATCAAACCAATATAGTTGATGTTGCACATGTCAGTAATAAGGAATGGACTTTAACCATTCTTCTATAAGTGGCCATTCATGTGAAAAATATAGGTCACGTCCAGCATTCGAAGAGCATCACTAGGTGCACCTACCATAACAGTATAGTAGATGTGGCACATGTCAGTAAGTGGGAATGGACTTTAACCACTCTTCAATGCGGAAAATATAGGTCACATCCAGCATCCGAAGCATGCATTGTGCTAAGAATCACTAGGTGCACCTACCATACCAATATGGTTGCTATGGCACTTGTCAGTAAAATGGAATGGACATTAACCATATTTCAATAAGTGGTCATTCATGCAGAAAATATAGGTCACAGCTAGCATCCGAAGCATGCATTGTGCTTAACATCACTAGATGCACATACCATACCAAATTGGCTGATGTGGCACTTGTCAGTAAGTGGGAAGAGACTTTAACCATTTTTCCGTACGTGATCATTCATGTGGAAAATATAGGTAACATCCAGCATCCGAAGCATGCAATGTTCTTATCATCACTCGATGCACCTACCATACCAATATGATTGATGTGGCATGTGTTAGTAAGTGCGAATTTGTAAATATGGAATTGGGACGGACAGACGAACGGACGGACGGACGAACGGACCCGAACACTATATGCCCCTCTACTTTCGTAAATGGGGCATAAAAATGTCTAAATGTTTTGTACTTTTGAGATCAGAACTGTTGCCGTTGGTTTAATATGTTATTTAGATAAAATCATAAAATCGCTTATCGAAAAATAATTTTGTGGGTCAATTTTCGCAGCGTCTACATTACTGTTTTCAAGTGGAAAAATGGCGATTATAACAAAATTGCGCTTTATTTTGATTTTAATCAGCCAAAAATATTTTAAGTTGGTCGATAAGTCTCTGTTTATAAAACATGACATGTTTAACTTAATTTTTGAAAAAATTACAGTCAGAAATACAAAAATGTTTGGTGATTATGTTACGCGTCTACAGCACGAAAATAACGTCTTTTCAATTTTCTCAGAACGCCTCTGTTTTTCTGTGTAAAATGATATTGAAAAGACTTATCAAAAAATATTCTACAGAATCCACACTTTAATTTGATATAAGCTTCTTATTTGTTATGTTTCCGGCAATTCTTTAAAAGGTAATTTTCTTTAAACTTGGTTGACGCTTTGCACGATGGTATGAACATTGCGGGGGGGGGGGGGGGGGGCTAGGTGGCCGAGTGGTCGAAGGCGCGGGTTTAAATACCACTCTATTGATCACTAGCCGATCACCTCTCAGCTGGTGTTCGAGTGCCGTTTGTATTAAACAAAAGGGGATTTCCCCAACTGTATGTGCATGATTAGGTTTGTCAGTTACCTGCCTAAGGTCGGTGGTCTCCTCCGGGTACCCCGGTTTCCTCCACCATTAAAACTGACCGCCCTACATGACCCAGGTGCTTCGATATAGGTCGTAAAACACCAAAACCAACACACACATGAACATTATGCGCGACGTCGTGACGTTTCGCTCAAAATTTTGAATAATGACGTTGACAATGCAATGTACAAAAATTAATGAAAACGTTGCTAGTAAATTTGCCCCAATTATTTTTCAAACTTTCTTTCGTGTTTTAAACACAAAATATATTTTTAGAAGCGATATTATTATTATTCACGGCGGACCTGAAACTTTGAAATGCATATCCAGACGAAAAAAAATCAATATCAACATTAGGTAAAATGTTTGCGGGAACTTGCCGTAGAGCTCTCCGCTAGGGGCTGTGCTCGCTGTAAAAAAGTCTGGTAGGTTGTGTGATTCATTGCTCATCTAATTCTGACTGTTGTGGCTTTACACCATTGACCAGAAACAAAGCGATTTTTAATATTATCAAAGTCCTACAACTTTCATCAAATCCGATGGAGGTGTTCAGTTACAGCCCTGACGGTATCTACACAATGCATCCAAGTGGAAGTCCTGTGTTATTGTGAGATAAAAGACGTCAGCGGTCGTTAGACCGTAAGTATAAGGGAATATCAAACACCTAGGCTAGGGGATTCCTCGACTGTAGCGTATCAAACACCTAGACAAGGGGATACTTCGGCTGTCGGGTACCAAACATCTAGGTTATGGGGTACCTCGGCTCTGGAGTACCGAACACATAGACAAGGGGATACTTCGGCTGTGGGGTACCAAACACCTAGGTTAGGGGGTACTTTGGCTGTGGTGAACCAAACACCTAGACTAGGAGATACTTCGGCTGTGGGGTACCAAACACCTTGACTGGGGAATACCTCGGCTACTGGGATCCAAACATCTAGGATAAGGGATACCTCGGCTATGGGGTACCGAACACCTAGACTAGGGGATATTTCGGCTGTTGGGTACGAAACGCCGAGGCTGGGAATACCTTGACGGTGGGATACCGAACACCAAAGAAATGGGATAGCGCGGCTATGGGGTACCGAACACCAAAGAAATGGGATAGCGCGGCTATGAGGTACCGAACACCAAAGCTAAGTTATACCTCGGCTGTGGGGTACCGAACACCAAAGCTAGGGGATGCCTCGTCTGTAGGGAACCAAACACCAAGACTAGGGAATACCTCGGCTGTGGGTGACCCAACAACTAAGCTAGGGGATACCTCCGCTAGGGAGTACCAAACAACTAAGCTTGATGGTATATCGCCTAGGAAATACCAGAAACCTATACGAGGGAAAATCTTACGCTAGGGATACCTCGGCTATGGGGTATCCAACACCTGGGCTAGGAGATACTTTGGCTATGAGTTACCCATAGCCTAAGCAAGTGGATACATCGGCTATGGGATACCCAGCACTTAGGTTAGGTAATACCTCGGCTATGGGGTACCCAACACCTAGGCTAGGGGGATACCTCGGCTATGGGAAACCGAACACCAAGGCTAGGGGATACCTCGGCTTTTGGGTACCGAGCACCTAGGAAAAGGGATACCTCGACTAGGGAATACC
The DNA here is from genome assembly GCA_963971305.1 of Arcuatula senhousia. Classification (NCBI taxonomy): domain Eukaryota; kingdom Metazoa; phylum Mollusca; class Bivalvia; order Mytilida; family Mytilidae; genus Arcuatula; species Arcuatula senhousia. The sequence goes on along the minus strand of OZ020310.1, from coordinate 27,822,399 downwards.
AAAAATTTAAGCTAGGGGATTCCTCGGGTAAGGGATACCCAACACCTACGATAGTGGATACCTCGACTTTTAGGCTACGAACACCTAGGGGATACCTCGGCTAGGGCGTATATACCTCCTACGGAGTACCCAACACCAAGACAAGGGAAAGCCGAGGCAATTCGGTACCAAACACTTACGCTATTGGATACTTCGGCTGTAGGGTACCTAACATCTAGACTAGGGGATACTAAGCAAAAACAAAAACATGTAAAATACAAAACATATACAGAAAACAACAGAGTATAGAGAACATTAACATATGGAGTTATAGTTTTGAGAACATTTTGAACAATGTGGACCCTATTTTCGTAGTACCCGTGACTGCTTTATGAAGTCGCATACAATTGGAATCAGTTCTATATCGGGATTCAAAATTCGTTGCATATGTATAATTCTATTATTTAAGTCGATGTTTTGATTTAGATTTAATTTATTAAACATAGATTGTCTTAATTGTTTGTTAATGTTACAATACAGAAGAAAATGATATTCATCGTCAACAACTTCACATACAGAGCACAGTCTATTTTCTCTTTTAATATTTCTGCATCTTCCTAATTCTATATTTAATTTGTGGTCGCTGACTCTTAATAGTGTTATTAAGTGTCTGTTTTTAAAACTTGTTTCTTTTAATAAATATTTTTCTAAACCAAATTCAGTTTTTAATTGTTTGTATAAAAATAATTTAGAATCATCGGTCAAGCTGGCTAATTTCTGCATTATTATATTTTTGTAGTTATCTTCTATTTTTTGTTTAAAATTACTTTTTAAGTTATTTTTAATTTTCATCAAGGGTTTGTCCAAATTCTCAAATTCTGTGATATCTAATTCACATTCTTCAAAAATTTTGAAAGCAAGGGTGTACCACGAGTACATTCCTTCATTGTGTATATTTTTGTTTACAATGTATGCTTCTTTTAACAAAGGGTTTATCTTTATGATTCCCTCTTTTCAGCAATCGGAACTACTCGGCTGGTTCCGCTACTCTCCACACATACCTCGGATGTGATAGGCGTATGAATATGCATGAAAACTTAACAAAAATCGCCGGAAAAGGTAATTACGCATTTATTAATGCGCTATAATGGCGGCGCCCAGTACGTTCGAGAGAGACTTGAACTTTTCAAAAATTTCATTAGGTATTGGTTTTCAGCTGAAAGATAAACAACTTGAAACACTGAAATCAGTTCATGAAGGTCATGATACATTGGCTGTTTTACCTACGGGTTTTGGAAAAAGCGTTATCTTCCAGTTGTTACCATTTTTATTCCAAAGTAAAATGGAAAAGTCTGTACCATTGATTTGTATAGTTGTCACACCACTTAATTCCATCATGCAGGATCAAGTGCAGACGTTAGTGAAGCGGGGAGTTCCTTCATGTTTTTTGAACATAGAAGGTACAGGTGCGAAGACGTTTCAACCTGACGTAGCAAAGACCCGGTATGGATCATTAACATTAACATATCTTCTTTTTTCAGTTAAGATCCGGAGTCGGTATCAACTGTGAACAGACCTGCAGGACTGTTTCCGTAAATCATGTATATAGTTTGACTGCGATCACTTTGATATCCCTAAGATCGCAATGGAAGAGGGAGGTACATGTAACAGTTGTTGGTGCCTATAAAACCTGGTTAAACCCACCATTGGGCATTTCTGCTGGACATGGCCATGGGTCCAGTATTAAAGTACATTGTATGTTTAAAATGTTGGACCTGCTTGAATTTTACCAGTCAGGTCTGACGCTTGTGAACTCTGGTATTATGTTTTGTTTTTTTAATATTTTGGTAGAGCCTTTTGATAGACAAAAATGCACGTCAGGGCAAAATTTAATATTGTCTGGAACTTTGTTTTAATTTTTATTATTGATAAAACTGATCAATGAAAAATTGCAAAGAAGCAGAGGTACCAATGGGGTATTTGAATGTCAAAAGTCTGAAAGGGCAGAGACAAAACCAGTAAACACCAACAAGAACGGGACAAAAACAGACAACACGCAAAACATGGATACACAAAAATCACTGAATATCAGTCAACAACGCGAACTCCAGTCAAAACGAGAGTGAACTCCAAAAGAGTAAGCAGTTCCTGCTTGCTTGCTTGCGAAAAAACTTACACTTTAAATGATGCTTAGGGTAGTAAGTAAACAAGTGAAAACTATCATAACATGATTAACATGATGAAAAAAAAAAGCTTGGGATGTTAAAAAATGAAGTGGCAGGACTAGGGTTATTTGTTTCCAGTCCTCCAACAGTTATATGTACATGTTCTGAAAAGTCTTTGTCAAAGGTGAATACACTTGTGTATGCCGGTTCGAGTCCAGCCAAGGACAATTTATGGATTTCATGTACATTGAATTTTTACTTGATTTTAACAATGGCAGGGTTTACCCCGCTCTTGAATTTGTTTTCGCCACCCTTGAAATTTATACTGTAGCTCCATACTTAAGTTTAACTTTACATGTACATGTATTTCTATAAACGATACAGCTTTTTAAATAGAAAATTTAAGAATTTTGTGATTTATATCAAAACACGAGTGGAAAAAGCAAAATAACCAAGACAGATACATGTACATGTAACACCATTATGATTAAGTAAATGTTACTCTTTAATTTGATGAGTAAGGAAAAGGATAATCGTCAACTTGCATCACCCTTAAAATTAGAACTGTAGTGATCCCTGAAGGGAGACAAATTAAAGTGATAGATAAATACATGTATGTTTACAACATCTTAATTCTCAATCCACATCTGTCAAATTTATGTTTTTGAAGTTTAGCCCTGGAGCACCCACCCCCTTAGACGCTTCCAAAAAACATTAAAAACTATTAAGTAAGTTAAAACACAAGGGGTTGACTTCCTATATTACAGTGTACATGTAGATGTGCCAAAAATTAATATGGATAGGTATTTATAAATCATATTAAAATGATTACACATGTACATTTAAACAGATTAGTAGAGGTGACAGAATTATATTTTTGAAATGGTAAACAAAACATGTACACACACTATCATTTTTTCAGACATGGTTCTCTTTTTTTTCTAGAAGTGCAAATGAAGATGAAGAAGACTTAGAATCACTCAGTATTGATGATGTCATAATTTCAAGTGCCCCTATGAAAGAAGTAAAAGAGGGGAAGTTTTGTCTTCTATATGCACACCCTGAAACTTTAGTAGACTCCGAAGAAATAGGAAAGATGCTGAGAACAAACATTTATAAAGAACGAGTTTGTGCCATAGTTATAGATGAAGTTCATATGATTTCTGAATGGTAACTAAATTTGTATTTTAATAATACATATATTGTTCATTTATATACAAATAGCAATTAAAAGAGCAGGTGGTGAAGTGGTTAATGCATCAGGCTACTATCACAGAGGTTCGTGGTTCGATCCCTGTCTGGGGTAAGAATTTCATCGACTCTCTCTTAAATGACACCATTTTCAAGGATGGTCTCAAGAAAAGATGCTAGTCCTTCGGAAGGGACGAAAAAAGGTTGTCCTGTGTTTAGGGAGAGCAATACTCTGTGCACATCTGAAGACCCCTTTGTAGAGTTTGATAAGAGTAGGTTCATTGGGTCACACTGTACAGCTGGAGATGGATTTTTATGCCCCCGCAACAACATGTTGTGGGGGGGGGCATTAAGTTTTACTCATGTACATCCGTACGAATTTCTGTCAAGCTTTCTCAGAAACTGTACATGGGATTGATTTGAAACTTGGTGAGATGGTTCAGCTATATGTCCTAAGCAACTTTCAGACCTGTCGGACATCTACTTCCTGTTAAGCACTGGGCAGATATGAAAATCTACTTGAAAACTTCCATCAACCTTAATTTCTCAGAAACTGTAAATGGGAATGATTTGAAGCTTAGTAGGATGGTTCAGCATGACCAACTATACATTCTAACTAACTGTCAGACTTTTCGGACTTTTACTTCCTGTTTTATGATGGGCCGATCCGAAATCGTCCTTTTCATACATACACATTTTTGTCAAGCTTTTCTCGGACATGGGAATTATTTGAAACTTGGTATGATGATTCAGCATGACTAACTATACTTCCTTAGTGAGTTTCAGATTTTTCGGACATTTACTTTCTGTTTTGGGCCAGCGGGGGCATCTGTGTCCCTTGGACCTTGGACACATTCTTTATTAATAGAAGCATTAAGCTTGTTTCCCAAACCAGGGTAAATAAATATGGCAATTGCAAATTGAACAAAAAATAACCAAAATTTTTGTCCAAGATTTTCTGTTATGACTTTAATATATATAGTACATCCTGTTTAACAAATACTTATCATGTATTTAGATATAGTGGACATGAATGCAAAAATTTTTGTCACACTTCTCTAAGCAACTCAGTCTGATATTTTGCATATAGCTTAGTTTTAGTCCCATATTTTTAGCAATTTTATGCTAATATATTTATGTCATCTACTTCCTGTTTGCCATAAATGTAAAACTTTGCAGTTTCTTTACCAGTTACATGGAATCAACCTTATTCTACATGTACAGTCCCATGTGGGGATAGCATGTTTTGTTTTGCGCCTTGGTCATCTATTCCTGTTTGCAGTTTATACAGGATTTTGGTTACATATGCAACATTTCCATACACATTGCATTATTTGGATGGTTGGAGTATTACAAAACCACATGTACTAGTGAGCATGAGTGGATAGATTTACTTGTTTTCTCATATTATGGTATCATTGAAGTAAAGAAGTCCAAAGTAACTGACCCATCACGGTGGGCCATCACCAACCCAGTCAATATCATTTATAAAAGTAATATGTGGATCTTGTCTTTCTAGCACATATTCCATATTCTTTCGTTTTTGATACAAGAGTAAATTTTAATACCTTCATTGATCTAATCAGAATTTCTTTAATGTTTGTACTTAATTATTTTCAGGGGTAAAGATTTTAGGAAATCCTTCCAAAAACTTGGTGAGCTGACCTGCCTTTACACAGATGCTGCTCATTTGGCACTTACTGCTACAGCAACAAAATCGGAGATGAAAAGACTATGTGATGTTTTAGAATATAGGAATACAAACTTCATCATTCAAAATCCAGATAGACCAAATATATTTCTTGAAATAAGAGAGAGACTTCCAAATATTTACAAGTTTCAAAAATTTGACAAAATCCTTGAAGATATAATATCCGACTTTAGTAAAATGCTCTCTCAATATCCTGTAACAATTGTTTATTGTGACAGTTTGGAAGCCATTGGGTACAGCTACGTATACACTGAACAAAAATTGGGACCAAGTGCTTACACCCCAGCAGAGCAAATACCAGAAAACCGTATTTTTGCTCAGTACCATAAGGATTATGCAGACAAAATGAAGACATATATTGTTACAGAGTTGACAAAGCCCGAGCCAAAACTGAGACTTGTTTTTGCTAGTGTAGCATTGGGAATGGGTTTGAATGCACCCTCTGTTTCCCAAATAATCCATTTTCGTCCTCCAACTACTTTGGAGAAATATTTTCAAGAAATTGGCAGAGCAGGAAGATCTGGACAGAGTGCAAAAGCAATTATGTATTTTAACAAAAATGATGTGGCTAGTAACCGTAAAGGCTTTGATTCAAGTGTAAAAGATTATGTCTGTACTAATCAGTGCTTAAGGAAACATTTGATGAACTATTTTGGATTCGAGCACACACAGTTCAATTTAGATACTCAGAGTTTATGTTGTTCTAACTGCCGTAAATTACATGTTCAGTCATAGAGTCAGTACTACATTTAATTTAATTCTGACTCCATGTGCATTGGGATGTAATGGTGTTCAGCTACTACATGTACTTGGGCATATGCATATCAAGTGTCATCAACCTAGGACTTATAGTTCTTGAGATATGGAGGTGCTCATAAAACCATTATATATATTGAAAATCGTTAGTCACTCGTCACTCAATCAGAAAATCAAGGTCAAAAGATGGGGATGCAACTATGCTAAGCCACTACTGAAGCATACATGTATGCATAACAATTTTCATTAACCTAAGGCTTATAGTTCTTTAGATATGGAGGTGTTCATAAAACCTTAAGATGGGGATGCAACTGTGCTAAGCTACTACTGGGGCACATGCATACCAAGTTCCATCAACCTAGGAATTATAGTTCTTGAGACAAGAAATAAATACATGTGTATATCAATACTTCTAGTTTCTGAGATCAACATTGCTATTAAATGTATTGAAAATAATCAAAGTCACTCAATCAGAAAATCAAGGTCAAGGCCAAAAGATGGGGATATACCTGTGCTCAGCTCTTATTGGGGCATATGATTGCAAGTTTCAACCTAGGACATAGATATGGAGGTGCTTATGAAACCTTAACATTGCTATAATATACACGTATACTGAAATTGTCAAAGTCACTCAATCAGAAAATCAAGGTCAAAAGATGGGGATGCAACTATGGAGGTGCTCAAAGAACCATAAGTGTGCTAAGCTACTGCTATGCATACCAAGTTTCATTAACCTAGGACTTACAGTTCTTGGAACAAAAATCATGTCTTGCAATGCACATCATCAATATCCTCTGTGCTGGATTTGGCTTCCTTGTTCGAACATTTTGGTTTTGAGTACTTTTAGTTTTCAATAGTTTTGGTTTTTGACGATTCAAATGACGATAGGTTACTCCTTCAAATATCCATATATAGCATAACCAAATTAACATTTTATACATGTTTTGGTATTTGTATTTTGTATCATAATTTTATCTTTATAATTAGATGTGTTAAATAAAGTTTCTTGATTTCATAATACCAAATTCACTTCATGAGAAACCACACTTTATCCTCAAAGGATAACACCCCTTTTTTTGTGTCAATCAAACATGAAGTTGGTGAGGCATGTTATTAGTATATGTGTATACATGTATTAAGTTTATGTACTTCCTTCATGAAAAACAAACTTGAACCTGAAGGTAAACCAATAAACGGAAATGGACTTTAACCATTCTTCTGTAAGTGTATGGCCATCCATGTAGAAAATATAGGTTACAGTCAGCATCCGAAGCATGCATTGTTCTTAGCATCATTGAGTGCACCTACCATGCCAATATGATTGATGTGGCACTTCTCAGTAAACATCTATCGATCTTAAGTTTACCATTCTTTTGTAAGTAGGCGTGGACACCGATGCCGGGGGTATCACATAAGCCCCACTCACTTTCGTGAGGTGAGCTAAAATTGGAGGTTACAAAAATTGATCTGTTATTAGACAAGAATAAACTTGCAAAGAAAAAAATTCAAAATCGACCATTTTTAAAATAGTTTTGAATTTGCTCCCCAAATGCATAAAGTCTTGCAAAAACATCAGCACTGCATCCACCGCCAGAAAGATTACCTACAAATATGTCTTACTTTTTGAGAATATTTGTGATAGGCAATACAAGAGCTAACACTAACATGACTAAAGCATGTTTTGCCTGTCGGCACCATCACAAAACTTATTAAAGGTCTACCTAGGCCTTACATTAAATAAATAAGGATAGTTAAGGTCAAGGTCAACTGACAGGTGACAGAGTGACATTTCACCACCACAAAGACTATGTAACATTTGAAGTTGTTCTAGATACCATAGTTACTGAGAAACAATAAAAAAAAAAGATCAAGAGGTCTGAAAAAAAATCTATGTCCACAGAGTCGCTGAACTATGAAAATGGGATCAGGGTTAAACAGCATGGAGAGTGTTGCGTATACCATACCACCAAGTGTCTATAAAACCAAATATCAGATGCCTAGCTATTATACTTTTCATTTAATTCATTTTCCACAAAGAGGTTTTCTGGCCTGAAAAAAACATCTAAGTCCACCGAGTCATTGAACCATGAAAATGGGGTCAGGGTCAAATAGCATGGGGTGTGTTGCATAGACCATATTCCCAACTGTCCATATACTAAATATCAGATGCCTAGCTATTATACTTTTCTCTCAAATCATTTTCCACAAAAGTCTAACAAAAAGATTAACGCCGCCGCCAGAAAGCAATACCTATGTCTCGCCTTCAGCGACTATTCGTCGCAGGCGACTCAATAAAAACTCATTTTTAAACACTGATTATTTTGAAATTTGGCTCAATCAAAGTTCAATAAATCAAAACACTATTTTGTCACTCTAATAAATTGTTTTTTTAAACTTCATCATGACCTTCGTCCTCCTCGTCATCTACAAAGCTAAGTGGTAACCCAAGCTTTAGTCGAGCAACAGTGTCTGTTATTTTAATTGAAAGCAGTTTCTTGTCAAACTGAAAAGGTGTTTCCGCCACTTTACTGAGCTTTGACAGTTGTCTCCCTGGTATGTTGGTCCAAATATTTAATGACTTGAGAATATTTACCAACAATGTCAAATCGCCTTTATCGTTTTTTTTCTTGTGTCTGCTTCCCTTATCCTTAATTTTCACAATATCATCGAAGTTTGATGTAATTTCATTGACAACTGATGCTGCTTTAGAGACTGTTATTATTGCATGTTCTGTCTTATTAGCACCTAAGCCTCTGATAAGATCCTTTAACACTCTGACTTGATTCTCCTTTTGCATGTCTGCTGCTTTATTTCTGCCTTTACCTCCTTTTGGATTAACATAAGATGCCAAGCGCACCCGTAAAGATAGTCTTGGTGATAGCATTACTTCAGTTTTAAGTATATAGTCAACACATTCACAAAAATATTTTGATAATGCACTGTGACTATAAAAGAATGGAATCATCTGCTTTAGCAAAATGTTTGTTCGATAAATGTCACCTTCACGAATAGTGTCATTAAAGTTTAAAATAATAAAATACCATTGCATAAAATTTTTAACGTAGTTGTTAATGTCGTCTGCTTGATTGATTTTAGGACAATATTTAATAATTAAATTGATCATGCCATTCTGAGTTGGAAAGGATATTCTACAGCCTGTCTTAGTGTTTTCCAAAGGTGCTGATACCAGATATGTAACATTGTTTATACAAAGTTGAAATGTCACTTTTCCATCCTCAACACGAGATGTCACATTTAGAATTTGTCCTGTAGAGACAATTGTCACCTGCATATCAACTTCTTTTCTATCATCCTAAAAAACAAAGATTGAAATAAACTGTTAACATAGATATATGTCTCGCCTGTCGCAGCTGGACACAGAAAAATAAGAAATTAAGTGGCGGTGATAAGTAGTTACTGAGAAAACTGTTACGCAAATTTCTTCCCTGCCCGCACGCCGCCCGACATTCACCATTTTATAACCTGGATTTTTCACTTCGTGAAATCCGACTAAAAACTGATCTGTACTGGTGCTAATGCAACTGCATACCCAATATCAATGGTGTACCATAACTAGTTCATGTTAAACAGACGTAAGAAAACACATTAACATTTAGCTTTTAAAATTAGTATAAAATCTCAAAGTCACTAGACCGTGACTGCAGAATCATACAGATAAAATCCCCTTGAAAATGATCTGTATTAATGCAAATGCAACTGCATACCAAATATCAATGGTGTACTGTAACTGCTTCATGCTAAACATCTACTTAAGAAAAAAGGTTAACACTGGCAAAATCAGTATAAAATTGCAAAGTCAGTAGACCGTGACTGCAGGAGCATGAAGATGAAATGCTTTTGAAACTGATCTGTACTGATGCTAATGCAACTGCATACCAAATATTAGTGATGTACCATAACTAGTTCACATAAAACAGACTTAAGCAAAAACCTTAACAATTGTGAACACCGCCGCCCTCGGAATCACCATACCTAATCTCGCCTTTCCTGACAGGCTTGACAAAAATGGCATTAGTCAAGTCATTCAATGGATAATGTAGGTGACCCAATTATACAGGTGTACCCACTGAAAATTTTATCATTGTACCAATGATTGTTGCTGATATATGACCAAATCTTTAACCTACATCATGTGAAAATGGAAAGTTAAACTAATTTAACTTGATTTCATGTTGCTACATTTTTTAGTTGTCATTCATTTGTGGTTTTATGTTGTTTGTCTCTTTGTGTTGTCTTTGTTGCTCTCGCTCTGATTTTGTCTTCGAAATTTCAGATTTTTGATATTTGGATGCTCCTTTAGGTACCTCATTGCTTCTTTCAAAGACCCAAAATCAAAATTAATGGCTTCTGAATTAACTTACATCAAATTGAAATGGGATGAGACTGCAATCCAAAACCTGGTCCATTAAAGAATCAAATATTTGTTCTTTTTTTTGATTCTGTAAATATTTCATATTTTTCTTTATTAACACATGCTTTGGAGTGTCATCCATGCTTTCCATTTGAAACAATTTCATCACAAGTGTTAGTAAATATGCCTTCCCAACTAGCAAAATAAAGTCTTCATGTGCCTGAAAAAAAATAAAATAAAGAAATGGAGCAGTCGCACATGACGGCTAATCCCCTCGGCCGTCATTTCTATGTAAATTTAGTAGTTTTCTGTAAGGTGACCCAATTTTGGTATGGATGCTGGGTACTATCTACAATGTACCCACTGACTAAATATCATCTCTCTATCACTTCAAGTTGGTGAGATATGGAACTTAACCAAAACTTTAACCCGAGTCATCCATGTGGAAAATGTAGGTCAAGGTGACATAATTTTGGTACTGATGCTGACTCCCATCAAAGATGTACCCACTGACCAAGTATCATCGCTCTATGATGTTTAGTTTTTAAGTTATTGAAACTCCATTGGGCTTGGGGATAATAAAATGTTTAACATTAATCTGTTTACAATAATTTCTCTTTCATACACAATGTTGAAAAAAAATGTTCTTAAGATCAAGCCCAGAGATTTTTATAATTTCTGATGTCCATGCTCTACTGTATTCATTCAAAGCCCAAATGATACCAAATATTTTTTTACTGACAATAAATTGAATGCAAATTATTTCAAATAAAATTTAAATAAACTTTATTGAAATTCAATTTAATTAAAGACCTGACAGATTTCATTCTTCACAAAAACAAGAGTTAACACTAAAGTATGTCTCGCCTGCCAGCACCATTAGAAACAAAAATTTGTTCTTACTTCTGCCATGTTTCCATAAATTTATAAGGATTTTCAGTTTCTGTGATGAAAAGGTATTTATAAAACTAAAACATTGCTAATAATGCTAATATATGCAATAAAAATAGTCAAAGTCACCCAACCGGAACATCAAGGTCAAAAGATGGGGATGCAATTACTGGGGCATATGCATACCAAGTTTCATCAACCTAGGACTTATAGTTCTCGAGATATGAAGGTGCTCATAAAACCTTAACAAAAAGTTGATGCCGCCGCCGGTAAAGTAACACCTACATGTATGTCCCGCTCTGCTTCTCAGACGAGACAAAAACTGCTCGTTTGTACAACTGCACTGTACGAACATGTATTTTCTACATTAAAACTCACTTCAAATCGGCTTTTAACTTGTCCATTCACATTTGTCCTCTGAATGTGCATTTTTAAATTGGCTAGTGTCACAGGATCACGACAAGTCTTTGTGTTGAAAAATCGTTTATACAATTTCTGGAAAAAAAATAATTAAATATCATATTATATATTATTAACATTACAGTTATTTCAGCTAGTCACATAACATTAATAAAGAAGATTGAAAATTACATGTTTAATGATGAACATAGAGAAGAGGTGTGGCCTATAAAAGTATGTCTCACTTGTTAGCACCATAGTAAAATACATTTTAAGCAATGTATAATAAAGTTCCCATGAGTAGCAGCAAGCTGCACCTGTACTGGCGAATTAAACATTGATGTATATGCTACTGACTTATCATGCTTATCAGAACCATGAATTTAAGAATCCACAAACTGGTTTATTTTCTTTTATCAATCTGTGAAAATTGGTACCCAACAAAACTAGAATACTGACAAAGTCAGAAAGCACCCCGCAGCAAAATATCTAAGTGTTTTCAAAATCATAACAAAATTTGATTATGGACACGCTCCATATAATGTGTATGAAACTTCAGAGCTGTATTGTTAATAGCATTTAAGCTTTAATTTTCTCTAAGTCCGATTCTCACAATCTGTGATTTTCAATAAAAAATGAAGTTTTTTCCAAAAATATAACAGATTTGCATGAAATTTTATTATACAAATCATGACATGCTACTTAGCAACAGTACAAAATTTCAGAAATATGTTGTTAAAGGTTTTTGAGTTTTTGTATTCACAAAAATTGTTGACGAATGGACAGACAGACAAAGTGAAAACTAAAGGGAGTGTGCATCTTCAATGTTGGGCCCTAATAAATAAATCCATAGTAATCTCCTGTACATTGAGTTAAGGAACAAACATTTTGATTTGGGTTATTTTTAAAATCAATATACATGTATATTTTTGTTTGAACTGTCCTGATTTTATACATGTACCTTTACTCTTCAATTTGTTACACAGTATTGTTAATAAACATGAACTTTATTATTCTTCCATCTGACCACCCTCCACCCCAAAATAAAATATAATGGTTGCTTCCTAGTCCCTAAGCATCTAATTTTTATTTACATGTAATTTTAAAATAAGCCAACCTCAAGAAAATCCATAAGGGTATGGAACATTTCCACGATGACTGGGTGAAGATGTTCTAAGCGCTCAGTTTGTGTGTGGCATCCTCTTTTTAAGTTAATGGCAGACTGTAAATTTACCCTTGTCAGTTGGTCTCCACCAACAGGAATTTTTAACTTGTCTAGATCTCCACCTAAAAAAATATTACAACATGTCATATGATACGCACACAAGGACATCAATGATGTAAAACCCTTGACCGTAGCACATTTTGAGTGAAGCCAGCTCTTCATGGGAAAAATGTGCGACCGGTCAAGGGTTTTACACCATTTTACATGCATATGAAACATAAAAATACAAACATTCAATTATTATAATTACATTTTAATGTTAAAAATTCTATTTGCTTTTTGATCATTTTTTTTCGATCAATAGCATGTATTTTTGCAGTCATGGCAGTTGTTTTTATTTGTGCAGTAGTACACATTTGTGACGTAATGGTTCAATTACGGTCATGTGAAACAATGTCTTTCATCGAGTAATGAAAGACAGTCCAATCGACCGATTAACTAATAGTTGTCGTATTTTAATTATATCTTCTTGAATCACTTTTACCCTATTGCTGTTTGCCCCTACATGTATGTTCTATTTATAGCCCTGGCGGTCATTTTTTTACGAATCGAAAATCCAATAGTTTTGTAGAGGACACCATATATAAGAAATAACCACACCAAGTTTAGTTGCATTCTGTCAAGTGATTTCAGAGAAGAAGATTTTTGAAAATAGACGATAATGAGATGTGGAATAAGTTGAACAGACAGACAGACGCCACGTGACGGCAATAGCTGTCCTGGATGAGAAGCAATCTACAATTAAAATGCTAACAGAATACTTGCCTCTGCCTGCTTTTGAGTAGATAGTGTTTATATGCTTCTCAAACTCGTCCATAATTTCAATGCACTGGTCATGATACATCTCATTTTTCATTTGAAGAGGAAGCCAAAACATTGCAGACTTTTCAGACATAACCTTTTCCATGTTGTGTGGAATATGTGTAGGTATAATCGAATTCATCCATTCAAATCCTTCAATATTCTCTGATAGCTGTCTACCTATCAAGTACTTAAGTGTTTTACGATACAATTTCATTTCTTCAGCAGAGGGGACAAAAAGATTGTAGTTTATGTTGTTGGGATCTCCTACAGGTGCAGAATCATCAAGGTGGTTGAATTGTGCGCGGTCAAATGTAAAATCTGATGCAAAATAGTGGTAGTCCCTATTTTTATTATCCATCCGGATATCATTAGTTTTTACATACAGATCAAGATTATCTCCGTTCAGCTTGCCATCTCTGCCTTCCATGCAATGGATGATAATTTGGTCAAAACAGTAGTCAGAAAAGCTTTCAAGCAGATGCCTCTTTGACTCATGGGACAGAGTAATATGTACTTTGTTTAATCTTTCAAGAAGCTAAAAAAAGATAAAAAGGCATTCTTAATGAATAATTACATACATGTATATAAATTTTGACAGATGTGACTAATACACTTGCAAAACTAAATGTACAGTTACATTTTACTTACATGACTTAAGGATGGTCACTCCTGAACTCTTTTATATCAAAGATTTTAAGATTTTTGATGGAAATGATAGATAAATGTCTACTTAATAAAATGACAAAAAGAAAACTCTATGTCCGTGTGCTCGTTTCCGAGATATATGACGTCAAAAATTTGGCGGGAAGTCAGACTCCTCTAGATTTTACATAACTTTATCATTGTGACGTTTTTGACCTTAAAAACTATGAAGTTGTATCAAGAATTTCAATATTTTTTTTACAATTGGTTTCTAAGGTCTAAACAATCGGAAAATGTCATAAAAAATAGGGGTCAGTGTGCAAAAAAATTCTTCAGTAATTTAAGGTAAAGTCTGGAGGAGTTCCGAAATTAGATTGAAATTCTGAAACATGAAGAGTGACCATCCTTAATAAAGGGAAGGTAAGTGTCTATGGGACACAGATACCCCCTTCTCATATGCAACACAAAAAGAAGTTAATATCTACATATAAAAAGTTTATTTTCAGATCCCCCGGACTTTAATATGTAAAATAAATTTAAAAGAATTTAAGTTAAGACCTACATACATTTTTGTACATGTACAATGTACATTCATGACATTCGTAATTTCTATCATAGACGATAAAGAGATGTGGAATAAGTGTACGCGACACAACTAACATAATGAAACGGGAATTTAAAAAATCACAATGGAAAACAGCCAGCAGTCTTTAACATGACCATAGGTCGCTGCTCGCCGTCTTGCATTGGCCCAAGACTAAAATTACAATACATAAGTATCAAAACCAATCCCTAAATTATCAACGAAAGACCCATTTCTGGACATAGAACAATAAACAGTCATGTCTATATAAAAAACTGTAACTGCACAATAAATTGTACATGTATTTACAACTGTATAAATTTATAAGAATAACGACCAATATTAACTTAAAATTTACCTCAGCACAAAATATCATGTATATTTGGAATTTGAATCATTTATCCAAGGTACACAATGTAAATCTTCATAACAATAACATGTCAATATATAAGTACTGGTACCTTTTTGTTTAAATTCCTTAATTCTGGCTACAAGCTCAAGATATCTTCAGTAGGTAAAACTAAAAAAGCAACACAAAAATAATGCATGCATAATGTAACAAAACAATAAACTGAATAAACTAAATAAACTGAAGGCTGGCCAATCTTTATAGTCATGATAGTTGAAATATATATTTCTCACAGTTTTAATTCTTTTGGAAAACATGATCACCGGATATTTAGGGACGGACCATTTAACTCGAGGGGGGGCTCTTGGTTTTTTGTTTTGGTCAGAAATTTTTTATTTATTTAAGGCGTCGCGACAGAATATTTTTTTTCATTATAAGCATTATTTTTTATAGCAGAAATCCTTCTTCAGAATATTTTTTTTCTTACCCTCTGCTGCCAGAATATTTTTTTCATCAAAAATAATTTTCAAAATATTTTTTAAGGAAAAAACCAAGGCCCCCCCTGCAAGTTAAATGGTCGGTCCCTCAAATGGCAATGAAAAATTTAAATGAGCTACATATCCATGTATAAAAAATTTGGAAATTTATACATGTATGGCGTCTATTGGCAACATTTTCGATGGTTTAAATTCAGGTTAGTATGGCCACTATGGAACATACATTTAGCTGTGCACACATACTGCAATGGTTGAACCGTTCACTTGACCCTTTGGATCGATCCTATCAGGTGATCTAAAAATACTAATGACTACATGTATATATAAAGACTGGCAAGCCTGTAAACTGTTTAAACAAACAATATATATATGCAACACTATGGAAGCCCATTAGTGCCAAATAAGACTGAAACATTTTTATTTAACAGGAGACCGCTACTTAAAAGATGGCGGCCGCCACTTACTATCTGGCGGCCACAACTTAATTATCTAGCTGGCGCCACTTATTATATGGCGACCGCTACTTAATTAAATGACGGCCGCCAGATAGATTAAGGGGCAACCACCATATAAATTAGGTTGCGGCCGCCATATAATAACTCTCGGCCGCCAAATAATTAAGTGGCAACCGCCATATAATAAGTGGCGGCCGCCAGATAGTAAGTGGCGGTCTCTTGATAAATTAAAAATGTTTTAGTCTAAGTTAACACTAATCATGCTAATGGGCTTCCACACAACACTGTATAATGCTGTAAATTCTAAAAATTCCCTTCATTTTTTTAATGCAATCAGTTCTAGTGTTCAACTCACTGATATCACAAGGTATAATGAAAGGAAACACTGGCAATAAACAAGTGTGGCCACTAAAAGTATGTCTCGCCTGCCGGCACCATCACTAAAATCAACTACCTAAGCTTTCATTTCTTGATATAAACACAAAAAGTGTCAGTATACCTAATAACAGATGCCTAGTTATTATACTATTCAAGCAATCCATTGTCCACACAAGTATTACAAAAAGTTTTCTGTCTGAAAAAAGACCTAAGTTCACATAGTCACTGGAGTGTAAAAATGGGTTCATGGTCACATGGCATGGTGACAGTTGCATAGACCATAACCTGAACTGTCTGTATACTAAATATCAGATGCCTAGCTATTATACTTTTCAAGCAATTCATCGTCCACAAAAGTCTTACAAAAAAGTTTACAGCCTGAAAAAAGACCTAAGTTCACAGAGTCACTGGAGCGTGAAAATGAGGTCAGGGTCACACGGCATGGTGACAGTTGCGTAGACCATAACCTGAACTGTCTGTATACCCAATATCAGATGCCTAGCTATTATACTTTTCAAGCAATTCATCGTCCACAAAAGTCTTACAAAAAAGTTTACAGCCTGAAAAAAAACCTAAGTTCACAGAGTCACTGGAGCGTGAAAATGAGGTCAGGGTCACACGGCATGGTGACAGTTGCGTAGACCATAACCTGAACTGTCTGTATACCCAATATCAGATGCCTAGCTATTATACTTTTCAAGCAATTCATTGTCCACAAAAGTCTTACAAAAAATATTTTCGGCCTAAAAAAGACCTAAGTTCACAGATTCACTGGAGCGTGAAAATGAGGTCAGGGTCACACGGCATGGTGACAGTTGCGTAGACCATAACCTGAACTGTCTGTATACCAAATATCAGATGCCTAGCTATTATACTTTTCAAGCAATTCATCGTCCACAAAAGTCTTACAAAAAAGTTTACGGCCTGAAAAAAGACCTAACTTCACAGAGTCACTGGAGCGTGAAAATGGGGTCAGGGTCAAACGGCATGGTGACAGTTGCGTAGACCATACCCTGAACTATCTGTATACCAAATATCAGATGCCTAGCTATTATACTTTTCAAGCAATTCATCGTCCATAAAAGTCTTACAAAAAAGTTTACGCCGCCGCCGTCGCCGTCGCCGCCGTCGCCGGAAAGTAATACCTATGTCTCGCCTTCCGTGACTATTCGTCGCAGGCGAGACAAAAAATCATTCATTACAAATTACTGATTTTGATGCATATTGTCTAGTTATTTTGATCGAAATAAAAATAAATTATGATTTCGTTTCGTTTTGTAACAATCAATTATTCTGGAATTTGGCACAAACTGCTTATAAAAAAAAAATGAAAATATCACAAAATGAAGCCAGGGCCAATATATATAAGCAGTTTGTGAACCTACTCCTTTGCACCACACTTGGAAGTTTGACTGAGGTGATCCCTGCTAATTGTACATGTACATGTATATGTACATTTACCAAAAATACAACAAATATCAAGTTAAACTGTACATGTACCTTATTATCTGCATGAAACTGGATTGCAAGGGCTGTATATATCCGCTGTATGGCTGACATCTGTTTGTTTCTACCATGCATAATCATTGCATAAATCGTTGCAATTGTTACCACTTTAGTTTCTAATGTCATTTTGTCTCCAAGACAAATTGTCAAAACTTTAAACAAAAATGGACATTTAGATTCCATTTCATTAACCGCCTTAGCAAAACAATTGTCATGCATCAAGGAATCTGGCTTCCGTTGCCATAAAACACTTTTACCAGGCACACAAAGGTCCTTCAATTGCCTTTCAAGACATAAAAGTTGATCTTGATCCTCCTGCATGGTTGGATTTTTTATAGACACATTTTTAAGAGCAGTTAAAACTTCATCATTACATGTAGATGTTACTTGATTACCGTCTTTACTCATGTTACTATTCAAGTGGTACTCATGGTCAGCATTAGAGGGCATACATGTTGTAGATGTAGTGAATACTGAACTACCGGTACTTGAAAATGGTCTATTGTAATCATGATCACTCATACTAACATGCAAGTTTCCTGTCAACAAACAGGATTCAATATTGTCATCGTTCTCATTATCATTGTCTACACACGGAATCAAACATCTTTTCACTTTTGGCTCTGGTTCTGCACTTTTCCTAATCGTTTTGTCAATGGACAAGGTCTTCAATTTTTCTATAGAGTTCTTTAAATTATCGGCTACAGAGTTGTTCTTAATTGTTTTGTCAATGGACAAGGTCTTCAATTTTTCTACAGAGTTCTTTACATAATCAGCTACAGAATTTTTCAATTTAGATGGAGGGGTTTTAGCTAATCTTTTACCTTTCTTCATACGGTCATTATATCTATCCATTGCCTCCTTACGAAATGATAAATAGGACACCATTTTTTTGTTGCAAACTTCACACATCTCGATGCTACTGACATTGTTTCTATCAACAACTACAGATAAAAATTCCTCGAAAGTCTCTTTGTAACGTTCCTTTATCGCCTTGTTGTGTGAAAACACATGTAAACGTCGCTTGTCAGATCCACATGAAACACAGAAACCCATATGATTGAATTTGCGTGGAGTATCCATGGGCGCAGCCATTTTGTCTTGTATCGGGATTACTTTTCGTCAATCACGTGTTACAGAAAGAAGTCCAATATGGTGGTAACCAATCACATCCGAGGTGATGGTGAGGTACGAGCCACCCGAGAAGTTCCGATTGTCTTTTCAGTTAACATAGGTTATCTCCCATATGCATGAGTTGTCTAACTTTACAGCAGGTATGAAATTTATTTTCTCTGGATTTATTGTTGAAATCCTATGATAAATTTGAGGGGTTCAGAAAGAAAACGGATTTCCCAACATTTTGAGATAGTTATGTAACTTTTTAAAACATTTCCTTTTACAAAAATACTTATTAAATAATCTGCAATAAAAATGTAAACTTTAAAAGGTTTTATATAGTAAAATTCTTGTGAAATTTAGGGAAATCCCTAATTTCTTTCAGATCTCTCTAGATTTTTCTTTTATTTTCCATGAAAAGAACAGAGGGGCTAAGAAATTACACCTCCTGCAAAGTTAGATAACTCCTGCTTATGGGAGATAACCTATGTAAACTGAAAAGAGGGAATAGTGAACAGAGAGTTACGTTATCGCATCTACCGTCTGTAAAGGAGAACAGAAATTCTGGGAATTTTTCTTTATGTCATAACCAGCACATTGTAAATGTTTGCTATTTTTATTGTTGCACAAAAACGTAACTAAATTTACAAAAAAGAGCGAAAGAAAAGCTTACCTCTAAGATAAATGAAGCAAAATCACTTTGCCCCCTTGTTTTTCAATTGTAAATGGCAGCCATTTTTGAGAATGCCAAATTTTCAAAAATCACTATATCAAAGAATTTTACAATACCGCTTTGACCAAATAGGTATTTTGTCATCAACTTGTTTTTGTTGTTTTGGCGTCATATGACGTCACAATAGAAATTTTACATTTTTTCCCGTCCTTTTTTACTATGGGAATTTCCCATTCAAAAGTAAATAGCTAGATTTTTAGAAAATGTATTTAAGCATTTTTAAAAGTTGTTATATTTTTAATTAGGTCTTTTTTATACTCATAAGATTATGTTAATAAATAAAGGCTTACGTTTTTCAGAAAAAATAAGTTTTGATTTTTTTTCATTCTCCAGACTACCCTTTACAGACAGTAGTTAGGGAGCAACCATTTGATTTTCAAGGGGGGGGGGGGGGTATGGATATTTTGTTCGTCCTGCATTTTTATTTTCGGAAAAGCAGAGCCTTTTTATATCTGAATTTTTGCAATCCTGCCTTTTTACTTCAAATTTCACCATAGCCCCATAAAAATAAAATGGTCAGTCCCGAAAATGTGTTTATGATATACGATATTGAGATGTGGAATAAGTGTACGCGACACAACAAACATAAACAAACAGCAATTCAAAAAATCACAACGGAAAACAGCAAGCAGTCTTCAACATGACCATAGGTCACTGCTTACCGTCTTGCATTGGCCCAAGACTTATAATACAATACAAAAGTATCAAAACCAATCCCTAAATCATCAACGAAAGACTCAATTCTTGACATAAAACAGTTAACATAGAATGACAAGGACAAACAAAGGCTTTGGCAAAGTTTCCTGGCTTAGGACAGGCACATATAAAATGTGGCGGGGTTAAACTAGTTTTTTTGGATCCAACCTTCCCCCTATTGATAAGCTTGCACAAAGCAACATATAAAACACACTGTAAAACTCAATCGACAAAAGTTCAATTCAACAAGAGAGAATTTAAGACAAAATACTGTACGAAAACAACAGGACAAAGAGGAACTCTCTTGAGAACACTCGAAGCCACAGGATGACCCTCCCGTTCTTGAAATATCATTGACCTTCAATGTGTATTACCTTGAGTATGGACCTTAACCAGGAAATTAATCAAAAATGTGTAAAATATAGGTCACTGTGACCTTATTTATGGTGGTTGGAGTTGTGTTACCACGACTCATCTAGAAGTGAAATATCATTGACTGCTAACATTTAGTACTCGAGATATGATCCTTAACCAAGAACTTAACCAAAGTCAATCATGCGTAAAATATTATTCACAGTGACCTAAATTCATTTGGGTGATGTCATGTTACCGTAACACATCTAGTGGTGAAATACCATTGACCCTCAACATGTAGTATCTGATATATGGACCTTAACCAAGAACTTAACCAAAGTCATTCATGCGTAAAATATAGGTCACAGTGACATAATTTCTAGTGTGTGGTGTCACCTTACCCTAGACACATCTAGTGGTGAAATATAATTGACCAACAACATCTAGTATCCAAGTTATGGACCTTAACCAAGAACTTATCCAAAGTCGTTCATCCAGAAAATAAAGGTCACAGTGACCTAATTTATAGTGGGTGGTGTAGCCCTACTCAAGACCCATCTTGTGGTGAAATATCATTGACCTCCAACATCTAGTATCCGAGTAATGGACCTTAACCAAGAACTTAACCAAAGTGTTACGGACGGACGGACGGACAAGGGTAAAACTATATGACCGATCCACATACGTTGTCGGGCCATAAAAAATGATTATTGTAAATTATAGAATTATATTAAGTTACGATCATCGTTTTGAAATTATGTGATTTACGTTCCGATCATCATCGCGATTTTTATTTTCCTCGTTTTCTTTGTTCTAAAGAATAAGGGATCTAATTCTAGCAAACCATTCAAACAATACACCAATGAGGCCATGTATTAAACATAAAAGTTATCCAAAAAGAGGACTTTATGGCAGTAATTGAAGATTTAAATAATTGTCAAAATTTTCCGCCATATTGGATCATCACGTTGACGACAGTGTTTTTGATTACCCGTTACAAGTCCCTAGATTTGGACGTGCGTGGGAAATCGCGGTAGCACAAGTCTACATGATGTGCTCCATTTAATGTAGCGACGTTCAACTCTTCACTTTCGTTTCCGATTTCATTAAATTCAGCACGTCGTCATATTTTACTGATATTTTCTGGGGATACAGATGTGCCTTTTGAACATAAGTCTAGCCGTAGCGTGGATTAGCGATTATTATCATTATTTATAAAAGCAGTAAACTTTTGTGCCGGTCTAATCAAAATTAGCACAAACGTTGTGCCAAAATAATTTTTTTCTATATTTCATATCATTACATTTTACAAGAATGACACCAGCAAGGGTATAATTTGATAATAAAAAAAGGAAAAAGTACCACTGTCGTATGGAAGACAATTTATATGGTCGTATATGCACTTTTTATGCAGGAAGAACTATAGATCAAAAAGTTTTACCACTTTCGAAAAAAAACATTAACGGCAATACTGCATCATTTGCTTTTGCTATTTTTTATAGATAGGGCAACCATTTCGAAGAAAGAGGTTTGTGGAAAGTAGACATGATGACTAAAAGTTACTTTATAGTAATGATCGATTTCGGAGAAATCCATCCGCGTTTTCCCCCCGAGACCGCGGTATAACCTATTATATTGTGCATTCGCTCTCCGGTATCAGTGTGTTTATATTTTTGGTCAACGAGCTTTCTTATCTATGATAGTATAACCCCTTATTATTACTTGATTTGTTTATTTATTTCGTTTTAAATGATGATATAGTATTTGCTATATTTTTCATAACCTTTTAAAAACTACATTAAGCTAAACGTCCTCAAACGTATTGGGCATCATTTAAACCGTCTGAGCAAATTGACCATATACTATTCTTTCATTATGTCAAATTTTAGTTTTTGTCCACTCACTTGGCACTTCTGCTCAGAGGCAAATACAGCAAAAATTGAAAAAATTCAAGAGCGTGCTTTGCGCTTTATTTACAATGACAAAAATTCTTCTTACGAAAAACTATTAGAAATTTCATTATTACCTTCATTGAAAGTCAGGCGTTTGAGAACGATTGCTGTCGAAACTTTTAAAATCATAAACAAAGATAATCCTGTATTTTTGCAAGATCTGGTTTCCATAAAAAACACTTTGTATAACTTCAGGTATACCAATACAGCAGATATGCCCAGAGCACAGACAACTAGGTATGGTTTGAAAATGTGCAGAGGGGGGTTCGATTTCCCAATTTTTTCTGACTTTAATAGTTTTCACCTGATTTTTCCCTATTTTGATCATTTTTTTTGTCCAAGGGGGGGGGTTCGTCCGAACCCCTCGAACCCCCCCCCTGGCTACGGGTATGTCTCTTCATGACTTTGTGTCATTAAGTTGTACAACTAATTTCCGAGTATTTAAGTCCTTGTACATAATTTTCTAAGCCTTATGAGGTAACACATCCAGCCCCATTTTCTCTGTGTAATCATTTTGTACCCTTGTTCGAAGTGATATTGTGTCTTTGATTTGAGTTTGGTGTTATTTTTTCTGTTGTCTTTGGTGTGTTCACATTTGGAATACAAATAAACTCTTTTCTTTTAGCTCGCACAGCTCGTCTTAAATCGCTTGATGTATTTCTATACAGACTTTACACGATATTTTTTCAAGCAACGAGTTAAGTGCTAGTAGTAGTGTTTAAAAGCTAACCTGACTTAAGGCCATGCGAACTTATAACTACCATCACTTTGCGTCCGTCGTCTGTCGTCGTCAGTCATCCATGAACAATTAAAAAAAATCTTCTCCTTTGAAACCAAAGAAGGAATTTAACTGCAGGAATGATACTTTACATGTTGGCTTCAGCGATCCCCAGTTTGAAATGCGGATAGAAAAAAAAGAAGGATCTTCGGCTGTTTAAAATCATAAGCTCTACAAAAGTTTTTATTGGATCGATGTTGTCAGATTACCCCATATAGGGGTTATGGGTCTATAAAGGTAAAAAATTGCGTTTTTTCATGTTTTTGTCTCGTAGAGTGAAAACTCTTGCTTATGAAGAAAAGCTGTGGTTCTAATTCTTCAGCATACTTTATAATCTAAAAACGTCTATTGCATGGACTAAAATTGTCAAATGACCCGCATCCTGGGAAACCCGGCTTACTCACTCTTCACCCTGTGACATTTGATTTGATTTTGTTCGTTTCCCGTTCAGTATCTGTAAAAAAATGTAATGCTCAGAAGGCTCGATACAAAACAATCAAAAACTAGGTAATTCATGTGGAGAATGAGTAGGCAAGTGAAGAACTCCTGGGTGACTGATGATGGATGACCCATGTATGACCAGGTGAGCGATTTAGGCTCCTGGGAGCCTCGTGTTGATGTTTTTGTTCTATAGAATGAAAACTATGGAAGATAGAGAAGAGCTATAATTTCCTTAAACCTTCAGTCTATTTAAGGCTCTAACAAGTCTTTAGTGGGCCCTGAGGACCAGGTGAGTGATTCAGGTTCCTGATAGCTTTTTTTTCATCAAAAGAAGCGCAAAAAAATGTTAACGTTTCTTTTTCTGTTTGTTTAATGTTTGTTAGTTTTTGCTGTATATTAAGTGGTATATCAATAGAGCTGTCTCGTCTGTTCGAACCCCATATTGATTTAAATTTTATTACTTTCGTCATGATTTTCGGCAACCTAGCTTGGGCTATAGATGAAAACCTTCGGTTAATTCTTTTTATGGATCTGCCCCTGATTGGTATTTTTTGTTTGTTTACGTACTGGTGTAACGGAAATGTTTGATAATAAGTGGGCAATACAATCATGGATATTAATAAAAAGTTCTTGCAGATATATTATCCTCATTGGCTGCATTTATAATTAGTACCTTACGTATAATGCATGTTTTCTTGTTGTGACCACTATTACTTTTAAAACTGCTGACTTTGTTTTAATAACCGCTGACTTGTGGAGGTTGTATGGTGAAAATATATGCTTAATACTGGTATCAATATTATTTAGACGTAAAATCTGCTTTCTTTGCGTAATAATTTTTATGTACCTTCCCCGTTCAAGTCAGTTGCCCATCTACTTCCTCTTTTCTGGGCCGACTTGGACATTTTAAGGGTAAAAAAATAGAAAATGTTTCATGACAGATTTCTCAACTTCTAATAAATGATTTGATTCACAATTTGGCACACAGCCTTATAGCGTTGAGTTATAAGGTCACCCCCTCCGCTTTTCAGCTCAGTCGGGCATCTACTATTTGTTTTCTGAATGATTGAGTGGCGGTATATCCTTAGCACGACTTACTGCAAACTTTTGTTGTGAACTATCTTCCCTAAAATACAGTAAAAAAAGTCAGCATTGAATTGGGAGCATAAACCAAAATATCGAACTAGGGTACAAGGATGGCGATAATGTTGTAATCAAAATGCTCACAAAAAGACACAAAAGAGGTAGGTCTGGTGTCGAAAACCTGGTTTAACCTACCATTTATTTGAAGTGCATGTACCAAGTAAGAACCATTGTGGTCATGAATTTCCGTGGTATGTCTGCCTTTTTTTGCCCGTACTCTTGCTGGAGTAGATTCATCTCTTACTGAAATTAGTAAGTGTGCCGAAGTGGCCTTAATTCGAAAGTGAGTATAACTATGCCAGCAGAACTTACTGTTGCGGGTTATCGGAAAACTAAAACATAGTTCTAGGCACTAAATTGGTTTTATAACTGAAGTGCGTTTCGTAAATTTAAGACTCATAAGAACTGCACTAAACACAAAGTTAGTGAATGCATGTAATTGTTTTACGTTATTTTCGATGCACATAAATCACACAAAGCGGCCAGTTTTAATTTCAGAGGATACCGGAGTATCCGGAAACCTGTTCAGTGCTCATTACGTTCTTATCAAATTGCTAAAGTTTTAAGGTGCTAGCCTGCATAAAAATACAATTTTTACAATGAAACGTGACCACAGGACAATTTTAGTAATGATTAAACATAAATCATAGAGATTTGTACTGTTCTGTGTAGATATCAAATAATCAAAGCATATGATGCTAATTAACTGTATGATGTTCATAAGGTCAGGTATGTTCAGCAATTCCTAAAGGTCGTTTTTTTAAAAGTTTTTTTCTTAGCATTTTAACGTAACAATGAATTTAAAAAGAGCATTCTTATTCAAGATCGATTGGGTGTAGTGAGTTCATTTTTATTTTTCATTTGTTCATTACTTCTACGTTTTATGTTTTATTGCGCTATTCAAATGAAATATATATTTTCTAAATTGTTAGCTACCCGTTCACATAAAATGTGAACTTTGGAGCTACCTGTTCAAAACAGCGGACGCTACCCGTTCAAGTGTTGAAATTTAGAGGCGATATGAAAAATGCAATAATACAATTAAAACGCAAAAATATCACAATTTTTTTATGATGTTTTGAATCTTGTTTGTTTGATCTGTGGATTGGCGCATTAAACTAGGTCTAGATTGAAACCGATTTCACATCAGACCCCGAAAAAGTCAAGCCATATCATATGTTTCATCTACTTCTCGGAGTTCGAGGTGAATTAAATAGTGAAAAACATGACCGATTGTAGTATTATGAACCTTGCTGCTTATCTAATGTACCTACAACTATAATCATTACAATTTTATTGTTTTTTTCTTCAAATTGTGCTTACAAATGACTGCTTATTCCCGTGTTTTGACATTTTTGAATCTGGCGCTACCTGTATCAGAAAATATCCTCGCTTCGCGAACGGAACTTCCTGAAACTATACAATTTCTGTTCACACCCTATGATTCAACTAATGATTTTCTCAGATAAAAGTTACCAATACCAATACCAATATTTTTTTTTTCAAATAAGGTCCCCATTAGGGCAATTACATATAACAGTCATGATTGAAACAATGTTAACATAACAGTACATGTAGACGATATTGAGATGTGGAATAAGTGTACGCGACACAACAAACATAAACAAACAGCAAGTCAAAAAATCACAACGGAAAACAGCAAGCAGTCTTCAACATGACCATAGGTCACCTATTACCGTCTTGTATAATGAATAAAATTGAAATGTAAATATAAAATTTAAGTATTGATAGTGGAGATGACAGAACCAGCACTTGCAAACCCGACCAACGAAATGAAAGAAAAATACATGTAGTTTCATATCGTTGTAAGAAAGCGTGGTTCATACATAAATAAAGATATATTTAAAATCAGTAATTGCCTTCTTCTGTCAAAAAGTTATAAACCACAACACAAATCGCTTGCCTTCGTTCAAATGTAACTTCCAAGTACACGGTGCCAACGGTACTTTGATTATTAATCTTAATGGCATTCTGTTTCACTTAATCTAAAAGGACCGAACGCAGCAGAGCCTAGCTGTAAAAGGCGACTAAGGTAGGCCCTCGTTCGTGGGGGTTGTCAAGTCTAAAATATGGAGCCCTGACCACTGACCATAGTTGGCCAACGTGTGTGGAGAGTGTCAAGCTTCATTCACGTAAAAGATCCATATTCTGAATTTGTTGACCGCCAATTAGTGAACTACAAAGGCTAAATTTTCCACCCCAACCATATTTCCCGGCCTTGTCTAGGGGTACTCAAAATTTACTGTTTCTTTGTTTTCTCCTCATCATTTTATGTTCATCGCCTTTAAATAACCTATACAGCATTGCAAGGGCGTAAAACAACACCTCACTCAGCCCCTCACGCACTCACTTGACGAATATATTTTTTTTAAGTAAATCCGTAAACATTCAAATTTTTGCGGACGAGGCCTTCTTTATGTTGTTCGGTGTTGTAGTTTTAAATGCCAATGGGGTAAACGAAAGCTAGTTTCCACCTGCAGTAAGATGAGTTCACATAAAAATGGTTTTGTAAATATTTGTGTTTCGATACAATGATACAAAATACAAAATAGGAACCAAACTTGTTACTTATCGCCAGATAAAACATATTCTATTTAAATGCCTTTACGTTAATCTTGGTAAGTTTTGTTATTCTTGCGTGAACTATTCTAGTTGAGGCTTACCAGGTGTGATTTCTGCAAGACGACCCACTTAAACAACACAACACACATTTTACTTATAAACGTCGCTCTTTTTATTTGTTTTTGATGTTGCCGAAAACGTAACATGTACAAACTTTTTAATGAAATATGTTGTAACTTGTACAATTGGCCATAAAAGACAATATATAAGCTTATTTCGAAAAAGAATTTAAGTTTATTGGATTAAATTATAATATACATGATAGCATATCTCAATTCCCACTCAGCTTAAACGGAGTAGATTTGTTAGGTCATAACAGAACAAATTTTGTCAAATGGCTTAATTGCAGCAATCAAGGGATTGTGCAGCTTGTCGAGAACAATTCTTAAGAAAACAATACCTTTACCGAGGGAGATACATCAGCTCTCATTTATAAGAATTGAAAAAGGCCAAAACGAGCAGCAGCCACATGGACTTGCTTCCCTCATACGAATAATTTTTAAACATTGAACATTGACTCTAACAAAATATTGATAGAGGAGCACAAGTCCCTGTACAGCAGCACACAAACTGTCAGAGAATCCCAGATAGAAATATTCTAATGCAGTACAAAGTGATAAGAGTTGATTATTTTGAGACAAAAGAAAGAAAGGAATCCGTTCTGATGTGCACTTCATTAGGGCGAGAAAAATCTTTTATTGGAGCAAGTATTTTTTGCATTTTAGCGATTTTTTCCAAGGTAAAACTACTGTACTACTGTTATTAAGTAGAGTGCAAGAGCTTTTCTTTGAAAATTTGTAAAAGGAAAAAAACGTAAGGGGAGATCTTAGTGTCCCAAAACAAATTGTAAGTAATTTGAAGTGTCATTCTTCTACACCTTGCAATAATAAGTTTACTGTTGAATAATGCTGGACATTGTTAATTGTATTTGTAAAAAAGCTAGATGTTGATGCTGGCGTCACACTATCCCTATTTTGACCCCGATGGAAACACGATTATGGATATTTTCAAAATCGGGAGTGATCGTATTCAAATCGCGCTATTCGTGTTGCCATCTTTTACCATCGTAGCACCATCGGCTGAAATATTCCAACTTCGGGAGCAACTTCGTAATGCCTTCCTAATTTTTTAACATGTTAAAAAACTCCCGAAGGTTCGTGCGAAGGTCCTTGTTCGTGTTGTGCTCGTTAATCCATCCTTTCTATCGTAATGCCTTCGTGAAAGCATCTTCTGATTTCGTGTTGCCTTCTAAGTGTCGTCGGCTTAATTTATCTTACGATGGCGGCACGAATAAAACAAGCAGCTCTCCGAAGGTGGTGCGAAGGAAACACGGCGTCGCAAAGACATCGCTTTGTATTCGTATATCCGTCGTAACTAATGTAATGGTATAGAGTAATGGCAAGGAGATGGAAACACGGCACTGGTCAAAGCAGTACGATTTCTGAAGTTAAAAAAAATATCAAACGTGTCAAATGTGCCTTATAGGGACATTTATTAATCCATTTCAGTTAGGGGCGTGTTACAATAATTCGTTCAGAAAAAGAAAAGTTAGTACACACGTATATAGCTCTGTTTCCCCCCCTCATAATTAAAATGCAGCAGGCGGAAGACTTACAAGACAGCAGCTTATGATACAAGTATCCTCATTAATTCTTTATTCATAATTTTTTTTCTTTCGAAAAATTGATAAAGGAAATTTAAAAAAAATTGAAACTAGAATGATCAGTCTCAAAAGTACAAGAAGAAAAGACAAAACAAAGCGAAGACAGTCTGGATCTAGAATCTTCTGACGCTTTTCTTTTCGTCCTGTTCTTTCCAGCCAGGCGCTTCCCTCTTTCGCGTCCTCGTCCAGGCTTTTGTGGCACCTTTTAATACTTAAATTTCAATATCAGAAATAAAGGTTTAAACATTTTAAACTTACTTAGTTTTTATCAGTCCCCTACCGACAAAAGCCGAAGTGGACTTTAGGTTTGCAGTCCGTCTGCCCGTTTGTGTGTTTGTCCGGCCTGGTCGTCTCGCTGTCACAATAACTTTTTCGCACTTTTTTCAAAACCTTGTGTATAGGTATTAAACTTTAAACTGATTTTTGGTATGTGAGTCTTACCATGATGAGTTAAAGATCAAGTTAACGCGTTGTTCCGGTCCGCAATTTTTTACAGAGTTAGGACCCTTTGAACTTTGGAATTTCACTGAAATATCAGTTTCCCACACTTTTTTCTAAACCCCTAATCATAATTCTAAACTGCTTTTTTGGTATGTACTGTATGCCTGTCCACCATTACGGGTTACTGAGATCAAGTTTACATTCCGTTTCGGTCCGCAAATATTTACGGGACCTTTGGACTTACATACCGGTATAGGACCGGTAACGAAGTTATGTATTATAAGGTGGACACGCTTTGTACAAGAATCGTTCGCAACAGCTAAAATTGTTGAACTTTCTACATAGTTACAACATATTCCTCTTGTTTTCAGATTATGTGTGCTTTGGTCAACTCACACGAACAAAACAAGATAAAGTAGCGTCATCTTTTTTGTTCTATCTTAACAGGCTCTACATATTAGCTTTAGATCTACTCTTACTGATCAGAGCCATCGTTTCAATTGTTATCCATAAATACTCATTAGAGGCTGCAAAGGACAATCTATATAGACAAAATTATACAATCTTATTGCAAATCGCGTTATTATATTTCATACTTC
The DNA here is from genome assembly GCA_963971305.1 of Arcuatula senhousia. Lineage (NCBI taxonomy): Eukaryota > Metazoa > Mollusca > Bivalvia > Mytilida > Mytilidae > Arcuatula > Arcuatula senhousia. Next base: position 27,791,937 of record OZ020310.1, on the reverse strand, counting down.
GTATACCCATCGTGATGCTTCGTAGACCCATCGTATGCTAAACACGACGTCGTACGGCCGTCGTATAAATTCGTGTCTCCTTCGGATTTAATTCTCGACTAATCTTGATAACATCGTAACAACTTCGTAATCGGTTCGCATCTATTCGTATGTGCTACTTTTCCGATCGCTTAGCCATCGGTTCTAATCGTATACCCTTCGGTTTTGATTTTGATTTTTAGCAAGTTCGGGACTAACTTCGCACGAAGTTGAAATTTTAACATTCGTGTGTCCATCGTATGTCAAAATCGGGACAGTGTCACGCCAGCATAAGCAAATTACATCAGTAGATGATAACTACACACCAATTAATCCTTGTATGCCATTTGTACAAGTTAGAACAAATCTCATTAAAAAGTTTGTACATGTTGCAACATGTACAGAAAAGGGCGTACGATTGCACCATACATGTTGCAACATGTACATTTTATTTGTACATGTTGCAACATGTACAAAATTGCAACTTGTACACAACATACACTTTGGAAGTCTGAGGCGTGAAAACGAGCTCCGTAGTAAAGGACTTTCTTTACACCAAAATGCACAGAATTTAATTCTAAATATTTTAAGAAATATTGTTTTTACCCCGCCACATATTACATGTGCCTGTCCTAAGCCAGGAATCTTTGACAATGCTTTCGTTTGTACTTGTCTTTTTGATGTTTTCTGTTCCTTGTTTAAGAAGGGGGTCTATCCGTGACTATTTCGGGGCTGGATTTGAATTATATGCATTTTATTTAGACCATGGGCCAATTGCAGAACCGCGAGCAGTGCCAAATGGCCTCGTTGAAGGCTGCTGGCGGTTGTCCATTGTGGTTTTTCTAAATTGCCGTTTAATTGTGGGCTGTGTCGCGTACACTTATCCCACATCTCATTAGTTTCTATTTATTGAATGTAAACGTTCAAAAGCATGACTTTTCATGTTCATTTTCCTATTATAAGTAAACCTAAAATTATTGTCTTCCAAAAGAACTCAAAGGCAAGTTTGGTCTCTAATATTTTTTGTTATAAAAATAATATATTAAGTGAAGTGAAGGAATTTAACTTCTTAGGCATTATTATTTGTCACACAGGAAAATTTAAGACATCCCAGGAACTTTCTAAAAAGGGATTAAAAGCACTATTCTCTATTAAAAAGTATATGTCAAACTTCAAACATACACCAGTAGAACTGTCATGTAAATTATTTGACAATTTAATCAGACCTATAATTTTATATAACAGTGAGATCTGGTATATGGATGATTATTTCTCAATGTATAAAGCACTTCAAAGATCTAGTGTAAGTGGAAAAAATGTTGATATACTATCATTTTCTGATAAGCCTGCTTTTGAAAAAGTACACAATAAATTTTGTAAAAGTGTTTTGGGTGTAAGAAAAACAGCATGTAATATTGCTGCAAAATCTGAACTTGGTAGATTACCACTAGATTCTTTTATTAAAACACAAGTTATTTGCTACTTTTCTAGACTAAACTGTATAGATATAAACCCTCTTGTTAAAGAAGCACTCTATTTAAATAAAAATCTCCACACAGATGGTGTGTATACTTGGTATAGCTTTGCTAGATCTGTTATGACGGAATTTGAAATAGATTATGAAAATTTTGAGAATGACAATAAAAGTTTTAAGGAAATTAATAAGTTACACATAAAAAGAGAAAACAAAAAAACTATCAAAGAGAAATATGATGAACTTATAATAAACAAAATATCTAGCTTTGATGCTTCCTCGAAATTATACCTTTACAGCAAGTTAAAGTCTAATGTTAATGTTCAGATTACTTAAACCTTCCAAACTTTAATAGTAGAAAAATACTTACCAAACTACGTATTAGTGACCATAATCTAGAGATCGAACTTGGTAGATACAAGAATATACCAAGAGAACAAAGATTTTGTAAATCATGCAAAATAATTGATGATGAAGCTCATTTCTTCTTCCATTGTCAAATTAATAATAATATAAGAAAAACATTTATTGACTCAATACAAAAACAATATGCTAATTTTAACCAGCTTGAAACCATTGATAAATTGATTTTTGTACTTAACCCAAATATGGATGTTTTGCCCACGGTTGTTGATTTTATGAAGCAATCATTTGAGCTGCGACAATGAGATCCACATTGGTCAAAGTCATACATATTTGTAAATACTATATAATGTCTTTGTATGTAGAGTTACATGTTCATTGTTTTTTGTATGTTTTTACACGTATATTTGTATTTGCTTAACCTCTTTGAGGTTTTATTATGCAATAAAGTATTATATTCAATGTAATTTTGATACAAAACCAACACATCTTTGGAAGGTCATAACTCGAAAACAAGGTCCGTGACCCCATTTTTTTTATTGCATTTCCTTATTCTTCCTAACATAAGCTATCTATGGATATTTTTTAAAGAAAATTGATCGGACAGTAAATTTCGTTTACTTTACCCTAAAGGCATCATACTCTTTCAATTTAGCCTCCACAGAGCGGGAGCTTATAATGTGTTAATACCGGGAGAATCTTTCCACAGCGACATTTCAAGCACTAGGGAGGACGTACCTTAAAAATTATTGAAACACATAGAATTAAGCAAGCCGAAGATGATCATATTAAATTAAACATGAAGTGATGATGACCACAAATTTTAAAAAAAATACATACATGTTTAAGCTATATTAATGATTATTTACTTAGATTATCACCAAATCTCCATAATACAGACGCTTGGTTGTAAATATTATTTAACACAAATTGAATATTATTTATTTGATCTATTTATTTGCCATGCCTTCTCAGATTGAGTTGTCTTTCTTATCTCGGGTCATTTTGAATATAATTGAGATATAAATATAAGCTGATATACTTTATAACATACAAACTCTGAAAAGTGTACTTGTAGCAACAAAAGGATTTTGGCTAGTCTGTGAAACCGTGAATGGTACAGTTCCCCGAATATGAATATGTCACACGTCCCCACGTGATCTTTTGTGATAACCTTGTATCCCGTATTCGTGCCCGTTTTTTGCTTTATACTTTCAAAACACATGGTACAATTAGGGACCCACCATTTAACTTGAAAAAGGGGGACTTTTTTTTTTAATTTATTTTTGGCAGATTTTTTTCTTTATTAGCCAAATTAGTCATATTACGCCAAATGAAGGGCAAGTGGCTACAAACAAAGCAGTGGGAACATTACAAATTGCAATCAAATGTACAAATGAAACTTAAGTGAATTAGTATTATTTTATATAATCAAAAGTCTTCTATACAATAATATTTTTCATAACCTCTGCTGTCAAAATCTTTTCACTAAAAATCTTGTTCAAAATAGTTTTAGGGATAAAATCCCTACTTCAAGAAATGGTCGGTCTTAAATAAGACTTGAAGGTGATTTTTAAGCTCTATCTCATACTTGCATCAATGAACAAAATGCTTGGCTCTTGATGGAAGCTGTTGGCTTGTTTGATAAATCCTTATCGTTAAGTTGAGCTTGGTATTAATTTTTAGACAGAGCCCTATGTAGTCATATAGCTATCTGATTTTCGCGCTTTTTTATCGTCTAGACAGGGTAAATCGGTCAGGCAATATTTCTACCAGAGGATCTATTATAGAATATTCATCGTATATAATTTCTGTTTCAATGTATTAAATGTTATATAGGTTTTCTAAACTAAGAGGTACATCTTTATACCCCTATAATAAATGCGATATAAATGAGCTCTACATTCCATATATCGATACACCAGTTGATCTACACTTAAGCATTGTTGAGCTTTTACCTTTATTCTAATTTATACGTTATATATATTCAAGTGGGCGGAGCCAAATTACGGATTTCTTAACAAATGTTTAAGTAAACGGAGCAAACGAACAAAATTGATATGTTTCAAGTTGGGGAAAAACATGTCGTTCTTTATTTCTAGTGCTAAGATTTATCTCTGCCTTTTAACGCTTATGCGCTTTGATTAAGAATCTTTTCTTTCATAAGAAATGATATCAGACATGCTACAAAAATGTATTACGTCGGCTCGACCTTGACCCAAGACTAAAATAGGTATGATTAAATTCTAATAAATGTGCATATTTACATAATGTCACAAAGAAAATGTACATGAATACCAAAGGGGCAATCTAAGTAGTCTTACCCTTGTTCATTCGTTCGTCCGTCCTTCCGTATTTTCTAATCAATTACATGGCGTAGAGGCCTCATATTTTGTAAATAGCTTTATTCTATAGTACCATATGGTGTTTATATATATGCACCTCCTGTTTAACTTACTGAAATGTTAGGTTTTAATACATAGTGGACAATCATAGCTGTCATCTGACACATTGCTGTATCAAACAGTTCCATATGGTATTTAGCAATTTAATTATTTCCCTGTTTGTCGAATACTTAGGTTTTACGCAAGGCATTATATTGGGAAGGACGGGGGGTAATCATTAGTGAGCAAAAACTTATCCTACTGAATTGATTGATATTAAATATCTTCTATAAAATTTCTTGAATAAAGACAACATTCGAAAAGTGACATAAACCTGTGTTAGAATTGTTTTTTTATAATCCATTGAAATATTAAATTAGATGTCCGAAGTACCAGTATATAAGGAGAAAAATGAACATCTAATTAAATAATTTAAAAGAGTTAATTGTATTTTTTTTGGGGGGGGGGGGGGTAATAAAAGCATTAACTAAGCGGATTATGAAAACTGTGCAACATGAAAATTTTAGTTTATGCTTCTTTAAACCAAAAACTATTACGGAAAGTATAGATAAATTTATTGATGTTTTCGGCGCTAAATTTGGTTTAAATTCATTTAAAAATGCACCTAAAATAAATATCAAACTCGATTTGTAACTCTACTCTAACTTGTGCTCGAGCCGTAGCTCGAATATTGCCATGAAAATCACTGTTTCGAGTTCAGTAAAATTTCAACTCCCTCGAACTTTAACTCGAACTTGAAATTTAACTCGAACTAAAATTTAACTCGAACTATAAATCTGATTTGAACTCGAACTCGATGATTACCAACACCCATCTCAGGAACATTCGAAAAAGGGATTAAAACACTATTTTCTATTATAAAGAATCTATATAAGTCTTAGTTTAAACATATACCAGTAGAACTATCATGAGATGACAATCACTGTTTGGAGTTAGATAAAATTTTAACTCGAGCTAAACAATAACTCGAACTCTCTCTCACACGAACTCGAATCGTTACTCGAACTCTAACTCTGATTTGAACTCGATGATTACCTACACCCTTATTTTCATAAAAAAAGATATTCTATAATAGTTAATTTCTTCCCCAATTAGCACTTATTTATTTAGTTTATGCTGAATTGGAAACTTAGAACAGATGGAGACGTTTAGCTTGTATATATCGTTGCCGAAAACAGACTTGTCGACACTTTAAACAAAACATTAACATAAGTAGAATAAAGCAATTTTATACCCCCGGGTGATAGAAGGAACTGAAAATGCGTGTTTCATCAGTGCCTGAAAGAAAATTGCAGAATAAAACTGCAAAGTTTGTTCCACTGGTGTCCACACTGCGGCATCCGTCGTCTGTGATGGATGACTTGAAAGGTTTCAACAGAAATGTGCAGGATAAAAACAAAACCCTAAACCCACTTATAGGTTGTGTCGCTTATAAGTTATCAAAATAAAATTGAGTTATATTTAGAATATCTGCCTGCTTGTATTATATATATAAATCAATGAAATGTTTTTTTTCCACTCTATATTTCATATCTCGGTTTAAATATCGATTTAACGTAATAACAATTCCTATTGTTACGGTCGTAAATTATTCGGTCTCTGTTCCGTCGTCTGTTCCCGATTTTCGTCTTTGCCGCAACAATAACAATTTCTTATTGTTACGGATTTACCAAAATTTGCCTTCTATAAATTAAAGCTTTTGTTTAATTCAAATAATATTAATAAAACACGTAAATGAACATTAGCTAGTTTAAACGGTAATCTCAAATACTACAGCGTACACAGAACATAACAGCAGCACAAGAAACAATAAAAATTCGCGGTTTATTAGTAAAGACAGATTAATAGTGATCGACAGTAGAAAATGTCCCAAAAGTATAATAAACTGTGCTAAAATTATTTTTTTTAAAGCTGTATCATAAAATAACGCGATTTTGCCCCCCCCACCCCAAAAAAAAAAAAAAAAAAAAAACAACTCAAAAACCTACAGAAACGTCAAGTTGGTTACTTATTCCCTATTCCTTATTCCTTATTTAAATAAGGAATAAGTAACTGGTTACTTATTCCTTATTCTAAAAACCTCTAAATAAGGAATAAGTAACTGGTTACTTATTCCTTATTCTAAAAATCACTAAATAAGGAATAAGTAACTGGTTACTTATTCTCTATTCCTGATTCCTTACTTAAATAAGGAATAAGTAACTGGTGACTTATTCCTTATTAAAAAAACCTCTAAATAAGGAATAAGTAACTGGTTACTTATTCCTTATTCTAAAAATCACTAAATAAGGAATAAGTAACTGGTTACTTATTCTCTATTCCCGATTCCTTATTTAAATAAGGAATAAGTAACTGGTTACTTATTCCTTATTAAAAAAACCTCTAAATAAGGAATAAGTAACAGGTTACTTAGTCTTTAACAATGGTAACCTTTAAAAGTAATACAAGTTTTAAGCGTAGAATAAATTTGCACAACATTTTAATAATCATTAAGTTTTTTCTTCTCATAATTTACTTGTGATCTTAATAAGCCGTTTAGAATTATATGTAAATAACCAAAAAAATTAAAAGCCAAGGGAAATAACTACAACATTATTGAATCATTTGTGAATAATTATAAACAAATATTTTTTTCATAATGGCCTTCGGCAACCTCAAAAATAGAGCGAGATATTATCCCAATTCTACGTATTTTTAAACAGAACAAAAGAAAAAAAGTAACAAGCTTAAGCTGCAGAATCCAGACATCAAGGCCTATCTAAATAAACTAGTATATAAAGAATATAATTACAAATACAAATTCAATTCTGATATGTTAAACATTTTCCGCATTCCGCTATAACCAATTTCGGTTTGGAAGAGCACAGTATCCGGCCTTTATAATACAACCGAATGAAAATTATCCTTGTGTGTCTGATTAGCAGAGGCGGCCGATCCAGCAGGGATGTTGATTTCGATTTCAACTCGTTTGGCTACAATCAGCCGATATCGGACCGATTGTAATCCATAGGGGAGATATCGAGGTATTTAACCTATATTGCCGATTGTGTTTAATCTCGACTGTTCCGATTAGGGATAGGCTGCGATTTTATATAAAGGTGTCTAAGGGTGGGTCCCTTCGACCTCGATTTCAACTCGGTTGGCTACGATCAGCCGATATCGGACCGATTGTAATCGATACGGGAGATATCGGCCGATCGTAGCCAACTGAGTTGAAATCGAGGTCGAAGGGACCCACCCTTAGACACTTTTAGTTAAAATCGCAGCCTATCCCTAATCGAAACAGTCCAGATTAAACACAATCGGCGATATAGGTTAAATACCTCGATATCTCCCCTATCGATTACAATCGGTCCGATATCAGCTGATTAATTGTAGCCAACCGAGTTGAAATCGAGGTCGAAGGGACCCACCCTTAGACACTTTAAGTTAAAATCGCAACCTATCCCTAGTCGGAACAGTCGAGATTAAACACTATCGGCGATATAAGTTAAATACCTCGATATCTCCCCTTACGATTACAATCGGTCCGATATCGGCTGATCGTAGCCAACCGAGTTGAAATCGAGGTCGAAGGGACCCACCGTTAAAATCGCAGCCTATCCCTAATAGGAACAGTCGAGATTAAACACTATCGGCAATATAGGTTAAATACCTCGATATCTCCCCTATGGATTACAATCGGTCCGATATCGGCTGATTGTAGCCAAACGAGTTGAAATCGAAATCAACATCCCTGCTGGATCGGCCGCCTCTGCTAATCAGACACACAAGGATAATTTTCATTCGGTTCTATTATAAAGGCCGGATACTGTGCTCTTCCAAACCGAAATTGGTTATAGCGGAATGCGGAAAATGTTTAACATATCAGAATTGAATTTGTATTTGTAATTATATTCTTTATATACTAGTTTATTTAGATAGGCCTTGTTGTCTGGATTCTGCAGCTTAAGCTTGTTACTTTTTTTCTTTTGTTCTGTTTAAAAATACGTAGAATTGGGATAATATCTCGCTCTATTTTTGAGGTTGCCGAAGGCCATTATGAAAAAAATATTTGTTTATAATTATTCACAAATGATTCAATAATGTTGTAGTTATTTCCCTTGGCTTTTAATTTTTTTGGTTATTTACATATAATTCTAAACGGCTTATTAAGATCACAAGTAAATTATGAAAAGAAAAAACTTAATGATTATTAAAATGTTGTGCAAATTTATTCTACGCTTAAAACTTGTATTACTTTTAAAGGTTACCATTGTTAAAGACTAAGTAACCTGTTACTTATTCCTTATTTAGAGGTTTTTTTAATAAGGAATAAGTAACCAGTTACTTATTCTTTATTTAAATAAGGAATCAGGAATAGAGAATAAGTAACCAGTTACTTATTCCTTATTTAGTGATTTTTAGAATAAGGAATAAGTAACCAGTTACTTATTCCTTATTTAGAGGTTTTTTTAATAAGGAATAAGTCACCAGTTACTTATTCCTTATTTAAATAAGGAATCAGGAATAGAGAATAAGTAACCAGTTACTTATTCCTTATTTAGTGATTTTTAGAATAAGGAATAAGTAACCAGTTACTTATTCCTTATTTAGAGGTTTTTAGAATAAGGAATAAGTAACCAGTTACTTATTCCTTATTTAAATAAGGAATAAGGAATAGGGAATAAGTAACCAACTTGACGTTTCTAAAACAGACCAGTATTCATTATCGATTTAGATCTGATTGTAAAACAGTCAAATAAAACTTAACATCAATGTACATTATTTTGTACAAGTTACGATTTGTATGGAGATATTGTACAACTGATTACTTGAATTATGACATCATACAAGTTATAAACTGTTCTGTAAAAGTATAGCTTGCATGGAAATTTGTGATGAAAATTAACAACTTGTACAAGGGTTGAGTTGTAATAGAAAATAATGAGATGTGGAATAAGTGTACGCGACACAGCCCACAATCAAGCGGCAATCCAGAAAAAAACTCAATGGACAACCGCCAGCAGCCTTCAACGAGGCCAGTAAGCGCTGCTCGCAGTTCTGGAATTGGCCCACGGTCTAACTAAAATGCATATAATTCAAATCCAGTCGTGAAATAGTCACATATAGATCCCCTTTTTAAACAAGGAACAGAAAACATCAAAAAGACAAAAGCTTCGTCAAAGAATGCTGGCTAAGAACAGGTACATATAATATGTGGCGGTGTTAAACTAGTTTTTTTGGGCCCAACTTTACATCTATCAATATTCCTAGACAAAGCACATAAACTAAACACACAATAGAAATCAATCGATCAAAGTTCAATTCCACTTGAGAGAACCTTAGACAGAAGACAACAAGAACAAACGAAAGGACGGTTAAGGAACTATCTATAGAACACTCGCTGTTACTGACAGCTAGCTGACAATCATCAATCGAGTGATGTAAAAAAATCAAACATATCGATTTTAAATCCGACACAACACTTCAAACAATAAGGATTTGATGGAGTGTCATCACACAAATGCTTGCTCGCTATAATGCTAAAAAAAGACAATTAGTAAAAAAAGCTTATGAAAGTTTTAAAGTAAGTATCAAGTTATCAATATTTCTGCCAAAAAAATATTAAATTCAAAGATTTAACCAAAATATTCAATTCATATCTTTTGCGTTATAAATTTTGAAGCCAATTTTTCATTTCCAATGGATTGCTTTTAGACTTGTGAGCCTTATAAAAAAATACCATAAAATTCAGGATGTGATATTCCTTTCACTATCAGAAAACAACGTGTACAATTATTTTTTTCAATAAGAGATCGGTACATGTGGAACAATTTAGAAAAAAAAAGATTTTTTTAATTTGTGGTATCGATAACCTTGTTTTAATATTTTTTCAGTAATAAAATGGTTTTTATTGTTAAAATCAGAAACACCACTGCAGATGAGATGTTTTATCATATCTAAAATATTGAAACATGTTTTGTCGTTGCCCTTTCGGAATGATGCAACCTCACAAAATACCTGGACTGGTCAATAATTTTTTATATATTTTTTTTTGTCTTTCGGAAGTAAATCGTCTGTTTACCCATAACACTAGAGAAACACATTCACCGGGACACAGAAATCAACCGTTTTTCCCTTTTGCCGTTTCCATACAGTGGTTATAAGACATCTTGAACGTTCACACGTGTAGAGCAAAAACTTTTGATTTCTATTGAATTATATTTTTAGCACTAGGATGACAACATTTAAAACATTAAGAAGATTTCTATCTAAATTAACATATTATTAATATTTTTTGGCTTGAACAGTACTACAAGACCCCTTGCCCTGCCAAAGTAGCATAATGTTACGAGCGTAAAAATGCTATGCTTAGCTGGTTGAGGACCAAAATATTCAAAAAATAATAGTAGTAGAATGCTCTTTCATATCTCTTCAATAACCGTTTTGTAGAAATCATGATAATTTATATTGGTGAAAAGAACAGATATATCTCTATAAATAATACAATATCGGAATTCGTTATTTTAGGAGCTATATAATTCAATTTTAATACGATATTTAAATGAATGTTTATAAATAGTTTTAGACTAAGTTTGAAACTTCCAGTGTTTATGCATATAGAAACATTAACTCCTTATTGTAGATAGATATATAGATATATTTATTTCGATAAATATCAATATACAATGAACTAGAGAACTTTTTTTTATGCATAACAGTTTTTGAGATTATCAAAATACTCTAACTGCTCACTATATAATGGCCCTGTCACACTATAACGTTTTAGCCAACGTGTGCCAAACGTTCAAATAATTTTCTAAAACGTTGGAACACGTTGGCAGTCGAGGTAAAAAGTTTCAAAAAATATCTCGGTGAACGACCACAAAGCGTCAGACTAACTACCTGCAACGCACAAAAATTCAAAACTTATCTCTAGCGTTCGTCCGGCGTACTTGACGTTTGCCTAGCGCATGCGTGACGACTGCAGAACGCATTCATAGCGTTAGTCTAACTTATATTTTTTTCTCTCGGTGGGGAGACCTAGGATTTCTGTTAATTTCTTTAGTATCATTTCGTAATAGCCCAACTAGATCTATTATCTGGCTTAAATGTATTGCTGGATTAATTAATAATTATAGAAATTTAGTTTCGTTATAAAAATATTGGTTTTCAGCTTTCTGGTAATATGAATGTATAATTATTCTTAAGCCGTTTTATAACCAAAAGTGATGATTTTTGCACTCAGTCTAAAAGAATAAAATATAGTGTAGATTTTATATTTTGATAGGTCAAAAATATACAGAGAGGAATGCATGCGCTTGTTAACAAACTCTCAAAATCTCAAATGAGTATATACATGTAAGAAATACCGGTCTGTAGATGACTAATTCACAATGATCGCAGACAGCATGACGGATGTCCTTAATAGAGAAAAATGCGTGTGCTTATTGAATATTTAAAATACACATTATTTCAAATGAGTATTGAAGTTAGACTGCCGTTACTCGTTGTATTTGAGTATTTTTCTACCCAAAACAAAAATCATCGAAAACACGACAGGTGTATTAAATTTGCAAGAATTACTTTCAATTCCAGACCATCTAAGTTATCTTTGTTATATTCAAGATTTTTTTTGGCTTTGTTCATTGTTTTTTTTAAAGATTTTTTTTTTCAGGTTTGAATTAGTATATTTGAAGCTTTTGAAATTGACTATCCCCCTTGTAATTCAATCTAACTTATAAAATTCTGGGGTTGATACGCTACTCGTTCGTTACAATGACGCTCTGTGCGCTCTGTACACGTTTCTTCGTCGTTAGACTGACGCTAGACGTGCGCTGCATTATCGCTAGACTAGTTAGTTTCCATTTAGCTTAGCGTTCGTCAAATGCATTTCAACGTGCGCACAACGACCACATAGCGTACATCAGCGTGTGTATAACGTCCTTCTAACTTATGCCTAGCGTTCGAATAATTTATTTCTAACACGTTGGCGAACGTCGGAAATTTTAAGCATGTTGAAAAATTTGCGACGCACTCAGCGATCACCAACGCACGCTGACGTTCGCTTACGTGTTTGTAGCGTGTTCATAACGTGTACAAAACTTATGTAACGCACACCAGCGTGTTGAAAATATATTCTAAAACGTCGGCACACGTCGGCTAAAACGTTATAGTGTGACAGGGCCATAACTGGAGATTCCAAGTCAAGTTTTTATAAATAAATAAATCAAATAATTCACTTGATTTAAATTGCGTGTGTCAATAAAAATAAAATACACTGAAAGAAAATTCAGCCTTCGATCCTTTTTAATATATAAGTTCGCTAAAATTTTATAAATTGGATGTAAATATATCACTGATAATTTGAAAAGCATGTAATTTTTCTGATATTGTTAAATGTTTTATCAAATCATAATACTGCTATACCTGATTGAACATTAATAAATATATACTAAAATGACGACTGAAGGAACAAACTTGGCGTAATTAGTTGTACATTATATGATTACCCTTATTCACAGCAAGTGGAATGAACACGATCGGGATTTGTCTGTTAATTTTTGGAATATTTGTTACTAAAAGCCACTGCAATGTGAGTAGAAAAATAAATACTTGTAGCGGGTTGGTCATCGGTGTAAAAGCTGAGAACAAAATTAACATACCGGTAGTGATTACCACGAAATGACAGTCTGGGAGAGGTCCATAGGGCGGGGCAGTCTGGGAGAGGTTCCTAGGGCGGGACAGTCTGGAAGAGGTTCCTAGGGCGGGACAGTCTGGGAGAGGTTCCTAGGGCGGGACAGATTGGGAGAGGTTCCTAGGGCGGGACAGTCTGGGAGAGGTTCCTAGGGCGGGACAGTCTGGGAGCGGTTCATAGGGCGTGATAGACTCTGAGCGGTTTCTAGGGCGTAAAAGACTCTGAGCGGTCCCTAAGGCGTGATAGACTCTGAGCGGTTCCTAGGGCGTGATAAACTCTGAGCGGTTCCTAGGGCGTGATAGACTCTGAGCGGTTCCTAGGGCGTGATAGACTCTGAGAGGTTCCTAGGACAGGAAAGTCTGGGATGATTACTAGGGAGGGTTACTCAGGAAGCGAATCCTAGAGAAGGGCGGTCTTGGAGCGATTCCTAAGGAAGGGCGGTTTACATGGTAGAACGGTCTAGGAGCCGTTTCTAGTGTAAAACAGTTTAGGAGCGATTCCTGAAGAGACAATCTGGGAGCGGTTCCTAGTGAAGAACAGTCCTGGGGTGGTTTCAAGGTTAGGACAGTCTAGAAGCGGCTCCTAGGAAGGGACAGCCTGGTGGCGATTCCTAGATTTTTTTTCGGTATTTTTGATATGGTTAATGAGAGAAAAGTGCTTTGCTGTTAGATTTTAATATAATTATTCATTAAATGTGTATCACCGTGCAATTTATGAAGGTTTGCTTTCTATTATATATTTTAGTGCTTAACTAGTTTTATTAAAACATAATTATCAACTAATAGATACATGTATAAATTGGAATAATAGACTCTCCAGTCCTGCCTTTCAGAAAAATGTTGTTTGATATTGTATCATTGTATGTTTTATATGTTTGTGAATGTTGCTGATTATAATCCTAAGTTGGATTTTAAATCAATAAAATACATTGTATATGAATTTTAATTTGAAGAGTCGTTTTTGCGAAAATATCAGATGACCCCTTGTAGTAGTTATGGTCAAAAATCGCGCTTTTGCATTTAGAACGAACACTTTTGCAGATATAGACATGATAGAGATAAGCGTATGCATGCTAAATATGTTCAGCTGAAGAACGTCTATAAAAAGTGTCAAGTATTTTTTTTTCATCATACATTGAAAACTATTGCAGAATATTGCTCATAGCTTTACCAAAGTGTTGTAAAAGACCTTTACATTTGAAGACTATAAGTTTTGATAATGAAAGGACTATAAGTTTTGATAATGAAAGGACTATAAGTTTTAATAATGAAAGGACTATAAGTTTTGATAATGAAATTTTGATAATGAAAGGACTATAAGTTTTGATAATGAAAGGACTATAAGTTTTAATAATATCAATATCTTTATTTGCAAAATACACCCATATGGGTCAAAGCAAAAACAAAAACATGTAAAATACAAAACATATACAGAAGACAACAGAGTATACAGTACAATACAGTACATTAACATATGGAGTTATAGTTTTAAGAACATTTTGACCAATGTGAACCCTATTTTCGTAGTACCAATGACTGCTTTATAAAGTTGCATACAATTGGAATCAGTTCTATATCGGGATTCAAAATTCGTTGCATATGTATAATTTTATTATTTAAGTCGATGTTTTGATTGAGATTTAATTTATTAAAGATAGTTTGTCTTAATTATTTGTTAATGTTACAAAAATGAACAGATGAGCGATTCAGGCTCCTGAGAATTATACTTTACTTTTTACAGGCTCCTGATATTACAGATTTGCCTAAAACAATAAACATAATAGAGAGTCAGACAGGGTCAACAACCACGGAGCTAACGGCAATATCAGTGACGGACACAGACACATTTACATGTTCCATTTCTTCCATCACACCGACAGTAACAGGATTCTCCCTCGTCGACGTTAGCGGAAGTAAGTTGAATACAATCACGTAATGAAAGATTTTATGCATAGTGATTTATTCATTTCTTACTGGTTCTATTTATTAATAATACTTTTTTTTAAATAAGTACAAGTTCTCCCGACTTCCATAATTTTAATACAGCTACAAAAATCTTCACAACTTAATAGAATGAAATAACGAGACCTATAATTTTATCTTTACT
The DNA here is from genome assembly GCA_963971305.1 of Arcuatula senhousia. Taxonomy (NCBI): domain Eukaryota; kingdom Metazoa; phylum Mollusca; class Bivalvia; order Mytilida; family Mytilidae; genus Arcuatula; species Arcuatula senhousia. The sequence goes on along the minus strand of OZ020310.1, from coordinate 27,776,891 downwards.
GCATGCATGCAGCTGTTTCTTCTTGGATGTATTAAACAAAAACATAGATATGCGTGTTCTTTTTTTTACTTTATCATGACAAGTATTTGCTTTCTACAAAAACTTGGCTGGCATTAGTATTCAATGCATATATGGTATAATAAATAAAATATAATGGATGACTACCGATTGTAAATCTGCTGGAATGGTGACTTCAAACGAAGGTGGTATAAGCATTCAAGTAAGCTCTGCACCTGCCACGGAATGCAAAATTAATTTCCAATTTTGTAATTTATATTTTCAAGAATCACAATACGGGAAAAAATACAAAACAATACCTGTATATTCAAATCTTCAATAACCACCACCTTTTCTTCATTTTATCTTAATTTTCTAGGTTTCCATGGTAACCCTAAATCCTCCTTTGTTGTTTACGTTTTATTGACTTTTGCTAAAAATAAAAATAAAAAAAATATGAATCAATCTCGTGATTTTCTGTAGAAATTAACATCAAATAGATATTCTTATTAATAAAAGAAAGGACGTTGGTAATCATATCTATGTTAACAAAAAGAAGGATGTGGAAGTTGATTGAACCGCAATGGAACTAAATTACTGGATTTCAAGGAAATTCAATGAACAAAAAATGACAGGGCTCTTGTCTATGATCTTTAATTTCTCTTTTGTTACGATAACATTGTTTCCACCTATATGACTCGTATGAAATACCTAAAGTCTTAGCATAAAAACCAGAGGCTTCCCTTAAATCTGCCATAAAGCATGGGCGGATCCAGGATTTTAGTTTAGGCGAGGCGTAAAAATGTTTGTTGTTTTCGTCGAGCGAAGCGAGACGCGAAATATTTTTAGTATTTTTTTTCGTGGATTTGTGCATAAAAACCTTCAACAGGTATGAATCAAGAAACCAGCTTAATGGAAATCCCATGCATAGGAACGTTTGTTGTCCTCAACTTTACTTTGCGGTGTATATGTTTAGTAAATCCCATGATACTGACCGGAAACAATAACAGCGTCTGTGTGATATCTCAACCTCTAACTACCTGACCCCGTGAGGTCAGGTCACAAGGACATATACATATTTGTTGGTTAAACTTGCCATCCAGTAAACAAGTAAAGCAGTTAAAAGTAAATCAAATATATTCCCTTACAAAAATAATCATTATCTTTTTATTAAACTTTCCTTCATCTTTCAGCTTTTAAATTTTACCTGAATACTAACCCTGGATTTGACGATGCAGTCCAAGATACATACACAGTATCTATAGAGTGCGTCGACTCGGCAGGAAACACGTCATCTGGTGACATCATCGTTAAGATAACGGCAAACTCTCCCCCGATGTTTACTGGACTACCCGCGTCCAAAAGTATATTAGAATCTGCTGCCTCGGGAACCAGCGTTCACACTGTAGCAGTTACCGATCCCGAGAGTGATTCTATTTCCTGTACCATTTCTTCGTCACCAGCTTCCGGTAATTTCCAGATTGATCATGCAACAAGTAAGTGTTTACAAAACTGAAGTCTTCAATTTAAGAGGTCATCTTAACAATAAAAAACAATAAATTGATAATGATAATTATAATGGTAACAATCAAGTTATATGGAAAAGCTAGATTCTAGATTAAATAATCTTTTGCATAATACATAAAATAAAATATTATATATTTACTGAAGAATTTCATTTTTTTGTTGTTGTTTAAAAATATATATCCAATAGTTATAAAGTGTTAAAACTTCAAAATAGCAGTACATATTCAATTTAACTTCTAGGGAAAACGTGTAAAAATTTCAAAAAAATTCAGGAATTACGTGTGATCCTTAGAAATTTTAGGGAATACATGTATTCCCTAAAATGGCCAGTGACTTCATGAAATCCCCAAATTCTTTATTGATTACACGGAATCCCCAATTACACACATTCCCTGTAACATATACATACTTAACCTTTCGATGTTTGATTTTGAAATTAATTTTAAAGTGAATGACTTGAATAAAATCGGTAAAAGCCTTTAAAATTGATCTATCGTGTGAATATTTTTGGTTTTCCATATCAAACATTTCATAAATATTTTTTAATAGATTTAATCAGTCTAGCACCTGGACATTCGTTGACTGCACCACAATATATCATATCTATATCTTGCACTGATGGACGTGGAACCAGCACAGAAACAGTAACAGTCGACGTTCTAAAGAACTCACCTCCAGTATTCACGGGGCTCCCAACCACAGCAGCTACGACTGAGGATGCGGCGTTAGGTAGTACCGTATACACTGTTGTGGTGACGGATCCAGAACCAGACTCATTTGTCTGCAGCTTCACAGAGTCACCAAATGACAATGCATTCGACCTTCAGCAATCAGCACCAAGTAAGATTTAGACTTGAATCGAGACAGAATTCATAGAACAGCTTAAATCATAAGAAACAACGCTCAACAAAAGCCTAAAGTTTAGCAAGAATAAAAACAAATAGAAAGTAAACCGCAAAGATTTATGACACAAATTTGATTTAAGTTGAGAAGGGCGAGTATTATATCTAGCAACAGTCTTTATGTAATATAAGGCAAATGATCATGGAAAGACAAAATGAAATGTGTAATTCCTTTTTTTTCAGATTATGATATAGTTTTACGAGGAGCACCAAGTTCGAGTTCAAGTCCTTACACAATAACACTAACATGCGCAGATAACTGGGGATCATCGTCCACGACTTTGATGGTAACAGTAGCAGCCAATATTCCTCCAGTAATCACAGGTATCCCAACAACACTCAACATTCGGGAAGATGACTCAGGAGGCAGCAGTATACATACTGTCACGGTGACGGACACGGATACGTTCAGTTGCGGGATTGCTGTAACACCACCTGTGACTGGTTTCCAATTGTCTCAAGCAACTGCTACAACTTGTAAGTCAACACATCTGAATAAATGTTGCTTCATTTATCTATGAAAGCAATGAATGTCGTCTAATATAGCCAGTTTTACTGTATAAATTGTATTTGACAGATGATATCGACCTCCTTTCATGCTTTATTATAACTTGTGTTTGACAGATGATATCGACCTCCTTTCATGCTTTATTATAACTTGTGTTTGACAAATGATATCGACCTCCTTCATGCTTTATTATAACTTGTGTTTGACAAATGATATCGACCTCCTTCATGCTTTATTATAACGTGTGTTTGACAGAGGATATCGACCTCCTTTCATGCTTTATTATAACTTGTGTTTGACAGAGGATATCGACCTCCTTTCATGCTTTATTATAACGTGTGTTTGACAAATGATATCGACCTCCTTCATGCTTTATTATAACTTGCGTTTGACAGAGGATATCGACCTCCTTTCATGCTTTATTATAACTTGTGTTTGACAAATGATATCGACCTCCTTCATGCTTTATTATAACTTGCGTTTGACAGAGGATATCGACCTCCTTTCATGCTTTATTATAACTGGTGTTTGACAGAGGATATCGACCTCCTTTCATGCTTTATTATAACTTGTGTTTGACAGATGATATCGACCTCCTTCATGCTTTATTATAACTTGTGTTTGACAGAGGATATCGACATCCTTTCATGCTTTATAATAACTTGTGTTTGACAGATGATATCGACCTCCTTTCATGCTTTATTATAACGTGTGTTTGACAGAGGATATCGACCTCCTTTCATGCTTTATAATAACTTGTTTTTGACAGATGATATCGACCTCCTTTCATGCTTTATTATAACTTGTGTTTGACAAATGATATCGACCTCCTTCATGCTTTATTATAACTTGCGTTTGACAGAGGATATCGACCTCCTTTCATGCTTTATTATAACTGGTGTTTGACAGAGGATATCGACCTCCTTTCATGCTTTATTATAACTTGTGTTTGACAGATGATATCGACCTCCTTCATGCTTTATTATAACTTGTGTTTGACAGAGGATATCGACATCCTTTCATGCTTTATAATAACTTGTGTTTGACAGATGATATCGACCTCCTTTCATGCTTTATTATAACGTGTGTTTGACAGAGGATATCGACCTCCTTTCATGCTTTATTATAACTTGTGTTTGACAAATGATATCGACCTCCTTCATGCTTTATTATAACTTGCGTTTGACAGAGGATATCGACCTCCTTTCATGCTTTATTATAACTGGTGTTTGACAGAGGATATCGACCTCCTTTCATGCTTTATTATAACTTGTGTTTGACAGATGATATCGACCTCCTTTCATGCTTTATTATAACTTGTGTTTGACAGAGGATATCGACATCCTTTCATGCTTTATAATAACTTGTGTTTGACAGATGATATCGACCTCCTTTCATGCTTTATTATAACGTGTGTTTGACAGAGGATATCGACCTCCTTTCATGCTTTATTATAACTTGTGTTTGACAAATGATATCGACTTCCTTCATGCTTTATTATAACTTGTGTTTGACAGAGGATATCGACATCCTTTCATTCTTTATAATAACTTGCGTTTGACAGAGGATATCGACCTCCTTTTATGCTTTATTATAACTTGTGTTTGACAGATGATATCGACCTCCTTCATGCTTTATTATAACTTGTGTTTGACAGAGGATATCGACATCCTTTCATGCTTTATAATAACTTGCGTTTGACAGAGGATATCGACCTCCTTTTATGCTTTATTATAACTTGCGTTTGACAGATGATATCGACCTCCTTCATGCTTTATTATAACTTGTGTTTGACAGATGATATCGACCTCTTTCCTAATTATGCTTTATTATGACGTGTGTTTGACAGATGATATCGACCTCCTGTCATGCTTTATTATAACGTGTGTTTGACAGAGGATATCGACCTCCTTTCATGCTTTATTATAACTTGTGTTTGACAGATGATATCGACCTCCTTTCATGCTTTATTATAACTGGTGTTTGACAGATGATATCGACCTCCTTTCATGCTTTATTATAACTTGTGTTTGACAGATGATATCGACCTCCTTCATGCTTTATTATAACTTGTGTTTGACAGATGATATCGACCTCTTTCCTAATTATGCTTTATTATGACGTGTGTTTGACAGATGATATCGACCTCCTGTCATGCTTTATTATGACGTGTGTTTGACAGATGATATCGACCTTCTTCCTACTCATGCTTTATTATAACGTGTGTTTGACAGAGGATATCGACCTCCTTTCATGCTTAATTATAACTTGTGTTTGACAGATGATATCGACCTCTTTCCTAATTATGCTTTATTATGACGTGTGTTTGGCAGATGATATCGACCTCCTTTCATGCTTTATTATAACTTGTGTTTTACAGATGATATCGACCTCCTTTCATGCTTTATTATAACTTGTGTTTGACAGATGATATCGACCTCCTTTCATGCTTTATTATTACTTGTGTTTTACAGATGATATCGACCTCCTTCCTACTCATGCTTTAGACTACGACACGGCATCTTCCCATGTTATTTCTGTAACATGCACAGATGCCACTGGATCGTCATCAGGTTCTCTAACAGTCAACGTTGAGCAAAACCAGCCACCAGATATAACCAGTTTACCAGCATCCGGGTCTTATAGTTCTGGTACAACAGCGAAAACTAAGATACACGACCTTGTGGTCAGTGACCCAGAAGGAGATTTTATTGTATGCGGAGCAAGTAGTTCTCCAAATGGTCCGTTTAGTTTAGACCTTAATGGCGGAGGTATTTAACAGCTCATTATCTGAAATTGCACTGATTAACATAATGTTAATTGTTCTTAAGCTTTTTCTACTCTTGTTTATTTACTTTTTAACTATAAGTTAAATTGAAATGCCATGCCGTTAAACATTCATATTGAGACACGTTATTATTTTTATGATAAACTGCATAAAACTGCAATAATAATGATTTTTTGCAGCTTACGAGCTCTACGTTAACGCCAATCCGACTTTCTCTGCATCCAGTTACACAATCAGCATACAATGTGTGGATGCATACGGATCAAGCACGTCGACATTCACCTTAACAGTGACACCAAACTCCGCCCCTGTTATCACAGGAATGCCTACCACAGTCTTAGTAACTGAAACAGAAACGACTGAACGAGACCTTTATACAATATCGGTAACTGACGCTGAGAGTGATCCAGTTACATGTTCGTTGGTTGCAGTTCCTGATGGCCCTTTTACCATTGACCAGAATCCTGCAACTCCGTGTATGTTATAAAACTTCAGAAAATGTCCCAACAAAGAAATTCTTATTTTTACATACATGAACATGCATTATATAACATTCGTAATATTTTAGTTCTAGTGAATAACGATACAACAAAGCTATCCGACAGAGTCGATTTATTCAAAAATATTTTATCAAACCAAGCAAGCATATAAATTTTTGACAGTTTAACAAGAACCAGAGATATGAAACACACAGTGATAGTGACCAAGAACAGGTATTTCTACATCCAATTTGAACTCATTATAAAGCACACGGATTTTTTAGATTTAATTTAAAATTTAAATTTAGATTTAGATTTAAATTTAGATTTAAAATCATTTCATTTATTCTATAAGTGCAAACAAGGATTAGACACAAGTTGGTAATAATATAATAAGTTACATTTTCCTCAAATATTTTTATCAATACATATACGAGAAATCTAATAATGAAGTCTATAACCAAAATGAAAGGCACACATTATTTATCTATAAGAATTATTTGAAAAAATGGATCATTCATTATGTTTGAAATTTCTATTGTATGAGTCAATGTTGTCTTTATTTATGCCTTCTTTTAGATTTGTGAGCTTGCCTAAATAATAATATCGCCAATAGTTAATTACTGCATGGAGCTATGAGATATATCATAGCTCCATGATTACTGTCACCATTCACCATGAAAATATCAATTTAATTTGTAGCCCACAAAGTTGTACTTGACGCAAATGCCATAGACAGACTTGACGCCCAGACAAACCCGTTTCACACCATTACTGTAACGTGCACTGACACAGCTGGAGGAAGTACCACGGGGAGTCTTACAGTTACTGTTGATCAAAATTTTCCTCCTGCTGTGGACGCCCTTCCCGATCATTATCAACTAAGTGAAAATACCATCACAGAGATAGAAATTTGGAATCTAGGTTACACTGACCCCGAGAATGACCTTGTGACTTGTACAATAATTACGGTGCCTACTGGTGGTCCATTTGACTTAAGAGAATCCGGGACACCAAATGGTAGGCTTACATTATTGTAATGATGGGTAGTGTTAAAGTACATTGTGTGAATGTCTTAGGCTTAAAAGAGGCTTTATATTTGTACGTACATTGAAGTAATGCGTTTTAATGTCCTATTGAATTTTTATTTATTTTGGCAATCATTTTATTCCATTTCAAATTCTTAGCTGCAAAATACACTCAATAGCAATGACAAATCAACAAACAAACACAGAACAAATTCAATCATATTATTCTAATACAATTAATACCACCATAGTACATTTTAACCAATGTGGACTTTAGTTTTACTTAGTTTTGAGCAAAGGATATATTTAACTTTTCATCGCTAAAGAAGTTTAAAAAAGTATTGTCTCTACTAGAAATTTCTGGAGATGAAATATCTCCTTGGTGTAGGTTAATGTAAGTGGTTTTCGTCAACAATTTTGCACTTGGAGCAACTTTTTTGACATATTCCTACTCTAACTTTTAAGTCTTCATCATCTCTATAATTTTTTTTATTGACGCAAACATGAGCTTATGTTTGTATTCGTCGAATTTATGTTATTTGTTTTTTGTGTCAAGATGATGGTCTTTCATTTGCACTATAGGATTGGGCTTGAATCATATGTAGTTTTTTTTCAATCCATGGCCAATTGCAAAACGGCGAGCAGGGACCGCTGGTCACATTGAAGGCTGCTGACTGTTTTCCGTTGTGGATTTTTAAATTGGCGTTAAATTTAAAAATTAAAAAAATATATATATTGTAGGTTGTGTCGCGTACGCTTATTCCACATCCCATTATCTTCTAAGTCCAAATTAGGGATAACAGCATACATTACATTACAACACATAAATACAAGATTTCAAGATTTTCAAGATTTTATTATTACACTCAGGCAGCATACGCTGCAACAAGAGGACAATACAAAAGTCACATATATACAACATGGCAATTAAAGACAAGGTGGTGAGCGTAATAATGACAATGAACAATCAAAAGTAAAAAGTATGTAGATGTAAAGATAATTGAGACAGATACAAGGACTTCTTGTGGATATTTAAACGAGTATGTACCGCTACATTAGAGATCACGTGATAAACAATTTTGGCTGTAAATAGATAACACGTGTAGTAGAGTATATATATTATATTTATACAAGTACCTATAATAGCCTAGATAGTTTTTGAATGAATATGGCCAAATTGTTCAAAACAGGTCTGTTGCAAAGTGAAAGTAAACCATATATCTTGCCTGCATTGCGTGATCTACGATAATACTCTGGAATGAATTTTAATTGAAGTTGTTGCATCTGCTCGTTTTGACATGTAAAAAGATAATGCATTTCATTTCCAATTGATCTTGCATTACAAAGAGTACAAATACGTTCATTTTGTTGAATTCTGTTCCAACGTCCCGTTTCTATCGGAAATACAGAGGTGAAACATACATCATGAAGAATAACAGAAAATATAGCATATTATGGAGTATCCTCTCTCCCCAGTTCTAATGACTGTATAATAAATGAATAAACTATGGAAATTTGATCTGGTGTTGATGGATTTAAGAGCCATTTCAATATATTTATTTCATTTAAATTTTCAAAATTATAGTCTTTTAAGTTTAGTTTTTCAAACATTATATTTCGAAAAGCCTGGTTTTTATGACAATGAAAAAAGAAATGATTCTCATCTTCTATTTTTTTTTTACAAAAAATACATAACCTCTTATCTCTTGGTGTTTTATTATACCTTCCAACTCCAATTCCTCTTCATCGTCAATTTTTAAATATTTACACAAATAGGTCTTATTAGTTTCATCAAATTAATTTATCTTCTCAAGTTTGATATCTTAATATATATATTAAATTTATTCATATTAGTTTTACCTTATTAAAATTATAATTTTAATAATTGCGATCATCCAAATTAGTTTTATCTTATTCATATAATCAGAGCTCGGATGATAAGCTTTGTATTGTTTTCTTAAGTATTAAACGGAACGATAGGATTTATCAAGACAAGACAAGACAAGACAATAGTTTATTTTTTTATTTATTTAAGTCTCACTTTTCATAAATTACAAAACATATATACACACACATAAAACATATTGAACAAATTAAAAAATAGTAACAGAGAGCCACTCTTAAAAGAGTTATGAGAGACTATTCAAAATAATTGTATTCTTAAGTTAGTAATTTATATTATTAAACGGAACGATATAATTTTCATATTCAGATTTATCAATGTTTTTATAGCTTACTCTTGGAAATAATTTTATCTGAACATGAACGCCAAAGATGTTTTATTATTTTGTTGTAATGAACATGTAAAAAAAAATGGGACTGTTTTCTAAGTTTTGGCTGTACAGCCAAAAGCGGGAGGGTTAACATGTATCCTGTACCCTTAGATTTTATATCAATAATATTGTATTATCTTTTGATGGGATACATGTACTAGTAAGTAGTATGTCGATGTGATTAGACCTTCTTTTTGTCTATTTTGCCGTTTAATCACAAAATTAATAAGATATTTGTGTTGCATCGCTTAAATATGTACGATTGTGTTTTACGTATTTGGAAAATATATTTTAAATTTTCCTTTGCATTTTACAGAGTAAAATGTAATGGACATTGGTGCTTTTTATGTGCAGCAATTAGAATATTACAGTATAAAAATGACCTCAAAACTCCTTATTTCAGATTATAGATTGTGGTGTACGTCAAATCCAGCGCTGGATTTTAGTACAGTTCAAACTTGGGAGGTTGTGTTCACATGCACAGACCATCATAGTGGACGGACTGGTCGAAGCTCAAACGGTTCCCTGTTTGTCGATATTCTGGAAAACAGGCCACCAGTGTTTACAAGTACCAGTAAGTCGTCGGTGTTCAAGATGGGAAAATAGGACTTTTTAATTCGTTCGAATGATTATTTGTATAAAAATTTCTATACAAGAAAATAACCTTTTTGACAAACTTGCCTGAACAAATTATTCCACAAATTTCTAACAATACTCTTCCTTTTGTGTTTTATTTACTATTAATTAAAGTTTTATTTATTTTAAGATACTCTGACCAGGAACGCCCAATCTACTCCGATTAATACTATAATCCACACATGTGTTACCACTGACGATGACGTCGGTGACAAAGTCAACTACACCATGACGGTGATTCCTGAGACCGGAAGTTTTGCAATTGATCCAGGTATTTTGGCACTAGTTTCCTATGTGCTCATGTCGAATAAGAAGATAATGCGATGTGGAACAAAATATGTACACGAAACAACCTATATTCATCAATCGCAATTCAAAAATTCCCTATGTAAACAGCGTGACCAGTGATCACTGTTCGCTGGTGATTAAAAATATAATGAATGCGATAAAGGTTCATCTGTATCTTTCTTAAAACATGGCGTTATTTTAAATCTATTTTCAGTATATTCACAGCCAAAACTGCACATAAATTTGAAATATATAGTGTAGCTGGACCTAGATATTAAAAATTCTTACCTTTTCTCTATGAATTCTTCCCGAAAAATCCTTTATTTTAAAGATCTCTTTTTTCTCCGCTTTTAAAAACACCCGATTTAAGGCTAATATCACTTTCACCCTTTCTTGTGGCCTCAAATTCCATGCAACTTTCAATAAGGGATTTAACTAAAAGTTCTGCATATACTAAAAAATAGGTAAAAATTTCGCTATATTTAACGAAAAGTACAGATGAACCTTAAAAGAAAATCATTCAATTGACAGAAAAATACCCGCTTTTGGACATACATAATAACATATTCCAGAACAAATAATATAAATACGACCGCTACAAACGTTAAGCTTAGATAAAGACCCTGGCTTAGCTTGAATATAAAAAATTGGAGATCTAACTAGTTTTTGGGGGCTCAACCTTCAACATAAGAAGCAGAAAAATCGAGACGTAGAACATTTCTCTTTAGAACACCAGCTGTTACTGAATATTGCTTAGAAGCTTATATCGGCTGATAAAAAAAAACACACACACACCCAAAGGCAAATCAAGTCTTATTAAACTTCAAAAGATAACTTTGAACATATATTATTATTGTAATTCATTTCAATGTAGCAACCTGTGAAGTTCATGCCGTAAGAGATCTAGTCTATGAGTTGGAAACCTTTTTTACTGCAAGAATTGTAGCTACTGATGGAAAAGCAATGACCACTCAGGACCTTGGTATTACTCTGACAAGTAGGTGTATTAACAGGCCTCGTTTAAAATTTTCTAAAAAACAATAATTATTGTTTTGTTGACTTTATTTTTTTATTTAATAATTTTTATTTAATAATGGCCAATTGTGTTATCTCCTTTCAGTACTTTATATATTTTTTTCTCTAAATGATATTTCCTTATGTTTTGACCTACAGATGTTAACACTCCGCCAGAAATCACAAGTATAGGTCTGAACCAGTTAGTTAGTGTTTACTTTGACGAGACAACACCAACAGACACCCTATTATACAGTCCTGTTGTGTATGACCCGGATGCCGGACAGACGCAGACGATAACATATTCTGTATTTCCGGCTGGAGAAGTTGATATGTTTGATGTTTCTCCAAGTAATTATAATACCTTTATATGGTTAATTGTGTGGTTGTGTCAAAATTAAGTACACTTCATTCATTACAAAATAAATCATTAGTTTATATCAGACTCATATCACGTAAAATATGAAGTAAACTATAAGTTTGATAATTTCAGACTAATGGTATTGAATGCAGAGGGTTGGTTATGACAAGTCATCACAACCAAGAATATTAAATATATGCAAGTTAAAAGAAAAGAACAGGCTTACCCACGTCAGGGCTAACAGTTCTTGTTTCCGGATTTCGTCATTTACTTCAAGGTCATTAAGCTTATGCATTCCACTGACATTTTTAAATTTTGCATAAGCGTAAAGATTTATTTAAATATTTCAGCTGCTGTGAGATTGAAAAATGGAAAAATGTTTGATTATGAAGACATAAATTTATACAAACTAACAATGTACGTGACGGACACCTATACCACAACTGGACCTTACTATCTGGACGTCCATGTTAACAATGTACCGGAAGTTTGTGGCTTCGACAAAGTAGTGTATGAGGCGAGCACTTGGGAGGCAGGGGTGAGTTATGGCAAAGAGAAACATGTAGTGTATATCCCAAAGGCGTTTTCTTCTAGTAATTTCGGACTCAATATTCAACCGCAAACTTTTATAGTCCGAACCCTATTTGTATTGTTAATGCCTTCATCACAGAAACGAGATTTTAAATATGTCTATTACTTGTTCATACTACGCCCGGTCACGGTTCATTCCGCTATGGGAGAAGTCTGTTAAATGCCTTACTTTATATCTATAACAGAAACCTACGTTTATTATGAGTACAATGTACTCATTCTAAAATTACCATCGTATGATTTTCCAGTTATTTCTTTAATTATTATTTTAAAAATATATCGTTGATTGTTTAAAAACATTTTAAATTAAATATTAGTATAAAAAAAGCATCAACCTTGTGTATTTATAATGATATTTCTATTTTTATTTTATTGAAATTAGAATTATATTAATTTTTGTTTGTTTAAACCTCAAAATAGCATAATTATTTGACCTCATATCATAAAGTTATCTTTAACAAAACTTAATGTCTGCTATATTACAATGACATCACTTGCAGCAAGGTGGTGGGCGTATGGACATCGGTTTTACAATATCTGACGAGGACGACCCAGACTATCACACATTCTCACTGATTGACAACCCACACAGCCAGTACTACCAGATAGACCAGTTTACCGGACAAATCTCATTTAAGACCAACTATGACGTAGATCGATGTGGTTTCGGGCATCCAACCAATGCGACCCTTCTCTGTAAATGTACCGACAAATTCGGTGAAACTGGTAAGTAAACTGAACAAGAAATGAGACCTGTGTGGTCGTGTGGTCGTAGGAATTAATTAAAAAGCTACGCTATCGATAATTTGTCAATTACATCGGAAGGTGTTTGAGTCGCCTGTATGAAATTATCTTTATCAGTAACCTGTTCAAGGTCATATGTTTCCTTTGGGTACTCTGGTCCCATCCACCATTAAAATTTGAATCCCGATATAGAACTGATTCCAATTGTATGTGACTTTATAAAGCAGTCACTGGAACTACGAAAATAGGGTCCACATTGGTCAAAATGTTCTCCATATGTTAATGTTCTTTATACTCTGTTGTTTTATGTATATGTTTTGTATTTTACATGTTTTTGTTTTTGCTTTGACCCATATGGGTGTATTTTGCAAATAAAGATTATTAAAACTGCAAAAATATGAACTTAAGGCAAATGCATTTAATTGCAAAATCTTAAAAAAATCGAACCATAGTTTTGGGGGAAATTTTCACTGATTATAATTTTATATTTTGATCACCGAGAAGCTTTATTTTTTAAAATAAATGTCCCTGGCAAAAATGTTCAACTGATATTTAAGAGTTATCGCGGACTCCCTTCGGTGTTATGTACGCCCTTAAGTGATACTCACTCAACCACTCGCTCAATGAATCAAAATTTTATATACCGATTTTGATACAGGTTAGGGTCTTGGTTTTCTATATTCTAGCACCACGGGTCAAGATTTTTTTTGCCATATAAAATAAAGCTTATAATAAGAAACATAAAGCCCCCCTTTGAGTTAAATATTCGGTCCCTTACAAGTAATTTGCAGGTTAATGTACCATGTTCTAGTTGAAACTAAATCTACTTAAGAAATGTTGACTTCCTATGATTTGAAAGAATTTTTTTCTGAAATATATCAAATTACATCGTCAATGTACAAATGTAAGAAGCAAAGAAGTACCAAATGTGAATCTCAGAAGCCACTGATAAGTTTCAAAGTAGTTCAATTATGATTGATGATTGGTCTTACAGTCTTCAATTTAAACTCATAAAGTCGGGATTTTTCTTCTTTTTTTAAGGTACAGCTACAGTGTCTGTATATGTTTCGGATTCCAATGATAACAAACCAATCTGTCAAAACTCTGAAGTATTTGTAAACCAATATCACACTCCAGGGAATTTACTAGGCAGCGTTAATGCAACGGACTGTGATTCGGGACAGAACGCAAACCTTGTATACACAGGCGCTTCGTCAACAGGCAGTGGATATTACACCTTAACTGCCACCGGAAACATTTATCTAACCAATCCAATTGATTTTGACTACGGTACTGACCATACTTTCCTGGTGACAGTAAGAGACCAAGGAACTCCAGTTCTTTCCAGTACATGTCACGTGACTGTGATATATCGATATGTTACGACGACAACCACTACGACAGTGACCCCGAACGTGCCAACTGACTGGTGGGATAAACCGGAAAACGTGGCAATGGTAGCCATCTTAGCTCTGCTCACGTTGTTTTTGCTAGCATTGTTGGCATATTTATGTTGTCGTAACGGGTTGCCATGTAACTCGCCATTTGATATCTGCAAGTAAGTCAAAGTTTAAAGCTCACTTATATTTTCTTACAGTACAGACATTTGCTTATATAGCTAAATATCGATGTCAAAAATAAAAATGATGTGAAGCTTGTGCTCATTGAATGAAAAAGATGTAAAAATTTCTTTATTTATTGGGAAGGTAATGATGCACCTTATTGATAAAAGATTAGTAACTTACATGAATGTTTTATATTCTTCTGCAGGAAAGACTGTTGTAAACCTCGGCAACCAGTGAAAAAAGTCGTTACGTAAGTTGGAAATGTATTTTATCATTCTTTATTATATGACTAAAATTCATCTTCATTTTGATTGGCCCAGGATATCGTGAAAAGTATTGTACAGAGATAACGTTAACCTCAAAGTTATGATAAAAAGTTTTGACTCTTGAGTCGCTAAAAATATTATATTTATCACCTTTCAGTCGTAAAAAAATAGAATCTTGACTGTGACGTCATTGGGTGAACTTCTGACCTCAATTCTCTCTTAGTAAAATTGCATGTTTTTATATTGTTTGATTTTAAAGACTCAAAATTAATCAAGATTCACTATCAGGCATTTCATCATATTCGTGTACAAAAACAGTTTTTAGAAAAAATAAAAAGTTTTAAGATGTTTTTTTTCAGTACTAATTTGTGAAGGGTTTTCGTTTTCTTCTTTATTTTGCACTCGATGAGAATTTTTCCCTTGTTTTTGATAGTCATACATTTAATGACTTTGATAGAGGTGAATACCAGGTTTTATCAACCCGAAGAAAATTATATTAACCGAGGAAACGTCGCTTTGACAGAGGTGAATACCAGGTTTTATCAATACGAATATAATTTTCTTCGGGTTGATAACGCGTTTGCTCGGTTAATATAATTTTCTTCGGGTTGATAAACGTTTGCTCGGTTAATATAATTTTCTTCGGGTTGATAAATCTGGTATTCACCTCTATCAAAGTCAATAAAAGTATATCATTACTGCAGCTAAAACAAACTTTTTATAAAATTAATTTAATGTCACTCAAAAATTAATAGTACTTCTACAAACCAGTTAATGTTATACGTTCCTATCTAAAACAATCGTTTTTAAAGGACAGGGCACACTTAATAAAATATACACTTAAAAAAAAGTTACGCATACATGGCATAGGTAGACAATTTCTTATATAGGCGGTGGCACTAAGATGATAAGCATATAATTTGATCCTTAATTGAATTCATGCAAATTGGCAAAATTGGCATGTCGTAGAAAAAATCATTTAGCCCTTAATAACAGACATCCCCATTGCACCCAGATATCTATTATGATACAGATCGTACAAAGGTGCATTTCTGGCAAATTTTCTTCCAATGCCAAAAATTGGCAAAGCTTACATACTTTACCTTGGTAACCATTTTAAGACGTTCTGACAGAAAATAAATTTGACCTCATCTGATGGCCATTTACCTACCAATTAACCATGATTTAATTTGAATTTCTCTACGAACATCTTTGACATCCAAGGATCTCAATGTGTGACAATAAAAAAAATAGTGAACGGAGCGGAGAGCAACATTTTGCTATACTAGTAATTGATACCTGAACTTAGCAGCCCATGGACCAACAAGTTATACAGAGTTTTAAATAAATATATTTTATATTTCAGTCCAAAGAATCCAAAGAAGGACCCGTTTAAATTTTTCGACCATAGTAAGTAGACATGTAAACTTTTTTGACAAGGAATATAACTATAATCTCATAATGAAGAATAATTACCACATACTGAAAAAGTATCATCACATAATGACATAGTTTTATCATCACATAATGAAGAAGTACCATCACATAATGAAGAAGTACCATCACATAATGAAGAAGTACCATCACATAATGAAAAGTATCATCACATAATGAAGAAGTACCATCACATAATGACAAAGTACCATCACATAATGAAGAAGTACCATCACCTGATGACAAAGTATCATCACATTATGAAGAAGTATACCCACATAATGACAAAGTATCATCACATAATGAAAAATCGAAATCATAAGGCAGCTAGGGCGTTCCATATTGGTTCCTTTTGCACTACGGACAGGGGATCGGTTTAAGGTTCATGCTTACACTTCGAATAAAACGGAAGATATTTGACCCATTTTTCTAGTCTATGTACGACTTACACTGCACATAGAGATAAAAGTCGCCGATAATTTCCCCTTTCATTTTGTAAGGGACAGACCATTTAAATTGAAAAGGGGGGGCTTGGTGTTTTGTTTTGGTCAGAAATTTTTTTCCGCGCACAGCGCGAATAAATATTTATTTTTTTCGAAGGCGTTGCGACAGAATATTTTTTTCATTATTAGCATTATTTTATATAGCAGAGATTCTTCTTCAGAATATTTTTTTACCCTCTGCTGCCAAAATATTTTTTTCATCCAAAATAATTTTCAGAATGTTTTTTTTTAGGAAAAAAAACAAGGCCCCCTTCAAGTTAATTGGTCGGTCCCTAAGATAACTTTAGTTGTTTGCTCTATTCATTTTCTGTCCGTTTGAATTGTACCTTAAATATAGCATAAATTACCCCTGAATAAGTTAACCTTCCATAAAATCAATTGTTAGTAGATTTGATAACGCCAATAATGAAATTATCTTGCACGTGGAGGCAAAATGACAATTATTTGACTTGATTTGTTAAAATCTGCACGTTAAAAACGAAATTATTATTTTAGTTTTGTTTTATATTGAATTATTTTCTTTTTAAAGATGACTTAAACAAACAACGGGAGATGTTTTCAACGAAAGATCAAGTTTCCGATGTACCCATTCCAATGAAGATGTGAACATGCTCTGTTACTTGTAATTATCTATTATTGCGAGTCTTTTTGTTGGACATATTTCTAATAATAAAAGCATTTTGTATTAGTTGAATCAATTGTTATAGAAACAATGTTACCGTATACTATCAAGCAGACAACAAAAACAGGAGATGTCAAAGTCAACCAAATACACTATGGAGGGCTGGGGTATTACTTTCATATATATTGGATACCGATGTCAGATGAGGATGTCAAACTTCACGACTTCGAAAAGATGCGAAACTATACCCTGTCACATATACTCTTCAATCAATGTAGTCATTTACATTACAAAAAAAAGAAACAACCAGCAGTAATAGACGATAAAGAGATGCGGAATAAGTGTACGCGACACAACCAACACCAAAGAAACGGCAATTTAAAAAATCACAATGGAAAACAGCCAGCAGTCTTCAACGTGACCAGAGGTCACTGCTCGTCGTCCTGCATTGACCCAAGACTAAAATTACAAAACATAAGGTTCAAACAAATCCCTAAAATATCAAAGAAAGACCCATTTCTGGACATAAAACAAAAATACAGATAGTAGACAAGAACAAACAAAAGCTTTGACAAGGATTCCTGGCTTAGGACAGGCACATATAAAATGTGGCGGGGTTAAACTAGTTTTTTGGGCCCAACCTTCCCCCTATTGTTTATCTTGTACAAAGCACAAAAAAATAACACAAATACCAATTTGACTGTTCACTTCTTAGGAATTTGAAAACGACAATTGAATGTTATGTCCACGTATATCACTCCAAGGAACACGCGTATCGAGCCAGGTAATTTTTACTAACACTTTATTGCTCGGGTTCAAGGACCCAAGCGTCTTCTAGATTCAAAGCAATTGCATGAAGATCTCTGTACAAACAGCGCTTGTAAATTAAATCATTGGATTCCGTCCATTTCAAAACATTTAAATGACCAATGCATCAGAATTGAAGACGCTTCCGGGCAGCGGAAATGGCCGAATAATTCCGATTACTTATCGGAATCTTTCTAGTATGATTTCGTTTGGACCCGTATTCGTCTTCAAATTTCACGACTATTAAGTGTGGGTCTTAATTACCAAATAAATATCAAAGGGTGATTTCCGTGTTTGGATTCATTCTTTATGAACTTATGTACAGTGCACGAACAAATGAGTATACTTAGATCTACACATAGAGAACATTTTATTAGTTGATTAATTTATCAACGCAAAACATTTTCCAGTTAATATAAAGCTCAGATATAAAAATAGATAAAGATATTTTATTTCCTAATCATAGGGATCCAAACAAGCATTTAATCAATATACACTTATCTTCTGTAGCTATATTTAACTGGTTCAGTCCATTATTGGGCATAATCGGGGGATTCTTTTTCGATCACTTTCGAGACATTCAAGACAACCACAATGTTGACCAGACCAATGTTTACAAAGGACTCGCTTTCTAGACATTCAAGACAACCACAAATTTTGACCAGGCCAATGTTTATCAAAGGACTTACTTTCTAGACACTCAAGACAGCCACAAATTTTGACCAGGCCAATGTTTATCAAAGCCCTTACTTCAGAGACAATCAAGACAACCACAATAAGTTGAACAGGCCAATGTTAATCAAAGGACTCATCATTTAACAGACATTCAAGACAGTCACGATGTTGAATGGTCAATTTTTGTTGAAAGACTCACTAGATAATCACAAGTTGAATGGGTCATTTTTTTTTCTTTTGGCGACACAGGGTAAGAAAAAAATATTTTGAAGAAGGAATATTAATTGCCACAAAAAAATAATTGCTTATTATGAAATCACAATGTTACGGTTGATGTCTGAGGTCAAGAAACTTTACGGTAGACATCATGCACTCAAAGACAAATATGGGATTTCTATCTCTTAGATGAGTGCAGATGTTGGTTTGTCATATGGTTTTGTCTTTGTCGTCCTTTACTGAATTTGACACAAATTGAACATTGCCCCATTGGTACCTCTGCTTCTTAAATTGGCCAGTTTTTACTAAAAACTCACAATGCTTGCTCAGTGGAAGAGGGAGGTTTAGCGCGTAATAAAGCCTTCAATCCACCATTTCATTTAAAATGGCTTTACGGCAAGTCAGGACCATTGTCATCTATACTTTTTCCGGTATGTTTCCATGTTTTGTCTTTTCTCTTTGACATTGACCCTCCAAATTCGGTAATTTTGTTATTACCTTAATTGACTGTAATATTTTTAAACACATGTTCCTTTTTATTCTGAGTATTCTATGCAAAAATCTGTATCACATGTAGTATTTTACGCGAAATGTCTATATTACCTAGAGGACAATCGTCCAGAGAGATTAGAAAGGCCAAGGATCAAACAGCGGGAAAACAGCAGTTGGTAATATTTTGTGTTTTTGATAGCTTCAAAATAATCCGTTGCTTCGTATGAATGCACTCTTTCGGTTCTGTGGTTATGTCAAACCAAAGTGGCGAGATTTACTTAAGCGATATCTATTATGTTCATATTGATGAACGGTGATAGTTTTTCAAATATCTAGTTATACTGAAATGTACTGAATGCATGATAAATTATCATCATGATGACTTTTGTATGAATGTATGAATTCTATATTACATTTTGAAATATTTTTCTCTCTGTTCTATGTGCACCAAATCACGTTTTAATCTAAAGATATAATCTAAATTATTCCTGTTTAGAGCTGATAGCTTTTATATGTTCAATTTCTAAAGTTGAGAAACTTTCGTTATCAAATTAAATGGCAGTATAATACAGGCCTGATTTCATTCATTATGACATGAATGTGTTTTGGTCTCCTGTACTTCGAGATGTTTAATATGAAAATTAAAAGAAAATGTCAAGTGCTGCATAAATTAAATCGTTCAGGATATAAAAGTGGATGAATTCTACGTAATGTAATGAAAAGAAGTAATTGCACATGTGTATGAGCTATTTCATTACGTATATAATTCATAATGAATTGACAAAATTTTATAAGTGAAATAGTCTGTAAGGTCATATCGACTTTAGAAAGAACTTGAATGCGTCAGCTTATGCATTTATAGGGCAGTATTAATTAGAATGAAAATAAATTTCCAGACAATAATTAAATTTTGCTATGCATGACGCGGGTTTTGTTTATTCAAGACTCATCAGAGGCGTTCTACCAAAAATATTGGAAAAGCCAAACACTATATGATTATGAAGAGCATAGAACAAAAAAAAAAAACAAAGTAACCAACTAGGGAACCAAATCATATAGATATGTTATAAGTACAAACAATGCTTCTTTCAAAAACCGTATTTATTTCATTCCGGCATCAAACCCAATTTAATTTATCCGAATTGGAAAATCAATCATATTCGATATGAAACGAGACCCCAACCCCCCCTCCGAATCCAGAATTGCCCACCTTGCTCATAGGGGTCTCTACTATTAGGCATGACCCTTTCTACTGCCTTACAAAAACTTAGAACAGCTACCTCTAAAAGGGTCATGTCACAACTTTAACCCAATGGGCACTTTTATAGAGTTTTGATTCTAATGCGTTTAAGATCCATCATAATTTCCCTATCTGTAAAATAAACAAGAATTGCAGGAAAAAATATTTTGATCAAAATTACATTGATTCTTCTGTAAAAACAAAGTAGCGATAGACTTAATTTTAAACCCAATAAATAGTCAACAAGTGAAATTTCTGGGATCCTTTTTATATCAGTCAATGGCACTGAGGACAGGAGACGCTGAAGTTTCATTTGTGCATGCAATTGTAATTTGTTGTATTTATTTCACTTTAATGTTTGTAGCCTTTGGCCCTTCATTGGGTGTAATTGATTGTTATAGCGAGCATCGCAGATGCGAGCCCTACGGCAATGTGCATGTTTTGAGATGTGCAAGAAATATACTGACGATAAAACCGGAACAGGTTTACTTTTACGGAGTGAAAAAATTAATAGGCACGGAGCAAGTAAAACAATCAACCCCCTGGGCTTATAAAAAAATACATCATAATCTGTTATGCAAATATAACCAAATAGAAATTCAAAAACAGTGAAAAAACTCTCATTCATCTACTTGTTTATTTTTACACACAGATTTTTATTTAAACACCATTCGGTCTTTTCCGCTGAAAAACGATTTTCCGGAAATTACCGAGTTAGCTTTAGGCAATATCGTCATCGTCCCCTTGACTAGTCATACCAAATGTATGATACTGACCTAGTTTTTTAAATGCTAAGTAAGATAAAGAAATACATAAATTAGGCTGAGTTCGATCACAAACTTTAGTTCGGTTTTAGTAGGTTTAATGCGCATGTCCAGTAAAGGAGATGATCGAACACATTTTAGTAGAAGTCTGGTCGATTTTAATGGCCTCATACCGATTTTTGACAGAAAATATTAATTCAAATACATTCTTTAATAAAATTTTAATTCTGTTTGCTTACATTTACTATAAAATAGTTACAAACAACGCTATTTGTCGATACTCAGTAGAAAAAGTCCTTCCAAAAACCACAATATTTTTAAAGAAGCGTCTAGTTTTCATAAAATTGTAATACTGATCTTATTCATGTCCATTCCGATTTAAATTTCACAAAAATTATAACAAATGTCAACATCAAATACCAATTCGAGATTTTTTGTTGGTATTCGATACTTCCCGTTTACGCCGCCATGTTGTCTACCAGAGGAACCCACGCTTTAGAATGGTGGAACCATGGTAGAAAAATGACGTCACTCTGGTTCAACTATAGACAGTTCGATGCAACTTTGGTCGAACTTTAGTTACCACGGTAGCTGATCGAACTAGGCCAAATTTACTGAATAGAATCTACTCATATTCATAATAATTATATAAATAAAAGGTTCTTACCTGAAAATGAAAGAAAGGTCTCATCCTGTGAGGTTCACTCACTCTCCTCAATCCGGAATGATATTTTTACTTCACCATTTTTTCCGCAAGGTTTCTAAATGTACCTTCTGTTACCAATGCTTCAAATAAAATACTGATACTCAGAAAATCTCACAAAACCTGACAGAATCTGAATGTTGTTTTGGTCTGCTAAAGAAGCGCGAAATACTCTGACAAGGAAATGACGTCACGTAATCCATAAAGGGATAATTTCTTCCCCGCTAAATGTCGTCCCAGAATGTTACAGGATTTATTATTTAAACAAATATCAAATTGAGTTTTTAATAAGTAGTTGTTGATCCCAGATATTTTAACAACAACTTTCTCAAGGGATATGATTTGGGTTGGGTTGGGTCAGACTTTGCTACTACCTAATTCCTTTTCTAAAAGTTCCCTCTTTACGTTACACTTAGCCGGTCGAGCTTTGAAAAGGTATATAGATTTTCGATGCTCGCTAAAAAGGCAGGGCCTTAATCATATTAGTTTCTGTAAGTAATAGTTATTACATGAGGACGCGGTGTGTCAGTAAAAGATCACCCCGACAGCCGGAGGCCGGAGGGGGTATTCTTACTGACACACCAAGTCCGAATGTAAGAACTATTTTACATCCCAGCCTTCAAAATACCGTATAGCGAAATATTGAACCCGCGTAATATAGAATCAATATTAATTTGTATTGAGAATATAATGAAATCGCGAAAATAGATGTCCGCGTAAATTAAAACTAGGTCATTTGGTATGAAATCGCGAAATTTGCGGGCCGCGAAAATTACCCGCTATACGGTATATCATGTAAAATTTAAATACAAACATTAGAATACATTTTGTGCATTTAGAATCAAATAGAAAACATTTTATAATATATAATATTATAGAGTATCCTTATTTGGCTCCTTCAATATTCTTTATGTACATTTTTTTTGCGTAGATTTTCCATCGGTTTCTTGGTCTAGTGGATATGAAGTTAGACTTGGAACAGTGAGATCCGATGATCAAACCCCGGTGGAAACTATGTTATTTTTCAATCTTCAAAAAAAACTTTGTTGCTGATTTTATAATTTTCCTATGTTCAACTTAGTGAACATTTCTCAATAAACGTGTTTGAAAAACAAAAGAAAGGGAACAATAGAGTTGAAAAAGTAGTCAGAACAGGGTATTCCGAGGGATGATCCGGCTCAGATCACCCCTGTTAGAACACAGGAGCTGGGATGTAAGAATTATAATCCATCATCAAAGAGTGATTTTATCTTTTACTTGTTTTATGTATTGTAACATCTGGCATGGTTCTGACGGATTAACAAATGAAACACCACTTTTTAGAAGAACACCCTAAGAATGAACAATATCAAATTTTATCGTATTCTTTAGTAGAGGAGAATAATTTTGAGAAAAAAAATTAACGATCGCTACAGTTGACAAACTTTTAACTGCGTCCAATGGGTGAGCATTAAATACAAAAATCGATCTTTAGTCATGTTTAATGCCAACGTAAACTAAAATATTAAAGCAGAGTTAAAACAAGAGTTAACACTAAAGTATGTCTCGCCTGCCGGCCCCATCGGAAACTAAGATTCTTTGGTTACTTCCACTATTATTTTCACAAATATATCAGAACATCTAGTTTCTGAGATCAAAAGGTGTTCATTACATCTTAATATTGCTATAATATGTATTCAACATTGTCAAAGTCACTCAACCGAAAAATCAAGGTCAAAGTCAAAAGATGAGGATGCAAATATGCTAAGTTACTACTGGGGCATATGCATACCTAGTTTCATTAACCTAGGACATGTAGTTCTTGAGATATGGAGGTGCTCATAAAACCTTAACAAAAAGTTAACTCCGCCGCCATCGCCAGTAAAGTAACACATATGTCCCGCTCTGCTTCACCGAATACAAAATTAAGATAAGCAATTATATATTTTCAACCCGCTATTTCTTTTGTAATACTTGTACAAAGTCAGGACCATTATGATCTACAATTTCTCAGTTATGTGTGCCTTTTTTGTCTTTTCTCACGGACTTTTGGGATTGATCCTTCAAGTTTGGTAGTTTTAATTCAGAAATGTCAACAACAACTTTAACTGACGATGTTTACAAACATTCACATGTGTTGCTGCCTAGGTTGGAGACAAGAACATCCGCCGAGGAAACATAATTACAACATTGTTGATAATATAAAGTCATCATTAAAGTCAACAAAGAAACAGTTTCCAATTTTGTAAATTTGTTGAAATTTAATAACGTTTTATCAGCTTTTTGCACTTTAGAAAAATAAGGCATAACTTTCAGATATATCTAATTATAAAAAAAATGGGTCAAAGACAGAAATGGCCGGATTTCGTTTAACAAGAAGTAGGTGAGCGACAGACCTGAAATCACATCCCACGTTATGGGAGCCCATGTTGATGCTGCATACCAAATATCAAGAGGCTGTGATTAGTAGTTGGTGAGAAAACTGTTACGAAAATTTTCTACTATTGGACATTATTGTCAAAAATTAACTAAGCCGGTAAACACGAAGTAGATAAGAGACATACCTGAAATCGCATCCCACGTTATGGGACCTCACCCTGATACTATATACCAAATATCAAGTATCTACGATAAATAGTTGCTGAGAAAACTGTTACGAAAATTTTCTACTATTGGACATTATTGTCAAAAATTAACTAAGTCGGTAAACAGGAAGTAGGTAAGCGACAGACCTGAAATCACATCCCACGTTATGGGACCTCACCCTGATGCTGTATACCAAATATCAAGTGGCTGTGATTAGTAGTTGCTGAGAAAACTGTTACGAAAATTTCTTCCACGCCCGCCCGCCGCCCGCCCGACATTCACCATTTTATAACCCGGATCTTTCACTCCGTGAAATCCGGCCAAAAATAGTTTTTGTAGTATACAGGGAAATAGGACTCTCTCTATTTTCACAGATTTTTGTTTAAAAAAGCACTCCTTAACATGAATGTTAACCAAAATGTTGCGTTCCTAATAAGAACCACAGAAGTGGTTAACCATTTTAGACCCCGTGTTTTTGTCATCCCCATAAAAGCTTTTGTATGGAAAGCTGACATAAGTTCTTCAACAAACTTCATGGTTACCCCCTTTTCTTGTTATGTAATCATTACGTATATATCCATTTGGTGTTTTGTTTGGTGGTATATATTAACCGAAAACTTTATCAAAAGAAAATAAATGATAAGGAAAATATTTAACTCTAGCATATGAAAGTATCAATTATGTGCTTAGTGTTGAACAGACATACGTAACACTTATCCTTGGGGGGTTAAGTAAAGGCCAACGTCATCTTTTTGTCAAACGCACATTACTTAACATGTTTTCTAACATTTGACAATCCTTACATATTCTGCTTAAATGGACCGATGATTGATTCGTTTTCCTTATTTTACCGTGTTTATAAATGTTGATTCTTTTCATGACCGACCGTTATTTATATGTGATTGACACTCGACACGGGTGATAATTATAAGAAACGTTAAATACCGTTTTAGAAACTTTATAATGACAACACTCTCAAAGCCTTAATTAAATATATCATAATTTATATATTTCATATCATAAATGATGGTATACAATTTTAAAATTTCTATTCTGCCGGTGAGTACTAGTTTTAATAGGCCACAATTCTAAATCTGGATTTATGATAAGTGTCTTAATTTCTTTAGATGAAAAACAGCATTGTAACACAAAATTAGAATTCTCTTTCTGCCAATAACGCAAACAGATATAGTATAGTTCATAAATGATATGTCTCTGTTAAGTATGTTTTTATGTTTAAACCAATATCTCCTATATCTAATATTCTACTTTATAAGTTTACATGGCTCTATGACTTTGAGACTATAGAGTGTCGTTAGGACTGCGTGACACCTAAAATATTTACATCCTTTTATCAGTACTTATTGGTGTCACACTAAAACAATGTACCAAAAAGTTACACGTTGATCAGTGGCTGCTGCTTGGTGTCTTACAGGTATATCTTACAAATGATCCAAAATCAATCAGAAAAATATCAAAAAAAGATAGACTTTTGGGCATAAAACAATTAACATTAATAAGCTGTTCATAGACTAATTTTTTTTTTTAAATGGCCCAGGAAAATATCGTTATACTTAATGCAAGAAATGATATTTCATATACACATAATGGTTGAGATGATTTGAGACGATCGACATTCATCATGATAATTTTTGTGAACTATTTAACAAAAAGGCACTTCGCTCACCAAATATGACAGTGTAAAACATAAACGCGTGCAAAGACTTTG
The DNA here is from genome assembly GCA_963971305.1 of Arcuatula senhousia. Classification (NCBI taxonomy): domain Eukaryota; kingdom Metazoa; phylum Mollusca; class Bivalvia; order Mytilida; family Mytilidae; genus Arcuatula; species Arcuatula senhousia. The sequence goes on along the minus strand of OZ020310.1, from coordinate 27,750,174 downwards.
GGTTAAAGACTGTTACATCTGAAACAGGCGTAAAATTAATAGTTGGAAAATAAACTTTTATCTTAAACGATTTATACAACAATCTTAGCTTTTGTAAATGTAGACCCCTGTATATTGTTGACATTTTTGGTGTTTAATGGATTTTATTGTTATGGATTTACATGTACAAACAAGCATAAATAAATATATAAATTCAATTATTTAATATTTGTTGATAACATTCGTATATTTGATAATGATGTTTACTTTATACACGTCAAGCATCTATTGTTAACAATTTGTACTTTTAGCGATGTTTAACGTTATATAGTTATTCAATTTAATATAAAAAAAATATACATGTATAAATAGAAGCAGAGGTACCATAGCGGAATTTCAAAAGTTCGAAAAGGCAGAGACAAAACCTGCAAACACCAACAAAGAACAGGACGTAAAAAAACTCAGAAAAAATAAAGCACAGAAATACAAAAAAAGCGATCTCAAGTCGTAAAGAGAGTGAACTCAGGTTTTCCGAAAGAGTAAGCAGTTTCTCCCGTTATAGCACACACGTCATAACGTCAAATCCGACAAAGGAAGACGAAACAAACACGACCTAGGACAAACAAATATCTGCACTCATTCGAGAGATTGGAATTCCATATTTGTCTATAAGCGCATGATGTCTTCCGTAAAATTTCTAGAGTGAAGATCGAGCATCATAACCCTGTGTAATCAATTTTTATGTCAGACGTGGCGCTCTGCCAAGAAAATCGATGCAAGTCCCACAACCTCTGGAATAACAAATCAATTGTGATGTTGGTTTGTCGTAGTTTTGTTTTGTCTTCCTTTTCCAGATTTGACACACTGAATTGGAAATTGGCAGCGCGACGGGTGTGCTATAGCAGGCAGGAACCGCTTTCTCTTCCAGAACACCTTAGTTCATTCTTGTTACGACTTGAGTTGGCGTTGTTGATTTCTGTTCGGTTGATTTTGTGTTTTGTGTTTCCTCTGTTCCTGCTGTTCTTGTTCGTGTTTACCGGTTTTGTCGTTGCCCTTTCGGACTTTTGACATTCGAATGCCACATTGTTGCCTCTTTGCTTCCTCCATAAGCTGGAGCGGACGGAAAGTTGACGATTGGAAAGTTGAAGTCATATCACGTTTGTCATAGAGAGCTTTTTTGAAAGTTTTCCTTGAGAGTCTATTTCTGGATGTAGAGATCTAAATATGAAGAAGACTTCCTACAATCCGTTTTCACGGTGTAGAAGTCAACAAACGATGCAAGAAACCCGGACTTTTCACAAGAAAATATCAAGTTTCGGACAAAAGCTATTGTATAACCGACGTTATCCGGTTACTATTTGGATTTGAAGAACCTGCAATTATTTATAACACACTAAGTACTTTTGTTGGTGTTACTTTTTCTTTTCATTAAATTAAAAGGATTGTTTTTTAAAATACATATCTTTTCTATAAAGCATATTTAGAATTTAGCATCACTATAATCTTTTTAAAACTAGAAAATGCGTCTATGAGCAACAGAATGGCTCTCCCGTTCTTGAAATATCATTGACTCTCAATATGGACCTTTACCAAGATATTAATCAAAAGTGTTCATGCGTAAGATACAGGTTGCAGTACCCTAATTTCTATTGGATGGTGTATTGTTACCCAAGACACATCTATAGTGATGATTGGCCCCCAATATGTAGTATCTGAGACATGGACATTAACTAAGAACTTTACATTCATGCCTAAAATTTAGGTCGCAGTGACTTAATTTCTAGTGTTTGGTGTCACGTTCCCCAAGACACATCTTGTGTTGAAATATCTTTGACCCCGACATCTAGTATCCAAGTTACGGACCTTAACCAAGAAACTTAACCAAAGTCGTTCATGCATAAAATATAGGTCACAGTGGCCTTATTTCTAGCGGGTGGTGTTCTGTTACCTAAGACCCATCTAGTGGTGAATTATCATATTCCTCCAACATTTGGTATCCGAGTAAGTAATGAACCTTAACCAACAACTTAACCAAAGTGTTACGGGCGTACATGACGGGCAATGCTAAAACAATATATCCGATCCAAAATACGTGGTCGGGCCATAATAGAAATGTTTAGGAAGAGTAAAATTAAAAACGAAAGAATATGGAATATGTGCCAGAAAGACACGATCTACATATCAAAATGATTGTGATCAATGTACAAAAAAGAAGTTTTTTTCTCCATTGAAATACAAATTCGCACCTTCGTACACGTAGAACAGTTTCTATATAAGATATACTGTGACATGTATTTTCAATTGTTTGACGATGACTAAAGATTTTACGCAGTTATTAAACAGTAATTAAAAAGATACTCCTGGCATTATTTGAATAAATACATTATAATAAGACGTATAATCAGAAATTACACGTGTTAAACCATTCAACTAAAATATATTTATGAAAAATGTATTCTTAATATATATAATTTTTCTATTCAACAAAATGGGCTTTTCAATCCTTTCAACCGAACTGCTAGCCATTATTCGTTTAAATGCAAATTAAATGACAAATATTTAGTATTTATTTTAAGTTATCGTTTTCACGAGACTGTAATTTAAATTAAAAGAGTGATGGAAACACGAAATTTCTTACTGTTAATAACTATTTTTGCTTTTTGTTTATGGAAAGCCTGCAAAGCTGCTGTGAGTATTGATAAGATATTGAATTTTATACACCGGGCACTAGTATATTTTATAATTAGATATGTATTTATGATTGCAGTATAAATTAAGAAGTAATTTCCATAGCTTATTGCTTCGTATCTATGGCACCAGAAAAACTCCAGCCGAAATCTGAGGAGGACGATTTACATCTTAACTGATATAATAACCGAAGTACAAAATAATAAAATTTAGTGAAACTCTATGACCGGGATTGGGTTAAAAAACAAAACAGAGCCAACCATCTTTTTCATCTAAAACATAATACCAGAGGAAAAACTAGACTATGTCTATTGATAAACGCCTCACTATAAAGAGGACAGAGAGCTTTACCTAAATTAATGTAACAGAATGCCATTTTCAAATCAACGGTATTCTAAGGAACAAACTTGTAGACTCCTGAAGTTTTTTTATATCAAAGATTTTATTATTTTGTGACAGAAATGCTAGATAATTGTCTACTTAATCAAATAACAAACAGAAAATGATAGGTCCGTGTGCTCATTTCCGAGATATATGACGTCAGAAATTTGGCGGGAATCAGACTCCTCTAGATTTTACATAACTTTAACATTATGGCGTTTTTGGCAGTTGTATTAAGAATTTCAATAAATTTTGAACAGTTAGTTTTTAATGTCTGTATAATCAGAAAATGCCATAAAATGTAGGTGTCAGTGTGGAAAAAATTCTTTGAAATTAGACTGAAATACTGAAACATGAAGAGTGACCATCCTTAAGTCTTTCGACCGAAACGTTTATTTTTATTTTCAACACACATGATACGAAAAAGTCCACAGCAAAATTTATTTGGGGTTCGTATAAAATATGGGTATGATAATTACCACAGTGGTCACTGACCGGTTTGGAGGTTTGGAGATAACATAAAAATCTAAAATATTAGTATAATCTTATGCAACATTAAGTCGCCGAGAATAAAGAAATTTTTGCATGCATGTCAACCCTAGTATTCGGTATAAAAAATAAGATAAAATCGAAATATATGGTTCATAGCAGCGTTCTTTAATATGTAGTTCCTGATAAAACTGTGACAGATTTTCCATGCGCAATGATTAGAAAAAATGTTAAAAGTATTTGATTAACAAGAAGTAAAACATGGCACATAAAATTGCTATTCACCATGTGGTAAAATCAGATAAAGCATTAGCTAAGAGCTCTTACATATACTTGCATAAAAAAACAACGGAAACTTCTATTACGAATGGACGGGCGGACGAACGAATATACGAACCACGAGGGTATTATCATAACACTTAATACATATTGTCGTATACATCATATTTTAATATTACATTGTATGTTTGAAATGAGAAGGCAGCCACTAATGCTTTGCAAACATGCGGTATTTACGCGAATTTTACACGTTTATCTGTTTGTCTAAAAAAGTTCGTCATTCTATAGAATCTATGATGAGGTTAATATTATAATATGCTTTTGTACATTTTTTTTTGTAACTTTCTTTGATGACATGGTAAATGTCATCCTCAATTTAATTTACTTTACAAAAGTACATTTAATATGTCGGTTATATGGTAAGCCTATTTCCTTATCGAGCTATTTGAATGAGTTCTGTTAAAATCATGAAAAGTTAATAAGTTGCAGTAATGCATATAAACTTGTTGATAAGTTTTCTGGTTTGTTTCGCTGAATAACCAACATTGTATCTTACAAGGGACAAAAACATGAAAGCATTTGAAAGTTTGTGCTTCTAGCTATACGACATTCCTGGTCTTGTTATCTGGAAATGGTCACAACTAGTGCTAAAACTAGCATAAAGTATCAAGGAAAGACTCAATATTTCTCATATAAAAAGGAATTATTATAAAATGAAATAGTACTTGAAAAAACAGATCACTTGTCCATTAAGATATATATTTTTGTCTATAGTAGCCAAAACGGGGTTTATACAGACACATAACTCAATATTTTAAAGTTTTATAAAATATGAAAATATGAAAATAAGCCCCTGATAATAATCTAAAAAATATTTAACTGTAAAAAAGGGGGAGGTTATTGTAGAATATACGAAAATCCAAAAACAATGCTTTATCAAAATCATTTTTAAAATAAGTTTTGTAAAATGTAAATGTTTAAATTACAGCCAATATAATACATATCTGGATCGAAAATCGTTTAGCAATAGTATGAGCTTCTCGGAGCCATCTAAGGATTAAGGATGATCATGTGACCAGCCAAAATTAAACTTCAAATTACCGTATTACTTTGTCCTACAAGGTTTTTAGTATCAAAATTATTTTCATTTTTTTTTAATAAATACTAGTATCATAAAACCAAGTAAAATGGTGTGTTTCTGGATTTTTGCAAAGGGAGATAATTTGGGTCAAATTGTGCCACTTTGAGTCACTTTTTGGCACACTTTTCCCAATATAAGAAAAACGAAATCATGGAAATGGGAAGTATCTTTTTTTCTTTTAATTTTTCTAATGCATTATTCAAGCCCTTTATAATATCAACAAATTAGAAAAAATAATTGACAAAATTTTTATACAGACACGATATTCCTTCAAAATCTGTAACTTTCTTAAACATTTAAGTAAAAATCAACCGACTTTGGAGTCATTTATATCAAAAACCAAGTGAGAAGCATATATTCTTTTTCGGTTAATATTTCAAGGAGCATATCATAAGGCACCCATTGACAAATTTTAACGAAAATTCATTGACAGGAAAATTTTTGTGCATGTGGCAGCGCCCCCTTAAGACCACAGGGGCTTGTTACGAAAAAAAAATCTTTATATAAAAAACCACATTTTTTTTTTTGGTAACAAGCCCCTGTGCTTAAGACGTGTCTATTGACCATCTAAAAAACTATTCTTAGTCTTAAGTAGTGTTCTCGAAGCAGACCATATTTTATACTGGGCAAAACAATAAATAGTCCCCTATCAGCCTCATATTTCAGTCACTGGTAAAAATTTGTAAAACAAATGAAAACCTAAAATTGATCAGTTTATTATCTACAAGGTATAAGTCCAATAAGGGCCATAACTCCAATAAAAATTTGTGGACTGGCACAAAACTCAAACTTGATCTGTAACTCATCATGGTTAACTCGCATACCAAAAATGTGTCTTCATTATCTTTATGGGCAGAAAACTAAAATTTTAGTGAATTTTCAAAGTTCAAAGGAACATAACTCCCATATAAAGGACAAGGTGCGCTAAGGCCCATATTTGGCCCCCTCTATGAATCAAAATTACAAAGTTGATATGGAAAAGATTTCTTATGCTATTTAGAAGTTCAAGTGAATGAACAAACTTGTTCTTATAATTTTTTAAGCGTAGCATCTGACATTGGTGAAAAATAAGATGTCAAAACAAACCAAATATGCAAGATTCCTGTCAAATTGGCTGAAAATGGACGAATTTTGGGTCATTTTTTCAATTTTTGGATGCCTCCGCCTTCTTGACTCAGACATTTTGTAAATTAACTTTAAAACTGACTTCAATTTAAGTCTAAATCAGTTAAGAAATCTCTGGGTCACGTAGGCGGAGGCCTTTGAAAATAACAATGTAAGCTCTAAAAATCAGTATTTTTCTTGATTTTGTTGATTTTACTCTGTTTCAGGTCTCTATAAAATTGAAAATCGAAAAGATAATTGAAAATTGAAAGCATACTCATAAATTTGATCCATCTTACTTCATATATAAAGTGCATTTTAATAAATTACGTAAGATTTATTGTTTCCTAAAATCGGGGGCCAAATATGGCTCTTACATGTACCGTACCATGTCCTTTATGATCCGGCACGAAACTCAAACTTGACCTGTAACTCATCATGGTCAACTCACATATCAAAAATCAGTTCATTATCTATAGGCGTTAAGAAAAAAAGTGCGGAAAACTGAGGCGTGACAGACGGACAGACAGACGGACAGAGCGCAAACCTATAGTCCCCTTCGGCTACCGCCGGTAGGGGACTAAGTAGGGGACAAAAAAATATAGACTTTTATTTCAAGCAGGCAAACAATAACCTTTTTGGGTTGCATTACAGAGGAATATTTTCTTTATTATTTAATTTTGATCAATTAAAACTTTTTTCTAACCTACACTGAGACGTCCTATCTTCGAGAAACAGATAAAGATAGTTTAAAGATGGTCCAAACTCCATCTCAAAATTTAACTTTAGACGTGTCTTAAGAAAAATTTAAGGATACTTTCGAGAACGCCACCCCAGAAGACTGCATGTGTAACAAGTTTAGAAATAAGGTGTTTAAACTGTCCTCTGTAAAATATAATATTATTTGATTTCAATGTCTCATATACAGTAAAACTCGAATATAACAAACTCACTTACAACGAATTTACGCATATAACGAATTTCTTTCAAATTCCCAACCAAACTCTAAATATTTCAATGTAAAATATTGTGGATTTAACGAATTTGTTTATAACGAATATTCTGATACTATGAACTTATTTTCAATTCCCCAAATGCCAATACAAATTGAAAATTACGAAAAACGTCCAAAGGTAAAAGGGGATCACCAATGATAGAACCGACGAAATTCAAAGGTAATAAAGGTTATCTAATTAAACAAACGTGAACTTTTGTTAATTTGATTAAATCATGTAACATCATTTTGAGTTTATATTATGTAAAAATGTCATAATGGCGTAGCTAAATTTACTGTCCGGAACTTTGTTTTTATTTTTATTTCGAACACACGTGAAGGTTAGCACTGCTGGTGGAGTTTTAATTCCCCGAGGTTAGCCCGCTCCGGCACCAACACTTTTGTGTTGGAGAACACATCAAAGCTTTAAATTATCCGTTTGAATTTCAAAATTGTCTAAACCCTAAGGTTCTTCCTTACCCAGACATAGGTTGATCATCTTAGTAATAATTTGGTTTCCCCGTTTGGTATTTTTGGTGTTATTGTTCTATGCTCTTCATAATCATAAAGTATTTGGCATTTTCAATATTTTTGGTAGAGCGCCTCTGATGAGTCTTGAATAGACGAAACGCGTAGCTAAATTTACTGTCTGGAACTTCGTTGTTATTTTCATTTCGAACACACGTGAAGGCTAGCACTGCTGGTGGAGTTTTAATTCCCCGAGGTTAGCCCGCTCCGGCACCAACACTTTTGTGTTGGAGAACACATCAAAGCTTTAAATTATCCGTTTAAATTTCAAAATTGCCTAAACCCTAAGGTTCTTCCTACCCCAGACATAGGTTGATCATTTTGGTAATACATGTAATTTGGTTTCCCCGTTTGGTATTTTTGGTGTTATTGTTCTATGCTCTTCATAATCATAAAGTATTTGGCATTTTCAATATTTTTGGTAGAGCGCCTCTGATGAGTCTTGAATAGACGAAACGCGTAGCTAAATTTACTGTCTGGAACTTCGTTGTTATTTTTATTTCGAACACACGTGAAGGTTAGCACTGCTGGTGGAGTTTTAATTCCCCGAGATTAGCCCGCTCCGGCAGCTTTAAATTATCCGTTTAAATTTCAAAATTGTCTAAACCCTAAGGTTCGTCCTACCCCAGACATAGGTTGATCATCTTAGTAATAATTTGGTTTCCCCGTTTGGTATTTTTGGTGTTATTGTTCTATGCTCTTCATAATCATAAAGTATTTGGCATTTTCAATATTTTTGGTAGAGCACCTCTGATGAGTCTTGAATAGACGAAACGCGCGTCAGGCGTAGCTAAATTTACTGTCTGGAACTTTGTTGTTATTTTTATTTGTAAATAAAATATGCATTTCCACATGCTTTGTGTTCAAAATATTTAACGAATTCGTTGTATGACATTACGAAATTTGTTATATCAATACAACGAATTACGCTATTCTTTCGTTTTTTAATATTATAACGAATTGCTTTCCCTGTTCCCCTGAAATTCGTTATAACCAAGTTTTACTGTACTGCATACAAAATACATATACTAGGGACGAGTTAGTTTTGTTGTATGATTCCCCGTTACCAAACAAATACAGATATAAGAACAAAGCCATATATGCAAAAATATTCGTTGAGCTAAACGGCAGTTAATATATTTTGAAGATTGCAATATTCTAACCAGGATTAACCAATTAAAAAAACCCTTCAAGTTGAATGCATACAATCGGTTCCTGTTGAATTGACTGCAAGAATTATTACAAATTTGGGTAATCTTATTCTAATCTGATTTACCAAGAAAACTAATTTTTTTGGTAAAACCCCCCCAAAAAAAATAAAAAAACATATTGTCTACCAAAATCACATTTTTTTTCGTCCCCAATTTTTTAACGTCATTTAGACCAAAATGTAATAAAAGAAAACTTTGAATATCAATTTGTTACCGTCTTAAACTGGGTTTATTTCGCTCAAAATTATTCGACCATGTTGATTGATTATTTGTTTACATTCGTGACGACAGATATATTTTTAGTGTATTTAATACGGCCTTCGGTCGTGTTCCTGAAGACTTAAATATGGTGACAAATTAAACAAATTCAATGTAAACTATCTTAATCATCTTCATTTATTATATACGAGCCATTATTGTCATTTTCTTTGTTTTGCGACTTTGGCGTTTTCTTCGCCTTGAATATTTCTACACGGGCTAAAACCTCAAGATACAGTGTACCGACCGCAATTTTGAACAAGCAATGTTTATAAACAAAACTAGAAAATGTGTCTATGAGCCACAGGATGGCCCTCCCGTTCTTGAAATATCATTGACCTTCAATGTGTATTACCTGGGATATGGACCTTTACCAAGAAATTGATCAAAAGTGCTCATGTGTAAAATATAGGTCGCTGTGACCTTATTTCTGGTTGGTGGTGCCATGTTACCAAGACTCATCGAGTAGTGAAATATTATTGACCCCTAACATGTAGTATTCAAGATATGGACCTTAACCAAGAACTTAACCAAGGTCATTCATGCGTAAAATATAGGTCACAGTTCGATGGTGTCACCTTACCCAAGACACATCTAGTGGTGAAATATCATTGACCCCAACATCTAGCATCCAAGTTATGGACCTTAACCAAGAACTTAACCGAAGTCGTTCATGCATAAAATATAGATCACAGTGACCTAATTTTTTATTGGGTGGTGTCATGTTACCCAAGACACATCTAGTGGTGAAATACCATTGACCATCAACATGTAGTATCTGAGATATGGACCTTAACCAAGAACATGATTAAAATCATTCATGCGTAAAATATAGGGCGCAGTGACCTAATTTCTACTGGGTGGTGTCACCTTACCTAAGACACATCTAGTAGTGAAATATCATTGACCCCCAATATCTAGTATCCAAGTTATGGTCCTTAAACAAGAACTTAACCGAAGTTCATGCTTAAAATATAGGTCACAGTGACCTAATTTCTAGTGGGTGGTGTAGCCCTACCCAAGACCCATCTGGTGGTGAAATATCCCCAACATCTAGTATCCGAGTAGTGGACCTTAACCAAGAACTTAACCAAAGTGTTACGGACGGACATGGGTAAAACTATATGGCCGATCAACATACGTGGTCGGGCCATAATTAACAACAGTGCGCATGTTTAAGGCGGGGTTTAGCTCATGAATATGAATTTTTGTAAATCTTTACAAATATTATTTTGTGATTATTGTTTTTCGAATTTTAGCTCACCTAACCCCTATTGCCATCACTTGGCGTCCGTCGTCGTCGTTAACTTTCCTTTGAAAATCTTCTACTCTGAAACTATGGAAGGGTTTGCTTTGAAACTTTTCGCACTTCATCTTTGGGATGTCCTCTACCAAGAACTGCCGACCAAAAACATTACCACCGTTGCTAAAAATAGAACTTTATTTTTTATTGTTCATGTGCTGGTTTGGCTTCCTTGTTCGAACGTTTCGGTTTTGAGTACTTTTCGTTGCCAACAGTTTTGAAATTTGCCCTTCCAATGTTTTGATTTAAATGCTACTGATGAGAGGTTACTACTTGAAATCTCGATATATAGCATATCTAAATTAACCGTTTATACCCGCGTTTTGGTATTTGTAATTTTGAAACCACTGGGCGATAACCGCTGCTGGTTAGCCAGAGGTCCCATAGGGTAATCACAAGCCTGGTCGTCAGACTTGTCTGACACGATTGACCATAAAATGTCTAATATTTTTGTCGATGAAATTTCAGATTTTTAAATTCAAAATTGTTTAAAACACCAGGTTTCTTTCCTTGTAATGCATATGGTCGATATCCTCGGTGCTGGGATTGGCTTCCTTGTTTGAACGTTTTAGTTTTGAGTAGTTTTCGCTTTTAACAGTTTTGGAATTTGACCTTCCAATGTTTTGATTAAAATGCTACTGATGAGAGGTTACTCCTTGAAATATCGATATATAGCATATCCAAATTAACCGTTTTTACCCGCGTTTTGGTATTTGTAATTTTAAAATTATACAAAACAAGTTGTCTGGTGACTTTTTTTAGTTAGTAAAAAAAATATATTTTTGTAGACAATATCCCTTTAAATAGATGGAATGGTTATGATGTGACGGCTGCATAAGTGGTGAACTATCAGATATGACGAGTTCATGTAAAGTCTAACTCATGTTGGGCAAATTTATAAAGCTAATGTTCAAGTTCAGGGAAACTAAACCGGGATGAGAGTTTAGGATTTAGCAGTCATCCATATCAATTCCTATTCGATGCTCTAAGCAAGTGTTTATGAGATGAGGTCTCAGTACAAATCAATTGAAAAGTATTAACTAGCATTAACTTGAACCGCAAACACAACACATCTAATTTGTTTAACCTTTCGAAGGGTAAGAATTTCATGCTTGTTAACGTACTGGTCGCTTTACCAATGGTCGGTTTAGGGACGATCAAATAGGTCAAGGAAGACATATGATTATGATCAGAAGAACTCTTTATAAAAAAGGACAACACTAGCTTGCTCATCTGATCCGAATTTTTCTACGAGCTCATGATATCATAGACCTTTATATTACAATATACAGGTCTATGATGTTATCTTTCTTGAAACTTAATTCTTGAGTGAAGGCAAACTCTTAAAGGAGCAGCATGGTTTTTGCTAGTTTTTTTTCAGATATGAGGAAATGATATATGTTTTCTTTATGGACCGCAGACAGTTTTTTTAAATGATTTAACGCAACTTTCATGAAAAAATATAGTTAAACGTTTACAGTAACATAAGACAATAGCAAAACGAAACCAAGTTGTTGCACAGTCTCTTTTGGATTGAAAAATGTAGAACAAACGAACACACAAACACTGATTGCTGTACGGTAATAGATTCATACATAGATACAGGTATTCAAAGTTATTCTTACCAAAATTTCTCATCAAATGTGCAATGCGTCATTTTTGATATTTCTATATTTTTTCTTAATTACCTATCCTTTTTTTACACATCAATATTTTAAGAATTAGGGCTTTAAAGTAATAGTTTCATGATATAGAAAACTTCTAATAACTTCACTGTTTTATAAAAAAACCTTATTGATTATTATATGTGAAGCATTAGTTTATTATTTACATTTTCTTCCAAAAAACTACCTTTTCTAATTTTTTGTGAAAATGAAATCTGAACATTTTTTCTTACAAACGGTACGGTACGATGAAAGATAAAAAATGTTATTGTTGTTGAATATTTTCTAAAAATATTGATAAGTACCCTGTTTTCCTTACTCATTTGAATTTTGAGGCTACCATTTCATTTAAAATAGAAATTCCTTACTTTACCCGAAATTCGCGTTTTAAGCATATTTTGTCCATTGAAATTTAATGCAAATTTTCGAAAACAAATTGTGACCAAGCATTTCGATTGAGCCTCTGATGATAAAAAAAATAACAGGTACTATGTCCTCTAAATAACAGGTACTATGTAATAGACAAAACGCCCGTCAGGCGTTGAAAAAATTATTGTCTGGAACCTTATAATTTTTATTTCAATCTATACCAAAATTATCTATTTGTTATACGAGTACATTAAAATCTTAAAATTTGACTTTGACAATTTTTGTGTGATCATTTCATGCACTTCGCCGTTTATTTCTTGCAGGCTCCTCAATTTACTGGCCTTCCAACGTTAAAGAGTGTGGGAGAACAAGAGACAACATCCCGAATGATATACATACTGACGGTGACGGACCCTGACGGGGATGCCTTTACATGCTCTGTAGCTTCAACAGCACCAGCAGGCGGACCATTTGAAATAAGTAAAAATACTCTGCTAAATAGTAAGTACTCTTATTCATGTTTGACAATATGGAATATTATAAGATTCTCAGTTTTTTTCTCGTTATCTGTATATCACTGCGACCGAACACTAGGTGCAATAAACATTTAGAGGACATAGTACCTGTATTTTTTTATGTTATTAATAAGCAGAACTATAGGCTTACAACTTTAAAACATACGTGTAGTTCAACAATTTGAAAAGTGTACTTCCTCACATGTTATCAATTATCCTATAAATCCAAATTAAAAAAAACTTACTAGTACTGTATGTATATGCATATTGTAAGTATTTTCTTGTTTATAACAGAATGGACAGTTAATACGTTAAATCCGACTTTTGTTTACGCTACAACGTCAACCTATACGATCACGTGCGAGTGTGACGACGGGATATCAACTCCAAGAACAGCCTTGCTCACTGTTAATGTTGTTGAGAATGATTTACTCACCTTAACAAATTTACCAGGTAGGATTTAGTCACCTCTATAAATTTACCATCTGCGATGTACTAACCTTTACAAACTTACAATGTGCGATTTTATCACACTAACATATTTACCAGGTATGATTTAATCACACTAAAAAAATAACCAGGTACGATATACTCATATTACCAATACCGATCGGTATTACTAAGCACGATTCACTTACCTGACAAGTTTACATTGTATCAGAAACGATTTTCTCACATCAACAAATTAACCAGGTAGTTTTTAGTTACAAACCTACCAGGTATGATTTATTCGCACAAACTGCTCCATTACACATTTACGTTGTCTCAAGTTTGGTATTTCTGCCCTTTAGGTAGAGAGAGGAGAAGTGGAGAAATATAACATGAGACTTACAAAATGCTATTGAATAATGTTCAATGTTTTTGTGATTTCTAGCATCTACTACATCTATTGACGCCAAGACAAAGCCAGCTGGACAGACGATGTTCACCGTCAGTGCTACATCAGCTCTCAGCCCTAGTCTTATTACATTTACTATGACGCCAACAACAGATTTCTCAATAGATGCTGGTTAGTAAAAACGATTAAGATACACATCTTTACAAACTTTTTTTTATTAAAATAAAAGAAAAATGAAAAATTTAAATTATTCAAGTTCATATTGTGAAATTAGTACTACATATTTAAATCTATTTAGACAGTTGTGGTACACATAGGAACTCTTGGGTAACCTGTTAATTGAAATGGTATTAGATGTACAATGAACAAAAAGTAAAATTTCATTAACAAGCGACAGATTTTTATAAAAATGTTGTTAAAAATATAGAAGTTGGGCAACGTACTTCTATTCCACATCTCATTACAGCCTAGTTTCTTTCATCTTCGAAGATGAGTTTCTTTTTTGTGTCTTTTTTTATCTAGCTACAGGAGTGGTGACCAACAATGAGAATCTGAACAGACAAACTACTTCTCCTGCTGATTTATGGGTAACTGTGTCCGATGGAACTATAGAGGTCATAGATCTACTCAGAATTAACATGCATAGTAAGTTTGGTTAAGTGTTGAATATCTCTCTTAACATTGACCATGGGTATATATATCTTTAAATAGAATTCTGTTTAAAAGAATAATGATATGAGGAAACCATGTCCTTGTAAAAACAACGCATTGTGGTTCCTCTGGTAGCACACACATCTAGAAAAAACGATGAATCTGGCTTTTTATTATTTCATGCTTGTGATGGTGCTTTGGTGAATTTGATACACGTACATATCAATATGCAGTTGATGAAGAAATAATTTCTTTGATTGTTTCAGATTTAAACAACGTCCCTTTTTTCACGAATTTGGTAACCCCTGTGTCTATAAATATAGCTGAAGGTACCACCGGTGGTTCGCTCCTGTACGCTCTAACATCACAAGATAATGATGTTGGTGCCACCCTTAGTTACTCATTCACAGTAGATCCGACCAGCTCAAGCGGTCTCTTCTCCTTCAGTACAAACAGTAAGTATGTTTTACCTTTGTTGTCGGTATACTCCTCAGTACAAACTATACTTTGTATGAGGTACAGATGAGGTATGTGACCCTTGCTCTCAGGCACCTAATATGAATTTGATCGACTACAAATTAAAAATCTTATAACATTCAATTTAGAAATAAATGAAAACTTGTTGGTGTTTCTTTCCTGTGTATATAAGAATTTGTTTTCATGTTCAAACACCTGAACTCGTCTGTACGGTGGTAGAATGCGGCCATGGGAAAAAAATAATATCAGGTTCCCTCGTGATACCATCACGTTTCCTCAAGATAACATCGCGTTCCCTCAAGATAATTATCGCGTTCCCTCAAGATAGTTATTGCGTTCCCTCAAGATAGTTATCGCGTTCCCTCAAGATAGTTATTACGTTCCCTCAAAATAATTAGTGCGTTTCCTCAAGATAACATCGCATTCCCTCAAGATAGTTATTGCGTCCCTTAAAGATAACTCAACGTATCCTCAAGATAACATCACGTTCCCTGAAGATCATTATCGCGTTCCCTCAAAAATATAATTGCGTTCCCATAAGATAAGTTTAATTGTTAGTGTTATAATAACCACGAGATATTATCTGAGGGAATGTGATGGTATCTTGAGGGAACGCGATAATGATCTTGAGGGAACGTTTTGTTATCTTGAGGGAACGCAATGCTATCTTGAGGGAACGCGATAATGATCTTGAGGGAACGTGGTGTTATGTTGAGGAAACGCAATGCTATCTTGAGGGAACGAGATAATTATCTTGAGTTCTATAATATTTCAATATTGATATTCAGATGCGGTATGTTATTTATGTTACTTATTTTTGAATGTCAATTTAATTCATTACAGTATAATTACATTCATTTCGTTTGGTATATTGATTGGTTCAAAGTACTTCGGTAAAGGATTTTAATTTCTTAATGAAACTTATCAAGACGTGCGACCTTGGCGACGACATGCGAGGAGTACTTTTGAAATGATAAATAATGTGTTATATAAATATAGTACTTTGCTACTAAATACCATCAAATGAGCTATATAGTGCAAATGAACTATAAAACCCAACCTCACCCCTAGTAAGGTGAATTCACGTAAAAATGGTTTTGGTAAATATTTATGTTTCGATACGATAATTTAAATCACAAAAATAGAAAACCGATACAAAACCGAATCCCAACTTGTTTACTTTTTTCTTCACTGGACAAAACATATCCCATTTAAATGCCTTACCAGAACCAAATCTACGTGAATCTTGGTAAGTTTTGCTTATCTCTCGTGAACTCCTCCAGGTGAGGCTTACCAGGTGTGAACCTGTTGCAAAAAGAAATATGTGAGCCAATGCTCACTGGTGATACCCCCGCTTTCATAACTATGCAATGTGTTAAATATTGAGTTTACAGCAAACCAGATGTAAATGTTTGATGGACTCAAAAATGTATCCAACAATACGTCATGTCCATATCTAGCTTGTTACCAACAAGTAATAATTGTAACAATGAAACTGTTACTGAGTCTCCCAAATGGAGTTCTGCAAATCATACACCCCCCATGTAATCCTCTCAGACCCCCTATGGTACCAAATGCTTTGTTTTGTCATAAGGAGTAATACTATATATGATTACAGGGTGGGGATCTCAAAAATTTTCAAGATATTAAGTGTTTTGTCATATGAGGGGACGGAAAGTGGGACGGAACTTCGGACGGACACAGATAAAGCAGTATACTTTAATGTAATTATTTTGAGTGTGTGGTATCCTGAACTTTCATCCGATCTTTTATTTTTTTTTTCAGATTTAGAACTTCGCCTTGCTACCACACAATCATTTGATTATGAGACAAGGAACTTCTATAATTTAACATTCACAGTGGATGATACAATGTCATCTACAACTTCTATACTGTATATCTACATCACCAATGATCCGGAACCTTGCTATTTTGCTCAGTCTCTTTATCACGTGACAGCACCAGAGGGCGCGGTAAATATAACGAAAATCAAAATGTTGCATCTTTTTTGCGGTAGACTGAGGCGACCCGTTTTAATTTAACATGGATATCCAGTTGAAACCCTCTAAATTTTGCTTCTTTTAATATGACATTTTTTGTTGACCATATATTATTAAGTATTATTATAAATAAGGGTGAGACCTTGGGTGGAACATAAATAATTGATTTTAGGTTTTTTTGTATCACGAAGTCAAGCATTTGAAAAAAAAACAACACCAAAATCTAATAATATTTCACCTCCAGATTTGGGTCAATTTCCTAGATGTGTTTTGACTGAGAAATTATTTGTTGGGAAAATTTCTCGGCATTTTTCACTGTTTAATTTAACTTCAATATCAAATGAATATGATTATCTTAAAAATAGTCAAGAACTTTAAAAGATCAACATGATGTTTTCTTGGATATTTTTATAAAAAGTTTGCGTTACCATCCTTCATATGATTCACATAATTTACTACATGTAAACATGAAGAATTAACCTCACGTCACCATCAGTTGTAAAATAAAAATTAAGCGAAAGAGATGCACATTTAAACCCCCAAAGTATAAAAATGGGTCTTTTTATCTTGCATTTTTTAAAATTCATGTCTAAATAATAGTTAAAATGTATTTTCTCGTTTTAGTCAGGGACAGGATCTATGAACCCAAACTTTGTAGTGTCTGACTACGATGGAACTTCTACCTATTCCTTGTCCTTTTTGAACTTTAACAATAGCAATAGGTAGGTCAATAGAAGGAACAGGATTCAATGTATATCTATAGCTCTAACAATAGAAATAGGTAGGTCAATAGTAGGTACAGGATTCAAAGTATATCTATAGCTCTAACGATATAAATAGGTAGGTCAATAGCAGGTACAGGATTCAATGTCTATCTATGACCTTAACAATAGCAATAGGTAGGTCAATAGCAGGTACAGGATTCAATGTCTATCTATGACCTTAACAAAAGTAATAGGTAGGTCAATAGTAGGTACAGGATTCAATGTCTATCTATGACCTTAACAATAGCAATAGGTAGGTCAATAGCAGGTACAGGATTCAATGTCTATCTATGACCTTAACAATAGCAATAGGTAGGTCAATAGCAGGTACAGGATTCAATGTCTATCTATGACCTTAACAAAAGTAATAGGTAGGTCAATAGTAGGTACAGGATTCAATGTCTATCTATGACCTTAACAAAAGTAATAGGTAGGTCAATAGTAGGTACAGGATTCAAAGTATATCCTATAGCTCTAACAATAGAAATAGGTAGGTCAATAGTAGGTACAGGATTCAAAGTATATCCTATAGCTCTAACGATATAAATAGGTAGGTCAATAGTAGGTACAGGATTCAATGTCTATCTATGACCTTAACAATAGCAATAGGTAGGTCAATAGCAGGTACAGGATTCAATGTCTATCTATGATTTTAACAAAAGTAATAGGTAGGTCAATAGCAGGCACAGGATTCAATGTATATCTATAGCTCTAACGATATAAATAGGTAGGTCAATAGTAGGTACAGGATTCAATGTATATCTATAGCTCTAACGATATAAATAGGTAGGTCAATAGTAGGTACAGGATTCAATGTATATCTATAGCTCTAACGATATAAATAGGTAGGTCAATAGTAGGTACAGGATTCAATGTATATCTATAGCTCTAACGATATAAATAGGTAGGTCAATAGTAGGTACAGGATTCAAAGTATATCTATAGCTCTAACAATAGAAATAGGAAGGTCAATAGTAGGTACAGATTTCAATGTCTATCTATGACCTTGACAAAAGTAATAGGTAGGCCAATAGCAGGTACAGGATTCAATGTCTATCTATGACCTTAACAAAAGTAATAGGTAGGTCAATAGCAGGTACAGGATTCAAAGTATATCCTATAGCTCTAACAATAGAAATAGGTAGGTCAATAGTAGGTACAGGATTCAATGTATATCTATGACCTTAACAAAAGTAATAGGTAGGTCAATAGCAGGTACAAGTTTCAATGTCTATCTATGACCTTAACAAAAGTAATAGGTAGGTCAATAGCAGGTACAGGATTCAATGTCTATCTATGACTGTAACAAAAGTAATAGGTAGGCCAATAGCAGGTACAGGATTCAATGTCTATCTATGACCTTAACAAAAGTAATAGGTAGGTCAATAGCAGGTACAGGATTCAATGTCTATCTATGATTTTAACAAAAGTAATAGGTAGGTCAATAGCAGGTACAGGATTCAAAGTATATCCTATAGCTCTAACAATAGAAATAGGAAGGTCAATAGTAGGTACAGATTTCAATGTCTATCTATGACCTTGACAAAAGTAATAGGTAGGCCAATAGCAGGTACAGGATTCAATGTCTATCTATGACTGTAACAAAAGTAATAGGTAGGTCAATAGTAGGTACAGGATTCAATGTATATCTATAGCTCTAACGATATAAATAGGTAGGTCAATAGTAGGTACAGGATTCAAAGTATATCTATAGCTCTAACAATAGAAATAGGAAGGTCAATAGTAGGTACAGATTTCAATGTCTATCTATGACCTTGACAAAAGTAATAGGTAGGCCAATAGCAGGTACAGGATTCAATGTCTATCTATGACCTTAACAAAAGTAATAGGTAGGTCAATAGCAGGTACAGGATTCAAAGTATATCCTATAGCTCTAACAATAGAAATAGGAAGGTCAATAGTAGGTACAGATTTCAATGTCTATCTATGACCTTGACAAAAGTAATAGGTAGGCCAATAGCAGGTACAGGATTCAATGTCTATCTATGACTGTAACAAAAGTAATAGGTAGGCCAATAGCAGGTACAGGATTCAATGTCTATCTATGACCTTAACAAAAGTAATAGGTAGGTCAATAGCAGGTACAAGTTTCAATGTCTATCTATGACCTTAACAAAAGTAATAGGTAGGTCAATAGCAGGCACAGGATTCAATGTATATCTATAGCTCTAACAAAAGTAATAGGTAGGTCAATAGCAGGTACAGGTTTTAATGTCTGTCTACGACTTTAACAAAAACAATAGGTAGGTCAATAGCAGGTACAGTTTTCAATGGCAATCTATGACTGTAACAAAAGTAATAGGTAGGTCAAAAGTAGATGCAGGTTTTAATGTCTATCTATGACTACTGACGTTAAAGAATGGTCTTCCTTAGGTGTTCATCAATTATTTTGTTCACATGAAAAAGGAACATATATTGATTTTGCCCTAAATAGGAAGTTCACGATATATATTTTTTATAATAAAGGGTCAATTATCAAATAATTGCGCTACTGTTAAATGATTTATGAATGATAAAATATCAAGTTATAATTTGTGTTTAGTTTTATTAACCGAGCTAAAACATGTCTATTTTTTGTTTTCTTTCTACTACAGATTTTCAATCAATCCGTCCACAGGGATCATTGACTTTGCTGTCAACTATGACATAGATAACGGTGCTATGCTGACCGTAGTGTATTTAACAGTTATTTGTACTGACACCACGTCACAAACTGGTACCACACAAGTAGAAATTACTGTCACGGTACGTATGACGTCTAAACTCGGTACCAAACGTAACAGTGATGGAATTTTTTATAAGTTGCATGAACATGCAGAGCCTGATTTAGAAGTAGAGATGCAATATATATTTACACAGGGTAAAACACCCAGAGATTAGAGAAAACGATTTAAAACGGAGAGGGGAAGTGAAAGTAAATACTAGTATTTTCATTGTCTTTTTGTATTGCACGTAAGCTCATGAAATGCATAGGCGTAAGATGTTATCTAGGAGACTGCTTTAGAAGTCTGAGTCCTAAAAGAGCTTCGAAGATTAGCGCCCTGCTTTTTATGCACTGATCTAGAAACCTACCTATCCTTTTGAGTACTGTTCGTTCAATACTTTTGGTTTTTGATCTTCTAATGTTTTGATCAAATGATGCCGATGAGAAATTACTCCTTGAAATATCGATATACAGCATAACCAAATAAACTGTTTTATACCCGGTTTTGGTATTTGTATGCTAGAACGTAAACATTAATGCTGGCGTCACACTATCCCGATTTAGACCCCGATGGAAACACGATTATGGATATTTTCAAAATCGGGACTGATCGTAACCACATCGCGCTATTCGTGTTGCCGTCTTTTTCCATCGTAGCACCTTCTGTGGATTTTTTTCTGACTTCGGGGTAAACTTCGTATTGCCTCCGAAATTTTATAACATGTTAAAAAACTGCCGAAGGTTCGTGCGAAGGTCCTTGTTCGTGTTTTGTTCGTTAATCCATCCTTTCTATCGTAATGCCTTCGTGAAAGCATCTTCGATTTCGTATTGCCTTCTAAGTGTCGCCGGTTTCATTTATCGTACGATGGCTTTACGAATGAAACGAGAAGCTCTTCAAAGGTGGTGCAAAGGAAACACGGCGTCGCGAAGACCTCGCTGTGTATTCGTATATCCGTCGTAACTAGTGTAATGGCATTGAGTAATGGCACGGAGATGGAAACACGGCACTGGTCAAAGCAGTACGATTTCTGAAGTAAATAAATATCAAACGTGTCAAAAGTGCCTTAAAGGGACATATATTAATCGATTTCAGTTAGGCTTCAGTTCAGGTATGACGAGTTAAAGTGAATCGTTGAGAAAAAGAAAAGTACATGTAGCTGAGCTTTTTTTCTTTTTATTAACATACAGCAGCTTATGATACAAGTACCCTCATTAATTCTCTATTCATAATTTTCTTGTTCCTAAAAACTTATAAAGGAAATAAAATAAAATTCGGAACTAGAATGACCAGTCTCAAAAGTACAAGAAGAAAAGACAAAACAAGTCGAAGACAGCCTGGGTCTAGAATCTTCTGACGCTTTCCTGTTTGTCCCGTTCTTTCTTTTCGGGCGCTTCCCTCTTCCACGTCCTCATCCAGGCTTTGATAGCATCTTTTAATACTTGAATAAAGATATCACAAATAAAGATTTAAACATTTAAACATCTTACTTCAGTTTTTATCAGCCCTCTGCCGACAAAAGCCACGAAGGGGACTATAGGTTTGCACTCCGTCTGTCCGTTTGTGTGTCTGTCTTGTGCGGCCGTCTCGCTGTCACAATAAGTTTTGCGCACTTTAAAAAAAAAAACTTATATAAAATAGATATTAAACTGGTTTTTGGAATGTGAGTCTACCACGATGAGTTAAAAATCAGGTTAACGTGTCGTTCCGGTCCGCAATTTTTTACAGGAATTTGGACCCTTTGAACTTTGAAAATTCACTGAAATTTCAGTTTCTCACTCTTTTAATTTCTAAACCCTTATAGTTATGAAACTGCTTTGTATTGTATGCGAGTCCACCATTACGGGTTACATATCAAGTTTATGTTCCGTTTGGTCCGCCTTTGGACTTTTGGATATGGGGCCTGTAAGGAAGTTGTGTATTGTAAGGTGGGCGCACTTTAATCAAAAATCGTTCGCAACAGCTTAAATTGTTGAACTTTATGCCAAAAAATACGAAAGCCCTTTGGGCTCATTTTGGTAATCTAAACTATACTGCGCTTTTATCGATTTCGCGATTTTCTCGCTATATAAACTACACCGATATAACGCGTAACTTTGGCGTTAAAACGGGTTACTCGTGTAACTTTCGTAGATTCTGGAAGAGCTTAAATAAATCAAGTAACATCATTTTTAGCTCACCTGTGAGCTATTGTCATCACTTGGCGTCCGTCGTCCGTCCGTCGTCCGTCGTCCGTAAACTTTTTAAAACGTTAACTCCTCTAACACCATAAGTCCAATTGCAACCAAACTTGGTATGGTTGTTCATTAGCATTCGGTGCTTAGAACTGATGTGGGGATTTTTTATTCGTCATAAAACATGGCCGCCATGGCTAAAAATAGAACATAGGGGTAAAATGCAGTTTTTTGCAAATAACTCAAAAACGGCTACAGATATCAAAATTCTGGCATGGTAAAAGTGATCAGCACCTCAAGATCTACCTACCCTGAAATTTTGAAGAAAATCCAACGACCCATGTAGGAGTTATTGCCCTTTTTGTGGATTGTTTGCAAATTTTGCACCTGTTTAGCTCAATATCTTGAAAACTATACTAGATATTTGAGAAATTTAAATTGCATATTGTTAAGCACATCAAGATCTACAAAATATGTAACAGGGTCAACGTTGTAGGACCTTTCCTTTGAGGAGTTATTGCCCTTAGAACGTCAAAATTTAGCATTTTAACAGCATTTCCTCATTACATTGAAAACGTAAACTCCTCTGACACTTTAAGTCCAAATGGAACCAAACTTGGTATAGTTGTTTATTAGCATTAGGTGTATAGAACTGATGTGGGGATTTTCGATTGGTCGTAAAACATGGCCGCTGTGGCTAAAAATAGAACATAGAGGTAAATGGCAGTTTTTTGCAAATAACTCTAAAACGGTAACAGATTACAAAATTTTGATAGGGAACAAAAGTGATCAGCACCTCTAGATCTACCAGCTCTGAAATTTTGAAGAAATCCAACAACCCATGTAGGAGTTATTGCCCTTTTTGTGGATTTTTTGCAAATTTTGCACCTGTTTAGCTTAATATCTTGAAAATTATACTAGATATTTGAGAAATTTAAATTGCATATTGTTAAGCACATCAAGATCTACAAAATATGTAA
Source organism: Arcuatula senhousia (assembly GCA_963971305.1). Classification (NCBI taxonomy): domain Eukaryota; kingdom Metazoa; phylum Mollusca; class Bivalvia; order Mytilida; family Mytilidae; genus Arcuatula; species Arcuatula senhousia. Next base: position 27,726,664 of record OZ020310.1, on the reverse strand, counting down.
TAGGGTCAACGTTGTAGGACCTTTCCTTTGAGGAGTTATTGCCCTTAGAACGTCAAAATTTAGCATTTTAACAGCATTTCCTCATTACATTGAAAACGTTAACTCCTCTGACACTTTAAGTCCAAATGGAACCAAACTTGGTATAGTTGTTTATTAGCATTAGGTGTATAGAACTGATGTGGGAATTTTCGATTGGTCGTAAAACATGGCCGCTGTGGCTAAAAATAGAACATAGGGGTAAATGGCAGTTTTTTGCAAATAACTCTAAAACGGTGACAGATTTCAAAATTTTGATTGGGAACAAAAGTGATCAGCACCTCAAGATCTACCAGTTCTGAAATTTTGAAGAAATCCAACAACCCATGTAGGAGTTATTGCCCTTTTTGTGGATTGTTTGCAAATTTTGCACCTGTTTAGCTCAATATCTTGAAAACTATACTAGATATTTGAGAAATTTAAATTGCATATTGTTAAGCACATCAAGATCTACAAAATATGTAACAGGGTCAACGTTGTAGGACCTTTCCTTTGAGGAGTTATTGCCCTTAGAACGTCAAAATTTAGCATTTTAACAGCATTTCCTCATTACATTGAAAACGTTAACTCCTCTGACACTTTAAGTCCAAATGGAACCAAACTTAGTATAGTTGTTTATTAGCATTAGGTGTATAGAACTGATGTGGGGATTTTCGATTGGTCGTAAAACATGGCCGCTGTGGCTAAAAATAGAACATAGAGGTAAATGGCAGTTTTTTGCAAATAACTCTAAAACGGTAACAGATTACAAAAATTTGATAGGGAACAAAAGTGATCAGCACCTCAAGATCTACCAGCTCTGAAATTTTGAAGAAATCCAACAACCCATGTAGGAGTTTTTGCCCTTTTTGTGGATATTTTGCAAATTTTGCACCTGTTAAGCTTAATATCTTGAAAATTATACTAGATATTTGAGAAATTTAAATTGCATATTGTTAAGCACATCAAGATCTACAAAATATGTAATAGGGTCAACGTTGTAGGACCTTTCCTTTGAGGAGTTATTGCCCTTAGAACGTCAAAATTTAGCATTTTAACAGCATTTCCTCATTACATTGAAAACGTTAACTCCTCTGACACTTTAAGTCCAAATGGAACCAAACTTGGTATAGTTGTTTATTAGCATTAGGTGTATAGAACTAATGTGGGGATTTTTGATTGGTCGTAAAACATGGCCGCTGTGGCTAAAAATAGAACATAGGGGTAAATGGCAGTTTTTTGCAAATAACTCTAAAACGGTGACAGATTTCAAAATTTTGATTGGGAACAAAAGTGATCAGCACCTCAAGATCTACCAGCTCTGAAATTTTGAAGAAAATCCAACGACCCATGTAGGAGTTATTGCCCTTTTTGTGGATTTTTGCAAATTTTGCACCTGTTTAGCTCAATATCTTGAAAACTATACAATTTATTTGAGAAATTTAAATTGCATATTGTTAAGCGCATCAAGATCTACAAAATTTGTAACAGGATCAACGTTGTAGGACCTTTCCTTTGAGGAGTTATTGCCCTTGGAACGTCACAATTGAGCATTTTAACTGCATTTCCTTATATTGAAAATGTTAACTCCTCTGACACTTTAAGTCCAAATGGAACCAAACTTGGTATTATTGTTTATTATTATTAGGTGTATAGAACTGTTGTGGGGATTTTTGATTGGTCGTAAAACATGGCCGCTGTGGCTAAAAATAGAACATTAGGTTAAACTGCATTATTTTGCAAATAACTCAAAAAGGGTGACAGATTTTTAGATTGTGATTGAGAACAAAAGTGATCAGCACCTTTAGATCCACCAAATTGTCAGATGACCCCCTTATTAATCTTATGACCCTTTCACCGTTAAATAGATTTTGCCTTATAACCTTTACTTCAGGCACATATGTCAGGTGAGCGATTCAGGCTCCTGGGAGCCTCTTGTTCTTTATCTTCAGTCTCTACATATAAAATTTAGAATTATCTACTCTTACTGGTCGACATCAGGGACATGCAGCATGGGTATACTTAGAGGTCCCTAGTATTATCTTTCGTCCATATATACCAATAATGAGAGCAACGGACAAATTGTAGACTGAACTATAATTTTATTGCGAAACGCGTTATTACATTTCCCACTTTATTGCAAAACGGGTTGTCATATCTAAACGCGATTTGCAATAACAATGTATGCTTTGGTTTAATGTTTGAACATAGTTACAACATATACTTGCTGTTTTCAGATTATGTGTGCTTCGGTCAACTCGCACAAAACACGAACAAAACAAGATAAAGTAACATAATCTGTCCTATCTTAACAGTCTCTACATATTAGCTTTAGATCAAATGTCTCATCTACTCTTACTCTGATCGACATAATGGACAACAGGGGTATACTTGGAGAGCCTTCGTTTTAACTTGTTATCCATACATACTAATTAGAGGCAGCAAAGGACAAGTTATATAGACTCAACTATATAATCTTATTGCAAATCTCGTTATTACATTCCGTACCATTCTGATGCATCGTACACCCATCGTATGCTAAACACAACGTCGTACAGCCATCGTATAACTTCGTTTCTCCTTCGGATCCAATTCTCGACTAATCTTGATAACATCGTAACAACTTCGTAATCGGTTCGAAGCTATTCGTGTGTGTAACTTTTCACATCGTTTAGCCATCGGGTCTAATCGTATACCCTTCGGTTTTGATTTTGATATTTAGCAAGTTCGGGACTAACTTCGCACGAAGTTGAAATTTTCACATTCGTGTGTCCATCGTATGTCAAAATCGGGACAGTGTGACGCCAGCAAAATTAAGAAAGCAGACAGTGTCTTGTTGTCATTGTCATACAGTTTTAAAGGGCAAAAGGAACTATGAATTATTAGATAAGTTGCCACCTGTTTTAAAAATGAAAAATCATTAATGACCACATTAATAAAAACATTTCAATGGTCCTAACTTTCTAAAGTTCCAAAAGAAATAAAGACCATAAAGATTTAGATATCCTTCTTTTACGCGCGAAACCATAATATAAGCTTATCAATGACTATTTCAGGATGTAAATGACAACGCACCATCATTTAGCACATCAACAAGCCTTTATACAGTTAACCAGTATACCACAGCGGGAACCTTAATAGGAAGCGTTGCACCGACTGACGCTGATTCGGGCGTTAACGCACAGGTGACTTGTAATGGCACCGCGGTTGAAGCAGCCGCTCTGTCGTATTATCGTATATCGTCTGATTGTGGGATTTACTTATTGACCAATCCGTCAGCGACAGAGTCATACGGCAGAATGTATACACTGACAGTGACTGCACGAGACAAGGGAACGCCTTCTCTGACGTCATCATCTACAGTAGACGTTTTGTTTAGAGAACTTATCACTACTACGGTAACAACAACCACAACAAGTAACCCATATGACCTTTGGGATGACCCCGGAGCGGTGGCCGGTATATCTATGGCAATCATTCTAGGAACTATTCTAAGTGGTGTACTTTTATACTTTTGTGTACGGTGTTGCTACACTGGGCTGTGCTGTGGTCCAGATCCTTGTGACTTCTGTGGCTGGTGTAGTCGGGACTGTTGTCAACCTCGGTTAGTTTTTAAGACAATGGTCTAATAATTAATTCTTTTGATAAGTTTTGTCAGAATATCTGTCGTTTAATATTAAAAACGAAAGAATATGAAATATGTGCCAGAAAGACACGATCCACATATTGATATTATTTCTATAAATGGTAAAAAACAAACATTCAATGCGTGTAAATCATTTTCATGGTTAAGCAAGTCTGACCAAATATTTTGAATTCAATATTAAAAGTTCAAGATTAGTGCTTTATCGGCTTGGGCTTTAATACATGCATGTGATTTACTTGTTTTAATGCAACCTTGTCAAACATTTACTATTCAATTCTATTTCTTTGTCGTTTAATTCCTTAAATTATCCGAAACACGGTCATATTTTAAGTCAGTTCTTTTGATATTTTATATGTTTTTTAGCTATCGAAACCATCGAACTGTTACCCCGAAGGAATATAGGTAAGGTAGAACATATATCAATTCAGATGTTTTCTTATATAAAAATGACTAGCGAACATTTTAAACAGTTGACGAGAAATAGAGAAGAGGGAACGATTGAGTTTATTCCCTGTAAACCCACAAAAATGCATTAAAATAAACCGTTCGGCTGTATATATGTATATGTATATATATATATATGCCCTTGGTATGGAAAATAACGGAAAATAACCAATCTCGGAAGTCCTAAAATTTATTGAAACGAAAAACAACAGCACAAAGACTCACAATATAAATACACCAATAAAATCACTCACGTGCAAAAGGCAACGCTAAGTCACAAATAAGAATGCCGCCATTTGTTACTAAAGAGTCTAAAAGTCGGATTACGTACCGGTAATCGAATGCTTATTAAAAACGTCAACATCTTAGAACTTGATTTGTTATGTATCTGTTGTTGTGTTTCAGGAATTCACGGAAAAAGGCGGATGAATTCGACTATTATGACAGTAAGTAACTTGTTGAAAATACAACTTGTAATTTAATTTGCTTTAATGTTTGTAGACAATGCAGTATACATGTATTGTCATTAATAGACAATAAATGTTTGTAGACAATGCAGTATACATGTATTGTCATTGATAGACAATAAATGTTTGTAGACAATGCAGTATACATGTATTGTCATTGATAGACAATAAATGTTTGTAGACAATGCAGTATACATGTATTGTCATTAATAGACAATAAATGTTTGTAGACAATTCAGTATACATGTATTGTCATTAATAGACAATAAATGTTTGTAGACAATGCAGTATACATGTATTGTCATTGATAGACAATAAATGTTTGTAGACAATGCAGTATACATGTATTGTCATTAATAGACAATAAATGTTTGTAGACAATGCAGTATACATGTATTGTCATTGATAGACAATAAATGTTTGTAGACAATGCAGTATACATGTATTGTCATTGATAGACAATAAATGTTTGTAGACAATGCAGTATACATGTATTGTCATTAATAGACAATAAATGTTTGTAGACAATTCAGTATACATGTATTGTCATTAATAGACAATAAATGTTTGTAGACAATGCAGTATACATGTATTGTCATTAATAGACGATGAAGATGCGTGGAATAAGTGTAACGCGACACAACCAACATAAAGAAACGGCAAAACTCACAGTTAATAAGTTAACATTAATCAGTTTGTCATTGATACAAATAAAATATAAGAAACGCTATGAATCCGAGCTCCACGGAACATATGGGAAGAGTAAACTATAAGCACACTTTACATTACAAAATATTCCTGGTTTATTTGGACCAAGTATAAAAGTTTTGTATTGAACAAAAACAGGTAGAAGTCAATTAGAGACTCTTATTCAAATGGAACCGAAATAAATCGAATGTCTTGTATGTATTCCATATAAAAATGCATTGTCTAAGTTTTTTGATTCACAACAGTAGCTGTATAAACTAAACAATTTAACGAAATTGTATAAAACAGTAAATATCAGTCCGCGTAAGAAGCAGGCAAAATGCATAGATGTTGAAGCTCATGTAGGAAAAAAATCACAAGCTTTTGAATTCCCTGAATTCTATAAAACTGTAAATGATAACTTCTCTTTGGTTTATCTGATTTTCCTTGCTTTTGAAAATAGATTGATTTGAATTTTAGTTGAATTGTTCAGTAAACAATTTGGGGAAGTTTTCCGGGGGTTCGTGGCTCTGGTCCTTTTCCTAAACACACATAATCTATATTCAAAAGTAAAATATATTTGGAATTTGTATCATAATGAATGCATCTGATCTAAAGAATCTTTTATAAAAATGAACCACTTTCTGAACCATATTTTGAAGACTACTTAATTTGGTCAAGGTGTATATTCACATTTCACTGAGGGGTAGCCTCTAAGCAGCATTTGAATAAGATATTAAAAAGTCAAAAATCTGAAACGTTCCGACAGGAAGGACAAATCCATCACCGAGGCAGGTGCAGTATCAAAATTTATATAACGTAGCAGCACTGCTCTGGTTGGTGTTTGTTGCTAATGTTGACAAAATAGGAACACGAAGAGCATAAAAAAATGTGACACAAGTACAAAATTTGCGTAAAAATGGCACTTATCCGCAAATTTTGTATACATTTATCTTTGTTATGTTATTTGAATAAAAGATATTTGGTTTATATGATTAAATTAAGAATTAATTTTTAAATTCTTAATTTTTTGAACGAGAGGGAACATCCCTGTGACTGTTTGGGGGTTTCTGTCAGGCAGGGAAACCGGGGAGCAAAAGCGCTAAAGCGGGTGTCACTAGAGCTATATATGTTGTACTTCCTGCTTCTTCTTATTTCAGAAAACTTTGACAGTGATTATGAGTCTCTGAAAAATGAAGAAACAAGAAGACCAAGGGTTCATAATAGCAGGTGTGTACCAAAGTTAATCTTGGCTGGTCTACACACTCCTATTACTGTCTTAATTCTCAACTGAACCCCTATTTAAAGACAAGACTTCGGGATACTGATCTCTAATAAAAGCATGAGTCAAGCTTTGAATTTTAATATGTTTTGCTTTAATATCTAATCAAATCAATTTAAAGAGCTTGCCTTCGTCATAAAGCAATGTTAAAAACCAAGCAATTTGGAAATTGGCAATGTCATCCCCTAGGGGTGCTTGGCTATTAGGATTTTCAAAATTTCCATCTATTTTTAAGGCATTACCTTTTGAATATTTCTTGTTCAACTTTTGATAATTTGAAGATAAATGGGACAAAAGAAACCTTGATTTACTCGTGATTTTGTAATTATTCAAGCTGATTTTGTAAAGAAACCCAGTAATACTTGATGGTCGACCATCTTGAATTCCCCCCCCCCCAAATATTGTGTCAAATTAAGTCTTTCATGAATGTCTTATAGAAATGAATTTTTTTGGCTTTAATCCTAAGATCAAGTTTTGATATATTTTGTAGCCGATTACGAGGACCGAGGGACTACCCGGACTTTCCACAATCACAGACATCAGCCCTCTCCCCTACCGATGGCCCCATGGTAGATCCCGGACGAGTCTATTATCAGCGTCCAATACCCATCGGATATTACTAAAGAGACGATGCTGGTGTATTTATTGTATTTATTTTAATAAAAGTTTTGTTTGATTTTTCTCTGTTCTGGTGATAACAATAGCAAACTGTAATAAGCAGTTGTTTGAGGCAAAGTAAACCTGTAGTAGTTATTACACGAAGAGACGTTGTGTCAGCTGGGGTCGCCCCCGACAGATGGTGACTGATACACCAAATCCGAATGTATCCAGTCCTCATAAAAAGTCATGTAAAATTGAATACAAATAATTGAATACTTTTTCAAATAGAATATTGTTTATCCCCTAATTTCGGTGGACAAATTTTTAGCATTAATTTTCTATCGGTTTCATTGGTCTATTGGATATGGAGATAGTCTTGTATTGTTGAAGACCCTGATTCGAATCTTCAATATACTCTGTTGTTGATTTAAAAAAAAATCTTTATCATTCTAGTTAGTGAACATTAAAAAAACGGGCTTTGAAAAACATAAGAAAAGGAACAAAAGAGTTGAAAAAAGTAGAACAGGATATTCCAAGGGATGATCCAGCTCAGATCACCCTTGTTAGAAACAAAGAGTTGGGATGTAACAGGATCCACAGCACCTTTGGTTATACATGTCATGACGGTACATATAACAATTTAACACGTGAACAAAATTACATTTGAATACCACGCTTATAGAATTAACTTCGTATTCTATAGGATCAACAAATTTATTAAATTCTTATTTATTTTCTTTATTTGAAAATAAAAGAAAATATATTAATAATCTCTATGGGTAGGCAAAATTTGCATCGGTTTTCAAAACGATTTTCTGCTAAACTTAATACCGAGAATGATCTTATTGTAAAAAGTATATTACTGATGAAAAGGTTGAACATTTTTACAAAGGCATAAAGATGAAAATAGAGTTTGACGTATTGAAACTTCAAATGATGTTTGCAGTCCAGATTTAAACAAGGCTCCGTTGGGTATTATAGTGAAAGAAAGTAATTTTGTGAAAGCTGTTTCATGCTTTTTTTGTCTTATGTCTATAAATATTATGTGGACAATTTGTTTCTCAGTTTTTCAGTGAAATACAAGTGTAGAATTGTGATCTGCCTTTTGTACTGCTCCCTGTTCCCTCATTTCAGTCCCCAGTATTTTTTCAATTTCTATCCTTAAAACTCGTCGTGCAAAACACAACATATTTAAAATAAAATATATTTAGTATGATGTAAAACCGAACTTGGGTATTTTCTTGTTATTAATGAAGGAACTTTTATATTTGCTGCAAGCCTTTGCTCTATTTCACATAGGAAATTGTTCTGTAAGTTTTAGTTATGATTTTTTTTTCAAGCACAAATTAAAAAAAATAATGTTATAATCATTTATAGTTGGACGAAAATGTACTTTAAACACTGGGAAATCTTTCAACAGAGGAATTTGAATTTTTAAGAACATAGGAGGGCGCACGCATATCATCAAAACACGTAAAATTAAAACAAGGTCGCAGATGACAATGACAACCATGATGAAATGAATACGAAATGATGTTGAAGAAGAAAAACATACTGGTTTTAGGTCTATAAATTATTTAAGCTATTATCAAACATATTTATAATTTAAAAGTCGAAAGCAAATGCAAATAAAGTTTAAACTATGAGCTACGGAGACTTTAGTGCTACATATGGCCTTTTCGAGAATTTTTCTCATTTCCGATGAAGCAAGGGTCTAAATTGTAGTAAGCTTAGATTTAAATTTGAGAGCCGGTGGTGTAGTGGTTAACGCGTCGGGCTACTAGCACCGAGGTTCGTGGTTCGATCCTCGTCAGCGGTGAAAATTTCATGAACCAATTTTCCGACTCTCTCTTGACACCATTTGCGAGAATGGTCTCGAGAATCGATGCTAGTCCTTCGAAAGGGACGAAAAAAAGTTGTATCGTGTATATGGAGAGCAATACCCCATGCACGTTAAAGACCCCTTTGTGGAGTTCGATAAGAGTAGGCTCAATGGCGGTGCTACTAAGGTCACACTCGCAAACTGCTAGCTGGAGAGGGGTTGATATAAGCATCAAGCTTGTTTCCCAATCCAGGATAAATAAATATGTTTAAACTAAATTTGAGTTTAAATCAATGATGGGCAACACCCTGTGATATACAATGTGCATTCTCACTGGTGCAAATTTGGATTTTTCCAGTCACTAGCTTCACATGAAGAGCTCCTCATGTGCTAGAATTGTCTATGAAACAAAAATCAATAAACTAAGGTTCAAAACAAACCAGAAAACCTTTGAGAACCAGACCGCGGGAAATCTTGGTCTTTGAAAACTCTGTATTTCTTTATTCTATACACTACCTTAGCTCACAAAAATAAATATGTAGACTGAAAGAACTAATTGGTTTTTCAAATGCCATTTTCAAAATCTGGGAATTTTGTTGTTATAGACGTTTGACATTTTTTTTTTTATCTTTGTAGAGATCAATAAGGGTAGGTTCAATGGGATCACTACAAAGGTCACATTCGGATTCTTAGGGCAAGAGAGAGAAGCCTACTTCCCGATAGTTTTAACAACAAAAACAGTAGACTATACTTTTTACCATTGATTTAATTTGCAGTATGCTTATATTCTTAGTGACAAAATTTTTGTCAAATTATGAGGGGAGATTTATAAAAAAAAGTTTATAATCGAAAGGACACTGTTTTTCGCGGACTGGACTAAATTGTTTTAGGCTATAATTCTATATTTTCCTAAACAATTAAAAAAGAAAAAAATAATTAGATGTATTACATCTAGACAATGCTTGGTTTTCTTTTTGACATCATGATTATTTAAGATTATGAGAGGTTTCTAACATCGATTTGGCATTTCGATGGACACAGCTTGTTACCTTCACCTCGTCGAGTTGCTTTTACTTTTCTTCGAGACCTATTTCTTCAAACACCTGCAAACAACAAATAAAGGCCTTTTTATCATACTTTAAAATAATTTAAAAATATTGAATTTCAGAAAGCAGCTTTGGAAGACAAAACTTTCCCTATTATATGTGATTTTCCTGTCCCCTTTCGTTCACTAGGGTTAAAAACATCAACTGGGGAATGAATATAATCGTTATAGTAGGTAATCTCGACCCTATATATTTTATCTATAAATGTTTTTTTTCACCTGTTTGTGTATTTATGCCCCATTTACGAAAGTATGGGGCATATAGTGTTCGGGTCCATTTGTTCGTCCGATCCAAATGTTTCGAAATTGGACATCTTTTCTTTCCTTTTCTCTTTGTCATCTATTGTTATTTTTTTCTTTTTCTTTCTTGTTTGTTTTTTATTAACATTATTATTAATATTTTTTTAACTCTGAATTTATTCAAGTTATTATTTCAATGATGAAAAGAGAAACTGAAATATAGGAATCTTGAAACATCTAAGAAAAAAGGGAGACATGAAACTTATTACTTATAATATAGTTTACTATATATGATCTTAGCCCTAATTTTGGCTAAAGGTTAAGTTGCATATTAATATAGCTGATTATAATCTGTCCTCTAGTGATGTGTTATTTCCATCACCAATAACGTTCATTTCATCACAAATATGACGTTTATCTGCGGCAATGCTTTAATAAAAATTTTGGTTTCGCTCACGTGCTTGAAAATTCTTTAATAAAAGATTGCTCAAATGTTAGCACTTTATCCTAACTATTCTCAGACCTTGATGAGATAAAGTAACTTTAACAGATAATATTTCTTGTACATCTATAAAATAAATGAACTAGGGTCTAAAGCCAGATTTGGTGGCTGTAAAAATCAAAACTCGCACGAGCGAGATGCACATTGTCCATCAAAGGAGGGCGTACGTCATTGATTTGTTATTCAAAATTCAATTTGGACTTCCAACACTTTAGATCCTAGCTTCACTGAAGAGGAGATAAATTCTCGAAATGGCCATATGGAGCATCTGAATTGCCGTAGCTCCTCACTTTTACTTTGCTTTGCTTTCGCTTTCGACTTTTGACTTTTGACTTCTATTTTTGACTTTTGACTTCTATATTTGAGAATATATAATAAGTAAATTGAATGATTTATATAGTAAAAACCTGTATGTATTTTTTTTCACATCATTTCATGTTCATTTTATCAGGCCCGTCGTGTTCATCTCCGGCCTTGTTTAACTTTATATATTTCAATGATGTACGCCCTCCTAAAGTGCTTGAAAATTCCTTTGTGGAAAGATTCTCCCAGTATTAACACCTTATCGCCCGACTGAATGACATATATATGTAAATAATTTTTTTTCTATAATTTCTTTGATCATATTAAGATCAAGCAAATATTTGAATATTTTAAAACCTTTTTCTCTATTTCATCGAGTTACATCTACATATATGCACTGAATATATTTCTATCTAAGATGAATTTTAAAGAAGCTTTAAAAACAGATTTGTATAACTTGAAATCCATCTTGTATCATTTTCTTTTCATCAATCTGCCTGCTATAACATGCCTCGCCTCGAAAATATGATTTATTTGGTACATCGATTCATTCAAATTAGATTTAAACACTTTAGATCCGGCTTAAAATTTACATCTGATTAAACTTGAATTAATATTTTTCCTTTACAAGTACGCTTCAGTTTAATTGATGTCAACTAAAGTTTATTGCGTCGTCTTTATTTTTTGGTTCATTGTACAAATACTTTATTCTGTCAGTATAAATAACATTGATCTATTTACTTGTACGTCTCCACATGGTTTACCTTTCCTATGCCACTTTTAAGTATGTTTTAGAAAATGGGGAAAATATCTTCATATTTTCTTACGTATCAAAAAAGTTATTATAAATACAAGAAAAATTTAGAGAAAAAATAGAAAAATTAGACGAAAACAGTAAACTACAAATATTTAAATTGGTAAAGAATGAATATAATTGTGAAAAGTATTTAGATAGTTTAAATTCGGAATATAGATAAATTATTTGTCAAATGAGAATAAGTGATCACCCATTATTAATTGAAAGAGGCAGATATACAAAAATACCTAGAAATCTTAGATTATGCAATTCATGTAACGAAATTGAAGATGAATTTCACTTTTATATTAAAATGCACTTTGAATGAAAACTTACCTAAAGATTTTTTAAAAGCCTTAGATATGTTTGATCAAATGAATGAAGAAGATAAACTGAAATATATATTGAATCCGGATTCAAAGGAACATGTGAGATTGCTGGGCTCCTTTTTGAAACAGTCTCTTTCACTGAGGACAGGGGGCAATACTATTTCTTAGTTGTTTCTTTGTTTTGAATGTTTGTTTTGTTTGTAGCTATTGACCCCTTGGGGTGTAATTTGCTCAATAAACTTATGACTTATAAAGATTTAATTCTATTATCTAAAATCATAATATAAAAAATGATCAGAATAAAATCCCTTTCTTTTTTTTAAACGATCCAAAAAAATAATAATAGTCAACGCTTCTCTAAGTATCTTAAACGTCTATACATATAAATCTAGTCAATAATATTGAAAATCCCCTTAAGCTTGAAGCTGCAAGAAAAGTATCCCCTACAGCCAAGGCCATTAGAATCAGACTAATCTGTTCCTTTGACGGAACTTCTGTGAAAAACGCCTAAGAGAACTTCGATAGCATTTGATTGTACGGGGTTACAATGCTGACATCAGCTTAGGTTCTGAAATGGCTTCTAGGCCACCTAGAGAATCTTTAAATATTTAAGAATATTGAAAAAGAAAACAAGAAATAAATGAATTCCACTTGTTCTGACATACATGTACCGACCCTCTTCAATTTTATGGAAGTTGAAGAGTAAGGCAGAAAGGTAAAATAGTTTGCTTCTTTTACTCTGAGGGATAAAATGAAGAAATCTATTGAGCAAACAGAGCATAATTATCAGAGGGGATAGCAATATACCTAGCTTCATAGTGGGCCAACGTGTGTGGAGAGTGCCATATGGTCTGGAACCCCCCCTCCGGCCCACAGAATCCAGAATGTGGAACCCCCTTTTCGAAAATTTCTGGATCCGCCCCTGCTGTGCTATACAACATTATTATTCATTGGAATAATAATTATTATTATTATATCAAATCCCATAACATATTATGGGAATATGGGAGTCTCCGAGTCTCGGAAGATATGGAAAACCCTGTGTAATAATGTATATATATAACGATGTGTTGTCCCAAACATTAACTGTGTTATTTCTGCTTAGTTGTAAAGATACTTGTAATTATGTAAATACTTGTAAATATCTTGATTGTAATTGGTTATTTGCACTTCAAGTTTTGAGCATTGTATGAGTTCATTTTCTTGTTATTATCTTAGGCTCCGATAATTCATGGCCTGCCAACCTCAGTAAATTTAGGAGAACTTGAGTATAAAGGTCGCCTGATCTACGAGTTATCTGTGACCGACATCAATGGCGACTCTTTTGTATGTAACAGACACTCCGTGGTCCCACCTCCCAATAACACAGACGTGGATTTCAGAGTGCTCATAGATAGTGCAAACGGAAGTAAGTATATGCACAAATAACATATTCAATAACTTAAATTAAATTAATAGTGTTTTTTGTGGTTGTATGTCTCGTTGTCATTTCATTTTATTATTGTTTTATAAAATTTTGTGTTCTTTTTGTTCATAAATTTGTAAATAATATTAAATTATAACAAATTTAAGATTAAAAGATAGATGTAGGTGGAAGATGAATAACTCTAACATAAATATCTATTGAAATCATTGGCATTGGTGCCACTAAGCCAACGAAGTGTGTTAATAAATTATTCATAAATCAATATTCAATATACAAAATTACGGAGCCCGGATAGGGACATTCAAAGAAAAAAAAATATGTTGTGCGCACAATATATTATTTTGTGCGCACAATATAATATAATGTGCGCACAAAATCATATAATGTGCGCACAATATAAATATAATGTGCGCACAATATAAAATAATGTGCACAAAATATAAAAACAATAAGACAATAAGACAAGACAATATTTTATTGGCACAAACACAATCAATACAATTGGTTATGACCCATAATAAAAATAGTACAATAGATGAACAATGATGTTGGTATTTAGCAATATAAACATAATGAATGTGAAATAGTTATTGTAACAATTACTATTTTCTATTCAAAAAGCATTGACCTATAAATGAAGACAGTAATTTTAGAACACAAAATGATTTACTATAAAAACAGGACTTCAAAAAAGAAGGAGAATTTTTCCATTTAGTATTTTGAAAATTTTTATTAATTCTGTTTTCAAAATTTAGCCGAAGTCCTTTATAGTTCTCACATTGTAGCACAAAGTGCTCTTCGTCTTCAATTGGTCCATTATCGCAGGAGGTGCATTTTCTATTTTCAACTGGAATAGAATGGTGTCTTCCCGTTTCTATTGCCAAGTTGTGTGAGCACAACCTAAGTCTACTAATGTTTGCCCTGTCGGACTTATTCGAAAGAATATCAACGTAAGGTGGTCTCTGACCATTAAAATTTTTTCTAAAAAAAACATAATTTTGAGGAATTCAATATACTCGATTGTTGTAACTGGGACGCTTGGTCTTCAATTCTTTGTTTAATGGACCCAAGAATGTGTTTTACTGGATCATTTGCATTAACTACATATGAAAACCCCAATTTATTGAGAAGATTATTTAACTTTTTGGTCCAGGGATTGGAACTTTTTGTAGCGACAAAGATTTTATGTGCCAATGTCTCATTATTTGATAATAAATGATTATAATATTTGATACAAGAAAAGGAAATTTTTGACCATAAAGGTAGTTTTCCTAGCTCTGCTCTACATGCAGAGTTACTTGTTTTACAGTTGACACCAAGAATTTCTTTTATGAACTTTATGTAAAAGCGTTCAACTGCTGAGGAATCATCTTGGTTTATATCAATTCCCCAGATTTCACAATTGTACAACAGAATCGGGGTGACTAAAGTGTCGAAAAGTTTTTCAAGCAGTCTACAAGGGTTATTAATACCCAAAATCTTCTTAATCTTGAACAATGCCTTTCTGGCTTTTTCCATTAAAACAGAAATATTGTGCGCACAAAATAATATATTGTGCGCACAACATATTTTTTTCTTTGTATGTCCCTATCCGGGCTCCGTACAAAATAAACATGTCGGAAACGAAAATCTCATAATAATACAAAGAAGTAACGAGGATACAGATATAATGTTTTATTTTGTTTGATTCAAATATTCATATTCATATTTTTGAGGAATGACCATGCACTCATATCAAACAAAAACATTATGTATTCAAAAATAGATAAAAAATGATGCTTAATCCAGTTCCGGAGAATATCAACCAGGTATAGACTTGGTGTATATAAGAGGAACACGATAATAAGGATTAAAGTTTCAAGCACCATCTGATTGAAGAACATACATGTATAACAATAACCCTACACTCTAATAAAAATGGCGTTTAGATTCTAAACGTAATCCTAAACACTTTCTTGAAGCCTTTTTTTAAACGCCAAAAAAATCTAAACATGTTTAATATCTAAACGCGTTTAGATTGTAAACATGTTAAAATCAAAAATGTGTTTAGATACTAAACGTGTTTAGATAATCAGGCGTTTAGACCTTTTACCCTAGAATATAGTCCCCATTTATTGGGAAAAAGCCGCCTATATTGAAATAGTCAGTGCTCCTGGTCACCTGCTCTAAAGTCTTGGACCTGTCAATGTTCTAACTAGGTTATGGTGTTGTTTCGACCAGATTTTCTTAGTTTTTCTTAAGTGAGTAAGTGTCATCCTGATTCAAAGAGGACACTGTCAATAGTTAACTAAATATTATTCTGAACATTGTGTTGTTCATGGAAGATTATATGTTAGTTTATTCAGCTTTGTTTGGTTAGTTAAAGTTGGTCTATTTCAAGCAACTATTTTTAGTATTTTTGGCTAGAGTTCCTCTGTGTGGTATTAATTGTGAGAATGCTTGTAAAAACTCTTAACTCATGATTTGGTTATTTTCATCTCTGTTTACAGTATCTTGTCGGTAAAACAGAAAACGAGCTGATTAAAATTTTTGCCTAAAATTGAAAACAGTAAAGATGCATATGTGAAAAATATAGAAAAAATAATAATGAAATGAAACAATTTATTAAAATACAAAGTAAAAACATGTATCATTCTGAAATACAAATTAAAATTTTCTCTAGAATAGCAAACATTCTTAATTGTAAGAAACAGCCTTGTAAAGTTTATGAAAACTCATGCGGTTCCGGGTGGCGAATAAGGCCCGCAGTGAACTACAATCTATTATCAGTTACCAAATGTCACCATACAACAACACTTCCATAACTATTATAATAGACAAAATACACGGGTACATGGGAAAAATCCAAATAAACAAAAGCTAAAGTATCTTTATAAATCACTGATCCATATGTATCCAATGTTCTTGTTATTAAGATCCAATCTCAGTTGACAGTTCACACTCCTTACTTTATCAGTAATCATTCAATGCTGTTGGTTGTTCTTTTTAGTTCATAAAGTCTTCCTGTTTTTTTATCCTGCAATAGAAAAAAAATATTAATTCACTGTTTTTTTTCTCACTACCATGACTACAATTGACATGGACATAGTTAATACTGTATGCTGTAGAACTCTTTACATTTACTGAAATATCAAAGGGTTAACACTTATTGTAGTTATTTTATTAACCATTTGTAATTACACTCATGGCATAGTTTTACTGAGCATGCTGAATAACCTACCTCATGAATTCATGTCATTTTCGATTAACACTGCTGTAGCATCCACACTGCATATAAAGGTTTACTGGTATCTGTAAAAAATAAACTGTAAAATTTCGTGTGCGCAATGTGTTGAATGTTACATAGGCATTGTGTCTTATCAACATGTATTATAAACTAATTACACTGCCCTGAGATAACTGATAAGGATATAGATTAGGCACATTAATACTATCTCAATCAGTGTGGTTAATAGCAGATGCATGTGTGTAGTTATTGCAGGAGCGTATTTGAAATATTTAAAAATCACCGTGATTTTAATTATGTATTAACAAAAATATAGATTGTTGACGTTTTATTTTGCCCTTTTTGTCAAAACAAATTGAGTTTCCAATTCAAAATAATCAAAGAATATATCATAGATCGTTTGCTCATTTGCTATGACGTATAAAACAATTATTTTTTTTTCTTACCGTAAAATTAACGTGTATTATGTTTATCCTGTCGGCATTTGAATTCATCACAAACACACAGTTTTCAAATTCTGGTAATTTTTTGTTGTGCGCATGCTTATCTTTCATAAACCTCGGGTGTGAAACCGCCAAGAAAATACTTTATATTTAATTTCATACACATTTTACATGTAAATCAAATTGAGAAATAACACAAACTTTTGTTGTTTGATATGATATTTAAAAAAAAATAATGATTTTAAAAAGACTTAAATTTCACGGGACGCTGAAGTTAATTTCGACGCCTGCCCCCCCCTCGAATCCTTCCCATAGCATGCATAAGGGCGTCCAGCCGCGTGATAATTCTAAACGTGTCTAAACTCTAAACATGTTTAGATTATTTCAATTTGGCATTTAATATCCCGTTTAGTATCTAAACGTGTTTAGCACTAAACACGTTTTCATTAGTTCACGTTTAGACTTTAAACATAATCCTAAACGCGTTTAGATCTAAACGTGTAATAAAGGCGTTTAGAATCTAAGCGTCATTTTTACAGCCTTAATGCCGTTAACGAGCCACAATTATGACTAAGATCAATTAACCTATTAACATTTAAAAACAATGAACAAAACTATAAGAATCGTATCAAATAAGTTAATGATATTTATAGGTCCATTAATTTTTGTCCCTCTGTAGTTGTCCTTTTTCAAATAAGAATAAAATGTTTGTTTCATGTGACTAAATACATTATGATGAATTATTTGATGTCCAATTATCCAACATGCAGTTTATGTCATGTTGATGTTAAAGTTTACTTTATTTTCAGAGTATGGGGTCTACGTAACAAACAAGAACGAGGGAACTCTGGCGAATCCAAATGTCATGTTTGATTTCAACATTGAACAGACATTTATCGTTTATATTGCTTGTACTGATTCCAGGAACAACACAAATTTCCCGCTGGGAGCCTTAGAAATAGATATCATCAGTGGAGACAGAGTATGGTTCCAAGATCTACCAGGTAATCCCACAAAGTTTCAGATCACATGTTATTTTTAAGGTTACATAAATATTTACTTGGTATAAATAGAAAGATTTATTAAGTATATTTCCTCACGTAATACAAATGACAACACAGTTCCAGACAATAAATCTTGCTACGCCTGACGCGCGTTTGTCTACTCAAGACTCATCAGAGGCGCTCTACCAAAAAAGAAACTATGCTAGCATTTTAAAAATCAAATGAAACCAAATCTTTATGTACAGGAGAAAGTTTTCTTATGAGAACCAGCTTAACTGTCTTTCAAGGGTGATTTTGTTGATGCCAAATTGCCCCTATCCGATTTGGGGATTTAAGACAGAATGTCAGAGAACAATTCTTTCAAACTCAGTTGTCAATATTATCAAGTATCTTATACATGTTACAGTAATTTCGTGTAATCAGTAAAAGCGTGAATTTCCTAAATCTGTCAGTAAATTCATTCATTTACTGGGTGATTTAGGTAATGCATGTATTTCCTGAGTTGACCAGTAAATACGTGTCTTGCACATTTTACACATATTCACTGGACATGGTTGGTTTCACAAAATGTAGTATGTAACTTCAATCTTTAGGTGTAAAAAATCAAATTTTGTTTAACATTTATTAAGGGCTTGATAAGATTTATAAGCTTTTTTGTAATAATACTTAAAATATTTTAAAGTAAGCTTTTTGAAACCCTTTTATTTTTAAAAATTGTGGTGAACATTCTTAATAATGCGCAGCTGCGCTAAGTTTGTCAATAAAAGTATACAAAAAAGGGTACAGAACCTGATGTCGGGACAGGTCGCTTGGCTCACATGCAGTCACTCATAGTGAAAGTGTGATTTCCATTGTCTTGGCTCGAGAAACACATCACAGTGGACTTAGTCTCGTTTATTGAATATTGTTCTGTGTTGGCATAATTCTCCTGGAGATACATTGTTTTGAGTTCTTACGTACAATTTCAAACAAGTGTTATGTCATCTGCTAGATTGGGAGTTCCGCCGTATATCGTTCCTATGTAGCTGCCAATTCTGTGGTTTTCAAGTAGTTTAGGAAGAGGGTTTACAAAAAGTTTGTAGGCTGAAGGTGCCCATATGCCTCCGTGTCTCACTCCTTTAATATCCGGGAAATCTTTAGAAAATCCACCATTCCATTTGACGGTTGATTGTATGTCCTTGTACCACTCATTTACTATATTCATTCTTTTGTCCATTGTGGTTTTTCTAAATTGCCGTTTAATTGTGGGCTGTGTCGCGTACACTTATTCCACATCTCTTTATTTTCTATTTTCGGACGATTCTGGCCATAAAGACTTTTCGTAACATCGACCCGTGCCAGACTTTATCAAAAGCCTTGGTGACACTAAGAAGTACACAGATGTTTAATTAACCCTTGCTTCGACTCTGAGCTCAATAACAATGAGTGCAGCCCTAGATGGGGATACTCCTGAAGTGAAGCCTCGCTGTAGGTTTGACAATCCAGTGATTAGCTTGTCGGTGACTGATTTTAGATGTAGTATTTTTTAAAATAAATTCCCCGCTATGTTAGCCACTGTTTTTTACGATAGCTATTTGGATCATGCAGTGGCTTTCCCTTTTCCTTGTAGACGGGTATTAATTTACCGGTCCTGAATTGATCGGGTATAGATCCCTGTTCAAACATGAGGTTAATGATCTCTGTTGGAAATGACACGAATAGGTTTCCACCAAATTGGAAATGCTCAGACATGATTCCTAGAAAGTCAGGTGCCTTTTGGTTTTTCATGGATCTAATTATGTAATTCACTTGGTCTTCAGAAAAAGGACGGTTCTATCAGAGTCATTCTAAGATATATGTTTAAGAAGTAGTCGATTGAGTTTTACTTGTCTATTATAAGAAGTATCAATATTTTCTAGATTTATGGGAGTAGCTAGTTCATGGAAATACTCGGCCCATCCATCACGTATTGCATCCTGTGTGGTCAGCAATTGGTCATTAACAATCAAATGGGCGATGACCATCATTTCTCTGTTCTCTGATAAGCTTGAAAAATATGCTTTGGTCACCCTCAAGAGCTGCCGTTATGTTCTCGTACTTTGATTGACGTAGTTCTGCCTCATGTTGACATAATCATTCTGCTTTGTTCTTTTGGCACTTTTCATTTGTATGTAAAGTTCATTGTGCGGTTCAGTAGGTCTGCCATTCTCCTTCCAGTTATGGAACTGGAGTTAACTGTATTTGCATGCTGCCTTTATTTCTGGAGCCCATGATCGTTTCTGTTTTGCTTTCTGGTCACGGACTTTCGGTTTACTCTTGGATGACTTGTTGGTAGAGTGTACAATGAGCGTGTCAACTGATTCAGTTGAATCGAGAAAAGAAGCAGAGGTACAAATGGGGAATCCGAGTGTCAGAGTCCGAAAGGGCACAACACAAACAAGGACAGGACAGTAGGAATACAAATGACAACAAAGTTCCAGACAATAAATTTTGCTACGCCTGACGCGCGTTTCGTCTATTCAAGACTCATCAGAGGCGCTCTACCAAAAATATTGAAAATTCCAAACACTGTATAAATATGAAGAGCATAGAACCAATCTATATAACCCGCTATACGAGAATATTATTTTTTACCGGTACGGACACTTTTTTTTACCGAGAATATGATGTATTATGGGAAATATACGACGATGTTTACATCTTTTACAGCATTTATCAAAAATGAAACGAAATTTTATGATATTTGAATGGTTTCAGATAACAAATTGATGTATGAATGTGATGCAAGCGCATTACAATACTTACATTCAAACAGAAACATGTAAATGATGATAATCTTCTTGAGCTTAACAAATGTGATTTTTGTCAATTTAGCATAGCAAATAAAAACAAAAACGCGCCATTTCTCATACGAATATACATTTAATCCTTTTAATTTGTCAGTTGACTTATATAATTCTTCTAACTCGATGAATTAAATCATTTAATGAACCGAAGTTACTTTTTTTAACCGATAACGCTACAAAATTTTACCGTGAGTGCTACTTTGTTTTACCATAAACTTTGAACAGGTGCTACTTAGTTTTACCGATCAATGCTATTGCCTTTCCCCGGTACTGCTATTTCGTTTACAGATGTTACTTTCTGTAGTTATACATTTGGTTAACGTATATCAAATAAAATCATTAAGACACTTTACTTTCATGTTGTTGATTGTCTGTTTGTGCTTCACTACCACGCAGCGCCATGCGGGAGCTAAGCATGAAAGGGTGATACGATGAACATCAAAAGGCAATTACATGGAGGTAATAGATACACAAGCGTAATGGGGATGCCTCTGGAAAAGGGTAGGGGTAGACAAATTAGCCTCATACAATTTTCTATTCTTATCTATATCTACTCTCTCAAAAAAATTACGCAACAGTTGAAAATTTTCCTATAGGTTTTATATAAACCTACCTTATTCAAAACTGATATTGCTAGGCCGTTTTTTCAATCGATTTTTATGATATGTAATCACGGAAAAGAAAAATGAAGAAATAAACATTAATTTTGCTTATTTTGACCAAAAAATTGTGTCATTACTGGTTTTTACGATATGACAAGCAAAAGTCAATTGTAAATTTTATGCTTGAAAACCCCGTTGAAATCAACCAAAATTTCGGCGGAAAAACCATGGTTGTGTTCTACTCACATTGTAGCAAAATCCACTGACGCTAGGATTTTGCGCAAAGAATAAAAAAAAATTCTGTGACAAAAAAAAATGTGAATCTATTTCTCAACAGATTTTTATGAAATAAAGATTACAAGAGCGAAAAATTTAGAAATTAACCATTTTTCGTTCTTGTAATCTTTATTTCATAAAAATCTGTTGAGAAATAGATTCACAATTACAATTTGAAATAAGGTAGGTTTACTTATATATGGGGAAATTTTTATTGTTGCGTAACTTTTTTGAGAGAGTATAAAACTGCAGCTGGGTTTTTTAACGTGCGCAAACGTGAAGTCTTTTTACTAATACAGTGCACCACTATGGTTTGTGGTCAGGCTTCCAGCATTATAGCCTAACGATCTCGTACACTGTATCCCTTAATGTTAGATATGTTCCATTCAACTGATCCTTGATGTATACCTTACGCTACTAGTATACAGTTTGATGGTTTCCCTTCAGGCTTCTACAACAACTTCTTGACTTCTTGGTTAGATACCCCCGGCATGAAATGTCAGTGATGTAATAGAGGAATAAACTAGGACTTAGAACTGATCCTTGATGTATACCTTACGCTACTAGTATACAGTTTGATGGTTCCCTTTCAGGCTTCTACAACAACTTCTTGACTTCTGAACAATAATTATTGATGAAACTAGTGATAAGGTTTGAGGAGTAGGCTCTGTCAGACTTAATCAAAATCTTTTTCCAAAATTCATTATCAGGCAGTCAACTTGTTGTCACCTGCCAAGGGTCTTAGTAATGTCATCTATTAACTCAACCAGTTGGATGTCACAAAATTATCATTTACATGCAGAGACCGTGTTGAAAAGTGTATAATATACTGTGTTGGTCTGCATGATAGATGCATGGCACTAGGCGGTAGTATAAAGCTTCACATTTTGTTTGCTTTTTGATAGATGGGACAGACAAAAGCAGTAAAACGAGGGGCTAATTTTAAAAACATTATTTTAAAAACATTTTGGGTTTTTTTCGTATAACAAGTGGTTTTTGATAAGACAAAATAAATGACAACATTACATTTCATCATTTCATTGTACCTTTTTTGACATTTTTTAAAATCTTAATTGCTTATGCAAAATAAGAACATTTAATGGATTTCAATACAGTGTAAGAACAAGCGATTGTAGCACACCATGCTTAGGATGCCCCCACTCAGTCATTCGCAAAACGGGAACTATTCCACTACGTTCCTGTGGATTGTGGAGTACTGTGGGTTTATTCATTTTTATGGGTACCAATTTTCATGGATGGCTGAAACAATACCAGTGCATGGGTTCTTTAAATCGTGGTTCTGGAGACTGCAGTATATAACAACAACAACAACAACGTAAAATGTTTTGGGTTTTTTTGCGGGGATTCTAATTTTTTGGATGAAAACCACCAAAGAAACTCGCCAATATTGGTCTTACCTTATAAAATATAATGGAACCACAGTAGGTATAAGAGAAATACAAAATGGATTGTTATAAAATTTAGAAGTCTGTTTATGAACAATTTTTAAATATTTTTGATCCTGAACTTCATCAATACAAATGACAACAAAGTTCCAGACAATAAATTTTGCTACGCCTGACGCGCGTTTCGTCTATTCAAGACTCATCAGAGGCGCTCTACCAAAAATATTGAAAATGCCAAACACTGTATGAATATGAAGAGCATAGAATAGTAACCAAAAATACCAAACTGGGGAACCAAATTATTCCTAAGATATTCAACCTATGTCTGGGGTAGGAAGAACCTCAGGGTTTAGACAATTTTGAAATTTAGACGGATAATTTAAAGCTTTGATGTATTCTCCAACTCAAAAGTGTTGGTGCCGGAGCGGGCTAACTTCGGGGAATCTAAACTCCACCAGCAGTGCTAACCTTCACGTGTGTTCGAAATACAAATGACAACAAAGTTCCAGACAATAAATTTAAAGTTAAAGATGCCCATAATAAGTGTTTAATGTTTTTAGTGTATTTTCATTGTTTGTTTGATAATATACAATTTTCAAAATGAAGAAATAGTCCTTAAACATTAAATACTATGGTCCATACAAGCTTCCCAAACCATTGTCACGATCATTCAAGATATTAAAATAAAGAGAATTAAAACATAGTTTTAATGTCAACCATGTTCACTGTTAAAGATTTATGCACAAGTAGCGAAATTGTGGCCGTTCCGTTTATGAATAAAGCGATAACTGATCACGGTCGTGGTTACAGTAATTCAAAAGTATCGGTAAAAAAAAATATAGCATGTATGGTAAAAAAAAGTAGCGTCTACGGTAAAAAGAAGTAACAACCAGTAATAGTTTACGGTAAAACAAAGTAACCGCTGAAATTATTTTTCAAACATTTAAAGATTCCCGAATAAAAAGAAGGAGGTGTTTTATATTAAAAACGATAGTGACCTTCAATAACACTTACTTTTTATAAAAACTTGTCTGTTTTTAACGTATTTATATTCTGACAAAACAAAAGATTGCTATAACCTTAATTGTTGTTAAACGCCCAATTGACAAGTTTTGATTGAGAAAAAAACTCTATTGCTAAAGAAACAAAAGTACTGTTCATCAAATGGACCACTTACTTATCAAATAAAATGCTTTTTTCCTGTAAAACGACGATTTTTATGTTTTATCGTCTGCGTTATCAAAATTTATCGGTAAAAAAAAGTATCAGTACCGGTAAAAAATAATATTCTCGTATAGCGGGTTATATAGATTGAGAACAGTATAACCAAAAATACCAAACTGGGGAACCAATTTATTACTAAGATAATCAACCTATGTCTGGGGTAGGAAGAACCTTAGGGTTTAGACAATTTTGAAATTTAGACGGATAATTTAAAGCTTTGATGTATTCTCCAACTCAAAAAGTGTTGGTGCCGGAGCGGGCTAACCTCGGGGAATTTACACTCCACCAGCAGTGCTAACCTTCACGTGTGTTCGAAATACAAATGACAACAAAGTTCCAGACAATAAATTTTGCTACGCCTGACGCGCGTTTCGTCTATTCAAGACTCATCAGAGGCGCTCTACCAAAAATATTGAAAATGCCAAACAGACAACACATAAAACACGGAAACACAAAAACTACTGAATATCAATTAACACTGCGAACTCTAGTGGTAATGAGAGTGAACTCAGGTGCTCCGAAGGAGTAAACGGTACCTGTCTGCCATAGCACACCCGTCGCGCTGCCAATTTCCAATTCAGTGTGTCAAATCCGGTAAAGGAAGACAAAACAAAACCCTATGACAAACCAATATCTGGATTCCAAGGATTCCATATTTCGATGGAGGACACAAATATTTCTCGATAAGTGTTGATTGTTCCAGTTTATTTTGGTGTTGTCGATTGGCATGTTGCTGCATGTAGTTTCAACATCGAGAGTTTCAAGTTTTACTCATACGTTGCCACAAATTGGATCATGTGATGTATTTAAACTCTTTACTTGAGAGAGAAACATAGTTTTGTAAAACTCCAGATTTACATTCAATGATATAGTCAATCTGGATTCTACTATTACCGCTCTGGTGAAAATATGTGAAACAGTCTATGCAACTTGGTGGAAAGATAGATGCTCATTATGCGTAAAACTCAGTAATAGCTTGTTTCTAGATGAAGGACACTCTCTATTAAGCGATGCGTCGAGATCTCCAGCTATGAGAATATCACAAGAAGGTCTATATTTGTGAATAATTTCAGATATAATATCTAGCAATTCTGTATAATTCTGATCAGCGGAGGTAATCCCTCGACAAGGTGTTGCTCATCCTACGAGATCAATCTGATTTTTCCTTTATTGACCTAAAAGTCATTTAGTTTGGTTGGGATGTTCCCGTTCATGGTAGCATTCATCTGGTATATTACAAAAGTAGGTACATTTTCTAGATTAACATCATGAATGTCAGTCTTTTGATGTTCTTGTTGATGGGCTAGTGTTCATCATATGTGGGACTGTTTGATGCAGATGGTATATATGAGAATTCGGCAGGCGTGGATGACTTAATATAGGAGGGATAGGAGGAGGTAGCTGATTAAATATAGGCGGGATTGGCGATGATTTATTTTCATGAGGCTGAGATAGATTTTGGTTTCGTTTTAATTGTCGATTATTGTGTGTTTTTGTGCTCACAATTGTTCTTCAGTATTTTCTCTTAGAATGTCCGTTCTACAGGTGTTTCTGGTATTTTCTAGTTTGAGTTGTCGAATGCGTTTCTCTTGTACAAGTACATTTGAAATGTCAATAAGGCTATAATGCTGTTGTGAGTTGACATGCTGATCATCAGTTGTGTGGTGTTGATTGTCATCTATGATCAGGATTTTACTTTTGAGTAGTCTATTAGAGGCCTCTTATTCCATGTACTTGTTTTCCAGATTAACGATAAAAGCTTAAGCTGTTGATATCTGTTTCTTAGATTGTTCATTATCTGCCTTCACTTTACTGAGTTTCGATTGAATTTGTTAGAGGCTTTTGCGCAACGTTTCCACTTCTGATTGTTTATCGCTCTGTTTTTGTGTTCAGCTGGGTATAGTAGTTTTTCCTGGATTTGTGCATCTCCCTTGGGATGATATTGTAAGAACAGTATGAGTTGATGTTCCACTAGATGCAATCGATGTTGTCGTATTACAATGAGTTGTGATGGTCTAGATACTAGGCTATTTCCAGATGCACAGGTTGTAGAATGTAATGCTTTCTGGTTTGTTTCATTTTGTGATTCGGGACTTGTCCACTGTTGTTCATTTCTGAGTGGTGAGCGAGGACATGCTAGTTTGTCGTAAATTAAGTCTTGCATATAGTTGCAGCCTCTTCATAAGAACAGATTAAATGTTTTCAATTTGAGTTTTCGTTAGTGACAGGCAATTGAAGTGAAACCACTCTGTATAAGCCACGGTCAGTTATGTTGCTGTCGGAATCACATGTTTGTTTACATATTTTTTATTACGGTAAGTCCACTAAAGAGCGCCCAGAAACCTGACATTGGAATCAGGCCGCTTAGCCCAACAAGTGGCAGGGATGTGTGCCCCAGGTGGTTGAATGGACAGCCCCGTGATAATGATTTCCGGGGTCGTCAGGCAATACTGAGGAAAACCTGACCGCAAACCATAGTGGGCCAACGTGTGTGGAGAGGGTCACGCTTCATGCACGTAAAAGGTCCTTTTGTGGACCGCCAAGTAGCGACCACCTAGGCTCAATTTTACGACCCTACTCACATCTCCCCTTTTCCTGTGGTCTTCAAAATGTACAGTTCCTTTGCTTCCCACCCCCTCCCCATTTCTCTCTTAGTGTGTGTGTAGGTCCAACCAGGATTCAGCCTTGTGTTTTAGACAAATAAGGGTGACTTATGTGAAACTGGGTAAGGGTTGGCTATATCCCACACAGGTTAGAGTCACAGTTAGTATGACCTCATTTTAGGCATTTTTATGGCTCATTGTCAGTCACCACAGGTAAGGGTTCCCGTTTGTGTGAAATGTTTGGAGAAGGGTTTTGTCACTTTCTGGGTGCATTGGCCTTTGGTGAGTTGAGAGTTCATTGACCTGTTTTGTGGGTTGGTTAGTTTTCCTTCTGTTTGGGGGTCGTACATTGGCCCTTTTGCATGACATATACACGAGTCTGTGCTTCGGGTGCTGTGTCCTGCGTTGGTCAACACAATTCAATTTGATTTTTCAATTAATTCTTGTCCTGATTATGACTGAAATATTGTTGACTGAACATAAAACAAATAACAAACAAACAAACAAACAAATCAGCCCGTTCGATATAATTAAGACTCCCTTTTAGAGCGGATTTAAACTCTTCGTATGCAACTGCAGAAAACAGCATTAGCATCATCTCTGCACTGAAATCTCCTCTGGTTGCAGCCTCTTTGTCCATTTGCAGATTTTTTTTTATTCATGGAATGTTTCATGATTTTACCTTGCTACTACTTGTGTCTGATAAGTTTAAACTGTCACTATTACCTGACGCCAAGGGTTTTGATGGTGTGGAAACCTTTGTAGGTACATGGAATCTTGTACAACGACGGACCAAAGACATGATTGGGCAATAAGGTATTTCTTACCAAAGATTAGAAAAAGTCACTCACCAACACGTAAAGTCATATAAAATAAAAGTTCATAAAAGTCACGTGTCAACATTTGTAAAAAAATATGGTTGCCAAATCGGACGGGTTAAGTTAAAAAAAAAACGTGACGAAGAATTTAAATGGTTAAAACGGACTATTGTTTTGAACTGCAGAGGTTCAGGAATCTTCTGTACAATGTCAACACAGGTGCTGTACTTAAACATTTGGTTTATAACGATAAAACGATAAAATTGTGCACTTAAGTTTTAACTGTCCTCTTCCATCTTGGATATAATTTTGTAAGATTCTTTCTTTTTCATTCGTTAACATAAATTTTAAAATTTATACGGTTACTATAAAAATGTACGGTCATATGTCAGGACAATTTGATTTTTTTTTTGGGGGGGGGTTAAATGTTCAGCAAATATGACACCTTATCAAGACAAATGAAAATAGGTGACGGGACGGGACAGAAAATTAAGCCTCCTTCATGGGGATTCTACGAGTTCTACTCTTACCAAGACCTGCAGCAGGGAGGAACGTAACATATGGTTTGAGGTAAGGTTTTCCGAATAATAGCCTGACGACCCCAGAATTCATTATAACTAGGCTGCTCTTTCAATCATCTGGGGCACACATTCAAGCAGCTTTGTGGGCAAAGCAGCCTGACCCGATGTAAGGTTTCTGGGCGCTCTCTAGTGGACTAAAACCGACAAGCTTAGCGTTGCCGCGGGCCTATCTGTCACCCAAAACCCGCAACTATTTGGTCGGTCCCTAAATAACTCTTTTATTTCGCTTGAGATATCTAAGTATCAGAAGTCCGAAAGGGTAACGACGAAACCGGTAAAAACGAACAAAAACAGCACGAAGAAACAGAAATCACAAAATCTTTATAAATATTAATAAGATTAAATCACTGATACTCTTTAGTTTTCATTTTGTAAGCAGTTTCCTCTATATACACTGAAAATCATATTCTAAAAGAAAGATGATGAACATAAAGATTTACCAAATATATACATGGAGGATAAGTTCATTTGTTTACCAAGTTTGATCTAACGTCAATGGACCTTGATTCAACAAAGATTTTAGATTGTTCAAAAAGAAGAATACATTATTAACAAAATATTAAAGTCTTAAACATATTTATCACACCAATATTAAAGTCTTAAACATATTTATCACACGAATATTAAAGTCTTAAACTTAATTATCACACGAATATTAAAGTCTTAAACTTATTTATCACGCAAATATTAAAGTCTAAGACATATTTATCACAAAAATATTAAAGTCTTAAACTTATTTATCACACAAATATTAAAGTCTTAAACTTATTTATCACACAAATATTAAAGTCTTAAACTTATTTATCACACAAATATTGAACATTTACTTAATCATCGAACACCTTAAACGTACTTTCTCTTTGATTTGACGCACTTGCAACACTAAAATGTTACTAGTATATAAAGGCGATGAACATGAGACAGGTGATAACATGAACATGAAATGATGAACAGAAATGTGGGAATATGTTGGGAAAAGAAAGAGGGGGGTTAGTCACTACTTTGCAGACACAAAGGGGTCTTACACGTGCATGAAGCGTTGCACTCTCCACACAGGTTCGACCGCTATAATCATCGGTAAGGTTTTCCATATATAGACCTGACAAATCCTGCGGACGAGGGCCATCCTAAGGTACACAATTGGTCCCTCTGTGGGCTGAGCACTAACCCGATGTCAGAATACCAAGACCCTTAGGCTCCTTTTACAACAAGCTTGGTTCGACTGCGGGCCTTTTTACCATCCGGGCCCCGCACGGCAATATTGTAAGAGGTGATAGATCACTATGTTTTGAAAGTGTATGTGTTTTCAGAAGACCTGTCAGAGCTTATGACATCAATATTCGTCCGTTTTCGTAGGCTCTGCAAACGATAGAAGTATTTCTTTGGTCGATGCTGCTAGGTAACCCTTTTTGAGGTTATGACCCTTTCATTGCCAAAGATATATATTTTTGTCATATTTTTACGATATATGATGAAAACTATTTCATGTAGTTGCTTTCCGCTAATACTCACATATCATCTGATCCAAGTCTCCATTGGGTCAAAATTGTTTATACCCCTTTAGTTCAAATGCATTTTTACATGTTTATATCCTATAGCCTGAAAGCAGTTGCATAGATAGAAAAGCTATCATTTGCTTAACATTTCTTTGAGCTTTACAAATGTAAAGTTTTCATATGACGACATCTTATAGTCTTGAGCGACTTTGAAGGTTAATTGTGGTTGAAGTTATCACTAGTACTGCCTCTGGCAAAAAGGAGGAATTGGTAGGAAAGGACGATTTAGCCTCCTGCTTGGGGACCCTACTGATCCTTCTTTTATCAAGACCTTCAAGGTTCTTTAAAGTGCGAAGAAGGTGACATTTCCCCCAAACACGGTGCACAACTGTAGTTATCAATAAGCTAACGACCCTGGTTTCCATTGCTTCTGTTCATGGCTAGCTACCCTTATGGTCATTAGAAGAAGCCAGGTGTGCAATGAAGACTTCTCATAATAAGTATCTTTATAACTATATAGACATAGTGCAGCCAGACGCCTCCGCTGTTTTACAAGGAAATACAATCTACACAGTACAGGCATTTGAGCTGATCACCAACAACGGGAACGGAAACGGCTTATCGTATACAATGACAACAGTACCATCTACAGATAACTTTATAATAGATGGTAAATATCAATAAACTGACTATTACCCCAGTCAATAAATTAGAGTATATTATACTCCTTATATGTCCTTAAGAAATATTTTTTCATATCACGTTAAAATGTGTTTATCTTTACAAGTTATTATTAAGAATAATTGTTTTCAATTCTGTTGTAATTTTTATTTTTAACGACTAAAAATACCGAACATAAAATAACTCGATATTATGATAGATGCGCAAAAAGAGGTTTCGTTTCAGACTTTCAACTATCTTTTAAGACAAAAAAACATAAAACACACCTGGATTAATATCACTCGGATGATATATCACTTCCGACTGATTTATGAAACATCAGCATAATACACACTGCTGCAGGAAGCACCATCCCGCTGAAAATCGTGATTTTTCAGTGGGATGGTCATTGCCTAGCGAGCAATATTTAACTATACACAAGCGATGTGAGGTATAGTGTCTACGATTTTGGCAACATTTTAAAAGACATTTATTTTAGTCTTTACAGTTTGACTTCCCCCCAAAAATAAGATGAATACATGAAATTTTGCAATTCATTTAATAATTAGCTTATATTTTGGATTTAAAATTTGGTCTGGAATTATTATCTTCCAGACAAAAATTCAAGTGTTCCACCCAAAGGCATGCCAATCAAAATGCACTAAGCTGCCTTATCCAATGGTTTTGATCTATTTTCAAAACAATTCACAGCATCATAATTACCTCTGACCAGAGCACACATGTTCCTTTGTTATTAATTTGATTGACAGCATGTGGGGAGTTACACAGTATATTAGATTCCATTTTCTTTAAGCAATTAATGGCTAATTAGTGTACCTGATTTAAAATTTTAAGTGTTCATCTATCATTATTTATAATTTTATAAGTTGCAAGTACAAAATGCAAATAAACAAAATTTCATCAAAATGGTAGACACTATCCCTTTAAATTTTGCGAAAATTACATTTTTGTTAAAAAGTGTTAAAATCCTGGAAATTTTAGTAATTTTAGTAAATTGAACTCTGAGCCATTCAGTATATCAAAAAGATGTTTTTGTGGTTAGTTTCTGTATTAAACATGACCAATCACACAAATTATTGTAGTGGTACTCTGTGTGGCTCAAAGTTTAATTTACAAAAAAAAAAAACACTCTTAACTTGCAGGTTTTTTACAGTTTTTCAACAATTACAACTTTATAGCAACATTGGGTAATTATTTTAACATCACAATGAAAAAAATTAAACAAAATCATTCTAATAACGTAAATTTTAACTAATTCAAAGTAAATATTGCATATTTCAAGCTCATGTTAATAATTTCAAAATTTGGGGGCAAAATTAGGCTCTTATCATACCCTGACTTTTAGGTCAAAAATACTAAAAAAAACAGGCTTATTTATAAACGGCGTTAATTTCTTATTACATTTTCAAATCTTGAAGTACTCTGCAATACTGGATACCAATGGATGTCCTTGTGACTTTTATTTATAGGTAATGGGAATGTTAAAGCTGCAAAGGATCTTATATTTGAGACAAATTCCAAAATAACAGCCTATATAACAGTCAGTGATGGGACGATATGGGTCACAGACAAACTTATAATCACTCCTACTAGTAAGTTGAACAGAACATTTCATTTACATTGTAATAAATGCCATTTCTGTCATCTGAACAGAAGCACGTATTTTTTTATTTTTAGTCTTTGTGTCCTTCGTTATCAAAATTATGCATGATCTGTTATTTATGGCTACATTTTTTTTTGTATTTGCCGACAATAATAGTTTGTTAGTGTTCATGTCATATGCGCTACATAGAAAAAAGTTATATTTTTTAAAAAGACATAGAACCTTGTAGCATCATAAATATGGGCCTTAAATAAGAACTTAGCCAAAATCATTCATGCGTAAAATGAACACCGTGACATTATTTTTAGTGGGTAATATCATGCTACCGAAGACACATCTGGTGGTGAAATATCATTGACCCCGTTCATCTAGTATTCATGTTATGGACCTTAACCAAAAACTATAGGTTGCAGTGACCTAATTTTTAGTTTGTGGTGCCCTGCTACCCAGGACTCATCTAGTTTAAATATCATTGACCCTTTACATCTAGTAAACCAAGTTATGGACCTTTGGTGTAATGGACCTACGGGCGTAAGAACGGACATAGGTAAAACTACATGATCCACAAACGTGGTCGGGCCATAAAAATACTGCTTCAGGTCAACCATTATTCATATGAACTTTTATATACATATTGAAATTGTTTGTATTTCTGCAAAATTGACAACACGTTGAAAAATATAGTGACAACCCTTTAAAGGTGAATATTGTAAAAAAAAAATCACACCCTGTTTTGAGTTCAATTACTATTTCTTATTTAGTGATTTTTATTAAAAATTATAACATGAAAATACTAGTTAATTAATGGTGCAGTACAAAATACCTGATCAAGGGAACGTGCGAAGCTACCAGTGTTTACGTTTTACAATTAGTTTGTCCTCATTTTTGACACCGCAGTTTATCTGTAGTTTTATCTCGAAAATAATACTTTTCGGTCATTTTTTTGTTGTTGAAAATTTAACGATTTCTTCAGAGGTTTTACACTATGTGAATTTCATTATTTTTTAATTTGAAAATGATAAGTTCTATGTCTTTAAAGACATAGAACCTATCATTTTGGCAATTTTTACAAAATACTAAAATTCACACTCTTTGAAGAATACATTGTAAAACCTTTGAAGAAACTGTTAAATTTTCAAAAAAAACCTGCCAGAAAGTATTCTTTTCGACGGAAAACTGATGAAAAAAAACGCAGTGTCAAAAAAGAGGACAACCTAATTATAGAATGTAAACACTTGCAGGTACTGGTAAACTGAGAAACAAAAAGTAACCAAACGAAACGGAGCTGCACAAAAACGATATCGGGTAAAGAAGAAAACGTAAACAGTAAAATTAGCAACCGAAATTTGTATCAAGAAAGGAAACGGAATCAAGCAAACTGGTAAAAAGAAAAATTGAATCGATTTTAGCCGACACCAGTCGTTTTTTATAATTTACTGATTTCGTTTTCTCTTCGCCTCGTTTGGTTACATTTCGTTTCTCAGTTTAACAGCACCCGGTTTACCAAAAGTAAATATTTATGCTGGACAATACTTAATCAAAGCGAATAATTGAAATAAGATTATTTTATAGAAAACTACAAAACATTGAGTTTTTATGTTGGTAAAGGTAAGTTTTAGATAATATATTTTTAATATAGGTACTTTTTATTCAATATAAAAAATTGCGAAATTGATAGGTTCTATGTCTTTAAGGGAATGTGAAATGTCACAACTTTCTTGAATGAAACGGCAGTCCGTAATAGCAATGCTATAAAATGTCATGACCTATGAAAAAAAAATAAATACCTTCTAACCAGAAAAAAATAATCAAGCTACCCTTTCAAGTTACATACCGTTCACAAACACGTTGGGATAATGTTTGTATCCGGTTTCTTTTAAAGAACCATTAAATCATAAGTTCATATTACATTTGTCTTAACTAACCTCTACGGGAATTTATGAATATTATCATTTCAGACATGAATAACATACCAGAAATAACAAACCTCCAATCAGCACCTTCAATATACGTGTCAGAGACACTAGCTGGTGGATCAGTACTGGCAACTCTTACCGGAAGTGACGGCGATGCAACTGATACCCCCCTAACTTATGCTTTTCAGGTTAACCCAGTCATTGATACAACTTTGTTTATGATAGATACAACAACAGACCGTAAGTAAAGTATGATTATTGGACATACATGTATATATCACTTTATTTTTTTCTTGAAACTTTTATTTCAGTCATTATAGTCTATAGCGAGTACAGCTCGTAGCATAGAGACCTACGGCAAAATTAAAATTTGCCAAATGCTGATATTGATTTTTTTTCGTCCGGACATGTTGCTCACAGGTTCGGTGTGAATTTGAAAATAATTACAATTTTTTCTAGTCGTCTTCCGAAAATTATCTACATAAATACAAAATAAAGAGAAAAATATTCTGATGACGATGAGTTACTTCATTTTTAAGTAAATATATTTTATACTTTTTTTCTTGCATTTTCTTTTTAACGCTCATTCGCCCCACACACCTCGTCCCAAACTGAACGGTCTAGAAAATGAACTGAGCAAAATAAAAATAACTACGATGACTTCAGACGTTTTTTGATCCCATTTGACTATTTCGATTCAAAATCTTTTTATTCGTTCATGAAAAACTACGTTAACAAAGACAAAGACGCTAAAATTTTCGGCTCAAAATAATGATCAATTAATCAATCAAAACATTTCATTTGAGTGACTCGGTACTTATTAAACGAAAACGCACAGCGCTCGTGTTTTAGGAAGAGATCACAACGGTTAATATTTGCATCAAAATTGTCAACGTCTTTTCGGTAATGGGGTCCTTTAGGTTTCATACTCTGAATTTTAAACGATTTTATTCCTCAATTGAGACGTGGACCTCCGTCATATGGGTAAAAAAAGAGGATCTATCTGTGCTGTTTCATGTTGTATGTGAGAACACTTTTTTTTAACTCAAAGGGTATGTAAATGTATTCGAAATAAAAAAAAATGATCATTTTATATTTGTGTAGCATTTGTCCAGTGCTCGCATTTAGGCAATGCCTATCTCATATTAAATAACATATTAACATTAAATCGTTATAGATTTCTATATTGAAATTGGAAATGGTTTACTTTAGGGCTTCGTTATTCAAATGAAAATTAATTTAAAAAAAAAGAACGTGAAAGACACAGAACCTATTGATATGATAATAGTTTCAACCTAAAACGGGACGAAGCTTATGGCCCTGTCACACTATAACGTTTTAGCCAACGTGTGCCGACGTGTTAGAATTTATTTTCAACACGCTGGTGTGCGTTGCGTAAGTTTTGTACACGTTATGAACACGCTACAAACACGTTAGCGAACGTCAGCGTGCGTTGGTGATCGCCGAGCGCGTCGCAAATTTTTCAACATGCTTAAAATTTCCGACGTTCGCCAACGTGTTAGAAATAAATTATTCGAACGCTAGGCATAAGTTAGAAGGACGTTACACACACGCTGATGTACGCTATGTGGTCGTTGTGCGTACGTTGAAATGCGTTTGACGAACGCTAAGCTAAATGGAAACAAACGTGTCTAGCGATAATGCAGCGCACGTCTAGCGTCAGTCTAACGACCAAGAAACCTATTCAACGTCTTTAAAACGTGTACAGAGCGCACAGAGCGTCATTGTAACGAACGAGTAGCGTATCAATCCCAGAATTTTATAAGTTAGATTGAATTACAAGGGGGTATGTCAATTTCAAAAGCTTCAAATACTAATTCAAACCTAAAAAAATCTTTTTACAAAAAAAACAATGAACAAAGCCAAAAAATCTTGAATATAACAAAGATAACTTAGATGGTCTGGAATTGAAAGTAATTCTTGCAAATTGTAATACACCTGTCGTGTTTTCAGTGGACGCTTTTTGGTAGAAAAATACTCAAATACAACGAGTAACGACAGTCTAACTTCAATATTCATTTGAAATAATGTGTATTTTAAATATTCAATAAGCACACGCGTTTTTCTCTATTAAGGACATCCGTCATGCTGTCTGCGATCATTTAAGATTATTCAAGTGCTATAAAACGGATGCTAGGCAAAATCTACAGACCGGTATTTCTATACATTCATATTACCAGAACGCTGAAAACCAATATTTTTTATAACGAAATGAATTTCTATAATTATTAATTAATCCAGCAATACATTTAAGCCAGATAATAGATCTATTTGGGCTATTATGAAATAATACTAAAGAAATTAACAGAAATCCTAGGTCTCCCCACCGAGAGAAAGAAATTATAAGTCAGACTAACGCTATGAATGCGTTCTGCAGTCGTCACACATGCGCTAGGCAAACGTCAAGTACGCCAGACAAACGCTATAGATAAGTTTTGAATAAGTTAGTCGTGCGTTGCAGGTAGTTAGTCTGACGCTTTGTAGTCGTTCGCCGAGATATTTTTTGAAACTTTTTACAGCGACTGCCAACGTGTTCCAACGTTTTAGAAAATTATTTGAACGTTCGGCACACGTTGGCTAAAACGTTATAGTGTGACAGGGCCATTACTAGAATCTCGAGAAAATAATTGAAAAAATACCATGGGTCAATAACTCGAATAATTTATGTAAATTTTAAATACTTGTTATATCCTGAAAAATCATCAAAGTATTTAGTGACAACTTTCAGTGGGGACATCCCTTTTAAGGAATCTGTGACGTCACTTCCCTGCCAGAGTATTTAGCGCATCAGCAGACAGAAAATACAATGTCAGCCTTATTCTGCCAGGTTTTGGGGAGATTTACTGTATACCAATACTGAAATCTAAGTATTGGCAGCAGAGGATTGATCTAGAAACCTGGCGGAAATGACAGCTGATACAGGATTGAGGAATACCCACAGAATTGAATATTTTTAAGGATTTACCCTAAGTTCAGCCGGCTAAGACAGTCTTCTCTATTGTAGAGCATAATAATTTATTTTTTTTTTTATACATCGACATAATTTGGTTAAAATTAAAAGAAAATCAAAATCTGGACAAAATAAAATTAAAATAAATAAACCTGCAAATGCTTGACAGCAAAACACCCGTAGACAAAGAGACAAATCATTCTCGTGAGAACTAAGCGAGGTTATGTTTAACCTACATCATATTAATTTGTACATTTTTATCAGAAATGGTTAGTCTTCGTATACATCGCCACAGCTACATGATGGATTTGCATCTTAACTGTGTTAAAATTTAATTTTAATAATTACAAGTTTCGATTTTTGTTGTTGATTTTTTTATGAAACTCCCGCTTAATGTTTGTTAGAGATGAAATAACCTCATCGGTTTACTGCGGGAAGAACATTTAAATGTCCTCTTTACAAAATATAAAAGTTGTGATTTCGTCACTTCTAGGCATTTGCTAAAATCAATTATTTGTTTGAGCAAAATGATGCATTATTTAACATCTATGGTTTTGTAAAAATCAAAAATATTTGTTTTGCACTTGTGAAAAAAAAATGTAAAGTCATTATTAAAATAAAATGCGTTACAAATCTACAATGACGTCACATTTATTTCCAACACTTTTCGTAACGTTTCTCGGATCGGATCTCGCACCAAGAGGGTTAACTTAATATTTAAAACATCTCATAGCTGGTAATACTCAAAACATTCCGTGCTATCGGGTGCGGACTTGTTACTGGCCTATACGTGTTCCGGTAAAAGGCATCATACTCTGTCAATTAACCGCCCGCGGAGCGGGAGCTTTAAAACTAATCCCTAATAAAATGCGCAAATATTTAAAAATGGATTCCGTTTGAAATTTCCATTTCCCTATTTCTACAAGGTAGTAAAAATCTATCCGATGAACAAACTTATCTTTTACGAAGTTTTTGGCTTAACATCTTGAAAGTGTTCCACCTTTGAAATTTCATACTACTTTTGTGATACAAACCATTCAAGAATGCAGAGTAAATGACGCATGTGTGTGCGTATGTGTCTTTAATATGAATATATTTGTTTCATTCTATCTGTTGCTGCATGCTCTTTATTCGTTTATGTCTATTTTAGCATATTTTGGCAAAACTTGTTTCTGATCCATTCTGTTCTCTTTTGAGCAAATAAAGTTTTTTTTTAAAATAAATAAATTTTAGAAAATAATTAGTTTCATTTGCATTGAAAGAAAATTTGGTTTATTTTCTTGTAAACTTCTTAAAAGTCAAAATAATTTGATTGGATAAACAATTATTTAAACTACGCCTAATATCGTTAAGTAAGTATTTTTGAAACCAGTTTAAACCGGAATACAACAATGAAGTTTATATACACTTTGCAGACGTACGGACGCCACGTGCAATGTGATTATTATCAAATATTAAAGCGTCGATTTAATTAACCAAATTTTTAAAATTTTCACGGAAAAATATTATTTTACTAAATTTTCGCACCGAATATATCAATAGATTTATTTTTAAGTATAAACTGTAATATCTTTTTGGTTTATAGAAGCAATAAACTAAATTTTTAACGGTGCACATTAAACATAATCTGCTTGGCGGATTGTTCAATGTGCACCATGAAAATTTTAGTTTATGGTTCAATAAACCTAAAACTTTCCTACAGTTAATTCTTAACTAATAGGCCAATGTGTTTAGAATGTGCACGTTCTATGTATGAACTAAATATCACTTACAATAATCTTAACCATTTCTTTTACACAGCACCACAATTTAAACTGGCACCAGACAAATCATTGGATTATGAAAAAGTGACGTATTACAACGTAACGTTTACTGTGACAGATCAAAAGGCTACAGGAGGGCCGTTTATACTCAACATCCACGTCCTTAACGAGGACGAGCCATGCTACTTTGACCGGACTCTTTATTCTGTCACAGCTTTCGAAGGCCCAGTAAGTTTCCAAATATTGTTGATTACATTGTGGTTGACTTTAAAGTACGCACAAAAATATAAATTGACAGGTTAGGAGCGATGGGCAGTGAAGTCAAACGATGTCTGTCTACCTGCTCAATAATTACAATCGACCAAAACCGTGTTAAAATTTTTACTACAAGTATATTTGCATTGAAGACATCGGTTCTATAACTTCAAAGGAACCAAACCAGAGCGAATCGGGCACTAATTTAAGCTCGTCGTACAATCTTTGTTTGCCTCTTCGCATATCAGAATAATGTTAATCGTCGCATTAAAGAATTTCTCCCTAGATGAAATGGACTGATTATTAACGACTCCATCTCTTAACATAGTTGCGAGGACGGTCCCTAGAATGAATGTAAGTCCTTCGGAAGGAATTAAGACTACACTGAGCAATAATCCAATAAGAAGTATTTTATATGTATTAATTTTGGCTGTCGTAAAACAATAACAAACATGTACATACCATGTACTATGACATATAAAACACCACAACAATTTACATAACTACATGTAATTAATAAATCGAACATTATTACAAAAGAAGAAAATATTATTGACGGGCATCATAAGATTGAGAAATATCCGCAAAAACTGACAGAGCATCTCAATGAATAGGTTGGAATATTCTCATTCCTGGCAAAGATGATCTAAAAATATTAATAAACAAACGCACGCCGGCTACCATGCCTAAAAACTCTCCCAAGGGATATACTTGTTCCTTTCAGCTGGAGATTTCTTTAAGATAAAATCTTCTTTCTTAAAAGATACAGAAAATTTTCCCCAAAATATTCGACTCATTTGAAAGAAATCTAAAAACTAAACAACTATGGTGCCAACTTGTTATACAGTATATTACATTTATAAAAATACAAATCTAATGTATGGACCGGCGTTTCGGGCGCGCGCCATCCCGTTTGACAGGAAAACTTGGTTAGGAACTGTATGAAACAAGAGGCCCCAGAAGTTTTTTTTAATTGCGCGCCCTCCCGATTGAATATTTCTGGATCTTTCACAGAACATTGACGTAATTGTTTGGAACCTTCATAATTGAATCTCGAATTCTAACATCAAACGTCAACATGCACAAAGGCTGAAAATCGAAAAGTAAGGTGTTCATTTGAAACAATTTTTAGAACATCCCCTTTTTATACAACAAATAAACTGTGCATACTAAAGGCGGGATTAGAGCTCATGAATATGAATTATTGTAAAGCTTTACACAAATATTATTTATTGATGAT
Source organism: Arcuatula senhousia (assembly GCA_963971305.1). NCBI lineage: Eukaryota > Metazoa > Mollusca > Bivalvia > Mytilida > Mytilidae > Arcuatula > Arcuatula senhousia. Next base: position 27,686,067 of record OZ020310.1, on the reverse strand, counting down.
TGTTTTTCGATTTTTCGATTTATAGGGTACCCAGCTATATTTTCGTTTGCTTTTTTGTAAGTACAAAAATTTTATTTTTCGAAACCTTTTCCCTTTAACTTTTCAAAAGTCAAAATCCTTAGTCTCTAAATTTTCTTTGTTTCAAGCTTATCAAAATTTCGTCTGTAAATACCTGGTTAAGCAGTGTAACGTGGTAACGTGTTGACTAGGTTCGTATCAAGACTTTGAGGTATCTTGAATAGGGATGTATTTGTGTGATGAAGTTTAATGACTTGGAATCTACAGACGAATCCGCAACTATTCTATGATAATGCGCATCCGATATCGGCGGATCCGCTCCTGGTCAAACTAACCTCGGTAATGCGCAATCTCAATATAGCGCATCCGCTTGTGAACGTTATACTTTTATTATACCAAGCTAATCCTAAGCCTTATTCAGGCTGGGCGATTGCGCTCAGTATTTCTCTTATAAGTATTTACCCGTATTTATTATTACCTATTAAACCGTTCACGATCAACAACAGAATGACCTAGAATAACCAGTGTTTCGCGTTTATATATGACATGATGACGTAAGCTTTGGACGATACCAAGTTTGATGGGCGATACCAAAAATCTTAATCATTAATGCGTTTTGAAGTAATAGAAAATACTGTTATCGTCTCAACTAAGGAAAACTCTAGATAATTTATTTCCGAACGTGTGCATTACAAATGTATATAAATAGAATTATATAAACAATGTAAACAGGGAAGTTATTTACTTAGCGATTAGCGTAATTAAAACAATGTGCACTTTCCTTATGATTTCTTCTAAATGCAAATATAAATTAGACTTTAATAAACAGAACCATCATAGTTTAAAACCCGTAATCATGTTAATAAAGATATAATATTACGTACCGATAAATTGCGTTTTGTTTATGTTCCGAGGTAAGAATTGTGGAGGGGAATGAAACAGTTTTGGCGTGCAATTCATCTATTAAAATTTCGTTACATTACCCACGCCTCCGAAGAATGCGTCCTCGCATTCACTTATCTGTTCTGATGCCAATGAATAAAGTTAACACAATAACATTAGAGAACCCACTACTATTCTCATTCATGGACTTTCACAATAAAATACCGCTACTTGTACTGTAGCATTTTCCTCAGTCATTATTTGCTGGGAACCATAGCACAAAGCTTCCAAAGTCCAAAACCTTCATAAACATCAAAAACAAACTTGTGAAATTGAAAACATGAAGCTTGAGGGAACGGTGCATCTACATTAAAACTTCAGAATTGCATGTCAAACATTTTGTGAGTGCGTACGTGTGGAATGAGATCGGGAAATTAGATATGAATTTTGACCATGTAAACCTGACTCAAAAATTTAATTTAAAAGCCACTTAAAATAGTAATTTGCCAAAAATCCGGTATTGAAAAATTTTGCCTTACAACCGGTCACATACGGACCACTAACAAGTTAGCTTGTTATAAGGGTTCTTTTACGTGCAGTAGCCGTGGGATCTGCTACAACACGGGGCATCGGTTTTACGTCTCATCCGAAGGACACATGAAACATTTAGGGACACACCGGGCAGACTTTACAACAGGAAATAACGAACAGCATATCATTTTAATTTCCTCTTTGGAATTGAACAAAGCAAAAATGCAACAAAGTTAAAACACATTAATGTTCTATTTACAGTCTCTCCCTGAGATCAACAATAAAGAAACAGTATATGTGCAATAGTCTCTAATCAAAGGCGTATTCCTCTTCTACGACTTCAACAACATTCTTTCCATCTTCGACATAAGATTTCGTGATCTTTTTGAGACGTTTCACTAATCTTCCACAAGACACAGATTCTCCTACTATCTCTTCTTTCTTTTGCAACATGGGCGCTGTAGATGTGTTTGCGATCACATCCTTTTCTGCTGGTTTGGTAATGGTGGCGGTTGGTTTTGGTTTTGACACAGGAGCGACCATGCGTTTCTTAATTTCTCCCAATTTCTTAGGTGAGAGAGAGAACTTTCTCTTAAGTGCAACCGACGGTAATTTAGGCGTTGTTGGTTTTCTTATTGTTCTTCCTATCTCAATATCAGATATGGCGCTCTTTACAGGCGAAACCTTAGGAACATCGACGGTCGTATTATTATTTGAATCTTCCGTATCTTTCTTGTCGGTGTGCATACTTTCCTTGTCACTATCTTCGTCATCAGACTCTAAACCAATTATTTCCTCCATCGTTCCGGGATCTTGCCTTTCCCATTCCTCCTCACTTTGGTCTTTATCTGTTGTCTTGTTGTGCATCCTGGCGACATGCCTTTTTAGATCACATGATTTGTTGGTTGCGTAGTTGCAATCCGTACACTTGAATTTCTTCACTCTCCTTTGTTTTGCACACTCTAGTGTATGCTCTTGCCACTTTGTCTCGTTTTGAAACACCGAGTTACACATAGCACATCGTAATTCATCGTCTTCTCTTGACGTTTCGATTTGCTTTCTTGGCGTTAACTTCGTCTTAGCCATCTTCTGAAAATATAAGGGGATTTATGTAAAATATGTAAAGTCAATTCATAAAACACAATGCAATCTCTATATAACAAGGTTATGCATTTTTTTGTGTGTGTTTTTTTTTTGTTTTGTTTATAATACATAGTCTGCGTATTTCGCAGGCATCTTTCTGACGCGTCCGCGTCGCGAACCGTTATTACTGTCGAGTGCGTATGGTGACGTAGCCGTGGCATTGTCAGATATTTCTACTGAACCAAAACTTTCAGTTTCGTTCATATTTTCTGAGACCGTTTCTTCTGCTTCGCTTTCTAGTTCTCCAACTAGCTGTTGCGAATGGTATTGTTTCATTCGGTCTACATGAACAACTTGCGACTTTCTATCGGATTCTCTTCTTACTTCATAAGTCACACTCGTAATTTTTGAAACAACAATAAATGGTCCTTGCCAAAAACACATTAGCTTTGGAGATTTTCCAATAATTTTCTGTGGAAAATATACCAGAATTTTGTCACCTACTTTGAAATCTTCCCATGACAATTTGCTATCATGGTATTTCTTCTGGCGTTTCATTTCTCCCTCTGCGTGATCTCTTGCATATCTATGTGCCTTTTCCATTTCATCACGCATCTCCCACGCCCATATTGTAGCTGGCATATTTGTCATGGCTCGCGGAATTGCATATTGTATGTGAAGAGGTGTGGTAACCTCGCGACCCAGCATTAGCATATTTGGAGTGAGACCTGTGGTCGCATGCTCTGTTGATCTATAGGCCATGCCCACGAAATCTAAATATTCGTCCCAATCATCTAAATGATCTGAGAGATACGCACTAACCATGTTCATGATAGTTTGATTTGATCTCTCTACCATTCCATCAGATTTTGGATGGAAAGCCGTTGTTCTTGTTTTGTGTATGTCAAGAACTTGACAAAGTTCTTGAAACAAATTTGCTTCGAACTGGCGACCCTGGTCTGAATGTATTGTCGCTGGCACGCCGAATCTTGAAATGACTTCCCTAACTAGTAAATTTGCTACTGTCGCGGCTTCCATATTCTCCATGGGGAAAATTTCTACCCATTTGGTAAAATAATCCTGTATGACAAGGATGTATTTGTTTCCACTTCTTGACTCTTGTATTGGTCCCATGATATCCAGAGCTATTCTTTCCATTGGGTAACCAGAACCCTCAATTTGCATTGGCGCTCTTTTAGTTTGTCCTGGACGCTTTCGTTTCATGCAATAGTCACATCCAAGAACATACTGGCGGACATCTCTTTGTAATCCGGGCCAGTAAAATGTTTGTCGTATCTTAGACAATGTCTTGTGGATTCCTAAATGACCGGACGTTTTAGACTCGTGGCTCATGTTTAAGACATTTCGTCGTTCTTTCCATGGCAGGATTGCTTGATTTACTGTTCTCGTACCATCGTTCCACTTACGAAAAACTATGTCTTGCTCAACAAATAGCATCTCGAACATACTCCATAGTGCTTTTACAACAGAACTTTGAAACTTAATTTTGGAGTGATTTGGTTTCTTCCCATCGATCAACCATTGTTTCACTATTTGAATGTCCTGATCGCCAGACTGGAGTTCCCTGATATCAACGCAAGTCTTTACAACATTAACAGTTGCTTTGCCATCACTTTGGTTTTCAGTTGGAATACGACTCAGAGCATCCGCGTTGTTATGACGCGCACCCGGTCGATGTTGTATTTCAAAATTATACCCGCTCAATAGCTCTATCCACCTGGCTACTTGTCCTTCCGGGTCTTTAAAATTGTACAACCATTTTAGTGCGCTGTGGTCAGTGCGAATGATAAACTTCTGTCCATACAGATAGTGGCGGAAATATTTCACAAAGGAAACAACTGCCAAAAGTTCTTTTCTGGTAACGCAGTATTTTCTTTCTGTTTTTGATAGTGCACGGCTGGCGTAAGCAACGACTCTTTCTTTTCCATCGTGTATTTGACTAAGGACAGCACCAATTCCTTCTCCAGAAGCATCTGTGTCCAGTATAAACTGCTTCTTCATATCTGGATGAACAAGGACTGGTGAAGTCGTGAGACGATGTTTTAACTCGACAAACGCTTCTTCGCATTCTTTTGACCATTTAAACTCTCTTCCCTTTTCTGTCAATTTATGTAGCGGTCTCGCTACCATTGCAAATTTTGGAATGAATTTCCTGTAATAACTACACAGTCCAAGAAAAGATCTGACTTCGGTTGCATTGGTCGGCGTTCGCCATTCTTGGACAGATTTTACTTTGCTGCCCTCTGTCATAACACCTTCGCTAGTAATGCGGTATCCAAGAAACAGAACTTCTCTCCTAAATAATTCGCATTTCTTTGCTTTTAACTTGAGTCCTGCATTTCTCAGTCTCTCTAAAACGATCCGAAGATTCTCTAACGCTTCGTCAAACGTTTTACCCATTACAATAACATCATCTATGTATACTAGACAGACGTCCCAGTGAAGACCAGAGAGAACTGTTTCCATTAACCTCTCGAAAGTTGCTCCGCTATTACAAAGACCAAATGGCATTACGTTGAACTCGAATAGACCTTTACGTGTTGAGAATGCGGTCTTACTTTTGTCATCTTCCTCCATTTCAACTTGCCAATATCCTGCGAATAGATCTAGTGTTGAAAACCATTTAGCGCCTGCAAGAGTATCAATTGAGTCGTCCACTCGTGGCAATGGATATGCGTCTTTTACTGTGACCTGGTTCAAGCGTCGATAGTCCACGCAAAACCTAAGTGAACCATCTTTCTTGCGTACGAGTACGACTCCCGATGACCATGGTCCTTTCGAGGGACGGACTATATCTCTTTCTATCATAGAATCCACTTCTTTATCAATAACATCGGCCATTTGTGGCGGAAATCGTCTTGGTGGTTGTTTAATCGGGGTTCCTTCATTTGTTGTAATGTTGTGTTTTACGACATTCGTCCTACCTAAATCATTGTCATCTTTGGCAAACACATCTTCAAAATCGATTAGGAGTTCGCGCATTTTCTCTGTTTGTTCTTTGTTAAGTCCATTTACGGACCGTTCAAATAGTTGTTGCAAATGCTTTGGAAGTTTCCTGCTTTTAATCTTGCGCTCGTCTATATGAGCGGTGCTTAGAGGTTCAACAGGGCAGAGATTGCCAATAACTGTCTTTTCATTAATTTTCTTCACTTCATCTGATGCGTTCAATAGCCTAACTGGGACACTGTCTGCGATCTTAACTAGTGTTCGTGCCACGAAAGCAACTCCCTTTCCAACAAATGTTGCATTAGGCTCAATTATAGCATCAGTCAAAACTAAAGTCTTATCACATGCAATTCCATTCACCTTTCCTTCGCATATTATCTCAGATCTCGGCGGAATGAATATGTTATTCGCTGTTGTTACACGATAACATCCAAGCTTTCCCTCTAATTTCAATGGTAAGGATCGATTTCTCAGTGTAATCTCCTTCTTATTTACATCTACAATCCCTTCATGAGCCCGAAGGAAATCGAGCCCTATGATTCCGTCAAGGCCTATGTTTGCTACAACTGCTTCGGTTGAGAAATGCATGTCCCCTATTGTTATTATACAATCCATCATTCCACTTGTTTTTAACGGTGTCCCTTCTGCTGCCAGGATTTCTTGATAGACTTTTCTCAAGTTTGGTCTGCGCGCAGCCTCTATGCTTGCGTAGGCTTCCTCTGAAATAAGTGTCACAGTAGCGCCTGTATCAATTAACATTTTCTGGGTCGACCCATTTATCTTCGCCTGCATATAGAGTCCAGCCTCTTTATTTGACCATACTCTGACAGAAGGATGTACACTGTCTGGCTTGGCCTGATCTGTTTTTCTACTTTCTGACTGGTAGCTCTTCTCTTTTGGTGGCTGTCTGCATTCTCGGCGGAAATGACCCTTTTTCCCACAATTATAGCAAGTAGATGTTTTTCTGAATTGAAACTTGCGCTTAGCTCGGGCGGTTGCATCTTGCATCGCTTTTATTTCCACATGGAAATTTTCTAATGATTTTGTCACTTTTTCCATGAACTCTTTCATGTTGCTGTCAACCTCATTTTCTGGTTTTACCGCATCTACCCTGTCTACTGCTTGACTGGTTCGAGCAAATCCTCTGTCATGCGACTTTTGTTTCTCAGCTCTAGTAAATGCTTCAATTTCAACAGCTAGTCTTATAGCATCATTTAGATATGTTGGTCTTGACTGCTGTATCCTTAATCTCATGTCAAAATCAGGCAATGCGTCAATGAAATAATCTTTAGCCAGAGTTTCAGTTACATCTCTAGGTGCCGACGGATATGCTAAGTGTGTAAGACGACGAATGCTCTCACCCAACTCTGGTATTGTTTCTGACGCTTTCAATCTTCTGTCTCGTAACGTTGCCCGATATAATTCTGTTTGATTAACAGGTGAAAAACGACTTTCGAGCGCTTTGACAAGCTTTGTGTAATCATTCTTATCTACACCTTCTAAATTACCGAGCACGCCTTGAGCAGCCCCTCTTAATGTTGCCGCTAAGTACAATCCCTTTTGTCTTCGGGACCAGTTGTTGATCTCAGAAACTGCTTCAAAGTGAGCCTTGAAGTCTATCCATGGTGTGCTTCCATCATAGGTTGCAGATTTCATTGACATTTCTTTCCCTTCCTTGTCAGGTCTCTTGCTCATTGTAGTCTGTCTCGTTTCTCTACTAGATGCGGAAGCGCTTCTATCTTGTTCATCAGAAAAGCGTAATTCTTTCTGAATAGGATCTCTATCTTCAGATGTATTCCTATACTCTGTACTTGGCGTGGATGTTGTGCGCCTGCCTCTTGTGTCACTCTCTTTCTCCTGTTTGATGGTAGAAAAGTCGTACAGTCGACTGTTCTGTGGCGCATGCTTTGGTGTAGTTTGCTGTGCTTCCTCTGTATAAATTGGATCTGCCTCATGCTCAGCCATTTCATTAACAGTGGCACGTAATGAATTTACTCCATCGAGCAGTCTTTGAAAATCTTCGTCCATGCGCAAATATTCGACTCCATCCATGAGTCTTTGTAGATCTTCATCAAATCGACTTTGCATTGTGAATCCCTATCCCACCGCTGCCACCAAATTGTGTAACGTGGTAACGTGTTGACTAGGTTCGTATCAAGACTTTGAGGTATCTTGAATAGGGATGTATTTGTGTGATGAAGTTTAATGACTTGGAATCTACAGACGAATCCGCAACTATACTATGATAATGCGCATCCGATATCGGCGGATCCGCTCCTGGTCAAACTAACCTCGGTAATGCGCAATCTCAATATAGCGCATCCGCTTGTGAACGTTATACTTTTATTATACCAAGCTAATCCTAAGCCTTATTCAGGCTGGGCGATTGCGCTCAGTATTTCTCTTATAAGTATTTACCCGTATTTATTATTACCTATTAAACCGTTCACGATCAACAACAGAATGACCTAGAATAACCAGTGTTTCGCGTTTATATATGACATGATGACGTAAGCTTTGGACGATACCAAGTTTGATGGGCGATACCAAAAATCTTAATCATTAATGCGTTTTGAAGTAATAGAAAATACTGTTATCGTCTCAACTAAGGAAAACTCTAGATAATTTATTTCCGAACGTGTGCATTACAAATGTATATAAATAGAATTATATAAACAATGTAAACAGGGAAGTTATTTACTTAGCGATTAGCGTAATTAAAACAATGTGCACTTTCCTTATGATTTCTTCTAAATGCAAATATAAATTAGACTTTAATAAACAGAACCATCATAGTTTAAAACCCGTAATCATGTTAATAAAGATATAATATTACGTACCGATAAATTGCGTTTTGTTTATGTTCCGAGGTAAGAATTGTGGAGGGGAATGAAACAGTTTTGGCGTGCAATTCATCTATTAAAATTTCGTTACAGCAGGTTTAATTCTTCCACATATTGATTTCAGGCCGGTTCTGTTGCTTTAAATCCTGGGTTTATTGTTCGAGATAATGACGGAACAGGTTCTACTTACACTTTGTCGTTAGTTACCGGAAATAGCAGTGAACTATTTACGATGGACCCAACTTCCGGTATAATATCCTACTCAATAGATTACAATGTTGATGGAGGTGCTCATCCGTCATTGGTTTATATGACAGTTAAGTGTACTGACGCTACTGGACAGACGGGTACAGCTAATATCCTTGTTAACATTAATGTAAGTATACTACTGGACAAACATGTACAGCTAATAGCCTTGTAAACATAAATGTAAATATACTACTGGACAAATAAGTACAGCTAATATCCTTGTAAACATTAATGTAAGTTTACTATTGGACAAACGGGTACAGCTAATATCCTTGTAAACATTAATGTAAGTATACTACTGGACAAATACGTACAGCTAATATCCTTGTAAACATTAATGTAAGTATACAACTGCACAAACATGTACAGCTAATATCCTTGTAAACATTAATGTAAGTATACAACTGGACAAACATGTACAGCTAATATCCTTGTAAACATTAATGTAAGTAACTTCTGGAAAACGGGTACAGCTAATAGCCTTGTTAACATTAATGTAACTATACTACTGGACAAACGGGTACAGCTAATATCCTTGTTAACATTAATGTAAGTATTATACTTGACACACAGTTACAGTTAATAGCCTTGTCAACATTAATGTAAGTATACTACTGGACAAACGGATACAGCTAAAATCCTTGAAAAAATAAATGTAAGTATACAACTGGACAAACGGGTACAGCTAATATCCTTCTTAACATTAATGTAAGTATACTACTGGACAAGCAGGTACAGCTAATAGCCTTGAAAACATTAATGTCAGTATATTACTGGACAAACGGGTACAGATAATATCCTTGTTAACATTAATGTAAGTATACAACTGGACAAACATGTACAGCTAATATCCTTGTTAGCATTAATGTAAGTAAACTACTGGACAAACGGGTACAGCTAATATCCTTGTAATGTAAGTAATGTAATGTAATGTAATGTAATGTAAGTAAACTACTGGACAAACGGGTACAGCTAATATCCTTGTAAACATTAATGTAAGTAAACTACTGACCAAACGGGTACAGCTAATATCCTTGTTAACAATGATGTAAGTATACTACTGACCAAACGGGTACAGCTAATATCATTGTAAAAATTAATGTAAGTTTACTTCTGGACAGACGGGTACAGCTAATATCATTGTAAAAATTAATGTAAGTTTACTTCTGGACAGACGGGTACAGCTAATATCCTTGTAAACATTAATGTTAGTATAGAACTGGACAAACATGTACAGCTAATATCCTTGTTAACATTAATGTAAGTATACTACTGGACAAACGGGTACAGCTAATAGCCTTGTTAACATTAATGTAAGTTTACTACTGGACAGACGGGTACAGTCAATAGCCTTGTTAATATTAATGTAAGTATACAACTGGACAAACATGTACAGCTAATATTCTTGTTTAAATTTATATAAGTATACTACATGACAAACGGGTACAGCTTATAGCCTTGTAAACATTAATCTAAGTATACTACATGACAAACGGGTACAGCTTATATCCTTGTAAACATTAATGTAAGTATACTACATGACAAACGGGTACAGCTTATATCCTTGTAAACATTAATGTAAGTATACTCCTGGAGAAATGGGTGCAGCTAATATCCTTGTTAACATTAATGTAAGTATTCTACTGGACAAACATGTACAGCTAATATCCTTGTTAACATTAATGTAAGTATACTACATGACAAACGGGTACAGCTTATAGCCTTGTAAACATTAATGTAAGTATACAACTGGACAGACTGGTACAGCTTATAGCCTTGTAAACATTAATGTAAGTATACTACATGACAAACGGGTACTATTAATATTCTTGTAAACATTAATGTAAGTATACTACATGACAAACGGGTACAGCTTATATCCTTGTAAACATTATTGTAAGTATACTCCTGGAGAAATGGGTGCAGCTTATATCCTTAGAAACATTAATGCAAGTATACTACTGACCAAACGGGTACCGCTAATAGCCTTGTTAACATTAATGAAAGTATACAACTGGACAGACTGGTACAGCTAATATCCTTGTAAACATTAATATAAGTAAACTACTAGACAGACTGGAACAGCTAATAGCCTTCTTAACATTATTGTAAGTAGAATACTGTACATACGGGTACGGCTAATATCCTTGTAAACATTAATTACTTTATTGATGAAATTACACCCGTAAGGGTCAAATCAACATACATTGATATTGAATACAAAACAATACAACATATCATACATTAATGTTCATGTAAGTATACTACTGGACAAACGGGTACAGCTAATATCCTTGTAAACATTAATGTAAGTAAACTACTGGACAAACGGGTACAGCTTATATCCTTGTTAACATTGATGTAAGTATTCTTCTGGACATACGGGTACAGCAAATATCCTTGTAAACATTAATGTAAGTATACAACTGGACAAACATGTACAGCTAATATCCTTGTTAACAGTAATGTTAGTTTACTATATACTGTATACTGGACAAACGGGTACAGCTTATATCCTTGTAAACATGAATGTAAGTATACTACTTGACAGACGGGTGCAGCTAATAGCCTTGAAAACATTTATGTCAGTATACTATACTACTGGACAAACGGGTACAGCAAATAGCCTTGTAAACATTAATGTTAGTATACTACTTGACAAACGGGTACAGCTAATAGCCTTGTAAACATTAATGTAAGTAAACTACTGGACAAACGGGTAGTGATAATATCTTGTAAACATTAATGTAAGTTTACTACTTGACAAACGGGTACAGCAAATAGCCTTGTAAACATTAATGTAAGTATACTACATGACAAACGGGTACAGCTAATATCCTTGTAAACATTAATGTAAGTATACTTCTGGACAAACGGGTACAGATAATATCCTTGTTAACATTAATGTTAGTATGATACTGGACAAACGGGTACAGATAATATCCTTGTTAACATTAATGTTAGTATGATACTAGACAAACGGGTACAGATAATATCCTTGTTAACATTAATGTAAGTAAACTACTAGACAGACTGGTACAGCTAATAGCCTTCTTAACATTAATGTAAGTAGAATACTGTACATACGGGTACGGCTAATATCCTTGTAAACATTAATGTTCATGTAAGTATACTACTGTACATACGGGTACGGCTAATATCCTTGTAAACATTAATGTAAGTATACAACTGGACAAACATGTACAGCTAATATCCTTGTTAACATTAATGTAAGTTTACTACTGGACAAACGGGTACAGCTTATATCCTTGTAAACATGAATGTAAGTGTATACTAGTGGACAAACGGGTACAGCAAATAGCCTTGTAAACATTAATGTAAGTAAACTACTGGACAAACAGGTACAGCTAATATCCTTAGAAACATTAATGTAAGTATACTACTGGACAAATACGTACAGCTAATATCCTTAGAAACATTAATGGGATTATATTTGTACTACTAGACAAACAGTAATGTCAGTATACTACTGGACAAACGGGTACATCTAATAGCCTTCTTAACATTAATGTAAGTTTACGACTGGACAAACAGGTATAGCGTATATCCTTGTAAACATAAATGTGTGTATATTTCTGGACGGACGGGTACAGCTAACATTCTTATAAGAATATTTATAAATATCATGAATAAACATTTATGTAAGTATACTACAAAACTGAAGACCAACTTACTACTTAGACCAACCTATGCCTGGAGTATGTTGAACCTTAGGATTTGAAGTTGCCAATTTCGAAATTTACACGGATGCCGGAGCGGGTCAACCTTGAGGGAATTAAAACCCAACAAGCATTGCTAACCACTACGATTTTTAGAAATGAGAATTACAACAAAATTCCATGTGATTATTTTGCTTAGCCTGGTACACGTTTTTCCTACTCAAAAATCATCAGAGGCGCTCCACCCAAGCTAAGTTAAACTCATGAAAGACGGCCAATGTAATTTTGTCTTATTTCAGGATATAAACGACAACGCTCCTGCCTTTGCCAGCTCCGAGTACACGTTCAGTGCTGATCAGTTTACCTCTGTAGGATCTTCGCTAGGTGTCACTAGTGCTACTGACATTGATTCTGGATCTAATGCTCTTTATACATGTTCCTACGGAGCGTCACAGAATGGTTTACCTGCTAATGCTTATGTTGAAGTTGGTACAGACTGCAGTGTTTTCTTTAAATCAAGGACAAATTTAGCCTATGATACGATGGTATGTTAATCAAATTGTTTCCTTGATATAAAACAGTAATCATCTATATAGTAAAGCTTTAATAAGGTTGTCGTGTGTCAATGAAATATAAGTATATGCATATTGTATTGTGTTAGTCGCTTTTTGGGTTATGTTTTCTTTATAGGCCATATTATAGATTTTAAGCCGAAGAAAAGATTTGATAAAGGCGCAAATTCGGTACACATGTTTTTTTTTCCAAATCAGTCCGATTTTCTAAGTGATGTTAAATTATACCCCCCGCAAACAAAGTTTGGGGGGTATACAGGAAACACCTTGTCTGTCTGTCTGTCCGTCCGTCTGTCCACATAACTTGTAAGCGCTTCTTCTCCTAAACCGCTTGAAGGATTTTGCTGAAACTTTATATGTAGGAAGTTCAATAAATGCAGATTTGCATAAACAATTTTCATCGCACTCGGACATTATTCAGGGGAGACTTTATATACATATTCAATGGGAGAACTCGTAAGCGGAACTCCTCCTAAACCGCTTGAAGGATTTTTATGAAACTTTACATGAAGAAAGTACATCCTCTGTAAATGTGCATGAAGAATTTTCATTGCAATCAGTCGTGATATAGGGGAGATAATTGGACTTAGACTTTTTTTAACATAACTCCCCGTAAGCACAACTCCTCCTAAACCGCATAATAGATTTTGATGAAACTTTACATGAAGGAAGTACATCATCTGTAGATGTGCATGAAGACTTTGTATTGCTCTTGGTTATCATTGAGGGGAGGTTACTGGACTTCAGATGTTTTTTTACATTACAGAGTCCATTATGAAGCGGAGGGTATCCTTTTGTGAGCTCGCTCACAGTATTACTTGTTTTTATTTGATCACACAATGTCCATAATAATCATAATTAGCGTCATGATGTATTGTAAAAACAATGTTTTTTTTTGGAAATATGTACACAATTTTAAGCCGATTCATGCTTATATCATACATTGCTTTTGAAACCATAGATGAAATGATTCTAATTTACGTCTTGATTTACACCACAAAAAGGAGGCATTTAGAAAGTCCAATTTTCAAGATATTTACAATAAAAGTTTACGTTTTTTTTTAAATTTTAGCTCCGCTTTACTCTTTTGGCTGTTAACAATCAGGCCTCTCCTGTTCTCACTGGTACAACTTATGTAAATGTATTTTATCTCGAAACATCAACCACGACGTCATCAACGACAACAACAGCAACGACAACAGCAACAACAACAACTACTACTGCAGCGCCCTCTACACTATCTGATGGAGACATTGCCGCCATTGTTATTGGGTCAGTTGTCGGTGCTATTTTACTCGGGTTACTGCTGTACGCTTTGTTTCGATGGTGTTTTACCGGTTTTTGTTGTGGACCTGATCCTTGTGATTTCGCTGGTTGCTGTAATCGAAATAATTACAAGTGAGTATTTACACAATCTGTGAAGGTCAAAATAAAACAACCCCATGATTTTCTAGTATAGATAATGAAAAAAAACCCTTCATATATGAAAAAAAACCTAACTGTTAATCAATTTATCAAAAAGTTAAATAAAAGTTATTGAATATTTTTCTTCATTTTTTTGAAAGATTATAGAAATATGATTGTAAATTCTGAGCAAGGTAAACTTTATACATAATTTCCTTTTAAAACTACATTTGGATTCGAAAAGTACTTGATTTTTTTTACGTTTTTAATTTCGACAAGCAAGATTAAAATAAGTGCACATCCCTTAAAGAAAAAGACAGATAGATATTCAAAAGAATATATTGAAAAAATCATTATGAAAATGTCACTATTGTACTATGAATAAAACAGAGGATGAATTACATTTCAATATGAATGTCCATTATATGCTGAAATTATAGATATCTTTTTTCAAATTGGATTTTACATTATTGTAAAAGATTTAATAATTTACCAAACAGTTTAAAATTCTATTGGATTTTCAGACAAGAAGATTTACATAAGTCAAAAAATCGTTCACTTTGTGATACAAGCACCAAATTTGGCATGAATGAAACTTAACTACCCCTTGTACCAAAAATCCCATTAGGCAGAAAAAAAATCAAAATGGCGATTTTCGTTAGCAATTTTTTGCAGCTATATACGTTAACTCTTTATCAATCGATTTTAAAGATCAAAACTTGTGCAATAGTATACACTAGTGTTGTGGAAATGATGAAATACGTAAACTAAGTTTTTGTTCCAGTGGGCGGCCATTTTTAAATTAAAATATATCCGTGTCGAAGACATTTTATGCATTTTATCATTTTTCTTTAAACTTGGCATTGAAATTGGTATTTGGTGACAAGAATATCCCAGAAGCGTTTTTTAAAACCAGTTCTTTTTATCAATAAATTTATGCGATAACAGTCAAAGCACAACAAGGGCACACTTATGAGACTCGGCATGGAGTCCAACGCCTTGGCTATTTGTTAAAGGATCCTGTTTTACCTACCGACAACTGTTCCTGGACACTATTAGGGCACTCCAGTTCACATATCATACCCCACTCGTAAGAGATTGACGGGCTACCGGTATATTATAATGACTTTATAAGGCTGTCCATCCGTAACGTACATTTCTAACAGATTTCTCGGGGATTGATGCAAATTTGGTACAGTTTAAGCATGATGAGTTCCACCATGGTCCCCTTTTCCAGTTCAATCACTCATCTTCTTTTTTTTCTCTAAGCCTTAGACGTTTTCAAATAAAGACGGGTTTTCGTAACCAATTTTTAAACTTCTACCAAAGAGGTTGAAAATTTCAAATTGATAGACAACTTAAGAATAAAAAGTGGTAAAAATCCCATTCAGGCGGTCAGCCGATCATCTTTTTCCTGTTTTTCAGAATGGTATAGTGGGGATATCCTCAACACGACTAAGCTATTTAGAAAGCATCACTTGCAATCTCGTCTTTTTTTTGGTTCAAATTTTTACAGTGGAGTAACATCGGTCTCAATCCTGCAATAGGATATCGACCGAAACACAAATACTCCATTAAAGCCATGAAATGGTTGGAATACGTGTCTGAAACCAAGGACTTAAGGAGAACAATGCAGAGAAGCAGATTATATCCTACAGAGTGGATGGATACACTTCTAAGCAGGAACAGAGGTCTTCAACTAATACAAAGTGGCAGTAGAAGACATCATCAACTGCTTTGACGCAACATCCTTATACCTTTTTTGAAAAAGACCGAAAAAAAGTCTGAAAATTACCACCATGAGACATGTGACAATTATCAAAGAGAAAGAGGCAATACAGAAACCTTGATGACATACATAAACATCTTCTTAAAACTAAAAGCAAAAGGCAAGTGGATAGCCAGAATTGTGTCAAAGAGAGGAGGATAAACATAATTAATTAAATAAAATGAGAACTTACGTCAAATTAATGCTTCGTAGTTTTTGGGGGAAATTCCGCCAAAGAAAGGACATGGGACAGACAATTATAGAAATTTAAAACAATAGTTTACCTCAAGATTTTATCGATTGTATAAGACACACAAGACAAACAACCTCAAAAACACTCAAAAGACCTAATCTGAAAAAGGCAATCCATGTAAGAAAAGAATGTTGCGGTAAGGCAAGAAGAAAGGAGCCCATGAAGGTCGAACCAAACAAAACCAAAAGGGTCCACCAAGGATGATAAAGAGAAGAAACTTTTATATTAAGAGAAAGCCATACAACAGCAAAAGAACCCATGATAGGGCGAGGGTAAAGGCTGGAGTTATGATGATAACTTAGCAATTATAGAGGTTTTAACTCATATGTTAATGTTTAGAGAAAATCACAAAGAGGCACCAATATTCGAGTGCCAAATGTCGAACGAGAACAGCACAAAGAAACACAAAATATTAAAACACAAATTAAACCAACAGAAAACAACAACGCGAACTCAAATCATAACGATATGCAGGAGGGGACGAAATCTTGCTATACAAGAAGGGAAAGCTGACACCGTTTATCATTAAGCTTCGATGAAAGGCTTCCTTGAGAGACTATTTCGAGATGTAGATCCAAATATGAAGCCGACTTTCTAGAATCTATTGTTCCTTTATCTCAAGGCATTGCGGATAAATGAGATAAAAAAGTCACTAAATCGAAAATTGTTAAGTGAAAGGACATTATCAATATTAAAGATAAAGGTCGGGATTATGATTAGGGGTTAGGATGAGATACTGGAGTTGGGGTTAATGTTAAATGTAAGTGATATGTGAAGGTCAGGATTAGTAAAAGTACATTGCAGAAAATGGGAACGTTCTTAGAAGGAAGAGTGAATGTTATCATGGCCCGCGCTACTCAACATTTATGCTCATTTTTTTTTCTAATACATTCAACAAACAAACTTTCGATGTTGATTTATTTTATTGGTCTTTTCCTGTCAAATGCTTAACATATTATATCAAAATATTGTTGTTTTCTACTATCCAAAATCTTCCGACTGATTTGATATCCTCAAATGCATTTGGACCTAGAGTAAAACCCCACATTTCAACTTATAAAGCAGCATTTTATTAAGTATATTACTTGGAATAAACAAACAAAAACAGCTTTTAGAAACCATTCAAATATGTCAGAATGATCTGAAAACAAAAGCAATTAAAATAAGTCATCTCTTTAAAAATATGTCATGTGTCATTGTTTCCTTTCGTTCCTACCACTCCAACATTATGCATCTAGGTGCTATTATTGCGAATACTCTTAACAAAAGGTATAAGTTGTCTTTGAAATCCATTCAGAATGCAACAAATTATATACATTTAAGGTTTTGTGAAGATTATTTGTCGTTTCTCTTGAAACTATGTTTTTTTTTCGGCAAAATTGGAAAAAAAACATAATCACTACAAATGAAAAATAACGTACCCTTAAATTTATCTGTGCAAAATAAAGTTTATTAAGAAAGCATATATTGAATTTATGGATTTACTGACAACTTGTATAGATTTATTTGAATTTAGTTGATGAAAACCTTTAAATTTATGATTACTGTCCGCCATCTTGAAAAATGGCGGCCATATTGAATATTTCGATTGGCTAATGTGCTTTTCTGTCACAGGAGGGGTTAACCATGATTCATGCCAAATTTGATGCTTGTATCATCAAATGAACGACTCTTGTGATATTTTGGGTTAAGCGGCAGGGCTATACGCAGTTCTTGGCTCAGAGAGTTTGGCAATTATGTATTTCAAAGTCTTCAATTAAGAACATCAGCAAAAATTGTTGCATAATTTTTTTTTCATTTGCTCATAACAAGGTCTGATATATTTATTGAATAATATTTTTTTCACTATACATGCATACATATTTTATACATTTAACTGAATGTAGTTCTTGGCTCTTATCAAGTTGTTCTATTGTAATTTAAATCTGTTATAACTTTATATAATTGTCCCAAATTGTCATACGATAATCAATTGTATGAAATTTTATGCCCTGTCATAGGAATATTTAAATTGGAATAAAGCTATTTCTATTCTATTAGACTCATGGTCGCATTTTTGGGATCAACTGCAAAATCTGTAGATCTTTCTTTTACGAGTCATTAACAAGTACATTTCGCCAATTGTCGTTCGGAGCTTGTACGATCTTCTTAAATTTTATTGCTTGGACCTTAGACTGATTTTATGTTTTCCAAAATGATCTAAAATATTTGAAACATCTCTCATACCCCTGCTTCAAAAAGAGGGGGTTAAGTTTTCTACCGGTGTCCAACCGTTGTTTCATGTTTGTGTAGCTCAGACATGGGTTTTGATAAGTGACTTAACTCCTAGGTTGTTGATATTTAATAACACACTGTATTATAAATAAATTTTATAACTTTTTCATTATAAATCAGATTATTTTTTTTTGTGTTTTTGAAAAATCCAATGCCCCTTTGCAGTTAAATGTAATGGCCATTCCCTTACATTGCGCCACTCAAACAACTTTACGTTTAAATTGTCATTTGTTTGCGTTGTATTAGAGTTAAAGAAAATGCAATATATTTTTGCAGGTCTGACCTGATGACATCAATGTGTTGAAAACTTTGGCCAAAAATTATTTTCTGATATTTATGGTATAGAAATTCGAAAATGACTATGAATTAATGAGGTAGGAAAAAAAAGAATAAAGACAATGCAATGTTCGAGTAAGTTTTCCAATGAAAGCAGCTGAGCCTTATAATTTTGCATCTGAAAAAGCAATACTTAAAGTAGTTTTTGAATTAGATAGTATAACTAGACACGCTATTGATGATTGTTTTTGTTATGTTTTAGTTATCCCAAAAGACAGATAACACCAGTCAGGTAAATAACTATCAATACTTTATAAAGTATTGTTTACGTTTTAATTAACTTGGCTTACTTCAAACGGAATAATTAACTTGGCTAGATAATGATATTGCTGACACACAAAAAAAGGATCTTGCATAACAAAACATGATGATATCTTTATTTCTAATTTAAGGTGATATTGCTCGATTTATAGTTACCCTTATAGCTTCAAAAAACATTTGCAGATAGTTTTTATCTTCTTCTTTTGATCCTGACAGAGACATGACCAAAAATACTTAAGGCTGTAACTTTTCACATTCTATCTAATCAAAAAGACCTAATGAGGTGTAGCTGAGTGCGACCCCCTGTGTCCCCGAATTGAACAATGGTTTCATTCCGTCTATATTGCATACTTAGTTTGACCTGTTACAACTATTGCAGCTTTTCCATCAAGGTAAACAACTTCGACAATGAGATATGATTCAAAGCATGCTTCTGGGGCATACTTATCATCCTTGACCCATTCTGTTGCTCAATAATGCAATATTAATCAATTGATGTTAAGATGGAATAGTTGAATATTTTGACCCTGTTGTAGATCTCGACATAGACATGATAGAGCGGATGATCACAGACGAGACAGTTACGAACTAGGTATTTATATTGCACTGGTCACGTGATTAAAATTGCACCCATTCCTTTTTAGGTCACGACCTGAACTGCGAGAAAAGCATTACCGGGAAACAGCTGACGAATTCAATTATTATAGAGATGGTAGGGTTTATCTTTCATGTATTTATCATGATTTAAGTTATTTGTGTTTGGCTTAACATTTTCCTTATCCTCACTTTATCTTGCAAAAAAGCAGTGTACATTCTATCATGACACACTTGATATTCGATTAATGGTGTCGGTTCTGTGTTTAAGTGCTGTACTAAAATCAATATATCTAATACTTTTTAGCAGTCAATAGATAGTTCTTATCTAGCTGTCAGTAACAACGAGTTTTTGTTTGTAAGTTCGGCTAAATGTCGTTTTTATACCCGCCACACAAAGTGGCGAGGTATTAAATGCCTCCGTTTCGTTCGGTGTCCAACCGCCTGTCCATCCCCCGAAGGTTTCAAATTGATAACTTCAGGGATTTCAAAGATATTTTGCACAGCTATTAAGTATAATAAAATTCAGGATGATTAAAACATATTTGATATAGTTTTGCCATATTATAAACTTCAAAAATTTGACAATGCTGTAATTTTCTGGTCTAAGAAAGATTACTCATTTCATTTTTAAGAGAGATAATTCGTTTGTCTCTATATGTATTTATTAATATTATAGTTTATTGCAAATCTTCATTATTTCTTACATATATTTCTGTGCACGAAAAACTATAATATTATTTATTCTATATAACGTGGCGGGGTATCATTTAATGTCCCACTAGATACCTAATTGTTGTTGCCATCTCGTCTAAGTTGTTAAACTTTGTCATGTAGTTTAACTATGTTTTTCTGTACTTTATTGATGCCACCATGTTTTGTATGTGACTGTTGTAAACCAGGTTGATGTGTTTTTAATTTTGGATTTATTTTAATTGCAGTGGAAAAAGTGTAACGTACACTTATTCTCATAAAATTATGTGACCCAGTCAAATGTTTTATTTCAAGCGTTTTATATAAAGCGTCTGAATAACATAATCTTTATATTTTTATCTTAAACTTCATACCATAAGCTGAATCCTCATTCAGCATTCACCTATTTATTCTAAACCCTATTTTATATATACCATTTACTTAATTCTGCAATATTAATAGAACACACATATATACCTCAAATGCACATTGTATTACTTTTAATGTTATGTTTGAAGTCGAAGTAATCAGAACCCCATTTAGGGGTTGATGTTCTGGGAATAAAACTATTGCAGATGAAAATTAACCATCAATGTATCGATATTGCAAGATGAACTCAGTTTTATGGCGTCTCATTTCTCTACACAGGGAAGGGTTCATCGAACTTTAAAATGACCATGAACCATTTCTCCATTGCAATCAAGCATCGAACCATGATAGCGAACAATTCGGTAACGTGAACTAATGTTCTTGTGAAATTTGTGGATTTTCGTAAATTTCACGATTCATAGATTCCTTTTTAAATTAACATTTGTGTCTGTCAAAAAATGGTTTAAGATAAGGATAACTTTTTATCAAAACAGAATTTATTTGCCATAATTTTCAAAGGATTGTAAGAGTAGAAAAGGGTATTTTAATACTTTTTAAATGTACAATATTTGTTTGAAAGCATTTTTATTTTGTTTCTTATTTTATTAAATATGATAAATGAAACGTTCTATTATGAAAAATATTAATTAGTTCATGATCCCGAACCGAATTGTTCTTGATCATAATTCAATGCTTTACCGCCATAGAGAAATTGTTCACGATAATTTTAATCGATTAATTGATTCTCCCCTTAGGCCTTGTCCTCTGACGCAATATGCGACAGAATGCAAGAAAACTTTCTGAATCAGCACTTTCAATGTCAGGAAAAATTGTAATGCAAAAGATTAAGTTGTAATTTGATTTTTCAAATGATGTAAAATTTAACTCCTAAGTTTGTTTTACATTCTTAACTAATTCTTACTAAAACTTCTTTCTTAATTTTAACTTACTTCCCTACTTTAATTGTCTACTGATTCATTTACTGTCGTTTTAGATTCAGATTACGGCTCTCTAAAGAACCAAGAAGTTCGCAATACACGGTTAGTTTATTTTCGTACCAAATCAGATAAAAATAATTGGCGCCATAAAACCAGGTTCAACCCACTTATACGTAGATTTGTCCAGATTTTTACTTTAAGTACAAATAAGAAATTTGCCTAAACATATAAGAAATTAGCCTGTGTTTACTATTGTTTGTTATACAAGAGATTGTTTTTCTTAGAGTGTGTAACATAATCTGTTTTAAACCTGAAACAAATATCTTATTTATTCTTAATTAATTTTATTCTTAGCAGATGAAGGTATAAGATGGATATCTTGATGTCAACCCTATGAAGACTTTTTGTATTGCTAAATGAGCTGAATGTTTAAGCAAGAAAAAGCTTTTCTCTATCTGCAATAGTTTTCATTCTAAATAAGCAAAAAAACACCATTATTCAACTTTTAAGGGGCGTTAATCCCTATAAGGGATTATCTGATAAGTTCGACCCTATGTAGACTTTTGTAGAGCTAAATGAGCTGAACATTCAAGCAAACAACAGCTTTTCTGTATCTGCAATAGTTTTCATTCTATAGACCAAAAACATAAAAAGAACGCAATTTTTCACCTTTAGGGGGCTGTAACCCCTATAAGGGGTCATCTGACAACTTTGATCTTATGGAGACTTTTGTAGAGCTAAATGAGCTAAACATTTAGCAAGCAACATTTTTTCTCTTTCTGCAATAGTTTTCATTCTTTAGGCCAAAAACACTATTTTTTTTTGCCTTTTAGGGGCTGTAACCCTTTTAAGGGGTCATCTGACAACTTCGACCCTATAAAGACTTTTGTTGAGCTAAATGAGCTGAGCATTTAAGCAAGCAACAGCTTTTCTCTATCTGCAATAGTTTTTATTCTATAGGCCAAAAACTCTATTTTTTGCCATGAAGGGGTTGTAACCCCTATAAGAGGTCATCTGACAACTTTGACCCTATGGAGACTTTGGTAGAGCTAAATTAGCCGAACATTTCAGCAAGCAACATTTTTTTCTCTATCTGCAATAGTTTTCATTCTATAGGCCAAAACACCATTTTTTGGTTTTGAGGGGCTGTTACTTTTTTAAGGGGTCTTCTGACAACTTCGACCCTATAAAGACTTTAGTAGAGCTAAATGAGCTGAACATTTAAGCAAGCAACAGCTTTTCTCTATTTGCAATAGTTTTCATTCTATAGGCCAAAAACACTATTTTTGGCCTTTAAAGACATATAATAGAACCTATCATTTTGGCAATTTTTAAAAAATAGTAAAATTCACACTATTTGAAGAATACATTGTAAAACCTTTAAAGAAACTGTTAAATTTTTAAAAAACCTGCCAGAAAGTATTCTTTTCGTCGGAAAACTGATGAAAAAACGCAGTGTCATAAAAGAGGACAACCTAATTATAGAATGTAAACACTTGCGGGTACTGGTAAACTGAGAAACAAAAAGTAACCAAACGAAACGGAGCTGCACAAAAACAATATCGATAAAGAACAGTAAAATTAACAACCGATATCTGTATTAAGAATGGAAACGAAATCAAGCAAAACTGGTAAAAAGGAAAATTGAATCGATTTTAGCCGACACCAGTCGTTTTTCTTAATTTACCGGTTTCGTTTTCTCTTCGCCTCGTTTGGTTACATTTCGTTTCTCAGTTTAACAGTACCCAGTTTACCAAATGTAAATATTTATGATGGACAATACTTAATCAAAGCGAATAATTAAAACAAGATTATTTTATAAAAAACTGCAAAACACTGAGTTTTTATGTTGGTAAAGGAAAGTTTTAGATAGTATATTTTTAATATATGTACTTTTTATTCAATGTAAAAAATTGCGAAATTGATAGGTTCTATGTCTTTAAGGGGCTGTTATTAAAAAAATTCCTAATATCCGAATTTGTTTCAAAGATTTTGAAATTTAGAATTTAATCGGAAAGAATAGAAGACAACCAAACTACTATTATTTCCTCCTATTTAGGTTACCACGACCGGACAGAGCTTACCCGGATTTCCCCCAAGTTGGAGAACCTCAATTCCCACGCCTCTCCCCTTCCGATGCAAGAGTGGATATGATAAGTCCTTACTATCCTAGACTACCTATTGGCTACAGATAACCATAACAGAGTGACCTGCGAGAGAAACTTAACATATTTGGTTCTAGTTTGTTATACTATGTTTGTTAGAGAAACTTCTCAAATTTGGTTCTAGTTTGTTAAATTTCTATTAAAGTTTTTCATTTCAATGTACTCTCTCTAAGCTACTTTGTTCATGCTGTTTAAAGTTGAGTCTTTTCGAAAAATTCAAATCAAGCAATTAATAGTTTGTTGTCACAGCCTACTGAAATCTATAAACCGCTGACCCGATATACAGAAAACAGAATACACATAAAGTCGGTTAGTCCACATATGGAATACACATAAAGTCGGTCAGTCAACATACGAAATACATAATAATCTGAGCAGTCATAAAGATTACACATAAATCTGATTACTCAACATTCAGAATACACATAAACCTGTTCAGATGATTCATATTCAAGTGGCCAGTCAACATACAAATACATATATTTGATCAGAAAACTTTAGAATACATATAAAACCTTGGTGTCAAAACACATTAAAGTGGTCTGCCAACATACAAATAAAAATAAACTTGATCCAGTGAACTTTCACAATTCATATGAAACCTGGGTAGTCAACATTCAGAATATTCAAGACATCAAAAGAATCCCTATAAAAGCATTCGTATGTCGCGATTCAAAAATTCAAAGACAAACACGAAGGAATAACATGACCATACACAGACACAACGACGTAATTCTATAAAGTCATGTGCTCCAGACTTGCCAGAGGAGGAGACGATTTCTGCTTATTACAACATTCCTTTCGCATTACTAAGGATCAATTTCCTATAGGCCATACATTTCAAAACCGCAAAACAAACTCGAGCTGTCCTGTGTCAGAGTGTCAGACATGGAGCTCTACCAAGTTTAGCATTGTATGCTCAGGATCTGTAAAATCGAATCAATGGCGAGACGTAAGCTCCATAAGCTGAAGCTTACTGAATATTGTCAGATCATGTTTGTCCCAGGGCCTGTAAAAACCTTTTCTAGGTGTAAATTTAAACACCAAGCGGCTACCTTGAATATGTTGTGTATTGACGGATAAAGAAGATTGAAAAGTCAGCGAGTTAAGGATTTTTTGTCGAAGGACATTATCATGATTATGATATCACTGCATCGGAAGGCAAGGTAAAAGAATATGGGTCATATAGAGCAAGTCGGGGTCCTTTTTGTCTAGAATCTGTTTCATGTAAATGAAATAGCAAATCAGTTTATCATTTGTGTACTGTCACAGTGTATGTGTAAACTGTACAAATTTGTTGACCACAAGGATTACAGTGGACGGTCAAAGAACATGAATGTACTTGGAGGAAAGAAGTAATTTACAAAACTTTTTAAAATACAAGTGTGTAATTATAAGCTGTTTATTAGTAAACTATAATCGAAACTCAAACACAAGCTGATTGTTTATTTTCACTGACTAGTGATCGAAAGGGCATGTGATAGCTAGCTAGGTCAGTGTTAGAACACTCAGAAAACCAGACCACTTCACCTATTGTAATGAACCTGTTCAATTGTAGTGTATGATACATGTGGATTATTTTTTCATGTATAAACCAAAGAAGAATACAACTATCTGATTTTAATGCATTCTGTCGTTTTAACTATACGCTGTCATTTCATAAGAGAAACATGACCCTTCAAATGAAAAATGTTATAGGCTTAATTGCCATTTTAAATTAATTCTTCGTACAAATAACTATGTATCTGAAACAATAAAAAGAAAATAATAAAATATGGAATAAGTGTACGCGACACAGCTTACATAGCGGTAGTTTAGAAAAAAAAACACAATGGAAAACCTCCAGCAGCCTTCAACGAAGCAAGTAGGCGCTTCTCGCCGTTCTGCAATCGACATAAGGTCGAAATAAAATGCATATATTTCAAATCCAGTCCTGGATTACATTTAGTAAAAGATAGACCCCCTTCTTAAACAGATAACACCTAAAAGACATGTACAAACAAAAGCTTTGCCAAAGATCCCTGGCTTAGGACAGGCACATTTAAAATGTGGCGGGTTAAAATCCATTTTACCAAGTAGCGGGTACTTGATTTTGCTTTCCAGATCGAGATTTTTGGGCAAGAGTGGTTTTTGCAATAGGTTTGGTTTTCGACCTTGCAATTATTAATTCAAATGCTTCTGCTCATGAGAGGTTAATCCTTGAAATATGCACATACAGCAAAATCAAGTTCTCTGTTTTTTATTATGTATTCTTCGCTCTTCCGATTGCTGAAAAACAGTTACTTATTGAAATATTCATATACAGCATAACCAATTTCTACAGGTTAATGATATTAGATCAAATTTTGAAGCTTAGAATTTAAGTCAGATTGACTGATACACGCCGGGTATTCAAACACATAGAACCGGGTGGAACACAATACACCGGGCGAGCCGAAAAAAAAAAAACCCATCGTGTTCATGCAAGTGTGTTTTTTTCTCTATGAACGTGTTGAAAAGGGATAACGGACAAAAATAAGTTTAAACAGCCCTTTGTATATCCCTAAACTACTAGTACAACAAGTTTTGTCTGTTTTTACTGGAAATTGAATCCACAGAAACGTCTTGCACAACGAAATTACTCCCCAAAATGTAAAGTTCCAACTTTCATTGATTGTAACTTATCGCGAAAAGCAAGTTAAAAACTTTTTTTGATCAATATAGATACCCAAATGTATACTTGTTTAACTAGGAGAAGTTGTACTTCTAATTTGACGAACTAAGCACAGAATTATCCATTTACCCAAACAACCTTAACAATGCACCACGTTTTTAATTGCCGGGGGCAAGGTTTTCGAATGTATCTTTCGGCTACGACGTGTAAGTAAGTCTTACAACGTGCCACATTCTTATGATATGTTTCCGAAAAGTTCTGAAATTGCGAAGCATCACAAAGTTTGCCTTAAGTTACGACACCTGAGGTCATAGTGAATTATGACAATCACAAGTATTATGTCGATATGAAACTGGAAATGCAAAGCTAAAACTGCTGCTAATTTCATGCAGAAAAAAATGAAATAGAATTTATGGCTCAGAAAATTCGATAATGTGTTTTATTGTCACACAAGACTGCCACGGCCATTGATTTATATGCTTACTTTTTTCCATTTTCACTTCTTCAAGTGACTTCAATGCCCTAAAAACATATAATCTTCAGTTATAAAGTCCGTTCAGAATGATAATTGAACAAGCGGCTCCCAGGAGCTTGAATCGCTCACCTGGTGCTTAAGTTATTAATCATACTAAGTTTTGTTTATTCTGTTCCGTAGTTTCAGAGGAGAAGATTTTTGAAAATTGTTAACGGACGACATACGACGGCGACGGACGCAAAGTCATGATAATAGCTCATCTAGGCCAAATATGGTCGAACCACATGCATATGATCGGGGCTAATAGACATTTTCAATAACTGTCTACATCGAGATCGACATCTACGACTATGGTAAAATTTGAGGGGAAGATTTCAGAACAATTTTGTATCCTTTAGTTTACCTGAGATTTCTTAACCACGTGCATTTGATATTGAATTTTTATAAATTTCGAATATACATAAGGGATTATTTAACTTGAAAAAGGGCCGGGGGAGATAAAAACATATTTTAAGGCAGGAATTCTGTGATATTAAATAATTCTAATATCAAAAAATATTTTTTCTAGACACCTTTTAAAATAAATAGTCCTTTAAATCTAATAAGAAAAAAGGCCCACTCCCTTTCAAGTTAAATGGTCGGACCCTTATAGATATATCTTCCACTTAAAAGTTAAGGTATATACACCTATAAAGTGAAAGGGTTCTGTCCGTCTGTCCTTCCGTTAAACCTATATTTTATCCGCTTCTTCTCTTGATTGATTTGGGGGGGGGGGGGGGGGTCCCATAGAAGATAACAAGGGCTAATCGATCTCTTATACAAAACCTCTAAGTTGATAACTTTTAATGAAACGTTTGCACAATCTTTGTAAAATAATGTAGATGAATATTTGATCAGATGAATTTTGTAGGTTTCCAATATAGCAAAACATATAGACTATGTTAGACGACAAGGGGATACCCAGTGTTCTCTTATCTTTTACCTTTTCTTAAATCCCTTAGTAGCCGTTTTCATGAAAATTTCACACAATCTTTGTGGCATAATTTAAATGTGAACGTTCTAAAGGGGGCCGGATTTCTTCGCAAAACATAGACTTAAGGTAGAGCGTGGCACTTGGGTCCAAAATTAATTTGTCTAATAGATTTTCTTCAAAATTAACATAAATGTCTTAAATGATGTACTTTTTCATAATTTGATTCCAAATTCATGGGTTTCTTCCCTACTTTTCGAGTTATTTCAAGTCAAAGTATCAATATTTTACTATGAATTAAATCGGAAAAGCCATAAAAACACACAAAAATGTTACATTACTTTTTTTCTGCATGTCAATAGATTTCCCTCATTTTTTGACATTTTATAGATCTTGCAACAATTCATCATCTTAAATCAAATTAAAGTGTGGTTTCTTCCCTCGATTTTTATGTACAAGCAAAAATAGGAGCCAAAACGATGATTTTTCATGATTTTTGCCAAATTACCTCCCTTGACCATACTTTATCTAAGAATTTATACTACTTTAAGAATACAAATTTAATCATATTGATAAAATGTGCCTAAACTAAGTATAAAGATTCTAAAAACACAAAAATCTCAAAAAATTTTCAAATTTCATTTTGATTTGGGCAAGTCAATTTTCTGTTCAGTGAATTCTAAACTAGATAGTAGTTGGTTGTAGGGCTTTGCCTGTCCCTTTTGGAAATTTCTTTTTATTCAATAGATAAGAAAACGTCAAAGACGAGGTTAGGGTCCTTCCTTTGTCAGTCATCCTCTTTTTTTAAACCAAATGTCTGGAACAGACGATGCCTAATATAAAACAAATGTACGTCATGAAATTCACCAGACACATGATGCAGAAAACAACCGGATTTCTATATCAGTAAAAAAACAGGGGTATCCATATTTAGTAAACAGTAAAAATCATAGTCCTAGAAAGAAAAGGCACCGACAAAAACATTTTGTTGGGTCTGTGTATTCTCGATTAGAAAAAATCTAGTCAATAGAAAATGGGCTAAGTTACCAAAAAAATATATCGAGACCCTACAAATTACCTTCAAAAGTATTTTAAAAATTTGTTTATGAAAAGTGTTAACGGACAGACAGTCTAAGGTATGAAGCGATAGCAAAAAAATCTCAATTCATGCTACAAAAATACACCCCCTTTATTAGCGCAGGTATTCAGTGACAGTTAGTTTTGTCTATCCGTGATACTTATAATGGCCCGCGACAAAATTTTGGCGGGGATGTTAAGTATTATGCATGGCGATGTAAGCGCGATGTTCGTCTGAACGAATTTTCGTCAAGCTTTCTCTGAAATTGTACATGAGAATGATTTGGTAGGGTGGGTCAGTCAGAACTATACTATACATTGTACATCCTAAGCGACTTTCAGTCTTTGTGGACTTTTACTTCCTGTTTGAGACTGGGTCGATATGAAAATTTACATAAAAGTCAAGCTATTCAGAAACGATACATGAGAAATATATAAGTAAGCGCGTGCTTCTTTTCAAATTGTTTTTTCCTTTTCTTTATATTTTTCTTTTGGGGGGAGGGGGTATTTTGAGGGGTTGGGGTTGGTATATAGTATTTATTTGTGAATACAGCTCAGTTTTACTGATTTTCGATGTGACTTTTACAATTAGAATCAATCTATCCTAACGAACCTATAATAACTTTACCCTTATTAATAAGATTTTAAAATTGATTAGACGTGAAAACTTATGTTTAAAAACATCTGCTGAGTTGATCCCTTACATTTAAACTGTCGATGTCGTTGTCGTTGTAGGTATAGACGAGTTATTGAAAATGTCTAATAAGGATTACTGATTTATTGATTGATTCAATAAAACCATTTCCTTAATCATCATTTTTCGAAAAATCTAAATTATTTAACAATTTTTCAGAGTATACTTTTCAGAGTAATATTACACCATAATATGATAAATTTGAAAATGACTAACATATTTTATACATGTATGATCATTTCTGTACCATATTATTGAACCACAATTCTTTGAAATCACTGCGTTGGCATACCTCAGCACTCTTTTCACATACGTTCGAGAGGTAAATAACCTTGAGTTAACGTTGTTTGCCAACTCTGACACTTTTGGGGTATTTTGAAGGTTGCTGACGTTTTCCATCATACGTATTTTCAATTAAATGCCATTGCTTTCTGGATCACCAAGAAACGTACGGAGTTTGCATAAATCACGCAAGCTGAGGTTACCGAACCAGAGTTATGCTTTTACTCACAGGGACTTGCTCCCCTCTATCAATATTTTATTAGAGTCAATGTGCGGTACGAAAAAAAAACACTTTTCGTACCGCACATTGACTCTAACAAAATATTGATAGAGGGGAGCAAGTCCCTGTGATTGGAGTGTCAAATCTTTTTAGAGGATTCAGCCGGGGAAAGTGTAAAGCTCCAATTAAGTACGAGGTTAAGAATAATGGATTCGTACATTTCACCGATCAAGCAATCGCGTACAGATATACTGCTAGATTTGCCAGGACAAGCAACATCAATCAATCAAATGGAAATCATAGTAAGAACTGTATATTAAAAGAGGTGGAGTTGCAATTCAAACCGCTAGAAATGGTTATTTTCTTAAACGGGTATATAACGTTTGAACTGCTAAGAATAACAACTTATAAAATTAACTCACAACATGAAGTGTGCCGTATTCTGAACAACGCGAGAAAATTATCAGCGTTTAGTCTTTCCGTGAATAGTTTTAAATACTGATATCTCAACGCATGTAAAAGATGTTTTATATAAGAAATTGAAATAAAGAGAAAGTTATGTGCTTGGTAACCGCTAACCTTAGATAGAAATCTCCACACCAGTATGTCGTTATATGTGTGCTTGCATAATTCGCTGCTTCGTTAAAGAATTGGTCTTTTCAACCGTGTATACCACAGTAATCCAAAATTTCTGATTCAGCCATCTGTGTATCCCACGGTGGTTCTTAAAGCCCCAGTCACACTGTCACGTTTCGGCATCCCGTTTTACTACGTCTCTAAAACGTAGTGAAACGGCTATAAAAGTAACGAACCGTACCGACACGTAGTTGAAACCGGCTATATACGTAGACTTACCTGGACAGAAACGTGGCACGTCCCGTTTGTATCGTTTGCACAACACAAACGTGGCTAAAAAAATATACGCAGCAAATACGTACTAAAACGTATTAAAACGTTGTTAAAACGTATTAAAACCTAGTAAAAGCGTACTGGAAACCTAGTAAAACGAAGCGAATGCCGACCAGCAGGTTTAACAACGGTTCCCTAGGTATTTGTTGCGTTTTACGAGGTTTCAATGGGTTTTAGTACGATTCATTACGTTTTATGTTACGTTTTGGTAGGTTTTATCACGTTTTGTTAGGCATCATGACGTTTTACTACGCATTACTACGCTTACTGCCACCTTTCACCTATTTTTTCACATAATATGAAAGAATAATCATGGAGTTTGAATATTGCTGCACGAACACATTTTGCATATGAGGCTGCTGTTGCTTCAGTATTAACAGAGCCGGTACCAAGCAGGGGGTAAGAAGAGTGCTTTTTATTTGGTTGAGAGATAACAAAATGTATTGCCTGCATGGAACTTTATGTTTGATTGCTACTGGGAACACTTTTCAGTACCATTCTCGATAATGTACCCACTTGGGGCTCTAAACAACGCAATTTCAAATGTCGTACTTGGAAAACGAGAGCGAGGCAATGATTTATGAACACGGAAGATGCATATGAAAATGGATGGATTATGCAGCTCAGCAGTTTAGTGCTATTTGTCAGTTCCACCATGCCCTTATTTGAGTTGAAGGAAAACATGTGGCTACAAGATGTCCATCCGATGGAGGACGAAAAATTTTAAGTAAGGCCACCCATAAGAAAATGATCGTTTATCATGTTTCCGGTCCAAGGGTCCTATTGTTAGGTAAATAGGGATATTTAAGCCAAAAATGTATATGCAATCATACCAACTGCTAAAAAATGGAAAGATAATTGTGTCATGCAAGACTCATCATATCACATTGTTGAAGTTTTCTTTCGATATTGTGATTGTGCAATTTGAACATGGAAAAAAATCTCTTAAGATTGTGAAATCCGAGGAATAAAAACAGTTTTGGTAAAATATCATGATAAAAAATTTGGGGTAAATAGTAGGACCAATTTTTCTGGGTAGGTAAAAACAAATAAACATGTTTTTCTTCTTTTTGGCCTTAGTGACATACACCTGGCACGGAACATGAATAGTCTTAAATTTTTAATACACAATATAAATGTACTAGAATCTGAATGCTGTTACAATTTACATTCATTTTTGTTCAAATTCAAGACTGTTTTTTTTTTCGAAGAAGCCTGATTTAAAAGTGAAATGATAGAATTTTTGATATTTGAGAAACTCGAAATGACGCGGTTTTCGCGAAGAATCAATAACAACGTAGTGACACGTAGTACTACGAAGTTAAACGTATCACAAACCCAACAAAACCGAACCAATACGTAATTAAACGTACTGTAAACATAGTAATCCCTGACAAACCCTAGTAATACCCAATGAAGCGTACCTGATACGTAGCAAAACGTAGTAAAACCTAGCAAAACGGCTTCTGTTAAACCTGGCTAAACGTAGTAATACGTAATAGAACGTGGGGAAACCTTTCAAAACGTAGCATATACCTAGTAAAACGTAGTAACCGAAAATTATGACAATAAATTATATTGAAACGTGACGTTTTGAAACGTAGTAAAACGGGATAGCCGAAACGTGACAGTGTGACTGGGGCTTAAGGGACGGACCATTTAACTTGAAGGGGGGGCCTTGGTTTTTTGTTTTGGCCAGAAAAATTTTTTCCGCAGCGCGGAAAAAAAAATTATTTTGTGAATGCGTCATGACAGAATTTTTATTTTTTAAAAGCGTCGCGACAGAATATTTTTTTTATTATTAGCATTATTTTATATGGCAGAAATTCTTCTTCAAAATTTTTTCTTACCCTCTGCTGCCAAAATATTTTTTTCATCAAAAATCATTTTCAAAATATTTTTATAGGAAAAAACCAAGCCCCCCCCTTCAAGTTAATGGTCTTAAATATTATTCACCCGTGTATCCCACGGTGACGCCAAATTATTCTGCATATTTGTATTTGTACTGATTTCTGATTGCTATTCACAATATTCGGTAACCATTTATCTAATTATTGAATGTTGATATTTTATTTTTATTATATATTATCTGAATATATCATTTCTTTAACCACCTGTGTATCCCACGGTGGAATTTATTTTATTTATTGATTATCTAGATTTATATGATATATATTATGATATATGAGAAATCATTCATATTTATTATTGTAAATCCTTATTAAAGCTGAGGCCCAGTTATGCCAAACCTTGCAAATAGTTTTCATTTCCCTCAAGAGTTATACATGGGTATGCATTATTAGCTAGCTGACAATAAGATTAAGAGGTTTGCTTAAAAGTTTGTGTGTTGCTGAAGAATTCCAGTTCTGTCTTGTGTTTCATTTATGTGTTATGCTGTGCTGTCGATGTCTTTAACAAGAAAGTTGAAACTTATCATTGCATCATACTTTTGTTTACGCATCAGAGATAACCCATCATTACCTTCCAAAGTATAGTAATGATTTCGGGGATATCCATCCGCGTTTTTCCCC
This sequence comes from Arcuatula senhousia, assembly GCA_963971305.1. NCBI lineage: Eukaryota > Metazoa > Mollusca > Bivalvia > Mytilida > Mytilidae > Arcuatula > Arcuatula senhousia. The sequence goes on along the minus strand of OZ020310.1, from coordinate 27,652,376 downwards.
CGAGACCGTATAACCTATCCTATTGTGCATTCGCTCTCCAGTAGAAGTGTGTTTATTTTTTTGGTCAACGAGCTTTTCTATTTATGTTAGTAACACCCCTTATTATTATTTGATTTGTTTATTTATTTCGTTCCAAATGATGATATTGTATTTGCTATAGTTTTCATAACCTTTTTAAAACTACATTGTGTGTATCACGTGACTTTTCGATTCAAAAGCTCCACAGAGCTTGTGTTTCATATGTATTTGTTTTATGCTTCGACTCTAAATAAAGCTTTGATTGATTGATTGATAGACTTTAGTCACCTGTGCGATGGTAACTTATCTGATAGGTGCATACTCTCTATGAAGTCTACCGTCTATTAGCATTTATATTTGTGCGGATAAAATTTTGTGTTTTTTTTTTCCTGCGAAATAAACGAAATTAAATCCCCCACAAATATTTCTGCTTTTACAGTATATTTTTGGCAAGGTTTCATCCTACGACCTTATTTTTTATGCCTCAAAATATTTTTTGTTTTGATTGTAAAAAGAGGATCTTTAAATTTCTGATGTGTTTTTCACATGCTACAATACTGGCAATATCTGCCATTGTTTTTTTTTTTTAAATTAAAATGAAGTAAACATTCTCTTTGATCAAATGATTAGCTTGTTCAGAAACCTCAAAATGCTTCAAAACAATTTTGCACTCATTTCCACATCAACCTATTCTAAAAGGTCATGTTGCTTCACTACAATAATATAACTCCTTTGACATCTTTGATTGAAGGGAACTACAATGCTGTCCAATTGCTTGTAATGGAGCAACGCTGAAAGCGAAATCACACTGGGCTCAATTCAATTCACGAGACGTCAAATTTGGTACTAAAATATTGCTTATAGTATTATAATGACAAATTCAGTTTAAATTTTCAGATATTTTGCTCAATTAAAAAGACTTTTGTGAAAATATCATTTTTTTGAAGTCCCTTGATCCTGAACTTTATCATGAAGTTCAGGATAAGAATATTGTAAATGTGTGTTTTCTTACAAATTAATAGTTATCTGTGACTTTTAACCAAAATTTTATTTGACTCAATACTTTTCAGAGTGTTATTGGTAAATTTGAACCATCTTTAAGCATTGCTTGAGTTGGAGAAAGAAATTTGATTTGCTCCATTACGAGTAATGGGAAAACATTTTAGCTCCGCTGGAATCAAAGATGTCAAAGGAGCTACATTATTGTAGCTAATTGTTTCTATCTGTTGGTGCTGACAATGATGAAATTCCACCCCTGTATTGGATTCCTCAATTACATAAAAATCCATACAAATAGCACTTCATTGCAGGGTCATCAAAATGTACCACTAGGCCTCTTACAGATGTCAAAGGAGCTACATTATTGTATCCAGTAAAATGCTTTACTTACAGGTCTGAAATCATCATGGCCTTGACTGGTGGTTACCATGTCATGAAGCTTGTTCAGTTGTTCTTGATGTTTCTCCCACACCATTTCATGGCCTTCTTGTTCATCCTTGCTAATAGGCATACCAGTTCGAGGCGATAGTATTGGTTCCCGGTCGTATTTCATTGGCTGACAATCTATATTGTTGCTGTAAATTCTCTCATAAAATGGCAACCTGTCTTTACTACAACATGAATTAATTATTTATATAATTTGAAATAATTTTTTAAATAATTAAAACAACGGAATCTGTGAGCTACTGCTCACTCAGTATACCCCCACTACCCCCAAAAATGAACTATGTCTGTAAACAGGAAGTAGATATTATACTTGAAAACTGATACCGGTACCCCACGAATGATAATGAAACCACATTTACTTGTAAATTTCTTCATTTCTACAACCTTCATTGTTCTTTGGTTTTATGAAGACTTTGCCCCATGATACAATATTCAGGTAAGAAGTCAAAGTGATACTGAATGTGTCTAAACTCCTCTTTAGTCACAGATGCACCTGACAAACAGACAGGCAGACAAACAAACTTGGTGCAAGACTAAAGTTACATTAGGGTTTTGCAAATAAAACCTTATCTGACAATACAATATTTGATTAAGAAGTTTAGGGGATCCTCCATTCATCTAGGTTCTTGACAAGCTGAGTGCAAGCTTAATGTCCCATTGAAGTTTTGCCATTAGAACCTTACCTGACAATACAATATATTAACTAAGAAGTCGAGGGTTGAGGGAATCTTCCATTCATATAACTTCCTGACAGAATGAGTGCAAGCTTAAAGTCACATTAGGGTTTTGCCAATAGAACCTTAGGGCTGTTCCATTTAAATTTATGTGGGATGGGGGATGCAGTTTTTTTTAATTTTTTCTGTTGGTGGGGGATTGAAATGCATTTTTTTGGTGGATGTGTACTGACTTTTTAAATATTGGTGAGGGGGTCTTGAACAAAGTGCATCCCCTCTCCCCCACATCCGGTCCTACTAATAGGCGCCGGGAAAAATAAAAGGCGTCCGAGGAGAAATAAAAGGCGCCCAGGGAAAATAAAAGGCGCCGGGAGCATATTCTTTTATATAAAATATACTTAAGTACAAATAAAAATACATAGAAAGTAAATGTTCAATCAAATCGTTTAAGTCTTGTATTAAAAGTTTTAGGGGGAAATATGTGATAGCTTCAATTGAAGTAAAAAGTATAAGAATGGTAAAATTACTACAAGTCCATGATTGTAAAGAACAATTAATGTTCATAAAGTGTTTTACAAGTATGAAGCCCCCTCCCCTAATCTGAGACAGTAATTTTTTTTTTATTTGTTTTCAGATAGTCAGGAATTTACATGCCCCTTAATTGGATATGATTTTCTCAGCCCTAATTAGCTGGAAGAATAACTCATATGAAAGTATGAACTAAAACTATTCACGAATTCTTCTGCATTGAAACTCCCTGAACTTATTGAAAAAACTGCACAAAATAGTTCAGCTACAGAGCTACAGAGATATCAGAAGAGCACTCCATGGCAAAGGGAACTATGCATTGGCGCCTTGGGCAAATAGACTTCAAGTCTCAGAATCGGCATGGGCAACAAAATCAGAAAATGATGCATTGATGAATAAGTTCATTAACCGAGACTGTTGTGCAATCGTCAGATGGACAGCTCAAATTCCCGAAAACAGATTTTTGTTGATTTGGTTAGTGATGTATTAGATCGGTTTTAATAATGACTTTCCCGGCAGTCAATGTTTAACATGATTTTTTTTTTCAACAAAAAAGACATCATGTGTAAATATTTTCCCGCCTTTTATTTTCCCTGGGCGCCTTTAATTTCTCCCCAGTCGCCTTTTCCTTTCCCCAGGCGCCTTTTCTTTCTCCAGGCACCCCCAGGCACCTTTTAGTAGTACCCCCCACATCAGTATAAATGGAACAGCCCTTACCTGACAATACAATATTTGGCTAAGAAGTCGAGAGTGTCCTGCATCTGTCTGACCTCCTCCGTAGTAACAGGTGCCTCTGCAGGCTGTCTCTTCCTCTTGTGAGTTGACCTTGGCCTAAAATTGAAACAATAAATTAATAAGCAAACAATACAAACGCAGTGGGGGGAAATAACAATTAATGTGGATTCATTTATTTTCGTAGGTATCAATTTTCATGGTTTCATTACAAGGGATTAGTTCATGGGTTCTTAAATTCTAGATCTGAAGTTTTCACTGGAGAGATCAATGCTTGCTTTTGCTTTTGAAGGATATCAAATTTCGTGGGTCAAGGACATCTGCAAAAACTTCGAAAATTGATACAGAAACCACAGAAATTAATTAGAAAATGTGTTCCATGTATTTCTGTACTTTTACCAGAACATGCGCATAATTTATCGGGAATATACAAAATATAAAAATTAAAATCATTAATGCTTATATAAAAGCTGAGATGATTAAACTAATAAATTTCTCAGACAAAAGTTACCGGAAAATACATGTAGTTATAGTTGTAAGAAAGCGTGGTTCATACATAAATAAAGATATATTTAAATTCAGTAATTGCCTTCTTCTGTCGAAAAAGTTATAAACCACAACACAAATCGCTTGCTATCGTTCAAATTTGACTTCCAAGTACACGGTACCAACATAACTTTGATTTTTAAATGTCTGTACCAAAACAGCAAGTCAGAACCATTACGATCTTCAATTTCTTGGTATGGCATGACTTTTGCCTTGTTTTCCGCCTCGACATATGCGATAGATCGTCCCAGTTCGGTTGCTGTGTTACATTTGTAGCATATGTGTTATACGCAAATCTATGAATGAATTTTAAAAGTTCCAACTTCGTAACAGACATCGTACATGTTTTTCTTCACAAAGTTTGACAGTTACAATGACTTTGTTCAAATCATGTAAAGTACGATTTGGTATATGTTTAAAGAGTTGTTAAACCCCTCTCTCTTTTTAAATAAAAGTTTGTATGATCGGATACGTGGTCTTTTTAATAATGTTTGACCAAATATTAATGTATTGGTCTTCAAATCCGGATTTATGCATAATTCATAAAGAAGTTAAACACCAAATAGAGAACGGGCATCCTATCAAAATCCGATTAACAACTAATTCTTCGTATGAACCACGTGATCTGACCGTAGATACTTCGAGCGGGCATAGGAAATGCAGAATATGGATTAAGAGATTAATAAGTAAAAAGTAGAATTCTTATTCTATTATATGGAGAATATTGATTACTAATTAGACCTGATTTGTATACCTGTAATAATGAGGAAATTGATTTCTGGACAAATTTATCATGTATAGTTAAGGTAAGACATATAGTTTGTAGATTTCCAAGGTCTTATATCAAATGAACAAATCCGAGACATGAGTATTACTTTCCTAAATCGGGTACAATAAATATATCGCTTCTCAGAATAATTTACATTAAAGAAGCATAATCTAAAAAGAATTGTATGAGGAACTTTAAGTATCAAGGTCTCTATTTCTTTCAAATTCAAGACCACTTGTCTTTTATTGAAATTTTATTGCAGATTTTCTAAATAATGTGTCATGCATGATACTTTACATTCATATAACTTTCATCTATATTTGCGAGCTTTACATAACCTAACATTCCCACAAATTTCGAGAATGTACTGCAGGTATTACGCCTTGTGTTATTTTTTTAAGGTTGAGTTGACATTTTAATTTTTTCCAACGTCCAGCAAGTTTCACTCGATTTGTTAAAATATGCACTTTTGTTGACCTTATAAACAACTGTTTACACAACAGAAAAGATTCTTTAATAGAAATAGAAATAGAAATAGAAATAGCTTTATTCCAATTAAGGGCCCTATAATAGAGCATACAATTACATATAAGTGATTATGACAATTTGTGACAGTAAATAAAACAAGTGTGGCCACTAAAAGTATGTCTCGCCTGCCGGCACCATCACTAAAATCAACTACCTAAGCTTTCATTTCTTGATATAAACACAAAAAGTGTCTGTATACCCAATATCAGATGCCTAGCTATTATACTATTCAAGCAATCCATTGTCCACACAAGTATTACAAAAAGTTTTCTGCCTGAAAAAACTTAAGTTCACAGAGTCACTGGAGCGTAAAAATGGGGTCATGGTCACATGGCATGGTGACAGTTGCGTTGTCCATAACCGCAACTGTCTGTATATCCAATATCAGATGCCTAGCTATTATAATTTTCTGGCAATTCATTGACCACAAAAGTCTTACAATAAAGTTTTTTGGCCTGAAAAAGACCTAAGTTCACAGAGTCACTAGAGCGTGAAAATGGGGTCAGGGTCAAACGGCATGGTGCCAGTTGCGTAGACCATAACCCCAACTGTCTGTATACTAAATATCAGATGCCTAGCTATTATGCTTTTCTTGTAATTCATTTTCCACAAAAGTCTTACAAAGGGGTCTTTTGGCCTGAAAAAACATCTAAGTTCACAGAGTCGCTGAACCATGAAATTGGGGTCAAGGTCAAACAACATGGTACCAGTTGCGTAGACCATAACCCCAACTGTCTGTATACCAAATATCAGATGCCCAGCTAATATACTTTTCTTGTAAATCATTTTCCACAAAAGTCTTACAAAGGGGTCTTTTGGCCTGAAAAAACATCTAAGTTCACAGAGTCGCTGAACCATGAAATTGGGGTCAGGGTCAAACGGCATGGTGCCAGTTGCGTAGACCATAACCCCAACTGTCTGTATACCAAATATCAGATGCCCAGCTATTATACTTTTCTTGTAATTCATTTTCCACAAAAGTCTTACAAAAATGTTTACGCCGCCGCCGCCGCCGGAAAGTAATACCTATGTCTCGCCTTCAGCAACTAAAGTCGCAGGCGAGACAAAAATGGGTCAAAGACAGAAATGGCCGGATTTCCTTTAACAAGAAGTAGGTGAGCGACAGACCTGAAATCACATCCAACATTATGGGAGCCCATGTTGATGCTGCATACCAAATATCAAGAGGCTGTGATTAGTAGTTGCTAAGAAAACTGTAACGAAAATTTTCTACTATTGGACATTATTGTCAAAAATTAACTAAGTTGGTAAACAGGAAGTAGATGAGCGACAGACCTGAAATCGCATCCCACGTTATGGGACCTCACCCTGATACTGTATACCAAATATCAAGTGGCTATGATAAATAGTTGCTGAGAAAACTGTTACGAAAATTTTCTACTATTGGACATTATTGTCAAAAATTAACTAAGTCGGTAAACAGGAAGTAGATGAGCGACAGACCTGAAATCGCATCCCACGTTATGGGACCTCACCCTGATACTGTATACCAAATATCAAGTGGCTGTGATGAATAGTTGCTGAGAAAACTGTTACGAAAATTTTCTACTATTGGACATTATTGTCAAAAATTAACTAAGTCGGTAAACAGGAAGTAGGTAAGCGACAGACATGAAATTGCATCCCACGTTATGGGACCCCACCCTGATGCTGTATACAAAATATCAAGTGGCTGTGATAAGTAGTTGCTGAGAAAACTGTTACGAAAATTTCTTCCCCGCCCGCCCGCCGACCGCCCGCCCGCCCGCCCGACATTCACCATTTTATAACCCAGATTTTTCACTCTGTGAAATCCGGCCAATTATAAAAGATTGATTAATAACAACAACTTAATAATTTTACGGGGGCAGAGCCAAGTAGTACGTAATATGATACAGTTACATGTATGAAATATGCATGTATTTATTATGAGAATATTATTAAACAAATAAATCAGATCTTGACATAAAGTTATGTTACAATATTTGATGTTCTTCTTAATTGAAGACTTTGATATACATAATTTCCAAACTCTTTTAGCAAATCCAAATCTTCTTGTATAAAAATCCAATTAAATTTTAAACTGTTTTGTAAATTATTATAGTTTTTGCAATAATGTAAAATCTTATTTGAAAAAATATCTCTAAATTCAGCATATAATGGACATTCAATAATAAAATGTAATTCGTCCTCTGTTTTATTCATAGTACAATATTGACATTTTCTTAATGATCTTTCAATATAATTTTTTGAGTATCTATCTGTCTCTATCCTTAAGGGATGTGCACTTATTCTGATCTTGCATAAAGCTTGTCGAAATCTAAAGTCTTTTAAATTTAAGTATTTTTCAAATCCAAATGTAGTTTTAAACGAAAAATATGTATAAAGTTTCCCTTGCTCAGAGTTTGAAATCATATTTCTATAATCTTTCCAAAATTGTTGAAAACTATTCAGGAGCTTATCTTTCACTTGTTTAATAAATTGATTAACGCTTAGTTTTTTCATTTGGTTATAACATATATTAAGTTTTTTCATTATATAATCTATACTAGAATACCATGTGGCTGTGTTATTTTGACAGAGATTTTTACTACAAACAAATGCATTAAATAGTTGCCCATCTTCCATATGCTCTAATCTATGACAATATTTTAACATTGACAATATAATGGAAAAATACATAGGATATCTTCCAAGTTCAGACATAACTGCAAAATTGGTAGAGCGTTTATTAACACCTAATATATATTTCATAAATTTTAAATGTGATTTTTCAGATACATCTTTTTCAAATATTTTCTCAAATAAATATTGTTCATCATTTTTACTAGCTGAAGTGGTTGTTGAAAACATACCCCATATTTCACAACCATATGAATAGTATGGTCATATAAGTGAAGTAGTGTTTGTACACTGGGATTAGAAGATGACATGCATTGTTGCAATTTAAAAGAAGCTTTGATAGATTTTTTGTATAATTCTTCTTTACACTGAGAAAATTTACCACTTGGTATATGATAGTAGTCAGGTCCATGCGCAATAAATGAAGGTTGAAGATTGTTTACATGCCGTCGCCATCGTTGTTGTCATCGTTAAAAATTTAAAAATACATTAGCTTTTTTCTACAGGGGAGATAATTGAATACCACTAGATATTAGACTGCTCCCTACTTAATTGCATATGAGCTAATGAAATTTTCAAAGGACAAAACCATCCCTTTTTGATATATGAAGCTTAGTCGTAGCATTTGTTGTTAATGGCTGCAACCCGGCTCACACTAATCGCTTCGTTAGTAGTATAGTATAGATATTTAGGGAGTAATTTCTCATCAGCAACAGTTAAGTAAAAATAGTTGGAGGGCCGAAAACCAGAAGGACCCAAAAATCAAAAACCAGCACAGATTATATCGACCAATCAAAATACAAGGCAACAAACCTGGACAACTAAGGCTTAAAAGATCGGGCAATATCAAACAAACAATTAAGCTAATTTTTTGTAAGACAAGTCTGGCCACCGTGCATTTGACTAGCCAAAGGGAATTAAAGTCCATCAGAAGATGGTTCTTCGCTCTTGTTGGAACAGGAAAGCACCCCCCTTTTGACCGAATGTCATGGAATGAAAAAAAAAAACACCCCATATTATAAAATGGTGAATGTCGGGCGGAAGGCGTGCGGGACTTGATTTTCGTAACAGTTTTCTTATCAACTACAACTCACAGCTTCTTGATATTTGGTACATGTATGCTGCATCAGCATAGGTTCCCATACCGATTCGATTATCCACTTATCTACTTGCTGTGTAACGAAATCTTGCCATTTTTGAATTTGACAGATTTTTTTTGTCTGCGCTGTGACAGGGGCGTAAGAGCACCCGGGCTATTTTTCTTTGTCTCCTCGTTCTATCGGGAAAATACAGTGGCAACTTCTTTTCTATGAACTAAAATTTTAGAAGAAATAGCAGCAACTATTACGACGTCGGGAATCTTTACTTCTGTTTATTTTGATTTGCATTTTTAAGCATTTCCCAGGCTAGTGAACAATTAACTTTATTTACATTTTGTATACTATTTTCACATCTATCGAATGTAATCCCTTAATCATATGTAAGACCTTTAATAAGTTAAATAACGCAACATCTTCAAATTGGAATTTAATAACCTTACGAGCATGAACTTATGTCTACAAAGAAAAATTAATGTAAACTTACATTTATTTCAAAGCGAACAATACATTGTACTTGTATAGGAGACTTGCATAAAAAATAATTAAGAAAATAAAATTCATTTTGATTTACTTTTCTTTTTATCAAACGAATTTACCAATTACGAGATTAAAATTTGACAAGTTAATTTTGAAATATTTGAAGTATCAATTGTATAATGATATGCATTTAGAGATTTAACGAAAGAAAAGCTTTTGATTCAGTATGTTATAAATTTTATTGATTGATCTATATACTGAAGAGGTAAGAACACATTTTTATTCAATATGTTTGTAGAATATGATAAATTCAAGGCTGAATAAAAAACACTCAAAGCTTTGAAACAGAAAAAAAACAATAACAATATTGCATAAATGTTTTTTTTTTTTTTTTTTTATCTAAGGGACGGACCATTTAACCTGAAAAGGGAGGCTTGTTTTTTTGTTTTGGTCAGAAAACTTTTTTCCACCAAACGCGCGGCAAAAGTATTTGTTTTAGAATGCGATGCGACGAACGCTAGGGGGCGATGGAAGGCGATGCGAATAACGCTAGGGGGTGATGGAAGTCGATGCGACGAACGCTATGGGGTAATGGTAGGTATAGGCGATGCGACGAACGCTATGGGGTGATGGTAGCTATAGGCGATGCAACGAACGCTATGGGGCGATGGCGGTGCTAAAGATTAATCACGTTTATCAAGATCACCGATCTGAAGCAGCGTGATACGCTTGCTAGGGACTTGCAGGGGACTAAGCGCAGCATCCAGGCTAGCGATATGCAGCATCGGACTCAGCCGCGATCTCTCCAAGATATTCAAGCCCGTGGTCGAGACGCAAAGGATGAGGATACCGGTCATATCAGCAGGAGCGAGTACGAGAAGCTGCATCGAAAGCTCCTCTAAATAAATTTACAATACCTTTAGTAGTGAATCGAGGTTATAGCACGAGATATGCCGTCGTCAAGCATGGGCTATTTGATGCCATCGCCAATCTAGCAGGACGGGTGCTGACCTCTTCCGCCGCAAAGGCGTTGGGTAGTAAGGCCATAAGCACCACTTCCAATGAAAAGAAAAATCTTCCTGAGCACCCCCACCACGTCAGCGAGGACCCCGCAACAGCAAGCCCGACTCAATAATCTTATCTCGGTTGGGGATATTGCAACCACCCACGACTTCGTCAAGCGCTATAAATAAATATATCATGGCCAATATGCTTTCTATCACCGTGGAACTGACTTTCGTTGAAATTCCTCAGGAGTATCAGGTTCTCGAATACGAACTTCAAGCCGGGGCTCAGCTGAATAATGCCGGTGCGGAGATATGCAATAATATCGAGATCCAAGATCTCTTTCTCCACCCCGCCGAAAGCTAACTCTTGATCGAAGGTAGGCTTCAGAAGAACGCTGGAACCCCCTACGACGACGCAGTCTGGTGACACTCGTCCACAATGGTGTGTTGTTCCTCTTTAGCAGCATCAGCTACCGATTCTCCGGCAGATCTAACACCTGAACGATCCAGGCGTGGCCACCACCGTGCTTGGTATGCTCACCTATCCCGACGACTTCTCCTAATCTCAGGGGCTCAACCAGTTGTGGTTCAAAGAGTTAATCAAGTTCCAAAAATAGTAAAAGTCGTAGATTATTTGTCCGGTTTGTATGGACGTTACGCAATTAACTTTTTTATAAGGTCTTTTTTAACAGTTAAGTGTAAATCTTTAGAATACGGTGTCAAAAATACTTTAATGCCTGTGATTTTTTTCGGATTCTTATGTTAGATTACCATAGCCATAAACGTTAAAGCCCGAGGCTTGTACGGCTTTTATGCCAGTCGGTAATCACTGTATTTGTTCATAGCGACGACAATACAAAAAGTAAAATAAAATCGAATCCGGAATAGATTCCGATACTAAATTGGCAAAAAGTCTATTGCCGTTTATGTATGTGAGTTGGGTCGCGCACACTTAATCCACACCCCATTACCTTCTAAATCCCTGAAATTTTGAGGTTGACTTAGGTAGTTAAACTTCTTTAAACAAAGTCGATATCATTCCAAACTGCAACGGTCGACAAATCAACTCCTTTCAAAATCATTCATAATAAAAAAATCGAAAAAAATAAATAAAAGAGAACAAACAAATAAAAAACACAAATCCAAATAAACAACACGAGTAGTTTTATATCAAAAGAAAATGGTTACGGATAAGCGATTTGTAGCTCAGTAATGCAGAGGTATTACGGGCATTAAGGAACATTTTACGGGAATCGGTTTAGTGTAAGAGAGCAACCATTTAATTTCTATCGGAATGAAATTTGAAACAAAAAGGTAGGATACAAAAATTGGGAAACAAAGAGGTAGCTGTATGCTTGAAAAAGGCAGGATGCAGTTTTTGAATAAAATAATAATGCAAAAGGTAAAATTTAATCGATTCCGGAATAATATCCGGAACTTACTGGTCAACGGAAAACAATCAGCAGCCTTATATTATGTGTAACCTTAGCTTAGTGAAATGACCATCACAATGCAGGTATCATTATTGTATTGGTTTTTTTTATATTGTTTTGTACATGTATCTATATGCAATTTCTATTGGTCAATAGTACTTCGGTAATAGAGTTTCATTTCACGATGGACCTCACCAGCACATGGGACCTTGACGACGACTTATGCAGAGTAATTTTTAAAAAATATCAAACAATGCATTTTGCAATCTTATCAATTAAACAGAATGAAATTATATACATTGGACGCAATATTTTTGTATTTTTATTGTTGTGTAAAAGCATAGACCTTTGCGCATATTTTTAACATGAAGCTCTTCCAATAAAACTACAACATATTGCATTCAATGTATAGATAAATAATTACATCAACCAATCATATAATTAAAATGCGCTTATTCTCTGATGTAACTCGATGAAATATCACATGACCATAACCAGGTTATGACCTTGCAAATTAATATTAATGCGCATATAGAAGAAATACACAAACACACCCCGTAAAATCAAGATAAAACCGAACATAAATAACCATGCATCATGATAGCACTTTTTTTTTTTTAGATGAAACGCTGTTTAAAAAATGTGCTCCGGTCAACGGTTTTACACGCCAATGAAACATTCAATCCTTGAGGGACCGACCATTTGATTTTTAGGGGGGGGGCTATGGTTGAAAGATGAAATAAAAATGCAGGATGGCAAAAATAAGGAAATAAAAAGGATGGACGGTGCTCTGAATCTAAAAAAGGCATGATGGTAGTTTTGGCTAAAAATTTTGTAATAACTTTAAAAATAAAAATAAAAAATGGCGCAAACGCGCGCGCAAAAAAAATCCAGGCTTAGCTTGTTCCGAAAATAAATTCAAGTTCAATCTTTATTGTCGTAAAAACTATATAAACAGTTTGTGACAGTATAACATAGACATAAACAGACATACATATGAAACAGATATACATATACACATGTAACAAGTTGAAAAAAAATATAATTATATACATTATAAAGCAAATGTTTAAGGTTCCCCTGTCCTCAGTTCTATAGACTTTTTAATAAAGGATCCTAATTTATTTACCTCTGTTAGTGTTGATGGATTTAATATGTATTTAATTTTTTCACTGATGTTTAATTCTTTAAACGCTATTAAAAGAAAGAAACTCAAAATATTCTTTTCTTAAGTTTGAATTAATAGTACAGTGTAATAAAAAGTGGATCTCATCATCTAATAATTCACATTTTTGGCAAAGTCTTTCTTCCCTAGGTATTTTAAAATGCCTTCCCTTTTCAATTAACAATACATGATCACTTATTCTTAATTTAGTAATTAACCTTATGCAGGATTAAGAAAATATCTATACCCCCCATAAAAATCAAATGATTGCACATTTAGTATAACCTATACACTCGTTTAATTAAGTAAATAGGTAAATCATCTTGAAATATCCAATCGTTATAACATTTATATGTCTAAGGCATGCTCATGTGTTCTTGTATTTTTCAGATGACAGAATAGGACGAGCAGAATGTATTCAGACAAAGTAAAATTAAACGAAAAACCTAACAGGGCAAAGTTTCGTAGTGGTGACGTCATTATTAGATCAGAATATGACGACGTAGTAATTAGGGATAACGGCCGTGCCGTAAACCGACTTAACAATCAGATGTCGTATTTTGATAAAGCACATAGAGTAATAATGAAAGATCTAGGAAAGGAAACGAAAATACTACGTGATAAAATGAATCTAATGACGACATCGCCAAGACCAATCGTTAAACACAATTCAATAACGAAACTTTCACATCAAAATACACAAGGGAAGAAAATATATACCAACAAAAAGAAACAAAACAGCGATAGAACAAACGACTCATTCAAATCATTAACGGACAAAAGCATGTATTCACTGGCAAATGAAGCTAAACGTAGGTACGCAAACAGAATAACAAAATTGGATAAATCAGATGATGAATCAAGTGATTTGGGTATAAAGGAAAGTCCTAGCACAATGAATATTAAAACAGAAAATTCAATTGTTCCCGTGTCCGCACGGAAACTCCAGTCCGTTCAAATGAGTGCAAAAGGCGAGCTCAAAGCAGAGTCTAGTATGTCTCTTAATACGCCTCGTCCTGATGGGCGATCTGACTCAGAATCTGTTCTATCCAGTCACATTTCACCTAGAAAGGGACACAAGGGAGGAATACATACCACGATAGGGGAAAATAACAGACAACAATCTGCAGCGAGTCACTTAAGTTTTATTGAAATACTACAGAAAGCTGACGAAGCCAAGTCCAAGGGGTTAGCAATACAAGACCATGTTCCTAGACCTAAAACTCCGGAGCTGTTGTCGAACTATAGCGAAGATTCAGACGGAAAAAGCCGAAGAAAATCTATTAAAACTGGTAAAACACCGAAATCAACACTCATATCACAACATTTGTAGAAGATTTTCGAACTAAAATTCAACCGTAGACAAATGCAGACCAAAAACACTAAGATAAAAATGAATCGTTACGATCAAGGAATTTTTCATGTAGTACCACGTGTAAATATATTCATTCGATTCATGAATATTTACTTCTATACATAGCATACTTGTTCAATGTTTAATATAGTTCCTTTAATGGAAGTATATTCTCTTGAAAATCTTTCTATATCACCTGTTCGGATGCCATGTGGGCTTATGCCATCACTATATGTTCATCGTCGTTATTCGTCTGGCGCTCGTAGTCGTCATTTTTGACCAATTTCAAAAATCTTTCCCTCTTAAACCTTTCAACCAATTAGTGTTACATATGTCAGATGAGCCCTTGTAGGGGTTATGGTCTTTTAAAGGAAAAAAATGTTAATTGCCCATACGTTCACTTCGTAAGCCCTACGTAAGTCTCCATTTGATCAAAATTGATGATGAACTCTTCAAGGAATAATGACCCTTTCGTAAAATCCAATAAAATGTTGTAAAATCCAATAAAATGTAACAAAATAGGTAACAACTGATGACTTTTGGTCTTTATCGACTGGATTAAAAAGACGGTGACTCAAGGTAATAACAAAACTACCGAACTTGAATGATCAGTCTTATAGTCCAGAGAAAATGACAAAAACGAAACAGTCATACCGGAGAATTGGTGGATCGCAATGGTCCTGACTTGGTACAGGCATTTCAAACTAAATGGTGGGTTAAACCAGGTTTTATGGTGCCAAACATCCCTCTTCCAGAACAGAAAACAGAATATTAGATGGGTGTTCAATTGTAACACTTATACAAAGAGATGGTCCAATTTTTACATGATATTTAACATGGAACCATTGAATGCCATAAAATATGGTTTGTTTACACACCTTATTTATTAGAGGGCCTGTGCCCAGTCAGTGCCATTGTCGATGTTCAGTTTCACCGATATTCAAATAAATATATCACAATAAAAGTTTAGAAGTAATAAAACAATAAAAGTGCCAAATTTCAGTAATTTCCGGTTTTTGCAAACGAACTTGTTAACTTTTCACTGGTGATATACTTAGGGTTCTGAATTTGTCATTCTGTTCTCGCCAGCCAGTGACACCGTGTGTGAACACCTTTTCTTTTAAGCCCCTGTAGAAGGACTTTATGTTCGAACATTTTGGTAATTTTTATTGTTCTGATAATTTTAAATCTTTTTATTCCATTTTACCTTTTAAATGTGGTTAACCTACTATGAGATCGATCATCCCAGTTCGGTAGTTATTTTAATTCCATGTTAGATTCTAGCATAGTTATCCATTGAAACTGTGAAATGTGGCACACGCATGAATATATCTATGCGAACAAATATTCTATCAAAAGTTTAGCATTTTTTATGTTTTTTTAATGAGGATTCATATCTTTTAATTGCAAGGTTTCAAGTCATTTTGATATAAATTACCAAATACTAGTAAGGTCAAAAATGAATATTATTAAAAAGTAACATAATGTTTAGCTAAAAGATGAAACTTGATTAAAGTTTCTCTTTTTACCATCTCTGAAATTTAAATGTGGGCAATATGTTTTTCGACAATACGTTTTCCTCCACATCTCTAAACTACAAATGACTACAAGCTTTTTATGTCATTGAATATGTTACTATGCGAGTTCTTACGCAATTTTGACATAAAACTATCAAATCAAGTCAAAATAACTCTTGTCAATAACGAGTTTAATAGTCCAAGAGTTGACAGTACATTTTTTTTTGTAAAAAAAACCCAAATTCATTCCTGCAGCAAAAATACATTATATTCACTTGAATTGAATTTAAAACAGCTGAACTACTTTTACATGAGATTTTGCATCGATTTTCCACGACTGCGGTGGAATGCCAAATGAAATTTAGTACTTTTCCACATAAGGATCAAGCAGGGGATGGCATATTGATAATTTCCAATCAGTTTAGATTTCGGGGTATAAATGCATTCTCTTTATTATAAAAACATACAAAGTGCAGTTTTTACATTGTAAAATATAGTTGGTGCCAAGACATTTTAGACTGGTATTTTGGTGTGAAATTTTCCAGTACTTTTCACTGTAAAATGTAACTAAATTTTGACTGATAATTTCTCCTAAACTCCAGATTGACTCAAAAAATTTAGAAGTCTAAACAAACTTTACTGGGGTTGGTTTACCGTATTCAATTGAAAATTTTCTGTGTATTAATAATCGATGTGCCACCCTATTAATGGTATTTGCCTGATTCTTAGAAAAAAGTAGAACTTAAAAGTACAAAATATCTGGAATCCACCAATGTCCAAAAATAAATTTGCCCTTCTTTCCAGACGTTGTCATATATGTAGTTTTATCTCAAAAATAATACACTCCAGTAAGATTTTTGAAACTTAACGTTTTATACTGTATTTTTCATGTTGTGTTAAGTTAATATACACCATTTGATTTTCTAAAAAGAGCACAAAATGGTTAACCAGACACAAGTTTTACGAACATGTAAATATTTCTCCATAAAATCGCAATATAATGTGTATTTTATCCTGTTTAAAAACTCGCGAACATGATAGGTTATGTGCTATTAAATGAGTACAGGCATTTAGATTTCATTGTATATATCGATGTTTGAAAGTATAGCGCGACTAATTGTTCCGTTTTATGTTCAATAATTAAGGTAGGCGACAGCGGATTTCCTTGACAGACACCTCGATATAAGTATAATACTTCTATTCATAAGATCCGATATATGCACTGAAGACGTCGTTAGGTAATTAGACATGTACACATATTGCCACGATTACAATGAAATAAAGATTATTTAAACATGTTTTCTGAAAAGTCATTAGCAAATGAAAGTGACATTTTCAAACATGTAAATTTCTTATTTGTATGACACATTTAACAAACAAACGAGGCCCCAAATCATAAGGTTTATTTAACTGTCGTTCTGTTACTTTTCGACATCTTCTACATTTTTTTTGACATTTTGCTAAGTGTTTTCACAATACCTCAACTATTGATATTTTATTGTGGTTTTAGATTTATGAACAACTTTTAAACTGTAATTTTTGGTCAAGGAAAATTTCCCCCAAAATATATAAGACTTAATTAATTTTGGTAAGGCCTTTTGTGACAAGACAAAATTAATAAACTATGCTAATTACAAATTCATTTTATGTTATAATTGTTTAATTTTTCAAATGTTCTTTCTTTAGTACATCATATCAATGGGGACTTATATTTCTGTTTGGATTTTTCTTCTATCTCAGATATTTGCATTTGGATTACCAGTAAGTATTTAAGGTCATAAAAATAAGTATATTCACAAACAAAAATGATATGTTTTTCTTTTATTCTTACAACTGCATGTAACAGCAGGGCACTTCCTTTGTGATGCCCTGTTCTGATTTATAAATCATGATTTTTTTTTTTTGGAAATGATTTTGGACTAGTTATAATTGATCAATGATTAAACATCAGAGATTATTTGATCACAGTTCATATGTTTAATCATTGGTAATTTAGTTCCTCCCATTCTCGGGCTTTTCCCCATTAATCACACCGACTTGAAATTATGACAATTTATTAAGGGGCGAACTCGATTTGCGCCAAAAACGAATCTAACTGCGCCACAATCAAATTGCGCCAGTACTCTAATTGCGCCACTTTCTTTGGACTACCCTAGGTAGAAACTGCGCCAATGAAAATATTGCTAACAACCGGTAAGCACGGGTAAGAAGACAAAGAAAAAATGACTTCCCTCCTGCTTTTTTCCGGGCTTAGGACCGGCAGCATACAATTGATGGCGTCTCAGCCGAAACAGACGGTGCATTGCATTGTAATCAATGTAATAAGACAGCACGTAGTCAGCAAACTTTTCAACTCTAGCGTCGGAAGGCATGTCGGGCATTAAATCTTCAGCAAAGCAGTCGTAAATTTCTTCGGGCGCAAGAAAAGCCAACCCAAAAAAGTACTGCAGCCACTTGCTGATGTCACTGCCTTTTTTGTTGTATTCTTTAGAAAGTCCACTGCTTTGAATATTTCTCCCCAGGATTGACCGAGATGAAACCTACAAGCTTTGATAATAACTCCAGAAATATGCAAATCTAAATGAATAACGCTAATATTTAGAGTTAAACTTAATCTCTCACAACTTTCTATTATCATTGAATATTTTTCTCCAGTAAAGGTTAATTGCTTAAAGGTCATTTTGCAGGTAAAAATACAAATATGCATACAGGTAAGGGTGGCGCTATTAGATTCTGTTTACTGGCGCAGTAAGAGTATTGGCGGAATTTGTTTGTGGCGCAGTTTCTATCTTTAAAAATACCAAATTGGCGCAAATTGATTCCGCCAAAACGCCTTATTAAGTGGATGATAATGATTATTCTTGAAGTTAACAAAAAAACACTTTTAACCACCAAAAAAAAAAAAAAAAAAAAAAAATGCCGAAATTTAGTTTGACGGTTCTAAAACTATTACCGAGTCAAATTTTAAAAATGCAAAGTAGGAAACATTACAATTATTATTTGTTGTAAAAGGTAGCTTTTGGGTGTTTTAAGTGATGTTGTATACAATCTATCAAATACCGGACCTTAATACAAAAAATTCTTGGACGGATTATTGTGACATATGATGTTATTATATAAACCAGACATACGTGACTTACATGGGAATAAATATCTCGTGATGTCACATGTAAAACAACAGTCTTAAAAATCTAGACACTATGCAAATGTTGGAACTCAACAAAATTGATAGACGAAAACTATTTATCTTTTTAATAGGTACTACGCAAATAACAAAACACGACATTATTTGTTTTAAGAGGAACTGACATCTTTCTTCTTTCTTACGTACTGATTAGCTACATACGTGACGTGGCCCTTTCCGTCTGTTCTAACCTAGAGGAACTACACCCGATAAGGTCACCAGGAGTTCACGAGAAATGAACAAAACTTACCTTCTAGACTTTAACTATTTAAATGGAATTCATATTTTGTCCGGTCAAGAGAAAGTAAACAAGTTTCTATAGTGTTTTGTACTCGGTTTTCTAATTTTGTGGTATCGAAACTCAAAGATTTACCAAAGACGAAATAGAAGTTGAGGGAGTACGAGCCAGATTTTTTTTGTAATTAATAGTTATTAAAAATAGATAATTTGAAAAGAATGGCTCAAAATAGCTAGACTTTATGAACAAAGTTTTCAAAAACATGGAGCCGTTTTCAAGATATAAGCACCTAAAATTATGGCCGAAAAAAAAACTTCTCTAGATTTTTCATAGGAATAACAAATGTATATTGAAAATTCTTCTTCTGTTATAACATAGAAATTATAATAAGAATTGGTTGAATTTTTTAAAAGATGTTTATTAGGACCTTCTCTAACTAGTTCTGGACAAATATTAGAAAAACATGTTGGAAAATTTTAAAGGCATTTGAATGGATAAAAGCTGAGAATCCCGAAAATATTAAATTTCGGAGACACGTACTCCCTTGATATCATCAGCAATTTATTGAATGATGAAGATCTCGCATCTCGGATTAAGATTTCATAGCCGAATGTTAGGTACAATACTACAGTTGTTTGATGAAGGATAACCTTGAGGAAAATGCCTCTGCTGATGCTATATATACATAGCTCTATTCTTTTGTTGAAAAACGTTAAATGCCGCTTATTTCTTTAAGTTCGCATGTGTTGTGTTGTGCAAAACAACACCAAACGAGAAAATTTAAAATGCCACCCGTAGGAATTTAAAAAATATTACCCTTTCAAGATAAATAAAGGTAGTAACAAAATTACCGAACTAGGAGGAAAAAACAAAACACGGAAGACACACCGTAAAAATATAGACTTGGTATAGGTATTTCAAATGAAATGATGGGTTAAATCAGATTCAAGATTTATTATTTTTTGCTGTGATCCACATTTGTCGCGACTTGTTTTTATATTCTTACAAGAAAGAATGTCTTCAAGCAATTACGAAACTATTCATTTTTGTAATGAATTTTAAAGCTTTCTATAATATTATAATATTTTCAATTTCAAGTAGATATCAGGGAGATGGCAGCCATCTCTAAGGGCCCTACTATAGTTAAACCCTGTACTTCGGGGACCAATATGGACTTGGCATTTTTCTTTGACTTATGTGGTCAATGGAGGATGGACTATAAAGAACAAGCATTTCGCGAGTATTGCAAAACAATACAGTGTCCCCAACCAGCCGCATATTTCAATGTTCAAATGACCATAACTCTCATAAAAAAACCGTAAACTTGATCTGTAACTTGTCAAGGTAGACTCATATACCAACAAATGTGCCCACTAAAAATATGTTTCGCCTGTCGGCACCATCACCAATATCATTTCTTGAGTGAGCGAGTGAGTGAGTTGGTGTTTTACGACCTTGGTGATCATTTCTTGATATAAACACCAAAGTGTGTGTATATCCAAAAGGTAAATTTCAATTATTTTATAAATAAATAACAAAAATGTGTAAAAATGTTGATTTTCATCTAAGAAACAAAAGACACCATGATATGATATACTTTTCAAAAAATATTGCAAAACTACGGTCAAAAGTGAAAATAGGGTTCCAACTTTGACTGGCCATAACTTGGCTTATATATAACCTAAAATGAATTGCCAAATATCATTTTGTTCCAAATATAATCAAGTTTTGAAATATACAAAACACTTACAAACATAAAAAACTGTTTATCTATTAAGGTAGTAAGACACAGTTCGGTTTTGTTTACAAGTTAGTTTCGGAGAGTGACATCCTAGAATTTCTAAAGTAAAATACAAAGGTCGAATTTAAGTAGCTATAAATTAAGAATGCCTTATAATTTAGTAACGAAAGTGTGCTCAACTGATAGGGAATCTTTCAGAGGTAATATTTTTGACAAAGTATAAAAATATTCGAAAAAACGGAAGTTTAGCGTCCCTTTTCCGGCATGGTGTCATTTTTATTTTACCGATCTTTTGAACGTTTTTTATTAATGCTTGTTTTTAAGGTAAAAAATGCGACGTCATTTCTTGAAAAAATAAGCCGGTCGATGTATAGGTTTTTTACTTTTAATAAACAGCCAGGTTTATGTACTTTCAGAGCATGTATAGCACTATAGAGGATTTAGTGCAGGTTTGAGTCTAATCTAGGCTTGATTTATGGTAAAAATGTGTAAATTTTAGTGTTTTTGCATGTATAATTTGTTTTCGGAGTTATCGGGTTGTAATGAAAAGATCTTATTTTTGTAAGTAACAACTAACTGGAAGATAATCTATGGAATGTAAGGAATTCAACGATGTATGATAAGTGTTTATAAGGTTAAATATAGTTTTAGAATAGTTATTGGAAGAAGCATATGTGCTGCAAAGCTATGAACGTTTCTGACGTTTCATCTAGAAGTGTGTTTTACTACCTAAGAGGCTTAGTAAATTTACGGCCTGAAAAAAAAAGAATAAAGTTCAGAGTCACTGGAGCGTAAAAATGGGGTCAGGGTCACACGACATGGTAACAGTTGCGTAACTTGATCTGTAACTTGTTTTGGAAGAATCACATACCAAAAAACAGTTCATTGTCTGCAAGCGTTTAAAAAAGAAGTGCGGAAAACTAATATTTAAGCTTAAGTGAATTTTCAAAGCTCAAAAGGTCATCACTCCAATGATAAAAATTAGAGGATAGGAGCAAACCTTTAACTTGATCTGTAACTTGTCATAGTAGACTCACATAACAAAATACAGTTCATTATCTGTATGCTTAAAAAAAGTACGGAAAACTAAAATTTCACTGAATTTCCCAAGTTCAAGTAAAAAAATGCGAACATTAAAAGAGTGATATAGTATTTCTAAAGAATTATACTCTAATAGCATTTATACTTAGTATAGCTAAATAAATCATATTAGAAAATCGTACAATCTACCACAGTCTGAATTTAAGAAAAATACAGACAACAAAAAGAAATACTATAAAGAGGAAGTTGAAAATAGTTATAATAATTTATTTTGGGACAAGATTGAAAACTTGGACCAAAATAAAAAGCTACAAACTTTTAAACAAATAAAAAATAATTATAATTTAGAACCAAATTTGTTAACAGACAATACTGATTACAGAAAATTAATATGTAAATTACGGTTAAGTGACCGCCAGTTAGCTATAGAAACTGGGAGATATAAGCAAAAAACAAAGAGAATATAGAATTTACAAAACTTGCAACGTGATCGAAGATGAGAGTCACTTTCTTTTTAATTGTAAAATTAACGAAAATTGCAGGAAAAGATATTTTGATAAAATTGACATTGATTCTACTTCACAAAACAAAATAAATTTAATCTTAAACCCAAATAATAGTCAAGAAGTGAAATTTCTGGGATCCTTTTTAAAACAGTTAATGACACTGAGGACAGGAGACACTTAAGTTTCATTTGTACATGCTATTATAATTTGTTGTATTTTGTCAATTTATTGTTTGTGGCCTTTGGTCCTTCATTGGGCGTAACTTGTGCGAATATATTTGATTTGATTTGATTTCAATTGATTAATTTGATCTGAAACTCATCATACTGATCTCATATACAAAATATCAGCCCAATATCCGAAAGCGTGTAAAACTGATTTTGTTACCGACGGACAAATGGAAGGACGGACGGACAGACTGATTACTATAGGGCGACCGCCACATAGTACCCCTTTATACTGTCTGAAATACCTTTTCAAAATCTAGGAACTTCATTGCTAAAGGCTATGATTTTACATTTTTTTCTACTAGAATAGAGTGTTACTCTATGGATCAAGTGTACAGTATCCTTATCAATAATATTTTAAAATTAACACCTCTTTATTTGGTCGATATCTAGGTCAAAATGGTATCAGTGATCACCTTAAAATTGAACTAATACAAGGTTGTGTGTGTTTTCAAAGCAAAATTCGTATTCATGTGATCCAAATGTTTTTGTCAATCATGAACAAAACCGTTATTACCTTATTCGATTTATGCATTTTTATTCGGAACTTGTTACACCTCTTTATTTGTTTATTTGTTTACGTAAATATGTACATACACAAAGTTAACCGTTTTAATTGACACTTATTCTTGAACTTAATATTTCTTAACCTTTAAGAGTCAAAGATTACAAACTGATATATATTGTTTATATCTCATCATTATTTACCTAATTTTAAAATAATATTTTTTACACGTTTTTCCTTAGAATGCTTTGACTTCGTAATTAATTTTTTTTCTTATAGGCACATCCACATGGATCTTCACAAGGTAGCAAACCTTTTGTTTTCTCTATGAAAAATAAATTCACCTTTAAACAGCCTTCGTCTACCGGAAGTAATGGAGGTTTTCAGGGAGCTGCTCAACAGAATACTCCTACGGGAAGTAATAGAGGCTTTCAAGGAGCGTCTCAAAACAATAATCCAAGTGAATGGAAACAAAATTTACCTATAAATTATGACCCAACTAAATCACCGGTTGTCTCTAACAATGCTCAACAAGAACAGCAATCTCAACAACATCAGCAACAACAGAATCCCTATCAACAGCATTCCTCAAATCAACCTCCATACAACAATGTACAACAGCCATACAACAACCAGCAACCAAACAATAACCAGCCACAACAACAACCTCACAGTGGACACGAAGCTCAACCTAATAACTACAATCCGTATCCAAATAATCACTTGGTAAGTCTACTCAAATAAAATGACACAGAAATCCCTGTTCACTCTTTTCAGTTTGCATGAGTTGTCTGTCCTTTCAATAGAAGACAGACAAAAATGAAAAGGTCAATTAAGGGACTGGTAAACTTGATGCATGGGATAGTTGAGAACAAGAAAAGTTGTCTGCATCAATTCTCTTGATCCCATCGTTACAGATATGATAAAATATGTTTGTCCCATCCACTTTCCTTATAAAAGAACTGTATGCCTCATGTTAAACTACAATAGGCTTGACTTGAGTTGAAGGCTAGGTTAAATTATATAGTTGGAAGATCCTAAAATTTAACAATTTTAATGGTCTTTTTTATAACTTTATAACGCCGCAACTTGGAAAGGGGACAGATAAATGCCGGTGTCCGTCCGTCCGTCTGTGCGTCCTTCCGTCACACTTTTTTTCGTAACAGATTTAACATTCAGAAAACAGGAAGTAGATGACCGACTGACATGGAAAGAGGAGGCATGGTACAACTCATCATGCTAAAGCTGTATACCAAATTTGAAATCAATCCCTTCTTTAGAAACCAAGAAATCTGTTACGAAAAATTGTCTATTTTTGACCCATAAAAGGTCTAAGTCGGCTCGGAAAACAGGTAGTAGATGATGCACTGACCTGGAAAGGGTCATGCTGAACTAATGAACTAATCATGCTGAAGCTCTGTACCAAAGTTGAAACCAATCCATCCCGTAGAAGCAGAGAAAACTGTTACGAAAAATTTCACATGTTAATTTTTTTTACCCTAAAAGTCTGTCGGCTCGGAAAACAGGAAGTAGATGATGGACTGATCTGGATAGGGGAGGCACGGTATAACTCATCATGTTGAAGCTGTGTACCAAATTTGAAACCAATCCATCCAGTAAAAGCCGAGAAAACTGTTATGAAAAAATTCACATTTCAATTTTTTACCCTAAAAAAGTCTAAGTCGGCTCAGAAAACAAGAAGTAGATGATGGACTGATCTGGAAAGAAGAGGCATGGTATAATTCATCATGCTGAAGCTGTGTACCAAATTTAAAACCGATCCATTCAGTAGAAGCAGAGAAATTGAACCGGACGGACAGAAGGACAGACGGACGGACAGACGGACGGACGGACGGACTGACGGGCAAAGTGATTGCAATATAGCCCCCTCTCTTACGAGTGGGGGTATAATTGTTACAGATTTCTCAGCTATTACTATTTGCAGGCTTTTGATATTTGGTATGCAGCTTACAGTAGGGGTCTCATATGTTGGGATGGATTTCCAAGTCTGTCCCTTATCTACTTCTTTGGTCTGACTTTGAATTTTTGCCACTCGACGGGGGACCCAGGAATTCTGTTCTTGTTTGAATTTTTGCCACTCGACGGGGGACCCAGGAATTCTGTTCTTGTTTAATTTTCATCTATAATGAAAATAAATTAGTAATTCCCAGTTGCGCGAATTTGTCTGTATCTATATTTCAGTAAATCGTGAAATGAAAATCAACAGAGTTATGATTTCATATTTTGACTATGAATTTGTCCAATTTTCATAGAATGTATTATTGAAATCGCAGATAAATCAGACGAAAGCTATTTATAGCTATATTGAGTTCTATTGGTGACCATCATGGATTTTTCGAAGAAATAAATTTGTCTGGATTAGTGTTCAAAGAGGGTCTTTTAGTTGACTATGCCTTTGACTGTAAGGGAAACAATTGCTTTTCGGACGGTTTTGCATGGTTTAAACATAGGCAGGCTCTTTATACAATATAGGAACATAAAAGATGAAAGACACATACGTCTAATGAGTACTTTATATTCATTAATAACATCATCAAGACCAAATTATTTCATGATTCTGTCTGCAATCTTGCCAACAGGAAATGTAACAAAGAAACAACAAAAAAATGATTTACCGTTTTTGAAAACTTTTTCTATTTTTGTTCGAGAGATTTAGTGGGTCCTCTGTTTTATTGAGATAAAGATACTTTTCACACTCTTTCTTTGATACACTAATGATAACAATTATAAATATGTATACATTTCTAACCCTTTTGTCTTAATCTAGCAGAACCAAAACAATCCATACCAGCAGAGACCAGGATTTAATGCACCCAACGTAAACCAAGGTCAAGTTCAACATGGCGGACAGCTCCCTAACCAGCATGGCGGACAAATGCCCAACCAGTTTGGACCAAACCAACATTCAAACTCACAACCACCTTTGCAGCAGTTAAGTAATATCAATCCAAACAACCCTTCAATGTTTCAACAACAACCACAACAACAAAATCAAAACGGCTTCCCAAACAATTTCCCTAACTCAGGATCTATGCAGGGAGGTCCGATGAGTCCTAACCAAAATACAAATGTTGGTCCCAGACCAGGTATGCAACAAAACAACCAACCAAACTTTGGAGCACCAAACCAACCGTACATGAATCACGGTCAGAGTTTTGGACACCAAAATGTGCCGGGTAATAGTAATCCCAGTCATACAATGCATGGTTCAGCACAGCCTGTACCAAACCCATATGGACATACGCAGGGTCCCCAGAACTATAACGGGCCACATGGACCAAAAACAGGACCAAACCAACATGGACCACAAACAGGACCAAACCAACATGGACCACATATGCCACCAAACTCTCAAGGTCCTTATATGGGTCCGCAACAAAACGGTCCAAACGCTGGACCCCCATACAACCACCACCAAGGCCCTAATCAGCATGGACCTGGTCAAGGACCAGCCGTCAACAGCAATCGTGGACCAGCAGCTGTAATCGATCATCCTAAACCAACAACTACAACTCTAGCACCTAAAACGTCCACAGTTGACGGAGAAGGTCTTGTGTGTATGACAACAGCTGATTGTGAAATAGGATGCTGCTTCAACAGTACAGGGCAACTCCTTGACACAACAACATACGGTGCAGGAGGTCCAAAAGAGGGGAGAGGTAGGTACATGGTATATATCATCTCGGTACCACAATAGACTGCACAGGAGGTCCAAAAGAGGGGAGAGGTAGGTACATGGTATATATCATCTCGGTACCACAATAGACGGCACAGGAGGTTCAAAAGAGGGAAGAGGTATCTTCTAGGCGTGATATCATACCGCAAAGGGAGTCCAAAAGAAGGAAGAAGTGGGTATATATCCTAGTATTTTAGGGAACGCAACATACCAAAAAAGGAGGTCCAAATAAGGGATGAGATAGGTACATATATTTTGGGAATAAAACCATAGTAGAGGTAGATTTTGATTTCTGTTCGGTTGATTTTGTGTTTTTATGTTTTGTGTTTCTTCGTGCTGTTCTCCTTCGTTTTTACTGGTTTTGTCGTTGCCCTTTCGGACTTCTGACACTCGAATGCCCCATTGGTGCCTCTTTGCTTCTTTATCTACAATACACCAAAATATACGACGGAAGAGGTCCAAAAGAGGGAAGAGGAAAGTAGATTTCACATAGGCAAAACAACATTTGGCATAAAGGTTTAAAAAAGGGTTACATTTCTAAAGGACAACAGAGGGTATATGTCTTTAAACACCACAACATACGGCACAGGACGTCCTATAAAGGGTGAAGTAAGTAAATATATTATAGGCTCCATAACATACAGCGAGAAAGAAGTTTTGAAAGAGGGTAGAGGTTGGTATTTATCTCAAAAGAATTACAAAATACGACAAAAGAAGAACAAAAGAGGGTAGTTGTAGGTATTGTGGTATTTACTATCAAAGTAAATCACCATCGATTTAGTGCTTAAATTTAAGAAGGCAGTAATACAATATTAATTACCTAGAAACCCAGCTCAAAAAGTAGGCACTGAAAACACCCAAAGAATTCAAATAGTGATATAATTCTCTACGTATTTCTATTATTTTGTTAGTTGACAATCAATTGAATTACACAAATTCAACTCAAGTGTTTTTTTTTAAATAAATATTAAATATTAAATATTAAGAAATGAATTTAAAATATTTAAGTTTTGTAAGTTTGTTCAGCAATAAATTCGTTCAGAAGATTTGTTTTTATTTGCAGCGTCTGGTAAATGCTTTATACGATCTCCGAGTCTCGGTGACGTATGCGATGATCTATGTCCATGCTCTATGGGTAAGTCTAGCAGATTTTGTTTTCGTAATTTACAAGATAAAATTTGAAGATCGAATTACAGTTTAATTTTATAAAAAAGCTTCATGATCATATTAATACGAATAATATACAATGCTTTATTTATTCAAAATTCAAAGTAAGGAGAAAAATAGTAGATTTAGGGACCTCAAGTAGAGCTATCTATGTAAAACAACTTCCACGTCTTCATGTTGTTATGTTAAAGGTCTAAGGTCGGTAGTTACCTCTAGATTCTATAGCTTCCTCAACCATTCAAACAAGTTCATCTGTACGGCACATGTGCGTCGATAAGGGCGTAAAATCCTAACACTCACTCACTCGATCAGTCAAACAAGGGATTTCATTCTAAGGTGAGACATAAAGCATTGGACTGGGATGCAATCTTCCTTGAAAAAAGTGTTTTCGGACAAAGAGATAATGAAATCATTTTTCTGTTAATAAGAATAATGTTCAGGCTTTTTCGATGACATCTTACAAGAGCCTTTTGTATTTGATGATACCTGACGATGGGTTTTTAACAGCCATGTAGTGTTGATCGGAGACCTTCATTTTTTGATGAACTCACAAAATAGTGTTTACTTTTCATACAGCTGTTTATACAGGGAATACAGTCGAACATATATTACACAGAACAAAAATCCGCTTCCGGTGAAAGTTTGGTTGAATTTTGAAAGAACAAAAGAGTAAATTTTACTTGTCAAGTTATTTATTATTCCATTCGCATCTGCTCGAAACGGGTATTATTTTAACATGAATACTGAAAACCAAATTTTTACCTTTATATATTTCCTTTTTAAAAATAAAGGCAAGTCAAAAGTTTCTCTGAGCTACATTTTTCAAATATAGCATTTGATGTGATTTTGGGAGCAGTTGTCACAGTCCTGGGGGTTAAAAAAATCCTTGCGGCCCCCACGACCCCCTGACCAAAGAGGAAATCCCCCATTTTAGGTCCCGCCGGAACTTCTTTCAAATGCGTCTACATGTAGGAAATGGGTATCATAAGATTGCGCCAAGGACAGGATTAACTAAATTATCTTTCTTCAGGTTGTTTTTGTTTTTCGCTTTTTTTCACCCCTTGAAGTGTATTTGTACATAGAAGTCACATGACTTCTATAGCTCATATCCATTTCAATTTTTAGAAGAAAAAAATAATTCTAATTTCTAAAAATGCTGATTATTTCTAATAGTTTTTTCTATAAATGAAACATGTTTTGAACTATTTCACATTCTAAAACATTATAATTATTAAAAGTTTAAAATTATTTTATTCAAGTTCTTAGTCAAACACTCACGTGACCAAAACAAATACGGCAGACGACACAAATCACTTGAACGCAACTCCAATCACCATGGTTTGTGGCCCTGTCTAGACAAAAAATGTTCTTTTAGTTTGATGCAAAGTGTTATTGAACCGCGACGAAACTAAACTTGGATTGTAAGCAAACACACTGCCACTATGAGTGACAAGTCAGATGATGATATGCAGACTGGCACCCGCCGAGCGAGCTGCCAGGTTCATTTTTGATCGCATGACACTGAACTCATTAATAGAATAAATAACTTATGCAGTCGCAAGGCACGACAAATATTATTATTTAGTCCAAAGCTTCTTACGTCCCTCAATCAGGCGTGTCTTTCTCATATTATGATGAGCCAATGGTGCTTCAGTAGTTCAAATAAACCTTAATTTGATATGATTTCCTAAAAAAAGAAGAAAACGAATGCCATTCGCGAGCATTACATTCAGAGTGTGTGTATGTGTGTTAGGGTAAAACGCCTTTTTCGACGCATCGTAGGTCAAACAGAATGGTCAGATTTAATGGTAAACCATTATCGGAGGAATATATCTCACTTAGGCGGGTAACTGACCACCTTAGTTGCATAAAATATTTTTGTAAATTACATAGCGGTACGTGATGAACTCTCTGCATATGTTGTTGACTAGTGATCAATTATGGTATTTAAACCAGCGCCTTAGATCACTCGGCCACTCAGGCCCCCATTATTTGTAAAACTTATATGAACAAGGCAATTTGGTCTTCTGTAGGTTTCGAATGTTATCGACGGTATGCTCCAAATTATCCCAAACCAGGACAGAAAACTGCACCTATCTACGACCCGGAAACTGCTCCCAAACCACAACGGAAGTGCTTACGGTCACCAGTTGTTACGGCAGAGCGACAGGCTTTCTGGGCATGCTATTTTGACGTGGCCTGTTCCGGACCATTACCTTAGAAACGACATTACTATTTTGTTTATTATTTATTTATCATTAATAATTGTGCTTTTGAACTTTGAAATCATTGAATGATCAAATAAAAAAAAATAATAATGATCTTTTTAGTCATGGAAAGGTTTGCTAACCAGATAATCAGATATTGAAAATGATAATAATAATAAAACACTGACAGCAGTTGTGTTCACACTGAAAAGGAATGATAAATATCTTCATGAAAATTTTTTTTTCCAAATTTGTTTATCTGTTTTCACTTGAAGTTGAATATATAACTGGGTAATCAAAATTTACCTTTAAGTGAACTCTTTGTTGTTTTTTCCAATCACTCGCATTCTAATCGTTTTAGTGGCAATCAAACTCCTTTACATTCGGCGAATCCTACCCGATGAAAATAGATCCGGCTTATAAATTGCGATATCGTTACTCATATATATTCTTTTGAGAAAAATTGGAATCAGTTGTTGTAACAAACACACTATTGTAAAATGTAGGACGGAAAATATTAAGTCTAAACACTAAACAAAGCGATTGTGTAATGCGATGTGTAAGATGAGTACTTTTCATGAGTGAGTGAGTTGGTATTTTACGCCCTAGCAGCACTATAAAGGTTATAATAGGAGGTAGGTGTAATGAACATCTTGATTGTATTTTACATGCCTTTTGATTTGAAGAAGGCTACCCCCTATTCATTTTCTAGAACGTTCAGTTTGGGACAAGGTATTTGGTGCGAATGAGCGTAAAAAAAGAAAATGTCAACAATAAAAATTGTTTTACTTAATTGTGCACGTGAAATTTTGAGAAGCATATCCGAGAAAAAAAAACAAATATCAGCATTAGGCAAATTTTTCGCGGGAACTTGCTGTAGAGCTCTCCGCTCTCGCGGGGCACTTCCTGCCCGCTACGAGCTGTGCTCGCTAAAAAGGTGATGAACGCGAAGATGATAAAATGAACATGAATTCCTGACGGGAAATATAAGGATGGTGGGAAACAAATAGAAATTAATTTACAAGACCACTGGAGAAGGGGGGAGGAGGGTAGGGCGGAAAATTAAGCGTATGTAATGGACAAGGCCATCATATACTTAGCTACGTAGGGTTACACTTTGCCGCTCTGTGGAATGAGCACAAAACCGATGTCAGAATCAAAAGTCCCTAGTTGTCTCTTACGGCAGGCAAGGATCTACTACAGGTATTTTTGCAACGCAGGACCCGCACGGCATAGTACGTTTCAGATATTTTATTGAAAGGATGGGGTAAAAAACTATAATTCAAAAGAAGATCGAAAAGCGTGATAAATTGATTAGTATACGGACCGTGAGTCTACTGGAAATGAAGGAAGGTCAGTCGTCATTGTGAACCTTTTTTTTAAATATCACAAGTGTGGGGGATACACTAACCAATTTGCTACGTGTTAACGTTGTAAGGACCATTGCAGCGATCATTTCTATGACATGTTACAGCCTGCATTTGTCTTTCCTTCGAAACTATTTATAGTAAAATCTATTTGTAATGTGGTCCATATTCCATTCAACTCACGGTTCACAATTGGCTAAAAATTGCACGTGCAATTTGAATGTCCCATTAGTAATTTCCTCTGTTATGCTGCTTTACTGACCTCTCAATTGAAAAATTATAAACTTAAGCCATTGGGATAAAGTGTGTTTTTAAACATAAGAACATTACATTATTTTGGGAATAAAAGTACTGAATTGTTCTCCTTACTTTAAATTTTCATTTTACATCATAGAACAAAAAATTCAATTAAATTAATAAAAATATTAAATCTAACACAATATTGTTACATGCTTACGTATGTCACCTAATGTTAAGTCAACTATACGGAGCCCTGTAACGACATTGAGTGCACACCATATTTATCATGGTGTGCTCAATGTACTAAGTGTGCACTTCGGTTTTATGTTGTGTGTGCTAGTTTTGTGTTTACTTAATAAAGCTCAGCGTAAATACATGCAATTAAAAAGAATAAACATTTTTTTCGTTTTTCTTAGCAAAGAAAAGTAAACTATTGTATTCACCGGCAAATATAATATAAAGCATTCGATAATACTCATTGAAGACTACTGTCTGTATTGGTGGTTGTTTAATGGAGGGTGTGTCATGTGCTTCGTGTTGATTTCTTTAGGTCATGATTGTTACAGACGGTACGTCGTGGCCTATCCAAAGAAAGGGGAAACAACTGCGCCGCCTATCGACCCTGACGGTCCCAAACCACAGTCACAGTGTTTAAGATCGGAGGTGGTCCAGGCTGAACGCCTAACTTTCTGGGCATGCTACGCTGATGTCCAATGCTCCGGGCCCTTGCCGGGGTAATAAGG
This sequence comes from Arcuatula senhousia, assembly GCA_963971305.1. Lineage (NCBI taxonomy): Eukaryota > Metazoa > Mollusca > Bivalvia > Mytilida > Mytilidae > Arcuatula > Arcuatula senhousia. The sequence continues at coordinate 27,619,597 of OZ020310.1, read as the reverse complement.
AAATAAATTATTTATTCATGTTTAACGACTTATATATAGCATGACAAATGTTATTTATATATTAGCTGGATATTTGAGTAAAATATATTCAACAAAATTTAATAATAGTCCTGATTCTTTTGAAATCTTATATTGATTATTGTAACTACTAACATGACTAAGTAATTTTCGCATAGCAATATTCTTTAGTTTCCATAATAAGGGAAGCGACTTGTTGACTGGCTAGAAAGACGAGAGGCCAACATTTGATTAATAATAACTTTAATAATAACTTTATTCAAATACTATTGACCCATATATAATAATAACTTTATTGTCATATAAATCATATTACATTTGATTTGTGACAGAGGAAATAAAAACAGAGAAAGTACAAATAAACGACAAAATAAAGTCTATGAGACTCCTATCCTCAGTTCTGATCACCGTTTAATGAAAGAGGCAAGGCTCTGAGTTTGCCGAAAATTTGTAGGAGATAGTATTTTAATTAATTTATCATGATCAGAGGTTTTGATTGAAAAGGATTTGATTGACCATAAAAAAAAGGATTTGATTGACCATATTTTAGTTGTTTAAAAAGAATTGGGAAGCTGGACTAAGCCTATACATTTTATTCTTTCTTTCTAACATGGGACTTTTAGAAAACGTACAACTTTTGAATTGTATAGATATATGATAAATTAACTGTCTGCGGGTTCGGTAAATGTGAAAGTTATTGCACTAGTACAATATACATGTACAAATTAACATCACGCAAGCATACTTTTGCTTAGAAAAAAGAAAAGATGTAACAATGACACATTCGATAATCGTAACCACGAAAAGACAAAACAATGACACATTCGATAATCGTAAGCACGAAAAAAAGTAGCAATTACACATTCGATAATCGTAAGCATGAAAAGATGTCACAATGGCCATGAAAAGATGAAACAATGACACATTCGATAATCGAAAGCATAAAAAGATGTCACAAAGACACATTTGATAATCATGAAAAGATGTCACAATGACACATTCGATAATCGTAAGCACGAAAAGATGTAACAATGACACATTCGATAATCGTAAGCATGAAAAGATGAAACAATGACTCATTCGATAATCGTAAGCATGAAAAGATGTCACAATGACACATTTGATAATCGTAAGCATGAAAAGATGTCACAATGACACATTCGGTAATCGTAAACATGAAAAGATGAAACAATGACACATTCGATAATCATAAGAATGAAAAGATAAAACAATGACACATTCGATAATCGTAAGCATGAAAAGATGTCACAATGGCACATTCGGTAATGGTAAGCATGAAAAGATGAAACAATGACACATTCGATAATCGTAAGCATGAAAACGTGTCACAATGACCATGAAAAGATGAAACACATTCGATAATCGTAAGCATGAAAAGATGAAACAATGACATATTCGATAATCGTAAGCATGAAAAGATGTAACAATGACACATTCGATAATCGTAAGCATGAAAAGATGTCACAATGGCACATTCGGTAATCGTAAGCATGAAAAGATGAAACAATGACACATTCGATAATCGTAAGCATGAAAAGATGTCACAATGGCACATTCGGTAATCGTAAGCATGAAAAGATGAAACAATGACACATTCGATAATCGTAAGCATGAAAAGATGTCACAATGACACATTCGATAATCGTAAGCATGAAAAGATGAAACAATGACACATTCGATAATTGTAAGCATGAAAAGATGTAACAATGACACATTCGATAATCGTAAGCATAAAAAGATGTCACAATGAAACATTCGATAATCGTAAGCATGAAAGCATGTCACAATGGCCATGAAAAGATGAAACAATGACACATTCGATAATCGTAAGCATGAAAAGATGAAACAATGACACATTCGATAATCGTAAGCATGAAAAGATGTCACAATGGCCATGAAAAGATGAAACAATGACACATTCGATAATCGTAAGCACGAAAAGATGTCACCATGACACATTTTATAATCGTAAGCATGAAGAGATGTAACAATGACACATTCGATAATCGTAAGCATGAAAAGATGTCACAATGAATTTTTCGATAATCGTAAGCATGAAAAGATGTCACAAAGACACATTCGATAATCGTAAGCACGAAAAGATGCCACCATGACACATTTGATAATCGTAAGCATGAAGAGATGTAACAAGGACACATTTGATAATCGTAAGCATGAAAAGATGTCACAATGATACATTCGATAATCGTAAGAATAAAAAGATGAAACAATGCCGCATTCGGTAATCGTAAGCATGAAAAGATGTCACAATGACACTTTCGATAATCGTAAGCATGAAAAGATGAAACAATGACACATTCGATAATCGTAAGCATGAAAAGATGAAACAATGACACATTCGGTAATCGTAAGCATGAAAAGATGTCACAATGACACTTTCGATAATCTTAAGCATGAAAAGATGTGACAATGACACATTCGATAATCGTAAGCATGAAAAGATGAAACAATGACACATTCGTTAATCGTAAGCATGAAAAGATGAAACAATTACACATTCGATAATAGTAAGCATGAAAAGACCAAGACAAAATCAGTTGGAACAAACAACAATACAATAAATCACACTGCAGTACAAGACAATCACCAACATAAGACAACCAAACTTAAATCAGAAAGGCAAACTCGGCATTTCGATGCGAGAAGTGCACCGGAAGAGTAAGCGTCCCTGTTTGTACATGTAATAACACACTCGTCACTGACACCTTTTAAGACTGTATGTCATATATGTGTCTATATCTTCTGAAATCAGTGAAGGTAAACGGATATACAATCGATAAATATGAATGGAGAACGTACACGTAAAAAATGGATTTTATTGACCATATTTTAGTTGTTAAAAAAAGAATTTGGAAGCTGGACTAAGCCTATACATTTTATTCTTTCTTTCCTACATGGGACATTTAAAAAGCGTACAACAATGAAAAGAAGAAACAATGACACATTCGATAATCGAAAGCATGACAAGATGTCACAAATTAAGACACATTTGATAATCGTAAGCATGAAAAGATGTCACAATTACACTTTCGATAATCGTAAGCATGAAAAGATGTGACAATGACACATTCGATAATCGTAAGCATGAAAAGATGAAACAATTACACATTCGATAATAGTAAGCATGAAAAGACCAAGACAAAATCAGTTGGAACAAACAACAATACAATAAATCACACTGCAGTACAAGACAATCACCAACATAAGACAACCAAACTTAAATCAGAAAGGCAAACTCGGCATTTCGATGCGAGAAGTGCACCGGAAGAGTAATCGTCCCTGTTTGTACATGTAATAACACACTCGTCACTGACACCTTTTAAGACTGTATGTCATATATGTGTCTATATCTTCTGAAATCAGTGAAGGTAAACGGATATACAATCAATAAATATGAATGGAGAACGTACACATGTGTGTCAACAGCCTGTGGTTGAACTTATTCGGTAAACAGGCATAAGATTAGCAAATGTATAGAGTATTTGCTGTACCGAGATAATTTCCCAATAGAGTTTTGCAGACATGACAGCCGGATCTTAATATCAAAATAGGAAGGAGGAAGTTTGGCACACAAAACCCCCACTTTTACCAACCATTTCTTTTGTTGATGATCCAAACCAGGACTATTGTTATCGTCAAATACTTTGGTTTAGATTATTGCTTTAATTATTTCTTTCACCATAGACATCTGAGATTTTCGTTCGCCAATAATCTTCATTTACATTTTATAATGAAGCTACACAAATAATTTCAACAGGCTGTGACATGAGGTTTCCCAAATACTGCTGCAATGCAAATTTTGTATAAATGTCAATTTAATTAATTATTTGGTACAATCCCAGGTGGTATATACAGATTAACACCATACAGTACAATGGGATGCAGCAAAATTCTGTGACAAAAAATTCCTGAAAAGGTTATACGTCTTTTTTGTGACGACGGGTGAAGAGTTTACGTCGCCAGTGACACCTGGTTTACTGTTTCTGCGATGAAATATCTATGCTTCCTTTTCTCCAAGGTATGATACTTGATCTCCGTCGAGATTTCCGGCGAATGATCATTTCAAAGTCAAATCTGGAAGGACTTTTCTCCTTTTTAAAACGTCTTAAAATGACTGTTATTAAAAACAAACTGGAAGCGAAGAGCAGAACTGAGGCAGCACCATAGAGGGTCGTATTATAACTCCCTGTCACATCTTTGAGATATCCTAGTGATAAAAAAAATATGTGTATGTTTTTATGTTGCAGTTCAATTTAATTTGATTCTTTAATAAAATATTTGAAACATCTTTATATATAGTTGATCATATTCCAGTGTATTCCTACATGAACAGAAATGGTTCTTAAGTTATATATAATCTCTAATTAACATTTCCAAAAGCTTTGTCATAAGATTTTTTTATTGCATTTTGACTTTACATTGCGTTTTACATGAAAAACACGTGATATATTTTGAATTGCGGTATATGTTCTATCTTTCTTCTTTATAACACGAAGTTCTGTTGACCAATTGCCTGTTGCACCTGGTACATGTATATAAATATTTAAAATGTTATCCGTACAGTCATTCATATTTAGTTTTAAATATATATATAAAAAAAATTAAACCAGATTTTGGTATTTTAAAATGTATATTGTCAGTATAGTATAAGTATAATTTATTACACCAAATCATGGGCCCTCGAAAGAGCATATATAAATACATAATTCGTACATGAAAAATAATAATCTGACAATAATAATGGAAATAAAATAAACAAATTAGAAAACAAACAATAATTACACATGTAGCATGACTCGTGACGATTCATAATCTACTAACAGTCTCTCGTATTTGAAAACATTTTTTGGTATAAGATGCTAACATATTGCATATATTCTCATTTTCACAAGATAACAACCAGATAAATAGTTCTTATCCGGAAAAAGCCAAATACTAACCCAGTGCACCATATGTTTTGCAAATTCAGTATTTGTAACTAGATCAAAATAAAGCTTTGATGCAAAAGATTTGAAGAAAATATCTCACACCATTTCTGAGAAAATTGAAATTGAAAATGCATTGAATTCTATGGTAAACTGTCTGTTTGTACCTGGGTAGGTACAAATGGAACAATTGTGACAAGACAAAAGTTTTGATGGTGTATAAAAACTTGTACAAAATTGTTATTAGTAGATAAAATTGAAAGAAATTTTGCATTGTGAATAAAAGAAAACATATTGACATTTCTCAGAAGGAAATCTCAAGATATCATAAAAGGTTCGAATGTATTTTCAATTTTTAATGCAATGTCCATATTTGGTAATCCACAAATTAAAATGGTAATAAAAGAAAAAATAAGTCATCAACTTGACATTTTGTGGCGTATTTTGGGTTCTATGAACCCATTCTATAGAATCAAAGACAGAGAAAGGTTTTAAAGCAACAAACAAAAATTCTAGCTATTTCCGGAGCTGAACTATTTGTTAGTTACGTCTAAGTGTTGAAAGTTTGAGCAAAGTTTCTCTACTTCACTGAACAGATTTGCCCGCTCTACAGTGTACGAGGGACAGTCATGATTGTACTACGTCTAGAATGTCGGGTAATTTTCTGGAAACACTGCCTAGTGTGTCGACAGAATAAGATTGTATGGCATACTGTGCAAAAAATAAGCCTGTCCTAAACTAGGAATCTTTGTCAAAACTTTTGTTTGTCCCTTTGTATTTGTATTATATGTCTAAAACGGATCTTTCGGTGGTAATTTAAGGATATGTATTGAATCTAGTGTATTGTATTTTAAGTATTGGGCCAATACAAGACGACAATCAGTGACCGTCGGTCACGTTTAAGACTGCTGGCTGTCTTCCATTGTATTTTTTTTTAAATTGCCGTTTGCATGTAGGTTGTGTCGCGTACACTAATTCCACATCTCATTTTCGTCAATCGTGGAATTGTTCGTAACAACTACGCATATCGTGTGACTATTTTCGACAAATAAAGTCAGGAGATTCTTTGGTAATGTACACCTGCAAAAAAGTAAAGCACGCCGATTATTTTGTGTTTTTTGATGATTGAAAATAAATTTTAATTCATAATGATTTCGGTCAATTTTCATTCTTTAATGTATGATAAAAAGGATGTGAGTGTAAAGTTACAAGCACAATTACGGCACGCCGGAAGTAGCGACAGATAAAGCTACAACAACTTAGAAACTAGAGGTATTCGACCATTAGTTGCACAAGTCTTTCGTGCTAACAATTGATATATATTGCCCCTGTGACGCTTAAAGGCATATTGTCTACGGCAAACTCATTTTTTTACCCCCCAATTTTTTGGTGTCAAATAGACCGACATGCAATAAAATGAATATTTTTGGTTTTATTAAAAATAATATTTCGTAGACCTTTAATCGTTAATCTTTAGTTTAGTTTAAACATTATCTATTTATCCTGGATTGGGAAACAATCTTAATGCTTCTATAAATTCCTCTCCTATTCTATTAAATTGTTAATCTAAAGATAATGATTAGCACATGTTGCATTTTAAACGTTATTTTTTCTATCTAATAACAGTTTAGAGCTTTTGGAGCCAATATTCTTTGAAGCTTGTGTATATGTGCAAAAGATGTCCTTTTTATTAATTCTTGTTAAGTAAATAAAAAAAGTAGTTCAGTTTGTAATAAACATGTTAACCTTTTCCAAACAATGATTTTAATTTGCGAGACTGGCAATCAATAATAAGTCCAACGATGTTTTGAAAATGAATGACTTTCAAAAATCTTGGGGTGCTTAACTTTTTTTCAGGTGTACTAAAAGCGTACCTCGCCAATTATGTCGACTAAGTCTGGTAATTTTTTAGTACACTCACCTACGCCTAGAATGTAGACAAGTCGGGTTATTTGTGTGTATGATACATTCACCTACGCCTAGAATGTAGACAAGTCGGGTTATTTGTGTGTATGATACATTCACCTACGCCTAGCTTGTAGACAAGTCGGGTTATTTGTGTGTATGATACATTCACCTACGCCTAGCATGTAGACAAGTCGGGTTATTTGTGTGTATGATACATTCACCTACGCCTAGAATGTAGACAAGTCGGGTTATTTGTGTGTATGATACATTCACCTACGCCTAGCATATAGACAAGTCGGGTTATTTGTGTGTATGATACATTCACCTACGCCTAGAATGTAGACAAGTCGGGTTATTTGTGTGTATGATACATTCACCTACGCCTAGCATGTAGACAAGTTGGGTTATTTGTGTGTATGATACATTCACCTTACCTAGCATGTAGACAAGTCGGGTTATTTGTGTGTATGATACATTCACCTACGCCTAGCATGTAGACAAGTCGGGTTATTTGTGTGTATGATACATTCACCTACGCCTAGAATGTAGACAAGTCGGGTTATCTGTGTGTATGATACATTCACCTACGCCTAGCATGTAGACAAGTCGGGTTATTTGTGTGTATGATACATTCACCTACGCCTAGAATGTAGACAAGTCGGGTTATTTGTGTGTATGATACATTCACCTACGGCTAAGACGTAGACAAGTCGGGTTATTTTTGTGTATGATACATTCACCTACGCCTAGCTTGTAGACAAGTCGGGTTATTTGTGTGTATGATACATTCACCTACGCCTAGCATGTAGACAAGTCGGCTTATTTGTGTGTATGATACATTCACCTACGCCTAGCATGTAGACAAGTCGGGTTATTTGTGTGTATGATGCATTCACCTACGCATAGCATGTAGACAAGTCGGCTTATTTGTGTGTATGATACATTCACCTACGCCTAGCATGTAGACAAGTCGGGTTTTTTGTGTGTATGATACATTCACCTACGCTAGCATGTAGACAAGTCGGGTTATTGGTGTGAATGATACATTCACCTACGCCTAGCATGTAGGCAAGTCGGGTTATTTGTGTGTATGATACATTCACCTACGCCTAGCTTGTAGACAAGTCGGGTTTATTTGTGTGTATGATACATTCGCCTACGCCTAGCATGTAGACAAGTCGGGTTATTTGTGTGTATGATACATTCACCTACGCCTAGCATGTAGACTAGTCGGGTTATTTGTGTGTATGATACATTCACCTACGCCTAGCATGTAGACAAGTCGGGTTTTTTGTGTGTATGATACATTCACCTACGCTAGCATGTAGACAAGTCGGGTTTATTTGTGTGTATGATACATTCGCCTACGCCTAGCATGTAGACAAGTCGGGTTATTTGTGTGTATGATACATTCACCTACGCCTAGCATGTAGACTAGTCGGGTTATTTGTGTGTATGATACATTCGCCTACGCCTAGCATGTAGACTAGTCGGGTTATTGGCGTGTATGATACATTCGCCTACGCCTAGCATGTAGACAAGTCGGGTTATTTGTGTGTATGATACATTCACCTACGCATAGAACGTAGACAAGGCTTTTATTTGCGAGTATGATGCATTCGCCTACGCCTAGTATGTAGACAAGTCGAGTTATTGGTGTGTATGATACATTCACCTACGCCTAGCATGTAGACAAGTCGGGTTATTGGTGTGTATGATGTATTCACCTACGCCTAGTATGTAGACAAGTCGGGTTATTTGTGTGTATGATGCATTCACCTACGCCTAGCATGTAGACAAGTCGGCTTATTTGTGTGTATGATGCATTCACCTACGCTTAGCATGTAGACAAGGCTTTTATTTGCGAGTATACAAGTCGTTATTTTTTTTAGAGTATGATATATTCACCTATGTCAGCATGTGGACTAGACTTCAAAGCATAAATAATAACCTCAATTATCAATATCAACCAACATATTCTTACCTGCCACAGGACCAACACATGCATTCATAACCCCTGCCAGCGATAAAGCGAGACCAAAGCAAGCAGCATAGTTTTCTTCTCCTCCCAACTTGATGATTGATATGCTCATCACGGTTACCATGCCGCTCAGACCAGTGCCAAACACACATGCGACGCCAAGGTTTTCGTAAAAAGAGTCACCGGTAAGGGGGAACGAAAACATGGCCGTCGATCCCAGCAAAGCACAAATTCCTGGAATAGCTACAACACTGACATGTGGTAACTGCTTCAATAATCCGGGAAGGAATCGAACGAAAATACCTATGACGTTTGTATAGGTAAATATGGAGATAGCATCAGAACGCGTTATACCTTTAAACTCATAGTAATCGATGATAAAGATGAGAATTGAATTAAAGGCAGCAATGCACAGAGCTTGTCCGGTAATGTAAAACATCAACACCTTGTTTGTTATTAGCTGCTTCAAAACATCGGTCATTTTTCTTTCAACTGGAGTTTCTTGTTTTTCATAAAGTCTCCTTAGTTCCGTGGTACTAAACGAAACACGTTTTAAACTTTTGTCCTTTGTTTCTTCGCTAGTGACTACGTCAGTTTTAAGTGTTGTTGTCTCTGGGGTGACTACGTCAGTTTTAAGTGTTGTTGTCTCTGGGGTGGCTACGTCAGTTTTAAGTGTTGTTGTCTCTGGGGTGGCTACGTCAGTTTTAAGTGATGTTGTCTCTGGGGTGTCACAGTTTTTACATATGGATATTGGGTTTTCTTGTGATGGGTCCCATTTCATGTACTTGTTATTTCTAACCTTTGGTTTTGTGTATAGGGCAGCACAAAGGACCAAATTTGACATAACTCCTGCCATAATCAGCATCCCTCCCCTCCAGGAATAAAGTTGTATGAGCTTTGAGAGTAACATTGGTAACGTTGATGAGCCGACGCCCCCGCCGGACGACGCCAGACTGAGGGCTAAAAGACGCTGCTTCCCGTGAAAATACATTCCTACACTTGTTGATGCCGATATGTACGATAGCGAAAAACCAAAACCTGAAATAAGTGATTAATATGAAATAGGCATTGCCTACATGCGAGCACAGCATAATTCTTATCAATTCTGACAATAACATTGACAAATACTTTCGAAACCATCGCAGTTATTTTTATTTTCATTTAGTGCATTTTCTAGAACGTTCAATTTGGGACGAGATGCTTGGGGCGATGGAACGTTTAATAGAAAAGTAAGGTAAAAATCGATTTAAATTTGGCAAATTTAGCAACTCATCGTCATCAGAATATTTTTCTTCTTATACTTTATTACATAGATAATTTTCGGAATGCGACTAGCAAAATTGAGTAATTATTTTTAAATTCACTCCGTTCCTGTAAAAATTGAGAGCCTTTCCGGACCATGAAAAATCAATATCAGCATTAGGAAATTTTTTGCGGGAACAAATACCGTAGAGCTCTCCGCTCGAGCGGGCACTTCGTGCCCGCTTGCGAGCTGTGCTCGCTATTATCATGTATTGGTTTTATATGTACTACGTCGAGAGTTAAAGTCAAAATTGACAGTAAATGTACAGCTGTTTGTCAAAATCTTCTCTTATTGAAAACCAATCACGTTATTAATAAGTGTTAAGTGATAACTAAACCAAAAACTCACAGCTTCTTTTAGTGCTATAAAACAAGTTTCTTTTAAGTAACTTATTTTCTAGCCACAATTCAGATCAGAGGTGATGGACTTGTGATCTGGTCTCGGAATGCAAGCAGTATGTAACATGTGTTGACCGGTCGTGATAAAATTGATTTTGCGAAAAACAAATTGTGTTTTAATTCTTTCATTGGCAATTTACGATTTGTTTATTTTGTATTGAATTACAATTATGATTTTTTCTTCAACCGAAACAATGCTTAGGCAATTCCAATATTTTCAGTCTTAAATCCACGGTAATGAAATAAACGGTCTTTGGAAATGTTATTTTGAGCATAATGGTCAGTTTAAAGAAATAGCATGCATCAAAAGAAAATGTTGCACATTGCTGATAATATCAATATCAATGCTAAATGGTATACATTTAACAAGAGGCCTCCCGAATTCCTACCAGAACGCGGTGGTTCCTGTCTACCGTTTATTTGTAACTGTGGCAGCCAACTTTGGTGATGGGAAGACCCATGGCCTAAAGCGAGTCTCAGGTTAACAGTCGCTGCAGAGGCTTCTAGTCTATAGTCACGACTATCATCTCTCCATTGATTGATACAACACGACAGTGCCGGCTACTTGTTTCGATATGACCATTGAACAACCCACTATGTTTTATTTGATTAGGTTAACAATCTGTGATCATGTGTAAACAATTATTCAAGTCTTTTACGCTCGATATCTACCATTTTGGTAATAATTTGTCTGACATATGTTTCATCTCTTCGGTTCTTATCATCTTCTTTACCACCATAGCTTTGACTTCACAGAAGCTACTGCAGAATCCCTTAATGTAATGTCATTGTTCTTAATTAGCTTTTTGACTGAACATTGTTTCTACACTTACAAAATACACGATATATATTCTTTTTAAATTTCGTTTTCTGACTGAATAGTAAGATGGAGATACAAGACGTAAAGCTCCCAAAACCAAGTAACTTATTTTGTGTCCTTCTGATATTGACTGATAGTTAGATTGGAAAAACCATAGCCATTTGGGCCATAGTTTTCCAGAATGGACACATTCAAACCTGCCAAGTAAAAAAAGGAAGAGGAAACAAACTTGCTGCTTCAACTTTGGTAAACGACCAGTTTTGTCCTAAATATATACAGTTTGGTTTATGTACATAGTCAGGTGTCATGCAAGAACAACCTTCATGTTAATAGGCAGGTGTCATGCCAGAACAACCTTCATGTTCATAGGCAGGTGTCATGCAAGAACAACCTCAATGTTTACATAGTCAGATGTCATGCAAGAACAACCTTAATATACATAGTCAAGTGTCATGCAAGAACAACCTTAATATACATAGTCAAGTGTCATGCAAGAACAACCTCCATGTATATAGTCAGGTGTCATGCAAGATTGCAAAAACAACCTCAATGTACATAGTCAGGTGTCATGCAAAAACAACAAAAATGTACATAGTCAGGTGTCATGCAAATACAACCTTCATGTTCATAGTTAAGTGTCGTGCAAGAACAACATTCATGTTCATAGTCAGGTGTCATGCAAGAACAGTCTTCATATACATAGTCAAGTGTCATGTAATAACAAACTTCATGTTCATAGTCAAGTGTCATGCTAGAACAACATTCATGTTCATAGTCAAGTGTCATGCAAGAACAAAATTCATGTACATAATCATGTCATGCAAATACAACCTTCATGTACATGTACATACATGACATAGTCTAGTGTCATGCAAGAACAACATTCTTGAACATAGTCAAGTGTCATGCAAGAACAACCTTCATGTACATAGTCTAGTGTCATGCAAGAACAACACTCATGTACATAGTCAAGTGTCATGCAAGAACAACCTTCATGTTCATAGTCAAGTGTCATGCAAGAACAACACTCATGTACATAGTCTAGTGTCATGCAAGAACAACACTCATGTACATAGTCAAGTTTAATGCAAGAACAATCTTCATTTTCCTAGCCAAGTGTAATGCAAGAAAAGCATTCATGTACATAGTCAAGTGTCTTGCAAAAACAATTATAATCATAGCCAGTGTCATGCAAGAACAACTTTCATATACATAGTCAAGTGAAATTTAAGAACAACCTCCATGTACATAGTCAAATGTCATGTTAGAACAACCTTCATGTACATAGTCAAGTATCGTACAAGAACAGTCTTCATGTTCATAGTCAAATGTCACACAAGAACAGTCTTCATGTACACAGTCAAGTGTCATGCAAGACAAACCTTCATTTTCATAGTCAAGTGTCATACACGAATAGTCTTCATGTACATAGTCTAGTGTCATGCGAGAACAGCATTCATGTTCCTAGTCAGGTGTCATGCAAGAACAACTTTCATGTTCATAGTCAAGTGTCTTGCAAAAACAACCATCATGTTCATATTCAAGTGTCATGCAAGAAAAGTATTCATGTACATAGTCAAGTGTCATAAAAGAACAGTCTTTGTGTTCATTGCCAAGTGTCATGCAAGAACAACCTTCATGTTCAAAGTCAAGTGTCATGCAAGAAAAACCTTCATTTTCATAGTCAAGTGTCATACAAGAATAGTCTTCATGTACATAGTCAAGTGTCATACAAGAACAGTCTTTGTGTTCATTGTCAAGTGTCATGCAAGAACAACCTTCATGTTCAAAGTCAAGTGTCTTGCAAGAACAACCTTCATGTTCATAGTCAATTGTCATGCAAGAACAACCATCATGTTCATAGTCAAGTGTCATACAAGAACAGTCTTCATGTACATATTCAAGTGTCATGCAAGAACAACCATCATGTTCATAGTCAAGTGTCATGCAAGAACAACTTTCATGTTCATAGTCAAGTGTCATACAAGAACAAACTTCATGTTCATAGTCAATTGTCATGCAAGAACAACCATCATGTTCATAGTCAAGTGTTATGCAAGAACAACTTTCATGTTCATAGTCAAGTTTCATGCAAGAACAACCTTCATGTTCATAGTCAAGTGTCATACAAGAACCCACATAGTTAAGTGTCTTGCAAGAGTGACCTTCATGTACAAACTCAAGTATCGTGCAAGAATAGCCTTCATGGTGCAGTGTCATGCAAGAACAACCTTCAGATACATAGTCAAGTGTCATGCAAGAACATTCTTCATGTTCATAGTCAAGTGTGATGCAAGAACAACATTCACGTTCATAGTCAAGTGTCATTTAAGCACAGTCTTTATGTACATTGTCAAGTGTCATGCAAGAACAGCCCTTCATGTTCATAGTCAGGTGTCATGCAAGAATAACCTTTATGTTCATAGCAAGGTGTCATACAAGAACAACCTTTCACCTACTCATCTTATTGCCCTTAGACTATACCATTTACAAAACATTAATTCTGTCTTGTTTTTTCTTATCTAAATATCTTAGCCACTGTTTTTTTTAAATCAAATACATTTAAGTTCACATTTCTTAATTGACAGGATTAATTACCTGCCATGACACCAGAAAAGACTGTAAGATAAAGCAGTGATGAAGCAAAGAATGAGAGTCCAAGGCCTAGCGTAGATAAGACCCCTCCTATCATACCACATGTACATGGGCCAAATTTCGTTATTAACACTCCACTAACACAGCCTACAAAAGATATAGGTACGGACCGTAGACAATATGACAGTAGTACGCTTTCATTGATAGCTTTTGTTGGTACCAAAAATACTACTTTTAGCACAGGCACTCGTATACAAGTACTCATTTTACCCCCTACTTTTCAAAACTGCATGAGTTTTTTTATCTTTTTATTATATTATTCATAATTCTGCCAAATTTTGTCATTTTCTGTGCTAATATTAAGGACTCAAGTTAAAGCTACGGAAGTGAGACTATTAACGACATCCGCGTAGTATTTTTCTACGACTGGTAAATTATTTAACTTTTTATTGGCGCAATTAATAAAAAAGGAGAAAAATGAAGTGTATGATGTGTCAGTTGAAAATTGTTTTTGAGGGGTGATACTATATATTTTAACCAAAAAAGAACAATAAGCTAAACCCCTCCAAGGTACCCAAATGTACACAAACTAAAGTGCTTCTATCAGAAATTCCATATGAATAAAAGATACTGCTTAAAGGTATATTTACATGAATTTGACTACTGTATGTGTAATTATGAGAAATATAACGAAAAAGATAAAAAAAAAGTCGTGATAGAAAAAAGGGTGTCATATGGATTATCAAAGGGGTTATCATGCATACGAGTACTTATGCATTCGCGGTTGATAATTTCACTTGCCTTACGGCTCTATTTTTTGGCAAATGTCATTTACATGTACCAAATAGTTCTTTTAAATAGTAACGTCGGTACCAAATGAAAAAAAAAACTTACCTCCCATTAAAAGGACACCAGTAGCCACAGACTGAACGACTGCAGTAGCGGAATTTGATTGTCCAAACTCTTCCAACCACTCAACGTACAGAACGGCCATATTAAATGGAAATCCTGTTGACAAAGCAACGGACACAAATGCTGCAAAAAGCACTAACCATTTTTTGTTTGATACTTGGTTTTGTTCGCTTTGGTCATTTATTTCCTTTGCTTCTAATTCGTTCAAAGTTGAAAATGAGCTGAAGTTGAAAAAAATATATGCTAGTAGTTTACATGATAAACGATTGCTGTTGAGTGAATGGTGCGTGTGTAATCTGACTGTTTTACATACAATTTGTGTCTGGATTTTATCAAGTTTTCAAATTTAAATTTAACTTTATTGAAGGTGTATTTAGATTTCACTTTTATATATAAAAAAAGAATTTTCATGTGTGTTCATTTTCGTTTTTCGCCATCTAGTGTTTGGTTTATATTGTTCCTTGCATGCTAGTTCTTCCTTTTATTTGTCGGTTTCTTGATACATGTAGTTCTCAAATCTACTTGTCCTTTACCTACTACATGTAGTTGTCGGTTCCACTCGTCCTTTACCTACTACATGTAGTTGTCGGTTCCACTCGTCCTTTACCTACTACATGTAGTTATGTTGTTCTCGGTTCCACTCGTTTTTTTTTGTCTTCTAGTTCTCGGTTCTATTATTACCTATGTCTACTAGTTCTTGATTCTCATTGCTTTGACTTTTTAGTCTGGTAACTTATTTTACCTGAACTTACAAGTTGTCAATTCTAAATATCCTTAACTTACGTAATCTACTAGCTCTCCATTCGTGTTACAGACTTGCCTTTCAGTAGTTCTCATCAGTTCTCGGTTATAATTGTTCCTCACCGACCAGCTCTCTCCCATAACTGTCTCTTACTTATTAGCCCTCGGTTATTGCTCCCCGTTCCATACTAGTTTTTAGTTCTACATGTCTTTTATCTACAAGTTCTACATTATAATCGTCCCTTTCCTTTCAGTTCCCGGTTATAATTGTCCCTTGCCTACTAGTTTTAAGCTGCAATTGTTTCTTACCTATACGTGCTCTGATATAACTGTCCATTACGCACCAGTTCTAACTTCTTCTCTTTTCTTACCTACCAGTTTTCAGTTTTCTATTGTTCCTTACTTACTTGCTGGTTTTATTTCTTATTGTCCTATCTGTTCTTGGTTAAAATTGTCCTCACTAGGTTTAGCTTACCTTTAAGATCTCGGTGCTTCTGTCCCTTGCTTACTAGTTCTCAGTATTAATTGACCCAGTGGTCCCTCGCCTATTAGTTCTCTGTTAAACCTGTCTTTTATCTTCTAGTGAATACTCACTATTTTAAAGTGAAGGATAGAAAATAATGAGATGTGGAATTAGTGTACGCGACACAGCGGCAATTCAGAACTAGAGGGTCCCAAGAGCCCGAATCGCTCACCTGATCTCTGATGCTAAGCCTCTTACCAAGTATGCAATATGGTCTACATGAACT
Organism: Arcuatula senhousia; assembly: GCA_963971305.1. Classification (NCBI taxonomy): domain Eukaryota; kingdom Metazoa; phylum Mollusca; class Bivalvia; order Mytilida; family Mytilidae; genus Arcuatula; species Arcuatula senhousia. Next base: position 27,603,205 of record OZ020310.1, on the reverse strand, counting down.
TGGTAAGACACATTAAAGAAACTAGTTTGGATAGAAAACACTTTTAAGATCAAGTATACGAAGTTACAAAGCTTTCCATTTGAAAAAAAAAAACAAAAAAAATAACAAGTTAAAATTGATTGAAAATAGTTAAAGGGGGATAACTCTAAAAGGATGATCAGACAATGTTGACCCTGAAATCATTTTTGTAGATGTTAATGAGCTGAACAATTTTGCAATGCTAACTTTTCCTCTAGCTCTTACGGCTTTTAAAATAAAGTTCAAAAACTGCGAAAAATTGTCAATTTTGATGATTAAATGGAAATAACTCCAATAAGGAGTTGTCCCACAACTTTGCTTAATGGAGAGGTTTGTAGAGCTTTAGATGCTGAAGAAGGAAGGTGGTTGCTACGGGTTTTCTCTATCTATTATACTTTTTGAGCTATAAGCTAACAAGAGTTAACACTAAAGTATGTCTCGCCTGCCGGCACCATCAGAAACAATTATTCTCTCTTACTTCCACTATATTTTGAATTTACATGGATTTTCAGTTTTTGAGAAAAAAAATGTTTATAGAACTTAAACATAGCAAATATATGCAATAAAGTCACTCAACCGGAAATTCAAGGTCAAGGTCAAAAGATGAGGATGTAACTGTGCTAAGCTACTACTGGGGCATATGCATGCCAAGTTTCATAAACCTAGGACTTATAGTTCTTTAGATATGGAGGTGCTCGCAAAACCTTTCCATTGCTATTATATGTAATAAAAATTGTCAAAGTCACTCAACCGAAAAATCAAGGTCAAGGTCAAAAGATGGGGATGCAACTGTGCTAAGCTACTACTGGGGGATATGCAAACCAAGTTTCATCAACCCAGGAACTATAGTTCTTGAGATATTGAGGTACTCATAAAACTTTTCCAAAAAGTTAACGCCGCCGGCGTCGCCGCCACCGGTAAAGTAACACGTATGTCCCGCTCCGCTTCGCAGGCGAGACAAAAACTATGGTCTGACCCCCCCTGTACTATTTTTTAGTAACAACAGCCATGTTGGTGGGTTGACGTTCACAAATTTCAAAAACCTGGTAGAGGACATCCTTAAGATCAAGTGTACAAAGTTTCAAAGCAATCCCATGAGTGGTTTCATAGAAGAAGATTTTTAAAAATCAGTAAAATTGATTGAAAAATCAGTTAAAATGGGATAACTCTAAATCTGTTGATCTGACAATTTTGACCCTCAATCTTTTTTTTAGTTCTCAATAAGCTGAACAATTTTACAATGCTAACTTTTCCTCTAGCACTTACAGTTTTCAAGATAAAGTCCAAAAACTGTGAAAATGGTCACGTTTGACGATTCAGGGGAAATAACTCCTATAAGGAGTCGTCCCACAACTTTGATTCAATGATAGAGCTTTTGATGCTGAAGAAGGAAGGTTGCTTCGGGTTTTCTCTTCTCTTACACTTTTTGAGCTATAAGCTAAAAACTATGGTCTGACCCCCCCCCTGTTCTTTATTTAGTAACAGCGGCCATGTTGGTTGGTCGACGTTCACAAATTTCACAAACTTGTTAAAGGACATCCATAAAATTAAGTATACAAAGTTTTAATGCAATCCCATCAGTGGTTTCAGAGAAGAAGATGTGAAGATGTTTGAAGAAAAGTTAACGGACGGACGGACGACGGACGCTTAACGATGACAATAGCTCACATGACCCTTCGGGTCAGGTGAGTTAAAAACCACAATTGACAACCACCAGCAGCCTTCAACAAGGCCAGTAGGCGCTGCTCGGGGTTCTGCAATTGGTCAATGGTCTAAATAAAATGCATATAATTCAAATCCAGTCCTGAAATAGTCACAGATAGACCTACTTCTTAAACAAGAGGCTCCCAGGAGCCTGAATCGCTCACCTGACATATGTGCCTGAAGTAAAGGTTATAAGGCAAAATCTATTTAACGTTGAAAGGGTCATAAGATTAATAAGAGGGTCATCTGACAATATGGTGGATCTACAGGTGCTGATCACTTTTGTTCTCAATCAAAATCTAAAAATCTGTCACCCTTTTTGAGTTATTTGCAAAAAAATGCAGTTTAACCTAATGTTCTATTTTTAGCCACAGCGGCCATGTTTTACAACCAATCAAAAATCCCCACAACAGTTCTATACACCTAATAATAATGTTTGGTTCCATTTGGACTTAAAGTGTCAGAGGAGTTAACATTTTCAATACAAGGAAATGCAGTTAAAATCCTCAATTTTGACGTTCCAAGGGCAATAACTCCTCAAAGGAAAGGTCCTACAACGTTGACCCTGTTACAAATTTTGTAGATCTTGATGCCCTTAACAATATGCAATTAAAATTTCTCAAATATCTTGTATAGTTTTCAAGATATTGAGCTAAACAGGTGCAAAATTTGCAAAAAATCCACAAAAAGGGCAATAACTCCTACATGGGTTGTTGGATTTTCTTCAAAATTTCAGAGCTGGTAGATCTTGAAGTGCTGATCACTTTTGTTCCCAATCAAAATTTTGAAATCTGTCACCGTTTTAGAGTTATTTGCAAAAAACTGCCATTTACCCCTATGTTCTATTTTTAGCCACAGCGGCCATGTTTTACGACCAATCAAAAATCCCCACATCAGTTCTATACACCTAATGCTAATAAACAACTATACCAAGTTTGGTTTCATTTGGACTTAAAGTGTCAAAGGAGTTAACGTTTTCAATGTAATGAGGAAATGCTGTTAAAATGCTAAATTTTGACGTTCTAAGGGCAATAACTCCTAAAAGGAAAGGTCCTACAACGTTGACCCTATTACATGTTTTGTAGATCTTGATGTGCTTAACAATGTGCAATTTAAATTTCTCAAATATCTAGTATAGTTTTCAAGATATTGAGCTAAACAGGTGCAAAATTTGCAAAAAATCCACAAAAAGGGCAATAACTCCTACATGGGTCGTTGGATTTTCTTCAAAATTTCAGGGTAGGTAGATCTTGAGGTGCTGATCACTTTAACCCATGCCAAAATTTTGATATCTGTAGCCGTTTTTGAGTTATTTGCAAAAAACTGCATTTTACCCCTATGTTCTATTTTTAGCCACAGGGGCCATGTTTTACGACGAATCAAAAATCCCCACATCAGTTCTAAGCACCGATTGCTAATAAATAACCATACCAAGTTTGGTTGCAATTGGACTTATGATGTCAGAGGAGTTAACGTTTTAAAAAGTTTACGGACGACGGACGACGGACGGACGACGGACGCCAAGTGATGACAATAGCTCACATGACCCTTCGGGTCAGGTGAGCTAAAAAGGAACAGAAAACATCAAAAAGACAAGTACAAACGAAAGCTTTGTCAAAGATTCCAGGCTTAGGACAGGCGCATATAATATGTGGCGGGGTTAAACTATTTTTTGGTCCAACCTCCCCATACCAGTATTCCTAGACAAAGCAAAAAACCTCAACACACAATAAAAATCAAATCGATCAAAGCTCAATTCCACTAGAGAGAAATAAACAAAAGACAACAAGAACAAAAAAAGGACGGTAAAGGAACTCTCTATAGAACACTCGTTGTTACTGACAGCTATCTGAGAACATTTCGATTTTAAAGCCCACACAACACTTCAAACAATAATGATTTAGTGAAGTGTCATCACACAAAACCGACATGCTTGATCGCTATAATGCTTAAAAATGATAATATGTAAAAAAGCTTATGGAAGTTTTAAAGTAAGTATCAAGTTATAGTATTTTGACGATACAATAATCAATGTGGTTTCACAATGCACAGCAGAACCCGTATCTGTGCGTTTTTTTCTGGGTTCTTAATTTGAAGAGCAGGTTCAAAACGTTCGTTTAAAAGCAGGAAGGATAACCTGAGGTAGTGATAAATGTAGCAAATGTAAGAAGCGTTAATGACTGGAACTTGATCTGTGAGGAGTTTGCTATACTAGTTTTGAGTTTTACTCGTCCTTTGCCTACTTGAACTGATTCTCCTTCACTTACCAACAAGTTTTTGGTTCCACTCATCCTTTGCCTGTGTGATCCTGTTTCACCTTCACTTCCCAACTAGTTTTCGGTTCAACTCATTCTTAGCCTGCTTGATCTGTTTCACATTCCCTTACCAACTAGATCTCGGTTCAACTCATTCTTAGCCTGCTTGATCTGTTTCACATTCCCTTACCAACTAGATCTCGGTTCAACTCATTCTTAGCCTGCTTGATCTGTTTCACATTCCCTTACCAACTAGATCTCGGTTCAAAATATTTCTTTGCCTACTTGAATTTGTTTTTGCTTCAAAGACCGAATAGAACTCGGTTTAACTCTTCCTTAGCTTGCTTGATCACCTTCACTTACCAACTAGTTCTCGGTTCAACTCATCCTTTGTCTATTTAATCTTGCTTCTTCTCACTTACCAACTAATTCTCGATTTAACTCGTCCTTTGCCTGTTTGATCCTGTTTCACCTTCACTTACCAACTACGCCTTGGGTACACTCGTCCTTTACCTGCTTGATCTCGTTGCACACTCATTTACCAACTAGATCTCGGTTCAACCCGTCCTTTGCCTGCTTGATCTCGTTGCACACTCATTTACCAACTAGATCTCGGTTCAACCCGTCCTTTGCCTGCTTGATCTCGTTGCACACTCACTTACAAACTAGTTCTCGGTTCAACCCGTCCTTTGCCTGCTTGATCTCGTTGCACACTCACTTACAAACTAGTTCTCGGTTCAACCCGTCCTTTGCCTGCTTGATCTCGTTGCACACTCACTTACAAACTAGTTCTCGGTTCAACTCGCCCTTTGCCTGCTTTATCCTGTTTCACCTTTACTTTCTACCTTGGTCTCGGTTGATCCTATTTCACCTTCATTCACCAACTAGTTCTCGATTCAAGTCGTCCTTACCCTGCTTGATCCTGTTTCACCTTCATTCACCAACTACGTCTCGGTTCAACTCATTCCTTTGGCTGCTTGATCCAGTTTAAACCTTTACTTACCAACTATTTCTTGGTTTAACTCAGCTGCATACTTCATTCTTTTGTTTTTTTTTTTTCTTACCTACTAGTTTTTGATTCTTCGTCAGTCGTTTCTCCTATCGTAAATATCCGGTTTTTAAATGTTTCTCTTTCGTTATCCGTTTCTTTGTTACTCTTCATTGTATCATATAAAACTGGATTTTTTTCAACGTTCGAATTCTTATGAACTGCATTTTGTGGTTCCACTATTAGGGTGATTTCCACTTTTTGTTTTATATCTTTAAGAATTGTGTCATGTATTGCTTTGTATTCTTTGGTCGACTCCATTACTTGTTACTAAAACTTTGTATCGGTTTCGATATTTCGTACTGTAAAATTGTGTGACTGTACATTAATTTGAAGCTATATTTATAACGTTTAAAATGCAAAGATACAGATCTAGGATTTTAACATTCATTCTTAGTAAAAGTTCATTTAATAGCACAGAAAATTCAGGAACATTTACATGAATATCTATCAATTATGGAGATTAAGCGACGTCCGTTATTCAGACCTTTGGTTGACATCATTAGCTGAGGAACAAATACAGTTAGAATAAAAGAATAAAAATGCATGTAACTTTGTAAAGTTTTGTTTTCGTTATCAGTAGATAAGAACTATCTTTATATCATATCCTTTAAAAAGAGGCTCCATAGAGCATTACATGTAATCGCCCACCAGGGTGGTCCTCACTGATTATGGCTTTGTGGACAAAGGTGTTGATATCGAAATTCGAGGATTCCGATTAAAAATAACTGTTTTACTGTTAAGTGCAGTTCTCTGTAAGAATCAGGCAAAATCGAAAATGCTTAAATCATGATTTTAAAAACACACGGTTTTGACAATGCATTGTCATTCAAAATAGCCATCTAATGAGGAAACAATCATTAGTTGTCATCTCCAGTGTCAGAGGATGGAGAAAAAATTATGTTTCAATGATAGGGATTTAGTATGACTTGACACGAGTTATCTCCCTTATATCCAAATTTTATATGCATTTCAACCAAAATATATCTCAAATTTCTAACACTTTTGAGTAGTGCCAATTCTTTTTTTGTTATTTTTTAAGCATTTTGAACAGTATTTTGAAGTCAAACTTGTGTGTTTTTTAAACATGATTCACTCATTGCCTGATTCTTACAGAGAATATCACTTAATACTTTGACGGCTACCACTCTGTCCAAACAATAATCGTCCATGCATTTAACCAGGTCGCAGTTTTCGTTTTAATTTCTAAACCGATGTTAAGAAGTGCCCCACCTCCCCCTCCAATAAAAAAAAAGAAAAGAAAAAGAAGTACATATATTACTGTATACACATAGTACAAATACAACCAAAGATAAAAGAGTATCAACAATTTGTGTGCATTTAAAAACTTAAATGATTGCATTAACGATCAACAACCATATCCATAACATACATATGAATGCAAAAAGTATGCTGTGACGACTTGTGAAAATAGTAGATTTCGTGCTCAACACGGAAAATTATCTGACCAGAGCAATAAACCAAGTCATTCAAGGGTATAAATATTCAAATAGCGATATTACTTCAAAATAAACTTGATAAAATTTAAAATAATTGGACATGGATTTATGGTGTATATATTGTACATTATTTACATAATGCAATGCCATGTAATGCAATTGTACAAAAAAATAATTTAAGCTTATTCCTAAACGAGATTTAAACCGGACTAAAACATGAACAGATTACATCCTTAAAAAGTACGAAGGGAAAGAATAATGATTAATTTAAGGTTTTCTGCTTATTGTCATGTCGGCGATATTGCAGCCATCACCAGGACACAAGCAAGTTGTCACATCTAAGATCTTAAAGAACGACAACAGTAATCAATTTGTTTGTCAAACCCAAACCGAGACCAAAGGTCTAAAATATTCAGAGAATTATTTCTTCATTCCTTTCTTAGATTTTTTAAATACACACACGGCCAGGAATAAAAAACCCGATAAAAACGGTATTCTTGCGTGACGTATGGTCCTTGTCGTGTAGACAAATACTGAGAGTATTTATATACTCTGTCTTCCTTGACAAGATCTGCTCCACACTAAACAGCGACTGGGGTCTTTTCCGGAACAACTACTAGTATAGTACGTGTTGTTACGTTGTTACTGTTACGTTTTTATGTTACACGTGTTTCCTTTTTTGTCTTTTACGTCTGCTGATTTTGCATTGGTCTTTTCTGGTTGACGATATTTGCAAATGTATATGTAACAAGTATAAGCTTTCCCAAAAAGCTTGCTCGGACCCGGCATTAATTTTTTACGGATGTTTATAATGTTTACGAAGATCGATGTAAATCGCAATTAAAAAAAATCTACAACAACCAGAAAACTTGAATATCTTAATCAGAAGTCTTAGAGCGGTACTAGAGGTACAAATATTGGGCAATGGGGCACCCGAACGATATTATTCTGAAAAAAAAAACAAAGTCAAAACCAATTGCAGCACGAAGAAACGCACAGCATAAAACACAAACATACGAAAATCAACAGAATGGCAATCAGAAACGCGAACCCAAGTCGAGACGAGGGAGAACTCTTGTGTTCCGGAAAATTAAGCAGTTTCTGTTTCCACAAGCCATGGAGTAACGAATCAATTGTGATAGGAAAACTTCATAAGTTTGAGCAGATGGAATGTTGCAACACAAGAAGGGAAATTGACGATTGGAAAGTTGAAGTCGTCACGTTTATCATAGAACTTTGTTGATAGTTTTCCTTGAGAGCTTTGTTGACAGTTTCAATTTCTAAATGCATATATAAATATGAAGCAGACTTCCTAGAAAAAAGGCTTTTATTTTTTTTTGTGTCATTTTTTTTTATTGCAATCAACTGAAAAGTACACTACAATTCTATACTCTGTGACCTTTTTCTCTTTTACTTCAACATTTTTTTACTTCCAACTCAAGCGTTTGATATATTATTAATACATATGAATGTACAAACTTAACTTATTTCATAAGTTCAATGGGCTCACTAACAACTCAATTCTGCTGTTTCCTACGCATGTCTTGAGTCCACTGTATGGTCACATTCGAACCCGTAACAAGTAACGCTTAAATACATGTACTGTAAACCTGGAAATTTTCGCGCAGTCTTTCTTTCGCGGTTGTACGAAAAAATATCAATTTGCGCAGTTTTAGTTTCGCGTTGAAAAGTTATTGTCCATAGACTACAAAGGAAGACAAACATATTCTCGCTGTTTAATTTTCGCGCTAACGATGTCAACGCGAAAATCGCGAAAAATAAAACTGCCGCGAAAATTTCCCGGTTTACAGTATTAGATATAATTTTAAAAAATAAAGATATCATAAATTCATAAACTACCATGACGAAACGATTCTAGACCAGTTAAGTGGAGCACAATTGATCGATAAAGAAACCCCCGATTATGCCCAATAATGGACTGAACCAGTTAAATATAGCTACAGAAGATAAGTGTATATTATGATCATATGCTTGTTTTGATCCCTATGATTATGACATAAAATATCGTAATATGTATCTTTATATCTGAGCTTTATATTAACTGATTGATAGAATTTTAATTAACTATTAAATGTAGATCTAGGTATACACATTTGTTAGTGTACTGTACAAAAGTTTATAAATAATCATGACAGAACACAGACTCCAACCTTTGATATTTAAGACCGACACTTATCAGTCGTGAAATTTGAAAACGGGTACGGGTCCAAACGAAATCATACTAGGGATATTCCGATTAGTAATCGGAATCATTCGGCCATTTCCGCTGCCCGGAAGCGTCTTCAATTTTGATGCATCGATCATTTAAGTGTTTTGAAAGTGACGGAATCCAATGAGTGAATTTACAAGCGTGTTTACACAGAGATCTCCATGTAGTTGCTTTGAATCTAGATGCTCGGGCCCTTGAGCCCGAGCAATGAAAATGACGGAATCCAATGAGCGAATTTACAAGCGCTGTTTACACAGAGATCTCCATGTAGTTGCTTTGAATCTAGATGCTCGGGCCCTTGAGCCCGAGCAATAAAAGACGGCATTAGACAAGAACAAATAATAAATAGACAGAGACTGAAAGCCAGGAAAGACTTTTTTTTTTAAATCTGACCTATCAGAGAACAGCAAATATGATAAATTTATCTTTACCAATTTCTTGCTGAATATGAAAGCAACAAAGATATGGAAAAAGTGGCGATCAAGATTTTTCCCTATCAGTAAAGATCTGTAACAGTGAGTATTAGATAAAGTGAAATAAATTTCTCCAGCATCGATTGCTACCTATTTTGTCTCAAGATAATTGACAGCAGTGTGAATATTTGTAGAATTTTATTTGATCATTGAGTAGTACATATAAGATCCATTCACCATTGATTCTTCTTAAACTGAAAAGATAAAGAAAGATACAAATTGATAGTACATGAACACAAGTATGACGTTGAGCGGCACTACATTATTTAGCTGTTCAAAGCTTCCCCTTCCAAAAATGACAAGACATCTACTTTGTGGAATGATTTAATAAGAAGATTTAAGAAAGTTGACATGCTTATGTTAACCCTTTTCACCCAACTAAACGATATTCGTGTATAACATAAAAACAACACATATTTGAATTCCAACTAACTCAAACTAAAATGTTTCCAAAGTTTGTAGTTCGATCCTCGTCCAAGATGACAATTGTATCTACCAATTTTATACTCCCATTCAGTCTAATATCTAGTGGTATTCAATTATCTCCCCTGCGGAAAAAAGCTAATTATGTGTTTTTAAATTTTTAACGATGACAACAACGATGGCGACGGCATGTAAACAATCTTCAACTTTCATTTATTGCGCATGGACCTGACTACTATCATATACGTTGGACATATCATGTTATTAAAGAATCTTTTCTGTTGCGTAAACAGTTGTTTATAAGGTCAACAAAAGTGCATATTTTAACAAATCGAGTGAAACTTGCTGGACGTTGGAAAAAATTAAAATGTCAACTCAACCTTAAAAAAATCACACAAGGCGTAATACCTGCAGTACATTCTCGAAATTTGTGGGAATGTTAGGTTATTACCTTTTCTTACGACAGATATTAGTTTGGAAATTATATTTTACTGTTATCACTTAACGATCCATTTGAATTCAATGTGTAACTATGAAAAACTTTCAAGGGACACAACCAAGTTCTATCTTTCATTAATAATAAACATGATAAAAGGGAGGCATTCGTATCTTTAAAACGGATGACTGAAGATTGAATTGGACATTTAATCCAATACAATGCAAATTCACATGTTGTTGATCCCAATTTACGGACACCGGTCGAAAAGGTAAACATGTTCTATGACGTATGAAAATTTGCAGATGGAAAGATATACATTTAAACAAATCGTGTGATTTTTTTCAATTTTTTATATAAAAGTTAAAGTTGTGCGATCCATTTCAGTTTGCACCGTATGCATTTCATAAATATCCACATAATAACACGCATAAAAATGCAATCTGTTACTTTTAAAAACTCTTTTTAATTCAAAAAAGTTTATTTTATCAGCATAACCTAAAATTGGAAGAAATTTTGTACTTAAAAGAACTTTTGATTCACTTGACAACCAGGATAAACATTCGAATTGACTTTCCTATCTTTTCCGATGAAGAGCTCACATTCTATTGTTTAAATACCACCGGTTTTCGGACTGTGATTTAAAAAAAAATCTTCATATTATCATGACTACAGCCAGTTAAAACTGCTTTCTAATAAACTAGTATTAAAATACTCACCATTACAGATAGAATGATCACAAATTGGACAGAAATTGAAATCAAATGACTGGCAATCCAGTGGGCATGCGTTAGCATCATATGGTGGACAACCTGAAAGACAACACTCTTAAACATTAGCATCATATGGTGGACAACCTGAAAGACAACACTCTTAATCATTAGCATCATATGGTGGACAACCTGAAAGACAACACTCTTAAACATAAGCATCATATGGTGGACAACATGAAAGACAACACTCTTAAACATTAGCATCATATGGTGGACAACCTGAAAGACAACAAACGTTTTAAACATTTTACATTTCTACATATATTTATAAATATGGCAAGCAAGCATTTTATGTTAGAAAATAGGAATATTTATGAGCCTTTTCTTATTGGAATTATTATTTGGGTACCAAGTAATATCCAAACATGAATTAGAACTTGAAGCGCCAGTTACACTTTTCATCTTGCCATTGTTGTTTGAATTTAATGATAACCCAACGTTTTGAACGAGGATAATTTTCTAGTTTATCATTTATATAAGTCATCCATGAGAAAGCATGCAATTATAGTGTGCACGCAGCTAAGCAATGCTTTAATTGATGGTGAAGTGGTTAAAGCATTGGGCTACTGACACCAAGGTTCATTGTTCGATCCTTGTCGGGGACGAAAATTTTATGAATCAATTTTCCGACTCTCTTATGTGAGGAATGAGTCCCTGTCCTTTGGATTGGACGAAAAGTTGTCCCGTAAACGAGCAGATCAATTCACAATGCACGTAAAAACCCTTTCTAGACTTTGATAAGAGTAGGTTTAATGGGAACCGCTACAAAAGTCATGCTAGCAAACTCAAGGCCGGATCCAAGGAAAGGCGTTCCGGGCGTACATCCCACTATATTATATGATTTAGGCATTGCCTAGTTGCGAGCACAGCATAAATATCCAGCTTTAAAGAAAAAGAGGAAGAAATGTTTATTTAACTTGTATATCTCACTTTATCACCAAAAAAAAAAACATTGGCCTAAATAAATGTCTTGATAATCATAAAAACTTCTTCCAAATATCCCAAATTTAATTTTACCAAACGACGTTGTAAATTTTGTGGTTGATTCTGAAAAGGCACCCATGAGCGCGTGCCGTTTCACTCCAAATTCTGAAACATTTTTACGCCACCTTCAACTAAAATCCTGGATCCGTCCCTGATACTGCAAAAAAAAAATAAACTCGGCAACATGTATGTCAAAAGTGTTATTATAGATTTGATCTGTCGTCCAGTTTATCTTAGCTCTTGGTTCAGTTAAGTTTGACAACTTGAAATAAATAAATATTTCCATTTCTTCTCTATTTTCCAAGTACTTGAAACTTCATTAAATTAATTATGAATTCGAATAGAAACATTAAAATGATTCAGGTGAAATATGTCAAATATAATATGAGGCAGGTAAAACCTGTTACGCTCGCGAGGTTTCAATTAATTTATTTTTTATGGTTCGAAAATAAAAACAAACTAGCTTTTCTTGTGGGTTTATACGCGAGCGTTTAATGACGTCTAAAATTTTCAAAGATAAAAACGTCAAAAAGACGCCGAAAGTTCGGGAAAACAAGCGCGTGCTTTACCGGACGTTGAAGGAAAATTCAGCTCATAGTACAACTAAAATATTGACATTTCTACCATTATCGCTCCCTTCGGGAGCGTATTATATAATATGATGCAGGTTAAACCTGTGACGCTCCCGAAGTTTGAACGTATCCTTAAATATTTTACAAGCTAAAATAAGTTTTCAAATGTTTATTGGGCAATTAATTGAAACAAATTCTTATTCGAAAATAAAAACAAAGTAGCTTTTCTTGTGGGTCCTTTGTGCGCTTAATGACGTCAGGAAATTTCAAAGAAAAAAGCGTTAAAAAGACGCAGAAAGTCCGGGAAACCGCGCGTGATTTACCGGACGTTGAAGGAAAATTGAGCCCATAGTACAACTAGAATATTGACATTTCTACCATTATCGCTCCCTTCGGGAGCGTATAAGATATATCATATAATTTAGATATAAGATATCTTTTATCGTAAAAATTTTCAAAGATAAAAACGTAAAAAAAACGCCGAAAGTTCGGGAAAACAAGCGCGTGCTATACCGGACGTTGAAGGAAAATTCAGCTCATAGTACAACTAAAATATTGACATTTCTACCATTATCGCTCTCTTCGGGAGCGTATAAATGACGTGTAATAAAAAAATAAAGGCTTTAAATTTTCGAAATATTTTTTTCAATAGTTTCATAGGTTAACTGTTTTCTATAATTTACATACCAGGTGTTGTTGTTGCAGGTCTACTAGTAGTTTTTGAGGTAGTTTTTTTAATGCTAATCACAGTTGTCGGTGGTGTTGGTCCCCCACTCTTCCCTGGCATAGTCGGTGGTGTTGGACCTGCAGTACTTCCTGGCAAAGTAGGGGGCGTTGGACCAGCACGTGTAGTTTGTGCATGCGTAGTCGGAGGGATTGTCGGTGGAGTCGGTCCTGGTCGGTGAGTTCTGGCATGCTTGTGAGTAGTAGTTGGCGCCTGGGTGCTTGGAGGTATTGTCGGTGGAGTCGGTCCTGGTCGATGAGTTCTGGCATGCTTGCGTGTAGTAGTGGTCGCCTGGGTGCTTGGTGGGATGGTCGGCGGAGTCGGTCCTGGTCGGTGAGTTCTTGCATGCTTGTGAGTGGTAGTTGTAGCTTTGGTCGTCGTCGTCGGTTTGGGAGTAGTAGTTGTAGCTTTGGTCGTTGTTGTTGGTTTGGGAGTAGTAGTTGTAGCTTTTGTCGTTGTTGTTGGTTTGGGAGTAGTAGTTGTAGCTTTGGTCGTTGTTGTTGGTTTGGGAGTAGTAGTTGTAGCTTTGGTCGTTGTTGTTGGTTTGGGAGTAGTAGTTGTAGCTTTTGTCGTTGTTGTTGGTTTGGGAGTAGTAGTTGTAGCTTTTGTCGTTGTCGTTGGTTTCGGAGTAGTAGTTGTAGCTTTTGTCGTTGTCGTTGGTTTCGGAGTAGTAGTTGTAGCTTTGGTTGTTGTCGTCGGTTTGGGAGTAGTAGTTGTAGCTTTTGTCGTTGTCGTCGGTTTCGGAGTAGTAGTTGTAGCTTTTGTCGTGGTCGTCGGTTTCGGAGTAGCAGTTGTAGCTTTTGTCGTTGTCGTTGGTTTTGGAGTCATTGTTGACATTTGTGATTTGTTTGTCGCTGTGTTTGTCTGTGATTGGTTGCTCGCCGTGTTTGCCTGTGTTTGATTGTTCGCCGTGTTTGCCTGTGTTTGGTTATTCGCTTTGTTTGCCTGAGTCGACATTTGTGATTGGTTGTTGGCTGTGTTTGTTAGTGATTGGTTATTTGCTGTGTTTGTCTGTGTCGACATTTGGGATTGGTTGTTTGCTGTGTTTGTCTGAGTTGATTGGTTACTACCTGCACTTGTCTGAGATTGATTAGAAGTCTTGCTTCCATTCTGCGAGGACATCGTATTACTGGATTGTGTATTGGAGTTGCTGTTAGTTGAGTTAGTACCAGATGAATTACTTAGAGTGCTTGCCGTTTGACCATTATTCTGATTGGATAAAGTTGTGTTGCTAGCCATAGATGTGTTGTTGTTTGTAGAAGATGTCTGAGTATTTGTTACACCATTCATCATGCTGTTATTAGTTGCAGTATTCTGAAGTCCATTGATAGAACTTGTATTATTTTGTGATTTGCTGTTTGAGCTCTGGTATGACGTTTGCGATCCATTACTTCCTGAAGTTCCATTTTGTGCTTTTGTGCCCAAACTACTGGAATTATTTCCATTAGCTGTTTGTGTACTGCCGGTGTTACCACTTGTATTACTACTGGTAGAGGAAGAACTATGAGATTCATTATGTGATCCTGTCCCCCCTTTTATTCCATTAGTCCCATTTGTGACAGAGCTATTGGAAGACGAGCTGTGGGTCTCAGTGTGGGTGCTAGTTTGACCTCCGTTTCCGTTAGTACTACTACTAGAGCTACTACTGCTTGAACTACTACTTGAACTACTACTCGATGACGTATTTGAGGTTGAGGTGTTAGTGCCACCATTACTCCCTCCTCCGTTAGTAGAGCTGTGCGTTTCTGTATGTGAACTACTGGTGTGGCTTTCTGTATAGTTTTTTCCATGTCCATTTGTCCCGCTTCCATTTCCATTTGTTGATGTATTTGTTGCCTGGTTGCTTGAAGAACTCTGCGAAGTGTTTGAACCATTTCCTTTGCTATACCCACCCGGTTTTGGAACGTTACTTGATAGGCTGCCAGAACTATGAGTTTCACTGTGGGAACTACCTGTCTGTGAAGATGAACTATTGGAACTATTGTTTCCGCTGCTACCTGATGTGTTTGTGTTTGAGCTTTGGTGATGATTGGCATTTACATTTGTTCCAATTGTTGTCTGCTTCGTTGTTGTTTGGGTAGTTGTCCGTTTCATTGTTGTTTGAGAAGTTGTCGGTTTTGTTGTTGTTTGGGTAGTTGTCCGTTTCATTGTTGTTTGAGTAGTTGTCGGTTTTGTTGTTGTTTGGGTAGTCGTCCGTTTCATTGTAGTTTGAGTAGTTGTCGGTTTCATTGTTGTTGGTTGTGTTGCTTTCGTCGATGCTTGGGTTGTTGTCTCATTGTTTGTTTTGCCTAAAGATAAAAAGAACTAAATGCTTTTAGAAGAAGTTTTACATGTGCGCTTACTGATGTTATAGTCAATGCCATAAAAACAATGCAATGTGACTACTAACGACCGAATGTCTCAAGCTTCTTAGGGACGGACCATATTTAACTTGAAAGGGGGAGCCTTGGGATTTTGATTTGGCCAGATATATTTTGTGAATGCGTCGCAACAGAATTGTTATGTTTGAAAGGTGTCGCGACAGAATATTATTTTCTTTATTAGCATTATTTTATCAAGCAGAAATTGTGATCCATTATGAAACCATTCTTCAGAATATTTTTTCTTACCCTCTGCTGCAAAAATATATTTCGTCAAATATCATTTTTATAATATTTTAAAGGAAAAAAATCATTTTCAAAATATTTTTTAAGGAAAAAACCTAGCCACCCCCTTCAAGTTAAATGGTCAGTCCCTTATTAACATTTTGACAACCACAACCACAATAGTCATGGGCGGATCCAGGGGGGGGGGGCTGGGCCCCTCTTTTGACAGAAAAATTTGGTTGAATATATAGGAAATCATTGAAGCGTGCCCAAAGCGGGCCCCCTCTTAAGCCAGTCAGTGGGACCCCTCTTTTCAGAATTTCTGGATCCGCCACTGATAGTCGTGACTTTAAAATAAGTAAAGAAGACATAACTGAAGATAACCATGATGAAGGTTTGCTTTTTGAATAAGATAAGAACTACGTTACAAAACTTTGGGGGTATGTTTTATAGAAACGCATTAACTCCCTTAGTAATATATCAACTTACTGATAGTCTCTTTACATTTCAGACATCCTTGTAGTGGGTCTGTCATTATATTTCCTGTTCCACACTTAAACATCGCCAGAAGAGAATTCATCTCACATGGGCTACTCATTGCAAGGATCTTCAATATATCTGTCCGATAGAGATAGAATAATAAATTCATTATTCTCTATAAAGTAGGGATTGCAAGAACTCCTCTGACACATGGCTTATACTAATGGTATATTATCAAATCTATTTATTTACTCGACCTTCATTATTTTTACCAATGTTTAAATTGTTAATATGTATAGGCTGTACTTATTTGAGTCTAACAACCGTGTTGTGTTTTGTGTTACTACCGGAAGTTAAGATTGCAATGAAAGAGAGAGGCTATGTGTAAAAAATCCTGGTCAAAAAGTCTTTTGTATTGCCTGTTCCAGTGTCAGGCCCATTGTAATTTTGAATTTCTTCTGTACGCATTTGCCTTGTTTTGTATTGTCTTTTGGACAAATCAGACTTCCCAGTTCGGTATTTTTTTTATTTTTTATGTTTAGTTTCTAATATTTTTATATGCGTGCGTGTACCAGACGATTAAAAGTCAAGTGCTGCAAGTCACTATCAATTTGAGCAAATTTAATTCATAGCTTGTTAACTTTCATATTTGTACAATCTTTGTCGTCGAATTGCCTTGCAAACCCCACCAAGACTCGGACTTCAGAAATTTTTGATTGCCAACTGGTAACAATTCGTTTGTATATTTCATGTCATGTAAATGTATGACTTTTGATAAGATATAATTATCTAATTAAGGCTGTAGTTTGTCTTTTCTTTCATGTGAACATTAGCGTACCTAAAAGGCAGTTTCAGGGATTGGAACCAAAATTCCTTCAAAATTTTGTCATGTTACTGTAAATTTTGACCCCCACTTTTATCCGTCATAAATGACTGTGTATGGAACCCCCTTTTCTTTGACGTACGCCCCGATGTAGTACTGGTCGTTAATACATACCCATGTTGTTGTTACATCCGCAGCCACATCCGCCGTCATGCATTTTCATCAGATGGCATAAAATGTTGCCACAAGATTCAGAATCTGAAAAATACGAGATAAAGCTTCGAATATTGTGATATATTATAAAAAGTTTCATTTTAAAGTTTACACAAGAAATTTTTAACTTCCAGCGCGTTTTTTTCTCACTTCATGTTGATCAAAAATAAACATTATTGTTGAGCAAATGAGTTAAAACTTGTTCAGCAATTAAATATTGGTAATTTGTTTTTAAAAAAATTGAAAATCAAAGAGCAAATATTTTTTATTAGGCATAAAGCTTAAGGTCTATTCTTCAAACCAATTGGACAATTTGAAAAAAAATGCTTAAAAATGAATCAACAATCGTTGCATCTTCTTTAGAATAGATTGGCCATTAATTTTAGCAACGAAAGTTAAACAGATTTTAACAAATCATTAAACACCTTTTTGGAGTAGGTAGATCTTGTCATTATACTTTTGATAAATGGCCATGATGGCGTTAATGACCTGATGCAGAGAAAAATTTGAAAAGTGAACCAATATGGACTGCGACATCGCATCAGGTGACCTGAGGTTGTTAATGCATACCGCGGGGTCAATCCCTACAAAGTGCGACACGACAAAAATGTTTTTGCGTGACAACAGTAAGGTTTTTGCGGTGATAGGTAAATTTTACATACGACAAAAATTAAAACCCATCAATTATCAGTGTCTTAATGAACGAAATAGGTCTTTAAAAAGTATTGACATTTAACCCTGTATTCTAACGAATCGCTAGGTATATTTTTCTTTAAATAAAAATGTTTAATAAAGAAGAAAAAATATAAGATTTCCATCTTGTAAGCCTTGTTTTTCTACCTTCAGACGATTTATGACAAGGAACCTCACCGTAATGTCAGTTTATCTATACCTATATATAGACTTTACTTATTTTCCAAAGCTCATGACTTGGAATCAGTCTTCTGTCACAAAGCAAAAGAACAAAAATGCCAACCAAAATGTTAATATTTTGGTACGGTTTCTTCGTGTGTTACCTTTTGCTATATAAGGTTTTTTAGTGTGTAGGCGACGGTTTTCGATGAACGAAGCAACGGTTTTTTCGGGTTAAAGTTGATTTTTTTAAATTGGCATTGAAAATACAATTAAAGAGCTTTTGCTTGATTTTTTATTGAATATATAAAATACAGACTGGTAAATGGGTATATTACTGTTAGTTTTAAGTTTTATAACGAAATCGTGCAATAATTATAAAAATCTGTACAAGAATAGTATTCAAATATTGTACCGTCGATTTATATAAAACTTTAGAAATTACTGTAATAAAACTAGAAGCGGAAATACCAAACAATTTTATATAGGATATGTTATTTTACATTTTCATTTCACAACCTCATGCATCTCTACATATTCAACAATATAAAAGAATCACGGGTACCAATGGGGAATCCGTATTTATACATCCTAAATATAAATGTATAGACGTTGGGTCACATTGGTACACGTAGGTACATTTAAAATTATAAATAAAACATTAGGTTAGTTTCACAATAAATGTAGTTAATTCAATATAGTTGCTTTACTCCAAATCAACACAACTTCGGCTATCATGAAGATGAACATAAATCGCGGTGATAAAATGATCATAAAAGGACAGTGAAGTGGAGGATCTCGGAAATGTCGGGGGGAGGGGGGGAGACCATTCGGGATGAGACTTTTCTCTGTTACTTCAAAAGGTTTAGCATAGGCGGATCCAGGGGGGGACGGAGGGGCCCGGACCCCCACCTTTTGGCGGAAAAACTTGGTTGAATATAGGAAATCATTGAAGCGTGACCAAAGCAGGCCCCCTCTTAGTCCAGTCAGTAGGCCCCCTTTTTCGGACAATTAATCTCCTGCATGGCGATCCTACGGGTTTTTCTTTTAACGGGACCTGCAGCTTGGTTCTTTAACACGTGGTATGAATGTGGATTGCAGTCAGGTTTTTCACATAAGATTATGGCGTGACGACCCCGGGTCTCCCGATACAGCGAGTACGGAGTGATAGGATTTTCACGGAGTAATCTAAAATTGTCGAACATGATGGTAGATATTAAACTTTTCCTTTTTCATTTATTCGTGACAGTTTATAGCAGACATGTATGTTGTTGTCAACGGAGTATATATTGGACCTCATTGTCAGCAAATTTGGGCTTTCTATGTAGTAAAACAAAAAAATCTATGGACGACTTCTTCAACTTCTTTATTGGGAAGTGATCGTCCACAGATGTTTTGTTTTACTACATAAAGAGCCCAAATTTGCTAAGCATGGAGCCCAATATAAATTCAGTTGATAACAACATACATGTCTGCTATAAACTATTATGAATAAATGATAAAAGAAAAGTTTCACATCTACCGTCAGTTTGACAATTTTAGATTGCTCCGTGAAAATCTTATTGCTCCGTACTCGCTGTATCGGGAGACCCGGTGTGGACCCCGGCTTTCATTATGACAGAGCTGTCTCATTCAACCACCTGAGGCACATACCTCAGCCGTTTCGAGGGCAAATCAGACTTCCCACATTTTTACCCCCTTTTGGCCCCTAATTGCTAAACGAAAAAAGAGGGGACACATAAAATCAAGCCTTCCCTTTCTTTTATGGCAAGTGACTTTACTGTAAAGTTTCATAGCATTTGATCAACCACAACAAAAGTAATTGTGGAAACTAATTAAAAAATCGGTTTTTGGTCAATTTGGGCCCCTTATTTCTAATCGGAATTATGCAATGACCCATAAGGAGAGGTGCACATCTTCAATATATCTGTTATCACTGTGTAATATTTCAAAAAATTCAAGTGTTTAGCTTTGAGATTCTGATTACACAAGACAGGCACTCCTACAGTGCGACGGATGGACGGACGGAGACGGACGGACGTATGGACGGACGGAGTGACTCGATTACTACACATGTTTTCTCATACAGCGACGCAGGTTAAAACCTAATTATAAGGAGGAAACCGTCGCAGTCTTAGGCTGTGTAACTCAAAAACCGTCACAGGTTCCCGAACAAACCTTACAGTATTCACGAAAAAACCGTAACGTGTTTGGAGGAAAATGTTAATTACTTCAAGGTATTTGTAAGAAAGATGCTAAACGTTTCAGATTGGAATTTATCGTGTCGCACTTTGTAGGGATTGGGCGGATTATGGAATTCATGTTTTGCGTCTTATTTATTCCATAATTATACCTAGATTGATTCGGAGAATATATAACAAAGGGTAAAATCTTTCTTATTAGTAAAGACAAAATGGAAGTGACAAGCGTGGTTCAGGGATAGCCAAATCTACAGTATTGAAAAGAATATGTATCATACTTTTCTTCAACGTTTGTCATTTCATCATTTCTAACTTAATCTCTACAAACATGTCAGGAATGTATTTTTTTGTGTAAATTTTTTTTAACTAATTATGAAAGGTAATTTTTGCAGACAAAATTCGACCATTTTGATATGTTTATTCGAAACTGAAACATATTACCTAAAAACTTAAAGCATACGTCAACGATTCTTTGATATCGCCAAATCAAAGATTAAAAACTATTTACACTATTTTCGAGTTATCTAATAGGGTTGATGTTTCATCAAGAGTCTGGACGAAATTCATATAGAAGTGTGGCAATGGGGTTGTCCGGACCTAGTTTATCGGACAGGTCTACAATGGGGTAGTCCGGACCTAGTTTATCGGACAGGTCTACAATGGGGTAGTTCGGACCTAGTATATCGGACAGGTCTACAATGGGGTAGTCCGGACCTAGTTTATCGGACAGGTCTACAATGGGGTAGTCCGGACCTAGTTTATCGGACAGGTCTACAATGGGGTAGTCCGGATTTAATGCTAGTGTATACTCAGGAGAAAAATACAATGGTCAAATACCTCTGATGTAAAGAGCACGTCGTATTTGTTGTTGATTCGGCATTCCGGCTACACAGGCAAAATTTAGACATATGTCTGCCGTACGTTAATAAAAACGTGCGTCTGACGTAGTGCATAAACGTACGTTAAACATATGTTTCTAACCGCTGTACAGTAAACGTACGTCAAATTATTGTAAAAACATATGTCAGATGCACGTTTTTTAAACGTGCGGTAAATGTACGTTTACCATACGTCAGACTTATAGTTTCCTAAAATGTATGAAGTTAGTAAGTTATTTATTTAGTGTGTTTTATTATGAAATAAAAATATTTCCAAGATAAATTTTTAACGTGCGTCAGACGTACGCGGTTAGAAACACCAATTTAATATGCGTCAGATGACATGCGTTTAACGTACGCCAGACGCACGTTAAACGCAGTCAACATTTTGCCTGTGTAACAAAATGCGTCTTATTATTTAAGTATCATAGATATCATTTAATCAAGTAGTTATGAAACCTTTTTCTTTTAATGGCGAGCGTCAAAAAATAACTATTGAATACAAATCCATGGCAAATAAGTGTTACACATATCTTGAATAGTAATTGGTTCCTGTCCAAACTTTGTACCATCTATCTTTTTAAAAAACATTTATCGATTTTTTGTGTACGCTTTCTAATTCAACTTCTGTTAACCTCATGTTTGATGTCTTACCCCCCCTACCCCCCAAAAAACCCAAATAGAATAAGCACGCTTTGTGTGAGATGTGAATGAGATATACATGTATATGTGTATAGCTGGGGAGCCACCCGCGGAGAGCTGCTAAAATTCCCTGCATTCGAATATTTCTGTTCCGGAAAAAAGGATATAAAAGAAAGTCATTATACTAGTACAGAGTAAAAATTTCAATAGGTTTGTCAAGAAAATATGTCTATAAATCCTCACGTAGGTATTAAAGGTGAAAACAGTATATAGACAGATGTCATGCAAAATATTTTCAGGTCTAATCAAACACAGCCACCAATGTCTTATATTACAAATCCAGTGTATGCGACGGCATTTGTTTGGAGAACTTCCGGTCATTGATAAGTGTGCTTGAATTTTTTATCTTCATTGTCATTCCAAGCCTAATGTAATCAGCTGTAGGAGAATGATTGCAGTTTTTACATATACGTATTTTAGGTTAATCTGTTGCTGAAAATAATCACATTTAATGTTTTGGTCGAGGGACAAAGGGTGTAAATTTTAGACATGTCCACAAAAAATAGCGATCTTCAGCGACAAATTGTCATGAAATAAGTTGTTTCATAAATATAAACTATAGTCATAAATATAAACTATAGTCATATCTTCATCCTACTAACATTCCCGATTAAATAGATGGTGGGAAATGAATTTCCTCGCATAACCTGGAGACGTGATTTAGGACTCAAAGCCGATTCAAAATATGAAATTCAAAGTGATTGAGACCGTTTTTGATCTAAAACTGACCGGAAAATGCACAGTAAGCTCTTAACAAATATTTCTGTTTTGTTAATTGGTTTAATTCTAAAGGAAAAGTTTATGAATATGAAAAAAAAAACATTATTCAGGGGCGTAGCTTGGCAGAAATGAAGAATATTTCGAGTGGGTCAATGATAGGTCAGTAGAAAATTTCTGTATTTTTCGCATTATCAAATGTCATAGAAATATTATCAGAATCTAGATAGCATCCTCCTTAAGATCAAGTGTTTTTTCCGTTGTTATCAGTTCAACAGATACCCACGATTGAAATGACCATAGCATGTTTATCAACAATCACTTTATGACAACATGAAGAAGGTCACCAAGTATCCAGTCAGTCAAACTCAGAAATATTTATAGTACAAAGCAACTGATGTCTATGTAAATGATACCATTGTTTTAAACCTTAGGTAAAATAAATAAAATGTAAGCCTATCTAAATACATTTACTTAAAACAAAGACTCGACAGAGCCAATTTTGAATTAGAAAATGCATCAATTGAAGAAAATTCCAAGAGACCCAGGCGATGTCAGTTCTGTTCTCTTAATCAAATTGATGATGAGAAACATTTCTCTTTTTTTGTAGTAGAAAGGTCTTTTATATGGAAACGTTATTTTGACAATTTTTTCTCGAATAATCCAAAATTTACGAATAGATCAGACCATTGAAAAACTTACCCCTTTTAATCCCAAAGATCAAAAGATCTAAAAAAAGGGATTTCTTATGCATTGTTTATTTGTGTTCAGTAAATTTTACTTTGTGTCACAGACTATAGATTCGAATTTAATTTGAAATCGCTTTAAAATGAGTTTAGGTCGAAGTTTAAAACTGCTTTAAATCGTTATAAAAATTTAGAAAATCCTTAAACACTTTAAGACACGTTTTACTGTATTTGACTGATATTCTCCTTAACATTAACGTACTTACCAGGAATTAATATTCCAGATATCAGAACAGCAACGAAAATCAACCTCATTTTGGAGATGCTATGTTGCTGTTTTTGTTTCAAAAGTCAAAAATATCAAAAAGTTATCAGAATTTGTCTTTATATAAGGATTGCGTGGGTCAAGTAGGCGGACAAGCAAGGAAAATTATTAGTTTATACACTGAAGCTATATGAACTTTATAGGCTTTTTCTGAATTTGTTCTGAGGCATTCATAGCTTTTATCATTTATAGCGATAAGGCATGAAGAAGGAAAAGAGGTTACAAAAACTCGTGTGTCGTAAGTCTGAAAAAAAATCAATAAAGCACTCGAAAAACAAACCGCATGTTACATGCAAAACACATATTACAACACAACCGCAATTTGCTACGTGAAATTAAATCGAAACGAAAGTGAACTTGGATGTTCTGGAAGGGAAAGTGGTTCCGTGGTCAAATAAAATGTTAAATAAAAGTAAAATAAAATGCAAGATGTCCTTTGAATATTTTGTTTATCCTTTTAATATTGCCGTTAGCAATGATCAACTCAGCACAACCTTTTTTAAATTCTAACAATACAAGAATAACCAGACTCGCACTGATTCTTACTATTCAGAGAGAAATAGAGAGTAAATGTTTCGAATTACTGTAAATTAAGATTTTTTATAAAGTGTTATGGTACTCGAAAGCCTGGTAATCAAGTTTTTCGGGTGTCTTTGGTTGTAAATAAATATTTATCGAAACTACACGTGTAATGTTAGAACTCGTCGCCTTTAAGTGATTTGTGTCCAAAACGAGAATCTTTCTTTGCAAGTATGTGATTGTTTTTAATCGTGTGCATTATATTTTCAATGTAGTACCAACAACAAGGCAACAAGCAGCGACCATTGGTCACATTGAAGACAACTTGTTGTTTTGCATTGTGGATTTTTTTTTATAAATTGCGGCTGATATATGTGGTTTGTGTCGCGTACAATTTTTGGACATCCGATCTTCTTTCAGTGCATTGTAACTAAATCTATTCTCTACTTTTATATTCATGAAACAAAGCAACAAAAACTTGGCCTGACAATGCACTTGATTTTAGGGTAATTTGGTCCAGGTGTATTTTGATATGGGTGTGATATGGTGTCCTGCTATCAAGAAGTACTTCAGAAAAGACCCCATTATCTTATGCAACTTTACCATGTAGGTCAAAGGGTACAGCAACGGTAATGTACTCTTCAATACAAAATAGTCTTTACAAGTTGAAGCATCCCGACTGATTTAAGTATGTAGAACACAGAGTATGTAGACCACAAAGTATGTAAGCTGGTCTAATGTGTCGGCTGATTAGGTTGTGTTTTTAATGGATATTTCAAATTGTGCCATGAGATTATCAGCAGCGCAACACAAACAAAAACAAAAAGCATCAAAAGAGAAAAAGTACTTGTAATGAAATTAGGAAAAACAAATTGCATTGAATTCGATGGTTAAGATAGTGGTAATTATTAAAATACTTTATTACATAAATACCCCAAAAGGGTTAGCAAACACAAACAAACAAAACAATGAACATTACAGACACTTAATACAAATACAACCAACGAATGATACAATAGTATTTACTTACAAATATGCGTGTATTCGACCTATTTGGATTTCATTTCCTCAACTCAATGATTCAATAACCATGGGCAAAACATCCAGATTTCGATTAGGTTCATAAATTAATTTGTCAATAGTGTGAAGCTGGTTAAAGTGGATATATTTTGTTTCTATAAAGTCAATAAATGTCTTCCTTATATGATGATTAATTCAACATTGGAAAAAGAAATGGGCTTCATCATCAATGATTTTGCACGATTTACACAGTCTTTGTTCTCTTGGGATATTTTTATATCTACCAAGTTCATCCCCTAATACGTAGTTTAGTTAGCCTTTGTCTCTATTAAAATTTTAAAGATTTAAATGGTCTGAAATATTTTACGTCAGACTCGCTGTAAAGCACGGGGTCAGATCAGATCCGTTAAAAACTCACAAACGCTTAAACTAAATCAAATATTATGCTGCCCATTCTAAGAAAGATACATTTTTGTTCAATACTTAAACTTATTTTTATTTTTACCTCCTCTGGTAATTTGTTGATTCGCGTCAAAAAGTTTCAACAACCGACAACAACGTTCTAAATCATTCAAGTTTGCCTGTTTTTAGGCTTTAATTGGTGGGTATATAAAATTCGTAATATCTTGTGATGTCGTCTGACAAGATTTGCTTAACTTTATTGATTCGTTACAAGTAAAACATGGAATAATTAAATAAAAACTTTCAATATTTTCAAAAGAACACTTTTGTTGTATTTTGCATTTATTTTGTTAAAGAACAAAAGGTAATGTTATGCTATAGAAATCGACAAATATTGCATGCGTGTATTTGTCCGTTACCTTAGGGTTCATGTCTCCAATCCATAACTCATCGTAAATCTACATGTGAAAGGATTTTCATAAAATTTTAATTTTTAAAAATCTTAGTGTACACTTTTTATTTAAGAATTTGGGTTTCTTACAGCAGATATAGACTTACACCATGATGACAATGGGTACCCTCATCTTATTCACAACCCATAATCCCGATCAATTCATTTTCATGAAACTTTCATATACTCTTATTTTAAAATTTGATTGGATTTTTTTCCGCATCGCAGACGCGATTAAAAAAGGTTTCAAATAGTACAGGCTAATAACAGTATTTGGTGAAATTTTGACGTTTTGTATGCATTATCAAATCATTTCTTAAGATGTGTGCCCCACGTGGATGAATTGTGCAGTCCTGTCATGATGAATGCCGGGGTCGTCAGGTTAAAATGCGGAAAACCTGAACGCAAACCATAGTGGTGCACCGTGTTGGGGAAACATGTCACGTTCCTCGCACGTTGAAGAACTGCCTTGCTGCAGGAGGACACTAAATTGTCCGTCCCTTCCCATCAGTCCTTTTTCAGTGGCAGTCAAAAAACCCCTCCTTGATTGGCTTTGTGTCCCCATTTTCTCATCTTCATCACTTCATTGTGTCACCCATCCCCCCATGTTCAAATCATGTAGCTTGGGAGTAAAGCAATAACTTAACTAACTGAAACTTGTACGTAATTTTTGTAAGAGAAATTAGTGTTGCACTTTTTAAATTTGATCTGATGAATGAGCATTGTTATTTATATGTGAACTTGAGCTCAGTTTGTCTAAATTATTCACAGGGTAATTTATTACACACACCAAAAAATATTCCATTTTTTTCTTACAAAAAAAAAGAAACATAACATAACTATAACTAGTCTTAGCAAAACATAACAGGGGCAAAATTGGCTTATAATAGAAATTGTCGTTTAACAAACGTATTCTAACTAACTTGTATACCAGATGCGCAATATGTTGTGTGTTTTATCTAAATGAGTCAAACAAACTTGAATACAATCAAGAATATTTTTTTTACCGATCATGGAAAAATGTTTAATGTTTGAAAAAGAATGGCCATCTCAGAACTTACCTTAAAGCCTTTGTGTTTCGTCAAGATGCAACTTTACCACTAAACATATTGTTTGTTTTTAAAATCAAGTACTATTTCTTGAACTTTTAGCTGTTTTTACTCTTATAATTTAGCATAACACAACTTTGATACGCGAAAAAGAGCTTAATACAACTACATCTTTACTTTACGATATGACCCCGTGTATAGGTATTATTTTGAAGAGTCATCAAATCTAGATATCTTATTTACTATAAGTTCATCATATTTCTCTTTAATAGTCTTTTTGTTTTCTCTTTTTAAGTCTGATTTAATTTTATTTTAAACAGTTAGACGAAAGCTTGGTCAAATATAGATTATGAGGTGAAAAAAAAAGAACTTTTTCATCTTGACATACAGGAAATAAGATATCAAATTAGGAAGTTGCTGTTAACCGAGGAAAGCACCATAAACCGCAAGATAAAAGCTGATATATAAGTCATGGTAAGAATAGGCAACATATGGATTACGAAGCTCGCCTCGTTACGGAGTATTGTCGAGTAGCGGGAATAGATCAATGAAAAAAAAAGTCACGACCAGCATCCCAAGGTACCAATATGGTTGGTGTATTAATTGTCAGTCAGCAGAAATTCACTTTAAACATTTCTCTGTAAGTGTTCATCCATGCGGAAAAGAAGGTCACGGACAACATCTGAAGCATGTATTTTGTTTAGCATTCCTTGTACACCTTTAAGCGGGAATAAACTTTCATTATTCTTTTGAAAGTAGTCATTCATGTTACAGTCAGCATCTGAACCATGCTTTGTGCTTAACATACCTAGGTACACCCACAGTACCATAGCATTTGTTGGTACACGGGCAAAGACTTAAAGTGATCATTCGTGCAAAAAAATGTAGATACAGAAAGCAAACATGGAAAGCATAAATCCGTAGGTGCACATACCATACCAATATGGTTGATGTGGGACTTGTCTATAAGCGAAAATGGACTTTAATGTAAGTTGTCATTCATGCGGAATGTCGGTCACAGCCATCATCAAAATCATGCATTGTGCTTAGAGTCCCTAAGTACACCTACTATACATCCTATCAAAAAGAAAGAAAATGAACAAACGTAGAATTTTGACTAATTCATTTTTTGCAAAACGTCTTGGTGTTCTGGAAGAAACGCGAGGTGGAATGCTCTTTGTTACGAAATGTAACAGAAAACCTATCCGTACAAGCATCGTCTATTAGCCTCTGCTGCAGATCTTCAATGTCTCACTTGACTCGAATCATTTTAATTGTCGCGCTTGCCCACGTAATGTTGCTGGAGTATATCCATAGACGACTCTTAAAGTGTGATCCGGAATTAATGGGTAAAACAACAAAAGTAATCTAAGAATTATAACAAGTAATTTATTTTAAATTGTGAAGCTACAAAGTAAAAAATGGCCGGATTTCGTTAAACACGAAGTAGGTGATCGAGAAAACTGTTACAAAAATTTCTTACCCGCCTGCACGACGCGCGCCCGCCCGACCGCATGCCCGCCAACATTCACCATTTAATAACCAGGATTTTTCATTCCGTGAAATCCGGCCAAAAATCGTACAACAAAGTCTTAAAAAATAAAGTTTTGTTATATTTGTGTAGATTTCGGAAAATTTGACTTTAAACAGCCTAGTTTCGTCCTCAGTAGACGATAAGCCGACCCGCTTTCAATGTCAACCAGTGACTAATTACTAGTACTATTATAAAGTACCTACATTTTACTTAAAACATTTATATCACAAAAATATACAAAATATCACAAAACCAAATGCACGAATTCACGTCTCGAAAATCTGCATCGATCATATTAGTCAAATGAATGGCGTTCATGAAACAACATGTGATGGTCACTATTTTTCTTTCCTTACACTCAAATAAGAAATGAGTAGCAATAAACCGGAAATGACGTGAACAGCTCCACTGACTGTAACCATAACAAACGACCAGGCGATACCTTCTTTGACAATGGCACCATATATCATTATAGATAGAAACGTTGAACCAGCTGAAAATATAAAAAAACAAAACAAATTGATTACTGATTGAATGCGAAAGCTAAAGTGTATTATATAACTTGCAAAAACACTGGTCAGTACATGTAACAGTAACTCAGTTGTTGTTGAAAAAAAAACTATAACTAAAAATTACAAAATTCACTCAACAATTTTCCTGAAATATAGGATAGACAATTTTAAAATTAATATTGATAAAAAAATCCATAAGCGCTTGTGTTAGTATGTTGTATGTATAACCGAATATAAATAAGGCCTTTTGACTTGTTTTGGATGGACTGACTAATTTCACGGGTTTTTTTTTTAATTGTACATTTATAATAATAATTTACGAAATATGTTTTTTTCCAAAACATAAAAATAATCATAATTACCAATCCCCCTATAATTGATAAAATTAAATTTCTCTTTGTCCCGAAAAATGAGATATTGGCTGATCTGTGAGACTTATTTTTTAACAGTCATTAAAATTAAAAAAAACAGGTCTATGTCAGTTTATGCTTAATTCTATGGCAAGCCAAACTGGACAAAAGTCCATATTTATTGATATCAATAATTCATTTATAGATATCAATAAATCAATTATAGATATCAATAAATCATATATTGATATCAATAAATCATTTATTGATATCTATAATTGATTTATTGATATCCATAAATGAATTATGGATATCAATAAATTGCTGATTTATTGATATCAATAATTATTTATTGATATCAATAATTCATTTATTGATATCAATAATTCAGAACACAATTATTGATATCAATAAATCGAATTATTGATATCATTAAATCGAATTATTGATATCAATAAGAACACAATTATTGATATCAATAAATCGAATTATTGATATCATTAAATCGAATTATTGATATCAATAATTGATTTATTGATATCTATAAATGAATTATTGATATCAATAAATATGGACTTTTGTCCAGTTTGGCTTGCCATATAATTCCACTCGATATTTTTGTGTGACGTTATTGTGTTATTGAAATTGTTTTGTATGTTTGTTAAGTTACTTATATTGCTTGACCCGAATGGGTGTAAAGCAAGATTAGAAAATTCTGGTCCTTACTTGTAATAAATGCAGAGATCGTCGATACCAGATACACAAGCTGGTTAGTAGAGAACCGTTCTACCAATGTTATAAGTGTTGTTCCTGTTGTGCTTAAAAGTGATGCTAGAAGTCCCACAGTGGTAAAGAACCTGACTGCTTGCATCCAATCTTTAATGAAAAAAAAAACATTCAGTGGTATACATTAACAATTTTATTTTATTTACAAGTACTTTGTTTTAAAAAATGATTGCAACGTTAAACTGCACTTCAAAGTGTAACGTTCAAATGTGGCTATAGTTCTGGTAACTTCTATCTCTTGTAATCTATTGTGGTACAAGACAATAATTAGCATCTTAACCTTTTTACTTTTTCTCGGGCTGGCCCAATATTTTACATCTATATGGCTTACCAAAACTAATTTTCGGTAAACTCTAGAAACTTATTGTTCATCTCTCAGGGTGGACTAGGGCCTATAACAAAAGACGTCTCAGGCGCTATTTTAATATTTTGACCTTTCTTTTAGATGTCGCAGCGCATCTAAAACTGTTCAAAAATTAAATACAGGGCCTAACACGTCTTATATGGTGTATAGGACTAGGGGATTGGCTTTCCATGAGTGTGCGTGCGTAAACAAAAAAACCCAGCAAAGATGTGGGCCAATTTCTATCTATTTTGAAACATAAAACTCGATTCTAAAATAAATGGTGGTTGTCGTATATTTACCTCTTCCGGCCAAATCAATATCTGCACATTTACTATTGATACATCTTCTCCACAGTCCTTCATCAAATCCTTGAATCAACAAACCTATCTCCGACCCGGATTCTGCTGCATATTCAAACTGTAAAGCTCTCCAATAAGGTGTCGAGAAACCTACCACTAGGATTAAGAATCCACTGACTTGAAAAATAAGACCAAGTTTGACAAAACTTTGTTTATTATCGGTGTCGGCCATTTTGTCTATTGTTATGAATCATAATTATTGTAATTAATACAAACTTGTAAAAAGCGTGAAAGGTTCATCATGTTTTATAACATACATATAATTGTTATCGTTTATTGCCCGAGGCTCCTGCTTGTCATGTTTATTATCGCCAGGTGCTTTTTGTTTCTTTTGTATTACATTCAATGCTGCCGTTTATGTAGTGTGTTGTAGGTCATAATAATGGTCATATTATTGCTCATTATTCCAGTTGTGGATCCGACGGTTGTGTTTTGTTTCCACCTTTTTTTCAGAGGAATTTGTTATCTTCTTGTAGGTTTTCGACAAAACTGTTAATGAACCCCCTTTTCGTCCTTAGTGGACTGTAAGAAGAACCCCCTTTCAAACATTTCTGAATCAGCCCCTGCGATAATAGCGAGCACAGCTCGCAAGCGGAGAGCTCTACGGTATTTGTTCCCGCAAAAATTTTGCCTAATGCTGATATTGATTTTTTATGGTCCAGAAAGGCTCTCCAATTTTTACAGGAACGGAGTGAATTTGAAAATAATTACCCATTTTGCTAGTCGCATTCCAAAAATTATCTATTTAATAATGTAAAAAGAGAAAAATATTCTGATGACGACAAGTTGCTACATTTTTTGTAGTAACCAAATTGTCTGGAACTTTGTTGTCATTTGTATTTCGAACACACGTGAAGGTTAGCACTGCTGGTGGAGTTTAAATTCCCCGAGGTTAGCCCGCTCCGGCACCAACACTTTTGAGTTGGAGAATACATCAAAGCTTTAAATTATCCGTCTAAATTTCAAAATTGTCTAAACCCTTAGGTTCTTCCTACCCCAGACATAGGTTGAATATCTTAGTAATAATTTGGTTCCCCTGTTTGGTATTTTTGGTTATACTGTTCTATGCTCTTCATTTTCATACAGTGTTTGGCATTTTCAATATTTTTGGTAGAGCGCCTCTGATGAGTCTTGAATAGACGAAACGCGCGTCAGGCGTAGCAAAATTTATTGTCTGGAACTTTGTTGTCATTTGTATTTTAATCGATTTTTCTTACTTTTCTATTTAACGTTCGATCGCCCCTAGGATCTCGTCCCAAATTGAACGTTCTAAAAAATTAACAAAAACAAAAATAACTACGATGGTTTCAGATCTTATTTGACTGCATCGATTCGAAATCATTTTTTTTATTGAACAGAATTATGCTGTGCTCGCATTTAGGCACTGCTTGTTTCATATTATGCATTTACTATTTGTAGATACCTTTCCTTGGTCCGCTTCATTACAACCACCAATACATTTACCATAAATAAATATGTCAATACATTTATCTCCACATTTAACGACTAAATGATTTTTGGTGAACTTAACTTTTTCCTTTTCATACTTGGCGCAAGTACAACCAGTTGTCAGTTATATTTTTCTCAATCATGTTCAACCATGATAAGTAGGCCTTCTCAGATTTTAACTGATAAACTGTTGTCCACCATTTCTCACATTATCATTTCCTTTGTTGAAAATATATCGTAAATATATAGGACTGTCTTCACAAATTTCCAGCGTAAACCAAAGCCGGAAACACCCCGTGTATATCATATACATGTATTTAAATTGTGTTCGCACTTTTTTTATTATTATCATCAGGTGCGATATCAGATATGCATTATTGGGCAAGAAGAAGCAGATAACCAAAAGGGATTCGAATGTCAAAAGTCCGAAAGGGCAAAGACAAAAGATGTCAATGCGAACAAAAAACGAAGAAACAAACAACATAAAACATATAAAGCAACTGAATATATCAATCAACAAGCGAATTCAAGTCGTTACAAGAAAAACCCAGTCGCTCTTGAATGTGTGAAATAGAGGTAAATATAGAAAAGTTAATAACAAAGTTGGATAAATCTGAATGCCCAAGAAGAGAGACAAATCAAGGAGAAGACATAGCAGAGAAATTGAAGATCACAATGGTCCTGACTTGATACAGGAATTTCAAGTGAAATGGTAGGAACGGAATGATGGCTTATAATCCATATTAATATAGGTCCTTAAAATATGATTTTGCGATGAGTAACATGTAATACAAATATAGGTAATCAAGTATTAATGTCCTAAAACGAAATGCTTTTAATGTTTTGATGATGTATTTGAACAACTATGATGTAAGAAGTATGTAGGAAGCTGTGAACACCCACACTTTACTGTATTTGAAGTAAAAAATATCACAGCCTAGTACTTATGAAAACGGAAATACATTACTTCGCCTATAAGATTTTAGATCCTTTGATCTTTTAAATGAAAGAATTGAAGCATGCACCCAAAAGTGTCAAGTATCTATCTCATCATTTTATTAACTAGATTAACGCATGTAAAAATAATTAAAATATTCAATATTCTGATGATAAAAAGCGACCTGAAACAGTTCTGAATGTATATATAGCTGTCATCTACTTGCATCAAGGTGTGATCATTTGCTCTACGTTGAAGGCCTCCTAAGAATAACAGTGATAAAACCGCTTTATATTTATGCTTTGTTTCATTTTTGTATTCATAATGTTATTGATTTTGTGTCATACATACATTCTTTAAGGAAGTCTGATTTCGAAACTCCTCTTGACTTTACCTTTAAATATTGAAGATTTTTTTAGCACACTGACTCCTACATTTTAAGACATTTTGTGATTATATAGACCTTAAAAACTTACTGTATGAAATTTCTTGAAATTCTTGATACAACTAATGGTTTTAAGGTTAGTAAGCACACCTGTCATGTGACCATAAACAGCTAAAAATGCAAAAAAACCAAGTGCAAATGTCACAAATACCTTGAAACTTGTGTTAAATAGTTTAATTTAATAAAACTTAATCAAAATAAATTAATTTTAATACAAATGAAACAACCATTCCTTCATAAATAAAATATTGAAATAAAACAAGGGAGATAATCCACTTGAAAATTGACCAAAAAATTACAAAGATTTGTATAGTAGAGAGAAAAGTAAGCTGGTGACCCCCAGTTTTTATTGTTTTATTTCAAAATATATTGTATTTCATTGAGTTTTATCAAATAAAAATAAAATTTAAATTCGTGGATTTTTTCTGCGACAAGATTTTATGCAAATTATTTGGCCTTTCCTATATAATCTATTGTAATTTGGGACAACTTTGAGCCTGAATTTTGGAAAAACAAGCCTGGAATGGGGGTCCAATATTTTTACACAAGATAAAGTATATACCTAATACTAGTATATAAAAAAATTGGGCATTTTAAATTCGGCATTATTTTTGGGGTCAGGTGTCCTCACTAACCTTAAGACCAAAAAAACGTAACAACGATAAAGCTAAGTAAAATCTAGAGGAGTCTGATTTCCCGCCATATTTTCGACGTCATATATCTCAGAAACGAGCACACGGACCTGTCATGTTCTTTTTGTTATTTGAATAAGTAAACACTTATTTATCCTTTCCATCAAAAATCATCAAATGTTTGATATAAAAAAAAGTTAAGGAGTGACAATCCTTCAGACAACTTAAACTTTCAACACACAGTCATTTAAGGTTGATGTATTATACGTTTACCTCAAATGGCTTCAATTTAGATTGATATTTCGAGACTGCATATAAAATTCAAAAATAAACCGTACCAGGGCCTAGATGTATGTATTAATGTCTTATCTATTTTCATTAACATTTTTATGATTAAATCCATGATTTTTAAGTTCTGATATACTTTCCCGTTTTCGAGCAAAGCCGATTTAAAATAGGTTAATAACAGTGGTGGATCCAGAAATTTTGAAAAGAGGGGGCCTACTTTGGTCACGCTTCAATGATTTCCTATATATTCGACAACATTTTCCGCCAAAAAAGGGGGCGGGCCCCACAGCTCCCCCCCCTGGATCCGCCTTTGAATAAGTTTACAAATAGATTTCACCTATAGATAGAACAAAATTACAAAGAATATAATTATCAAAATAATATATATTGTCAGATATCAACTGTAATAAAAGTTCTAGGATAAAACATTGTATTGGAGCACTATGTGTAAACGTCTAGACTGACTTTGATGGCAATTGATGCCATACTTTTTAAAATGAACTTGGTTAATATATATTAGAACGACAACTAGTAAACTCCTATCAAGTAATATGAGACATGTTAAACCTGTGCCGCTCCCGAAGTTACGATTCATTTTATTCCTTTTTTGACACAATGGTCGAAAATAAAAACTTACTAGCTTGTCTTGTAGGTTACGTTTGCGTTTAATGGCGTCTTTATTTAAATTGGTTGATAATTAAGATGATTGGCAATCAGCTTGAAATATTTATTTACAAATATATATATTTATTCTTTGTCCAAAATGCAAAATTCTTATTTTTGTTAAAATATTCCTTTGAAAAAAATCACTCAAAATTTTGTAAAGCTGTTCTAGGTTTGAAAAAGACAGCTTCTAACATAGGTGCAAGAAGCGAGTTATGCAGACTCACACTAGATTCTTTTATAAAACGACAATTTTTAGTTTATCTACATAGGATTAGTTCTAATAATGTAAACCCTCTTGTGACTGAATCTTTTAAAGTTAATAAAACGCCGCACAATGAAGGTATTTATTCGTGGTATTCTTACCACCCTAGTAAGGTGAATTCACGACGATCAGGAAAGCCCAGTGAAGGATTCACGTAAAGTTGTAATTGGTGGGTTGAATTCTTCCCTTTTTCGATCGATATTGTTTACAAAATGCACATAAAATACACACCTGAGCATTGTAAAAAAAAAAATAATAAACCTATGTATTATTTGTATTTCTTTATAATTTACATTTTTGTATTCATTTCAATAAAATGTGAAAGTTTGGTTAATCTATGATTAATGGTTTAAAAGTTATGATTAAAAAGGTTATACATTTTATAACTCTAAATTAAAAGTAAACAACACATATCAAACTTATGATAAAGGATGCAATGTGTACCCACGTTCTTTTTGAATCATTTTAAATTAAAACATGCAAGGAGAGTACTGCCAACTGTTTAAGAAAATCAAATAAGTTGACACATCAAACCGGTAATTTGTATCACCATTTTAGAGGATTCAGTTTTGTTAAGTTATAGACTTCTGTTTTGGTAAATTGTGGATACTGTTTTGTCGGGTTATATCATACATTTTTATGGTTATTTACAAAAGATTGCGTAATTATAAGTTGAATATTTGACCTATTTTACTCAAACTCATTTCGTGTTATCCAGGAACTAACAGAATTCGTTGATTCGGATATCATGCATGCATACATTCCAAATTTTAGATATTTTGTACTTGTTATATGCTTACAACCTTTTGGATAAAATTCGCATTAATAAAGCTATAATAGATTGATTTCTTCATTCATATGAAGCAGACTTCTTACAATCACTTCTAGGCAAAAAAAAAAGATCGTAGACCGTTATATTGATGATGTCCTTTAACTGAACGATTCTCAATACTCATTTATCGTCAGAAACTTGAGATAAAGGACACAAAGGATTCTCAAAAGTCTGCTTCATATTTAGATCTAAATCTATATATCGAAATAAACTCCAAAGGAAAACTTTTAACAAAACTCTATAAAAACCGTGATAACTTCAATAAATATTCAAATCGTCAACTTTTATATTCCTTGTGTAGCAAAATTCCGTTTACTCCAGCTAATGGAGTTTAAGTTCCACAATTGATTCATTACTCCAGAGCTTGCGGTAATATTACATCGATTTCCTTGGCAGAGCGTCACACATATGACACAAAATTTTTTGCAAATACTAATAAGTAGGAATTAAATCAATATGACCCTGAAATATCTTAAAATGCTCCTAAAACGTATCTTAATTACATGTTTGCATCAATTGGAATTAAATGCCCCATCTCATATTTTTTCTAGATCTGGAATGGGGTGCATCTACATGCAGTCTCATTTTTGAAACGAACTGCATTAGCAATGACTGTGAATTCCTGCAAACAGGCACATTTCATTTCGTTACAGTATTTACTATTTTCGAATTGCAAAACCTCCGTGCGGGTCCCGGATGGTAAATAGGCCCGCAGCAGCGCTTAAGCTTATCGGTAAACGTCCACTTAAAATCGCTCAGAGACTTTTCGTCGCGTCAGGCCGCTTT
Organism: Arcuatula senhousia; assembly: GCA_963971305.1. Lineage (NCBI taxonomy): Eukaryota > Metazoa > Mollusca > Bivalvia > Mytilida > Mytilidae > Arcuatula > Arcuatula senhousia. The sequence continues at coordinate 27,566,018 of OZ020310.1, read as the reverse complement.
GCCCAAATAGTGACAGGGATGTGTGCCCCAAGTGGTTGAATGGCACAGACCTGTCATACTGAATGCCGGGGTCGTCAGGCTATAATGCGGAAAACCTGACCGCAAACCATAGTGGTGCACCGTGTTGGAAAAAAAGAACCCAGCTGCAGAATGACCCCCATGTAGGAGGCTTTACTGTCCGTCCAAGCTACTCATCAATCCTCTTTCCAATGGCAGTCAAAAACTATCCTCAATGGTTGGCCCGATGTCCCCATTTCCTCCACTTCATCATCATTTCATGTTCATTGTATCACCCTTTTTATGTACATCTCCCGATTATATCCGAAATCGTGCTGCTTGGAGTAAAGACAAAACGAACTAACTAACTTACGAATTAAGAAAAAAACGGGATGGGGGATTTATTTATAGATAAATGGGTTGGTGCTTCCGTAATTTGAGATCAATGCTTAATATCTGAGGTGCACTTTTTCGGGGGAGGGGTTTAGCCTGCGTGGCAGAACGGGCAATAACTGTTACTTTGCCAGCGGCGGCAACGACGGCGTCGGCGTTTAATGCTATCAATGTTTCAGTGTTTGAGTTATATGAGCATTTTATGTAGACCAAACTTCGTATGCATATGCCCCAGTAAAGAAGCTTTGGTTTTGTTTTAAAATATGATAAAAGTTCTTGCTCAAGATCAGGTTAACTTGAAACACAAAAGTTTATCCTCAAAACAATGAGAGATTCTTTCTGTCCCCTCGACTAGTTGACTGGAACATTTAGGACCGTCCATAAACTACAAAAGCGCTCATGAAACATTTTTTTAAAAAAAAACTTACAAAACCTTAAGGTTTCCAGAAATTTGTATCTCATTTCTCGTCAGGCGTAGCAAAATTTATTTTCTGGAACTTTGCTGTAATTTTTATTTCAGATGGATATGAGTAAGAGAAAACTCAACCAGGAGATGAGAAATGTTTTATTACTGAAATTGTATATACACGTATAGCATGCGCAGTGACCGACAGTTCCTTCAACACGTTGAAGTTGGTCAGAAGACGATAGAAGTAGAAGTAGAATGTATCAAAAATCATTTTGCATTCGCTTGTAAGACAATAAATTTTAAGATGAAATGGTAGAAATTTTAAAATTGGTATTATAGAAATAATAAACTCTTAATGATCTTCTTCGCTTTCGAGCATGTCTAGAAATTCAACCAAATATGCAAAGCTTTGATTGATATATATTGCTTGTATTATTTTTGCTAATAATTAGCATCATATATTTAACACAAATCTTTGATTGGTCTTGTCCTATTCATTTTTGTCATAGTAAATATATTTTGTCACTAATGAGTCATTTAACAATATTTTAGTTTCTTAATGTGGATATTTAACTTAACATCTTATGTATGTCATATGACTATGATTATCTTAAGTTATACAGCATTTGCCCACATATATTAATACATATAAATTTAAATGTTTTTTAAACCGATACTGAACCGAACTCCGTGCATTACCAAAACAGAATCCTCTTATTACCAGAACATTATCCGCCAAATTTTACATCTATTTTTTTAAGGTATACTCATTTTTTTCAATACAAATGTTCAACTTGTCTCTAGTACGTATAATAGTCTTGCTTTGATGAAAAATATAGACACTTTATGCAAACAAAAACACAACTATCTGATGTTATAGTTTTCGTCATGAACATAACTCAAACTTGACGTTTTTCGTGAATTGTGACTTTATTTTAAAACAGATTCGTATATGCTTTTACGACATTTTAGTTTTTTGTGGTACAAAAAAAGAGACGGGATTAAATTGATCATTTACCTTTCGAAAGACATTAATTTTCCAACAAAACAAAGTTTACTTTTTCATTTAACCCGACAAAACTGAATCGTCTTACCAAATACAACTTTACGTGAATCCTTCGCTGGACTTTCCTGATCGTCGTGAATCCACCTTACTGGGGGTGCTTATGTAGACAGAGTATAGACCTTAATTCTACTACGCTTTCAGTTAAAAGTCATGCAAAATGGTTAGTAGAAGATACTTATGAAAAGCTTACCCTAGATAAAATATCCAAACTAAATACTTCATCGAAACTTTATCTTTACGAAAAGATTAAAAACAGTTTTAATTCCGATAATTACTTAAAACATAATAATTTTAATTATAGAAGATTAATTTCCAAATTTTGACTGAGTGGTCATTCTTTAGGTATAGAAATTGGCAGATTATATGAAAATACATCGGGAGCAAAGACTCTGCAAAAAGTGTAAAAGTTTGGATGATGAGCAACATTTCTTTTTTGAATGTGAAATAAATTCAGCCATTCGCTCAGATTTTTAAAAAGTTCTAAATGATAAACTGTCTACATTTGAATGTCTCGATACATTAAATAAACTGCTGATCATTTTAAGCCCCAACCCCGAACTTGTTTGTCATATTGGAGTCTTTATTAAACAGTCTATAGAACTCAGGGCTTCAGATCCTTGTCAGACAGGTTCATGTGTGTTTGCTTTGTTTGTTTGTTTGTTTGTTTGTTTGTTTTTTTTTAATTTGCTGTCTAATTATGTTTATGTTACGCTATTGTATGATATGTTGTATCGTTTTGTATTCTATATATTGTTCTAAATATCTATGTTGATTTGACTCCATCAATAAAGAGTTAAAAAAGGAGTTTAAGGAGTTTATTTTTATATCACATGCATTGTACATAATAATAATCCATTTTAAATCAAAACATGAATTTTTAATATAAACTCAATAAATCTGATGAATGGCTGGCTACATGGCGTTCGGGGTTTTTCAATTATAAAATAAAAATAAATTATATACATCAATTATATGTCTCATAGTGACTATTTCCGGCAGATTAAATAAAAATAAGTGGAAAGTTGTATTTGTTATTTACCTCTATCTGGCCTCACACACAAGTCATGGTTAATGTTTGTAGCACAGCGTAGGATGCCAATAGGCCAATGACATATTCCAAAATGTAGTATATTATTACCGGAACTGACATATTCTAGAAGTCATCGCACAATATTTGAATATTAACATATACATGTATTCTTATGTGCTTTAAAGGAAAGCAACATTTACTTTTTTCATTAAATAAGTGTATCGTTTCTCCAGTCTAAGCTATTTATTCATACATTCAACGTTCCAACAGGCTATACTATAAATCAGTGCATACCTTGGGCGTACATCTGCTATCGACTAATATTCTCAACACATATTGTCAAGATGGGAGTCGGTGAAGCTGCATGTTCCATTAAGTTAGCCTTGGCGTTTGTTTTACTAGGATTTTTGGTGCATATTATTGGATTTGGAGCACCATACTGGACGTCCGGGTCATTTGGCTTTCATTCTGGATTATGGCAAAGTTGTGCGTTTGATCATTGTTCGGATGTTAATACGAACGTCAACATTGGATGTAAGTTACCTATACATTCGTATTAATATATAATTATATTCTTATTACACGTACTTTGCAAAATACACCCATAAGGGTGGCTCTGTCAAGAAGACTACTTGAAATCACAATAAACAAACATGTATGATACATTTTTATACATGCATAGAACCATAGATCTGAACGAATCATATCATTCAGCAGCGAGGATTATGACATTTTTGGGTGGGTCACGTTAGAGGCTGAATACAAAGGCAGATTAACTCGACAGTAGAAAATCTATTTTTACAGCTGTAATGATTCACAATATAGCATCCTTAGATCAAATAAATGTTGTAATATTAAAGTGAATGATTGATATCTAGGCGTGTAACACAAGGCAGATATTATTAACAAGGTATTGTGGTTTTCTCATCAAGACAAGAAGATGTGAAGGTGTATAGTAAAACATCACATTCCTATATGTAAACACCCATTATTTTGAGGCTACTGAAGGAGATTTAGTGTCTTATCGACATTTCATATGAGGGAATTCCGAAATCAATATCACGTAATTGAACATTTATGGTCTAAAAAGCCCAAACACACTAGTGGTCACTAGTTATAGAAATCGAAATTTTGATATTTCATTTGACAAATGTTTGACCATGCTGGAACATAAGCTTGCACTTAAAACAAATTAGGGAAGAAAAAAATTTAAGATTTTCCCGGAAATAAAGGCAGGGTGACATAGCCCCCACTTATCCCCCCAACCACCCTTAAAAGAATCCAAACAATCAAATTGTCGCTACCTTAGCGTTATTTTTATACGGCTGCAAAAATATTGCGGACGTATTATGGTATGATGCTGTCGTTGTTTGTTAGTGTTGTTGTTCAGTGTTGGTGCAATAACTTTAGTTCTAGTTATCCGATCGCTATGACATTTGACAATGGTGTTTCTTACTATAAAAGGATGGATGGGAATGATTTTGGGGTCCCCCTTTTTTAGCTCAGTTGGACCGAAGGTCCAGGTGATCTATTGCCATCACTTGGCGTCCGTCGTCGTCGTCTGTTAACAATTTTTCAAAAAAATGTAAATTTTTAATATTTAAAATTTGATTTTAGTATATAAATACTTACCTTTATAAATCAGAGGTCCCGACCCCCCTCCCCTTCATCCCCCTTTTCTTGACTTTTTGTTTGTCAAAGAATAAATTTAGGTCAATCAGACACACACAATTCAAGCATTTTATTGATTTTTAGAAAATGACAAAATAGCCACATTGGGTCATTCGTCTGTCTTGATCTAGGTCATTTTAATAAAGATGAATAATTTAATCTATTTCTCACAAAGCTATTGCGGGATCCGGAAAATCTTCTCCTCTGAAACAACTGAACAGAATTCAATGAAACTTGGTATGATTAATCCTTAGGGTGTCCTGCACCGAACTTGTGCTTCGATTTTTGATTCGTCAAAAAACATGGCCGCCGTGGCTAAAAATAGAACAGGGGGTCAGACTACTGTTTTTGGCTTGTAATTCAAAAAGTATACGAGATAGATGAAATCTGAGGCCACACTACCAGGATCAAAAGTTCTACAAAAGTCTCCATTTGGTCGAAGTTGTCAGATGACCCCTCATAGGGGTTATGGCCCCTTAAAGTATTAAGTATCATTTTTTCATGTTTTTCCCTAAAGTATGAAAACTATTGCAGATAGAGAAAAGCTGTTGCTTGCTTAAATGTTCAGCTCATTAAGCTCTACTAAAGTCTTCATAAGGTCGAAGTTGTCAGATGACCCCTTATAAGGGTTACTGCCCCTTAAAGGTGTAAAATAGTGTTTTTGGCCTATAGAATGAAAACTATTGCAGATAGAGAAAAGCTGATGCTTGCTTAAACTAAGCAAACAACAATCAATCAACCATCATCAATCTATTTTTGTGCCATTACATATTTACTATACATACTTACTTGTAGTTGGTGAAGGGTTCCATTTTTGGAGCCATTGCATATTTACTTGACATCCTTTCTTCATTGAAGTCGGTGAACCTGTAAGATCTTAATTGAAGTTGGTTACAGGTTCCATTTTTGTGCCATGACATTTTTACCTTATAGCAAGCACACATGTCAAACGAAGCAAATTGAATAATTATGCTGTGCTCGCAGCTAGGCAATGCCTAAATCAAATTATTCCTTACTTGTAGTTCGTGAAATGTTTTATTTTCTTGTGTCATTAATACATATTTACTTAACATCCCATATTGTGCTATTACAAATTTACTTGACACCCAATTTAGTGCCATTATAATTTACTTTTACCATGTTTACATTCCATTTTGTACCATTACAAATTTACTTTACATCCCAGTTTGAGTATTAACTTTACATTCTTTCTTTCTTGTAGTTGGTAATTGGTTCCAGGCCGTAAAGACCTTTGAGTGCTTTGGATTGATTGGTTCAATAGCATGTGTTGTCTTCCTTCTTATTTTCCTATGCGTTGCCAGCTGTTCCGGAAGTAAATGTATGGCCATACTGAACATCATACTATGTTTAGCAACTGGTAAGTACAAATTTCGATTCTAGCGGACACTCTCTTGATGAACTGGTTTTATCAGTAACCATGGTTACAGACACGAAAAAGGCATACATATTACACATTACGAGTGTGTGTATATTAAACATTTCGACTTGGCGCCAGTAATTTAATATTTCGTCTCGTTGGTAAAAGTATTTTCACAATTGGAAACCGTTATTCACAAGCTTATAATTTGGGATCATGACATCATGGCGCAAGACATCATATGCTTATATCAAACAGTCTATAGAACTCAGGGCTTCAGATCCTTGTCAGGCAGGTTCATAACATGTGTGTGTTTGTTTGTTTGTTTGTTTTTTTTAGCTCACCTGACCCGAAGGGTCAAGTGAGCTATTGTCATCGCCATCCGTCCGTCGTCCGTCGTCCGTCCGTTACTTTTTCAAAAATCTTCTTCTCTGAAACCACTGAATGGAATTTTTCAAACCTTGGTCCAAGTATTAATTAGGGCATGATGTTTAAAAATTGTGTTCGGCTTTATGATTTGATAACAAACATGGCCGCTGTTACTAAAAATAGAACATAGGGTAAAATCACATTCAAAGACCTATAACTTGAAAACTAGAACAGATAGAAAAAATCTGAAGGATCTTAGGCGCTTTAGAATCAAAAGCTCTACAAAAGTCTCCATTGGGTCGAAGTTGTCAGATGACCCCTAATAGGGGTTATGGCCCTTTTAAGGTCAAAAATAGCGTTTTTTCATGTTTTTGCCCTATAGAATGAAAACTATTGCAAATAGAGAAAAGCTGTTGCTTGCTTAAATGTTCAGCTCGTTTAGCTCTACAAAAGTCTCAATAAGGTCAAAGTTGTCAGATGATTCCTTATAGGGGTTACAGCTTCACGTCTTTCTTGGATTTGCACCTCGAATTTGACCCAGGTGGTCATCTCAGTACAAAAATTTACGATAAACGAGACGATTTTAATTTTCAAATTATTAATTTTCCTAATCTACAGAGCAATATACCTACTTCTCCTGCTTACGGTGTTTATATTTCTCAACTTATTCGATATGCCAGAGCTTGCACACATTTCACAGATTTTTTGATCAGACACCGGTTTCTTCGTGACCGACTTTTGAAGCAACGCTATAAGAAAATACGTCTCATACGATCACTAAAAAAATTCTTTCTTCGTTATCAGCCACTAGTAGAAAAGTTCAAAATTGAGTTAAAAGATATGATAGTTAATTGTTTTAATTAGTGTTTGACTGGTGTGCTGTACTGAGATGATCACCTCAATATCCCTATTGTGTCTCACAACTATGTTGTGTTATATGGTCATTACCGGATCCTAAGATCGCAATGGAAGAGGGAGGTTTGGCGCCATAAAACCTGGTTTAACCCACCATTTCGTTTGAAATGCCTGTACCAAGTCAGGACCATTGCGATCCACCAGTTCTCCGGTATGACTGATTCGTTTTTGTCATTTTCTCTGGACTATGAGATTGATCATTCAAGTTCGGTAGTTTTGTTATTACCTTTACTCATTAAGCTCTACAAAAGTCTCCATTGGGTCCAAGTTGTCTGATGACCCTTAATAGGGGTTATGGCCCTATTGAGGTCAAAAATAGCGTTTTTTCATGTTTTTAAGTTCTTAAGAATAAAAACTATTACAGATAGAGAAAAGGTGTTGCTTGCTCAAATGTTTAGCTCATTAAGCTCTACTAAAGTCTCCATTGGTTCGAAGCTGTCAGATAACCCCTAATAGGGTTTATGGCCCTTTTAAGGTCAAAAATAGCGTTTTTTCATGTTTTTGCCCTATAGAATGAAAACTGTTGCAGATAGAGAAAAGCTGTTGCTTGCTTAAATGTTAAGCTCATTAAGCTTTACAAAAGTCTCAATAGGGATGAAGTTGTCAGATAAGCCCTGATAGGAGTAATGGCCCTTTTTAGGTCAAAAATAGCATTTTTTCATGTTTTTTGGCCTATTGAATGAAAACTCTTGCAGATAGAGAAAAGGTGGGGCTTGCTTTTATGATCAGCTCATTTAGCCTCAGGAAAGTCTCCGTTGTATCTAAGTTGGGACTTGACCCATTAAAGAAGAGACCATTATGCCTTAAGGACCAGGTGAGCGATTCAGGCTCCTGGGAGCCTCTAGTTTTAAATTTGCTGTCTAATTATGTTTTATGTTACGCTATTGTATGATATGTGTATTGTTTTGTATTCAATATCTACAATGTATGTTGATTTGACCCTTACGGGTATAATTTCATCAATAAAGTTTATATACTTATAAACAAATTGGGATTTCGATCTCTCAGATAAGTGCAGACGTTGGTTGATCATAGGATTTTGTTTTGTCTTCCTTTACCGGATTTGACACATTGAAATGACTGTTGGCAACGCGACGGGTGTGCTATAGCTAGGATGAACTGCTTACTCTACCGAAGCACCTGAGGTCACTCTCGTTACGACTATGGTTCGCGTTGTTAATTGATATTCAGTAGTGTTAGTGTTAAGTGTTTTACATGTTGTCTTTTTTTGTCGCGTTTTTATTGGTGTTTACTGGTTCTGTCTCTGCCCTTTTGAACTTTTAACAGTCGGATGCCCCATTAGTACCTCTGCTGACCTTCTAGCGATGTATAAAAAGCTAAATATTTTGTCGTGGTCTATTAAGATCTACGATCGCATGGTGAAATTACTCACTAGTTTATGCATGGTAGTGGGCAATTAAAAACACAGTCAACTTGTTATACATTCCAGAAAATATTGATGGTTGCTTGAAGGTTAAATAATACGTTATCACTATTTAGGTTTACCTTATTTTTTCGGTCTTTTTCTCATCCCAATTAAGCAATTATCGATCACAGTTACCTGTATTCAAGTCATTTATTGATTATATTTCATGTATTCCAGTCATTTATTGATCACACTTACATGTATTAAAGTAATTTATTGATCATACTCACAGGCACTCCAGTAATTTATTGATCATACTCACAGGCACTCCAGTAATTTATTGATCATACTCACAGGTATTCCAGTAATTTATTGATCATACTCACAGGCACTCCAGTAATTTATTGATCATACTCACATATATTCCAGTAATTTATTGATCATACTCACATGTATTCCAGTAATTCATTGATCATACTCACATGTATTCCAGTAATTCATTGATCATACTCACATGTATTCCAGTAATTGATTGATCATACTTACATGTACTCCAGTAATTTATTGATCATACTCACAGGTACTCCAGTAATTTATTGATCATACTCACAGGTACTCCAGTCATTTATTATGTCGCCTGCAACCTGTTGCAGAAGCGACATATAGGGGTTACTTTGGCACTATCCGTAGTCTTGCGTCGTCCTGCGTCGTCGTCCTGCGTCGTCCTGCGGCGTCACAAAAATTTCCGTGGCAGTTTTCCAGGCAACTACATGCCACAGCCTCTTGATATTTGGTATGTAGCTTCATCGCATAGTACTATAAGGTGTAAAGCGATTTTATGTCGGAAAAATAACTACTTCCTGTTTGACGAATACTTAATGTTTAATATATAATGGACATAGATGCAAAATTTTCGTCGCACTTTTCCAGGCAACTACATGCCACAGCCTCTTGATATTTGGTATGTAGCTTCATCGCATAGTACTATAAGGTGTAAAGCAATTTTATGACGGAAAAATAACTACATCCTGTTTGACGAATACTTAACGTTTTATATATAATGGACATAGATGCAAAATTTTCGTCGCACTTTTCCAGGCAACTACATGCCACAGCCTCTTGATATTTGGTATGTAGCTTCATCGCATAGTACTATAAGGTGTAAAGCAATTTTATGACGGAAAAATAACTACATCCTGTTTGACGAATACTTAACGTTTTATATATAATGGACATAGATGCAAAATTTTCGTCGCACTTTTCCAGGCAACTACATGCCACAGCCTCTTGATATTTGGTATGTAGCTTCATCGCATAGTACTATAAGGTGTAAAGCGATTTTATGTCGGAAAAATAACTACTTCCTCTTTGACGAATACTTAACGTTTTATATATAATGGGCATAGATGCAAAATTTCGTCGCACTTTTCCAGGCAACTACATGCCACAGCCTCTTGATATTTGGTATGTAGCTTCATTGCATAGTACTATAAGGTGTAAGGCAATTTTATGGCTGAAAATTAACTACTTCCTGTTTGGCGAACAAGCATAGATACGCAGGCGACATATGCCTTCCGGGGAAGGCTCCATCTAGTTGATCATACTCACAGGTACTCCAGTCATTTATTGATCATACTCACAGGTACTCCAGTAATTCATTGATCATACTCACATGTATTCCAGTCATTGATTGATCATACTCACAGGTACTCCAGTAATTCATTGATCATACTCACAGGTACTCCAGTAATTTATTGATCATACTCACAGGTACTCCAGTAATTCATTGATAATACTCACATGTATTCCAGTCATTGATTGATCATACTCACAGGTACTCCAGTAATTCATTGATCATACTCACAGGTACTCCAGTAATTTATTGATCATACTCACAGGTACTCCAGTAATTCATTGATCATACTCACATGTATTCCAGTCATTAATTGATCATACTTACAGGTACTCCAGTAATTTATTGATCATACTAACATGTATTCCAGGCATTTATTATTCATCAGTCATTGATTGATCATACTCACAGGTACTCCAGTAATTCATTGATCATACTCACAGGTACTCCAGTAATTTATTGAAAATACTTACAGGTACTCCAGTAATTTATTGATCATACTAACATGTATTCCAGGCATTTATTATTCATCAGTCATTGATTGATCATACTTATCATACCGATATTATTTACATGTATTCCAGTCATTAATTGATGATACTTACATGTATTCCAGTAATTTATTGATCATACTCACATATATTCCAGTCATTAATTGATCATACTTACATGTATTCCAGTAATTTATTGATCATAATCACATGTATTCCAGTAATTTATTGATCATACTCACATGTATTCCAGGCATTTATTGATCACACTCACATGTATTCCAGTAATTTATTGATCATACTCACAGGTACTCCAGTAATTTATTGATCATACTTACATGTACTCCAGTAATTTATTGATCATCAGTCATTGATTGATCATACTAATCATACCGATATTATTTACATGTATTCCAGTCATTAATTGATCATACTTACAGGTACTCCAGTAATTCATTGATCATACTCACATGTATTCCAGTCATTTATTGATCATACTTACAGGTACTCCAGTAATTGATTGATCATACTTACAGGTACTCCAGTAATTGATTGATCACACTTACATGTATTCCAGTCATTGATTGATCATACTCACATGTATTCCAGTCATTGATTGATCATACTCACATGTATTCCAGTAATTTATTGATCATACTCACATGTATTCCAGTCATTGATTGATCATACTCACATGTATTCCAGTAATTTATTGATCATACTTACTTGATTTCCAGTCATTGATTGATCATACTTACATGTATTCCAGTCATTAATTGATCATACTCACATGTATTCCAGTAATTTATTGATCATACTTACTTGATTTCCAGTCATTGATTGATCACACTTACATGTATTCCAGTCATTGATTGATCATACTCACATGTATTCCAGTAATTTATTGATCATACTTACTTGATTTCCAGTCATTGATTGATCATACTTACAGGTACTCCAGTAATTGATTGATCACACTTACATGTATTCCAGTCATTGATTGATCATACTCACATGTATTCCAGTCATTGATTGATCATACTCACATGTATTCCAGTAATTTATTGATCATACTTACTTGATTTCCAGTCATTGATTGATCATACTTACATGTATTCCAGTCATTAATTGATCATACTTACAGGTACTCCAGTAATTGATTGATCATACTTACTTGATTTCCAGTCATTGATTGATCATACTTACATGTTTGCCAGGCATTTATTGATCTTACTTACATGTGATCCAGTAATTCATTGATCATACTCACATGTATTCCAGTCATTGATTGATCATACTCACATGTATTCCAGTAATTCATTGATCATACTCACAGGTACTCCAGTAATTTATTGATCATACTAACATGTATTCCAGGCATTTATTATTCATCAGTCATTGATTGATCATACTCACAGGTACTCCAGTAATTCATTGATCATACTCACAGGTACTCCTGTAATTTATTGATCATACTTACAGGTACTCCAGTAATTTATTGATCATACTAACATGTATTCCAGGCATTTATTATTCATCAGTCATTGATTGATCATACTAATCATACCGATATTATTTACATGTATTCCAGTCATTAATTGATGATACTTACATGTATTCCAGTAATTTATTGATCATACTCACATATATTCCAGTCATTAATTGATCATACTTACATGTATTCCAGTAATTTATTGATCATAATCACATGTATTCCAGTAATTTATTGATCATACTCACATGTATTCCAGGCATTTATTGATCACACTCACATGTATTCCAGTAATTTATTGATCATACTCACAGGTACTCCAGTAATTTATTGATCATACTTACATGTACTCCAGTAATTTATTGATCATCAGTCATTGATTGATCATACTAATCATACCGATATTATTTACATGTATTCCAGTCATTAATTGATCATACTTACAGGTACTCCAGTAATTCATTGATCATACTCACATGTATTCCAGTCATTTATTGATCATACTTACAGGTACTCCAGTAATTGATTGATCATACTTACAGGTACTCCAGTAATTGATTGATCACACTTACATGTATTCCAGTCATTGATTGATCATACTCACATGTATTCCAGTCATTGATTGATCATACTCACATGTATTCCAGTAATTTATTGATCATACTCACATGTATTCCAGTCATTGATTGATCATACTCACATGTATTCCAGTAATTTATTGATCATACTTACTTGATTTCCAGTCATTGATTGATCATACTTACATGTATTCCAGTCATTAATTGATCATACTCACATGTATTCCAGTAATTTATTGATCATACTTACTTGATTTCCAGTCATTGATTGATCACACTTACATGTATTCCAGTCATTGATTGATCATACTCACATGTATTCCAGTAATTTATTGATCATACTTACTTGATTTCCAGTCATTGATTGATCATACTTACAGGTACTCCAGTAATTGATTGATCACACTTACATGTATTCCAGTCATTGATTGATCATACTCACATGTATTCCAGTCATTGATTGATCATACTCACATGTATTCCAGTAATTTATTGATCATACTTACTTGATTTCCAGTCATTGATTGATCATACTTACATGTATTCCAGTCATTAATTGATCATACTTACAGGTACTCCAGTAATTGATTGATCATACTTACTTGATTTCCAGTCATTGATTGATCATACTTACATGTTTGCCAGGCATTTATTGATCTTACTTACATGTGATCCAGTAATTCATTGATCATACTCACATGTATTCCAGTCATTGATTGATCATACTCACATGTATTCCAGTAATTCATTGATCATACTCACAGGTACTCCAGTAATTTATTGATCATACTTACTTGATTTCCAGTCATTGATTGATCATACTTACATGTTTGCCAGGCATTTATTGATCTTACTTACATGTGATCCAGTTATTTATTGATCTTACTTACATGTGCTCCAGTCATTTATTGACCATTTTTATCATACTGATATTTCTTTCATGTATTTTAGTAATTTATTGGTCATACTTACAAGTATTTCAGGCACTTATTGATTGATAATACTTACATGTGATCCAGTCATTTATTGATCATACTTACATGTGATCCAGTAATTTATTGATCATACTTACTTGTGATCCAGTTATTTATTGATCATACTTACATGTGATCCAGTCATTTATTGATCATACCCAGACCCTTTTGTAGTAGTATCGTAGTTGAGTTTTAGTATATTTTTAGTGGAAAATATTTAAACATTGTAGTGGTAGTCTAGCATGAATTCAGCAGGAATATTAGCAATAATCAGTTCCACTAAATTTCCACTACATGTATAGTAAGACTCTTGCTAGATTACTACTGTCGTGTGTCTCATTTGCATATTTCTTAGCCAATCGAAGCTAAAATTTACTGACAGTATATAATTAGTGGAATTTCTAGCATGTTTTTAGCGTTTCAATTATTTAAATTAGTTTGACAGCAGAATGTAGTGGATTGTATTAGTATGAATCTAGCGTATTATGCAAATTAGTTACGAGCACTAATTAGTGGAAAAAGTAGCAGAATGTAGTGGATAGATTAAATGCTGTATATGGTGATATTGAGAAATATGTAGCATGGTTCTAGTGGTATATTTGCATTAAACAGTGGTCAATTTAGTAAGATCCAGTGGTATTTCTAACAGTTGTGTAGTGGTTTATTTAGCAAAAATCAGCGGTATTTTAGCAGGCTTTTAGTGGTACTCCTAGCAAAAATCAGTAGTATTTTAGCAGGTTTTTAGTGGTACTTCTAGCAAAAATCAGTGGTATTTTAGCAGGCATTTAGTGGTCCTCCAAAAAATATTCAGTGGAAGATTTTGTATTAATATCTTTTATTGAACTGTCCCAGACCCTTTTGTAGTAGTATCGTAGTTGAGTTTTAGTATATTTTTAGTGGAAAATATTTAAACATTGTAGTGGTAGTCTAGCATGAATTCAGCAGGAATATTAGCAATAATCAGTACCACTAAATTTCCACTACATGTATAGTAAGACTCTTGCTAGATTACTACTGTCGTGTGTCTCATTTGCATATTTCTTAGCCAATCGAAGCTAAAATTTACTGACAGTATATAATTGGTGGAATTTCTAGCATGTTTTTAGCGTTTCAATTATTTAAATTAGTTTGACAGCAGAATGTAGTGGATTGTATTAGTATGAATCTAGCGTATTATGCAAATTAGTTACGAGCACTAATTAGTGGAAAAAGTAGCAGAATGTAGTGGATAGATTAAATGCTGTATATGGTGATATTGAGAAATATGTAGCATGGTTCTAGTGGTATATTTGCATTAAACAGTGGTCAATTTAGTAAGATCCAGTGGTATTTCTAACAGTTGTGTAGTGGTTTATTTAGCAAAAATCAGCGGTATTTTAGCAGGCTTTTAGTGGTACTCCTAGCAAAAATCAGTAGTATTTTAGCAGGTTTTTAGTGGTACTTCTAGCAAAAATCAGTGATATTTTAGCAGGCATTTAGTGGTCCTCCAAAAAATATTCAGTGGAAGATTTTGTATTAATATCTTTTATTGAACTGTCCCAGACCCTTTTGTAGTAGTATCGTAGTTGAGTTTTAGTATATTTTTAGTGGAAAATATTTAAACATTGTAGTGGTAGTCTAGCATGAATTCAGCAGGAATATTAGCAATAATCAGTACCACTAAATTTCCACTACATGTATAGTAAGACTCTTGCTAGATTACTACTGTCGTGTGTCTCATTTGCATATTTCTTAGCCAATCGAAGCTAAAATTTACTGACAGTATATAATTAGTGGAATTTCTAGCATGTTTTTAGCGTTTCAATTATTTAAATTAGTTTGACAGCAGAATGTAGTGGATTGTATTAGTATGAATCTAGCGTATTATGCAAATTAGTTACGAGCACTAATTAGTGGAAAAAGTAGCAGAATGTAGTGGATAGATTAAATGCTGTATATGGTGATATTGAGAAATATGTAGCATGGTTCTAGTGGTATATTTGCATTAAACAGTGGTCAATTTAGAAAGATCCAGTGGTATTTCTAACAGTTGTGTAGTGGTTTATTTAGCAAAAATCAGCGGTATTTTAGCAGGCTTTTAGTGGTACTCCTAGCAAAAATCAGTAGTATTTTAGCAGGTTTTTAGTGGTACTTCTAGCAAAAATCAGTGGTATTTTAGCAGGCATTTAGTGGTCCTCCAAAAAATATTCAGTGGAAAATTTTGTATTAATATCTTTTATTGAACTGTCCCAGACCCTTTTGTAGTAGTATCGTAGTTGAGTTTTAGTATATTTTTAGTGGAAAATATTTAAACATTGTAGTGGTAGTCTAGCATGAATTCAGCAGGAATATTAGCAATAATCAGTACCACTAAATTTCCACTACATGTATAGTAAGACTCTTGCTAGATTACTACTGTCGTGTGTCTCATTTGCATATTTCTTAGCCAATCGAAGCTAAAATTTACTGACAGTATATAATTAGTGGAATTTCTAGCATGTTTTTAGCGTTTCAATTATTTAAATTAGTTTGACAGCAGAATGTAGTGGATTGTATTAGTATGAATCTAGCGTATTATGCAAATTAGTTACGAGCACTAATTAGTGGAAAAAGTAGCAGAATGTAGTGGATAGATTAAATGCTGTATATGGTGATATTGAGAAATATGTAGCATGGTTCTAGTGGTATATTTGCATTAAACAGTGGTCAATTTAGTAAGATCCAGTGGTATTTCTAACAGTTGTGTAGTGGTTTATTTAGCAAAAATCAGCGGTATTTTAGCAGGCTTTTAGTGGTACTCCTAGCAAAAATCAGTAGTATTTTAGCAGGTTTTTAGTGGTACTTCTAGCAAAAATCAGTGGTATTTTAGCAGGCATTTAGTGGTCCTCCAAAAAATATTCAGTGGAAGATTTTGTATTAATATCTTTTATTGAACTGTACATACTTATCAAACCGATATTACTTACATGTTTTCTAGTACTTTATTGATCACTTTTACATGTATTTCAGTCATTTATTGATCATACCGATATTACTTACATGTTTTCCTGGTTTTTTTTATTGATCACAGCTTCATGTATTCCATGTACTTATTGATCATACTTTCATGTATTTCAGGCGTATGTATTCTAATAGCTATCATCATATATGCATCGGAGATGAGCAGTCTTGGCTGGGCATTCGGACTCGCTACAGCAGGGGGTGTTTGTTTCGCCTTAGCCGGAATTTTCCTGATTGTTTCCATCTGCCGCTAAAAGGTTCTGTTTACTAAAAGACCTTATATTACAGAATTCAGTTATTATTACTTCATATGTCTCATGTCTCCAGTTTATAAGGATGTTTGCCGGTCAACTTTTCACATTTTTGTCAGATTTTAGTGATATCAATATTTAATAAAGGATTTATTTTTTCGCATGGTACCCTCCCAATTATTAAGTTTAATTGGATGTTGTCATGGTTATAAACTGATTAACAAAGTTATATAAGCCAAAGAAATTCTTTTTCGGTCAAATTTTGAACTGTGGTACCATTGAACTATAAGTTTTTTCATTTAAGATTTAAATTTGAATACTTTGTTTTTTTGCATTGATCAGCGAACATCTTTTTTTATTGTATTGCAAATTTCTTCAAGAAATAGTAATATGTACATGTATATGCATGTAAATGACAAACCTTTCTGGTTAACTTTATGTTTCTGATACAACGTTATCCTGTAACCGTGCAGTCATATTCTCTAAGGTTTATTATGACTATTCATTTTATACCTCATGTTAATTTTTAATTATGCAATTATACACTCTTGCTTTTTGTATAGTATTTTTTATACAACTCTTTATATTTAAATACATATTTTAGTATTTTTATTATTTTATATTCTGTATATTTCGTTTCGTTAAAATTTGCAATAGTTATGCATTATATTAAGGTGCTGTGTAATTTTTATGAAATAAACTTAGCTTTAGATTTGTAACGCCTCATGATTCCTGTACCAGTTTAACATCATGTGCAATTCATGGTTATTGCTGTTTAATGAAAATTTCAAATGCATTTTTAAAAAGTCTTTAAATACTGACTGAAAATATAAAAGTAAGTGTTTTTGTGACTGTGTGTGTGGTTTAATTAACGCCCATTTCGGTGTACCTTGGCCTTACATGGTGGGTAGTGGTTGAAAACGACATACCCGGAGAAAATCACCAACCTTGGACAGGTTACTTAGAATTCGGTGGGTTTATTTTGTATATGTTTTTATAATTAGCATCTGAAATTGAAAATTTGATATAAATTGGATACGAATTTATGCACGATACACAACGGCAATTTAATGATTAGCATCAATTTAGACCTTTCGTGTTTCCTCATTTAATGACATTAATCTTATAGTAATCACATAATGTAAAGGTCAATACCTAAACTATATGTACGTCAATAGCCAAAGCTGTTCGTTTTTCCTAGCCTGCGACAAAAAGTCGCGGAAATTGTGATATAGCTGCTATTTTCTGGCTCATTATGCTCTACAAAAGTCTCCATTAGGTCAAAGTTGTCTGGTGACCCTTTATGATGATTTATAGCTCTTAGAAAAGACCCTTGTAGCTTAAGTACAATGTACCTGAGATCGTGGTTAGATTTATGTCACGTGCCCCTGTTTCCCTTTCTCCTTAGTTAAGTGATAGTACCAACATGCTAGGCATATGTTTAGTGACCTTACATGCATTGATTGTCTACAACACATGTCCATCTGATTAGATATTAAACAAAAATATCATAAACAACGAAACTTTTAATTTATCAACATACTGTATGAATAACATTGTATACATAAAATATAATAAATGCAGAGTCATATCACATAGGTATAACATCAGGCTCGGAAAAATAATCTAATATTCAGGTCACCCAACTCGGGACTCATTTCCATCATTATCAGACTAAGAATGACATAAAGTTAGAACAACTTGTACGTTTTGGCTTAAAATGAACTCCATTAAAAACCTGCATAGCCGAAAGTATTTTGTAGCCCCTATCTAAATTTGTCTACATTTTGAGCCTGTGATGTTTTAAAAGATTTTGTCATTATCTAATGGTGCTTCCCTCATAAAGAATATGCGACAGCTTTTGTAAGGAATTCTTTTTTGTTTACGAGTTCAAGTAATGATTACTTTTTTGGTCGGGACTCCAAAATATATAAAAAAAAAAATCAGCCACCCTAAGGATATTGCATTACCGCGAAGATAAATTAGGGGACTTCAAAGGTTTATACCGTCAATATGATTACGGTTTAGTTTTTGTCTATTCTTCTCTGTACCCTTATCTCCTTCGGATCTTTGAAATGTACACGTCCAGAGAGCACATGCGCAAGAAATTAATGAACAATGCAAATATTGTCCCTTAAAATGTTCCCAGTTAGTTAGTCATTTACGAAATAATATAAATTAATGTTAAACAAGCAAAAGTTAAAATTAGAAAGAAAAACAATGTATTTGAGCTAGGAATTGTACAGCCCCACTGCTGACATTTCACTATTAGAATGTTGGCGACCACAATCACTCCTTCTTGAGTTCCTCCCCATAATCACTCCTTCTTTAGTTCCTCTTCAATGATGTCCTTGTTATGATGTAACCATTTATCAAAAGATCGAACGTCTGAGTTCAGCCTTTTGGTTGTGCGATAGTCTCTTATACATTGTTCAGAGGTCAAAAATTCAAACATGGCGGCAAGATCCTTGGCTCCAATAAACTGGAACCTCTCAAAGTCTTTTGTTCGTATCTATGAAATTAGAAGGATAAAATCGATAAACTGTTAACACAGAGACATGTCTCGCCTGTCGCAGCTGGACACAGTAAAAAATGAAGTAAAAATAAAAATGCAAATGTTTAAAGTTACTACAGTACTGGCAACTACTCATGATATTGATCTGTATTGGTGCAAATGAAGCTGTACATTAAATATCAATGGTTTACCATTACTTGTTTATATAAACATGATAAACAGACATAAGAAAAAAAACCCATTTATAGCCAAATGAGTATAAAATCTCAAAGTCAGTTGACCATGACTGCATGAGCCAAACAGATAAAATCCTCCTTAAACTGATCTTAACTGATGCTTAAGCGGCTGCATACCAAATATAAAACCATAACTGCTTAATATAAACACTCATGACATAAGTAAAAAGTAAAAAAGTGTAAAATCTCAAAGTCAGTAGACCATGACTGAAGGAGCTATACAGATAAAAAACTTTTGAAATTGATCTGTACTGATGCTAATGCAAGTGCATACCAAATATCAATGATGTACCATAACTGCTTCATGTTAAACAGACGTAAGAAAAAAGGTTAACCACGGCCAAATCAGTGTAAAATTTCAAAGTCAGTAGACCGTGACTGCAGGAGCATACAGATGAAATGCTTTTGAAATTGATCTGTTCTAATGCTAATGCAAGTGCATACCAAATATTAATGGGGTAACATAACTAGTTCACATAAAACAGACTTAAGCAAAAACTTTAACCAATTGTGGACGCCGCCGCCGCCGTCGCCGCCGGAATCACCATACCTAAGTCTCGCCTTTTGCGACATTCGTCGCAGGCGAGACAAAAATCAATCTGAGCTCTACTGCAATACAAGAAAATTTGTGAGCTAAAAAAAGCTCACAAGTGAAAACCCCGATCTCAAAATTAATCCTTGCATGAAAACCAGCATAATAAGAAAATTAAAAGAAGCAACAAGCATGAAATTCCTATGCACCATTTGTATGGTACAAACAACTTGCAAATTATTAGCTATACTAAAACAACTGACGGAATGAAATACCAAACCGGGTATAAAAACGGTTAACTTGGTTATGCTGTATATCAATATTTTAAGGAGTAACCTCTCATCAGCAGCATTTGAATCAAAACATTGGAAGGTCAAAAAACCAAAAGTATTTAATGAAAAGTACTCAAAGCCAAAAGGTTCGAACAGGCAAGCCAAATCCAGCACCGAGGATATCGACCATGTGCAGTACTACAAGGCCAGAAACCTTGTGTTCTGAACTTTGCATATGTGTCATATATATACATGCCGCATGTATATATATATATATATATATATGTATGACACAAAGGTGAGAGAGAGAGAAGTCTTGAATTAAAACACAACCCATAATGTCGTGTCACTCAGACTTGATCAGGGATTTGCTACATTACCTTCGGATCTTCGAATTTTCTGTTGTCAAACTGTTTGTTGAATGCCTCCACGATGGCTTTCATTGTCAATCTCCCCGCCGTTATACCGATAGTTTTCCCGGCATATAGTTTAGGTTTGTTGAATATGGTAGCTACACACTCTCCCACGTCCTCTACTGATACGGCGTCAATATCACGGTCTTCTAGTGGCAAAGCTGAAAACATACCGAATAGAAGAAAATGATTGTGTGGATCAGAAGCCTTCAATGTGACCAGTAGTGTCTGCTGTTTTGAAATTGGTCCTAGATAACACATATGATGTGTCTGTTTCAATCTTTATGGCCCGACCACGTATGTGGATCGGACATATAGTTTTACCCTTGTCCGTCCGTCCGTCCGTCCGTCCGTAACACTTTGGTTAAGTTCTTGGTTAAGGTCCATTACTCAGATACTAGATGTTGGGGGTCAATGATATTTCACCACCAGATGGGTCTTGGGTAGGGCTACACCACCCACTAGAAATTAGGTCACGGTGACCTATATTTTATGCATGAATGACTTCGGTTTAGTTCTTGGTTAAGGTCCATAACTTGGATACTAGATGTTAGGGGTCAATGATATTTCACTACTAGATGTGTCTTAGGTAAGGTGACACCACCCAATAGAAATTAGGTCACTGTGACCTATATTTTACGCATGAATGACTTTGGTTAAGTTCTTGGTTAAGGTCCAATACTCGGATACTAGATGTTGGGGGTCAATGATATTTCACCACCAGATGGGTCTTGGGTAGGGCTACACCACCCACTATTAATAAGGTCACTGTGACCTATATTTTATGCATGAACGACTTCGGTTAAGTTCTTGGTTAAGGTCCATAACTTGGATACTAGATGTTTGGGGTCAATGATATTTCACCACTTGATGTGTCTTAGGTAAGGTGACACCACCCAATAGAAATTAGGTCACTGTAACCTATATTTTATGCATGAACGACTTTGATTAAATTCTTGGTTAAGGTCCATATCTCAGATACTACATGTTGATGGTCAATGGTATTTCACCACTAGATGTGTCTTGGGTAACATGACACCACCTAATAAAAATTAGGTCACTGTGATCTATATTTTATGCATGAATGACTTTGGTTAAGTTCTTGGTTAAGGTCCATATCTTGAATACTACATGTTAGGGGTCAATAATATTTCACGTATCCCAGGTAATACACATTGAGGGTCAATGATATTTCAAGAACGGGAGGGCCATCCTGTGGCTCATAGACACATTTTCTAGTTTTCTTAAAGTTGCTAAGGAAACCCATAAGGATTGATCTTTTGATTTTGTAGTTTTGAAATTCGCATTTCTTTCGTTGGAATAAGTGTATTGTTTTGTATAAAGTTCTAACTGAACTATGATTACTGATAAGTTTTATATTGTTGTATAAAGTTTAAACTGAACTAATATGAATTAGGCATTGTAGAGCATCATTGTTCAATTGGCCTCATTTGATAGGGAAATACAAATAACAACAAAGTTCCAGACAATAAATTTTGCTACGCCTGACGCGCGTTTCGTCTATTCAAGACTCATCAGAGGCGCTCTACCAAAAATATTGAAAATGCCAAACACTGTATAAATATGAAGAGCATAGAACAGTATAACCAAAAATACCAAACTGGGGAACCAAATTATTACTAAGATAATCAACCTATGTCTGGGGTAGGAAGAACCTTAGGGTTTAGACAATTTTGAAATTTAGACGGATAATTTAAAGCTTTGATGTATTCTCCAACTCAAAAAGTGTTGGTGCCGGAGCGGGCTAACCTCGGGGAATTTACACTCCACCAGCAGTGCTAACCTTCACGTGTGTTCGAAATACAAATAACAACAAAGTTCCAGACAATAAATTTTGCTACGCCTGACGCGCGTTTCGTCTATTCAAGACTCATCAGAGGCGCTCTACCAAAAATATTGAAAATGCCAAACACTGTATAAATATGAAGAGCATAGAACAGTATAACCAAAGAGGAAGAAATGTTTAAACTTGATAATCTTAAAAACTTCTTTCAAATGCTCCAAACAACGATTTAAATTCAGATGTTGATTACGAAAATGGCGCCTATTAGCGCGTGACGTTTCGCTCCAAATGACAACAAGGTACAACATGTACGGTAAGGCCCGTATTTGGCCCCCTCTTAGACTGAAAAATAGAAAACTGATCTAGAGAAAAGTCCTTTTTATTTATTTAGTCAAATGAATGTAGAAGATAAAACAACTAAATTTTTAAAAAAAAAGTATGTTATTTATTTGAAATTGCTTGTCAAAACATGGTGAATATGTATGATTTCTTTCAAAATCATGGATAATGGACAATATTTGGGTATTAATTTCAATTTTTAGATGCCAGCGACTACTTTGACCACAGTTATTGCTTAAGAACTTTAATTTGCACTATAAAATGATAATAAATCAGTGAGGCAAACCATGGTCTACCTTGTCGCTGTTCATTAAAAATCGCTGATGATTAAAAATAACACAATTGTGGCCACTAAAAGTATGTCTCGCCTGCCGGCACCATCACTAAAATCAACTACCTAAGCTTTCATTTCTTGATATAAACACAAAAAGTGTCTGTATACCTAAAAACAGATGCCTAGTTATTATACTATTCAAGCAATCCATTGTCCACACAAGTATTACAAAAAGTTTTCTGTCTGAAAAAAAAGACCTAAGTTCACAGAGTCACTGGAGCGTAAAAATGAGGTCATGGTCACATGGCATGGTGACAGTTGCGTTGTCCATAACCGCAACTGGCTGTTAACCCAATATCAGATGCCTAGCTATTATAACTTTCCAGCAATTCATTGTCCACAAAAGTCTTACAAAAAAGTTTTTTGGCCTGAAAAAAGACCTAAGTTCACAGTCACTAAAGCGTGAAAATGGGGCCATGGTCACATGGCATGGTAACAGTTGCGTAGACCATAACCTAAACTGTCTGTATAATTAATATCAGATGACTAGCTAATATACTTTTCCAGCAATTCATCGTCCACAAAAGTCTTACAAAAAAGTTTACGACCTGAAAAGTGACCTAAGTTCACAGAGTCACTGGAGCGTGAAAATGGGGTCAGAGTCACATAGCATGGTGACAGTTGCGTAGACCATAACCTGAACTGTCTGTATACCAAATATCAGATGCCTAGCTAATATACTTTTCCATCAATTCATCGTCCACAAAAGTCTTACAAAAATGTTTACGGCCTGAAAAAAGACCTAAGTTCACAGAGTCACTGGAGTGTGAAAATGGGGTCAAGGTTACAAAACATGGTGACAGTTGTGTATACCATAACCTGAACTGTCTGTATACCAAATATCAGATGCCTAGCTAATATACTTTTCCAGCAATTCATCGTCCACAAAAGTCTTACAAAAAAGTTTACGGCCTGAAAAAAGACCTAAGATCACAGAGTCACTGGAGCGTGAAAATGGGGTCAGGGTCACATGGCATGGTGACAGTTGCGTAGACCATAACTTGAACTGTCTGTATACCAAATATCAGATGCCTAGCTATTATACTATTCAAGCAATTCATTGTCCAAAAAAGTCTTACAAAAAAGTTTACGACGCCGCCGCCGTCGCCGTCGCCGCCGCCGGAAAGTAATACCTATGTCTCGCCTTCCGCGACTATTCGTCGCAGGCGAGACAAAAATAAGCATGAAAATGGCATTATCGACGATTTTGTTACTTTTGCACTAATTAAGGCCTCTATAAAATTAAAATTACAGTAGATGATGAAAAATGTTTACCATTGTCAAAAAGTTTAATCATCTAACTTGTAACCTTAATGATATTTAAATCATTTACTTAGGATTTGTTTTTCTTTAACTGAGGAGGGCCAAATATGGCCCTTACTGTACATTGTCCTTTTAAACCCTCTTGGTGCGGGAACCGATCCGAGAAACGTTACGAAAAGTGTTGGAAAATAAATGCGACGTCATTGTCGATTTGTGACGCATTTTGATAATGACGTTACATTTTTTTCACAAGTGCAAAACAAATATTTTGGATTTTTACAAACCCATACACGGCAAAGATGTTAAATAATGCACCATTTTGCTTAAACAAATAAGTGATTTTAGCAAATACCTTGACGAAATCACAATTTTTATATTTTATAAAGGGGACATTTATGTCCTTCCCGCAGTAAACCGATAAGGACATATATGTCCCTCCCGCACTTGCACAGATGAGGACATATTTGTCCCTCCCGCACCAAGAGGGTTAATTAATAACTGATGACGTTGAAAATATTTAACTCATTGACGTGCAATGAACAATAATAAATCATAAGCGCAAATAAATTACGTTGCTTGTACATACTTGCCCTACTAATTAATATTTTAAAATTTCTTCCGTGTTTTAAAACACAAAATATATTTTTTAAAGCAATTATTTATATTCACGCCGCATCTGTAACTCAGTTTAAGATGCATATCCGGACGAAAAAAATCAATAGAAGCATTAGGCAAATTTTTCGCGGGAACTTGCTGTAGAGCTCTTCGCTCTCGCGGGCTTTTCGTGTCCGCCACGAGCTGTGCTCGCTATGATTACTGATAGGTACATCATCGACTCTTTATATTGTTGTATTTCAGACTTACCCAAAGCATAGACTCCATGTTTGACTTTGTGAGGCTTGAATAATGTGAAGAAGTTTTCATACCAAAACGGTAGACGTATAATGGTGAACGTTATCCCTGAAAAAAAAACCCATTAATCTCTAATGAAAAGGTTCAAACATATAATGTCAATGAATATACTAATGATAGAAAATTGTATGGACACTGAAATTAACAAGCATAAGAAGCTATTTTCACATTCAGATCAAAGGAAGAGCTACGAACCTGATAGTCGGTAATAGCTATTACTTATAGTACACGATGCGTTCGCTATGATAATAAAAGACACAAAAGCTAAACAGAAAACATAATGTCGCTTTTTTATCTCGGACCCAATACACCAATAGACAATTTGAACCACAATTTTGATACTTCCAAAGCAGTCTTCTTAACAACTTCAACATACAATGTTACACAACTAAATTTTCAAAACCAAATTAGCGTAAAGGTCAATGAACACTAATTTAGCGTTAATTTTGAAACGCTAACAAAAAATGCCTATCTATCATATGCATGGACTCAAAATAACACCAGTTTTCTTTCATCAGCAGACCAAAAATAAACCAAACCAAATAACCAAGAATAATTCGCCTATATTATTGGTGCATAAAAGAAAAATGTCGGTTAATTTACTTTGTTAGTATAACATGAATTTGTGTAGAGCCACGTTCATGATGTATTATAATTATGGATAAATGTTGACGTGACACGACGTTAATTAGCTACAGCCATGCAGCTCCTGTGACATCTTCATTTGCGCAGAGCTTTTTTACAATGCGGTAACATTACTTGTAATGGCACAGGGGCTACAATCACTGTAGCTACACGTAGACGTTAAGATTATGCTGAAAACAATTATTATTATTAACTGACAGAAAGGATAACAAAGGGTAAACGATATAGGGTCATTATATAGTGTTCCTTCTCGGAAGTATAATAGTTGCCATGGTTACAAGAAATTTAAAAAAAACTACCTGCACGTCCGGCATTCATACCTGAAATAACATCATCAAAAGGTAAAAACATAACTTCTGTCTTTGTCACACACCCAATATTCGGACACACAGAACCGGAAGGTAGGCACAAGATCGGGTTGTTTGTCACCTGAGAATTGGTAAATTTTTGTCACAACGGACCGTGGGCTCTCTTTGCAATCTTCGTCCACAGTCCTTTGTGTCAAAAGCTTTTATCTAGCCTTGTGTGTCCCAAATGCATGGTTCCATTTGCCCGAATAACGGGCATGCGTCGGGTTATTTGTTTTTAAGTTGCAAAAGAGAAAAGAATATCAATATCCTCTCAAACACGGCTATGTCATAGATTTGGCAAATGTATAGTAATTACTAGTATGTTCAGAACAACACAAGTTTTTAGAATGAACGTAAACTTTAATTTTTGAAAATACAAATGGATATCGAAATCAATCAAAGAAACAATCAAACACGCTTATTGTCTACAGAAATTAGAACATAATGAGACGTGGAACCAGTGTTCGCGACACAGCTCACATAATAAGAGATGTTAGAAAAAAAACACAATAGCCTTCAACAAGGCCCGTATGCGCTGCTTCCCAAAGAAAGTCGATAGTTAAACGCTCTAAGAGGGGTCCTTTTATACACAAGGTTTGGTTGTAATTGTTTCTATGGCGCTTATATAAGTAGCTCTGTTGAAACTGTAAATGGTTTGTACAGTTTCATACATATAACAACGTATCATCAAATAAAAAGCATGCAAACACCTCTTCCCACAAACATTAACGGCGTGCATAATGTATTTTGTCGAAATTGTAGCAACTTTCATTTTATCTCGAACAATTATATTTCTTTCATTTAAGGCCCGTTCACACTATATGCTTTATCATATACGGTTTGAAATATATTTCAAATCATATGGTGTAAACCCCCGTATTTCATTGAAATAGGGAATGAACCAACAAGATTAAAGCGTCTGGGGTTAAAGTTTAGATTCATAGATTGCAGGTGCGGATTGGAAACACCATTCTGTATTATACTTCATGAAATTTAGTTTAAACGCAAATAATGTATATTTCAATGAAAATAATGACTTGATATATGTCATATATAGTGTAAACGGGCCTTTAGGAATTCCGAATAAATTTGCATTTAATACAGAAATTGATTTAGATACAAGTTCGACAAAATAATTCAAACGTGTTAGATATTTCTTCCTGTTAAAATCAACAAGGAACTAAATCACTCACTGAGTAACAGACCTGTTATTTTAGCTATAAATATAAATATATGTGGTCACTATGTATTCTTTAAATTAATTTTAGAGTGGGTTAACGACATTACCTTAGCTTTTAAGGCAAAAAAAAGTCAGTTAATTTTCCCTGGAATCTTAAACGAACTTTTGGCATAAATTAAGAAGACTGTTGAAGAGCTTTTTTGCTGAAAATAGTTCTTATTAACATAAAAAATCGTAAAGGTAAAAAGAATATTCTGTCTTTCATTTTGAACTTTTTCAAAGGTTGCAAATTTTAAATTTTATTCAATGCACAATGCATTCAAGAGCAAAAATCCGAAACAAATTTTGCATGCCCACGTTTTCTAAAGCTCTTATAGTCATGATTGCACTGCAAGATGGTAACCAGTAACGGAAAAATTACCATTTTTATTACAAGAAGAGATTTAGTGTTGGGGTTGTATGCCCTTTTCAGTGCACATGGTGGTCAGTTTTGATGTTGGGGGAAAGGAGAGTACTCCCAGGAAACCACCGACTTTAAATAGGTATTATTGATAAAAAAAAATATTCAGGCGTCCGAGTCCTTTTTGTTGACACGAACACCTGCATAAGCAATTGACTGGTAAAATAATCCTATAACACGTCTCGGCGCTTTTTTTTTTAAATCGGACATTGGTGCGCCTAGAAGCCATTTTAAGTACAGCAAAACAAGATTTCCCACTACAGGGTGGAAGAAGAGTTCATTCAATAGGACCAAAAACATGTTCATTGCTTTAAATATAACAATCTTTTTCCAATAATATGGAAAAAGGAAGAAAAAGAATAAAATTAGTGTGGGATGAAAAAGTACAAAATATTAAAATTATCAACAAAACTTCATTTGAGCCGCATGCGATAAATATATATTTATATTCTGTACGTTATTTTTCTTCTTAACGCCCAATTTTAAGTGAGTTGATTAGAGACGTCAAAACTCCAGGGAAGTTCCCTTTAAAACTCGATGGGAAAATGTTACGTGAAAAATGGCTACCGACATAGAATGGATGGTCGAGAATTTCACACTTGGTTTAGTTGTAGCAGCCAAAATTAAATAAATTTTCAAACCAACCACTTTACAGGCTTTTTCAGAAAAAGAGATAATAAATGAAGATAGACGGGAGTAAAAGGCAACGACAAATGTCAAGTGATGGCAGTAGTTCACGCGACCCTTCAAAATGTTTTAGATATTAAACATTTGTTACACTACAACTTTAGGATGTATTTTATTATAATAATACTAATGATAATTTTATTGTCATATAAATCATATTACACATGATTTGTGACAGAAATACAAACAGAGAATTCAAAGTACAAATAAACGACAAAATAAAGTCTATGAAACTCCTATCCTCAGTTCTGAGTTTGCCGAAAATTTGTAGGAGATAGTATTCTAATTAAATTGTCGTGATCAGAGGTATAAGTGGGATTTACATTCACAATATTAAAATCTGTCAGTAATTCATTTCTATAAACTTGTTTATGGTTGCAATATAAAAAGAAGTGCATGGCGTTCATCATCTATACTATTTTGATTACAAAAGGCACAACGACGTTGTTCTCGGGGAACTTTTCTATATCTTCCTCGCTCTTTGTCTAAAAAGTGGTCAGACATTCTAAATTTTGCTATGCATTTACGTGTTTCAAAGTCAGAGTGGGACAAATAAAATTCTTTTCCCATATCTATAAAGAAATATTTTACTTTGATCGTTGAGCCTTGATAATTTATTTATAGATGCAAGTTTGTGATTATCTGTGATTAATACTTATCGCTTTTCCGTATGTATTCCTCGGCACCAACTTTTGATTAGTTATGATCTCACAAGTTCCTTTCATTTTTCTGTGTAGGTATCATACTTACCAATATCGCGGATGAATTTCTAGTTACCAGCTTTTTTGGCCAGGGTAATTTTCTACACTTACCGACTTCCCGAATGTATTCTTCGATGCCAGCTTTTGAGTCCAAATGATTGCATTCTTTCCCAACGTACTTTTTCACTGGTTCTGACCCATTGAACACCAGATGTCTGATATTGGCATGTACTGCAGCATCTATGGCGTTTAAACCCTAAATATATTACATTTGACAATCATGACAATGGTTATTCAAAACCGAATCATGTTCATACTAACTGTAGCAGGCTGCCAGAATCCACAAGAGCTCATCCTGTTTGTCTTTGATAAGTATATAGGGTAACCGAGAACTTCAATTAGTCGAGAGGGTACAAGAACGAAACATGATGATTTAAACGACTACAATTATCGGAACATTTCAAAATACTCTATTGTTTAAATTCGTGTCAGACAATTCTGGCGATCTACAGAATGAATTTTTGATGACATGTACTATCGCACTAAGTATGGTTTCATTTGCTCAAAAGGGTCAAGAAAAAATGCGACGTTTTCTTTAAAAAAAGAATGTAAAAAAAAAATGTTCGAAAGCCATGTGTCGTCTATGATATTTACCCTGATGACCTCTTTTTCTTTGTTTTTATCCTCCCAGAAATGTGTCGTTAGAAACATCGTATCCGCTCCCTCTAACGCCCGTTCTAAACTCTTAGGATCATCTAAATCAGCCGTAACTATTATAGCACCTGTGGAAAAATAAACAATTGAAATAACGATGGCATAAACAAGTAAGTACCAGTGATATGACTGGCATGTGGCTCAATAAGCAAAGCAGAAGCATCGGTTTTTGTTTGATGTTGCTTCATATAATGCGCCTATTGAAATTTGAATTCGATTTTTAGTCGGGATAATCGCTGTAGACTGTGGGAGTTAAGCCTCGTGACTGTACCATTAAATTGTTCTGTAGCGAAAATCCGCTGTAGAGATTAGCCACGGCTACATGAATATATACGATAGCCTTTCAGTAACAGATAATCAAAAGCTAGTTGCATCTAGTCTCGAACCTGAGGTAGTGTCGAGACTCATCATCTATTGATAAGGGTCATGATCATGGTCGTGTTGCCTTCACATATCAATACACGATCGCAATCGAGTTTCTTTTTTCAATATTGAATTACAACTAAGCTAAGCTTTGTCTGTTATGTACTGTTTTAAATCAAAAATGTAAATTGTCATTGCCTGCCAAGGCCCTTGATTGGCTGAAATAAAATAATGTCTAATGTCTAATGTTTAAAACTACTCTACTTTTACAAAAAACTAAAATAAACTGTTAACACAGAGATATGTCTCGCCTGTCGCAGCAGGAGACAGTATTACATGAAGTTAAATAAGAATGCAAATGTTATAAGTGTCTACAGTACTGGCAATTACTCAAGAAATTGAGCTGTGTTGATGCAAATGGAACTGGAAATGGAAATGGAACTGGAAATGGAACTGCAATGGAACACCAAATATTAATGGCGGTCCCATTAGGTGTTCACATACAACAGACTAAGAAAAAACATTGACATTTGGCATTGTCTAGCAAAATGAGTATAAAATCTCAAAGTCAGTCAGTAGACCGTGACTGCAGCAGCATACAGACAAAATGCCCTTAAAATTGATCTGCACTGATGCTAACTACATACCAAATATCAATGGTGTACCATAACTGCTTCATTTTAAAGAGAGTTAAGAAAAAAAGTTTGCATTGGCTAGATCATTATAAAATCGCAAAGGCAGTCGACCATAACTGCTGATGCTAATGCTACTGCATACCGAATATCAATGGTGTACCACAACTGCTCAATGTTAAACAGACATAAGAAAAAACGTTAACATTTAGCCAAATCAGTATAAAATCTCAAAGTACCCTAGACCGTGACTGCAGGAGCATACACACAAAATGCCCTTTAAATTGATTTGCACTGATGCTTATGCAACTGCATACCAAATACCAATTGTGTTCCATAATTGCTTCATGTTAAACAGACTTAAAAAAGGTTAACATTGTCCAAATCAGTATAAAATAACAAAGTCAGTAGACCATGACTGCAGGAGCAAACATATAAAATGATCTTTGAATTGATCTGTACTGATGCTGTATACCAAATATCAATGATGTACCATAACTTGTTCACATAAAACAAAACTTAGGGAAAAACGGTAACAATTGTGGACGCCGCCGAAGGAATCAGCATACCAAAGTCTTGCCTTTCGCGACATTGGTCGCAGGCGAGACAAAAATTGTATATCATCCCGGGTACAAGTATACTTTGATTGATTTATTCTACCAATGGTTATAACTGAAAAGTTTTCAAATGACTACAAGATAAAAAAATGTTAATAATAAAAAAAACTGTGCATCTTATGTCCTTACTTACCTAATTCTGCAAGTTTTCTTGCTTTATCACTGGATGACCTTCTAGTGACACATTTGACCTTGAATCTAAAGGGATCATCGAGTAATGCCCTGGCTACAGAACTCCCCAGTAATCCAGTGGCTCCAAACACCACAACTGTCCTCGGGCCTTCTGGTAGATCATTGCTTGCTCCACATCCCATCCTAAGAATTCAATAAAATAAATAAAATTACCCCTTTTTCTGTTCATTGTTAGTTTTGATCATTTGGGGTCAGTGGGTTACAAACTTAGCATCTGTTTAAATCAAACATTGTATGCAAAGTTTCAGGCAATCGAATTGTATGAATCGTCATGAAAGACTAAACGAAGAATATTGAAAAATATACCAAACATTCAAAAATGACTTTACACCATACCAAATTTCATTCGAACAAGTTTGAACAAGAACTAGTACACTCCCACATGCATATCCCACCATGGCAACTTTTTGAAATGTTGAATTGATTTTTGTAGATATCAGTGTGAAAATTCTTTATATTTAGTTACTTTTGAAATGCTTTGTAGTTTTCTCAACCTACCAATGTAAATGATAGGAATAAAAACTACAAAACACCAACCATTATTATACGTTTGGGGGGTATATAGGAATCTGTCTGTCTGTCTGTCTGTCTGTCTGTCTGTCTGTCTGTCTGTCGGTCTGTCTGTCTGTGTCTGTCTGTGTCTGTGTCTGTCTGTCTGTCCGTCTGTTCATCCGTCCGTCCGTCCGTCCGTCCGTCCGTCCGTCCGTCCGTCCGTCTGTCTGTCTGTCCATCTGTCTGTCTTGTCCGTCGTGTCCGTCTGTCCATCTGTCTGTCTTGTCCGTCGTGTCCGTCTGTATTTCTGTCCTTATACCTCTTCCTAAACTTTACCTGAAAGAGTACATCATATGTAGATCTGTCTGAAGAATTTTCATTGCTCTCGGATATCATTCAGGGGAGATAATTGGACTTAGACTTTTTAAATAGAGTATTCAACTGGAGACCTCATAAGCCGACTCCTCCTAAACCACTTGACAAATTTTGATGAAACTTTACATGAAGATAGTGCATCATGTGTAGATGTGCTTGAAGAATTTTCATCGTTCTCGTATCATCGAGGTGAGATAATTGGACTTGAGTTTTTTTTTTTTTTTTTTTTTTTTTGCAGTACAGAAGCGGAAAAGAACCTTTTGTGAGCTCGCTCACAGTAGTACTTGTTTTACATCCATTCATCAAGACTTTCTACTTCTTTACTTCTTAGATATGGTGTACTTGTACATGTACATGAGATTGCATCTTATGTGTACACTTTGTTTATAACCATTATCTGAATTTACGTAAATACCTAAGGTTTAACTCCCCAATCGTAGTTTTGCCCTTAGCTATATTCATTCGGATTTCGTTTGGTTTTATGCATTTTAAACATCTTTTGAAATGGTAGATTTCCTCTATATGAGTTTTAGTGCTGCTGATGAGGAATGATTTTCCAAAATGGCCATACAGCTCACAAAAATTAATTGCAGATGGAGTAAACATTCTCATGTTCATTTGATTCCATACCCTTTCATTAATTATTTATAGAGAAAGCAATGCGGCCACTTGAATGTTAGTCCAGTGATCTTGTATTATAACCAGTTAATCATAAGGTCAATCAAGGTATTTGAATTTTACGTCTAAGACATTTAAGATTGTTTCTATTATTCAAATATTAATGCCAAACATGTTAAAACTACAAAAACTTGTGTACATGGTTATCTGCATCTATGGAATTGAGTGTGAATTTCAGTGCCTTATTTGGTGAACTGTGTAAATAAGTACAAATCATGCTTATATGGTTTGATTCTATACATGTATGTTCAAGTTGTCGATTTAAAATGGAAGTTTACTTTGGGAAAGGCACCAAAATTTCTCAGAAATATTTATGGTTATACAAAATGTGCCGAGATTGATTTCGTGGACACCAAACAAGCTGTTTAAATCTAAAGTCTTTCAGGCATATATTATAAGATATATTTGATGTTAATTTAGTTTTGTAGTCACAGAAAATGAATGAAAGTGGTGTGCTTCTTGTATTTCAAGACTCAGATTGCTGACTTCGGAAAAAGTTCAGCATTGTTCAATAGAGAGGTTTGATATTACTCAGGGCTTATTATTTCATGGACCAATTGTATGACTCTCTTTCTTGACACCTTTTGGTAACATCAGTCCTTTACATTTAAACAAGCCCGAATGGTCAAATGCGAGGATTTCGAAAATCTGACAAAACACCAAAATGCAACTCCAACTTCAGGTTGTATTGTTTTTTTCTTTAAAAACCCTTCCAGTTAAGATAAACGAAGTATTACGAGGCCTATGAAACTGGACTATCCTTAAATGCTGAAGCCTTGGAAGACAATCGATGTTGATATTGCTTAAAGCATAATGGTTTAGATATTGTATGAAAAAAAGGCGTTTGATATAAGCGAAGAAAACAAAATGAATAAAATGTCTTAAATTTGTACTACATTATATCAATTTTCCTACCTCTTCCATGGCTATCAGTGGAAAGTTTGTATGTTGTTAGGCGACGGGGATCGATAGTTCCATCCCGTACAACAGGAATGTATCGCGTTTAGTCAATCACGAAATTATTTTATGGAATTATTATACACATAATTCATGGAATAGTTATAGAAATCTTAACAACTTGATAGTGGTATACAATGCTCACGGGAATAGGCTTCGTGTATCGACAAAATAGTTAACTGTCAGCATGGTTTACAACTGTGTTGTGCTCCTAGAATAGGATGTTTAGCATTAATCTTTTCAAATAAAGACCATTGGATAGTTA
Organism: Arcuatula senhousia; assembly: GCA_963971305.1. Lineage (NCBI taxonomy): Eukaryota > Metazoa > Mollusca > Bivalvia > Mytilida > Mytilidae > Arcuatula > Arcuatula senhousia. The sequence continues at coordinate 27,531,098 of OZ020310.1, read as the reverse complement.
TAGAAAATGTTTAGTGTATCTGGGAAAGGATATTAAGGCTAGGTTCAGCCTTAGGGCAGTGAGACGCAAAATATCTAAAGAATCAATCCAATACAATTCTGACCATGTTTATCTATAGTCAACAAAATGGATATTTAATTGATTTATATAAATACTCTACCTGGGACCCGGGACCTGGGACAAGGAGAATCATTTTCCTTTTATTTAAAATTGGCATTCAATGAAAAAAATGGATTGGTATATATGTGACATACACATGCCCAACAAAGGAAGACGCATACTGAATCAAATATATGCTAGCCCAGGAATAACGTACACGCTAAACCAATCCGAGGATTTTTTTTATTCTTAAATGTAAGCTCCAAATGACAACGTTTGAGAGTAAACGACTGTTGTTGAACTATTTGAAACCTTCCAAAGCTATACCAAGTCCAGTCTTACAACATAAAAAATAGCTTATGTTTTAATGATCTGTAAATAACTCTAACCTTACCTAATCAAAACTTCACATTCTTTCTAAATTCATTTTAAATACATCCGACATTTTGATTTCAGACCTCATTGTGTATCCATGCTTAATATCCAAAGCAAATTGTAACCCATTGTATAACCATAAGAGGGTAGATATTTAACGTTACACATGAGTAGGTCTCCATTTATCAAATCGATTAGTGCCATTCAATACACACCAAAAGATTAATGATTTTAAATACACATTCTAGATTTAATTGGTTATAAATCTAAGTAATCCCGTAACAAATACCGTTACATGTCAGGATATAGAACTGCATGGGAATCAATCAGACATTTTTTGTCCCCTGGATATAGGTTGCAAGTATCACAACTGGACAACCATTTGAAAGTTGCTTTCTTGATGTCCTTTTAAATATCACAAATCTGTGTTAAACTATTTCAGTTGTATTTGACCACACGTTGTCATTTGGAGCTTACATTTAATAATAAAAAAAGATTCCTCGGTTTGGTTTAGCTTGTACGTTATTCCTGGGCTAGCATATTTGATTCAGTATGCGTCTTCCTTTGTTGGGCATGTGTATGTCACATATACCAGTACATTTTTTTTCATTGAATGCCAATTTTAGATAAAAGGAAAATGATTCTCCTTGTCCCAGGTAGAGTATTTATATAAATCAATTAAACCTCCATTTTGTTGACTATAGATAAACATGGTCAGAATTGTATTGGATTGATTCGTTAGATATTTTTATTTTTATTTTAGGCGTCTCACTGTCCTAAGGATATATACATATACATGTACGAATGGGCTATCATCGTGTTCACCAAAAGAACTGTCCGTTCAACTCATGAATTTCTTTCGAGCTTTCAAACAAGAACATCAAGCATACTAATGGCAAAACGTGTGCAACACTTGGTCTAGTACTATCTATTCTCTTATTCTCCAGTCACATGTAGATTAAAAAAAACTTTAAAGATTTTGTAGAAAATTCTAGACCATCATTAGTTTGCGAAGTCAAAGAACTAGAAAGTAATCTTATGGGTATAGATTACGTTTTTTAAATGAAAAAAAAAATATCGACAATTTTTGAATTCTTGAACTCACTACAGCATGTACAGCATATTTCAAACTCCTTCTCAGTAAGCTTATCCTTTCCGACTGAAAGTAATACCAGATAATGCTGCTGCTGGATACTTTCAATAAGATTGACAAGATTCTTGTCGAATTTTAATTTTAATTTCAATGAATTGTCAAAATTTTGATATCATTCATTATTAAAATACCAATTTTATGAGCCACATTTTTTTAAGCACAATCGATTAAATTTGTTGTAAAACTGGTTCTAGCTAATGCGCACTGTTTTAAAGTGATACTAGATGTATTTATGCTCAACAATAAGCAACGTGGTTGCACAATGCATTGTGGTGTATGCGAGTACTTTTCATGTTTTGTAATTAAGAGAGCAAGGGTCAAAACAGGTCACTTAAAAAACCCGTAAAGCCTTGTGCAGTGATTGGGGTACAGACCGATGGGACGGAGCTTGAGCATTGTCACATTTGCAGGAAAGACAGCTAAGTTGCAAATCTTGTGTTCTATCCATTTGTTTTGATTTTTGGACAATAAAATATGTTTAAACTTAAAAGAATAAATTTGCAACAAATATTTGGCATTTTAATGGGTACAAACATTCTCCCCTACTCACTGACTTGATTTGTTTTATGACAAATGATATTCCAAAATGTACCAAAGGGTATGAAATTGACTTCGACGAAAAATTGTCCGGTCAATGATACTAAACAACTGACGAAATTGACATAACTGTCAATTTGTAAACACCACAACCAGGTTTTCAATCTAAATGTTGATTGAATGTAAAGAGATGGAGATGGTGATGTCAAATAGACATATTTCTTAGAAAATATAACCTCGTGTAGACAATAGATGTTGAAAATGGTAAAAATATTTGCAAAAAAAACATTTTAGGGTAAGTGGAGTTAAAAAGTTAGTTAAAAGAACGTAAGAATTTTAAAGATATGCAACTTGATGCGGTTTGTAAATCTGTCCTAAAATATTTTTTTTTTCTTATTATATATTGTATAAGTTCAAACCGTCAAACTCGTCGTGTGAAAATCAACAATTAAAATGCATGATCCATAACTTTTAAGTACAGTTAATATTTAGTCCGTTGGTGGGCGACAGGGCCCGACTGAATATGGACAGACTATATTCAACAATGTTGTAAATTTTATCCCGACACGTAAGAGAGGGGGCTACATTGCAAATACCTTGTCCGTCTGTATAAATCGCCAATATTTAAAAATGTATCAAATAAATATGCATCTCAGTGTCTGAATTAAATGTATCGAATATTTTTTAAATTTAGCAACGTTTTCGACACGATAGAAAACTACATTGTATCAAACTTAAAAGTATCACTAGCATATGCTGATATGTTTCATGCAATTTATAGTTGTCGGCAGCATATGTCACAAAAACTTTAAATATTTATGATGAAATAATTTGTACATAAAATACGTCTTACATGTAATACTTACAGCCATTTTCGTTTTGACCTTACAAAGACATTCCGTATTCTCTCCATTCTACCAACTAAAATAATGCAAAAAACACAAAAACGATCAGAAATTGTTATTTTATCCCATTATTTTACAATGCACATAAAATGGACTTTTTATACTCTATGTGAAAAACCCGGATCGTTTTATCAAAAATAAAAAAATCCTTTCCCACATACATGTATACGATTGCTCAAACAAAACGTATTTAAAATTGTTTAATTATGTGAAATTATATAATCTGACGTGAGGTGTGAGACAAGGTTATTGTGTAAATCCTTGTATTTTAATCCAATCACTAATTAAACAAAAGCAGGCAGATTTTAACAGTAATTGCCTAAAGGCCATTGTAGGAAACAAATTCAAACATAAAAACAGAATTAAGAGTATATTTAATGTAATTATGGAGTCATTACTTGTATAATTATGTAAAGTGTTGCTCCTACTCCGATGCCCCTAAATTAGTGATCAGTCGAAAATGTTATCACCTCGACAGGATTCATGCATATACGTGATACATTATTATGTTATTTATCTTTATTTGCAAAAATACACCCATATGGGTCAAAGAAAAAACAAAAACGTTTCAAATACAAAATATACAGAAAGCAACAGAGTACATTAGCATATGGAGTTATACTTTTGAGAACATTTTAACCAACGTGGACCCTATTTTGGTAGTACCAGTGACTGCTTTAATAAGTCGCATACAATAGGAATCAGTTCTAAATTGGGATTCAAAATTCGTTGTGTATGTATAATTTGATTATTTAAGTCGATGTTTTGATTTAGATTTAATTTATTAAACATAGTTTGTCTTATTTGTTTGTTAATGTAACAATACAGAAGAAAATGATATTCATCTTCAACAGCTTCACATACAGAGCATAGTCTATTTTCTCTTTTAATATTTTTTTATCTTCCTAATTCTATATTTAATTTGTGGTCGCTGATTATGTGTTGGGAAAGGATACACGTTGAAAAAATTGTGCTTATTTGATATTTTATAAGTTTTTCATTTTTTTAATTATACTAATAAGATCTCCCTAATAAGGCATGACTGACCGGGCAGTTTGAAGTCGTGACTATACCTAGATATCCTCAATAAGGTTAGGCATATAGCAAATGGGGAAATTTAATGAAAGACAATCTGCCATTTGGAATTTAAAAAAGGCATAAAAATAACTTAACTGTACATTTTATTGAAGATTTATTTTATTTCGAAAAGTCAAACTAATGTCTCCTTGCGTTTGGAAGTGCCAAGAATAGGTGTTCAAATTCTTATTGTTTTAAATTTCATTTAACATTTTTAACAGCTTGATAATGTAAGGAAGGGAGTGTACAATGTCAATATTCGACGCAAATGGATACAAAAATGTTTGTGTACAGTGCTAGCCATGAGAGTCTTTAAATGCCGTGACAATTGCACCTATACTGAGAGGCTATATATATCCGACATCCATAATCCAATGGGGACTATAGGAAAGCTTTATAACCCGAGGGTTAAAGCAAGTCTTGGAATAGTTTTAATTCTTTAGGGCTAAAGCATGGAAAACAATCCGATAGCTTTTTATCTCTTAGGAATCGGTCACCGGACCATAGGTCATAAGGTCTCTGCTATATGGGGTCATCTGACATCTTCGAACAAGGGAAACTGTTAAATAGCCTAAAATCCATCATATTGTTCTTATCTGTTATACCAAGTAGTTTCTAAGTTATTAGCCATTATAAGTTATTTTACCCCAATTTTTTTTATCAAATCCCTTTACAATAAGGATTCTTTGTTGCCAACATGTCTTATATCATTCCTGCAAAGTTTCGGCCAATTTGGTTCAGTGGCTTCAAAGAATGGCGTACTAAGCTCACATAAGCTAAAATTCTTAAGATTCCTTATCTGTTGCAGTTGCTGAGAAATTATTTTACCCTGGTATGTTCTATGTTTTTTCGTCGAATCCCTTCAAAATGAGGACAGTTTGATGTCAACATGTTATACATAATTCCCACAAAGTTTCAGTAGTTTCAGAAATGATTTTCTGATTTTTTTTACAGACGGACGACGTATAGTGCTGCATCTTTGAAAGAAAGATTACTTTTTCATCATATTTTAAAATGGGGACGGACCGACTAAGATCTCGAAGCCGGGTCAATCTTTGGACGGAACCACCTGCAACTCTTAGGCCATGTGATCTAAAATAACTTGACAAAAAGGCCCACAAATACATGAATCAAATAGTATTTAGTGTCATGAAAGTGTAACATTAAGTTAAGCTCCCATATCACGTCTAGGTTATTAGACTTTTCAAAGCAAATCATTTGTTTTTCAAAAAAAAGTCTTACCAATATTTACACCCAATTCGTTCACAGAGTCACTGAAACATGAAATTGAGGTGGTCAAGGTCATATGGCATGTTCAAAACCCTAAAGTGTTTGTTTACAAAAGATCAGACTGGTGTTATACAAAGAAGTTTGTATCATGGAAAAAGTCGACAGAGTCGTATATCTGGAGTCAATATCCCACGGTATATGCAAAGCACCTGTAGCATAAACCTTGATATGTTTTTTAAGTAATTCATTTTCCACAAAGAAGTTTAAACTCCAACAAGATCTAAGTTCACAGAGTCGTTCAAGCATAAAATTTGGGTCAGGATCAAATGGCATGGTGCAAGTTGCGTAAACCACAGCCCAATGTGTCTGAATACCAAATATCAGATGATCAGGTGTTATACTTTCCGAGTAATTCATTTTCCACAAAAGGCTTCCAAGAAAGGAAGGACTTAGGTTCGCAGAGTCGTTCAAGCAAAAAACAACGGGGTCGGGTTCAAATCGTATGGTACAAGTTGCATAAACCACAGTCCAAGGTGTCTGAATACCAAATATCAGATGCCCAGGTGTTATACCTTTCGAGTCATTTGGTTTATGGAACCGTTGCTGTCACCGGAAAGTAATGTACATGGCTTCTCGTTGCAGGCGAGACCAAATGTGGCATTTTCCCAACTTTTGGGGCTTATTTCTAGACGGAGTGATACTATGATCCGAAAAAGGTGGAGGTTGATAATTTCAGAAAGATCTAGTGTTGAGAGAAGCAAAAGTGTACGAAAGGGGTAATTAAACATGTTTATACCGAAAAGACAAATTCGGTAGACAAAAATATCATCACAACGAAACAAACCACACAACAACAACAAAGCAAAAACAACAACACACATAACAACAAAACTGCATTCGGGAACGTGAACTCAGGATTCAGTAGAAACGAGAGTGAACTCAGGATTCCTCCGGAAGAGAAATCCCGTATTTGTCTACAAGTGTTGAGATTCAGAATACACAAGACAGGCACCCTATCGCGCAATGTATGGACTGGCCAGAGAGAGTGACCCAACACTTAGACAAGCGTTCGCCTTTGGTGGGGCAGGTAACAACAAAACAAAGACTAATTAATTCCAAAAAGTGGACACAATAAGTTTTCTACATAAAGAATTCAATCGTTGGGCTAGTCTTCATGATTCCAAAGTTGCATACCAAGATATTATGAAATCAGCGCTGAAGAATTCACCAAAGATTTTATTATCAGTGTAAATTTCGAACTTGTCAAGACCTTTTGATTCTTCATATTCAAGGCTTAGGTTGATCAAAGATAGAATTCTGGGTTTTTTTTTGGTCTTATTTCTTGTTCTTTGCCGTTTGAGATTTTCATCATGCATGCTAGAGCACCTCTGATGAGTCTTTTAGAATAGGCAAAACACACACCAGGCCTACGTAGCATAACTTAATGCCTGAAACGGTTTTTGGTTGTGACAAAAACAACAAATATAAATGTGTATGAGTGTAGAAGTTAAAACAAGTTCTGATCCATGCATGTTTGTTTTTATTATCAATTTTTACAACTTATAAATATGAGATAAACAAGAGGCTCCAAGGAGCCTGAACCACTCAGCTGAACTTTCAGGATATAAGCAAAGACAATTTTTTGACATTTACAACTTAATGCAGTAAAATTTAGAGTAACATTAGCTAAACATTTTAGCCATCGAAGAAAACTTTTCTTGGTTTTGAGTTATTTGCAAAAAGACCCAACAATTTTACCACTATCATGTATTTTTTTTGCTACATCAGCCATGGTTTTTTAACAAATGAAAAATCAAAACAATAGTATCTTACTACCAATGACTTTTAACAACTATTATAAGTTTGATTGCAATTGAATTTATAATGTCTGAGGACAAGGGTTTTAATTATAGTAAGAAAAAGCATTGAAAACGGCCAATTTCTGCATTCTAAGGGGAATTACTCCTTAAAAGACTGTTCCTACAACCTTTACCCTGTTTCATATTTTGTAGATCTTGATTTGCTTAACAATTTGAAATTTTAATTTTCAAATATCTTATATTCTTTTTTTAGGGATACTTGGATTGAAAAGTGCAAAATTTTGAGAGAAAAAATCCACAAAAAGGGCAATAACTCCTACACGATTTTTTGGACTTTCCTCAAAAGTACAGGTCAGGCAGATCTTGAGGTGCTTATAACTTTTACTATGCAAGAATTGTAATATTTGTAACTGTTTTAGAGTAATTTGCAAAAAAACCTGCAAATTAACCCTATGTTCTATTTTAGCCATGGCAGCCATGTTCTTTCTATGAATCAACAAGGAACACTGTGAGCATGCTCACAAAAGGATACCTCTTTCTTCATCTTGGACTCTATATTGCCAAAAATTATCTCCCCCTACTCCCTACTGTTATTTGAGCATAATGAATTTTCTTCTTGCACATCTATATATGATATACTTTCATCTTGTAAAATTTCATTAATTCATCGTTCTGATATGTAAAAGTGACAACAATTCTTCATGCACATCTACACATGATGTACATACTTCCTACATGTAAAATTTCATCAAATTCTGTTTAGGAGGAGAAGCGCTTAAGAGATATGTGGACAGACGGACGGACAGACAGGGTGATTTCTATATCTCCCCCAAACTTTGTTTTTGCATGGTATAAAAACCAAAACAATAGTATGCCAATGAACAATTATACATGTACCAGGTTTGATTGTATTTAAATTCATAGTGTCCATGGTGTCAGGGGAGTTAACATTTGAAAAAGTAAATGAACATATGGAAGGCCGACACAAAGTGATGGCATAGCTAAAAAAATAACCCTTCGGGTCAGGTAAGAAAACAAGAGGCTCCCAGGAGCCTGAATCGCTCACCTGACATACGTGCCTGAAGTACAGGTTATTAGGCAAAATCTATTTGACATTGAAAAGGTCATAAGTTTAATAAGGGGGTCATCTGACAATATGGTTTATCTTAATGTAGTAGTGATTGTACAGAGTAATATTTTAGCAATTGAAACCTTTTAATAATTTTGCTTCCTTCAACATTCTAAGAGGAATAACCTCTAAAATGAACAGTATTACAATCTTGACCTTATTTCATATTTTGTAGATCATGATGTGCTAAACAATATGCAATTTACATTTCTTAAATATCTCATATTGAGCTTAAAACATTTTTGTAAGTGCAAAATTCATAAAAAAATAAAATAAAAGGGCAATTACTCTTTCATGGGTTGTTGGATCTTCTTCAAAATTTCAGGGCTGGTTGATCATGAGGTGTTGATCACTTTCCTTCTCAATGAGAATTTAAAAATCTGTCACCCTTTTTGAGTTATTAGCAAAAAAATGCAGTTTACCCCAATGTTCTATTTTTAGCCACAGTTGCCATGTTTTATAACCAATCAAAATTCCCCACATCAGTTCTATACACATAATACTAAGAAATAACCATAATAAGTCTGGTTTCAATTGGACTTATGGTGTCAGAGGAGTTAACGTTTTCAATGTTATCAGAAAATGCTGTGAAAATAATCAATTTTGATGTTCTAAGAGGAATAACCCCTAAAAAGGAGGGCCCTACAACATTGACCCTATCACATATTTTGTAGATCTAGTGTTGATTCAAATTTCTCAAATATCTTATATAGTTTTTAAGATATTGAGCTTAATAGGTGCAAAATAAGCAAAAAAATCACAAAAAGGGCAATAACTCCTACATGGATTGTTGGATCTACTTCAACATTTCAGAGCTGGTAGATCTTGAGGTGCTTATTACTTTTGTTCTCAATCAAAATTTAAAACTGTGTCACCGTTTTTGAGTTATTTGCAAAAAACTGTGATTTTCCCCTATGTTCTATTTTTAGCCACAGCCGCCATGTATTACAACCAATCAAAAATCCCCACCTCAGTTCTATACACCTAATGCTAATAAACAACTATACCAAGTTTGGTTCCAATTGGACTTAAAGTGTCAGACGAATTAACGTTTTTAATGAAATGAGGAAATACTGTGAAAAATGCTCAATTTTGACGTTCTAAGGGCAATAACTCCTAAAAGGCAAGGTCGTACAAGGTTAACCCTAGACATATCTAGTAGATCTTGATGTGCTTAACAATATGCAATTTAAATTTCTCATATATCATTTATAGTTTTTAAGATATTGCCCTTAACAGGTGCAAAATTTGCAAAAAAATCCACAAAAAAAGGGCAATAACTCCTACATGGGTTGTTGGCTTGTCTTCAAAATTTCAGGGTAGGTAGATCTTGAGGTGCTGATCACTTTTCCCTAGCAAGAATTTTGATATCTGCAGCCGTTTTTCAGTTATTTGCAAAAGACTGCATTTTACCCCTATGTTCTATTTTTAGCCACAGCAGCCATGTTTTACGACAAATCAAAAATCCCCACATCAGTTCTAAGCACCAAATGCTAGTAAACAACAATACCAAGTTTGGTTGCAATTAGACTTTTGGTGTCAGAGGAGTTAACGTTTTAAAAAGTTAATGAACGACAGACGACGGACGGACACCGGACGCCTAGTGATAACAATAGCTCATCTTAAAGCTTATATACATTTATACATCATAGCACTTTGACAAAAAAAAACATGACTAGCAAAAACATATTATTTTCATTCTTCAAAAAACGGTACATTTTATCAATGTATAAAAATAATGTAACAAATTATAAATGACAAAGTTCATATATTACAGAAATAGGATCAAGGTTTCCTAAATACTTTCAAAAAGTGGATATAAACAAGCACTATACAATATAACCTTTAGCAAAATATTACATTCTATATTGCACAGATCAACATGGTATATACAAGTTAATACAAATTACATAAAAACAAATGTAAACACTTAATTAATGTACATGTATGCAGAATTTACCAAATTTTATACACCTGATTAAACAAGAGGCTCCCAGGAGCCTGAATCGCTCACCTGACATATGTGCCTGAAGTAAAGGTTATAAGGCAAAATCTATTTAACGTTGAAAGGGTCATAAGATTAATAATCGGGTCATTTGACAATATGGTGGATCTAAAGGTGCTGATCACTTTTGTTCTCAATCAAAATCTAAAAATCTGTCACCATTTTTTAGTTATTTGCAAAAAAATGCAGTTTAACCTAATGTTCTATTTTTAGCCACAGCGGCCATGTTTTACAACCAATCAAAAATCCCCACATTAGTTCTATACACCTAATAATAATAAACAATAATACCAAGTTTGGTTCCATTTGGACTGAAAGTGTCAGAGGAGTTAAAATTTTCAATATAAGGAAATGCAGTTAAAATGCTCAATTTTGATGTTTTAAGGGCAATAACTCCTAAAAGGAAAGGTCCTACAACATTGACCCTGTTACATATTTTGTAGATCTTGATGTGCTTAACAATATGCAATTTAAATTTCTCAAATATCTTGTATAGTTTTCAAGATATTGAGCTAAACAGGTGCAAAATTTGCAAAAATCCACAAAAAGGGCAATAACTCCTACATGGGTTGTTGGATTTTCTTCAAAATTTCCATGCTGGTAGATCTTGAGGTGCTTATCCCTTTTGTTCCCAATCAAAATTTTGAAATCTGTCACCGTTGTAGAGTTATTTGCAAAAAACTGCCATTTACCCCTATGTTCTATATTTAGCCACAGCGGCCATGTTTTACGACCAATCAAAAATCCCCACATCAGTTCTATACACCTAATGCTAATAAACAACTATACCAAGTTTGGTTCCATTTGGACTTAAAGTGTCAGAGGAGTTAACGTTTTCAATGTAATGAGGAAATGCTGTTAAAATGCTAAATTTTGACGTTCTAAGGGCAATAACTCCTAAAAGGAAAGGTCCTACAACGTTGACCCTGTTACATATTTTGTAGATCTTGATGTGCTTAACAATATGCAATTTAAATTTCTCAAATATCTAGGATAGTTTTCAAGATATTGAGCTAAACAGGTGCAAAATTTGCAAAAAATCCACAAAAAGGGCAATAACTCCTACATGGGTCGTTGGATTTTCTTCAAAATTTCAGGGTAGGTAGATCTTGAGGTGCTGATCACTTTTACCCTATGCCAGAATTTTGATATCTGTAGCCGTTTTTGAGTTATTTGCAAAAAACTGCATTTTACCCCTATGTTCTATTTTTAGCCATGGCGGCCATGTTTTACGACGAATCAAAAATCCCCACATCAGTTCTAAGCACCGAATGCTAATGAACAACCATACCAAGTTTGGTTGCAATTGGACTTATGGTGTCAGAGGAGTTAACGTTTTAAAAAGTTTACGGACGACGGACGACGGACGACGGACGGACGACGGACGACGGACGGACGACGGACGCCAAGTGATGACAATAGCTCACATGACCCTTCGGGTCAGGTGAGCTAAAAAGTATTGAAAATTTCATTTTGTTTGTCATCAAATCAAGTTGGAAAGATGAAAAAACAGCTGGTATTGGCTACCTGCATATCTCCAATTAAATATTTTGTAAAAATGTAAAATTTATTCAATTGGAAATTCATAGAATGAGATGTAGTTGTTGTATACTAGCTAGAGGGCCCTCATACAAAGTTTAACACACCTTTAAATGTAAACTTATTGAGTTGCAAAAGAAGTTTAACCTTTGTATATCATGCTGATTACTCTAACTAACTAGAAAAGTCATCAGTAAGGGCCCTGAAGACAAATAATCTTAGTATAAAAGTTTTCCTCTCTTTCAAGAAGTAGACGATAAAGAGCTGTGGTATTTTAAACTAAGCTTTCATTTCTTGATATAAACACAAAAAGTGTCTGTATACCCAATATCAGAGGCCTAATTTTTATAATACTTTTCCAACATTCATTGTCCACACAAGTCTTACAAAAAGTTTTCTGCCTGAAAAAAATGTTTAAGTTCACAGATTCACTGGAGCCTGAAAATGGGGCCACGGTCACGGTCACAGCATGGTGACAGTTGCTTATACCATAACCACAACTGTCTGTTTACCTAATATTAGATGCCTAGCTATAATACTTTTCCAGCAAGTCATCGTCCACTTAAGTCTTGCAAAAAAGTTTTCGGCCTGAATAAAAAAGAAATAAGTTCACAGAGTCACTGGAGCGTCAAGGTCACACAGCATGGTGACAGTTGGGTAGACCACAACATGAACTGTCTATATACCAAATATCAGATGCCTAGCTATTATACTTTTCCAGCAATTATGATTGTCCACAAAAGTCTTACAAAAAAGTTTTTGGCCTGAAAAAAGAAAAAAGTTCACAGAGTCAGGGTCACACGTCATGGTGACAATTTCATAGACCATAACCTGAACTGTCTGTATACCCAATATCAGATGCCTAGCTGTTATAGATTTCAAGCAATTCATTGTCTACAAAAGTCTTACAAAAAATGGGTCAAAGACAGAAATGGCCGGATCTTGTTTAAATTTTTTTCTATTTTTGAACATTGAGGCAGTAGGTGAGCGATAGACCTATTATCAAATCCCACTTTATGGGAGCCCATGCTGATGTTGCATACCAAATATCAAGTGGATGTGATTAGTAGTTGCTGAGAAAACTATTACAAAAGTTTTTTCCCTGCCCGCCCAACTTTCACCATTTTATAACCCCGATTTTGAAATCCGTCCAAAAATTTATGCCGCCGCCAAAAATTAATACCTATGTCCGGCCTTCCGTGACTATTCCTTGCAGGCGAGACAAAAAAAGTATACTTTGGTGGCAAGGGAATCCCTGTCTGATCCTCTACAACCATTCATGACAGTAAAAATTGTCTTTATAACACAATGTCTCAATAAAGCAAGTCTGGTGTTTATCTATAACTTAATTACTCAAATTAAAACAAAAACAATCACAATGAATTAAACAAAATCTATGCACCACTTATTGCTTAAAGTGTCAAAAAGAACAAACTGTAAATAAGAAATGAATTAGCACATGCCAGCTTATTCCCATTGAATTACCTTATAATTTGGTAGGGGTGTTGGGTACTATCCAAGATATAGCCACAGACCAAATATGAATCTTAATCAGAACGTTAGTCAAAGTAACCAAATGTCCTTAAGAGTGCTATGTACCCACTGACAAAATGTCCCTTTACCACTTGTAGTTGCTGATATGGACTGTAATCAAAACTTTAACCTAAATCATTCATGAAGAACAAGTAGGTCAAAGGTGAAATTATTCTGGTAAAGATGTTGGTAACTACCCAATATATACTAATTGACCAAATATCACCACTCTACCTCTTGCAGTTGCTTAGTTATTCGTACATAAACCAAAACCTGAGTTGTTGAATGAACACAAATTAACAAACTTGTGAGACACTGTACCCTCACACAAACACTGTTGGGTATGAAAAAAAAGAAGAATACACATTGAAGTACACACAAAGTATTAAAAACATTTCAATGAAATCAGACCAGATAGGAGTGAAAGATAAAAAATCTGTCAAAGTAAAAAGAAAAATGGCCAGATTGCATTAAATAGAAAGTAGGTGAGCGACAGACCTGAAATCGAATCCCACATTATGGGACCCCTCCCTGATGCTGTATACCAAATATCAAGTGACTTTGATCAATAGTTGCTGAGAAAACTGTTAGGAAAATTTCTTCCCTGCCAGCCCCACATTCACCATTTTTTATAACCTGGACTGGCCAACGATGACTGGATTATGCTGGAAGAAAGTGAGCAACACACATGAATACCACAAAATCAGACTTCATAATTATTCTAAAGAATAAAAATTCAAGAAACTGTGAGAAGTAGTGACCGGGAAATTTGTCATAAAAATATTTTCTCACCTTCTTTAATCCAGATATTTACCTCTGAAACCCACCCAAACATAAAAAGAAGGAATACTTTGAACCAGCTCACAAAAGGATATTTTACTTCATATTAAACTTTATATTTCCCAAAAAACTTAAGTTTAATTATCTCCCCTAATGGAAACTTCATAAAATGCACTTTTTTCCATCGCTTTATCAAAATCACAGTTTAGAAGAGGGATAAGTAGACAGACTGGCAAGGCTTTTTCCATTATACCTTTATGGGAGTTAGGGGGTCTAAAATTTGATATTTCTTTATAAAATTAGTCACACACTTCCCTGCCAATTATCTTCCTTGAAATTACACTTTTTTTCAGAAAAGGAGTAATATTTTTCTAAGTGTGTATATTGGAATTTTTTCATTAATAAAATTAAGTAAAGAAATTAGATTCACATTGTTTAAGCCATTACAAGTAATTTAAATTGAAATATAGGCTAAAATTTGCAAGATGACAGAAAAACTCCTACAGTGTATAACAATGCTTATGGGAGACAAACAGTATTAATGTCTACAATTGAATGTACATATGTCATGTATGTAATGTTTAAATCATAAAAGAAAACGATATTACTTAAGTACATGTAAAAGTAAGTAATTAGCTACAAAGTTTTGAAATGTCATATTATTTCTTAAGGACCTTCTAATGGCAATTCTGAAGACATTATCTGTTGTGATGCTGCTTCTTCTGTGGATCATCCAATCTGTGCTAGGGATGTTGCTTCCTTAATCTATTAGACTTAGCTCCTTGTGACAATTCTAGTGGCACCATCTGTGATTGTGGTAATTCTGGTGCCTTCATTTGTTGAAGCTTGCTGTGGTTCAATTTGCATGATTTTAACTTGTAGCGATTCAGAGTGGCATCTTGTAAACTTGTGGTGATTCAGGTGGCACCATTTGCAATTGTGGTGATTCAGGTGGCACCATTTGCAATTGTGGTGATTCAGAGTGGTATCATATGAACTTGTGGTGATTCAGGAGGCACTATGATTCAGATGGCACCATTTAAACTTGTGGATAATCTGGTGCCATCAAATAAGCTAAACGTAATTCTAGTGGCATCAATTGAACTTACGGTAGTCTTGGGCACATCTTGTGGCTGTGGTGTCCAAAGTGAAATAATTTGTCCATTGGGTAATTCAAAAGATCCATATGTTACATCTTCTGACCAATAGGATGGCAGCAATGCTTGCACCAAAGACATTTATTCCTCTAGTGGGATATCAGAAGCTAACAATCAGTAACCCACAAAATGGAGTTGGCCTTCTTGTCTTGGGTGGTTTTCTTTCTCCTATAAAATATTTATAAAAATAGTTATTTGAAAATATATATATTCATATTGAATTTTTAAAGAAACAATCTAGAAATTGACAATGTATAGCAGCAGAAGATGCTTAACTTAGCACATTTAGTTCACTCTTGTTTCTACCTGAGTTCATGTTGATGATTGCAGATTATAAAGTGTTTGGTTTGTATTAGACCTGTCTTTCATGTCAACTGATTATGTCTAGGACTTTTTGGACTTGCCCATTCGTCAGCTTCATTGAACTTTAAATGACCATCGACATAATAAAGGGTTACCATTTTAAACAAGAAATCTGTGAGCCAATGCTCACTAGTGATACCCCTGCTTTCACAGCTAAGACAGATGATGGCTAAAAGTATAATATGATGGTGCACATCATTATTACATAAGGAAGGTGTCCTGAATATTTAATGAAAGTTAAAGTGTGGGAGAAAGAATACAAATATGAAGGAACTTGTACAAACATACAGAAATAAACAACATATGTATACCTGACACTTGAAAAGACAGGGTATTATTATAGAATGAAACTATATAAAACACATAAGAGCAATAATCTAACATGGAAGAATGAGAGAAAGCTTAACAAACAATTCATTTCATAAGCAATTCATTTTTTTTTTTCAAAAGCAGACCAAAATGAATAACAGTTATAAAAATATTACCCTTTTTGGCCCCTAATTAAGGGTATATACTGCATTTTTTTGTACCTTTCATTTTTGCCCCTTAGGCATTGTTAGGGCAATTAGGGAAGGGGAGTGTCACAAAATCAATCCCATAATATTATCAAGATCATACAACAATATAATGAAATATTCTGGTTTTATTGTTATATGCTCTTCATATTCTGGATTTAGTGTTCATCTTTTTCAATAGTTTGGGTTGAGTGCATCTGATGAGGCTTGATTAGACGAAACATGCACCAGGTGAAACAAAATTAGCTGTCTGGAACTTTGTTGAATTTTATTTCTAACACCCTTGAAGGTTAGTGCTGCTGGTGAAGTTTTATTTCCACAAGGTAAGCCATCTTCGGCTTCAATACTTGTGTGTTGAAGAAAACATCAAAGCTGTAAATTATCTGTTTAAATTTCAAAATTGTCAAAACCCTAAGTTTCTGCCTACCCTAGACATAAGTTGAACTTAGTCATGTTAGTCACAGTTTGGATTTCCTATTTGGCATTTTTAGTTCTGGATGTAGTGTTTGGCTTTTCCTTTGGAGACGAGATGCCTCAGATGTTGCAAAATGTACCGTCTGGATTTTGTTGGTAATTTTATTTGCATTTATTTTTTCATCCATCATAGAAAAAAAAAATACAGACCAAAACATTACCAATCGATGTCTGACCCTGCGTCGCAAATATGGGCAGTCAAGCATATTTGTCACATGCAACCCAATTTTTAGCAATCAGTCAACCAGAACTTAAATCTATTGTGGAAAAGAAATAAAATTTTCATTTTTAGCCCCTTTTTGGCCCCTAATTTCTAAACAAAATAGAGGGGACACCCAAATCAACCCCATTCTTCCTTTTATTATAAGTTATATAACTGTAAAGTTTAATAGCATTTACATGATTTAGTCAACCGGAGCAAAAGTTATTGCAAAACTGAATGCCCCCCCTCCCACCCGTCACGGAGGCATAAAAAAAGGCATCTAATGGGACATAAAATGATACTCCACTACTAATATTTCTAAAATTTGTTTCTGACAAAGAAATGGACAAGAAAATTTCAATCTATTTATGTATATTAAGTTATCCTTCTTAGAACAGAAAATTTCAGCATTGTCAAGTTTTGAAAAATGTTCAAATGAAAAAAACACATTTAATATTTCTAGGATAATCCTTGAAAATTTAACCTGACCTTTTTTATTTTATTGTTCTTTACAGCTGTGCAAAATATTATTTAAATCCCTTGGTTTATTTTCAAGTTATCATCTGTAACCCTTTGGGGCATGGACGGCTAGACAGACATACGGACACCGAACAAAATATAGGTAATAACACAATACCTCACCACTTCATGTGGCAGGGTATAAAATATAATGTTAGAATTTTCAACAACATAAAAAAAATCTTTTGAATAAAAGCCAGATTACAGAAAAAGAATAACAGACATGCTAGAAATGATCTAAATTTAAATAATGTGTGCAAAAATGAGAAAAAAAAACCCAAGAAAATTTGTAATGTTGCTTCACAAGTAAGACTTAATGTTAATGCTATAACCCTAAAGTTTCAGGTAAAGAGTTTGGACAATAAAAATTATGGGTAAAATACTCACCCCAGCATACCTGGATCCACCTATGTTTGACAACCTTCATCTTTTATGTGTAAAGCCCCTTTATCTCCATCTGTTGTACCATTGCTGTCTGTTACTGAAGGCTGTCCACTTACATCTTTATTAGAGCCCATGCTTTCAATTGTCTCTTTATCAGTTATATCTTCAGCCTCATACACTGTACTGTCAGACTGGTCAGTGTTAGCTCCAGTACTTGTTGGAATATCTTTAGCACTACTTTCATTTTGTTTTAGCTGTCCATCATTAGGACACTCAGACGCCTTAGTTTTATCTATAGTAGCATCAAGTTCATCCATGTCCTCCTCTCTGGAAGAGTTAAACCCCTCCTCACCTGTAGTTCCTGCCTGTGGTTTTAATGGAGAGCTTAAGCGTCTGATTCCTCCTCTACCTTTCTTCCCTCTAGAAAACTTTGTAGCTCTAGCTTCCTCCAGTGTAGCCATCATTAGTGCTACATTAGGGTTCACCTTTACCAATGTTGGAGAAGACAGGTTCCTATCACTGTCCTCATAATCAGACACACTGCCAATGTCCTCAAGTTCTTTATCTACATCTCCAGCAGCCTCATTGGATGCATCTACCTCTGGCTTGCCCTGACTTTTCTCTTGGTTTATGTTAACAGATACATTATCTCCCTTGATTTCTCCAACAAGACTTTCATTGCTTAAATCCCTTTTACGTTTCCTTGTTTTTGTTTCATTATCTTTGGTTTCTATGACAACATTTTTTGCAGAGATATCTGAGCTTGACCTTGACCTACGAGCGGGAACTATCTTGACCTCTTTATCTTGTCCTTCTTCTATTATCTTTTCTTTGTCATCCAAAGAATTTCGTCTTGACAACTTGGGTGTTTTTTTCTGTTCATCTTCTTTTCCTACTTTAGTTTCTGCTTTCTCTGCAGTGTTTTTCCTTCGCAGAGTTGACTTTTTCTTTTTAGTTCTGATATCTGATGCCTCTTTATTTAAATCAATAATGAATGAAGCCAATGGTGTCCCTGACAGTACAAGTTTCTCAGCATGTCTACGTTTTATATGAGAGTTACATTCTGATCGATTGAAGCCTGTGTATGCACATAGTTTACATTTGTAACGTTTCCAACCAAGATGGCGGACAGCATGTCTACGCAAACTGGAAATATCTGTAAGTTCAAGGCCACATTGTAGACACTTATTGTTTTTATAGTCTACCAGGTGATTGATTCTGCTGAAATCAAGACACTTTGATTTGTCTTTTTCAGTTTCAGAGGAAACATACATTCTACCAGACTTTTTCTTTTTAGGTGAATCAATGATGGTCTTTTTATGCTTGACACTGTGCAGGGGTTTTCCAGGTTCCTTAGCTACCCAGATTTCTTCGATGACTTGTACATGTTCTTGATCAGATTTATTTCTTTTACGATGCGTGTACATATATCCACTTGTTTTTGGTACAGGATTAGACGGCTTCTCTGGTTCACTAGATTTTGATTGCACAAGATTTTGTAATTTTTCTAATAATGATTCTCTCTTGATATTTTTAAGACTAGTTTGTTTCAGCCATTTTCTAGTCACACCTTGTGAGCGTTGAGATGACTGGCTATCTGACTTAACATTGTCTTCATTCTGCCCACTACCAGAGTCTTTAGATCCTGTCACCTTGCTGTTGTCTTTGCTCTGTGTTACTTTTTTCTGAGCATCCACTTTTTCAGTTTCTATATCATTTTGTTTTGTAGATATTCTAGTGACATATTTTTTACGAATCTCGCCCACTTTTTTAGCTGCCTGCAGTTTTGTTTTCAGTGATCTAGTCTTATACTTAGCCTTTGTTTTAGCTATCTTTGGTTTGGAAACACCTTTCAGTTGCTCTTTCTGTGCTGTAGGTTTATTAGACCAATCTTTACTAGACCACTTAGGTTTGTATTTCTCTCCAGTTTTCACACCATCTATTTCACCAATGCCCATTGGCGGCTCATTCTTCAGATCTTTAAAAGTGTTTACATTTTTTGAAGACACTTTTTCTTCCTTTGGAGAAGATTTCTGTCTTGTTTCTATTTTATGAGGTTTTTCATTCTCAGGAATGTCTTTTTTTGCCTTGCTAGAATCCTCTTTAAGCCCAGTCCTTTGTGTCCTAGACACATCACTAGTTTCTGTGCTTATATTTTGTTGAGATGTGGATTCTGTTCTGTCTTTCCTAGTTCTGGATCTGAAGTTTTCAGTAGAGCTTTCTCTCTGAGCAGGCTTGTCACCTGCTTTAGCTACAACAGTTCTTGATCTTGATCGATTTAAACTTTCAGTAGAGCTTTCCCTCTGAGCAGGCTTGTCACCTGCTTTTGCTACAACAGTTCTTGATCTTGATCTATTTAAACTTTCAGTAGAGCTTTCCCTCTGAGTTGACTTTTCTCTTTCCTTTCCTTTACTGGTGCTTATTTCTGACAGCCGTATGCTTTGTCGAGATCTAACACTCTCTCTTGACGAATCTCTTAAAGATCTTGTACTTTTCTTTGACCTCGTGCTTTCTACAGAAGAACCTCGAGAGATATCAGCTTTGACAGATTTGTCCCCTTGTAAAGTTCTAGTTTTTGACCTTGCTCTTCCTGTGTCTGTGTCAGTGAGTTTAGCCTTGCCATCTACAGATTTTCCAGACTGTGAAGAAGGTTTCTTAGCTATGTCATCCAAATCTTTTTGTTTTCCCTTTTCAATTGCCTGTAAAAGATTTTTCCTGGCCATTTGTAATTTAATGTTCTGATCTGTTGCTTCATCAGATGTTTGACTAGATTTGACATCATCAAGACCTTTCCTAGGAGATTTGCTGGGTGAGCGGCTATCTTTTCTGGGACTTGAAATCACTGCACGCTTCTGATCATGAAATCTTGTCCTCTGTGCTGGAGAGTGATAGAATGCTGTTGCCCTTCTGGTACGAATAAATCTCTGAGGAGGAACATATGATCTGGACTTTTCCTTTAGCTTCTTCACATATTTATTTTTAGCTTCATCTTCCTTGCTTACTTTCTGAACATCTTCCTTTGTTGTAAACTTTCCTTTTATATTTCTTAATCTTTGGGTTGATGATTCCTTATTTTCATCATTTTCATCTGACTTTCCTTTTTTATCATCTTGTCCTTCCATTCCTGATTCTGCTGATGGGAGACGAGCAAAAAAGGAGCATTGCTTTTTATGTTCTATAAAGTTTATTTTCTTCCAGAATGACTTCTTACACCCATCACAAAAGAACATTTGTACTATTGCTTTCTGGCCATGACGAGGTTTAGCAGCCTTTGATGAACTGTCCGTGTTTTCAGACTCTGTACTTTCAGTTTCATCAGTTTCAGTTACAGTATAAGCAAGTTCCCTTAGCTCTGGTCTCATCCTATCAATCTGCTCCTTTGTCTGTTTATGGTTCAGAAGTAGATGCCTTGTTAGACCCCAGAAATAATCAAAAGTCTTCCTGCACATGTTACATGGGTACTTCTTCTTGGTGTTGGAATGAATGACATGCATGTGTTGTAGCAGTGTCTTCTTCTGAGTGTATTGTAGGTTACAGATAAGGCACTTCAGTTGATCTAGATCACAGTGACCTAGTTGGCTCAGTTCAGACAATTCTGATCCATCTTTAGTTTTTACTGGTCTTAGTTGCAAAGATGACGGCTTTACTACTTGTACTTGGATATTCTCATTTGATTTTTCAAGTTTTGAGATTTCTTCTTTTTGTGCTGCTTCCTTCCTCTGAAGTTGTGTTTGGCTTTTAGACAAATCTGGCAACTGCCTTAAAACAATCTTTGCCTGTTTGAGTGCTGTTTCTTCTGGCTTTTTGAAAATCTTTTCAGTAGGTGCTAGCCCAGTTTGTGATTTTACATCAGAAAGTTTTTTAGGAGATGTTACAGATTTCTTAGGAGTTTTAGAACCATTTGTAGATGAATCTTTCTGTTCATTGGGTCGATTTTTGGAGGATTTCCTTTTATTTTCAGTCTCAGACTTTGGCACCTTTTTGGCGTTATCTACCTCAGTGACTGACATTTTTTCTGGTGTTTTCCTTGGTGAAGTACTGACAGCTGTACTTTTCAAGGTATCAACAATCTTAGTAAGGGGTTGTTTCTGAGCCTTTTTTGCTTTTGCTATGACTTGAGTTGCATTTGAAGCGACTTGAGAAGTTGGTCTTTCTTCCAGGCCAACATTTACAGCTTTGGTTGTGTTTTTAATTGCCTTTGTATTAACAACAACAGTTGGCTCTTGTAACTTTTGATTTTCAACATGAGATGCTGCCTCTGTGAGATTCTTGTAGGATTCTGAATTCCCTTGAAAAGTTCCCGTTAATATTTGCTCTAAAACACTTTTCTGTACTTCATTTTCAGTGGTTGCCGTTGTAACAGACAAGGACGGAGAAACAGGTCTAACAATAACAACTTCATCATGTTTTTTTGACTTCTTTTTCTTGGGAATATTTTGAAACATTGACTTGTCTCCACAGTAGATCCTCTTGTGAGCTACAAAGTTTGGAATGGAGCGAAAAAGACTCTTACAGTGTTTACATTCAAAGATATAGTCACATGACTCTCTGAGTAGCTGGCGAACCTCTGGGGATCCATAATGTACAGCATTGAGTATCTGGTCCAGTGTATTGCCCCCAGTTTCTATGGCTGTACTGATGACTGAGAAGTCAATGTTCTCAATGGGATCCTCTTCCTCACTGTCTGACATTGTCTTATCTGTAAAATAACAAAATCTTTAAAATTATATGACTATAAAGTTTACCAAAGCATAGCAGGGGTCAATTAAAATACCTTTGAGGAGAACTCCTATAATTAACATATATGTACATGTATATATCTATAGATTCTGTGTCATATATCAAGTAAATACATATCACAATAGATTTGTTATTCCAGATCTTGTGAGACTTACATCGATTTCCTTGGCAAAATGTCATGTCTGACTCAAAAATTGTTATCACAAGGTTATGTTGCTCCTCTGTTGTTGTCTTTACGCAGGAATTTTTATGTAACACCATGAACTCATAGACAAAAATATGGGATTTCTATCTCTCAAGTGAATGCATATGTTGGTTTCTCAAAAGGCTTAAATTTGTTTGGTAGCTAAAGCAAGCAGGAACTGTTTACACTTACTGAGCACCTGAGTTCACTCTCATTACAACTAGAGTTCACGTTGTTGATTGCTATTCAGTTGTTTTTGTGTTATATATATATATATGTTGTATGCTTTGATTGTGCTGTTCTTGTTCCTGTTTACTGGTATGAATTTGCTCTTTCGGACTTTTGACATTGGAATGGCCATTCCATTAGTACAGCTCTACTTCTGTGATGAATACCTCCTTCTTGACATCTTACATTTGAAGCCTCATAAATTTGTATTTCAAGTAATTCTTTTTGTTATTATATTTCTTATAAATGATCATCAAGTGTACTAAAATGGGGGGATAGGAGGGGGTATGATCCCGAAGTCCCAGCAAATAAAACAAGAAATCCCGGATTCCCGCGAAAATAAATGTGTGATTCCCGCGTCCCGAAAAATGAAAATGGCTAAATCCCGCTCCCGTTAAGGGTTTTCCCGAATTCCTGTTGAAATTAATTGGCTTTCCCGCTGTCCCGCAAAAGGTCCTACCGACCCTCACTAAACATTGCTGTAAGTTTGTTTTAAGTCTGTTTAAGCATTTATACATGTTTTAAGTGTTCTTCTGAAAAAAGGGACCTAGGGACAGATGGACCAGAAAAAATGAACATTATACCTCCACATTTTGTGTAGTGGCTGTATATGTATGTCAACTGCATGACTTAGTATTGAGATGTCTATTGGTTTTAAAAACAATTGGTTTCAGTTAAATACTTTAATTCTACCTTGCCTTTAACTTTTGAAATAAAGACAAATATTTGCATTAAATATGTAATATTTTAGTGATGTAGCAATTTTTTAATTGAAGTAAAAATACTTACATGCAAGGACATATATATATAACACTTGACATATTAAAGATCAATCTTATTTACATAAACTACATGTAGCATTCATTTGAAATAGCAGTATCAGAAAAGTAACTCTAACGGTAATAAACAAACTAATGTCAGTTACAAAACTCTTTTTTTGTACTTTGACAGTTGTGGTGCAACAAGAGGAACTGCTTACCCTTCCAGAGCACCTAATGTCACTCTTATTACAACTTGAAATCAAGTTGATGCTTACTGTTTGGTTGTTAATGTGTGATTTTGTGTTATTTTTAGTTCTGATCTCCTTTAAGAATGTGCTGACTGAATCTGTCCTTGCCCTTTCAGACATTTTCCCCATTGGTTACAATCTCTTTGCTCTTATTGTATGTACCTGAAGATGTGATCAAATGTTTGAATCTGTGGTCCTTAAGAAGTAACCATAATCAGTTGACTATGATCTGTTGACTACATGTACATGTATATGATGTATGTCTATCTGTAAAAAATAAAAACAATTTGTAGTATTAGTAACCTGATATGGAATAGTTATTGGAAGTATTCATATTCTAAACCGTAAATTTTAGCTGAAACTTTTATTAAAGGCTTTATTTTGTGATTTATTCATATATTTAGTCTCTTACCATGAATAGAAAAAAAATATTACAGAAAAGAAAAGTACATGTGGCTTGCAAAAGAGCTAACGATACATGTTTTTGATGGCATTTATAGATTAATGTTTGTTTTGTCTAATGGGATATTATAATTATTTGATACCAGCCTTACCAGGTCATGTATTAGAGTGGTCGAACTAAAGAGATAATTTGTATGATTTTGATGAAAATCCAAATAGATCTTCACTTTATTGCAATAAACAGTTGTGCAAAGTTTTATTCAAAGAAGAACGTTCAAGCTATTGTCTGGAAACCATTGGACAGAAAGGAGAAGGTATAGAACAATACCTGGCCACTAATACCTGATCATGCTGATGTAATGTAGTTTCCTGTCTATGTTTTTTTTTTTAACTGTCTTCTATCTGACTGCAACATATAACTTAATCTATGTACATTGTATGTTAAAAGGGGCAATTACTCTAATTTACCCTTTACTTCGATGCAAATAGTTAAAGGAATACATGATCATGTTGATGTTATGTAGTTTTCTGTCTTTGTTTTTCCTACACAGTCTTTAATTCATTGAATTTATGTTAATTGTTTTTTGTCAAGTAGAGGGTCTTTCATTTCACTTTAGGATTAGGCTTAAATCACATATAGTTTATTTTCAATCCAGGGCCAATTGAAAAACAGCGAGCAGACCACTGGTCACATTGAAGGCTGCTGGCTGTTTTTTATTGTGGGTTTTTTTTAAATCGTCGTTTACATGTATATTGTAGGTTTTGTCGTGAACTCTTATTCCACATCTTATTATCTTCTATTCTATCACTTAAACTGACTGCCATATATGACCTATATGTGTTAAAAGGGGTAATAACTCTAACTTCCCCTTACTTGAAAGCAAATAGTTGAGGATGGTCACTCCTGAACTTTTTTATATCAAAGATTTTAAGATTTGTGATGGAAATGATAGATAATTGTCTACTTAATCAAATAACAAAAAGGAAAATAAAGGTCTGTGTGCTCATTATGAGATATATGATGTCAAAGATTTGGCCGGAAATCATACACCTCTAGATTTTACATTATTTTAACATTGTGATGTTTTTGGCCTAAAAACCATGAAGCTGTATCAAGAATTTCAAGAGATTTTATACAGTTGGTTTTTAAGCTCTTTAAATCAGAAAATGCAATAAAAAATTGTGTGCAAAAATTTCTTCAGTATTTAAAGGTAAAGTTAGATAAGTTCAGAAATATGACTGAAATTCTGAAGCATGAGGAGTGACCATCCTTAAAGGAATACAGCTGAATTTTTACCTGTAAATATGACAAGTTTTCTGTTCAGCAAATAATCATTAATATGATACCACATTTACCATATGATTCTAAATCATTGGATCTAAAAAATAAAACATGCATTGAAATCATTAGATATATCATTTGTAGTTCTGAGAATATTGTTTGGTTGTATAGTACAGAAACAAATGAACGAATAACTCCAGGCCAAAATTCAACAAATGTGCATAGTACATGAGTAAGTTGTTGAACATTGTGGGTCACAATTTGAATTTATCCCTTATTTGGAATCTCAAATTAAAAGGGGTCAGCTGACAACTTTGACCAAATGGACACTTAAAGCTTCTCAAGCCGAACATTTAAGCAGTCAGCAGCTTTACCTGCAATACATGTGACTTTTTTTCATTACAGAAAACAAGTAAAAACCTAATTAGTGATCTACATGTACATGTTAAAGGGCCATTACACCATGAGGGGTCTTCTGACAACTTTACCTTGTGAAGATTTTTTTTATCTTAAAGAGCCTGAGATCCATTTCTATTTATTTTACTTTTAAGGAAACAAATGTGACTTAAATGCATGATCTATCTTTATCCAAATTTTGGATACAGTTGGTCAAGCAGTTTCAAAGAAAATATTTGAAAAGTTTAACAGACAGATGACTGACATTTGGCCAGGCGAGATAGCCTTAAAGGTTAAATAATTTGCATACCCTGCCCTATCTTTCAAGTCTTCGAAGCTTAGTTAAAAATATTGATAATTAGATACATGTGACATGTGTGATACACACTTATACATGTTTATGCCTCATTTTTTTGCCCATTTCAAGTATCAAATTGTGTATTGGTTTTATGTGAAGATACATCACCAAATCATTAATGTTCAGAAAAGTTGTGTTGGATTTAAAATCATATACTTGTATTTTTCTACATCAGTTTGCAGTACAAGTGAGTAAACTTTTTTATAATGAATCATACATATGAAATATATACATAGTTCATGATTGTTGGAATGAGTATATTTTGCTGCTTTGTTTAGACTATAACCAACAAGAAAAAACTTCCATGGGTCGATAACAATCTGAAACTGAAAATTAACAAAACCAAACGTTTACATGGAAAAAGGAAAAACAGCCCTGAACAAATGCAAAAGTACAAAAATATCAAAAAATCACTACAACAAGACATGAGAAAAGCTTATTGGAACTATGTAGAGAACATGATCTTAAATCTTCCTGTACATGTACATGAACCTGAAAATAACATAAGAAAGCAATAACCAAAAAATCTGTTCTCTTACATAAAATGTATGAAAAATGACAACACCGGCATTGCAGCGCTCAGAAAAAATGGCATATTAACAGAAAATCCGAAAGAAAAAGCTAATATTCTAAACAACCAATTTCAACAGGCATTCTCAATTGAAACACCTTACCTAACCATGCCAGACAAAGGAAGATCCAACTACCCACAAATGAATAGCATAAACATCACAGAACAAGGAGTACTCAAACTATTGAAACAAATAAATCCACATAAGGCAACCGGTCCAGACATGATCTGTGGGAAAGTCCTGAAAGAACTTAGTACTGAAGTGGCCACCATCATTACACTTATTTTTCAAAAAACCTTAGACTCAGGTAAAATACCACAAGACTAGAAACATGCCAATGTATGCCCAGTGTTCAAAAAAGGAGATAAACACAATGCCATAAATTACCGGCCCATCTCACTTACATGCATCCTCTGTAAGATCATGGAACATGTAATAGCAAGTAATGTAATGGACCACCTTGAACGAAACAACATTCTTTATGACCTACAACATGGCTTTCGCACTTCAAGATCTTGCGAGACACAACTCATTTCATTCATCCAAGAACTTGCACAAAACAACAACAGTAACATCCAAACAGACGTCATTGTGATGGACTTTGCCAAGGTATTTGACAAAGTCCCTCATAAAAGACTACTATACAAGCTCCAATACTATGGAATTGATAAAAACACGCTATCGTGGATAGAAGACTTCCTCAATCAACGAACACAAACAGTCCTAGTCGATGGTGAATGCTCTGAAAACATACATGTTACATCTGGTGTACCCCAAGGCACAGTATTGGGTCCAATACTGTTCCTTGTATATATTAATGATTTTAATGACTACATCAAGCACAGCACTTTACGTCTCTTTGCTGATGATAGCATTATATACAGAACAATCAAAAACAAAGATGATGCAGAAAAATTACAACAAGACCTAACAGCGGCAGCAAAATGGGAGGAGGACTGGCTCATGTCATTCCACCCTGACAAGTGTTCAATTCTCCAGGTTACAACAAAAAGAAACCCAGTATCATCATGATCATATGACTATACACTACACCAGCACAAACTTAAGATAGAAACATCAACAAAATATCTTGGTATAACAATACAGAATGACTTAAAATGGAACAAGCATATTGACAACATCTCTGCATCTGCATCAAAACAACTAAATTTCCTTAAGCAAAACTTAAAAGTGACATCACCAAACATCAAAGAAAAAGCATACAAAGCACTAGTACGTCCGAAATTGGAATACAGCTGCTGCGTCTGGGACCCTCATACAAAATCCACAGAGCACAAACTAGAAATGGTCCAACGCAGAGCAGCACGGTACGTCACCAATTGTACCATAACACCAGCTCAGTAACTGACATGATAACAGATCTCAACTGGCCTACACTCCAACAAAGGCGCACAAGAAAACGCATCATCTTCTTTTATAAAGTCATACACCATCTTGTTGCTATTTACCCTACAAACTTACTTATACCCTCCGATCCACGAACCAGACAGTTTACACATAATTTATCCTTTAGACATATACATACCAACAAAGACTCCTATAAATACTCTTTCTTCCCAAGAACAATTATACAGTGGAACCTCCTGCCTGCCTTTGCAGTGCAGTGTACAACCTTAGACAGCTTTAAAGAACAGGTTACAATACCTGTTCTTCAGCAACACCTTCACATCTAAACACAGCTTTTTGTAAATAGTTTTATCCCTATATGTATAGTATAAAAGAAAACAAAAAAAAGTAAAATATTGAAAAGAAAAGAAACAAAAACCCACTGTTAAACTTATACGTGTTTGACTTTTTTGTCTTTTTACTTTTATTGTAAATAGTACCCACGCATGCGTCGGCAAGTAACACCACCCGGCACGTAATCATCAATATTGATGGAGTGCGGAAACCGAAAGAAGAAGAAGAACGTCATTGTTATTTTCAGCCATTTCATATGTTTATTAGGATGAGTGGATTTTCTTCAATATGATTTTCTCAGGAGACACACAGTTGGTAATTATCTATATGTTCATTTCTTATCATTTTATTAAGTTATTTATTTTGTTTGCGTAATGATAGATTTAACTTGTAATACAATTACAGCAAATGTTAAACGTAATTTAAAAGATTTTAATCTAATATTTATGATGTTGTGATGCGCTCACTTGTAGTTTTTTATTTGTATATATATGTAGACATGGTAGAGAATCGAATGAATGAATCGAACAAGAACAAAATAAGGATTTGAAATTTCGCATACTTGACTCAAGTCATTTTGTCAGTGAATCCTACACTTGTAAAGGCCTAATTATTTGGACTAATATGGACACATGCATTTGGAGGGAAAGTAAACTGCCAATCTTTTTATGACCAGGAAGCATACTTGTTGGTCAATGTACTCCCCTTATGCTGACAGAATTTCTCATCATGTCCTATCCTATCAAGATAAATGATATATTTTGACTGAGTTTATCTTTCTATGTAATAGAAGGAAATATGAGTGTGAATGGTTGTGCCGACACAATTTTGTTCAACAGAAATATTGAATTTCTCATAAAACATCAGGGTTATATTCAATATTGTTGTGGATTTAAGTAAAATAATGCACTATAGTATATTTAAACCTACCAATTGATAAAGAAAATACCGGAAAGTTGTGATATTTTCTAAATATTTAGGCCAACTGGTGTTCTGAAAATGATACTTGTGACTTGATAGGTGGCGCTGTACCATGTGTTGATCTCATATCCGGGACCTTCACCTCGAAAGCAACAAATTATAAACAAAACTTTTAAAACAAGTTAAAGAGATCTAGAACCATTTATAAACAAAGGACGTTAATGTTGCTTAATGGTTAGATAAGATTAAAACTCTTTTAACAAAAAATTGAAAGAGAATCACCTTGCACAGTGATCACTTTCACTTCAAGATGTTTTATTTCATCAAATGAAAAAAACTGGGTTATCCCCCTTTTTAACAGGTGCCCCCTTTATAATATTGCATAAATTTAAGAGTTACATGTACAACATCATTCATATGAGAACAGGCACATAGAGTATTTTGCCTTAATATTATATGATTTTCAGTCTCATGCCAAAAAGCTTTCGCTATTTTTTTTTTATATCTCTCCCAAACAGGGTATTATTTGAAACTGGAATTATTTTGGAAATGGGACGTACGTTTTCAAAAAATGTCCACTTTTCATCACTGCAAAATAAAAATGCAATGTTGATGAAATATCCTTTTAATTTGAACTACATTTTCTTCAACCTTTATAGTGACAGAATACAAAATATGCAAACTTAAATCCAAGTGTAATGTGGATAAAATTTACACAACTTGGAACATGGGTTACGAAAAAGTCCACTTCGCAAAAATATTTTAAGACATTATTTTTTTAACAAATTGCACCTAAATAAAATTTCTTGACATTATATGTAAAATTCAGCACAACGCATGCAATACCGACTGTTAAATTTGAAAATTTTAGTGCAAAAATTAAACTAAAACAATTATTCAAAGGCTTGATTTTTGAAATGTTAAGAAAAATGAACCTTTAGACTGAAAGTAATTTGAGGCATATAGTTTTAATATAGTTCTAATAAAGTTATATGATTCTTCAAATCAATCTATAAAGGACCAATGAAAAAAGATATGCTTTTAAATAATAGTTTTTCGATAATTTAAAAAAGTGAGGCACGTTGCGTAGTGGACATACGTATGTTGCGAAGTGGACATTATTTCACAAACTTCTTGTTTTTTTAGACATTTAGGCGCTCAATAATATAGTTTTTGTATGTAAAGCACATTATTACAATTGTCTAATAAAAGAACTAGGCATTGATGGTAATACTTCCGCTAGTGCTACATACACACGGACTACATTTAACAAAGATGAAATCATAGCCAACCATAGCTCTTTTATGTCCTCTTTCAATATTCCAATGAAAGAGGAACATAAAGAGTTACCATATTTGTACTGGATACCTAAACTTCACAAAAATCCGTACAAAGAAAGGTATATAGCTGGATCTTCATCATGTTCAACTACAGAGCTGTCCGTTCATTTAACTAAAATCTTGTCTGCTGTCAAAGAAGGTCAACAAGCATACTGCGACACTATTTATAATCGTAGTGGAATTAACCATATGTGGATTTTGAAAAACTCAAAAGATTTGTTAGATCATTTTAATTCTAGATCATTTTCTGAGGTTCACTCTTTGAAAACGTTCGATTTTTCAACTTTATACACTACCTTGCCACACGAAAAACTAAAATGTCGCCTGAAAAAACTTCTTGAAAAAGCCTTTTCAAACTCAAGGAATTTTGTTGTTTTGGGTTATAATTCTACATTCTTTTCCAAAACATCTTTCAAAGATAAAATTTGTTACACACTGGAACAAGTTTGCAGTATGCTTGATTTCCTCATTGACAACATATTTGTCACCTTCGGAGGAGAGATTTTTCAGCAACAAATCGGCATTCCAATGGGCACAAACTGTGCTCCTCTCCTCGCCGATTTGTTTTTATACTCTTACGAGACTGAATTTCTTCAGGGACTCGTAAAGAACAAGAAGATGAAAGAGGCAAGGTCATTTAATCTTACATTCAGATATATTGACGATGTCCTTTCTATCAATAACACTTCATTTGGTAGTTGGATTCCTTCAATATATCCTCCGGAATTGGAGATTAAAGAGACCACCGAATCTAATTGCTTCACGTCTTTCTTGGATTTGCACCTCGAATTTGACCCAGGTGGTCATCTCAGTACAAAAATTTACGATAAACGAGACGATTTTAATTTTCAAATTATTAATTTTCCTAATCTACAGAGCAATATACCTACTTCTCCTGCATACGGTGTTTATATTTCTCAAATTATTCGATATGCCAGAGCTTGCACACATTTCACAGATTTTTTGATCAGACACCGGTTTCTTCGTGACCGACTTTTGAAGCAGGGCTATAAGAAAATACGTCTCATACGATCACTAAAAAAATTCTTTCTTCGTTATCAGCCACTAATAGAAAAGTTCAAAATTGAGTTAAAAGATATGATAGTTAATTGTTTTAATTAGTGTTTG
Organism: Arcuatula senhousia; assembly: GCA_963971305.1. Lineage (NCBI taxonomy): Eukaryota > Metazoa > Mollusca > Bivalvia > Mytilida > Mytilidae > Arcuatula > Arcuatula senhousia. The sequence goes on along the minus strand of OZ020310.1, from coordinate 27,499,041 downwards.
ACTGGTGTGCTGTACTGAGATGATCACCTCAATATCCCTATTGTGTCTCACAACTATGTTGTGTTCTATGGTCATTACCGGATCCTAAGATCGCAATGGAAGAGGGAGGTTTGGCGCCATAAAACCTGGTTTAACCCACCATTTCGTTTGAAATGCCTGTACCAAGTCAGGACCATTGCGATCCACCAGTTCTCCGGTATGACTGATTCGTTTTTGTCATTTTCTCTGGACTACGAGATTGATCATTCAAGTTCGGTAGTTTTGTTATTACCTTTATTTGTTTGGTTCATTGAAATGATTTTAATATTGATTAGAACAGGCTGTGAAATACATTATTATGTGCTGCTTATGATCTTTTTCTGTGAATTCAAGTTTTTGTGCCAATTGTCCACTTCGCAACACACTGTCCCCTATGCAATGAAATGTGTCCACTGTGCAACGATATTTGTCCACTTCGCAACGAAACGTTTCACAGTGGACCGTTGCAAAGTGGACATATTTACACATAAGTCAACTTTTTGTTTTATTTGAATGCCATACTAATATATTTTTTCTTAATTTGGTCAGATCTTTTGGTTTTCTTTATAAATATCGAAGAATTTGGTGCCTTTCTACTCAAATTCTTCAAAAAAATACCCGTTGCGAAGTGGACAAAACCAAAAATATTATAGTGAAAGATCATACTAACTGCCTTCAAACATACACAAAAACAGCACCCTGGATTATGTTTTTGCCGCCATATAAATTTTAGTGCCGTTAGTTATACAAAAATAAAAATATTAGAATCAAGATACATGAAAGATTTGATTTTCATCAATTATTGTTGTTGTTGCGAAGTGGACATGTTTTTCATGGACACACACTCAATTGCTTATAACAACGTTTAAGGAGGGACTAGCTTAAAGTAAAGACGTTTGTTTAAAACCATAGGCGTTTGGGTCCAGGATTTTATTGTATTATAAATGACGTGTATATAAAATTTTTCATCTCGTCTATATACTATTTCCACAAGGCAAGAATGTTTGAAAGTTCTAAAAATAGTACTGACGGAAACTCCCTTTTTAGCTCACCTGACCCGAAGGGTCATGTGAGCTATTGGCGTCACTTGGCGTCCGTCGTCCGTCCGTCCGTAAACTTTTTCAAACCTTAACTCCTCTGACACCATAAGTCCAATTGAAACCAAACTTGGTGTAGTTGATCTTTAGGGTATGGCCTACAAAACTATTGTTCGGATTTTTGATTCGTAAAATAACATGGCCGCCATGGCTAAAAATAGAACAGGGGGGTCAAATACAGTTTTTTGCAAATAACTCAAAAACGGTCACAGATATCAAAATTCTGGCATGGGGTAAAAGTGATCAGCACCTCAAGATCTACCTGCCCAGAAATTTTCAAAAAGATCCAACAACCAATGTAGGAGTTATTGCCCTTTTTCTGGATTTTTTCAAAATTTTGCACTTATTTAGCCCTATATCTTGAAAACTATACAAGATATTTTAAAAATTCAAATTGCATATGATTAAGCACATCAAGATCTACATTTTATGTAATTAGGTCAAAGCTGTAGAACCATTACTTTTAGGAGTTATGGCCCTTAAAGCATCAAAATTTACCATTTTTCATTACTTTTACCCTGAATTTTAAAGATTAAATTGTCTGACACCATTCATCAAACTTCAACCAAACTTGGCACAGTTCTTTAATAGCATAAATGCTACTATTCTATCATTCGGATTTTTGATTCGTCAAAAAATGTGGCCTCCGTGGCTTAAAATAGAACATAGGGGTCAAATTACAGTTTTTTGCAAATAACTCAAAAACATTCTGATGGGAGACAAAAGTGGTTAGCATTTCAAGATCTACCTGCTCTGAAATTTTCAAGAAGATCCAACAAACGACATAGGAGTTATTGCCCTTTTTCTGGATTTTTTGAAAATTTTTCACTTATGTAGCCCTATATCTTGAAAACTATACAAGGTATTTCAAAAATTCAAATTGCATATGATTAAGCACATCAAGATCTACATTTCATGTAATTAGGTCAAAGCTGTAGAACCATTTCTTATAGGAGTTATGGCCCTTAAAGCGTCAATATTTACCATTGTTCATTACTTTTCCCCTGACTTGTCTGAAACGGTAAGACCAACTGCATCTTAACATGGCACACTGTTAAATGCTACAACTCTAATTTTCAGATTTTTGATTTGTAAAAAAACATGGCCACCATGGCTAAAAATATAACATAGGGGCAAATTTCATTTTTTGCTAATAACTCAAAGCTGGTTTCAGATATCAAAATTGTGTAAGAATCAAAAAGTGATCAGCATATTAAGATCTACCAGTCCTGAAATTTCGGAAAAGATCTGACTGCTGATGTGGGAGTTATTGTTCTTTTTCCTTATTTTTGCCAAATTTGCACTTATTAAGCCCAATATCTTGAAAACTAACCAAGATATTTCATAAATTTAAATCCCATATGGTTAAGCACAATAATATCTACAAATATATGTATCTGTGTAGTTCAGGTGAGCGATTCAGGCTCTTGGGAGCCTCTTGTTTCTTGTAGAAATATTTTTTACCATAAACAACTAGAACATTCGTTAACTCCTTTCAGCTTTAACTATCTTTAGGAAGCAAAAGAAAAGCATGTCAGTACGTATAAATCTCACATCGGGTCTTTTTTCCTACGAAGCGAAACAAAAGATCACCACGGACGGAAGTGGCCAAAGATTTTCAAGGGATACAATATTCCGCCAAATAAAAGGCCTTCTGAGTGACACTACCGTAAGGTAAAATCTGGGCGGGTTCGAACAAATCATTTGGCGGAAAATGTGGACTCAATTTTGTTTGAAATATTTTTACTGACGAGTTGGTAATATAATAAAACGTACATACAAACTATGACTCGATAGGTGTTCCATAAATTTTTAAAAAGACGTTCAAGGATAATAAATACGTGGTTATTTCATTTCAATGATAAAATTTGAAAAAGTAGAAGATTATTGTCTCCCTTTTAAATTTTAAACTACTTCCGTCCGTGGTGGTTTGTTTGGCCTGCTTCAGAGGAAAACAGATTAGATTCAAAGTCATTGCGAATTGTTTCACGATAAATGTGTTCCCAATTGTGAGATTAAACTGAAAGGATTTAGAGAATCACCAATATTTCATGTAAAACATTTGATTCTATGAGAAAATATGGGGGTTTTCCGCGAGTAAATTTTGTTCCATTTTTAGAACTTTCAAACATTCTTGCCTTGTGGAAATAGTATATCGACGAGATGAAAATTTTTATATACACGTTATTTATAATACAATAAAATCCTGGACCCAAACGCCTGTGTTTTAAACTATGAATGTAAGTTAGCATATATCCAACATTAAATACTTTAAAAATTGATCAAAATTGGTTGGAATTATAAAGAGATGACTGAAAATATTCGTATGGACACGATCTTGGAGGATATTTTGTGTCATTTTGTTTCAATTTTTAAGATTTTCTGATTACATATTGAACTTTACCTTATTGCTTTCCCTACTTTAAAGTACAACGAAAACAATGACACTTAAAAATATACGCAATATCTAATTTTAACATCACTGTACATGGTGGACACAAAATTGGACATTTTTTGAAATCCGCCCAAATAAGAAAATTAAATAAAAAATTTTTGAGTTAGACTAAGCCTTACTAAGGGGGTTAGTCATGCCGGCATGGCTAAGGGGGTTAGTTAGTTTACACAATAATTGTTACAATACTAACCCAAACCATTAGCCATGACAGCATGACTAACCCCCTTAGTAATTATGGCTTAGTCCAACTAAAAAAATTAATTTAATTTTCCAATTTCCAAAATAATTCCAGTTTCAAATAATACCCTGTTTCCATTACTTTCTATATTAAGGTTCATCTGTACCTTTCGTTTAAAATAGCCAAATTTTCTACCTATTTTTTAGTATATGCAGAACAAAAACTACAAATAAGATAATAAAATAAAGCATAGCTGGACCAAGGGTCTGGAAATGGTCATATTTGCCGGACATGACCGAAATTTTGTCCTAATTGACCGAATAAAAATTCTCCCAATCGGACATTTTAAAATTTTATTATAAGCATTTTTTGACTTATCGGTCATATAATTGTTTAATTATCTTCCTGAACATCCGGTCTTGTGGTCATTAATCTCATAATTAACACCTCCAGCAGGTGTCAAACAGGTGAATATAGCCGTGGGGTTACGCTAATTAGATAATCGGTCACACCTGTCTGACCATGGCCACTGTTTTCACCTATGGTTTTAATTAATTGAGTCAACTCTAAGTCAACTCATGTTATCAATCTGTCCTGAGATGCCATTTTGTTTATTTAGAAATAATTTCTCATTATATCCAGTATTTATCAAAACATGTGCACACCCAAATATTGTTTACATTTAAGGTTCATCTGTACCTTTCTTTAAAACATGGCGTTATTTTTAATCTATTTTCAGTATATGCACAGCCGAAACTGCACATAAAATTAAAATATAAGGTGTAGCTGGACCTAGATATTAAAATTTCTTACCTTTTCTCTATGAATTCTTCCCGAAAAAATCCTTTATTTTAGAGATCTCTTTTTTCTCCGCTTTTAAAAACACCCGATTTAAGGCTAATATCATGAATATCACTTTCACCCTTTCTTGTGGCCTCAAATTTCATGCAACTTTCAATAAGGAATTTAACTAAAAGTGTTCACTTCGTTTCGTGTAAGAGGCACAATAGGGCTAGTTTGTCCTTTTTCAATTCAAAATCTGAACAGGAAAAAAAAGAGATCTTTATTTTTAAGGAACTTAAAATGAAACATTAATAAAAGTTGAATCAGAAATTACCATATCTAGGTCCAGCTATGCTTTATTTTATTATTTTATTTGTAGTTTTTGTTCTGCATATACTAAAAAATAGGTAGAAAATTTCGCTATTTTTAACGAAAGGTACAGATGAACCTTAATGGTGTATGATTACGCATGTGCGGGAGAAAATATTTATTTTGCAAACATTCATTCAGTGTACATAAACAGATTGTTTTGATATTAATACAATCAATAATTGTTACTAATTTCATAATTAAAGTAACTTTTCTCATACATATGTTTATTTAGTAAACAGAATAATTAAGTGGTCTTAATTTATCTACATCCGGTGATTCTACTTTCACTTTCACTTTCAATTTTTACCTGAAACATGTTTGTTTATAATGAAAACCAAGAAATTTTTAATTATAAGGAGCCTTTACCTGAAATAAAAACGTGATCTGGATATTAAGTTCAATGTCTGGAATGTAATGCACAAAAAAAACATTGCTTTTATGGATTTAACTTGACCAGGCCAAGGAAAAAAAGGGGGGAGGGGGTAATTGTAACGTTTATACATGTACAGTCGGACAAAAATGACCGAAATGAGCTCAAAAAATTTCCAGACCCTTGAGCTGGACCTAGATATGTTAATTTATGATTCAATTTCTATCAATTTTTCATTTTAGGTTCCTTAAAACTAAAGATCAGATTTCAAATTGAAAAAGGACAAACTATCCCTATTGTGCCTCTTACATGAAGCAAGGTGAACACTTTTAGTTAAAACCCTTATTGAAAGTTGCATGAAATTTGAGGCCAAGTGATATTAGCCTTAAATTTGGGGGTTTTTAAAGCGGAGAAAAAAGAGATCTCTAAATCATGTAAATTAAAGGATTTTTTTTTTTGAAGAATTCATAGAGAAAAGGTAAGAATGTTTAATATCTAGGTCCAGCTACACTTTAAATTTCAATTTTATGTGCAGTTTTGGCTGTGCATATACTGAAAATAGACTAAAAATAACACCATGTTTTAAAGAAAGGTACAGATGAACCTTAATTCACAAAATTATCTAGTCCAGATAATCATGACGTCTTTCTGGCGTTTTTTATCATTATACCCCCGCTTCGAAGAAGAGGGGGGTATACTGTTTTACCCTTGTCCGTCCGTTCGTCCGTCCGTTCGTTCGTCCGTCCGTAACATATTTTCCGTCACAGTTTTCTCAGCAACTACATGACGCAGAGGTCTGATATTTTGTGTATAGCTTTCTCCTATATTACCATATGGTGTATACCGATTTCATGCTCCTAGGTCAACTACTTCCTGTTTACCGAATACTTAGGTTTTTACACATAGTGTACATACATTCAAAATTTCCGTCACAGTTTTCTTAGCAACTACATGATGTAGAGGTCTGATATTTTGCATAAAGCTTTCTACTATAGTACCATATGGTGTATACCGATTTTATGTTCCTAGCTCAACTACTTCCTGTTTACCGAATACTTTGATTTTTGCACATAGTGAACATGAATGCAAAATTTTCGTCAAAGTTTTCTCAGCAACTGCAAGAGATAAAGGTCTGATATTTTGCATATAGCTTTATCCTATAGTCCCATATGGTGTATACCGATTTTATGTTCCTAGGTCAACTATTTTCTGTTTACCGAGTATTTAAACTTGTATGCATGGCATAGTTTGGGGAGCGGGGGTATCACTAGTGAGCATTAGCTCACAGATTTACTTGTTTGGACTTTTTTTAGATCCCCAGGAAGCCAAACGTCAAAAATTATAAAAGGCTTCCAAGATGGCATACATGTAATTATTTGGACTAAAAATTATATAAAAAAACATATCCTTTTTTAGCTCACCTGGACTGAAGGTCAATGTGAGCTTTTACCATCACTTGGCGTCCGTGGCGTGGTCGTCCTCATCGTCTGTAAACAATTTTTAAAATGTTTACTTGTCCCATTGCAACCAAACTTGGCACAGTTGTTTAGTGGTATTATACATGTATGAACAAAACTGTCGTTCGGATTTTTAATTTGTAAAAAAAACATGGCCGCCATGGCTAAAATTAGAACAAAGGGGTCAAATTACATTTTTTTGCAAATAACTCATAAACGGTAACAGATATCAAAATTCTTGAAAAGGGTTAAAGTGATCAAAACCTCAAGATCTACCCTCTCATAAATTTTCAAAAAGATCCAACAACTGATGTAGGAGTTATTGCCCTTTTTCTGGATTTTTCAAACTTTTGCATTTATTTAGCTCTATATCTTGAAAACTATACAAGATATTTCAAAATTCAAATTGCATATAATACAACACGTCAAAATCTACATTTCATGTAATTAGAATTTAGATCAAAGCTGTAAGACGACTCCTTTTAGGAGTTATTGCCCTTAAAATGTCAAAATTTACCATTTTGATTCGTCTAAAAACATGGCCGCCATGGCTAAAAATAGAACATCGGAGGTAAATTGTAGTTTTTTGCTAATAACTCAAAAATGGTTACAGATTTCAAAATTTTGCAAGAATCAAAAGTAATCAGCATATTAAGATCTACCTGTCCTGAAATTTTGAAAAAAGATCCAACCACTGATATGGGAGTTATTGCCCTTTTATGTAATTTTTTTTTCAAAATTTTGCACTTAATTAGCCCTATATCTTGAAAACTGTACCAGATATTTCAAAAATTTTACCGTAATTGCATATGGTTAAGCACAATAATATGAACATGATGAACAACATATGTGTATCTGTGTAGTTCAGATGAGTGATTCAGGCTCCTGGGAGCCTCTTGTTTTTCAATGCTAAACAACTGTCCAACCTATCCAGCCGGATCTGTTTCCCCCATGGTGTTCGCCCTGTCATTTATTTGCCACTTTTGACATAATCACATTTGCCATGGGTTTGTTCAACACTATTTAGGGTCCGTTTAGTTATATGTTTTTTAGAATGATATTCATTACGTTAAGAGAAAAAAAAAACTACAATAAACTGATTTCTTTGGTCAGTAGAAAAAATTTTTTCTGGAAAATAAACACCCACAAGAAATGCACCACTTCCATTAATTTCCTAAACCTACAAAACTTTTACAGAATATTGCACCTAGTATGTTTGGCTTCATCACAAGAATCTCTGCAAATTTTGATTTTTCGTTTTAGATATTCTAAAACAGTTTGGGGTTTTTTCATACCAAAAATGAAAAATTAATCAACTCTTACATGTCTTAAGTAAGATTTTGCGCAAAATCATGAAAATTAAAAGTACCTTTACCCTCGTCATAGTATTAACTAAATGTCCTTTTAATCCAATTTACTTAATAACCAAAGCCGGACCCAAGCTGAAGAGGTGTGACTGTCTGATCACAGTTTCTATGTATTTTACTCACTCTTAATTCTGTAAACACAAAATATTCAGACCGCTTAAATTAAACACCCCACCTTTTGGATATAAATTGCAAAATTTGACATAGGGCTTTAAAATTTTGACATGTGGATGGATCACCATGAGACAATGTATCCTGTACCAAAATGACCTTGACCTTTGACCAGAAGGTCAACTCGATGCTAATTTTATATCCAAAGTATGTCAGTGCCATTATTTGTTTGTTCTTTGACATTGGGCTTTGATATTTGACATGTAGATGTATCATCATGAGAAGATGTTTTGTATACCAGAATGACCTTCATATGACCTGACCTTTGACCTCAATGTCAAACTAATGCTAATTTTACATGCAAAGTAAGTCAGGGTTATAACTTTTTTGTTCTTTGACATAAGGCTTTAATATTTGACATGTGGATATATCACCATGAGACAATGTGTCGTGTACCAGAATGACCTTCATATGACCTTGGCCTTTGACCTCAAGATCAAATTAATGCTAATTTTATATGTAAAACATGTTTGTGTCATAACTTTTTTGTTCTTTGACATGTAGATGTATTACCCTGAGAAGATGTGTTGTGTGGCAGAATGACCTACATGTGACCTTTACCTTTGATCTCAAGGTCAATTAATCATAATTTTACGTGCTAAGTGGGTCCTGGTCATAACAATTTATCCTTTGATATTTGGCATGTGGATGTTTCACCATGAGACGATGTGTTGCGGACCAGAATGGCCTTCATATAAGCTTGACCTTTGACTTAAAGATCAAATAAATGCTAATTTACTATTTTATTAACATAATGGTGTGTCGTCATATGAACAATGTGTCGCCAACCTTAATGACTTCGACCTGTGACCTGAAGGTCAAATACATGCTGATTTTACATGCAAAACCTTCCAGACCATTACTTATTTATCCTTTGACAGAAGGCTTTAGAATGTAGATCCATCATTATTAAGCAATTTTTTGTACAATGTATGTCATTGTGACTTTGACTTCTGACCTCAAGGTTGAATTTATGTTATTTTGGCAAATTTAGGAAGGGGAGACATCTGTTTTTGTGCACTAAAACAGTTTTTCCTAGTTTTACCTGAACATATCTTATTTCACTTATGACTTTTTTTTAGGATGGAAAAAGTTGACCAATGGCACTAAAGAAGACAGATTTATTGGCTGAATGGGAAATATTTTGTCCAATTGGACCAACTCTTACAAATCATGTTGGAGCTTGCATTGGTATGTATGTTATAATTTATATGAGTTATAAATTTACTTTGAAATTTGGGCCAAATACAGCCCTTATGGGGTCTTGTCCTTTACTTTGAATATATGTAACTTGGATTCCTGTATACATTTATCACATATTTTTGCTATTAGCATAATTTTTGGCCAGATTTCACAGAGTGAAAAATCCAGGTAATAAAATGGTGAATGTCGGGCAGGCGGGTTGGCAGCAGGCATGCAGGGAAGATTTTTGTAACAGTTTTCTTAGCAACTTCTAATCACAGTCACTTGATATTTGGTTAACACCATCAGGGTGGGGTCCCAAAAAGTGGGATTCGAATTCAGGTCTGTGGCTCACCTTCTTCCTGTTTAACGAAATCCGACCATTTTTGACTTTCACAGATTTTTTTAAGTGCAATGGAGGCAACGTGTCAGACTTTTAGAAATAAGCAAAGGGGGCATTGAAATAAGTCCTTAAAGGCCAAGCCAAATCAGTACTCATAAAAGACAAGAAAAATAATAAACTGACCACTCACCAAACGAAAAACACACATGGAAAGCAAATGTGTTTTAAGTTGATACAAGAATGAACTACGGTGGTCCCAAAGGGCATGAAGGGTAGTGTTCCTGCTTGTGATAACATACAGTCACCTGTTACACTGACAATGATCCACTATTAGTGTATGTAAAATTCTTAAAATTATGACAGTATAGACAAGCCAAGATCTACCGGTATACGCATATGAGAGATCCTATAAAATAATATAGTTCTGCCTTAGCTTTACTTGTAAATAGAAAATACATGTGAAACTTTTTTGTTTTTATTTCTTGCCACCAAAGTGGCATGGTATTGTGAAAAACCCTTCATTTCTTTCAGTGTCTGTCAGTCCTTCTGTCTTTAATTTCAATCCCTATAGGTTTCCAGAAAAAAAACTTGATAATGGGTCAAGGGATTTGGATGAAATTATACACAGCTGATAGATACAATGAAATATTGGTCAAGTACAATTTTCAATATGATCCATCTATGCTGAAATTTTCTGGTCAAAGAAAGATTACTCATTTCTCTCATATATATTACCATTTATAAATATGATGGCAGGGTATCATTCAATGTCTCATTAGATGTCTTAATTTTATATGTATGTGGATCGGCCATATAGTTTTACCCTTGTCCGTCCGTCCGTCTGTCCGTAACACTTAGGTAAAGTTCTTCATTACTCGGATACTAGATGTTGGGGGTCAATGATATTTCATCACTAGATGTGTCTTGGGTAATGTGACACCACCCACTAGAAATTAGGTCACTGCAACCTATATTTTATGCATGAATGATTTTGATTAAGTTCTTTGTTAAAGTCCACATCTCAAATACTACATGTTAGGGGTCAATTGTATTGGCAAAATCTTTAGACACCTCAGCTGCCTGGACATGATAACATAGTAGTTTACAACAAAATACCAAATGATGTTGCGATACTCAAATTAGCAGACAAAAAAAGTTAAAGATACATACAGCATGTACAGTAAACATCAGGAGGGTTTGGGAATGACTGTTCATGGCTGCTAATTTCAGGTGGCAGTTAGAACAGGTTTGACTCTAGCTATATTAAGGATGAAATAGGTCAATTGTACAACTGTTTGTATAGGCACCTAACATTTGGTCTTTACATTTAAGGTGGATGTCTGTATGTTCATGGGGGACTATTGGACAGATTCAGTACAGAAGCCTCCAACAAACTTCACTTTCTGAACCTGGAGACAATGATATGGAATGAAATCAGAGTTCCAGGAAGTCCTGCTCTCAGTCACCATGCCTGTGTTACCATTGACAACAGATACTTACTTTTGATTGGTGGCTGGGATGGTAAAAATAGAACGTCTAAACTGTTTGCTTTTGATACTGTAGATAAGAAATGGTTATATCCATTGAGTGTTGGATTCCCTTCTGATGCTGGACTGAGCTCACATACAGCAACGCTCCTGAAGGATGGAAACATTCTAGTGTTGGGTCGTGAGGGACCACTACGCATGCAGCCTGATGACAAGATACATGGTAATGCCTACATGTTGAAAGGTAGCATTGAATCAGGTCAGTTTAAATATTCAGAATATAGCCGAGCCACTGAATCACGGTCAGGACATACAACAAGCTTTATTGGTCGGACATTATACATTCTGGGTGGTCGCAGTGATGAGCTGCTGGAGGTACACAGTGGATATAGAAGTGGATCCCCAGAAAATGACAAAGTCTCTGAATCTTTAAAGAAAATAATGAAATATCTTAAACCTATCAGCAAAATGCCATGTGGGAGGCGACATCATATAGCTTTCGAGTCTTCTGGTGCACTGCTGATCCATGGAGGAGAAACTTTTGATGGCAGAAGTAAGACTGGTAAACCTGTGGGAGACATGTATATCATGACAAACAAACCTTCTATCAACTTCTATAAGATTGGGGAGAGTAAGGTAGGAAGAGCAGGACACGTGTGCTGTGTTACAGAAGATGATGAGATTTTAATACATGGTGGCTATTGTAGTTCTATTGTTCATGGAGATACAAGATTGCTGCAGTTCAAGGTCTGAAATTGATTGTGTCTGTACATAGTACATGTCTTCATTATACCCCTGCTAAAAACAAATTTTTGGCAGTATGTAGGAATCTTCCTGTCAGCCTAAATGTCCACTTATCCTGTAAGTGCAAATGCTTATATATCTGTCCTCCTCAACCATTTAATGAAACTTTACATAAAGTATGTACATTGTACATCGAATTGAGATGTGTAAAAAGAAATGTCATTTCTCGGATATCATTAAGGGGAGTTAATTTAACTACAGTATTTTGTAATATAAAACAGGGGTGTCTTTTGTGAGCTGCTTCACAGTATATCATTTTTTTTTACGCAATCTGAGATGTAATCTGATAGCATATAACTACTTTGTACTTATGAAAAAAGTTGTTTAATCATAATGTCACAAAAATTAAGAAACAAAAATGTATACTTGCTAGAGTGTATGTATTTATTTTTAGACTGTTATGTTAATGTTGAATAATTTTTAGTGTTTTTGCTACATTCTCATGACATTGTGTATTATTTAATTGTCTGTGATATATAGATTTAAAATGCTGATTTTTGTTGTTTTGCTAGAGTATATATTAACATTGATGATTTTTTTTTCAATGCTTTAGACATGTGATTTGTTTCTTTGATACACTTTTTTGCATTTTTTCCTGTGTAAATGAAGGTGACTCTTCTGTGTCTATTCCCAATATAATGACAACTTATGATTTTATTTGAATCTAATAATTTCCACTAGATCTTGCCAAAATTTGTACACTGAGTATTAGTTTCTTTGAAGATGGCCACATAAAATATTTGAAGGATTTCAAAACAAATAATGATTATCAGGTTTTACAATGATACTTTCAGGGGAAAGTATCAATTTGATGGACACAAGAAAAAAGGTAAAAAAAAATTTCAAAGAATCTACCACATACACATGTAGCAGTTCAAACTTTCTAAACACTGTATAATATGTAGTTTTATTGTCTCGCCTGCGACTTTAGTCGCTGAAGGCGAGACATAGGTATTACTTTCCGGCGGCGGCGGCGGCGGCGACGGCGACGGCGTAAACTTTTTTGTAAGACTTTTGTGGAAAATGAATTACAAGAAAAGTATAATAGCTAGGCATCTGATATTTGGTATACAGACAGTTGGGGTTATGGTCTACGCAACTGGCACCATGCCGTTTGACCCTGACCCCAATTTCATGGTTCATCGACTCTGTGAACTTAGATGTTTTTTCAGGCCAAAAGACCCCTTTGTAAGACTTTTGTGGAAAATGATTTACAAGAAAAATATAATAGCTAGGCATCTGATATTTGGTATACAGACACTTGGGGTTATGGTCTACGCAACTGGCACCATGCCGTTTGACCCTGACCCCAATTTCATGGTTCATCGACTCTGTGAACTTGGATGTTTTTTCAGGCCAAAAGACCCCTTTGTAAGACTTTTGTGGAAAATGATTTACAAGAAAAGTATAATAGCTAGGCATCTGATATTTGGTATACAGACACTTGGGGTTATGGTCTACACAACTGGCACCATGCCGTTTGACCCTGACCCATATTTCATGGTTCAGCGACTCTGTGGACTTAGATGTTTTTTCAGGCCAAAAGACCCCTTTGTAAGACTTTTGTGGAAAATGAATTACAAGAAAAGCATAATAGCTAGGCATCTGATATTTGGTATACAGACATTTGGGGTTATGGTCTAAGCAACTGGCACCATGCCGTTTGACCCTGACCCCAATTTCATGGTTCAGCGACTCTGTGAACTTAGATGTTTTTTCAGGCCAAAAGACCACTTTGTAAGACTTTTGTGGAAAATGATTTACATGAAAAGTTTAATAGCTAGGCATCTGATATTAGGTATACAGACAGTTTAGGTTATGGTCTATGCAACTGTCACCATGACCTGTGACCCTGGCCCCATTTTTACGCTCTAGTAACTCTGTGAACTTAGGTCTTTTTCAGGCCAAAAAACTTTATTGTATGACTTTTGTGGACAATGAATTGCCGGAAAATTATAATAGCTAGGCATCTGATATTGGATATACAGACAGTTGCGGTTATGGACAACGCAACTGTCACCATGCCATGTGACCATGACCTCATTTTGACGCTCCAGTGACTCTGTGAACTAAGGTTTTTTCAGGCAGAAAACTTTTTGTAATACTTGTGTGTACAATGGATTGCTTGAATAGTATAATAGCTAGGCATCTGATATTGGGTATACAGACACTTTTTGTGTTTATATCAAGAAATGAAAGCTTAGGTAGTTGATTTTAGTGATGGTGCCGGCAGGCGAGACATACTTTTAGTGGCCACACTTGTATCATTATGAGTTTGCCTTGAAAACAAAAGTTTTATCACCTAAAAATGACACTCTAGTGAGAAATCCTTTATTTTTTCAAAAAATTCAAATTATAAAAAAGTTGAATCATGGAAATCAGTACACACCATTGACGTAAAGTGATCTATGATTTACATAAAGTTCATCTGACTTTAAAATGTTTGAAATCACCTTAGCTCAAATTAGTTATGGCAGTAGGAAAATAGAGTTTCTCCTTTCTTTATTGAAAATTTTATCAAAAACAGAATACTGATAATTTCAGCATTTTTCAGTTGCACTAAGAACAGGAGATGTGTAAGTTTCACTAACTACAAATAGTTGTAATTTTGTTGTTTGTTCACTGTTTTGTTTTTGCCCTTTATTGGTATATAATGGATTGATTATTGACCTCTTTTGGCTAATTTTGTCCAAATGTTTGATAATACCAGTCAGGGGTATAACCAAAATCAGTTATAAAATTTATAACTTAAATTGGTTATATTTTAGGCATATTATAAGTTTTTTAATTATCAATTTTAACCAGATATTATGGTTTTAAATTAAAGGGGAAATGTTGATTTATCCAAGAAAAATAATAGTATTGATAAGAAAAAATTGTGAAGTCCACAAAACTGGTTCAAAAATGGCCTTCAATTAAAAAAGGTTATTTTTAAAAATAGCACATAACTGAAAATGGTTATTTAAAAAATAACTGATTTTGGTGATGCCCTTGACTGAATACCATAACATATTGGGTCTTCAGAATGAATTGTAGCGAGATCTTAAAGTCATTGTAGTTTAGGTCATACATGCCATAATTAAAATATTTCTAGATAATAAGACAAATATTCCAATCAAAATCGGTCGTACTTTAGATATGTTGGGGTCCATTACTGTTAAATACTGGGATGGGGGGGGGAGGGTTACCTATTGCAGTGGCCTGTCCTATTACCTTCTATATAGAAAGTACCCCCCCCCCCTATTAAACATGTTTAAGTTACATACATTAATGAGCTTTGGAATGGTGTTATGAATTACATGTGATTATAAAAAATGATATTCTTTTAATTTATTTAATGTGACATGCATTATGAATTCTAGTTATGAAATTAACATTTACAAATGTAATATACAAATGTACTCTTGTAACATTATACATGTACCCTGTATTGGGCTTGCCTGGGGTAAAAATGCAAATTGAACAATCAATATATTTTGTATTTATTTTTTATTCATTGATTTATTTATTATTTGGCTATTTATTTTGTAAAGATTATTGTGGATTTTGTAGCTCTTGTTCAGACACATTGAAACAAATCCCAAATAAAGTGCTGTTTGATTGCTATTTATACATTAATTTTAGCTGACCTGTCTGAATTCCTTATGACCCTTGGCCATTGTAAGGGTTTGGTTGTAAATGCTTTTAGACTTTTATGCCCCAAAGTAGAGGGGCATATAGTATTTTGGTAGGTTTCTCCGTCCCAAATCACCATATTTTTAAATTCCCACTTGCTGACAAGAGCCACATCAATCATAATGGTATGGTAGGTGCACCAAGTGATGCTAAGAACAATATATGCTTCAGATGCTGGCTGTGACATATATTTTTCATATGAATGACCACTTACAGAAGAATGGTTGAAGTCAATTCCTGCTAACTGACAAGTGCCACAGCAACCATATTGGTATGATAGGTGCACCTAAGTGATGCTTAAAGCACAATGTATGCTTCAGATTCTCGATGTAACCTATATTTTCCGCATGAATGACCACTTACAGAAGAATGGTTAAAGTTCATTCACGCTCACTAACAAGTGCCATATCAACTATATTGGTATGGTAGGTGCAGCTAGTTATGCTAAGCACAGTGCATGCTACTGATGCTGGTGGTGACCTACATTTTCCACCTGAATGACTTCTTACGGAAGAACCATATTAGTGTGGAAGGTGCACCTTGTGATGCTTAGCACAATGCATGCTTGAGTTTCTGGCTATGACATTACATTTTATGCATGGATGACCACTTACAGAGGAATGATTAAAGTCCATTCCTGCTGACAGGCAAGTAGTACCACTTCAACCAAAGTTGTTTGGTAGGTACATCTAGGGGTGATAAGCAAGAAACATGGTACAGATGCTGGGTGTGACTTTTTTCTGCATGAATGAGCACTTAAAATTTTGACAAGTTCAAGTCAATTCTTTCTTAGTGACAATATAGATAACAAGGTGTGCTTCATAATTGGCGGGCACAGTGTCTTTTTGACACATTTTCTTGTTATTTATGATACCACAAGGCCAAATTCTATCAAACATTTTATGGTTGGTTTGTTTTCTATCCTTTATGAATTGTTTTTTTTTCAGATTTTTATAAGACCACAAAAAATTTGGACTAGTGTCATTGTCATTGTTGTGATTGTTTTCTGTTAACTTAAGTGTTCCCACAATAACTTTAGTTCTAGTTATCCTATTGCTATGAAATTTTACAATAATTTTCCTTACCATAAAAGGATGGATCAGATTGACTTTTGGGTCGTTTAGAAAAAAAGGTAAAAATATGCTACCTTTTAGTTTGTTCCTACAATATTTTTTGTTCTAATTTTCCAAATGCTGTGAAATTTTACAAATTGTACAATAATGTTTCATACCATGAAAGGATGAATTGGATTGACTTTTGCCCCCCTTTCGTTTGTGTAGAAATAAGGGGCGCAAAAGGGGTAAATAATTTAAATATTTTATTTGTTCCCACAACAACTTAGATTCTGGTTGATCAACTGCTATGAAATTTGAGAATGATATGCCTTACCATTAAATCATATAGTTATTGATTTTGGGAGTCCCTCCTTTTTCGGGTGAGCTAATGTCATCGTTAAGCGTCTGTTGTTCGTCGGTCCGTCGTCCGTCCGTTAACTTTTCTTCAAAGATCTTCTATGAAACCTGTGAAGGGATTGCTCTCAAGCTTTGTACACTTGATCTCTTCTTCAGCATCAAAAGCTCTACGAAACTCCTCATTGAGTCAAAGTTGTGGAACGACTCCTTATATGAGTTATTTCACTTTATACGTCAAAATTGGCCATTTTCACAGTTTTTAGCTCACCTGACCCGAAGGGTCATGTGAGCTATTGTCATCACTTGGCGTCCGTCGTCCGTCCGTCGTCCGTCGTCCGTCGTCCGTCGTCCGTCGTCCGTAAACTTTTTAAAACTTTAACTCCTCTGACACCATAAGTCCAATTGCAACCAAACTTGGTATGGGTGTTCATTAGCATTCGGTGCTTAGAACTGATGTGGGGATTTTTGATTCGTCGTAAAACATGGCCGCCATGGCTAAAAATAGAACATAGGGGTAAAATGCAGTTTTTTGCAAATAACTCAAAAACGGCTACAGATATCAAAATTCTGGCATAGGGTAAAAGTGATCAGCACCTCAAGATCTACCTACCCTGAAATTTTGAAGAAAATCCAACAACCCATGTAGGAGTTATTGCCCTTTTTGTGGATTTTTTGCAAATTTTGCACCTGTTTAGCTCAATATCTTGAAAACTATACAAGATATTTGAGTAATTTAAATTGCATATTGTTAAGCACATCAAGATCTACAAAATATGTAACAGAGTCAACGTTGTAGGACCTTTCCTTTTAGGAGTTATTGCCCTTAGAACGTCAAAATTGAGCATTTTAACAGCATTTCCTCATTACATTGAAAACGTTAACTCCTCTGACACTTTAAGTCCAATTGGAACCAAACTTGGTATTGTTGTTTATTAGCATTAGGTGTATAGAACTGATGTGGGGATTTTTGATTGGTCGTAAAACACGGCCACTGTGGCTAAAAATAGAACATAGGGGTAAATGGCAGTTTTTTGCAAATAACTCAAAAACGGTGACAGATTTCAAAATTTTGATAGGGAACAAAAGTGATCAGCACCTCAAGATCTACCTACCCTGAAATTTTGAAGAAAATCCAACAACCCATGTAGGAGTTATTGCCCTTTTTGTGGATTTTTTGCAAATTTTGCACCTGTTTAGCTCAATATCTTGAAAACTATACAAGATATTTGAGTAATTTAAATTGCATATTGTTAAGCACATCAAGATCTACAAAATATGTAACAGAGTCAACGTTGTAGGACCTTTCCTTTTAGGAGTTATTGCCCTTAGAACGTCAAAATTGAGCATTTTAACAGCATTTCCTCATTACATTGAAAACGTTAACTCCTCTGACACTTTAAGTCCAATTGGAACCAAACTTGGTATTGTTGTTTATTAGCATTAGGTGTATAGAACTGATGTGGGGATTTTTGATTGGTCGTAAAACACGGCCACTGTGGCTAAAAATAGAACATAGGGGTAAATGGCAGTTTTTTGCAAATAACTCAAAAACGGTGACAGATTTCAAAATTTTGATAGGGAACAAAAGTGATCAGCACCTCAAGATCTACCAGCTCTGAAATTTTGAAGAAAATCCAACAACCCATGTAGGAGTTATTGCCCTTTTTGTGGATTTTTTGCAAATTTTGCACCTGTTTAGCTCAATATCTTGAAAAATATACAAGATATTTGAGAAATTTAAATTGCATATTGTTAAGCACAACAAGATCTACAAAATATTTAATTGGGTCAACGGTGTAGGACCTTTCCTTTGAGGAGTTATTGCCCTTAGAACGTCAAAATTAAGCATTTTAACAGCATTTCCTCATTACATTGAAAACTTGAACTCCTCTGACACTTAAAGTCCAATTGGAACCAAACTTGGTATTGTTGTTTATTAGCATTAGGTGTATAGAACTTATGTGGGGATTTTGATTGGTTGTAAAACATGGCTGCTGTGGCTAAAAATAGAAAACTAGGTTAAACTGCATTTATTTGCTAATAACTCTATAAGGGTGACATATTTTTAGACCTTAAGATCCACCATATTGTCAGATGACCCCCTAATTAATCTTATGACTCTTTCAACATCAAATAGATTTTGCCTAATAACCTTGACTTCAGGCACATATATCAGGTGAGCGATTCAGGCTCCTGGGAGCCTCTTGTTGGACTTTATCTTGAAAACGGTAAGTACTAGAGGAAAAGTTAGCATTGCAAAATTGTTAAGCTTATTGAGAGCTACATAAATGGTTTCAGGGTGCAAATTGTCAGATCAACCATTTAAGAACTACCCCCCTTCAACTGTTTTTTCTTCTATCAGCTTTAACTGATTTTTAAAAATCTTCTCTGAAACCACTGAAGGGATTGCTTTCAATCTTTGTTCATGCACTTGATCTTTAGATTGTCCTCTACGAAGTTTGTGAAATTTTTATATGCAGACCAACCAACATGGCCACCGTTGCTTGAAATAGTACAGGGGGTCAACCCATAGATTTTTGCTTAAAGCAATAAAAGTATAAGAGATAGAGAAAATCCGAAGCAACCCTATTCTTTAGCATCAACAGCTATACGAAACTCCATTGAGTCGAAATTGTGGGACAACTCCTTATTGAAGTTTTGTCCCCTTAATCGTCAAAATTGACAAATTTCGCAGTTTTTGAACTTTATCTTAAAAATCGTAAGAGCTAGAGGAAAAGTTAGCATTGCAAAATCGTTCAATTTATTGATGTCTACCAAATGGATTCAGGGTCAAAATGATCAGATCAACCTTTTAAGTTATTCCCCTTTTATCTGTTTCGTTTTACAAATGGAAAGCTTTGCAACTTTTTATTCTTTATCTTGAGGGTGTTATCCGAATTGTTTCTTAAATGTTATGTAATTACTTACCAAGTACATGTAGACCATGTTGCACACTAGGTAAGAGGCTTTAGCATAAGAGATAGGTGAGCGATTAAATTCAGGGTCCTGGGAGCCTCTTGTTTATGATACAATGAAAACTATTGCAGATACAAAAAAGCTGTTAGTTGCTTTGTTAAACCTTTAGCTGACTGAGCTCTACAAAAGTCTCAAAAGAGTCGAAGTTGTCAGATGACCCCTTGTAAGAATTATGGCCCTTTAAAAGAAAAAAAAATGTTTTTATGCCCCTGCGACGACATACCGGGGGGCATGATGTTTTACTCATGTCCGTCCGTACGAAATTTCCGTCAAGTTTTTCTCAGGAACCGTAAATGAGAATGATTTGAAACTAAGTAGGATTGTTCAGTATGACAAACTGTACGTCCTAAGCAATTTGCAGACTTGTTGGACATCTACTTCCTGTTTGGGGCTTAGGCGAAATTTAAAATATGAGACCATGACTATGAAAATTTTCGTCAAGCTTTTCTCAGGAACCGCACATGAGAATGATTTGAAACTTGGTAGGATGGTTCAGTATCACAAACTGTATGTCCTTAGCGACTTCCAGGTCTGTCAGACATCAACTTCCTGTTTGGGGTCTAGCGGGGGCATCTGTGTCCCATGGACACATTCCTTTATTTTTAAAATTTGTTTCGCCGAGAGAACTCTTGCAGTTGGAGAAAGCTGTTGCTTGCTTAAACCTTCATCTAGTTGAGCTTTACAAAAGTTATCGTTGGGTCAAAATTGTCAGATGACCCCTTAATGAGAGAATGGCCCTTTAAAGGTGCAAAATAGTGTTTTTAGCTCACCTGGTCAAAGGCCATGTGAGCTTATGCCGTCACTGTGCATCTGTCGTCGTCTACCGTCGTAAATCTTCCCCTATGAAATCATTTTTTCTGAAACTTTGCAGGAAAAAATATATGATATGTTGGCAACAAACATTCCTCATATTGAAATGATTCAATAAAACATGGCCGCTGTTACTAAAAATAGAACATAGGGTAAAATCACTTATAATGGTTTATAACTCAACAACCTTAAAGGGGATATGGCCCTCTGAAGGTCGAAAATAGTGTTTTTTCATGTTTTTGCCCTGTAGAATGAAAACTATTGCATTGAGATCTACCAAAGCCTCTTTGGGGTCGAAGCTGTTAGATAACCCTTATTATAGGTTATGACCCTTTAAAGGTCAAAAATAGCGTTTTCACGCTTTTGCACTTTAGAAACCTTCAACTGATTAGGCTTAACACAAATCTCGATTGGGTCTAAGTTATCAAATTACTCCTTATACACTGTTTTATAGGAGTCACGGCCCGGCCTTTAATGGTAAAAATAGCAATGTTTTCATGTGTTTCTTCTATATAATAAAAAAAATATTGCAAATAGAGAAAAACTGTTACTTGCTTAAACCTTCAATTTATTTTAAGCTCCACAAAAGTCTCTATCAGATAAAAATTGTCAGATGACCCTAATAGAAGAGACCCTTATGGCCCTAAGGACCGGGTCTCCTGGGAGCCTCTTTACATCCTGATAAAATAAATTGGCAAAACCTTGCTTAAATGTTCAAAAGTCTACATTTAGTCTAAACAATGTAGATGTCTTCTGGTCGTTTTAATGCCAATTGATTTGTTCAAAACCGTGTAAAGTTTTTCAATTAGAATGATTACAGACAGACAGCTGCAGTTTAATTAATGTTTTAACTCTGCCAGGAAGAAGAAAAGGTGTACCAATTTAGCAATCAAATGTCGCAAATTCGAGCTGGTAGTTAGACATAAAATGATCACAACAAAGCAAACCGCATAACAATAACATATACTAATACACGTTACAACTTAACCACAATCCGCAACGTGAGCTCAAGTCGAAACGAAAATGAAGTCAGATGATACAGAAGAAAAAGCAGAATTAGCTTAATATAAGTCTCCACTGGGTTTTCATATGACCCCTATTAGTTTACATGTTCAGTTTAAGAAGCTCCGTACTGAAGGTCTGCTTGTATCATATATTGCAGGAAGCAGAGGTGCCAATGATGCATCCGAATGTCAAAAGTCCCAAAGAGCAAAGACAAAACCAGTAAACACCAACGAGAATAGCACGAAAAAAAGAGACATCACAAAATACACATACACAAGAAAACTGAATAGTTATCAGCAAGCAAAGGTGCACAGTTAGTGCCCATTTAAAGACCAATTGTTTGCCGAAAACTAAACACATATATTCTCAATAAGAAGTTTGAGCATGTCGATTATTTTGTCCTCTGTAAGTTTTTTCATTAAAATATTGGACAATGTTATTTTAAATAGATTGTTAAATGTTTTGAAATCGATGTATCTATTCTGGAAATAGAATTATGTTGATATAATGGAAAAAAACGAAAAGGACCATGGCCATTATCCCCTGTATTTAGTTCATAGAATTTGATGGTGCGGTAAACATTTAAAAAGCTATTTATAGATATTTAAAGTCGTCATTCATAAATCCTATTTTAAATCACAAGGTAAGTCCCAATCGAAATCACTTTTAATTACGGTATGCTGCTTCATTGAAAATGTAGATATTGTTACAAAAATGTCCCAAAAACCTCTTTCTTTCATAAATTAGAAGAAAGTATAAAAAGAAAGAATAAATGTAAAAACATAATTAACCGTATAACACAATGTTACTATTTAACTAATATATAATTAGTATTACCAATCAAAAGCTAAAATGTACTAAGTGTCATATTCGATTATGCTGGGGAAAAAAGTGAATTAAAACGGCAAATCATAGAAAAACGTAATTGACTTTTAATTTAGCATTAAAAATAGGTTTATCTCTATAATTGAGATACAGAAGGACAAAATCGAACACTCCGTTCAAGATTTGAACTTACACTGTCAACTATATAATATTGCTAACATTATTAGTAATAGTATAGTATAAGATTTAAATACCAACGACTTAACTCACTGACCTATAGGAGACATACTGTAGAAGAGAAGAAAATAAAACATTTAAAGTTTTTAATTCTTTTAATATGTGATTTTTGTGTTAAAAAGTTAATTTTTCGTTAGAAGGACATCGACAACCAAAATCTTTTAAAATGCATATTATTCTAATTTAACTATTCTACCCAAAACCCATAAAGTCATGTTGGTTGTGCGTGTCCTTCTTGGGGGATTCCCATATCAAAGCGGCGAATTTTAAGCAAAAATGTGCAAAATGCATTTTTTTAGATTTTCGGGACAAAATATCACCGGTTTGAAGGTTTTGAATATTGTTGATTTTTATTTACTTCATCGCTATGGCCCCAATCTACACATTTTTATTACATGGGGAGTATTTTGTGAATTTTTTTAAATTGGCCCGTCTATGGTCAGAATTACAGGCAAAATGGCCATGGTCCTTTCTTGAATGTTTGGTCAATATGTAACGGTCGAACTAATAAATATTGGACCCTCGGACGATTTATATAGATGAAAGTCACAACATTTATTCGTGGTAATGAATATTATCCCAAATATTACTAAAAATGTATGTAAAACATATTGAACTGCAATTGTTTATAATGTTAAAACCGCTTTCGTCGTCCCTGCAACTAACCTACAAAAGAAAAGAAAAACTAATACTGAACAAAATAAGTTTACATGGAATAGGTCATTTTCAGAACTACGGGTAAAAGGCAATAAATTTATAATCTAGAGATGTTATGATTCTGATTTGCAAGCCTGGTCTTGAATAAATTCAAAAAAATACATTAAATATCACCGTATGGACTCATGAGCGAAGGGAAAAGTTATTCACGATCATAAAAAAAGTTTCACACACTTTAAAGAGGGATGAAAGGATAGAAATGAAAACAGGGTATGTTTGACTCTCATTTTATCAAAGCGCTCGAATTGAATATTAAATGCAATAGCTCACGAAACACCTTGAATAATTCCCTTTCTAAAGATGCAAGCTATTTTCCGTAGAATGTTTCAACTGTCGTCCAAGCCAATGTCCAAATGATATAAGGTATAAAAAATATACCTTGTTATGATTGCTATCTAAAGTGTGTCATTAACCTTTTTCATGTGCGTGAATAACCTTTTACTCTGCTCACGATCGCGATTCCACACGGTGTTACATAATAAAATGATATGTAATAAAGCATAGACGATCACGGGCTGGGCATAATGCTTTACCCATTGTATCAGAAAGTGTTTTAAAGATCAATTTTGTCCTTGTAAAAGAAGATTAAATATGGATAACTCGAGACGTTTTTCCACAATGGATGAAAATCATAACCATAACTAATTGTCCTCGACGTAGATCGTTTCGGAAAAATACTTACTACATGTAGTTCTTCCCCAACTGGTAGAGCAGCATTCATAGCTGGAACCTTTAACTCTGCATTGTTCTCCGCAGTTATTTCCATAACATGGGTCACCTAATAAGTATATTACCAAATTAAAGTTCATGTCCTTCTTTTTGGGACATATGAGATTTAAAAAAGGTTTGTTAATACCATTATTTACGAAAAATCATTAGAACATTT
The DNA here is from genome assembly GCA_963971305.1 of Arcuatula senhousia. Lineage (NCBI taxonomy): Eukaryota > Metazoa > Mollusca > Bivalvia > Mytilida > Mytilidae > Arcuatula > Arcuatula senhousia. The sequence continues at coordinate 27,474,414 of OZ020310.1, read as the reverse complement.
AATAAAAGAAATTACCAAAACATGGGTAATCAAATAATAATAAAAATACATGTACCAAATCGATAATGAAGTACAAATTTATATGGAAGATAAATTCAGTACGGATAAGTGCATGAAATAAAAAAAGAACGTGTCCATTCAAACTTTTACTGCTCTAAGTATCACGGTCGTTATACTTGTCCTGCGACAACATGTTTTCTACCGATGTTTCTGCTCGTTTTCTACCGATGACCTAGATTTCTACCAATGTGATGATAAAAAAAAACAAACCTGGCAGACGATTTTTTCCAAACAATGATACCCGGCTATTATGGCACTTATAAACAAAATAATTTAATTTACATTATTTTGTTTTAAGTATGTACATAAAATTACAGTAAGGGTATTGTTTATTTTTTCCAGCAAGAGTCAATTTCCCTTTTTTCAGATAATCATGAATATCTGTTTTTAATTACCATTCACTGGGCTGAAAATTATGTTCCATGTTCTAAATAGTCGGACATTTCTAAAAGCATATCACTTTTCATTACAAATGGCGTATTTTTGATTTTTCGATCATTTCAAAAAAAAAATATGGTCCTGGTTTTCTAAAGATGTGTCCTGGCTTTCTACCGATGGCCCTGGCATTCTACCGATGTAATAATGTGATATATAAAATGACATTTCATGACAAATTGCAAAACTGTATATTTTATTGAACACATAATACATGTATTGACGATAAAAAGAAAGTGGAGGTTCATGAGCAAAAAACTGTTTTTCGCACACCAAGAACACTTTTACAAAATTTAAATAAATGTGTATTTTCTCAAAAGCTGGCTATCAGAAAATGATAGTATATCAACATTTCTTCCACTTATATGAGGTATGTGAAATGCTTTATATATAATAGGAAATAATCCTCCATATACCAGATTTCACTGTTATATCTAGAATTGCTGAGTCTGAGGCATGAACGCATTTCTCGGGCTGAAATTGATCTGTACATATACAACAGTATGATACGCCATTTTAACCAAAACCATGGTAACTATAGGATACCTCAGATAACTTGGGGTGTACTGGCACCTATCTGGGGGTTTTCAGAGCGAAACTCTTAATTACATCAGGTATGGAGAGTTATTTCAGGTAACTGAGGGTTTCCTATCAGCTATCCCATGGAAACCACAAAAACTCTTGCTATTGAGAGTTTTCAAAAATAATGTATATGAAGCTGAGCTTTGTATTAGTTTTTGAGGAATTGATAGTTTTCATCTTTACATGGATAAATTCTGATTTCAAAGAGTTAAAAATAGCATGAACTTAAAATATATGTGAGTGAATGAGTTGGTGTTTTACGCCAGTGCAACGCTAAATAGGTTATTTACAGGCGATGAACATTTAAAAGATGATAAAATGAACATGAAATGAGGATGATAAATGAAACATGGGGTTGGGGTGGGAAACAAAGGAACTGCAAATTTTGAAGAACCACAGGAAAAGGGGAGAGGTGGGTAGGGACTGAAAATTAAGCCTATGTGGTGCACTACTTGGCGGTCCACAAAGGGATTTTTACGTGCATGAAGCGTGGCACTCTCCTCACACGTTGGCCCACTATGGTCGGCCGTCAGGGTTTCTGTATTATAGATCTGACAATCCCTGCGGACGAGGGCCACCCTATTCAGCCATTTAGGGTATACACTTGGTCGCTCTGTGGGCTGAACACTGACCCAACGTCAGAATACCAATAACCTTAGCCACCTCTCACGACAAGCTAGGCTCTGCTGCGGGCCTCGTCGCCACCCGGGCCCCGCACGGGACTACAATATCTGTAGGTAGAAGGGGTTTAATTAGGTTCTTATGTGATAGCTGACAGCAAACCACCAGTTACCAAGATAACTCTTAATACCTGATGTAATTGAGAGTTTCGTCCAGAAAACCCCCAGATAGCTGCCAGTAAAACCCCAGTTATCTGAGTCTGAGGCATGAACGCATGAACGCATTTCTCTGGCATTTTCTGAGGTATCCTATAGATACCAAGGTTGTGGTTTAAATGGCGTTCCATACAACAGTATATATGATAAAGCTTTACTGTACAACACAAGCATTTACGGTGTATGTATGCCTTTAGAAACAACGATAATGTGTAGTTATATGAAATTAGATCATCGGTAGAAATCAAGGACTCATCTGTAGAAAACACAGTAAAGAACATACCTTATCGGTAAACCAGGACATATCAAATTTCTTAAACCTGTTAGTTATATAAAACAGCAAATGGCTTTTTTACAAATAAACGATCATTTATTGCATATTCTCCCATAGGATGTATTCAAATGTTAAAAATAAACGTTATTTTTCATATTTCTTAAAAAACAATCGGTAGAAAACAAGGATCATCGGTAGAAAACAAGCAGAAAAATCGGTAGAAAACATGTTGTCGCAGGACAAGTATAACGACCGTGAGTATACAATATACAAACTTTTTGTTTTCTAGTTGAATGTTTATAAAATTTATAAAAGATTTAAGGTGGCTTCAGTCAATTTAACTGAGCATCTTTTTACACATATTGATATTATGTATAAGATTGATAAATTAGCTGGACTAAGCAAACAAAAACTATGTATCATAATATATTTTTTCGTATAAGGAGTTTTTATTGCGAGACAAAAATTAAGAGTAAGGGGATGGTAACCTTATGAATCTGCTTATGAACTGCTTCTCTAATGAGGTGCTGTCTATATAATGTTGTTAAATCAAAAAGCAGTTAAGTTAAAGGTAAACCACACTTTCTTTTAATATACTGTTATTGTGTACTAGTTATTAAAATAGAATAATATGCTTTTCGTTTTTTTTCCATTTCTCCCATGATGAGTCTCTAATATATAAAACTTGGTTAAGAAGTAACAACATTTAGAGCATTGAACTTTGTTGTAGGTTTTGCACAAACATTCATGTTATAGAATAGAGCTAGTTTAAAAGCCCACTGCATTTCGAAACATATGAGTATGCCCCTCTCCTCACCTTTTGAAAAGGGATATTTTATCGTGTCCATATTTTAAATATTCCAACAATATTAGTTTTGAAAATGAAAACATAACCATTCTATTGTTCACAGATATAGTTATCAGATCAACAAGAACTCAGACCACAGTTGTAAAAAGCAATGATCTAAACCATTTTTGACCGAAACAGGCAAGAAGATTAATGAAAATGCGTACAATAAATGTTGTTTGGAGCCGTATAATCTGGTGTTTTAAAATTTCTAAACCATGTAATGCGGCGTTATATCGATTTTTCTTTAAAATGTCAATTAAAACTGTTAATATTTTAACAATATTATTGTTAATATATTGTTATCAGTCTTCATGACGGAGGAAACCGGATATAACCACCGACCTCGTGGAGTTTAATCTAGGTGTCGAGTTGTTCGACCAATTCTAGATACTACTGAGATGGTTACTTACGCTGACAGTAGGTTCCGCTGTAGCCAGCAGGACAGTTGCAGTCGAACGATGATCCAGATATTGTACAACTCCCAGAATTCTGACATGTTACTCCCGTGCAAGGTGTATCTAAAATGATTAACTAGATAATGAAATGTATTGTAACAAACTCTGAAAAGGTGATAAGCACCAAACATTGCAAATAACACGAGTTACATAATTACATTGGAATACTTTGTTTCTTTGTCTCACAAATGACTTTATCTGAAAATTTCTTTTGGGGGTAAATTCATTAAGTGTGAAATGCAACGACAGAAATGCAATTGAATATTAAATAGGACCCAATAATATACTTTTATTTGTTAAATACATGTATTCCGATATCAACAAACTTACATTGGCAGTTTGTTCCATAGAAGCCTGCTTGGCAACTACACTCCCACGTTGATCCAGTTATAACACAAGTTCCAGAGTTTTGACAAATTACATCAGTGCAAGGGGTATCTATGAATAAAACATTTCCTTGTTATGATTTGATTTTTGTTCTTTCTTAATTCTAGTTTAAATTGAAAATATACCCCATAAGAAATAAATATTTTCATGTTGTATTAAGTCAAGTGACTTAAAAGTTCTGGAACAATTATACTGGAGTTTTCAAATAAAAATAAGGTTTTCACCATAGTGTCCGTAAAAAAAAATGCTTATCCTGAACGTTTTAATAACGAAATAGTGTACGCAGACCATGGACAGTTTTCTCCTCGATAAGGCACCGACCATTTGATTTTCTGTAGGGGGGGGGTCTGGGATTTAAAAAAAAAATATTCTGGCTCTGATTTTTGGCCCCAAAAAAAATAGTCTGGCCAGCTTATAGGGCGAAAAAACTAATCTGGCCCTCATTTTGCGCATTAGAAAAAAAGACCTTTAGACCTTTAAATTGGCAACGTTACGGGTGTGCTATAGCAAGCAGGAACTGCTTACTCTTCCGGAGCACCTGAGTTCACTCTCGTTTCGACTTGAGTTCGCGTTGCTGAATGCGGTTTTGTTGTTATGTGTGTGTGTGTTTTATGTTGTTATCTTGTTTGTTTTGTTGTGATGATTTTTTGTCTGCCGGTTTTGTCTTTGTCTTTACGGTTTTTTGATACTGATTACCCCTTTGGTACACCTTTGCTTCTTTCTTAACTAAATTTTCTAGCATTGAGTGTATGAGAAAAAAAATAAGGTGGCCCGCGCAGCGGTCGAAAAAAATTCCCGGGTCGGGTGAAAATCCCAGCCCCCCCCTAGAAAATCAAATGGTCGGTGCTTAACTTAGTTGATAACATTCATTGAGACCATTTTCCATAATAATTGAATCATGATTAATAATCTATAATATTCTATAATATAAATAATTCTTTAAGATATTTTATTATAATCAACTAAGTGAATAAAAAAGGATATTCACTTTAATCACCCAGTGTATTTACATGTACCATAATGATTTAGTGTTTATAAGCACTGGTGATATTGTGACTACGTGTACGATCACATAATGAAAAAACCTAGTGTTATGGCACCAGATGACAATATTAAAAAAAATACAACTAATCTTATACTGCATGTGAATTGATATATTTTCGTGCGTACACATTTTCGTGGTTTGATGACAATAGATCAGTTCATGTCCTATTATGTTCGACCAAGAAAATGTAACAGTGTCACACTATTTTACGTAACTATTATGGGTTAAGCAAATTTAACAGTGTCAACAGTGTCACACTTTTCTATGTAACTATATATATTAGGGACTTGAGGATCGCAATGGAAGAGGGAGGTTTGGCGCCATAAAACCTGGTTTAACCCACCATTTCGTTTGAAATGCCTGTATCAAGTCAGGACCATTGCGATCCACCAATTCTCCGATATGACTGATTCGTTTTTGTCATTTTCTCTGGACTATGAGATTGATCATTCAAGTTCGGTAGTTTTGTTATTACCTTTATTCATTGTTTCTTAAATTAGTGGTTCTGAGGTCTATAGCATACAGATCAATGGTAAATTTCCTTAATGTTAGGTATAAAATTTCGAGGGTTAAAGCCATCCATGAAAACCCCCAAAATTGATACCTATGAATAATGATAAAATCATAGTAAAACACATAGTGTTCAGACACCAGTATATCATCTAGTGGCCGAGCACCTGTTGACATAAATCAATAAACCACAAAGTGTAGCTAAAGCACCAGTTGCCAGTATTACAAATGTAACTATAAAAACATAGACTATAGGTACATGTATACCGGTATCTGATGACTTACATTGGCAGTAATCCCCATAATATCCCGCTTGGCAGTTACATGTCCCGTCAGGTCCGGTAATTATACATGTTCCTGAATGTTGACAGTTAATCGGGGTGCACGGTGTGTCTGTAAAAATGTTTGACTTGTTGAAAAACAGATAACAATTTGAAATGTCTAGATGAAAATAGTATATGTCTTTGTTCTTCGTGATCATATAGCATATTCAATCTTTTGGGTTTTTAAAAATTGTAAAATTAATAACCATTAAAAATGTTCATATTCACCATGGTGCATGTAAAGAATCATTTAGATATAATTGCCTTACTAATACTTTAATTCACAAATTTTATATACAAAAATCTTACATTGACATTCAGCACCATAGTACCCTGGCATGCACACACAGTTGTATTTCCCCACATCATTGCCACACGTTCCGCTGTTCTGACAGGGACTACTATCACATGGAGTATCTTAAAACATGTAAAATCTATATTTGCTAATAGGTAACCTTGGAGTTAATTTTTTATATAAAAAAATATAGGCTTTGAAATAAAAATGTACGAAACAGTTGGTGTGAATGAAATTTTATGTATATACCCATTTCAACCAATTAGCAGCAGAAGCAGTGAAATCAGAGTGATATTCATACCATATTTTTTTTTTCAGAAAAATAAATCTCCATGACCTATCGCTTTAAACTAGTTTGAATTTAAACAATCGGAAAACTCGCGACAGTCAATAAGACTTTCACCGTTTCAACAACAAATTTGATGAGACTGTATAACTATATCAATAGAAAATAAAGAGATGTGGAATAAGTGTATACGACATAGCCCACAATTAAACGGCAATTTAGAAAAACCACAATGGACAACCGCCAGCAGTCTTCAACGAGGCCATTTGGCACTGCTCGCGGTTCTGCAATTGGCCCATGATCTAAATAAGATGCATATAATTCAAATCCAGTCCTGAAATAGTCAAATATAGACCCCCTTCTTAAACAAGGAACAGAAAACATCAAAAAGACAAGTACAAACGAAAGCTTTGTGAAAGATTCCTGGCTCAGGACAGGCACATATAATATGTGGCGGGGTTAAACTAGTTTTTTGGGCCAGTTTTCTTTGAGCTCGTCACCTCTTCCTTTATCATGTAAAATTGTAAATTGTCTTTTACCAAACGTTATACAGATATGATGATCATTTACTGCCTCGATACATTCTGTTCTCTCATTGTTCTGTTTGCAGGGGTTTGGATAACATGGTCCGGTCGTCTGTTCAAATCAATAAAAAACATTATACTCAAAAACTAGAAATATTATACTTCATTGAACAGTCGTGCTTGCTTTTACGAAAATTCTCAAGAAGAAAATACATATTCAATGAAACTATAATGGACATGCTATTTAGGGATAAAATAACGTACCAGTTATACTAGATTTGCCCGAATAACTGCAACTTTTACTATTTCCGAATTTCCATTGCATGTATCAATAAGATAAAAATACGCGGTTCAGGGAGTAGTCGCCCACGGGACACCAAATTTCTTGACCCACCTTAAAGTCCATTGATGGCGCCAATTTGACACGAACCTAAATTTAAGAGAATTATTTTAAGACCAGCAATCACAAACGATTTGACAGATTTCTGGATAAAAACAGTCGAAGCCAATGACCTATTTTATTTTGATTTTCTGAAGGTCAAATGAATGTCTCAAAAAAGTTTATACAGCACAATGAACGAACTTGAAGGAGTTTAACAATTAGGAATAATATTGATAACAGTTTTCAATAACAGATTAAATTCAGACCTCGTGTAGAAATGTTGATATATCACTTCGCTCCCGTGAATAAAACGATCTTGTTTTACACTCAGGTTCAAACAACGTAACGAAATTCTCGGTGGATTGATCTGAACAGTTTCATACTGTAAAACGTGTATTTTCAAAAATAAGAACTTCTATAGCCCTATAGCTTGAATAACAAATATTTTGAACACTGAATGACACTGGTTTTTACAAGTCACTTTACTCAAAACAAAACACAACACATTAGTTTCTCGTAATGTGAAAAGAAAAGTAGAATATAAGCATTCGTCTCTATGTGAATGGAGCCCTCGCAAGAACGTTATGGACGTTACATGTTCGTACCTAAAAGACAGTGCAATTCAAATGTAACCTTAGCATTAAATTTAAAGTGAAATTGGTTTGATGTAAAATGATATTGGTAAAATCTAAATGGACTTATCATTGCAGTTCGACAGCCATAAAAACTGTTTTATAATCTTTTTACCCGATTCCACTGGTCAATTGCTGTATAAAAGGTTCCAGCCTTTGTCCGTAAAGAATCTACAGAAAATGACGCCTGTAAAAATTCACATTTTAGTTTGCCTGGGGTGTAGTTAACGGCATTACACGAGCTTAGTCTCATACAGTCAGTGACACACATCTTAGGTCCTATCTTATCCTTGGCAACGATGACATAAGAATCCATGTATCTATCCGTCTCAAAAGTCCCCTCCGTTGTAATGTTATACATATATCCACTAACAAATCCCGGGAAAAGAAGGGAAACAAGGAGCAACGTAGATCTCATTTCAAAAAATTAGCTGCATAGCAATGCTCAAACGTTAATACTGATCTATCGTAGCTTACATTGAGCAGTTTGAGCTAAAAAAAGCTTTTAAATGGGTATTTATATTCTCTATTAATTTTGTTAATATTGAAATTTGATAAAACAGAAGTATCTTCTAATAAGTTTTAATGATTGATATATCATAAATTTGACATGGTAATGGGAGTATAGGTGAAAAAAATGGATCCATTTATTTGAAAATTATATTGATTAGCGGTTTTATATTACATGAATTCATAACTTTTATGAAGAGGATTTGAATTAATGAAATATTTTTGAAGCTCCGAGGTAACGTGGAGACAGGTTAAAAACCATAGAGGCCGAGTTATTTCTTTAAAAAAAGGACAAAAGAATCCCTTCAATAAAAGCATAAGAAGTCATAATAACATTATACAATGATGTTCTTTAACGAGATCAGTAAAGCAATCTCCAATCTGAACTTAAAACTTTCTGAAAAAGACAAATCTAGTACAACAGAATACACAAAAGTATTAACAAGTCTTAACGCCAGACTCTCAAATATTGAGAATACTTTGCATAATTATGGAACAGAACTTGAATCAATTAAAAGACATGTCTCAAACAAAGACAAAGATGACTCAGATGTAACAAAATCATTGACACAAAGACTAAACAAGGTTGAACAAATATGTGAAAATGTCCGGGACAAACTTGTCACCCCAGAATCTACACAAAGCAACAGAAATAGAGACAATCAAAATGAGATGCGAAATTCCTACCACCAAACTGAAAATTCAATACAAAATGATGGGGAACTACAAAACAAAAGGGACCAAAATTCTAATAATCAACAAAACCAACTCCATATCATAGGATCCTCCCTAGTTAAGGACCTGCAGAAAAGAAAGTTGTATAAATTTAGAAAAGTAAACATAACAGTCCTAAGAGATAAAACTTTAGATGGTGCTTCAGACTTTATTGAAGCTAAAGATCCAAAAGCAGATAACTTTTTGTTCCAAGTAGGCTCAAATGACTTGGAATTAAGTGAACCAGGCTTCGTTGCCAAAAATATGGAAAATCTTGTTATTAAAACTCAGAGGCAAAACCCAGAGAGTAACATTATTATAAGTGAAATTCTGCCCCGCTACTACAGAAATAATTGGCAAAGTCGTGAATATGAGAACAAACGCATTGAATGCAACAGAATCATCCGAGAGATGTGTAACGAACTAGGTGTTAGATATATTGAGCACACAAATTTACGTCAAATTCATTTCAGTGATGGAATTCATCTGAGCAAAGATGGTGGCATTGGATTGTATGTTTTAAATCTTAAAAGAATTCTTAATCCAATTATGGGAGTGAAAAGTCAACACACTGAAAATTACAATTCTTCCTTTGATTCTTCTGTCAAAAACTATGAAATGCCAAAGAGAAAGATGTTCTTTAATAGAAATCACCAGCATGGTTACAATGCGCCTGTAGATAGGAACGAATTCGGTAGTAACTATAGAAACAACCGCAACCAAGATGCCAATCCTGATATAAATATCAGACTTCTAAGAATGGCTTTAGGTTTATATTAGTAAACTGTAAAACATGTAAAAATTAATGCTAAATATACTGACTGAATCAATGTATATGCACATGTACACAATGTAACTGGGATTTTTTTATCTATACTTTTTGTTTAAAATTAATATGCTGTTCAAGAAACTTTTTTTTCTCATCAAAAGTATTCTTATTAATTCATTGTTTTTGTCTTCAAAACATTTTCCGTAATCAATTTTGATAGCTTAGTCCACATTTTCTAAGTAAAGATAACTAGATTTTAACAATAAGAATATGGAGTGATTACTTGAAGTACAAATGTACATGCTTAATAGACTGTTTGATAAATATTTTCTTCTATATTATATGACATGTAATTGTAACTTAACATGTACAATCATGGCAATAATGCAATGCAAATAGATATTATGTATGGTATTTCTATATTGTTTTTAGAAACATGTGTACACCTACTCATTACAACAATAATTGATGTATTATACTGAAAAAGATGTTCTTTACAATTTTATTTGTTAAATGTATATATATTTTCTTTGTTTTTGCAGAACATAGGGATTGTTGTTACTTTGTTGTTTTATTGAAGAATTGAGTTATCTTTCTTTGTGCATAACTGATTAAGAAGACAAAACAATACTTTTTTTATTATTATAATAAATTTACAAAAATATTTAGATAACAAAGTTTCATAAATATGTTTAATAGATAAATGGAAAATACACAAACTAATGATTTAAAGTTCACTATTAAATCTTACTAAATCCTTAATTTGACCTGTGTAATTGCATATTTTTTCTGTATTATGATTAACACTCTATGAATATGTTGAATTCATTGACAATAAGTTCTTGGAATATAAATGGTTTGGGAGGCAAATGCAAAGATGATTTCTTCTTAACTAATATTAAAGATGATATCAATATTCTATTAGAAACTTGGAAAGGCACTGATTCAGATGTTAATATTCCTAATTTCAAAATTATTCAAAAATGCCGAAACAAGACCCGTAGATCAAAACGGTATAGTGGAGGCATAGTCATATTTTATAAATCGCATATACAGAAAGGGATAAAAGAGTTAAAAGATTTAAGTATATCACCCAATAGGCTGTGGCTTAAACTTGATAAAGATTTTTTTGGATTAGATAAAGATATTTTTCTTTGTGCTTGTTATATACCACCAGTTAACTCTCCTCATTATAATGATGACTATATAAAACTAGAAAGTGAAATATCACAAGTAGCTGATAAAGGAAGCATTTTATTAATTGGTGATCTTAATTCAAGAATTGGTAATCATTTAGATTTTATTGATAATGAAGGCCAGATGCATCCATCCATGCAGGAAATTTTACCTGAGGATTATTGTAATGATTTATACATAAACAGAAACTCATTAGATAATGTTTTCAACACACAAGGGCAGCAATTAATTGATCTTTGTATTGCCTCCCAACTAAGAATTCTAAATGGCCGCTTTATTGGTGATAGTTTTGGTAATATGACTTGTTATAAATCTAATGGATGTAGTGTTGTTGATTATGCTTTGACCAGTGTGGATCTCTTTGAAAATGTTAACTTTTTTCAAACATTAAACCCAAATTATTTGTCTGACCATTCTCAAATAGTAGTGCATTTAAAATGTCACATAAACAAAAACTTTTTAAAAAAGAGTGGCAATTCACACAAAATAGACTTTTTATATAAGTGGGAAAATGTCTCTAAAGAAAAGTTATATACTGCTTTAGAAGATAAAGCCGTCATAGATAATATCATTAATTATGAAAATTCTTTATTTGATAATGATAGTTTTGGTATAGATAAGGCAGAATCTGATTTAAATTGTATTTTTAAAGATCTGTCCACAAGATCTTGTAAAATGATATCAATAAAGAAGAAGAAGAAGAAGAAGATAAAGAAAAAGCCGTGGAATGATAAAGAGTTATCAGACACTAGAAAGACATTATTTTATTTAGGCAACCTCTTAAGTAGAGATCCATATAATCAAGATTTAAGGACAAGGTTCCTTAAATGTTCAAAAGAATGTAAAAAAATGATTAAAAGAAAAACACAGAAATATAGAAAAGAAATATTTAATAAACTTATTACATTAAGAGACACTGATCCTAAGCAATACTGGAAACTTCTAAAGTCTCTTAAATATGAAGATTCTAATAAAACAATAGAACTTCAAGCTGGTTTTGATGATTTAATAAACCATTTTAAAACACAAGGGGACACCCTTGAGTTTGATAAGAACTTTAAAGAAAAAGTTGAATCTGAGTCAAACAGATATCCTTCATTTAATGAAGTTACAGATAGTCCATTTAACTTAACTGAATTAAATAGATGTATTAAAAAGTTAAACACAGGAAAAAGTGCTGGACCTGATAAAATTTCTAATGAAATTATTAAATATAGTAGTATTGTTACTAGCAAATCTATTATTAAACTTTTTAATTTAATTTTGGACTCAGGCAAATATCCAACTAGTTGGAGAAAGTCTTTTATAATACTTATACATAAATCAGGGGATAAAAATAATATTAATAACTACAGGGGTATTTCCCTACAAAACTGCTTGGCAAAACTGTTTAGTGCAGTAATTAATGCTAGACTAGTTGATTTTTATGAGGATAAATTTGCAAACCAACAATTTGGTTTTAGAGTCAATCACAGGACCACTGATAGTATATTTATATCAAAATCTTTAATAACCAAGTATTTAACAAAAAAGAAGACTAAAATATTTTCTTGTTTTGTTGATTTAAGACGTGCCTTTGATACAGTGTGGCACGATGGACTCCTGTATAAATTGAGGGAAAACAATGTTGGCATTAAACTTTTTAGCATTATTAAAGATATGTATAAATCATGTGAGTCTTCAATTAAAATTGAAAACACTTTTTCAGACTATTTTCAAATCAAAAGAGGTGTAAAGCAAGGTGATAGCTTGAGTCCCACATTGTTTAATTGTTTCATTAATGACTTGCATTCAGAATTTGATAACCATTGTGATCCTGTATGTTTAGATAGTACATATCTTAGTACATTAAGCTTTGCAGATGATCTTGTGATTTTATCAGAAACAGCCTCAGGATTACAGCAAGCACTTAATAAGTTGGAACTGTATTGTCATAAATGGCAATTAACAGTCAATACAAGTAAAACTAAAATTATTGTTTTCCAAAAGAACTCAAAGGCAAGTTTGGTCTCTAATAATTTTTGTTATAAAAATAATATATTAAATGAAGTGAAGGAATTTAACTTCTTAGGCATTATTATTTGTCATACAGGAAAATTTAAGTCATCCCAGGAACTTTCTAAAAAGGGATTAAAAGCACTATTCTCTATTAAAAAGTATATGTCAAACTTCAAACATACACCAGTAGAACTGTCATGTAAATTATTTGACAATTTAATCAGACCAATAATTTTATATAACAGTGAGATCTGGTATATGGATGATTATTTCTCAATGTATAAAGCACTTCAAAGATCTAGTGTGAGTGGAAAAAATGTTGATATACTATCATTTTCTGATAAGCCTGCTTTTGAAAAAGTACACAATAAATTTTGTAAAAGTGTTTTGGGTGTAAGAAAAACAGCATGTAATATTGCTGCAAAATCTGAACTTGGTAGATTACCACTAGATTCTTTTATTAAAACACAAGTTATTTGCTACTTTTCTAGACTAAACTGTATAGATATAAACCCTCTTGTTAAAGAAGCACTCTATTTAAATAAAAATCTTCACACAGATGGTGTGTATACTTGGTATAGCTTTGCTAGATCTGTTATGACGGAATTTGAAATAGATTATGAAAATTTTGAGAATGACAATAAAAGTTTTAAGGAAATTAATAAGTTACACATAAAAAGAGAAAACAAAAAAACTATTAAAGAGAAATATGATGAACTTATAATAAACAAAATATCTAGCTTTGATGCTTCCTCGAAATTATATCTTTACAGCAAGTTAAAGTCTGATGTTAATGTTTCAGATTACTTAAACCTCCAAAACTTTAATAGTAGAAAAATACTTACCAAACTCCGTATTAGTGACCATAATCTAGAGATCGAACTTGGTAGATACAAGAATATACCAAGAGAACAAAGATTTTGTAAATCATGCAAAATAATTGATGATGAAGCTCATTTCTTCTTTCATTGTCAACTTAATAATAATATAAGAAAAACTTTTATTGACTCAATACAAAAACAATATGCTAATTTTAACCAGCTTGAAACCATTGATAAATTGATTTTTGTACTTAACCCAAATATGGATGTTTTGCCCACGGTTGTTGATTTTATAAAGCAATCATTTGAGTTGCGACAATGAGATCCACATTGGTCAAAGTCATACATATTTGTAAATTCTATATAATGTCTTTGTATGAAGAGTTACATGTTCATTGTTTATTGTATGTTTTTACACGTATATTTGTATTTGCTTAACCTCTTTGAGGTTTTTTATCATGCAATAAATAAAGTATTTATTATATAACAGGAACTTAAAACTATACCTAACAGATACCAGTAAATAATTTCATTGCACAAGGAATACAATTTAGTATCATAATCTTTGCATGTAGTACATGTAAATGTTACAGGGAATGTGTGTAATTAGGGATTACACATTAGGGATTACGTGTAATCCCTGGCAAAATGGGGATTTCACGTAATCCCTGGCTGTTTAAGGGAATATATGTAATCCCAAAAATTTCTAGGGATTTCACGTAATCCCTGATTTTTTTTGAATTTTTTACACGTTATCCCTGAAAATAGAATTGATTAAAAAACAGCATTTGTACTGCTATTTCTGAGGTTTGACACTTTATAAGTATTGGAATTATTTATTTAAACATTAACACAATTTAAAATGTATCCTGTACTTCTACAATAGAACATTAAATGTTGGTTATTACATGACAATGCGTTTTAATATTTATACAAAACGATTAAACATGAATCTGAAATATAAAGATTCTTATCAGTATTGTTCTCATTTGTTTCCATTTGCTTCTTGGATCAGAATTACAGCATAATTGATGGCTTAAGCTCTTTGGGATATACAAAGGTTTGGTTAAATTTTTCCCTTTTCTGTTTACATGTTCCTATTTACCTCATATTAGGCCAACATTGTTCTTGTACATAGTAATTTAAATGCTTAACAAAGAAAGTATTTTTTGTTGCAACATATTTTATTGAAAAAAACAAAGCCCTCCCCCCACTGAAGTTAAATGGTCGGTTCCTAGAACCATTAAGGTGTTTTTCTTTCTTGTTTATGTTTAAATAATGTTGCATTGAATTGAATTATAAACTATTTTATGTAAATGATATTTCTTTCTGGTCCATGATGTTTGTCTTCCTAAAGAGAAAATTTGTTTGGTTCATAGTACTGCAGCTGTATTAAATCTAACCTACTCAGGGATTAAATGTATAAAGAAAATCAGAAAAAAACTCTCATTCTCAGCCACTTGACCATGTTGATACTTGTTATACAGCATTACGGTGAGGTCTTAAAACGTGGGATTCGATTTCAGGGCTGTCGCTCACCTACATCCTGTTTAACGAAATCCATCCATTTTTTACTTTTCAGATTTTTATCACTCTGTCGTATTATTTTTGAATTTATTTTTCTATTTATGAACTGTATGGCCATTTCGGAAAATTATTCCTCATCAGTAGCACTAGAACTCAACAAGTTTGAAACTCGTGCAAACAAGATAACAAACTCGGCGCACAAGTTAGAAATTCGTGCGCACAAGTAAGAAACTCGAGCGCACAAGTTCGTAACTCGTGCGCAAAAGTTTGTAACTCATGTGCTCAAGTTTAAAACTCATGCGGAATAGTTAAATATTTTGTTGTTCGCGGCACGTCGGGGCTTCAATACAAGCATAGGAAATCAACAATTTCAAAAGATGTTTAAAATGCATAAAAACGAACGAAATAAAAAAAATATAGCTAAGGGCAAAACTACGATGGAGTGAGTTTAATGTTGCTTTTGCCTTATCGCCAGCGATAAAGACTCTTGAGAACCTCTTTGTTACTACTTAATAGCGAGCACGAAGTGCCCGCAAGAGCGGAAAGCTCTACAGCAAGTTCCCGCAAAAAATGCCTAATGCTGATATTGATTTTGTTCGTCCGGATATGCTCCTCACAATTTCACGTGCACACAGGTTCGATGTGAATTTGAAAATAATTACCAATTTTGCTAATCGCCTTCCAAAAATTTTCTTTGTAAATATAGAACAAGGAGAAAAATATTCTGATGACGATGAGTTACTTCAGTTTTTAAGTAAAACCAGTTTTATTCATTTTTTTACATTTTCTTTTTTTTACGCTCATTCGCCCCAAATACCTCGTCCCAAACTGAACGTTCTAGAAAATAAACTGATTAAAATTAAAATAAATACGATCAAAACAGTGCATCAAAAGTGTTCACGTCTTTTCGGGAATGGAATCCTCTAGATCTTATATTCTGAATTCTAAACGATTTTATTCCTCAATTGAGGCGTGGAACTCCGTCATATGAGGGCCAAAACATATTTGATGTATAGGGGGGGGGGGGAGCTTTCTTCAACTCAAAACATATGTAATAATACAATTAACCTGTTCATTGACATCTTATTTTTTTGCTATGCTCGCATTTAGGCAATGCCTATCTCATATTATTACTATTCACCTCCTTCACTTGGCTTACTGAGAACTCGGTCAGTTGGTTTTATTTAACATGGAGGCTATATGGGAAATGGGTCTGTTGAAGAGTCGGCTATAGGTCTGTTGAGAGTAAAATCCAATGGATGGTCATGAAATTTTGTGAAAAAGATGTTATTTTGGCAAAATGACAATTAATTGTCAAAATACAAAATCTTTCAACCAAAATGATATTCATTTGAGCACATTTTCAACTTGCAACAGAGTCAATTAGTTATACCAGTGTTCGATAAAACGAAAAGGCGAGACAGCGGTATGCTAAAATTTGGCAACTATGAATGATTTTTTTTACAAATAAACAAAATTTTTATACTTTTGAAATATAATTAGCGATTCGGAAAGTAATCTTCAGTTTAAAAATAAAATATTCGAACAACAAAAAGTGATTTAATGTTAAAATGTTATAAAAAATGAGTTTTTCTTAAAAAAGTGCCGGCTAAAGTCTGTTGGTGAGTCGGCAAATTAAATTAAAGTCTGTTGAGAGTTAATTAGCCGAGACAGAATGATTGCAAGCGAGGTATATTTTGAATTTTTAAAAACTTTTAGGATTAACATTTAATATTGTATTAAATCAAGAGTGAAATTATCTCTAATTTTGCGTGTATGTACAGGAAAAAGAAACCTTAAAGCACGAAATCAGTACACACTATATGGTACTATAGGATAAGGCTGTATACAAGGTATTATACCCCAACTTCTATGTCATGAAGTGTCGAGAAAACTGTGACGAAAATTTTGCATGTATGTACAATACATCTAAAAACCTAAGTTTTCGGTTAACAAGAGGTAGATGACCTAGGGGCGTAAAATCGAAATACACCATATGACACTTTAAGACAAAGCAAAATACCAGACCTTTACCTTATGTAGTTGCTTACATAACTGCGACGGAAATTATGTCACGTACGAACGAACGGACGGACATATGGATAAGGGTTAAACAGTATACCCCTCTTCTTAAAAGCGAGGGTATAATTATAAGTATTTAACTAGTCGAAGCAGCCACGCTGCATACCCCCGCGCTACTCTGGTGTTTGATAGTATAAGGGCAAATAATTAAAAGAAACAAACTATGACTATAATAAGCATTACTAGTACTATCAAATGTGTATGTATTAATATGAGACTTTTCCCTGGTCACGCTGGTAGTGGGAGTGATAGTCATGTAATGAATTATGCATGACGAAGGAATAATGTGCCCTTAGGCAATCTATGCAGCCCAGCCCCTAGGGGCATTATCAAAATTCCGAAACCTTTGGCAGAATCTACATCCATACTCCATAGTGCAACTAACAAGCTAAGTTTCAGTTCCATATTCCAAATAACCTAGGAGGAGTTGCGTGACGAAAGAATAATGTGCCCTTAGGCTACCTATGCAGCCCAGCCCCTAGGGGCATTATCAAAATTCCGAAACCTATGACAGAATCTACATCCATAGTGCAACTACTGAGCCAAGTTTCAGTTCCATAATCCAAATAACTTAGGAGGAGTTGCGTGACAAAGGAATAATGTGCACTTAGGCTACCTATGCAGCCCAGCCCCTAGGGGAATTATCAAAATTCCAAAACCTTCGGCACAGACCCCACCCACAATGCAATTAATAACCCAAGTTTCATCTTTCTACTCCTAGTGGTTACAGAGATTATCCTGGACATTAACGCCATACGTACGTACGTACATCGAACAGCAAAACATTTTCCCCGCGCTTTCGCTAGCGCGGGGATATTAATATGACTTTAAAATTGTTGATTTTAAATTAGTACTTTTTACTTGTACACATTTATAAGGGCTTCAAAATGCATAAATTAGAACCGATCTGATTTATGGATTCAATCACCGAGTATCATATGGAAATAAACAGACCGAACGAACATCTCATCCCCCAACCCACCCGGGTAGTAACAGACTGTTTAAATTCTCGATTTTTTTTAATGCACGTATCATGTATGCTTTAAAACGATTGCCATATATATATAATACATTATACTTTGGAGGTTATAATGGTTTTTGGCCATGTTTGCAATACAAAATCAGTTGTCATAGTTTATAATTAGTTGTAATCTTCTTCACTCTCTTTCTAAGACTAGTGTTACAATTTTTTATTAGTATTTTAGGGATAAGCGTCTCTTGTTAAACGTCTTCATCTTTGATTTTTTAATTCTTTATTATTTTTTTTCTTTCCATGCTTTCTGTTGGAAAAATTCATTCTTTTTCTTTTCATACTGAAAAATTAATGGTAAGCTTGATCAAACAGACTGATGTGCTTATTATAACGCGATTTATATTAATTTTACGTCTAATCTATGACTAAACAATCATCACTACGAATATATACGCTTTATGTCACTTTGTAAGATATTTCTATTTGTAAAAAATGTGTGTTATGGCACAAATATAGTATGATATCAGTTGAATAATTTACTCTCAACAGACTGACCAACAGACTGAGTTCATTATAGCCGACTCACCAACAGACCCAATTTAAGGCAAAAACACAATAAATGCCACAAAAACGCATGTCTGTCGGTTTTTCTTTCTTATACGTACAGTTATATGTCAAACATACATGATGTACAATTTAAGTTGCGTTTTTCGTAATGCTTTCGACTTAATTTTAGCAAAACGCTGTTATGTTTACATTTTTGAATGACAAAATTGATAGAAATATCTCGATGAGTAACACGCCTTTCCATTTTGTAGCTTACCAATGTAAGCTACAGAGAAAAACAATATATGAATACGTTCAGTATTCAATATTGTTTTGCCCAACATAATTTTTTTTTATTAAAGTAAGTAAAAAAGAAATATTTAGTAAAATATATTGACCTTGCTATGTTTTTCTCGATAGTATTTGACCAACAGACTTTAGCCGACTCTTCAACAGACCCATTTCCCATATAGCCTCCATGTTAAATAAAACCAACTGACCGAGTTCTCAGTTAGCCGAGTTAAGGAGGTGCTATTGTCATGTTATCAATTGTTTAGTGAAATATAAATATATTCTAAAAAAATTTAAGATATATGGAAAAACATTGAAAAGGGAAACAAAAAAAAACCAAAACAAAAAACCAAAAAACCCAACAAATTATTAATCTTTGTTTGAAATTTTGTTATTTAATTGAAAAGATAAAGACAAAGACCAATTTGAGAGTAATTTTCATGTACATGTAATCCCTGGACAAAATTAGGGATTACATGTTATCCCCTAGCGATTTAGCGATTACGCGAAATCCCAACTTTTTTAGGGAGTACACGTAACTTAATTACACACATTCTCTGTAACATATGTATACACTATAGTTAATGATAAAATCATATACAATTAATAATGGAAATAAAAAAGGCAGACCTCAGAATTAATGACATTCATCACAGATGAAATGTTTTGGAAAAATAGGACGGAAAGTTTCGTTGATAATTTATAGTTCGAAATTAACGTCACCAAAGGTTTAAGAGGAGACCTTAGCCTTATTTAAAGCTAGCAGTTCCTAGGTATTTGTACGGAGTCATGTGACCCGTATGCCAATGGGTTTCAAAATTTCATTTCACATTGTTTGAATTTACAAAAAATGTAATAAGAATTACTAAATAATTATTGTTTTAAAATATTTTTTCAATGCTCACTGAGCCATAACTAATATGGCAGACGAGAACTAGATTGAAATGAAATAACTGGCAAAAGTATGCGACAAAAGCTTATGATACCTATTCATATTCCAGTGCATGCTTAGAATCGCGTAGAAACTAGACTAGGGTTGTTAATGAAAGCATTGACACAAAGACGCAGTCCCTGGAGCTTGCCACAGCCCCGGCCAACTACACTGCACTACAGTACACAAGTGGGACTTTAAGAGTCGCATATCCTGTTCTTTCAGGATGGACACATGCAAAGTAAGGAGGAGAAGAACTAGTCGTCTGTCAGAAATTTGGCCAAAAACTGGCATCGCCTTACGGCCCCGTTAAAGTTTAATGATTCCAAATCATTCCTTTCATAAGCAAGAAAAGCCTTCTGGTCCTCTCTTGATAGGTCTCAGTCTGAAAAAATATGATTGAATAGTAGTTAAATAAACGTCTCGGGCTGAGTTTGGTTCATATCAAACTATCCGGTAAAGAAATGTATCTGGGGGCAAACTATTATTTATATCCCAAATACCAAACATCAGTTTTAAATATCTAAATGAAAGAAAGGTGAAAAAGAGTCGGACTCTTATTTGATTTCTTAATTGCACCTAACTTACCCATTAATAGAAGGAAATGTAATATGGAGAAGTGAACAAAGTTCGATAAGAGTAGGCTCAATGGGGGCCGCTGCAAAGGCCACACTCGCAAACTGCTAGCTGGAGAGGGATTTACAAAAGCATTAAGCTTGTTTCCCAATCCAGGATAAATAAATATGTTTAAACTAAAGATGGTCACTCCTAAACTTTTTTTATAACAAATATTTTATGATTTGTGATAAAAATGATAGATAATCAAATGACAAAAAGAAAACTATAGGTCCGTGTACTTGTTTCCAAAATGTATGAAATCAAAAATTTGACGGGAAATCAGACTCCTCTAGATTTTACCTAACTTTAACATTGTGACGTTATTGACCTTTTAAAACTATGAAGCTGTATATAGAATTTTAAGCTTTTTAAATTTCAAAACAGTCTTTTAAGTAGAAGCTGAAAAGTCTTTTAACAGTGTGAACAGATGGACAGATAGACAAACAGATATGGTTCTCTTATAAAACCCAATATAGAATACACAAGGTCAGTAATGTTAATACCTCTCAGTTCCACAACTTTATTCAAGAATCCGCAATGGAAAAAGCCAGCAGCTTTCAATGAGACAAGTGATTTCTGGTGGCTATTTAATTTGCAGTGGACCCTTGATTCAAAAATGACGCATCTGATTCAAAACCAAAATGTCATCAAAAGATTCTCTTGTTAACGTAGAACAAAATAACAAGTCGAAGATTATATTCACCAATAGATTTTTCATTTTTTTTCATTTCCATATTTTGAAAATAATCAATGATATGAATTTAATCTTCCATTTTACACGAAAGTAATTATTTACACTTCTAACTCTTAATAGAAATGTCCTCAATTAAAATATCCCATTACTATAAAACTAATTAGTATGAATTGTCATATCATATGTTAGCTCATTTATTTTGTTTGATTATAAAAAAAATGAGATTTTTTATGCGTTTTTACGTTGTATGCAGACCAAACTGATACATGTTGGAAAAACCCGTTGTTTGATAGAAAAATGTTTATACTTATTAACTGTTCTTTTAGCCATTATTTGTATTATGTATCACAGTTTTTTAGCTCACCTGCTATTGTCATCATCAGGCGTCCATCGTCCGTCGTCCGTCCGTCGTTAACTTTTCTTCAAAGATCTTCTTCTCTGAAACCACTGATTGCTTTCAAATATGTACACTTGATCTTTAGGATGTCCTATACCAAGTTTGTGAAATTTGTGCACGCTGACCAACCAACATGGCCGCCGTTACTGAAAGTAGAACAGGGGGTCAGACCATAGTTTTTAGCTTATAGTTCAAAGAGTATAAGAAATAGAGAAAATCCAAAGCAAAGGTGCTTGCTCAGCATCAAAAGCTCTACAAAACTCTCCATTGAGTCAAAGTTGTGGGACAGCTCCTTATAGGAGTTATTTCCCCTTAATTGTCAAAATTGAGCATTTTCACAGTGTTTGGACTTTATCTTGAAAAGGGCAAGTGCTAGAGGAAAAGTTAGCATTGCAAATTTGTTCAGCTAATTAAGATAGAAGCAAAGGTGTACCTAAGGGGTAATCAGTATCATAAAACCGTCAAGACCAAGACAAAACCGGCAGACAAAAAATTATCACAACAAAACAAAACACATAACAACATAAAACACTCTAACATAACAACAAAACCGCATTCAGCAACGTGAACTCAAGTCGAAACGAGAGTGAACTCAGGTGCTCCGGAAGAGTAAGCAGTACCTGCTTAATATAGCACACCCGTCACGTTGCCAAAGATCGATTTAGTGTTGGTCAAATCCGGAAAGGATGACATTACAAAACTCTATGTCAAACCAACATCTGTGCTCAAATGAGAGATAGAAATCCCGTATTTGTATACAAGCACATGATGTCTTCCGTAAAATTTCTTGGGTGATGACAACAACCTGGGAGCAACGTACCCCTGTGTTAACAATTTGCTTGTCAGCCGTGTAGCTCTATCAAGGAAGTCGTTGAAATCCCCACATTCTCTGGAATAACGAATCAATTGTGATAGGTAAACTCCATATGCTGGAGCGGACGGAATTTTGCTGAAGATCTGCTTAAAATTGTCAGATCAACCGTTTAAGAGTTATCCCCCTGTAACTGTTTTTTCTATCAATTTTAACTGACTTTTAAAAATCTTCTCCTCTGAAACCACTGAAGGGATTGCTTTCAAACTTTGTACACTTCATCCTTAGGATGTCCTCTATTAAGCTTGTGAGATTTGTCATGCCCACCGGCAAACATGGCCGCTGTTACTAAGAATAGAACAGGGGGTCAGACCATAGTTTTTAGCTTATAGCTCAAAAAGTAAAGTCCCGTGCGGGGCCCGGGAGGCGAATAGGCCCGCAGCAGCGCTAAGCTTGTCGGTAAAAGTCCACTAAAGAGCGCTCAGAAACCTGACATCGGGGTCAAGTCGCTTTGCCCACAAAGCGACTGGGATGTGTGCCCTAGGTGGTTGAATGGGGCAGCCCTGACATCGAGAGATGCGGGGTCGTCAGGCGATAATGCGGAAAACCTGACCGCAAACCATAGTGGTGCACCGTGTTGGGAAAAAGAACCCTGCTGCAGGTCTCGGTAAGAGTAGGACCCGTAGGTTCCCCATGCAGGAGGCAAAATTTTCCGTCCCTACCCATCACTCCTTTTTCCAGTGGCAGTCAAAACTCTCCTACCCGATTGGCCTTTGTGTCCCTATTTCCTCCACTTCATCATCATTTCATGTTCATTGTATCACCATTTTCATGTTCATCTCCCGGATATAGCCGAAATCGTGCTGCTTGGGAGTAAAGCAATAACTAACTAACTAACTAATCAAAAAGTAAAAGAGATAGAAAAAATCCAAGCAACCTTTGTAATTTTGTATTCTTGATCTTAAGAGTGTTTTCTGGCCTAACTAGTTTCTTTTATGTTACTTACCAATAACATGTAGACCATGTTGCCCACTACAAATAAAAGGCTTTAGCATAAGAGATCAGGTGAGCGATTCAGGCTCATGGGAGCCTCTTGTTTCAAATTATGTATTCATCATTGCAAGGGAAAAGTAACATAAGAGTGTATCTATTATTGATTCCAGAAAGAGCCTTCTTGCACTCGGAACCAGGATTAAAAGTTTTCATCTAAAAACACATTTTAAAGTTTGTTAATCATAAGTATGCTCTCAAATATACACAAATGAATGTGTATTGCTATGAAGTGTATATAGGTTTGTTAGCTATTATGATCCATAATAGATACTGGAACTATAATAATGCATATGGATGAAGAGACGCCGGGCGTAGCAAGGCAAAGAAAATCGGACATTTTTTTCATAAACTGAAAGATTTAACAAGGTCTTGCGTATCAATCCTGGATCCCGACATAAAAAAATACCGTCATCCCGACTTTAAATAACTGAAATCTCGGCGTCCCACCATCTTTTTTCCAAAAGAAGCAAAGAGGCATCAATTGGGCATTCAAGTGTTAAAAGTCCGAAAGGACAACGATGAGACCGGTAAACACGAACAAAAACAGCACGAAGAAACACAAAACACAAAATCAACCGAACGGAAATCAACAACGCGAACTCAAGTCGTGACCCGTTAAAAAAACCAGGGTATAGAAATGGAGTCCCGAATAAGGACCGCCCGCCCCTCAAATATCATCATTCCTTTTGTTTTAATATAATCATTTCAACCATGCATTTAAGCATGCCGTGTTGATGTCTTAGATCAGTTTCATTGAGTTTTACGTTTTTATGATAGGAGTCAGTAATGCATATTTTTCAGTTCAATAGATCCAGGTTTTTTTTTTTTTATCTTATCTCCCATAACTATCACGTAATCATGTCAAGCAAATCATTAAATCTAATTAGCGTGTACTTCTATTTTATTGAATTGTATAATTAACAAATAGAAAATACCCAATAAAATAGCTCTGTTTCCTAAGCTAACAATGCTCCATGGTATCCACGATAGATCACAACTATTACTTTTGCATCACTATACAGCCGATTCTAGACAGCTGCATTTGAAATGAGATCGAGGTTTTTCGTTGTTTCGCTCCTCTTCAATGCGTTTGAGAATGGAAATATGTATAACATAACAACGGAGGGGACTTTTGAGAAGGATAGATACATGGATTCTTACGTCATCATTGCCAAGGATAAGATAGGACCTAAGTTGTGTGTCACTGACTGTATGAGACTAAGCTCGTGTAATGCCGTTAACTACACCCCAGGCAAACTAAAATGTGAATTTTTACAGACTTCATTTACCGTAGATACCCTACAGACGAAGACTGGGACCTTTTATACAGCGGTTGACCAATGGAACCGGGTAATACAACTGGCCGAGGTGTTCTAGAGATTACAAGACAGATATATCTGAATCATTTTAATAGTTATCTTTTTCTGTTTATTTTAAAGCAAAAATACAGCAATATCCGATTGATTTCTTTCAAGAAAACGTTCGTGTTGACATGTCATGTCTACTTTATATCAGTTGCTCTTTTCTAGAAGGGAACATTTGGTCGACAAATTAAAAATTGGTTTTTAAACCTTTGCACTACATGTTTGGAAGTAACCATTGGCATTTGACTAGTTTTAAATGTTTAACTAAAGATTTTTAATATTATAATAAGATTTACGCTTATGTATGTAGGCTGAGTCCCGAGTGAGCCGTATACTCATTGTCTTCCATTTACACTTTCATTAAAATCAGACAAACAATGGCGCTCTACCTGATCGGACATAGCATCAAAAAGGGGAGCTACATTAAAGGTCTGATTTAAACGAGACTATCCCATTTAAGGCTTGTGATATAAAGTTTTTAATATAGACTTATACTTTAATTATAGAGAGAAGAATAAAAAAGAGCCGGCTCCTTTCATATAGGTTTGAATCTATGCCACTATTCAAAAGTCTTTCGGTGTTGAAAAAAAACTCGGCTTCTTTCAACACTCGCATGTTGGTTTTCATTAGTAATTTTCGTAGAGGACTTAATGTAGCTCGTTATGCAACTCATCTGTTTTCTGCTTGTCGGATACTTTCATTTTTTGCATATTCATATAAGGGAATACTTAGATATTGATAATCTATACAATTTCCAAAACTCGTCATATTATTTTAAATTCGGGCTACATATCTAGCATTAAAAATTTGTAAAAAAATGTTTTGTATTTATTCTAACAGACGACCGGACCATGTTTTCCAAACCCCTGTAAACAGAACAATGAGAGAACAGAATGCATCGAAGCAGTAAATGATCATCATATCTGTATAACGTTTGGTAAAATGATGATGTGCACTTTTTCTGTTACTGTTGAATTACAAGCAAAAAGTTACACAGTTTGGTCCCTTTTTGTACAAAGTCAAGCTTTTGTGGACTGTATTACAATTTTCCGATTGTTAACATTCAAATCAGTTTAAAGCATCTGGAGTTTTTACGTGAAATAACAATAATTGATATTATAGGCACTGGATTTGAATATCTTTTACATAAAAAAAATGTATAAGTAGCTTTACAATAAGGTTTCTAACTTCAGATTATTTTGTTTGAAATCCTGTTGATGCTGATAATCGAAATATGCATATACATAAAGAAAAATTAACAGTTTAACTGACACCAATTTAATGGTTGGTGATTTGATTTTACAGAGTTCAATATCTGTCCATATAGCTACATCAAATCGGTGAAACTACACGTCACCCCACTTAAAGAGATTTAACATTGTTTTTTTAAAGATACCCCATGTGATAGTAGCCCTTGTCAGAACGACGGAACGTGTGGCAATGATGTGGGAACATACAACTGCGTATGCATGCCAGGGTACTATGGTACTGATTGTCAATGTAAGATAATTGTCTAATTGTTAAATATAGTGAAAAACAATTGAAGGTTTCTTTTGTATCACATTTAGTTTATGCCATGCATATGTATTTTAAATAGTCAATATGAACGTTTTTATTGAGTCATACATTTATATCAAAATAATAAAATCCAAACAACTTAACAAGGGTCATGCTAAAATAATCATTATGTTACTTTTGATTTTAGAAAAAGGCTGTTTAACATAGCAATTTGTGTACCCTGTTTTGAATATTCAAATCGTTTTAAAGATACCCCACTTACATCTATAAACTGTCAAAAGTCAGGTATTTGCAATTACTGGGCCTAGCTGGACATTTGACTATCAAACAGGTTGGTAAATACTCATTAGATACCTGTACTAGTTTAGGTTATTTTGGTGAATACTGTCAACGTGTGTCATCAGTAGATACCCGTATTAGTTAAGGTTATTTTGGTGAATACTGTCAACGTGTGTCATCAGTAGATACCCGTACTAGGTTAAGTTATTATGGTGAATACTGTCATTGTAAGTCATCAGTAGATACCCGTACTAGGTTAGGTTATTATGGTGAACACTGTCAACGTGTGTCATCAGTAGATACCCGTACTAGTTTATGTTATCATGGTGAATACTGCCATTGTAAGTCATCAGTAGATACCCGTACTAGGTTAAGTTATTATGGTGAACACTGTCAACGTGTGTCATCAGTAGATACCCGTACTAGTTTAGGTTATCATGGTGAATACTGCCATAGTAAGTCATCAGTAGATACCCGTATTAGTTAAGGTTATTATGGTGAACACTAGTACTGTCAACGTGAGTCATTAGAAGATACCCGTAATAGTTTAGGTTATCATGGTGAATACTGCCATTGTAAGTCAATAGTAGATAACCGTACTACTTTAGGTTATTATGGTGAATACTGTCAATGTAAGTCATCATTAGATACCCGTACTAGTTTAAGTTAATATGGTGAATGTTGTCAGTGTTAGACAATAGTAGATACCCGTACTAGTTTAGGTTATTAAGGTGAATACTGTCAACGGGAGTCAGCAGTAGATACCCGTACTAGGTAAGGTTATTACAGTGAATAATGTCAATGTAAGACATCAATAGATACCCGTAATAGTTAAGGTTATTATGGTGAATACTGTCAAATTGAGTCATCAGTAGATACCCGTACTAGTTTAGGTTATTATGATGAATACTGTCAATGTAAGTCATCAGTAGATACCCGTACTAGTTTAGGTAATTAGTATGAATATTGTCAGTGTTAGACAATTGTAGAAACCTGTACTAGTTTATATAGGTTATTATGGTGAATACTGACATTGTAAGTCAATAGTAGATACCCGTACTAGTTTAGGATATTAAGGTGATTACTGTCAACGTGAGTCATCAGTAGATACCCGTACTAGTTAAGGTTACTATGATGATTACTGTCAATGTAAGTCATCAATAGATACCCGTACTAGTTTAGGTTATTATGGTGGATACTGTCGGTGTATGTTTAGTTTAGGTAAATTTAGGAAGGTCATCAACTGGCAACTGTACACTTAGTCACTCATTATAGCTTTTGTTGTCAACTATAGGGATACTGTAAACGGTAACACGGAAAACAGGTTCTTGTTGTTTGCATCAACAGGTACCTGTGCATAGTGGTGAATGTACTTACACTTGGTCATTAAGGTAGATTCTGGCAAAAAGCCGCAGCAAACTATGTTATTTATTTTATTCTGTCAACTTGTGACTATTCTCTAAATTATTACAAGGTAAATACTGTGAACAGGTACACCAAGACGATAAAACATTAGAACTTCGAATACTGTCAATATGTTCCCGTTCTGGATGAATAGTCCAAAAGATGTATGTACTAGGTCATTAAATATTTTCAATTTGTGGCAAGTGAATACTCATAGTGTTATCCTCAATAAGGGACTATTCTCGAGGCCATTTCAGTGAGGTCAATATACTGACTGTGCACAAATTCAGTACAATTCATTGTGAAGAACGTCAGGTTCTAAAATTTAAGTCATCCTGGTGAGGTAAACTGTCTTTAATCAATTACTTTACAGAGCTGTACGCAACACCATTTATCATAAACTGTCTTTAAGTTGTTTTCCCCGAAAATGGCACAAGTCATTTTATAGAATGAAATCTTGAAAACAAATTGCCAATTACTAACTGACCTTTGTCTCAAAACAATTGAACAATGAAAGTATGCATATTTCTGTTGTGGTTGTTGTTTTGTCTTTTACTTATTATTAAGTGTATTCGTATATCGATATATTTTGCTGACGAATGAGACTTTTATTGCATTTACTTTTTTTCCCTCATGTTAACCTGTTAACTGATATCTAACTGTTTGAGTACAAGGATTTTACAACTTAACATTTAAAATGAAAGTCACTTGTGTTTTTTGTGAAACTTGTTCTGTTTTTTGGTTGCATGTAGTGGAAATAATTACAACACTTTTACGGTATAAAAAATGAAAAAGAACCAAAACCCAAGTGCAAGTGAACTTAATAACAAGGAAATATTTTATTTACAGATACCCCATGCACTAATATTGTTTGTCAAAACTCTGGAACTTGTGTTATAACTGGATCAACATGGGAGTGCAGTTGCCAAGCAGGCTACTATAGAATAAACTGTCAATGTAAGCTTGTGTTGCTGTCGGAATATTAAACAAATAAAAGTTTATTGTCTATGTATCACTTTGTCGCAAAGGATGAGCGGCAAAAAGCTCATTTTTTGCCAAAGATTACCAAGTAAATTAAAAGTGAGCATAAGGATGTCTTAAGCTGCCGAAACATTGAAGAAATATAAGGCTTTAAGAAATGATTAACTTTTGCCATATCAGTTTAGTTTGCCTTCTCATGGGGTTTTTGATTACATGATTCCCAGGCCATTTTAAAGGTGATTACTTGATTACAAGAGCTAATATTTAATGATTATTTGATTACTAAGGTTTGAATTTTTGATTACTTGATTCCCATTGGGAAACAGTTTTTGATTACATTTCTAAAAAATATATGATTATTTGATTACTTTGCCAAAAAAATGCTGATTACTTGATTCCTGGTACCCCCCATGAGGAGCCCCTTTAGTTGTTTGCAAATCAAATAACTAAAAAGCTATCAATTAAAGAACTTGTTTTAATTTCATTGGTTTTAGCTGATTTCCACACACTGTTTGTTTTGGGAGAAGGTGGACGCATTCAAACAACAACTTCATACTTGGATTAAATGTTTAAAATGATAGAAGCTATCATTTCTAAAAGTTTGAAGTTGTTGTTCTTATGCGCCAAATGTTTTCTCAAGGCAAATATGCACTGAAACCATTCAGAATTGCAGATTTTCTCTATTTTGTCAAATAAGACTAAATCTGATGTCATAATAACGTCACAATGTACAAAATTTGCCTCATTGCATGTTTTTTTTGTAACCACATATATGTTGATATTTGTTAAGAATATCATATTTTAACCAACCACATTTTCTTGAGCTTATTATGGGTCTTAATGCCCCTCATCCTTAAAGAAATGTGCAGATAAAATCAACCACGAGCCGAAGTATTTCAATGTAATTCATGTCATATTTGTAAGGTTTTGAGCGTATCACCTTTTCAGAGTTTGTTATAACACATTTCATCATCCAGTTTATCATTTTAGATACACCTTGCACGGGAGTAACATGTCAGAATTCTGGGAGTTGTACAATTTCTGGATCATCGTTCGACTGCAACTGTCCTGCTGGCTACAGTGGAACTTACTGTCAGCGTAAGTAACTATCTCACTTATATCTAGAATTGGGCTAACAACTCGACACCTGGATTAACCTCCACGAGTTCGGTGGTTATCTCCGGTTTCCTCCATCATGAAGACTGATAACATGGATAACCCTATGTTGCCAATGTTTTTCACAGTACAGTTTCAATTGACATTTTAAAGAAAATTCGATTTAACGCCGGATTACACGGTTTAGACAATTTGAAACGCCAGATTATACGGTTCCAAACAACATTTATTGTACGCATTTTCATTAATCTTCTTGCCTGTTTCCGTCAAAAATGGTCTAGATCATTGCTTTTTACAACTGTGGTCTGAGTTCTTGTTGATCTGACAACTATATCTGTGAATAATTTGACGGAACCAGGATAGAATGGTTATGTTTTCATTTCTAAAACTAATATTGTTGGAATATTTAAAATATGGACACCGCCACGATAAAATATCCCTTTTCAACCTCATATACTCATATGTTTTGAAATGCAGTGGGCTTTTAAACTAGCTCTATTCTATAACATGAATGTTTGTGCAAAACTTACAACAAAGTTCAATGATATAAATGTTGTTAATTCTTATAGCGCATCTACTTTTCAAATACCCTTTGATAAAATGGAAGACCCCTAGTGATATTCCATTGTTGGAAGATTAAGAGTTCAATCAATCAATACAATAGGCGTTAATCTTACCTGTCCAGATTTTTAAATGCCACCAAAGGGACTATACATTCTCTTTCAGCTACGAGAAATATATCATTTTGATTGAATCAATAAGACCAAACAAAAGAATTATTCAGGCCTTGAAAAAAGTAAAAAGAATGTTCTTGCTGTATACAATGTAATAAGGGAAAAAAGTATTTGATACAGAATAAATGTAATGCCAACCTAGATTTTTAGAAAAATAGTATTTTGTCAAGGGTGTCAGTAAAAACATGCTGAAAAATATAATTTTATTCTTCATGTTCTAGTTGAATCAACTAAGAAAGAAGGGCTTTGTTGAATTTATATAAGAAAGTTTTATATATTACAGACTCATCATGGGAGTACTGGCAAAAAAAAAAAACAAACAAACCGAAAAGCATATTCTTTTATTTAAATTATTAGTACAGAATAACAGTAAATTAAAAGAAAGTGTGGTTTACCTTTAACTTCACTGCTTTTTGATATAACAACATTATATAGACAGCACCTCATTAGAGAAGCAGTTCATAAGCAGATTCATTAGGTTACCATCCCCTTTTTCTTAATTTTTGTCTCGCTATAATAACTCCTTATTGGAAAAAATATGTTATAACACATAGTTTTTGTTTGCTTAGTCCAGTCAATTTATCAATTTTATATTTCATATCAATTTGTGCAAAAAAGATGCTCAGTTAAATTGCCTGGAGACACCTTAACTCTTTTATAAATTTTACACATTCAACTAGAAAACAAAGAGTTGTTATATTGAACACTTAGAGCAGGAATTAAAAGTTGAAGAACACACCAAAGCTTTCAAAAAAGTCCCCCCCTAACACCTCGAATATAGTACATCTATTAATACGAGAGGCATCAATGGGCAGTCCGAAAGGGCAACGAAAAAAACGGTAAACACGAACAACAAATGCACGAGGAAACACAAAATTAACCAAACAGAAATCAACAACGCGAACTCAAGTCGTAACAAGATTGAACTCCGGTGCTCCGGAAGAGTAAGCGGTTATTGGCTGCTATAGCTCACCCGTCCCGTCGCGCTGCTAATTTTCAATTCAGTGTCTCAAATCCGGTATAGAGAAAGACAAACCAAAACGAGTGTATGGTGTCTACCGTAAAATTTCTGGAGTGAAGACAGCAACCGAGGAGCAACATAACCTTATGTTAACAAATTCTGTGAAAAACGTGACGCTCTGCCAAAGAAAATGATGTTATTTCCTCAAGCTCTGGAGTATCGAATCAATTGTGATAGGAAAATTTCATACTAGTAAGCTAGAGTGGACAGAATGTTGCTACATAAGAACGGAAAGTTCACGATTGGAAAGTTGAGATCATCACGTTGGTCATAGAGCTTTTCTGAAAGTTTTCCTTGAGAGTCTATTTCGAGATGTAGATCTAAATAATTATGAAGCAGACTTCCTAGAATCCGTTGTCCCTCATCTTAACTTCCTGAGATTATATGAGATGGAGAAAGTCACCAAAATCGAGAATTGTTCAGTGAAATCAATATAACGGAACGTTAGGTTCAAAGAGAGCTAGTGTACGATCTGTTTTGCTAAGAAGAGATTGTAAGAAGTCTGCTTCACACGAAGAAACAAATCAGCAAGCAAAGGCGCACAATAAGGGCCCATTTGAATCCCTATTGTTTGCTGAAAAACACGTCCACCAAACTGAACAAATATGTTGTCGATGAGAAAAGTGATCTTCTGTAAATTTGTACTTTTTCTTAGACTCATTGATGACAAAGTAAGTCTTACTACCAGATATTTGTACCTGCGTTTTTCATTCTTTTTAAAATAGGTGCGTTTAATCAGCTGTATTAATTGTGATTTTAGTTGTTAATGCAGAATAGAAGTGTGAAGAGTGGAGAAATCGAATGCGTTGATGCTGTTGCAAGATGAAACTGATTTAGAGTTAAGAATCTCAATAAGTTCTTTCGAATTCTTTAGGATCCACATTTAATCGACACCATTTCTAGAATAACAACAATCGTAATATTTCTGGAAGCCGGATTTTATTGCCGTCAGTATTAAAGTCAACAGAACTGAAAGAGGTTGTTGTTGTTGCTCTGTATGTGGTGCTATTGCTGATACAACCAACCCCTAATTCAATTGTCAAGCAGTCAATATAATGTTTTCTTGAACACAAAAATGATGCTATTTGGTGCTTTGTTTGCAGGTACAACAACATTTTTGTTATGTAAGGTGGACTGTGATTATGCAACATTAGCGTTTTTAAAAATGGATGTTGCTTTAGGGCTAGTTAAGCCCTTCAAATAATTGATTTTTACCTCAGAGCGTCTAGGTTCACGATATTTTGGTCTTTTGTCCTTTAGCCAAAACATCGCGAAGTAAGTCATTTTCCACGATGTTCAGGTCACCAGTGGTAACGTGTCCAGAGGCACTATAATGAACGGGGACTTTTCACAAGAACAGTCTGGAGGTTTTGCCTTTAGGTAATTGATTTGGAAATCTCGCAATACTTGTTTGAAGTTGCAGACTTTGTGTTCAATTCAGGAGATGAATTACTTAGATGACCCATTTATTGGTTTCAACTGACTTTACTGTTTATTTTTCAATATACGCTGTTTTTATAGAAAAAGTAGTATTAGTGTTAACAGTTTTTGATTATATATATGTTGACCAATGTTGTGGTTTATTTTTATTGTATGTACATACATGTAAAAATGTTAACAGTATTATTTTGATAATAAGCTGACCCATGTTTTCTGATTTTATTATTAGATAACCCATGCTACAGTAATAACTGCGGAGGAGGAAAGGAATGTAGAGTCAGAGGGTCCGGCTATGAATGTTGTTATAGCCTCTTCGGAAAATACATTTGCAGTAAGTTTCAATCTGAAAATATTCACGTTGAATACAGCTTTATTAAACTGTTCCCTTGCTTTTCAATTCATAAAACGATTTTGCGTTTTGTATATTAACTCCACATCTCTTCCTTTTCAATAATGGCTTGAAAACCAAGAATATGAATTTGATGCCCACCCGGCGTTTCTCCATTCTTTGTACTTAATCGTTCTACAAACTGTATGTTGTTTAAAATAAAAATTAAAACAAAGTTCCAGACAATAAATTTAGCTACGTCCGACGCTAAAGTTTAAAGTAAGTAATTTAAAAACACACAATTCCTGGAAAATACGGGAACTTACCTTACATGTCTGCAAATAAATAGAATTGAAAACTTGGGGATGACCTCCTACCATTTAAATAAATTACCAAACATTGAGCTATATATATACCTCATTATTCTTTAATTTAAGATCAACTGACCAAAGGCCATGTGAGCTTATGCCATCACTACACGTCCGTCGTTGTTGTCTGTAAACAATTCTTAAAAATCTTCTCCTCTGAAACCACAGAACCAAATTGACAGATACTTTGCACGAATGATATAGAAAATATTGGCAATAAACAATTTTTCATTTTACAGGGATTAGTGTAGAAACATAGCTTCTGAAACTGAAAAAAGAACATAAGAAACATCACTTAAAATGGCTTATATTATAACTCTGCAAAAATAACAGATAGAAAATATCCGAAGAATTTCAGGCTCTTCAAAATCAAAAGTATTACAAAAGTCTCCATTGAGTCAAAGTTGTGAGATGACCCCTAATAGGAGAGAAAATAGCATTCTGTCTGTTTCCCCCTATATAATGAAAACCATTGTAGATATAGAAAAGCTGATGAATGCATAAACCTTCAGCTCATTCAGTTCTCCAAAAAGTCTCAATTAAGTCGAATTCATCAGATGACCTCTTTTAGGGGTTATGGCCTTTTAAAGTTAAAAAAACACTTTATTTCCCCCTATAGAATGAAAACTACATGTATTGCAAATAGAGAAAAGTTGTTACTTGCTTAAACCAGATACAGAAAAGTTGTTATTTGTTTAAACCTTCAGCTATTTAGCTCTAGTAGGGTCTCCGTTGGGTTGAAGTTGTTAGATATCCTTATAGATGAGACCTTTATAGCTTAAGGACCAGGTGAGGGAACCAGACTTCTTACACAGGCAAAATGTTGACTGCGTTTAACGTGCGTCTGGCGTACCTTAAACGCATGTCATCTGACGCATATTAAATTGGCATTTCTAACCGCGTGCGTCTGACGCATGTTAAAAATTTATCTTGGCAATATTTTTATTTCATAATAATACACACTAAATAAATAACTTACTAACTTCATACATTTTTGGAAACTATATGTCTGACGTATGGTAAACGTACGTTTACCGCACGTTTAAAAAACGTACGTCTGACATATGTTTTTACAATAATTTGACGTACGTTTACCGTACAGCGGTTAGAAGCGTATGTTTAACGTACGTTTATGCACAACGTCAGACGCACGTTTTTATTAACGTACGTCAGACGTATGTCTAAATTTTGCCTGTGTAGAGCCTCTTGTTATTACATGTATATGTTTTATTTTCTCTCTTTTCTCTATTTTGCAGCCTAGATGCTGTGAGAGCATAGCCTTTTTTCAGAGTACAAGCAACCATACGCAGACATTTACTTGACGACTAACACTATGTAGTAATCTGTTTTAAATGTTGTAAGAAAAAACTCTATTTTATCATTATTCATTGTTTACAATTAAGTGACTATAATGTAATACTTTCAGGACTACAACATATTCCGGTGGATATGTATTCGTTTTGCAGAAGAATATGAATCTGTATTCGTTTCCTTTTTTTTCTTCAGTGGTTAAAAGGAAATGCAATTATTTATTTTTGCAGGTCTAATCATTTGAATTTAATGGAAGACTTTCTTTCTCAAATTATTAAATGATAGGATGTTTAAAGATACATGTTCTTTATGTCTTATTCTTAATTCCATCAATAAGCTAAATGCAAGTGAAGAGCAAGCGTTTAATGAAATTTTTAATTGTTCTTACTAGAGTTGTGTTTCTTTAGCTGTCTAATATTTTGCACGTTCAATATTAGTGGTGTAAATTGTAGTATCTTAAATATTTCTTTTTCAGATTTTTGTGTAAGTTATTGGTTACTTCCATTGTCATTTGTTTAGCGTTATCGACATTAAGCCAAGAATTCCGCTAAATACCGGTGCTATAACACTTTTTACACCCGTTTTCCATGTTTTTTTATCTACTGATTAGAAAATATGCATATATGACTTACTTTAAATATTCAACTTAGTCAATAATCTGACATAGCTAGGGCAACAACAATTATTTTTCAAACTGCCATTTTCCTTTGCCTCATTTACGGTCATTCCAGAATTCTCCAGTTCTGCAAGGTGTTTTTTCTAACTACCCATCTTTCCCCGAGGTTACAATATAAAGTTTGCTTGCCTGGTAACGTTTGTTTGTTTTTGCTTTACTTTGAGGTGTCCAATCGATTTACTATTTCTAGTTTTTTTTGTTCCTGATTTTTCTTTTTCCACAGTTCTTACTTGCATTTTTTCTGGCAATCTTTTGTATATTATGTTTCTGAGGCACTGTTCACAAATGCTTAGAGATAATTGGTGGTGGTAACAGTTTTTCTCCTGACCCAAAGATCCCAATGGAAGGGAGTTGGGTGCGCCATAAATCTGTTTTAGCCCACAGTTTCCTTTGAAATGCTGGTATCAAGTCAGGACCATTGCAATCTTCAATATCTCCGGTGCGTCTTCCCTGTTTTGTCTTTTTTCTTTGACATTTGAGACTGATCCTTTAAGTTCGATATTGTTGTGATTTAAATTTGACACAATTTAGGTATAGAGATGATTTCCATTCAATCGTTCAATAAGGACTTTGTAAGTGTTACTATTTGGTCTATACAGAACCTTTCTTGGTAAGTTTCAGCCTCTTAATCATCTTTCATTTGTCTTTTTACTTCATCTTTCATTCTTTATGATGATATTACACAGAACTTAAGTATGCATGGACAAAAGAGTTCATTCCTCTTTAGTGTTGCAAAGATATTTGTCTCCTAGTTTTATCAGAAGTTATCTACTAGTGTTGAGATATATTTTCTTCTGAACGTATCTGCTTTGACAAGTTATACAATGTATGTAGATGTTTTATAATATAACTATTCATTGATTTAAAAACCTCTTGGGAAATGTTATCAATGCAGTTGTCTTTTCATTCGAAAGATCTTTAACTGCATTAGTTACCCCTGGTTCTGATTTTTAAAAGTCTTGGACCTAAGTCTAGAATTGATGCATTGATGACAAGGGGTCTGTTCAATACCGCCACAAAAGGTCCAGTTAGGGCTGTGTTGCTTTTGTCTCTGACAGGTGTGTGTTTTTTATGAGGTTTTTCCACTGAGTTTCCTAGTGATGTTTTAGTGTTTTCCACATTAATTTTCCTCATCAACTGCTAGTTTTCAGCATAATTCGTTTCATTTTGCTGACAATTTTTCTTTGCTTTTCTGTCTTTTGTGCTGATAATACCTTGCAAGGTTTTCTTTCTCAGTCTTGTTGTATCACACATAAGTCTGTCTTTGATTTTTCTTCTCAGGCATAACATAAATATATAGCATATCTAAAAAACCTTTAATAAAACATTCGTTTCAAATTCAGATTAGGTTGTCAAAGTGGAGCATCAAGAAAAGTGATAACCCGGGACAAACCCCCTCCTTTCCGTAGGAAATTTGGAAATATGCCTACAGATTTTCTGCAAAACTTTCAATCAGGATTTTACACATCTTTGTTGGATAAAATGTTCATTTTATTTCATTTTAGTGATGTATTTTTTTTTCTCCCGTCTTCCACTAAAGCAGTTTTCCGTCCGTCATTCTATCTTAGTTCGGTTAACCGATGTTTTCCAAATCGTTGATAGAATTTATGACTCTTACACATATAAACTTATAAACATTACAACTGGTCTTGAGGTGTTCAATGTGAAAAAAGCTCACTGTAAGTTAATTGCAGCCCAGCACTGGTTTGTGTGGCTAAGATCATATTTAGTTATTTGTTTAATGACAAGATACAGTATGATAAAGGTATACATTTTTTAATACAAGACTGCTTCGAAAAGAAATATAATAAATCTCAAAATAAGCTGACACCCGAGGTGAAATCTTGTACGTGCGGCAGAGCATGAGTTCCAATTCAATGAGAACTGAAAAAAATCATCAGGTAAATTAGATATCGGAAATATTGCATTTAATGGTCTTTAATCAGAGAAGTTTCAATATCTTTGCATTTCAATATAGTAATATCAATCAAATCATTTAAAAATTGCATTTGAATGACAAACCATACCAATATAATGAACACGTTGCATTCAATGACAAGAGCTAGCATTTCATCTAAACCTCTGAATACAGTTTACAGTTCGTGCCAAAACTATTTAATAAAGTGATTTGAAGATACTCAATAAGATGAAGTTCGTTCAAATAGCATCATGGGCAGAAGAGGTGTCAGCAGTACTCTTACTTTAACTTCCCATATAAGATATTTATCTGGATTCTTGATTACCACCTGTTTCGGGAAGTGATCATGGTTAAATGTAATTGATTACTTGTAAAATGACATTTTTGTTTTCTTATGAAGGGTTTACTGGGGGATGATTCACAGTTTACAAATAGATTGTATACAGTGAAGAACGATCACGATTTATATGTTATCCATTTTGTGTTACATTTCTCAATTGTTTTTTTTTCTCCTCTATTTACTTATGTTATATCTCAAGTGCAAAAATGTCAATAGCTTTCTAAACTAGCTTAACATTAATCGAACTTTTTAAAGCGATATGTTTTCTCATTTTTTTCATTAAATTATAAATTTTACAATATATGAATCTGCTACCATAAACAGAACTTTTACGTTATTTTGATAAAAAGAATAATCTGTTATTGAGCCAAACCTTCATTTTTTTCATTAACATTACTTTAGAAAATATGAAAATCTATAAATATGATTACTCTGTTAATTGGCTAGCTCGGAGGCTTAATTTTCTATCGTTGAAACTCCTCAATTATTTGGTAGTTTAATTTTTATAATAGAACCTGGTCAAAATAACATAAAAGAGGAAAAATGATAATTCATAGACCAGAGTCTTTTCAGTTTCTTTTTCAAGTTTCAATTTCATATGAATCGCATTTTAACCGAAAAATGTTGGTTCCACTCTAATGAATTCTTAATGAATTTCTATTCATTTGACGGCTCCAGTTGTTTATTTCTTAATACGAACCCGATGATACTTTTCGTAATGCAATTTTTAACAAATTTGGAGAAAATATGATAGTAATGTTCCAAATTTGATCATTTGTAGACCTTGTTCAATTTGTATTAATAATCTCTATTAATTCGTCGTTCATCAATCGCTCTTATTGTGTTTTGATACACATTGACACGTTTTGTTCTCACAATTTCGTTGCTTGTCAAAATTGAAAAACCAATATCAATTTCACCCTTATTTACAGGACAGACTGATGACAGGCAGACCATACTTCTATCAGTTGACCAATTAATTTCAAACATCATTTCAACAATAAGAGTTGCCTAAAACCTTTTTCTATAGAAATCACAAGATGCAGAGACAGATAAATGTAACGTGATTTAGATAAATAATTAAAAGCACAAAACTTTTAATTTGTCTATAGTATTTAAAAAAATGCACTGAACACCGTCCTTGGGTGTTTCTCGGTTAACGACAGTTAAAACTTTCACGTGTAACCCAAATGTTTGTGCATTGTCATTAAGTACTTCCTTACTTTCCAGGCGCCTGTACTGAACCCTTTACGACAAACGTGACCCTAAACTAGAGCATTAAAGAAGGAGATGTACTACAAAACATATTATTTGTCAATAAAACACGGAAGAATATTAAAATCTTCATGTGTGTCAGTAAGGCACGGACCATTTGATTTTCTGGGGGGGGCCTGGGATTTTTTTGAAAAAAAATTCCTGGCCCTGATTTTTGTAAAAAAAAATAATCTGGCCAGCACCTAGGTTGAAAAAAATAATCTGGTTTCAATCTTTCCAATTGAAAAAAAATAATCTTGCCAACAGAATTTCCTTGCTTAATATGTGTGTGAAAAAAATAATCTGGCCCGCAAAGCGGGCGAAAAAAATTTCCCAGCTCAAGGTAAAATCCCAGGCCCCCCCCAGAAAATCAAATGGTCCGTGCCTAACCACAAAATTGTTGTTTTAATTGACATCATATGATTTGTGGTCGGATTGCAGTTGTCTTACCACAAATAGTATTTAATATGCACGTGATTGGTAGCAAACATCTGAATTTTCCTGTCAGTCTTTTTGCATTTTATACAAGGATATCATTATTTCGCAAAATAACAAGATTGATGTGCAAAAATTATCTTCAAAAATTTTGAGTATCAGTATAGAAAACTGTCTATAATCATCTTTGTGTGAAACAAATCATTCTAGAAACGGATCGAATTATACATTCGTGCGATCAATTCCCATAAATTATTGTATATACGAGAGAAAAAATATATAGGCAAAGCCTGCCCTTCAATTATTTTTTAATCAATACAATTATCATACATGTTATATAGATATTAAGATGAAACATCGTGATTTCCTGGTTAAATAAATTTCTAGATATTCACTAAGCGAATTACAGGAGTTATTTATAACTCGCATGAAGTTTCCCGCCAAAAATACGTTACATAATTTAGCACGCAATACCTTATTCATTGATTAATTAAATCATTAGTTTTTATTATTTTGTTTATCTATTTAAATTATCTATATAATTAATAACAAAACTAATTCGGGATGACGAATATCAATTCTAAAATCACTAAATAACTCGAATAACGCTAGGGGAATAAACTCGAACACAGAAAAAATTCCGCGCAATTGATGAATCCCTGCATTATTCGACACTTGTGACTTCGCCATCCTCAATAGTTATACTTTAATTGGTTAAAATAACCATTGTAATAATGAAATTGCTAACTGTTATTTTAAACATGAGGTAACTGTTTTTTAGTATTTTGTCTTGTTTTGAAGAAAAATACTTTGGGGAAAAAGAAGAATTATTAACCCAATACCAGACCCCCATAAATTAGTTGAATACTAATGTCAGTCGCTTCATTCACAGAAACTAATCTTCTTTTTTCAACAAAAGTGTTGAAAACCCTTTTGGTTCAATTTTCCCCGAAAAAATTGTGGTTATTGGGGATCGTTTATAGGCAAGTTTTAATGAAAATCAAAAGCTGACCTTTAGTTTAATGTGGTCGAAGTGTTTGATAGTACTTTGAGTAATTAGAAGTGCCTCTGGGCAATTTGAATTCTACTATAGATTTTTTTTTATCTTGGCACATTGATAGCCATTAATGTGTAGATAAAATATATCAAATAAAAAGAGGGGGGTTACCGTTTAAGAGAGCTTTCAGCTTTTTACAAATAGCAAAATTTACAAACTTATATAAAGAATATATAATGAGTAAAGTAACAGAAGCACCCCATGGCAAGAAAAATTCCTACTATCAACATGGATTCAGTTCAAAATCTGAATAAAAGTCCATTGTCTACAGTTGGTTGTACCAGCAAAAGCATCACATACACGGCAACAACACTGTCTAAGTAGGAAATCATTGACAATCACAAATCTGTCATTTCCTCCTTCGGCCTTTCTGTTGGTGGCAAAAATGATGACATTTCATTCCTGTATTGGATTCCTAAGTTACATAAAAATCCGTACAAACAGCACTTCATTGCAGGGTCATCCAAATGTACAACTAAGCCTCTTTCAGTTCTGTTGACTTCAATACTTACGGCAATAAAATCCGGCCTCCAGAAATATTACGATTGTTGTTATTCTAGAAATGGTGTCAATCAAATGTGGATCTGAATAATTCGAAAGAACTGATGGAGATTCTTAACTCTAAATCAGTTTCATCTTGTAACAGCATCACAACATTCTATTTCTCCATACTTTACAATTCTATTTCGCATGAACAACTGAAATCGCGATTGTCACAGCTGATTAAACGCAGCTTTTTAAAAAAGAATGGAAACCGCAGGTACAAATATCTAGTAGTCGATTATATACCAAGACTTACTTTGTCATCAAGGATTCTAAGAAAAAGAACAAATTTACAGAAGACCAAATAATCGACATGCTCAACTTTCTTATGGACAACATATTTGTTCAGTTTGGTGGACGTGCTTTTCAGCAGACAATAATTGTGCACCTTTGCTTGCTGATTTGTTTCTTCATTCATATGAAGCAGACTTCTTACAATCTCTTCTAGACAGAAAAGACCTTAGACTAGCTCTCTCTTTCAACCTCACGTTCCGTTATATTGATGATGTCCTTTCACTAAACAATTCTCGATTTGGTGATTTTCTCCATCTCATATGAAGCAGACTTCTTACAATCTCTTCTAGACAAAAAAGACCGTAGACTATATATATATCACCAGGATCTTGAGATAAAGGACACAACGGATTCTAGGAAGTCTGCTTCATATTTAGATCTACATCTCGAAATTGACTCTCAAGGAAGAATTTCAACAAGGCTCTATGACAAACGTGATGACTTCAACTTTCCAGTCGTCAACTTTCCCTTCTTGTGTAGCAACATTCCATCCGCTCCAGCTTATGGAGTTTACGTATCTCAATTGATTTGTTACTCCAGAGCGTGCGGGATTTACATCGATTTCCTTAGCAGAGCGACACGTCTGACGCAAAAATTGCTCACACAAGGTTATGTTGGCCTTCGTTTGCTGTCTTCACTCAAGAAATTTTACGGAAGACATCATGCACTTAAAGACAAATATGGGATTTCGATCTCTCAGATGAGTGCAGATGTTGGTTTGTCATAGGGTTTTGTTTTGTCTTCCTTTACCGTATTTGACACGCTGAATGGACTATTGGCAACGCAACGGGTGTGCTATAGCAAGCAGAACTGCTTACTTTTCCGGAGCACCTGAGTTTACTCTTGTTTCGACTGGAGTTCGTGTTGTTGATTGATATTCAGTAATTTTGTGTTTCCATGTTTTACATGATGTCTGTTTTTGTCCCGTTCTTGTTGGTGTTTACTGGTTTTGTCTTTGCCCTTTGGGACTTCAGACATTCGGATACCCCATTGTTACCTCTGTTTCTCTCTTCAAAACTGTCTGGAAAAAAGTAAACGGTTACCGTTTAATTTTTCAAGATATTTATGAAAAAGAGACCTTAAGTTCTTTAATTATATTGCAGTTTGGACTTTAACATCAAATTTTTAGATTTATATTAACTTGAAAAATAATTTATCAATTTGACCCAAATTGTCTGGTAATATAACTGATAACCGAAATTTTATCTAAACAATTGATTTTATAAATGCTGATATTTACCACTGATAGGAAGAGATAGCGATCTGCTGTTTAATGGATTTACACGTGAAAAGATGATAATTGTTCTTTTAATAGCATCACATATAAAAATTGACAAATCTTTAGCCCACCGAGGACACAGTGAAACGAGCTCTTAAAAATAAATTCGTGTGTTTAAACAAAAGGTTTATTCAAATGTTATGTTTTAAAGGGTCTGGTTCGTATGATATCTTATACAGCAATTCATTTTTGAAATAATGAATTTGAACCTGTAGTGTGGGTTTTTACTAGAAAATTGTGTAAATGTACCACGAATCAAAAATTTGCACACTAAAATTCGTGAACAACATTTTATTGCAGTTGAATTTGTTAGAATTGTTGCTTTTGATATTCATCATAACCGTCTTTTATCTGTCGAAGCGTACCCTATTAATTTCAATATTAAGTCTTTAATATTACTTATTATTGCTAAATCAATTACTAGGAATATCATAAAAACCAGTAAGGATTGTGAACCCTTTAAAACTAGAACAGAATAAAAATAATAGACCGGCAATCATATATTTTTTGTGTCATATTTGTCTGTAAATAAG
This sequence comes from Arcuatula senhousia, assembly GCA_963971305.1. Taxonomy (NCBI): domain Eukaryota; kingdom Metazoa; phylum Mollusca; class Bivalvia; order Mytilida; family Mytilidae; genus Arcuatula; species Arcuatula senhousia. The sequence goes on along the minus strand of OZ020310.1, from coordinate 27,430,413 downwards.
GAAAAAAATCAGCGTACCTTTAAAAAACTTAGGCTTCCCTTTAACGATGTTTTAGTATATAGTTATATTTGAAACCAAACCTTTATGGAATTAGTCATAAAAATATAATTAATACAAACAGTAAACGTTTATATATTACCCTAAATTAGAAACTGTTATTAGATATCAAATCTCAAAGAAGTCAATTAAGTCATTGTATCACGTAAGGTTCCATCAAAGATTCATCGACATGGCTTATGCCGCTATATGTATTATTACAAAAATTATTATCTTAAACAAAAAATATAATAACATTTCTTGTACTTCTTATTTGTGTGTGATTTTCGTCAAATTTTAATGCTGTTGGCAATCTCTGGCTTTTCATCTACATACTTTTATTTGATTAAGAACGAAAGATGCATATAAGTTATTAAAATATTAATATCTGTTATACACAAATGTCATCATTGTTTAAATACAATTGTCATATTCAATTGGGTTTTTGTGTCTAAATTTTAGCATTCTTACGCTGTACATTTTTAGTTCAAATGCGGCTCTTGTGATGTCATACCAACTTCGGAAGTATAATCTTTACAGAATTTATTATTTCTTTGTTATAACAGTAAAACATTAAAAGTTTTGAAACTTCACGTGTAAGAAACCCGTTTAAGTCCAATTTATTATTGTTTTTGTTATTCTGTTGTTACCACAAATCATTCAATTTACACTTTTTATTGTTGTACAGGTCATTATTTAGACAATAATAGTGTCAAATTAATAGCATAAGCCGGTCAAACATGAGCTAAGTTATGTCATGTCTTTACGTACTTCAGGTTATTGGCATTTATTTGTCTGAATGAGCAATACAGAAGCCATTCCAAGCGCTAAAAATGCATTTCTTCCATAGATAGTTGTTATTCAACGACCATACTGCAGAAGGTTAATATTATGTATGTCAACATGAAGGAAAACAAAAGCAAACGACTATTTTATTTCACATTGTCGATACCCTCGGTGCTAGATTTAGCTTTTCTGTTAGAACGTTTTTGATTTTGAGTACTGTTTTTTTCAGTTTTTCAATACTTCTAGTTTTTGATCTTCCAATGTTTTAATTTAAATGTGACTGATAATTAATTCATATAGAGCACAACCAAATAATTGGTGTATACACGCTTTTGATGCATTGCATCATTTTTGCAAGTCAGTACAGTCTATTGTATCCAGTGTTTTGTCGTCATATGGTACAAATGTCGATCTTTCAGCTACATCAAGAGCATTATTCGTGTATTAATATTCAATATTTGTATCTATACTTTTTGTTCCCATTCTAACTTCGTATTGAAAAAATATAAATGATATCAACGGACACCGATTTTAGAATAAAAAAAACAAGGCGGTCATATATTTTAAAAAAAATAATGTTTCGAAGCATCTAAACGAGAAACTACATTGGTAATCTTATGTTTCATAATTCATAATGATAACGGAAAGAATTAAGGATTCGGTATTCTAGTTACTGAATAAGATGTGACGAAAGTTTTGTAACATAACTTGGAAGTATTTACCTAGTACAACGTTTGTCAAGTCATGTTCAAGGTTAGGCATAGCTGTTGTGGTCATGATTTGGTCATTAACAAAAATCGTTTAACATTTTTCACCTTTCCACCTACAAATATCAACGTCTCACTGACGTTTAGGGCATTTTGATGGGAAAATTAAGATCGAAAGCAAAACAGTAACTTTTTACCCTTGCATCCTTAGAAGCCCCTGAGTTCTGTTTTGTAAAATTATATACATGTTTTGTTTTGATTTTTTATTCTTCGTTCGGCATCTAAATATCAGTCTTGAATTTGACACGCTGATTTGACCATTAGCAACACACCGAGCAGAAACTCTTTACTCTTCAAGAGCACCTGAGTTCACTTTTGTTACGACTTTAGTTCTTGTTCTTGATTTTTAGTCAGTTGTTTTGTGTGGAGAAGTGGATTATCAAGTGAGCATTGTGTTTGTCCTTCTGTATCCGTTACAGATCAGGCACACATGTGACTTCTCTCAATTAAATAAGTCTCTTGATTTCGATGAAAACCTCAATTCGTACTTTCATCTTATTTAATTTAGGATTCCCCACGGCAGCGAGGGTTTTTTTAATGTGGGAACACGGATCACATTTTTTTCTACTTTTGTCCTATTCATTTGCACATTTTAAGATTGATAAACCGTGTTCGTTAGTTTTGTCAAGTATCTTGTTGTACTTAAGCTGTTCTTTAGTTTAGTTTTATTTATTCGTGTTTTGAATGACAATAATTAGTTTGTTTAAATTTTTGATATCCATTTGCTGGATTAGGCTTCCCTGTTGGAAACTTTTGGCTTTAGTACTTTTTATTCCATACTTTTGGTTTTTGACCTACCAATGCTGCTGATGAGAGGTTGCTCCTTGAAATATCGACAAACAGCATAACGCAAATTAATCGTTTTATACCCGTTTTAGTATTGCATTTTGTCCTTAAATGTGCGTAAATTGTGCAAACCTTATTTTTTTGTTATGTAAAGAAAAGGTTTCAAATGGATTGAAAGGCTGTGCATAATGAAACAGATGAAGTTGTTTTAAATCGTTTATTTAAATTACAATTAACCATGCTTAACATTAGCATTTGTAACCTTTCACCTTAAAAAATATTTTACAAACAATAAAGATTGTCTTTGCGGCGTAAATTTGTCATTTCATTGTAGACATCTGTGCACTGTTGCAGTCTTTGAGACCATTTCAGGAATTCCAAAACCTTGTCTGCGGCATCTGCTGCTAATGCTCAGAGATTGCATGCATGAAGCAACTCGTGGATTTTAGGGCTAAAATCCTTCTACGTGTAGAATACTTGTTCGTGAAATCATCATGTTTCATTTGTAAGATCTTTATAAAATATTACCGATCCTACAATTTCACCATTTTTCATTTTCCCGCCAACTGGCAAAAGTCCAACTTGTTGGAAGCCGTTAATCTTTTTCAAAATTTGCAAAAGTGCAATATTGTTTGTGAACGTGTCAACGTACATTGCTTCATAGCCGAGTTGTTTGGAAAGTTCTATAGCTTTCAGCATTATAAACCTGCCAAGACCCTGTCCGCGTACTGTTGGATTCACAATGATAAACGGGTCGACGACTAATGAGGATCCTCGATAGAACTTACTGACGGCAAGCATTAAACTACCCAATAACAACCCAGTTTCTTTACATGTTATGGCAAAGCAATCACTTCCAATCAGCTCCTCGCGAAATATTTTCTCGTTAAGGAATTCGTCTGCTCCAAATCCATGTCCGTTTTCCGCAGCCTCTTGGATCATTTTGTACGTTTCTGAGAATTGGAATTCAGTCATATAATCAATAATGACGTGTGTACCACTCACCAGGGTTTCAACTTCAGGCAAACTTGTCAGGAATGGCTTACCACTTTCAAGTAACATTATGAAAATCTATAAAAAAAACAACAAAAAGTGAATTAATAAAATAATGAATAAATCCTTTATAAATTTCAGAATGCATAAAACTAGTAGCAATCTTAAATTTCGTATTCACAAAAAATTAATATAAAAGTTGTATTTTAGAAAAAAGAACTAAAATATATATTACAAAATAATGTGAGGTAAAGGTTTCTGAAGATTGTTCCAATAAATGTACATGTAAAACCTTGAGGAACATTATTATTGACTTAAAATATTTTTAATATTGCATGCATTTATAATAAGACTTACCTTTTTGTTAATGCTATTTAGAAGAGACAGGAATCTGTTTTTGCAAGCTGTGTTTACAGTTTAGTTTAAGATATAATAATGAAAATATATTTGCAGACACAATTTATATGCTGGGTTATCAAAACATTTTGGCCAATCACCAACAAGATTAGATGACCCTATTTACTATACAAATATGTCAATCAAGGCAAACGGCGTGTCGCCAGAACCCGGATGTTACGAAATTAATTAATACTATTAATTGATAATATATCATTACTTTACAACATTCTTTGAAGTAATAAAACGAGATGTAAGCATGTTTAGTGATTATTGTTAACCATGACAATCTTGTTTTTAATGTGACCAAATTTCTTATTTTAATATACAATTTTATTGTAGAATCTTTTGAAATATCACTGAGAGAAATATTTAATAACTTCATTTGATCCATTAAAGATAAAATGTTATATATATTTATTGAACTTTTCAATGTCTTTAAATTTCAAATCATGTCTAAATGAAAAAAAAAATAGAAAGACAAAAGGTAATATTTAAAATCAAATGCATAGATACATTTTCTCGGATTTTAGATGTTAAACCATAAGATGAGTAGGGATAAAAATGTTTTATCAATCGAAATATTTCCTATTGCGGAAGGATATTCTACCAGGAATCAATCAGGCCATCACCCTTCCCAATTTACCCTTTATCCGAGGACTTCCGAGTAAAAACCAAATTTTACAAATAGTATATCAGATACACATTTAATGCAACTCTATAGTATAGATCTATCGGACCCAAAGATCGCAATTGAAGGGGGAGGTTAAGCGCGCTTTAAGACTTGGTTTAACCCACCATTTCTTTTGAAATGCCTGTACCAAGTCAGGACCATTGCGATCTTTAATTTTTCCGGTATGTCTTCCTTGTTTTGTCTTTTCTTATGAACATTCGAGATTGATTCTCCAAGTTCGGTTATTTTGTTAATTCATGTTCAAATTGGAGAAAATGTACAACAGGTGAGTTAAGAAGGTGCAGATATATGTATACTCTGTAGTAAATGTGTCATGCTTTCACAGTTAGTAAGATATGCTCGGATCGGCGGTGGTGTTTGTAATTTTAATAATAAAAACCGTTTTATTACTGATTTTTTATATTAACAATGGTATCGATTCCAAAAGTTAGTATACCATTTTTGAAATTATTCCTCAAGTATCGATCTCTTATTGATAAAATTTAATTGTACACGTCGACTTCTGAAAGTGAAAGGATTGTCACATTCTGAATTTTATCGTAATGTTTTTTATAAAGCTCACAGTTTAAAAAAACCAATTCATTGGAAATTAAAATTTTATTACGCAAAAGATATGAATTGAATATTTCGGTTAAGGTAAGTGAGGACACCTGACCCCAAAAATAATTCCGAATTTAAAATGTCCAATTTTTTTTTATATATTAGTATTAGGTGAATACTTAATCTTGTGTAAAAATATTGGACCCCCTTTCCAGGCTTGTTTTTCCAATATTTAGGCTCAAAGTTGCCCCGAATTACTATAGATTATATAGGAAAGACCAAATAATTAGCATAAAATCTTGTCGCAGAAAAATCCACAAATTTAAATTTTATTTTTATTTGATAAAATTCGTTGAAATACAATATGTTTTGAAATAAAACAATAAAAACTGGTGGTCACCAGCTTACTTTTCTCTCTACTACACAAATCTTTGTAATTTTTTTGGTCATTTTTCAAGTGGATTATCTCCCTTGTTTTATTTGAAAAATATTTATGAAGGGATGGTTGTTTTATTTGTATTAAAATTAATTTATTTTGATTAAGTTTTTTTAAATTAAACTATTTAACACAAGTTTCAAGGTATTTGTAACGTCTGCACTTGTTTTTTGCATTTTTAGTTGTTTTTGGTCACATGACAGGTGTCCTCACTAACCTTAAATCTTTGAATCTTGTGGTTTGTAAAAAAATAATATTGATATCGTGATAGAGGCAGAGGTACCAAAGAGGTTTCCGAATGTTAAAAGCCAAAATGGCAGAGACAAAACAAGAAAACACAAACAAAGACAGGACGAAAACATAAAAAACACGGAAACACAAAAACTACTGAATATCATTTAAACACGCGAACTCTAGTCGTAATGAGAGTGAACTCAGGTGCTCCGGAAGAGAAAGTGATTCTTACATGCTATATAACACCCGTCGCACTGCCAATTTCCAATTCAGTGTGTCAATTAAATCCGGTAAAGGAACACAAAACAAAACCATTTGACAAACCAACATCTGCACTCATCTGAGAAATTAAAATAACAACAAAGTACCAGACAATAAATTTTGCTACGCCTGATGCGCGTTTCGTCTCATCAGAAGCGCCCTGCCAAAAATATTGAAAAAGCCAAACAATTATATGATTAGGAAGAGCATAGAACGATAAAACCAAAATATACCGAACTGGGCAACCAAATTATAACTAAGATTATCAACCTATGTCTGGGGTAGGAGGAATCTTAGGGTTTAGTCAATTTTGAAATTTAAACGGATAAAGTTAAGCTTTGATGCGTTCTCTAACACAAAAATGTTGGTCCCGAAGCGGGCTTACCTCTGGGAATTAAAACTCCACCAGCAGCGCTAACCTTCACGGGTGTTCAAAATTAAAGTAACAACAAAGTTCCAGACAATAAATTTTGCTACGCCTGACGCGCGTTTCGTCTATTCAAGACTCATAAGAGGCGCTCTGCCAAAAATATTGAAAAAGCCAAAATATTACAAGATAATGAAGAGCATAGAACGATAAAACAAAAATATACCGAACTGGGCAACTGGCGCGTTTCGTCTATTGAAGACTCATCAGAGGCGCTCTGCCACACAGGGAAGTAGAGGTACCAATGGGTATCCGAATGTCAAAAGTCCGAAAGGACAGAGACAAAACAAGTAAACTCCAACAAGAACGGGACAAAAACAGACAACATGTAAAACATGGAAACGCAAAACAACTGAATATCAATCAACAACGCGATCTCCAGTCGAAACAAGATTGAACGCAGGTGCTCCGGAGGAGAAAGCAGTTCCTGCTTGCTATAGCACACCCGTAGCGTTGCCAACAGTCTATTCAGCGTGTCAAATCCGGTAAAGGAAGACAAAACAAAACTCTATACAAACCAACATCTGCACTCATCTGAGAGATCGAAATCCCATATTTGTCAATAAGTGCATGATGTCTTTCCGTAAAATTTCTTGAGTGAAGACAGCAACCAAAAAGCAACATAACCCTGTGTGAGCAATTTTTGTATCAGACGTGACGCTCTGCTACGGAAATCGATGTAAGTCCTACACGCTCTGGAGTAACGAATCAATTAAGATACGTAAACCCCACAAGCTTGAGCAGACGGAATGTTGCTACACAAGAGTGGAAAGTTGACAATTGGAAAGTTGAAGTCATCACGTTTGTCATAGAGCCCTTGTTGAAAGCCTTCCTTGAAAGTTAATTTCGAGATGTAGATATAAATATGAAACAGACTTCCTAGAATCCGTTGTGTCCTTTATCTCAAGCTCCTTGGGATATATGAGATGAAGAAAGTCACCAAATCGAGAATTGTTTAGTGAGAAAGAACATCAATATAACGGAACGTGAGATTGAAAGAGAGAGCTAGTCTACGATCTTTTTTGTCTAGAAGAGATTGTAAGAAGTCTGCTTCATATGAATGAAGAAAAAAATCAGCAAGAAAAGGTGCACAATTAGTGTCCATTGGAATCCCCATTATTTGCCGAAAACACGTCCACCAAACTGAACAAATATGTTGTCGATGAGAAAGTTTAGCATGTCTATTATTTGGTCGTCTGTAAATTTGTTCGTTTTCTTAGACTCATTGATGACAAAGTAAGTCTTGGTATTATCGACTACTAGATATTTGTACCTGCGTTTTCCATTCGTTTTGAAAAAGCTGTGTTAAATCAGTTGTGCCAATCGCGATTTCAGTTGTTCATGTACACGTGGATAAAGATAAAAATCCCATATTTGCCTATGAGTGCATGATGTCTACCATATAATTTTTTGAGTGCTGACAGCATCAGAGGAGCAACATAACGTTACGATCTGCCGAGGATATATTATAGTCATAACTCTGTTTGTAGTCATAACTTGTAAGAAGCCGTTTATTATGAACCAGATTATACTATACATGTTGACTCCAATGCATAATCTTGTTTGGTATATTGCACATCATATCGTTACGTTTGCAGACCGCCATGTCATGGTCCAGCATAGGTCAAGGTCATTTTATTTGTATATACTATACTGGGGATATTATATATCATATTTTATGTGCATATCTTTCTAGTTATTGTGAAGACTATTCGTTTTATAAAACTATTTTCCTCTTTATCTTTATCTATTACCTTTATTTATCAACCTTGAACCTTTAACATTATATCTACATATCATATCATATATTAACATTGATAACTATTTGAATCAGACCACATAATTTCCCAGGGTATATCTTGGTATTATTGACAAAGTGACTACAACCCAGGCTGCAAACAACTTACCTTGATAAGATATTAATATTTTCATAGTTTCCGTAACCTTAATCGGTCATAGGATCATGTGTCTTGTTTATACTCTTTAATTGAACATTTTGTCAATAACAATTATATTACGATGACGTCACTATCGTATATTCAGATAAAAGTACATTTATTTTTTAATTGCTCAACTATGATAAGCGACAGAAATATGATTTGACCTGATACCAACGAACCAACGAAAGGCAAGATATATGCTTGTACTTTAAAATAGGAATGATTTTGTTGTACTGTGATGATCACCTCTTTATCCCTATTATGTCTCACAATCTTACGGTGCGTCGCATTACTACCGGATCCTTAGACAACAATGGAAGAGGAAAGTTTGGTGCCATAAAACCTTGTTTAACTCACAATTTTGAAATGAATGTATCAAGTCTGGATCATTGCCATTATCAATTTCTCGTATGTGTCTGCCTTGTTTTGTCTTTCTCTCGGACGTTTGATATTGATCCTCCACTTTTGGTAATCTATTATAACCTTAAATTTATGGTCTTCAAAAGCAGGTATCAATGGGGCATCCGAAAGGGTAGAGACAAAACCAGGGTTGCTTTCCATTATGCGGTTCATACCGGTTTATTTTGTGTTGTCACTGGTTCGTCTTTTGATGCAAACCGTTTGTGCCAAACCAGATAATGGAACAGGAATCTAAGGTTCAACTGGTGCAAACCGCAAAATGGAAAGCGCCCCATTAAACACACATAAGGGCAGGACGAAAAAGCAGACAACTAATAATACTCGGAAACACACAAAACTACTGAATATCAATTAACAACGAGAACTCTAGTCGTAATAAGAGTGAACTCATGTGTTCCGGAAGAATAAGCGGTTCCTTTCTGCTATAACACACCCTTTGCACTGCCAATTGTCAATTCAGTGTGTCAAATCCGGTAAAGAAAGACAAAACAAAACCCTATGACAAACCAACATCTGCACTCGTCTGAGGGATAGAAATCTCATATTTGTCTATGAATGCATGATGTCTGCCGTAAAATTTCTTGAGTAATGACACCAACCGAAGAGCAATATGATCTTGTGTTAACAATTTTTGTGTCGAAATCGATGTAATTCCTCTAAACTCTGGAGTAAGAATCAACTGTGACACGTAAAGTGTACGGCATATTGCTACACAAGAAGGGAACGTTGGCAATTGGAAAGTTGAAGTCATCACGTTATTCATAGATCTTTGTTGAGAGTTTTCCTTGAGAGTCTATATTGAGATGGAAATCAGACTTCCTAGAATCCGTTGTGTCTTTTATCTCAAGTCCCTGAGGATATATGAGATTGAGATTCGCCAAATCGAAATTGTTCAGTGAAAAGACACAATCAATATTTCGTAAAGTCAGGTGAAAAGAGAGAGCTAGTCTACGATCTTTTTTTGTCTAAAACAGGTTGAATGAAGAAACAAATCAGCATGCACAGGTCCAAAAATAGTGTCCATTGGAATCCATGTTGTTTGCTGAAAAACACGTCCACCAAATTGAACAAATAATGTTGCCGATAAGAAAAATTAGCATATCGATTATTTTGGTCTTCTGTATATTTGTTCCTTTTCTTAGACTCATTGAGGACAAAGTAAGTTTTAGTGTAATTTACTACAAGATATTTGTACCAGTGTTTTTTTTTCTAATTTTTGAGAGAAAGAAAATTAACTTTTTAATCATTTGTAGGACCATTTTGTTGTAGTGGAATATTCATAATGCATTTTGTCATTCATGGTTCTAGAAAATGAACAGAAAAAAAAACAATTTTCAACTTACTTAAAGACAACACATTTATCACGTTTGTTGGAGGTGCAGACGATTGGCATCCCAATGTGCACTAAATAAATGCTCACCCCTTGTCTGCTTTTTTGTATCTTTATTCGAATGGAGCAAGTTCACCTTTTATAATTTTGACAAAAAAGATCATAACTTTGCTCTAGCGGTTTTGAAATGCCTGTACAAAATCTTTAAAATCTCCGGTATTCCTTGTTTTGCCCTTTCTTAATGGATATATGAGATTGATAATCTTATTTCGCTAGTTTTATTATTACCATTATTGATATCACATTAAAAACGAAAGAATGTTGTAATGGAAGTTTCCTTGCATTGAACAATCCACGAGTGAAAGACAGTATAACTAAACATTTGACTAGCAAGCAACTTAATATCTTCCGTACAGTCAACAACCGAGAAGCAACACTGGCCCTATGTTAGCGACGTGGAATCTGTTATGGAACATGTATATCCTACAGCCTCATTAAATATTGTCTTCAAACGGTTATTTTATGAAGTCTAGAAATTAGTACAAAACCTTCTCAGAGTGTCTAATTTGAAATCTAAGGATCATATTTAATTAAGTTGGATTTTTATAATTCAAAGAAACAAATTACAAAAATAGCGTACAATAAGTGGCATTTGAAAACACCCGCCAACATATTATAATGCAAACATAATTTTGATAAGCATCTTTAGCGTTTCACATATTTGGTTTTCTGTCGATTTAAATAGTGATTTTTTTCTTAAAAAACAATATGTTATAAGTTAATCGACTTTCAAAAACGTTTTTATACCTGTGTTGCCTGATCTTTTTTAAAAACATGTTTTATTAACTATGCACGCCAAAAATTGTTTGTTCGGAAGTGTAGCTTACTATATGTGGAAACAAATTTTCTACAGCAAATACATCATAACCAAATTAATACTAATACCAAAAGGGGTATAAAACGACTAATTTGATTATGCAGTATAAATGCATCCTCTCATCAACAGCATTTGAATAAAAAAATTGGAAGGTCAGAAACCAAAAGTATTGAACGAAAAGTACTCGGGTCGAACAGGAAAGCTAAATCCAAGGATATCGACCATGTACAGTACAAGGAAAGAAACCATTGAATTAATAAACAATCGGAAATTTCAACGTTGTTTTACAAATGCACCACTCTGGTATTTGTGTTTCAAAGTCACTTAAGCATGTTCATAAGTCCTTTTGTTTTCTAGCACCACATCGAATTGACATCATTTCTAGAGGAACAACAATCGTTTTATTATAGATGCCGGATTTTGGTTCCATCAAAATTGATGTCAACATAACTGAAATGGTGATACTTTTAGATAATAGCGCTGCATGCTGGAATTTAATGCAACATTTTTGTCATGCAATGTCTATATTTTACAACCGATTAGATATGCCAGAGCTTGTAGACATTTTTTAATATATTTTTATCCGACCCCGCTATCTTCGTGACCGACTATTAGACCAAGGTTATAGGAAATTCTTCCTCCATTATCAGCCACTGGTGGAAAAATTCAAAAATGGTAAGTGATTGATTTGATTAGTGTTTAGCCGGTTGCTGTACTGAGATGATCACCTCAACATCCCTATTATGTCTTCACAACCTTGTTGTATTTTGTGAAGCTATCGGACCCAAAGATTGCAATGGAAGGTGGGTTTGGCAAAAATAACCTGGTATAACCTACCATTTCTTTTTGAAATGCCTGTACCAAGTCCGGACCATCGCAATCTTCATTTTTTTCGGTATGTTTTCCTTGTTCTGTCTTTATCTCATGGACATTTGAGATTGATCCTCCAAGTTCGGTAATTTTGATATTATTCTGCCCGTGCGGCAGATAGCGAACCAATATATACGGGGCAAATCAAATGACAATTCCGGGGAATGCACATTTATTCATCCACATACATACAAACAGGTAAATTGCTGAAACACAATAAAAACGAGCATAAATATTCAATCGTAAAAAGTTACAAAATCAAAGTTAATTAAATGTTAGAAACGTGAAAGATATACACAAAGATCGAAACAGACGGACTCTAGAAACATAGATCATTTATAAAAAGCAAGCACAGCTAAATAAAGTTATCAATAATTACATCGGTTAATTTGGTGACAAGAGTCAAGGTCGAGTAAATTTCCAGAAAATATTATCAAAAACGAAAGTAGAATTTCAATAACATACGATGTTTCAAACGATGAATAAAACATGACAATTAACGGCTGAAAGGTTTACAATAAGATTTACAATAATTTAAAATGTCTTACACTGTGCGTAGGCAAGGATTAACTCCTAAACACGAGCGGTCCAGAAACGTGTCGACATTGATTTCATCAGACGAGAGAGAGAGAAGGCAGCTAAAACCTGTGTAGTAATCCCGGCGGAGTTACGTTAAAACAGCGATACGGGACACATCCAAAGTAATAAAAACATGTGGTTATTTAAACAGATGTAAATATCAGACGATAATAAATAATCCAATCAGGAATAAATATTCGTAATGCAATTACAGTACACTCCCCGCCAAATATCCACGTGGATATTTCTCTAACTTTCTTTTAAAAACACAGATGAATTGAAAAGAATTCCAATATCCAAAGAAGAAATAAATGAATACCACATAAATCCAAAGTAGTAAAAGGATAGAATATATGTACAGTTCGGAGAACGATCCAACGGCTGTTGTTCTGGAGATCCATCGTTGTATGGCTTCCAGCGTTGCCCAATGGGAAGAGTAGATCTGTTGCTCCAACGTTGCCACGCACGGCGTGGGAAGGAACGACGTGTTCCTTACAATGGACACCGACGGGTGAATTCAAAATAAATTGAAAATGTTCAAGTAAAGACAGTTATTGTACATAAAAAAGGTTCGATGTGGAAAGTCACATTAGTAGAATCATGTCGACTATTGGTCGAGTGTATGTTGCGGGATTCCCGTTTATGATGACACACACTTAGTTTTCCTGGTGAAAATGAGCTGGAAGGCACATAGCTGCTTTGTACCTACGTTTGCGGCCAGTGGCTTTGAGAGCAGCAGTGAATTGAGTCAATTTTGACCACGACGAAGAGTCGGAAAATTGTTCCTCACAAGTTGTTATGCGATCTGCATGATGAGTTGTTTCGACTTTTATGGCGGGTCGGATCACTTTGTCCATTCCGGGTTCCTGAAGCAAACTGCTGTCTTGAATATCGGAAGACTGAAAGAAACTGGTTCCTGGATCAGTCGGATTCAAGTTTGTTGTGACGTAGTTCCCATCGTATGACCTACTGGTAGAGACGTCTTGTCTGTTGTCACGACTGGTGTTCTTCGGGAAGAACTGTTGCTGAATTCCAAAGTTGCTTTGGCACGGTTTTGTTACCGTAGGGTAGCCAGAAGTGGACACGCGAGTCCTTTTGACGTTAACACTGACGGGTGTTCTCTGTTCGTCTAAACAAGTCTCGCCCACTACGACCCAGCCAAGTTTGAGTCGTTGAGCGTATGGAGCCCTCGAGGGTCCAATGCGTTGGTTGAGCACATGGTGTGCTTCCGGTAAATCTCGTCCGATAAGAAGCATTACGTTGCAGTTTTCGTCTAACGGCGAAAGGTGTTTCGCTATTTTTCGTAAGTGAGAGTGTTTGTAGGCGACATCTGGTGTCGGAATCTCGTTCCTGTTGTCAGGAATGTTGTTACATTCTATCACATCAGGTAGGTCCAATGTGTTGTGACCATTGAGTGTTGTCACAACAAAACCATTTCCTCGTCTTCCGGATGTTATGGTCTTTCCAGAGCAAGTTGAAAGTGTATACGATTCGGGAGGTTCCCGTACATTGAAATACTTGAAGAACTCCGGTGATGCTAATGACCTGTTGCTTTGGTCGTCAATTATGGCGTACATTTTCCTTTTGCGACCTGGGTGGTCCTTGTGAAATACGTTAACTGGGAGAATTTTTGCACATGATTTCCCGCCATATTCTTTACATATTTCCGTGCAGGATGAATTGACCGTGTTAACGGTAGTAGCACTGTTGGTGTTACCTGACTCCCCGCCGTTGTTTTGTGCGGGTTGTGACACAGGCTTGTCTTTATGCAAATGAAGAGCTGTGGTATGTTTATTGCTTCCACACTCCTGACATGAAACACTAACGGGACAGTCCCGACTGATATGTTTAGTTGACTCGCAACACTTAAAACACACTTTGTTGTCCCTGAGCAGGGTTTTGCGTTCCTCCAATGGCTTGGAACGGAATCCACGGCAGTCGTTCAACGAATGGTTGGTGCCATGCAAAATGCATTTCTCAAGCTTGTCTGATAGTTCACTGATGCCAGATGTATCGGTTTTGTAAACACCAACTTGAGGTTGGGGCTTAGATGTGAACCTTGTCGAATTACCCTTTTGAGTGGGAGTTGTAGGTTCCGAGTCGTAGATAAACCCTGGATTGTTTTTGATCCTGCTGATCTCCCGTATAAATGCGGAAAATTCCGTAAAGGGGGGAAATGAGGTTGAGTGCTGCTCGTTGTATCTTACTGCTCTAGTTGTCCATCGTTCTTGTAGACCAAATGGCAGTTTTGAGACGATGGGTTTTATACCCGAAGATGAGTCAAAATAAGCCAGTAGATTTCTCAGCTGTGGCTTCTCCTTGACATATTCAATCTCCGACAGGATGTCTGATAGCTCGTAGAGACGTATGTTGTCTTTGTTTGTGAGCCTTGGGAAATCGGCTAGTTTCGCTTTAAGGGAAGCTTCTATCATTTCCGGGCAGCCGTATCGTTCGTCTAGTCTTTGCCAGAGACGTTGTAGACCCCTTGCTGGGTTGTCGGCGTTCGATGCGCGGATACTGACCGCGTGCTTTGAAGATTCTGTGCCTAACCATTTAACGAGTAGGTCAAGCTGCTCTGAATCCGAGACGTCCAGTTCTTTCATTATGCTGTCGAAGCTGGACTTCCAAATGTGATATGACTCAGCCTTATCATTGAAAGTGCTGAGCCGGGAAAATATCAGATCCTTTCTCAGTAGAAATTTTGTTACAGCAGTTGTCGGGTCGGAACCCGTAAAACTGGATGTGGGTTGCTTGACATCTGTTAAACTATGCATAGGATAGTCTTGATTGGGCGTGAAGGCAGGTGCATTGGTGTTGAGCCCAGATAAACTGGAAGTATGTGTTTTGGTAGCTGAAATATGTCCATTATCGTTAATTGGCGTGGATGCAGCTGACGGCAGTCCAAGATCTCCGATCGGCGAGTGATATGAGGGTTGTGTAAATGCGACGGCTTTAGTCATATCAAGCTGTTGTTTGGTGTTGTGTCCGGAAAGGCCCAGTTCCGAGTGTACAGAACGGGCAAAACGAGATGTGTTGGTCGGTTGTGTAGAAGGTACGTGGTTACCCACGTCTTGCAACCGATTATCCTGTTCGCTGTGAACACTGTGTTGCTGGACATAGTCATGTACCCGTTCAAGCGGGTCTTCGGTCGGAACCGGAAGTGGATCATTTAGTTCTTGTTCTAAATCGTCCTCCTGTTCTAGAGCTCGGGCTTCGGCCTCTAGCTCGGCAGCTTGTCGTTGAGTCTCCAGAAGGGTCATTTCTGCTTTGATTTCGGCCCGTCTACGGGTGACTTCCGCCTCTCGCTTGGCGGCCTCCTCTTCCATTTGTGTTTTCCGCCGAATGGCTTCTTGCTCCACTTCGACCTTTTCGGCTTTTATACGGGAAGAATCCCGAGAAGCTCTTTCTTGGAGTTCCGCCTCTTGTTTGGCCATGAGTGTTTGTTTTTCGGCAAAGGCGATTGCTGCTTTTGCCGCCTCTGCTTTGGCTCGTGTTCTTTTAGCCAGGCTTGATGTATTTGAAATACGAGAACTGGTCTCGCTATTTGTCCTTGACCGTTTGGATGTCATGGATTTAGCCATGCTGGTCTGGCCTAGCACTTCATGAAGGTTGGCTATGGCCGATTCATACATTCGTCGGCGTACGTCAATGACCGGAGCTATGACGTCTAAGTCTTGATTGGCCAATGTTGTTCTTTGGCTTTTCACAAATCCGAGGTATTCCTCGCACAGCCGGTTGTACCTTGTGTACGCTTGAACAACCTTTTGTTCAAGTTCCAGGCATTTTCTAGCCTCCGCTGGTGGGTTGTCGGTTTCCTGTAACATGGCGTTACACATAGACCAAAGAAGCTCAACGTCTTGTGTGAGCTTGTCTCTCCTCTGGACGTACTGGTCCTCCCCCTTTGGTGTCAGTGTCCGTGTTCTGGACGTGGTTGACATTTGGTCGTCTGCTAGATCCATGATTGGCGATGTTGTGTTGACCTGCAAGCCGTACAACGGTGCCCCGAAGAAGTTAACCAGCCAGGTGTAGTCAATTTACTATTCTGCCCGTGCGGCAGATAGCGAACCAATATATACGGGGCAAATCAAATGACAATTCCGGGGAATGCACATTTATTCATCCACATACATACAAACAGGTAAATTGCTGAAACACAATAAAAACGAGCATAAATATTCAATCGTAAAAAGTTACAAAATCAAAGTTAATTAAATGTTAGAAACGTGAAAGATATACACAAAGATCGAAACAGACGGACTCTAGAAACATAGATCATTTATAAAAAGCAAGCACAGCTAAATAAAGTTATCAATAATTACATCGGTTAATTTGGTGACAAGAGTCAAGGTCGAGTAAATTTCCAGAAAATATTATCAAAAACGAAAGTAGAATTTCAATAACATACGATGTTTCAAACGATGAATAAAACATGACAATTAACGGCTGAAAGGTTTACAATAAGATTTACAATAATTTAAAATGTCTTACACTGTGCGTAGGCAAGGATTAACTCCTAAACACGAGCGGTCCAGAAACGTGTCGACATTGATTTCATCAGACGAGAGAGAGAGAAGGCAGCTAAAACCTGTGTAGTAATCCCGGCGGAGTTACGTTAAAACAGCGATACGGGACACATCCAAAGTAATAAAAACATGTGGTTATTTAAACAGATGTAAATATCAGACGATAATAAATAATCCAATCAGGAATAAATATTCGTAATGCAATTACAGTACAGATATTATCTTTAATTTACCGACAAAAAGGTGAAACTGTTAAGCAGACATAATTGTTAATTAATTTTTACTTTTGCAGATGCTAACCAATAGCCAAATCAGTTGTTAAACAGTTGATATTATTGAAATTATTTTATTGAAATTATTATGTGATTCCTTATTAATGTTAGTTATTGGCCTTAAGTCTGTAGTAATGCAAAACATAGGTTTTATGTAGAAATCATATCGTGATATTCAATAACAATACCGTAAGTTGACTTTTACATTTTTGAAGGCAAGGTAACGCATTAAAAAAACGAAAATCAAATACAAAATATTCAAAACTCATTGAATAAAGATAACAACAAAACTACAAAACATGGAGAATTAATCTCTAATTTCCAAGAGAAACATACCGGAGAAGATCGCAATGGTCCTGATTAAGTACAGGCATTTCTTGCAGAACAATAAAAAAAACGAAAAAAAAATTATTTGAATAAATATTTTTATTGCTAAATGTTAATGTTTTAAATCCATGTTCCGCAAAATATGTTATGTAATAAGAATGCATGTTTATGTATATTAAAAACATGTAAATAATTAGCCAAACAAATGACATAATAATTATAAAAGTTGATGTAATAAATCAATAACTAGAAGGACATAAAACAGACGTGATATCGTAGATACTCCCCCATTTATTGCTTTGTCCTCACGTTGTCATATCATTTATACATAAAATTAAGACATCATAAATATTTACCGGCGACACCCGCGGGAGACTTTGAAAATCTGTTTTGACGGACCTCACGAGTTGTGTGGGCTGTAAATTCATATTATTTTAGCTCCTCGATAAAACAATTGATCAAAAGAGTCAATAGATAATGAATTGAGACCTGTAAAAAGTGTCTTCATCGCAATTTCATTATTTAAGAATTGATATTAAGGTTCATGCATACATTTACCTCAAAATGGCTTAATTTTAGATAGATTATTGAATATTTGTGCAGCAAAGACTGCATATAGAAAATAATTTCTTATAGTTTTTTGACAATATTTCATGATTATTTCTTATATTTTTAAATTCGGCTTTTTCCCGGTTTTGTGCACAGTTGATTTTAGGTTAATATCAATAATATTGTTGCACATGGCCCCAAATCTTATGCAACATTTAATTACATGTATAATTTAACCAAAAGCTCACAAAGATGTCAGTGTATATTATATACATATAAGTCTTTAATATTACTTCTGAGGAAAGTTTCAAAAAGCTACAAAAAGCTGTCTACTTTTCATTAATATAAGAAAAATATTTTTCGCGTAACAGGTTATCACGCCTTATAAGTGATAAACAATGAAGCAAGCAGAGGTACCAATGGAGCATCCGGATATCAGACGTCCGAAAGGGCAGAGACCAAACCAGTAAACACCAACGAGACAGGACGAAGAAACAGACAACATAAAGCACAAAGATACAAAGCCAACTAAAAAGAAATCAACAACACAAACTCAAGTCGTAACGAGAGTGAACTGAGGTGCTTTGGAATAGTAAGCAGTCAATCGAGTGTGTCAAATCCGGTAACGAAAGACAAAACAAACCCCTATGACAAACCAACAGCTGCACTCATCTGAGAGATCAAATATTTGTCTATAAGAGCATTATGTCTTCCGTAAAATTGACGATTTGAAAGATAAAGTCACCACATTTGTCAATAGAGCTTTGTTGAAAGTTTTCCTTGAGAGTCTATTTCGGGATGCAAATATGAAGCGGACTTCCTAGAATCCGTTGTGTCCTTTATCGTAAGTTCCTGAGGATATATGAGATGAAAAATATCACCAAATCGAGAATTGTTTAGTAAGGGACGTCATCAATATAACGGAAAGTGAGGTTAAAAGACAGAGCTAGTCTACGATCTCTTTTTGTTTAAAAGTGATTAGAAGAAGAGTGCTTCATATATAATGAAGAAACAAATCAACAAGCAAAGGTGCACAATTAATGCCCATTGGAATCCGTATTATATGCTGAAAAACCCGTCCACCATACTGAACAATTATTTTTAAAGAAAGTTGAGCATGACGATTTTTTTGTCATCTGTAAAGGATAAGTGGCAATTAGACCCATATTTGGCCCAATAAAATGAAACAGCTAAAAATGATATGATATTTATGAGAGATATTAACTTTTATGTGAGTACAAAGTACCAAATAAAACAAATTTCTCTCATAATGACATCATTATGACATCACAATAAGCCCCCTTTTTGACAAAAATCGAGAAAATCTGCAATTTTGAATGTTTTAGGGCATATTTGCCATTAGTTAACATATGGCGCATGAAAACAACAACTTCAAACTTTCAGAAATGATTTATTACTTCATTTTACACATTTTCACAAAATATGAAGTTGTTGTTCAGATACGGCCCCATTTTTCTAAATAGAAAAGCGTGTAGAAAACAGCAAAAATCAATTACAGTAATAAGACAATTTCCTAAAAATATAGCTTTTGAGTTAACTGATAAGTAAAACAATATGGAAAAAAGCTATTAATTTTGTTCAATGTTTCAGCAACATAAGACATCTGTTTGTTCAGTTTTGGGTTCATGATAAATCTTGGGCAAAAAATGCGTCTTACTGCCACTCATCCTTTGTGTTTTTTTTTATTTTAGACTCATGGATAACAAAGAAGTTAGTGGAATCGACTAAAGTTGAGCATGTGGATTTTTATGGTTATCTGTAAATTTGTTCTTTTTTAGACTCATGGATAACAAAGGAACTACCAGATATTTGCAATTGCGTTTTCCATTCTTTAAAAAAAACAGCGTTTAATCAGCTTTACGTACCAATCTTGATTTGAGTTCATGATCAATATCGATATTGAAAAGCACTGAGACTTTTTTTCCAAAAAAAAAAAAAAACAATATCAATATTTGAGTGATGTTAAAGCGGTTAAATCAATAAAAACAATAAAAATAACCTAATTGCAATTAATATTTAACCAAAAAAAAAAAGAAAAATATTAGTCTTAAGAAAAGTAAAAGAATCATTGTTTCAGACTGTATTTCAATTTGTTTTGGATTAAGGTTGTTCTTTGGTAAAGGAAAATCCATGCGTATCTGATTTAAAGAATAAAATAAGATATGTTTAGTCAAAATTCTTATTCTTTTAATAAATAATTTGGTTTTAGGTTCATAGTTTTGTGTATTTTAAAAGGAAAATCGCCAACATCTAAATAGTTTCGGAAACTACGTGACACAATTGTACAAAATTAAACGATACATATTTTTATTTCTATGACAAAAAACATAGGATATTGATCTTCTTTTTAAAATATTGAGAAAACTATCATTATTCTTTACATAAGATAACTTGTAAAATTTTTACATATTTTTCGACAATTACCATCTCCGGGGGAGTTTTATGAAACTCTTATTTCTTTCTTAATGGTCCTCTTGAATTTGTTATATTGAAATTTATATAACATTATTATACCAGCTATACCACAATAACGGATGTGAGGTATATGACATACAAGTTTAATTAAAAAAAAATGAAAACTTTGCAAGCAGCTGTTCAAAGGAATGCTCAGTTTTGGACCCATGATCTTTTTTAAAAGTTCAAACAGTAAATGAAGAAAATTTAAGTCGGTTTAGCTTTCCAATCTATTTCAAATCTTCTAACATACAAAACGGGTATAAAAACGATTATTTGGTCATGCTGTATGTCGATATTTTAAGGAGTAACTTCTCATCAACAGCAGTTGAATGAAAACATAGGGAGTTAAAAAAAAACCAAAGTATTTAATGAAAAGTACACAGAGCTAAATGGTCCGAAGAAGCCAAATCAAGTACAGAGGATATCGACCATGTGAAATACAAGTAAAGGAACCTGGTGTTTTAATCAATTTTGAATTTAACAATCGGAAATTTCAACGACAAAAATATTAGAAGTTTATTGGTATATTCATGTCAGACAAGTCTGACGACCAGGCTTGTGATGACCCTCGGGGACTAAAGGTCCACCAGCAGCGGTTATCGAACCAGTAGTTTCAAAGATTAAAAGTTATTTTTTTATGTTAGTGACCTACTCCTCATAAACAAGGTTTATCACTTTTAATCAAAGTATTGAACATAATTTATATACATATTGAATAGAATAAGGTCTATAACCTATATCGTTTTAATGTGTCACTATCCCATTATGACACCAATATACCTTAGATTATAACAGTTGTGTCTATGATGTAAGTTAACCCCAAAGCATGTTAAACATGCGAAGATTAATATGAGGGTCATATATTTACGTACTAAGTCTAACCTGATAGTATATATTATGCTGTTTGGTTTGTTCATGTCTATATTATATTTTGTATAATATTTTACAATAAAAACGCTAATTTTAGAACAATAAATATTTCTAGTTATTAATTAATTTCATTTTATATAATAAAACATAACATTGTTAGGGAGCAACCATTTGAATTGTCAGAAAATGGGGACTATGAAGATTTTTTTCCTTAAACAGCAGAATGCAAACAATCTGAAAATAAAAATACAGGATTTAGAAAAAATCAGGATGACGTGATGGTTGTAAAATTGCACATGTCAGCGCGCAATAAAAGTCAAGGCCCCATTTGTTTAGCCCAGAAAAAATAGTCACTTCTCAAAATCAAATGGCTGCTTTCTTATAGATCGAACAACATCCTGATGGAATATGCTGGTCTACATTTACATAAAAGTCACTCTAAACTCTTGCTACGGAAGGTCACTAAAACATCGAGTTGGTCAACTGTCTATGATTTATTTTGAAACTTATCTTTTCATGTCAAAGGTATCTGATAACTTTATAATTACCAGTCTGTATTTGCCCAATGATCAATAAATTATGAAACCATTTTTGAAGCTATTCAATTCACCTTTTTCCTAAACAAAGGTCTTGATGCCATGAAGATAGCGTTTTAAACCATGAAACTATCATAGAACACATATCATAGAAAAAAATGTATTCACATCATCTATCATACGTATGTCTCCATAAAATTTCAGATTATGTCAAAGGAATTGTTAAATTTGTTTCTAAACGCGCATACTCATTATAATTCGACCAAGTTGGACCATTATATTAAAACAATTAAAAATGCAGATCTGATGCAAAATATGCCAGATTATGACCTATCATGATTTTTCACTATTATTTCTATTTTCTGTATCCCTCTTTTATGCTCCACAATGTTAGATATTTTAAGTACTATGGGTACACACGTGTTAAAAAATCTTTTCGATAACTAATCTTTTTGTTCGACATACTCCTGATTAATTACAGACAGGTTATCAACTGGGTGATTTATAGTTGGACCAAGAAACGTCAAAGTTTAACTACTCTAATAACTGACAAAATGCAAAGATATTCATTGACAAATAAGGTCGATTTTTTCCCGAATCAGATATTGTTTTGAAAAAGCTTATGTATTATCCGTTAACATTCATACAATAATTTATAGTAAGTTCATTTTCTTCAATCTTGTTTAAATTTCACATAACAACGACGGAACAGTATCAACCGTAGGTATCTAACTAGAGCTCCTGGGAGCCTGAATCGCAAAAACTGAAATCTAAAGCTGTAGAAATACAATCCGTATATATGCATAAAGTTTATGGGGAGATGATTGAACCTCGCTGAGCACAACTCACGTTATGAGCTAAAGCCGCAACTTTGGGAGATTCATGCTTGATTCCAATGCCGTCGACACAAAGCAGTCATCACTAGATCGTTACTCGATGACACGAGAAAAAGAGACTCACGGTATTCTTTAAGCACGTTCTCAATTGTGTTGATCTTGCTCCGATTATTGTGAAGTACTGAGGCTGTGCAGATTTGTTCATCGGAATCCCAAACGATATCATTATCAATGCAGCCTAAACGACAAATGCTACGACTAAGCTTTATATATCAAAAATAGGGGATGGTTGTGCCCTTTGCAGGGTCATCAAAATGTACCCCTAAACCTCTTTCATTTCTGTTGACTTCAATATTAACGGCAACAAAATCCGGTCTCCAGAAATATTAAATTTGTTGTTATTCTAGAAATGGTTTCGATCAAACGTGGATCCTGAAGAATTCGAAAGAACTATTGGAGATTCTTAGATCAAAATCAGTTTCATATTGCAACAGCATTTAAACATTCGATTTTTAAAAACCTTCGATTTCTCCACTCTTTACACTTCTATTCGTCATGAACAACTCAAATCACGATTGACACAGCTGATTATACGCCGCTTTTTCAAAAATAATGGAAAACGCAGGTACAAATAACTGCTAGGTAGTCGATTACAGTAAGACTTACTTTGTCATCAATGAGTCTAAGAAAAAGAAAAAAAATATTCAGTAGACCAAATAATCGACATGTTCAACTTTCTTATCAACAACATATTTGTTCAGCTTTATGAACGTGTTCAATGGGCACTAATTGTGCAACTTTGCTTGCTGATCTGTTTCTTAGTTCACATGAAAGCAGACTTCTTTCGATCTCTTGTAGATAAAAAAAGATCGTAGCTCTCTCTCTTAACCTCACGTTCAGTTATATTGATGATGTCCTTTCACTGAACAATTGTCGTTTTGGCGACTTTCTTCATCTCATATATCCTCAGGAACTTGAGATAAAGGACACAACGAATTCTAGGAAGTCTGCTTCATATTTAGATCTCGAAATTGAATCTAAAGAAAGACTTTCAACAAAGGTCTATGACAAACGTGGTGACTTCAAATTTCCAATCGTCAACTTTCTTGTGTAGCAACATACCGTCCCCTCCTGCTAATGGTGTTTTCGTATCACAGTTGATTCGTTACTTTGAAGTTTGTCGGAATTACATCGATTTCCTTGGCAAAGCGTCACGTTTGACACAGAAATTGCTATCACTAGGTTATGTTGCTCCTCCGGTTGTTCCACGGTTGTTGCATTCACTCAAGTAGTTTTACGGTAGACACTGTGCACTCGTAGACAAATATGGGATTTCTATCACTCAAGTGAGTGCAGATGTTGGTTTATCGTAGAATTTGGTTTTGTATTCCTTTACCTGATTAGACTAAATCGGAAATTGGCAGCACGATGGGTGTGCTATAGCAGACAGGAACCGCTTATACTCTTTCGGAGCACTTTATTTCACTCTTTGAGTTCGCGTTGTTGATTTCCGTTCGGTTGATTTTGTGTTTTGTGTTTCTTCGATCAAATTCGTGCTGTTCTTGTTCGTGTTTATCGGTTCTGTCGTTACTCTTTCGGACTTTTGACACTCGAATGCCCCATTGGTGCCTCTTTGCTTCTTATGTTAATTAAGTATGTTATATACAACACAAAACAAGTTGGGTAGGAGTAGTAAACATTTCCAGCTAGAGTTTTACAAAGCTTCAAAATCCTCGGTGCAGGACTTGGCTTCAATGTTCGAACTTTTTGGATCTGAGCAATTGTTATGCTTTTTTGTTTTTTTTACCTTTTAGTATTTTTATTCATTATTTATGGGAAGATGTTAAATCTTGAAATATGCATATACAGCGTTACAAAATTAATCGTATTCGCCCACTTTGATCATTTGTATTTTGAAACCACTTGGTCAATGACAGAATCTGTTGGATCAAAGGTCCCTAAGGCTCATCATAGTGTTGGTCGTCGGACTTTTCTGAAAAGTGTTTTATTATGTCTCCCAAACACTGTTTGGGAGATATATTGTTTTTATTCTAGTTTTTTTCGGCTTTTTTACTTCGGACTTTCTCAGAAACTAATGAATGGACAATTCGATTGTTGTCATAAGTTTCACGAAATTGTTTTAAAGTTATCCTTTTAGTGGTTTCCGAGACGAGATCTTTATAGAAAAGTTAACAGACGGGATATTTGATGACAAACAAAACCAAATAAACCAAAGCAAAATCATATCATAAACACTCATAAAGGCAAATCAAAAGAATAACGACCAAAAGCCCAAAACCTCTATCAAGTTACAAGTACGTCAAATGAATTAATTGTAGGTGTTTGTAATAATATGTAAGTATTAGACAGAGACGAGACCAACTTATAATAGAGGGAGGGATTATGATTTATTATTTACACTTCAATTAATAACCAATATAATTGTGATGGATCATAATACGACCGTGGAAATAATAATAATACTTTAGTTAATAACTCCATGGTACAACCAAGGCCCTCTCTACCAGAAATGTTCAACTTTTTTATATCCTCTTTTTAGTTCATGACTAACACTGCATGGTTTGTATTTCAATTGTGAAACAATGACATCATTTTGCTACTATATCATTTATAAATTAACGTATTTTGAAAATTGTTTTTAACAGTTTAATGTGAAAACTGTGTTGAATATGTTTGATCTTATGTGAGTCATAATTGTAAAACAACAAAATTTATCAAAATAAATTACAACTTCAATCAATTTAAAAATGTTTTATGTTGTTTAGAAAATTCTTGTTCATGACCGTGACGTCATACTTTAATGCATTTGAGAAACCTTGACATTTTAAACATGTTGGTCATGATCGAAAAAAAAATGGATAAGGAAAATTAGTCAGTATAAAAAACTCTTTCTTTTTATTAAAATGAATATACAGTGTATTATACATGTTATAATTACAGTACACATGACAACTTCCTCTAAGTGAAAGGCAGAGAGAGAATCTTAGCTGGCATAATTTTTTAGTACAGCTGTCACAAAACTTATCAAATTTTACACTTGATGCATTTTCAGTATCAAAATTTAAAACAAAACTTAACTAGAAAATAGATAAGCCATGCTCACAAAATAAAATAAGGCACCGACCATTGAACTTGAAAGGGAATTTGGTTTATTTATCTGGTCAGAATATTTATTTTTTAAGACGGCATCATAAAATATATGCGTGTTCATTAATGTTATTATTTCAGAAATTTATGCTTCTTTAGGGTATTTTTTTTCTTAACCTCTGATGCCAGAATATTTTTTATCACAAATTAGCTTGAGGATATTTTTAGGAAAAAAACAAGGCCCAAAGTTTTATAGAAGGACCATTCTTAAAAAATCCTTTTCGAATGGTTTAGAAACTGAGCACTGAGAAACGAACCGGATGCCCTTAGATGTATCGCACGGCAAAACTACCGCCTTCACTCGGCTAACTGAGAACTCAGTCTGTTAGTTTAATCTTTTGTGGAGGTTATATGGGAAATGGGTCTGTTGGTGAGACGGCTAAAGTCTGTTGGTTAAGACCTATCGAGAAAAAAACATATGGCAAGGTCAATGTATTGTATTTAATATTATTGTTTTACTTTTATTTATTTTGTCAAAAAACTACTGATTTTGACCAAAACAAATTACTGAACTGAACTAAATACTGAACTTATTCATATGACTCTTTTTATTCTAGCCTTAAATGGTAAGCTACAAACTAAAAAGGCGTGGTTCTCATTGGGATATCTCTTGGAATTTCGTCAATCAAAATTGAAAATAAAACTATGGTTTGTTAGAGTTTAGTTGAATATCTTACGAGAAATGAAAATTACATTGTAAATTATGTGTGTTTGACATATTACTATGCGTATAAGAAAAAATATCAGACAGAGATACGTTTGTGTGGCACTAATGATGTTTATGTTTAAAGTTGGGTCAGTTCGTGAGTCGGCTATTATGAACTCGGTCTGTTGAGAGGAAAATTATAATATTTTTGGGGTCTGAAATAAGATAAGAGTTGAGATATTATTTATGTGTGTTCATACTACCGTTCATTTACATATGTTAATATAATGCAAAGGAGTACCAATGGGGTTTTCAAAAATAGTAAATAATAGACAAATATTGGATTTCTATAATTTCTCTTATGAGTGCAGATGTAGGTTTTCCTTCTTTACCAGATTCAACACGCTGAATTAAACATTAAGGACGAACCGTATAGGTGTGGTAACATGCAGGAAGTACTAACATGTACTTTTGCAAGAACACCTAAATTAATTTCCTCTAAACTTGTGATTGCATTGATAAATGATTGCTTTATATTCAGTTGTTTTTTGTGTGTTTTATACCGATATTGTCTGTTTCTTCCATCTTTCTAAGTTGGTCGTTCGTTCTTGTTTCACGTGGCCGTAACCGTGTCATGACCTTACTATATGTAAAACTAAAATTTGTTCTTATCCAGGTAAATTCTCACAACTTGAATTTGCATTTGGATATTAATGAAAAACACACATTCAAATACACACCATAAAACAAAGCAAAAAATCAGAAACAAAATGTGCTATGGTCAACGGTTTAACATGCCAATGAAGCATCAAAATACAAACATTCAATTCTTAAGTACATTATATAAAAAAATATGAACGAAAATAAAAACAAAACAATTTAACTCAATTGAAACTAAGTACGGTTGCTTTGTGATGCCATTGCTAACACAGAATTTGCCCAAAATAGCATTGGGTGGATTTTCATTCTAATCATGACCTAAAATATGCCTCGACATCAAGCTTCATTTAATTGATTTTTTTAAGAGAAGGAGTGTAGTGAACAAACTGCAACCGTCTTTAAAATTTCAAATGTAGGTTGCACAGCTACTCCCCAAGTTTTATCCTTGTTCGTAAAAAAGGTTCTCTCAAAATTGGACGGACATGTTCATAATAATAATAATCAATAATAATAATTTTAGGTTCTTATATACCACTTTTCACAACAGTTAAGTTGCCTCAAGGCGGTTCATAAATTATTACCCGTGGTTAATGAGCCACGCGAATTACAATCATTCTTATCTCCTAGTGCAGTATACAGCGGAGATGCCATTCAAGCGTTTGACATTTCTATCACTACCAAAACCACATACTCATTTACAGCTAAGTAGACTGAAAAATTGAAGAAAAGTATGTTGTTCAAGGATACAACACGGCAGTGCCGGCGACTGGATTCGAACTCACGACCCATCGGTCGCCAGTCCAACGCCACAACCATTACACCACCGCGTCTTCATGAATAAGTAAGGAAAAGAGTATTTCAGATTGATGAATTTTCTATAAATTTGTTAAGGCGACTTAACAAGACAACTCAGAATTCCTATCGATAAAGATATGGTTCACGTCCGTACACACCGATATCAATTCCTGAAACTAGTCTACCGGTATTAATCTAAAACGAGGATTAATCCAGTATCAAAATTCAATCATAAAAAAAAACTTTACAAAATTTAAAATATTTGATATAAATACATTGCTTTCAATCATTCTGTCTCGTTTAATTAACTCACAACAGACTTTAATTTGATTGACCGACTCTAAAACTGACTTAAGCCCGCACTGTTTTAGTAAAATTCAATTTTTCATGAGATCATAACACAAAATACTGTTTGTTGTCTGGATCTTAAGAAAACATTAAAAATCTCTTTTTGAATTGAAAAACCGTGAAAACTTTGTTTACTTGTTAAAACTTCATACATACTTGCCACATTTTAGTAAACTGCTGTTGTGCCTTTGTGTATTATCAAAGACTGGTAAAGCAATCCGACACTGGGGCAAGTTGAAAATGAGCACAAATGAATGCCATTTGGGTTGACAGTTTTTAGTTTTTTGACAATTAATTGAATTTATGCCAAATAATTATGCTTTTTTACAAAATTTCATTATCATCTTTTGGATTTTACTCTCAAGAGACCTATAGCCGACTCACCAACAGACCCATTTCCCATACACCTCCATGTAAAATTAAACCATCAGAACAAGTTCTTAGTTAGCCGAGTGAAGGCGGTGATTGGGAAAAGGTGTAAGTGATAAAACTATTAATGCGAAAACGCATCATAGAATTTAATCACAAGGCCGCAACTACCACAAAAGCATTGTCTCACTACATATTTTGGCT
Organism: Arcuatula senhousia; assembly: GCA_963971305.1. NCBI lineage: Eukaryota > Metazoa > Mollusca > Bivalvia > Mytilida > Mytilidae > Arcuatula > Arcuatula senhousia. Next base: position 27,401,460 of record OZ020310.1, on the reverse strand, counting down.
TTAATTTTCCGAAATTGCCATACAGCTCATAAAAATTAAATGAAGTTGGAGGCAACATATGTGTTGTGGTCTCATATTCGTTTATTCAAATACATGATCTACGGATGATCCACGATTTATGGATGGCTATGAGAAGCCACATGAATTAATTTAAAAAAATCAAGAAATGAATAAAAGATGTTTGGAATAGAAATAAATAGCTTTATTCCAATTAAGGGCCGTATAATAGAGCATAAGATTACATACAAGTGATTGTGAAAATTTGTGACAGTTTTATAATTAAAGTTATAACAGAATCATTACACTATATACAAATCCACCATTTAAGGTGGGACGATACGACCGATTAAAACCCCGTAGACTGAAAATTCTGTCTGAACGTCACGAAACGCAACGTCAATTTTAGTTGGATTCTATTGCAAATTTCACTTGTAGGCATTGTCTATGAAACCGTATCTTAAAAACGAAGTCCGTGGCATATCCTTAATTTAACATCAATGCAACGCAAATTTTCCTTGCGAGGAAAATTATGTTTGTTTTTGGTTAGGGGCGGGCCATTTAACTTGAAGGGTGGCCATGTTTTTTTGTTTTTGATCAGAATTTTTTTTCCGCGCAAAGCGCGAACAAAATATAGATTTTTCGAAGGCGTCGCGACAGAATTTTTTTTTCATTATCAGCATTATTTTTTATAGCAGAATTCCTTCTTCAGAATATTTTGTTTCTTACCCTCAGCTGCCAAAAGATTTCTTTCATCAAACTTGGATATCGTTAGTCAAATCTTGTGACAAAAAACTAAAAGTTAACGGCGTTGAAGTTGTGTTTTTCCTAAATGTTTTTTTATTAATTTCCAGCCAAAATTGCAGTTCTAAAATGCATAATTTTAAAATCAAGGTCCGGTACCCCTATTTTTTATTTCATATATGGATGTATACTCTTCAAAAAAAGTTACGCATAGATAAAAAATTCCCCGTAGGTTTAATGCAAATCGAAACAATTTTAAAACATTATTGCCGAGCTGTTCTTCAACCGATTTTCACGAAATAAAATTCAGTAAAAAGAAAACAAAATAGAGATTGTTTGTTTAATTTTGAGTAAAATCGTAACATCGCTGCTTTTTAAGATATTGCAAGTGGAACTCAAGTGTACATTTTACGATTCTATTTCCCGTTTAAATCAATGCAAAATGTTCCGTGAAAAACATTAGTCGTGTTCTTCTCACAATGTCTTAAAAACCATTGAAGTTAGGATTTTGGTCTAAATTAATCAAACAATCTTCATTTTGTTTTCTTTTTACTGGATTTATTTCGTGAAAATCGGTTGCAGAACAGCTCGGCAATAATGTTTTGAAATTGTTTCGGTTTACATTAAACCTACGGGGAATTTTCAATCTATGCGTAATTTTTTTTGCAGAGTATATATCACTAAGAACTATATGTCTGCCAATTTTCATTAAAATCTGGATACACTGCCCGATATACTGTATGTCATTTGGTATCAATCGTCCCACCTTAAGAAGGATAACATAATCATTAAGGATCCGAGTGAGGAAAGAAAAGACAGACTAAACTAACCAACATTATAGCAGGGGTATACTTATCACCTCTGTGCTCTAAGGGAAATAATCTTAATTATTATATTAATATATTAAATAATTTTAATTGCAGGACACAATATATTCATTTCATTATAAGCATTATTTTATGCTGCAGAAATACTTCTTGAAAATTTAAATATTTTTTATTAACTTCTTCGACCATTTTTTTTTATCATAAAAATATCATCACAATTTTTTTTTACTCCCCTCCCCCTTTTCAAGTTAAATGTTCGGTACCTGAAGAACGAATGATTGATACCTTTTATTTGAAATCCGTAGGTCCTTCCTATTTAAGAAGGGTGGTGAAGGGTTATTTTCGTGCACGTTCGACATTTTTTATTTTCCGTTCATCGAATTCTAATTTTTTTTATTTCTTGTTCAGCCGTGCATAGGGGGCTCATCGTTCATCGTGTTCACCTTAATTTATTTTTTGTGTTTCGTGCATGATTTACATGAATTATTTTTCGTTCATGGTATTTTAAACAAAAAATGCTATACAAAATATTGTTCACCAAGAAATCATAAAATTCAAGGACTTCTCAATTTTCGCCTACTCCTTGCAGTGTGGTATTGTTTCAAGAATACACAACTGTCAAAAACTGAGCTAAATTCAGGGATTTTCCTTTATTAACGAATAATATTTTGTTTCTTTATTTATCATGCATCGAGATCAGCAAGAATTATTTTCCGTTCATCGTGAAAGCCACTTTTTATTTGCCGTTCAGCCGTGCACAGTACCCCCCTTTACCACCCTCATTTAAGTGATGAAATGCAACTTTATGTGCAGTAATTTTTTTTAAAGAGGGTCGTAAATTACGGGAAAGGCTAATTACTTATTCATCGTATCTTACACTGGTATGTCCAATTCTACTATATAACTCAGAAATATCATATATGGACTACCACTTAAACTTTTATAGAGCTAAATTAAGGGGAAACTTGAACAATAAAGTCCTTGATCCCTTGCAATTTATTGATAAATCCCCAGCAGAAAAAGTACATTTAAGTTTCTGTAAACACGTATTGGGAGTACGTAAAACAACTTCCAACTTATGTACTCGTTTAGAACTTGATCGAAATCTGATCGAACAAATGATCATGCTTCGTCCAGTGTCATTCATGTCAAGACTCTGTTCCGATAATACAAATAAATTACTAAAAGAAGCATTTAATCTCACCAAAGACTAAAACGATCAAAATGTTTATACATGGTACACCTTCGCTAAGGATTTTATATCTGATGATGAGCTGCTACAACAGATCATAGATTGTAACAATAAAACTAAGCTGAAAACTTTAAAATCAAATTCAAAAAACATTTTTAATGAATGGTATCAGAGAATATATCAGAACAAACTTGATTTACTAAATGAAAAAAATAAAACATACTTATATAAAAATATAAAAGAAGATTTAAATAAAGAATTTTATCTCTTATATAAAGATTTTGAATCAAGAAGGGTCCTCACAAAAATCAGAATGTGTGACCATAATTTAGCTATAGAAAAGGGTAGATACTTAAAAGTCCCTAGAGAGCAAAGATTGTGTGTTTCTTGCAATGTGGTAGAGGACGAAGCTCATTTTCTGCTGCATTGCAAGACAAACGAGTCTTTGCGAAAAAAAATAATCGAAGAATTTTTTGAAAATACTGATCATTATGAACAATATAATGACAACCAAAAATTAAAAATACTCCTTAATCCAAATACCTATAAACAAGTTAATGTTATAAGTTCCTATTTAAAACAATCATTAGTATTGAGGACAGGGGACTCTTAATAAAATACTTGCAAAGCCTTCTTCGCGTAAAATATCATGTATTATACGTTAATTATGTATTTCTACTGTTGTTTTGTTATGTTATTTGTTTTTTGTCACAAACTCTGTCTAGATGTTTAAATGACAATAAATTTGATTTGATTTGATTTAAATTGTGGGATTTTGGGATTTTAACGGCTCAAATAATTTACCGGGAGCAAGGGGTGTAGAGTTTAATTTTACGACAGTCCGGGATGAGATCCTTTTTGAATAGTTATATGTTAAGTAAATATATAAGTTAATTAATCAACAATATGTTAAAAGGGTGCGAGATTCCTCAAATGATGTTTGTGGCATCTTTTCCGCAATGATGGCGGACACAATTTCAAGGGAAACCGATTTTCAGGAGAACCTGAGAAAATCATTTTATGTCTCTTTTAAGGAAAATCATATTTGATAGTGGACAAAGATTTAACAAAAATCATATTTGATAGTGGACACAGATTTGAGGAGTGGGAATAAAAGACGGACATGGGTTTGAGAGTGGGTATAGATTTGAGGACACAGACGTGAGGCAGGACATGGACTTGAGTCCTACATATAATTACTAGCACTCTTTAGTACAACAGAAAGCAATATGAGAAAACCTATATATTGTGTAAAGCAATAATTTCAGAAATATATATATATTATGAAATGATAAAATACATGAAATATATAGTATACTAAAGAAAACAAAAGGCTCCCAGGAGCCTGAATCGCTGACCAGGTCTTGATGTCGACCCTATAAGGACTTTTCTAGAGCTAAATAATCTGAACATTTAAGCAAGTAACAGCTTTTCTCTATCAGCTTCATTCTGTATAGCCGTAGGCCCAAATCATGAAAAACACGTTATTTTAGGGGCCATACCCCTATAAGGGGTCATCTGACAACTTGAACCCATGAAAACTTTTTAACATTTAAGCTAGCAACAGTTTTTCTTTATCTGCTATAGTTTTCATTATATAGGCAAAGAACATGAAAAAAATGTTATTTAAGGGGCCGTAACCGCTATAAGGGGTCATCGGAAAACTTCGACCCTATGTTGACTTTTGTAAAGCTAAATTACCTGAACATTTAAGCAAGCAACAGCTTTTCTCTTTCTGCAATTATAATTTTCATACTAAAGGGCAAAAACATGAAAAAATGCTATTTTTCACCTTTAAGGGGCCATAACCCCTATAACGGGTCTTCTGACAACTTCGACCAAATGGAGACTTTTGTAGAACTTTTGATTCTGAAGCAGTAGGGTGGCATCAGATTTCATCTATCTCTTATATTTTTTCAATTACAAGCCAAAACAGTAGTTTGACCCCCTTGGTCTATTTTTAGCCACGGCGGCCATGTTTTTTGACGAATCAAAAATTGAAACGCATCTTTAATGCAGGACACCCTAATGATCAATCGTACCAAGTTTCATTGAATTCTGTTCGGTAGTTTCAGAGGAGAAGATTTTTGAAAAATTGTAAACAGACGACGACGACAGACGCCGACAGACGACGACGCCGACAGACGCCGACAGACGACGACGACGACGGACGCCAAGTGTTGGCAATAGCGCACATGGTCCAGGTGAGCTAAAAAATAGATAATGGTTCACTTGTGTTTGTATCGCATGTTTGGCAAGAAATTATACTTCACGTAATTTACATTCGTGAATGATACGTAGTTCACATCACGCACAAAACGTCATGTTTTGATTCCATAGAATAATAGAACACGATACATATGTTAACACTTTTTAGGCCAGAAACACCGAATTGCGAGGTGTTGTACATTTAGAAATAAATGATAAAAATTAGCAAAGCAGAAAAATCAAAATATTTCAAAAATGGTTCAAATTTAAACTTAATATCACTAGGAAATATATCTTTAGTTCTTCTGTAAGGTCAACCAACCACAGTCAGTATATATTACTATTTTAGGAGTATTTCTATCTATTTTTGGCTGTTTTTTACCTAGAAATTTGAGCGACTGTGGGTCAACTATATATATCTTTTTGATGATCTTTCAACTCGTATAAATTTTTGAATAGCATTGTAACCGGAGAGCATGAATAACTTCACAAAATCGACAGACTGCATGACTCGAACCCGGGACCTTAAGATTCGTAGTCAGACTCTCTACCACTGAGCTAAAGAAGTTATCTGTACTTCCCCAGCCATCAACAGTAACTGCTGGCTATCAAATCTACTAATCAATGTACGAAGGGGAGCAGCCCCGTTACAGTATCAAGTACCGGTAAATGCCAAAAGTTCTTTAAATGTCTTAATATTTTGAACAAAGTTGGACCAACATTGAATAGACGATAAAGAGATGTGGAATAAGTGTACGCGACACAACCAACATTAAAGAAACGGCAATTTAAAAAATCACAACAAAAAACGACCAGTAGTCTTCAACATGACCAGAGGGCACTGCTCGCTGTCTTGCATTGGCCCAAGACTAAAAATACAATACATATAATTCAAAATGTTTTTTTTTTCCTACTGAAAAAGCGTTCATAGTACGTACATTTTTATAGTTAAAAGGTAAAAATTCTCTGACTGATATCTATTCAAGTTGCCTACTGAAAGATTTTTAGAACATGTTTATATATTTTGGAAATCATGCAATAATTAGATGAAGTCCTAATGAAGATAAGTGCTGTACCGTTTTGGTGTATGCCCAGGGGCCGCTTCGGTATCCAGATTGGTCAAATCAGAAGGACCGAAAATGCAATACGGTATTCGCTTCTATCCTTTTTATTCTATCTTTGTCTTCCAGTTCAGCTAAGTTCTGATCAGTTCATAAGTTTATACCTTACTTCCGACGCCCCTGCCCTTTAGTATTCCGAAACGTACGTATAATGGTCTGCAATGCAAAGACAGATGTAGATGTAGAATAAAATGCAATAAATATATAATAATTAAAATAAATAATGATTAAAAACAAAGACGGGTTTTCTTGACAATTTTATTCTTACACCTTTAAATTATTTTTTTTTTCATATTTCATTAGCATCTTTTTATTTTCTATGTAGATTTTGCACAGTGGGTATATCTTCCATTAGAAAGATAGGTACATATGTGCGGCCCAAAAGTGTCTACTTTTTGAGGTGCTTAATCTGTGAAAAGGGTAGAAATTTCAGATGTTGCATATATGATAAGATGTACTTTTCGCAAATGTTATATTTCCATATTTCAATTGAACAAGTTAGAGTAGCCCAGCATCCACGTTTTGTCTCCTTGTAACCCTAACTGTAACTGTACATATTACATTTGATAACTTTTACCATTCAAACTTTGATTTTAATTAATAGAATATCTTCTATAGGTGGGTATAAATTTTCTGGGCCGCACATCTGTACCCTAAAATTGATATAATATAGAATGGATATGGTGAGCTGCAAAGTTAGAAAGGGGTGTCCGTGTGCCAACAGTGATGAAAATGAAAATCCAACATGGGGTTGAGCTGGAATCGAACCCATACTCTGTCATCTATGGCAACTTCGCCTGCACTGTGTCCAGCGCCCTAGACCACTTAGGCTAGATATAAATCTAGCTTTCGGTTGTCTAGTTAAGCCTCCTCGTAGACAATCTAAGGTTGTAACACAGTACACGCTGAACATTAGGTGGGTAGGGAGAGAAAGATAGAGAATTGGTCGCAACTGGTATAGTAATATAAGTATATATATGATGAATAGTGTTGCGCACAGCTCTGTAAGGTAATTGATATAATATAGAATGGATATGGTGAGCTCCCTAGGCTAAAATACTTGGAGTTACCCCACCCCACCCCCGGGAGATTTTGAAACCTCGATGAATAAATAATAAAAGGTGTTTTATTTGTTTGCGTTAGGGTGCACACCATTGAATAAAATATATAAGTTTATTTGTCATTTATAGAAGCAATAGACGATCTTCCAAAAGTGCCATTCCGGAACGTTCCGGAGGTTAGAATAGGGGTCACGAGAGGTCAATGGGGGTAAAATGGCGGCTTTTTTAGAAGAGAGCACAGGGACTGAATTATTCTATCAATCTATTAAATATGTTTTCTAATGGAAAACAATCAAACATGAAATGAATTATTTTGTTTCACTCGGAGGGTCCTTTCAAACCAATTCATTTACACTTAAATAATGAAATTTAAAAATTCCCTTTTACGCGCAAATGACGTCGGCAACCAGTTATCCAGTAATTTGTGGTAAGATTTCGACAATTACCAAAAAAATCGAAATTGGAAGATCGTCTATTTGCTTATCCACGACCTGGAGATACAGGTGAATACAGGTGAATTAATTTTGTCTATTGTGCGTTGTTGTCTTTTATGGCGATTGGTATTAGTACACACCTTATAAAAACTGGTTTACGTAAATTAAGGAAAGTATGCTGTCTCTCCACACAAATCTAAAAGGACCAGTATTCCGATTAGAGGACAATGGCGACCAAAGCAGCAAAGCAAGGTCAGAAGAGGCGAATTAAAGAGTTTTAAGTTGAATTACTGGACAAAACACAACTTTTTGGGTTTTTACATAATTCTCCAATAAAAGCATATCTACAAATAATAATATTTGCGAAAAAGGATGAATGCATCTCTTGAAATGGAGTCAAGACGATAATGTGTAACTGTTACATGCATCACGACGACGATGTTATTTTTTTTTTTCAATCTTAACGCATATACAATAGCTTAACTAAGCAACTTAACCCAAATAAGCCAAATAAATTTCATATGTTTCAACTACCGGCTAATAACTCATAAATGCCCTAGACCTGCAGAAGAAAAGGCAGGGCTGTAATGTTTTGATGAGTTGCTCGCATGAGATTTGCCCAAAAATTGAAAGATCAAAGGAAAAAATTAGATTATCAAAGCAAATTGCTGAATAGATGCATGAGTCTCACACCAGTTGAGTGACACTTGGCAGGTCTGAAAATGAGATGTGATGAATAATTTTCTCAACTTTACTTAGCTACAAAAAATGTACATGTAGCTGCTTGATACATCTTTGATTGGGCGTAGTTACAATGCGGTCCCATTGCTGGTAACAGAGCAATGCAGAAAGCGAAATCACACCAGGTGCAATTAAATCCATTAGACTTCAAATTTGGTACTAAAATATTGCTTGTAGTATTTTAATGACGAATTCAGTTCAATTTAAAAGACTTACATGAAAATATCAATTTTTGAAGTCCCTTGATCCTGAACTTTGTAATGAAGCTCAAGATCAGAATATTGTAAATTTGGGTTTCTTTCAAATTAACAGTTACCTATGACTTTGAACTAAAAATTTTTATTGACTCAATATTATTCAGAGTGTTATTGGTAAATATGAACCATCTTGAAGCTTTGTTTGAGTTGAAGAAAGAAATTCTGTTTGCTCCATTACAAGAAATGAGACTCCATTGATAATAATAATTTAAAAAATCTGCAAGAGAAAACAGCCAGCAGCCTTCAGTGGTTTCTGTGAGCCTGCATCCTTTTAACTGTTTGATAAAGTTACATGTATCTTGACTTGAAGGACAAGCTCTGAGTTCAGATTTAAAATGCATTAGGCCAATATAAAAAAATATACTAGATTCTCATCCCCTCCTACCCAGATTTTTTCAGCCCTCTCAAAAAATTTGATCTAGATTTTTTGGCAGCATATTTTATCAAAACCGATGAAAATCAGTGGTTGTAAGGTTCAATGAATAATGAACAAAAGTCCAGCCCGTTTCAAACTAATTCATGTGATTTTCCAGGTTTGAGTGAGTACATGTTTATGTACATGTATGTCCATTAATAATATTGTTTTATTTTACAGTACCTCAATGGCTGTTATCATTGAAGAAATGGGCCTACTATAAATCATACTTCCCCTCATTAGGTTTGTACATGTATATACACAAGAAGGAACGTAAAAAAGTAATTAAAAATCAGTGTTTTTATATTGTTATGAAAATAACCTTTAAAATTGTAACCATAATGTTTTATTTTTTGAAAGGATGGAACATGAAGAATATGGAAACTTTTTTTATGTAATTCAAAATGTGTACTGTGTTACATGTAGTGTGTATTAGTATTTGTACATGTTGTAGGGTAGAAATTAATAGATTTTTATATGACAGTCATGGCAGTGCATTCACCTACAAAATAAAAATCTTTATCAAGACAATTAAAAAAAGTTTTCAGATTGTACTGACTGGAAAACAGTATGTATTAAATGTTACAGTATCATGTACATGTGTTGCATGTATAGTGCATCTTTACTACACTATACAATACTTATCACTCAGGACATGGCTGTTTTATATCTTTTGCTTATTTATTTAAGGTTTAATGCGTGATGACTGTTTATATGTTGATCCCTATGTTCGAGAAGCTGTGAGGAGATTACCAGATGAAGTTCGAGTAGACAGAGAATTCAGGATTGGTCGAGCTCTGATCCTCAGTCACAACAAAGAAATTCTACCTAAAGAAGAATGGATGAAATATGAACAAGTTAGTCACGTTTTAAGATATCATTTTCTTATCACAAAAGCAAAAAATTATCAAAGGGGCATTAAGCTGCATTTGAAGTCCATAGAACAAAGACAAACCTGGGGACAGTGAAGGCAGTAACAACATGAAAATATACAAAACTAAACAACTTAACTAAAATCAGCAACTCAAACTACCATAAAAATAAAATAGAGTTCGATAAGAGTAGGCTTAATGGGGCTGCTACATAGTCCGCACTTACAAACTGCTAGCTGGAGAGGGATTCACATAAGCATGAAACTTGTTTCCCAATGAAGGGTAAATAGATATATTTAGACTATAAACATGAACAACTAAAATACACGTCACATTTGGTATCAAAGAAGGACAACTCAAATACTATATACCAAAATACCAACATGTTTTTGTCTAGTCTCCCATAAGATTTCTTGACTGAAAAAAACAATCTTCAAAGTCACATTCAAGTTGTTTTTGTTTCCTATATATACATGTACTTGAATGCAGGTTATATGTAGTCTTTACAATTTAGATAAGTCTGTTACACAAAGGTTAATCATACTAGTAAACAATTGGCAATTTTGATCTACAAAGAGTTGCAAATTTTGAATTTTTTAAATCTTTCAAATATTTTTGGAACATTTTTCTTTTTTTTTTAGTCTTATTACCCCATATCTTATATTTACATGTCTAGACGATATAAGAAATTTTAACAAGATTTTACAACTTAAAAAAAAAGGGAATTACAGAATTCTGAATGTAGGGGGTTGGCAACATTAGCATGGGCCTCTTAAAGAGAATTTGATTTGGGTCTTTGTTTACCTACTTGATAAACAAAAGTCATTTGTTTTTTTTATTTTTACAGAAGATTTTGATGCTTTAATGAGATGTGGAATAAGTGTATGCAACACAGCCCACAATTAAACGGCAATTTAGAAAAACCACAATGGACAACTGCCAGCAGCCTTCAACGAGGCCATTTGGCACTGCTCGCGGTTCTGCAATTGGCCCATGGTGTAAATAAAATGCATATAATTCAAATTCAGCCCAAATCTAAGTATTACACAATGTATTACAACACTGTTTATACTGGAGTATTTTTGTTTTTCACTGTAGGATATCCCCTACCTACAACCAGTCATTGAGGAAGTGAAGAAAGAACATAGAGAAAGAGAAAAGTTACAACTCCAATAGAAACATAGACTGTGGGTGACTGTGATTGTATGTGAAAAGTTTATTGTTCATTTACTCTTGTATTAAATTATTACACATTTAGAATGCCTGGTTATTTATATAAACATCCTTTAGTTGGTACACATAAATCTACATGTACAAAATGCTTTAATAAAGACAGTAAAAGATGTTTTAACTAGTAGGTAAAATGATCTTAGGAAGGAGAGACAACTCTAGTCATTTTAAAATAAAGAAAAAAAATGTACACGTAATTCCTAATTTATAAAGCAAGATAAAATTGTCATCTATAAATGACATCTACTGAGAATATTGAAAACAAGTTCAGTTGTAAAAGAAGTTTGTTGGTGGACATCCCGGACATGTTATTATTAACTCACCTTGCTGAAGTCCATGCTAGCTTATGCCATCACTTTGCATCAGTTTCAGTTTAAAGATCTGTCTTTGAAACCGCTCTATCAAATTGGCTGAAACGATGCAGCAATGATATATGACATATTAGCAAAAATGGTCCTCATTTTGAATGGATCCAATAAAAAAAACATGGGTGTTGTTACAAAAAAACACATGGTAAAATACTTGTAATGGCTTATAACATAGCAAATATAACTGGTAGGAAAAATCTAAAGGGTCTTCAATTCTTTAGAACCAAAAGTTTTACAAAATACTCCATTACTTCAAAGATGTCAGATTGAGGAAATCTGTTGCTTCATTAAAAAATAGAAACAACATTGTTATCCTCCATCCTCTACATTCTAATGAGGGTATCAATCACCGGGCTGTACAGTGAAACACTTCAGCACTTCTTTTGAGTGAACTTTGTGACAGAATTATTTTAGAACTTTTAAACTTAAGAATTGCAAGACACATATCAAAATTTTTCATTTGATAAATAATTTTATAAAGTTAAGGATCAGCATCTCCTTGCCAAAATGAAAAACTAATAAAAAAAACTAAAAAAACTAGTAATCTTCTCCTTCTTTATGAAGAAAATTTGTTCAGATATATTAATCCAGAATATAATTCATGTTGTGATTTTGATTTAAAGCAAATGGTCAATTATTTCCATATATTATCCAAATCTTTTGCTCCCTAATTCCTGTTTAACAAGGTACATTCCTGTTAGTTAAACAACGAACAACCATTTTTGACTGTGACATATTTTTTTCATGTTTTTGTCAGTTGTTGCTTACATCTTTAGCTCATAAAGCTCTTCAAAAGTTTCCATCGAGTTGAAGTTGTAAGATTACTTTATGGGGGTTTTACCTTTAAAAGAAGATTGTTTTGTCATGCCTTGTCAAATAAAAAAATGCAAATAGAGAAGAGCTGTTTCTAAAACCTTCAGTTTTTTAAGCTGGACAAGAATCTTCTTGTGTTGAACCTGACAGGTGTAACCGTGTTCACTTTTATAGAAGAGACCATTATGGCTCTAAGACAAGTTGGGTAATTGTTTTATTAGCTCACCTCACAAAAGTGAGGGGGGCATTTGTGATACCCTTGGCATTCGTGTCCGCACCCACTTACAGAAGAATGGTTAAGATCCATACACGCTTACTGACAAGTCCCACATCAATGATATTGATATGGCAGGTGTACCTAGTGATGCTAAGCACAATGCATGCTTCGGATGCTGGCTGTGACCTATATTTTATGCATGGATGACAACTTTACCTAAAGAAGAATGGTTAAAGTCAATTCCTGCTTACTGACAAGTGCCACATCAATGATATTGCTATGGTATGTGCACCTAGTGATGCTTAGCACAATGCATGCTTTGGATGCTGGCTGTGGCCTATATTTTCTGCATGGATGACCACTTACAGAAGAATGGTTAAAGTCCATACCTGCTTACTGACAAATACCACATCATCTTAACTGGTATGGTAAGGTGCACCTAGAGATGGTTAGCAAGATGCATGCTACAGATGCTGGTTGTGACTTCTTTTTGCATGGATTAAGCACTTAAAATTTTAAAAAGTTTAAGTCAATTCCCACTTAGTGACAATAATGCGCAACGAGTTGAGCTTCGCAATCGATAGATAACCTATGGTTTTTAGTCCCCTATTGGCGAAAGCCGAAGGGGACTATAGGTTTGCGCTCTGTCTGTCTGTCTGTCTGTCACACCTCAGTTTTCCGCACTTTTTTTCTAAACGCTTATAGACAATGAACTGATTTTTTGTATGTGAGTTTACCTTGATGAGTTACAGATCAAGTATGAGTTTCTTGCCGGTCCACAAATATTTATGGGAGTTATGGCCATTTGAACTCTGAAAATTCATTAAAATATCAGTTTTCCACACTTTTTTCTAAACGCTTATGGATAATGAACTAATTTTTGTTATGTGAGTTTACCATGATGAGTTACAGATCGAGTTTGAGTTTCGTGCCGGTCCACGAATTTTTATGGGAGTTATGGCCCTTTGAACTTTGAAAATTCACTAAAATATCAGTTTCCCGTACTTTTTTTGTTAACGCTTATAGATAATGAACTGATTTTTAGCTCACCTGACCCAAAGGGTCATGTGAGCTATTGTCATCGTTAGGCGTCGTCGTCCATCGTCTGTCGTCCGTTAACTTTTCTTCAAAGATCTTCTTCTCTGAAACCACTGAAGGGATTGCATTGAAACTTGGTATTCTTGATCTTTAGGTAGTTTAGGATGTCCTCTACCAAGTTTGTGAATTATATACACGTCGACCAACCAACATGGCCACTGTTGCTAAAAATAGAACAGGGGGGTCAGACTACTGTTTTTGGCTTATAAATCAAAAAGTATAAGAGATAGAGGAAATCTGAGGCCACGCTACTGATTCAGCATCAAAAGCTCTACCAAAGTCTCCATTTGGTCAAAGTTGTCAGATGACCCCTTATAGGCTTTATGGCCCCTTAAAGGTGGAAAATAGCATTTTTTCATGTTTTTGGCCTACAGAATGAAAACTATTGCAGATAGAGATTAGCTGTTGCTTGCTTAAATGTTCAGCTCATTTAGCTCTACAAAATTCTCCATAGGGTCAAAGTTGTCAGATGACCCCTTATAAGGGTTACGGCCCCTTAAAGGTGAAAAATAGCCATTTTTCATGTTTTTGGCCTACAGAATGAAAACTATTGCAGATAGAGATTAGCTGTTGCTTGCTTAAATGTTTAGCTCATTTAGCTCTACGAAAGTCTCCATAGGGTCGAAGTTGTCAGATAACCCCTTATAGGGGTTACTGCCCCTGAAAAATAGCGTTTTTTTCATGTTTTTGGCCTACAGAATGAAAACTATTGCACATAGAGATTAGATGTTGCTTGCTTAAATGTTCAGCTTATTTAGCTCTACAAAATTCTCCATAGGGTCGAAGTTGTCAGATGAACCCTTATAGGGGTTACTGCCCCTGAAAAATAGCGTTTTTTCATGTTTTTGGCCTACAGAATGAAAACTATTGCAGATAGAGATTAGCTGTTGCTTGCTTAAATGTTCAGCTCATTTAGCTCTACAAAATTCTCCATAGGGTCGAAGTTGTCAGATGACCCTTTATAGGGTTTCCGGTCCATGAAAAAAAGCGATTTTTCATGTTTTTGGCCTACAGAATGAAAACTATTGCAGATAGAGATTAGCTGTTGCTTGCTTAAATGTTCAGCTCATTTAGCTCTACAAAATTCTCCATAGGGTCAAAGTTGTCAGATGACCCTTTATAGGGGTTACGATCCATGAAAAATAGCGATTTTTCATGTTTTTGTCCTACAGAATGAAAACTATTACAGATAGAGATTAGATGTTGCTTGCTTAAATGTTCAGCTCATTAAGCTCTACAAAATTCTCCAAAGGGTCGAAGTTGTCAGATGAACCCTTATAGGGGTTACGGCCCCTGAAAAATAACGTTTTTCATGTTTTTTGCCTACAGAATGAAAACTATTGCAGATAAAGATTAGCTGTTGCTTGCTTAAATTTTCAGCTCATTTAGCTCTACAAAATTCTCCATAGGGTCAAAGTTGTCAGATGACCCCTTATAGGGGTTACGGCCCCTGAAAAATAGCGATTTTTCATGTTTTTGTCCTACAGAATGTAAACTATTGCAGATAAAGATTAGCTGTTGCTTGCTTAAATGTTCAGCTCATTTAGCTCTACAAAATTCTCCATAGGGTCGAAGTTGTCAGATGACCCCTTTTAGGGGTAACAGCCCCTGAAAAATAGTGATTTTTCATGTTCGTGGCCTATAGAATGAAAACTATTGCAGATAGAGATTAGCCGTTGCTTGCTTAAATGTTCAGCTCATTTAGCTCTACAAAATTCTCCATAGGGTCGAAGTTGTCAGATGACTCCTTATAGGGGTTATGACCCCTTATAGGTGAAAAATTGTTTTTGGCCTACACAATGAAAACTATTGCAGGTAGAGAAAAGCTGTTGCTTGCTTAAATGTTCAGCTCATTTAGCTCTACAAAAGTATAGGGTTAACATCAAGACCAGGTGAGCGATTCAGGCTCCTGGGAGCCTCTTGTTTATCTGTGAGTTCACCTTGATGAGTTACAGATCAAGTTTGAGTTTCGTGCCGGTCCACAATTTTTTATGGGAGTTATGGCCCTTTGAACTTTGAAAATCCATTGCAATTTTATTTTCTACATTTTCTTATTGTTCCTTGTAGATAATAAACTGATCAATTTAAGGTATTCATTTGTTTGACAAATTGTTAGCAGTGACTGAAATTTGAGGCCGGTAGGGGACTATGTATTGTTTTGCGATACTCTCAGAATGCTTGTTTTAATTAAAGATGACGATGGGCAATGTTGGTAAACATGATGTCTCAATAAGATCACAAATGTATTTTTTTGGTTGAGATTTTCATGACCTTTCATGGTTTTTGCCTTCTACATCAAGAATGAAAATAAGTAAAGATAGAGAAAAGCTATTGCTTATTAAAATGTTCAGCACGAAGCTCTTAAAAAAAAGTTGTCAGTTGAACATGGTATGGTTTTTCGTCCTTAAACGGTCGAAAAGTACTTTTCTCATTTTTACAACGCAAATAAAGCGATGTATCGACGTTACGTCATTATGTCGTTTTAGATTTTCTGTTGATATAACCTTCGGAAAGATTTTTCTTCTCAGGTGCGTCAAATTATTATACCACTGCTTTAAAGAAGAGATTTAGCTCTTTCCGTCCGTCCTTCCTTCCGTCAGCAACAGAACTTTCGTAACAACAACTAGCAATCACAGTGACTTGAAATATGGCAAGCCGTTTATTAATGCTGCTATTAAATGGAATGCTACTTTTTGAAATATGCATATACAGCATAATCAAATAACACGTTTTGGTATTCGTATTTTTACTTATTGGAAACATATTCGTATTCCTTGTTCGAACGTTTTGGTTTTGAGTACTTTTTGTTTTCAACAATTTTGGAAATTGACCTTTAAATGCCACTGATGAGAGGTAACTCCTTGAAATATCGATATGCACAGCTATACGTTTAACGTGCGTCTGGCGTACTTTAAACGCATGTCATCTGACGCATATTAAATTGGCATTTCTAACCGCGTACGTCAGACGCCACAGGCGTTTGGGTTCAGGATTTTTTTTTATTCATAACGTGTATATAAAAATTTACATACTCGTCTATACACTATTTCCACAAGGCAAGAATGTTTGACAGTTCTAAAAATAGAACCTTGGGAAATCTACGTATTTCTTATAGAAGTTGTTTTCCATCGAAATGAAATTGGCAATTGTCTGATTCCTTTTAGTTTTCTCTCTCTTATGGGCTCAAAATTATAGTGTATCAATGTGTAATAACGTCAAATCTAGTCTTTTTTCTTCCGAACCGGACTCAAAGTATCACCAGGGACGGAAGTAGATAGGGAAACAATATTCCGCTAAATAAAAAGACTTCCGAGTGACGCTACAGTTAGGTAAAATCTAGGTGAGTTCGAACAAAATCTTTTGGCGGAAAATTATGGTCACAATTTTATTTGAATTATTTTTTACTACGGAGATAGTAGCATAAACGCACATTTTATATTAGGACCTGGTATGTGTACCATAGTTTTACAAGAAGACGTTCCAGGATAAAATATATGTAGTTATTTCAAATTCAATGATAAAATTGGTGAAAGGGGCGGAAAATTGTCTCCCTTGTCTACTTCCGTCCCTGGTGGTTTTATGGCTCACTTCGAAGGAAAAAAGGTTAGATTTAAAGTCATTGCGCATTGTTACAGGATATATATGTGATTTAGTGCGATATAAAACTGAAAGGATTAAGAAAATCACCAATATTTTACACAAAACCTTTAATTCTATGAGAAAATAGGGGGTTTTCCATGGGTAAATTTTGTTCTATTTTTAGAACTGTCAAACATTCTTGCCTTGTGGAAATAGTATATAGACGAGTATGAAAATTTTTATATACACGTTATGAATAAAAAAAAATCCTGAACCCAAACGCCTGTGTCAGACGCACGTTAGAAATTTATCTTGGCAATATTTTTATTTCATAATAAAACACACTAAATAAATAACTTACTTACTTCATACATTTTAGGAAACTATATGTCTGACGTATGGTAAACGTATGTTTACAGCACGTTTAAAAAACGTACATCTGACATATGTTTTTACAATAATTTGATGTACGTTTACCGTACAGCGGTTAGAAACGTATGCTTAACGTACGTTTATGCACTACGTCTGACGCACGTTTTTATTAACGTACATCAGACGTATGTCTAAAATTTGCCTGTGTATAGCATATCCAAATTAACTGTTTATACCCGCGTTTTGGTATTTGTAATTTTCAGTATTAGTAGCAGTGAACATTTTATCATGTTTATGGGGAGAGTTGAAAATGATAAATTTCCGTTTTATTTCATATAAAGATATATAGGCTGGTACCCCGCTGTTATCTGAAGATAAAGGCGGGTATATGACCCGATTTTTCCACAGGCGTTTGGGTTCAGGATTTTTTTTTATTCATAACGTGTATATAAAAATTTTCATACTCGTCTATATACTATTTCCACAAGGCAAGAATGTTTGACAGTTCTAAAAATAGAACAAAATTTACCCATGGAAAACCCCCTATTTTCTCATAGAATTAAAGGTTTTGTGTAAAATATTGGTGATTTTCTTAATCCTTTCAGTTTTATATCGCACTAAATCACATATATATCCTGTAACAATGCGCAATGACTTTAAATCTAACCTTTTTTCCTTCGAAGTGAGCCATAAAACCACCAGGGACGGAAGTAGACAAGGGAGACAATTTTCCGCCCCTTTCACCAATTTTATCATTGAATTTGAAATAACTACATATATTTTATCCTGGAACGTCTTCTTGTAAAACTATGGTACACATACCAGGTCCTAATATAAAATGTGCGTTTATGCTACTATCTCCGTAGTAAAAAATAATTCAAATAAAATTGTGACCATAATTTTCCGCCAAAAGATTTTGTTCGAACTCACCTAGATTTTACCTAACTGTAGCGTCACTCGGAAGTCTTTTTATTTAGCGGAATATTGTTTCCCTATCTACTTCCGTCCCTGGTGATACTTTGAGTCCGGTTCGGAAGAAAAAAGACTAGATTTGACGTTATTACACATTGATACACTATAATTTTGAGCCCATAAGAGAGAGAAAACTAAAAGGAATCAGACAATTGCCAATTTCATTTCGATGGAAAACAACTTCTATAAGAAATACGTAGATTTCCCAAGGTTCTATTTTTAGAACTGTCAAACATTCTTGCCTTGTGGAAATAGTGTATAGACGAGTATGTAAATTTTTATATACACGTTATGAATAAAAAAAAATCCTGAACCCAAACGCCTGTGGATTTTTCAAGTAAAATATTTTACTTGTGAGATTATACGAGATTTTAACAAATATGGTATTATCATGTGATTTAAATCATCCCTCTTTCCTAATCCACACTGTTCGTTAATTAGCTGTTAACTGGCTATCCAAACATTTCTTGTAGTAAAGTTAAAGAATAAAGAAATTCCTTGCCCTTTGACGTTTAGGTGTGAATTGATTCATATCATTTTTAATCGTTTATCTTTAGATAAGTAAACATCGTTAATTAACGCTAATTAATCAGTTCTGATTGACAACTTTTTACTAATTGGATGATACCCAATCATATCAATTTTATTATTGGGTCATACCGGCTCCTTATCTGAACAGTAGGGAGCCGGTTGCCAGCTTAAGAGTTATATTGCTAAATTCCGGTAGAGTAAAAGATCATAAATCATTACACACGAGAGTCCCCTAAAAATGAACTGCGCTGCGTCTGGTGGTGTTAAGGTTAAAGCGCCGGACAAGATTCTTGACTGGTTCAATTCTTGAACCAGAGTGATGATTTTTCGACTTTAAAAGGATGATCTCGAGAAACGATGCTAGTACTTCGAAAGGGACGACATATAATAATGTTCCGTATATGAGGAGAGCTATTCTCCCAAATCAAATTAAATCCCTCAGGCTCTATGTAATTGTAAAGTTTGATAAGAGTAGGCTCGATGGGGCCACACCGGATGCCATTTTTGCAACTAGAAGGAATTATAGCTTTTTTTCTTATCAAGTTCAAATAATAAAGTGTAAACTTAACTGGTTCATGTAAATTGAACCGAAAAATGGACTGAAAAAGAGACCTAAATTCCACAAAAAGGATTTCTTATGTTAAGGATTCGAAGCAATACTACAGTCAAGACAAAACATCGATGAAACAAATAGATTATTCAAAACATCCAAGAAAAAAATTATAACATCAGTTACACAATGACAAAATTCAGTTATTCAACTACAAAAATTAAACGCATTCAGATGAAAGATAAAAACTTTTTAGGGACCGACCATTTAACTTGAAGGGGGGGCTTGGTTTTTTCCTAAAAAATATTCTGAAAATTATTTTTGATGAAAAAAATATTTTGGCAGCTGAGGGTAAGAAAAAAATATTCTGAAGAAGGATTTCAGCTATAAAAAATAATGCTGATAATGAAAAAAAATATTCTGTCGTGACGCCTTCGAAAAATAAATATTTTGTCCGCGCTCTGCGCGGAAAAAAAATTACTGATCAAAACAAAAAACCAAGCCCCCCCCCCTTCAAGTTAAATGGTCCGTCCTTTAGTAATCGTTGAGAAGTAAACTTTTAAAACAAAGGAAAACATTGAAGTGAAACGGACTGAAAGCGGTCATGTTGACAACGACATTTGTGGTGGAGGTTTAAACAACAAAAACATGGGCACTCAATTCAAAGGTAAGAACAATAATTAATTATTTCAATTTTTTAAAATCGGCATCGATATCAGAATTTTTATTATTTTTAAAGAATTTTAAACACGCAAAGTTTATTTCATTGTACTGCACATTATAGACATCATTTTGGCCTGTACCGTGTCAGGACCATTGCGATCCACCAATTCTCCGGTATGACTGATTCGTTTTGTCATTTTGTCTGGACTATGAGATTGATCATTCAAGTTCGGTAGTTTTGTTAATACGTTTATTTGACAATTAGTGATATCTCAAATTTTAGAGATGAAAATTCCAGAGAAATTGAAGGTAGCAATGGTTCTGATTTTCTTCTATTCAGTTAATCGTCTGACGAGAGGTTGTACATCGAATTATGCCATATCTAGCATAACCAAATGTATCGTGTTGCAGAAACCTATTCTTGTGTATAGTCAAATGAAAAAACGATTAGACTGCAATTTTCATCTTAAAGAATTTTCTCTTTGCCATAATAAAATATACATTTTTAGGAGGACTACATGTTCATGTAGTAGTATTTTCAGCGAGACCAATCCAAGTTATATTTACATTTATTTCGGTTTATTTGCTTCATCGTATAGTTTAAAGCCATGACGCATAAGTTTGTCTCTTATGGAATATTCTATATACATTAAAATTTTCCAACTACTATACTTGTTTTAGAATACTCAAGAACTGACATTCTAGCACAACCAAGGCGATTTCATCCTGATTTCAAAGAACAACGGTAGGTCTAACAGTTATTATGCTAGTGATAATGGGTCCAGGGATCAAGACACCATGCTTCCATTTTATGAGCCTAAATGGGGGGAGCATATAAATTCAAACAAAAATTTTCTCCAAAACTTTCAAAGGAGGCACAATGCTCCCCTATCTTAATTTCATTTCACTTTATACGATCTTTAGCTATACTTACTGAACCAAAATCATAGCCGTTAGAATATCAGATCAGAGCATTATAAAGAATTACATACATGACATAAAGAATTACAAACTAGTACATGACATAAAGAATTTTATTCTATTTTCAATAAACCTTCTATATATCTATATTTCATGTACACTGATAAGTTCATGCTCTACATGCGATCTTCTTGTTTCACGGGGTCACTTTATTTCTAGTGATGTTTCTAAATTCATTGTACATTTTGATGCTTGGTCATTGCTCTGTGATTTTATACTGACTTTTTTTCAGGCGATCTGTATATTGGATCGACAAAGCACCATTCGCTCCAGGCCCAAACGGCACCACACAAATAGGTACGTACCGTCATAGAATTAACCACAGAAATAGATGGACTGGATTCAAATCCAGCGGTAAGCTGCGATAATAAGATACCGACACAAAAAAAAAAGAAGAACAAATTAGCAACCAGCCTTAAACGTAGATATCATTAATGAATGGAATTAAGCGTAGATGTTCAACAGCTTCTGATTTCTTAGATGACTTTTAAATTTGTTTTGTTCTAGTTGCATCGAGAAGAGTTTGTGAGCTTGCTAACCCGAGATCGGTCAGTGCTAACTATAGATACAACAGGTAAGAAGTACTATCAAATGAACCAAAGATAAACGTTCATTTGACAAGTCAATCAAACTGCGGAATGTTTACACCTATAGTTTAGAAGAAAGACAATGCGTGCTAAGCATCCAATAATTTCTAAGGACAACCAGTAGAGCTAATTAAAAGGAAAACGCTTTATAAATTGTCGGGCTGAACAATGCTAAATCAAAATTAAAACAGAGATCCAGGCAGTAAATTTGCTATGCCTGACGTGCGTTTCGTCTATTAGCCCATCAGAGGCGCTCAAGTCAAAAATTTGAAAATGCCATACACCGATATAAAAGCTTAACTTATAACGGTGGTAACACATCAACAACCGGTTTTAAAACATAGAGCTCTGCTCGTTTTGTTCGATGTAAAATAAACAGAAAAAGTACATTAAAATTGAAATTAATTTATGTTTAATTTTCAGACCCACCCCGGCATGGAAGGTGAAGAAATCAGCACTCCAAAGAGAGCCGACGGACAGAATCATATTTTTATCGGTACCAAGACGACCCGTTGCGGTTCCAGATCGTTCAGTTTACTCTTCCGTTCCGGAAGGAGCACCTCGTCAGAAGACATTAGATCACTTGATGGTACTCAGCCAACCTAAAGTACGCGAAGACAAATTTGGAATCCAGGAATCTCACTGGGGAGAACCTGACCCAGTCCCATTCTCAGCTCTAACAGCCAACCCAACATCTCGCCTCGAAGATCTAGCCAGACCTAAACAATACCACCAGGACTTCCAAGGAGAACGTCCTGTTCAGACAGAAATACCTGAACATGCGCTTACTTCCATCGCCAATCAAACTCTAAAGAAGTTGGCGCTTCCACGTGCCAGGACTATGATCGTGGATGAATATGACCCTTATAAAGTATCTAATGCTGCTCAACACACCAAACCTACAGCCAGGACAGATATGCTAGCGACACCAATAATGAGAAAACAAAGACAGAAAAAAATTGTTTAACATTTTTAACATCTTGTTATTTGGAATTACATTCATAAACAGGATATTTTGTTGTTTTATTCTTTTTATTTTTAATGTGTTTAATGTGACATTTTGAAAGAAATACAAACCGAAAATTCTTATATAGGACATTTTAAAGATCAAAATGTGCTGTAAACAACAATTTGATGTTCAGGCTCCCGACAGTTTTAATGATCGATTGATTGTTGTCTGTTTATTGTCCTGTCGGTGACATTTCAGCCATTTTAATTTGCAAAATATGTTCTGCATGGGAAATTGTGGAAGCCGAATTTAATTTTCTCTTGCATTGTAATAAACAGACAATTAAGAAGCACTACATCTATGTCCTATGCACCAAATCCGAAATAGGAACTGATTCAAATTGAATGCACTTTATAAACAGGTCGAGTCTTCTAGATTTCAATTGACCTCTCAATCAATCAAAATTTTATAAAACTGACCTTCCAAATGGGAGAAAATAGTAAAACATTTTCGACGTTTTTATAGAAAAGTTCTGAACATAACCATATTTCCTTTAACTTCCTCGCTCACATTTCGTCAATACCAAATAGTTTTGGTTTTCAGCGTAGTTTTAGTTGGCATGGGTAAATTCTCCTTAAAAAGTAATGATATGTTCCACATTTTGACTTCTTTTTCAACTTGACTCAAGCTAGCGAACAATTGTAGCGAACAATTAGCTAGCGAACAATTAGGGGATAAATCTAAAAACCGAAAAACTACAAATTACTAAAACGTACCAAAACACCTTTAAATGTATAAAATAGCTTCCACTAAGCTAAAAGTATGTTTCTAAAGATAATACTATTCATTTGCAATGAGTAAATCATATTACTGAACTTTTGAAAGCTAGCGAACAATTACACCGAACATTTAGCGAGGAGATTGACTTCTATTTAGAACTGCCTCTGGTGATCTTCCACAGAGATTGCGCCACTATATGATTGCTGCCGTCGTGTAGCCGACATGCAGGGCTACCTATCGACACTAACCGACATAGGGCTTGTCGTGCAAAATTTAGGGGTTTGGGTAGGTTGAAGTTGGTACAGCGGTCCGGAAGGGGGGCCCTACACTTAACTGCCTCTGGTGATCTTCCACAGAGATTGCGCCACTATTTGATTGCTGCCGTCGTATAGCCGACATGCAGGGCTACCTATCGACACTATCCGACATAGGGCTTGTCGTGCAAGATTTGGGGGTTTGGGTATGTTGAAGTTGGTACAGCGGTCCGGAGAGGGGCCCTACACTTAACTGCCTCTGGTGATCTTCCACAGAGATTGCGCCACTATATGATTGCTGCTGTCGTTTAGCCGACATGCAGGGCTACCTATCAACACTAACCGACATAGGGCTTGTCGTGCAAGATTTGGGGGTTTGGGTATGTTGAAGTTGGTACAGCGGTCCGGAGAGGGGCCCTACACTTAACTGCCTCTGGTGAACTTCCACAGAGATTGCGCCACTATATGATTGCTGCTGTCGTTTAGCCGACATGCAGGGCTACCTATCAACACTAACCGACATAGGGCTTGTCGTGCAAGATTTGGGGGTTTGGGTATGTTGAAGTTGGTACAGCGGTCCGGAGAGGGGCCCTACACTTAACTGCCTCTGGTGATCTTCCACAGAGATTGCGCCTCTGTATGATTGCTGCCGTCGTAAAGCCGACATGCAGGGCTACCTATCGACACTATCCGACATAGGGCTTGTCGTGCAAAATTTAGGGGTTTGGGTAGGTTGAAGTTGGTACAGCGGTCCGGAGGGGGGGGGGCCTACACTTAACAGCCTCTGGTGATCTTCCACAGAGATTGCGCCTCTATATGATTACTGCCGTCGTATAGCCGACATGCAGGGCTACCTATCGACACTAACCGACATAGGGCTTGTCGTGCAAAATTTTGGGGTTTGGGTAGGTTGAAGTTGGTACAGCAGTCCGGAAGGGGGGCCCTACACTTAACTGCCTCTGGCGATCTTCCACAGAGATTGCACCTCTATATGATTGCTGTCGTCGTATAGCCGACATGCAGGGCTACCTATCGACACTAACCGACATAGGGCTTGTCATGCAAAATTTGGGGGTTTGGGTAGGTTGAAGTTGGTACAGCGGTCCGGAAGGGGGGCCCTACACTTAACTGCCTCTGGTGATCTTCCACAGAGATTGCGCCACTATTTGATTGCTGCCGTCGTATAGCCGACATGCAGGGCTACATATCGACACTAACCGACATAGGGTTTGTTGTGCAAAATTTGGGGGTTCGGGTAGGTTGAAGTTGGTACATCGGTCCGGAGGGGGGCCCCACACTTAACAGCCTCTGGTGATCTTCCACAGAGATTGCGCCTCTATATGATTGCTGCCGTCGTATAGCCGACATGCAGGGCTACCTATCGACACTAACCGACACAGGGCTTGTAGTGCAAAATTTGGGGGTTTGGGTAGGTTGAAGTTGGTACAGCGGTCCGGAAGGGGGGCCCTACACTTAACTGCCTCTGGTGATCTTCCACAGAGATTGCGCCTCTACATGATTGCTGCCGTCGTATAGCCGACATGCAGGGCTACCTATCGACACTAACCGACATAGGGCTTGTCGTGCAAAAGTTGGGGGTTTGGGTAGGTTGAAGTTGGTACAGCGGTCCGGAGGGGGGCCCTACACTTAACAGCCTCTGGTGAACTTCCACAGAGATTGCGCCTCTATATGATTGCTGCCGTCGTATAGCCGACATGCAGGGCTACCTATCGACACTAACCGACATAGGGCTTGTCATGCAAAATTTGGGGGTTTGGGTAGGTTGAAGTTGATACAGCGGTCCGGAAGGGGGGCCCTACACTTAACTGCCTCTGGTGATCTTCCACAGAGATTGCGCCACTATTTGATTGCTGCCGTCGTATAGCCGACATGCAGGGCTACATATCGACACTAACCGACATAGGGTTTGTTGTGCAAAATTTGGGGGTTTGGGTAGGTTGAAGTTGGTACAGCGGTCCGGATGGGGGGGGGGCCCTACACTTAACTGCCTCTGGTGATCTTCCACAGAGATTGCGCCTCTATATGATTGCTGCCGTCGTAAAGCCGACATGCAGGGCTACCTATCGACACTAACCGACATAGGGCTTGTCGTGCAAAATTTGGGGGTTCGGGTAGGTTGAAGTTGGTACATCGGTCCGGAGGGGGGCCCTACACTTAACAGCCTCTGGTGATCTTCCACAGAGATTGCGCCTCTATATGATTGCTGCCGTCGTATAGCCGACATGCAGGGCTACCTATCGACACTAACCGACACAGGGCTTGTCGTGCAAAATTTGGGATTTTGGGTAGGTTGAAGTTGGTACAGCGGTCCGGAAGGGGGGCCCTACACTTAACTGCCTCTGGTGATCTTCCACAGAGATTGCGCCTCTACATGATTGCTGCCGTCGTATAGCCGACATGCAGGGCTACCTATCGACACTAACCGACATAGGGCTTGTCGTGCAAAAGTTGGGGGTTTGGGTAGGTTGAAGTTGGTACAGCGGTCCGGAGGGGGCCCTACACTTAACAGCCTCTGGTGAACTTCCACAGAGATTGCGCCTCTATATGATTGCTGCCGTCGTATAGCCGACATGCAGGGCTACCTATCGATACTAACCGACATAGGGCTTGTCGTGCAAAATTTGGGGGTTTGGGTAGGTTGAAGTTGGTACAGCGGTCCGGAGGGGGCCCTTACACTTAACTGCCTCTGGTGATCTTCCACAGAGATTGCGCCTCTATATGATTGCTGCCGTCGTATAGCCGACATGCAGGGCTACCTATCGACACTAACCGACATAGGGCTTGTCGTGCAAAATTTGGGGGTTCGGGTAGGTTGAATTTGGTACATCGGTCCGGAGGGGGGCCCTACACTTAACAGCCTCTGGTGATCTTCCACAGAGATTGCGCCTCTATATGATTGCTGCCGTCGTATAGCCGACATGCAGGGCTACCTATCGACACTAACCGACATAGGGCTTGTCGTGCAAAATTTGGGGGTTTGGGTAGGTTGAAGTTGGTACAGCGGTCCGAAGGGGAGCCCTACACTTAACTGCCTCTGGTGATCTTCCACAGAGATTGCGCCTCTATATGATTGCTGCCATCGTATAGCCGACATGCAGGGCTACCTATCGACACTAACCGACATAGGGCTTGTCGTGCAAAAATTTGGGGTTTGGGTAGGTTGAAGTTGGTACAGCGGTCCGGAAAGGGGGGGGGGGGGCTACACTTAACTGCCTCTGGTGATCTTCCACAGAGATTGCGCCACTATATGATTGCTGCCGTCGTGTAGCCGACATGCAGGACAACCTATCGACACTAACCGACATAGGGCTTGTCGTGCAAAATTTGGGGGTTTGGGTATGTTGAAGTTGGTACAGCGGTCCGGAAGGGGGGCCCTACACTTAACTGTCTCTGGTGATCTTGCACAGAGATTGCGCCTCTATACGATTGCTGCCGTCGTATAGCCGACATGCAGGGCTACCTATCGACACCAACCAACATAGGGCTTGTCGTGCAAAATTTGGGGGTTTGGGTAGGTTGAAGTTGATACAGCGGTCCGGAAGGGGGCCCTACACTTAACTGCCTCTGGTGAACTTCCACAGAGATTGCCCCACTATATGATTGCTGCCGTCGTATAGCCGACATGCAGGGCTACCTAACGACATTAACCGACATAGGGCTTGTCGTGCAAAATTTGGGGGTTTGAGTAGGTTGAAGTTGGAACAGCAGTCCCGAGGGGGGGTATACTTAACTGCCTCTGGTGAACTTCTGTCGTCGTCTGTAAACAATTTTTCAAACGTTAACTTGTCCGACACTATAAGTCCAATTGCAACCAAACTTGGTACAGTTGTTTAGTGGCATTATGTGTACAAAACTATCGTTCGGATTTTTGATTCGTAAAAAAACATGGCCGCCATGGCTAAAAATAGAACATAGGGGTCAAATTACAGTTTTTTTGCAAATAACTCAAAAACGGTAACAAATATCAAAATTCTGGCAGAGGATAAAAGCACCTCAAGATCTACCTGCCCAGAAATTTTCAAAAAGATCCAAAACCAGATGTAGGAGTTATGGCCCTTTTTCTGGATTTTTTCAAAATTTTGCACTTATTTAGCCCTATATCTTAAAAACTATACAAGATATTTCAAAAATTAAAATTGCCTATGATTAAGCACATCAAGATCTATATTTCATGTAATTAGGTCAAAGCTGTAGGACCATATTCCTTTTAGGAGTTATTGCCCTGAAAACGTCAAAATTTACCATTTTTCATTACTTTTCCCCTGAATTTCAAAGATTAACTTGTCTGACACTATAAGACCAACTGCATTTAAACTTGTATAATAGCATATATGCTACAATTCTATCGTTCGGATTTTAGATTCGTCAAAAAACATGGCCGCCATGGCTAAAAATAGAATATAGGGGTAACTTGTAGTTTTTTGCTAATAACTCATAAATGGTTACAGATATCAAGATTGTGCAAGAATCAAAAGTGATCAGCATATTAAGATCTACCTGTCCTGAAATTTTGAAAAAGATCTAGCCGCTGATGTGGGAGTTATTGCCCTTTTTGAAATTTGTTTTCAAAATTTTGCACTTATTTAGCCCTATTGCTTGAAAACTATACAAGATATTTCAAAAATTTAAATTGCATATGAATAAGGACAAGAATATCTACAAAATATGTGTATCTGTGTAGCTCAGGTGAGCGATTCAGACTCCTGTGAGCCTCTTGTTTTTAATGCCTTGACAAATTTGGGCATGTTTGGTTGTGTGTGTGTGTGTGTTACACACACAAACACACACAATCAAAGCATTTTTTCACAAGTTGTATACATATGTAATAACTTATTTTCACAGAAAATACATAATTACAAGTTGGTTACATATTCAACTTATTTTGACCAAAAAAAATCTTTACAAGTTGGTTACATATTAATTTATTTTGACAGAAAAACATTCTTTACAAGTTGGTTACATATTTAACTTATTTTGACGGACAATCAACGATAACAATTAACTATTAAAAAGGCTTATAGTAGAACTTGAAGAAACTGAATCTCTCCTATCTTGAAAGCATCAAAGATTCTAGAATCGCGATTGTTTGAAAATTTAGTAAAAAAGTTGAAAAACAGACGACATTTTTTTTGCACCGCAATAAACTACACAAGGGCACAGAAATTAACCGTTTTTCCCTTTCGCTCATTCCATACAGTGATAAAACAAATTCCAAACGTGTTTACTTTTTTTCTTGACCGGACAAAACATGCTCTATATAAATGTCTACCAAAACCAACTTGGCGTGAAACGTGGTATATCAGTTTTGCTCATCTATCATGAACTCCTCAGAGTGGGCCTTATCAGGTGTAACCCCAAAGTGTTACAAGATAAGAAAAAAAATGATAGAGTGGCAAATATTTACTAGCAACTCTATACAATGTCATTATTATGTCGCCTGTAGCGTGTTGCAAAGCGACATATAGGAGTCACTTTGACAACAGCTGTCGGCCTGCGTCCTGCGGCGTCGCAAAAAATTTCCGTCGCAACTACGTGACACAGCCTCTTGATATTTGGTATATAGCTTCCTTCTATAGTACTATATGGTGTAAGTCGGTTTAATCGCCGGTTTACCGAATATTTGAAGACGCAGGAGACATACGTCTTCCCTTCCATTGAAGACTGTCATTCTACTTCAATAATTGAACCGGATGAACTGTTATGAACATGCTCGTCATTTGCAAAATTAACTAAAGAGTTTATGGTATCATTTGCAAAAATTAAATTTGGAGTATTTGAAACAAGTTTCTCCAGTTTTAACAATTCTACGTTTTCTTTCCTTTCAAATTAAGCCAATTTAATAATCTTGTTGCTGGTCGCAGCTATGCAATGCCTAAAATTATATTATTACTCCCACCATTTGGTAATACAGATGGTCGCTTATGTAGTCATGCCCTTCCCTCCTCTAATAGCTGCTTCATTTCCTTACGAGTGTCACCGCAAACACTCGTAAATAACTCTGACTTAATAACTCGGAAACAACTTATGCTAATACCCCCTCCACATATACGATATTCTCTTACAAGTTGTCACGATTTTCAAAATTTATAGTTTAACGAGTTCTTATGATATTTTCTTTCAACCTTTTACGAGCTATTTCCGATCTTTCACGATATCATTAGATAATACCCCCTTCACATATATGATATTCTCTTCCGAGTTGTTACGATTTTCAAAATTGATAGGTTTACGAGTTCTTACGATATTTTCTTCCAACCTTTTACGAGCTACCCTGAGCTTTCACAATTTCTTCAGATGTCCGGAAATTTTACGCATCCCTGTCCAGCGACGATAAAAAAAATTTTTTTATGTAACGGTGCAATCTATCACCAGAGGGAGCGTCTATCAACACTGATAGACGCTCCCTCTGGTGATAGATTGTGTTACAGTGTCTTTACGATAGACGATAATTGAGATGTGGAATAAGTGTACGCGATACAACAAACATAAACAAACAGCAATTCAAAAAATCACTACGGAAAACAGCAAGCAGTCTTCAACATGACCATAGGTCACTGCTTATCGTCTTGCATTGGCCCAAGACTTAAACAGTTAACACAGAATGACAAGGACAAACAAAGGCTTTGGCAAAGTTTCCTGGCTTAGGAGAGGCACATATAAAATGTGGCGGGGTTAACGATGTCTTTTTTACGAGTGAAATACGATGTAGTAAAGGAAATCGTAACTAACTCGCAAACGACTCGTAAAAGAAATCCTATGCGAGGTATTCCCGAGTTAGTTAAGAGTAAATGCGAGTCATTTACTATCACCACGAGCTCTTTACGAATGATATGCGATGCTTTTACGAGTTTTAAGAATAAGGACATTGTCATTTTTCAACTCGCAAAAGTTTAAAACTTACACGAGTTCGGACGATTTCATACGAGTTGTCAAGACCTCTTTACGAGTAACGGAGAGTTAATTGCGAGTGCATTGCGGGTTTCCGTATCTTTGCGATCGAATACGAGTTGCAAACCCGTGAGAACTCATACAGAAATCTCCTATATGTGAAGGTGGTATAAGCGTAAAATTTTCGCAACGCGGTCCAGTGACGATAAAGATTTTATTTTCCAGTGTTTTACGGTATCTTTACATATAGAAAAGGAAATCGTAACTAAACCACAAACGTCTCTTAAAAAATTCTGTGCGAGGTCTTCCCGAGTTGGTTAATACCCCTTCACATATACGAGATTTTCTAACGAGTTGTTACGATTTTCAAAAGGTATAGTTTTACGAGTTCTTGCGATATTTTCTTCCCACCTTTTACGATCCATTTCCGAGTTGTCGTCAATTGTGCGGAAATTTTACGATCTCCCGTCCAGCGACTATACGAATATTTTATTTTTGACGTGTTTACGGTGTCTTTACGACGTTTTTACGAGTGAATTTCGATACTGAAAAAGATATCGTAAGTTACTCCCAAACCACTCGTAAAAGAATTCCTTCGCGAGTTCTTCCCTAATTAGTTACGAGTAAAGGTGAGTCATTTACGATCTCTACGAGTTCTTCACGAGTTATTTACGATGTGTTTACGAGTTAAGTTATGACATTGTTTCATTTTCAACTCGTAAAAGTCTTACGAGGATTTTTGACATGTCAAAAATCCTCGTAAAACTTTCACGAGTTCTTATGATTTCACACAAGCTAGAAAAACATGTCCACGAGTAACAAAGAGTACTTTACGAGTCTTTGCGATCAAATAAATCGTAAGAACTCGTAAGGAAATCTCGTATATGTGAAGGGGGCATAAGAGTAAACGCGAGTCACGAGTTCTTTATGAGTGATATGCGATGTGTTTACGAGTTAAATTATGATATCGTTATTTTTTTGACTCGCAAAGTTTTACCGTAAAACTTATCTTGCACTGGCGGATCCGGAGGGGCGGAGGGGCGTACCCCCCCCTTAAATTGAGAAATAATAAAATTGACAAAGCTGTTTCAAATTTTCACAAATTTTACATTTTTAGCAATTACACCCCTTCTTTCATGTACTTGGATCCCCATGCCTTCTTAATGAAAAAAACAGACACAGAAATCTGAACCTTCGGATACGAACGTACTCAGAACACACACTTAAGGATGCACGCTAGTTTAATTTTGGTATTTCTGTCATTTTTTTCGGAATCCTTTGGATTTTACCATCAAAATAGGGTTAAATTTTTGCCCACGAACCCCCTAATTTCTTGTTATCAATGTCTATAATATGTCATTAAAAGCTTATATACGAAGTTTTATCAAATCCTATTTATTCTGTCATGGGTTTTAACTGCTAAAAAGTGCTAATGCTTAACCTATGATAAAATCAGAGAAAGCCTTTTCCCGCCAAAACTTAAACGTCAATTATCTTGAAAATGAGGTCACGAACCTATCAATTTTTTTTCATCATCCTATACCTTTTACTATTATCTTTTCATTTAATGCATCAAATTTGAAACCTATTTATTTTCAATAATAGTAGCGAACATCCTTAACAAAATAGATAATGGGGTATCAAGATAACTCCTCTCAGTCCCTACCGGTCCGTACACTTATCATTTTTCCAGACTTTCCAGGCTTCTTTTCTGGCCTCTTTTTTATCCCTGCTCTCTTTAGCCTAAATACTTATAATACTATCCTTCACTATTCACTTGAACCGGTTTTACAACAAATCGTTTTATAAGAAAAAAATGTTACTGAAAAATTTGATATTTTTTTCATGACCAACTATTAGAAACTTTTGATGATATATTCAAATTAGACCTTTTATCAACTGATATCATGAAGAATCTTGATTGAATTCATACAAGCCAAGTGTATGGCAGTAAGATAACCCTGACATATTTTTTACCGGTGTTATATTGCCATTTTTCCCCCATGCCAGTTTTCCCCCCCGGAAAAACTGGATCATTGCCATTTTTCCCCCTAGGAAAAATGACAATACGCGTGTACGTATACATATTGTAGATTTTCCCCCATGCCAGTTTTTTCCCCTTGATATTTAGCATTTTTTTTAGCTTTTTGTCTCGCCTGCGACGAATAGTCGCGGAAGGCGAGACATAGGTATTACTTTCCGGCGACGGCGGCGGCGACGGCGGCGGCGTAAACTTTTTTGTAAGACTTTTGTGGACAATGAATTGCTTGAAAGGTATGATAGCTAGGCATCTGATATTTGGTATACAGACAGTTCAGGTTATGGTCTACGCAACTGTCACCATGCCGTGTGACCCTGACCCCATTTTCACGCTCCAGTGACTCTGTGAACTTAGGTCTTTTTTCAGGCCGTAAACTTTTTTGTAAGACTTTTGTGGACGATGAATTGCTGGAAAAGTATATTAGCTAGGCATCTGATATTTGGTATACAGACAGTTCAGGTTATGGTCTACGCAACTGTCACCATGCCGTGTGACCCTGACCCCATTTTCACGCTCCAGTGACTCTGTGAACTTAGGTCTTTTTTCAGGCCGTAAACTTTTTTGTAAGACTTTTGTGGACGATTAATTGCTGGAAAAGTATAAAAGCTAGGCATCTGATATTTGGTATACAGACAGTTCAGGTTATGGTCTACGCAACTGGCACCATGCCGTGTGACCCTGACCCCATTTTCACGCTCCAGTGACTCTGTGAACTTAGGTCTTTTTTCAGGCCATAAACTTTTTTGTAAGACTTTTGTGGACGATTAATTGCTGGAAAAGTATAAAAGCTAGGCATCTGATATTTGGTATACAGACAGTTCAGGTTATGGTCTACGCAACTGTCACAATGCCATGTGACCCTGACCCCATTTTCATGCTCCAGTGACTCTGTGAACTTTGGTCTTTTTTCAGGCCGTAAACTTTTTTGTAAGACTTTTGTGGACGATGAATTGCTGGAAAAGTATATTAGCAAGGCATCTGATATTAGGTATACAGACAGTTTAGGCTATGGTCTACGCAACTGTTACCATGCCGCGTGACCCTGACCCCATTTTCACGGTCTAGTGACTCTGTGAACTTAGGTCTTTTTCAGGCCGAAAAACTTTTTTGTAAGACTATTGTGGACTATGAATTACTGGAAAATTATAATAGCTAGGCATCTGATATTGGGTATACAGACAGTTGCGGTTATGCACAAGGCAACTGTCACCATGCCATGTGACCGTGACCCCATTTTTACGCTCCAGTGACTCTGTGAACTTAGGTCTTTTTTTCAGACAGAAAACTTTTTGTATTTTTGTGTGGACAATGGATTGCTTGAATAGTATAATAGCTAGGCATCTATTATTGGGTATACTTTTTGTGTTTATATCAAGAAATGAAAGCTTAGGTAGTTGATTTTAATGATGGTGCCGGCAGGCGAGACATACTTTAAGTGGCCACACTTGTTAGTGGATATATGCTTACCAGTCTGTGATTTTTCATAATAAAATGTAGCTGTAATATGATTTATACGCCTTTTCTTGTTAAAATTAAATATTTAAAGCTTTTATCTTATAAATAATTTCTAAACTCTCAAGCTCTTATAGATATGAATATTTTAGGGAGGGATTCAGTATGGTAAGCAACTTTGTGATTTTTTGAATTGCTGTTTGTTTATGTTTGTTGTGTCGCTTACACTTATTCCACATCTCAATATCGTCTATTTGAATATGAAAAAACAGGCTTTAAGCTTAAAAGTAAAGGACAAGAAATTTGAGTAATATCTTTGAATTTAGTCTTTTTGGGGAAATATTGATGATTTGATACTTACTTGAAAATGTTCTTTGCATTATGTTTTGTTTTTGTTTTATGTTTTGAGCATAACAGCAACCACGTGTGTCGATTTTGTGTGATGCATCACCAAATCATTAGCTATTTAAAGTGTTGTGTTGGATTTGAAAGTGACGTACTTTGATTTTTTTCACATCAGTCGAAAGGTGCTTCTAAGCTAGATGTCAGTAACTTCGAGTGCGCTCAAAAGAGTTCCTCTACGTCCCGTTTTTTCTTGGTGTCTTTATGTCTCTGATTCTCTCTTGTTGAATTGAACTTCTGTCCATTTGACTTTTACTACCAGTACGTGTTATTTTTGTGCTTTGTTATCAATAAGGGAAAGGTTGTGCAAAAAAAAAAACTAGTTTAACCCGCTATATTTTATATGTGCCTGTTCGTAGCCAGGGATCTTTATCAAAGCCAATGTTTGTGTTTGTCGACCTTATGTTATTTGTTCTTTAATAAGAAGGGTGTCTTCCTTTGGCTTTATAAGATTGGCCTTAAATCATTAGCATTATATTTACAATCCAGGGCCAACTGCAAAACAGCGAGAAGCAACCGCTCGTCACACTGAAGGCTGGTGGTTGGTTGTTTTTCGTTGCGTATTTTTTAATTGCCGTTTATATTGTAGGTTGTGTTGTGTACACTAGCTTTTATTATAAGTTTAATGTCCCAACGACGACATGTCGGAAAAGGGCATTAAGTGTTTAGTCCGCCCGTATAAAAAAACTGCCAGATTCGCAGAAGGAATGATTTGAATTTTCGAGTTTGTTTAATATGTCAAAATGTATGCCCTTGGAGATGTTTAGACCCATAAACCTTAAACATTTTTGTTTGGTGTCGTTTGCGAGACAAAAATTATATCTCATAGAATAATTTGTCTTTATCGTGGATTATGTTTGCACTCTTAAAAAAGGTCTTCTTTGACATTTTATGATAAGTTTTGAATCTTATATTTCATGATATTTTAGTCTTGATCCAGCTGCAAAATAGCGAGCAGCAAACACTGATCACATCCAGGATTCCTGGCTGTTTTCCAATGAAAAAGTTTGGGGGTATATATTAACAACTCAGTCTGTATGTTTTATCTCGAAAGCACACCTTGTCCTTAATCACTTAAACCAAGGAAATATATGGAACGCCATAGCTGCCTTATGATGATGAGTTTCATTATGTGATGATACTTTGTCATTATGTGATGGTAATTTGTCATTATGTGATGATACTTCTTCATTATATGGTGATACTTTGTCATTATATGATGGTACTTCTTCATTATGTGATGATACTTTGTCATTATGTGATGAAACTTCTTCATTATGTGATGATACTTTGTCATTATGTGATGATACTTCTTCATTATGTGATGATACTTTGTCATTATGTGGTGATACTTTGTCTTTATGTGATGATACTTCTTCATTATGTGATGATACTTTGTCATTATGTGATGATACTTTGTCATTATGTGATGATACTTTGTCTTTATGAGATCAAAGTTAATTATTATAAACAGCGCTGAAAAAATTAGTCATTTCTTATTTTGTTCAACATGTAGTCCCCCCCCCCCCCAAAAAAAAAAATCGTTTCCAAAAGGTCGCTTTCCCGAATTTCAAATCAATATAACCAATATAGAATTTATTATTTAATATATTAAAACTTTGTAAACGACATTTTTCTTCTTTCATGCGGTTTTACTTAAAGATTCATTAACATGTTTTTTTAGTTCTTTATTTTTAGCTCGGGATTTAAATCTATGTTTTAAACTGTTCGGGTTTCAGCGTCTTTCATTCAAAAATAACAGAAAAAATATATACAATCTATCACTAGAGTTTGCGTCTATCAACACTAGTTAAAAAAACAAAGTAATTAACCACTAAAGAAGAAAAATGTTGTTACAAAGTTTTGATATATAATAAATTATGTATTGGTTATGGATTTGAAATTCGAGAAACCGACCATTTGAAAAATATTTTTTTTGGGGGGGATACACAGAAAAACTACACGTCGAACAAAATATTTTTTTAGCGCTGTTCATAATAATAAACTTTGATCTCATAAAGACAAAGTATCATCACATAATGACAAAGTATCATCACATAATGAAGAAGTATCATCACATAATGACAAAGTATCATCACATAATGAAGAAGTATCATCACATAATGACAAAGTATCATCACATAATGAAGAAGTACCATCACATAATGACAAAGTATCATCACATAATGACGAAGTATCATCACATAATGAAGAAGTATCATCACATAATGACAAAGTATCATCACATAATGAAGAAGTACCATCACATAATGACAAAGTACCATCACATAATGACAAAGTATCATCACATAATGAAGAAGTATCATCACATAATGAAACACATCATCATAAGGCAGCTATGGCGTTCCATAGAAATATCGATTTTTTTTATTCGATGACGTGACATCGTAAGGCGGAAAATTGAGCTTTTGGCTTATAAAGGGGGAAAAACTGGACTGATCCTATTTTTCCCCCGGGCGAAAGACTGGATCGATCCTATTTTTCCGGGGGGGAACTGGATCGGTTCAGATTTCCCCCCGAAAAAACTGGCATTGGGGAAAATCTACAATAGAACTGCTGCGAAGGAGCTTGCCAGGAACTAACATGCATTGATAAGCAACTTGGGTGATCTTGTTCAGTCGCTCAAAAACCAGCGAGTCGGTAATACCGGCATGTTCTTATCAAGTTTGTCACAGTCTCGATCTGAAAAAATGGCGGGAAATGATAACTCCATTTGCACGACAAACCCTATGTCGGTTAGTGTTGATAGGTAGCCCTGCATGTCGGCTATACGACGGCAGCAATCATATAGTGGCGCAATCTCTGTGGAAGATCACCAGAGGCAGTTAAGTGCAGGGCCCCCCTTCCGGACCGCTGTACCAACTTCAACCTACCCAAACCCCCAAATTTTGCACGACAAGCCCTATGTCAGTTAGTGTCTATAGGTAGCCCTACATGTCGACTATACGACGGCAGCAATCCAATAGTGGCGCAATCTCTGTGGAAGATCACCAGAGGCAGTTAAGTGTAGGGCCCCCTTCCGGACCGCTGTACCAACTTCAACATACCCAAACCCCCAAAATTTGCACGACAAGCCCTATGTCAGTTAGTGTCGATAGGTTGCCCTGCATGTCGGCTACACGACGGCAGCAATCATATTGTAGCGCAATCTCTGTGGAAGATCACCAGAGGCAGTTAAGTGTAGGGCCCCCCTTCCGGACAGCTTTACCAACTTCAACCTACCCAAACCCCCAAATTTTGCACGACAAGCCCTATGTCGGTTAGTGTCGATAGGTAGCCCTGCATGTCGGCTATACGACGGCAGCAATCATATAGAGGCGCAATCTCTGTGGAAGATCACCAGAGGCTGTTAAGTGTAGGGCCCCCCTTCGGACCAATGTACCAACTTTAACCTACCCGAACCCCCAAATTTTGCACGACAAGCCCTATGTCGGTTAGTGTCGATAGGTAGCCCTGCATGTCGGCTTTACGACGGCAGCAATCATATAGAGGCGCAATCTCTGTGGAAGATCACCAGAGGCAGTTAAGTGTAGGGCCCCCCTCCGGACCGCTGTACCAGCTTCAACATACCCAAACCCCCAAATTTTGCACGACAAGCCCTATGTCGGTTAGTGTCGATAGGTAGCCCTGCATGTCGGCTATACGACGGCAGCAATCATATAGAGGCGCAATCTCTGTGGAAGATCACCAGAGGCTGTTAAGTGTAGGGCCCTCCCCTCCGGACCGATGTACCAACTTCAACCTACCCGAACCCCCAAATTTTGCACGACAAGCCCTATGTCGGTTAGTGTCGATAGGTAGCACTGCATGTCGGCTTTACGACGGCAGCAATCATATAGAGGCGCAATCTCTGTGGAAGATCACCAGAGGCAGTTAAGTGTAGGGCCCCCCCTTCCGGACTGCTGTACCAACTTCAACCTACCCAAACCCCCAAATTTTGCACGACAAGCCCTATGTCGGTTAGTGTCGATAGGTAGCCCTGCATGTCGGCTATACGACGGCAGCAATCATATAGAGGCGCAATCTCTGTGGAAGATCACCAGAGGCAGTTAAGTGTAGGGCCCCCCCTTCCGGACCGCTGTACCAACTTCAACCTACCCAAACCCCCAAATTTTGCACGACAAGCCCTATGTCGGTTAGTGTCGATAGGTAGCCCTGCATGTCGGCTATACGACGGCAGCAATCATATAGAGGCGCAATCTCTGTGGAAGATCACCAGAGGCTGTTAAGTGTAGGGCCCCCCTTCCGGACCGCTGTACCAACTTCAACCTACCCAAACCCCCAAATTTTGCACGACAAGCCCTATGTCGGTTAGTGTCGATAGGTAGCCCTGCATGTCGGCTATACGACGGCAGCAATCATATAGAGGTGCAATCTCTGTGGAAGATCACCAGAGGCTGTTAAGTGTAGGCCCCCCTCCGGACCGATGTACCAACTTCAACCTACCCAAACCCCCAAATTTTGCACGACAAGCCCTATGTCGGTTAGTGTCGATAGGTAGCCCTGCATGTCGGCTATACGACGGTAGCTATCATATAAAGGCGCAATCTCTGTGGAAGATCAACAGAGGCTGTTAAGTGTAGGGCCCCCCTTCCGGACCGCTGTACCAACTTCAACCTACCCAAACCCCCAAATTTTGCACGACAAGCCCTATGTCGGTTAGTGTCGATAGGTAGCCCTGCATATCGGCTATACGACGGCAGCAATCATATAGAGGCGCAATCTCTGTGGAAGTTCACCAGAGGCCGTTAAGTGTAGGGCCCCCCTCCGGACCGATGTACCAACTTCAACCTACCCAAACCCCCAAATTTTGCACGACAAGCCCTATGTCGGTTAGTGTCGATAGGTAGCCCTGCATGTCGGCTATACGACGGCAGCAATCATATGGAGGCGCAATCTCTGTGGAAGATCACCAGAGGCAGTTAAGTGTAGGGGCCCCCTCCGGACCGCTGTACCAACTTCAACCTACCCAAACCCCCAAATTTTGCACGACAAGCCCTATGTCGGTTAGTGTCGATAGGTAGCCCTGCATGTCGGCTATACGACGGCAGCAAGCATATAGAGGCGCAATCTCTGTGGAAGATCACCAGAGGCAGTTCAGTGTAGGCCCCCCCTTTGGACCGCTGTACCAACTTCAACCTACCCAAACCCCCAAATTTTGCACGACAAGCCCTATGTAGGTTAGTGTCGATAGGTAGCCCTGCATGTCTGCTATACGACGGCAGCAATCATATAGAGGCGCAATCTCTGTGGAAGATCACCAGAGGCTGTTAAGTGTAGGGCCCCCCTCCGGACCGCTGTACCAGCTTCAACATACCCAAACCCCCAAATTTTGCACGACAAGCCCTATGTCGGTTAGTGTCGATAGGTAGCCCTGCATGTCGGCTATACGACGGCAGCAATCATATAGAGGCGCAATCTCTGTGGAAGATCACCAGAGGCAGTTAAGTGTAGGGCCCCCCTTCCGGACCGCTGTACCAACTTCAACCTACCCAAACCCCCAACTTTTGCACGACAAGCCCTATGTCGGTTAGTGTCGATAGGTAGCCCTGCATGTCGGCTATACGACGGTAGCTATCATATAAAGGCGCAATCTCTGTGGAAGATCACCAGAAGCAGTTAAGTGTAGGGCCCCCCCTTTCGGACCGCTGTACCAACTTCAACCTACCCAAACCCCCAAATTTTGCACGACAAGCCCTATGTCGGTTAGTGTCGATAGGTAGCCCTGCATGTCGGCTATACGACGGCAGCAATCATATAGAGGCGCAATCTCTGTGGAAGATCACCAGAGGCAGTTAAGTGTAGGGCCCATCTTCCGGACCGCTGTACCAACTTCAACCTACCCAAACCCCCAAATTTTGCACGACAAGCCCTATGTCGGTTAGTGTCGATAGGTAGCCCTGCATGTCGGCTATACGACGGCAGCAATCAAATAGTGGCGCAATCTCTGTGGAAGATCACCAGAGGCAGTTAAGTGTAGGGCCCCCCTTCCGGACCGCTGTACCAACTTCAACCTACCCAAACCCCCAAATTTTGCACGACAAGCCCTATGTCGGTTAGTGTCGATAGGTAGCCCTGCATGTCGGCTACACGACGGCAGCAATCATATAGTGGCGCAATCTCTGTGGAAGATCACCAGAGGCGGTTCTAAATAGAAGTCGATTTCCTCGCTAAATGTTCGCTGTAATTGTTCGCTAGCTTTCAAAAGTTCAGTAATATGATTTACTCATTGCAAATGAATAGTATTATCTTTAGAAACATACTTTTAGCTTAGTGGAAGCTATTTTATACATTTAAAGGTGTTTTGGTACGTTTTAGTAATTTGTAGTTTTTCGGTTTTTAGATTTATCCCCTAATTGTTCGCTAGCTAATTGTTCGCTACAATTGTTCGCTAGCTTGAGTCAAGTTCTTTTTCATTCGGTGCATTGATCAATGGACAATAACAAAGGTAAACATAACACTTAAATCTCCCTACTGGACAATGCTCTCCGGGGGAAAATTGGTGTCATTTATACCTTAACTTTTTATATTATATTGATGCAAATTAATAGACTAACGAAATTTTTCACCGCTCATTTTAAACATTTGTTCAGCAAGTCAGTTTTTGTTCAATTATTTCTTAAAAAGCACGTGTTTGTGGTCGAAGTTATTTATATACTCTCAAAAACCATTGGTCAAAAGTTTGATGTAAACATTATCCTTAAAAGGTAAATTCCTCGACCTGATAAAGCAGTCATTCAATTGGCACTACAAATTTTACATAGGGTCCTCATAATATTTTAATTCATAATGTATATAACTGCAGTTATTATTTTGTATGTATTTTTGAACTTTATTTTTTGTATACTTTATACTTATTTGTTGTATTGTGTATGTTAATTATGATTATATTTGCTTTGACTCGAATGGATGTATTATTTTGCCAATTAAGATGTTTGATATAAGGACAACTTTGTAACAAATTTTAAATGATAGATTCAAGTGTTATACAAATCAAGGTCAAATGACCCGGGTTTCTCTTTGCAAAATCCACATACATGCATTTGGTTCGTAGTTAAAGATTTACATGTATATTCTTTCGGTCTTCAAATTGCCCATTTACATTAATTTCATTTTTGGTAGTTTTGGGGTTATTTAGGAATGTGTAAGACATGTTTATCGTGTTTTGTCCACAGTGTCCTATATTGATTTTGTTACCATCCTTTTCTGGTCTGTTGGTTTTCTTCGAGGTTCAAATTGATTCTCGAGTGATTTCACAAACCCCTCCCCCATTCAAGTTAAATGGTGTCTCGACCACGTCGATTCTATTGCTATGAAGACTTTACATCTTTTGAAACTTAGACACTGTTCTTCAAGGTTGTCAAGAAGTACAAAAGTCGGTTCAAATTCTTTACTTGGTGATCAGATGTACGAAGAAGCAGAACCGAATGATAAAACCAAAGGCACTTGTTTCTATCAATAATGGGGGTCGAGTATATATAAAATAAAGATTTATCTTATTATACCCCCCCCCCCATTATAATTGATAGAAACAAATGCCTGTTGATAAAACCAGTCAACACCAACGAGAACAACACGAAGAAACAAACAACATAAAACGCAAAAATACAACAACAACTGAATACATGCAGCAGTCAACAATGCAAACTCAAGTCGAACCGAGAGTGAACTCAGGTGCTCCGGAAGAGTAAGCAGTCTCTAATTAATTGACCTTGGTAGTGATGAGCATTTTTCCCGTATCCCTTTGTATCTTTAAACTATAGAGTTCACGAATTAGGTGTGACAATACCAAATGACATATATCCAGATTTTAATGAAAATTGGTAGACGTATAGTTCTTATATAGTGATATACAGCCATATTAGAAATAAACAAGAGGCTCCCAGGAGCCTGAATCGCTCACCTGGTCCTCATGTCAACCCTATGAAGACAAATGAGCTGAATGTTTCAGCAAGAAAAAGCTTTTCTCTATCTACAAAAGTTCCATTCTAAATAAGCAAAAAACACTTATTCAACTTTTAAAGGGCTGTAA
Organism: Arcuatula senhousia; assembly: GCA_963971305.1. Lineage (NCBI taxonomy): Eukaryota > Metazoa > Mollusca > Bivalvia > Mytilida > Mytilidae > Arcuatula > Arcuatula senhousia. The sequence goes on along the minus strand of OZ020310.1, from coordinate 27,358,790 downwards.
CCCCTATAAGGGGTCATCTGACAACTTCAATCCTATGAAGACTTTTGTAAAGCTAAATGAGCTGAATATTTATGCAAGCGACAGCTTTTCTCTATCTGCAACAGTTTTCATTCTATGCCAAAAACACTATTTTTTGCCTTTAAAGGGCTGTAACCCCTATCAGGGGTCATTTGACAACTTCGACCCTATGCCAACTTTTTTAGAACTCAATTAGCTGAACATTTTAGCAGGCAACAGCTTTTCTCTATCTGCAATAGTTTTCATTTTATAGGCCAAAAACACTATTTTTCGCCTTTAAGGGGCTGTAACTCCTATAAGGGGTCATCAGACAACTTCGACCCAATGGAGACTTTTGTAGAGCTTTTGATTCTGAAGAGCCTAAGATCCTTAGAATTTTTTTCTATCTGTTATGGTAGCTGAGTTATAAGCCATTTTAAGTGATTTTTTTCCTATAACAGCGGCCATGTTTTTTATCGAATCATTTTAAAATGAGGATTGTTTGTTGCCAACATGTTATGTATCATTCCTGCAAAGTTTCAGTTAAATTGGTTAAGTGGTTTCAGAGAAGATTTTTGAAATTGTTAACGGACGACGACGGACAACGACGGACGCATAGTGATGGCATAAGCTCATATGGCCTTTGGCCAGGTGAGCTAAAAAAAATGGGGTCACGGACCTCGTTTATTGAAAACTGCAATTTGGCGGGAAAGTGACAAATACATATAGGAAATCACAGCTTCAACACCATTTATTTTTACTTTTTGTTCACAAGAATGGACTTACGATCTCCAAATTATGACCAAAAACTAACATAATATTCCTTGGAAAATGTGCGATGCATTGATGTAGATTAAAGAATTAGTCACAGACTTCGTTTTGAAGGTGCGGTTTCGTAAATATTGCCTAACCGTGAAAAGTCCAATAGAATCTTACTAAAATTGACGTTACGTTTCACGACGTTCAGACGGATTTTTCAGTGTACAGGTAACCGATATAATTTACCTGTACACTGAAAAATCCGTCTGAACGTCGTGAAACTCTATTGCATTTTAACGTATAGGCAATGTTCACGAGTCCGTACCTAAAAAACGAAGTCCGTGACATATCCTTTATTTTAGAACAGTACATTGCAAATTTTCCAAGGAATATTACATTAGTTTTTTGTCAATATTTCAATATCGTTAGTCCATTTTTGTGTATAAAAAGTAAAAATAAATGGTGGTGAAACTCTTTTTTTCCTATATGTTTTTTTAATTTCCAGCCAAACTTGCAGTTTTCAAATGCATTTAATTGAAAACGAGGTCCGTGACCCCCATTTTTTATTTTATATATAGGAACTATGCGTCTACCAATATTCATTAAAATCTGGATATATGCTATTTGGTATCGTCCCACCTTAAGGGACCGACCATTTAACTTGAAAGGGGGGGGCTTGGTTTTTTGTTTTGATCAGAAATTTTTTTCCGTGCAGAGCGCGGAGAGAATATTTATTTTTCGAAGGCGTCGCGACAGAATATTTTTTTTCATTATCAGCATTATTTTTTTTATAGCAGAAATCCTTCTTCAGAATATTTTTTTCTTACCCTCAGATGCCAAAATATTTTGTTCATCAAAAATAATTTTCAGAATATTTTTTTTGGAAAAAAACAAGGCCCCCCCTTCAAGTTAAATGGTCGGTCCCTAAAGAATGTTTCGATAAAAGTTGTAGTACCGTTTAAATTACACTATCAACATTTCTTTTTACCCACTAGAATACAGTGGGTAAATCTTTTGGATAGTTTATGATAAAATATGTTTAGAAATGACACGAGACGACCAATTTTAGGGGTATTAAAGATAAAAGGGGGCATATATAAAGTCTCTGTTCCAAGTGCCTGAGCCTGGAACCAACAGTACTGTTACTTCCGGTAAAAGACAAATGCATTTAAATGGAAATAATTCAGATGTTTCTTCCTATAGGTTTACAGAGAAACACTCTATTTATAACTTTTTTGTTGTTGTCGGATATATACTTTCCACCTTTAAAGGTATTTTCCTAACAAAATTAAAGCAAGGATGTTATTGGATGACACACAGATCGCATCACGATTGTCTATTTATGGATCGTAAATTACCTGAGTGCGTCATGGATTTACCTTTTGATGTTCTAGGTAAAACGTAAAATCTCATTTTACCGAAATATTTTCAAGTAAACACAGGAATATAATGTTCATTGTTGTCTTGCTTCTGTCTGTAAGTTAACTTTACGATATTATATTTTTAATAACAATCGATTCATGTTTAAGGAATCTGGGCCAGTGGGGAACAAAAAGTTGAACAGTAACAACGTTAAACCCAAATTTTTTATGTAAAGTTGCTGAAATTACAATTTTGAAAGGAAGGGTAAAAGTCCCTTCAAGTTTTAATCATAAATTGAAATGATACAATATATATTTGGATTAAGGTAAACTTTTTATTTTTACACTGTGAAAATACAATGTAATGTTACAATTTTTCCATAGGAACAAGTTTTGACGATTTTTTTTCATTCCTCGGAACCTTATACCTCCCCGATGGAAAAATACTAACGTATTTGCGAGTTGGTATTTGCGAACAAATGGACTAAAACCCGCTAGTACAAAGCCTATCCGATGTAAAACCAGTAGCATCGATTACATTTTTCATCCTTTCCGACGGACTAGCAGTTTGGCATTTCTTAGGGGTTTGTGGAAAGGGGGAAGGTTCACTATTGTAGAGTCGAATGATGCCTTATTTGTTAAGTTTAATCAGTAAATATAAAACAAAGTCCCAGTTGTTTTTGAGTTTCCTGTGATCATCTTTAATTATTCAATGTAAACAAAGGTCATCTTTAATTATTCAATGTAAACAAAGGTCATCTTTAATTATTCAATGTAAACAAAGGTCATCTTTAATTATTCAATGTAAACAAAGGTGATTGTTTCTATATAAAGTCTATCTGCTTAATTTCGTTTTTCTTCTTGGATCTTTGAAATTGATCATCCCTGTTTTCTTGTCTGCTATTATTTATAAATCAAAACACTCCTTACAAAAACTGTTGATCAGTTTCTCTCATTAAATCATGTCTATCTAGTAAGTACATGCATGATCAAAATTATTTTCGTATATATTTGTATTCCACAACACATTAAACTTTTTCAGATTGTACCCATTAATGGAATCGTTGGAAGAGAGTTCAGGGAAATGATGCAGGCGCTCGTAAATATGAATAAAGAAATACTGAACCAACGATCAAATATGAAAATGACAATGCGAACGGAAGTTACTACAGAAAAACACGTACAGAGTATGGAGTCGGGTCCGAATATTCTGACAATGACTTCAGAAAATAAAGACATAGATACCGAAAGCAAAGTTCAAGATAAACTAACAATGATGTCGAGTCAGCCTACAGAAAGTAAAACAACGAATACAGCACACTTACAAACAAACTATCAATCAACAAATGCAGCTTTGTTTAATTCTGCAAGTCATTCTAATGAAATTGGAGAATCCAAACAGATTCCTATCGACCATACCAACGACAAACGCCAAAGGGATGTCCTGCAGCTGCTTGTTTACTTCGGAGTCAGCGGAGGTTTCCTGTTAGCCGTCATATTAATAGCGGCATTCGTTATTATACGCAGAAGGTTTAAGAATAAAGACATATCTCGATTTTCTGTAACTGATCAAAAATCGTATCAAAATACCAGTATCTTTGTAATGGGCCAGACTGAAAAATCAAACGATCTGATACAATCTGTTAATGCTCTGCCGAATGATCAGGTCTTATGGAAAGAGCTACAATGTCAGTCCGCAAACGTCTTCTAAATATCTCAATGTATTGGTTAAAAATAAAAAAAAACGTAAAATTATCAATAACAGGCTATTTATTGTCTAAAATGCGTTTTTGTACGATTAGAATACAATCAAAATGACCTTTTTTAAGTATAAACATTTTATACTCTAAACTCTTTGGAATCTAAATATTACCAAAAACGCACTTTATTAATAGGCACTGGATACGGTTACCTGGAAAAGTAACAATAAGAAAAAAATTATTGTTACCTGGCACCGGAAGGACGGACTAACGGAAAACCGTGTAACGGACGCGGACCTGTTTTAATGGAAGTAACAATAAGTATTTTTCTTATTGTTACTTTGCGTTATTGTTATATTTCTATAAGACCACCCCAAGTTAATACATTTGTTCTGTTTTGTCTTCGGCCCTAGCTTATAACGTATCAAATTGGCTTCCGAGATGCCGGTGGTGAAAATTTATTTCATCCAAAGTTATTGCTACCTAGCACCCGGTTCATTGTGTCCAACACCCGCGTTCTTAGTGTTCTTCATCTAAAAGTCAACAGCTGTCTCTTGTGTCCAAAATTCGCTACCTTGGTTAGGATATTGAATAATACTGTGCTTAATTAATACGTCAAATTAGAAGTTGAACTCTTATAGATAAACAAGTATACATTGGGGTATCTATATTGACCAAAAAGGTTTTCAACTTGCATTTCGGGATAATTTACAATCATATAGTTGAAAGTTTACATTTTGGGGAGTAATTTCGTTGTTCAATACGTTCCTATGGATTTAATTTTCAGTAAAAACAGATAAAACTTAGAAAACAAAAGGCGTTGTAGTAGATAAGGGACATACAAAAGGCTGTATAAACTTATTTTTGTCTGTTATCTCTTTTCGATACGTTCATTAAGAAAATACCACAACTACATGAACACTGTTTTTTTCCGGCTCACCCAGCCGGTCTCTTGTGTTCCACCCGGTTCTATGTGTCCGAATACCCGGCGTGTTATAATAGCCTTATGAGAAATAAAAACAAAATTCGTTGTTAGTTAACACATTTTAAGGTAACAATAAGAAAAAAATCTTATTGTTACTTTCATAAAAACAGGTCCGCATCCGTGGACCGGTTAATATTTTACTTTGACTTCCGGCGTCAGGTAACAATAATTTTTATCTTATTGTTACTTTTCCAGGAAAATCCAGGTAATCCTAGCCAGTTTGTTATTAATAAGAAGAGGTTTCGTTATTAAAGCATACTAAGGTTTATTTACTAGATGAAAAGCTTATAAGAAAGTATGTAAAAAAGTGTCAACAAGTAGACATTTTCTTGGAAGGACAGTTGTTGGTATTACTATTTATAATGTGTATCCTGTTCATTGATTAATATGTTTACAGTTTTATGAGGGTTAGTGACCACTCAAACAAAGTTATTGTCATTTATGAGGTTAAGTTATACATTTCTTCATTTTTACATACTATAAGCGTTTAGTTGTGTGGTTCATTGGCAGAATTAGACATGTTGATAAATGGGAATATTAAGATTGACCTTACACTTGGATATATCCTGTATTCATATGAAATAAGATTTCATAAGGGATGTCGTTCTTGAATCTACACATGACATTGTATTTCTATGCCTTGAATACTAGTAGTCTATTTATACTACTTAAATTGTAGGCTGTCCTGTATGTCTACTATAGCCCTTTTTATTTTACTTTTACATAACTATAAATAGTAAAAAAATAGAGAATTTATAACAATAGAATTTTTAAAAATGAATATGTTCATGATGATACAGGGCTAATTGGAAATTGGAATCCAGGGGGATCCCAAATCCTCCAAGAACAAATTGAGATTCCAATTTCTCATAGGAGATTCTGATTTGTTCTAGATTTAATCCAGTGTAATTGGAATTTCAATTTCCCCTATGAGAAATATAATTCAGATATCCAGATTTACTCTAGGATGTTCTGGATCCTCCCGATTTTTAAGTGGAATCCAGAATCTCACTTAGTCTAGATATTTGTGTTTGTGGGATTGTTGAACCTACTGATATTTTAAATGTAAATATTTACTAAGATTATTTTTTATAACAATATTTAAACACAAATGAAAAAAAAACCCATTAACATGTAATATTATTTAGTATCGCTTTTTGAATTATATTGCATATATATTTATTTTTTATTTGATATTTTATATTAATTATTTAAAATTCATGTTTTTTTTTAAATAGAATGTTTATGGTGTCAATACAATGATTTCAGGGCATTTTTTTACATTTTTTCTGAAAGTATTCTTAACATAGTTAAACATTTAGTATCTTCGTTTATACCTAATATCTCAAAATACCACTTTAAATCCCAATCTTTACAAATGCATATTTGTTTTTCAAAAAAACAAAAAACAAAAAAAACAAAAAAAACCAAACAATACTATGATCACCCCTGAAACATACCTATACAAAGTGAATTTGGGCAAGGGGACACATTGCATATATCAAAGCCTTGAAGCTGCCAAAGATCTGAGGTTTTGTGCTGTCATATATACCTTTTAATTTGTTTGATGTTCCTTAATTCTCTGAGATGCAAGTTTAAAACAGGTAACATTTGTTGCCATTTGTAGTATAGATCCTTATACTATGCTTATAGTTCATTCTTATACAAAAATTAACTGTTTTCTTCATACATCCATGATTGTTATTATATATATTTACTTTTTTGTTATGTTTAATGAATAAAACTATGTATAACATGCAATGTTTTTGTAAATTTCATTTGTAAATTCCAAGAAGACAAACATTTATTTACACATAATATTCTAAGGTGCATCATCTTGTAGGAAGGACATCCTATATGTCATGCAATGGACAATTTTTGGACATGTGGTTGAAAATGGATGTTGCCTAAATGCTCATAAAACCCTTTAAAGAATCAGAGACCTCACAGTCATAACCCATTCTGAGCAAGTGCAATGTAGTAGAAAAATAATAAATACTAGCTTGTCACTACCATTTACAAAAGAAAGTTTTCATTTAAGGTATATATACAAGGGCAATTTCCGACAAAATTTGACAGAAAGAACTAGAAGGGACACTCTACTCATTGCTTTTAATAAAGGCAGGAGTCAAGGCACAAAGTGATTGCATCTAAGAACTTGCAAACATGTTTAACATACGCTATATGAAAGAACCTTAGTGAGTGAAATCTGTTAGGAAATTTTCAATCCTGAAAATTTAGTGAAAAATTATAAGTCGCCTGGTTGGACAGGAAGTATATGATCAACTGACCTGAAAACATATACCACCATATGGGACCCTACTTGAAGCTATACACCAAATATCAAATACCTACGATTGATAGTTGCTGAGAAACCTGTTACATTTTCACTCCTGAACATTTAGTGATAAAAGTTAAACAGGAAGTAAATAATCAACAGACCTGAAAAGGTACCCAACTATAAGGGACTCCTACCTGAAGCTGCATATCAAATTTCAAAAGCCTAGGATTAATAGTTTCTGAGATATCTGTTACAAAAATTTTGATCATGGACAGACAGATGCATGGACTGACAGACGGACGAGCCAAAAACATGCATGGGGTATAAGTACAAGTTCAAACACAATTGCTCTAGACATAGCCAATGTCCCCAGCCACCACATTAAAGTTGAAAATTTACTAAAATTTGTTGAATCAACCTGGTTTTGTGATATGATCTTCTACATACATCTATATAATACTAGTAACAAACTATCCTACAAAATTTCATCAAAATCTGTTTAGGGGTCTCAGAGGAGTTGTGTCCACAATAGTATGATGGACGGACACACAGACAAAGATCATTTCTATGACCCTCTGCCATGTTGCAGCAGGGGACAAAAATAATCCTTATTGTAAATCTACCATAGAAATTCTAACAGTTTTAGCTGAATTACATAAAAGAATTGTCTGACTTCTCCATTTAGTAGTACACTTGATTTTCCTCAAATCAGATTTATAAGCTTTGATGTTTTTTAAAGCATAATAAGAAATTTTAAAGAAAAAAACATTTAATGTTAATTTTATGTAGAACAGTAATACATAGATGAGATTTCTAAGTCAATTATTTAAAGACAACGGCATGTAACATAGCGCCTAGACACTGGACGATATTCTTGGTCATCAATACATCTACATGTTCCTCCAAATGTCTCTTAGGATCCTACAAAAAAAAAAGAATATCATTAAACTTGTGCTTAAAAAGTGTGGAAAAGAAAAAGAGTTTGATAGAACAATCATAACAAGTAAGGCTGTTAGAATAGCCCTGCATCATTTTAAACTCTATATAAAAAAAAAAACTTAAGTCTGACTATTTCCCAGGAATGATATCCTACAATTTTGAAATTTCTTCATGGAGCAGATCTCCACCTGACCTAATCAGTCAAGGAAATTAGGATTTATTGGGTCAGGACATTCGGTCCCATCATTGGCCAAGATTCACAGGACCAAAAGAAACTATAGAGGTCCAATAACATATAACATCTAAAATACTGCTAATTTCTATCAGACATTCGGACCTGTGAAAGGCACAAAAACACCAGACTGAATGGGTTTTTACAGGCCTCGGGCTGTCGGTCCTGTGCTAATTTCCATCTTCATGACAGTTTCATCAAAGTCCATCAAGTGTTGTAGTAGGAGTTGCAGTTATAATATGTGGACAACCTGACAATCAGATAGGGCGACTCCTATATACCCCCTTACTTTGTTTGCAGCATTTATAATGACAGTAACTTTCTTATCTTCTTCGGTCAGCAAAGTTTAAACATGACATTATACAAACAAAAATAACTAGAAAAACTGTGAGCCGCAGCTCACAAATAAATACCCCCCACCCCCCCCAAAAAATTAATCGGATAAAATTTTAAAATAGGAAATCCACATCTACATTATGTCACAAAGATTGTGTGTAAGTGTCATGAAAATCCATCACAGGGTTTAGGAGGAGTTGCAGATAAGAGAAACCCCAAAATCATTCTGATCAAATTAATTAAACTTTCAAATAGTAGGTGCACATCTATATTATGTTACAAAGATTGTGTAAAAGTTTCATGACAATCTACAAGGGGTTTAGGAGGAGTTGTGGATAAGAGAAGGGTACCCCCATGTAGTCGAATGGCTAAGTCCATGTTTTGCTATGGGAAACCCCGAAAATTGTTCTGATCAAATTTTAAAATAGTAGGTGCACATCTACATTATGTCACAAAAATTGTGTGTACATTTCATGAAAATCCAACAATGGGTTTAGGAGGAGTTGCGGATAAGAGATGGGTACCCCCATGTAGTCGAATGGCTAAGTCCATGTTTTGGTAAGGGAAACCCCAAAAATCGTTCTGATCAAATTTTAAAATAGTAGGTGCACATCTACATTATGTCACAAAGATTGTGTGTAAGTTTCATGAAAATCCATCAAGGGGTTTAGGAGGACTTGCGGATAAGAGATGGGTACCCCCATGTAGTCGACTGGCCAAGTCCATGTTTTGCTATGGGAAACCCCAAAAATCTTTCTGATCAAATTTTAAAATAGTAGGTGCACATCTACATTATGTCACAAAGATTGTGTGTAAGTTTCATGAAAATCCATCAAGGGGTTTAGGAGGAGTTGTGGATAAGAGATTGGTACCCCCATGTAGTCGACTGGCCAAGTCCATGTTTTGCTATGGGAAACCCCAAAAATCATTCTGATCAAATTTTAAAATAGTAGGTGCACGTCTACATTATGTCACAAAGATTGTGTGTAAGTTTCATGAAAATCCATCAAGGGGTTAAGGAGGAGTTGCGGATAAGAGATGGGTACCCTGAAGTGTAACGGAAGGACGGACGGAAGGACGGAAGGACGGACGGAAGGACGGAAGGACGGACACCCCTATCACTATATACCCCCCACTTTTGAAGTGGGGGGTATAAAAATAACAATTATCATAAAAAGAGATGTTCAGTAAATACCCCACTATATCTAAAGTCTCTGTAAATGACTTACCAACTTCCCAACATTTTTAATAGCTAACTGTTCTGGGGTCATTTTTTCCTCCTCTTCTAAAGCCTGTATAACGATCAAATAAAAAATATTGTAATATGTGCTTTTAGAGTGTTAATTATCACATATCAATAAATAAAGGAGTTTAACACTTGCTTTCCGTAATGAAAATACATGTATTGATTGAGTCAACATGCTATGCAAAATAACTATTTTACAACTGATATCTTTCCGAAAATAAAACAAGACAGAGATTGAATCAGCCAAATCATGAATGTCTTAAGGTACTATATATTTTATTTGAGAGAGGGGATTTTTGGGGGGGCCTAGACAATCACAAATATGAATTATTTTTATAGAAATTCCCAACAAAATTTCAGGCAACCACCATGCCTAACACTTATATTTGAAAGTCATCAGAGGTCCTCTAGCAAAAAGGATGAAAATGTCTATCAAAATGTGAACATGAAGAGCATAGTACAATAAAACAAAACAGTTTCAAAAATTGACCCAAATTATGACCAAAATCAAGCTAAGCAAGGTAGGAAAAATCTAAGAATTTTTTACAATTAAAATTTTTTTTTACTATGAAGTATTGTTCAACACAAAGTATTGATACTGGAGGTAATGCAAACAAAAGTACTTTATGGTTGGGCCAAAAAAAAAGTAGGTGAGTTTACTGTCACCCGACCCTACCTAATTTTTAACCCCCTACCCTTAAGTTTTTTTTGGAACATTTTTCATTAAGCACTGTTAAAGTTACAAAGCTGCCACCATAGACTCAAGGTAAAAAAAAAAAAAATTTAAAAATAATTTCCTACCTACCGACCCTAATTTTTTTAACATGTGACAGTAAACATACATACTTTTTTGGTTGGCCTTGGTGTCATTCTTACCTTGTGATAATTCTTGGCCAATTCTAACATGTCTTTGACAGTTTTCTCATTAGTTGTACAGTGTGTGTTATAGTCTTCTAGAGACAGACCGTCCACCCAGCTCTTCTTGTGCAGGTTAAGTAACATCTGAAATACATTTACTTATGTTACTCTATCTTTTTATCCAGCCTAATCTTTGATTTTGAAAAGACAACAACAAAAATTCAGTAGAAGAGGTAATGAATTTTACTGTTATTTTTTAATGCAACAAAAGACTTTAAATCATGCGATATATTATAATGACAGAATAATAAGCATATATAAATAAGTTGAATTTTACCACAATAACATGATGGTTCTTGTTCTAAGAGGAATAACTCAAGGGAAAAAAGATTTAGACTGTCACTAAAATTGTATTATTTGATTAACAAAAAATTTCAGGGTAAAAATCTTTTTAAAAAGTCTACAGCTGCAGAACATTTTTTCTCTATTTCAGCATGATATCTCTGTAACAATTTAATATCAAAATATTGAAAACTTCTTTCAATGGATTCTTATTTTTGTTCACTGAACAATGATTTTGATGCCAGGAGTAAGATATGTATGCTTATATCCAGATGTATAGTTTATAAAGTTTAATGGTGAAGCCATATTGTAACTTAAACCTATAGGTAATCCTAAATCAAAGTATTCCTTAAACAGGAAGTAGTTGACCTAGGAACATAAAATCGCTATACACCATATGGGACTGTAGAATAGAGCTATATGAAAAATATCAGACCTCCATCTCTAGTACATGTAGTAGTTGCTGAGAAAACTGTGACAAAATTTTTTGTTAGCGACGAACGGACAAGGGTAAAACAGTATACCCCGCTTCGAAGAAGAGGGGGTATAATGATATGTATACCACTTCATCGTTCCAAATGACAAACAAAGATGGTTAGGAGTATTGAGTAAAGTGATGATAGTTACCTTTTGTTCTAGTTCATTTTTTCTGTAGTTGATTGCAATAGAATAATAATGTCTGTTGAGACCATGTATTAATGCCTGAAAAGAGAAGATTTAAAATTAAATGAGAAATATTCTGAACTCTGTCGTGTTTGCTCTTTTAAGGGTGGGACGTTACGTTAAAAGCGACATTACTGATAAAATTTACCTGTATACTGAAAAATCCATCTGAACGTTGTGAAAAGCAATGTCAATTTTAGTTAGATTCCATTGCGTTTTTCACGTATAGGCAAAGTTCACCAGTCCGTACCTTAAAAACGAAGTCCATGGCATATCCTTTATTTTACATCAATCCATCGCAAATTTTACATTGAAAATTAGATTAGTTTTTGGTCAAAATTTGGATATTGTTAGTCCATTTTTGTGTATAAACAGTAAAAACAATTGGCCTTGAAACTCTTTTTTTCCTTTATGTCAATTTCCCGCCAAAAATGCAGTTTTCAAATGCATTTATTTGAAAAACGAGGTCCATGACCCCCATTTTTTTTTTTATATGGATGTATATCACTAAGAACTGTGTGTCTACCGATTTTCATTAAAATCTGGATATAAGCCATTTGGTATCGTCCCACCTTAAACAGACATTAACACTATATGCATAAGGGAACATTTTTGGAAGGGGTTTATTTCTGCTAATTCATGTCATCAACATATTCACAAAATAAAAAGCATGCAGGGATTAATTTACATGTAATATGCCAAACTATGATCCAGCTGTTCTGCACAAAACTAGCGGTAGTCTGTCTTGGTACAATAGATTACCTGAATGGATAGTTTCTGTAAATGTCCCAGGTTAGAGGTAGTCTGTCTTGGTACAATAGATTACCTGAATGGAATTTTTCTGTGATTTAAATCTACATAGTTTTTTTACTTCCGCCTCATGGCATCGTCTTTGGTGTCATGTCAAGTCCTCTCGGGAGGAAAAACAATAATACCGTGGACAATTCATTGCGATTATATGACAGAGAGTACGCTTGGGGATTTGTTAAATTCAATTAAAGCCGACAATGCAGCAGCCTTTGTCAAATTGGATGGATACACAGCCGAACATGCAAAAAAACAAGAGGCTCCCAGGAGCCTGAATCGCTCACCTGGTCTTGATGTTGACCCTATACTTTTGTAGAGCTAAATGAGCTGAACATTTAAGCAAGCAACAGCTAATCTCTATCTGCAATAGTTTTCATTCTGTAGGCCAAAAACATGAAAAATCACTTTTTTCAGGGGCCGTAACCCCTATAAGAGGTCATCTGACAACTTCGACCCTGTGGAGAATTTTGTAGAGCTAAATGAGCTGAACATTTAAGCAAGCAACAGCTAATCTCTATCTGCAATAGTTTTCATTCTGTAGGCCAAAACATGAAAAATGGCTATTTTTCAGGGGCCGTAACCCCTATAAGGGGTCATCTGACAACTTCGACCCTATGAAGAATTTTGTAGAGCTAAATGGGCTGAACATTTAAGCAAGCAACAGCTAATCTCTATCTGCAATAGTTTTCATTCTGTAGGCCAAAAACATGAAAAATTACTTTTTTCAGGGGCCGTAACCCCTATAAGGGGTCATCTGACAACTTCGACCCTGTGGAGAATTTTGTAGAGCTAAATGAGCTGAACATTTAAGCAAGCAACAACTTGTCTCTATCTGCAATAGTTTTCATTCTGTAGGCCAAAAACATGAAAAATCGCTATTTTTCAGGGGTCGTAACCCCTATAAGGAGTCATCTGACAACTTCGACCCTATGGAGAATTTCGTAGAGCTAAATGAGCTGAACATTTAAGCAAGCAACAGCTAATCTCTATCTGCAATAGTTTTCATTCTGTAGGCCAAAAACATGAAAAATGGCTATTTTCACCTTTAAGGGGCCGTAACCCCTATAAGGGGTCATCTGACAACTTCGACCCTATAAAGACTTTTGTAGAGTTAAATGAGCTGAACATTTAAGCAAGCAACAGCTAATCTCTATCTGCAATAGTTTTCATTCTGTAGGCCAAAAACATGAAAAAATGCTATTTTTCACCTTTAAAGGGCCGTAATCCCTATAAGGGGTTATCTGACAACTTTGACCAAATGGAGACTTTTGTAGAGCTTTTGATGCTGAATCAGTAGCGTGGCCTCAGATTTCCTCTATCTCTTATACTTTTTGATTTATAAGCCAAAAACAGTAGTCTGACCCCCCTAGTCTATTTTTAGTAACGGCGGCCATGTTTTTTATCGGATCAAAAATCAAAACACAAGTTTGGTGCAGGACACCCTAAGGATCATTCATACCAAGTTTCATTAAATTCTGTTTGGTAGTTTCAGAGGAGAAGATTTTTGAAAAATTGTTAACAGACGACGACGACGACAGACGACGACAGACGACGACGACGGACGCCAAGTGATGGTAATAGCTCACATGGACCTTCAGTCCAGGTGAGCTAAAAAAAAAAAGGAGCCGCCCTGCCTCGTCAAAAAATTTTAAAAATGGCCTGAGAAGCAACAATTTTTTTAAGAAAAAAACAAAGAAAATAAAAAAAAGGTTCCTCCCTTCCTCATCAAAAAATTTGAAAAGTGGCCTGAGAAGCTAATGATTTTTTTTATGTGGCCTAAATGTCCCAGGTTAGAGGTAGTCTGTCTTGGTACAATAGATTACCTGAATGGAAGGTTTCTGTAAATGTCCCAGGTTAGAGGTAGTCTGTCTTGGTACAATAGATTACCTGAATGGAAGGTTTCTGTAAATGTCCCAGGTTGGAGGTAGTCTGTCTGGGTACGATTGATTACCTGAATGGAAGGTTTCTGTAAATGTCCCAGGTTAGAGGTAGTCTGTCTGGGTACGATTGATTACCTGAATAGAAGGTTTCTGAAAATGTCCCAGGTTAGAGGTAGTCTGTCTGGGTACAATAGATTACCTGAATAGAAGGTTTCTGAAAATGTCCCAGGTTAGAGGTAGTCTGTCTGGGTACAATAGATTACCTGAATGGAAGGTTTCTGTAAATGTCCCAGATTAGAGATAGTCTGTCTGGGTACAATAGATTACCTGAATGGAAGGTTTCTGAAAATGTCCCAGGTTAGAGGAAGTCTGTCTGGGTACAATAGATTACCTGAATGGAAGGTTTCTGAAAATGTCCCAAATTAGAGATAGTCTGTCTGGGTACAATAGATTACCTGAATGGAAGGTTTCTGTAAATGTCCCAGGTTAGAGGTAGTGTGTCTGGTACAATAGATTACCTGAATGGAAGGTTTCTGTAAATGTCCCAGGTTAGAGGTAGTCTGTCTGGGTACAGTAGATTACCTGAATGGAAGGTTTCTGTAAATGTCCCAGGTTAGAGGTAGTCTGTCTGGGTACAATAGATTACCTGAATGGAAGGTTTCTGTAAATGTCCCAGATTAGAGGTAGTTTGTCTGGTACAATAGATTACCTGAATGGAAGGTTTCTGTAAATGTCCCAGGTTAGAGGTAGTCTGTCTGGCTACAATAGATTACCTGAATGGAAGGTTTCTGTAAATGTCCCAGGTTAGAGGTAGTCTGTCTGGGTACAATAGATAACCTGAATGGAAGGTTTCTGTAAATGTCCCAGGTTAGAGGTAGTCTGTCTGGGTACAATAGATTACCTGAATGGAAGGTTTCTGTAAATGTCCCAGGTTAGAGGTAGTCTGTCTGGGTACAATAGATTACCTGAATGGAAGGTTTCTGTAAATGTCCCAGGTTGGAGGTAGTCTGTCTGGGTACAATAGATAACCTGAATGGAAGGTTTCTGTAAATGTCCCAGGTTAGAGGTAGTCTGTCTGGGTACAATAGATTACCTGAATGGAAGGTTTCTGTAAATGTCCCAGGTTAGAGGTAGTCTGTCTGGGCTCAATAGATTACCTGAATGGAAGGTTTCTGTAAATGTCCCAGGTTGGAGGTAGTCTGTCTGGGTACAATAGATTACCTGAATGGAAGGTTTCTGTAAATGTCCCAGGTTAGAGGTAGTGTGTCTGGTACAATAGATAACCTGAATGGAAGGTTTCTGTAAATGTCCCAGGTTAGAGGTAGTCTGTCTTGGTACAATAGATAACCTGAATGGAAGGTTTCTGTAAATGTCCCAGGTTAGAGGTAGTCTGTCTGGGTACAATAGATTACCTGAATGGAAGGTTTCTGTAAATGTCCCAGGTTAGAGGTAGTCTGTCTGGCTACAATAGATTACCTGAATGGAAGGTTTCTGTAAATGTCCCAGGTTAGAGGTAGTCTGTCTGGTACAATAGATTACCTGAATGGAAGGTTTCTGTAAATGTCCCAGGTTAGAGGTAGTCTGTCTGGTACAATAGATTACCTGAATAGAAGGTTTCTGTAAATGTCCCAGGTTAGAGGTAGTCTGTCTGGTACAATAGATTACCTGAATGGAAGGTTTCTGTAAATGTCCCAGGTTAGAGGTAGTCTGTCTGGGTACAATAGATTACCTGAATGGAAGGTTTCTGTAAATGTCCCAGGTTGGAGGTAGTCTGTCTGGGTACAATAGATAACCTGAATGGAAGGTTTCTGTAAATGTCCCAGGTTAGAGGTAGTCTGTCTGGGTACAATAGATAACCTGAATGGAAGGTTTCTGTAAATGTCCCAGATTAGAGGTAGTCTGTCTGGGTACAATAGATAACCTGAATGGAAGGTTTCTGTAAATGTCCCAGGTTGGAGGTAGTCTGTCTGGGTACAATAGATAACCTGAATGGAAGGTTTCTGTAAATGTCCCAGATTAGAGGTAGTCTGTCTGGGTACAATAGATAACCTGAATGGAAGGTTTCTGTAAATGTCCCAGATTAGAGGTAGTCTGTCTGGGTACAATAGATAACCTGAATGGAAGGTTTCTGTAAATGTCCCAGGTTAGAGGTAGTCTGTCTGGGTACAATAGATAACCTGAATGGAAGGTTTCTGAAAATGTCCCAGGTTAGAGGTAGTCTGTCTGGGTACAATAGATTACCTGAATGGAAGGTTTCTGTAAATGTCCCAGATTAGAGGTAGTGTGTCTGGTACAATAGATTACCTGAATGGAAGGTTTGTGTAAATGTCCCAGATTAGAGGTAGTCTGTCTTGGTACAATAGATTACCTGAATGGAAGGTTTGTGTAAATGTCCCAGGTTAGAGGTAGTCTGTCTGGGTACAATAGATTACCTGAATGGAAGGTTTCTGTAAATGTCCCAGATTAGAGGTAGTTTGTCTGGAACAATAGATTACCTGAATGGAAGGTTTCTGTAAATGTCCCAGGTTAGAGGTAGTCTGTCTGGCTACAATAGATTACCTGAATGGAAGGTTTCTGTAAATGTCCCAGGTTAGAGGTAGTCTGTCTGGGTACAATAGATAACCTGAATGGAAGGTTTCTGTAAATGTCCCAGGTTAGAGGTAGTCTGTCTGGGTACAATAGATTACCTGAATGGAAGGTTTCTGTAAATGTCCCAGGTTAGAGGTAGTCTGTCTGGGCTCAATAGATTACCTGAATGGAAGGTTTCTGTAAATGTCCCAGGTTGGAGGTAGTCTGTCTGGGTACAATAGATTACCTGAATGGAAGGTTTCTGTAAATGTCCCAGGTTAGAGGTAGTCTGTCTGGGTACAATAGATAACCTGAATGGAAGGTTTCTGTAAATGTCCCAGGTTAGAGGTAGTCTGTCTTGGTACAATAGATAACCTGAATGGAAGGTTTCTGTAAATGTCCCAGGTTAGAGGTAGTCTGTCTGGGTACAATAGATTACCTGAATGGAAGGTTTCTGTAAATGTCCCAGGTTAGAGGTAGTCTGTCTGGTACAATAGATTACCTGAATAGAAGGTTTCTGTAAATGTCCCAGGTTAGAGGTAGTCTGTCTGGTACAATAGATTACCTGAATGGAAGGTTTCTGTAAATGTCCCAGGTTAGAGGTAGTCTGTCTGGGTACAATAGATTACCTGAATGGAAGGTTTCTGTAAATGTCCCAGGTTGGAGGTAGTCTGTCTGGGTACAATAGATAACCTGAATGGAAGGTTTCTGTAAATGTCCCAGGTTAGAGGTAGTCTGTCTGGGTACAATAGATAACCTGAATGGAAGGTTTCTGTAAATGTCCCAGATTAGAGGTAGTCTGTCTGGGTACAATAGATAACCTGAATGGAAGGTTTCTGTAAATGTCCCAGGTTGGAGGTAGTCTGTCTGGGTACAATAGATAACCTGAATGGAAGGTTTCTGTAAATGTCCCAGATTAGAGGTAGTCTGTCTGGGTACAATAGATAACCTGAATGGATGGTTTCTGTAAATGTCCCAGATTAGAGGTAGTCTGTCTGGGTACAATAGATAACCTGAATGGAAGGTTTCTGTAAATGTCCCAGGTTAGAGGTAGTCTGTCTGGGTACAATAGATAACCTGAATGGAAGGTTTCTGAAAATGTCCCAGGTTAGAGGTAGTCTGTCTGGGTACAATAGATTACCTGAATGGAAGGTTTCTGTAAATGTCCCAGATTAGAGGTAGTGTGTCTGGTACAATAGATTACCTGAATGGAAGGTTTGTGTAAATGTCCCAGATTAGAGGTAGTCTGTCTTGGTACAATAGATTACCTGAATGGAAGGTTTCTGTAAATGTCCCAGGTTAGAGGTAGTCTGTCTGGCTACAATAGATTACCTGAATGGAAGGTTTCTGTAAATGTCCCAGGTTAGAGGTAGTCTGTCGGGGCTCCTGTCCTAGGACCATCATGTTGGGGTTTATAAGTCTGAAGGCATCAATTACAACCTAAAGATACAAAAGTTATGATCAGTTATTATACTGGTACTAAAACAACAAAGAATATGCTTAACATGTGTTGCAATTTTTTCCTGTGTATGATTACACTTGATTTTTAATGTTTATGAGCACAATAACCAAAAGTCTAACACATAATTACAGTACATAGACAGATTTTGTGTTTGTGTGCAGATTTCGGGAAAAAAAATGGCTTAGAAACTCCCCTTTGCCCTTATTGGACTGTTTCAAAAATTTTCCCTTTCTCTCATCTCTGATAGACTTACTTTTCCCTTCACTGACTGTATGGGATCTACCACTACTGCTACAGCTCTCTCAGACAGAGCTTCAAAACTCTGTTGGGTATTAATATCTACACCAGACAGCCAGCATCCAAACCCAGGGTGGGAATGATACCATCCAACAACCATCTCTGGTCTGTAATATAACATTTACAAATGAGAATAGAAAATAATGAGATGTGGATGTAAGTGTACTCAACACAGCTCACATAACAAGCAGTAATTTAGAAAAAAGAAAAACGGCCAGCAGCCTTAAACAAGGCCAGTACTGAGTAGGTGCTACTCGCCGTTCTGCAATTGGCCCATGGTGTAAATAACATGCATATAATTCAAATCCAGTCCTAAAATAGTCACAGATAGACCCCTTTCTTAAACAAGGAGCAGAAAACTTCAAAAAGATAAGTAAATCAAAACAACACAAACAATTGAGGGCTGTTCTCCAATTTTGACGTTTAAAGTATTCAATTTCAATTTTGCTGTGTCATATACATACATTTCATACATGTGAATATTTGCCAAGTACTTTTAGGTTTGCCACTTTCTTCTAGAATGAACAAAGTTTTTAGAAATTGTACATTGTTGTAGGAACAGAATGTTCCTTGGGGATTATAGCGAGCATAGCTCGCAAGCGGGCACTTCGTGCCCGCTTGAGCGGAGAGCTCTACGGTATTTGTTTCTGCGAGAAATTTGCTAATGCTGATTTAGATTTTTTATGGTCCGGAAAGGGTTATTATTTTTACAGGACCGGAGTGAATGTTAAAATAATTTATAAGAAAAGAAATAATGCTTAAAAAAAATAATAAGTTGCGCTTTTTACAAGAAAATAATATTCTTAAAATAATAAATACACATTTAGCTGCTCGTCTGTTTCGTCTTGGTTATATGCACGTACGAAACTAACGTGTCTCGAAGCTTAATCGCCCCATACCATCTCGCCCCAAATACATTATATAAACAAAACGTAGTCCCTTTTAGCTATGCTCGCATTTAGGCAATGCCTACTCCATATTATAATTATTTTTTGTTATTTCTTGGGTAAGAGATATCCATGAAATTAAATCCAAACAAATTTAAAATACTTAGTTGAATAGTGTATTTCAAAATTAAAATCCACTAAAATTTGTTCCCAACAATTCATGTTAATTTTTTGTTGTTGCAGAACAATATTTTATAGTTGGTTGTCAACCGCAAAATAAAATCCATTGAAGAGTTGCTTATTGATGGTTCATGAAAATTGATGGCCACATAAAAATAATAACATGACAAAAAAACCTACCTGCCAGTCTGTTTTAACATATCTAACATCTTTGCCTGGAAAACTGGATCTACTGCTTCTACACTTACTCCCTGAAAGAGTACACATTGTTAATATGCCCTGAAAGAGTACACATCGTTAATACGCTCCCAAAGAGTACATATCCTTGATACTCCCTGAAAGAGTACATATCGTTAATACTCCCTGAAAGAGTACACATTGTTAATAGTCCCTGAAAGAGTACACATCATTAATACGCTCCCAAAGAGTACATATTCTTGATACTTCCTGAAAGAGTACATATCGTTAATACTCCCTGAAAGAGTACACATTGTTAATACTCCCTGAAAGAGTACACATCCTTAATACTCCTTGAAAGAGTACACAACGTTAATACTCCCTGAAAATGTACACATTGTTAATACACTCCAAAAATGGGCAATTCTGTTAGAAATGTCAATATCAATTTATTGCGATATACAGTACTTGAACCGATCAATGCAACAGTTTTTGCGATCCGTCACGCGTCATCAATCAGTCACCAATCAGTCATCGATCCGGTCTCAATCATTCACCGATCCGTCATCAATCAGTCACCAATCCGTCATCGATCAGTCACCAATCCGTCCGATCCTATGCGTCAAATGCATCCCATGATGCAATTTACCAATCCGTCACGCGTCAATTCAATCTAAAATACGGAATTTTAAAGTTCGTTTCGCTTATTGTATCACGTGACTCCTTGATCGAATGCATAAAATCTTTGAATAAAATAGAAATTTATATAAATAAATGTAAAAGCGGGACATAAGCCGTGTTTTATATCAATAATTAAACATAGAATTTTACAAAGCACAGCCGAATTGTGCTTAAATAAATATTAAAGTCTAACTTTAATGTAAAGACATAACACATTTCTGTTTTAAAATGCGAAAATTCATACGATTTTTTATGTCAAATATATTATATTTTAAAATAACTCATTTAAAATCTTGTCATAAAGTTATTTTGAAAACAATTTTTGTGATTGTTATAAAACCATCATATTATATTAGGCTCAAACATCAGATTTTTAATTTCTTATACATTTGTAGCTTGCATATAAACACAGACCTGTATACAGGTCTATGATATAAAGAAATGTTTGGTCTTAACAATTCTATAATGGAAATAAATTTTCCTTATAATCTCTTAAATCTGGTAAAATATGAAGCTTATTTTTTAAAGTTAAAGATATGAAATTATTCAAGTTTTCAAAATATTATAGCATTTATGTGTCAAATCTGATGAAAATAGTTGTTTTGCAAACAATTTCATGTAAACTTTATTCAACCGTCATATAATTTTACATATGTTTTATGCTCAAATATATGATTTAACTAAAGTTTCATATATTTTACATAAGAAATTTGTAAATGTGATCTATATTCCTTTGCAAACAAATTTTCTTTATTGTCTCTTTACTATATGAACCTTATTTTCTAAGTCGGCAATATGTAGTTATGCAACTTTTCAAGTTATCTTAGCATTAATGTGTCAAACCTGATGAAAAAAGTTGTGTCGCAAACATTTTCTTGGCAATTTTATTAACCCGTCATATAATTTCATGCTCAAATATAAGATTTTACTATAGTTTCATATATTTTACATAAGAAATTTGCATATGTGATCTATATTCCTTTGCAAACAAATTTTCTTCATAATCTCTTAACTTTATGAACCTTATTTTTTAAGTCAGCAATATGTAGTTATGCAACTTTTCAAGTTGTCTTAGCATTAATGTGTCCAACCTGATGTAAAAAGTTGTTTCGCAAACATTTTTTTGGCAATTTTATTAAACCGTCATATAATTTTATGCTCAAATAGAAGATTTTACTCTAGTTTCATATATTTTATATAAGAAATTTGCAAATGTGATCTATATTCCTTTGCGAACAAATTTTCTTCATAATTTCTTAACTTTAATGAACCTTTATTTTTTAAGTCAGCAATATGTAGTTATGCAACTTTTCAAGTTGTCTTAGCATTAATGTGTCCAACCTGATGTAAAAAGTTGTTTCGCAAACATTTTCTTGGCAATTTTATTAAACCGTCATATAATTTTATGCTCAAATAGAAGATTTTACTAAAGTTTCATATATTTTACATAAGAAATTTGCAAATGTGATCTATATTTATATCCGAACAAATTTTCTACATAATCTCTTCACTCTATGAACCTTAAATTTAAAGGCAGCAATATGTATTTATGCAATTTTTCAACTTAACATACCATTTATGTGTCAAACCTGATGTAAAAAGTTGTTTCGCAAACATTTTCTTGGCAATTTTATTAAACCGTCATATAATTTTATGCTCAAATATATGATTTAACTAAAGTTTCATATATTTTACATAAGAAATTTGTAAATGTGATCTATATTCCTTTGCGAACAAATTTTCTTTATTGTCTCTTTACTATGAACCTTATTTTCTAAGTCAGCAATATGTAGTTATGCAACTTTTCAAGTTATCTTAGCATTAATGTGTCAAACCTGATGAAAAAAACTGTTTCGCAAACATTTTCTTGTCAATTTTATTAAACCGTCATATAATTTTATGCTCAAAAAGAAGATTTTTCTATAGTTTCATATATTTTACTTAAGAAATTTGCAAATGTGATCTATATTCCTTTGCGAACAAATTTTCTTCATAATCTCTTCACTTTATGAACCTTATTTTTTTTAAGTCAGCAATATGCAGTTATGCAACTTTTCAACTTATCTTAGCATTAATGTGTCAAACCTGATGAAAAAAGTTGATACGCAAACATTTTCTTGTCAATTTTAATAAACCGTCATATAATTTTATGCTCAAATATAAGATTTTACTAAAGTTTCATATAATTTACATAAGAAATTTGCAAATGTGATCTATATTTATATCCGAACAAATTTTCTACATAATCTCTTCACTCTATGAACCTTAAATAGCAATATGTATTTATGCAATTTTTCAACTTAACATACCATTTATGTGTCAAATCTGATGAAAAAAGTTATTTCGCAAACAATTTCTTGTCAATTTTATCAAACCGTCATATAATTTTATGCTCAAATATAAGATTTTACTAAAGTTTCATATATTTTACATAAGAAATTTGCAAATGTGATCTATATTCCTATGCAAACAAATTTAACACAGTGAATTAAAAAAAAATTAAATGAAATTTACTAGATTATTGATATCTCCTGAATTATTTGTTCTTAATTATATGTTACAAATTGTTGAAATAATTGTCCTAAGCAGAACCTTTTTACATTTTAAAGATTTTTTCAGCACAGTTTCTGTTTTTGTATTTAAAAATCAGAACAAATAAAATAAAATTATATTAGTATTATTTTTATAGAAGAAAAGAACACGAACTTTGCCTATTTAGTTTAAAGGAAGTACTATGTAAACAATTATTAAATTCATTGAATTAATAATATTAACATATTTAAATAGAAAATGTATGTCTCTAATTTAACACTATAGCATAATTTATTTAAAACAAATTAAATTAACGCCGTGACTGGTTTGTGTTGCGTTATATATGTTATAAACGTATACTAGGTATAAACGATAACTTCGTTTCACAGAAGAGTTTTCTAATTATACCAATCGATCGTATCAGTCAAAATAACGGATCGATAGCCCGGTTACCTATGGTATCCGTCATCCGTCCAATCCGTCCGATCCGTCATCAATCAGTCAACAACGCGTCACCAATCATTCACCAATCCGTCATCAATCAGTCATCAATCCGGTCCAAACGCGTCATCAATCCGTCACCGATCAGTCATAGATCTGTCAAAGTGTTGCATTGATCGGTTCAAGTACTGTATGCATGATATATAGACAAATTAAAATTCATTTTAGGTTGTAAAATATCTAAAGACACATTGTAACTTTGGAAGCATCACAGGCATGACAGGTTAAACCTGCCTCATACTAAAATAAGAAAACTATATTTATAGTATACATGTATTGCTCACCTACGGTTAAGTACCATGGACATAGAAAAATTGCTTTAATACAAAATGTTCTTGTATCAAAATCATTCATAATTATGATTAAAATTTAAAATTCTATGAAGAATACAATGTTGAAAAAATTGTCAAAATATGATGAAATAAAACATTGTACGGTGGTTTGTCTATACATCCGTTTTCTGAAACAGAAGGGGCCACAATGTAACATATATATTAAAATTTATATTGATTAATCTTTTGAATTACAACTTAAAGTTATATCAAACATGTCAAATAGAAACCAAATTCTACAAAACTACCAGTAACACATGTAACATGTATGTATATAAGGTGAATACTCACAGTTCCAGATTGAGGCATAGCAAATACATCAATTACACGGACTGTATAATCATCAACAAATTCTCCTAACATCAGTCCCATAACTTCCATGGGTACACCAGCTCTGCCATGCTTCAACATCTAAAAACAATCAACAATATGTTGAATTTTTTTATTTTTAATAATACATGTAAACATGGTAAAACATGGTAAAATGGACATAAAAAAATCAACAAAATTTTATTATCTTATATAAACATGATAAAAGAACTGAATTTGCAAAGTCCTTGAAAAATAACTGTGGACAAGGCATTTTGGTTTGAAAATGTTGTTTAAAAGAATCAATGTAAAATAACACTTGGTTGGATTCTCATTCTAGTAGTTGACTGTGACCAAAGAAAATTGATTCCTCAAAAATTATAATTGAAACCATAAAGTGTGCACAACGGTAAGTGGCCATCATGGTTTACATTGACATTTACCATCTGTAAAACATGAACAACTCTTGTAATATGTACATGTATATATATATATATATATGGTAAACTTTAAGTTTCAAAAATTTAGATGGTCAGAACAATTATTATTGCACTTTAAAATTCAGCTTGATCATGTTGATAACAGAGTTCAATATGTAATTAGGACTTATACATACCTACCGGTTCTCTTTCTGGAGAAAAGCAGTGGTGTGTATACATTTTATATTGTAACTAGTCATTCTCATTGTTCGCTAAACATTGACCATGTTGACAAAAGTCCAGTATAAAATGGCTTGGAAACCCCTGTAACCATGGTAACTTACCTTAAGTAATGCTAATGATGATATATAAACTTGTTCTGCTGTATCAACTGCTGGTGCATCTGATGGGGGAGCACCCTAATAAACAAAAACAACAAAATATTATTAACCATATATTATTAAGTCTTTCTTGATCATTATGATCATAGAGCTACAATGTTTTAAATGATGCATTAACTCAATGTTCTTTGAGTTACAAATGTACATGTAGGTGAGCAATAAAGGTATCAACAAATGATTTAGCAATGTTTAATATTGTAAAATCATGAAAACTGTAGCCTTTGCATTACTTCTTGTACCTATAGCCATGACAGCTAGCAACTGATTGTGAGAACGCTACATTTTTTTTAATCTCACATGGACCATTTACATGTAATACTACACATGTCTTGTATGTGTTTGTATTTTAAATACATGTACATGTACATGTAATGACAAACTTTTAATTCTTAAATCAAACATGTATGTACATCATCCATTACCCCTACCCCCAATTCTTAACAAGCTGGTGCCAATAGAATCGGACAGTCAGAGCTCCTTCCAAATAAAAAACACGGGATTCAAGGATGATCGCTGGTCAGTTTAAAAATAACAAGGTCTCTAAATTGATATATTCAATGAATAACCCACAAGTAAAGGTACAAAATCAGCTTAAAAAATTCATAGGTCACTGAACACGTTTTTAAGATATTTTAAAAGCGGTCAAAATTTGGCAGGAAAAGGATTTCTCTGACTTTTTCATCTATAGGTTTTAAACGTTAGACTTCTTTAAGCCTAAAAACCTATGAAAAAATAACAAGAAATTTATAAAACTTTATTAGTTAGCCCTTTATGCTCTAATAAACAATAATTCAAAAAAACAAGAGGCTCCCAAGAGCCAGAATCGCTCACCTGAACTACACAGATACATAAATTTGTAGATATTATTGTGCTTAACCATATGCGATTTAATTTTCTGAAATACCTTGGTTAGTTTTCAAGATATTGGGCAAATTTGGCAAAAATTAGGAAAAAGAACAATAACTCCCACATCAGCAGTCAGATCTTTTCCAAAATTTCAGGACAGGTAGATCTTAATATGCTGATCACTTTTGATTCCTGCACAATTTTGACATCTGAAACCATTATGTTCTATTTTTAGCCATGGCGGCCATATTTTTTGACGTATCAATAATCCCAACGAAGCATTTATGCTATTAAACAACTGTGCCAAGTTTGGTTGAAGTTGGATGTATGGTGTCAGACAAGTTCATCTTTGAAATTCAAGGGGAAAAGTATTGAAAAATGGTAAATTTTGATGCTTTAAGGGCCATAACTCCTAAAAGAAAAGGTTCTACAGCTTTGACTTAATTACATGAAATGTAGATCTTGATGTGCTAAATCATATGCAGTTTGAATTTTTAAAATATCTTGTATAGTTTTCAAGATATAGGGCTAAAAAAGTGCAAAAACTGAAAAAATCCAGAAAAAGGACAATAACTCCTACATCGGTTGTTGGATCTTCTTGAAAATTTCAGAACAGGTAGATCTTAAGATGCTTATCACTTTTGTCTCCCTTCAGAATTTTAATATCTGTAACTATTTTTGAGTAATTAGCAAAAAACTGCAATTTACTCCTATGCTCTATTTTTAGCCATCGCGGCCATGTTTTTTGACGAATCAATAATCCCAACGATAGAATTGTAGCATTTATGCTATTAAACAACTGTGCCAAGTTTGGTTGAAGTTGGACAAGTTAATCTTTGAAATTCAGGGGAAAAGTATTGAAAAATGGTAAATTTTGATGCTTTAAAGGCAATAACTCCTAAAAGAAATGGTGATACAGCTTTGACCTAATTACATGAAATGTAGATCTTGATGTGCTTAATCATATGCAATTTGAATTTTTAAAATATCTTGTACAGTTTTCAAGATATAGGGCTAAATAAGTGCAAAATTTTGAAAAAATCCAGAAAAAGGGCAATAACTCCTACATCAATTGTTGGATCTACTTGAAAATTTCTGAGCAGATAGATCTGGAGGTGCTGAATACTTTTATCCTGTGCCAAAAATGTGATACCTGGTACCGTTTTTGAGTTATTAGCAAAAAACTGCAATTTACCCCTATGTTCTATTTTTAGCCATGGCGGCCATGTTTTTTACGAATCAAAAATCCGAACGATAGTTTTGTACACATAATGCTACTAAACAACTGTACGAAGTTTGGTTGCAATTGGACTTATGGTGTCGGACAAGTTAACGTTTGAAAAATTGTTAACAGACGACGACGACGGACGCCAATTGATGGTATACATGTAAGCTCACATGGACCTTCAGTCCAGGTGAGCTAAAAAAGGGGGTTATAATTAGAGGGCAAAAAAATTATCACCATTTAATCCAGAAGATTCCGAAAATCTGACAGAAACTAACTTTGTTGTGCACTTCTGAGATAAATAAAGCAACTTTATCATCACTGTTGCATATATATTTTGGTCTCAAATAAAACATTTGGTTAATAAGAATAAAAATACAACATATTTTAAAGAAAAAATATCTTGAATATAAGTAAAATAATCTAAAATTTGTACATTGTACATTATTTTGCCATGTTTGCTGATCTTGAACATGTTGAACTTGATGAAATGATAAAGCTCAAGATCAGCTCTTAAATTTTTCTTAGTTTACTGGATTATATCAGGTACATTTGTAGTTTCTAGTTGCGATATACTTTAAAATATGAATTTAGTTTTGTTTTACATCTCCCTTACAAATTTATGACTGATGTACATGATGTAAGAGTTATTTTAACATTTAGAAAGCATTCGTTAAAATCCTGTGTGTTTATATGGAAGGAGCTCTGACGTCGCACGGCACCAGCTTGCTGTAAAAATACCGAGGACGTCGGAACAATCTCTGTATAACATGTACAGTGTACATGTTCTTGATTTCTAATCCTTCCAATATTGTGACTTACCTGTCCCAGGCCTGGCATTCCTCCCCCTAATCTTAATAACCGATCCATCTCTACAAAATATAACAAAGTTATATTAAGATTTGTCAACAAACATAGCAAAAAAAAATAAAATTACTTGTAACAGACGAGACAATACAAACACAATACAAACATGACAAAGGCTTGTGTTACATGTACATGTGTTAATGCCTGAAAATCATATCACGTGTGAGAATCCCCAAAAAAACACAGAAGTGGCAACCTCTTGATTTAAAGTTTGAGTGCATGCTTAAGTTAACCATAGGCCCACCCATGCCAGTTGTTGGCAGTAATTTGCTTATTAAGTTAACTTTGTACATTTGGCGATAAAGAAATATATAATATTGAAGTACTATGCTTTGTTTCCTTTAAGGTTCATCTGTACCTTTCGATAAAAATAGCGAAATTTTCTACCTATTTATTAGTATATGCAGAACGAAAACTACAAATAAAATAATATAAACTGTTAACACAGAGACATGTCTCGCCTGTCGCAACTGGACACAGTATAAAATGAAGTAAAAATCCTCCTTAAGTACATAAGTAAAAAGTAAAAAAGTGTAAAATCTCAAAGTCAGTAGACCGTGACTGCAGGATCATACAGGTGAAATCCTTTAAAAACTGACCTGTACTGATGCTGATGCAACTGCTTACCAAATATCAATGGTGTAACATAACTGCTTCATGTTAAACAGACTTAAGAAAAAAGGTTAACCTCGGCCAAATCAGTGTAAAATTTCAAAGTCAGTAGACCGTGACTGCAGGAGCACACAGGTGAAATCCTCTTAAAACTGATCTGTACTGATGCTGATGCAACTGCATACCAAATACATGTATCAATGGTGTAACATAACTGCTTCATGTTAAACAGACTTAAGAAAAAAGGTTAACCTCGGCCAAATCAGTATAAAATTTCAAAGTCAGTAGACCGTGACTGCAGGAGCATACAGGTGAAATCCTTTTAAAACTGATCTGTACTGATGCTGATGCATCTGCATACCAAATATCAATGGTGTAACATAATTAGTTCACACAAAACAGACTTAAGCAAAAACTTTAACCAATTGTGGACGCCACCGCCGCCGTCGCCGTCGCCGCCGGAATCACCATACCTAAGTCTCGCCTTTTGCGACATTCGTCGCAGGCGAGACAAAAATAAAGCATAGCTGGACCTAGATATGGTAATTTCCGATTCAATTTCTGTCAATTTTTCATTCTAAGTTCCTTGAAAATAAAGATCTCTTTTTTTCCTGTTCAGATTTTAAATTTGAAAAAGGACAAACTATCCCTATTGTGCCTCTTACATGAAACGAGGTGAACACTTTTAGTTTAATCCGTTATTGAAAGTTGCATGAAATTTGAGGCCACAAGAAAGGGTGAAAGTGATAATAGGCTTAAGTCAAATGTTTTTAAAAGCGGAGAAAAAAGAGATCTCTTAAATAAAGGATTTTTTCGGGATGAATTCATAGAGAAAAGGTAAGAATTTTTAATATCTAGGTCCAGCTACACTTTATATTTCAATTTTATGTGCAGTTTTGGCTGTGTATATAGGAGTGTTCGCCAAGCTCATTAGTGATGTCATATTCACTAATTTGCATCTCATTAAGTGTCAAATTGGATGGCAATAAACAGTGCAATAAACAAACATCGATTGATAGGATAATTTCCCCAAATTTCAAATCCTCATAACTTTTTTAATTGATGAGATAAAATGGTTCTGTAAACCGTTCTTGAAAGAACAATTTATTCATATTTACCATAATTAATTTTAAAAATAAGACTTCAAAAATAAATTTTCTGCAAAATTGATTCTGAACCAAGCAAATTTTTATCAAAAATTTTTAATCAACCAAATTTTCGATCTTTAGAACCACTGAATATTTATTCTTTAAATGCACTACAAAAACGATCTTTTTCTAAAAATCGTAGAACCAAAAGAATTTTTCAATTATCTTGAAAAACAAAAAAGTTATGACAATTTAAAGACGTTTTCCTACACAGTTTCATTGTCTTTTTGCCCTCCAAAAATTTTCCACAGGTAAGCGGTGACGTCACGGCGAACATCCCTATACTGAAAATAGATTAAAAATAACGCCATGTTTTAAAGAAAGGTACAGATGAACCTTAAATGTTTAAGTAAAGCTTTTGGTCAGCATGAATTAAGAAGTTGTTGAATGAGAGTTTAGGACCGAGAAATTGAAAACTTGAATACACGTTACGTTCTCAGGTTAGGATGACAAGCAGTTTTGAACCTACACAATGTACAGTAAAATACTCTACAGTCTATGGTTAAAGTGAAGATTACTTTGAGTTTGTGAAATGTTTATGGTATAAATCTATAAAACTTCGGCTTTAAGAAGGCTAAACATTAACAATTTCTGTAAATTATTTGTTAAAAATAATGATAATAAAAAAAATTCTTACCAAAATTTTTAACCGGAAGATGAAAATGAATATTACAACATCATCGACAACGGAGTAAACGTGTATTTTTCCCGGATTTATTATTGATTTATACCTGGTTTAAATGGTCTGCGTCCTGACCTGTGGAACCTCTGATCCATTTGTTTCAGGTTTTTCTACCTACACCAGAATCGTTGTAGATATGTGTTCAAAGCAATATTTTGTTGCTTAACTATAAGAATAATTCTAAGACTCGGTAATTCTCACCATCTGTGATAAGTTTTAATTTTCCCAGTCACCAAAGGATCTAGGACCGGCGTACCAGGCGCGCGCCCCCCGTTTGAAAAAAAATGGTTAGGAACTGTATGAAACAAGAGGTCACAGAAGGTTTTTTTTTTATAAATCGCGCACCCCCTCCCCTGTTTGAAAATTTCTGGTCACCAAGGCATGAACCGATTACTATTCAGTAGTAGTTTATGCCAAATTAATAGATATGTTTGATCTGAGAAAATCATGGTAAACAAAATTAATTTAATTATCTCAGGTTGGATGGGGTAGAGTAACTGTACGCGGAGTCGTACAGGACGTGGAGTCCGGTACACTTTTGTAGCTCTTTCTAACTTTGCAGCTCACCATATCCATTCTATATTATACCAATTAGTTTACAGAGCTGTACGCAACACCATTTATCATATATATGCTTATATTACTATACCAGTTGTGATCCAATTCTCTATCTTTCTCTCCCTACCCACCTAATGTTCATCGTGTACTGTGTTACAACCTTAGATTGTCTACGAGGAGGCTTAACTAGGCAACCGAAAGCTAGATTTTTATCTAGCCTAGGTGGTCTAGTGGTCTAGGGCGCTGGACACAGTGCAGGCGAAGTTGCCATAGATGACAGAGTATGGGTTCGATTCCAGCTCAACCCCATGCTGGATTTTCCGGTGTCAACGGCTTTAAAAAGATGATTTTCATCACTGTTGGCACACGGACACCCTTTCTAACTTTGCAGCTCACCATATCCATTCTATATTATACCAATAAGTTTACAGAGCTGTACGCAACACCATTTATCATATATATGCTTATATTACTATACCAGTTGCGATCCAATTCTCTATCTTTCTCTCCCTACCCACCTAATGTTCATCGTGTACTGTGTTACAACCTTAGATTGTCTACGAGGAGGCTTAACTAGGCAACCGAAAGCTAGATTTTTATCTAGCCTAGGTGGTCTAGTGGTCTAGGGCGCTGGACACAGTGCAGGCGAAGTTGCCATAGATGACAGAGTATGGGTTCGATTCCAGCTCAACCCCACGCTGGATTTTCCGGTGTCAACGGCTTTAAAAAGATGATTTTCATCACTGTTGGCACACGGACACCCTTTCTAACTTTGCAGCTCACCATATCCATTCTATATTATACCAATTAGTTTACAGAGCTGTACGCAACACCATTTATCATGTATACACTTTTGGTTTATTTCGAAATTAAATTTTATAGGAAATGCATGATTATTAAAATATTGTTATGCGTCAATGATACCTCATCATTAATTGGTTCTTTTACGGTTTTAGTCGCGTTTTAAAGTAGAAGAACTTGTATATTAAAGTTAAAAATATAAATCCGTTAAATTGTAAAATTGACTTTTATAAATCGTCAATTAGGATTTTTATAAGCTACATAAACAATATATCTATTGAAAACAAAAAAAAGTCCGTCATACTTAAAATATTTTTTGAAAAGGTAAATTTATAGTTTTAGAGAATTAAGGCACCCTCCACCAACGTAAAGAAGGAAAAACAAATAAAACTGAAAACACCTTTTTGTGTAAGCTTAGACCAGCTTGTGTCTCTTGGACATTGCAAAACGGTGTTTTTTTCAATTATTTTTCGTTAAAATTTTTAGAAGTTTCATTCGTTATTTCAGTATTTATACTCAAAATATAAAAAGTGGCGATTTTTAAGGGTAATAACTGCACAAATGCATCAACTATGCATAATACTGATAAACAGACACGATGTGATCCTGTTTTATATTCTGGAAACTAAACAGTGACAAATGTCTTTGAAATGATTGTAATTCATCCGTTATAACGACTCGTTAAATTCTGAACTGAAATTTTCTAAATTTTGAGGTGTACGACTCCACGTTCCATTTTTACCAATTTACCACGCTTCATAGCTTCATATAATGATCTGTAAAAGTATAACTTACGTATAATATTCAAAAAGATATTGAGTATATGAAGTTCTTGTTCATCTCTATATTTAGCCATCAACATTTTAAAAGTTTTAAAAAAACTTTAAAAAGTGTAAGACTCCACGTACGGTCACTCTAACTTTTAAAAGACAATATCACTCTGGTTTATGATAACGCCATGGCAACGCGCAAAAGACGGTTTTGCAACGCACGAACAACGGAAAAATACAGTGCGACGTCAAAAGTATTTCACGCTTCATATTTTTCCCTTTATATTTCATATAAATTAATATATTTTTTTAAAAATTATTACCAAGCCATTTCTCAACAAATTATCATGAAATAAAAACCAAAATATGCAGAATTATCTGAAGTTTGTTTGTTTATTTGCAAATCCGTTAAAACCTCTTGGTTCATTTTTATACTATAATAAAACACATAGAAAAAATTCACAAAAAATATTTGGTTAAAATATAAAGGAAATTTATTTTCAAAATATTTCATTTGTGTTCTAATTATGATTAAATCTAACCCATCTAACATTTTATTATGCCAAAATATAGAAATGAACTTGAAATATTGCTGCATCGGTTGGCTTTTATTTTACAAAAATCGGTTGAAAAATTACTTGGTTAGAATTTTTTGAAAAAATGTGAATTTATATGAAATATAATGTAAAACATATAAAGCGTGAAATACTTTTGACATCGCACTGTACAGTGCTTCTATATATGTTGACAATTTTAAGATTTGCAGACCAGATTCAAAAATATACCCACACGGATTGAAATAACTATTCAAGAATTAGATTGAGCTTTTTAACATCGCTTTGAAAGAAATACAATGCAGTACAGCTGGAACTGTCGAGGGAACATCTACGAAGATACAGATTTTCTGAATTTTTTGTTGCGAAACATACATTAATGACTGAAAAATTGGATTATTAGAAACGACATGACTTTTGAACATACACTGTGTTATCCTAATACCAAAATCATGAAAAAATCGACGTTTTATTGTTTCCAAAATGCAACGCAGGTGCCAACGAGTTAAGATCTGTTGCATCTGCATTGCATCGTATTCGTGGGTACATGTACCTGCGTTGCATTGAAATAAAATCTAAAATGGCAAGAACTTTGCAATACGGTTATAACGGGAGAGAAAAATTCGTTTTACTGGTATATTTTCAAATTCCTCATTCTTCAAAGGAGAACTATATATAAGGTTATTATATGACTATTTCCATATCGCTTTCTATTTTATATGTGCCTGTCCTAAGCCAGGAATCCTTGTCAAAGCTTTTGTTTGTCCTTGTCTACTATCTGTTTTTTGTTTTATGTCCAGAAATGGGTCTTTCTTTGATATTCTAGGAATTTGTTTGAATCTTATGTATTGTATTTTTAGTCTTGGGCCAATGCAAGACAGCGAGCAGTGACCTCTGGTCATGTTGAAGACTGCTGGCTGTTTTCCATTGTGATTTTTTAAATTGCCGTTATTTAATGTTGGTTGTGTCGCGTACACTTATTCCACATCTCTTTAGCGTCTATTCATTATGTACTCGATCTCGACCACCCACATATCAATACCAGAGGTAAAGAATAGAATACAAATATTTGCAATAAGAAGAAAATATTTTTTGAAACTGAATTGCTTTTACTTTATACGAGTTAATCTTATCTGACCCCCCCCCCAAATAAAAATAACAAACAAATTAAAAAAAAACAAAAACCAACTGTATTCTTGCAATTTAGTCTGCTTAGCTTTGACTATTAATATACGATATTGAGATGTGGAATAAGTGTACGCGACACAACAAACATAAACAAACAGCAATTCAAAAAATCACAACGGAAAACAGCAAGCAGTCTTCAACATGACCATAGGTCACTGCTTACCGTCTTGCATTGGCCCAAGACTTATAATACAATACAAAAGTATCAAAACCAATCCCTAAATAATCAACGAAAGACTCAATTCTTGACATAAAACAGTTAACATAGAATGACAAGGACAAACAAAGGCTTTGGCAAAGTTTCCTGGCTTAGGACAGGCACATATAAAATGTGGCGGGGTTAAACTAGTTTTTTGGATCCAACCTTCCCTCTATTGCACAAAGCTACACATAAAACACACTGTAAAACTCAATCGACAAAAGTTCAATTCAACAAGAGAGAACCTAAGACAAAATACTGTACGAAAACAACAAGACAAGGAGGAACTCTCTTGAGAACACTCGAAGTTACTGACAACTAGCTAAGAAACATTTATCGATTGATGTAACAGAATCAAATACATCAGTTCTAAATCCGACACCCCACGTCAAAACAATGAATGATTAAGAGTTGTATCACCATACAGAACCGACATACTTGATCGCTGTGGTGCTTATAAATAATACAGTGGATACAAATTAAGTAAGCTAAGATAGCCTACATATACGGATGCGGCATTAACACTTTTGTGTTTAAAACTGCCCATCAAAGATTTCATTTTTTCCGTATAAGTTTGCTTCTTCTCTTCCATGAAATGGTCTAAAAAAACGTTTATTATTTTTGTTCAGCAAATGTATGAACTTTCATATATTGCGTGATGGTGTTGCCAGTTGACCCAAATATTGACATTTCACTGTAATAAGAGGTCAAATGACCGTTTTAGATCTTATGCTTTTTGGGTGAGACAAAGAACGAAATATACTTTCCTGTTCGTCATACATGTCATACATGAAATAGTAAAATTGTGATTTTCTTGTTTTATCAGAGATTTCGCATCTTGCTACGTATCAGGCACGGTTGCTACGTATCATAACCGTAACACGTTTTCGGGAGAAACTATTGATAAACCAATGTTCATGTATGTCGATAACTCGTTTATAAACCTTTATTTAACTTCTAATAATCTCCTGCATGGCTTTTGTAACTGTAAATACTATCTTCAAATTACAAATTCAATAAAATTTTAAATATATATATTTTTTCATTAAAATTGCAAAAATGGAACATTGTAATAATGTACATGAAATAAACAAATTAGGGAATAAAATTCACAACTATAACTACATGTGTTTAAAATCCTTTAATTGATTTAACAGTTATTGATAATTTTATACGTGCATGTCTTTTAGCATTATATAGTGGGAATGTATTTAAATAAATAGTAATTAAATTCTAAACACCTTCAACCCCCCAAAAATCACCTTAAACTAGAAACCTGTGAGCTAGCAGCTTGGCACAAATGATTACTCTGTGAGCAGCAATTTTTGACTTAAAAACAGCCGATTAGAATTTTTTCTTTAGTTACTCTTCTATGAAATTTATCAACATCATAGAAAAGTATTATATATTATACCCCCACTTCTAAAGAAGGAGGAAATATTCCCAATTACTTGTCCTTCCTCTATCTGTTTATTCAAATGTTTGTAACTTATATCTTCTGCGTCTTTGTGTTAGGATTAATTTTTAATTTGGTAATTAACAGCTTTAGCATAATGTCATTGAGTTCGACGTAGACATTTGTTCGTCTTTGTGACCGCTTCACTTTAGTGCACAGACATGACAGATAAAGTGAATTCCCCAAAACTATACAAAGTTGAGATGCATTTGAATCTAAGTAAAATGTATAGTTAATATTATTATAAAAAAGGTGCCAACCATTAAACTTGAAAAGGAGAAAGGAGGGGTTGTATTGTTTTCATTCAAAATTTTAGTTTATAGGAAAAATATTTTGAGAAAACCAGAGGTAAAGAAAAATATTTCAACGGTTAGAGCGTTGAATAAAAAATATTATAAAGACAAAGAAAAAATATTATAAGGAAGAATTTCTGCTAATTAAAGAAGAACGGAATTTGGGTCCCCTGCCGAGTGCAAAAAAATATCTAATATCTACGGTTAACGTATATAGCCGACATACCTGAAAACGTATTCTACCATATGAGATCCTTGCCAAAAAATACATGGTATATTTATTTGATGCAAAAAAAAAAAATGTAACGGACCACACACACGTTCGGACATCCAGCATTTATATTATTATTATCAATATTTTTGGCGCACTGCACAAAAATAATTCTGCGGACAAAAAAAATCGATGCCCCCCTTCAAATTAGTTCTTGGTAATGACTTTGTTTTTCAAATTTTACCTGGCCGCTAGGGGGACTAAAATAAAAAAAAAGATTATCTTAGAGCTAATCCCTGAGAAGTGTTCACTTGTCTCTGCGATACGTACCACAACCGTTACTCAACGGTTACTTTTCACAGAACGATTCGTTGGTCTTACTGAAGACCAAACAAAAATTTGAGTTCATATTCTGTTTAAAAACACATTTTTGAAAGATTTAAAAAGAAAAATCAATTAAAAAACTAAAAATATATTTTAATTCTAACTTTACTATGGGAAACTTGTGCACAATAAGCTTGTTTTCATCTTAATTTGACTGCATGACCAATAACCGCTCCCCTTTCGTTGTACGAAAGCACGGTAGGTCCCGTGTCCGGCGACAGGATTGTTTTTTCGAGAGGCATTGTCCAGTTTTTTCGAGAGAGGTCCAGGTTTTTTCGCCTGTCCGTTTACAAAAAAATGCTTAAATTCTCAATTGTAAGTGAAACAAATAAAAAAAGAGGAATAAAAGTATTCAAAATGTTCGAATTATTACTTTTCTTCAAAAAAGTCCGTAAAAAAGCATCAGTTAATGATTTATTAAAATTGATCAGGTTTTTTCGAGAGGCACAATAACTTGTCCGGTTTTTTCGAGAGATGTCCTGGTTTTTTAAAAATTTTGACTAAAGAGAGGCACTGGATTTTGTGGAAACTATACGACTTAAATGGAAACTAATATTCCTCCTACTCATTAAACATACATTTAAACACGTTACATGCAAAATATCAAGTTTGTTACTAATTTTAAAGCATAAGTAGGCTGCCCAAATGCATTATCTTTGAAGACTAAATTAGTATTTTGGCAAAATTAGTTTTATAGTACATTTGTACATTTGTGACTTTCTTGATGTGCTTTAATAAATTACCGGTTTCAAAAAGAGCGATTGTTACGGTGGGCAACATTTTGAAAGGTAAGTTGCAATCTTGTTTTTGTGCCTTTCAAGTCTTTGAAACTATAAAATCTACATGTATGTCAGAAACAAATAAATACAAAAAGAGCACATTCCACTGGTGCATTCTGTTATTTCAAGAGTTTAAGGGTGTTTTGGAATATGGGATATTTACATATTTATTCCTGGGATACGGATATTTGAGGCAAAACAAACTGGGATATAGAATATTTAAATCTATTCTATTTACAGGGATATGGGATAAGAAAGAAACCTCTGTTTTTGTGCCTTTCAAGTCTTTGAAACTATAAAATCTACATGTATGTCAGAAACAAATAAATACAAAAAGAGCACATTCCACTGGTGCATTCTGTTATTTCAAGAGTTTAAGGGTGTTTTGGAATATGGGATATTTACATATTTATTCCTGGGATACGGATATTTGAGGCAAAACAAACTGGGATATAGAATATTTAAATCTATTCTATTTACAGGGATATGGGATAAGAAAGAAACCTCTATTTTGAATACGGGATATTTGATAAAAACATTAGGGAATATGAGATATTGGAACCCCTTAACGTATACATATGTATGTAAAGATACAAAAACTTAAAAAAACATTTGAATCTCATATTCTTATGTTTGTTTTATGTCCAGTCGACACTATTTCAGTCATAATCAGCAGGACAACAGCTAATTAAAACACCAAAATGAATTCTGTAGACCCACACAGGACACAGACCCATGTATGTCATTCGAAGGACCCATGCACGACCACAAACCTGAAGTAAAACGAACCAACTCACAAGATAGGCCAATGTACCCTTAACGCACCATAGGCCAATGCATCCAGAAAGTGACGAAATCCTTCCTCAAAAGTTTCGCACAATTTGGAACCCTTCCATATGGTGACGGAGAATGAAGAACCATTACCCGAAATGAGGCCATACTAGATGGAACATCTACCTGTGTGGGATATAGCCAACTCTTACCCAGTTTCACATAACCATCTTTTATCTGACGAAAATACAATGCTGAATCCTGTTTGAACCTATACTCACTGAGAGAGAGAAGCGGGGTTGGAGTGGGAAACAAAGGATTTGTTAATTTTGAAGATCACTGGAAAAGGGAAGAGGTGGGTAGGTGCGGAAAATTAAGCCTGTGGCGGTGCACAATGGGAATTTTACGTGCATGAACCTTGGAACTCTCCACACACGTTGGCCCAATATGGTTTACGGTAAAGTTTCCGCAATATTATAGCCTGATGAACCGGCATTTATTATGACAGGGCTGTCCCATTCAACCACCTGCGGCACACATCTCAGTCGCTTTGTGGGCTAAGCGGCCTGGAAAGATTGCAGGTTTCTGAGCGCTCTTTAGTGAACTTTTACCGATAAGCTTAGCGCTGCTGTTAACCTATTCGCCTTCGGGAGCATACTCTTGAGAAGTTTTTTGTTGAATCTATAATATATACAATAAATACATATGTGTAAAAATAAAGACGTACTGAAAGGGCATTTGAGTCTTATATAATCATGGATAAAACAGCAGACATGAAAGAAGGCGACTCTATGATACAAACAAACACATCCAAGAAACAACTACAAGTCAAGTTAAAAGAAGGTAGCCAATTATTCAAGGAGGCTATTTTCAATTTATAACAGTTGGTAGTTATGCTTAGACAATAGATTAATGGGTTCTGGTTGTAGGCGTCAATTATATGCACCTGCCTGTTTATATATACTATATAAGGTTGAATTCTTGACTTTAACTGACGTATTCTTGTCCAAAACCCTTGAAATGATGGTACCGTATTCTTATTTTTTTAACAACATACAATGTCTTTTGAAACATGATTTAAGAGGTAAACAACACGCACAACTTGTCTATCTAAAGTATGAAAAAACCTGGACCTCTCTTGCAAAAACCTGGACGCCTCTTGAAAAAGCCTGGACATGTATTTTATTTTAATTTAAAAATATGTAAGATGCAACTTTTTTTAATCAAATTCAGGATGCCATAATATAACATTGATGTTCACTAATAATGGTTAGCAATCTCGTTCAATATATTTTTCTTTTAAGGGGTGAAAAATGCAAAAAGGTGAAAACTCAAAAAACAGCCCACAATTTTATTTAGGAATCACATTTTTTTTTACAGGAATTGGTGTAGTTATAAAATATGATAATACTAAAATATGCCCACCCGTTGGTAGCATTTTTTCTTCGTTTTCAGTTAAAAATCACTAGATATCACCAAAGTTTACATTTTTATTGATTATTCTCTTGAAAAAACCAGGACAATTGTAAATCCCTCTCGAAAAAACAATCCTGTCGCCGGACACGGGACCTACCATGGAAAGCAACCGTATGAAGTCGAGAAATCTCTATCGGGAAGTGGTTTGTTTGGCTTCGAATGAATTAACGAATGAGAATTTTAAAAATATTTAGGGCAACCTGAATATTGGTGCCTTTGCCAGATCATGTAAAATGTTAAAAATGTGATTTTAAAAAGTCCTATTATTTCTAATTATAAAGGTTCTCATTCATACATGCTTGTATTGAAACGAAAAATCAAGAAAATTATCAAATCTTTGTAAACTTTTCCTCGACTGCTCTTGCTGTACTGGATTTTATTTCTTTCGAAGCGATGCCTTAAAAGAGACTTAAGAAGTCAAAACGTGAATAGTTATTTCATTCCGTGTTAGCATTTTTTTTTAATTCGTGCATTATTAAATATAGTCTTAAAATTGTCAAAACATAGACTTACCCTAGTATACAAACCATTGTATTTTCCATTGTCCATGCGTTTCGAAACCGTTATCTGCGCGTTGACACCGTTGCCAGTGCTTTATAATAAACCAGCGCTTGAATGTGATTATATATATAAATATAGACTTTTATATTTTTCTAAAGTGTATTGAAATTATTCACTCATGCACTTTTTGGTATAAATCAAGTATTTTGAATTTGATTTTTTTTCAATAATCAGTAGATCACTTCTTCATTTTGTGAATGGTAATAAGTATCGGTATTTTTCATTCATGGGAATTATTATTCCTTATCCAAAGATCAAGCTCGGGAGCAAAAAATAATGTGATGAAAGATGTCATATTCTTCATAGGCAAAACCTCAGTCGAAAAGTACATCTCAATTTTGTATTGACAACTTCAGAAATTGAACAAATCAACACAAA
Organism: Arcuatula senhousia; assembly: GCA_963971305.1. Taxonomy (NCBI): domain Eukaryota; kingdom Metazoa; phylum Mollusca; class Bivalvia; order Mytilida; family Mytilidae; genus Arcuatula; species Arcuatula senhousia. The sequence continues at coordinate 27,317,899 of OZ020310.1, read as the reverse complement.
TCAGTGTATTTCAAGCCTTTTTCAAATCTATCACTCAAGGACACATAATGAACAGTTTGCAGAATGTAAAACAGTTAGCCTAAATAGAAAATAATGAGATATGGAATAAGTGTTCGCGACACAGCTCACATAACACGCGGTTATTTAAAAAAACAACTTATGGAAAACCGCCAGCAGCCTTCAATGAGGCCAGTGGGCACTGCTCGCTGTTCTGCTATCAGCCAAAGTCTAAATAAGTTGCATATAATACAAATCCAGTCCTGAAAAAGTTGAAGATAGAACCCCTTCTTAAACAAGGAACAGAAAAAATCCAAAAGACAAGTACAAACAAAAGCTTTGTCAAAGATTCCTGGCTTAGGACAGACACATATAAAATCAACTTCTAATTTGGAAATTCAAAATTGAATAGAAAAAAAAACTTGCATAATTTTTGAAATCAAAAACTGGACAAAACTCAATCACTACTAGGCTTTTAAGAATTTTTACATTGTTTGCAGAAGACAGACCTTATTTAGTTGTTTATCATATGGACTCTTTTTATATCTCAACAGTTTTTCCTAAATCTGTTAAATCGGAATCAACCCAATATAAAGGAAAGTGAAATAATTCAACAATTTCAACCTATGGATGATTCATTCATTAGAGCTCATGTAATTGAATATTTATGGAAGCAAAAACCTTTTTGTAAAGAATTTATCAGGCAAAAACCAAATGAATGTTGACAATTAGGGACCATAAATACTTATATTTGGGGTACAATGACAACTTCAACTGAAAGGAGACAAAATCAAATTAGATAAAGGTTAAGCAAGCAATGACTTATATATCTACAATAGTTCTCTTTTCATAGACCTATATATAAAAAGGCTTCTGACAACCTTAAACCTATGTAGTCCGAGATTGATCTGATGTCCTATGGCTTTAAAGCCCTTTTCCAGACAAGCTGGGGCCATAGGACGTCAGATACCCGGGTCGGCACTCACCCCATAGCAAAAACAACGGCATTAGCTTGTCTAAAAAAAGGCCTTAGGATATCAGCGCAATCTCGAACTAAACCATATGGAGACCCAGTAAGCTAAAGGTTTAGCAAGCGACAAGCTTTACTTTCTGCTACTTTTCATGCTATAGGCAAACACATGAAAACAATTTTAGCTGTTAACGAAATCCATGGTCTGACTGACTACCTGTTTAACAACGGCGGCAATGTTTGATCTGCAGACCAAATTGTGCTTCAATGTTGAGCACGCCATGTATACATGGTATATGAAGTGTACAAGTTTTAAAGGAATCCCATCAGTGGATGCAGAAGAAAAGATTTTTAAAGAAAAGTTAACGATTGGATTCTACCTAAATTATTTGGATGAAAAAATATTTCGGCAACCGAGGATAAGAAAAAAAGAAGGATTTCTGCCATTATACATGTTATAAAGAATGCTAAAAACGAAAAAAAACCCGGGTTCTACACTAAAAATAATCTGATCAAAACAAAAAACCAAGACCCCAGCTCCCTCTTAAAGTTAAATGGTCGGTCCTTTGTTGCGCGTTTCTTTTTAATTTGGCTTTTGTCTATTCAATTTTTCTCAGTTGTTTCGTACTTTCGCTACATGCATGAATGATCTATTTCCTGTATTTTTAGTGGTCTAAAACGTGCAAAAAATCTTCTTTTATGTTGTAATTGACGTTTTATTTTGTGCACGAAACATGGTAATAAATCGGTATTAAATACTTTATTAGTGGTTCGTGGAGTTTTGTTTGTAATTTTACAGCTGAGACCGAATGAAATAATATTATTATTTACTAAAGAAGGAAGATTTTCTAAAAACATCAATGTTATACACTAATGAAACTTACTAAACAGTCAGTGTTGTGCCAATAAAAGACACAAATGCGACATGATGATCTCGTAAGTGCATCCTTAAATGTGACATCTAGTGAATGCACTAAAAAAGTGACATCTCGATCGCTTGTGCACCAAAAAATGCGAAATCTTATTATATTATTACACCAAATAGTGCAGCATCTCGCTAGTGCAGCCTAAAGGGGGTACCCAACACTTAAGCTAAAATAAAGTTGTGTCGTTTAATTTTCCCGAAAATTTGCAAAAGTCATCATTTTGAATTAATAAATTCAATCGCAAAATCTGAAGGGATTTGAACCATAGGTTTCTCGGGGAAAATTTTTGTTGAACATAATGGACTTTCAACATTTCCTTTTTTGATCACTGAGAAGCTTGATTAAATGTATTAAACTAAAACGTTCTAATGATTTTTTAGAGTTATCTACCTTAGGTGTTCTGTACCCCCTTAAGTGTGACATCGGTGTCTTCCCATTTATCCAACTTTTTAAAAATTGGTATTTCCCATCTATCCAACTTTAATTTTGTTCACCTGTTGGGTTGTTTATCTAAGTCAGTAAGTGATTATAAGGTGCCATGAAGAAATTATGACAGTAAATTTGTTCCAATTTATTGGTAATTAGTACAGATGAAAGCCACGTGTTGATCAATTTTATGGGATTGAAATATTTAACAAAATAATTTTCATCTCTTTGTTGTCATTTTTTTTCAAAGTAAACTTATGAAAAAAACTAATTACACCAGTATATTTCAATTATTATTATATTGACTGTGAAAAGAAAAAAAAAACACTTGGAATTTTTTTTGTGTATTGTGCATATGTAACTTAAAATCCCTGTAACTGCATGTACATCAAATTATTCACTCATCCATTAAATGAAAGCAAAAAAAAAAAAAGAAAGAAAGGAGGAAAGAAAGTACTTTTGTTTTCCCACACAAAACTTTGTATGGAACTTTGTTACAAATTCAAATATATAAAACTGGTATAAAAACAATTAGTTAGAACTTTAAGCACATGCTTAAATGCACATGCTTAAATTATACATGTAAAAAGTAGAGTTTAGAATATAACTATTTGTAATTGTTAAGGATGTTCGCTCTATTATTGAAAATAAATAGGTTTCAAATTTTATACCTTAAATGAAAGAATAATAGTAAAAGGTATAAAATAAGCAAAAAATTTTGATAGGTTCGTGACCTCTTTTTCAAGATAAATGACGTTATTAATAAAGTTTTTGCGGGAAAAGGTTTTCTCTGAATTTTTCATAGGTTTAGAATTAGCACTATTTAGCTGGAAAAACCCATGACAGAATAAATAGGATTTGATTAAACTTTGTTGATAACCTCTTTATGGCATATTTAAGACATTGAAAACAAGAAAATAGGGGGTTCGTGGGCAAAAATTTTAGCCCTATTTTGATGGTAAAAACCAGAGGATTCTGAAAAATAACAGAAATTCTACTGAAAGTTAAGACACCAAACTTTTTTTGTAAAAGTTCTTATTTTTGTGTAAAAAAAAATAAATGCTTTGAACATCAAAAACTAAAATTTATTTATCCCTATCATCAGTCATCAGAAGAAAGATTGAGTGGGGTCATTATCTATGATTTTACATGCGTGTTTAAAAGAAAGTTTGGTTCATTTTTTTTCTAGATAATATAATAAACAACATAAGAAACGCACCACTTTCATTCATTTCTTTTGACTTAAATTAATAGCAAAAATCTCTTAAAGTAGTAGTCGGCATGATCTGAAATTTTGGCACAGCATGTGTGGGGTCCTTAACACCATTCTCTGCAAATTTTAATAAAATCAGATTTTCGTTTTAAAATTAAAAAAAAAAAACGTTTATTTTAACCCAAAGATGAAAAATTCACATTTTTTTTTTAATTGATGCTTTATATCCAAAGGTGTAACCTTAATATGGTGGACAAAGCTTAAATTTCGTAAAAACTGTCCAAACTTTTAAGAAACATGCAATGTTATTATATATTTTTATATTAACATGGACAAAATTTTCTGTTACAATTTGACCTTACACACAATCCAATATCTAATTAATCATCCTTTGTTCTTAATTGCATTTGATCCCACTTATCCAACTTTTATTTTTTTACCTGTACTACCAAATTTTTAAAAAGTTGGATAAATGAGAATGAACCTAGTGCATCCCAAAAGTGACATTTTGTTAGTGCACCCAACCGTGTGACATTTCGTTTTTACACACAAAATATCTACATCTTGTTAGTCCACCCCAAAATGGGACATCTTGTTAGTGCTTCAAAAATCGTGACGCCTCGTCAGCCAGACACCTAAGAGAGTGACATCTCTTTAATGTACCCTCAATGCTAGTGACATCTTATTTGTATACTAAACAGTTCATCCCGTTGGTGAACCCAAAATGGTGACACTTCGTTTGTGCACCAAAGTGCAACACTTCGTTATTGCACCCAAAATTGCGACACATCGTTCGTCCGACATTTACAAAGTGCAAAATCTTGTTAGTCAATCATTCAAAAGTACGACACCTTGTTAGTGTGGTGGTGTAGTTGTCAATGCGTCGTGCTTCAACCCAAGGGTTCGTAGTTTGACCTTCGTGTAGAGGGAAGATTTTCTGACTCTAGTCTCAATTAACGATGCTTGTCCTTCGAAAAGGACAAAAAATGGTTATCCTTTGTATGGGGAGGGGTCATGACCAAGACCACACTCCTAAACTGCAAACTGGAGAATGATTCACAAAACCATAAAGCTTGCTCCAATCCAGTATAGATATAAATAAAAAAATTATGAGCACAAAAGTTCAACGGCTCACTAGTTTCTCCTCCTCCTCCCTGACAAGTACGACACCTTGTTAGATCTACGTGCGCTTTATTATTATTATTATTTTATTTTTTACGCTCATTTATTCTAACATTTAACATATCATATCTTAGGTTTTAATCTTATGTTAGAATTCGACAATTGGTTAAGTCATTGGTGTATTATATATTATATTTAATGTATTATATATTATATTTAATGTAAAAACATTTAAACCTCATACTTATTATTATATTTATTGATACTTGCACAAATATTGCTTTGTTATCTTTTTATGGTCACATCAGGATTTTTTTTAGCAAAATTGTCCTTTTCCCCCCATGTCGATTTCAAACAACATGAATTTATAAATTTTCAGCAGAAATTTAGCCAATGAGAAAAAAAATGACCAATCTGATCTGGCTTACGGCAATGATATAAAGTCCAGATCTAGATTTTTATTGGAAAACCATAATTTGTCATGGCAAGCAGAGAATGGGAAAAGCGTGTCAAAGAATATGTCGATTCGAAAATCATACGTGAGAAGATATTCTTGCGATTTAAAATGATTTTTCCTAATGAAGATTTGCGAAACCTGCAGAAATATTTAGGAATAATCCTTCCGTGTATTTGTATTATTTCAGTTATTTTCTTTATTAGAGTACGATATAAAGATCGAGGGAATTTTACACAAGATGAAAAGTTTATTATCATTTTAGGTATCTTAGACCTTTTTTAGTCACTTGCATTCATCATAATCGTAATCAAACTCTTCATTCTTCTTGATCCGCGCGGTTGCATGGACTTAATATCGATTACCTTGTTCCGTATAAATACCTATATGATTGACACAGTTTTAGTTCTCCGACTATTTTGTATGTCCATGATGGCATTGAAGAGGTGTATCATCATTAAATACCCACTCATCGCTTCAAGACTAATCAAGAAACGAACCTGGATACCGATTGCAGTATTTTTGTTTATTCTCATGGCTGTCTATTTTTATGCATGAGATGCTTTCCTTTCATGGAGACATTTGTAGAAACATGCTATAAAGTCTCCATTTCTGAAAATTTTGAACAAGGAATTTTGCAAAACATATCCACAATAATGACATATGTTTCACCAGTCCTCATTTCTGTTTTCTTCGTGCTTGTTTTAGTTCTTGACATCATTCTTGGTGTGGAATACCGCAAGATTATCATTTGGCGTCGACAGAACTCTAGTAACACCGGCAATATGGACAACGATGCAAGGTTTTTAAGGTCTGTTCTTGTAAATCATTCACTGTTCACTTTGCTATCCATCCCTAACATTGTCATTTTTACTTTGTACCAATTATACTCGAATGATTTTTGTGCGTGTGTCAATGGGAACATATTTGAACAATTATATTTCTTTTTCAGCTCTACCATGGGACTATCTTTTATTCCTATGCTAGTGTTTTATTATTTCCATACATCGTCTTTCAGGAAAACGGTTCTAGATATATGTAAATGTTGCACTAGATCTCAAAACATCGTAGAACCATGACAAACAATTCAAGTTATGTACAGTCCTAAGATGGAGTTATTTATCATTAAACTCAAAGAACAAAAACAATTAAACGGAAAAGTTTGTTACGTCAAAACCCATGAGTTAAAATAGTCATTATAAAACTTCATGTGGAATTCTTAGGATTTTTTTAATTTCGCGAAAGAATATATGAACAAATATAGTTCGATCTGTATGTCGTGCTGTTCAAGGTCACCTAATATATTGCAATCATGACTTTGTGACAGTCTACAAATAATGTGTTTATGGTTTAAAGATCAACACTTTTGACAAAATACCATTAATAACCAAGTGATTACAAATGTTTCATTAAATAGATTTTTAGTTGTATAACTTATTGAAAAGAAGCAACTTAACACCATGGTGAGGAAAACTAGACCTGGTTTGAGTGTGTTATACCAAGCAGGAACTGCTTACTCTTCTGGAGCACCTGATTTCACTGTCGTTATGACGAGAATTTGCATTGTTGATTGATATTCAGTAGTGTTTGTGTTTCCGTGTTTTAAAAATATGTTGTCTGTCTTTTCGTCCCCGCTAGTGTTTAAAGGTTTTGTCTCTGCCCTTTCGGACTTCTGGCATTCGGATGCCCCGCATTTGTACCACGGCTTCTTACATCCGAGAACTCAATTGCCATAACCGACTGGTACGTTCCCTGCATTCCCTACAATGAGCTTAATGAAATCAGCATAGAAGTAAAAATGCAGGCCAATATGTTAGGGACGGTGGGAATCATGACATCAGTATAGAAGTAAAAATGGTGGCCAATATGTTAGGGACGGTGGGAATCATGACATCAGTATAGAAGTAAAAATGGTGGCCAATATGTTAGGGACGGTGGGAATCATGAAATCAGTATAGAAGTAAAAATGGTGGCCAATATGTTAGGGACGGTGGGAATCATGAAATCAGTATAGAAGTAAAAATGCAGGCCAATATGTTAAGGACGGTGGGACTCATGAAATGAAATCAGTATAAAAGTAAAACATGCAGGCCATGTCATGTCATAGCAACCACAGCACTTCGAGCAGCCCCTACAAACAATAAATTACCTACTATGTACTGGATACCTAAATTACACAAAAACCCATATAAATCCCGTTTTATTTCTGCATCAAGTAAATGTTCCTTAACCAATATTTCTAAAGTCTTGTCTCTTGCTTTAACTACAATGAAAGAATTTATCATCCGATACTGTGATAAAATTTTCGAAAATAGTGGAATAAATCATTTTTGGAGTGTTAAAAATTCTCTTGATGTTTTAGACAAACTTCGGGCATTTGAAAATACTTTTCAATCCGTAGACAGCTATGACTTTTCCACTTTATATACTAATCTACCTCACAATCTTATCAAAAAGAAATTTGAATATTTAATTAAATGGTGCTTTGACAAATCTAAAAGTGACTACATCTGTTCTAAAGTGTCACAAGTATTTAGTAAATCGTTTTTTAGTAACGAAACCCACAAAGGTTATGTTAATTGGACCGACATAGAAGTTATTACTGCATTAAACTTTCTTTTAGATAATATTTACATCCGGTTCGGTAAACAAATATATCGCCAAGTCATTGGAATTCCAATGGGAACCAATTGTGCTCCACTCATAGCTGATCTGTTTTTATATTGTTACGAATCACAGTTTATGGCCAAGCTACAAAAAGACCCAAACAAAAACCACCTTATCGAAACTTTTAACAATACATATAGGTACTTAGATGACATACTTGCTCTAAACAACCCCACATTCTCAAATTTTATAAATGATATATATCCTAAAGAATTAACCCTAAATAAAGCAAACTCAACCGACAGTAGATGTCCATTTCTAGATTTGGACTTAAGCATTATCAATGGTAGATACACACTAAAGTATATGATAAACGGGATGACTTTTCATTCCCATTAGTTAATTTTCCGTTTCTTGAAGGAGACGTACCATTAGCTCCAGCTTACGGGGTATACATTTCACAATTAGTCAGGTATGCTCGCATTTGCAGTGATGTGTCTGATTTTAATGATAAAAACCGTTTTATTACAGAAAAATTGCTAAAACAAGGTTACCGTTACCACAAATTAGTCAAATCTTTTACAAAATTTGCACATAAATATGGACATCTCATCGAAAAATTTGATTGTACACGTAGATTTCTGATTGTTAAAGGAATATCTCATCCTAACTTTTATAGCAATGTAGTTTATAAAGCACAAAAATTCAAAAACAACCTTATGGAAATAAAAAACTGGCTTAAAAACCTTTTGAAAAAAGGATACGAATTCAATGTTTTAGTAAAATCTTTGCATTTGGTATGTTTTGGCAGAAATATTGATAGCTTGATAGTAACTTTAAAACGTTAAATTTTTCACTTTTTATCCACTGTATTATTTATAAGCACCACAGCGATCAAGTATGTCTGTTCTGTATGGTGATACAACTCTTAATCATTCATTGTTTTGACGTGGGGTGTCGGATTTAGAACTGATGTATTTGATTCTTTTACATCAATCGATAAATGTTTCTTAGCTAGTTGTCAGTAACTTCGAGTGTTCTCAAGAGAGTTCCTCCTTGTCTTGTTGTTTTCGTACAGTATTTTGTCTTAGGTTCTCTCTTGTTGAATTGAACTTTTGTCGATTGAGTTTTACAGTGTGTTTTATATGTAGCTTTGTGCAAGCTTATCAATAGGGGGAAGGTTGGATCCAAAAAACTAGTTTAACCCAGCCACATTTTATATGTGCCTGTCCTAAGCCAGGAAACTTTGCCAAAGCCTTTGTTTGTCCTTGTCATTCTATGTTAACTGTTTTATGTCAAGAATTGAGTCTTTCGTTGATGATTTAGGGATTGGTTTTGATACTTTTGTATTTTATTATAAGTCTTGGGCCAATGCAAGACGGTAAGCAGTGACCTATGGTCATGTTGAAGACTGCTTGCTGTTTTCCGTTGTGATTTTTTGAATTGCTGTTTGTTTATGTTTGTTGTGTCGCGTACACTTATTCCACATCTCAATATCGTATACAATATGGTAGGAACGGTGGGATTCATGACATTAGTATAGAAGTAAAAATGCAGGCCAATATATTAAGGACGGTGGGACTCATGAAATGAAATCAGTATAAAAGTAAAAAATGCAGGCCAATATGGTAGGAACGGTGGGATTCATGAAATCAGTATAGAAGTAAAAATGCAGGCCAATATATTAAGGACGGTGGAACTCATGAAATGAAATCAGTATAAAAGTAAAAAATGCAGGCCAATATGTTAGGGACGGTGGGAATCATGACATTAGTATAGAAGTAAAAATTCAGGCCAAAATATTAAGGACGGTGGGACTCATGAAATCAAACTGGGTAACCGAATTATTAAGGTATTGAATTCGTATATTGTAGATTTGTAAGTTTTTGATTTCGTATATTGTAGATTTGTAAGTAGTTGATTTCGTATATTGTAGATTTGTAAGTAATTGATTTCGTATATTGTAGATTTGTAAGTTATTGATTTCGTATATTGTAGATTTGTAAGTAATTGATTTCGAATATTGTACATTTGAAAGGTATCGATTTCTTATTTTGTAGATTTGTAAGTTATTGATTTCGTATATTGTAGATTTGTAAGTTTTTGATTTCGTATATTGTAGATTTGTAAGTAGTTGATTTCGTATATATTTTTTTTAATGTTTTGATTTAAATGCTACTGATGAGAGGTTACTCCTTGAAATATCGATATATAGCATATCCAAATTAATCGTTTATACCCGCGTTTTGGTATTTGTAATTTTGAAACCACTGGGCGATAACCGCTGCTGGTGGACCAGAGGTCCCCGAGGGTAATCTCAAGCCTGGTCGTCAGACTTGTCTGACACGATTTACCATAAAATTTCTAATATTTTGTTGCTGAAATGTCCGATTTTTAAATTCTAAATTGTTTAAAACACCAGGTTTCTTTCCTTGTAATACACATGGTCGATATCCTAGGTGCTGGATTTGGCTTCCTTGTTAGAACTTTTTGGTTTTGAGTACTTTTCGTTTTCAACAGTTTGGGTTTGACCTTCCAATGTTTTGATTTAAATGCTACTGATGAGAGGTTACTCCTTGAAATATCGATATATAGCATATCCAAATTAATCGTTTATACCCGCGTTTTGGTATTTGTAATTTTGTAGATTTATAAGTAATTGATTTCGTATATTGCAGATTTGTAAGTTATTGATTTCGTATATTGTAGATTTGTAAGTAATTGATTTTGTATATTATGACGTTACGTCCAAAATTGCTACCCGACGTTGTAACGCTAAAACGGCGTCACAAATAAGTTGAATTAAGATACTTGTTTAGCCGTGAATGTGAATTTTGTGCTTTTATTTTTGATAATGAGTATATATAAAAGGGGTCGTTCAGTACATGTTATAATTTCGGTCATTATTCAAAATATATTCTGCTACAATTTCTGTATTTTTTTTTCATTTTTTTTTTCGACTGTGTGTGTTTTAAGTTATTTGCTTTGGTTTTATTATTATTGTGTTTCATTTTTCTTGTTTTATTTTTATTAATTCATTTAGTAAGCTAACTTATCAAATTACATAACTAAGTAATACAATGAAACATGATTCACTTTTGTTTATTTATTTATCTATCTTAAAATTATGTCTTGACATTTTTTTTTTCGGAGGCTGCTTTAATATTTATGTAACTGAATTCTATTGTTCGACCTTTAGATTTCAGATGCAGTCAAAATAAATAAAACGGAAACGGATAACTGATTGTGATTTTCTGTGGAATAACTTAGCGAAGATGCTTTCTCCATCTTTAATATCCACTGACAACACTTGAACCCTTTGGAAAAGACATGCCTGTCATCAGTACAGACCCAGTACAATTTCTTTTAAAATTTCAACTTCCCTAATACACGTTATTCCGGTTTATTTACGTACCAAAAGTCAATTTACAAAAATATTGGATGTACATGGTCCTGGCAATTCGTGCACTTTTTACAGAGTAAAAGAATCTCTTAATAATACGAATAATATTAATGGGTTTTTTTTAACCGAAAGCTATTTTGAAATATCATGTCCTGATTTTTTAAAACATGTTCTAACAAATATACAAAAATTCAAACATTACGTTGAAATGTTAGAAATAAACGTCAAAATTCTAAAGAGGGACATTTCCGCTAGACATTTCATAGTTTTGATAATTCGAGCAACTGATGAGGAAAGTATTAAAAAATTATGAAATTAGACCGTGCTCGCTGAGTACTTTTGACTGATACTAGGACTTTAAAAATATATTTCAATTTTAATTAAAAACATTTACATCGTCTCGGAAGACCAACAATTTGCAACGCTGATTTTTACGCGGTGACATTATTGCTAGACAAAAAGATAAGAAGAGTTCAGATATAAATTGGATTGGCAGAATAAAGCCACTTTGAAATTTTGATGTATAATAAAAGTACTTTAGGTTGATGAATTTTTTGCTATATTATGCTGATGCAAATTCCATCCTAAGTCAGCTGATTTCTTACTTAAGAATTTTCTTTTCAGTCGGGACAATCTCTTTTTTCTGATTCTGTCCTAAATTTCTGAACTTTGCTTTTGACAAAAAAGACGAAAGACGTACAACTTAACGTACTAATGTCATAGAGCACTCTTTTGAGTTTGCAAAGTTTTACTGCAAAATTTCGCGGAACCATATTGAATTATGTTCGTTAACAACATGCCTTCTGTTACATGGGACAACGAAAAAAGTTACGTTACCGGGGAAATCGATGGCGTATGATTTTTACACAAATCGGGATTTTATAAATTTTCCTTAAATGCTATTTAGGTTAATTAATAAGCTTTCATCTGATATATAATATTTATAAACAATTTCATTGAAAAAGGGCATATAAAACACCGGAAATTAAGATTTAACCTAATAAGGCTATTTTTGTGAAATGCAGCAGTTTCTGACGTTGCGTCTGTACATTTGAAAGGTATCGATTTCTTATTTTGTAGATTTGTAAGTTATTGATTTCGTATATTGTAGATTTGGTAGTTATTGATTTGTTATATCGTAGATTTGTAAGAAATTGATTTCGTATATTGTAAGTTTGTAAGTTATTGATTTCGTATTTTGTAGATTTGTAAGTAATTGACTTCGTATACTAGTATTGTAAATTGTTGGTTTGACGTAAAGAGGTACATGACCCTTTTTATGTGACCCTTTAATAGTTTCTTGTCATTGAATTTTATTAAGAATTTGTAAATGGATAAGATAAAATATGCACCTTAAGATTTGACTTTGAAAAAGGCATACTTTCCAATTGGTTTTCATAATAACTACAAGTAACACCTCACCAAAGGTTGATGGATTTCTATTGAAATGTTAAAAAGGGTACTAGTAAACGAAGGAAAATTCTGCTTTGACAAAAAAATTGTCATTGAAATTTCTATTTTTTTTATATTATACTAGGCTTGTATATTGCAATCGAAAAACGAGAAGAAAAGAGGGTCCTTCCCATTATTTTTTTGTGATATAGTGAAAAAACGGTAAAAGGTTATCAGAATTGGCTATTTTGACACATTATCTTTTTTCAAAAATGCTGAAAATGAACAATTTCACTTGATTTTGTTAAAAATTCTATCAACTGAAAATGAACCAAAACGGCAAAATCATTTTATTACTCTATATATCAAAGCAAAAGTTTTAGACACTAAATTCAGAAATTTTAAGCATATTTTTGGAATCCTGGAGACCTTTTTAAATATAATTCCACATTGATTTAAAGTAAAATTTTTGCTAGTCGTGGTTTCATAGTATGTTCATGTACCGCCTTCTTATATCCATTTATTGTTTAACAGAGGAGATCAAATGTTCTTATCAATTCAACTTTATCATTTAAATGTAATAAACATCGCCTTTTTAGTCTACGTATGGTATATTCAACATACATTCCTACAATTAATCTTTTCAACTTTTTACATTTCTTGGATTTTCTTCATTGACGTCTCCTATATAAAGTTTAAATAGGTTTTTGTTTTTAGTTAATTGTGAGGTAAAATAATGGTAAGCAGGAAAACAATGTTGCCTATATAAACGAAATAGATTGTTATGCACTATAAACCCGCCTCGTATAAAACTGGTGAAATGGATGTGTTTGTTATTGTCCACAAATAATTCGCATATTAATACATTGCATATGACCAGAACAAAAGTACATTTGGTGCTCATCTTGCATTCTGTAACTTGTTTTTGCAAAGTTCCACCAATGCCACTCAGTGAACTGGGCATAATCCACTTCCAATTAAAAGCAACTGCTCATATGCCAGTAGGTGTTATGGTCCACAGTAGCGGATCCAGGATTTGTTCAGCGGATGCTACCAATAGACGTAAAACCATAAAGTCAAGATTAAGAAACAAGATCCTTTTGTTCAGTTTATATTGTTATCTTGATAAAATAAAAACTACCGTTAGGTAGCTGTTAGATTTTCTCAGCCCAAACTTTAAGAAATATTGAAAGGGGTAAAGAAGAAGCTTTAATAACTTATCACGATTTTCGTCATATCTTCAAGATTAACATGAAAGGGGGGACCAATAAACATGAAATGATGGTGAAGTGGGGGAAATGGGGTCACGGGTCCAATCGGCCCGGAGACGAGAGTTTCGACAGCCATTGAAAAAGGAGGGACAGGCAGGATCGGACAATTAAACATCCTGCAAGGGAATCCTACAGGTTCCTCTTCTTATCGAGTCCTGCAACAGGGTTAAAAGAAGCAGAGGTACCAAAGAGGTATCCGAATGTCAAAAGTCTGAAAGGGCAGAGACAAAACCAGTAAACACCAACAAGAACGGGTCAAAAACAGAAAACATGTAAAACATGGAAACACAAAATAACTGAATACCAATCAATTACGCGAACTCTAGTCGAAACAAGAGTGAACTCAGGTGCTCCGGAATAGTGAGCAGTTTTTGTTTGCTATAGCAAACCCGTCGCGTTGCTAATAGTCCATTCAGCTTGTCAAATCCGGTAAAGGAAGACAAAACAAAACCCTATGACAAACCAACATCTGCACTCATCTGAGAGATCGAAATCCCATATATTTGTCTATTATAAGAGCATGATGTCTTCCGTAAAATTTTTTGAGTAAAGACAGCAACCCAGGAGCAACATAACCTTGTGTGAGAAATTTTTGAGTCAGACGTGTCGCTCTGCTTAAGAAATCGATGTAAGTCCCACACGCTCTGGAGTAACGAATCAATTGAGATACATAAACTCCATAAGCTGGAGCGGACGGAGTGTTGCTACACAAGAAGGGAAAGTTGACGATTGGAAAGTTGAAGTCATTACGTTTGTCATTGAGCCTTGTTGAAAGTCTTCCTTGAGAGTCAATTTCGAGATGTAGATCTAAATATGAAACAGACTTCCTAGAATCCGTTGTGTCCTTTATCTCAAGCTCCTGGGGATATATGAGATGGAGAAAGTCACCCAATCGAGAATTTTTTAGTGAAAGCACATCATCAATATAACATAACGTGAGGTTGAAAGAGAGAGCTAGTCTACGGTCTTTTTTTGTCTAGAAGAGATTGTAAGAAGTCTGCTTCATATGAATGAAGAAACAAATCAGCAAGCAAAGGTGCACAATTAGTGCCCATAGGAATCCCTATTGTTTGCTGAAAAACACGTCCACCAAACTGAACAAATAAGAAAGTTGAACCTGTCGATTATTAGGTCTTCTGTAAATTTGTTCTTCTTCTTAGACTCATTGATGACAAAGTAAGTCTTGGTATAATCGACTACTAGTTATTTGTTTCTGCGTTTTCCATTTTGTTTTGAAAAAGCTGCGTTTGATCAGCTGTGCCAATCGCGATTTCAGTTGTTCATTTGGCATAGAAGTATAAAGTTTGGAGAAATGTAATGTTTTGATGTTGTTGTGTTCTATGGTCTTGTTACACCAGAATAACAACAATCGTAATATTTTTTGAGGCCGGATTTTATTGCCGTAAGTATTGAAGTCAACAGAGCTGAAAGAGGCTCAGTTGTACATTTGGATGACCCTGCAACGAAGTGCTGTTTGTATGGATTTTTATGTAATTTAGGAATCCAATACAGGGATGGAATTTTATCATTATTGCCACCAACAGAAAGGCCGAAGGAGGAAACAAAGGTAATAACAAAACTACCGAAGTTGAATGATCAATCTCATATTCCAGAGATAATGACAAAAACGAATCAGTCATTCCGGAGAATTGGTGGATCGCAATGGTCCTGACTTTGTACAGGCATTTCAAACGAAATGGTGGGTTAAACCAGGTTTTATGGCGCCAAACCTCCCTCTTCCATTGCGATCTTAGGATCCGGTAATGACCATAGAACACAACATAGTTGTGAGACACAATAGGGATATTGAGGTGATCATCTCAGTACAGCAGACCAGTCAAACACTAATTAAAACAATTAACTATTATATCTTTTAAGTCAATTTTGAACTTTTCTACTAGTGGCTGATAACGAAGAAAGAATTTTTTTAGGGATCGTATGAGACGTAATTTCTAATAACCCTGCTCCAAAAGTCGGTCACGAAGAAATCGGTGTCTGATAAAAAAAATCTGTGAAATGTGTGCATATCGAATAAGTTGTGAAATATAAACACCGTATGCAGGGGAAGTAGGTATATTGCTCTGTAGGTTAGGAAAATTAATAAATTGAAAATTAAAATCGTCTCGTTTATCGTAAATTTTTGTACTGAGATGACCACCTGGGTCAAATTCGAGGTGCAAATCCAAGAAAGACGTGAAGCAATTTGATTCGGTGGTCTCTTTAATCTCCAATTCTGGAGGGTATATTGAAGGAATCCATCTACCAAATGAAGTGTTATTGACAGAAAGGACATCATCAATATATCTGAATGTAAGATTAAATGACCTTGCCTATTTCATCTTCTTGTTCTTAACGAGTCCCTGAAGAAATTCAGTCTCGTAAGAGTATAAAAACAAATCGGCGAGGAGAGGAGCACAGTTTGTGCCCATTGGAATGCCGATTTGTTGTTGAAATGACAGATTTGTGATTGTCAATGATTCCCTCCTTAGACAGTGTTGTAGCCGTGTATGTGGTGCTATTGCTGGTACAACCAACCCCAATTCAGCTGTCAAACAGTCAATATAGTGTTTCTTGCACACACAAAAAAATGATGTTATTTGGTGCTTTGTCTGCAGGTACAATAACTTATTTGACATATAAGGTGGACAATGTTTTGGAAACATCCGCGTTGCTGAAAATGGATGTTGCCTTAGTGCTCATTGAGCCTTTCAAAGAATTGATTCTTTTTAAAACCAATGTCCTCACAGCTTTTACCCATTCTGACAAAATGTCACATTTTTTCTCTTGTTCTTTTTTGGCCCATTTTCTGGCATAGTCCTCAACTGAATAATTGTTTTGAAATTATAGCTCCAGTTGATTCGTCATGGCTCACGATACTTAGGTCATTATCTGGCGTCCAGCAGTAAAGTTTGAAGCAGATACGACCAAAATTATAACGCTTCGTAATTTACGATGTGATCGAGTTCCCACAAAAGATGTTGTGACTTTAATGTGTTTCTCATGCAAAACTATGTTGTTTCATTTATTTATTATAAAATGTATCAAGGTAATACATCTATTCTGAGCATGTTACCAAATTTAAGCAAAGGCAAAAACATTGCTATCTAACTGTATGAAAATTGTTCCTATGATAAATTATGAGAGAAAAAATAAGTTTGCAACAAAACAAAACTGTTATATTCATTTAATAACATTTCCCGTATTTTCTTTCAAAGGAGATAATTTGTTTGAAATGTGAAGGGAAAATTTAGCTTTTCGAATTTATTTTTAGAAATTGAACGGTGACCCCATGATTTTATACCTTAATTTCAAAAAACTCTCCGAAATTGATGTGTTGACAAAACATAACAAAAATCTATCCTATGAAATGTGAAAAAAAAATATTATTGATAATTTTCCCCCATATAATCTATATAAAAAAAGCCAAATTTGAACTATTTTGATCAAATTTATACAAAAATAAAGCACAGTGACCTATTCGTTTTATTCTATCTTTCAAACAAATGCACTTAGATACTTCTTATGACAAAATTTAAGAAAATTATCTCCTACTGATTTTATACTATTGTACTACCTTAAAGAATAACTCGTGTGCCATCTCTATACTCATGACCAAGGCCACCCTCGTTACGATATATCGCAGTACGTCAGTCATTACCAAATTACTTCGTGTTTGTGATTGTGGTTTTGATTTCAAATTTCATTGTGTAAGTGTTGCTGTTTGATTTTATCGTTACCTTAAAATTCTTTGTTGGTCCTTTTCGTTTGTCTACCCTTTTGGAGCACTTAGACCTCCACGCGTTCAACGAAGTGTTTTCGTTTTGTGTAATGTCTTTCATGTCGAATTAATTTATGTTTTGTACTATCAGGCATCTAAAATGTGATGTGTGGACATTTTCGTTTCTGAATAAAATGAAGCCAATGGATTTTTTTATACAATGTCATGTTTTTACTTTTTAATTAACTATCAGCCATAACAAACACCATATTGTCTTTTAAAATTCAGAGTATTGTTTCATTAATTTTTGCCAGTCTACCTTTTTACTTTAAAGAGAGAAGCAGAGGTACCAATGGGGTATCGGAATGTCAAAAGCCCGAAAGGGCAGTGACATATCCAATAAACACCAACATTTTGTACGGGACAAAAAACAGACAACATGTAAAACATGGGAACACAAAAATAACTGAATATCGATAAACAACGCAAACTTCAGTAGAAACAAGAGTGAACTCAGGTGCTCCAGAAGAGTTAGCAGTTGACACCATTTCTAGAATAACAACAATTGTAATATTTCTGGAGGCCGGAGTTTTTCGCCGTAAGTATTGAAGTCAACAGAACTGAAGTTTGGTTGTACATTTGGATGACCCTGCAATTTCACAATAACCCCATAAAAATAAAATGATAGATTTCTAAATGTGTTCAATATTGAAAAGTAGAGGAACAATCTAATTAAAACTAAAGCTTGAATTTTTGTCCACTACGTTCCCGCAATCTAGCTTGATTCAAGATATAGTTTTTATTAATTAATTAAGCTAATTTTCCATAATATACTACGGCTATAATATATTGATAGAAGAGAAAGAAAAAACATTATCTCTATGAATACTGAGGTCGTAACATTTTAACTTGGTTGGGGTTTAGAGAAAAACGACGTCAACAATTAACTATAAATTGTAATTCAAAAGAAGTTAAATTTTAAGGTCAGTCAGGACGAATGGTCCCAAAAAAGCAGTAGTCAGAATGACCGTTTTTTTTTTCAAATATACTCTTGTTTTTTTTCGCAAAACATTTTGATTCGAACTTTTCATAAATTTTAATAAAGAAAAGGAGCAATCGCACACGACAGCTGATCCACTCGGCCGTTAAGCTCCCGTCAAAGTGAACAACGACCTTTTTTTTTCTAAATCGTGGAACATCTTAGCGTTCTTTATGGAACGCCATCACTGCCTTATATGAAGAAACCATCATGACATGGTGTAAATAGTTATTACGTGATGTCAAACACTACTGACATGATGTGAAATCGTAACGATTTGGTATGAAAATCCAATTACATGATACGAAAACTCCATTACATTATACGAATACTTCTTTACATGATATGAAAACTTCATTACATTGTATGAATGCTTCTTTACATCATATTAAAACTTCATTACATTATATGAAAACTTCTTTACATGATATGAAAACTTCGTTACATTATACGAATACTTCTTTACATGATATGAAAACTACGTTTTATTATACGAAAACTTCTTTACATGATATGAAAACTTCATTACATTATATGATTACTTCTTTACATGATATGAAAACTGCATTTCATTATACGAATACTTTTTTACATGATATGCAAACTTCGTTACATTATACGAATACTTCTTTACATGATATGAAAACTGCGTTTCATTATACAAATACTTCTATACATGATATGAAAACTTCGTTCCATTATACGAATACTTCTTTACATAATATGAAAACTTCTTTACATGATATGAAAACTTCTTTACATGATATGAAAACTTCTTTACATGATATGAAAACTTCTTTACATGATATGAAAACCTCAATACATTAATGTATACAAATACTTCTTTACATGATATGGAAACTTCATTACATGATGTGAAGACTTCTTTATAATAAGAACACGGAACATCTCTGAAAGTATCGATCTTATGGTTTTTCCTGACTATTTGTGGAAACAGTATTGCTGACGACGATGTTAAACGCAAAACAGAGAGATGCTTAATTACCATTTAAATATCAGCGATTAAAAACTTTCTTATTTATTGATTTCAATGTCCAGTGAACAATTTATTTAAATAAATCAGCAGGTGGATCAAAGACAACCATAAGGTGCAGAGTAATGTCCCCTTTAGTAATTTTCATTTTAATGTTGACAAAAACTATGGAATTCATTTTTGTTATTCTTTTCCATTTGAATTGTACTTTAAATTATATCTTAAAAATTTAGGAGCAATTTCGTCTTATTTATTTAAAATTATTGTAAAACTTCATTTAATGTATCTGCACCTCCTCTGAAACATTAAAATGTTTCGGCTGGTAAATTATTGCAGAAGCACTGTGTATGAAGCAGCATTAAAAACGAGAGAATATGGAATATGTGCCAAAAAGACACGATCAACATATTGAAATGATTTTAATAAATGTACAAAAGCAAAATTTCACTGCGTGTGAAGCGCTTTTCTGGATTAACCTTCATCAGACACGCTAGGAGTAGAAAACTTGGAAAACCGGTAGAATATTAGATTTGATTAAAAAAAATGCCAAAAAAAGTATTACAACAATGACCAAAGCAGTCTATTTTGTCCCTCTTAAATGCGCTAGCAGTGGTTGTCATCATTTTTATGGATGTTTTCAATAAAACTTTTATGAAGATTTATGAAATATTGTAAAATAGGTTAGACCATAGTAAAGTACTCTCGGCCAATGAAATTGTTACATTTTGTACTTATTCATGAAGACCTTGGCATTTTCATGGTCTTAATAAAGGATTTTCTTTTGTTCACATCATTGCCTGAGGGTCATTTAATAAATTAGTAAAAATTGTGAGCTGAAATTAAACAAATACAAAATGCAGACGAAATTTGAACACAGATATAACCCTTTACCCACAGGACATAATCGGCAATGGTTAACGTCGACTAAAATCTGATGACAAATCTAATGGAAAATATTTACGGAGTTTGAATTTCAAGAAATAAAAGACCAGTTACAGTTTATCATAAGACTGTTGTCCAATATTTTGTCCCAGTTCCCCTTTCTTTGTTAAAAATCATACACCGTAGGCATGCCGATCTATTGCGTCTACTATTGTTTCAAAGCCCTAACACTATAATGATTTAACAGATGGTTAGCAAAGTATCTCTGGCAACGTGACGGGTGTGCTATAGCAAGCAGAAACTGCTTACGCTTCCGGAGAACCTGAGTTTACTCTCGTTTCGACTTGAGTTCACGTTGCTGAATGCGGTTTTATTATTATGTGTGTGTGTGGTTTGTTTAGTTGTGATGATTTTTGTGTATACCAGTTTTGTCTTTGTCTTTTCGGTATTATGATGTATGATTACCCCTTTGGTACACCTTTGCTTCTTATCTAAATAATTTGATTTACAAGAATATAGCCTCTTGCGTTAGGCAATAAAAATCATATGGTTCATCATCTTAAGACTGAGCTTTTTATGAATCGGTTTCGTTTTTTTTTAGCTAGCCTTTAATGTGCGTATAATAACATCGGGTATAAACAGCTATGGTTGACGTTGGTAAGTTGAAGAGAGTAAAAAAAACGTAAGTTAGTAAGTTATTGTTTTACTCCCAAGCAGCGCGATTTCGGCTTCATCTCCCGGATATAGCCGAAATCGCGCTGCTTGGGAGTAAAACAATAACTTACTAACTTACTAACTTACGTTTTTTTTTACTCTCTTCAACTTACCAACGTCAACCATAGCTGTTTATACCCGATGTTATTATACGCACATTAAAGGCTAGCTATTGTTAACATTGGCAATCTGAAGATATTAAAAATATGGGAGTGATTTTTTATAAAAGATAACAACAATAGGTGGAAATGGTTGATAACAGTATAATACTAGTTTGTTATATATGTTTTCTCATAATGTCCTCTTCTATGTCAAACATCAAACACGGTTACATTTTTTGGACTGTTTTTAGTTTGGCAGTGGTAAACCAAAGCCGGCAATATGCAATTTTAAGGCCCTGGAAATCAGGAGGTCTTCACAAAAGTTAACGTAATTAAGCACTTTGTAAAGCTTGCTTGAATGGAAAATGGATTATCTTACCATCTGCATTTTCTCTCTAGAAATGCATCTTGAATATTATGAAGACAGGATTATCATATTCTTACACATACAAACACAGGGATTATCTTATGAAAATGAAAAGGATAACATGAACACGAAACGGTAATTAGAAATATGCATGGGGGAGGTTGGAAAACAAAGGAATTTTGTTCACATATTGCAGAAGCTTTTATTGTTCCATCTGCAACAGGCCTGCAGTACTTGTAGCTAGTTTTTGCGAGAAGCAAAGAGGCACCAATGGGGCATTTGAGTATCAAAAGTCCGAAAGGGCAACGGCAAAACCGGTAAACATGAACAAGAACAGCACGAGGAAACACAAAACACAAAATCTACAGAATAGAAATCAACAACGCCAACTCAAGTCGTAACAAGAGTAAACTCGGATGCTCCGGAAGAGTAAGCGGTTCCTGCCTGCTATAGCACACTCGTAGCGCTGCCAATTTCCAATTCAGGGTGTCAAATCCGGTAAAGGAAGACAAAACAAGAGGCTCCCAGGAGCCTGAATCGCTCACCTGGTCTTGATGTCGACCCAATAAAGACTTATGTAGAGCTAAATAAGCTGACAAGCAACAGCTTTTCTCTATCTACTATAGTTTTCATTCTGTAGGCCCCAAACATGAAAAACGTTAATTTAGGGGCCATAACCCCTATAAGGGGTCATCAGACGACTTCGATCCTATGGAGACTTTTGTAGAGCTAAATGAGCTGAACATTTAAGCAAGCAACAGCTTCTCTCTATCTGCTACAGTTTTCATTCCATAGGCCAAAAACGTGAAAAAAATGTTATTTTAGGGGCCAAAACTCCTATAAGGGATCATCAGACGACTTCAATCCTATGGAGACTTTTGTAGATCTAAATGAGCTGAACATTTAAGCAAGCAACAGCTTCTCTCTATCTGCTACAGTTTTCATTCCATAGGCCAAAAACATGAAAAAAATGTTATTTTAGGGGCCATAACTCCTATAAGGGGTCATCTGACAACTTCGACCCTATAAAGTCTTTTGTAGAGCTAAATGAGCTGAACAATTAAGCAAGCAACAGCTTCTCTCTATCTGCTACAGTTTTCATTCCATAGGCCAAAAACGTGAAAAAACGTTATTTTAGGAGATGTAACCCCTATAAGGGAACATCAGACGACTTTAATCCTATGGAAACTTTTGAAGAGCTAAATGAGCTGAACATTTAAGCAAGCAACAGCTTCTCTCTATCTGCTACAGTTTTCATTCCATAGGCCAAAAACATGAAAAAAATGTTATTTTAGGGGCCATAACTCCTATAAAGGGTCATCTGACAACTTCGACCCTATTTAGACTTTTGTAGAGCTAAATAAGCTGAACATTTAAGCAAGCAGCAACTTTTCTCTATCTGCAATAGTTTTCATACTATAGGGCAAAAACATGAAAAAACGCTATTTTTCACCTTTAACCTGTAACCGCTATAAGGGGTCATCTGACAACTTGGACCAAATGGAGACTTTTTTTAGAACTTTTGATGCTGAAGCAGTAGGGTGGCATCAGATTTCATCTATCTCTTATACTTTTTGATTTACAAGCCAAAAACAGTAGTCTGACCCCCTGGTCCATTTTTAGCAACGACAGCCATGTTTTTCGACGAATCAAAAATCCCAATATCTGTTCTGTGGGGGATATCCTAAATTACCACCAGACCAAATTTGGTTAGAATCTGTGCAGCCGTTTCAGAGGAGAAGAAGTTTGAAGAAAAGTTAACGACGACGAAGGACGACGACGACGGACACCAAGTGATGGCAATAGCTCACCTGGCCTTTGGCCAGGTGAGCTAAAAAAACAATGACAAACCTACATCTGCACTCATCTGAGAGATTGAAATCCCATAATTATCTACGAGCGCATGGTGTCTACCGTAAAATTTATTGAGTGAAGACAGCAATCGAGGAACAACATAACCCTGTGTTAGCAATTTCTGTGTCAAACGTGACGCTCTGCAATTATTTTTTTAAGGCGGAGGGGGCATAGTCATTTCGTCATTGATTTGATTCAACAATGTAATGGTCACTGAAGGAGCTTGAATTTTGTTCATTTTTATCGACTTTAAAAAATCAACACATACTCTCTTAAACCGACAGTACTATTAAAGGTTGTCAACCAGGTTTTATTTACTACTTCTGGTTTAACGTTAACATTAAAGGGGCCTCGACATGTCCTCTAGAGCTCACTGTTATAGCATTTTCTGCATATGTAATATTTTTAAAGGCTGAACAGAAAGATTACAGACGCCAAGTGGTGGCAATTGTTCACACGGCTCAGTTTGCCAAGATTGGCTTAAAAAATTAAGGCCGCCACGGGAAAGAAATCCTGATGTCTCTACTTATATTCTTTGCAGACAGGAATAAAAATCTCTTTATTTAAATAAAGTTCATCTTCAGTTTTTTATCGCTGACATTTTAATAGTAATATGACATCTCTCTGTTTTGTGTTTAACATCTCCACTACAGCACTAGCAATACTATTTCCAGAAATAGTTGTGTCTCGTCTTTGGCGGTAAAGCGTCAGGAAAAACCATAAACGATCGATAATTTCCCAGTTTTCACACCATTTTATAAGTTTCCATATCATGCAAAGACGTATTTGTATATATTGATGTAATAAGGTTTTCATATTATGGAAAGAAATATCTGTATAACGTAATGTTGTTTTCATATCATGTAAAGAAGTATTCATATAACGTAACGAAGTTTTCATATCATGTAAAGAAGTATTCGTATAATGTAACGCATTTTTCATATCATGTAAAGAAAGATTCGTATAATGTAACGAAGTTTTCATATCATGTAATGAAGTATTCGTATAATGTAATGCAGTTGTCATATCATGTAAAGAAGTATTCGTATAATGTAATGCAGTTGTCATATCATGTAAAGAAGTATTCGTATAATGTAATGCACTTGTCATATCATGTAAGGAAGTAATCATATAACGTAATGAAGTGTTCATATCATGTAAAGAAGTATTCATATAATGTAATGAAATTTTAATATGATGTATAGAAGTATTCATATAATGTAATGAAGTTTTCATATCATGTAAAGAAGTATTCGTATAATGTAAATGGAGTTTTCATATCATGTAATTGGATTTTCATACCAAATCGTTACGATTTCACGTCATGTCAGTAGTGTTTGACACCAAGTAATAACTATTTACATCATGTCATCATGGTTTCTTCGTATAAGGCAGTGGTGGCGTTCCATAGTTCTTTTATGGAACGCCATCACTGCCTTATATGAAGAAACCACAATGACACGATATAAATTGTCATTACTTGATGTCAAACACTGCTGACATGATATGAAGCCTATACTACTCTATGTGAAATCGTAACAATTTGATATGAAAATTCAATAACATGATACGATAACTTCTTTACATGATATGAAAACTACATTTCTTTATACGAAAACTTCTTTACATGATATGAAAACTACATTACTATACGAAAAATTCTTTACATGATATGAAAACTACATTACTTTATATGAATACTTCTTTACATGATATGAAAACTACAATACTTTATACGAATACTTCTTTACATACATTAAATGAAGGCAATGAACATAAAATGATGATGATGAAGATGAACAATTTGGGTAAGGGGTTGGAAACAAATGGAAACAGCAGATAAGGGAAGGCAAAAATTAAGTATGGAATCTTGTTATAGAAAAATTCTACAAAATCAAATCCTTTTTATATATAATCAAAATTAATGTTGTATAGTATATTTGGAACTAAAACATTAAAACAAAAAAACAAGAGGTCACTAGCTTTTTGTTTTCATTAAAATCTTTCGCAATTAAGGGGTCAATTTCATAATTAAATATCTCCCTTGTTGAATTAAAAGTAGCAAAGAGGCACCAAGGAGGCATTCAAATGTCAAAAATTCAAAAGGTCAACGACAAACTCCTTGAACACGAAGTGATACAAAATATATATGTTAGAGGCAATAGGTATAATTAGGCAATAAGCTTAAATCCTATGCAATAAGATAAAACATAGTCATTAGTGTTAATGTCTAAATAGAATTTGGCATTAAGCTTAATGCCTAGGAGTTAGGTCTAATGCCTGATTTTTTTCCATGAAAATTATTCTTATTGCCTAACCAGATAATCTGATACATCATAAAAAGAAAATTTGAAATTAAAGGTTCAACATAAGTAAGTTTAGCTGAAATCATATTTCTTTGGATACTAGTAGGTATCCCAATTTCAAACAAAATCAAATATTATTTATTTGTAATATTTTTTGTATTTTAGCTCACCTGACCAAAGGCCATGTGAGCCTATGCCATCACTATGTGTTCGTCATCGTCCGTCGTCCGGAAATATTCTCTGAAACCACTGAACCTATGAAACTGAAACTTTGCATATTGGCAAAAACATAGCAAAAAGGTATCAACAAGGCATTTTACCATTGTCAAAACACCGAAAGGAAGGACAAGGACAAAATCAGTCACCACAAACAAGAACAATGTGTACATTTTACTTACCACCAATACAGATTGATCTTCACTATTGAAACATTAAAACATCTTATGGCCAAAAAAGTTAACAGATAAAGAATAATGACAAAAAAACTAAAGAATAGAGAATAATTACCCTAACAGAATAAAGAATAATGTGAAAATTGACTAAACCCCCACCAAACCCTTAACAGAATAGAGAATAAAGGGCAACAAATTTACAGAATAAAAAATTGAGGACAACTCCGTCCACACCCTCATATAAATAAACTGGTATGTGCCCGACCTACTACAGAAAAAGCTTACATTATATATTGTTAACTACAGAAAATTTTATGAAAAAACTGCAAATCCATAAGGTCATTCTTTGATATTCTGATTTGTTTGGAATCATTTGATTTTTTTTACTTCACTGACCACCAATACGACGAAAGCATCGACATCATGTACCTTCAGCAGGTCATTATTTATGGTTGTTGTATTGCTGACATAAATATTTATGTATTGGTCCATCATATTACGTACCAAAAACCGCTAAATTTTATAACGGCTTTTAAATATTTGACCAAAGTTATGGCAATTCTCAGTTTCCTAAACATTTTAAACTCCAAATATAGATTTATAAAATATAAAATTATGTTCTATCATTTTGTCAACATAAAATAAAATAAAGATATAAAAAAAATATTTGATTTTGTTTGAAATTGGGCTAGCCACCAAAGAAATACCCTTTTTAGTTAAACTTATTAATATTGAACCTTTGATTTCAAATTTTCTTTTCATGATGTATCAGATTATCTGGTTAGGCAATAAGAATAATTTTCATGGAAAAAAATCAGGCATTAGACCTAAATCCTATGCATTAAGCTTAATGCCAAATTCTATCTAGGCATTAACGCTAATGACTAGGTATTATCTTATTGCCTAGGATTTAAGCTTAATGCCTAATTACACCTATTGCCTCTAACATATATATTGTATATACAGAAACGCAATATCAACCGAACAGAAATCAACGAGGCGAACTCATGTCGTTACTAGGGCGAATTACAAATACCAAAACGCGGGTATAAACGATTAATTTAGATATGTTATATATCGATATTTCAAGGAGTGAAATATTCTTCAAGGAGAGGTGACAAATATCTCGATTAGAATAGTCTGAATACTTTTTCATACTTTTGTGGCAAAAAGTTTCCGAAAAAGTGTTACTTCCTTGTACACGAAACTAACCGTTTTTGATATTACTGATGAATGACCAAATTTTCTGTGGGAACATTTCTGGTCAATTTTATGATTTTTTAAGAGTTTTTTTTGTACACAGTCACGCTATCTTTAATAAAAAGAATAAACCTTGACCAAAACGCCTGTGATGTAGGATGGTTAATGGTATTGCATGAAAGACGCAGGACATCTGTTGGTGTCTGTTAATCCCTTTGACAAAATCCACGTAATGCATCCGATTAGAAAACCTTGATTACTGTGATTGTTGATAAACTTCAGGTTTGTTGATAATGAAACGTATCTGGGCCAACCCACGATATCTTTTAAATAGAAAATAATGAGATATGTGGAAAAAGTGTACGCGACACAGCCCACAATTTAGCGGCAATTTAGAAAAACCGCCAGCAGCCTTCAACGAGGCCATTTTGCACTGCTCGCGGTTCTGCAATTTGCCCATGGTCTAAATAAAATGCACATAATTCAAATCCAGTCCTGAAATAGTCACAGATAGACCCCCTTCTTAACAAGGAACAGAAAACATCAAAAATACAAGTACAAACGTAATCTTTGTCAAAGATTCCTAGCTTAGGACGGGTACATATAATAAGCAGACAGGTACCAATGAGGCATTCCTATTCTAAGATTCCGAAAGGACAAAAACAAAATTTGTTAACACGCATATGCCTTGTCAAAATTATCTCCCTGTTTAATTTCGCTCTTTTGTGTTTGCAATATTTCCGTGATGTAAACAAGTGTCTCAGATGGACCCATACAAGTTATTATTGGAGTGATTTGCAGTTTTACGGACGAACATATATATTCGTGAGTTTAATAATAATGTTTATCTTCACGTTTGAACAATAAAGAAACATTTATTCTACATATAAGTAAACTATTGCACAAATATTTTGTTATTACCTTTATTTACAAGTACAAAAACAATTTTCTAAGATTCTTATGCTAACAGACAACCAATAATACGTGACATCACTTTGATGCTGTTTTATTTATTTCAATTCAACAAGAGAGAACCTGAGACAAAAGAAGTACAATAATATTTATAACAAAGATACCAACCACAAAAATATTTTAGTTCACTGTATAGCTCATAGTTAAATTTGCCAAAACCCTATTTATAATTTGCATGATAAGCAGAAAATGAATAAAATGATTGTTACTTCGGTTGAGAAAACTCATAATATTATGATTTATTTAAATAAAATATGATCTTGGGTCATCTGAAGCCAGCCAAACTAAATACTTCTATTCAACATGCACACCTCAAATCACGAATGGCACAACTTATTTAGCGTTACTTTTTCAAAAAGAATTGATAATGCCTGTATGGATGTTTAGTTGAATTTTATACAAAACCTTTTTTGTCAGTCATAAGTCTTACAAAACAACAAATGCGCTGAGGACCAGATATGCTCAATTTTCTTATATACAAAATATTTGTACAGTTCGGTGGACGAGGTTTTTCATAACTATCGGCATTCCAATGGCCACCATTCGTGCTCCTTTACTTGCTAATTTTTTTCTTTATTTGTATCAAGCAGAATTTAGAATTACTTTTAGACAATAATCGAAGAAATGTCAAAACTCGTTTATAGATTTCATTCTTTTGAGATCTAAACAACTTTTATGCCTTTTGGTTTATTAGTCTTTTTACTTTTGTTTACTTTAGTTTTGTAAGTGATGTATCGGAATTACCTCAATCATTGAAAATTATATACATATTCTAAAAACTGAGATTGGATTTATGCAACAGGTACTGAATAAAAACAGTTTAGGTACTGATACTTTTAGAAATTAATTAATCTCCGAAGCCATTGTTGTAGTTCGTAGAATTTAAAATTCCAATAACAGAAATGCCAACAAACTTATATCAAATCGTTCTTACAATATTTTGATTCAAATGGTAGCTATTATATTTTTCATGTCACGTTCATGATGAATTTTTATTGGAATTGTTCAAAATGTACTGAATGAAGAGAGTAACCATTGTTAAACTCCGTATGTTTAATTATAGAAGGTTCAAATCGCTGCGAACATATCTTTAATGCCACGTTCATTATATTTATATTTATACTCCATAAATCGTGATCTATTAATGTTCTTTAATTTCTAAATATATAGGTATGCGTGCAATACGTCTATAATAATCGGTTAATTAAAAAGCTAATGTTATGTCTGATATTTTCTTACTCTATTTCCACCTACACAATTATTTGATGACTTTTTTTTACAAAAGCAATCGAATATTTTTTTTTATAGAGGGGTGGTAAAGGGGGGTACTGTGCACGGCTGAACGGCAAATAAAAAGTGGCTTTCACGATGAACGGAAAATGATTCTTAAAACAAACAAAAAAAAGAAACAAAATATTATTCGTTAATGAAGGAAAATCCCTGAATTTCGCTCAGTTTTTGACAGTTTTGACAGTTGTGTATTCTTGAAACTGTACAACGCTGCAAGGAGTAGGTGAAAATTAAGAAGTCGTCGAATTTTATGATTTCTTGGTGAACAATATTTTGTATAGCATTTTTTGTCTAAAATACAATGAATGAAAAATAATCCATGCAAATCACGAAACACGAAAAATAAATTAAGGTTAACACGATGAATGATAAGCCCCTCATGCACGGCTGTACGAGAAATAAAAAAATCAGAAATCGATGAACGGAAAATAAAAAAAATTCGAACACGGTGCAGGAAAATAACCCTTTACCACCCTCTTCATAATCAAGCTTAACTACAACTTTCTACTCATGAATAAATATACCATCTTTTACAGAAACAAAAGATTTAGTCTCCTTAAACAATGCTTGTCAGTTAAGACAGGAATAAGTTCACTTTGTATTCGCGCTGTCTTTTTTCGCCGTATGTCGACTGAATTTCAGTTTTAAATTTGCGCTATATTGCTATTGTCCATAGACTAAAATATAGTCGCGCTAACAAAGTCAATGCGAAAAATTGCAAAAATAAAACTGACGCTAAAATTTCTAGCTTGTAAGTATCAAAACTACAACAAAGATTCAGGCATTCAATTTTTTTACATTTATTGCGCGTTTCGTGTATTCAAAATTCAAAAGTGGTGCTCTACCCAAAATAATGAATATACCAAACACAAAAATATTGAATATACCAAACACTCTGTACAGTATAGAATAATAACAAACAAATCGTGCTGAAATAGATCTAAAACTCTCAACATGCCTTAGCATTTCCATAATAGAGTAAACTAGCCAGTTAAAAAAGTTTGACGCCAAACCTTACCTCGATGAAATGCAATTTCCAGTGTCAATGATTAATAATGAGATGGTACTGTATTGATGAACTTGTTAGATTGAATCAAGCTTCATATTTCCGGCTCTGTGTTGTAAAATTTAAACTTGCAATTATTGTAATTGGTGACCATCTTACACTTTCTATCGTGTCTCATAACCGTGGTGTGTATTTTGCTGCCACTTGACATTTAGATCTCAATTGAAGTGTGAGGTTTGACGCCATGAACCCCTACCATTTTTGAAATGTCTGTATCTACTTTGCAGGACAATTGCAATACTTATTTTCTCCTGTGTGCTTAAGTCTTGTTTTGTCTTTTCTTCTTTGAAACTTATGGTTTAATAACCGTTGCCAGTGGGACAGAGGTCCCCAAGGGTAATTACAATCCTGGTCGTCAGACTTGTCTTACAAGAATTTAGCATATTTTTTTAATTCAAAATTGTTCAAAACATCAAATTTCTTTCCTGATCCTGCACATGGTCGTTTTCTTCATTTCCTGTTCAATGATTTAATTCAAATGCTGCTGATGAGAGATTATTGCTTAAAATATCGATATAGAGCAAAACCAAATTTACCGTTTTTCTATCCGTTTTGGTATTTGTTATTCTAAGACATTTGAAATTGACCATACCAATTCGTTAGTTTTCATATAATCATCATGTGTTTCTTGGGAATTGGGACGACTTGGTAGTGGTGGTGATCTTGTTTGGTCGATTAAAGGATGGTTAATCGATGTCCTTTCTGGTAACCACAGGTTGCTTGTGTTTCCATAGTCACACAGCACTGAGCTTTAATTTTACTACGATTTTGATTTTTTTCCAAATCATGTCTAATCGTGGCTATATAAAGTGTTGCCGTCAAGGAATTTGTGGAACGCCATAGCTGCCATATGATGATGTTTTTCATGATGTGATGACAAAGTATCATCCCATCATAACATTGTATCCTCACATAATGAAGAAGTATCATCACATTATGACAAAGTATCATCACATAATACAATGTTTATCACATTATGAAGAAGTATCATCACATAATGAAAAACATCATCACATAATGAAAAACATCATCATAAGGCAGCTATGGCAATCCATATAGATTGAAGGTTGTGGTATGGATGTGCTTATGTACATTGTAGTTGTAGACTATGTTATGTAAACTTTGAACATGCAACCTTTTTTCCTACATTAAAGCATTTAACATCTGCGTTTAAATCGGATACGTTTGCTTTGGTACGCAGAGTGATCGGGTAATACAATCTTTCCGTCCGCCCGTTTTGATGCCAATTTGTCCAATCAGTGACCGACAATTTAACCTGAAGGAGGAGGACTTGATATATTTATCTGGTCAAAAAGTATTAATCCTATAAAAGCCTCATCATAGAATATTTTTTGTTGGAAAGGCGAACCCTTTCAAGTTAATTAGTCGGTCCCTTTATATGTCTAGAGGCAATTTTCCGTAGAGCATGAATGATCATGAAACTCTATTTACATATGCATCAGTGTGGAATTCTATTAAGGTATCGTTTCTTCATGAAATTGCAAACATAAAGATAGTACAATGGTTTAACACTGATATACGATATTGAGATATGGAATAAGTGTACGCGACACAACAAACATAAACAAACAGCAATTCAAAAAATCACAACGGAAAACAGCAAGCGGTCTTCAACATGACCATAGGTCACTGCTTACCGTCTTGCATTGGCCCAAGACTAATAATACAATACAAAAGTATCAAAACCAATCCCTAAATCTTCAACGAAAGACTCAATTCTTGACATAAAACAGTTAACATAGAATGACAAGGACAAACAAAGGCTTTGGCAAAGTTTCCTGGCTTAGGACAGGCACATTTATCGATTGATGTAAAAGAATCAAATACATCAGTTCTAAATCCGACACCCCACGTCAAAACAATGAATGATTAAGAGTTGTATCACCATACAGAACCGACATACTTGATCGCTGTGGTGCTTATAAATAATACAGTGGATACAAAGTGAAAATTTAACGTTTTAAAGTTACTATCAAGCTATCAATATTTCTGCCAAAACATACCAAATGCAAAGATTTTACTAAAACATTGAATTCGTATCCTTTTTTCAAAAGGTTTTTAAGCCAGTTTTTAATTTCCATAAGGTTGTTTTTGAATTTTTGTGCTTTATAAACTACATTACTATAAAAGTCAGGATGAGATATTCCTTTAACAATCAGAAATCTACGTGTACAATCAAATTTTTCGATGAGATGTCCATATGTATGTGCAAATTTTGTAAAAGATTTCACTAATTTGTGGTAACGGTAACCTTGTTTTAGCAATTTTTCTGTAATAAAACGGTTTTTATCATTAAAATCAGACACATCACTGCAAATGCGAGCATACCTGACTAATTGTGAAATGTATACCCCGTAAGCTGGAGCTAATGGTACGTCTCCTTCAAGAAACGGAAAATTAACTACATTGTATTGGGAATGAAAAGTCATCCCGTTTATCATATACTTTAGTGTGTAATCTACCATTGATAATGCTTAAGTCCAAATCTAGAAATGGACATCTACTGTTGGTTGAGTTTGCTTTATTTAGGGTTAATTCTTTAGGATATATATCATTTATAAAATTTGAGAATGTAGGGTTGTTTAGAGCAAGTATGTCATCTAAGTACCTATATGTATTGTTAAAAGTTTCGATAAGGTGGTTTTTGTTTTGGTCTTTTTGTAGCTTGGCCATAAACTGTGATTCGTAACAATATAAAAACAGATCA
This sequence comes from Arcuatula senhousia, assembly GCA_963971305.1. NCBI lineage: Eukaryota > Metazoa > Mollusca > Bivalvia > Mytilida > Mytilidae > Arcuatula > Arcuatula senhousia. The sequence continues at coordinate 27,284,495 of OZ020310.1, read as the reverse complement.
GCTATGAGTGGAGCACAATTGGTTCCCATTGGAATACCAATGACTTGGCCATATATTTGTTTACCGAACCGGATGTAAATATTATCTAAAAGAAAGTTTAATGCAGTAATAACTTCTATGTCGGTCCAATTAACATAACCTTTGTTGGTTTCATTACTAAAAAACGGTTTACTAAATACTTGTGACACTTTAGAACAGATATAGTCACTTTTAGATTTGTCAAAGCACCATTTAATTAAATATTTAAGAATTAACTGTAATTAATTTTTGGTTTATTGAACCATAAACTTAATTTTTCGTGGTGCACATTGAATAATCCGCGAAGCGGATTATGTTAAATGTGCACCACGAAAAATTCAGTTTATGGTTCTATAAACCAAAAATTTATTACAGTTAATTCTTATAAATAAATTTTTAGAATACATTCCGCGTTAAAAAAAATTGAAATTAAATTTTTAGTCAAACATATTTTAAAATCAGTTAATCAATCTAGCGCATTAATATTTTCACCTATCAATCAAAAAGCACGCGGAGTCCGTGCAACTGCAAAGTCAAACTTCTATAGGTTATATTCCGGTTTAATCTGGATTTGACATTTAGATTTTGGGCTAATTAATTAATTGCACGATAAAAAATATCCAATAAACTTTTCTGTTTTTTCTCAAAAGTTCATGAGAATGTTTTTCTTTCAACGTAAATGCAACTAATATTTTTTTAATTATTATTATATCTTTGGTTAAGAGGGATTTTTTTCAAATGATAAAGTTGTGTATTCGATGTACTTTTAAGATTCGGAAACCGGTTTAACTGGTTTGACAGAAGATTAATTTGGGCGGAGTTTCCCATCAATTATCAACCAGTTATATTTTAGTGGGCGTATATTAAAAGCTGTATAAACCAATCGAATTTGTTGCATGTTTTTTTTGGTTCATTGGAAAATGGTCTAAATTTCTGAACAACGCAAAAGACACTAAAAATACTCTTAAATTTATTTATTCAAATTTCTTTTTGATAAGATTGTGAGGTAGATTAGTTTATAAAGTGGAAAAGTCATAGCTGTCTACGGATTGAAAAGTATTTTCAAATGCCCGAAGTTTGTCTAAAACATCAAGAGAATTTTTAACACTCCAAAAATGATTTATTCCACTATTTTCGAAAATTTTATCACAGTATCGGATGATAAATTCTTTCATTGTAGTTAAAGCAAGAGACAAGACTTTAGAAATATTGGTTAAGGAACATTTACTTGATGCAGAAATAAAACGGGATTTATATGGGTTTTTGTGTAATTTAGGTATCCAGTATATAGTAGGTAATTTATTGTATGTAGAGGCTGCTCGAAGTGCTGTGGTTACTATGACATGATCGTCAATAATACTGGTTTCTGTAGCTTGCACGGGAACGAAAGTACATGAGCCTTTAATTTCATGCATTAAAACATCCAGATAATATTTACGACATACCACAACAACATTGTTAGCCGCTTTATCCGCAGGGACAAAAACATATCGTGAACCTAATAATTGTAGTTTTGATTTAATTCTGTTTATATAAGTTTGGGGTCGATATTCTACAAAGGTGTTTTGAAAATGGCTTATTCGCAATTTTACAATGGATATGAATTTATTCTTAAACTTGTCTAAAGATTTGGAATCTGCTCCTTCTCGTCTAATCCAGGTCTTACAGTACGAATGAAGGGCAGTATTTACATAATCAAAACAAGAATTCCAATTAATTTTCGAAGGAGGTCTGAATTTTGGTCCCTTTTTCAAGAATTTAATAACCTCTGGGTCATCGACAATGTTTAGGTCGCCAGTAACAATATAGCCACATGGAACATATCTAAAGTCCGAATTAGCACAGTCGCATGATACAGGAATATTCGAGTCTAGGTCTTCATCTGTAGTGATGGACGTATAGTTAAAAATAATGTTACGTGTTGGTTTTTTTATATTTATAAGATATGATTGGAGGTTCAGTATTTGTAAAATATGGTGGTATTAACTCTTTAATAGTAGGATCCATAAAAATACTAGAAATGTTTATGAAGTCTAGTCCTCTGTTGATGTTCGTTAATTTTATAAAATGTCGAATGTGGTCTACAGGACTATCAATTTGGGGGAAAAGTTTAAAGTAACAAAAAGCGCTAATAATGAGTGCGCCTTCATATAGGGGACTGGCATGAGATATGGTGTTACAATCCAATATAATTTTATTTAACTAAGAAACGGGTATAGAGCATAGTTACAAAAAAGATTATGTCGTCCGTTATTCTTAAATATTTTAACAAGATCGGTGATGCTTAAAGTAGAACGATGATGTTTTCTAACATTACGATTTATTCGTATACCATGCGACCGTTTGTTCCGTTTACGAGGACTTATAAAATTCATGACATTGATATTTGATGTTCTAGATATGTTCCCCTGTCCCATAATGTTATCGTTCAGACCTAGAGGATAAGCTGTTTGTAATTTTTTAATCCATTCCAGTTCAGCAAGTCGTCTCAACTTGCAAAACTCTCGTTTACTAGATTTGGAGTCTTTTTGAATAATTTCTAGGGGTTGAACCCTGACGTATTTAAGGTTATGATTGTGTTTATGAAAATGTTGATATAAGAGACATTTGTACTTTTTATAGCGGCGAAAGCGATATAGATGTTCCGATGTTCTTTTGGACAAATATCTACCGGTTTCCCCTTCATATTACATATTACAACCAGGTTTGTAACATGTTATTAAATAAATTAAGTTATTGGTGCGTCAGTTAACATCTTGATCCAGATTTATAGAGAATTTGCGGCCGTTAATAGTTGATTTCACAGTGGTGTCTCTGATTAGTATTTTACATGTCTGTCATTTAGAAGCACCACAGGGTGAAATTTTAGGATATCCACGATAAGAGTTATTAAAAGTTGTACCGGTTATTTTATTTGAGGGTTGATTTTTAGTAATTAACGTTTGAAAAGTGGGATTGGAATTATGTCGAGTGTTGTAAGTGTGGCTTGAATTAACATTTGGAGGAGGTATGGCAAAAAACAAAACCACACAACAAAAAAAAAAACAACAACAACCCACACATTACAATAAAATCGTATTCAGCAACATGAACACAGGTGCTCCGGATCAGTTAGCAGTTTTTGCTTGCTATAGTAAACCCGTCACGTTGCCAAAGATCGATTTAGTGTGGGTCAAATCCGGAAAGAATGACATTACAAAACTCCATGTCAAACCAACATCTGTGCTCATTTGAGAGAGAAAAATCCCGTATATGATGTTTTCCGATATAGCCCAGGCAGGGCTGAATTTGTATCCTTGTTCTACACATTTACGCCTAAAAAAAGAAATCCTATATTGTGTTACATCCATACCATCGATTATATTTGGAGTATCCCCTGGGGACTTAATAAGAATATCAAGTGTGTCTAGGTAATTATGTTGTTGCAACTATTCGATAAAATCATCCTCATTTACTTTTACTTTTTATCGATAAAACGTGTCGGAATCAGATTTACTTTTTGAAGGCACCACTTTAATATAACCTAGTTTAATAGAATAAAACTGTGACATTTGAGTTTCTTGTCGCACGATATCACTAGTTGTCATGAATTTTGAATGAACCTTATTTCTGCACATAGACAAAGCCATGCATCTAGTTCAATAAAGATTTGATATAACAAATCAAAATTGAAATTGATTTACAAATGAGAATGGAGTAATGTTTAACAAAAAATACAGAGGCACAAGGATTTCAGATATATTCTTCATGCAGGGTAAATATTTCTTCTTTTTATCGACGTTATTTTTCCTCTTGAATGATCTTTGTTTGTATTTCTTTATGTTTTTTTTTTAGATTTTCAAAGTGATATTGTTTCGATTCCACCGCGTTATTATCTGAATAAAGATGAAGATAATCGGGGTTTTTTGTCGGTACGAAACCTCTAATTTTGGTATGCCTTCCTTGTTTTGTCCTTTAGGGTGGACATTGAGGTTGATCCTCTTTTGATATTGCCTTTTTTTAAATAAGATTTGTTTAACTGTTAAAGACTAATAAATAACATTTTGCCTTCTTTGCTTTAAAATTAAATTTAGCATTTCTGACACACAACGAGTGTGTTTCAAAAAGATTGAACTTACCAGTAAAAAAGATCAGATGTGTTTGGTTTTTTTATATACTTTTTACTTTTTACATATAACCAACTTATTATCGCTGGTGATTCATTTTCGCGTATTTTGCGAGGCACATTATTTAGCGAAATTAAACCGTCGCGAAAAATATTATATTCTTAGTGAAAAAGAGTGTATTATCAAAGATTCGTTAATTTAAATAACCGCAAAATGGTCCAACCACTCAAAAATGCGAAATAAAGTTGTCGCAAAAATGAGTTTGTTTAAAGTAGTTTATGTAATGTTGTTACTGGGTTTTACATACATATGTACACTAAAAGGATCGGTGACAACGCAGCTGGTGTATTGCAACAATCAGGAGGTACCTCATTGAAGCACTCGTGTTTACATTTCTTCACACGCGAGTTCGCATCACTAATAGCAATCTTTTATGAATAGTTTGTTATGGCGTCAGTTTATTTATTATATCTTGTAGTCTTTATTGTAAACTGATGTTGTCTTTTCCTCCAGATAACCTATTGGAACTTCGTTACTTCTGTAAAGGACAAGATTTATATAAGAGCCTCATAATGTCCCCAAATTTTGAAATTACTAATAAAGAGGTTCGAAATATGCAATATTTACTTTAAATTAGTTAAAATCTACTACATCAGCTTGAATTTGTTCAAGTTGTCCATTGTAAAGTTAAAATATTTACCTAAATTTGCTTATGAGTTTTAATTTGTTTCAAAGCTGTAAAACATCTGCAAATTTCGAGTGTTTCTTGATGAGTCACACAGAGTACCACTACAATAATTTGTGTATTAAATGATAATTTTGATGCAGAAGCAAACCGCTTTTTTTGCAGAATTTGATGACATCAGTGTGAATGCTGGCGAAAGTCTCCTTAAATGGAGAAATATTCATTTTTGGGGTTTAAAATTGGCCAAGCTCCATCAAGTTTATCTAATACGCCCCTCTTACATTAAACTTTGGATCCGCTTTTGAAAATTGTAACATGCGTAAACTGAAGTATTTCAAAAAACATTCAAAATAAATAAAAATGTAGTAATAAATCAAACTTTGTTGATATACCAGTACGGCATTCAAATGTCAATAGTCAGAAAGGAAACAGACAGAGTCAATCCACACGCATATTGCTGTATTGTTTAACGATTTTAAGACGACGACGGTTTACGTTGCTGTATCGCAAGCCGTTTTATTCTAAATCTAAGATATCTCATAAAACAAATACATGTATATACATGTAAGATATCTCATAAAGTTTATAAGATATCTCATTTGGTTTTTGATCAAATATATAAAATATCTTCTAAAGTTTATAAGTAATTTTTATAAAAACTGGATATAAGATATCTCATATAGTTTAAAAAAAATATACGATATATGTTCTTAATTTGATAAGTTTTCCTATAAAATCGGACTAAATAAGATCCGTATATATATATTTTATGTATGTATTATATAAGATATCTTATATATAATATGAGATATCTTGAAGTTAGAATAAATAGTAAAACGAATAGCAATATTGCTGTGGTAAAGCCTAGTTGTATCATTCAATACGAAACATTAAGAAACCAAAATATAAAAAGATGATTATATCTTAGCAAAACAGTCCTGATGTTGACTAATACCTTTTCACAATTAAAGTTCTTAATTGAAGCAAAACGACTTTTAAGTACCAAAACAAGATATACACCAACCTATAACGCTATCTATTTAATTGAGACGTTTTATTCTTATGTTGAATTACATTTATTGTTTTTGGTCTTTCAAACTGAAAGATATAATCGCCATTAGTAAAAACTCCTTTTGCACTAGGGAATTGGTTAAGTAGAACAATTGAATCATTCTTTATACATGTAATATATCAAAGCAAAATAATCTTTCATGATACTAAAAGTAATTTTTCATTAATCATTTATTTATGTTTCTATGTTAATTATTTTTCAATTAACTATTAATAATTATTTTTTCTTCATCTGCCTTCCATAGCTATCATTTCAACCCAACAACCAGAGCCTTAGAAGCATACGCGATAAACGATGGTGTTGAGAAATGCACTTCTATGCTACATATTCATGCAAGGACTTCAAAATGATTTATTTGATTTTGTATCGGTTTCTGCACTTGAAAAACGATACATAAGAACTGACAACCTAACAGTTGAAGGCGGCAAAAGCTTCGTGTCAGAATCATTGTTACATTGTGGGATGAAGTGAATCATGGAAAATTGCTGTGCGGCCACATACACGGGAGAATCTTGTATTTCAAGTAATGACTGCTCAGGGATGGGGTCTGAAATGGCGGGATCTGTGACCATTGCAGAAAAGGGTATCATGACTTATTTTTAGTATAGTCAATAATTGAACACATGTTAAGATGACATACCAGAAAGTACTAAAAATAATAAAAAGTATGTACTATAGAATATGAGGAGACTCATTTTGGCTTAATTTGTTTTATGCAACCTATGAAAAGCAAAAATAAGATATTTTCAAATATTTCGTTATTTGCATTTTTATTTGTTAAGCAATACTATAAATAATAATGGAAAAAAACATCATTTTAGAATAATACAAGTTCATCATTTTATTTAAGGATTGATACATTCTACTTATATCAATCCCTTTTTCCTATAGATCAGAACAAACGTTTCTGTTTTAAAGCCTTTAGGATATTGTTTTTCCTGTTTGAAATTGGATCGTTTATTGTTAATTTTTTAACAACAATGTGGCATTCCAATGGACACAAACTGTGCTTCTCTTCTCGCTGACTTCTTTTCAGTCTCGTACGAGACTAAATTTCATCAGGAATTCGTAAAAAAGAGGCAAGATTCTTTCACTTTCAGATATATTGATGACGTCCTCTCTGTCAGCAACTCTTAGTCTGGTGGATAGATTCCTTCAATATATCCTCCACTGATAGAGATTAAAGAAACCAACGAATCCACTTGTTTCACGTCATTCTTTGATTTTTATCTAGAATTTTACCCGGATGGTCATCTCAGTACACAAATTTACGAGAAAAGAGACGATTGTTATTTTAGAATTATCAATTTTCCTAACCTTGAAAATAACAAACAAACTTCATGCACCTGCATGCGCTGTCCATATTTCACTTTCACAACTTATAAGTTATGCCAAGGCTTCTTCATCTTTTTCAAATTTTTCGATCCGACAACGCTAGCTCCGTGACCGACTATATGACCAAAGTTATAAAAAATACGTCTCATACGATCCTTAAAAAAATATTCCTTCGTTATCAGCCATGTCATGTTAGACGAAATAATGATTGCTTTGTTGTGTGTTTGGTTGGTTATAAAACTGAGATGACCAACTAAACATCCATATTATGTATTGTGTTTATTTTCACTAGCAGACCCAAAGATTGCAATGGAAGGGGGAGGTTTTGTGCGCCATAAAACCTGGTTTAAGGTGTCTCAGGGCTTTTGGAATTCTACTATAGATTTTTTTCATTTTTGGCTCATTGATAGACCTTAATGCATAGATAAAAAATATCAAATAAAAAGAGGGGGTCACCATTCATTTTAAAGCTCTAGCAGCTTTTTAAAAATAGCAAAATTTCAATATTTTTATATACAATATATAGGGAGAAAAGCTATGGAGGCACCTAAAGAAGAACTCCTACAATAGAATCAGTTCAAAATCTGAAGGAAAGTCCCTTTTCTAAAGCTCTTCGAAATTGTATGAAAAAAACATAGGGTCACCGTTCATTTTTTCAAGATATTTATGAGAATTGAAAATTTTCCTACTTATTCTATATAAATTATCTCCCTTTGATTTAGTACGGGAAATTCTAAAAATGATTAAAAGACCTTTTTTGTATTACAATTGCTCATAATTTGTTAAAATATATTATAATAAATTGTTTTTGTCTTCAATATCCAGTTACTTTATCAATTTTATCAAAAATACCAATATGTGCAAAAAGATGCTCAGTAGAAAAGCCTCGAGCCACCTTAATCCACATTTTTTAATTGCCTGTAACAAGTCAGGACAATTTTGGTTCCAATAATTCCGGTATGTTTTCTTTGTTATGTTTTTCTCATGGACATTTAGATTGATCATTCGAGCTCAGTAAATTTGTTGTTACTTTTATTTAAAGGCATATTATTTACGAAAAATACCATTTTTGTGCAAACCAAATAAAGTTTAAATAATAAATGTTTCAGCAAAACGATTGTGTGACCCTGGTTGGGAATGGTTTAATGACGTTTGTTATTTCATCAGCACAGATTTCGCAAACTTTGCCGAAGCCCAGGTAAAAAAATGTACATGAAAATATAAAACAAGAAAAAAAAAACTTTTCTACCGTAGTTAGCACATCAAATATACGACCAATGAATGATTTGTGCAATAGAGCTAAAGTAAAATGTAGAAAGCTAACCATAGGGGCACGAAACCGTGTAAATTAAAGAGTCAAAGCAACAGACTATGTTACTTCAAGAATAAACATTGCCTTTTTGATACTCATCTTTAATTTTCATTGCGTTTTACATGTTTTTAGGAAGAACTTGTTTCACAAATTGGTACTAGAATTATTGGTTAATACATAAGTTCTTAGATCGGCTGATCTTTCACGAAAAGGAATATCGACCACACCTAGAATGTAAAATCTTTTACTTCAAACAAAAAACCAAAAAATCGATTTTTTTTCGTTCAAACAAGAGACAAAAATGGTTTCTCTAGACTTCATTTACTGTTCACATGGCTTGAAATGCAGGATGGTTAATATGAAGACCGTGCCTATTTTGACTGTCCAATCAAATTATGCCATTTATTTATGAATCCTTATGCTTATTGTCCTCATATTAACAAGACCTGAGCTAGGCGTGTACGTACAGAAAAAAATGTGTCACTTATTAATTTCATGCAGCTCTGTTTTATTACATTTTAATGAAGCAGAGGTACCAATGGGGTATCCGAATGTCAAAAGTCCAAAAGGGCAGAGACAAAACCAGTAAACACCAACAAGAACGGGACAAAAACAGACAACATGTAAAACATGGAAACACAAAATAACTGTATATCAATCAACAAGGCGAACTCTAGTCGAAACAAGAGTGAACTCAGGTGCTCTGGAAGAGTAAGCAGTTCCTGCTTGCTATAGCACACCCGACTTGTTTTTCAGGTTTATTTGTTATCGAAATGGCATCAAAATTGCTCACTTGTCCATGAACTTCATGCCAGAATGGCAAGAAAATTGGGAATACAAATAACAACAAAGTACCAGACAATAAATTTTGCTACGCCTGACGCGCGTTTCGTCTTTTTAAGACTCATCAGATGCGCTCTACCAAAAAAATTGAAAATGCCAAACACTATATGATTATGAAGAGCATAGAACAGTAGAATCAAAAATACCTAATACTTTTGATTTGAATTTCATGTGTAGCACAATTGGTTTCAAAATTGACATGACAGTTTCGTATGATTGCCAGGCATGACATACTTATTTGTGCATGTAGTCAATAAACTGTATTTTGCTTACTTCTTTTGTACAAAGGTAAAATGTGAAGTATTAAATGCGATTCTTGTTGAACCAAAGACAGCAGAAGAGATTGCATTTGTTAAACAGATTGTTACAACTGACGGCAGATATGGTGAGTTAAATTGTCAATTATAGGTGTATTTGCAATCATGCAAAAATTCATCACATTAAGGATGATCGCTGGTCAGTTTTAAGAGATTTATATCAGATTTTCGGAATCTTCTGGATTTTACCATTAAGATAGGGATAACTTTTTTGCCCAGTAACCCCCTTTTTTCTCTTTATTATAGGGTTTATTGGGTCATGAAGAGCAGCTTCACAAAGTTTTATAAATTTCTTGTTATTTTTTCATAGGTGTTTACACTAAAACAAGTCTAATGCTAAACCTATGAAAAAGTCAGAGAAAGCCTTTTCCATCCAAATTTTGAATGCTTATTATCTCGAAAACGAGTTCGGCAACCTATATTTTTTTTAGGTTTATTTTGTACCTCTACCTTTTTTCTATTCATCAAACATATAAATTTAGATACCTTGTTATTTTCAAACTGACCAGCGAACATCCTTAAAGAATTGAAAATTGTCATATATAAAATTAGTTTACTATTTTCCATTTAACATTTTTTGGCATTCTGATTGATGCTTTTCATATATATTTATACAATTTTAAAAGACTTTTTCCTGATGCCGTTCATTTCTTAAACAAATCATACTTTGGTAAGTAAAACACTATTTTGCAGCATTAAGAAATTTTGTACCATTTCCCAGCTATAGAATGACATACTCTTTACTTCGATGGCCACTATTGTTCATCTGAGAACATGATTCATTTTTTTCTATTTGTCTATTTATGTGTTGTTGTTGTCATCTGTATACTTTCATGATCACTTCCTATTCAAATTTGCTCTTTTGTCACAAAGATTACTTTTTTTTACTATAAATCCTGGTCCAACCAATCTTCAATTTATTCGGCAAATTTCGTTATTTTGTAGTTTTTTTTTTCTTGGACTTGAGATCGATAATCCCTGGTCGATAATTTTGTCAACACTTTTATCAATAGATTTCCAATTATTTTTTCATATCATAATCAAATCATATGACTTGTTGGCACCACACATAAATGGCAACTAAAACCCTGCATAAAGGCATTATGACCCACGTCAATTAACCAGGACATTAGTACATTGTAATAAAAAAAACAAAGCTCCCAAAACGAGAGAAACAATTTCAAGTGTCAAAGAAGATTATACAAAATATAGCAATCATATATGGATTCATCTTGTAATATTATTGCTGTCAACAATTTAGATATAGCGAATTATAAAAGGTTAACTCGGGTCTCTGTTTAATATCACAGGTGCGATTCAGACAGTTTTCTCTGTATTGTTTACATGATCTTAAAATAGAACAATGAATCTGTATTAGACAGTCTAAGCTTATCACTTGTATTGTCAACATGTATATATGATATGATGAAGGTTAATCCAGAAAAGCGCTTCACACGCAGTGAAATTTTGCTTTTGTACATTTATTAAAATCATTTCAATATGTGGATCGTGTCTTTTTGGCACATATTCCATATTCTTTCGTTTTTAATAGTAGTTTAGTATTAAATATATATTCTCTACAATTAATGTGCATTATTGGAATTACTGATATGTAATAAAACGTCTCATGGCCAAACGCAACACATTTAACATCGAAGTGGTCCTGTCTTGGTATTCAGGAAAGAAGCAGGAATGTACCAAGGGGGCATTCTAATAACAAAAGTCTGAAAGGCTGAAGACTTAATTAGGAAACACAATCGAGAATAGCACGAAAAACAAACAACAACATTAAAAACACACAAGAAATGCCAGGTTTAATGATACAGAACCTCCTTTATTCATTGCAATCTAATTAGGGTCCGGAAGTATTGAGGGAAAATGAGGTCGTTATCTCAGCACAACACAGCCTTTGCTTTGGCTATACGTCATATTACTAGCCTTGGTGAGCCCATAATTTCTTTTTAAATGGCAAATACAAAATCAAGTTCATGGTGGTTTATAAATTTTCAGTTTGGGTATCTTTGCGATTCAAAATTGAATATATTTGGTCATAATTCATTCCATGCTAAAAACAATTGACATGGTAGGTATGAGAAGATCAACGAAAATCAATCCTCACAAATTTGAGATATTTAATAGCAACAAAATATTCTTAATAAAAATAAAACGCCAGATAAAAAATTCCACACTTAATGAATTTGTGCTTTTAATCATGAGAAACGAAAAACAAAATTCAGACACTATTGTTATAACCAATTGCTTCAACTGTTTTAATACGTTATTTGCCTTGTCACAGCTTTTTGGATTGGAGGAACTGACCAACACAATGAGGGGAATTGGGTCTGGATCACATCCGGGGAACCAATTACCATAAACGACTGGTACACCCCCAACAATGAACCAAATGGCGGGATGTATGAAAACTGTATAGAAATCAAACATACAGGAGATTATACTTGGAATGATAGTGGCTGCAATGGAAGAGTACCCTACGTCTGCCAGACAAACTAACTATCATTGGTATCAACACATATGTTTAAAAATAAAACAAAACATATCTTTGAAAATAAAATTGATATGAAATAAACTATTCAGCTTTATTTTTTTCGTTATTCCTGTGTCAATTTGAATCAGCATTCCTGATTCAGAAAAATAGTTCATCGTAATATAACAGTTTGTATGTACATTTAGCAGTCGGAAACAAATTCAAAACTCTGATATACCTTAATACAAATTGTTTGTGAATTGACAAGTTATCAGCACAAAGAATAAAAAAATACTATTGGTATGTGCTTTCAAGATGTGCTTTTAATAACATTTCTTTCTTCAAGATTTTTTTTCATTGCTTGTATCAACAAACCAATTAAAAGCTAATTTGTATTAAAGCGGTTCTCTAAAGTCAGTATTATCGATGTAGTGCGAGGTTAAAACATTTGGTTTATTCGATGAATTGCTGGCTTGTCATCGTAGTGGACAAGGCAGGGGCCATCGGTGATCGAGGTGTTTTCAATCATGTAACCAGTTAATGATATATATTAAATTGAAACAAATAGTGCAGTGACTTAGAGTGTCGATTTCAAATTTTAATCAACCACCCTGACACACGGCAGAATCATACCTTTTTGGATAGCTTAATTCTTACTCCATTCATTTTAAGTGGTCGTAAAGGTTACAAATGGTGCAAAAGTCTGGGATCAGAGGTCAAAGGTCAAATTGTCAGCTTTCAATTTTTAAAATATGATAATTTACATTCAAAAACTATTTTTAGGAGTTTCTGTTATATTACATTTTGCTCAAAATAATGATTTATTGCCAGCAAAATGGATTTTTAATGTGTTTAAGGCGATTTAAATGTGTAAAAAATAAACAAATTTATAATTTTTGAATCGTACCGGCCATTAAAAGTTCTTAAAATCCGGAAACAAATTTTGACAGATTAGAACCATCGTTATTTTTCAAACATATTTTAAAAAATCGATAAACGCACAAAAAGATAAAAATTAGCCTAGTGTTTAAGGTGATCATATTTTATGTGTAAATTAAAAAAAATACAGACATTAACCTATTTTGACTGAGATATTGCAACTGAAATACATCAAAATTCTATTAATTGTTAAGGCTTTTTTAAATTTGAAAAATATTTAAAACATCACAATAAACACGCTTCATTGAAGATGTTTTAGAATTCTAAACTACTAGCCTAACTAAACCACTTACAAGTTTTAACCCTGTTTATCCCTCATAAAAGTAATTGTAAACCAAAGTCAACACTTAAATTATCCCCAAACCAGAAGACCCCCCTTTTTTTCTTCATAAAAAACAAAACTGCACCATGGGAAATCTTTACGACTGGGCAAAAAAGTTGCCTTAAGGTAAACTCTAAACAATAAAACAAAAATAAGCCGTGTATCCACCTGGTTGATTAAACTCCGAAAATAAGCATCTTTTTTTAAATTGTCTCTGCGCTAGTAAGGCTTCCTCGTCACGATTAAATCTTGATTATTACATTGAAGGAGCTAACTGTAATTATTTTTAAACATGTTTGAAAATGTGGATGAATATAGTGAAAGATGTATGTTAAAAGCTCAAAAAGATAATCTGGCACTGTTAGTATTTGGGAATAATTCAAAATTTGCTTTCTCTAGGATATATTGTCTTTTTTGTTTGTAGATTCTTAACTTTTATGCTCTACCCACGAACGTAAGAGGAGCATATCGTGTTTGGGTAGGTTCGTTCGGCCTCCCGTACGTCCCAATCCGGTTTACTTTCATAGGTTCATGTTTTGTTTATTCAGCAAGCTTAAGAAGGATATCGTCCTGAAATCGTTTACACTAAAGCATCATCAAACAGAAAGCAATCTTAAAATCATGCCCCCTACTTCCATTTGTTTTGCAAGATTGGGGTCGTGTCTTTTTGACATATTCTTCTTAGAATACAAATTGCTTTTCAAAATAATTGACGTGTATTTAGTGAACTTTTGAATGTAAAAGGACATATGTGCAATTTCAAAATAATAGTGATGTCCAATAAAGTTAGTGTTATTGTATGATGACGGACACACTATGTTTCGTAGTCTTATTTGTCAGTATACCGAGTATATGTTAAAAACAAAAGAATATGGAATATGTGCCAGAAATACACATCCACATATGGAAATGATTTTGATGAATGTACAAAAGAACAATTTCACTGCGTGTGAAGCGCTTTTCTGGATTAGCCGGAAAACCAGTAGAATATTAGATTTGATAAAACAAAAGTAGAAGCCAAAAAATATTACAACAACGACCAAACAGTAAATTTATCAATTTCCAAAGAAATGCTTGAATTAACGTATCACATTGTCATATTTCTCGCAAGAATGTATCTATAGCAACCTAAACATCAAACACAAATGCCAATTTGGTAAATTAAATAACTACAACTACAACTGACGCGCGTTTCGTCTATTCATGACTCATCAGAGGCTCTCTACCCAAAATTTTGAAAAGAAGAATACTACATTATGAGGATTATGCCAAATTGGGAACCAAATTAAATTAAGATCATCAAGCTATGTCTTGGGGTAGGAAGAATTTTAAAAAAATGTCAATTTGGCTATTTCTAATATGAAAATGTGTTCAATGGTCAAAGAATGATTCTTCGTAAAATATAATTAAAACACATAACTTTACTTATTTACAATATTTTGATTTAAAATAAACTAACAGCAGCATTTGAATCGAAACATTGGATGGTCAAAAATGTTTGAAAAAATTTTTTTTACTATTTATATTACATTTTAATATAGGGTCATTTGCTAAACAACAAGCTGCGACCACTAGTCACATTGAAGGCTGCTGGCTGTTTTCCATTTCGGAATTAAATTGTCAGTGGTTAATGTAGTCTGTGTTAGATTCAGTAATTCCTCCTCTCGAAATATTCAATACAGCGAAGCAGAAAATTAATAATATGAAATAGGCATTACCTAAATGCGAGCACAGCAGAATTCTGTAAAATAAATGTAATGTTAACATATTTAGTGCCATTGTTAACATTGTTTAATGAACGAATAAAACAGATTTTATTTCGAATCGATGCAGTCAAATAAGATTTGAAATCATCGTAGTTATTTTTGCTTTGGTTCATTTTCTAGAACGTTCAATTTGGGACGAGATGCTTGGGACGATTGAACGTTAAATAGAAAAGCAAGAAAAAAATCGATTAAATTTAGTTACTACAAAAAAAAATGTAGCAACTCATCGTCATCAGTATATTTTTCTCTTTATACATTATTACATAGAATGCGACTAGCAAAATGGGTAAATATTTTCAAATTCACTCCGTTCCTGTAAAATTTGAGAGCCTTTCCGGACCATGAAAAATCAATATCAGCATTAGGCAAATTTCTCGCGGGAACAAATACCGTAGAGCTCAACGCTCGAGCGGGTACTTCGTGCCCGCTTGCGAGCTGTGCTCGCTAAAATCAACAGCAGTAAACATTCATAGTGAACCGCAACGCCAACGCTTTTGTGTAATTAAGTATCATTATATCAGGCGGTCACAAAAAGCTTTTAAAACAAAGAAGCATAGATAAGTAAAAATTTACCATGTTTATTTTGTCGTTCATTTATAACGTTACATTACTAAAACAGAAAAATCATTGTTTCTAGAACACTCCTATACTCATACTCTTTAATGTTTGATAATGTTTATTCCTTCGACAAAATTGTTTGTGAACTCAACATAACATTAAACATGTACAGTAATTTGACGTTAAAACACAGGAGAATCAAACTAATTTGTAATAAGTACATGTTTGTTACATTCTAACAGTATTTTATTATGTTCAAAGAACACTTACAGAAAAGCTTAGTGATAGCAACAAACAAAAAACGTCTGCATACGGATATTTATTCTATTATTTTATTTACAAGGTTAGGTGGAGCTTAATTGTCTCGGTCTTTTAGTTGAGATTTGTTTGAAAAAGACCAACATAATTTATCCCTGACCAACCCTGTTTATAAAATAGAGTATCACAATAACGAAACATGATTTTCTGTCAGGCTCAACAAAGTTCGAGTCAAAAAACAAAATGCATGAGGGTGCAAAAGATAACTTACCAAAACCTAAGCATAAGTTTTTACAGGCACTTTCGTTAATTAATTACAAAAATCGTTTAGAGCTTTGTTAAGAAACCACTTTTTGAGAAATTTACTGACAGTATTCCAAAGTCTTGGATGAAAAATCCCCAAAATCGCAAGGGTTGCTTTTCATTTGTTTTATTACAATATACCATCGTTTCTGAAAAACTGGCAGAAAACATTTTTGAGTAATTGTCTGGAAACCTTTTTTCATAACCTTTTAAAATAATTTTCTGTCGCTGTGACCTTGACCTTAAACGGAATTTTCCTAAAATCATTTCGTTTTTTCCACTAACGTTTATGTAACAATATACCAAAGTTCTAATAAAATCAGTTTACAACTTTTTGAGTTATGGTCAGGAAACCATTTTTAATTAATAACGTTTGTTGCCGCTGTGACCTTGATTTGATTGACCCCAAAATCGATAAAGTCCCTTTTCTTGTGGTATGTAACAATATCCTTAAGTTTCATTAAAATCAGTTGACAACTTTTTGAGTTATCGCCCGGAAACCAAATATTAATGCCTGGCCACCCGCCAATATTATAACAATACCCGAGTTCAACTTCGTTGTTTTTGTTGCTCCTCGATTGTTTTCTTCACGTAAGAGATTTAATGAAAAAGACATTATCTGCATATAGACAAATATAGGATTTCTATCTCTGTACAGATGTTGTGTTGTCATGCGTTTTTGTTTTTTTCTCCTTTACCGACTTCGGAGCACTGAATTGATAATAAGCAACACGGTGGGAGTGTTACAACATGGAGGATCTGCTTACCCTTATCGAGTTCTTGATTATACTCTCGATACGATTTGATTGGTTGATTGCACATCAGTTGTTTTTGTGTGTTCTTCTATTGTTTTTTTCTTGGTGTTCTTGTTTTAGTTAGATTGTCGTATATATATTTATATATCCTTGCTCCTGTAATGAATTCTCCTCATTATATGATTTTAAAATATATTTCTAAATATAGCAATGCGTGCACTACGTCTATAATTTATGGTTTTATTAAAACGCTATAATTGTTAATCCTGATATTTTCTAACTTTAATTCCACCACCTACGTAAAAGTTTGCAAAACATCAAACGAAGAAACTTTTTTATTTTGAAAATGCTGATCATAATTATTGTAACGTGCCCGAACTGAGGAGATAGTGTTTCAACTAAACACTAGAGTTCGTATCGGGTTTTCCCGAGATATTGAATTCGGTTTACAAATAAACTTAAGTATGGCCAGATCAAAACCTTAAAGATTGCGTTTCAAAACCAAACTTTGTAGAAACGTTTAAAGCTTAACACCTACTTATAAACATCTAAACTTTGGGACAGAGACTTAACAAAACACCTTAACAGGAAGCAAAGATTGTATGGAACACTTAACTTTTCTAAACCTAAAACCTAAATGAAACACCTAACAATTCGAACCTTGCAGAAAAACCGAGCTTTACTAAAACACCTACTTTCTTGAAAACCTAACTTCCCTAAAATATGTGTCTCAAGGCGTGTAGACCACCGTCATGAGCTTAAGCTGCAATCAGGCCGTCTGTACACCTCCAAACACCCTAAAGCACGCCGTAAAGTAACTCCTTGGTAAAGGTCGCTATCATGTACGCGGCAAGCCAGCACAGCAATCAAGCAACCTCGGATGCGTTGGTTCAACCAAAGACTACAGTCATGTAGTGTGGCACGCCGACATCTACAATCTTGTAGCTAGGAAGAAACCTGTCCAATTTGGCTCAGACCACTATCATGTGCAGTAGCAGCAATTCAGAAGTAAACCACTATCATGTGTTTCCAGCAATCAAGCGGATACTACTTTCATGTGCAGGAGCAGCAATCAAGCAGTCAAGCCAGATGTAGACACATCCGACCAACAGACTGACGTTCCGCGCCGCCTTATATACCCCTTCAAACCTAGGTGTCGTGTGCAAAGAAAGCAGGCCGTGTGCAAACAAACCAAGGCATGTAATTTCGTTCAAATATTAATTCTCTAAATTGTTAACCTTATTAACAAAATATTTCTTATATACTTAAAAACTCTATAATTCATTTAACTTTATCCAACATACCTTAAACAAGATATAAACTCCCTTTTATACAAACTTTGTACAGGTAAATAAGCACTTATACCGTCTAAATTTAAATCTTAGCGGACCGTAAAAATCAATACACACCTGTATAACTGTTTCACCTTTTAAATTCCCAAACGATAATTGATTTGTTTACGGACACTTTCTAATCAATATAACTCGATGTTAATTTAGCATTTAAATACCAAAATGTAGCTTTTCAATGTAAACCTAGTGCAGTTAAATTATCGAATACTCAAATTCGCTACACTACCCACGCCTCTGATTTCATGTGTCCCCACATGACACAATATCAGGCTTCACAATTGTAGTTGAACTCTACTCCCTGTGGTTATGTTTCAAACCCAAACTCATCAACGTGCAAGCAGAGGTTAGCATACAGGCACTTAAAAACCAATGGGCATTACACCAAACCAACTATGGAAACCCAAAATCAACCTAATCAACATATTAGGGAACACCAATGGACTCTATCAAGGTCCAAAACATAAAAAAAAACCCGTAGATCAGTATCTACCTAACATAGTGCCGGTTCCAATTCAACCACAAGTATTCAAACTTCCTATCTTCATGCACACCTCAAGACAAACTTAATAAATTGCAAGTAAAATAAGAATAATGGAGGTAGTTGAAGTGTATGTATACTGTTTAACTTAGAACAATTTAGACCAAATAACCATACCAAATTCATAAATTTGAATTGCCACTGTAAAACAATAAGTTGCCAAAAACCAGTTCTGAAAAATTTTGCCTACATCAAAAGCACTTACGGCTTAAGCAAGGGGTCTTTTACATGCACAAGGCGTGACGTTTCCCTGCACATGGGACCTCGGATTTAACGTCCCCATCCGACGGACAACATTGAAATGACATGACAATACAAAACGTTCACAAAACAAAAACCAAGCAGTTTGCACCTCCTTGTGCCGACATATCGAACACTGTATTTACATCTAGCTAAGAAATGGCTTGAAAACTCCGTCTAAGCCACCTCTCCAGACCGAATGAACTTCCCCTGAGTTCGGTACCTCTTGTACCCTTATCTGGAGGCTCAACGTTTCTGTGTCTCTCTAACGGCAAACGCTCATTTATGAGTGGAGGATCTTCTAACTCCA
Source organism: Arcuatula senhousia (assembly GCA_963971305.1). Taxonomy (NCBI): domain Eukaryota; kingdom Metazoa; phylum Mollusca; class Bivalvia; order Mytilida; family Mytilidae; genus Arcuatula; species Arcuatula senhousia. Next base: position 27,264,981 of record OZ020310.1, on the reverse strand, counting down.
ACTTCTGGTAAGATGCCGTCCCTTCAGCATCTTTTTTATCTCTCAATAAAGATCCTACCTTCTCAACTATCATCTCTGACTTAACTTCGTTTTCTAATACCAACCCACCTCTCAAGGGTCTAGTTTCCTTTAGCGTTGACTTCCGAGTCGACGGCTGCTTCTCAGTTTTCTTATCCGATTCTGTATCTACACTGGCTTGATCAGACTCTTCTCGAAACACCACAATGGTTTTCAAAGTATCCACTTTTTCTGTTTCAATATTCTTATCCCTGCTGTCATTACTGTGACCTCTTCTCATGTGTCGTTTTAAATACTTTCTCTTTGCAAAGGTAGCTGTACACTGTCCACAACTCAACCTTTGTTGCATTTCTGACTTATCTTGATAACTTCGATTTCTCTTTTCTGTATAAACTCTGTTACATTCCCTGATAGATGTTTCATGCTTAAACATAGCCTCATTTTTCCTTCTACAATCTCGAGCGATTTGTTGTCCCGTTCTGTCACAACTAAAACGGGTTCTTTTCTTTTTCTCTTGACCTGACAATCTATTCAAAATAGTCTCCATGCCCTTCTGAAAATCTCTCATTAGACAATTCATTTCCTGTATGATGCCTTTTAAGCCGTCTTCGTCCTGGTCTAATTTCTGTGTACCTACTAGAGTACGAACAAAACCAGCTACATCTGGGCTTTCTTCTCGATTTACCTTGCAATGTCGGGCAAAATGTCCGATGTTACCACATTTAAAGCATTTTACATCTTGCTGGTAATTTTGGGACTGTTCCCTTCTGGTTTCCCTGGCTTTCATAGAGTCCATGTCCTCTTGCAGCGTGGTTAAAGTCACTTGCATGGATCGTAGGAGGGCAAACATTTCACCTTCAGTGTCTGGCTTCTCTACAGTTTCTAGAGTTCCAGAGCGAACAAATCCTTTCCCGGCACGCTTTGCTTCAGCTTTGTTGAACGCTTCCAGTTCAATGGCGTGTCTAACGGTATCATTCAGGTCCCTGGGTCGAGCTTGCTTGACACGTAACCTCATATCGGAGCTAACAAGTGCATCCATGAACTGTTCCTTCGCCAGAGTTTCACGGACATCATTTGGGGCCGTTGGATACGCTAAGTTGGTTAGACGTCTTATGACCTGTCCCAGTTCTGATATGCTTTCAGAGGATCTCTGTCTACGCTCTCGTAGCTGGGCTCTGTATAGCTCGGTCTGGTTTGAGGGACAGAATCTTTCCTCTAAAGCCATTGATAATGCTTTAAAGTTCTGACGTTCTTCGATGGGTAAGTTTCCCAAAACACCCTGTGCTTGTCCTCTTAAGGAGACTGCAAGGTAAAGTCCTTTGTCTGCTATGCCCCAGCCGTTTATCTTTGCACAGGCGTCGAAGTGGGACTCATAATCAATCCATGAACTTTGTCCATCATAAGTAGAGGGTTTGACAGAACTCTTATTCCTCGATTTGGGTTTTCCCTTACGCCGATTTGTCACATTTTCGTCCCATTTGGACTCTTGTGGGCTTGGATGCCTTTCCTGTTCCTCGTCGCTTTCATCCTCAAACCTAATGTTTTTCGAGCCGCTTTCATTCTTGTTCTGACCCAGAGAGCTTGTTCTTCTAGAGTTAAATCCAGAATCGTCTGTTTTTCCTGGTTTAGGTGTTGAACGGGACTTATTGGAAAGTGTCCCCAAGCTTTGATATTGCTCCAATTCCTTTCTCAACTTATCAATTTCTCGCTGAAGTGCAGTTTCATTTACGCTTCCTTCAATGTCAAAGTAATCGTCTGGATACAAGTCTCGACCTCCGTATGCCATACTTTCAAACTTTAAACTAGGTTCTATATGAATGTCAATATCCCCGACGCTGCCACCAATTTTGTAACGTGCCCGAACTGAGGAGATAGTGTTTCAACTAAACACTAGAGTTCGTATCGGGTTTTCCCGAGATATTGAATTCGGTTTACAAATAAACTTAAGTATGGCCAGATCAAAACCTTAAAGATTGCGTTTCAAAACCAAACTTTGTAGAAACGTTTAAAGCTTAACACCTACTTATAAACATCTAAACTTTGGGACAGAGACTTAACAAAACACCTTAACAGGAAGCAAAGATTGTATGGAACACTTAACTTTTCTAAACCTAAAACCTAAATGAAACACCTAACAATTCGAACCTTGCAGAAAAACCGAGCTTTACTAAAACACCTACTTTCTTGAAAACCTAACTTCCCTAAAATATGTGTCTCAAGGCGTGTAGACCACCGTCATGAGCTTAAGCTGCAATCAGGCCGTCTGTACACCTCCAAACACCCTAAAGCACGCCGTAAAGTAACTCCTTGGTAAAGGTCGCTATCATGTACGCGGCAAGCCAGCACAGCAATCAAGCAACCTCGGATGCGTTGGTTCAACCAAAGACTACAGTCATGTAGTGTGGCACGCCGACATCTACAATCTTGTAGCTAGGAAGAAACCTGTCCAATTTGGCTCAGACCACTATCATGTGCAGTAGCAGCAATTCAGAAGTAAACCACTATCATGTGTTTCCAGCAATCAAGCGGATACTACTTTCATGTGCAGGAGCAGCAATCAAGCAGTCAAGCCAGATGTAGACACATCCGACCAACAGACTGACGTTCCGCGCCGCCTTATATACCCCTTCAAACCTAGGTGTCGTGTGCAAAGAAAGCAGGCCGTGTGCAAACAAACCAAGGCATGTAATTTCGTTCAAATATTAATTCTCTAAATTGTTAACCTTATTAACAAAATATTTCTTATATACTTAAAAACTCTATAATTCATTTAACTTTATCCAACATACCTTAAACAAGATATAAACTCCCTTTTATACAAACTTTGTACAGGTAAATAAGCACTTATACCGTCTAAATTTAAATCTTAGCGGACCGTAAAAATCAATACACACCTGTATAACTGTTTCACCTTTTAAATTCCCAAACGATAATTGATTTGTTTACGGACACTTTCTAATCAATATAACTCGATGTTAATTTAGCATTTAAATACCAAAATGTAGCTTTTCAATGTAAACCTAGTGCAGTTAAATTATCGAATACTCAAATTCGCTACATTATTATGTAGATGTTTATTTGTATTTCAATAAACATTTGATATAAAACATATTTGTCACGGATTTTATTTTAAAGTGTTTTTGTACATGTATTTGGTATTTATTTGAAATATGCATAATTAGAAAATGTTTTAGATTTTTACGAACAATAAATTGAAAACATTAAATTGAACCAAGAAAATAAATTTTAGTTTTTCTACTGTTGTCTGAAAACGTGCATTTCCTACACGTATATATTTGACGTTTTATCTACACGCACCGAAGGAAAATAAACATTTACATTAATATACATCATTAACATCCGAAACCGCCCAAAACAATGCTATAAAAGTTTTTAGGGTTGTGACCTTTTCATTTGTTGGAAAAGAGAAAATGTTTTATGTCTTTTTTACGAACATGTTGAACCCATTAAATGTAACAAAGAAATTTTTACTATGGTGCGTGCAGATAAATCGTCAAATAAATGGGAAATTGAAAAAAAGTTTCCACACGTTTCCAGACAACAGCAGAAATATTGAAGCTTTAAAGTAACCATTCACCTGAATCGTAATTTTTTTTTGTACATACATGCGTTTTCTGATTGGTGTCTGGAAGGAATATACAGGTTTTTTTCATTTTACATGCTCCATTTGTATGTTTCAAATGATTAAGGTCTATGATAAATTTATGAAGAGAAAACCATCAACATTGTATGTTCGTTTCATAATACGAAAGTTTTGTCTTGATATTATGCTTTTAAGGACAAACTCCGGCAAAATTACAACAAAGATCATCAACAAGATGCCCTTAGGGGTCTGAATCGCTCACCTTGTATCCAAGTAATATATGACATTCATTTGAACGTAAAAAAAAATTACACAACGATAGATCTTCATTAATTAAGCAACTTTCGTTCTTATATTGATTATTCATCTCATTTTAAAAATAGTTCGAAAAGTGATAATTTGTAAAATCAAGAGGCCTTTCCAAGGTCTTTAACTCCAACTTAGGTCGTCTGATTGACCTGAAATTTTGCACAGTGACAGATCCTAATTAACAAATCAACTTTTGCTTTTACATTGATTATTTTTCTCCTTCTTTTTTTTTAGAATATACTTCGAAAAATGAAAATTTGAAAAAAATAGGTTTTTTCATGGTCTATAACTTCAACCTAGGTCGTCTGTTTAAGCTGAAAATTTGAACACTGAATGGTATTGATTAACTGAGAAACTTTTGTTCTTTGTTCTGATTATTTATCTCCTTTCGTTGTCAAAAAATAGCTCAAAAAGTAGAAAATTTCCTAAGAAATAGCATTTCCAAAGACAATAACTCCAGTATAGGTTGTCCGATTGATCTGATTTTTTGCTCAGTGATAGATCTTGATTAACTGAACAACTGTTGTTATTATTTTGATACTCCATCTCCTTTTCTCACAATTATAGATCCAACAAGCGTTCAAATGCAGCCATTTGGAAAAAAAATGAAGCAATAAAATTGTTTGAAATGCCCAATAGAACAATTGTGTAAAGTTTTGTTTAAATGTCTTCACTTGTTGAGAAGGAGTAGTCATTTGAAAAAAAAAAGTCATTTTGCAACATTTTTCAAATACCACCTATCGCTTTCAACCGATTTTGATTATTTTTCATAAAGTTGTAGTACTTTTAAGTCCTTTTGTCTGGGAATATTGATAGGGGGAAGCTGTTAAATCCGTCACATTTGATATGTTTCTGTCTTAAGGGGGTTTGCTCCTCTGTCCAAAAGTAAATGAAAATGTATAAAATTGCATTTATTTAAAAGAAAATGTTCACATGATCAAAATAAGCAAGAAAAAAATGTAGGTCCATGTGCTCGTTTTTATGCTATAAGCGTTTAAAATTTTGGCGGGAAATAAGTTCTCTCTAGACTTTTCATTACTTTTGCATTGCTGCAGATTGGTATCTTAAAACCTTTTAAAATGTATGATAGAGTAAATAAAATTTCATCAAAAATTGTGAACTGCATATTCGGTGGACATATTTTTGAATAAGAAAAAGAAAATAGGGGGTACATGGGCAAAAAATTTCAATCATAATAGATGGACAAACCCTGAGGATCTCGAAAATCTGACAAAAATCTCAAAATATGAGGAGCAAACCTCCTTAAGCCAGTTTGTACTTGTCTTTTTGATGATTTCTGTTCTTTGCTTAAGGAGACTTTTTCAGAACTGGATTTGATATGCATTTCAATTAGGGCCAATTGCAGAACGACGAGCAGCACCTCGTTGAAGGCTGCTGGCGGTTGTCCATTGTGTTTTTTTTTAATAACCGATTGCTATGTAAGCTATGTCTCGTACACTAATTCCACATCTCATTATTTTCTATCTACTACCATACCAAGTTTCATCAAATTTGTTTGAGCAGTTTTTTAAATAAAAGCGTTCAAATTCGGTTAGGGGCACTCTTTTTTGAACGGCGGCCATCTTGAAAAAAAATCAAAGATATGATTGTTGCCAATACCTTAAAGTACAATCATGTAAACTTTCATTGAATTCTGTTCAATAGTTTCAGAGCAGACGATTTTTAAAATTTTGTCTAACGGACGACGACAGATGACGGCACCAACGGACGCCAAGTGATGGCAATAGCTCATGTAACCTGTGGCAAGGTGAGCTAAAAAGGGCACGTCAAAATGAAGTTGCATTTGTTTGGATTGAAAGCATTTAGTATGAAAGTAAACCAGCAAACGTTAAAAGCAATTAAAACAATTTAAAAAAATATATTAAAGGAACATGTAAATGATTATCGAATTTAAACATGCATGAAACATAATTAGATCGTCATTGTTCACCGACAATATGTTGCTTATTCTGTTCTTGTTCAAAAACTAACCAAAGGCCCCATCTTATGTCCAACTAGAAACAATATCAACTAGTTATCGGCTTGCTATACTAAGTATAATTCAAATATGTCTTTTTAACTTTTTTTTTTTTTTTTTTTAGTTGTTCATAAATAAATGACTCTTTAAAAGCTACAAAAAATATTAGGCACAAAAATGATGTTTGAGTATTTAAAGTTTATAACGTTTTGGTTTTCGTCCAGTTTTTTTTCATTTAACCTTTGATTTTCATTAATTTTTAGAGTGATCTTGACATTTTTCTTTAGAGCGATTCAAAATTACCCTTTGATTTTTTGATGATTCATAATCGTCCAATAATTATGAAAATCGCGTTAAATATGTATAAACACAATGAATAAATTATTGTAAATTGTATAATTGAAAATGATTACAGCGTGAGCGTGAAAAAATAAAGTTGTAAGAACAAAAGTGTTGGTGATATTCATATCTTTCTTCCATTGAAAGATCTTTAGTAAATTGTTTACGAATGATGATTGTCCTTTATCAGTTCTTTTTACAACAATGCCAATTGCAACATGGCTTGGATGCTTGTTGTACTGAGATGATTACTTCGATATCCCTATTAATTAAGAAAAAATGAACACGTCTCATTTAAATGTGCTGTATAAAATACAAACAATCAATGCTTATAACTGTAGTTAAAAGTTTCTTTATTTTACACCCTCTTGAAAAGTGGCGGGTATATAGTTATATGGGTATTCGTCCATGTGTCTGTCCGTCTTTACGTTACACCTAAGAGTACCAATCTGTTATCGGCAACTGCTCCAAAACTCGTTGATGGATTCTCATGAAACTCTAACACAATTTTTGTGCCATAATGTAGATGTGCACGCCCTATTTAAAGAAATGATTTAAATGATTTTTGGTCTTTCCCATAGCAAAACATGAGGTTGGTGTTTGACAATAAGGGGTTACCCATATCTTATCTGCAACTCTTCCTAAAACCCTTGATGGAATTTCATGACATTTTCACGCAAACTTTATGGCACAATCATTGACAATGAAGATGGGCACCTCCGTTTTAAAAATTTGATCAAAATGATTTTTGCGGTGTCCCATAACACCATGGACTTTGCTGTTTGACTATAAGGGGTTACCCATCTCTAATCCACAACTCCTCCTTAACCCCTTGATTGTGGTTTTTGTCCTATTTGCACATTATTAGCCATTTGTATATCATGACCTGGTTACGGTCATGTGAAACACTTGAGATTTCATCGAGTTATGATAGATGATTCAGCCGGCAAATTATATGCACAGTAAATGTAAATATGGACTACTTCCGGGCCAATTTAGATTATATACACGGTAAGTGTAAAATTTAACATCTTCATAATGTGTTTATGTTTTCTATCATGGGTTACTACTGGACCATATGATCGCAATTGAAGAAGGAGGGTTGGCACGCCATAACACCCACAATTTCATGTTGAATGCCTTAACCAAAACAGGGCCATTGCAATCTATAACTTTTCCTGTATGTCTTCTCTTCTCTCATGGACATTGATATTGATTTTCCAAGTTAGATAATTATGTTATTACCTTAATTCGTGTAGCTAGATCCGGGTTCTCAACCTATCAATATGGCCACACCCTGTCTTTTTGTGTTCCACTTCTAATTAGAGTTTACTTTAGTCATTGTAGCAAATCGTGCACAGATTTAGCGTAATGAATAAACATTTAGAGACAGGAGATTTTACTTAATTAAATCATTGTTTTAGTTCATTAAAAAAACATCATTGAATAAAGTTTTCATAGACAAAATAATGCTGATAGTCGATCAAGCACACATTTAAATACTTTAATTTGGAATGGTTCATTTTTTTTTCGTTATGAAGGGATCAAATGTTAATATTAATACAAAATTACAAGGTCATACAGATTTCTTTTAAAGAAATCCCAAATTTCTATTTAAAAAATTAAGAGTGTAGAGTAATAATTTTTCTATTTTTACCGCCCATTTATAATTCATTTCAACGAATAAGTCATGTTCATCCCTAATATTAAATAGATTTATCTATTTATGGCGGGAAAGTCTTCCATCTCGGCACCCGTTTTGACTCTGAACTCTGATTCTATATTTTGTTGAAAATTTATACAGATTTTACTTCATTAATAAAATCCTCATTGCCTGTTATCATGGACAGAAAGAATGCTGATACACAAACAAATAAGGGAACGGTCATTTGATGTTGAAGGGGGGGCGTTTTTTATATCAAGAATTGCATTCAAACCCCAAAAGGCTAAACTACTCAACTTGTATTGCAAACTTACCTGATCCTTATTTAGATTACTACTTAAACAATGTGACACACGACGACTAGTGAAAAATATGAACCAATCAAACTATCCCTTGAGTAGTTTATTAGTGTACAGACTAATATTGGAAAACCATTACTTAAGATGGCTAACAAAGAATGGGATGAAATTTTAAAATCTATGAAAGAATATGTTGATTTAAAAATCAACAGTGAGAAGAACTTCTTACGAGTAAGTGAATTCTTCCCTAATGAAGGTCTGCGAATCTTACAGTTGTATATGGGGTTTATTCTTCCGTGTGTTTGCATGTTTTCAGTTATATTTTTCATATCAGTACGATATAAAGATAGACGAAATACCACACCAGACGAAAAGTTTATTGTCATTCTTGGAATTTTAGACTTTCTGTGGTCGCTGGTGTTTATCATATTCAATATAAAGCTTTTCATATTTCTCGATCCGAATAGATGCATGGACATTACTTCGATAGAGTTAAATCGTTTTTCCTTAAATTTTAGTGATGTAGCTCTTCTTCTCCGACTTCTTTGTATGTCCGTGATGTCGTTTAAGAGGTGCATCATTATAAAGTACCCGCTTAAATCAAAAAGAATTTTCAGTCATCGCGCATGGATACCAGCAGTTGTATTACTAGCTACTTTAAGGGCTGGCAAAATTGCTTTCTATTATATTGTGTATACCTTTAAGGAAGAAAAAGGGGTTTCTGTAATCGACTCACACACAATCATTGAAACATGCTATAAAGCCTCTACACTTATAATCTTCGAACAGGATTTTTTTCAGACAATAAACATTATATTTGAATATACTTCACTAGTCTTCATCTGTATTTTCTTTGTGTTTGTATTAGTTCTTGATATCATCCTCGGAGTAGAATACCGTAGGATTGTGATCTGGCGTCGACAGAATTCTAGCAGCAACATGGATAATGATGCACGATTTCTGAGATCTGTTCTGATCAACCATTCACTATTCACTTTGTTAACAATCCCTATCATTACCATTTTTACCTTGAACGAAGCAAACAAGACTGAAATTTGCACTTGTAACGAAGGAAACATATATCTGCAATTACATGTCCTATTTAGCTCTACAATGGGTCTATTGTTTATCCCAACGCTCTTAGTATACTATTTGCATACATCATCTTTCAGGAAAACTGCTTTAGAAATGTGTAAATTTTGTAAAAGGTCTCAGTAAAATAAGAATTTTTCAATAGCACCTAGAGGTGATTATATATCGTGAACCTCAAATTGAAAAAAAATCATGTTATGATTATTTGATTGGCTTGGTTTCAGGTTAATTGTCAGTAACAATATCTGATTTCTTGACAATGCACTTGTGTAACTAAATACAAAATAAAACAACTTGTTTACATCCATTATCTTACTTTCCAAGATGAAACTGGTTACCTTTCCGAAACACACAAATTTACCATTGTAGCGACGCAGGTTCGAGTTGTTGATTCTGTTTACGATCAAGTTTGTCGGTTTGATGATACTTCATCAAATCATTAAGGGACCGACTTTTAAACTTGAAGGGAAAAGCCTTGGTTTTTTGTACTGCCAAAAATCATTTTCGGCATAGAGCACGGACAAAATATTTTTATCTTAACCCTCTAGGTGTGGAGGGACAAATATGTCCTCATCTGTGCATTGCGAGTGGGACATTTACGTCCATATCAGATCACTTCGGACAGAACAGTAATGTCCCTTTATTAAAAAGAAAAGTTGTAATTTTTTAATGTATTTTCTAAAATCACTTATTTGATTAAGCAATATGACGCATTATCTATAGGTTTGTAAATATCAAAAATATTTGTTTTGCACTTATGAAAAAAAAAATGAAACGTCATTATCAAAATACGTCACAACACTGACAATGACGTTGCATTAATTTCCAACACTTTTGGTAACGTTTCCTGCACCAATAGGGTTAAAGGCGTCACGACAGAACGTTTTTGTTCATAATAAGCATTATCTTATCTAGCAGCAATCCTTCTTCAGAATATTTTTTCTGAACCTGTGCTGCCAGAATATTTTTCATCAATATTAAATTCAAATTATTTGTTTGAAGTGTTGTGTCGAATTTTTGTTTTTTTTACATCAATCTATTTATGATTCTCAGTTTTACCGTTAGTTTGTTCTTGTCTTTTGTCTAAGGTTCTTACAAATGAAATCAAACAATGATCGATTTGATTTTTATTGTGTAATTTTTTGTGCTTTATCTTGGATTACTAATGGGGGAAGGGTAGGGGCGACCAAAAATATAGTTCAACCCCGTCATATTTTATGTATACCTGTCCTAAGCCACAAATCTTTGACAACACTTTTGTTTTTACTTATCTATATACCACAGGTGTGGTGTGAATATCAATGATATCTTTTCTTAAAAAATATTTTAATAAATGGAAGAATTTTTTAGATATAAATAGAGCAAATATTTCCTACCAACGTTATGTTTTTGCTCTATTCATTTATTTTTGAAAATTGCTAATCAATGAGGTTAATGTTATCAACGTCATTATTCAAAATTTAAAGCCAAACACCATATTCGTCACTTTCAGAATCAAACACAAAATTCACGGCGTCTGTTCCTGGAATTAATTTTTTTGAAAAGAAGTTTTTATGATTGTCAGTTTTAATCATTTCTTCCTTTTTTCCCTTAACAATACAACTCATATGCTGTAATCGCAGCTAGGCAATGCATAAATCATATCAAGTTATTTGACTGTATTATGTTTCTAAACTTGAATTGTACCAATAATTCATATTTACATGACGCTTAATTGTTTTGTAATTAAAATTCAATATCTCACCATTACTTCTCAGAAATAAAGTTTTATGCTGTAATTAATGTGTTCGCAATTCAATGTTTTAGTGTTTTCGTGTTATTTAGTGAAGCAATGATTACAAACTAAAAAACACAAAACAAACCAATTATAGAATACGTAAAAGATAAAAAAGGAGTTTGGATATGATATGAGACCTGATATTGAAAACCTTGTGTCATAATTTCTTTATCACATCATTTTCCATATAAGATCTTTAAATACTCTGAAAAAAACACTCTAGTATTTTACACACTAAAGTATATATAAAAATATAAGTATTCAATAATTTGGTTTAATTGTCATTATTAAAAAATAATTTAACATCCTTTCGTGTTTGTTTCAAGGGCGAAGTTAATGACGCCAAACTAGGGAGGCCTGATATATGGCTATTTCAAGTCCTGTCGTGAGCTCACGTAATCATGAGAGGCTTGGTTTGGCCATATAAAGCCATATCGTGAGCATGCGAGGTCTTGATATGGCTAATCATGTTCCTGGTCACAATAAGGCATGGACACTTTCGGCTGTTTCATCCGGGCAAATTATTTCATACAAACACTAAATGTGTGCTATATTGATTGTTTACATGACGAGTAGACAAAAAGTTATTTGCTTTTGTCCCTAATAAAAAGTAGTCAAATTAAACCGATATTGTTGGTTTTTCCATCAAGGAAAGCGGACTTTTTTCCATGAAAATTATTTTTCAACTATATCATATAAAGGTCTAGTCATCCAGATTTCATTTGATGTAAGCATTATCTTTACATAAAAGATTCTTAGACCTGATACAAGTGAGACTAACTTTATTTTAAACGAAGGAAAATGGCTGAATAATTTTACCTCTTTTCGTCGATCACGGAAATATCCCGGTAGTACGACATTCAATTGTCCGACAGCCCACCAGTCTGAAACCCAATAGTCGGACACCCAACAGTCCGTCAATGTCCATACATGCAACAACATTTAAAACATTTAATAAAAGTTGATCAATAAACGCTCAATGCATGCAATTTTATCTATAGACTGTTTTTTTTTATACTTATTATAAGTAACTAACTTTTGTTTGACATGATAAGGACTTTCTATGATCATTGAATAACAACACCAGTAGCAAGTCCGATTACTTAAGGTTACTCTGAAGACAAATAGAAACCAATTCTTTACACCAAAAGAAAGAATACAACAATTTAACAAACATTGTCGAATATTATATCATTTTTCTTCTAATGCATTTACATAAATATTATTTTGGGAGTTCTATCTCCCAAATGAGTGCGAATGATGGTTTGTCGTAGTTTTGTTTTGTCTTCCTTTACAGGATTTGACACACTAAATTGGAAATTAGTCAGTATTCAAAGATTAAGTCTAGAGGAGTTCCGAAATCTGATGGAAATTCAGAAATATGACGAGTGACCATCCTTAAGTCCTGTCAGGAACTGTCCTAATTCCGTTCTGCTGACACTTCCAGACAATAAATTGTCCTATGCCTGACGCGCTTTTCATCTATTAAGACTCATCAGAGGAGCCCCACCCCAAAATATTGAAAAAGCTAAACCAAATAATATATTCAGATTACTAAAACACATAGATAGCAGAAATTAGGGGTTTAGACAATTTGAATAATACATGGTTAATTGATAGCTTGAAGATTTTATGCATTATTCAACACGAACGTGTTGATGCCGGAGCAGGAACAAAACTTAGAGTTTACCTTCCTATAATGTAGAGGTCACCTAGGTCCTCTACCGTCAACCTTTAGCTTATTCGATAACCCTCTGGCTTGCCATCGGCATGGACAGGCCGGGGTCACGGGTGTGGTGACGTTGATTATGTTACTAATCAATTACATAGAGAGAAAATTAAAACAATGGTAGACTGAATACTTTGAAAGAGCAAATAGTCATATGCAGATATATATTTTCGAGTACTGGAATATGTGTTGGAAAGACACAGTTTACATGTTTTCAAAATTTGACGTTTGGCTATTCTTTAAAAATTGATAACTTTATCTGTTTGGTCATTGTTGTAATATTTTTTGGCTTCTGTTTTTTGTTTTATAAAATTAAATATTCTACCGGTTTTCCAAGTTTTTTACTCCTAGCGTGTCTGATGAAGGTTAATCCAGAAAAACGCTTCACACGCAGTGAAATTTTGTTTCGTACATTTATTAAAGTCATTTCAATATGTGGATCGTGTCTTTCTGCCACATATTCCATATTCTTTCGTTTTTAATATTATTTCAGAGTTTGGCTTTAGTGCCATGTGAAGGTTGTAGAAAGCTTCCCCGTGCTTCAGTTGTATGCTCTTATATATTTTCGAGTACTGGAATATGTGTTGGAAAGACACAGTTTACATGTTTTCAAAATTTGACGTTTGGCTATTCTTTAAAAATTGATAACTTTATCTGTTTGGTCATTGTTGTAATATTTTTTGGCTTCTGTTTTTTGTTTTATAAAATTAAATATTCTACCGGTTTTTCCAAGTTTTTTACTCTTAGCGTGTCTGATGAAGGTTAATCCAGAAAAGCGCTTCACACGCAGTGAAATTTTGTTTCGTACATTTATTAAAGTCATTTTAATATGTGAACGTTTTGGTTTTGAGTACTTTTCGTTTTCAACTGTTTTGGATTTTGACCTTCCAATGTTTTGGTTTAAATGCTACTGATGAGAGGTTACTCCTTGAAATATCGATATATAGCATATCAAAATTAACCGTTTATACCCGCGTTTTGGTATTTGTAATTTTGAAACCACTGGGCGATAACCGCTGCTGGTGGACCAGAGGTCCCCGAGGGTAATCACAAGCCTGGTAGTCAGACTTGTCTGACACGAATTACCATAAAATTTCTAATTTATTGTCGCTGAAATTTCCGATTGTTAAATTCAAAATTGATAAAAACACCAGGTTTCTTTCCTTGTAATGCACATGGTCGATATCCTCGGTGCTGGATTTGGCTTCCTTGTTCGAACGTTTTGGTTTTGAGTACTTTTCGTTTTCAACTGTTTTGGATTTTGACCTTCCAATGTTTTGGTTTAAATGCTACTGATGAGAGGTTACTCCTTGAAATATCGATATATAGCATATCAAAATTAACCGTTTATACCCGCGTTTTGGTATTTGTAATTTTGAAACCACTGGGCGATAACCGCTGCTGGTGGACCAGAGGTCCCCGAGGGTAATCACAAGCCTGGTAGTCAGACTTGTCTGACACGAATTACCATAAAATTTCTAATTTATTGTCGCTGAAATTTCCGATTGTTAAATTCAAAATTGATAAAAACACCAGGTTTCTTTCCTTGTAATGCACATGGTCGATATCCTCGGTGCTGGATTTGGCTTCCTTGTTCGAACGTTTTGGTTTTGAGTACTTTTCGTTTTCAACTGTTTTGGATTTTGACCTTCCAATGTTTTGGTTTAAATGCTACTGATGAGAGGTTACTCCTTGAAATATCGATATATAGCATATCAAAATTAACCGTTTATACCCGCGTTTTGGTATTTGTAATTTTGAAACCACTGGGCGATAACCGCTGCTGGTGGACCAGAGGTCCCCGAGGGTAATCACAAGCCTGGTAGTCAGACTTGTCTGACACGAATTACCATAAAATTTCTAATTTATTGTCGCTGAAATTTCCGATTGTTAAATTCAAAATTGATAAAAACACCAGGTTTCTTTCCTTGTAATGCACATGGTCGATATCCTCGGTGCTGGATTTGGCTTCCTTGTTCGAACGTTTTGGTTTTGAGTACTTTTCGTTTTCAACTGTTTTGGATTTTGACCTTCCAATGTTTTGGTTTAAATGCTACTGATGAGAGGTTACTCCTTGAAATATCGATATATAGCATATCAAAATTAACCGTTTATACCCGCGTTTTGGTATTTGTAATTTTGAAACCACTGGGCGATAACCGCTGCTGGTGGACCAGAGGTCCCCGAGGGTAATCACAAGCCTGGTAGTCAGACTTGTCTGACACGAATTACCATAAAATTTCTAATTTATTGTCGCTGAAATTTCCGATTGTTAAATTCAAAATTGATAAAAACACCAGGTTTCTTTCCTTGTAATGCACATGGTCGATATCCTCGGTGCTGGATTTGGCTTCCTTGTTCGAACGTTTTGGTTTTGAGTACTTTTCGTTTTCAACTGTTTTGGATTTTGACCTTCCAATGTTTTGGTTTAAATGCTACTGATGAGAGGTTACTCCTTGAAATATCGATATATAGCATATCAAAATTAACCGTTTATACCCGCGTTTTGGTATTTGTAATTTTGAAACCACTGGGCGATAACCGCTGCTGGTGGACCAGAGGTCCCCGAGGGTAATCACAAGCCTGGTAGTCAGACTTGTCTGACACGAATTACCATAAAATTTCTAATTTATTGTCGCTGAAATTTCCGATTGTTAAATTCAAAATTGATAAAAACACCAGGTTTCTTTCCTTGTAATGCACATGGTCGATATCCTCGGTGCTGGATTTGGCTTCCTTGTTCGAACGTTTTGGTTTTGAGTACTTTTCGTTTTCAACTGTTTTGGATTTTGACCTTCCAATGTTTTGGTTTAAATGCTACTGATGAGAGGTTACTCCTTGAAATATCGATATATAGCATATCAAAATTAACCGTTTATACCCGCGTTTTGGTATTTGTAATTTTGAAACCACTGGGCGATAACCGCTGCTGGTGGACCAGAGGTCCCCGAGGGTAATCACAAGCCTGGTAGTCAGACTTGTCTGACACGAATTACCATAAAATTTCTAATTTATTGTCGCTGAAATTTCCGATTGTTAAATTCAAAATTGATAAAAACACCAGGTTTCTTTCCTTGTAATGCACATGGTCGATATCCTCGGTGCTGGATTTGGCTTCCTTGTTCGAACGTTTTGGTTTTGAGTACTTTTCGTTTTCAACTGTTTTGGATTTTGACCTTCCAATGTTTTGGTTTAAATGCTACTGATGAGAGGTTACTCCTTGAAATATCGATATATAGCATATCAAAATTAACCGTTTATACCCGCGTTTTGGTATTTGTAATCGTGTCTTTCTGACACATATTCCATATTCTTTCGTTTTTAATATCATAGGGGTATTATCAACATGCCTGAAAAGAAACACAAGTCATCATTAAAAATCAGTTTCCACGCCAAGGTGTGGTACGCGGTACGCGATGTTCCGAATTTTTAGGCTTTTGGTACGCGTACGTCGTGATCTTTAAAGTATTCTGTATTCCAGTCTTTTTAACGGTATTTTGTCCTTTTTAAACGGTATTCGGGATTCCGGGGGCGGGGGCTGTGACACCCCCATTTCAAGGAGAAACCTCTCATAACACGCATTTGAATTTAAAATATTGAATTGGAAGGTAAAAAACGAACAGAAATGAACGAAAAATACTCAAAACCAAAAAAGTTCGTATAGGAAAGTTAAATCCTCCACCGGGAATATCGACCATGTGAAGTACAAAGAAAGATACCTGGTGTTTTAAACAAGAGGCTCACAAGAGCCTGAATCGCTCACCTGGTCTTGATGTCAACCCTATGAAGAACTTTGTAGAGCTAAAAAAGCTGAACATTTAAGCAAGCAACAGCCTTTCTCTTTCAGCAATAGATTTCATTCTGTAGACTCGTCCAACCTCAATCTTTAGCTTATTTGATAACTTTATCATTTGAATGGACAGGGACGGGTCACAGGGTCCAAACCGGACTCGTCTGATACTCACCTAGATATAGATAGTATCACAAAAGAAAGTACATAATTTTCTATATAATTGTAGTAATCAAGATTTCAAAAACGCTACAAAATGCTGGAACAACAAATAAAGTAAACAACATGTTTTAAGGTCATATTTCATATTCATATAGTGTTTGGCATTTTCAATCTTTAGGTAGAGCACCTCTTGTGAGTTTTGAATAGACAAAACGCGCGGCAGGTGTGGCTAGATTCATTGTCTTGATCTTTGTTGTAATTTTTATTTTTATTGCTATGTTTCGTGCAGTCATAATGTCAAATCAAGACATAAAACAATGTTTTTCGCACGTTTACAGACCAATATAAGTAAAATAAAGGATTTTCATATTCTTGGTTACTTTTATTGCTTCAAATTTAATGTTCGTAAACAACTCTATAAATAATAATTTTATATTTAAACAGCAGAACCTTGAACTTTGACAAACGTGATTAATTCAACTTTCCTATCGTCAACTGTCTCTTTTTGTGTAGCAACATTCTGTCCGCTTCTGGTTATGGAGTCTCCGTATCACACTTGATTCGTTATTCCAGAGCTTGTGGGTATTGCATCCATTTCTTTGACAGAGCGTCACGTTTGACACACAAATTGCTGACACAGGGTTATGTTGCTCTACGGTTGCTGTCTTCACTCCAGAAATATTACGGTAGACACCGTGCACTCGTAGACAAACACGGGATTTCTATCTTTCATATGAGTGCAGATGTTGGTTTGTCATAGAATTTTTTGTCTTCCTTTTTTCAGGATTTGACACACTAAATTGGCAATAAGCGACACGACGGGTGTGCAATAGCAGGCAGGAACCGCTTACGCTTCCGGAGCACCTGAGTTCACTCTTGTTACTTCACTCTTGTTAGTTCGTGCTGTAGATTTCCGTTAGGTTGATTTTGTGTTTCTTAGTGCTGTTCTTGTTTGTGTTTACCGATTTCGTCGTTGCCCTTTCGGACTTTTCACACTCGAATGTCCCATTGGTTCCTCTTTGTTTCTTTGCTTTGTAATAAATGAATGGTTTGATCTCAAGACGTGTCATTTAATCAATCAAAAGATGTTCAAGGTTGTTAGTTATTTATTTATTTAGTTAGTTAGTTAGTTAATAAGTTATTGGTTTTCTTCCAAATAGTATCGTGATCTCGGCTATATCTGTGAGATTAACATGAAAAGGGTGGTGCAATGAACATGCAATGATGATGAAGTGGAGGAAAAGGGGACACAAAGCCATTCGGGGAGATGAGTTTTGACTGCAACTTGAAATCAAAGCGCTAAAGCGTTTGTAGGCAAGCGAAATATTTAAGTCTAGGAATAGATTAATATGTTGGTGCTCTTTTAATACATTAATATTATAAATGTTCACACAATGATATTTTTGGGCAATGTTAGGAGTGTCATGCAAATGTTTTCAAAGTTAATGAGCACCATTGTGCTTTCCCATGGCACAGAAGAATATTTCATGTGTATATAAAAATATTCAAAACTAAATGCGTGACAGGTATTGTACGCAAATCTTATCCATTCAAGTACACCTTCGATAAAAATAAACTCATCCAGCATATATTCTCATCAATGTGAATTGCGTACTGGTTTTTATGAATAAACCATAAAGGAACCTAGCATAAACAAATGTAATAACAGAAATATTTAAAGGTAACGCGAACGAAGCAATTAAGTTACAAATAAATAATCATATATATTCTGATAATGTTTCAAAGAAATTAAAAACAGTAACTTACAGTTATCTGACAAAGAAAAATGAACTTGGGGTTTACTTTATTTTAAGCATCCGACATGCAAAGATTAGAAACGTAAAAATTCAAATTCACAACTCTGATTAACTCCTTACCAGTAATAGTGTGAAATGACTAAGAAGACTTTCAGGGAACCGTTAAATATTTTTTTTTCTGAAAGCAACAGTAATGGAAATTTAACTTTTAATGAATTCTTGTTGATTCAAATTAACACCTCTGGTTGTGGTTGGATACCTTTCAATTGCCAATAGCTGGTAACAAATTTGTATGCAATTTTGTCTACCGAATCTACTGATTAGGACAGTACGAACAGAATAAAATTCTTCAAAATCATCGAATGAAAATTAACATTCACACTCCCCGTCTGACTATATCAACTCTCTGTAAAATGTTAAAGACAATTGGTGTTTAAACTTTTGTGTTTTACTGTCCATTCAATACACATGGAGAGATTAAATTTGACTTATCGGACGAAAAAATTGAATGTTCGATATAACTTCTTCAAATTTATTTGTTTCAAAGAAAAATCAAAATGGCAACTTCTGTTTCACTATTATCAACAAATTTTCCCAAACTCTTTTTTTATATTTCTAGAGCATTTTCAAGCCCTTAGTTATATAAAAAAAATTATAAAATATTCATTGGCAATTTGTTTTTACAGACGATATTGAGATGTGGAATAAGTGTACGCGACACAACAAACATAAACAAACAGCAATTCAAAAAATCACAACGGAAAACAGCAAGCAGTCTTCATAGGTCACTGCTTACCGTCTTGCATTGGCCCAAGACTTATAATATAATACAAAAGTATCAAAACCAATCCCTAAATCATCAACGAAAGACCCAATTCTTGACATAAAACAGTTAACACAGAATGACAAGGACAAACAAAGGCTTTGGCAATGTTTCCAAAGACACGATATTCCTTCAAAATCTGTAATTTTCTTTAACATTTAAATTAAAATCAACCCGACTTTGGAGTAATTTATATAAAAAACCAAATAGGAAGCATGTCCTTTTCAAGTTAAACTTTGAAAGAGCATGTCATAAGGCATCCATATTGACGAAAATTCATTGACAGGAAAAATTTGATGCACCTGGCATGTAACCCCTTATTGATTTTGAAGTTTTACGGCAGACTGTTGACTTTTACTTGGTAACATGTGTCTAATTAACCGGCTGAGTAACCTTTGTGACGTTTGGATAAAAACAATTTTGGGGGGGGTGGGGGGAGTGTGACCTGCTCATTTGTTTAAAAATATTTTATGATATTACGAACAATAAATTGAAAGCTTTAAATGAAACCAAGAAAATAAAACTCTTGTTTTTTCTCCTGCTGTCTGGAATTTAATTGACGTTTTATCTATACGCACCCAAGGAAAGAAGCAGAGGTACCAATTGGGTATCCGAATATCAAAAGTCCGAAAGGGCAGAGAAAATATACATTGACATTTACACCATTAACATCCAAAATCGCCAAAAATAATGCTATTGAAGGTTTTGGGGTTGTGGCCTTTTCATTTGTTGGAAAGGAGATAATGGTTTATGTTTTTTTACGAACATGTTGAAAACATTAAATGTAGCCAATAAATTTCTACTGTGGTGCGTGTAAATAAAAACGTCAATAAATAAGAAATTGAAAAAGGTTTCCACACGTTTCCAGACAACAGAAGAAATACTGGTGCTTTAAAGTAACGGTTCACCTGAATTGTAATATTAATTTATTTGTTGTGTACATACATGCTTTTTCTGATTGGTGTCTAGAATGAATAATATTTTTATTTTGCATTTACTAGACGAGAAATGTTGATTGCTCCATTTGTAAATTTCAAATGCTTAAGGTTCATGGTCAATGTATGAATAGAAAATCGTCGACTTTAGAAAGTTTCGTCCTGGTCTCATGCTTTTCTGGACAAACTTTGGCATAACATTAACATATCATTAATATATGAAATTCACTTGAACCAAAATTTTACACAATTATAGATCTTAATTAATTCTTATATTGATTATTCATCTCCTTTCATTTTCAAAATTCAGCTGAAAAAGTGAAAATTTGCAAAATATAGGCTTTTCTAAGGTCTATTACTCCAACTTACGTCGTCTGATTTCGCACAATGATAGATCATAAGGGAGTACCAGCCTCGGAAATTTAACATTTTCGGGATTCTCAGCTTTTATCCATTCAAATGCCTTAAAATTTTCCAACATTTTTTTTCTAATATTTTTAGGAACTAGTAAGAGAAGGTCCTTATAAACATCTTCTAAAAAAATCAACCAATTCTAATTTTAATTTCTATGTTAAAACAGAAGAAGAATTTTTAATGTTTACATGTTATTCCCATGAAAAATCTTGAGAAGTTTTTTCCCGCCATATTTTAGGTGCTTATGTAAGGCAAAAAAGTGTCCTGTGATAAAGTGTCCAGGAGGACAGTATTTTCCAGAAAAGTTGCTATTTTCAAGTGTCCCCTGCTATTAAATAGTGTCCATTAGTAGGACACTTTTTATCTTCTTATGCCATTTAGAATCGTCCTATTAAGAATGACAGTCCTAGTGGACATCATACAATATTACAGTATTCTTTCTTAAAGATACATGTAATAATTAGTGATTGTATAATTAACTTTCGTTAAAAGGCTCAATACTATACATTTGAAACAGATTTTTATTGTTCACATCAAAATGAAAAAAATATGCCAGAAAAAGAATCAAGAAACACAGCAGGGATTGGGAAGGAATTTTAAGCAAAATGCCATTCACCACTTTTTTCATGGAAATTTCAAGGGGCCATTTCATTATATTCTACATGCATAAAGTATTGAGATGAGAGGGGCCATTTTGATTCTTAATGTGCCAATAGTTCATAGCCTCCTGCCTTCCCAATCCCTGCAACAGGTTTTAAGTTGATAATTTATGAAAAGTTAATAAGTGTTAGAAAATACCTTTTATGCAATGATCACATTTTGATTGTAGTTATTTATAGTTGTAAATGCTACTTAAATAAAACCCTATATTTGGAAAAACAAATCTCAGTCAAATGACTATTCCCACATTATGATGGACAATTTTTCATAGACATGGACATTATTTCATAGATTCAGATTTGAGATTAAATAAGGTTCCCCATTTCGATATGTCATAATATTATCATAAAACAATGAAATATTATATTGCTGAGTAAGTATTCAGGTATAAATAGAGAAATTGTTTGTCTATTCCTGCATTTAATATGAAGGACAATATTTCATAGCTATGGACACAATTTTATAGGTTTAAAGTGTCCAGGACATTATTTTATAACAAAATTATGTCCATGGACAGTATATACCATTTTAAATTGTCTGAAGGACATATTAAAATGAGGGACAATATAAAATCTTACACTTATATCTTGAAAATGGCTCCATGTTTTTGAAAACTTTTTTCATCAAGTCTAGCTATTTTGTGCCATTCTTTTCAAATTATCTATTTTTAATTAACTTTTAATTACAAAAAAATCAGGCTCGTACTCCCTTATTTTGCAAATAATTGGCATTTCCAAGGCATTAACGGGTATATCACTGATAAATTGTATAGCTAAGATATTTAGTGCTGTGCTAAATGAGAGATTGAAAACACTTATGAAAGATAAATATTCAAACACACAGTTTGGTTTCAGAGAAAATCATCGTACTTCAGACAGTCTTTTCATTCTAAAATCTCTAGTAAATAAATATGTGCATAAAAATAAAAAGAAATTATACTTATGCTTTGTAGATTTTAAAAAAGCCTTCGACTCAGTCTGGAGAGAGGGATTACTTTATAAATTAGTAAAATTAGGAATTGGGAAAAACATGTATAACACTATTAAAAGTATGCTTTCAAATACAAATACTGCACTTAAAGTAGATGGACATCATTCAGATTATTTTAAGATAGATAGAGGGGTTAAACAGGGGGACTCTTTAAGTCCCACTTTATTTAACATGTTTATTAATGATCTAAGTAATAATTTTATTAAAAATGACTCCAACCCTACTACTCTCATAAATTCAACGGTTGGCTCATTGTCATTTGCAGATGACCTTCTTATTATTTCTGAAACTAAAGAAGGTTTACAAAAAAGTCTAGACAATTTAAATATGTACTGTGAAAAATGGCAACTATCACTAAATGTAAAGAAGACTAAATCCATGATAGTTCAAAGTAAGAGTATTTTATCAGATGCATTTCTTAGTTATGATGGTAATATGATTCAAAATGTATGTGAATACAAGTTTTTAGGTTGTTTATTCAAGAACAATGGCAATCTGAAGCATTGCCTGGATGAACTTGCCAATAAGGCAAAAAAGGTGTTATTTGCTTTAAAACAAAAGTCTATTTCTTTTGGAAATTTTCCAGTTAGGGTTTTTAATAATTTATTTGACAAACTAGTCAGACCTATTTTAACCTATAATTCTGATATTTCATTCATGGATTATTACATACCCTTCTATAGAGCCAAAAAGAGAGCTCTACAAACAAATAAAGAAATAGAAAACCTTTCTTTTATAGATAAAACTTCATTAGAGAAAGTGCATCTTAATTTTTGTAAATTTTTATTAGGAACAAAA
Organism: Arcuatula senhousia; assembly: GCA_963971305.1. NCBI lineage: Eukaryota > Metazoa > Mollusca > Bivalvia > Mytilida > Mytilidae > Arcuatula > Arcuatula senhousia. Next base: position 27,241,844 of record OZ020310.1, on the reverse strand, counting down.
AAATCCTCATCTAATATTGGTGTGCGGTCAGAGCTTGGAAGATATCCATTAGAAAATTTCATACATTCACAATCTATTGTATATCTGGCTCGACTTCATACTGATGATATAAATCCACTTCTAAAAGAGGCGTTTGAACTAACTAAGATATTAGATTCAAACAGCATTTATTCTTGGTACACCTATGTAAAAGATATCTCTCCGAACCAAGAAATAGGAGAAAATATTATTAATTGTAAAACAATGAAAAATGTTAAAAGCTTAAAATCTAATATAAAAGTAGAAATAAATGACAAATTCAAACATTTATTCTCTGATAAAATTCAGGGTTTTGATGAAAATAATAAGCTCTTTCTCTATAAAAAACTAAACCCTACCCTAGAAGGAGAGTATTATTTGTCAGAATCTTTATTTCATTTGAGACAAATCTTTACTAAACTTAGAATAAGTGATCATAATCTGGAAATTGAGAGGGGAAGATATTTCAAAATTCCCCGCCATGACAGATTATGTAAAATTTGTAATATTCTTGAAGATGAAATGCATTTTCTTTTAAATTGTAATATAAATAAAAAAATCAGAGAAAACCTTTTTAATTTAATAAGAACAGATGATTCAAATTTTATTAATATGTCAGATGAAAATAAAATGGTCTATTTGCTTAACCCAACAAATCATAATCATATAAGAATGTTTGGCTTCTTTTTTAAACAGTCATTAGAACTGAGGGCAGAGGTCTCATAACTTGCTATATGTTTATTTGTCTAAAATAATATTATCTTCATGTTTACATTTGAATATGATATGTATATGTTCTGTCACAAACTGTTTTTTGTATGTTTATATGACAATAAAATTATCATTAACTCTTATATAGGTTGTCCGATTGGCCTGAAATTTTGCAAACTGAAAGATCTTGATTAACTGAGAAACTTCTATTCCTAAATTGATTAATAATCTCCTTTCATTTTCAAAATATAGCTCAAAAAGTGGATACTGGCTTAAAACGGCATTTCCCAGGACAATAACTCTAGTGTAGGTGGTCCGATTTATATGATATTTTTTTATGAACTGAACAAGCTTTGATCTCATTTTGATGTATAATTTATCTCCTTTTCATTTTCACAATTATTGATTCAGCAAGCGTTCAAATACCGCCATTGGGAAACATCATAAGCAATAGAATTGTTTTAAATACCCTATAGAACAATTGAGTGAAGTTTGGTTTAAATTTGTTCATTAGTTATCATTTGAAAAAGATGTTGATTTTAGGGGCATTTTGCAACATTTTTCAAATTCCGCCTGTCGCTTCCAACCGATTTGATAATTTGTCATAAAGTTGTTGTACTAATATAAGTCCTTTGGCTGGAAATATTGACAGGGGGAATGTTGTTTAACCCCGTCACAGCCAGGAATCTATGACAAAGCTATTGTTTGTACTTGTCTTTTTGATGTTTTTCTTTCCTTGTTTAAGGAGGGGGTCTATCGGTGACTTTTCGGACTGGATTTGAATTATATGCATTTTATTAAGACCATGGGTCAATTGCAGAACGAAGAGCAGCGTCTGCTGGTCTCGTTGAAGGCTGCTTGCGGTTGTTCATGGGTTTTTCTAAAAAAACAATAGTTGGGTAAGTTATGTCGCGTACACTTATTCCACATCTCATTATTTTCTATCTACTACCATACCAAAATGTATCAAATTTGGTTGAGTAATTTTTTGAGATAAAAGAGTTCAAATTCGGTAAGATGCACCCCTTTTTGAATAGCGGGCATTTTGAAAAAAAAATCAAAGATATGATTGTTGCCAGTTCCCTAAAAGATAATCATGCAAAGTTACATTGAATTGTGTTCGATAGTTTCAGAGCAGAAGATGTTTGAAATTTTGTCTAACGCACGACAACGGACCCCAAGTGACCGAAATAGCTCACGTGGTCTTTGGCCAGAAAGCAAAAAAAGAAACGTTAAAATGAAATCGCATTTGTTGTGATAAACCAGGAAACATTTTAAAGGCAATTCAAAAAAATCCCCCCAAAAATATTAAATGAATGTTTGATATATGTAAATGATTATCAAATTTAAACATGCATTCAACACAAATATATTCGACATTATTATATTCCCCGTTGTTTTTGTTCACCAACAAGATTTTGCTTATTTTTATCCTTGTCCAAATGTTGGACCAAAGGCCCAGTCAAATTTCCAACAAGAAACAATATCAACAAGTTAACAGGTTGCCATACTAAGTATAATTCAAGAATTAACACTAAAGTATGTCTCGCCTGCCCGCGCCATCGGAATACATAGTTATTCAGCTATTCATTTATTAATTCTCGCTGTTGGAAAATAACAAAATACATTAAAAATTTACCTAGGCCTTGAGTTCTTACGATCAGCGGCTAATTAAAGTCAAGATCATTTGGCAGGTGACTTTAAATAACATTTTCCTGTGGACCAAAAAGTGATAGATACCATAATCATTGAGAAAGACAGAACACAGAAACCCAAATTTAAAAATGAGGTCAAGGTCAGATGACATGTTGACAAACGGAAACATTCTAATCTTATCCATCAATATCCAAAATTTAAGATGCCTAGCTTTACACTTTTCAAGAAATTCATTTTTTCACATTACTACTACAATCAAAGGTAACAGCATGAACAAAGTTCACAAAAGTGATTGAAGCATGAAAATGGGGTTAAGGTCATAGGTCATTGGGACAGTTGCGTAGACATTTACCCCAACTGTCTGAAAATTAAATATCAGATGCCTAGCTATTATACTTTTTAAGTAATTTATTGTCCACAAAAGTCTTACAAAAAAGTTTACGAATAACCATTGTCCTTAATCAGTTCTTTTTACAACAAGGCCAATTGCAACATGGTTTTGCTGATTGTTGAACTGAGATGATCACCTCGATATCCCTTTTATTTAAGAAAAAATGAACACGCCTCATTTTTAAATGTGCTGCATAAAATACAAAAAATCGATGGTTATAAATACATTGAAAATTTTCTTTATTATACCTCGCTTGAAAAGTGGTGGTTAAATTGTGATAGGGGTGTCCGTCCATGTGTCCGTCCATCCTTCCGTTGCACCTCAGGGTACGTTGCAACTGCAACTCTTCCTAATTAAACCCCTTTCATGAAACTTTCACACAATCTTTGTGCCATAATGTAGATGTACATCTCCTATTAAAAAATTTGACCAAAATGATTTTTGGGGTTTCCCATAGCAAATCATGGGGTTGATGTTTGACTATAAGCGGGTACCTATCACATATCCGAAACTCCTACTAAAACCCTTGATCGAATTTCATTAAACTTTTACGCAACATTTGTGACATAATGTCGATGTGCACCTCTTATTCAAAAGTTGATCAAACTTATTTTTTGGGTGCCCCATAGCAAAACATGGACTTTGCTGTTTGGCTATAACGGGTTATCCATCTCTTATCCACAACTCATCCTAAACCCCTTCATGGATTTGTGTGAAACTTTCACACAATCTTTGTAACATAATGTACATGTGCAGCTTTTATCTAAATTTTTTATCTGAATGTTTTTGGGGGGCTATGGTTAAGTTTTCTTTTATGGAGAGTGTTTAAGGTTTTTTTTCTATTTGCGGTATAGTCTTTTGTATGTCATGACCTGGTTACGGTTATGTGACATACCTGACATTTCATCGAAATATGATAGAAGATGTAGTCGGCCAATTATATGCATAGTACATGTAATTATGGGCTCCTGGTCAATTTAAATTATATGCACGGTAAATGTAATATTTAACGTCTTCATAATGTGTTTATGTTATCTATTATGGGTAACTACCGAACCGAAATTGATGCAGGAGGTTTGGCGCGCCATAACACCCACCATTGTTTTTGAATGCCTATACCTGCCTATACCCTCCTATACCAAATCACGACCATTGCAATCTTTAGCTGTATGTCTTCCATGTTTTCTCTTTTCTCTTTGTCATTGTAGCAGATCGTGCACAGATTTAGCGTAATGAATACACATAAAAGAGACAGGAAATTGTACTTAATTAATAAATTATTTAGTTTGTTAAATAAACTTCATTGAATAAACTTCGAGTTACAAAAAGCTGAATGGACAACGACAAAACCGGTAAACACGAACAAGAACAGCACGAAGAAACACAAAACACAAAATCAATTGAACGGAAATCAACAGCGCGAACTCAAGTCGTAACAAGAGTGAACTCAGGTGCTCCGGACGAGTAAGCGGTCCCTGCCTGCTAACGCACACCTGTCGTTATGACAATTTCTAATTCAGTGTGTCAAATCCGGTAAAGGAAGACAAAAAAAATTCTACGACAAACCAACATCTGCACTCATTTGAGAGATACAAATCGAATATTCAAATTTCCTGAGTGAAGACAACAACCATGGAGCAATTTCTGTGTCAAACATGACGCTCTGCCAAGCAAATCAATGTAACAAATCAACTGTGATACGAAAACCATTAGATTAAATTTGGAATGGTTCATTTTTTGTTCTTTGTGAAGGGACCCGAGGCTAATGTTACTACAAGTTTGCAAGGTCATACAAATTTCTTTTAAAAAAATCCCAGACTTTCTTTTTCAAAACGTACAGTATAAACTAATAATTGTTTCAATTTTTACCGCCATTTAATAATTCATTTTCATGAATTAGTCATGGGAAAGTCTTCCATCTCGGCAGCCGTTTTGACTCTGATCTCTGATCATATTTACTTGAAATTTATAGATTCTACTTCATAAATAAAATCCTCATTGCGTGTTATCATGGACAGAAAGAATGCTGATACACAAACAAAGAAGGGGACGGCCATTTGCTTGTTGAAATTCGGTTTTTATATGAAAATAAATACAATTGAACCCCAAAATGCTAAATTCAAGTTGTATTGTACACTGTCTGGTCCTTATTTTGATTATTACTTAAACAATTTGACACACGATGACTGGTGAAAATTATGAACCAATCAAAGTATCCCTTTAGCAGCTTATTAGTGGACGGACTTATATTGGAAAACCATAACTTAAGATGGCTAGCAAAGAATGGAATGACTTTTTAGAATTTATGAGAGAATATGTTGATACAAAAATTGACAGTGAGAAGAACTACTTACGATTAAGGGAATTATTCCCTAATGAAGGTCTGCGAATCTTACAGTTGTATATGGGGTTTATTCTTCCGTGTGTTTGTATGTTTTCAGTAATATTTTTCATATCAGTACGATATAAAGATAGACGAAATACCACTACAGACGAAAAGTTTATTATCATTCTTGGAATTTTAGACTTTCTGTGGTCGCTTGTGTTCATCATAATCAATATAAAACTTTTCATGTTTCTCGATCCGAATAGATGCATGGACATTATTTCGATAGAGTTGAATCGTTTTTCGTCAAATTTAAGCGACGTAGTTCTTCTTCTCCGACTCCTTTGTATGTCTGCGATGTCGTTTAAGAGGTGCATCATTATAAAGTACCCGCTCAAAGCAAACAAAATTCTCAGTTATCGTGCATGGATACCAGCAGTTGTATTTCTAGTTGGTTTAATGGCTGGCAAAATTGCTTTCAATTACATTGTGTATACCTATCAGGAAGAAAAAGGGGTCTCTGTAATAAACTCGAACCCAATCATTGAAACATGCTATAAAGCCTCTACACTTGACAAATTAGAACAGGATTTTTTAACCATTAACACTATATTTTCATATACTTCACCAGTCCTAATTTTTCTATTATTTGTGTTTGTGTTAGTTCTGGATATCATCCTCGGAGTGGAGTACCGCAGGATTGTGATCTGGCGTCAACAGAACTCGAGTAGCAACATGGATAATGATGCACGATTTCTGAGATCTGTTCTGATCAACCATTCACTATTCACTTTGTTAACAATACCTAACATTATCATTTTTTCCTTGAACGAAGTATACGCGGTTGAAATTTGTGCTTGTAACAAAGGGAACATATATGTACAATTACATGTCCTTTTTAGCTCTACAATGGGCCTATTGTTTATCCCAACGCTGTTAGTATACTATTTGCATACATCATCTTTCAGGAAAACTGCTTTGAAAATGTGTAGATTTTGTAAAAGATCTGAGTAAAAACAAGGATTTTTCCTGTGTGATCACCCTAGAGGTGACTATATTTCGTATATGAACATATTAGACTGGAAAAAAACAATTATTTTTTTATATTTTTGAATTGGATGTGTTTCATGTTAATTAACTACTAATAACTATATCTTATTTATAAACAATACACTTGTGTAACTAGATACATTATAAAATAATATATTTTCATTTACTTTTGCTACCATATCTTATTTCTTTACAATATATTTTGTAACTAAATACATTATAAAATACCATGTTTTCATCTGTTATCTTACATCCTAGATGACACTGCTTACCTTTCCGAAGCAAGTGAATTTACTAATGCAGTGACGTAGGTTCGAGTTGGTGATTTCTAAATTTCTGTATGTGTGTATGTGTTTTGTCGTGTTAAAATGTAAACATTTTATACGTATATCCAAGCTTGTTCCTACTTTCCCAATTGATAATTATTGTGTTGTAATCAATTGTCACAATCTCACCATCATATATTTCTTTTTTTGGAAATAAAGTTATATTCTATAATAAGTAATTTAGTGTTATTCGATGAAGCCATGAGAACTAGCTAAAATTACACAATCCCTAAGAATATTGTTCCCTAAAAATTGCTTGTCATCACTGTAAATATACTGACCGTGTACATGGTAAATTAAAAAACGGCTATTTTTTTATTGACCCTCATCAAAAGTTGGCACACAAAACAGATATTGTCGGTTTTTACATAAGTTTTAGAGAAACTTTTGTCCATGGGAATTATAGCATTTCAAACATGTCATAAAAGATAGATTAAGTTCATTTTAAACTATGGAACGCCATAGCTGCCTTATGATGATGAGTTTCATTATGTGATGATACTTTGTCATTATATGATGGTACTTTGTCATTATGTGATGGTACTTTGTCATTATGTGATGATACTTTGTCATTATGTGATGGTACTTCTTCATTATGTGATGATACTTTGTCATTATGTGATGGTACTTCTTCATTATGTGATGATACTTTGTCATTATGTGATGATACTTCTTCATTATGTGATGATACTTTGTCATTATGTGATGGTACTTCTTCATTATGTGATGATACTTTGTCATTATGTGATGATACTTCTTCATTATGTGATGATACTTTGTCATTATGGGATGATACTTTGTCTTTATGAGATCAAAGTTTATTATTATGAACAGCGCTGAAAAAAAATAGTCATTTCTTATTTTGTTTAACAGGTAGTTTTTCTGTGTGTCCCCCCCCCCCAAAAAAAAATAAATCGTTTCCAAAAGGTCGCTTTCTCGAATTTCAAATCAATAACCAATATATAATTTATTATATATTAATGTTGCAGGGGCTGTTTCTGGGGGTAAAGAAACTCTGCGTAGGGTTCAATCGTTTTATTACCAAATATTACATGGCTCTGAAATTTACAACAAATCAAGTATCAAATATAGAAGTAACAATCAATCAATATACCGGTAGTATAACAATATCACAGATAAGTACAGTAAAATTAGTATGTTTTAATAGCTCTTTCGTAGCGATCTATTATGGTACATTTAACCTTTTAAAAGTAAATATCGCATTCCAAAGTGATTGGATGTGTATTGCATTACAATAAAACGACCTTGAGCCAACCTCAAAACTTTATATGAAAATATGAAGGTGTATTTGCGTGATTAAAATAGCAATATAACTTTAAATGTGTACATTAATAATCTATAACTCTAATATGTCATTATCAAAATATGTTTCTAAATAGTATATGCAAAGTTTTGTAAATCCGCTTGATACAATATCGGAATATTAAATAATCAAAAATATTAAGGGAGGCAATAAAAATCTTACCACACGCAAATATACAGACTAAGCTTACCACTTGTGGAGCAAGCCGTTAAAGAAGAAAAATGTTGTTTACAAAGTTTAAATATTTAATAAATTATGTATCGGTTATGGGTTTGAAATTCGAGAATAAACCATTAGGAAACTATTTTTTGGGGGGGATACAAAGTAAAACTACGTGTTGAACAAAATATTTGTCATAAGAAAAGAATATTTTTTAGCGCTGTTCATAATAATAAACTTTGATCTCATAAAGACAAAGTATCATCACATAATGACAAAGTATCATCACATAATGACAAAGTACCATCACATAATGACAAAGTACCATCACATAATGACAAAGTATCATCACATAATGAAGAAGTACCATCACATAATGACAAAGTATCATCACATAATGACAAAGTATCACCACATAATGAAGAAGTATCATCACATAATGACAAAGTACCATCACATAATGACAAAGTACCATCACATAATGACAAAGTATCATCACATAATGAAGAAGTATCATCACATAATGAAACACATCATCATAAGGCAGCTATGGCGTTCCATATTAAACGATGTAAAAAAGTGCATGCCAGGTTTAGAAGGTTGTCATCTTCGGGAGTTTATAAAAGTACCATGTAAAACGACCTGACAAAACAGTCAATGCATCAAAATACTGGTGCTTGTCAATAGATCCTTCAAATAACGTCATTACTAAAACGATGCTTTAGATAAAAAAAAATGAAAAGGTCTTAAATAAACGCAGCATTACCAAGATAACTGTGCTTCTGACAACCGCATGTTCTTGGTCATTATGAAAACATCAAATATTGCTAATGCTATGGCGTATTGTGTTAAGTCAGTACCATTCCATTTAGATTAAAGAGTATAACGTGAGCAAAATTTGGTCTGAATAACAAAAAGTAACAATCAAAATATATGTACAAGTCTATTCTTGGGCAAAAAAAGCTGACATCGATTTTTTTTTTAAATTAGGGCTTTAAGATCATCAAAAATACCTGAACAAGTCTCTTCTACAATTCTTCGGATTATTTGAATTCAAAATTGTTTAAAAAGTCGTCTTTTCGAAAATTGAACTTGGTTCTTGCCACGGTGCTGGATTTTGCTCTTCCCCCTTGAAACGTTCATGGTTTTTAGTACTTTTCTTTCTATCTTTTCTGTTTTGACCTTTCAATGTTTTTATTCAAAAGCAGCTGCTGAGAAAATGTACTCCTTTAAATATCCATGTACAGCAAATCAAGTTTAACTATTCGGTTATACAATGAACCAGTTTTTGTTATTTGTATTTATTAATCATACCTACTGGGCGATGTGTAGTTCACTTTCATTTGAATATTCACAATGCATTCAAGCGGTTTGTTAAAATAGTGTGATTTATTTCCCATAGAAATTGAAAAGGGAAAACCGTAAATTATACCATATGAAACCTATCAAACTGATGTAAACAAATATAAATTCACGTACCAAAGCAAACGTCAAAAAAGACAAATAAAGATCAGAGACATTTACTGCCATGTTCAGACCTGGATCAGGCATTTTACAAGGCATTTTTTGTCTTCAACGAGGCTAATATATGGCACGCCATATTTATATTTATTCCTCTTTAAAGATATCTCATAAAATTTATAAGATATCTCGTATACTTTATAAGATATCTCGTATACTTTATAAGATATCTCATATAAATGGTAGTTTATAAGATATCTTATAAAACATATGAGATATCTTATAAAACATATAAGATATCTTATAAAACAAATAAGATATCTTATAAAACATATAAGATATCTCATAAAGTTTATAAGATATCTTATAAAGATTATTAGATATCTCATATAAAATAATTCATAAGATATCTTATAAAACTTATAAGATATCTTATAAAACTAATAAGATATCTTATAAAGTTTATAAGATATCTCATAAAGTTTATTAGATATCTTATATATTTTATGAGATATCTTATAAATTATTTTTTATAAGATATCTCATAAAGTTTACGAGATATCTTATAAACTTTATAAGATATCTTATAACTTTTATTAGATATCTTATAAATTATTTTATATAAGATATCTCATAATCTTTATAAGATATCTAATAAACTTTATGAGATATCTTATATGTTTTATAAGATATCTTATATGTTTTATGAGATATCTTATATGTTTTATAAGATATCTCATATGTTTTATAAGATATCTTATAAACTCCCATTTATATGAGATATCTTATATATTTAATAAGATATCTTATAAAGTATATGAGATATCTTATAAACTTTATAAGATATCTTATATTTTTATAAGGTCTCTTTAAAGATACCTCATAAAATTTATAAGATATCTCATATACTTTATAAGATATCTCATAAAGTTTATAAGATATCTGATAAACTTTATAAGATATCATATAAACATTATGAGATATCTTATAAACCTTATCAGATATCTTATAAACATTGTGCTTAGTAGATATCTCAATTTCTTTTAAAGATATCTTATATAGTTAATAAGATATCTTATAAAATTTATAAGATATCTCATAAAGTTTATAAGATATCTTATAAAGTATATGAGATATCTTATAAATTATTTTTTATAAGATATCTCATAAAGTTTATAAGATATCTTATAAAGTTTATAAGATATCTTATAAACTTTATGAGATATCTTATAAAGTATATGAGATATCTTATAAAGTTTATGAGATATCTTTAAAGAGGAATAAATGTAAAAACGGCTTGCCATACTAGTAGGCACTGCTCGCGGTTCTGCTATTTGCCCATGGTCCATTAAATGCATATAATTCAAATCAAGTCCTGAAATAGTCACAGATAGACCCCTGCTTAAGCAAGGAATAGAAAACATCAAAAAGCCAGTACAAACAAACGCTTTGTATACTATTACGAGACTGAATTTTCTTTAGGAACTCGTAAAGCACAAGAAGATGAAAGAGGTGAGATCATTTAATCTCACTTTCAGATATATTGACGACGTCCTCTCTGTCAACAACTCGTCGTTTAGCAGATGGATTCCTTCAATCTACCCTCAAGAACACCACAGAATCCACTTGCTTTACATCATTCTTGGATCTACGTCTCAAAATACAATGGTCATCTCAGTACAAAATTAACGATATTTATTTTAAAATTATTAATTTTCCTAACCTGGAAAGTAAAAACCAACGTCACCTGCATACGGTGTCTATATTTCACAACTAATTCGATATACCAGGGCTTGTACACATTTTTCAGATTTTTTTAACAGACACCACTTTCTCTGTTACCGACTGTTAGACCAAGGTTAAAAGAAAGTACGTCTCATACGATCTCTAAAAGAATCTTTCTTCGTTTTTAGCCACTGGTAGAAAAATTCAATATCATGTAGCACGAAATCGTTAGTTCTTGCTTTGATTAGTGTTTGGCTGGTTGATGAACTTAGGTGATCACCTTAGCATCCCTGATATGCCATCACAAACCTGTTGTGTTTTGTGGAACTACCGGACCCAAAGATCGCAATGGAAGAGGGAGGTTTGGTGTGCCTTAAAACTCAACATTTCTTTTTAAATGCCTTACCAAGTCAGGACCATTGCGGTCTTTTCCCCCTATCAATATTTCCAATATATTGCTAATTTTCGCGGTTTTCAATTATCATACTTTGATTAACAAGTAATAATTGCCTATTAATTGACACCGAATATAGCGAAAATTAGTACACCTCGAAAATTACATTACTTCTTCTTGTTATTTCTGCGTCGTTTTTTTTAAGCAGCTTATTCTAGAGGAAAGCTAACAATAATTCATATATGAGCATTCAGGTACAGAAAAACACATTCTTAACAATCTCATACCTTGGTATAAATTGATTGGCCATGAGCAAGTCATATATCACCAAGGACAAAATATGAAATATTACTATATACATGTATTACTACATGCAGAGGTATGGGTTCAAATCCATCTTGTTGGATTAATTTCCAATGTTATTTTGCAGTACAAAGAATTGATGCCATACTGTCAAACATAACACACGTTCCAGTTAGCAGCTGTACCCTATCACGTCCATTATCTATTTCATACTATATGCTTTGCTTGTCAAATTTCAGTTAATATTATTTCGCCCCGAAAATATGATGTTCCTAAATAGAAAGTGCTAGAAATATAAGTTTGCTTAATGGCTTTAGAGAATAAAAGTTCCCCTCTCACCAAATTTTGCATGATTATGGTTACTTTGAAATAAAGCATTTTCAAACCTGACGATGTTTTTTCTTCATTTTGCACTTTTATAATTTGAATATTACAAATACCAAAATTCAGGTATAAACGGTTAATTTGGATATGCTATATATCGATATTTCAAGGAGTAACCTCTCATCAGTAGCATTTGAATAAAAACATTGGAAGGTCAAATTCCAAAACTGTTCAAAACGAAAATTACTCAAAACCAAAACGTTCGAATAAGGAAGCCAAATCCAGCACCAAGGATATCGACCATTTGCATTACAAATTTAAAAATTTTAAAAAATCGTAAATTTCAGCGACAAAAAGTTTAGAAATTTTATGGGAAATTGTGTCAGACAAACTGTGGACCAAGTGTGCTGTAATTGCTTTACAAATATTATTTATTTTTGGAATATTACTTATCATTTATGTGAATTTCTACATCATTTTTATTCTTATGGATCGGTTCCGTATTTCTACGTTTTTAGAACTCCCCGGGATAGTTTCACATGTTTTATCTAATTCACTCTCCTTTCCGGCTGGATAACCAACGTGTCAACACACATGTGAGGATCCTCTCTCGCTTTGGAAGTCAAAACCTGCCAAACGTACAGTGTAAGACACTTAATTTTATTATCTTTATCTTTCTGAGACATTCTATTAATGTGTTGTTTATATCAAAACAGTGAAACTTCGTATTTAAATAACTTTCGTTTTGACTTGGCTAATTTGTTGAATTTATATCCCGATCTTGGATTTCTTCACCGGAAGGTTTTTCAATGTTTAATTTTAACTGTAATACTGAATTTCATTATAATTATTTATCATATCTAGTCTTTCAATTTCGATTTATCTGTATTTTTTAAGTGCTGTTTAATTTGATTAACTTTGAATTGTATTTCTCTGATTGTACTTATGCTCGTTTCATTTGTGTTTCAGTTATTTACCTTGTTGATGTACTACGTGGTTATTAAAATGATATTTCCCCGGATCTTGTCATTCAATTAGCCCCCGTATTTACATCTGGTTAGCTACCTGCCGCACGGGCAGAATAGTAAATAAACTACACCTGGCTGGTAAAACTTCTTCGGGGCACCGTTGTACGACTCGCGGGGTCAACACAGCATCGCCACAACATGGATCCAGCAGACGACCAGAAGTCAACCACGTCCAGAACACGGACACTGACACCAAAAGGGGAGGACCAGTACGTCCAGAGGAGAGACAAGCTCACACAAGACGTCGAGCTTCTTTGGTCAATGTGTAACGCCATGTTACAGGAAACTGACAACCCACCAGCAGAGGCTAGAAAATGCCTAGAACTTGAACAAAAGGTTGTTCAAGCGTACACAAGGTACAACCGGCTGTGCGAGGAATACCTCGGATTCGTAAAAAGCCAAAGGACAACACTGGCCAATCAAGACTTGGACGTCATAGAACCTGTCCTTGACGTACGCCGACGAATGTATGAATCGGCCATAGCCAACGTACACGATGTATTAGGCCAGACCAGCATGGCTAAATCCATTAAATCCAGACAGTCAAGGACAAATAGCGAGACCAGTTCTCGTATTTCAAACGCATCCAGTCTGGCTAGAAGAACACGAGCCAAAGCCGAGGCAGCAAAAGCAGCAATCGCTTTCGCCGAAAAACAGGCATCCATTTCCAAACAAGAAGCAGAGCTCCAAGAAAGGGCAGCGCGGGAATCTTCCCGTGTTAAAGCACAAATGGAACAAGAGGCCATTCGACAGAAAGTACAAATGGAGGAAGAGGCCGCCAGGCGAGAAGCGGAAATAAACCATAGAAAGGCCGAAATTAAAGCAGAATTGACGCTACTAGACGTACAACGACAAGCTGCCGAGCTAGAGGCCGAAGCCCGAGTTCTAGAACAGGAGGACGATGTGGAGCAGGAGGTAGACGATCCACTTCCGGTTCAGATCGAAGACCCGCTAAAACGGGTTCAGGACTATGTCCGCCAACACAGTGTTCATAGCGAACAGGATAATCGGTTGCAAGACGTGGGTTACCACGTACCTTCTACACAACCGACCAACACATCTCGCTTTGCCCGTTCTGTACACTCGGAACTGGGCTCTTCCGGACACAACACCCAACAACATCTAGATATGGCTAAAGCCGTCACATCCACTCGTCAACCCTCATGTCACTCGCCGATTGGAGATTTTGGAATGCCGTCAGCTGCATCCACGCCGATGAACGAACATGGACATATAAATCCAGCCACCAAAACACCGACTTCCGGTTTATCTGGGCTCAACACCAATGCACTTGCCTTTACGCCCAATCAAGACTATCCTATGCATAGTTCAACAGATGTCAAGCAACCCACATCCGGTTTTACGGGTTCCGACCCGACAACTGCTATAACAAAATTCCTACTAAGAAAGGACCTGATATTTTCTCGGCTCAGTACTTTCAATGATAAGGCTGAGTCATACCACATTTGGAAGTCCAGTTTTGATAGCATAATGAAAGAACTGGACGTCTCAGATTCAGAGCAGCTTGACCTACTCGTTAAGTGGCTAGGTACAGAATCCTCGAAGCACGCGGTCAGTATCCGCGCATCGAACGCGGACAACCCAGCAAGGGGTCTACAACGTCTCTGGCAAAGACTAGACGAACGATACGGCTGCCCGGAAATGATAGAAGCTTCCCTTAAAGCGAAGTTAGCCGATTTCCCTAGGCTCACAAACAAAGACAACATACGTCTCTATGAGCTATCAGACATCCTGTCGGAGATCGAGTATGTAAAGGAAAAGCCACAACTCAGAAATTTGTTAGGCTACTTTGACTCCTCCTCAGGAATCAAACCCATCGTTTCAAAACTGCCATTTGGTTTGCAGGAAAAATGGACATCACGAGCTGTAAAGTACAATGAGCAGCACTCAACCTCATTTCCTCCCTTCACGGAATTTTCCGCATTTATACGGGAGATCAGCAGGATCAAAAACAACCCAGGGTTTATCTACGACTCGGAACCCACAACTTCCACTCAAAAGGGGAATTCGACAAGGTTCACATCTAAGCCCCAACCTCAAATTGGTGTTTATAAAACCGAAACATCTGGCATCAGTGAACTATCAGACAACCTTGAGAAGTGCATTTTGCATGGCACCAACCACTCGTTGAACGACTGCCGTGGATTCCGTTCCAAGCCTATGGAAGAACGCAAAACCCTGCTCAAGGACAACAAAGTGTGTTTTAAGTGTTGCGAGTCAACTAAACATATCAGTCGGGACTGTCCCGTTAGTGTTTCATGCCAGGAGTGTGGAAGCAATAAACATACCACAGCTCTTCATTTGAATAAAGACAAGCCTGTGTCACAATCCGCGCAAAACAACGGCGGGGAGTCGGGTAACACCAACAGTGATACTACCGTTAACACGGTCAATTCATCCTGCACGGAAATATGTAAAGAATATGGCGGGAAATCTTGTGCAAAAATTCTCCCAGTTAACGTATTTCACAAAGACCACCCAGGACACAAAAAGAAATGTACGCCATAATCGACGACCAAAGCAACAGGTCATTAGCATCTCCGGAGTTCTTCCAGTATTTCAATGTACGGGAACCTCCCGAATCGTATACGCTTTCAACTTGCTCTGGAAAAACCATAACTTCTGGAAGACGAGGAAATGGTTTTGTTGTGACGACACTCAATGGTAACGTCGCATTGGACCTACCAGATGTCATAGAATGTGACAACCTGCCTGACAACAGGAACGAGATTCCGACACCAGATGTCGCCTACAAACACTCTCACTTGCGAGATATAGCGAAACATCTTTCGCCGTTAGACGAAAAATGCAACGTCATGCTTCTTATTGGACGAGATTTACCGGAAGCACACCATGTGCTCGACCAACGCATTGGACCCTCGAGGGCTCCATACGCTCAACGACTCAAACTTGGCTGGGTCGTAGTGGGCGAGACTTGTTTAGACGAACAGAGAACACCCGTCAGTGTTAACGTCAAAAGGACTCACGTGTCCACTTCTGGCTACCCTACGGTGACAAAACCGTGCCAAAGCAACTTTGGAATTCAGCAACAGTTCTTCCCGAAGAACGCCAGTCGTGACAACAGACAAGATGTCTCTACCAGTAGGTCATACGATGGGAACTACGTATACGTCCCAATTAACTTGAATCCGACTGATCCAGGAACCAGTTTCGTTCAGTCTTCTGATATTCAAGACAGCAGTTTGCTCCAGGAACCCGGAATGGACAAAGTGATCCGACCCGTCATAAATGTCGACATAACTTATCATGCAGATTGTATAACAACTAGTGAGGAACAATATTCCGACTCTTCGTCATGGTCAAAATTGACTCAATTCACTGCTGCTCTCAAAGCCACTGGCCGCAAACGTAGGTACAAAGCAGCCATGTGCCATCAAGCTCATTTTCGCCAGGAAAACTAGGTGCGTGTCATCATAAACGGGAATCCCGCAACATACACTCGACCGGTAGTCGACATAATTCTACAAATGTGACTTTCCACATCGAACCCTTTTTGTGTACAATAACTGTTTTCACCCGTCGATGTCCATTGTAAGGAACACGTCGTTCCTTCCCACGCCGTGCGTGGCAACGTTGGAGCAACAGATCTTCTCTTCCCATTGGGCAACGCTGGAAGCCATACAATGGTGGATCTCCAGAACAACAGCCGTTGGATCGTTCTCCGAACTGTACATATATTCTATCGGTTTACTACTTTGGATTTATGTGATATTCATTTATTCCTTCTTTGGATATTGGAATCTATTTCATTTCAACTAGTTTTAAAGAAAGTTAGAGAAATATCCACATGGATATTTGGCGGGGAGTGTGCTGTAATTGCTTTACAAATATTATTTGTTTTTGGAATATTACTTATCATTTATGTGAATTTCTACATCATTTTTATTCTTATGGATCGGTTCCGTATTTCTACGTTTTTAGAACTCCCCCGGGATAGTTTCACATGTTTTATCTAATTCACTCTCCTTTCCGGCTGGATAACCAACGTGTCAACACACATGTGAGGATCCTTTCTCGCTTTGGAAGTCAAAACCTGCCAAACGTACAGTGTAAGACACTTAATTTTATTATCTTTATCTTTCTGAGACATTCTATTAATGTGTTGTTTATATCAAAACAGTGAAACTTCGTATTTAAATAACTTTCGTTTTGACTTGGCTAATTTGTTGAATTTATATCCCGATCTTGGATTTCTTCACCGGAAGGTTTTTCAATGTTTAATTTTAACTGTAATACTGAATTTCATTATAATTATTTATCATATCTAGTCTTTCAATTTCGATTTATCTGTATTTTTTAAGTGCTGTTTAATTTGATTAACTTTGAATTGTATTTCTCTGATTGTACTTATGCTCGTTTCATTTGTGTTTCAGTTATTTACCTTGTTGATGTACAACGTGGTTATTAAAATGATATTTCCCCGGATCTTGTCATTCAATTAGCCCCCGTATTTACATCTGGTTAGCTACCTGCCGCACGGGCAGAATACCAAGCTTGTGATTACCATCGGGGACCTTTGGTCCACCAGCAGCGTTTCAAAATTACAAATACCAAAACTCGGGTTTAAACGGTTAATTTGGTTATGCTATTTATCGATATTTCACGGTGTAACAAAGTTGTTTTTTGTTAAATTGACTGTCACATTATGATAAGTGTTTAATTTGCTGTTTTAGGGCTTTTCCCATTTTTTGTCGGATTTCACGGAGTGAAAAATCCGGGTTATAAAATGGTGAATGTCAGGCGACGGGCGTGTGGGTGCAAGCTCGGGCGGGGTAAAAAATTTGGTAAAAGTTTTCTCAGCAACTACTTATCACTGCTTTTTGCTATTTGGTATACACATATTCTAAATGGTAAGGGTAAATCGTGAGAGAATTGAGGCTCTTCACGAGAGGGTAACATAAGAAGTTATGAAAAATTGTACCTATTTGCCCGTCGCTACCGATCACTCTTTTTTTTTCTAATGGCAGTCAAAACTCTCCTTCCCAATTGGCCTTGTGCCTCCTTTCCTCTTTCATGTTCATTATATCACATTTTCGTGTTGATCTTCCGGATATAGCCGATATCAAACTGCTTGAGAGTAAAGCAATAACTATCACTAACCATCTTGATCATTTTTTGGTTGGTACAATGAACAAATACACATCTTGAGATCAAACATTTATTTATTAAAAAACAAAGTTGAAGACTCTGGTGTTTTAATATCAAATTATCTTTTACAGAGTTGTTTACGAACATTTTATTTGAAGCAATAAAAGTAACCAAGAAAATGAAAATCATTTAATGTACATAACGGTCAGTAAACGTGCGAAGAACATTGTTTTATATCTTAATTCGACATTATGTCTGCAAGAAACATAGAAATATATACTTTTGTGATCTTTTTTAGGTTTGAACTCTGTATAATTTTCTACTTTTATAAATCGGGCATAAGAGCAATCTGCTAGCTGGAGAGGGATTTATATAAGCATCGAGCTTGTTTCCCAATCCAGGATAAATAAATATGTTTAAAAGTAAGGAATCAACAAACAAAATGAAAATCTCTGGAAAATCTACCCAAGAGAAAGCAAATGTTGATTCCCAAAGTAACAGTACAAAAGAATTGTTACAAGCTTATTAAAATGTTTGATTTCACATTTCCCACCATTTTACAACAAAAAAGAGCAGGTTGCTTCTTAGATGACATCATCAAGAATTTGTCACAAAAGTTCAATTCTGCCAACCGCAGACATAGGTTATTCTTAGTCATAATTTGTTTTATTATTCAATGCTCTCCATAATCTGGATATACTTGCTTTTTCATTTTTTGGGGTAGAGCTCCTCTGATGAGTCTTGAATAGACGAAACGCGCGTCAGGCGAAGCACAATCAATTGTCTGCTGGACTTTTTTTTGTTTTGTAGTTTTTATGTTTTTATTAACTATCTAAATGCATAACATATCTGAGTTTTAAGAAATGTCACCCTTCTTTCTGCTATTCCTATTTTGAATTTGATGTTAATGACCATTTAAATGTTAATTCTTTGTTTAAATGATAGTTATATCTTCTTAACAACACTAAAGAATCATCAACTTTCCACAATCATGAAGGCTTTGATCGAGTCTTGTTTCGGCATTTATAGAATGTGATTCAGATGTTAATATTCCTAATTTCTGAATCAGTGCCTATCTAAGTTTCTAATAGAATATTGATATAATTTTTTAATATCAGTTTTAAAAGACAAAATCATCTTTGCATTTGCCTCCCAAACCATTTATATTCCAAGAACTATTTGTCAATGAATTCATCATATTCTCTATGATAAACGTGATTACTTCAACTTTCAAATCGTCAATTTTCCCTTTTTTGTGTAGCAACGTTCCGTCCGCTACTGCTTATGGGGTTGGCAGAGTGTCATGTTTGACACAGAAATTGCTGACACAGGGTTACGTTGCTCCACTGTTGCTGTAGACACTGTACACTCGTAGACACATATGGGATTTCTATCTCTCAAATGAGTACAGATTTTGGTTTGTCGTAGAAATTTGTTTTGTCTTCCTCTACCGGATTTGACACACTGAAATGGGAATTAGCAACACGACGGGTGTGCTATAGCAGGCAGGAACTGCTTACTCTTCCGGAACACCTGAGTTCACTCATGTTACGACTTGAGTTCGCGTTGTTGATTTCCGTTCGGTTGATTTTGTGTTGCTTCGTGATATTCTTGTTCGAGTTTACTGGTTTCGTCGTTGACCTTTCGGACTTTTCACACTCGAATGCCCCATTGGTGCCTCTTTGCCTCATTCATAAAGTGTTAATCATAATACAGAAACAATATGCAATTACACTGGTCAAATTAAGGATTTAGTCAGAATTAATTGTGTATTTTAAAATCATTAGTTTGTGCATTTTCAATTTATCGCTTAAACAAATTTATGAAACTTTATTATCTAAATATTTTTGTAAATTTATAATAATCATGTAAAAAAGTGTTGGTATCAGAAAAACTTCACCAGTAATTCACAAAGAAAGATAACTCAATTTTTCTATGAAACAACACTAAAAATTTTAAAAACGAAGAAAATATATATACATTTTAAACAAATAAAAATTGTAAAGAACATATCGGATTAAGTTTGCACTATTTTTGATTTCCATAGTGACAACATGTTTGTCATATTTTGGAGGAGAGATTTTTCAACACAAATCATTCCAAGTGGCAAATATTGTGCTCATGGTCACACCAAAGTCGTAATAACGAGAAACAAGTCGAAATAACGAGAAAATAGTCGTAATTACGACCTTAACTTCTCGTTATAACGACTTTTTTCTCGTTATTACGACTTTCATTTCTCGTTATTACGACTTTTACTTCTCGTTATTACGACTTTCATTTCTCGTTATTACGACTTCGACTTGTTTCTCGTTATTACGAGTTTCAATTCTTGTTATTACGACTACTAGTATTTTCTCGTTATTACGAGGAATAAAAACAATTTATTACACCTTAATTGGTCTCAATTGGCTTTCGTAGTCTCCCAAACGTTTTATGTGTTATGTTTGGTGTTAAAACCAAACCCTAAGATCGCTGTGGAACGGGGGGGGGGGGGGGGGGGCACAAAAAACTTGATTTTACTCAATATTTCATGAAATGCATGTACCAAGTCGGGTCATTAAAGTAGTTATAAGTAATAAGTAGTTTATAAAGCACAAAAATTCAAAAACAACCTTATGGAAATTAAAAACTGGCTTAAAAACCTTTTGAAAAAAGGATACGAATTCAATGTTTTAGTAAAATCTTTGCATTTGGTATGTTTTGGCAGAAATATTGATAGCTTGATAGTAACTTTAAAACGTTAAATTTTCACTTTGTATCCACTGTATTATTTATAAGCACCACAGCGATCAAGTATGTCGGTTCTGTATGGTGATACAACTCTTAATCATTCATTGTTTTGACGTGGGGTGTCGGATTTAGAACTGATGTATTTGATTCTTTTACATCAATCGATAAATGTTTCTTAGCTAGTTGTCAGTAACTTCGAGTGTTCTCAAGAGAGTTCCTCCTTGACTTGTTGTTTTCGTACAGTATTTTGTCTTAGGTTCTCTCTTGTTGAATTGAACTTTTGTCGATTGAGTTTTACAGTGTGTTTTATATGTAGCGTTGTGCAAGCTTATCAATAGGGGGAAGGTTGGATCCAAAAAACTACTTTAACCCCGCCACATTTTATATGTGCCTGTCCTAAGCCAGGAAACTTTGCCAAAGCCTTTGTTTGTCCTTGTCATTCTATGTTAACTGTTTTATGTCAAGAATTGAGTCTTTCGTTGATGATTTAGGGATTGGTTTTGATACTTTTGTATTGTATTATAAGTCTTGGGCCAATGCAAGACGGTAAACAGTGACATAATGGTCATGTTGAAGACTGCTTGCTGTTTTCCGTTGTGATTTTTTGAATTGCTGTTTGTTTATGTTTGTTGTGTCGCGTACACTTATTCCACATCTCAATATCGTATATCAAATGCGATCTTCAATTTTTATGGTGTATCTCCCTTGCTTTGTCTTTTATATCGTACATTTAAGATTGATTCTTCAAGTTCGGTAGTTTTGCTATTGTCTTATTAGAGGTCTGGGGCGTAAAATGATTCCTTTCGTTCTAACCAACAAATCAAAAAAGATTTCTAGTGTTTGGGTTGGTGTAAAACGGTCTTTTTGCTCTCTCGGAGGAAACAACCGACCATTGACAGGTAACTGACAAACCTATTAACGTTCAGATGGATAAGTCCCGGTTTTTTTGGAAATCACAACGCGAGACTCTATCCTCTTCCTGAAAAAGTCATTAACCAGTGATCAATAGTGTCGTATTTTAAGCACCACCGGAATAGACCACTTAGCCACCGAGGACCAAAAAGAGATTTTTTTTTAAAAACACGCAAGACATTTAGAACAAAATGAAGTTTTATCGCCTTTTTAAAAAATATATATGGAAAACAAGAGATGTTTTAAGTCAATAAAAATAGGATAATGTGGTAGTAAACTATGGAAATCACGATAGATTTTTCTTTGGCCATTTATCTGTCTAATATATAAAAATAAATAAATAGACATAAGGGAAATATTTTTGCTAACGAATCAAAAAATGTCTCTGCTGTTACTGGTAGATAAAATTGAAAAAAAAAATGTATGTATATCCTTATCAGGCAACAAATACTGCCATAGAAACACCCAAATGCATCCATTTATGTAAATTACAGTTACTCTCTTGTGAGAAATTTACATATTGTCATTACAAGGTAAAGAATGTAAGGTTAAATGGAGGCGTATTTTGTTCACTGTCCATAATGTTACTGCGATATATCAAAGACTATGGAGGTATGAGGTTTAAGGTGTTTTGAGTAAATTTGACATCTTGACCAATCATATCTAAGACCAAAAAGAATGATGAAGACACGACCATTTAGTCATTTAAGCAAACAGTGTTCGTGTAATTCCCTGATGTAACTGTACAAAAATGTAACATGACAGATTATCAGCAAAAGATTCTTTATTTTCTCTTCAATCTATATGGTTGCTGAATTAAAAGCGCAAAAATGGCTCGCTCTAATCACTGATATTTGCCATATAGAGTGTTATAAATGTATTTCCTTTCTGAGATGCTCATGGTTTAGATATAATATTTCAACTTGAAATTCGGTAACAGGAGGGACATTTTGTCAGTAACAGCCTAAACATTTTGGTAACATAAGGGACATGTTAGTGAAGTACAACAAATCATCTGGTTTTGCATTCAGTTTAGTTTACATTTATACACAACTAAAAATTTCAAAACACAATTGTGTCACTACTCTGGGGAAAAAATTCTTGTATTTGTCGCTAAATATTGGTAACATCAGAGACAAATAGCCGGTAACATAGAGGACACTCAATGAAGTTTAACTAGTCATAAAATGCGATATTTTAATGCATAAGATAGTTCATCTCCATAATTTATTCGATATTGCTCCAAAACATGTTATTAATTGCAATTAAATAAACATTTATTGCCAAGAAGTCTTTATTAACGATAATAGACAAGACCAGTAAACACGCACATAAACACAAAACAGAAAAACAAAAAATCAACTAAACAGAAATTAAAAAAACATGAAACAATAAAACCGGTTATAGAGACCTCTTAAATAATTCTAAAGACCACTTAGGAAGCAACCATTTGATTTTTATGGGGGGCTATGGATATTTTCTTATATAAGCAACTATAAATTTTGCAGCCAAAATACCATTCTGCCTTTATTTTTTACTCAAAGCACTGTCCTGCCGTTTTATTTCTGGATTTTTGACATCCTGCCTTTTTATTTCAAATTTTACCATGCCCCCCCCCTACATGAAAATCGTATGGTTGCTCCCTAGCGCATAACAGCTTTTTCACTTCAAACTGGGTGGTGTTTCGTGCCGTATTTAGTTTGTACTCGTTGTCCCTAGAATCTCTAAACATATATCCAAACTATAAGGACAAAAATTACGCAAAACATCTACGTTTTGTCCTTATTTTGGGCGTTTCTGGTAATCGAAGTTTAGGTTCAGGTGAAATGAACGTGACAATGTGACAATGTTCAGAAAAATCAAGCCATCATGTGTCCTTGCCGGGTTTACAGTACCTGTCTGTTGAAATACACACTTTCCGTTGTAAGGACACAGTCTGTTTTGTTTATCATTTAACAAAATGTTGAAAAAAGACAACGGGCTCTATGTCGTGCTAAGGATACTCGAAAAAAATGGAAGTTGATGCCTGACTGACATTAATATAGATATATATAGACAAAGTCAATTTATGTTTATTTAACAAGTATGGACTCTAATGCATATTGCCTAGCAAGCCGCTATGGACACAAAAAGCAAAGGTCTGCTTTAGTAACATAAAAAAAGACTTTATTATTTCTAGGTCCTGCTAAGGTTTATTGTTGAATTCTATAAGTAGCCTTTGTTGTACACATACTATAAAATCAATCTAAAATTAAGCCATTTTAAGATAAACATGTTGATGAATCTAAGTCATGTAAGCGTTTATCCTAAACATTATTTGTTTTTAGATCAAGTACATTGTACATGTAGGTTTATTATTTCCTATTTAGTTTAAAATAACTGCATCAAAGTTTGGTTATGTTAGTGGATGAAATAGGAAACTATTGCAGATAGAGAAAAGCTGTTGCTTTCTTAAACCTTCAGCTCATCGAGCTCTACAGAAGTCTACATTGGATCATAGATGTCACAGTCTGTTGTTTATAGGTCTTGATATATACTTATAAATCAGCTTAATGTTTAAGTTTAAAAAAGTTTCAATCTTCTGAGAACAAAAGCTACCAACGGGATTCTGGGAATACCGAAGACGAAAATCAAACATTTATTTTTTGCCTAGAAATTTTTACAATTTTCGTTTTATAATATTTACTATTTTCAACATTTAGTTGCATTCCAAGCATGCGAAGATGTAAAAAAAAATAGTACATTGTTATTTTGACTTTTTTCTAAGTGTGACCAAAAGGCAAATTGGACTCATCCTTTTTTTGTATTTTTAGTCTTGGGCCAATGCAAGACGGCGAGCAGCGACTTAAGGTCATGCTGAAGACTGCTGGCTGTTTTCCATTGTGATTTTTTAAATTCCCGTTTTTTTTTATGTTGGTTGTGTCACGTACAATTATTCCACATCTATTTATCGTCTACTTTAATGGTTATCATTTGTCAGATCAGCCTATGATTTTGAAGTATATAATATTATATGAAATAAGTTTAAACCCAATGTAGATCTCTTTATGAAAATTTGCAATGTACATGTATGCCTTTAGATTTTTTACGTTTAATAGCAATAAATTATATCATAACTCAAACAGGGCCAGATCCAGAATTTTTTGAAAGGGGTTGGTCCACAGAAAGTCCGCTGTGGACGAATGACGAAAAGGGGGTGGTTCCAGACAAATTTTGCAGAATACCTGCACGTTACTTGCGAAATTTTTTGCGGAAAGGAGGAAAATTCCTACCTCGGAACCCCTCCCCCCCGCATCCGCAACTGCTCAAATATTTTTGATTGTCACCTATTCAAAGATTGTCCCTCCTTTATGATAGAGACTAAAGCAAACTTATACAGGAACGTTGCAATCCATGTTCCGCACACAGGGGGTTGGATTCTCGTCATTTATATTGACTTAAAAAAAATTCGACCCCCTACTCTATAATCCAAGCCCCTGTGGTTCCGCACAGTTAAAATCATTTTCTGACATGTTTATAAGACAAGTGTGGCGACTTTGGTCTCTGTGTGGTGAATCGACAAAATTGTCAAGCAATGATAACATTTTCGAACAACCAATAACTTGTGACAAATAAGTTTATTTTTCCGGATCCCGCAATAGCTATGTGAGAAATACATAAAATTATTCATCCTTATTAAAATGACCTAGATCAAGACAGACGAATGACCCAATGTGGCTATTTTGTCATTTTCTAAAAATCAATAAAATGCTTGAATTGTGTGTGTCTGATTGACCTATATTTCTGTCTGTGATAATCACGTGGTGATAATAAACTATCTTCAATGAATTAACATTTTGCAGTCAAAAATTTATAAAGAAAGTACGCTTAAACATGTGCACAACCTGATAAAGAACGCTACATGATCTAGTTGAATCGCATTGTTGCTTTAAAACACCGCCAAATAAAAGCATGAAATACGAAGATGCTGTGTACAACTTTTTTGCATGATTAACTTATTTTTGGTGTCCGATTAGTATTTTTGTCCTTTAAAACTTTATTCAATTAAGTAAATTTTCGCAATCCAAAATCAAATATCCATATACGCTAAAGTTACGCAAGATATGTTACACTGACTAAAATATAATCCGAAGCGGAACACATAATCTACTGGTCGCGGCGGGAATCCGAAGATTGAGAATCCGAATATAGCCACCGAGTGAAAAGTGAAAGTATGTACATTGCAAAGAGCTTTTGTAAATATAGAAACGACGGAAACAAACGACCTAATTGATGTATCGCTGACAATCTTTTTATAATAGGTATTAATAATTAAGATTACTTCCAAAGCGTTACTTGAAGTTATATATTATCACTCGGTTTACCATTACTTGCAGTATTAGCATTGCTTATATCAATTTATAGCAATACTATTGGATTCCTTGTGGTTTATTTAAATTAAAGTTATGCTTTTGTTTATCGGTTCAATAAAAACACAATATTTAATTTTATAATTTGCTTTAAGAAATGATCAATACTACAACTGAGTACTGAAAGTAATTCATGTTGTAGCTTTAAGTAACGAAATACTACTTCAAGTATTTTCGTTCCTTAAACGGTTACTGAAATACAAATCTTACTTAAAATAAGTAACATTGTGTAAATAAGTAATATGTATGAATTATATTACTAAAAGTAAGTAATCATAAGTAATGCATAAGTAGTTCATTACTAAAATCACTACTTGAAATAAGTAACTAGTAACAACTAAGTAGCGTATTTTTTTGAGTGGTGTTGGTTACTATTCAAGATTTACCCACTAACCCAATATCACATCTTTTTCACTTGCCGTTGCTGAGATATGGACCTTACCTAAATCGAAAGAACCTAATGATATATCCCCTCCCCAACTCCGTTGATCTCGGGAATAAAAATTGATCCCTTTAGTTGTGAAGACGAGAAATCTGTTACAAAAAAATGTCTATTTTCACCCTTAAAATATCTAAGTTGGCTGAAAAAGTAGGAATTTGGTGCGTGACTGGCCTCGAGAGGCACGGTAATACTCATCATTCTGAAGCTGTGTACCAAATTTTATTACATTCATAGAAGCCGATAAAATTGTTGCAAAAATTCGGACGGACAGATGGACAGGTTGATTGATATTACTAAGTTCTTACGAGTGGACGTATAAAATTAGATTTGATGGTTGTTTTTTTTTTTAATTTCATGTTATCCGATAGAAGTGGTAGTGTGGATTGGAACCTGTGTACGTAGAAAACAAAAGTATCGTTAGGCACGGACCATTTAATTTTCTGGGGGCCTGGGAATTTACCTTGAGCCGGGAAATTTTTTTTCGCCCGCTTTGCGGGCCAGATTATTTTTTTTTCACACACATATTAAGCAAGGAAATTTTGTTGGCAAGACTTTTTTTTTCAATTGGCAAGATTGAAACCAGATTATTTGTTTTCAACCTAGGTGCTGGCCAGATTTTTTTTTTTACAAAAATCAGGGCCAGGAAATTTTTTTCAAAAAAATCCCAGGCCTCCCCCAGAAAATCAAATGGTCCGTGTCTTATTGAAAAAAGCAGCGCGTTTAAATTTATATTATTTATTCTGATGCTTTTTTGCCAAAATGTTCAATAAAACTCGAGTTCAGCATTTTTGTCCTTGTTCATTTTTTTTAATAAGAATAAATTTTGCAGCTATATGCCTTCCTTATGTCTGAATATGCTATACGACCCGCGTAGACTTTATATGTGTTTTCACGACGCGTACATTTGTGAGGTATTTTCTTTATAATCAAATCATATAGACTTAAGTACTTCTTTACAACAGACAAGTTGCAATGTCGATTGCACGTGGGGTCGGAATAATTGTAAGGCGGCAAACTGGGTTTTGGAAATAAGGTGTCAGAAAATCGAGTCTTATATGTTTACTGCAATATATATTCTATTGTCATTATTTTACACAGGTCCTACCATTTTAAAAATTTGAATCCAAAAATAAAACGAATATAGATAAAACCGGTTGTGACACATTTTGGAGGACAAAACATAACGGGATGTACAAACACAGCTGAAAGAAATGTAAAATACCAATACCAAAACAGGTATAAAAACGGTTGACTTGGTTACTAGTATGCTGTTAATCGATATTTCAAGGAGTAACCTCTCATCAGCAGCATTTGAACCAAAACATTGAAAGGTCAAAAACCAAAAGTATTGAATGAAAGTACTCAAAGCCAAATGTTCAAACAGGGAAGCCAAATCCAGCACCTAGGATATCGACCATGTGTAGCACAATGAAAGAAACCTGGTGATTCTAACAATTTGAATGCAACAACAAAATTTTAATAACAAAAAATATTAGAAATTTAATCTTTATTTGAAAACTTTAACCCATTTGGGTCGTAGTACAATGCATATATCTACATAGTTAGATAACATTACACATACAAACATTATAACATATAAACCTTAATAAAATAAAACAGTTTGCTAGTCTCCTCTCCTCAGTTCTAATGACTGTTGCAAAAAAGAAACGACTGTTTTAATTTCCTCAGGAGTTGACGGGTTTGATATTTTACTAATTATTTGTGTTCTATTTAAAGTATTACAATATGGATTTATTTTATAAAAGGTAAATAGTTGTTCTCTATTATTATCATTAAGTTTACAATTAAAGAAGAAGTGCTCTTCATCATCCAATATGTTGCATGTAGTACACAGTCTCTTATCTCTTGGAATGTTTTTGTATCTTCCAGTTTCTATTAGTAGTTTATGATCACTTACTCTGAATTTTGTTATTAGTTTTCTAACTAACTTGTTTGGATGAGTTAAATAAAATGGAATCTTATTTTCTTGGGTTTTTATATATTTATACAAATAATTTTTATTTATTTCATTTAAGTCATTTATTTTATTATCTATTAAAGTTCTATAATAACATGTTACGCTTGATTTTATTTTAGGTTTTAATATTTGTGCTGCTTTTTTTTTGTTTCACATTCATTAAAATATTTCATATCTAAGTTTATTTCTTTAGTGATGCTATGGGCATATAAATACCATGAATAGGTACCATTTTCATGAAGATTTCTAGATAATATATAAGCTTCTTTTAATAGTGGATTAAGATCAACATTATTCAATCTAGATAGATAGTTCAGCGTTTGTGTTTTTATAACACATTCTATTGGGAGAATATTTAGTTCATATCTATTTATCAGATTAGTAGAGCTTCTTTTAGTTCCCAGCGTGCTTTTTATAAAACTTGTATTTAATTTTTCTATTGGGGTTTGGTCTATAAAAGATAATGTATCAACTGATACATTATTTTTTTCAGCTCTCCCCTTTGCTCTATAAAGCTTTATATAACTATCCATGAAGCATATCTCAGAATTATAAGTTAAAATTGGCTGTACTAAACACTGGAATAAGTTACAAGCAACTTTAACTGGGACATTTCCAAATTCGGATGTATAAGATTTTATGGCAAATAATACTTTTTTGGCTTTGTTAACCAGATCATTAGTACAATTGATCAGGCTTCCATTATTGCTTACTATGCAACCAAGAAATTTAAATTCATGGACATTTTCAAGACCATTTCTTTTATATTTAACAAAGGATTTACCTATGTTCTTACTCGTAAGTTTATTTTGAATTATCATGGTTTTTGTCTTTTTGATATTTACTGTTAATTGCCAATTATCGCAATATCCAGATAGATTATTCAAACTGTTTTGAAGGCCTGATTCAGTTTCTGATAGCAGAATCAAGTCATCAGCAAATAACAAACTTCCAATTTTAGAGTTAATAATACCAACATGGGTACATTTTTCTTCCATGAAAATTTCACTTATGTCGTTTATGAAAATATTAAATAATGTGGGACTAATGCTGTCTCCTTGTCTTACTCCTTTATCTATTTCAAAGTATCTAGAGATTTTATGGTTGTACTTAAAAGAGCACTGTGTATTCTTAAACTGGTTTTTTATTATCTGATATATATTTTTTCCAATTCCAAATTTGCAAAGTTTGTACAGAAGACCTGTTCTCCATAGAGAATCAAAGGCCTTTTGGAAGTCCACAAAACATATATAAAGTTTTTTCTTGTTTTTATATATATATTTATTAATTAAAGTTTTTAAAATAAAAATGCTATCAGATGTTCTATGATTTGGTCTGAATCCAAATTGGGAATTATTAAACATGTTATCCATTATAATTTAGCAGAGCACTAAATACCTTTGCAAGGCAATTCATGAGTGAAATCCCTCTATAATTATTTAAGTTTTTTTTTGTCTCCTGATTTATGAATAGGTATTATAAATGATTGTTCCCATTCATAGGGATAGTATCCAGTATTTAATATTATATTAAATAACTTAGTAATTGATTTTAAGGATATGTGACTACTTAGTTTAATTATTTCATTAAGAACTTTATCTGGCCCACTAGCCTTATCCGTTTTAAGGTTATTTATAACTTTTTTTACTTCTGACACAGTTACACTTTTGTCAGTAAGTTCCGTATAAATAAGATTATTTTCCAAATCTTTCAGTTCTTTTTCAATTTTCTCTTTAAATTCTATATTTATTGAATCACACTTCCCCTGATTTTGGAAATGTTCTTCCACTTGAATTAGATTTTGAAATATCTTATTCATTTCTTCGTCAATTTCTTTCTTTTCACCTTTTTTCATACCCTTTAAGATTTTCCAATACTCTTGCGGGTTTGATTTATATGATATTTCAAGTTTTTTTAAAAATGTCTTGTTTAAAAGCATTTAAACTTAACATGAATAGAACATTGAAATCCGTTCTGCACACTTCCATATTACTCAGAAAATATAGGAGTTTTATTATCTTGTTTGTAGTCTACTGTCTATAGTATTTTCTTGATTAAATTATTCGTAACGAAAAAAAAAAGTTCACATGAATAGAGCATTTAAACACTTTTTTTTCACGCTTCCATTTTTCTCATAAAATATTGGAGTTTTGTATTCTAGGATATAGTTATTGCCTTAAAAGTTTATTATTAAACTTAAAAAAGCAAAAAAAAAGTAAAAGATTACTAAAGGAGTATCCAAAGGCTGTAAAACTTCACATGGTTAGAACATAAAACAATTGATTTTGCATATTCCGTATTACTGAGGAAATATTGGAGTTAGCTCGGTTCCGTGCAACACAGGTATAAAACGATAGAAAATAAAGAGATGTGGAATAAGTGTACGCGACACATCCCACAATTAAACGGTAATTTAGAAAAACCACAATGGACAACCGCCAGCAGCCTTCAACGAGGCCATTTGGCACTGCTCGCGGTTCTGCAATTGGCCCATGGTCTAAATAAGATGCATATAATTCAAATCCAGCCCTGAAATAGTCACAGATAGACCCCCTTCTTAAACATGAAACAGAAAACATCAAAAAGACAAGTACAAACGAAAGCTTTGTCAAAGATTCTTGGCTTAGGACAGGCACATGTAATATGTGGCGGGGTTAAACTAGTTTTTTTTGGGCCAAACCTTCCCCCTATCAATATTCCTAGACAAAGCACAAAAAATAAACACACAATAAAAACCAAATCGATCAAAGTCCAATTCTACTAGAGAGAACCTCGGACAAAAAGCAAGAACAAACAAAAGGACGGTAGGAACTCTCTATAGAACACTTGCTGTTACTGACAGCTAGCTGAGAAACGCACAACAATACAAAACATAAAGCAGTGAACTCGTGTGCTCCGGAAGAATAACAATAACATCCAATCACATGTTGAAACACTTGAATAATGAACTTTGTCTTGTACTAAACAGTCCGCCAAAAGTTAAGCACCACCCATTTTAAAATGGCACCCTCTTTTTATATTTTATTGAAATATTCTGATCTTTTGTACACAAGAACCTTTGGGTATTAGAGCATTTTGCATCCTACAAAACTTGAAAATAAAGAAAGATTTTCAGAATATTGGTACATAGTATTGTTCGAATTTACCCGATCCTGAATTCAAGTTTCGGAGATCGATCAAAGAAGCAGAGAATGAAAGCTTAACTTTTTTTTCAAAGAACCTTTCACATGACACGTCCCTAATTTGTCGTGTTGTCAATCACATCAAACGACAAATATGAGTTTTAATGGGTTTTGCAGGTTTTTTGGGCCTGCTTAAAAATGTCTGCTTGTTCCCGACTTTCTGACCATGTTTATTTCCAAATGCTAATTTTGCTTTTTAACCACATGGAAATAAAACTTTCACTTTTCGATGATTAAATAAGGTTGTTTTAAAAGGTTTATCAAAGATTAAAGGCAAAAAATCTTTTTTTATGTTTTTTTTTCAGAAAATGTCTTTTTTCGTAAATTTCAAAAAATGAGCGAAAACTGTTTCCAAAAAGACATTTCTTTCATGAAAACTGTGTGATCATAACACTTATTAAGTAATACCCCGGTAGTTTTGTGTGGCGAAGGATAAACATGTCGGTGAACTTTTTATAGTGATGAACGGACATTTTCTTTCAAAAATGGATTTTACAGAAAATGATATTTTAGAAAAGTGATGTTTTGGACAGAGAACAAACACTATTGCTTGCACAAATTAATACGACATTAAATTTTGAAGTTTCTGACGCAAAAAGTGTCCATACCAATTCCATTTTCTAAGGGCAGCATCCTTTTTTCAGTTTGTGGCCTAAAATTTGACCAGAAAAGATTTATCCCCCTTGTCAACAATTTGTGCTGGGTTTTGTTTATCATTTTAATGAATATGTTTTAACAATATGTTTTACTGTAAGACATCAAGCTTACTTTAAGAACACACAACTTTAACTGGACAAAATCTGAATTTTTCGTCAAAGTTTTTTCTAAGAAACATTTAAGACGTTAAATCATGTTCTGTTTGAAGTGTCTTTTCACTTAAGATTTCTATCACTGGCGAATACCCTTTGGTGTAACATAACTTCGAAATGTGTGTTTTAGGAATACACATTTAAAATATATCATATCATTAACTGGCGTTTGCATTTTAACTTTGAAATTGTACTTATAAAAATATATAGGGTGGTGCTTAACTTATGGCGAAGTGTATATAAATGTGATTTCTTCACTATAGATGCTTTTACAATATGACGACATGTTGATGATCCATGATATGGCGCAAAATACAACTTTTGGTCGAAAAAAGACTCCAAAATGCTTAATATAAAGTACTATCATAGATTTAGCATGGATTGTATGATTTGTTTGAAATATGTCATTAGCTAGAAATTGTTATTCTAAGACAGATGTATGTTCGTCAAAATTTGCAATATAAACAAGATCGATACATGCATTTGTAATCTATGACATTGACCATCATTGAAAACTCCAAGTAAATAACTTAACTGCAAGAAAATATCTTTTCATTATTATCAGGAAACGTTGACTTCGCATTATCTGGTTTCAAAATGGAATCAAAATGCTAAACATTGCTCTTTTTTCAATTGGGACAATGTATAAATGATCGTACACTTCGCATACCTTCTTTACTTTGTGAGAAGTTGCTCACCTAAATGCTATACAGTGATGCATTCAGATGTCAAGCAGAATTGTGTTTTCTGTATAATTGTTGCATGTACGTATACATGGTATATAAGCGAAAGACGAACAAGATCGATCAGCTTTACATTTGAATTGTGTGTAACTACACTGTAAGGTCATACAACGAGTGAGTGAGTGAGCTATTTGGTGAGTTGGTGTATTACGCCCTTGCAATATTACAAAGGTTATTTAAAGGCGATGAACATTGAACAAAAGATAAAATGAACCTGAAATGATGATGATAAGTGAATTATGGGGGTGGGGTGGGTTCAACGAAGGAAGAGCCACAGGAAAAGGGGAAATAGTGGGTAGGGGTGGAAAATTTAACCTATGTGGTGCACTACTTGGCGATCCACAAAGTGTTCTTTCAACGAAGCGACTTAAATGGCAAGTGTGTTTGAGTAGCGTATGCATCTTTATTTGAAGGAATTTCATCAATGAATTGTTTTTTAACAGAAAACTACATGGCGTGTCTATTTTTGTTAAATATAAATATGGTTATTTTCCAAAATATAGTATAAGGTACCAAGGTACATTATCATTCCTGGGTAACGTGTGTGCCAAGCGAACATTTTTACCTTTCCCTGTAAGTAGAGACAGTATCACAGCAAGAAAAATAATTTAAGTGCAGGTGTACTGTAGACAATGTTATTTTTTTTATGATATTTTTGACGCATAGTAAAAATACCTGTCTGTTTTTCCAACTGGGTACAAATTCTTTAAGTAATTTTTCAGCTATTTCTTACGAAAAATAGTCCACGCCTGGATCGTTATTCAACTTCTTCCCATTAGTTTCAATCAGAGCTCCCTTTTGTACAAACATTGTGTTTTGTGAAGAAAAGATATTTGGTAACATAATCCTGTAATGTCTATTACTAAATTTGATTGGATTACTTTAAGAGGGCCTGGGCTGTTTCATTAATTAGCATGATAATGCTGTTTAGGATATTGCCATTTTGAAATTAAATGTGTTAAGTTTATTTCTATCCATTAAGTATAGAAAAACCCTCAACCCGACATCCTTCCTCAAGGTATAAAATCTAAACCAATTGTTCATTTCTTTTAGACCTCACACTGTTAGATTTTCCAATTAAAGGAAGTATTTCACCAGCAGCTTTAGCTACTTTAATCTACTCAGTGTGAACAACTGGTAGTACTTTAAACCATAAGGGATCTATTATAATGGTTTATAATCCTAATCGTATAAAGCATAATTCAAATGGTTTCACCGCTCAGCATTAAAATCTCCGATGGATTAACATTCATATTTATACATGAACGTGTATTTCTACATGTATGTTAAGGTGTTTTAAAGTTGTTATTTTATTCTATTTTGGATAAACGAATTATAGACCAATATAACAAAAGCAGAAGACGGTGAGTTATTTTTAACAGATGCATGCTGATGCGTTCTTTATATACTTTAATGCTTATCTTGTTTATAGCGCTTTGACATTTTAAATTTTATATCAACAGCCATTCATTAGTGAATATTTAACAGAATAACCAAATTTTATACTTTTCTTGGGCATATTTAAAATCTGTACAATCATAAACAGTTATTAAAATAAAGCGTTCAGAAATAAGAATACTGAACGCCGCCGCCTCCTTGGTAGATAAGGGATTTATGATTGCTTATAAAAAATAATCAAGATTTTGGCGGAGTGCCGTACTTACATCATAGCTGGTCGTAGTTGTTTTACAGAGGCCCTGTGTCTTTTACGTTAATCGAGATTGGCTTACCGCTAATCATTTAAGAATTAACTGTAATTAATTTTTGGTTTATTGAACCATAAACTTAATTTTTCATTGTGCACATTGAATAATCCGCGAAGCGGATTATGTTAAATGTGCACCATGAAAAATTCAGTTTATGGTTCTATAAACCAAAAATTTATTACAGTTAATTCTTATAAATAAATTTTATAAATTACATTCCGCGTAAAAAATATTAAAATTACATTTTTAACCAAAATTATTCTAAAATCAGTTAATCAATCTAGCGCATTAATATTTACACCTATCAATCAAAAAGCACGCGGAGTCCGTGCAACTACAAAGTCAAAATTCTATAGGTTGTATTCCGGTTTAATCTGGATTTGACATTAAGGTTTTGGGGCACGATAGAAAAATCCAATAAAATTCTTCTTCTTTTTTAAAGTTAGCAGAAAAAATTCTTTCAACTAATAATTCTCTATTTTCTAATTATTATTATATCTTTGGTTAAGAGGGATTTTTTTTCCGAATGATAAAGTGGTGTATTCGATGTTGTTTTGAGATTCTGAAAACCGGTTTACCTGGTTTGACAGTAGATTTATTTAGGGTGGAGTTAATTATATTTCTATGGGCGTACATTAATAGCTGTATAAGCCAATCGAATTCTTTGCATGTTTTTTGGGTTTATTGAAAAATGGTCTTAATTTCTGAACAACGCAAACGACACTAAAAATACTCTTAAATTTATTTATAAGATCTTGTTCCAACTATCATCTTTTGGTATGCCTGTTTTAAGTCAGTGTAATGTGTTTTTACCAAGATTTTCCTATCATCGTTTTGGTTTTGGAAAAAGCAGTTTCAATGTATAAAATCGCGACTTTAGTTTTTGAGCAGAAACAGAAGATTTGTGACGAAAACTGTTGTAAAAGCATGCGAAAAGTGATATAAAAACAAACGTCGGGTTAAACCAAGAAAATGTTCAAAAGACATTATGTCCCTTCTCGAAACGTTTGGAACGGACGGACAAACGGACCAAACACTATATGCCGCCTTCTTACGTAAATGAAGCAAAATTTAAAAATGAGTGCGGCACATTCTAGTAATGTTATATAATGCTGATCTGAAATAACCTAGAAACGCACATAATATTACTCCAAATGTGTTATCAATACATTTGAAATGTAGGTCATAATCATTTTTTATTTTTTTTTACAGATTTTTATTAACGACATTAGAGCAGTATAATGTCGGACAACGATCTAGACCGTTTGAACGACGACATGGCAATTACTCTCTTACCCGGGATAATCTTGATAGTAGTATATATGGTTTTGGGCTTGTTCGGAAACCCTCTAGTTATGTACTTTTTCGGGTGCCAAGCCAAAGCGACATCTTCATACCATTTTATAGTAGCCTTGGCTGCCTTTGACCTGATAACCTGCTGTATTTCGATGCCTTTGGAGATCGTAGACATGAGGAATTCATTTAAGTTTGACATAGCAGTAGCCTGTAAAGTTCTACGTTTCATAAACTTCTTTGCAAGTATTTCATCGGGATGTATTCTCGTAGCAATCGCAGTGGATAGGTACAGAAAAATATGTCACCCATTTAAAAAGCAAATAAGCCTTCAAATGACCAAGATTATCATTCTGGTCGTGTGTGTGTTTTCTTTGGGCATTTCGTGGCCGAGCGCCATTTTCTTTGGATCACATAAAGTTAACGTGACTTCAGTCCCCAAAGTTATAGTGGGATACGACTGCACGACCTCAAGGGATGAAGCTTTCAAGCTGTACATAACAATTTATAACATTGTCCTCTTTGTGCTCTTCATAACAGCCATAACAAGCATAGTGGTTATCTATTGTTTGGTGGGCAGACGACTCTTCAATTTAAAAAGTTTTAAGTTCTACGCGGCAAAACCAAAATCTACTAATACTGAGGCAACATCACAGAACTCTAGCGACTTTAAGACATCATTAGGTGTTCTTAGTAGATCGTCATCTAATATCATAGAGATTCCAGACGAAATAGACGACAAACCCCTAGCCACAATAAACGAGCTAGAATCAACTAGTAGACCATCGTCTACGACATCCAGCAGACCTAATTCTACAAAGAGCGCAAACAGGATATATCCAGTTGGTGCTCTAAATGGACAAGCTAGCAATATATCAAACGAATTCAGTTTACCTAAGGGCATTTCGAATATTTCTATCCATTTTTCAAGTGACTTGAGACCAGCATCAGGTAATTCAGACTACTCAGATCGATCAAGGTGCACTCGAAATGGTTCTGCTACTTCAGACCGATCAGGAAAATCCGTCGTGTCTGGTAAATCACGTGTTTCCGGTTTGTCAGAGTACAGCGACAGCAACTTTGTTCCTGCTGTAGAGACCAGAGAAGCCAGAGGATCAGTTGATATAGACAAAAAAGACAACAAAAAGCTGCACGCACAAAACGTCGACACGTGCAAATACACAGTTATAACACTTTCTATATCGATTGCGTTCGTTGTGAGTTTTCTTCCATATCTAGGTCTAATGACTTGGCGGACTTTCACAAAGGATCACGAGTTCCATTTATTATCAAATGCCGAGTATTGTGCTTACCAAATTTTTATCCGGTCGTTTCTCATCAGTAGTGCAGTGAATCCTCTGATATACGGATTTTTAAATACTGATTTTAGAGCTTTTGTCAAAAAAATACTTTCAAGATGTTGTTGCTGTTGTTGGTTCAAACAACCAAAAAAGAACAATCAAGTTGAACTGTCACATTCAAAGTAACCTATAGCAGAAGGTCACTGTATAAATACCTTGTATTCGTTGAGGATTATAGCTTATTATAATAAGTTAAAACAAAACTAGCCTTAGGGGTCTCTTTCAGAATGTCTAAAAAAAGCAAACCGCTTTGATTATTGCACTTCTAGTACGCGATTTAAATCCATATAACAGCGTTGTATATTAAATATGTACCTTACAAAACTTATTCGTATTGCGCAGAAATGGAGCTTGTTATTTATTGATGAGGATGGAACAATGACTATATTTAACCAATAACGTAAGGGTCTAAAGAAAACCAGAAAACTCTTACTAAACCGTCGAAAAGCAGACTGGATCGAAAACGATGCAAAGTTATTAAAAAACTATAAAATCAGAGAGTAACAAAACAGTCGGGCGATAAGGTGTTAATACTGGGAGAATCTTTCCACGAAGGAATTTTCAAGCACTTTAGGAGGGCGTACATCATTGACCCTAGTTTATTGATTTTTATTCCAGTTGCATCTGTGGGCTTCCCACACAATCACTTGAGCTATTCATGCGGAGGCTGGAAAAATCAAAACTCGCATTTACACCTTATCGCCCGACAGTTTTGTTATTCTCCGATTTTATTTAACCAATAAAGTTAACATACTTGAAAAATTATTATTTACCTGTTCGAATTGCATTGTTTCGTTTCATATGGTCCCATCAAAAAAAAGTCATATACTGGCGGGTATGAAAATATTAAAAGCTTTGAGTTGTTTGGCTTGACGAAAATCTGCGAACGGAATGCAAACAGTACGTGAACAAAACTAAATGCCCTCAAACAAGTTTTGTGGGAACATGCAATAAAACTTTTTTACATCTAAAGGGACCCAACACTTAAGGGGTTGATCTGGCGACTTGGGTGAAATGGAGGCTTTGTAAATCTTCTTGAGCTGAACATTTAATTTAATCCAGCAACACTATTTCTCAATCTGCATTTTATTGTTAATATGTTTAAATGTTATGTAAGGCAACAATCACACCAATAAACCACTAACACGATTTATTAGGTTGGGGTCTAAATACCAATTCAATGACTCTTTAAAAAGACTATTGACTGTTAACCAGCAAAGTACGTTAGCTTCTTTAAACATCAAACCAATTTAATCAATATAAGAACGGTTCACTGTCATATACTATAAGAATGTCATGAATGTGAGAGGAAATCTTACAAAGTATTTAACACATAATTATATCGCCCTTAAAGGGTTTTATATAATCATTTTAGTTGCTTTTGAGTACAATATTTGTATAGGTTAATATGATGTGACATGATCATAAAATGATTTAAACTATTGGAAAGTTAAGAAATTTTGAAAAATAAACAGAAATTAAGAAGAAATGCAATTCAATGGTTAAACAAAAAATGAATATATGAATCAAATATCTCGAAATCTGGTACATATACATGTAGCCCAACAGTTGTAGTGAAGTTCTATTTTTGGGCTACATTTAAGGTAATTCTTTGAAAACGTCTTTTGGTAGAAAAGTTGATAATTTCTAATTTCATTCCTATGTAAAAGGGTTGATACAGCGCCACGTTTGTCGGTAAAAGTTCACTTGAGACAGGCCGGCCGACAAATCTAAAAGCAAGTATAAGTTAGTCAGTTACTGCCTTATTTCTTAGCGGCACAAATTATCGCTATAATATCAGGAAGATGAACACGAAAGAAGAAGTGATGAAATTGAGAAACAAAGCGTATCGGGGATTATCGTTTAGTCTGCCATTGTAAAATGGGGGAATTTGTATGATCGGACAATTTTGCCTTCGCAGAGGATTCTACGAGTCCTACTTAACTCTTATCGAGAACTGACCGGACGTCAGGTTCAGTGAACTCTTTAATGGAGTTTTACCAACTAGCTTAGCGCCGCTGAGGGTCTATTCTCCAACCGAGATCCACGCCAGTAGGAGAGAAGACACCATAAGCGCATAAGTTGTCTAAACTTGTTATCCGTTTTGAACTTCTTTGAACAAATAAAATTCTTATACTAGTAAACCAATTCAATCCTTTCTGCGTTTGACTTTCGATTGCTTCTAATGCTATTTAATTGTAGTTCTCTTTGGGAACTCTCTGTTTTCTTGTTTCCAATTGGTGATTCAAATTTTGTTTAAGTTTCCTCTCGAAATATGCAAATCCATCATTATTACTTATTTAACGGTGTTATTGATAACAACGAATTAGTACTTTGTATATCAAGTTTTGTTGTTGTACACTCACGACAGTAGCGTTACCTAGACATTTTACTATGTTATCATATGACAGGACCCTTTAGCAATCGAACACGGGACCAGGTAGATTTTTTCATTATTTTCGGTTAAATTTTCTATATATCTATAATATATCCGAAAGAAAAGCAAGAGGAGGAAACTCATGATGATCTCAGCTTATGAAAATCAAATGAAACTTATAGGTGACAGCGTGAGCGCGCTAAGATACATTGTGTACCTTAAATACCAAAGTATTGTAGTTGTACAAAAGCGTTTTCTAGACATTTTACTATGTAATCCTATGTCAGGACCCTTTAGCAGTCGAAAACAGGACCAGATAGATTTTTCCAGGATTTTCAGCTAAATTTTCTATCAATAAAATATTCCAAAAAAACAAGGGTAGACAACCAATAAAGATCTCAGCTTTTGAAAATCCGTTGAAACTAATGGCATTGTATAAGTGACAATGTGAGGGCGCTGAGATAGGTGTAACGGACAACCTGATGGACAAACAAGCTCGCAGGCATGCCTGACATTTCTTACAACCGATGAGTTAAACCATGGAGTAATATATATTCGACTCCTTTACAAATGTACTACTTCCATGGTTAAAAACAATTGGTATTAAACTAACGTCCACAATAAGACCATATTTGACTAGAAAATATTTGGTATGTTTTATGATTGTGACTATTTTCTCCTAAAGTGACTCGATACATCAAATACAATTACTCCCAATTACAGTATATAGTTTTACTTTTGTTTGTGACATTTGAGAAAAGTAATTATTTGGTCACCTATAGTCATCTTAAACCCATAAATGTGACACTAAAGACTTAAACTGTGACAGGTAATGCTAAAAAAATGTCTCCGATACGGATCAGTTTCCGAATACCTGACAATCGCCATCTCTATCGATCCAAATCGTTCGGGACGTCCCACGTTAGATTCAGATCAGCGTTGATCCTAAAACAAGAGAGGCGGGTATCAGTGTTCGATCTCTTTGTTTCAGCACCCCGGGCTAATAGTAATGGTATTTACGTGTCCCACATGTAGCAGCCTGTATATAATTATTCCGTTATATACAAGAAGGATATATATGATTTTAATCTATGAAATCATTTTGTGGTTTAAGGTGAAATGACTCCAAACATAGATTTCAAAGATGATAAATATACCGAAAGGATATCATATTTAAATAATTACAATTTATTCAAATGAATTGGAATAACTTTAAATTTCTTATATGATTTAATAAATAAGAGTGTGGTCTGTTCACAAGG
Source organism: Arcuatula senhousia (assembly GCA_963971305.1). Classification (NCBI taxonomy): domain Eukaryota; kingdom Metazoa; phylum Mollusca; class Bivalvia; order Mytilida; family Mytilidae; genus Arcuatula; species Arcuatula senhousia. The sequence continues at coordinate 27,200,311 of OZ020310.1, read as the reverse complement.
ATTTTTTTTGTTTAAGTAAAGAGCTATGTAAGCTTAACCAAGGACGAGTTATATATAATTAATGTTTTTATAAGGAGCAGTTACATTGTACTACTTCTTACTTGTTTGAATATAAAATCAACGTAAAAAGGTTATAAAAGTGTTTTTACCTTGTCCTTTTGTATACATTTACAAGTAAGGTAAAGATCCGTCCTTTCTGTATACAAAAAGACTTGAAGAGATAAGTCTCATTTTCCATAAAGAATTGACTGAAAGGATTGTAAAAATAAAATATACAGACGTGATGAACATTCGGATATGAACTTTTAAAATTCAATTCAAATAATTAAAAATGTGTATTGAATGGAAAACTGGATTTTTTTATATTCAATAATTTATATCACAACATGGAAAATATAGATCAACATGCAAGTTGAAATTCACTAAAAAGTCAAATTAGAGTAAAAAATAAAAAGGAAATTGCAACAAAGTAATATTCATCAGTTGAAGAATATTTAAACAATTTGTGGGGGAAAACAGCCTAAAGTGAACGAAAAAAGAAGACGTATTTACATTCAATGAACATGACTTGTTTTGAAAGAATGCAAAAAAATATATAATACGAGGAAAATGCTGTTAATGTTTTAGGATAGAATGATCATTAAACCAATTCTTTTGGGATCTGCTTTAATTGTGTATTCCATCATTTCGTCAATACACAAAACATATTGTGATGTATTGGAGACATTTTATGTTAAGGTGACAAATGATTGTCCTTAAATAGACCATTAAATTCCGATTGTCAAGTAAAAAACACCAGGTAAGAAACTTCATTTAGTTTTACTTGTCAAATATTAACAAGAAACATTCTATATAACCTGTCATATATACTGGATGTGTGTTTCTTTTTTTTTTCTTGTATTGAATAATTTTTAAATGAATATATATAAATTATCAAGTTGGGTGTAAATAAAAGTGATAATTTGATTATAAATACTTCTAAAAGTGATAGCTAAATCTTCCCGAAAGATAAGTTACGCTTGCTTATATAGCGATTCTTCAAATTATAAGATTGTCATGTCCACTGTACTCGGGTAGTCACCGATGGTTTTAAGTCTTAAAAAACAAGCCTCCGATCACATGCATTCCATAAACCGTCATTCACATATTCCCTAGTGCCGTTAATTATGCAATCTTTTAAAATACATATTCATATCGTTTTCCGGCCAATTTGAGCGAAAGGGTGAACAGAAACAATGAACATACAAAAAACGCAAACATCAAAAACATATATTTGAAATTGTAACACAATCAGTATATAATACATTTGCTTCTAAAGATTAGGCAGTTTTTGATAAATCCTGTAGACATCTTTATGCGTTATAATTCTAATCAGTATATTACTCTATTTTATTGACCGGGCTGGTAACGGGTCAATTATTTCGGACTTCTTCATTTAAATCCTACCTAATAGTCCGAGAAAATTAAGCTCCGCCCAACCTTGCGAATAAAATAGAGTAATACCTTTGTAATCATGTTTCGTTCCTTTTTCAGAATCAAAGATGTCGGAATCTGAAGTAGAAAGGATTAACGATGCAATGACATTGACCTTGATGCCCGCCATAGTCCTAGTCTGTATTTTCATGATTATAGGACTGATCGGAAATCCGCTCGTGATTTACTACTACGGCTTCCGGTCGCGTACTACATCGTCATTTCACTTCATTCTGGCGTTAGCGGTGTTTGATCTAATCGTATGCTGCGTTTCAATGCCGCTAGAAATCGTCGATATGACTCATTTCTACAAGTTTGAAAGTGTAGCGGCCTGCAAGATTCTAAGATTTATAAATTACTTTGCGGCCATTGGGTCTGGTGGTATTTTATTAGCACTGGCTATTGACCGTTATAGGAAAATTTGCAGACCTCTGAGAAAGCAATTGACCTTGCATGTCACACGTGTCATTATTGCAATCGTCTGCGTGTTTTCATTTTGTATTTCTTGGCCAAGTCTTGTGTTTTATAATATTGTTAGCGTTAATATAACCAAAAGTCCGGGTTTAACAGGAAGTGACTGTACCATGATCCGAGAGGAGGATTATAAACTTCTAATAACGATCTACAATGCTGTTTTGTTTCTTTGCTTTTTCGTAGGTGTTACATCACTTATAGTTTTATATTCATTGGTAGGCCGGACATTGTTCCATATAAGTTGTTGTGCCAAAAATCAGTACATTAGCAATCATGTTTCGGACAAAAGGAGGTACAGTCCCGCAGATACAATTGTTTCTGAAATTGACGGAGGCTCAAAAAGAAATTCGGTCAGCTACGGACTTGAAATTCAAATTAAAGACGAATTTGATAACAAGCCGCTGGCAACAATTACCGAACTTAATATCGATAATAACAATCAGACTAATAGGCCACGGCCGATATCTGCTAATATTGAGGATAAAGATATCGAAATGAAGACGTTGAACGAAAATAAACGAAATTCAACCCAATTCGATGAAACATGTTATCTTGAAAATGACGGAAAGAGTTCAGATGATGTCGATGAAGCGTTTAACAGACTTTCTACTGAAATAATACTACAGGAGGGGCCAGATGGGAAAACTGTTGCGGCATTAAAGAACGGACGAAGTCAAAAGAAACGAAAGACCGTTGAAAAGATTCCGAAGAACATGTCGGAGAATAGTTTGAATATAAGCGCGAGAAGCAGCAGACAGCCACGGAAGTCTATATCTAAGCGTCTGAACACCAGACAATACACGCTTATGATGATCGCCATTACTATTGCATTCATCGTGTCATTTCTTCCATATTTGGCGCTAGTCACTTGGCGGACCATAGCAACAGACTACGAGGTCGACGTTTTGTCAGATTCCGAACTGGTTGTTTTCCAGATTTTTATTCGTTCGTTCCTCATCAGTAGTGCAGTTAATCCAATGATTTATGGATTTCTAAATACTGATTTTAGGAAGTTTTTATTCCGCCGATTATGTTGCTGCTGTGGAGGCGGCGCATCATCTTCACCTGATATTTCCTCATCACATTCCATATAATTCTGTTATGCATTAACAATAATTGGGGGTATAACCCCCTCCCCCTTTGAGTACCGAGTACTCTCAAAATTTAGCTTCAAGTACCGAGTACTGCTTTAACTTGGCTCGGAGTACCGAATAATCAAAAATCTGAGTACCAAGTACTATTTGTTATAGCTATCGAGTAAGGTACTCCAGCCTCCAAGTACCGAGTACTGCCTTAAAAAACCCAAAGTACCGAGTACTAAAAGGGGGGTTATACTCACATAATTATCAAGGTTGATAACCAGTAGAAAAATAAAATTATACATCAATTTTTATTTTATTACATTTAGTTACACTTTGAAATATGTTCTTACATACTTCTATACTTTGACAATTGGCGTCAACGACTCTGGTGAGCCTTTTATGTCTATGTGAGTAATAGTGAATGTTTAGGGTTTACTCCCTTCACGATAAACATGTGCCATACAGGGCGGTCAATTTTTACGGAGTTAACCATCGACCATGGACGATTACTGACAAACGTAATTGCATAATCATTAGAGTAGAGTTCGAACCTTTTTGCTTTTATAACTTTTCAGTCAATATTGTTGGTTTTTGACCTTCCAATGTTTAGTTCTAATTCTGTCGATAATATAGATGAGAGCTTACTCCTTCAAATATCAATATAAAGCAAAATCAAATTTACCGTTTTAACACCCGTTTTCGTATTGTATATTTATATTGTATACGGGGTATTTAAACATGCACTTTAATTATATCCATTGGCCACCCAGGTCCCATCCTAGATCTAGAAACAAGCTCAATGCTTCTTTTAAAAATTCCTCTCCAGAGTGTGGCCTTTATACCGGTACCCTTGTGCGCCTACAAATAGACGACTTTGATTGATAGATCGAAACAAAAGAAATGTAAGTTTTACATGTCTAATTTAAAGCAACAATGTGATCTCATGTGCCTATATTTCTCACACTACTTCAATCGCCCTAATAAAAGACCATTGCTATATGCCAAAATCAGGTACCTAATCAGCGAAATTTGAAGGACATTCCCATTATTTATTATTAAAGCATACAGTAAAGGAAATTGGTAATAGCTTTACATAACATAATACATCGACATGAATAGGGGAAAAAAAAACAAGTTAACCAGAAAAAAAGGAACATGGAGGGTACCTAAATTGTTCGTACAACTTAAACTTTTATGACAGGTCTCCTTCTCTCATTTCCAATGACTGTTTAATAAAGGAAGTAACAGCCTTCATTTCTTCAGTTTTAGTTTAATAAACATTTGCAACGGCTCATATATATTTCCTGGGAAATTTTATATTTTCAGCATTGCCATGGTATCCTTTGTATGAATGCTGTTATCGGTTTTATTCTCTTAATGGTCCTGTAATATGCAATTAAGACATCATCATTTTAAAAGGGCTTGATTCTAGACTTTCAAGGGGTCATAAAGTTATAAACTACATGATTCTACGAGTTTATTTCACACAAAAACAAGTATTTTCACAAAAAGGGATCATAATTATACTATAAGGTGTCACATAACAACTCTGACTTTTATCGGATCTTCTAAGGCATCCCTTTCTACAGAACAAAACAACTGTTTTATATATCTAAATCGTACAACTTCCAACTAAATTAGAAGAAGTCGTTTCTCTTCCTGCTAATGTTCATCAAAATAATTGAACATTAGCAGGAGGAGAAACAACTACTTGACATTAAAGAGCTATCTGTGTACATTAAATATACTATATCTATTCAGCAGAAAATACCCCGCCTGGTAAAACTTGTGACCTGGACCTTTGACCTTTTCCTGTAATTCATCTCATAAGCCTAGATGTATGCAAGTTTTTTTTCCTATCAAGGAGTTCAAAAATAATGCTTTAGAAACCAATTCAAAATTTCTACAATACACTTTAATGTAAGTTTTATGAGGTTATAGAAAGGCGTTTAAAAGACGAGCTTCTCAAACTAATTCAATCAGTCTAAAACTTCTTGGTTTTTTTTTTACATGTGACCTTAAACTTTGACCCCAAACTTTTCGCTTTTTCTTTCCCCTCACACTTCTATGTGTGTTAGTTTCATCAAATTCTATCTCGGAAAGGGCTTTCCGATGGACGGAAAGTAAAAATCTATTACCTGATTTCAGTAATTTATGGGGACAAATCCACTTTTTGTACCTTTCACAATTTAAGCGTTTAAAAGGGATCATACATGGACGACTCTAGGAGGCTTTATAGAGCTTCTTTTGTTAAAATTTGCGATTTGAAGTAGACAACAGTTTTTCTCTGAATCATTATCAATTCACAAACAAGAGGCTCCCAGGAGCCTGCCCCAAATATATAAGGCCCTCGTCTATGAACTGTTACCCCTATAAGTGGTCATCTGACAACTTTGTGCCAAAGGAAACTTTTGTAAAGCTTAATGAGCTGAAGGTTAAGGCAAGCTACAGCATTTCTCTATCTGCAACAGTTTTCATTCTATGGAGGAAAAACATGAAAAAACACTAATTGTGACCTTAAAGGGCCATAACCCCTTAAAGGGGTCATCTGACATCTTCAATTTAATTTAGATTTTTGTAAAGCTCATTGAACTGAAGATTTCAGCAAGCAACAACTTTTCTCTATCTGCAAGTTTTTTATTCTATAGAGCAAAACATGAAAAAACGCATTTTTTACCTTCAAAGGGTCATTAACCCTATAAGGGATCATGTGACATCTTCGACCCAATGGAGATTTTTGTAAAGCTCAATGAGCTTAAGGTTTGAGCAAGCAAAAGCTTTTCTATATCTACAATAGTTTTCATTCTATAGGACAAAAAACATGGAAAAAACGCCACTTTTTACCTTAAAGTTCGACACTATGGAGACTTTTGTAGAGCAAAAAAAGGTGAAGGTTAAAGCAAGCAACAGATTTTCTATCTGAAATAGTTTTCATTCAATAGGACAAAAACATAAAACAAGAGTTAACACTTAAGTATGTCTTGCCTGCTGGCACCATCAGAAACAATAATTCTTTCTTACTTTCACAATATTTTGAATTTATACGGACTTTCAGTTTCTGAGATAAAAATGTGTTTATAGAACTTAAAAATTGTTAATATTATGCAATAAAATAATTAAAGTCGCTTAACCAGAAATAAAGGCCAAAGTCAAAAGATGGGGATGCAACTGTACTAAGGTATTATTAGGGCATTTGCTTGCCAAGTTCACAACCTAGGACCAATAGTACTTGAAATATGGAGGTGCTCGCAAAACCTTACCATTGCTTTTATATGTATTGAAAATTGTCAAAGTTACTCAACCGATAAAACCTTGATAAAGTTCAAGGTCAAAAGAGATGGATGCAGCTTTGCTAAGATACTACTGGGGCATATACATGCATATCAAGTTTCATCAACCTAGGACCTTTAGTTCTTGAGACGTGGAGGTGCTCATAAAACCTTACCCAAAAAGTTAACGTCGCCGGTAAAGTAACACCTATGTCCTGCATTGCATCGCAGGCGAGAAAAAAAGCCGCTCATTTTGACCTTTAAGGAGCCATAACCCCTATAAGGGGTCATCTGACATCTTCGACCCTATGAAAACTTTTGTAAAGCTCAATGAGCTGAGGGTTTAAGCACGCAACATCTTTTCCCTATCTGTAAAAGTTTTCAATCTATTGGCAAAAAAAGTTATTTTTGACCTTGGAATGGACATTACCCCTGTAAAGGGGCCATCCAATAGCTTAGACCAAATGAAGACTTTTGTAGCATTCAATGAGCTGAAGAATAAAGCAAGCAACAGCGTTTCTTTATCTGCAATAGTTTTCATTTTTTACCATTAAAGGGCCATAACCTAGGCCTGCAAGGGGTCACCTGACAGCTTCAACCCAATGGAGCCTTTTGAGGAGCTTTTAGTGCTGCAGATTTTCTCTTTCTCTAATATTTTTTTATTTACAAGCCAAAAACAGCAGTCTGACCCCCCATTTTCTATTTTTTAACAAAAATGTCCATGTTTTCCATAGACCAAAATTTGAAACACATTTTTTGTTCAGGGCACCCTAGGATCAATCATACCAAGTTTCATTTAATTCTGTTCAGTAGTTTCAAAAGAGACAATGACAGACACACATTGATCATTGGTCCAGATAAGCTATATAGCATTCCTGAAAAGACTCAAATTATCAAATTATATCAATGGTAAATATGATTTATCAAATGCGAATAATAATACATCTGCATTAACTTGATTAATTCACAAAGACTGTATTAAAGGTTCATGAAATCTAGAGATCAACACTCATCTAGATGGACAGACTATCCCTATATACATGTCTTTCCAAGGGTAGGGGTATAAAACTTTAATAAAGCAAGTAATGGCAATATAACTATGGTGATGTAATAATATGATTTTTTGGGATAACCTATAAAGAAGTTTAAAAGTAGTTAAGTAAAGATCTAACATGCAGTATGAATTAAAAGTATATGTACATGTTTCCACAATTATGGACAATAGTTTAACTCATGGAAATAGCTAGAACTTTTGTTTGCTGTTTTATTTTTTTTATTTTGTTTTTGATTCTATTAAATGGGTTCATAGAACTCAAAATATGCAGCAAAATGTCAAGTCAATGCCCCATACCATCAGTCTAAAAATAAGGAATTGAGATTCACTTGCCCAAACTCTTGGTTTTTAGTTTAATATTTGCTTTATTTATTCAATATAAAATTCCTACAAATTTCACTTGCCTAAACAGATTTTTACAGGCCAGAGGCCATCAAGCCAGTAATAATTTCACAGACTGATCACCATAATTATTTGTAGATTTCCAAATATGGCCATTTCATGAAAAATCTACAAACACACTTTTTATGCTATCACAAAATTTTCTTCTGAGAAATGTTGATATGTTTTCAATTAATCACAGTGCTAAATTTCATTCAATTTTATGACTATCAACTAATAACAATTCTGTACTAGATTTGTATACACTGTCAAAACTTTTGACTTTCCATTTGTACCCATCCAGGTAAAAACAGACAGTTTCCTATAGCAGTCAATGTATTTTCTATTAAAATTTTCTTAAAACCAATGTGAGATATTTTCTTTTTTCAAAGTTCTATTTTGATCTAGTTACAAATCCTGAATTTGCAAAACATACATGTATGGTGCACTGAGTTGGTGTTTTGCTATTTCCTGATATGAACTATTCAGTTGGTTGTTTATACATTTAACAGTAACTTAATATTTTTTACCACAAAATTTGCAAGACTTAATGAAATTATTAAACAAATGGAATCACATTCAAGTTGATATAAGAGACTTTGAGATAGACAGAACAAACATTAACCAATAATTTATTTTATAATCAGAAAGTCCAAATTCCAAATGAATTCCATATTATATGTCACATTACTCAAGCATGGTAAACAATACAAACATGCTTTATAAAAAATACTTAAAAATGGGGAGGAATGTGGTATTTCGGAACCCCTCTAGACTGTATCCCAGGAAAGTGGCCGACAATCAACACACTTACATACCTCTTGTTCAACTATGCAACCAAATGTTCAACAACACAACAAATATTGAAGTACGATAATTGTTTAAAGTAGCTGCTATTTTAAATATAAAGGCACAATTAAAAAATTTTGAAAGCATATATCATTAAAGAAGAAAAGATATATCAAAAATTGATAAATGATATATTGACTTGTGATGAAAAAAGTAAGAATACCAATTTTTATGAAGTTAAAGGGAGATAACATATACACATCACATCGTTTTAGAGAAAATGGAGGCTCCTAGTGACAGAAAATTTCTTGGCAGTGACAGTGTTTGCGTTCGACATTCAAACCCAGGGAGTCTCAGGTAGGAAAAATGTCGCTCACATGGGGCAGAACAAGAACAACCTGTATTTGTTACAAAGATCATTGACCATACAAAACAGAGGTCACCCATGTTCTGTTTTATAAACAGTCCGCCAAAAGTTAAGCACCACTCATTTTAAAATGGCACCCTCTTTTTATATTTTATTGAAATATTCTGATCTTTTGAACACAAGAACATTTGGGTATTAGAGCTATTTGCATCATACAAAACTTGAAAATAAAGAAAGATTTTCAGAATATTGGTACATAGTATTGTTTGAATTTACCCGATCGTGAATTCAAGTTTCGGTGATCGATAAAAGAAGCAGAGATTGAAAGCAAAACCTTTTTTCAAAGAACCTTTCACATGACACTTCCTTAATTTGTCGCGTTGTCAATCACATCAAACGACAAATATGAATTTTTAATGGATTTTGCAGGTTTTTGGGGCCTGCTTAAAAATGTCTGATTTTTCCCGACTTTCTGACCATGTTTATTTCCAAATGCTAATTTTGCTTTTTAAACCACATGGAAATCAACTTTTACTTTCCGATGATGATTAAATAAGGTTGTTTAAAAAGGTTTATCAGAGATTTAAGGCAAAAAATCTTTTTTTCATGTTTTTTTAGAAAATGTCTTTTTTTTTCGTAAAACTAATAAAATGAGCTAAAACGGTATCCAGAAAGACATTTTTGTCATAAAAACCGTGTGATCATAACACTTATTAAGTAAAAGTTTTGTGTGGAGAAGGATAAACATGTCGGTGAACTTTTATAGTGATGAAAAGACATTTTCTTTCAAAGATGGATTTTACAGAAAATGAGATTTTAGAAAAGTGATGTTTTGGACAGAAAACAAAAACCATTGCTCGCACAAATTAATACGACATTAAATTTTGAAGTTTCTGACGCAAAATGTGTCCATACCAATTCCATTTTCTAAGGGCAGCATCCTTTTTTCAGCTTGTGGCCTAAAATTTGACCAGAAAAGATTTATCCCCCTTTTCAACAATTTTTGCTGGGTTTTGTTTTATCTTTTTAATGAATATGTTTTAACAATATGTTTTACTGTAAGACATCAAGCCAACTTAAAGAACACACAACTTAAACTGGACAAAATTTGAATTTTTCGTCAAAGTTTTTTTCTAAGAAACATTTAAGACGTTAAATCATGTTCTGTTTGAAGTGTCTTTTCGCTAAAGATTTCTATCACAGGCGAATACCCTTTGGTGTAACATAACTTCGAAATGTGTGTTTTAGGAATACACATTTAAAACATACCATATCATTAACTGGCGTTTGCATTTTAACTTTGAAATTGTACTTATAAAAATATATATAGGGTGGTGCTAAACTTATGGCGGAGTGTATATTTTAACCCAGGAAAAATAATCTATCCAGGCTGCCTAGCTAGTAAGGGAATGTCGAACGCACCCCATGACAGTATTGGAATAAGACAATGAAGACTATGCCCAAGACTACACATTGTATCAGAAACCACATCTATTCACTCATTAACGGATTTTGAAACAGACAGAATATAAAAAACAAGAGGCTCCCAGGAGCCTGAATCGCTCACCTGGTCTTGATGTTGACCCTATACTTTTGTAGAGCTAAATGAGCTGAACATTTAAGCAAGCTACAGCTAATCTCTATCTGCAATAGTTTTCATTCTGTAGGCCAAAAACATGAAAAATCGCTTTTTTCAGTGGCCGTAACCCCTATAAGGGGTCATCTGACAACTTCGACCCTATGGAGAATTTTATAGAGCTAAATGAGCTGAACATTTAAGCAAGCAACAGCTAATCTCTATCTGCAATAGTTTTCATTCTGTAGGCCAAAAACATGAAAAATCGCTATTTTTCAGGGGCCATAACCCCTGTAAGGGTCACCTGACAACTTCGACCCTATGGAGAATTTTGTAGAGCTGAACATTTAAGCAAGCAACGGCTAATCTCTATCTGCAATAGTTTTCATTCTGTAGGACAAAAACATGAAAAATCGCTATTTTTCATGGGCCGTAACCCCTATAAGGGGTCATCTGACAACTTGGACCCTATGGAGAATTTTGTAGAGCTAAATGAGCTGAACATTTAAGCAAGCAACAGCTAATCTCTATGTGCAAAAGTTTCCATTCTGTAGGACAAAAACATGAAAAAATGCTATTTTTCAAGGGCCGTAACCCCTATAAGGGGTCATCTGACAACTTCGACCCTATGGAGACTTTCGTAGAGCTAAATGAGCTAAACATTTAAGCAAGCAACAGCTAATCTCTTTCTGCAATAGTTTTCATTCTGTAGGCCAAAAACATGAAAAATGGCTATTTTTCACCTTTAAGGGGCCGTAACGCCTATAAGGCGTCATCTGACAACTTCGACCCCATGGAGACTTTCGTAGAGCTAAATGAGCTGAACATTTAAGCAAGCAACAGGTAATCTCTATCTGCAATAGTTTTCATTCTGTAGGCCAAAAACATGAAAAAATGCTATTTTTCACCTTTAAAGGGCCGTAACCCCTATAAGGGGTCATCTGACAACTTTGACCAAATGGAGACTTTTGTAGAGCTTTTGATGCTGAATCAGTAGCGTGGCCTCAGATTTCCTCTATCTCTTATACTTTTTGATTTATAAGCCAAAAACAGTAGTCTGACCCCCCTAGTCTATTTTTATTTACGGCGGCCATGTTTTTTGACAGATCAAAAATCGAAACACAAGTTTGGTACAGGACACCCTAAGGATCAATCATACCAAGTTTTATTAAATTCTGTTCAATAGTTTCAGAGGAGAAGATTTTTGAAAAATTGTTAACAGACGACGACGACGACGACGACGACAACGACGGACGCCAAGTGATGGTAATAGCTCACATGGACCTTCGGTCCAGGTGAGCTAAAAATCCAATAGGGCTGCCATAATTGTACATGTATTCTCATTTGAAATTTTATATGATTTTGATTCTTTACAATCCACTACTCTTAAAACATTTTTAAAAAGTTCAATGCCCGCTAAAATTTAATCATTAATAAGTAACAGTAATAAGACAGTAACCATAAATAAAATTTATTGCATTTCCATACTCCCTTCTTTAGGTTCACCCATTTCTTCATCTCTCCGTTTTGAATGCACAAGTTCACGTCTGATTTCCGGTGTAATTTGGGCATGAGTGTGTGCCCGTAATAGTTCCATGAGAGCTTCACATTGTTCTGAAGAAATGTCTTCCTTGTATCTCTGTATAAATGTCAATAAACTCTGATGCCATAATACAGGTAAGTCTCTCTTGTCCTGTGTGAACCTGAAAGTCAACCAAAAACAATGTTATACTGCAAAAGTCAACCAAAAACAATGTTATACTGCAAAAGTCAACCAAAAACAATGTTATACTGCAAAAGTCAACCAAAAATAATGTTATACTGCAAAACCAAAAACAATGTTATACTGCAAAAGTCAACCAAAAACAATGTTATACTGCAAAAGTCAATAAAAAACTAGATAATGTGTATATGAGCCACAGGATGGCCCTCCCATTCTTGAAATATCATTGATCCTCAATGTGTATTTACTGGGATATGGACCTTTACCAAGAAATTAATTAAAAGTGTTCATGTGTAAAATAAAGGTCGCTGTGACCTTATTTCTGGTGGGTGGTGCCATGTTACCAAGACTCATCAAGTAGTGAAATATTATTGACCCCTAACATGTAGTATTCAAGATATGGACCTGAACCAAGAACTTAACCAGTCATTCATGCGTAAAATATAGGTCAGTGACCTCATTTCTAGTGAATGGTGTCACCTTACCCAAGACACATCTAGTGGTGAAATATCATTGACCCCCAACATCTAGTATCCGAGTAATGGACCTTAACCAAGAACTTAACCAAAGTGTTACGGACGGACGGACGTACGTACGGACAAGGGTAAAACTATATGTCCGATCCACATACGTGGTCGGGCCATAACAATTTTATACTGCCAAAGTCAACGGGAAAGAATTTCATATTGCAAGAGTCAACCATCTATACTGTAAAAGTCAACCAAAAACAATGTTATACTGCAAAAGTCATCCAGAAATAATGTTAAACTGCAAAGGTCGTCCAGAAACAGTTTCATACTGCATTCATTCTATTTGAGCAGCCAAATTGTACTGCTGACTTTATAATATGTTAAATGTAAAAATTTTAGGTACAAAGAATATAAATGACATGATGAATGAGTCCTTTTTCTATCTCAGGTTTACATTTGACAGGTGATTTTACCATTTTGAGAAGGATGGTTGTAGTAAGAAATCTTATTGTCTTTATTCTTTTGTCTCAAATCTTTGTGTGATAATTTATATTGTCTATTTTTGTAAAGCTTTAAGTTACTGGTCAATGCTGGTATTCAGTAAAAAAAATAATCATGAAAATTAACACACATTATTCAATTCTTGTAACAGTAAGTGTGTGGTTCACTTTGCTAAAAAGTTATTCAAACTTTTTTGCTTTCAAAGTAGTATTTCCTATATATTAAACAAAATATCAAGTGGCTGTGACATGAAGTTGCCCAGAAAACTGTGATGGAAAGATTTGTGATCCCGCAGGATGCTGGACACAGGATGAAGGATAGCATCAATTGACTCCTAGTCCTATATGCCACTTTTAACATGTTTCAGGTGACATAAAAAATGCCCTCCTTTAGCATGTTTAGGGACATGTTTTTTTTCTAATTCACCCTTGCGCATGTTGAGCTTATCATATCAACTTTACCTCAGAAAATGGAAAACAACGGCATCAACAACTCTGTAAGGTAAAGCATATTTCTTATCTAACAATGTCCGCAGGAAGATACTGTTAGCGCCATTGTAGTCCATCTCGGCTATTTTTAGAATTGCCGCTGCCGAGTGTAACATGGGGATGGAGTTCTTGGCTAAGATACTGGATAAGATCACTGCTTCTCTTAATGTACAGTTACCTGCCTGAAATTGTAACAATTTGTAGTCAGATATAGAATTCTTTAATAAATGGGAAAATAACAAAGAATACTGAAAGCAACTAACAAAATATTGAACTTGACATAGGAAAAACCTATTGGTCTAGTTCTAATTATATCCCCTGAATTATATCTTTCGGTAATGAAATTTCTTTCATGCACATCTCCATTCTTTTCATATTCTTTCTTCATATTAAGTTTCCTGAAAATCCAGCAGGCAGCTTAGGACGAGTTGGACTTATGAGATATGTGGTCATACAATCATGACAATTAATGGCATATGAGAATAGACAAAAATTTTTTGGCAGGGTTTTAATAATTATTAACACAGTCATGACATTTATCTTTTTCATGCTATCAGAACTTATTTTATTATATGTTTGTGTCTATCATAAACATAGTAGGCTCAAATTAAGAATACATGTACAAGCTCACAACTGGTTTATAGTACTGACTTCATTCATATTGAGATCTTTATTTGGAAAAAAAAAACTGAATTATGACACCTGATTGGTTTTGAGAGCAAGAAAGTGTCTTCATGCATATCACCATATGATGTTTTTCCTTAGTGTAAAGTTTCATCAAAATCCTTCAAGCAGCTTAGATTTGGTTTCATATAAACTCTCCTTATCACATACACATGGTTTGATGAGTTTCATTTGAAAATTAAACTAGAAAAACTGTGAGCCGCAGCTCACAAATAAATACCCCCCACCCCCCCAAAAAAATTAATCAGATAAAATTTAGAATAGGAGATGCATATCTACATTATGTCACAAAGTTTTGGTATAGGAAACCCCAAAAATCATTCTGATCAAATTTTAAAATAGTAGGTGCACATCTACATTATGTCACAAAGATTATGTGTAAGTTTCATGAAAATCCATCAAGGGGTTTAGGAGGAGTTGCGGATAAGAGATGGGTACCCCCATGTAGTCAATGGCTAAATCCATGTTTTGGTATAGGAAACCCCAAAAATCATTCTGATCAAATTTTAAAATAGTAGGTGCACATCTACATTATGTCACAAAGATTGTGTGTAAGTTTCATGAAAATCCATCAAGGGGTTTAGGAGGAGTTGCGGATAAGAGATGGGTACCCCCATGTAGTCGAACGGCTAAGTCCATGTTTTGCTATGGGAAACCCCAAAAATCATTCTCATCAAATTTTAAAATAGTAGGTGCACATCTACATTATGTCACAAAGATTGTGTGTAAGTTTCATGAAAATCCACCAAGGGGTTTAGGAGGAGTTGCGGATAAGAGATGGGTACCCTGAAGTGTAACGGAAGGACGGACGGAAGGACGGACGGAAGGACGGACGGACACCCCTATCACTATATACCCCCCACTTTTGAAGTGGGGGGTATAAAAATATGACATTGATATGAGGTATATAAAGCTGGTGGAAAGAAGGATAACTGTCCTTATATTGTATTTTTGCCTTTAAAACTGTAGGTAGCAAGGTACCAAATAGGTACATGTGTGAAGTCATCGCCTGTGAAGGGAAGATACAATACAGGAGTAAATACATGGCTTTTTACATGTGGTTATAAATGAAAAATGATTTTTGGTAGAAATATTGCACAGTGAGTTACGTCTTTATTCCACATATGAAACGTGATTTAATCATGTTAATATTATTGTTAAAACACATTTTATTTTTCCGCAATTTGTAAAGAAAGAAGCATGAATTTTCAGGTACATACTAAAGCATAATTTTTTGTCCCGTAAAAGCCACAGGACCATATAGTTTAGTACCCGTTAAAAATGTCAATATATATTTTACTTTCTTCTGAATAGAAATTAAAACCCAAAATTTAATTTTGAAACATACAGAAAATTATGAATTTTGACAAGAAAGCATTGTTTTCAATGGGAAAATCTTTGGTACTTTGCACTCTGTAAATACATATGTACATTAAAGAGTCATCATTAAAACTTACCTCACACAATGGTAATAAAATTCCTTTAAAAAATGCAGCAGGTTTAAACAAGGATTTTCTTACTGCCTGTAAAGGAAGCAGACGACATTTTAAATGCTACAGGCTATGTCTAAAAATAACACAACGGTTAGACAGTAAGATGCCAACATTGACCCACAAAGGAATTTTCAATCTGTAGAAACTCTCCCAGTGTTAACACCTTATTGTCTGATTTTTTTGTTATTCCCAGACATTGTTGTAGGATTTGTTTAATAACTTGGCATCTAAATTAAGATCCAGTAGGTCAATATGAGTTTCAATATTTTCTTAAAATAAGCCCTTAACAACTTTATCATCAAAATGATCAGTGATTTATGCTTTAAAAACTTCATAATTCTATGAGGGCATTTAAATAAAAACTAAACCCAGTTGTTTTACATTGCAATTATATGAACTTGATAACCCTTATTCAGAATTCAGAATTTTTTAGTACAAGTTAAATAAGTTTTATACTTTGTCCTTTATCTAGTCGTGTCAATGTCCTCTGGTTTTGTGTTTTTTTTTCATTGAGCATTGAGTTAAAAATTCCATGTGCCTTTGGTATTTCTTTCTTTCTTTCTTTATACAGGAATACAATCTGTATATAAAACCAAAATAGTTTTATACTGGTAAAGAAGAGCCTAACTCTTACCATATACAAGTGAAAGTTCAGTCTTTTGTATTCTGCAATATCATCACGTATTCTTGGAAATAAAACAAGGTTAAAAAATCTGTAAAAGATTTAAAAATATATATATTCAATGATATATGATTGAATGTCGTCCCAGAATGTTACAGGATTTACTATTTGCATAAATAATTGAAGAATCAATTTTTAATAAGTAGTTATTGATCCCAGATATTTTAACAACAACTTTCTCAAGTGCATATGATTTGGGTTGGGTGAGGTTAGACTTTGCTACTATTTAATTCCTTTTTTAAAAGTTCCCTCTTTACATTAAACTTAGCCGGTCGAGCACATGGATTTATTTTTAAAAGGTATATAGATTTTCGATGCTCGCTAAAAAGGCAGGGCCTTAATCATATTATTAAGATATGATTTTTTTGTCAAAGCTTATTTTTGTACTTTTTTCTTAAAAATATTTACTGTTAACTGTTTGTCCAGAATAAATAAATTTGATTAAAATACTTCAATTTGATTGGACTAACATCTTTTTCATATCCCCCCATAAAAGTCATGGGGAAACGCCCACTTTTTTACAGGACGTGCCACCATTTTAGTTCTTATATGAGTAAGATTTTCATGTTTTTTTAATCGTTTTGAAAATTTATTTACATGTATAAGGAATGACTACCATAAATTGGAGATATGAAAAAAATTTTTTTTGGCACATTATGTATAATCCATGTCGCGGATTTTACAATTACAAATTTTTTCCATACCCCAACGAAAAAAAAAAATTATGACAGTCATTCCTTAAAAGGAGTTATTCTATAAAAAATGAAGTATTGATTGTGCACTGAATAAATAACATTTTGATAATGTCCTAATTGCTATTCCTTTTTAAAATTGCTGCTCTCGGAATTCCTTGGAATGAGTCCTATAAACTTATATTCTATAGCGACGCAGGTAAAAACTACAACACTGAAAATGCTCAGACAGGGAGAACTTACTTAGATGTTTCAGACCTAAATACTAGGTAAAAATCTTAATTTTGCATTCAAATTTCTATATTTAACCCACTCAATTACAGTATAAAATTTCAGAAACATGTATGTATCTCTCAAAGTTTTAGAAAATTTGTGTTTAAAAAATAATACAGGACTGCTGAATCCTTAATTATCTTGTTTGGTTATTGACATTTTTTCATAGGTTACAACAAATTATATTAATGTTTTTTTTTCCCTCAAGACGCTTTTTTTTCTATGTAGTATGTACATCAATGTCAGTTTTGAAAGGTAAAGTTAGGAGTTGTGTATGCAGTCAGTGTTATTAAAGTTACCACTCCATAAACTTTATTGTCAAAGATCTTTAGAAACCTACCTTTGTGCCATTTTAGCATTTAAATTTGAAGCAAATATCCTGGTAGCCTGATACATTGCAGCTGCTGACCATGTCTCGGGTTCTGTTAGGTATAGTATCTGTAAAGGACAATGGAGACATTAATTTCTGTTTGGGGGGCAATTTTATATGTTAACTGATATTTCTTTGTTCCTTAATTTTGCATTTGGGGGGGCGGGAGGAATTTCTATTACATGTAGTGGCTGTTTGAGAAAGATTTCATTAAGAAACAATGATAGAAAAATAATTATTAATAGATGGGTGATGGGTGATGGGGTAAAGAAATAAGTGCCTCCCGACCCCCCCCCCCCACATTTAATTCTGGAACAGCCCTTATATTTCTTTGCCTCCTTATAACTACTTAAAATGTTGCTCTTTATTTATTCATTTGTCCATAAATTGGACTGCCCTGATGGTTATTTTTTCAGATTCTTTCGGCTTTCTGATGGATTATCTAACAAGTGATTTTTTTTGTATTTATCGTCCTCATTTGTAAAGAATGTTATTACTCTTTTTATTCAAAAGTACCTCAACATCAAAATGCCTCTCCGAGAAACCAATTCATTACAGAAAACATTGCATCTATCAATTGTCTGACTTGCATAAACAAATTAATTTTACAAAGAAAACTAAGAAGGTCTGTCAGCTTTGTAAAAGTACCGAAAACAGAAACGGAGATTTACCTGTTCCCAATTCTGTAGATTAGGTATAATTTTGAAAGCTTTAGGAAGTTTCCCGCTGCGGTATTTCTGTAAGATTTGTTTGATACTTTTATACATCTTGACAACTCTCTCATCCAGCTGCTGCATGTTCACACTGGCATTGTCTGAAACGAGAAACAAGGGTAAAATATGGGCATTATGATATATACTAGCCTTATTGCATGTTAAACCTAAGATAATAACATTTCTGAAACTGACGTGAGATATGGTACAAGTGTGTTTTTTCAGTGATTTAATTATCATTTGATCCGTAGGGATTATTAAGATGCAAAAATTAGGGCATGTGAAATGTTAGTTTATCAACAAACATAACAAAATGGATATAGAGCTCGGATAATTACACCATTCCAAATTTGAAACATATATACACTAAAATAGCAAAATTTTCCACATGTGAAAAAACACTTGTATGGTAAATATTTATCATAAAGAAAACTGGCTAGTTTTCCCTCAAGCTTTTATCCTGTCTGTCAGACTTCTGATTTGTAGTTCACGAGAAAAATATAACAAAATTACTTGTTTTAAATAGACAGAGGTAAAACAATATACCACTTTCTTTGTGTCAGACTCAGAATAATTGAAGAAAAATTATAAAGATTGAAATTCACTCAGAACTTTATTTAAGAGTTGTTTATTTCTACCAGATAACTGTCATGAAAGTTATGGTACATACCTTTTTTAAAATTTCCTTTTTTTGTGACAGTACCTGACATTTATGACTGTACCAGACATACCTGACTGTACATATGTGACTGTATCTGACATTTATGACTGTACCAGACATACCTGACTGTACATATGTGACTGTATCTGACATTTCACTGTATCTGACATCTGACATTTCACTGTACCTGACATTTCACTGTACCTGACATTTCACTGTATCTGACATTTCACTGTATCTGACATCTGACATTTCACTGTACCTGACATTTCACTGTTTCTGACATTTCACTGTATCTGACATTTC
Organism: Arcuatula senhousia; assembly: GCA_963971305.1. Lineage (NCBI taxonomy): Eukaryota > Metazoa > Mollusca > Bivalvia > Mytilida > Mytilidae > Arcuatula > Arcuatula senhousia. The sequence goes on along the minus strand of OZ020310.1, from coordinate 27,180,790 downwards.
ACTGTATCTGACATTATGACATTTCACTGTACCTGACATTTCACTGTACCTGACATTTCACTGTATCTGACATTATGACATTTCACTGTACCTGACATTTCACTGTACCTGACATTTCACTGTATCTGACATCTGACATTTCACTGTACCTGACATTTCACTGTATCTGGCATTTCCCTGTTTCTAACATTTCATAGTACCTGACATTTGTGACTGTACCTGACATTTGATATGTGACTGTACCTGACATTTGTGACTGGACTTCTGTTTTCTTCTCTGTAATTTTTTCCATGATGATATCAGCCAGTGTTCTCTGTTTGGTTGGCTCTGAGGACATGAACATCTGTAAAGCCTGCTCATCTTCTTCATCAATCTCCTAACAACCAGATACAAGAGGATTTTAAACAGCCATATTAAATGTGGGATATGGTGAAATACATGTTGAATCTGTATATTTGAAAAATGATTTTTGAGATTTTTTCCTAAATAATGTTTGACTAAAACTGGTACAAGGGCCATCCTAACTATGCAATAATGTGTGATAATTTGTCTTGAAGAAGCCCCAGTATGTGACTTTGAATCAATAGTACATTTGGAAGTTACTACACTTTGATGTTGTTCTTTTTTGTGACACAAGCTTCATGATTGTGCTTTTAATAGTAAATAGTTAGGAATGGCGACATATCTTAAACTATACCAGAATAAATTAAAGAAAGTACTTTTTTATTGTTTGATCAGTATGACTTACATGTATATGCAAATATGCTTCTTACCACATCATTGAAATCAAGGCTTTTCCAATAGACACTTTTATCAGAACCATTCAATTCTATTTTAACAGATTATTCGTTAAATGCATTTTGACAAAAAGAAATCCCCATCTATGAAAATATACTATTAAAATGCCTTTCAACCCTATTTTATCTATAAAATGGAATTTTTCTGCATGTTGTTACATTTGAAACTCTTACAATATCTTCATAAAATTCATCTTCGCCAGACTGTTCATCGTTTTCTGAGTCAGAATCCTGTCCAGGAGGACCTGTGTCTAATGTTGTCTTCTTCTTAACTGGTTTGGATCTAAATAACAATGACAAGTGAAACTTTATTTACAGGCATTAAAAAATAAGGTACACGTGTAAATGGGTATGACAATTGACAAATCATATTTTTCAAATGCCTAATAGGAAACACACAGGGATTGGTTTTGAATTGTGTACACATTGTATTTTTGATCTAGGACCAATTGCAAAACTAGAATGGCATTCTTCTATGGAAGACATATGTTGCCTGGTCTAAAAAATCCTGTAAACAGAAAGTAGATGAATTATGGATATTAAATCACTTTATACCATACAATACTATAGAAGGAAGTTACATGCCATATAACAAGAGGATGTGACTTGTTGTTGCCCAGAAAAATAGGGGTGAAACGATACTCCAAAGTACCGAATATTATCGGTATTTTAACAATTTTTGGTTCACTGTACGTTTTGGCGCTTTTTCGATTCGGTACATGATCGGGACTTTACTCCTTATTTTATGATTTCCGAAAACTGAAAAAGGTCGAAATCAGTATGGCACCCTTTTGTTGAGATACAACCAGAACTTCTGTTGTTGAAAATTCATTTCCAATGGGTGATTTTGAGGGTTTTAAGCTAATAACAACTTCAGATCTCCTATGAATGTGTTTTTGACGACATGTTCAGCAAAGAGATGTGAAAACAAAGGAAGTTGTAAAGAAATTGTACCGAACCGAAAGTAATAGTATCGTTATGAAAATGTACGGTACGTATCGTATCGTGGCATGAGTGTATCGTTTCAGCCCTACAGAAAAACACAACGAAAATCTTTGTGAAGCCGCAGGACAAGCAAGACAACAAAAATTGTCAAAGTAGGCTTTGCAAATTGCAGGTGACATAATGATGAAATGCAACTACAGGTCACATTGAGGTTTTCTGTCTTATTTTTTCATTGTAGATTTTTACATTGCTGCCAACGTATGTTGATTATTTCAAATCTCATGCTTTAGATCTTCTGTTAAGAGTTTTTCATGATGAATATGATAACACAATAGTTTTTGACATTCATATATAAGTTAAACAAATGTTGGTTACCCTGAGAAACCATGTTCCTCTTGGAGTTCTTCTTGTTGTAATCTTGCTTGATCCAAAATCTTTTTTGAAAGTCTGTCATTTACATACTGTTAAAGAAGAAAAGAAAGCTGTGAGATAGAACATTTCAAATTTGAAAAAAGTCAAAATGACAAACCTCACTTTCAACTGAATCACTAAGAAATAATTTTTTGAAAACTCTTTAACATTCTAATAAAATTAAGGATCAGATTGTCCTGAAGTTGTTTGTGTTAAAAACAGAGGGAAATAATAGGACATGGACTATAACTGTCTCATCCTTTGATCCACTGTTGGATATCTAGTTTTAAGCCAAGCTTTTTCATAATATGAGAATGGCATTTGCCTAAAAGCTTGAAAGATACATGTTCCAATATAAATTCCATTCCAGGGGAAGGTTAATTTGGGTTGATGAGATAATTAGGGATGATGTGATAATATTTACTTCCATTTTTCCGCTCATGTGCAATTTTTTTTTTTTTTTTTTTAATTTTCAAAAAAATATAGCAAGCACAAAGTGCTTGCAAGAGTAGAGAGCTCTATGGTAAGTTCTTGCCACAAATTTGCCTAATGCTGATAATGATTATTTTTAGGGGGGTCTGAATATGCTTCTCAAAGTTACAGATGCGATGCAAATATTAATAATAAGGTCAAAATATCTTTTGTGTTTTTTAAATTCTAAAATATTGGTGGGGCAAATATTTACCAGGAGCGTAATTAATTTATTTCCACTTTTCATTTATCTATGTACATTGCCATGATTGCATATCAAAGAAGTAAATATCGTTAACGTCATTATTCAAAATTTGGAATGGTATTATTTTCTCTTACAAAATTGGAGCACACCTCAACCAACCACATTACGGTGCTCTAATTCTCAGAAGAGAAAATAATACCTCCACTTACTTATAGACCAATCAAATGGCAGATCAAGAATTGGGTTGTAATAAATATGGAAGGAGTTTTCGCACGAATCCATTTTCACAAAAAGAGTAATCATAGTGAATTTTAAATAAAAGTAAGAATTAAAGTGAACCTTCAACCATTAAGAAGATATCCTGAAAATATATTTATCTTCAAAGGCACGCCAGTTTAACCATTAGGAAGTTTAAAATGTGATTGAAATATTGCAGTATGCGGTATTATGATATGGAGATTTTCCCTTGTGGTTTTTGTTTGCCATGTCATTGCACCTCGAGGGCCCTTAATTGGTTAATTTACTTGTACGCTCCCGAAGGGAGCGATAATGGTAGAAATGTCAATATTTTAGTTGTACTATGAGCTGAATTTTCCTTCAACGTCCGGTTTAGCACGCGCTTGTTTTCCGAACTTTCGGCGTCTTTTTAACGTTTTTATCTTTGAAAAATTTAGACGCCATTAATCGCTCACGTAACCTGCAAGAAAAGCTAGTTTGTTTTTATTTTCGGACCAAAAAAATTAAATTACAATTGAAACTTCGGGAGCATCACAGGCTTAACCTGCCTCATATTACGCTCCCGAAGGGAGCGATAATGGTAGAAATGTCAATATTCTAGTTGTACTATGGGCTCAATTTTCCTTCAACGTCCGGTAAATCACGCGCGGTTTCCCGGACTTTCTGCGTCTTTTTAACGCTCTTTTCTTTGAAAATTCCTGACGTCATTAAGCGCACAAAGGACCCACAAGAAAAGCTACTTTGTTTTTATTTTCGAATAAGAATTTGTTTTAATTAATTGCCCAATAAACATTTGAAAACTTATAATTTTTAGCTTGTAAAATATTTAAGGATACGTTCAAACTTCGGGAGCGTCACAGGTTTAACCTGCATCATATTATTGTATTGTATTGTATATAGAGATTTTTTTTCTTTACAAGTCCTTATGTCGGTTGTGGTTTGATAATGATATTGTATTCATTAATTTACAGTATCATCCTGATCTTTTCTGTTCCTCGTCTTTGTTCTACTTGTAGCTCTGACTGATTTATCAATAAGAATCTGGTCTGCTAAGGAATGGTTTTCCCCGGCTTTCGAAACTTGAACTTTTTTAGCTTTACTCATGTTGAATTCTGTTTTCACGTGTTGACATTTTCATAGGTAAAACATAGAGATATTCCAAATTGTAAAAAAGGAGTAAAGGATAGATTTTTAAAGTTGTTGGTCTTATCAATGACCTATAATAACACAGGAATGCAACGGACATGTAAAACTAAAAAGATATTGTGAAATTCTCGATTTTCTGGTGAGCAAAATATTAAATTATGAAAATTTTGAATGCTTTATTGAGTTAAACTAATAACTGAACATTACTTCAAGCTCTAAATGAATACCCGAGTAATCTGTATCAATGTGTGTGTGTGTGTGGAAAGGGGGGGTCTAATTAACGTGAGGGGGGCAAGGGGGTTAGCTGTTCCTGTGTTATTGGCTTAAATTGGTTCTCTGTTAGCTGTTATTGCAGATAACAAATTTAATGTTAACTGTAATTGACCAGTTCTGTGTTAACTGTTATTGAAGAAATTCAGTTAATTACTGTTACCTGTTATTGAATAATATAATTTTAAGAGCATTAGACTTTATGAAAGCTGTCACAACTAGAAGTGGTAGAACTGTGAAAGTGTCAACAAAGTTCACATAGTTTTTAGCTGTTATTGGTTTTAATACTTACATATTAACTGTTTTTGACTTTTTAAATGCTGTTATCTGTTATTGAGGATATCAATTCTCTGTTATCTGTTATTGGGAAAATCTATTCCCTGTTAAGGTGTTATTGGACCCCCTTGCCCCCCTCTAACGTCCTAAGAGGTGATCGGCTAATGATTAATGGTGTCGTATTTAAACCAGCGCCTTAGAATATTTGACCACCCAGGCTCCCTGTTAGAAATCCGTTCAATAAGTATAGGCAGAGATCAAAGCTTTCTTTGTTTGTCTCTGCACTATCTGTTTTTGTTCTATGTCCAGAAATGGGTCTTTCGTTGATAATTTAGGGATTTGTTTGAATCGTATGCATTGCATATTTAGTCTTGGGCCAATGCAAGACGGCGTCATGTTGAAGACTGCTGGCTGTTTTCCATTGTGATTTTTTTAAATTGCCATTTCTTCAGTTATGTTGGTTGTGTCGCGCACACTTATTCCACATCTCTTTATCGTCTACCCTTACTGATTTGCTTAAGTCTAATAACGCTGAAAGAATTGGTAATTAAATTCATGTATTTGCTGCAACATATATGACAAAATAAGATCAGTTTTTCAGTTAGAATATTCAGGTCTATATTGAATTAACAATGTAAAAACAACCCGCCACCAAAAGACGGGAAGGATGTATTCTAGCATTTCGTAACGCTGACCCCAGCGCATCGGTACGGATGTGTCTAACCTAGCTCCCTTACCTGACGCGTCAAACCAAGAGGAGAACATGGACTACTGGCAGCAGGACCCACCCTATACCTCCCATTTACTTTCCCGTTGCTCACCCGTTACTGAAGGGGCTATAAACAAACCACCAGAATCGCATACTTACACCAAGTGATAGACCAAAATGTCAAGATAAAGAGCGGGAACTGGTTAAGACAACTCATCTATCCTCACCGACATCCTGCCCGACACATCACTTACCCGTAGTCGAATTCAAGAATGGGTGAGGAAATTGAAAAATCTGTATTAAAAGATCTCCAAAAGAAACCACCGAACTGTCAGGGGGGCAACCAGAACCCATTTTGAATAAAAAATTATCTATTTGTGAAGTTCAATAGAATGAATAAGTTTTCAATATAAACGTAAATTTAAAAATACAAAATGAAAAACAGCCAGCAGCCTTAGATGTGACCAGCGGTCACTGCTCGCTGTTTTTTCAATAGGCCCTAGATATTGAAAATAAACTACATATTATTCAAGCCCGATCCTAAAGTGCAATGAAAGACCCTCTTCTTGACAAGAAAAATTAACATAAATTCGACTAAATACAAACATAAGCTAGGATAAAGATTCTTGGCCTAGGACAGGCACATTAAAAATGTGGAGGGGTTAAACTAGTTTTTGGCGCCAACCTCCCCAAATTGATAATCAATAGCAAAGCACAAACTAACACACAGTAAAAATCAAATCAATAGAAGTTCAATTCAACAAGAGAGTACCTGAGACAAAAGGAAAACAAAAAGAGATATATATACTCTCTTGAAAACAAACTCGAAGTTACTGACAGCTAGCTAAGAAGCATCTATCGACTTATGAGGTAAAAAAAAATCAATTTTATCGATTTTAAATCCGACACAACTGACAGATTAAGGTTTCTTGTTGGCAGATTATGATTGTAGTTGGCAGATATGATACTCTTGGTTGTACTATTTTTAACTATATGGCTAGTGGTCGGTATCTGATGATATTGATTTGGCTATGTGTTTTGAATATGATGTATGATTGATGAGTGTTGAGAACTCTGGTGGTTTGATATGTGACACTGGTGGTCTGGGGTTGACACTTGTGGTCTGAAAATATGCAATTGGAATAAAACTAAAATTAAAGCTGAATCTTTATTGTCCGACGCACATGTATAGAATGAAACAAATATAAATAACATGAAAGGTAAATTGTATATAAGTGTGAACTGCAAATATAGGTGTAATTATTTTTTAAACATGCAGCTGATAATAAAACCATTTTAAAAGTAATCTATAATGTAATAAACAACTAAATAACTTATAATATAAATGCATATGGGTTTGTTGCTTTAATACGGTCTATTTTTTTTTACAATTTAACAACTTATTATATGGAATAAACTAACAGATCTAAGTAAAATAATTTATCAAGGGGAATAACTCTATATTTTTAACTTTGCTTGGCATTGAGAGGATTTTTGAAATATGAAACTGAAAATAGAACACATACCAAATCAATAAATAGTCGCTGTTTTAAATTGAAGAAAGATAAACATAAAGTGCGCTTCTAAAATAACAAACTAATAAAATATTAACCACAATTATGCGGGCTTGTGTTTTCTTTTTGTCGTTACTCATAAAAGGAGGAATTAATTCAAATGACAAACACTCTGCATAGAGAATATTCAAAAGTGAATAAAAATAAACATACCTAACACTTTGTAACCATGGAAACCCTATGGATTGCATGCTTGATGCAAAAGTTTAGAAATGTAAATTTTCTCTGGATTGCGAGGGAACACAATTATCGCCCTTTGTTATATTTTTAGTCAAATATGATTCGTTATGAACAAACTAAAGATATCGCTTATTTCATCTTAACATATTTACAAAATATTATTTACATTGAAAACATTAAGATTAAAATAATTAAATCACTTAAAAAATTATTAATATATTCACTACTATAAATTCATAAATCTGAATAAAATCTCAATAATTATTTACATGTTGAAAACTTTTAATTGAAAAAATATGTAAACTGAATTAAGGATGCGACAACGTTACTAAACCTAATCCAGAAAAGACATTTTATCATTAAAAAGTGTAATTAAAATGCTTAATTAAAAAGAACTTCAAAAATAAAAATAACTAGAATATATCTACAAAAATAAGAAAAATTAGAATAATGCATGTTACTATGATTAAATAATTGTTAAATTAAGTTGGCTTACCTGAAAATATGCAATTGGAATGAAACTAAAATTTAAGCAGAATCTTTATTGTCCGACGCACATGTATAGAATGAGCGTCGGGCGCTTAACCAATATACTTAATTTCCAACTTTTCAGGTATAAGCCAATCAAATTTGAGAAACAATCATTTCGGCGCAATAACTTAATAAATTAAGTAAAAACCTATATTTTGTCGCGTATGAAATATGTAAGTAAAAGGACCTTAATTCGTTTATCTTAATTACTATGGTGTTTGTTCAATGTCCTAGTGGTGTGAGAATTGAACAATAGATTTCCTAATTGAGCTATGTGGGGACATGTCACTTAAACTTTGAACTATTATTTGTCAATGGATTATCTAAATGCTAAAATTCCCAAAGTATTAATGTAATCCGGAAAGAGACACTTTAATTTATACAGTGAAAAATCAATAATTGCATACAAGAAAATCTTTAAAACATTTCTTATGATAATATACTAAATATTATTTTAAACTTTAACTTCAAATTTAAATTTTATTAAATTTATAAAATTTCATAAAATTGCACTCTGTGACACAACACGTCAAACAATTAATGATTTGGTGATGCCTCATCACACAAAACCGCCACACTTGACCGCTGTAGCCGAGCGCAACATGATACGACTGCAACACGTTGAACCCTGTACCTTTTAGGCCCAATATGGATAGTCAATTGCTCTGGACACATGCAGTCCATGGTGGACTGACAAAGGTTTTTGACACATGCCTTCTTTGTTGCACTTTCCACCAACATTTTACAAGGAATTCATTAGATTTTAACTATTTTAAAAGCAAATGGAAAAAATCATACTTACAAAATCATATCTATATCATTTCAATATCCCCGTTCAATTTTATATTAAGGAATAGGCTCATTTTCTTGGTTTATCTATTACTGTTGATGTTTTGTCCCCTTTGACCCCTAACTTCTTGAAAACAGTAAAAGATATTGCCAATCTATTAAACAAGTAAAAAAGTTTCAAGTTTGACCCCTAATTTCGCAATAAGGGGAAAAAGAAGGGTCGCAAAAATTAATTCTTAATTTTGTATCCGCTATTTGACAAGAACAAACATGCAAAAAAAAAAATCAAAATCGGATCACAAGAAAAAAGTTTTGAATTTGGTCCCTTTTGGCCCAAATTACGTAATAGGGGGAAAAGGGGGTTCGCAAAAATTAATTCTCAATTTTTTATCCGCTATTTGACAAGAACAAACATGCAAAAAAATTCAAAATCAGACCACCAATAAAAAGTTTTGATTTTGGCCCCTCATTATAAATTAAGCGGAAAAAGGGGGGGGAGCAATAATTAATTCTCAATTTTGCACATGCTAGTTGACAAGAACAAAATCAAAATCTTACCACAAATATAAAAGTTTCACTTTCGGCGCCTTTTGGCCCCTAATAATAAACCGAGGCACAAAAAAAAATCATCAGGTAAATTCTTTTATTGTAAGAAACACTCTTAAAATAAATTTCACAGCAACAGGCCAACTATATGACCAAAGTTATGGAGGAAACAAATAAAACATTTGAATTTGTTTGCCCCTTTTGGACCCCTAATTTCGAAACAAAAAAGGGGACCCCAAAATCAATCCCATTCATCCTTTTATGGTAAGGAACATATATAATTACCAAATTATAGAGCAATCAGAAAAATAGAATTAAAGTTACCGTGACAACAAACACAAAACTGTAGTATTTTCGGCCCTTTGTTGGCCCCTAAAATCTAAACGAAAAAAAGGGGGATCCCCAAATTCAATCATTGGCAATTTCATTGTAGGGCGCAGCTATTTGATTTTTATAGGGGGCTATAGATATTTTCTTCGTACTGCTTTTTTATTTTTCGAAAAAAGCTGAGCCTGGATTTTTTTGCGTGCCAATATTTTTTATTTTTAAAGCTACTATAAACTTTTCAACCAAAAATACCATCTTTTTTTACAAACTGGTTACGATTTCCTGGGTTTTCCTAACTCGAATGATCCAAGCCCTATCCGCCTTCGCATACTTTAGCGACCGTAAGGAGCGAAATATAACGACTGTATTATTCGGGTTAGGGTTTTCCTGGAAAAGTAACAATAAAAAAAATATTGTAACCTGACACCGGAAGTCAAAATAACATGAAAATCGTGTCACGGATGCGGACCTGTTTTAATGAAAATAATAATAATATTTTTTTCTTATTGTTACTGTTCATTATTGTTACCTGAAATGTGTTAACTTATTTCGAGTTTTCAAAATCATTCACAAGCCTAGTATTATACGCTCCCGAAGGGAGCGTTAATGGTAGAAATGTCAATATTTTAGTTGTACTATGAGATGAGTTTTCCTTCAACGTCCGGTTTAGCACGCGCTTGTTTTCCCGAACTTTCGACATCTTTTTAACGTTTTTATCTTTGAAAAATTTAGACGTCATTAAACGCTCACGTAACCCACAAGAAAAGCTAGTTTGTTTTTATTTTCGGACCCCCAAAATTAAATTAATTAAAACTTCGGGAGCGTAATAGGTTTTACCTGCCTAATATTACACATGATACGCTCCCGAAGGGAGCGATGATGGTAGAAATGTCAATATTTTAGTTGTACTATGGGCTGAATTTTCCTTCAACGTCCGGTAAATCACGCTTGTTTTCCCAAACTTTCAGCGTCATTTTAACGCTTATTGGTTTGATAATTTCGAACTTCATCAAGCGCATGTGTGACCCACGAGAAAAGCTAGTCTGTTTTTATTTTCGAATATATTTTTTAGAATAGATATCGCATTATAAATATTTTCAACAATTATTTATGCTTGTAAAATAATTTTAGATACGTTTTAACGTCGGGAGCGTAACAGGTTAAAAACCTGCCTCATATTACAGTGACATGACAACAATACTTTAAACAATATGTAACGGGGTTGCTCTCCTTCCTAGTAGATTTAAATAGCCAGCCTTTATCCCTGAACAAGGGAAGTACTTCTTTGGTTCAGAGGTAGAGCACCTGACTGTAAACCTAGAGGTCCCGGGATCGAATCCCGCTCAGGACATGTCGATTTTGTGAAGTAATTCATGCTCTCCGGTTACAAATAATATGCGAGCGTAGCGAAGTTCACTATTGTAGAGAGTCTGCCAAATTGCACGAGACTCAAAATACTATGGAAGAAAATTAGACTGGTCCCCGCTCGTAATATTCAGTATGCTACACATATACATATTGCGTGGAAGTTTATAGCTACTGCTAAAACCTGGAACGCGGTCCCGGGAACCAGGATAGAAGAAAATTCGTTCTCACCGGAAACATTTGATTTTCGGAAGTTTTCGAAAATGTCTGCGCATGCTGAAAAATTGCGGGAAATAGTAGTACATCGTCCATGCAGGCATTATTCGAAATTTTCAATGGAATTATCTACGCGAGCTTTTAAGGCAATGTCTTTCTCATATTAAACTGATTTGATTTTGATACAGTTAAACTGGTCCGCGACCGTTACACGGTTTTCCGTTAGTCCTTCCTTCCGGTGTCAGGTAACAATATTTTTTTCTTATTGTTACTTTTCCAGGTAATAGTGTCCAGTGCTTTTTTTTTAATTCAAAGCACTGTACTGCCTTTTTATTTTTTGGATTTTCGCCATCCTGCCTTTTTATTTCAAATTTCACCATAGCCCCACTCCCCCATAAAAATCAAAGGGCCACTGGTCGCCACTCAGTCCCTTACTCTGTATGTTTTGAAAAAAAAATAATCCTCCCTTTTCTCCCCAAAACCTACCTTTCTGGAATAACATCTTTTATTAAGTTCTTTTTGAATTTTACAGCTGCACTGAGATAATTAACCTAATTTTTTATTTTCTCAGAGCTGTATTATTAATTACAGGTTTTAAAATCTGTCTTTTATTTTTTGTCTCTCGGAACTCTTCTTGAGTTTTCTTACACAGAATACATGCAGACGAAATGGCAACTGTTGTGGAGAAATTGTTCTTTTTTATTTGCATATTCATTCCGAGGCTTTTGTATTACTATTTAGATGCTCTAGTATCAATATTTGTTTCCCCTAAACCTAAAAATATAGCTGGCAAAGTAGCTCTGGTAACAGGAGCGGGCCATGGAATTGGCAAAGAAATAGCTTTGGAACTCTCAAGAAAAGGAGCTATTTTAGTGTTGTGGGATGTAAACAAGGTGAAAAAAAACATTATCCCCATTATTGCACTTTTATCCTTGTTTCACCCTTGGGTTATTCCACCAAACATGCTTAACATGCTTAAAGTATAGTTATAACTTATATTAACTACAAAAAAACACTTATGCATAATATCCTGTTTGAAAAACCACAATACTGTATTAATTTAGACGATCTGTGTATCATGCGTATGTTGTATGAACATGTACATGCAAAGGAAGATTCATTTAACATCTGAATTGCATATAATAAAGTATGTATAACATGAGATGACATTGCTCTAAAAGCTCGTGAAGTTAACAAAATAAAAATTCCATCCCACAGGTGGACGGGATTAGATAATTAGGGACAATGTGATAGCATTTCCTGCTTTTTTTCTACACATGTGCATACATTTTGAAAACTTCAAAAAATCTGAATGCGCCAGAAGAATTTTTCTCGAATTATCTGATCATATTTTGGGTCTTGTGCAATTTGGCAGACTGTACATTAATGAGCTTCACTTCGCTTGCATACTGATAAGCATTGTTTTGTACATGTATATAGCATTCAATTAAAGAAAGCAGAGACGATTGGACAGTCACAGATGGTACAGCATAGCATGAGGTCCAACCCATTACATCTTGGAAATAAAAACCAAAAATCCTCCAAGTGCATGCAAACACATTCACTCATTTGTCACTTGTTTTCGGACATGTACATAAAATTTCAAATTTTTTAAATACGGTGAAAATTAACTTTATATAATGCCTGTAGATAAATCAAAATTATGTACAAAATGTAAGATCAATAGTCCCACTTAGTGAACTTATTTTTTTTTTTGTTATCTCGATCTGTCACTTACACATGTATATAATGAATGTACATGAAGATAACACATTATTTCAATGATTTTCAAACAAATTAATCTATCATGTTCGTCATATTATTGCTAAAAAGACCATAGACCTCTCAATGATACATTGTAACTACAATTGTACAATGTAAATAATAATATACTTTTATTTATATACTTTATTACATAAAAAACACAAAAGGGTTAGCAGACATAAACAAACAAAAACAACGAACATATAATTATGAACACATGATAGTACAAATACAACCAAAGAATGATACAATAGTACATGAGTACATGTATGTATTTACAAATAACACCATTACATGTTTAAATAAGTGCCAATTAACTGAGTTGAAAATATATCTTAAATGTTTTTTATCGAACAACAATCACTAAACCAAATTTTGTAAACATCATATACGATATTGAGATGTGGAATAAGTGTACGCGACACAACAAACATAAACAAACAGCAATTCAAAAAATCACAACGGAAAACAGCAAGCAGTCTTCAACATGACCATAGGTCACTGCTTACCGTCATGTCTGATTGTCACTGAATTATTCTCTCTGTTATTTTACTAGGTTAACAATGAACAAACAGCATCTGCCATCAGAAGTATGGGTGGATCTGCCACAGCATATGTTGTTGATGTGACAAAAACAGAAGATATTCATAGGACTGCAGAAAAAATGAGGACAGAAGTGGGAGATGTTGATATCTTAGTAAACAATGCTGGCATCCTGTATGGGGGCGAACTGTTAAAGCTCAAAGAAGCCCACATCAGGAGGACGTTTGAAGTTAACACACTGGCACATTTTTGGGTAGACATTAACATTTAATATTTGTTAAATATTGGCTAGTTAAGTCCCGACGCTTCAGCAGGAATGCCTTCTTCTGGGGTTGATTGTCCTCTTAGTTTACTACATTTTAACTTTCCTTCATTGTTATCATGTGTGTGTTTTTGGTCGGGACTTAATTAGCTGATATTTAATAAATATTCATACAAGTGTTCCCTGTGGAAACAATTTTATAAAGATATTAACATTTAAATTAATCATTATCTACAACATACATTATGTTACCTATCATGCCTATAGACATCAAATATATGGTTATTTTCACAACAATGTAGAAAAATTATAACCCTTGATGAATTGTAAAGCTACTTTTGTTATTTCATTGATTAACATTACATTGGTTTTGATCATTTGAATTAATATTTCTCTGTACATGCTGTATAATGCTAGTATTTACAAGAAAAGCAACAATATCCAATATTTTATATGGTTGAGCTAAGCACTGATATAATATGCTACAGTTTTAGCATTTTTGTTCTTTTACAATGTTTAATGTCTGATATTCCACATGTCTGTCAGCTTGTGTATGCTAATTCTTCAGATTAAATACATGTGCCACATTTTATAAGCATGATAAGTATGTAATCAACACTGATTACTATAAATAAACAATTGTGATGTTTCTTTTCCAAGACTGTTAAAGAGTTTATGCCAGCCATGTTACAGAAGAATGAAGGACACATTGTAACTATAGCTTCAATGTCTGCAAAATCTGGAACTGCTTATCTTACAGATTATAGGTATACCTTTATATTTGTATGTGTGTTGGTGTTTATCGACACACGTTGGCCATGTAGGGCGGTCAGTTTTAATAGTGGAGGAAACCTGAGTATCTGGAGGAAACCACTGACCTTGGGCAGGGAATAACTTTATACAAAACTTGTCATTATGTTACCTGCAACCAGTTCATTAATGAAATATTCTGTGTCCTGAAGTATAAACACATTTGTGTCACAGTTTTCTAAGCATTTAGATGACATAGTCTCATTATATTTTGTATATGGTATCATGTATATGTCCACTGAAGTCCTGAATTGTAGTTGCTTTTTTTTATTGACATTTTTATCAATGTTTATCTGTTTGATATTACATGTATGTGATTTCTTAGGCGTATGACTTAAAAATCATTCATATTTTAGTTTAACAATATTATGTATATGTATATATTAAATGCATGATTAAATATAAAGTAGTGTACAACATCATGATTTCTCTGACCCTGTGCCTCTCATTCTTCAGTGACCCTTTATAAACATGATAAAGGGCTATTATTACCAAGTATGTTGTGATTAAATATTTTCTCTGCACATTGTTGAAGTCTGCTTAGTAAATATAACACTACAATCCTAGAATCCAGTGATTTTGTTGACATTTTTCAAAACGGCTCCATTTTTATTGGGAAGATATGCATCATTTTATGACAATGGTCAAATTTAGATAAAATAAAAACATCCTTGAATGAAGTATTATTTCAAGTTAAATAATTTAGCATTTCCTCATATTAAAGGAAAATGGATAACAAACTATTAAAACCAATCAATTAGCAAGCACAAAACATTTTAAAATAACAATTTTTCTGCCCCTAAAATCAATTTGGGAATTTTAGACCTCCTTTGGGAAAAAAATGAAGCCTATTTGAGACATTTTGGGAAACTTTCACAAGTGGAAACAGCCTTAGTTTGGAGGTTAACAATATCACTGTCATGTAAAAATTATTTAACAGATTTCATTACAATTATAATTTCAGTGCTTCCAAGTACTCAGCTTATGGTTTCACAGAAGCTTTGAATGAAGAATTAGATAGACTTGGTAAATCTGGTGTAAAAACTACCACTGTAAATCCCATGTTTGTTGCTACTGGTCTGGTGAAGGAACCAACAGACAAGTATGTAAATGTTTCAGTGTCAGGGAGAAACTGCTTAAACAAAGAAAACAATTCTTGATACTTCGGGAAAATTCTGTAATAGTCTAATTATCTCCCCTTCATTACCTTTTCAAGTTCAGGGTTTTCTATAATAGCCAGTTGCTTGCAAAAATAACCAGCTACTTTGCAAAATTACTGCATTCCTCTTAGCTACTTAGCTGCCTATCCATATCCATTTAATCCTCTATTAATAGACAGTCAATAAAATTCAGTCTGTTGTTAAAAAAGTAATAGATTTAGTAAAAACATTGATGCATTCATTTGATTTTGAATTGAAACTTGAACCTATAAACATGAATTTAAATTTTGTTTTGAACAATGTTGAATATTTAACCTTCTGACTTGCAATGAAAGAAGAAAAAAATACATTTAGGATTCTAGCTTAATATTATCTTTTGGTATTCTGTATCAACAAGTTTCATCAAAGGATATTTTACTTGTTGACTGGTTCCAGTTGTAAAAAATGGAAATTCATGCAGTACTTTTTACTGACTGCCTTAATTGATGAGTTAAAATCTGATTTTATGATTTTTTGGGTCATTTTATTGCAAATATAATCACAAAACATAAATCACTATAAGTACATGTACAAAGAAATGTTTATTTTAACTTTACATTACATATAATATATGAGAAATGCTCTGTACTCCTCACAAGTTTGCCTGTTTCTAAGACTTGGGAATATAAACTCTCTATTTCTTAAATATGATTTTATAAGTGTGTACACTAAATTTATGCAAATTCTAAAACCTAAGGTTTTACTCCCTCCATCATGTCCATCATAGTTTTGCCCTTAACTATATATATTTGGATTTTGTTTGGTTTTATGCATTTTGAACATCTTTTAAATTGTGGATTTCCTTTGTATGGGTTGTATTGCTGCTGATGAGGAATAATTATCTGAAATGGCCATACAACTCATCAAAATTAATTGCAGTTGGAGTTAACATATGTGTTGTGGTCTCATGTTCATTTATTATACCCCCACTCGTAAGAGAGGGGGCTATATTGCAATCACCTTGTCCGTCTGTCCGTCCGGTTCAATTTCTCTGCTTCTACTGGATGGATTGGTTTCAAATTTGGTACACAGCTTCAGTATGACGAGTTACACCTTGCCTCCCCTTTCCAGGTCAGTCCATCATCTACTTCCTGTTTTCCGAGTTGACTTAGACTTTTTTAGGGTAAAAAATTTGAAATGTGAAATTTTTCGTAACAGATTTCTTGGCTTCTACTGGATGGATTGGTTTCAAATTTGGTACACAGCTTCAGCATGATGAGTTATACCGTGCCTCCCCTTTCCAGGTCAGTCCATCATCTACCTCCTGTTTTCCGAGTTGTCACTATATTTTGTTTCTTGTAGAATGTTTCCTATCCTGGAGCCCAGAGAAGTAGCATTAGAAGCAGTGAATGGCATCCTGTGTGATGAGGAATTTGTCTTCATTCCAAGATCACTAAATGTATCACTGAAGATTGGAGCGTAAGTTTCTCAGGGTTTTCATGTCACTTTCTCCCCCCCCCCCAATACATATGTACAATCAAAGGATGAGGGGCATTAAGACCCATAATTGGTCCAAGAAAATGTATTTGGTTCAAATATTATGATAATTATAAGAATGATCAACTTATATGTGGTTACAAAGAAAACATACCGAATAAGGCAAAATTTGTTCATTTTGATGTAATAATGACATCACATTTAGCGGTCTTATTTGACAAATAGAAAAAAATCTACAATTTTGAATTGTTTCAGTGCATATTTTCCTTTGGAAAACATTGGGTGCATAAAAACAACAACTTCAAACTTTCAGATATGATGGATTTTATCACTTTACACATTTTATCCAAGTATGAAGTTGTTGTTTAGATGCACCCACCTTTTTCAAGACCAAAAAGTGTGTGAAAATCAGCCAAAACTAGTGAAATTAGGAGGCTTTCTTCAATTTATAGCTTTAAGTTAACAAATTAGCATAACAACTAAACAGAAACTGCAAAAACTTATCATTTTCTTTAAGCCTAACATTTGATCAATGTTTCAGTTTTTAAGACATCTATGTGCTCAGTTAAAATTTCATGGTAAATTTTGGACCAAAAATGGGTCTTATTGCCTGCCACTCATTCTTTGTTTTGTTAATATAAAAATCATCGTGTCTGTTTTTCCATCTCACTGTCAGCACAACCTGATAAAATTTGTGTTGGTACACACCTGTTCCAGGTGTATCTTTTCTTGAAACACATGATGGACGATAAAAAGATGTGGAATAAGTGTACACGAAAATAGCAATACTTATACAGCACTGCAAACATATTTACTGAGAAAACTATAATGAAAGTTATGTTCCATAGAGATAGAAAGAAGGATGGATGGACATACATGTAGGTATTCCAAAATACCCTTATTATACTTTTGTTTAAGCCATGATGAAGTGATTCTAAAGAAAAATTCAACTGTAAATTGGATAATTATGAATATTTTCTTTTGTAGATTGTTTCCAAGGAAATTACAGAAGTATCTTAAAAAGACGAGTGAGCAAGGAATTGTTCCCCAGTATGACCAACATTCTAAAGCTGAGTAATGGTAGAGACTGACATCATGGATATATTGCTGCTCAAAAACTTTTGATTGAAGATTTTTTTTATAAATGAATTTTTTTATAATCTGTCTCTCTGATAATCAATGGTGGATTCAAAAACAGGACAGGGATCACCATAGGCTCTTTAATGGTGTAGCTTCAATTAAAACTCACTATCTAAGCAAATGAGTTTGCTTTAAGAAAATGATTTCTGTAATTTATTAGCAAAAATATAAAAAAAAACTGTCATAAAAAAGTAAAATAGCACTATTGTTATCAGTTTAGTATTTTTGTAATAGTTAAATATGAAACATTGCTCAATTTACATCTCCCTTGAATTTTAGTCTGTAGTGATCCCTGCAGGGGCAGATTCAGAATTCTTTGAAAGGGGCGGTGCCATATATAGTCCACTCAGGAAGACAGGGAGGGGCTCCATAATAATTTCACCCCTCCCCCCTTTCTCCAAAAAATAATTTAAACCCTAAGAACACCTGCTGGATCTTTAAGTGCAGACAGGAGCAGAAAGATTATTTTTGTGTAGATTTTTTTGTCTTTAGGGTTCATAATTCAGCCTGACCAATACACTCCTTTTTGGGGACTCTTGGTTGATCTCCCACCCTCCCTTTAAAAAAATCGGATCTTCTCATAATTTTTTTATGTGGTGCTCCCTATGACCAAGTTTCAGGGTATTGGTGTGATGTTAACAAATTTGAA
Source organism: Arcuatula senhousia (assembly GCA_963971305.1). Classification (NCBI taxonomy): domain Eukaryota; kingdom Metazoa; phylum Mollusca; class Bivalvia; order Mytilida; family Mytilidae; genus Arcuatula; species Arcuatula senhousia. The sequence goes on along the minus strand of OZ020310.1, from coordinate 27,161,991 downwards.
GAAATTCCAGTCAGTATTTATACAAGACAAGTATTCCTCATTTACAATACAAATAAGAAAATATTGTTTTAAGTCAAATGTTAAACCTGGGCTTTCAGATTTGGTATTTTTGTTTTTATCTAAATTTTATCCTCATGTAGACCATTGAGGTTAAAAGGTTTTTTTACATTTATTTCATGTATAAAACTGTATTTGGCATTAATATTATTATTTAAAAGCCTATAATTGAAAAAAAATAATTTACATAAAGTATGCATTGTTATTGTTATTTGATATGAATATAAAATATATTTTTGTACTTTGTCTACAAAGGATGAGTGGCATTAAGACCCATAATTGGCCCAAGAAAATGAAGTTGGTTCAAATGTTATGATATTTATAAGAAATATAAGCTTATATGTGGTTACAAAGAAAACACATCAAATTAGATAAATTTCATTCATTGTGACCTAATTATGACATCATATTTAGTGGTCTTATTTGACAAAATAAAGAAAATCTGCAATTTTGAATGGTTTCAGTGCATATTTTCCTTAAGAAAACATTGGGCGCATGAAAACAACAACTCCAAACTTTCAGAAATGATGGATTTCATCATTTTACACATTTTTGCCAAGTATGAAGTTGTTGTTTTGATGCGCCCACCTTCTTTCAGACCAAAAAGTGTGTGAAAATCAGCAAAAATCATTGAAATTAGGACAATTTCTTTAATATATAGCTTTTTGAGTAAACTGATTGGCATGACAGCTTAACTGATATGGCACAAGCCTATCATTTTCTTTAAGCCTAATAATTTATCTATGTTTCGTCAACTCAAGGCATCTGTATGCTCAGTTTTAATATCTTGGTAAATCTTGGGCCAAAAATGGGTCTTATTGCCACTCATCCTTTTATAGTGTAATGTTTAATTAATAATGATTTATTAAAATATTTCTGAATGCTTGTACATGTTATTATTTAAAACACAATGTTTTACTTGAACAAAACAGGATAGTAACCTTATACATTTTTGTCCCCCGCTGCAACGCGTCGGAGGGACTTAGTAATGGTCTCCGTCCGTCCGTCCGTCCATCACGTTTTTTGTGGGTGCAACTCCTCAGACACTACTGAACGGATGTTGCTGAAACTTTACACACTGATAGGGTACAATTAGTAGATGATCATCCCATTTTTGAAATTTTCAAAATGGCCGCCGTTTCCATGGAAACGGAAGAAAGGTCAAAATATAGGACATTCAATATCTCGGTTACCTAGGTGCACAGGGTTCTGAAATTTTGTAGGCTGATAGAGCAAAAGGTACTCTATAATAATACGAAAAAATATTTTGAAGCGATATTTACGGCTTTCGAGTTATTTTGGAATTTGTGATTTTTCAGTCCGAAAAATGGGACTTAGTCAAACATTTTTGTGGGTGCAACTCCTCGGACACTACTGAACCGATGTTGCTAAAACTTTAAACACTGATAGGGTACTGTAAGTAGATGATCATCTCATATTTGAAATTTTCAAAATGGCAGCCGTTTCCATGGAAACAGGGAAGAAAGGTCAAAATATAGGACATCCAATAATTTGGTTACCTAGGTGCACAGGGTTCTGAAATTTTGTAGGCTGATAGAGCAAAAGGTACTCTATAATAATACGGAAAAAAAATTTGAAGCGATATTTACAGTTTTCGAGTTATTTACGAATTTTTGATTTTTCAGTCCGAAAATGGGAATTTGTCAAACGTTTTTGTTGGTGCAACTCCTTGGATACTACTGAACCGATGTTGCTGAAACTTTACACACTGATAGGGTACTGTTAATAGGTGATCATCCCATATTTTGACAACCTATTTCTATCGTTTCTCAGAGAATGTATTGCTTGAATTGACATACCACACAACTTTTATGCAGCGGCGGGGGACACATGGCTACGCGTAGCAATCTTGTTACTATAAGTGTGGGAATGCTTAACAGATTTTGCCAAAATTTTGTAGCATTGTTTTTCACCATATGTAGTTTATCATATTGCAAGGCCAGTTTCATTCCAACACATTTTTAGGGGTTATGGAATTTTTTTTATTTTATGCATATAAGGTCATAGGGACATTCTGTTATTGCACCTCCCCTGAAACATCTTATAAGTGCAGTTCTCTGTAAGAATCAGGCAATATTAAAAAAAATTGAATCATGATTTTAAAAACACACGGTTTTGACAATGAAAGGACATTCAAAATAGCCTTCTAATGAAGAAACAGTCATTAGTTGTTGTCTTGAGTGTCAGAGGATGGAGAAAAAAATATGTTAGAATAATCGAGATTTTAGCTGACTTTACAGAGTTATCTCCCTTTAATTGAAATTTTATATGCTTTTCAACCAAAATATATCTCAAATTACTGACACTTTTGAGTCGTGCCAATGCATTTTTGGTGTCTTTTAAAGCATTTTAAACAGTATTGTGAAGTCAAACCCGTGCGTTTTTTAAATCATGATTCACCCATTGCCTGATTCTTACAGAGAATAGCACATAATATTTGGCTCACATTTTGTAGGCTGGTGCATTGTTCCCATCCGCAACACATCTGTAGTACTGGTACTTTTCTTTGGGGGATAATTATAAAATGGCAGGTGACAAATCCATGATTAACATGTCCCTGTTAGTTTTGAATTCTCAAAAAAGAAACAAAAAAGAATATAAGGATGAAATGTGTATACGGGACATCGATGCACCTGCTGGTCCCAAACAGGAACTAGACGTCGGGGGGATCTGAAAGTTGCTTAGGACATACAGTTTGTCATACTGAAGCATCATACCAAGTTTCAAATCATTCTCATGTACAGTTTCTGAGAAAATCTTGATGGAATTTTTCACGGAAGTTTTAGTAGGAATCTGAAATTTCTATATAAAAGTCATTAAAACAAAGAGTTCATCATACTGAATCATCCTACCAAGTTTCAAATCATTCTCATGTACAGTTTCTGAGAAAAGCTTAACAGAAATTCGTACAGATCGACATAAGTAAAACTTTATGCCCTGACATGTCATTGCGGGGGTATGAAAATGTACAACATTTAATATTTCACTATTAAGAGTATTTATCCATCTATTCAGCTTGATGTGGGGTTTTTATTGATTCAAAGAAAAAGAATGACTGTCATTGCTAAACAGTGGGTTATCAAAATTCAAAACATAATTTCTGGCTTATAGTTCAAAAAGCATTACTAGTACACGTATACTCAAATGTAGCATCCTTTTTAGCATTAAAAACCATAAAAATCTCTTGGTTTACATGTAATGACATAATGATCAACATATCATCAAAACCATACGTTTTTCCAAAGTTTTTTTTTATATCAAGAAAAAGAAAGCCATAGAAGACGTAGACACATTGTTGCTTCAATGTTTAGCTTAATTACTATTAAGCTATAATAAAGCAGCAAAGATGTCCTTCTTCATAGTCCTTAGGAAGAAACGAAAAAAATGTTGTATCATTACCAGACTCTCTTGGAGTTGGATGAGAGTAGGCTCTATGGGGACCGCTACAAAGGTCACACTCACAATCTGCTAACTGGAGAGGAATACACATATAATCATCAAGCTTTCTTTCCAATCCAACGTAAATAAAATTAATTGCACAAACATTGGTTTGTTAAATAAGGCAACCAATGATAATTGCTTAAAATAGAAGAGCAGAATGGTTGGATATTCTGATATGGCCCTGTTAGTCTTTTTTAAAGCAGTTAATAACCATAGACCTGTATATTTTAATATGCAGGTCTATGAAATAACTATTGAGTCAATTTTATCGGATAATGGCTCTTTATAGGCCACGTTAGCCAGCCACCTTACGGAAGGAGTACCATTGTAGATGGAGGGAAAAAAATGGAAAATGCTCTACAAAAATCTTTATAAGTGTCAAATCATCACATATTGTCATCTTTAAGGTAATATTTTCTTTTGTCTTTGCAATATGGAAGAATAATTGTTGTAGACAGAGAAATGCCGTTTCAGTTGACCATGAACACACAAGAAAGTATCCACGTGTCAAATTGTCAAATGAGTGACCCTTATATAAGGGATGATGGCTCTTTCAACTTTATAGAGGTTTGCTATATAGAATGAAAACTATGGATTATTTTTTACTTTTAATTTTCCCAGCTCCTGATCGCAGGCATAGGTTAATTATGTCGCCCCAGACGAAAGTCTATTCTATGTTTCTTTTTCTTTATTATTATTATTCTTCCACAAAATTTTGTTCGATGTTTTTCTTGGAGATAGGTGATTGAAATGACATGAAACTTTGCCAACTCCAAGGTAGTCATCTGAAGTTGTGCCGTGGACGTTAAAAAACTTTCCAAGATGGCTGCCATTTTTAAAATGGCCGCCGGAAGAACCGATTTTTGTCGCCTTATAAATTTTTGCGTTATTTGCGAAAATGGCAACTGGGGTGACATCTGCTATTGCTCGCAATTGCAATTCTAGTTTCATCTATAATTCGTGTTCAAGTTTGCCATACTTTGGTGTTATTATTCTGCTTCATATGGAATTTTTGATATCATTGGTAGAGCGCCTCAGACGGGTTTTGAATAGACGGAACGTGCGTTTGGCATAGCAAAATGTATTGCGCAGAGCTTTGTTATATTTTTTTTATTCCTATCGGGTTGCGAACCCACTCCAATGAATATATTTAGTTGCTATATAGTCTCGTTAGTCAAAGTAAATATTATCATGCCCGTCTTATTCAAGACCATCTTCCTTATGTATACTGTATGTTGATCCAATAAATTGTTTTATGACAGATCTAATATTGCCATGGTATATTGATATTCATTTGATATTTTATCTTAATTCCAATCACTTAACATTTCACCTAATACACATCCATCAAGTTGAGTTATTAATTTACCAGACAGAGTAGAGTTTGTTGGAGCAAAAACTCGATCGACTTTCCGTGTTCTACGAGGATTACGTAACAATGGCTTACAGAGAAAAAACACTAAGTACCGAAGAGCGTGTAAAAAGAAGCATACGGTAAGAACTAATCAACCGAGAAGGACAGTGGATTACACACTGGGTTTGTTTGAAGAGGCATTAGGGTTAGTCACAGGTTTCCTGAAAAAATATTGGAAATACTAATAAAGACATTGAAACTATACTATTGTGATATGAAATCTTAATTGATGCAGTAGGCTGTTTTTTTTAATGAAAAATCAAGGATTGGTTTTGAATCATTCGGAAAATATTTTTTCAAATGTTCTAGGACTAATTTCGAGACGGCGAGCACCGACAACTAAAGACTATTTGTGAATTAATAGTTGTGGTAATATGGAGGCCATCATGACTTCAAAGTGTTCATGGTATTGCAGAATCGCTAGATCTAGAAAATGTAAATGATCTTGATATATAAAGGCAACAAAGATAATACAGAAAAAAACAGTTCCAAGCCATTCAAGCATTCAAGAGAAAACTGTCAATAATCCCACATTTTAACAAAAAAATTCTTTGTTCATTTAAAACATTACACTTTTATTGCCAAAAAGAACATGTATGGGATTTTTCAAGTTATTTCAACTAGCATACAAAAACATACAAATATACAAGACTACATCAACATTATATGATCTAAAGTATAAAATACTCACTAATGCTTATCTTAACGAATGAATATAAGCATGCCTATACGCGACGGGTGTGCTATAACACACTATTCCGGAGCACATGAGTTCACTCTCATTATGACTACAGTTTGCGTTGTTTATTGATATTCAGTAGTTTATGTGTTTCCGTTTTTATATGTTGTCTGTTTTTTTACCTGTCCTTATTTGTGTTTACTGGTTTTGTCTCTACCCTTTCGGACTTTAAATTTCGGATGCCCCATTGGTGCTTCTGCTTCTATCAAATAAATCCCTTTCATGTGATTTTTTTATTAAAGAAAAATACAAGAAGCACAATGCTTAAAAAGATCTGCATATCCTGATCATTATCATTAGCTCTTAAGATTAGTTACCCTCTATCGGGCCAATTGCAGAACCGCGAGCAGTGCCAAATGGCCTCGTTGAAGGCTGCTGGCGGTTGTCCATTGTGGTTTTTCTAAATTGCCGTTTAATTGTGGGCTGTGTCGCGTACACTTATTCCACATCTCTTTATTTTCTATTCATGTTAGTGATCCTCTTTTCGTTTATAAGTTCTTAGTATCAAACAGAAAGTATTTTGCTAGGTTAAACAAACATAAAACCAGATTATGATGAACATGAAACTTCAATATCTGTGATTGACAAAAAGCTGATGGAAGCAAAAACTCTTGAATAATTGTACTAAATATCAATTTGAATTTCCTTATCACTACATATTTTAAATTGCATAGTTGGTTTTGTTAAAAGGTTTTTCAGAAGGTATGTCCGATTTTACAATTGAAAAAATCGTAGTCCCATTGTCTTCAGTTCCTCATGCAAGGTAAATCTTTATGGACTCAAGGCAAAAATTCCAAACACTTAAGCTAACAAATAACCCTGCCATTTGAATTTCTATGACAGAAAGTGCATAGGGGTGATATTTAAAAAAAGCAGGACTAAAAAATCAGGGAATAAAAAGATACGGCAGTGACTTAATAAAAAAACAGGAACCAGGCTCAAATTTTTGCGAAAATAAAAAAGGCAGGAGGAAAAAATCCATAGCCCTCCCCCGTAAAAATCAAATAGGCGCTCCTTAATGGGGTTTCTATATTTTCTTCTATAATCAGTAAGAGGTTTAATTTCTTAACATAATTTGGACTGTCTACAACGTTCAACTTATCAACTTATAGAGAGTAACATCCGTTGGGTGTTCTGTACCCCTTTAAAGATTCAAATTTCTTCTATCAACTAAGATGACGCATGAAAAAAAAATCGACTGATGCATCATCTGCACACTGTATTAACATTTATTCAAAGCCAATGTTAAAATGCACCCATCTTTAAAATTTGATGCTGATATCTCAATTTAAATCTTATTGTGCATGAATTTCATTTTCACATAGAGTTCAAAGTACAAGACATTTCCATTAACTGAACTAGTCTTGCAAAACATCAGTGAAATTCTGCTTAAAATATAAATAATGGTGAATTCGTTTCTCCTCTGAACTGTGGATATTCAATCAGTCAAAGTCCTAAACAAATCAATTATAACTATATGGTCTCTAGATGGATTATCGTAACTGACACAAGTTTTAATGGAAGTGTCATCTTTCCCTCATATTATAGATTTGAAATAAGGTAGGACGTTTTTGGTAAGGATCTTAGTGCATGTTTGAATTATTTGAATGTAATTTTTCGCTCTTAGTTTTGCCTTGAAGTTCTTTATTTCCCTCGTCTTTCGAAAAGAAAAATCTGTCTTACAAATAAATAGCATCAAGAAAAATTTGATACCCGAACGCGTACTCTAATTCTGCAAAGCTTTGAATACTTATTACCAAATGGTCCTATACGTTTTTCGCATGTACTGCACGTTACGAGTTTTTTTATCAACAAAATGACACATTACTGAGTTCATCCGGGCACGTTAATCAAACTGAGAATCGTATAATTTAGAAAAGTCAGTAATAATATGAAATAGGCATTACCTAAATGCGAGCACAGCATAATTCTGTAAAATAAATGTAATGTTAACATGTTTAGTGCCATTGCTAACACTGTTTAATGAACGAATAAAAAAGATTTTATTTCGAATCGATGCAGTCAAATAAGATTTGAAATCATCGTAGTTATTTTTGTTTTGGTTCATTTTCTACAACGTTCAATTTGGGACGAGATGTTTGGGGCGATTGAACGTTAAATAGAAAAGCAAGAAAAAATCGATTAAATTTGGTTACTACAAAAAAATGTAGCAACTCATCTTCATCAGAATATTTTTCTCTTTATACATTATTACCGTGATAGATAATTTTTGGAATGCGACTAGCAAAATGGGTAATTATTTTCAAATTCACTCCGTTCCTGTAAAATTTTAGAGCCTTTGCGGACCATGAAAAATCAATATCAGCATTAGGCAAATTTCTCGCGGGAAAAAATACCGTAGAGCTCTCCGCTCGAGCGGGCACTTCGTGCTCGCTATAAATTTTTGTTTATATGATGTTTAATTGAATGTACTGAATTTTAAAAATTATATCTGTCTTTTTGGTATACCTATCCACCCCATAGATATATATATATACAAAATACTGAATCAAGGTATCTTTTAGCAATTAATTATGGAAAGGCGTGTGATTCAATGTCATTAAGTTCAGAACGGAGTAAGGTTTATCTTTTATAATGATCGAACAGCACCAAAAAATGAATTACTAACAATCATAAGCTTATTAAATATCTAGGAAATTTGACACAGTTTTGTGAAAAACTTAAAAATAATTTTCATGATTGTTAGGAAACTTTGGTCCGTTAATGATTAAACAACAACAAAACTCTCACGTTAAACCTGCACGTTATAATGAGTTAATATTATGATTCTAATAAAGAAAAGACGATAACTCGTGCTTTGTTTTAGATGTACACGTATTAAGTTTTCAATATTTGTACTTCTCTTAGAATTAGATAGTTAGTTAGTTATTTAGTTATTGCTTTACTCCCAAGCAGCACGATTTCGGCTATACATCCGGGAGATGAACATGAAAGTGATGATACAATGAACATGAAATGATGAGGAACTGCAGGAAATGGGGACAAAAGGCCAATCGGGTAGGAGAGTTTTGACTGCCACTGGGAAAAGGATTGATGGGAGGGGACGGGAAATTTAACCTCCTGCATGGGGATCCTACGGGTCATACTCTTACCTGACCTAGACCTGCAGCAGGGTTCTTTAACGTGCGAGGAACGTGACATTTTTCCCAACACGGTGCACCACTATGGTTTGCGGTCAGGTTTTCCGCATTATCGCCTGACGACCCCACATCTCTCGATGTCAGGGTTCCCCATTCAACCATCTGGGGCACACATCACAGTCGCTTTGTGGGCAAAGCGGCCTAACCCGATGTTAGTTTTCTGAGTGCTTTTTAGTGGACTTTTACCGACAAGCTTACCGCTGCTGCGGGCCTATTTGCCACCCGGAACCCGCACGGGTGCTTAGAATTAAAAATTCCGTGTTTTTTCTAACTGTATTCTGAATACTGGTAGCCAAGCGGCCATCAGAGACCAACATCTATACTGATTTTCTTTACGAAAAAGTCCTTAAGTCATAGTGACGCATAGTGATGCAGTCAAAATTGTCTGTGCAACCCTGAATCAATATTTTTAAAACATGACGAGCAAGTAATAAAAAAGTTTTTTCATATGTTTTAATAGAAAATAATAGTAATAAGATGTGGAATAAGTGCAAGCGACACAGCCCACAATCAAGTGGCAATTCAGAAAAAATCACAACGGACAACGGCCAGCAGCCTTCAACGAGGCCATAGGCGCTGCTCGCAGTTCTGCAATTAGCACATGGTCTAAAGAAAATGCATATAATTCAAATTCAGTCCTGAAATAGCCACTGATATACCCCCTTCTTAAACAAGGAACAGAAAACAACAAAAAAAAGACAAGTACAAACGAAAGCTTTGTCAAAGATTCCTGGCTAAGGACAGGCACATACAATATGCGGCGGGGTTAAACTAGTTTTTTTTTGTCCCAACCTTCCCCCTATCAATATTCCTAGACAAAGCACACAAACTAAACACATCGAATCGATCAAGCAGCAATCATTTGATTTTTTTTGGTTGGGGTTAATCTTATAACAAGAGGCTCCCAAGAGCCTGAATCGCTCACCTGAACTACACAGATATATATATATTTGTATATATATATTGTGCTTAATCATATGCGATATATATTTATAAAATATCTTGGTTAGTTTTCAAAATTTTGGGCTTAACAAGTGCAAATTTGGCAAAAATTAGGAAAAAGAACAATAACTCCCACATCAGCAGTCAGATCTTATCCAAAATTTCAGGACAGGTAGATCTTAATATGCTGATCAATTTTGATTCTTGCACAATTTTGATATCTGAAACCAGTTTTGAGTTATTAGCAAAAAAATGAAATTTGCCCCTATGTTCTATTTTAGCCATGGTGGCCATGTTTTTTTACGAATCAAAAATCTGACGATAGAGTTGTAGCATAAAAGCTATCAAACAGTGTGCCATGTTAAGATGCAGTTGGTCTTACCGTTTCAGACAAGTCAGGGGAAAAGTAATGAACAATGGTAAATATTGACGCTTTAAGGGCCATAACTCCTAAAAGAAATGGTTCTACAGCTTTGACCTAATTACATGAATTGTAGATCTTGATGTGCTTAATCATATGCAATTTGAATTTTTGAAATATTTTGTATAGTTTTCAAGATATAGGGCTAAATAAGTGAAAAATGTTCCAATTGTAGAACTAAACATTAGAAATGAAGTATATCACATTCCATCATGTCCATCTTTCTTATCAAACATCATGAACATTGAGTTTTATGAGAAAAGAAACCAGTGGGACATTTGTATAGGTCTAGCGTGTCTGAAGTCAAGAATAGCAAAGACCAAATCAGTTGAGTTGAAAAAAAAACAGACAGGAACAGAAAGAGGAAACACATATAAAGACTCATCGCGTAGAAATTCAATTCAGGTCCTCCAGATTGATAAGCGCAGTCCCTGAAACACACACATATACACCCTTCGCGTTTCAACTTTCAGTTAAGAGTGGGTTAAAATCGAAAATGATGGACTTTAAAACGGACAAAGCCACTGCTGTATTCACCTGAGAGTATTTCCAATATTTTTCTACGAGCAAATTCTTATAATCGAGGAGCAACGTCCTCCTGTGTTATCATGGTTATAGCAATATTTGTTTTGATTTTCACACGTGACACTCTACCAAGATAGTATTCCACAATTAAAGTTCTGAACAATTCCAAAAAATGAAGAATGAACGATAATGTATACACAAAAATTAAGTATTAATGACTTGAATTTGACGAGGGAAAAAGTTGAGTAAACCCTTTGAAGCGAAACTAATTAACAGACTTAACCGATAAGTTATAAAGTGCAAATAATTGTAAAAAGAGCTTTAGAATAGAAGTCAGGAGAATGATACTCTTTCAAAAAGACAACAAAGATAGCTGTATAAACAGAAACGTGAACACTTTCTGTAGGCGGTTTATATAAATCAACCTCACTTCGTGTATCTTCTTCATACTTAGTGGGACCATGGAGTATCTATGGTGGGACATATAATCAAGGGGCGTAAATTTTCCTCCATTTGTCATGCAGTGTTCATAATTTACATTTCATACAAATAAACTGTATCCTTGTAGTTCTCGTTCAGGTGGTCCCAGTTTGTCAGACACCTTTTACACCTTACGTCCAGCGTTGAGTTACTTTTATAATGCCACCATGTGGCATCCTCAGTACATGCACATCATGTCCTAGCCACCTGAAATGTTTCTTTCAACTTTGTTTCAATGGAATTTCCGTTACATTTCGTATCCCTTTTGGCCAGAATATAACGTGTATTATTATGATACTTTTGGCTTTTTACCTTCGAAATATTTTAATTTTTTTCATTGATGCTGTCTTTGAGTGGTTACTTGAAATGTACATAAACATGTACTGCATTCACAGATTTACCGCTTTCTTGACACCCGATGTGGTGCTTTGTACTTGCCTCAGCCATTGGTTTTAATTGGGACGCCTCCAACTTCTGCAAGTTGGACTGACCCATACACCACCAATTGTGATTTACTTAAGATAATTCATCGTCATTAAATTAACTTCGACTCTTTTTACAATCTTCAGATTGATTTTGTTTTGGTATACTGGTATTGTTTTTATCATAACGTCGTTTTAACCGTTTTAACGTAACTTCCTACATTAACATTTAGCATTTTCCCTATTATTGGACCTTATCGTTAATTCAGTAGTTTATCGCCATTCAGCTGTCGTCAGCGGAATGTCAAATATTGAATTAAACCTCCAACTTTCAATAAAAATAAGACCCAAGGGTGTTTCTGGTACTTTAAGGTAATTGCTGTTATACATTTTTAATGATAGATGATTATGACAAACTTTCTTTATTTCCGAAAATATATAATATGTATGGGTCAAAGAAAACATAATCTGTTACATAATACACAATACACTTGACAATACGTTTTGCAAACTCCAAAAATTAACATTTATGACCATTACATTTGATAAGTAAAATGAAGTTATGTTAAACCATTGTGAAGAAATCTGATGTACAGCAGTTTGTGTGACAAAGTACAAGAAACAAAGAGATGCTAAAGGAGCGTTGAAATGTTTTTGATAATTGTGCATTTTATTTCATATCTGTTTTGTATTTAAGGCCTATTGATTATGTTTTGGCCTTTTAAGACTTTAATGTCATATTGGAGGTTTTTGTTTGCTCTAGATTTTACAGTTCATACATCGCAAAAAAAAAATGCACGAAATACTCCTTTTTTTAAAGTCAGCCCTTGCAAGTATTGCGTAGCAAATCTATATCATTAGCTACACCATCATAATCACCCGGTGGAATGTAAACAAGATCTAGAGGATTTAAAGTTACAAAAGGTCTCATATTTGTCATTTGAATCTTTAAAAATCGCGATCTATAACTTGTAAATGCATTTATCTGGTATTCGCAGTACATATCCCATCCATTTGACTCAGGTCTGTTTCAATTCTGTTACAATTGGAATGAAATTAACCATGTTAACATTGTACAAAATCTTCCATATATTTTAGACACTTTGGTTATCAACCTTCCAATTATTTGGATTCAAATTACGAGTGGTGCTGTTGGTGCTTTGAATATATACAACAATCCCGAATGTATCGTTGTTTGGACACACGGGGCGGTATTTTGCCATTGTACATTTGTTAAGGAATAGCTGGATTGCTAGATCAGCACTCTTTCCAAAACATAATTAACACTGGTTTTATTCAGACTGGACTTATTTTGAATCAAGTTCAACTGATAAGGACGTTTTGAAAACAAATTATTAGCTTACATCTTTGAGATAAATTAAACCTATACTTGCTTATACCTAATACAACATTTACAGCCATCAAACGACAAACGATTGTAACTCCTTTTCAAAAGTTCCCAAATAAGTATTGCGTAGTAAATCTATACCATAAGCTTCACCAGCTAGAATGTGGGTAAGATGATTTATAGTTAGAAAAAGTCTCCTATTTGTCATTCCAACCTTTTAAAATCACGTTCTATACTGCATTAACGTGAATGGAGAGCTTTCACTTTATTTTTGTCCTGCATCGAAGATGTAGGATTGATGTTTCACTATCTGGTATGCTAATTACTTTAGCTGCTCCCAGAACGGTCTGAATATCAATAAAGGAGTGAAAAAACGTAAATCAGTTCAGACATCTCGGCGTATAGTGGGTGGGAGTGTAGTAACGGGGAAAAGGCAAACATTCAAATACTGCAGGTAAGGGACATAAGCTTAAGATTGGGATTATAGTAACGGAAATAGTCACATTTAAATATAAACAAGTGCAAACCTTTAAAAACTAATGAGTTTTAATATGTAATCATCATTGCGGGAAATTGTCGAATATTCAAATACAGGTAAGCAACATAGGATTATGAAGTTAGTCAAAGTAGGAGATTGTAAAACATTTGGTTTAGGTGAAGAAAACCTCTAATTTCTAAGCGTTATGTGTTTTGTATAAAAGAATCAAACAAGCAAATACATTACACCACATATTTCAAACATATCTGCATGAAACTAAAATAAAAAAGGTGACGATTTAATGCACAACTACATATGCAGTAGATATTTAAATTTAAGAAAGTGAATTATTTTGCTTCACCTTATGAAAATTGATAATAATATAAATTGAAAGTTGTCAATGTGTTGCCACAGGCATAAACTTCCTACCCTCCCGGAGAACCTAAAATTACCCTAGTTACGACTTGAATTCGCGTTGTTGATGGATTTTCAGTTGTTTTATATGATTTTCTCTTGTCTGTTTTTTCGTGCTGTGCTGATTTTGTCTCTTCCCTTTAGGACTTCTACCCAAAAATGCGATTTACCTGTGCAAAACATATTAGATAATTGTTCTCAAAATATTTGCTTCTATTTTCTTAAGAAATTAAATTTACTGTCATTTAAAGCTGTTCTTCAAAGTTTCAAAGAAATTTTACATCACATCAAAACATGATAAGGCAAACCAAACTTCATTTGTACACCTTAAACAACTAAAAGTGCCATAACAAGAAAAAAGCTCTCGAGAAAAAAATACAATAGCTTAATACATGTAATAAACCAAGTAACAATTCCTGCTAACAATATTTTAAATAACCACTTTTTGTTCTAATTGTAAGAGAAATAATCCTGTAACATTTGTTTTCTTCTAAATACCAGAATAGTTGTCTAATCATCAGCTCAAGCACAGAAAAAAACTAGCAGTTGGGTAATAGTTTGTAATGAGCAACCTGCAAAAAACATATGAATTATAGCTAACTCGTTTCTTTAATATCGTATGAGGTAGTTTCAAAGATGTTCTTTTAAATAAAATCATAGCTTCATAAACCTACATAAGTTTGATTACACATTTACGCCTTTTATTCATTTGCTTCTGCCAAATGTTACAAAAGTTTTACATTAGACTTAAAACAGCTTCTAGTGAATGAGGCGAATTAACAATACAATAAACATAATCATAATGATAAAGATTTCATTTTAATTGACTTTAAAACTTATTGTAGTGATGCTTTGTTATGGCTTCGTGTTTTGAAACTCTGGAAACTAAATTGTTTAAATTCCAAGATAATTGTACTCAGCCTTTTTGTAGGTGGCGTTTTATAATCTAAAACAAATGGAAAAAATGTTATGCTGTGCTCTTGCTTTGGCACTAATATTTATATCTTAAGTCTTGTTTTGGGATTTCTGACATTTTTTCGGTATACTCTGGCTTTACCATCAAAATAGGGTTAAAAGTTTTTCCCCCAAAAAACCCCTATTTTCTTTTTATCAATGTCTTTAATATGTCATACAGAGGTTACAAACAAATTTCATCAAATCCTATTTATCTGCCTTTACTTTTAACAGCTAAATAATGCCAAACCTATAAACGAGTCAGAGAAAATTTTTTCCCGCCAAAACTTTACGTTAGCTATCTAGAAAACGAGGTCACAAACCTATCATTTTTTTTCATTATTTTATACCTTTCACTATTACATGTATTATCTGTTAATCTAAGGCGTCAAATTTGAAACCTATTTATTTCCAATAAGAGAAGCGAACATCATTAAGCGGCTTAGGACAGTCTTTCATAGATTTGTGGTTTAGAAACAATTTGTCGTAACTTTGTGAAGGCATTCAGTCAATTCTATATTCCCCCCTAAAAAAACAAACAAACAAACTGCAAATAACTGTTCAAATAAACAGAGCACGAAACATATTGCACAATGAAGGAATATATAAATGAAATTATTAAAAACTTTTGTCCGTATTAGTAGCATTAAAAAGTTCCTAATCTGAGAAAACCGTGCCATTTATCGGAATGATATGGAGTTGTAGGTGACTGAGAACCAAACAGGAAATACATATATTCAAATTTTATTCCCGTGATTATCTTTATTTTCGCCGATTTTCTTCCAAGTTATGAGTTCTGTACTGTTTTTTTTCCATTAAGTTTATTTCTTTTACATTATCCATATTTCATGTATTTCATGACGATGTGGCTTCAGTATTGCATATTGTCCATTTTATTACAGCATTTATAGAGAGGAAATTTATAGACTTAGTCTTGCTTTCCAATCCTTTTCATGTCATTTTTTCATGAATAAAATATATTCAAATCAAAACAGCATTGAGATTTATGATTTTTTATGGTAACATTTATATTAATGTCTGGTTTAAGATGTGTTATTACATTGTATCTATGTATCTCCCAGTCAATAAAACTAAGACAAAGACTGGAGACCACTGAAAGCAACGACACTTAAAAAAAACAAACATAAAATTCTATAACATAAAACAGAATTCATTTGTTACATTGAAAACTGTTGGCTTTTCCACTTGTAGATTTTTACAATTGTCACAGTTTTATGTAGGTTTGTTTATACTCATGACGTTTATTCCACATTCCATTATCTTTTTTACTTGGTAACTGCACATTCTCTACTTAAAGTTGCCTTAGATGTACTGGTATTGCTTGTTATACAAATATTGCGTTTAAAATGATTCGTTGAGGATAGTGTAATTCCGTAAAATTAATTAAAAAAATGTCACAATCCAACTGCATTCTGTTTGCGTTTGGGAGATAAAAATGTCGTATTTTTTTATATATGAAAGCATAATGCGCTTACCCATCCCCTTAAAATATCTGGAGAGAAGATAACAACATATGAGCAACAAATATCTGTGATAGCAGTTTTGGTGTAGGGTTATACACTGAAACGACGCTTTTCAACATATTTTGTATCGACCATTCTTTTTTAAATTCTTTTTTTTTATAAATAAATAAATAAAATATTTATTGAAAGTTTTTTAACCTTTAACATTTTCAATGATGAACGATGCTAGTCCTTCGGAAGGGACGTAATAATAAATGTTACGTGTACAGAGGAAAGCAATACCCTGTGCACGTTTAAGACCATTTTGTAGAGATCGATAAAAGTAGGCTCATTATGGGCTGCTTCAAAGCACAGGCGTTTGGGTCCAGCATTTTCGTTTTTTTAATGATGAATCTCCTCTATGTAATAATATAGCGAGGGGCTGTTATATAATCAAAATAAGAAAAATAAAACCCTGGATCCAGACGCCTATCCTTCAAAGGCCATATTTAAGATTTACCTAAGCATTACGCCCTTTTCAAATCCAGGATTAAACATACATTTCGGTTCTCCGCTTGTACTGAAACAACCTATTACCTGTATATATGCTAACGTATATATAACTTTATTGGAAGCACAACTTTTTCTTTTCGGTCTAATTGACGTCCATTTTTTAAGCACGAGGATATATAGATTTTGAGTTTGTGCTATTGAACTCTTTTACCTAGAAATAATTAGTAATTAAATTGTATGTAAGAACGATTTGGATCATTGTGAAATGCCAGTCTACCTTAACATCAATGCCAAGTCTTCAGTTGAATGTATCTAGAATCTTAGTAACCTTATGATTTAAAATAGTTCGTTTTAATGGTTATAACGATACTAGAATTCATTAACAGCACAAAAAGTTAATAAGTGTAATTCTGATGAAAGTAAAAGAATCGATACTTCTATATTATTACTGCTCATTATTTTTTCTTTTACATTTGTGCTGTTTTATTTCGCGTCTTAGAAATTTCTTTGTGTTTGGCATAACTTTATCATCCTAGAGCAGTTTTGATGTTAAATAAAGGTTTAATTGTACGAAAACGCAAAATTATTGCAAATTATTTGTAGTATAGGAAAAAATAAACATTTGACACTAGGTTTTGAAATTCATGCAGAAATAAATTGGGAGATTTTTTGGAAAATTCTGGAATGAATGAGAGTGTCGATCTGAACGGGTTATCACTGTACTCGCCCGACTTGAACTAGCTTATAATGCATGGTTTGTAAAAAGTGTTTCTTGTAAAACTTTTTTTAATGGATACACAATACAAGCATTTAATGAAACGAATGTAAATATACATGTTAATAATAAACAATTTCCTTGTTGTTTGTTCTGCAACAAACATGACATTTCAAATTACTGTTAGAATTTATTCTACCATTTCAAGTATCGATGTAAATCCTAAAACACACAAAAGACACATAGTAAGTGGGAAGGGGAAAACATGTCAATTGACGAAACTAGTTTTTACTGATAGGTATATTCGGGAAATTTAGCCAATTACAGCGGCTCCTCTCCATCTCCTACGGAATCCTTAAACGTGTGATGTACCCGGAATTCGCCTGCATAACATACAATGCTGTGGTTTGTAGGCATGCAAGATGAAATAACAAATTAACATCAGTAATCCACCGTGGCCGGGCAACATTCAAGTCGCTCAGACTCGTAATTAGGAACTGGGAGCTATTTTATGGTCTGTTAATTAATTATAATTGCTCAGTCCCAATTGGCACAGTACGAATACGGCTTTCTCAGGAATATTTATGAACCATAGTTGAATGTTTGATAAACTCTTTGATATCCAATATTAAAAGCAGAACCCAATTTACTAATAAATGACTTTGCAAAGATCAGATATGTTCCATGATGGTAAATCCAGATTTCTGACTGTTCCTATATCCACATATTCCAAAATGATGTCATGGGAATGGGACGACACCTCTGGACGACACCTCAGGACGACACATGGTTGTTCCTTGTCAGTAAGCGGCTATCTCTGCGCTCTTCAAGACCCTTTGACAGAGTTCAATGGATACAGAACGGGACCGCTAAAACGCGCTTAGTTCGGAGGTACCAAAAAGAATTCTATGATCTAGTTTTGGGTGGTGCATCAATTTCAGAAAATTTCATTTGAGTTTCTAAATGGATTCAATTATAAGATTACTTGTGATATCTACTCCAATGCAATGAAATAATCTCAATTTTGTTTCTGGTATCCTGTACGATATTTTCGGTCTATACTTCGTTATTCATACTTTTGTAGACTTTGACATTTGAAATATGTATAGTTTCTACAATTAACGCGATCGAGGTTTTTAAGTTCTAGCATCAAGGGTAAAAAAATGAATATTTTAATGGCGAGGCTTGCCGAGCGATTAAAATATCAAATTTATTTTCCGAGATGTTAAAAATTCCATAATCATAGGTTTTTCTCTAAAACTTGCAAGATGTTGCAAGTACAATTACGCTTGTAACAAAAAATTCTCTAGGGTAGACAAATATTTTTTCATAGCTAGTTTAGACATGTAAGAGGTTGATAAGGAATTAGAAAACTTGGATAAAACTTCTGTGACAAGTTTGTCTTTCTGTGACGGCTACCAGTCTTTTCCCACAAAATTGTTCCATTAACTGTAGATATTAGAAGAAGATGAGACACGTTGACAAAATAGATAAGTTCATAACCAAAATTAAAAAAAAAATTGTCCGTGAAAATTCCGTATCTGAAAAATTCCTGTCGTTAATCTGGCTGATAATAGAGTTGTAGCCCGAGTTGTAGGTGGTTATCTAAATCATGTGAGCCAGACAGGAACTGCATTAATCAAATTGTCTCTTCATAATTATCATTCTATCACCTCATATTTTTTTCAGCTAACGAGTTTTGTATAGTATTTCTATTAAGTTTATGTCTTTCGCTATATATCCATATTTTACAACTTTCTTGCTCCAGTATCGCAATCACCCTGATCATTGGAATGATTGAATTTATCTAAATGTCTGTTCAAAAAAGCGTTTTATATAAAGATATCAAACACATCTGAAAAAGAAAAAAAAAGAAAAAGTTCGTCGTTTTATGGAAAAGCAGAAAAATACCAATAAGGTATACAAATAAATCTCATAGTTGTCGTCTACACAAAAACCTTTGAAGGGTACTTAACCTGCTTATGGGTGAGATATCTCAAATTGTTTTCCAAACTAGCCTGATATAAATATTACCAATGATTTGTTTTTTAAAAACATGCTGTTAACTTCTCCAATGGATTTAGTAATTTTAAGATTAATTAAGTTGAGTTACCAATTTAATATATGGATTCACCTTGGGTGTGTTCCTACGCTATACATTGAGTAAATAACCATCTATACATCTGTACATAAACACTTGATATCAATCTTTATCTTCAGTTCTCAACGTCAAATACTAGTATTGGGAAACGGTGAGTTTTGGTTAAAATATAATTATAAGGTATCTAGTTTTCAAGATATTTGAAATGGGTGGGGTTTCAAAATCCCAGAGGCATCTCGTAATCCATGAAGTATTGCAACGCCCCCCACCCTCCGAGGAATTTGGCTCCCTGCTTGAGATGACCATTCCATGATCATTTCGTCACCCTTTGCATGAAGGGAGAACTAAGTCTATCGGCGAAACGAGTTTTGACTGATGGGTATACGCATAGTCAGAATATTTAGCCTACTTTACATTGTAGGTGCTCCTCTTTACTCATACCGAGTGTCTTTATTGGGCTTTTAACGACAAGCTTAGCTCTGCGACTGAAACATGTGATATGTAACAACCAACCGCCGAGGTGTAAAGGCTTAAAGATTATTTGGTGGCTCATATCGACAAGCATAGGGCTGCTGTGGACTATTTAGCCACTCGGGTACCGCCTTCACGGGGTCAATTCCAGAAAAAAAGTTAAACATAGATCATGTAGTGATTGATTGTTTCTTTTTTCCTTTTTTCTATTGATTTGATTTAAATTGTCCTTTGGTGATCTTTTTTTTTCAATAAAATGTTGTAAAACAAATTTTTAATTTGCAATCTAGTAACTCTGATTAAAAACTGCAGATAACATTTCCACACAGGTGATTATGATATCATTGCAATTTGATTCCAAGGGATCTGTTCATCATCAACACAATGCCATTAGCATGTTCTATAAAATTATCTATTTATCTTTTAATTTTGCAGATCTGTCTACGTTGGAGTTTTATTGGTGTTATGTTGATGACAGAATGCAATTCAACTGTGGACAATACGTTCGGGAATATTGACATTTCCTATGTTAACTCTGCTGTGTTCAAACAGACACTGATTCCCTCCTTTGTGTACATTTTATTGCTAACAGTCATAGGAATTCCAGGAAATGCCTTAGTATGTTATGTCTACCAGTTTAAAATCCGAAACAAACAGTTGTCTGCTAACATATTTATTCTAGCTCTGTCTTGGTTTGACCTTATAAACTGTGTTATCTCCCTTCCAATCGAGCTTCAGTACTTGTTGAATTTTATCCAATTTGACGAACCCGTGTTGTGCGCTTGTGCAAGGTTCATCACTTTCTTCTGTAACAATGCTTCGTCCATAATACTTCTCTCCATAGCCATTGACAGACTTGTAGCGTTTTTGTCAGGACCGGTCCGTCGCCGACTCAAACCTTACATGGCAAGAGGGATAGTCCTCTTGGCTGTATGTATCTCCGGTGGGATAAGTTGGCCGATGCTTATATTCTTTGGAACGTATGAATTCCCGGTAGGATTCGGACTAAAAGGACATACGTGTAGCATTAAGCCGAGTTATCTTAAAAGCACATCAATTGTGACGTTTACGATCACGTTGCTGTCCCTTCACGTCGTCTTTGATTTATCATTCTTTATCATTTATTCTATAATCGGTAAAAGGATTTACTATGATATAGGCTTAATTAGCCAAAGATCGATGGAAAATGAACGTGTAAACTCTGCCGTAGTAGAGATACGAAAACAAAGCAATTCGTCATTAAACGAGAATGTGTTTCTCACGCAAGGAACTAAAACATGCAGTAAACAAGGTTCAGCCTGTGAGATACATCTAAAATCCATAACAAAAGGAAATAAGACGGAAACAAAACTACTTCCACCGATATCTCCATCAACAGAGGTCACTGCCATTTCTGATGACGGATGTAGTAAAATCAACCAATCGACACATGATCTCAGTGATTCAAAACATTTGATTGGTTCTCTAAGAGTACAAAGATCATCCCCTTCCCCGTCAGAATGCAAGCTTTTTAACCGTCGGACAAACGCAAACAAGACGTCGTTCATGTTATTTATAGTTACAATGGCGTATGTTCTATCTTTTCTACCGTATTGCGTGATTGTAGTTGTAAGACAAGTTTCCAAGGTGACATTTTACGAGGACATGTCAACAACAGAAAAAGCCTTGTATCAGCTGTTTTTGCGATCCTATTGCTTAAGCAGTGCCATCAATCCAATCATCTACAGTTTTATAAATGCTAGTTTTAGGTCCAAATGTAGACAAGCTCTCTGTGATTTGATATGTTGCTTTAAAAACGTTAAAAAGTAAATACTCTTTGTACAAAGTTCGTAGAAAACTGTGTCTCACTCTCGACTGGTGAAAGAATTCCATGTTTAGACCTTTTTATTATAAAAATACCTGTTTTGTATATAAGTTCCTTAGTTTCTTTACATGGCATTTTGTGGACTGATTCATATCTCTTATAAAAAATACCGGTTGCAAATGCTATTTCTTTATAACTTAATTGTTGAAGCAACCAACATGACTTACGTAATACCAAAAAACAAAACAAAACACAGTGAGTGAGTGAGTTGGTAGGTGTTATACGCCCTTGCAACGCGTTATTAAAAGGCTATGGACTTGAAAAGGATGATAAAATGAACATGAAATGATAATGATAAATGAAACATGGGGTAGGGCTGGGAAACAAAGCAACACTAGTAACAAAAGAACACATTTCCTATATAATTATACCTAGATATAATTTCATAAAATGACACCAGGCTGCTATTCAACTAATTTATGGATTTAAAATGTATACAAAGGATTAAACAATGTTATAATTAAAACTTTAATTGTTGTAAACATTTTCAACCATGTAAATATTCCTTTCTTTTCAGGAGACCGATTCCCTGCGTTTATAGGATAGAGTATTAATTGACTTTGCCTAAGTTGATGGTCGTATTGATTCTTTGGGCGCTTCGGAAATAAAAGTTATATAAAATTCTCCATAATCGGTTCAAATTTATCACACCCCGTTTCAGAGTTTTGCACTTTTAAAGCAAAAATTGCATTTTGCATGTTTATAAGCTACAAAATGATAACTTTTGCAGATAGAGAAAAGATGAATCCTTGCTAATACCTCAATTCTTTTCGCTTATAACCCCTACACATGTATAAAGATTTGCAGGTTGTGCTTACTAAAGGTTAAAAACTAGCATTTTTGTTGCTTTGCATTCAAGAAATAAAAAATACAACAAAGTTCTAGATATTAAATGTTACTACGCCTTAAGCGCGTTTCGTCTGTTTAAGACTCATCAGAAGCGCTCTACCCAAATTATTTGAAAAATTCACATAATAAATAATTATGAAGAGCATAGAACAATAAAGTCCAAAAGGGAACAAATTTATAACTAAGATCACATACCTATGTCTTGGGTAGGAAGAATCTTATAAAAGGTTAATTTGATTTTTTTTTTAATTTAAACGAATAATTCATGACCATGTATAGCTTTGAATTGTTCTCCAACACAAAAGTGTCGGTGCCGGAGCGGGCAACCTCGGTGAATTAAAACTACACAAGCAGCGCTAACCTTGAAGGGTGATAGAAACTTAAATTACAACAAAGTTCCAGACATTAAACTTTGCTTTGCCTGACGCGCATTTCGTCTATTCAAGACTCATCAGAAGCGCTCCACTTAAAATATTTGAAACAGCCAAAAACTATGAATGAACTTAAGCAGACCGAAAAGAAATTGTTAACTATATAAACCTCCATTGCGTAAAGATTTACGAAAGTTTTTGTCCCTAATAAGTCAAAAACCGGATGTTTTTGCCTCATTGAATAAAACGTATTGCTAACAGAGAAAAGCTGTTGCTTTCTTAGATATTCAGCATAAGAAGCAAAAAAAAATTGCAGAACCGCGATCAGCGCCTACTGGTCTTGTTGAAGGCTGCAGGTGGTTGTCCATTGTGTTTGTTTTTCTGAATTGACGCTTGATTGTTGGCTGTGTCGCGTTAACTGATTTCACATCTCATTATTTTCTATACAAAGTTCTCCTTTGGTCAAAATAAAGTAGTAGAGATCGAAATCTCTAGGATCAGACGAGCAATGCAGGCCCTCAGTGTGAGATTCTCATTATTCTTTACATTATGAGCTCGGATGTGGCATAAGGTCTTACTTTTATTTCTCATGAAAATTTGAAAGTGAAATAAAACAAATAATCGAAGACTAAACTAGAAGGCACCAATACAATCGACACAAAGAAACACCCACAATGCAACTTTACTCTAGTCACTCGCAACATAACAATAAACTTTTATTGAATAAGAGAAATCTGTTTGCTGGCTTGGGTAAAACGCCCTTTTTGACGCACTTGGACCATATAGGGCGGTCAGTTTAAATAGTGGAGGAAATCAGAGTAACTAGCGGAAACCACCGGCAGGTAGCTGACAAACCTATTGATGGGGGTAGAGAAATCTGGTGACCCGGAAAGACAAGATATTCCTGCTGGATACAACAGAACGGTTGCGATGCCAACTATTTGTTGTAATAGGTCAAACTCGGTAAACGACAATCTAACCTATTTTGTTCTCATCTGACTGATAGTTCAACTTTTTTCAACTTAATGGAATTGCTATCTTTTTTAAAATAATACATGCAGTTATATTTAAAAGCATGCGAGCATTAAAATCACGTCAAAATAACCTCTATAAAAGCTTTAAATAACAAAGGAGACAAAATGAGGCGTTGATGTTTTTGTTAAGGTCATCATACTTAACTATGCTACATTTGTACCAAGTTTTTAATCATTTTCATGTATGGTTTCTGAGAAAATCTTGATGGACATTTTTATGTATAAATTTCATATCGATCTAGTCCCAAAACAGAAAATAGAAGTTCATTAGGTCTGAAAGTTGCTTACACTAGGACACATACATTTCTCATACTAAACCACCCAGTTAAATTTCAAATCATTCTAATGTACAGTTTTCTAAACAAGCTTGACGAAAATCGTACGTACGAACGGACAGACGTACGTACATGGGTAAATCTTAATGTCTCCCATTATGTTGTGGCAGGGGCATGAAATATGGAAAAGAAATATTTTTTTTCAAAAAATGACAATCGACAATGGAAGAATGTCTATTGTGGTTTATTGGTACCCAGGTGCATCATATTTTCATGAAATAGCTCAATACAAACTTGATAACATGACAACCTGCTATTACTGAATGGCATAAATCGGTTTAAATTTCTATTTCATAGTGATTAACTTTATTTATTTTAATTCTCTGCCAGCTGACAAATAGGAACTTTGTTTTTGGCTCGGTTCGGTCCATCTTATTTCTATACCATAAATGTTACTTTTGAAAATTTACCTCTTGTACAACTTCCATTAATCAACCTTTGGAATTCTCTTATTCCAAGAATGACTGTTTGATTATGAGCACAAATACACAGTTCATAGATTATGGGAATGAGGACATTTGCCCTATACCTGCATGGTTTTGAAACATATATAGTAAAAATTTCTTTTTAGTACTTTAATAAATCAACTACAGTTGATGATTTTGTTTTCAGTAAATGTGTGTAAAATTCCCTAAAATTTTCAGTAATTTCATGTAATAACTGATGAAAATCAGTAATTTCACGTTATTACTAGGTCCTTTAGGAATTACATGAAATTCCTGAATTTTCAGTAATTTCATGAAATTCCTAATTACACACATTTACTGTAACATATATATTAAAGTGATTTCGTTTCATATTTTTCTCCTCGTTTCGTCTTTTTCATTGAATATCTTGGCTTAAAGTTAATCCCAAGGACGATTATTAAGTATATAAGTAGTTATGAGGAAAACAAATATATTCTAACCATGACAGGGGCGGTTCCAGGATTTTGCGAAGGAGGGGCGTAAAATACGGCAAGGGGTCTGGGGACCGCTTAAGGTCCCCAGCGGGTCCAGGGCAGTGCCCTGGTAGGGGGTCGGGGGGGCGAAGCCCCCCGGAAGCTCCTGGATTTTAGCGTTTTTAACATTGAATTATGAGGTTTCCAGATTGTACCTTATAAGGAATTTGCATTTTAAAATGACAATGCTGTTAACGATTATTATTAACAGTAACGAATTACAATCACATAACACGGGTAACCCACAATATTGACAGATACAGCTAGGGGGTTCCAGGGGTAGGCACCATTCTTTTCAGCCAAAATATTTTGAATTAACTAAAACTGAGGGAATTTGTCACACTGAATGACACAGGTACCCCCATTGCAGCTTTGTTGCTCAGGCAAAGCAAAATAATTAAAGAGTCATTTAATTTTATTGCTGCAATGTTCAGCCCTTAATAAACTTATTATGAAGTAGACTAGTGTACAAAATTTCATGATGATTGAAGATGTGAGTTTGCAGTTTGAAATCAAACAAAAACGCAAAGTGTGACAAACGAACAAACTGAAAACTTATGGCATATCCCGCAACAACAAAAAATATTTGGACGACAGTTATAAATGGTTTTGTTTTCAATATAACGAGTAAACTACTTGAGGGGGGGATTCGATCGCACACACATCCCCTTAGAATATTTACTTTTCGTTCAACTGTGACTATTCAAGTTGATGTTTTGTTTTATAAATCCCGGTCGATGATTTCGCATCCTCCCCCCCCCCCGTTTGGGGAAATCCTGTGTACGGGCCTGCACACGTCGTCGTGTGGTACTATTGATTGAAGTTGTATAGGAGTTAGACACGACTATTGTCACTATTTAACTTGACTTACCGTTTGGGTTGGATAAGGCTGTCCAAAACGCCCTGGCGGTTCGAGGATTTGATACGTTTTTTCTGCGACATTGTTTACTTTAATAAGAACGTTATCATATGAGTATTAGTTAAATTAAACCAAATTACGGAATGAAGCTGAAAAGATAACGGAATGCTCGTGATGCAAAAACATAAACTCTTGCATACTTTTGGTAGAACTCCGGGCGACGTCACGAATTATATACGCCAGTTATTCTTCCTCTTTTCTTCCTCTCGCTTTCTGTCCCCTTGCTAGTTCCCCCATTTTTTTTTTTTTGAAACTCAAGGGGGGGGGGCGTACGCCCCTTACGCCCCCACCTGGACCCGCCACTGCATGATAAGACCTATCCGGTCTGCATAGAAATACGCTACTTTGTACACTGTATAAATTTCTACTGATTGGGCTGTATTACTGCAGACAATTGTTGTAATATAGCCTATTGATATCGTTTAACTTTACCAATCTCATGATAATAGAAGATATTGTGGCCTATTTTTATCGAGATTTTAACAATAAATCACGCCGTTTTGGAAACGGAAATATTCCTATCACATTTCATGCTGATCTGCTCATCATTATTTCCTGTCTTCATTTACTCAATGTGACATTGACCCGAATTATATTACTTCGTGACCCTTTCGAGGTCGTCACTATTTTCGTGGTAGAAACGGTTTTTGGAAATTGATGTTTATTTATAAATTTATTTAAATACATGAACATGATGAAAAAGATTTGATAAAGAAAGGTGTTTAACTTTATCAGTCTTCGGCTGTTTAACTAAATAATTAAGAAATAAGTAGCGTTTTTTGGTCCCCGTATCAATAACATAGAAGTCTTACTAACGTTTTCAATTTCAGAGGTGGTTCTAGGGAAGCAATGGGTCATAAAAGGTCCTTTTGTCAGAAGTTCGACTCTGTCCGTCAGCCCGTCAACATTTTTTTTGTGGGCACAAAAACTGAAATAACCAGACAGATTTTATACGATGTCTCATGATAACGAGCTGTTCGAGAATTTGCATATTTACATTTCATGTACATCTGTTGAATAATTTTGGACGGGATCCTTTCTGGTGTATCTGTCAGTATTCAAATTACAATGTAAAATGTTTAGTTTAACCTGTCTAATGCTTGCATTATTCGTATTTATAGGAGTCATATTTTTTTTAAAACAACAAAAAGACAAGGCAAATATGGGGGGGGGGGGGGAAACATTATACATTTTACATGAAATCGTTACAATCATTGTAGATTTTTTTTTGAAAATAGCTGAATACAACTAACTAATAGATCTTTATAAAAGAGTTGACCAATTACGAACTTGTTTGCATTTTGTGGGTTATGCTTTATCGTCCATAACCTTAATAATTAGAGTAATTTTACAGATTCATAAAGATAACACGCAAACAAATGCACTACATACTAGTTTTAATAGACTGGAAATGTCTGTACTTGCATACCTACGTATGCACTACGAATCTGCAAAGACAATTCAGGTAATTGCACATTATAACGAACGATCATACATTTCATGCATAGATGCAAATTGTACCGGTACATTGTTTAATGTCTTTAACAACTTACTACTAATTAATTACGTATATCATTGACCAATATCAAAAGTTCTAGACGCATATCACACGATTCTTTGTAGTCAGGTATAAACATTTACCTTTCAAAAGAGCTAATGAGAAGTTAATTTCATTTAATTTCATACTCTGTTATTTATGACTGCATGTTATGAAAGTTGATAGCGGATGAAAAAAAATCTTTAAATGGATTCCAATATTATACGAGCATGTTTAATCTACCGACTTGTCTGATGTTTGCTGTAGTTAAAGATGCACCAGACTGCGTTGACTGTTCTTCTTCACGTTCTGATTGTAAAATAAAGGTAACATCAAAATATCCGAATTTGAATGATTAAAAAAATTAAACGGAAAGGTATAAGCCATAAATAGAAATTACCGTCTAATACCTTTTTGTAATTAAGTAGTAGTCCACCTAAGAATAATGCAAATTTGAAGAAAAGTGATTCATTGATAAAAAGGCTACAGTGGTTTATTTTTAATGAAAGATTGTTTAAAGTATATAAAATAAGAAATAAATAACAACTTGCTCATAACTGCCCGGTCCTGGGAGAAATCTTGCCATTTTGTTACAATGGTTTCTTTTGAAATTAGATTAAACAGATTTATTTATCCTGGATTGGGAAGCAAGCTTGATGCTTATGTAAATCCCTCTCCAGCTTGCAGTTTGCGAGTGTGCATGGCCTTTGCAGCGGCTCCATTGAGCCTACTTTTATCGAACGCTACAAAGGGGTCTTTAAACGTGCATGGGATATTGCTCTCCACATACACGGGACAACCTTTTTTCGTATCTTCCGAAGGACTAGCATCGTTCCTTGAGACCATCCACGCAAATAGTGCCAAGAGAGAGTCGGAAAATTGTTTCATGAAATTTTCACCCCGGACGAGGATCGAACCACTAACCTTGGTGTTAGTAGCCCGATGCGTTTACCACTACACCACCGGCTCTAATTATTATTATTGACAATTTTAAGAGTTATCTCCCTTTCTTACATGTTTCGAATGCATTCTATACATTTTTTTCTCTCAGGACCAGGGCTAGTTTGGAAAAAGAGCACAAAAAATCAAAGCAGGGTGCTAGTAGGAGTCAGTAACACATCAAAAATAAATTGGTATAGGCTTTAAAATACAAATAAAATTTAGTTCAATCAGTTGGGACGGTCAATCTGAAATGTCAGAAAAGAAAAGACAAAACAATACAAACCATATCATAAAATTTAAAGATTGGAATAGTCCTGACTTGATACAGACATTTAACAAGTCCTGGTAGATTGTACCAGCATTTTAGCACCAAACCTCTTTTTATTGAATAATTCTTATTCTAGTGGAATATGAGTCAAGAAAATTAATGATCAATTAATTCAGACGAAGCAAATATGTAAAAAAGATATAAAAGACAAAAATTACAAGAAAGTCGCGGGCAATAGAGTTTTCCTAGTATGGGAACATATTACAACAACAAAAATCAAGATATAACTGTCAGTAAAAATGTCATACATGTAAGAGGTCAACCGTGATTCTAAGCGTTTCCGATTTTTTAATCAAACGAGAAGATTCCTTTTTTATTATATATTCATTCAACATACGACTGTGTCTTTTTAGCCGATTCAAAAACACTCTTTAGATGCAGTTAAAACTTACTGGATATTTGCTTGGTATTTTCAAATTGTTAGATAATGTTGCAACAAATTACAAATTACCACGCTCAAAATTCATGATCATGCACTTTTAATCAGCCTGTGAATTGAATAAAATTACATCAGATAACAACCTTAAGCAAATAGACTGGTTGCCAATGTGCATATCCGCTTCCGGTTTGCTGTGGTCAATTTGACAACCACGTTAAGGTAATTCCAATGACGTATACTGTTTCTATTGGTGAATAAAGTTCATGATGTAGGTCTTCACTAAGTAAATACTATAAAAACGTAAATTGATGTACTGACTTTTTTTATATGATGGAATGTGTCAAGCGTGGAAAATAAATTATCGCTATCGCATACCATAACATAATACACTTAAAGTATATTATACTGCAATAAACCGCACCTTAAATATACAAAGTCGTTTTCAAATTACGTAAAATACTAATAGATTTATTTTACCATTTATTCTTACACTGTATTGGGTTTCAGACTTGTATGAACTGTTCTAAGTATAGGGATTAAAAGTTATTGAAAATGTAATGAAATGTTTCACTGCACATTGGTTTTACGGCTAAATATAGTTTCAGGTAAGCTTATAAGTATGTAGGATCATAGTTGGTCTTTGGGAAATTTTTATTGTCTTTGATTACTGAAGGAATTGTTAGAATAAAAGGCAAGTGCATCACATGTAGATGAATCGTTTTTTTTTTCTTTTCGTGGCCACACTATAGTTTTGTGGTGTTAAATGAATTATATTGGTTTGCTCATCTCATGATTGTATATTGGAAAGTGTTTTAGCGGGGTGGGGCTTATAAAGCGTCCAACAAGGTTTTGTGGAGTTTGAGGTCAATTTAATTGGACTCACCCCATGGTATTGTACAAAAAGTATATGCCATAGGTCCTTTGATGGACGAAACTCAAATTAGCAATCAATTATGAGAAAGGGTATATGTACTGTATGTATACTGTTTGTAATTATAAATAGAACAAATGGGGTAATGCTGGAATCACTCTGTCTGTGGGCCTGTCCACATATCTCATTTTAATGGATTTTGATGAAACTTTACATGAAGAAAGTACATTAAATGGAATTGTTCAGGAAGATAATAAAATTATTTTGATTCAAATATAGAGTTCAATATGAAGCGATGTATCATTTTGTGAGTACGCTCACAGTAGGCCTTGATGATATGGTTTATGACCTTATGTATTGTTTTCTATGCAAGGAATTAAACCTCTTTTTAGCTTGCTATCATGTGAAACTTTAAGCTATCATTATCACGCGTTTTATGTTGTTACTTGCCAATATCTTGATAAACTAGCCTACAGTAATTATCAAAAGGAAATCAGCTAAACAATTTATTAAGCGTCATCGTATCCATAACGGAAACTCCAGTTCTTGAATTTGACTTAATTTCACAATAGGAAGAAAACTTGGCAAACAAGTGTTATAAATAAGACAGTACTTAAATGGAGAGCTTCATGTAAGTTGTTTATACTTTCTTGTGTGAAATGCCCCAAAAGTTATATTGAGCTTCTTAAAATTTTATTGATGTTATTTAAAACAAAAATGGAGTTTCAAACACAAATTGCAAATGATATATAAACGCATTAACTTATTGCTTTACTCCCAAACAGAGAAGCGCACAATTGGCTAAGTAAACAAGAAAAATGATATAATGAGTAGTTGAATGAGAAGTCATAAATCTAATTTGCGGTAAAAAGTTTTGACTGTTCCTGTCAAAAATAGGGTTCAGTCTAGGTTCAGTTAGGCAATTTAAATTCTTGAGGCCCACATGTACCGAAACAACCAGCAGAGTCTCTTAAACATGCAATGACAATGGTATTTTTGCCTATTACTACTATGATTTACGGTAGAGTTTCTGTATTGAGACCGGACTATAATGGCAAGTTAAGAGATGAACTGCATTCAACTGCCTGACAAACATTCCAGATGGAAAAAAGGAATCTCTACCGACTTCAGCTTTTGAACTAGGCGTTTTGGCTGGTAAAACTGGGAACTGCACAGGGCGTTTTGCTTAAAAAATGATACTTTCGAATTCCTTTAAATTCTTTTTAGGATTCCTTATTCAAGGGGTCAAGCGCATTTTGTAGAGATTTAAGTTATAATTAATAAACAACGTGTTCTCATTTTTCGGTAGAATCATTATTCACATTTTCCTGACCCTCCTTTCAATTTGTTGTTTCAATTAGTTCTTGTAGTTATTTTGGTTGAAATATTGTTGACTGGACACAAAACAAACAAACCCTTCTTTTCATACATCAGAATTTTCTTCTACTGCCCAATAAAAACTCTTAATATTTTGTTGTAAACTACTTTGTTGTTTTCTCTCAAAAATAGATACTTTGAAATTGTAGTCCCCATGCTAAATATCAAAGTCGGTGATGCTGCATCGTCGGAAACCCACGGTTGGTCGCAATTCGCCTCGGCTACGCTAAACGTAGTGAGCGGAGGGCAATCGACCCTGGGTATCCGAGGATGGGGATGCTGCGAAATCGCCCGGTTTACTACAATATTACCATGGTTTGCAGCCTGTGCACGAAGTGAGCTTTTGTATCCTGCCAATAACAAAACAGCCATAGGAATCCATGAAGGAAAAAAAAAAAACAAAAAAAAACACCTTTTGTTTGTTAACATGTCTTTTTTGGGGAAAGTATATTGCGCACAAGAAATTACCAAATTAACATAAAATCGTATATGCACAGAGACTAAAATTAACTTTATATAGGACATCCGGTCTTCAAGGAAGGGTACAGGTGACTGTACAATTGACCCATTTAATGGATAGCGTCTGTTACAGTATTTGTTGACAACATTGATAAATAAATTTACATTTATGATATCTTGACGTAACAATAGTACTGTAATACAAACAACAAATAGGCGGTCATGACCTTAAACGTTTTTCGGAGAAATCATAGCGTTATTTGTTTTAAGTTCACGCTTTTGACTCGCTTTTGATAAAAATGAAAATAGTAGAATTTAATTCCCTTACGATTCACATGTAAAAGGCTAGGACGCTACCGGTAAGACCATGAATTTTATTTTATATATATTAGAGAATTAGCTGTTGAGCACCTTCAAAATCAGAATTTTATTATCATTTACCTCAGTTTATCTGCTTCCGGTTTTGCTACATCTATTGTTTGCATTAAAAAGGTGAACGCTATTTTGTATGTTAATGTATAAAAATGTTATGATTTTCATGGACCTTTTCAAATTTGGAAAAAAGAGGGGGTACAAAATGAACTCCTAACATTTAAAAGGGCTGTAGCAGCTCGCCGTGTACATTTTGAAACGATTTACGTGCAATGATTGTGGGGTGCGTGTCCTTCCGCAGCAACACTAAGCTAGCTTGTCAATTAAAGACTAATAAAGAGTACGTACCAATAACATGATAATGTCGGGCCTGACTGCTTTCCCCCCAAACGACTGGAATGCGTGTCCCAGGTGGAGGAACTAAGTAGTCTGTTATCTTCTTGCATGCCGGGACAGTCAGCTGGCTATAATGCAGAAATACCCGACCGCAAACCACAGTGGTAATCTGTAAACAAATTTCACATCTTTGCAAAGTAGAGAACCCTATTGTGGGTCTTAACTAGATAATAACCCGTAGGATCACCTGCAGTAGTCCTAATTTCCCGATCCTAAACGTACCCAGCCCTTGTCTTTCTAGTGACTGTCAGAGCTTCGATTGGCTGGTTTCCAAGTTTCCTCTACTATGTCATCGTTTCATGATCATTTTAAATCCCCTTTTATGTTCATCTGAATCATACGGCCGAATTCCGGCCACTGAGGAGTAAAAAGCAATTATAACTAGCTTTCTCGACTTACATTGCTATCTTATTGTCCTATAGCCATTAAAATCATTACACAATTAAAATTTATTAAAACTTTACACATGATATTTAAAATAAGGATGGTTTGATGCAGTTGCTTTTTAAATCTTTTTGTCTAGCTCCTCTTCCTGGTATCTTTCTCAGAATATTATTTTCAATGAATTGTTTATCCAGACTTTTACTATGCCGCATTTAGTGAATAGGACTAGATATAGAATAGATTTAAAATATTTAAAAAGTAATCATTCGAATTCGATTGACACAAAATGACGCTTATACGTTGTTATTTTGTTATATACACTTCTAAGCTTCTGAGAATTTTAAAGGCATGTCATTTCAAAACAATATAAAAGATGTGTTCTGCTTTGATATAAATTTATGTGTTTTCCCTCTAGTTAAGGGGCAAGGGCTCGAAATTGTTGATACGCTTAATTTGTTTGGTTAAACAATTCAACGAAAGTTGGCCAATAGAAGAAATAAATGAAATGATATAAACTTTAAGACTGTTGTTTTAGTGCGTTAAGTGCCAAGGGCTAGGCATGGGTGATAATCTTTGTTTTCAGGAACATTTCTTAGAAAACGTTTTCACTGTTTTCACCATTTATCACGCAAACGTTCTGTACAATTTTATATTTTACAGTGATGTAATTCCTGTGGGAATTGTCCATGAATCATTTTGTTCATGCTACCTTTGTCACATTTAATGCTGTATCGTATTTTTTCTAGAAATATCAGACATTACGCAACTGACATTATGTCCAATCAAAATGGCCGATGTCATTATTTTTATTGACAATTGCAAACATGGCCATGACTTAACTCATGCAATTTGTATAAAATGAATGGAATATTATCTTAATGCATTATCCTAATGTGTATTTCCTGACAGGTTAGGCAAAGCTGATGAATGTCAGGTAATAGGAAAAACAACACAATTATATAAAATCCTTGCTGACCATGCTAAGTTAATGCAAAAAGTATTTGGAAAACACCGTCTTATAAGCAATAACGTTTGGATACTAAATGACCATAGCAATTCTTGAGAAATCGCGGTTAAATGTGATTGAATACTAAATCTTGTACAGTGCATCTGAGGGACATTAAGGCGGTTGCATGAAACAAAAAGTGGTAAGATTTTTTATAAAAAAATAGTTGCAAGCTCGTTCATTGTAGATATTTTCATGGTGTTCGGTGTCCATTGTGAGTTCTTTCATGGTGTCCACTGTGAATGTTTTAAAAGAAATATACAGCCATGTAAATGCTTATAAAAAGCTAGGTTAAAGCGCCGACTGACAAACTACAATACATGTACATTTTGAAAACTTCGTCTGAAATGCTTGTCTTTATAGCCTTGTGACGCTCTATTCAACAGTTGAAATACTAAAAAGTTTACAAAAATTTGGCAATTAATGGGACTTACTAACTTTCCAAACTGAGAAGACTTTGTTTTTTTTAAAGTTAATTTAAAAAACAATAAAAGTTATCTTTCTTTTATCGAGAAAATGCTGTTGCAATGTGAAATCGAACTTGACCTTCATTCAGTTTGACGGACGTCAAGTGTATGTGGCGTGGCGTGTAAACTAGGAGAATCTGAGCACAAAATAACGATAAAACAATGAAGATATTTCTTAGGAACGCAGTGAAGTTGTTGCTCTTGAGGGTTACATAATGTAACCTCATGAATTTAAGATAATTATTTAAAGACTAATTCATTTTGGATAAGAAGAACATAATTTTCTTTTAATGCGATGCGCTTTGTATAAAGTATTTTAAAAGTGAGAATTCTTGTTTGAACTCGAGTTGTAGGTCGTTTCTTTCATTGAATAAATCTTTAATTACATGTAACTAAGGATGAATGATACCTGAAACATATAGAAATGATACACATTAATTAAATGATTAGTTAGTTACAGCGAGGCAAATTTAACATTTCAGAAGTCTGAGTTTACAGCATCGTTTCTGAAATATTAAATGGTCCTAGTGGCATAATTCTTCAGCTTCACTGACAGTCCTGACAGTTGCATTATACTCTGTTGAAAATAATGACCAAAAATGAATCACATTTCATAGTTTCATAGTAATTCATACATTTTGCATGACACTGGATTAAATCGTTTCCTAGAACTACCAATAATCGAGTTTAAAACGTTTGTACTGCAACACTTCCATGATAACAGTGGAATATTATAGTACAACATGTTAAATAAAGAGTGTAAGTTACAGCCACTAGAGACCATTATGTGACTAATATAGTAAAATAAACAATACAATTTGTCGAAAATAGACTTTGTTGTGGGATAAGTAGGTAGTACGGATCTAAAAAATGAGAGGAAAAAAATAGAAACCCATCCAAAAATATTCTAGCATTGGAAAATGGTTCAATGTAATGAGTAGTAAATATTCCGATTATAATCATCCATAATCTGCCCACTGTAATTTCAATCCTTATAAATCCAGTCTTCTTCCAACAATCATTTCAAAACGGAAATACATTTTACATTTTGCCATTGTTTTAAGGTTCAGTTCATTTGTATGATTAAGTAAGTACCTATTTCATGTTGTATATTGATCAATTTTTCACGGTTAGTGCTGATTTTCGTTTTGTTTTTATTGTACTTCATCTTCGTGTTACTATTTTTGTTTCAATTTGATATTTTGTGCTTATATTTGAAACAAACATAACAAATAAAGGGTCGTTTAACCATAATAATTAATAAAGACACTCAAGAAAATTTTTAGAAAAAATCAGGAACACCCAGTCATAAGAAAAATAGCAAAAGTTGGGATATACTTTATACCATACCCGTGCAAAGAAGTAATAAAGCACCAACGGGTCGGGGTATTCTAGTGTCAAGAGTCCAAATGAGCAACAACAAAGCCATTAAACACGAGTGAGTGAGTGAGTGAGTGAGTGAGTTGGTGTTTTACGCCCGTGCAACGCTATATAGGTTATTTACAGGCGATGAACATGAAAAGGATGATAAAATGAACATGAAATGATGATGATGAATGAAATATGGGGATGGGGTGGGAAACAAAGGACCGGTAAATTTTGAAGAACCACAGGAAAAGGGGAGAGATGGGTAGGGGCGGAAAATTTAGCCTATGTGGTGCACTACTGGGCGGTCCACAAAGGGGTCTTTTACGTGCATGAAGCGTGGCACTCTCCACACACGTTGGCCCACTATGGTCGGCGGTCAGGGTTTCCGTATTATAGACCTGACAACCCCCGCGGACGAGGGCTACCCTATTCAGCCACCTAGGGTACACACTTGGTCGCTCTGTGGGCTGAGCACTGACCCGACGTCAGAATCCCAAGACCCTTAGTCGCCTCTTACGACAAGCTAGGCTCTGCTGCGGGCCTATTCGCCACCCGGGCCCCGCACGGGACCATTAAACACGAACAACACGAAGAACACATATAAAAATAATTATTCAACAACCTTTTTTTTTTTTTTTGTTAAAAACTTATAACTGCTGTACGCATGGGGAAAGTTAACATATTTATTAATAAATTTGCGAATACATTTTTCAAATGTTGAACATGAGACAATGAGACAATAATACAACAAATTAATCACTGGATTCAGAAACAAGACTTGAAGCGATCTGTCTCCCTGAAAACATTTCATTACCATTATTTTAGCATTATCCGACATGTTTGAGTATATGTTTAGTATAGGTTATGCCGATTGTCCGTAGATTGATACCCTATGAACTTTATAATAATTATGCTTTCTTTTCTCTTTTCAGATTGATAATTTTTAAGCCATGATTGTGAATTCGCTATTTAACCAAACTATGAATAACACAACACTCGGTTTCAATAATACTACAACACGGATCGTGCAAGTGGATATAGAGCAGTTAAACAAAAATATATTTAACAGTTATATGATTCCGTCTTTTATCTACATTCTCTTTCTTTTGCTCATTGGACTTCCAGGAAATGCATTAGTGTGCTACATTTATCATTTCAAAGTGAAACAGAAGAAACTCTCGTCAAATATATTTATTTTAGCTTTATCTTGGTTTGATCTCGTAAATGTAACGTTAACATTTCCATTTGAACTTTCCGTTATTTACAATTTTATAAACTTCGACCATCCAATGATGTGCAAGTTTGCTCGCTTTACGACATTTTTCTGTAATAATTCTACCTCCGTTATCCTATTAGCAATTGCTTGTGACCGATTCCGTGTATTTTTATCTGGACCGCGTCGACGAACAATGACTGAAAAAACGTCACGTGTTTTAGTTGCCATGGCAATGGTTATCTCTGCCATTATAAGTTGGCCTATGCTTGTTTTGTTTGGTACCTGGACATTTCCGATTTCAAAGGATGTTTCCGGTAAGATGTGTCTTATCACAAATTATTTCGCGGAAGAAAACAAAGGTCCGACTAAAGCTTTTATCATTTCACTGCTGTGTTTACATCTATGTGTTGATTTAGCGTTCATCACTATATATTCTATTGTTGGAAAACGTATCTGTTATGATATTGAACGTTCAAGGCGAATGTCTTCAAGCAGTTTCAACAAGCATTCTATAAAACTAGACCATAGAAAGGGGAGTTTCTCTTCAACAGAGGATGATGTTTTCATTACACAACCTGGATCACAGACAAGGGTGAAACACCTTAAGTTAAATTATCACAATGGATCTCATCACGCGTTGATATCAGACAATGACAGCATTAGTTCTAGCTTTAACTCAGCTGACGAAATACGTAAAACGAAGAAACGATCTCTTAGGCAGAGTATAGCCCAACATTCAGACAGTTTCCGTAACAGCTTTAAGTCCCGCTTCCGAGAAACGAAGCCTCGATCTTCGTCCGTCTATTCCGATTGGAGAATATTTGACCACCGCCCCACTTTAAGTAGAACCTCTTTAATGTTGTTCACAGTGACTATAGCGTACATGGTTACATATCTGCCGTACTGTATATTAGCTTTAATGCGGACGATAGATCCGATGTTTTTTACCAGTCTTGGTAGCACCAGCAAGGCGGTCTATCAGGTCTTCTTTCGATCTTATTGTCTTGGAAGTGCCATCAACCCAATCATTTACAGCTTTATAAGCTTAAACTTTAGAAAAAAGTGTAAAGAAGCTTTAAAAGACTTATTTTGTCTCAGAAATAAAAGTGCTAAATAATAAATGTGGCTTATGATTATAAAAATGTTTTATAATATAATTATTTTATTACTTTGAAACAACCCATAGCCGGTTCTGAATGCATAAAGAAACTATATATATGTTTTGTAAAATTAAAAATAGGGTCCTATGCGGATGAATGTAAGGGTTGTTTGATTTCCTTCAATTATTACAGAAACTCCCAAGTTCATTATATTAGGGTGTAAACGTCCAATTTACTTAATATGTGATATGCTGCCTAAGTGTGTTTGAGTTGTTCTTCTTAGCACATGGAAAATTGTTAATTGAATCAAGGCAAACATAAAAAAAACCCACAAAAACCAATAACAAACAATAAAACAAACAACAATAAAAACATTCATTGCTTACTTTTGTAGCATGTTACATTTAAGACAACTAGAAAAAATCGCAAACAAGGACGCAAGGAAATGTCAAAACGTAACTGTATAAGATGACTGACAGCTCAAAATAATGTATTTCCAATACCTCTGATGTGGACGATAGATCCCACGTATCTTACCAGTTTCGGTTACCCCAGCAAGGCGGTATATCAGGTCTTCTTAAAATCTTATTGTCTTGAAAGTGCCATTATGTCAATTATTTAAAGCTTTATAAGTTAAAACTAAAGAGCACTGTGTAAAAAAGCTTTAATAGATTTATTTTGTCTCAGAAATAAAAGATCAAAACAGTTGTACGGTTTTAGTATAAAAGTCGATTGTGAATGCATACAAAAACTAAATATTTCGTAAACAAGAGGCTCACAGGAGCCTGAATTGCTCACCTTGTATTAAATGATACTAATAAGCTGGACATTTTTTACTAAGGAAGTGATCGGTTTTAACGTTCTTAAGGGAAACAACTCCTATCAAGAAAGGTCTTACAACTTTGACCCCATTACATAATCTTAGATCTTTATGTGCTCAACCATATGTAATTTAAATTGTTCAAATATCTTGTATAGTTTTCAAGATATTTTTCTTAAAAAGAGCAAAATTTAAGAAATAAAAACAAGAAAATGGCAATAACTCCTACGGCCATTATCAGATCTTATTCAAAAATTCAGGGCAGGTAGATCTTGATGTGCTGTTCACTTTTACCCAAAACAGAAACAGAATTTTTATATATTTATCATTTTTGAGCAATTTGCAAAAAAAAAAAAAAAAAAAACCTGCAATTTACCCTTATGTTCTATTTTAAGCAATGGCGGCCATGATTTTTGTCTAATCAAATTTTCGAACAATCGTTTTGTACAGTACATACTACAGAACAACCCTCCCAAATGTTATTACATTTGGCCAAGCAGTTTTAGAGCAGAAGATTTTTGAAAAGTTGAACAAAAAGCTGTGAAAATGATCAATCTTTACGACCTAAGGGGTATAACTTCTTAAGGAAGGTCCTACAACTTTGGCTTTGTTACAACCTTTATAGATCTTGATGTGCTTAACAATATTCAATTTAAATTTTTCAAATATCTCGTATAGTTTTCAAGATATTGGTCTAAAAATGTGCAAAAGTTTGAAAAAAATCAAGAAAAAGGGCAATAACTCCTATAACGATTGTCGGATCTTCATTTTTCCAAATTTCAGGGCAGGTAGATCTTGATATGCTGATAACTTTTACGTTGACAGAATTTGGATATCTGTTACGGTGTTTGAGTATTTGTAATGTGCAAAAAAACTGAAATGTACCCTTATGTTTTATTTTTAGCCATGGCTACCTTTGTTGTTTTTGAGTTGTTCACAATTACAAATACCAAAACGTGGGTATAAACGGTTAATTTTGATATGCTATATATCGATATTTCAAGAAGTAACCTCTCATCAGTAGCATTTTAACCAAAACATTGGAAGGTCAAAATCCAAAAACAGTTGAAAACGACAAGTACTCAAAACCAAAACGTCCGAACAAGGAAGCCAAATCCAGCACCGAGGATATCGACCATGTGCACCTTAGCACATTACAAAATTGTTAATTGTTAATAAACAAATTACATAACCAAGGACCTATTATATTACACTCAAGACAACCTGGTAAAACACGTGCGATCACCCGGCCAAAGAAACAATACAATTGTAATAAAAACGATAGCATGGATAGGATCATAGATAAAACGATTGACGACACAAAATAGCTATCTTCCGATTTTCCAACTCATTTGATATGGCGCGGCTTAAACCCCCTAGGCTGGTTTAACCTACCAATGCATTTGAAATGCCTATACCAAGTCAGGACCAATGCGATCTATAAGTTTTCAGGTATGTTTTCAATGTTTTGTTTTTTCTCGTGGACATTGATATTGATCAATTTTGATATTACCTTTATTGACACCATTTGAAAGAATGGTCCAAAGAAACGATGCTTGTCTTACCAAAGTGACAAAAAAGCCCTGTGTATGGGGAGAGCAATACCCTGTGCATCGTAAAAACCCTTTAGGAAAGTTCGATAAAAGTAGGCTCGATGGGGGTGGCAACAAAGGCAAACACTCACAATCTGCAAACTACAGAGAGACTTATTGGATCATTATAAGCTTGTTTCCCAATCCAGAATAAATAGATTTGTAAATAAATAGCCATCAACTTTAAACTTTTCTCCTTTCCAACAAACTACGGCGAACTCGCGTCAATTTATGAGTTTGAGCTCATCACTTCTGCAATGTAAGCAGTTTCTCCTTGTCTCGACACAAGCGTCGAGAAATAAGTGTAATTAAGGTATGCGAAAGACTTTAATAGTTCCAAAATTTAATATGAACTTCTTTAAACAACCAACTCCAAGTCAAAATAGCATCTACTAGCAACTCTTAATAAAACACAACTCGAAAAATCATACAATCGAATGGCAGTACGAAGAACAAACATAAGAAAACATAAGTTAAGCATGTTGAACAATATAAGGTACTAATGTACTTAATCTATCATTGAAAAGAAAAGTTAAAATAATGTTTACACATTATCATTTTTCATGGTCGGTAAAATTTAGATGATTATCAACAAATAGTATAAAACCGTAGGTATTTAATTAACAAAATTTAGGATTGCTTATGGTTTCGAGAGTACTCCTTTTGTCCCTTTTGAGCTCACCTGACCCAAAGGGTCAGATGAGCTATTGTCATCGTTAAGCGTCCGTCGTCCGTCCGTCGTCTGTCTGTCCGTCCGTTAACTTTTCTTCAAACTTATTCTTCTCTGAAACCACTGATGAGATTGCTTTGAAACTTTGTACACTTAATCTTTAGGATGTCCTTTATCAAGTTTGTGAAATTTTTGAATGTCGACCAACCAACATGGCCGCCGTTACTAAAAATAGAACAAGGGGGTCAGACCATAGTTTTTAGCTTATAGGTCAAAAAGTATAAGAGATAGAGAAAATCCGAAGCAACTTCATTCTTCAGCATCAAAAGCTCTACAAAACTCTCCATTGAGTCAAAGTTGTGGGATGACTCCTTATTGGAGTTATTTCCCCTTAATCGTCAAAATTAACCATTTTCACAGTTTTTGGACTTTATCTTGAAAACTGTAAGTGATTCAGCATCAAAAGCTGTTCGAAACTCTTCATTGTATCAAAGTTGTGGGACGATTCTTTATAGGAGTTATTTCCCCTTAATCGTCAAAATTGACCATTTGCACAGTTTTTTTTGGACTTTATCTTAAAAGCCATAAGAGCTAGAGGAATAGCTAGCATTGCAAACTTTTTCATCTCATTAAGATCCACAAAAATGATTTCAGTGTCAAAATTGTCAGATCATCCTTTTAAGAGTTATCCCCCTTTAAGTGTTTTCAATCAGTTTTAACTTTTTTTTGTTTTTTTTTTCAAATGGAAAGCTTTGTAACTTTGTATTCTTGATCTTAAAAGTGTTTTCTATCCTTATTAGTTTCTTTAATGTTACTCACCAAGAACATGTAGACAATGTTGCGCACTAGGTAAGAGGCTTTAGAGATCAGGTGAGCGATTCAGGCTCCTGGTACATTTGTAGCCTCTAGTTCTTTAATGCATCTAGGTTTGCAAATGGTAGGTACCAAGTGATAAATAATTATAAAAGATACCACTTATTTTGATTTGATTTTATATCGTATATGATATTAAAAATAAAGAAACATGTTTTGGCTAAGCAAATTATAGACTCCGAATATGAAATTGGCGTTATATTTTAAGGTTCTTAATATACAAGTTTTTCTCATGAAAATCAAAGCTATAACACATTTCCATGTGGATACAAGGGTTTATTGTCCATATTTG
The DNA here is from genome assembly GCA_963971305.1 of Arcuatula senhousia. Taxonomy (NCBI): domain Eukaryota; kingdom Metazoa; phylum Mollusca; class Bivalvia; order Mytilida; family Mytilidae; genus Arcuatula; species Arcuatula senhousia. The sequence continues at coordinate 27,119,150 of OZ020310.1, read as the reverse complement.
GTTCATGATATAGAACTCAATCTTAGTCTCGGCATTTTCATACTTGCACTCTTGAATTAGTACAATTACGGACAATAAGAAAACACATAAAACCTACCCCCCCCCCAAAAAAAAAAAAAAAAAACAAAAAACAAAAAACCATTTAAGTACATGTTAATTTTTGAGGAACAAATACCACTCATTTTAGTTGAAATAGACGCCTCAATTTATTTTAAAAGAAATAGTTTTAATTTAGTTATTACCTATTATTATGGCAGCAGATATGTAGATGGTGGGTTATATAAATTATACTCAAAATGAAGAGAGAAAAAAAACCATCTTTAGTCATTTTTTTTATGTCATGGCGCCTTTAATAAAATATAATAAGACATTTCGCCGAGTTTCAATATGGGTTTATTATTGTGTTTATAATCATCTGTTTTAACGTAGACTCTACTAGGTCAAGTTGTTATAAAATATAAAGGTCGTTGAACTTTAAAAAAAAATCGTCAGAACATTGTAAAATTACAAACAATCTCACGACAGAAGCAAACAACACAAACAGTTCATCAAGACCGGATAAACAATTCTGTATACTTTAAAAAACTTTTGTCCCGCTTTTAAAGTAGCATCAATGGAACTATATAAAATCTCTATTTATAAATAGAAGCCCATTATTGTCAAAAATACTATTATTGGTTCAATGTTCCGTCAAATGACAAAAACTTCAAAACCTTTAACAAAATGTGTGTTCAATGAAATTTTCATGGTTTCGTATTTCTACTTCATCGCTGAATTGGTATCCTTGAGATTAATGATTATTTACTTTAAACTTTTTCAACCTTTTTGTGTTTATTTAATCCAGCAGATTACTGAAAAAAAACTATCAGTTATTTATGATGCAAGCATAAAATTTTGCATGAATTATCTTTAAGGTATACTGATTTCAAAAAGCACGTTAGCCACGTGAAATTCATAATGGTGGCCATTTTTTCAAGATGGCCGCCATACCCTATTTTAATCATATACAGGTATTTTAAAACGAGGCTTATGTTAACTCAAATGTTAAATATGGCATAGTGAACATTAAAAGGGAACAAAGAAAGGACAAATAAAGCTAGAACAATCACAAACGGCTAAGAAGCAGAGGTACCAATGGGGTATCTGAATGTCAAAAGTCTGAAAGGGCAGAGACAAAATCAGTAAACACCAACCAGAACGGGACAAAAACAGACAACATGTAAAACATGGAAACACAAAAATAACTGAATATCAACAAATCAAACTCAAGTCGAAACGAGAGTGAACGCATGCAGATGCTCCGGAAGAGTAAGCAGTTCCTGCTTGCTGTAGCAAAAATATATAAAAACCATATTTAAATCCATATTGGGGGGCCAAAAAGTAAGAAAAATACAGCTTAGTTGAACATATTTTCTTTCATATAAATTGATTTACCCCTGATCATGATTACAGCATTAAATTCAATATTATCATTGACCAATTGTCATCTAGTAGCTACATCACAATAATGTTATCAATGTCCAGTGTTCAAAATTGCAATTACACACACAGTTCTAGTGCAAGCTTAGGTAGCATTAACCGAATCTGTACCTTACTCCACATTCTGATGTATGACCTTGTATATCCACATTTTGTAAACTGTTGGCATTTTTCTGTAATGGATGGATAATTTGTACAAACATTATTGTTTTCTTCTGCTTGGTCAATGATTTCAAAATTACAAATACCAAAACGCAAGTATAAACGGTTAATTTGGATATGCTATATATCGATATTTCAAGGAGTAAATGTACAATTAAACTATGGCTTTCGATTGGTGATACTCTGAAAAGGTGCTAGTCAAATGTGAAATCTAAAAAATATAAAAGAAGTTATGGACATTTTCATCGTTAAGTGAGCCTGACCTAATTGAAAGTTGCATGTCTCAACATTATACACTTTAATCACATGCATAAGTTAATTTCCCATTTTGCACAGTTGACAGGAACAGAAAAAGCAGGTACAAATATATTTTAGTCGATTATAACAGGACTCACATTCATACCATTGGACCAGTAAAACAAACAAATTTACTGAATTTCACATAATAAAAATGCCCAACACAATTGATATCTCAATGGGTACGAATTGTGCATAATTGCTTGCCGATTTCACAGGCGTTTGGGAATATTTTTATTTATTAATAACGTGTATGTTACAGGGCAAATTGGAATCCAGGGCGGTCCGGAATCCTCCTAGGGCAAATTGGAATTCCGATTTCTCCTAGGACAAATTGGAATTCTGATTTGCCCTGGATTAAATCCAGTGCAAATCAGAATTCCAATTTGTCCTATGAGAAATTGAGATATCTTGATTTGCACTAGGAGGATTCCGGATCCCACTGAAATTCTAGTAGGATCTGGAATCACACTAGAAATTTAAGTCAGGGCGATTCTGGATAATACTGAAATATTTAATATATAAATAAATGCAAATTAAATAATTTTATTTGACAAATAGCAAATTAAATACAATTAATACATATATAAAAATAACAAATATATACAATAAAATAGATGTACAAAAGTACTGAATTATGTCAAAATGCAAAAATAGCAATTCTAATAAAAAACTAGCATTTCTCTGCCATTATTTGCATTTTTCAGCATCAATACACTTTAATATAGAATTATACTTAGATCCAGATAAGACAAATATTTCTTTATCATATATTTTTGTGGAAAATTGCTTTCATATTCTGATAATTTCACATAGAATAAACCCCTGACCCTGTGTTCTTCCATTTTAAATTCTTGAAGTAATGAAAATAGTGAACACAACTTTTGAACTATATTCAGGGATTATGCCTCTAGGTTAAAAAGTGAAAATGTTCTCTCAAAAGATTAAAGATCAATAAATATTATTCTTTATATTTTCTTCATTTGGGGGGGGGGGGGGGGTGATAACTTAAAAAAAATTTTTTTTCTTTGTTTTATGACAATAAAGCCATAGATTGATTCATTCTTAAGATATATAATTTTTGGTTTTGAATTTAAGACAATGTAATTTTAAAAATTCAATCAGTTTTATTTACATATTGTAATATATAACTTTTCAATGTTCAGTCAGGGGGATCCGGAATCCTCCTAGGGCAAATCTGGATATCTCAATTTGACCTAGGAGAAACTGGAATTCCGATTTACACTGGATTAAATCCAGGGCAAATCAGAATTCCAATTTGTCCTAGGAGAAATTGGAATTCCAATTTGCCCTAGGAGGATTCCGGATCGCGCTGGATTCCAAATTGCCCTGTAACATGTATATAAATAAAATCATGTAAATCCCTCTCCAGCTAGCAGTTTGCGAGTGTGACCTTTGTAGCGGCCACCATTGATCTCTTGTCGATCTTCTACAAAGGGGTCTTAAACGTGCATTGGGTACACGGGATAACCTTTTTTCGTCCCTTCCGAAGGACTAGCATCGTTCCTTGAGACCATCTTAGCAAATGGTGTCAAGAGAGAGAGTCTAAAAATTGGTTCATGAAATTTTCACCCCGGACTAGGACCGAACCATGAACCTTGATGTTAGTAGCCCGACGAGTTTACCACTACACCACCGACTCTCATAAAATAAAAGATAAAGATTGATATCATCTGTTTATTTAGTTACAATAATGAAGCTCATTTAACATCTTTGATTAGGCCCAATCAAAGATGTAAAAGCTTAAAGAACTACATTTATTATTGTAGCTACTGTTTATTCTGTACTGTTATTTATTATTTAAGATAGTTAATTAATCAACATATGCTTTACACATGTATGAATATAAAAAAGAATAATGAAAGATAATAAAATTTATTTCCTTATTCTTCATTAACTGGAAGCAAATGCCTGGGCTTGTCATATAAATCATATAACTAGCAAACAAATATTTTAGATCTAAACATATATTAACTATGTAATTTGTTTTTCCCACCTACATGTAATCACATGTTCCACACCTGAAAAATGGTACCTATTCCACCGACACATCCTATCACCTATAAATAGGAAGCGCCCCCCTAAGGTTAGGAGTAGGGGTAAACTCCAGCAGCCCTTTTCACAAAAAATCTTAAGAATAAAATTTATCATTCACCATTATTTTTTTTTTGCAGAATGTTTTGGTTTTGTTTTCTTTTGGTTTCATATGTGTTCTTTTGCCATTTAGAACTTACAATGAAATATGTCTTGACCAAACCCTTTGCGACTTAAAACAGAACCAGGACTGAAAAAAATATCCGGTAACGACAGGCCAGTTTTGTTTATTAAGGTAAAAAAAACGCTTGGAATTGAATATTTATCTGGTTTACTCTCCCTTTCTGTGTAATAACCCAAAATTTGTGGATCGACCTTAACATTAACGATATAATGTTACACCTCATTTTTCACCTTCTTGATAATCTAATACCCACCCGCTGTCAGCAGTTTTGTTCTGTTGATTTTTTTCAACGACGTAGAAGAATAATTGTATTCGTACTTAATCAGCCTTACAATCTATATGTATTTATGAAATTTGAGTTTAAAACCGTTATTTGAAAAAAGACATTAGAGACCGATTTCTTTTCAAAACTCGTCTTATATTACATGAACTTGGATTTAAAAAATCAAAACGTATGACTTCAATTTTAAAATCATATTATTTGGAATCGAAGGAGATATAAGCAAAAAAGGAATTATATAAAACAAAAATAACGTCGTTATGTGTATAGTTCGTTTATATCAAAATCTCGTAAAATATCGTAAATCTGACTTTTAAACATCACTTTTTTTATAAAGAATTCATCAAAGTTAAAAAAAAATGAACCAAGATCGGAGTACACACCAAAGCTTTTTATTATTCATTTAAATTTCAAAATTGTCTTAACCTTAAAGTTCTTACAACCCCAGACATAGGTTGATAATCTTATTTATTACTTGCTTTCTCCCGTTTCGGTATTTATGGTTTCATTCTCTATGCTCTTCATAATCATATAGGTTTTTGTTTTTCGAGCGTACCTGATGAGTCTTAAATAGACGAAACGTGCGTCAGACTTGCAAAATTTATTGTCTTGAAGTTTGTTGTCATTTTAATTTCAACATTCATTTCTTTCCTAGGAAAAAGGTTGGTTAGCATTTCTTTCTTTGATTTAGGATTGAGCCCTGCTGATGAGTCTTGGGAAGAACGATGCTTTCGGCGCAGTCAAACTGATGATTGCCCAAAACTTCCTTGTACATGTAGTTTTTATGGGTAAAGCACGCATACTTAAAAGTTGCCAACTGGCATCGTTGAAGGCTGCTGGCGGGTGTCCATTGTGGTTTTTCTGAATTACCGCTTGATTGTATGCTGTGTCGCGTCCACTATACCATGTCGCATTGTTTTCTATTTTTAATATATTTTTTTTTGTCATTCAAACATACAAAAAACAGTTTGTGACAGAACATATACATATTATATTCATGCAAATGTAAACATGAAATATATCAAATTTGACAAATAAACATATAGCAAGTTATGAGACCTCTGCTCTCAGTTCTAATGACTGTTTAATAAAGAAGCCAAACATATTTAAAAAGTCAATTTTAACACCGAAGATATCTTAGTTTCAATTCCGATAAAGTTCCAAAAACTTAATTTATTGAATTATGCCCCGGTCACATATTCAGAGACACCAAAATTCCGCTGCAGAATGCATTCTACGGTCGTTGTCGGAAAATCCGTTTTACGTATCTTTTCCCTATTTTCGTATATTGTAAGTTATCTCCAATTTGTAGAGTTATTTTCTCTTTCCAGAAGGTATTTTATACTAGTTACTGAGTGGAAAAAAAGTTTTACTGCATTTATTTTTTAATTTGTCAAAAAATGTCAAAATGTAAAATATACTTATTTTGAAAAAGGTATATAACATGTTTTCCTGATTTAATAGGGTCTGCTTAGCCGTTTCAATGATTTAAAAAAAAATAATTAAAACCTTAATTTTCCCATTCATTGCAATGTAATTTACCTACCGTAATGGAGGACAACTCTTGTTAATGGGAGATAACTCACAATTACGAAAATAGGGAATAATAAGAGTCAGTACGGATTCACAACGGAATATATACAGGTTTGTATGGACTAACTAGAAAATTTGATGCTATAGATTGGGTCTGATTAGCAATGTACAAATAAACACGGTTATAAGACGGTTAGAAAGTTTAAAATTGACTGTGATACGATAAAAAAAAGTTAATAAGGATCAGAGCGGAAAAGCACGTTCTCATTTGGAATAATACGACACTCAGCGATGCTTTACGATCTTTCACGATCTAGCAATCCGTATATCATTGCAACACTTTACATGTAGTTAACATTTCAGATTAATTTACTTATTGTATCAAGTCAGGAACATTGCGATCTATAGTTTTTTCCCGATTATAATTAATATCAAAGAACTTTTAGAATATTTTATGCAAATGATATGCACAAAAATGTCTGAAGTCCAGTTTGGTTATTTTTTAGTAAATAAAAGTAATAACACAATTACCTTGATGATCTTTTCTCAAGAGAAAAGACAAAACGTGGAAGACACACCGGAAAAATTAAATATCGCAATGGTCCTGACTTGGTACAGGCATTTAAAGCAAATTGATGGGTAAAACCAGGTTTTATGGCGCATTGTGATCTTAGGGTCCGGTAGTAACACTAAACGAAACACGGTTGTGAAGACATAATAGGGATGATAATATGATCATCTCAGTAAAACAATCAGCAAAACAATTTCTTATCTATACGTTCAACATAATTTCGATTTTTTTCACTAGTCATTGATAACAAAGGAAGATTTTTTTAGAGACCGTATGAGACGTACTTTCTTGTACCCTTGGTCTAACAGTTGGTCACGGATATATCAATGTAGCAGATAAAATATCTAACAAAATTGTACAAGCCCAAGCATATCGATTAAGTTGTGATGTGTGTTACTAACGGTCCAAAAGATCGCAATGGAAGAGGGAGGTTTGGTGCGCCATTAACCCTGATTTAACCCAACATTTCATGTGAAATGCCCCTCCCAAGGCAGGACCATTGCGATCTATAACTATTCCGGTGTGTCTTCCATGTTTTGTCTTTTCCATGCACTTGGACATTGAAATTTATCCTCCTAGTTCGGTAATTTTGTTATAATTACCGTTATTTCCTTAATCTCTAACTGGAAGATATATCAAAGATACCCATCAACATATACCAAACGAAGCGTTGTTGACAGCTAGAGAGGACATCGTCGATATATCTGAAAGTGATATAAAATGACTTAGTCTCTTTCATCGTCTTGTTCTTTTACTTATAGTATTGTTTTTTTTCTTACCCTCTCCATGATTTATCCTTTTTATTTTATTTTACTTTTGACTTTATCTCCAAAGGTAGGTCTTTGACTTGCATTTACTTACAACTTTGTCTCCACAACAAGTCAACACTCATCGAAAACTTGTAAAACTCGAAGCGCGGACCAATCAATCTCAAGCTATAAGAGACGGACAAATAAACTTGAAAGGGAGCTTGTTTTTTTGTTTTGCTGAGAATTTTGTTTTCCGCACAGATCGCAGAAAGTTGTTTATTTGTTTAAAGGCGTCACGACAAAATATTGTTTTTTTTTTTAATTTCAGCATTATATCATTACATGTACCATAAATCCTTCTACAGAATATTTTTTCTTAATCTCTGCTGCCAGAATATTCTTTCATTAAAAATCAATTCAAAATATTTTTTGAAAAATACCCAGACCTCTTAAAAGTTAAATGGTGGGTTCCTAACAAGGTACAAAGCAGAAAAAAAACATATGCTTAGCCTGTTGAACATTGTTAACTACAACTGTACAAAATTTGACGTTGAAAATAATTTTAACATGATTATCATATCTTAAGGTAGGTAAACTTAAAAAAAAAAGATAAATTATAGATAAAAAGTAACACAAAAAAAACACTAAGATATTTCACATAATTAAATACTGCATGCAGTTCCGAGATTCTTGCCTATGTCCCTTTTTATAGAGTATACTAATGTTAACACAGCGACAAAAAATACAAAAAACAAAACAAAAACAAGCATTGATAGTAAAATTCACAGAAGTAGCCATGAGAAACTAACTGGTTGCTTTTTAGACGTATCGCAGAAGTTAGCATAATTAAATTATCTGGTACATAGTTTTATCGGTAGAACCTCTATAAGTTGTACATTTACATGTATATATATCTCTGCAAATCAGATTGATGCAAGATCTAGATATTGTTATTTTATATTCATGGACGAGAAGTACGTAACAAAACTTAAGCATGTAAAGATATGAGGAACTCTTCAATTTTAAAGTGGTCTCGTAAATTGAATTTCACTTTTTTCTTAATTGTACATATAACAATAATTACGAAATCTGTTTTTTTGAAAACATAAAAAATAAATATCACAACCAATTCCCCAACTTAAGCCCTATTGATAAAATTAAATTTCTATTAGTCCCGACAAATGAGTTATTGGCTGATTTGTGTGACTTTATTCAACAGTCATTAGAATTGAGAAACAGGTCCATGTCAGCTAATCCTTAATTCTACTTGATTTTTTTTCTCATGTGATGTTTATTTGTTATTGAAACTGTTTATATGTTGTACGTTTGTTACTCTATGTATTGCTTGACCCTTATGGAAGTAATTTTGCAATAAAGAATATAAGATATATGATATAAATTAATGTTACAGACTTGGTTCATTCCTTTAAATATCTTCGATGTTATTTTGAAGAAAACAATATTTTGCTTGGAGGGGTTAAAGAAAAAAAACACTGAAGAAGGATAATAATATATAATAAAATAATGCTAAAAAGAAAAAAAAAAAAACCCTAAGTACCTATTTTGTCATTACGCCTTCATTATTTTTTGCACCATAAGTATAATTATTATACATGTACGTGTTTATCATTACGTTTTGATTATATGAACCTTACAAGGTCAAGTTGTTATAAAACATCAAGGTCGTTGACTTTACAAAAACTTAAGACAAATTGAGAATCACAAGAAATTCCCATAACTGAAGCATAGCCAACACAAACAGTTCATCAAGTCCAGGTTAATAGTTATGTATACTTAAAAAAAAACTTTTGTCCCGCTTTTATATGTTTATATTATTGTAATTGTATTGCTATCATCCCCTAGGGGTATAACTGTGCTTTAATAAAGATAGCATCATTTGGACTGTATAAAATCCCCATATTTAAATAGGAACTAATTATCGTCAAAATGTCTATTATTGGTACAATGATCTGTAGTTTGACATACAACTTCAAAACTTTTAACAAAAAGTGTGTTAAATGAAATTTTTATGGTTTCGTATTTCTATTTCACTGCTGAATTGGTATCCTTGAGATTTATGATTATTAAATTAAATCTTTTCATCCCTGTTTTCTAGCGTGACATTTGTTTTGGCAACCACTTTCTATTGAACTCTGAAATGGTTTGGTGAGAACTATATATGGCAACCACTTTCTATCGAACTCTGAAATGGTTTGGTGAGAACTATTCCCACCAAACAAGTATCAGAGAATCTAGGCTACTCTCATGTTTGTGCAATTCACTAAGTAGTTTTTGTATCAGTGTGACGTAAACTTAATAATCACATTGTAATAACTCGCACTTTTAGAAGTATTTTATTTGTACATGTATATTTCAATTTCATACATATACCAGATTATTTATTGAAATAAAGCATATCAGTAAAATCCCTTTAAAGATTTTAAACACTCTTTAAAAACGCCGAGGAAATTGATCTTGTGCAGCACAAGTAAAGAAACCTTGAAGATGAATGAGGGCCAGTGGTGTAGTGGCTAGCGCATCAGGCTTTTTACACAAAGGTGCATGGATCGATCCTCACCAGGAATGAAAATCTCTCACTTGACACCACTTGCGAGGACAGACGCAAGAAACGATGAAAAGGGAATGAAAAATGACTGTCCCGTTTATGAGGAGATAAATATCGTACCCATGTATCTTATTCATATTAAGTATGAACATAAGATTAAAGTCGGATGAGAAGGTGTACGCTGAGAAATTTTCAAGCACATGGCATGGGAGGGCGCTTATTTTCAATACACATAAATCAATTTAACTAACAAAATGGATAGGGCTCGGGGAGGGGGTTGGTGCTTCATGGAAAGGGAAGTGCCGCTGGGATTTTGAAACCCAACCTTTTTCATATATTTCGAATTTGAAAACAAGAGGCTCCCAGGAGCATGAATCGCTCACCTGGTCTTGGTGTCATCTGACAACTTAGACCCTCTGGAGACTTTTGAAGAGCTAAATAAGCTGAACAGTTAAGCAAGCCACAGCTTTTCTCTTTCTACTATAGTTTTCATTTCTTTATCTGCTATAGTTTTCATAATATAAGCCAAAAAAGGCAAGTATGCTAATTTAGGGTCTGTAATCCCTATAAGGGGTCATCTGACAACTTCAACCCTATGAATGCTTTTGCAGAGCTAAATGAGCTGAACATTTAAGCGAGCAACAGCCTTTCTCTATCTGCTATAGACCAAAAACACTATTTTCCGCCTTTAAGGGGCTGTAACCCCTATAAGGGGTCATTTGACAACTTCAACCCCATGAAGATTTTTGTAGATTTAGTTAGTTAGTTATTGCTTTACTCCCAAGCAGCACGATTTCGCCTATATCCGGGATATGAACATGAAAGTGGTGATATAATAAACATGAAATGATGATGAAGTGAAGGAAATGGGGACACAAGGCCAATCGGGTAGGAAAGTTTAGACTGCCACTGGAAAAAGGAGTGATGGGTAGGGACGGGAAATTTAGCCTCCTACATGGGGATCCTACTGGTCCTACTCTTACCGAAACCTACAGCAGGGTCTTTAACGTGCGAGGAACGTGACATTTTTCCCAACACGGTGCACCACTATGGTTTGCGGTCAGGTTTTCCGCATTATCGCCTGACGACCCCGCATCTCTCAATGTCAGGGCTGTCCCATTCAACCACCTGGGGCACACGTCCCAGTCGCTGTGTGGGCAAAGCGGCCTAACCCGATGTCAAGGTTACTGAGCGCTCTTTAGTGGACTTTTACCGACAAGCTTAGCGCTGCTGCGGGCCTATTCGCCACACGGAACCCGCATGGGTGGATTTTTGTAGAGCTAAATGAGCTGAACATTTAAGCAAGCAACAGCTTTTCTCTATCTCCAATAGTTTTCATTCTATATGCCAAAATCACTATTTTTCGCCTTTAAGGGACTGTAACCGCTGTAAGGGGTCATCTGACAATTTCGACCCTATGAAAACATTTGTAGAGCTAAATGAACTGAACATTTAAGCAAGCAACAGCTGATCTCTATCTGCAATAGTTTTCATTTTATAGGCCAAAATACTATTATTTTTGCCTTTAAGGGGCTGTTACTCCTATAAGGGGTCATCTGACAACTTCGACCCTATAGAGATTTTTGTAGAGCTAGATGAGCTGAACATTTAAGCAAGCAACAGCTTTTCTCTATCTGCAATAGTTTTCATTTTATAGGCCAAAACACTATTATTTTTGCCATTAAGGGGCTGTTACTCCTATAACGGGTCATCTGACAACTTCGACCCTATGAAAACATTTGTAGAGCTAAATGAGCTGAACATTAAAGCAAGCAACATCTTTTCTCTATCTGCAAAAGTTTTCATTCTATAGGCCAAAAACACTTTTTTGGCTTTAAGGGGCTGTAACCTCTATAAAGGGTCATCTGACAACTTCGACCCTATGGAGATTTTTGTAGAGCTAAATGAGCTGAACATTAAAGCAAGCAACAGCTTTTCTCTATCTGCAATAGTTTTCATTCTGTAAGCCAAAAAACATGAAAATACGCTATTTTTCACCTTTAAGGGGCTGTTACCCCTATTAGAAATCATCTGACAACTTCGAGCAAATGGAGACTTTTGTAGAACTTTTGATGCTTAAGCAGTAGGTTGGCATCAGATTTGATCTATCTCTTATACTTTTTGATTTACAGGCCAAAAACAGTAGTTGGACCCCCCTGTTCTATATTTAATAACGGTGGCCATGTTTTTGACGAATCATAAATCGAAACACAATATTGGTGCAGGAAACCCTTTGGATTAGTCATACCAAGTTTCAATAAATTCCGTTCAGTAGTTTCAGAAGAGAAGATTTTTGAAAAATTGTTAACGGACGACAGACGACGACGGACGCCAAGTGATGGTAAAAGCTTACACGGACCTTCGGTCCAGATGAGCTTTTAAGTAACCTTGTCAAATATTTTCACCACAGATAGCACCATTATATCATAGTGGACTATGAGAACTGAAGATAAAGATTGATGTCATCTGTTTATTATGTACAGCTATTTAAAGATAGTTATTCAATCAACATACACTTTTACACATCTATGTTTTACCATTATTACATTTTGGGCATAATGTTTTTGTTTTGTTTTATTTTGTTAATATTTTGGCTTTCGTGGGTGTATTTTGCCATATTGAGATTACAATGAAATCGGTCTTGACCAAACCCTTTGCTACTGAAAAAATATCCTTTGTTATTACCCCCGATTTTTGGATCGCCCTAAAAAATTGGCGTTAAGAATGTATATTTTGAAATATAAAATTATACCTCATTTTTCACCTTCTTGATAATATAATACCCACCCACTGTCAGCAGTTTTGTTCTGTTAATTATTGTCAACGACGTAGAAGAATAATTGCATTCGTACTTGATCAGCCTTACAATCTATATGTATTTATGAAATTCGAGTTTAAAACCGTCATTTGAAAAAAAACCCATTGTATTATTTCAAAGGGACCGAAAAAACTTGTAATATTTGGGATTTAAAGAATCAGAATGCATGACTTAAATTGTATATTCTTATTATTTGTGAGCGTTGAAGATATCAGCGAAAAAATTCTGTCGAACCCCAACACCGACAAAAACAAAAACAACGTCGTTATATATGTGACACACATGTAATTCGTTTATATCCACTGCTTTGTAAATCTGACTATTTAACATTTTTATGATGAAGACTACGTCAAAGTTAAAAATCAGTAAAGATTTCTAAATTACCTTCTTTTCAAAGAAAAAGATTTATTAACCTTTTTTTCTTTGATGTTATCTGAGATTGTATTTGGATCGAGCCCTGCTGTTGAGTCTAAAGAAGAAAAACTGTACATCTGGTGCAGCCACACTGATTGTCCAGAACTTCCTTGTAATTTCTTTCTGTATATTCAATTGTAATTCGGATATATTTTCAAAAATTAATATATTGCATTAGTTGTTAATTCTGAGTTTCAATCTTAAGATTCGATGCAGTTCAGAACTTTATTGAGGAATGATATCTTAAAGGCAACGTATACTTTGAAGTAATAAAAAAATCAATATTACACCTCACTTTATCTTTGTTCATGTAAGTTTATTTCTAAAAGTAATTGCAAGTAAGCTTTAGAATATGATATATAGTTTGTGTTCAGTTCTTAAATTTGTTCTATTTATAGCTGTATGGAACTACAAGAAAAGTGCACAGAAAAAAATGCTCTGAGAGCTTTAAAAACCTTTATTCTACGAATATACATATTATATGTTCTGTTTCATAGAAGTATTATGGCCAATTACAATGAATTCAACTTCCCAACAAAAGATACTGTTCACCTTTCATAATTCTGTTACGAAAATACGGACCCGGTTGCCTTTTTTGGGGATTTTAACCTGGCGGTCTATACAAGCCACTAAATTTCCATCAACAATTTTATTTTAAACGACATAAATTATATGACACTTTAGAAAAAAATCTTGCCGTTGGGTTAAACACAAAATCATTGGCATAGAACATTGTATTAGGGTCTTTAACACATTGTCAGGATGTAAAACACATTGTCAGGTTATAGAACACAATGTAAGGGTTTAGAACACAGAGTCAGAGTGTGGAACACAGTATCAGAACGCAAAAAAAGAGACAGGATTCGAGGGTACAGAACTTAGTGTTAACATGAAGAACACAATGTCAAGGGGTAGAACACAGTGTAAGGGTAAAAAGCACAGCGTCAGGGTGTAAAACACAATGCCAGGGAGTAAAACACACTGTCGGGGTATAAAACACAGTGTCATAGTGTGGGACACAGTGTCAGAACGCAAAAAGAGACAGGATATGGATCCTAATGAGATTTTACACAACTTAGTATTAGAATATACAACACAATGTAAGGGTGTAGAACTCTGTGGGCGTGGTACTCAGTTTATGGGTATAGATCAAAGTCTCAGAGCTTAGAACACTATTTCAGGGTTTAAAACACAATGTCGGGACAAAGAACACCGTGTCAGGTCGAAAACGTAACGTCATGGCATAGAACGTTGCCCCAATGTCAGTGTCGGGGCGTAGTACATTGTTAAAACATGTTTCAGGGCGCACAATTAAGTACCAGAAGACAGTGTAAGTGACAGTGTGTAAAACATACATGTAGAGCACAAAGGAAGGATGCAGACACAGTGTCGCTATGTAGTACCTAATGTCTAGGTATAGAACACAATATCAGGGTATAGACTTGTCTGACACGAATTTAAAACCATTGAGTTTTGATTAATTTTCTCTGTTATCGATATTCCCAAATACAAATCCAAAAATGGATGTAAAACTGTTAATTTTGGTTATGCTGTATATCGATATTTCAAGGAGTAACCTCTCATCAGCAGCATTTGAATCAAAACATATTTAACTTGTCAAGGTGAAGAGCATAATTCCAGTAAAAAGAACATTCCAGAACATATAAGGGTAAAATGCACAGATCTATGGTACATGAATAGAAAACAGTGTCAGTGTGAAGAACAAGGTTCCAGGGTATAGAACACAGATTCACGCTGATCACAGTTTCAGGGTGTAGAACAAATTGTCTGGATATAGAACAAAATGTCAGGATATAGAACAAATTGTCAGGATATAGCACAAAATGTCAGGGTGAAAATTACAGTGTCAGGATATAGATTACAGTATCAGGGTGTAGAACACAATGCCAAGGTGTTAAACACAGTTTTAAGGTATAAAACACAGAGTCAGAGAATAGAAAGAAATTTCAGGATGAAGAACACAAATTAAGGTATAGTGTCAGATCGTAGAACGCAATTACACTGTCAGGGTGTAGAACACAATGCCAAGTTGTTAAACACGGTTTTAAGGTATAAAACACAGAGTCAGAGAATCGAATGAAATTTCAGGATGAAGAACACAAATTAAGGTATAGTGTCAGAGCGTAGAACGCAATTTTGAGACATAGTTTCAGGATATGTAATACAGTGTTAAAGTGTAAAACACATTATGAGGGTAAAGGACAGTACATGAAATGAACGAAAAATTACGATAAAATGAATAGATATATGAAGTAAATGTAATAAAATATTTACATGGTTTTGGAGGACAAATTATATCATTAGAAGTTGAGAACAAATTCTCAAATAAAATTTTCTTTATCATGAAAAATCCAAAGCCCCAAGGTCTCCTTAGAACAAAGTGTCATGGTATCTGATATGGTGAAAGTTAGTATGTAAAACCAATTTCAAGGGTACAAAACACAATATCAAGCTGATGTACACAGTGTCAGGGAATAAAGGTAATAACAAAACTACCGAACTTGAATGATCAATCTCATAGTCCAGAGAAAATGACAAAAACGAAAAGAATCAGTCATACCGGAGAACTGGTGGATCGCAATGGTCCTGACATGGTACAGGCATTTCAAACGAAATGGTGGGTTAAACCAGGTTTTATGGCGCCAAACCTCCCTCTTCCATTGCGATCTTAGAATCCAGTAATGACCATAGAACACAACATAGTTGTGAGACACAATAGGGATATTGAGGTGATCATCTCAGTACAGCAGACCAGTCAAACACTAATTAAAACAATTAACTATCATATCTTTTAACTCAATTTTGAACTTTTCTACTAGTGGCTGATAACGAAGAAAGAATTTTTTTAGTGATCGTATGAGACGTATTTTCTTATAGCCCTGCTTCAAAAGTCGGTCACGAAGAAACCGGTGTCTGATAAAAAAATCTGTGAAATGTGTGCAAGCTCTGAAGATGTGATCAAATATTTACATGCTTTTGGAGGAAAAATAAGAAGTGAATGGATATAAAACACAACACGGAGTCACGGTCCGGATGTAGATCAATGTGTAAGGATGTAATACACAATGTCAGTAGGTAAGACGCAATGTCCGGATGTAAAACAAAGTCAAATGGTGAAACTAATAATAAGGGTCTCGAACAAAACATCATCGTGAGGTACAGAATGTCAAGATAAGGGCAGTGTCATGGTGTAGAGGACAGTGTCAGGATTTAATAGACAATGTCAGTGATGCAAATTTCTAAGGTGAACACCAGGCCAGGGTACAGAGTACAGTTCTAGGGTATATAACATGTCGGGGTGATGAGCATAATTCCAGTGTGAAAAATAGGGCATCTAATGGAACATTAAATGATACCGCGCCACGATATAATATCAATGTTTCATAAAATTAGATTCTTAAATGGCCAATCTCAAAAACTATTTTTCAGATCGTGCTGGAAATAAAACTTGACCTGTATTTTATTGTACTAAACAGCTGTGCAAAATATCATTGGTTTCCCTTGACGTGTTTTCAAGTTGTCAGTTGGAAACTAAAA
Organism: Arcuatula senhousia; assembly: GCA_963971305.1. Taxonomy (NCBI): domain Eukaryota; kingdom Metazoa; phylum Mollusca; class Bivalvia; order Mytilida; family Mytilidae; genus Arcuatula; species Arcuatula senhousia. The sequence continues at coordinate 27,102,484 of OZ020310.1, read as the reverse complement.
ACAATCATGAAATTTAATTTTTCAAAGCGGCCTATCTCAAAACTATTTTTTGGATCATGCTGAAAATATAACTTGACCTGTATTTTATTGTACTTAACAGCTGTGAAAAATATAATTCAAATCCGTTGACGCGTTTTCAAGTTATTGGTCAGAAACCTTTGGGGGACGGACGGACAAACGGGCGGACAGACGCCGAAAAAAAATGAGGGTATAACATGATACCTCGCTACTTCGTGTGGCGGGGTGTAAAACATGTCAGAGCGCAGAGCATAGTTCCATGTTATAGAACATGTCAAGGTAAAGAGCATAGTTCTATGGTATAGAACATGTTTTGGTAAATAGCAAAGTTCTTGGCCTAGTAGTAAAGCCGAAGACTACACTGAACTTGTTACATGTAATTGTTCTGTAGTGTAAGAGTTCATAGTCACTTGCATCTGTTAATCTTCAGAACCGATCAAGTAGTGTCCAGTTTTTAATGGACACGATCTTGATTTTTCTTTATTAACTGCGAAAAGAATATGCTGAATTTCTTTAAATAATGGACACTTGTTGTCAAGTAGGTTTTGGTCATTTCAGTAATAAAACCTTCTTCTAGTAAGAGTATAGAGCATGTCAGGGTAAAGAGTAGAGGTCCAGAGCATAGAGCATGCCAGTGTGAAGAACACAGCAGAGTGAAGAGCACAGGTCCAGGGTATAGAGCATGTCAGGGTGTAGAGCAAAGTTCCAGTGTTTAGATCATGTCAGGGTGTAGAGCACAGTTCCAGTGTTTAGATCATGTCAGGGTGTAGAGCACAGTTCCAGTGTTTAGATCATGTCAGGGTGTAGAGCACAGTTCCAGTGTTTAGATCATGTCAGGGTGTAGAGCACAGTTCCAGTGTTTAGATCATGTCAGGGTGTAGAGCACAGTTCCAGTGTTTAGATCATGTCAGGGTGTAGAGCACAGTTCCAGTGTTTAGATCATGTCAGGGTGTAGAGCACAGTTCAAGCCTGTAGAACATGTCAGGGTGAAGAACACAGTTCAAGTGTGAAGAACATGTCATTGTATAGAGTACATGTCCAGGTAATAGAACATGTCACAGTCACGGTTCCATGGTTTATAATATGTCAGGGTGCAGAGCAAAGTTCCAGGGTATAGAACATGGCAGGTTAAAGGGCCAAATTTCAGCTTGAAGAGCATGTATGGGATTAAGGCAAAGTTTCAGAGTTTAAAACATTTCAGGTATTGAACACAGTGTGAAGCTATAGAACAAAGATTAATTGTAAAGAACAATGCAAGAACAATACAACATGTAAAATTGTAGAGTTCAGTTTCAGGATGTAGAACGCAGTGTCAGGGTATAAAAACAATGATAATGTCTTTGATACAGTGTTTAGAGCTTAAACATGCTAGTATATGGTAGGGCATATTTATGCAAAAGCTTCGGTTTTGTTTGTTAATTTAAAGATATTTATTTATCCTGGGTTTATAATATTTTCATATATTTTATTTCTAAGTTTGAACATTGTCACCTGCACTTATTGCTTCTTTTTATATGGTAAAATTAAAGAATTATATCATATTTTATGCATTGTTGAAATACGAATTAAAATACATGGAGGTGTCACAGTGTCTTACTTACACAAAAGCAATGAACGATTGAATTAAGAAGCCAATAGAAACGCGAGGGTTTTTTTTTGTCAAAAAGATTTTCACTCATATGCTAATCTGTGGAACATGGGACCCTTTAAAAGGCCGATTGAGACCGTAGAAGGGTATTCACCACTGATTCTTATACCAGGTAAGAAGTTTGAAAATTAAAAATCTTAATAGAGTTGTTTTGCGAAAATCGTCCTTGTTAAAATCTTATAGTGAAAAGTGACTTTCTGCGTTTTTTTTCTTTGTTAGCGCAATTTTCAACTGTTTATCTTTACTATGATCATCTTTTTGTTGTTGCTTATAAATAGCTTCTTCAACACGATTGAGTTAATTTAGGAATTTCTAACATGAAGTTAAATAAATTTGATTATTTTAATGTCGAGGCTTGCCGAGCGATTAAAATATCAGATTTATTTTCCGAGATGTTAGAAATTCTATAATCATCGAGAATTTACTTTTTAGTAGATGGTTTACTCTTATGTCTACAGGTATAATATCGCAAAAAGTTAATCATCAATTGCACGTGCAATTACGCTGAGAGCAAAATTTTCTCGAGAGGAGAGAAATACTTTTTTTCATAACTGGTTAAAGAAGTTAGTAAATCGGAGAAAAATAAGAGATATTAAAGTAAAAGTGAAAAGAAGTGTTTTGGCAAAGAAGAAATGGTTAAACCTGATAATCGTAATTTTTTTTTTCAAATACTGTGAACTTACTTTGGGTGATTTTGAGAAAGGTGTCTGTGAGCGCGTGACGTTTTGCTCCAAATTTTGAATAATGACGTTGACAATATTAACTGCGTACCAAAAAATAGAAAAATAAAAAGCGCAATTAGAATACGTTGCTAATAAATATTTGCCCCACTAGTATCTTAAGATTTCTTCCATGTTTTGAAAACACAAAATATATTTTTAGAAGCGATGCATTTTCACATATATTCATGGACGGCTCAATGGGGCCGCTACAAAGGCCACATTCGCAATCTGCTAGCTGGAGAGGGATCAATATAAGCATTAAGCTTGTTTCCCAATCCAGGGTAAATAAATATGTTTAAACTAAACTATTCATGGATGAGAAAATATCTATATCATCATTGGGGAAATTTTTTACCGGAACTTGCCGTGGAGCTATCCGCTCTCCCGGGTACTTCGTGCTCCTACAAATGATAAAAATCTAAAACAAATAGTTTGATGTTATTTTGTCAAAATACCACGCTTTCATATTTACATTTATCTTGAATTCACTTTGAAAACTTATATTACTTCATTTGTGTTTCAGGATGAGAACGTCTCTCTCCGTTGCAGTTTTGCTGGTTGTTGTCTTCGTCGCAGACGCTTTCCAAATAAAGCGTTCTGGTGGATCTGATGGCGGCCCCTGCGTCGATTGTCAACAAGCAGACGATATGGGCTATGTCATGGCACATTTACTAGAGAACGATCCAGTGTTGAGAGACTTCTTTTCCCAATACGTCGATGAGTACGAAGATGAAGTGTTGTATTGGGTTGAAGCTGAAACATCCAGCTGCTTGACACAAGATTGCAGTGAGGTAGAATCGTGTTTTGACCAGAGAGGACAGGAGCTTTGTGAATTCTTTCAATTACCTGAGAGCGATTGTCACCAGCTGCTTATTGTCCTTGATGCTGTGGGCGGATTTATTGAAGGTTTGCATAAGGCAGGTTGCAGAGAAGATAAACTCGATGAGTGCAGACAACAGGCCCAAGTCAACCAAGCCAGTTGCAATACCTGTCCCACTGAGTTTTCTGACTTGGGTTGGTGTGAAGGCTACACTAATGGCTGCATGAGCGTTACAGAAACTTTTACCAATTTGTTAGATAGCGCTGATGAAGAAAAGAAATGGACATTCGAAAGAAGATCCCTGCTGAAGCGAAAGTTAGAGAAAAATGCTAAAAAGGACACATTCAGCGGACTCAGGAACCTGTTAAAACTCGGACTTAAAAAGAGAAAATAGACTTGAACCCTCACCCGATCCCTTGAACTGGAACATACCTATGATAATGGCACTGAATATTATTTAACATTTCCGAATTGCGCAAAAAAAGTTTTATTTGTTGATTTGATTCTTTAACAAAGCCGAACATTTTTTTTTCGATTAAAATTAAGCAAGCTTATCATTTTTTAATTTATCACATCCTAACATAGCCAAACAACAGGCAAAACAAAATAGTTCCAAAGGAAAAGGAAACACAATATGTAACTAGAATTGCAATTGCGAGCAATAGCAGATTTCACCCCAGCTGCATCTTGTTCACCATCCCCAAATTAGTTTAGATATAAATAGTTGTTGATGTATTCAATAACTTTCAATTTGTATTGATGTATAAATAAATTTTGTGGAAGAATAAGCGACGCTTTTGCCTCTTAAATCGCATTTTCGCAAATAACGCAAAAAACGGTAAATATCGCTTCAAATCTGTTTTGGTCATTTTCGAGATAATATATTTGTCTATCCACATGCAAAATTTTAGCCGCCCTAGCACTTACCTAGGTTACCGAGATATAAGGCGTAAAAAATGGGTTCTTCCGATGGCCACCTTGGAAAAATTTTAAACGTCCACGGCACAACTTCAGATGACAACTTTGGAGTTGTCAAAGTTTCATGTAATTCCATTCACCCATCTCCGAGAAAAACGTCGGACAAAATTTTGTGGAAGAATAAAATGGCGGCCAATAGGGTCTGGGGTGACATACATATCAATTTAACATCTACAAACATACATGGTATAAACATTGTATTTTCTACATGTAGCAGCACCATAAAACCCTTACACCATTATTTTGTCCAAAAAAAAATATGTGAAACGGTTGAAAGGAGCTTTTCATATCTGCCCATCCAAATCTAGGAAATTTTTAGACGTTTTTGGGAGCCTGTCATATTCAACAGCTAATTCCATGTTAAGGATGTTCGCTACTATTATTGAAAATAAATAGGTTTCAAATTTAATGCCTTAAATGAAAAGATAATAGTAAAAGGTATAAAATAAACAAAAAATTTTGATAGGGTCGTGACCTCGTTTTCAAGATAATTGACATTAAAGTTTTGGCGGGAAAAGGTTTTCTCCGACTTTTTCATAGGTTTAGCATAAGCACTATTTATATTTTAATGGTAAAATCCAGGGGATTGCGAAAAAAAAAAGACAGAAAAACCAAAACAAGACCAGCGAGCATCGTTAAGATGGGGATTTTATATTGAAATATTTAAAATTGGTCAATGTTAAGCAACATCAGTGATTAACGTTCCACGATTCGTTCTTTGCATATTTAACATTGCTGAAATGACAGAGCAAGACTTTTGATAAAAATCATACACAGTCAGACTATTAAAAAAAGGTTATGGAACAAATCCACATCACAAAAATAACACTGTAATCTGGTACTTTGTAATTTAATACCACCGCTTCCAATGAGAGGTGATATATTGCCTGAGCTGTGTTCCTGTTTTCTGTAGTTCTGACACTTTTATTTAACTCATCAGCAAAACATAAAAAGAACGACAACAATGCTGCTGAAGGAATAAGACTATAAAAAATGTAGTAATAAATTGAATATTTTTAAATATTATAAATTAACATGAACAAATTACCCAATAATTTTACATAAACTCTCCTTAACAGGAAAGGAAACGTGAAATTAAAATAAAATCATATTAAGAGGTTCCCGGTATACCAAAGTGAGCAGAAATAAGAATTGTTGATAGAAAATAGATTGTTGAACAATGGATTGCTCACAAGCATAAAAGCATAAGTTATAATGATATGTCACAGGGACTTGCTCCCCTCTATCAATATTTTGTTAGAGTCAATGTGCGGTAGGAAAAAAACACAAGGGAGATACTACTTTCACCACCCCCTTTTCTTTAATTCGATTTTCTTTTAATATATCATTGATCTCGTACCTTTTCTTATATAATTCGTTTCACAGATGATTTTCCTTTCCAAAACACCCAAATATATCTTCATTCATTGCGTTTCAGCCTCAAAATCGGGCTTAGTTCGGACAATTTTGTAAAATTTGGCAATCTCACTGATCTATGTTATAGCTATTCCTATTTGTAAATAACATGTGGGATTTTTTTTATTTTTTTATTTTTTTTTTTATTCTATTTGGCGAATAGGCCCGCAGTAGAGCCTAGCTTGTCGTAAGAGGCGACTAAGGGTCTTGGGATTCTGACGTCGGGTCAGTGCTCAGCCCACAGAGCGACCAAGTGTGTACCCTTAGGTGGCTGAATAGGGTAGCCCTCGTCCGCGGGGGTTGTCAGGTCTATAATACGGAAACCCTGACCGCCGACCATAGTGGGCCAACGTGTGTGGAGAATGCCACGCTTCATGCACGTAAAAGACCCCTTTGTGGACCGCTAAGTAGTGCACCACATAGGCTAAATTTTCCGCCCCTACCCACTTCTCCCCTTTTCCTGTGGTTCTTCAAAATTTACTGTCCCTGTGTTTCCCACCCCATCCCATATTTCATATATCATCATCGTTTCATGTTCATTGTATCATCCTTTTCATGTTCATCGCCTGTAGATAACCTATATAGCGTTGCACGGGCGTAAATCACCAACTCACTCACTCACTCATTTTATTCTTTTTGAGTGTGTGTGTGTGTGTGAGTGTGTGTGCTAGGGTTAAAGGGCCATTTTCTCTGCGCTTAGGCAATACCAGACCAGATTAATTTTAAAGCTTGAGAAGTGGAGAACTTTGGGCAAGAAACAAACAATTATAATCATTGGTACAGGCGTGTCGTTTCTTTGTAAATTATAAATCGTGAAAATCCATTGAGAATGAGTGCTGTGGAAAAGGAATCGGCACTACGGACGGACAGACACTGAATGTCAATGAATAATCAACACATTCCAAGCGAAGGATCGATATGATAAAGAAATAGAAACATAAACCTTTCCCATAAAGACATGATTTACTAGTAAATTGAATGCATTTAACCAGTCGCTAGTGAAAAGGTCGTATAATGGTGCATCTCTGTTCCGAAGAACATAATTTTTTTAAAGTCTGAACATAACAGTTTTTGTCCTTTTCCTTTTCGGTATAATGATATTTGATTAACCCTTTTGTGCACCTTTGCTTCTTACTTTGAATACTTGATAAATTCAAGAGCTACATCCATGTCTTTCAATCAATAACTTGTAAAGGATTTGAATTTTAAACAAAAAAACTGTTATACAAAAATTGTATTCTTTAAGTTCAATACATATTCTTTATGGGTAACGCCAGATTAAGTTTCAAGCGAATATAGGCTGTCAAACACATGCCAAAATGTATATGATTTATTCCTGTAGAAATTTGAAAAACAAAGAACATATCTAGCCTTTGGTATGAAATGAGGGCTCATTTTTCAAAAGGTGAAAAACAAGTGACTATGTAACTACGATTTAGCCAAAAATGCCGAGTTAGCAGTTTATTTCATCTGTTCAGTGGTGCTTGAAAGAAGTTTGTGGTTCGGTCCTCGTTAACCATGACAATTTGTTAACCAATTTTCCGTCTCTTTTAAGACACCACTAGCGAAACTTCGTGTATGCTTGTCTAACGGAAAAGAGGAAAAAATGACTGCCCAATTAAAGGAGATGGTAATAACTTCTTTTTTCGATAACATAATTTATCTTTAGAATAATTATTCTCAAAAACTATATAACATGATTTAATAAACGTGCGAGGTCTAAAGTCTCTTCAAATCATGTTTAAAAATATATTCTATTTCGAATTAACTTTGTAGCACCGCAATGCACTCTATTCATATTGTCAAGTAAAGCAAATCATGTAAATGGCAGAAAACCAATACTGTACGTAGACCGAAATTGTCTGTTTCCCCTTGCAGTCGATCCATGCGGAGTCTGGGTGGCGAATGGGCCCACAGCAGAGCTTACATGAAGCTTGTCGTAAGAGGCTACTAAGGGTCTTGGGATTCTGACGCAGCCCACAGAGCGACCAAGTGTGTACCTTAGGTGGCTGAATAGGGTAGCCCTCGTCCGCGGGGGATGTCAGGTCGATATTACGGAAACACATACCACCGGCCGTAGTGGGCAAACGTGTGTGGAGAATGGCACGTTTCATGCACGTAAAAGACCCCGTTGTGGACCGCCAAGTAGTCCACCACATAGGCTAAATTTTCCGCCCCTACCCACATTCTCCCCTTTTCCTGTGGTTCTTCAAAATTTATCGGTCCTTTGTTTCCAAACCCAACCCCATGTTTCATTCATCATCATCGTTTCATGTTCATTTTATCATCCTTTTCATGTTCATCGCCTGTAAATAACCAATATAGAGTTGCACGGGCGTAAAACACCAACTCGCTCACACATTGCAGTTTCCTGATTTCCCACCAGAACCCCAACGTGGAAGGAGACAGTTCCCTTCTCTGGTTTATCTGTAACTGCAACCAACGCTGGCGGTCACAGCGAGTCTAAAGTTAACTGTCGCTGCGGAGGATTTTAGCTTATAGTCACAGGTATTAACTTTCTACTGTCTTTGTTCCTTTGCAATTTAAAAAAAAAAGTCGAGTGAGTGAGTTGGTGTTTTACGCCCGTGCAACGCTATATAGGTTATTTACAGGCGATGAAAATGAAAAGGATGATAAAATGAACATGAAATGATGATGATAAAATGAAATATGGAGATGGGGTGGGAAACAAAGGACCGGTAAATTTTGAAGAACCACAGGAAAAAGGGGAGAGGTGGGTAGGGGCGGAAAATTTAGCCTATGTGGTGCACTACTGGGCGGTCCACAAAGGGGTCTTTTACGTGCATGAAGCGTGGCACTCTCCACACACGTTGGCCCACTATGGTCGGCGGTCAGGGTTTCCGTATTATAGACCTGACAACCCCCGCGGACGAGGGCTACCCTATTCAGCCACCTAGGGTACACACTTGGTCGCTCTGTGGGCTGAGCACTGACCCGACGTCAGAATCCCAAGACCCTTAGTCGCCTCTTACGCCAAGCTAGGCTCTGCTGCGGGCCTATTCGCCACCCGGGCCCCGCACGGGACAAAGCTTTATAGATGTTGCGTAATGTGCAAAACCGGTTATCCTTGTTTTTTTTTTTTAAAATGATCGCGACAGTCCTATACTGTACTATTAAGTTTTATAAATTTGGACAAATGGGACGAAAGTTAAGTACGACATTGTATTATTAACCATCATGGGTATTTTGGATCAAGCAACCCCACAGACTAAACCTTACGGTTAGATTGATAAATACTAACAAATGCATTCAAATTTTTGGTAGTTGAATTCATTGTCTTGCGAAAATATCATAGTAATATATTTATTGTCATATATATCATATAACAGATGATTTGTGACAGAAATAAAAACAGAGAAAGTATGATGATATTCAGATTACGTTGACAACTGGGTTTAAATTGTTTTTGACATTCCCATTCAGACAATAATAATAATGTTCAAGATAATGTTCATTGATGTTCAGTTAAGTGGTGCCTGTATAGAAATTTTGACAGTGACATATCCGGTTGAATGACCATAACATTTGTTTCTTTTCAAAAGATTAAAACGTATTTTTTTTTATTTTCTTACAAACTTTTAAGGTATTAATCAGACCTATTGTTATATGTTATATGATCAGTCGGGTTTGTTCTCTTTGTAACTTGAAAATATTCAAAAACAAATAAATTTTGATTCAAGATCAACAGATGTTTAAAAAACTTGCTTCAGATAATATAATTGAATAAACGATGAGTTGATTGCTTGCAACTTCAAACTGTAGTTAATGACTAAATGATGAAGTTTGGCTCCAATTGCGAAGTTTAATTTCTTAAAATTGATTAAATTTATTTTCTATTTTCATATGACTTTTTATTGAGAAAACATATAATTGAGATTTAGGTTGTTAGTTATAATAGTGCTACTCCCAGGCAGTGTTCGCTTTATCCGATAAGTATCATGAATGAGTAAGCAAAAGAAGAACCACTAGGTTTCTAAAAATGCCGATAAGTGAACAAACATGGAAGGGGTGACACAATGAACATCAAATAACGATGAAGTGGAGGAAAGGGGGACACAAAGCCAAACAGGGAGGAGAGGTTTGACTGGCTCTGGAAAAATGAGTGATAGGTTGGGACGGGCAATTTAGCCTCCTGCATAGGGATCCTACAAGTTCAAATAATAAAACCTTCTAATGCTCGTCTACTCCGCCTCATAAAAAACTGTCGAGGGAGCTACATTATTGCAGCAAGGATCATACGGGTCCTACTCTTACTGTAAACGTGCGAGGAGTATGACATTTTTGCCATCACGGTGCGCCCCTATGGTTTGTGGTCAGTACCATATAATCGTAGTGCCATTAAATACTTTATGAAGTCGCATAAATTTTGTATAACATTGATTTGGATTCAAAATCATCGGCAAATATATAAATTGGATAATTTAAATCTCTTTTATTAACGGAACAAAGTGTTTAATTGCTTGCTTATATTACAGACTACATACAAGTAAAATAATTTTAAAAATCCAGAAAAGTTGAAATTGTTTTATATTTAACGAGGAATAACTCCTGAATAACATGAATAACAACCCGTTTATCAAAGATTTGTGTACAGAGATAATCTTCTGAAGAAAATTGGTCTCATAAGAGTTTAGGAAAAAGTAAGCCAGGATCGGGACACAGTTTTTGCCCTTGGAATGTCAACTTGTGATATTGAAATATGTGTGCTCCTTATTTGACAAATATGTTGTCAATAAAAAAAACTGCAAACATGGTCAATGGTGTGAGAAATCATTATAAAATGGTTTAAAGCATGTATGGAATATATTATAGCATTCAACAACATAAGTTTCTTTTTTTTAAGATGAGTGCAGATGTTGGGTTGTCGTATAATTTTGTTTTGTCTTCCTTTGCTGAATTGGAAATTATCAACAAGACGAGTGTAATTTAGCACACAGGAACCGCTTACGCTTCCGGAGTCCCAGAATTCACTCTTGTAACGACTCGAGTTCGCAATGTTGATTTCCGTTCGGATGATTTTGTGTTTTGTGTTAAGTCTAGATCTTGCTGTTCTTGTTCGTGTTGACCGGATTTGTCGTTGCACTTGTCGACTTTTGAAACTCGAATGCCCTTTTGGTGCCTTTTTACTTCTTTCACACAATATACTTCCAGTTCGATTTCTTTATTTGTTTTGATTTTTTCTTAGTTTTGGCCTTCAATACAAACATATTAACTCTCCTTTCCTACTTCAGTTGAAGATTCAAAGAGTAACATGAAAAAATACCAAGTACCAAAGCGGTATACTTAGTGATAAAACAGATTAAATAATTATGCATATTCCATGAGTAACCTTTCGTCAGCAGCATTGGAATCAATTGATTGATTGATTGTTGGTTGCTTTATGTCCCATCGGCGATATTGCAGCCTTCATCGGGACATAAACAAGTTATGTTATGTTAATAACATGTTAATAAAAAACAAAGTCAAAAGACCGTAGATAAAACAAAAAGTATGCCAAGAAAATAAATAGATAAAATAATCATTAAAAAATAACACATTAAAACAATAAAACCATTTAAAGCAATAGGAAAACAAAGAATTTAACAAAAAATAAGCTAAATATTATGACAACAAATTAACTTTCAAATGGTGATTACAAAAACTATAATTTTGAATACTGACCGATTTCTTTTAAAAAGGATAAAATGGCATCGGCTGGTATGCCGCTAAACAAATCGTGCATGGATGCACAGTTAAAATACTTCATGCGAATTGGAGCAAGATCAACACAGTCGAGGAGAACATGCTTCAAGGAATACCGTGTGTCACAAGGGATACACATCGGGACCTCCTTCTCTTGTGTCATCAGGTTGCCATGGGTGACTCTAGAATGTCCTATACGACATCTAGTGATGACTACCTGGTCTCGACGGCATCGGAATGAAGCATGATTCTCCCCAAGCTGTGGCTTGAGCTCATGAAGTTTGTTGTGCTCAGCGGCAGCCCAAACCTCGTCCCATAAACTTTGGACATATACTTGGATTGTATTTCTACAATCCGAATAAGGAATAAAACAATTGGACACTGGTTTACGAAGGGCTTCCTTTGCAACCCTGTCCACAACTGAATTCCCATGAATACCAGTATGACTTGGTACCCATAGGAAAATCAATTCCACGCCACCATTAATCAATTTATGAACCATATATACAATTTTAGAAATTAACGGATTTTTCAATTTACAGTTTTCAATTGCCAAAAGACATGAAAGAGAATCGGAACAGATAAAGAATTGTGAGTGCTCAGAAGCATCAATTAGCCTGAGGGCTAAAATGATGGCTTTTGCTTCAGCTGTAAAAATGGAAGCAGCAGACGGGAGTCGTTGTGTTGACGTGCTATTCCCTGAGACAGCAGCAGCAGCAGCAACACTGTCACCATCTTTAGAGCCATCTGTATAAACTGTTAGAAACCCAGGATATCTAGATTTAATTTCGGAATAATCTTGGTGAATAAGCAGGTGATTTGTTTCAGATTTTTTATGTTTACGAAGATCAAAAATAAATTTAGGCTTTAAAAGTTCCCAGGATGGAACTTTCAAAGGCTTGACAGGTTTTATAGTTTCTTAATTAAGTTTAAGATTAGTCAGGTGAGGTTCGATACGAATACCAAAAGGAGGAGTTTTGTTTTCATGTTTTTCATACATATTCATGAGAGGTGGATTGAAAACACAATCATGGGCAGGCTTTAAATTTGGTGGCATATTGCAAACCGAGTTTAATTCTGCGATGCTTCAGGGATGGCTCATTTGCCTCTGCATACAGGCTCTCAATGGGAGAGGTCCACAGGGTTATGTTGCTCCTCGGTTGCTGTCTTCACTCAAGAAATTTTACGGAAGACATCATGCACTTATAGACAAATATGGGATTTCGATCTCTCAGATGAGTGCAGATGTTGGTTTGTCATGGGGTGTTGTTTTGTCTGCCTTTACTGGATTTGACACGCTGAATGGACTATTGGCAACGCGACGGGTGTGCTATAGCAAGCAGGAACTGCTTACTCTTCCGGGGCACCTGAGTTCACTCTTGTTTCGACTGGAGTTCGCGTTGTTGATTGATATTCAGTTGTTTTGTGTTTCCATGTTTTACGTGTTGTCTGTTTTTGTCCCGTTCTTGTTTGTGTTTACTGGTTTAGTCTCTGCCCTTTCGGACTTTTGACATTCGGATACCCCATTGGTACCTCTGCTTCTTCCTGTATGCACCGAGGCAGAGTCGCAATCCCTAATGATGAACAGCGTCTAAAATTTGTAAATAAGATTTTTTCGCAGACCCATAAATTATTGAACCATAATCCAATTTCGATCTAACAATAGACCTATACAAATTTAAAAGAACTGATTTATCAGCTCCCCAGTCGGTACTGGAAACAACTTTTAAAACATCAAGAGCCTTTAGGCATCTTGATTTTAACATTTTGATATGGGGTAGAAAGGAGAGTTTTCTATCAAAAAGAACGCCAAGAAATTTTGATTCTTCAACTATCTTAATTTTTTTGCCATACAAAAGAGATCTGGGTCGGGATAAAGTTTTCTTTTCTTACAAAAATGCATAGCAACAGTTTTGCTTTCTGAAAATTTGAAACCATTTTCGGAAGCCCATTTTTCACTCCGTTTTAGGCACAGCTGTAATTGCCTTTCAATGGTATTCATGTTTTTGCACTGTAGCATATTAAAAAAGTCATCAACATATAAAGAACCTTCAATATTGTCTTGAATGACTTTGGCAATGCTATTTATCTTTATACTAAAGAGAGTGACAGAAAGAATGCTACTCTGAGGTACACCCATTTCTTGGTCAAACTCTTCAGAAAAAGTTTTATTCACTTAAACATTAAAGTGTCTGTCCGAAAGAAAGTCGACCAAGAAAGTTGGTAACCTTCCTTTCAACCCCATATCAGAAATGTCCTTTAAAATACCATACTTCCATGTGGTGTCGTAAGCTTTTTCGAAACCACATGTTCGTTCTTCGCAAATGCATTTCGAAGAAAAGACTCAAAACGGACCAAATGATCAAGCGTGCTCCTGCGTTGGCGGAATCCACACTGGATATTCGAAATGAGTCCATTGGACTCAAGGCCATTGGACTCAAGGAACCAAACGAGCCGATCGTTGATCATGCGTCTTAGAGTCTTACAGACGCAGCTTGTCAAGGCTATCGGACGATAGTTGGAAGCATCTGTGTGATCCTTCCCCGGCTTGGGGATAGGAACGACAGTGGCAAGCTTCCATATTTCAGGCAATTTTCCGTTTATCCATATATCATTCATTAAATTTAGAAGAGTCTTCATCGATATTTCAGGAAGATGTTTTTAAAGTTGACAGTGGAAGTTAAGTGGGACTTAAGGAAGTTTTAAGATCATCTAAAGAGAAAGGAGAATTATAGTTCTCCGAGTTGTCAGAGTTAAAGTTCAATTTAGTTTTTTCAGCTGTACGTTTAAATTTTTGGAAGTCAGGTTTGTAATTAGATGAAGATGAATGTTTAGCAAAAGTTTCAGCTAGTTTGTTGGCAATGTCCTTTTCAGATGTTAAAGTGGAATTGCCAACGTTTAGATGTTTAACTGAGGATTTAGTGTTTTTACCTTTGAGTTTTTGTATGAAATTCCAAATTTTATTCATGGGAGTCCGTGAAGTTAAACCTGATACAAAATTTCTCCAGGATGTTCTTCTGGATTGTCGACAAGTTCGTCTAGCCTTTGCCTGAAAAATTCTAAAATTACTCAAATTTCTTTCGTTTGTTGTTTGCCAAATTGTTTTTGAGCTTTATTTCTATCGTCGATAGCCTTGTCACACTCGTCTGTGAACCAAGGTTTATTGAGTTTTTTAGGAGTTGCCGAGGTCTTTGGAATGGTTTCATCAGCTATAGAGATAAGAGTTTGGTTAAAAGTTGTTATTGGTTCTTGGTCCTGATCAAAAATTTCTGGTCTTAATTTTTCCGAACAAAGCGTTAAAAATTTTTGCCAATAGGCCTTCTCTAACTTATAGCGAGGAATTCTTTGTTCAGGTTCACCAAAAAGATCTTTTAATATAATATTAAAGGAAAGTGATCACTTCCACAGAGATCATCATGGACTTGCCATGAGAAATCTGTTAAAAGAGAAGGATCACAAATTGAGAGATCAATTGATGAGTATGTTCCATTTCCAGAATGTAAAAATGTAGAAGAACCATCATTAAAGATACAAAGAGATCCTTTTGATAAAAAATCCTCAATCTTTTTACCCTTATCATTCATGATTATCACACAATTCCTTCCAAGGCCTCGCGTATTTGATATTGCTTTTTGGGATATAATCCACGAAACAGTCAGCACCAAACATCCATCCATTGGTGTTGCAAGTACGGGGCTTAATTTCACCCTCAGACCAAGTGTACATGGTTTGCCAACCATATGTCCTAGAGGGTTTAGCAGCCTCCGCGTAAGACATGGATGTTGCTGTATCACTCGAGATAGAGACTTGACGACGAGCTTCTTGGTAGGTAATGTTCTTTTCTGCTTTAAGTTTTTGGATTTCTTTTTCACGTAGAAGAGTTGGACATTGTTTTGAAGACCAAAAATGATCACCACTGCAGTTAACATATTTTGGATTTTTCGTACAGTTGAAATCCGAGTGGCCTTCCTCAGCGCACTTTACACATTTTTCCTTTCCGTTGCAGGTGGCCTTCCCGTGGCCAAAACGTTGGCATTTAAAACAACGGAGAGGATTGGGAATAAATATGTCTACGGACACTCTGAAAAGACCCAGATTAATGTGACTTGGTGGAGCTGCGGAATTAAATGTAATAAGGTATGTATTTGATTTGATAATTTTGTTGTCTTCCTTTTTTGTAAACCTTTTAACGTGTGAGACACCTTTTGATGAAAGTTCAGAGCATATTTCTTGCTCTGATAAATCAGCAAGGTTTCGGTCTCTATCTCGAATGATACCCTGCGAACGATTCAATGATCGATGAGCTTCAGCGGAAACTGGTACCTATAAAACGGATGAAAATGTCAAAATGTTTTTTGCTTGTTGTTGTTTGGCACACTCTACTAGGAGGTTACCGGAGTTTCGAAACCTTGGGAACATCACCTCCGGTAACACCCTTAATTGTTTTCGCAATAACAAAGGGCGAAACCTTTGTCAAAGGACGAGTGGCATCTTTGCTTGAAAGTACAATAAGCTTTGGCCAACTATCATTTGTTGTATTTTGACGTTTTGAAGAAGCTGGTGCATCCTGATCATCACTATCACTACATGAAATATTTCGTTTATACTTTTCACTAGAACTTGTTGCTTGTTTTTTTGGGGAAGCAATGATGAGAGAAGAGAGTTTCACTGCCTTGCTCCCCGCCCGCCATGGAGCGCCAACAAGGGCGATGCTGTTATACAACGGCTCTCCTGTTGAAAGCACCAGGGTTACAAGAATAGCATACTCGCACAGAGTATTCCTTTAGGGAGACAAGCATCGTGCCGGGGGTTACCCGGCGATACAACTCTCCAGAATAACATCCACACGATTGACCCATGAGCCACCGCCTTCTGTAAAGCATAACTGACATCAAGTTATAAATACTAATATTACAGAAAGAGAGTTTGAAATAAACGAGAAGGTGCTTTACAGGGCTTGGCGTGACCAGCCGATTGATCAGACCGAGCCAAATCTGACCGTCTCTCTAGGAGAAGTAAGGGCCAAAGCCCACATACGTGGACCAGGATCCCGTCCTCCCCCGACACAGGTCGCAACACACGGCAAACATGTTGACCCGTTTAGTCGCTACTTACGACAAGCTTTACGGGCGGCTGCGGGACTATTCTTTTCACACCCGGTTCCCGCACGGGGGGGGGGGGGCATTGGAATCAACCCCATTCCCATTTTTCATTTGTCATCATCGTTTCATGTTCATTTTAATATCCTATTCATGTTTATCGCCTGTAAATAACCTATATAGCGTATATGAGCCAGAACCATTGAACAAAAAGTACTACATGTGCAATGCAAGAAAGAAACTTTTTTAAACAATTTTCAGCTGAGACAATTGGATGTTTTAGTAATAAATATAAAATTATGATGGTAAATTCTTGTCAATGAGTCTGACTTCCAGGTTTGTTTTATAATTAGTCACACATGAGATAGAAGCAGTGGTACCAATGGGGTATCCGAATGTCAAAAGTCCGAAAGGGAAGAGACAAAACAAGTTAACACCAACAAGAACGAGACAAAAACAGACAACATGTCAAACATGGAAACACAAAATACTTAATATCAATCAACAACGCGGACTCCAGTCGAAACAAGAGTGAACTCATGTGCTCCGGGAGAGTATCAAGCAGTTCCTTCTTGCTATTGCACACCCGTCGCGTTGCCAATAGTCCATTCAGCATGTCAAATCCGGTAAAGGAAGACAAAACGAAACCCTATGACAAACCAAAATCTGTACTCAACTGAGATATCGAAATCACATATTTGTCTAAAAAATTTCTGAGTGAAGAGAGCAATAGAGGAGCAACATAACCCTGTGTGAGCAATTTTTGCGTCAGACGTGTCGCTCTGCTAAGGAAATCGACGTAAGTCCCGCATGCTCTGCAGTAACGAATCAATTGAGAAACGTAAACTCCATAAGCTGGAGCGGACGGAATGTTGCTACAGAAGAAGGGAAAGTTGACGATTGGAAAGTTGAAGTCATCACGTTAGTCATAGAGCCTTGTTGAAAAGTCTTCCTTGAGAGTCCATTTCGAGATGTAGATCTAAATATGAAGCAGACTTCCTGGAATCCATTGTGTCCTTTATCTCAAGCTCCTGGGGATATATGAGATGAAGAAAGTCACCAAATCGAGAATTGTTTAGTGAAAGGACATCATCAATATAACGGAACGTGAGGTTGAAAGAGAGAGCTAGTCTACGGTTTTTTCTTGACTAGAAGAGATTGTAAGAAGTCTGCTTCATGAATGAAGAGACAAATCAGCAAGCAAAGGTGCACAATTAGTGCCCATTGGAATTCATATTGTTCGCTAAAAAACACGTCCACCAAACTGAACAAATATGTTGTCAACAAGAAAGTTGAGCATGCCGATTATTTGGTCTACTGTAACTTTATTAGCTCACCTGGACGGTCCATGTGAGCTATTGTCATCACTTGGCGTCCGTCGTCGTAGTCTGTCGTCGTCGTCTGTTAACAATAAAAAATCTTCTCCTCTGAAACAACTGAACAGAATTCAATGAAACTTGGTATGATTGATCCTTAGGGTGACCTGCACTAAAGTTGTGTTTTGATTTTTGATTCGTCAAAAAACATGGCCACCGGTACTAAAAATAGACCAGGGGGAGTCAGACTACTGTATTTGGCTTGAAATTCAAAAAGGATAAGAGCTAGATGAAATCTGATGCCACCCTACTGCTTCAGGATCAGAAGTTCTACAAAAGTCTCCATTTGGTCGAAGTTGTTACCTTATAGGGGTTATGGCCCCTTAAAGGTGAAAAATAACATTTTTTCATGTTTTAGGCTTATAGAATGACAACCATTGCAGATAGAGAAAAGCTGTTGCTTGCTTTAATGTTAAGCTCATTTAGATCTACAAAAGTCTCCATAAGGTCGAAGTTGTCAGATGACCCCTAATGGGGGCTATAGCCCCTTAAAGGCGAAAAATAATGTTGTTGGTCTATAGAATGAAAACTATTGCAGATAGAGAAAAGCTGTTGCTTGTTAAAATGTTCAGCTGATTTAGATCTACAAAAGTTGTCTAGGGTCAAAGTTGTCGGGTGACCCCTTATAGGGATTCGAGCACATTAATGGCGAAAAATTGTGTTATTGGCCTATAAAATGAAAATTATTGCAGATAGAGAAAAGCTGTTGCTTGCTTAAATGTTCAGCTCATTTAGCTCTTCAAAAAATTTCATAAGGAAAAGTTGTCAGATGACCCCTTATAGGGGTTTCAGCCCCTCGCAGGCGAAAAATAGTGTTTTTGGCCTATAGAATGATAACTATTGCAGATAGAGAAAAGCTGTTGCTTTCTTAAATGTTCAGCTCATTTAGCTCTACTAAACACTTCAAAGGGTCAAAGTTGTCAGATGACCCTTTATAGGGGTTACCGCCCCTTAAAAGTGAAAAATAGTGTTTTTGGCCTATGAAATTAAAAATTTTGCAGATAGAGAAAAGCTGTTGCTTTCCTAGATTTTCAGCTCATTTAGCTCTTCAAAAGTCTCCATAGGGTCGAAGTTGTCACATGACTTCTTGTAGGGGTTACAGCCCCTTAAAGGCGAAAAAAGTGTTTTTGGCATAAAGAATGAAAACCATTGCAGATCGGGAAAAGCTGTTGCTTGCTTAAATGTTCATCTCATTTACCTCTACAAAAATCATCATCGGGTTGAAGTTGTCAGATAACCCTTTATAGGGGTGACAGCCCCTTAAAGGTAAAAAATAATGTTTTTGACCTATACATGTAGCAGATAGAGCAAAGCTGTTTCTTGCTTAAATGTTCAGATCATTTAGCTCTACAAAAGCATTCATAGGGTTGAAGTTGTCAGATGACCCCTTATAGGGATTACAGCTCCTAATTAAACATGTTTTCATAATTTTGGCTTATATAATGAAAACTAGCAGATAAAGAAAGGTGGTTGCTTGCTTAAATGTTCAGTTCATTAAGCTCTTAACAAAGGTCTCTATAGAGTCAAGATGTTCAGACAGCCCTTAAAATAACATTTTGTCCGTTCTTGGTCTATAGAATGAAAACTATTGCTTAAAGAGAAAAGCTGTTGCTTGCTTAAATGTTCAGCTTATTCAGCTCTACGAAGTTCTTCATAGGGTTGACATCAAGACCAGGTGAGCGATTCAGGCTCCTGGGAGCCTCTTGTTCTTTTTCTTAGACTCATTGATGACAAAGTAAGTCTTGGTATAATCGACTACTAGATAATTGTACCTGCGTTTTCCATTCGTTTTGAAAAAGCTGCGTAGCTTCGCTTATTTATAGTTAATAATTGCCGCATATATTGCTCTTAGGTTTCTTTCATATGTACCAAGAAAAGTACAGTTAAATTTGTTAGTATTTTTTATCACGAAAATAAAATTAGCCCTCTTAATACAATTGTCTCGTAATAGGCGAGCGGCGGATATCGAAAAAGTCGTCTAATTAAAAAGTTTAAATTACCCAAAAACCTCATGAGATTTTTTGAACTCAAATAAAAGGTTGATTATTCTATTTTATGGATATATATGTTTGACAAGTCGAATATGGTCAGAAGATATCAAAAAATGTTGTTTTGTACATGTACCCTATGAAAATCTTTAACGGCTTCATTAGGCACGCATGAGATAGCTTTGCTTATTTGATAGAAAGTGTTTTGCCACACTCTGTATTCCTCTTAGCATGTACTTCCATACGTTGTTCAAACCAGGAATTGTATGAAAGCTTTATCCAAAACGCGTCGATCTGACATTTCAAAAGAGATTTGCGTGGCGCTTATCGTTAAATGTCTGTTAATCTATGATAGATACCTACAATATAATAAGAGACTGTTTGAGCAAGCAACAGAAAATAATGAGATTTGGAATAACAGTACGCGATACAGCTCACAATCATGCGGCAATTCAAATCCAGTCCTGAAATAGTCAAAGATAAACCCCCTTTCTTTAAGAAGGAACAGAGAAAACATCAAGAAGACAAGTACAAACGAGAGCTTTGTCTAAGATTCCTGGCTTAGGGCAGACATATATGATATGTGGCGGAGTTAATGTTTTAATCAGACTTTTAGACTTACGGTGGCAGAGGAATTAACGTTCTTAAAAGTTAACGGACGGTCAACGGTCATATGAACTTACAAAAAGAATCAAAAACAACTATACGTACGTTTACGTTGCTAATTTTAGAATAGCAAATTCTTTTCGGTTTAATATTATAAAATATAACATGTATTACAAAGCTGAAAAGTTCAACTACAGAAATAGGTAGAATTTTCGTTTGTTGCTTTCAAACTTTTCTTTGTCTTCGATTCCATTGAATGGGTTCAAGGAACCCAACATATGCAGCAAAATGTCAAGTCGACGTCCCATTTTGCCTTTTATCACCCGTTTCATTTGTAGATTTCCAAGTATGGACATTGAATAAACAAATTTAACTTTTTTTCTGATGTCACGAAGTTATTGTCTGAGAAATGTTGATACGTTTTCAATTAATCAAAATGCGAAATTTCATTAAGTTCTAATCCCTGATCTATAATAATTCTGGCAGCAGAGCCTAGCTTGTCGGAAGAGGCGACTAGGGGTCATGGAGGTCGGGGGCATTAAGTTTTACTAATGTTAGTCCGAGATTGCTCTGACGTCCTCGGCATTTTTCCAGCAAGCTGGTGCCGTGGACGTCCGTACGAATTTCCGTCAAGCTTTTCTCAGGAACCATACATGAGAATGATTTGAGACTTGATAGGATGGATGGTCGAGTATGACAAACTAAGCGATTTTGAGACCTGTCGGACATCTACTTCCTGTTTGGGACTTAGGCCAATTTTAAAATATGTGAACATGACTATGAAAATTTCTGTCAAGCTTTTCTCATGAACCATACATGAGAATGATTTGAGACTTGATAGGATGGATCGTCGAGTATGACAAACTAAGCGATTTTGAGACTTGTCCGATATCTACTTCCTGTTTTGGGACTCAGGCCAATGTTAAAATATGTGAACATGACTATGATAATTTCCGTCAAGATTTTCTCAGTAACCATACATGAAAATGATTTGAAATTTGGTAGGATTGTTGGATATGACAACCTATACGTCCTTAGCGATTTTGAGACCTGTTGGACATCTACTTCCTGTTTGGGACTTGGTTAGTTAGTTTGTTATTGCTTTACTCCCAAGCAACACGATTTTGGCTATATCCGGGGAGGAATTTGAAAAAGTGGTGATACAATGAACATGAAACGATGATGAAGTGGAGGAAGTGAGGACACAAGGCCAATCGGGTAGGAGAGTTTTGAATGCCACTGGAAAAAGGAGTGATGGGTAGGGACGGGAAATTTTGCCTCCTGCATGGGGATCCTACGGGTCCTACTCTTACCGAGACCTGCAGCAGGGTTCTTTAACGCGCGAGGAACGTGTCATTTATCCCAACACGGTGCACCACTATGGTTTGCGGTCAGGTTTTCCGCATTATCACCTGACGACCCCGCATCTTTCGATGTCAGGGCTGCCCCATTCAACCACCTGGGGCACACATCCCAGTCGCTTTGTGGGCAAAGCGGTCTGACCCGATGTCAGGTTTCTGAGCGCTCTCTAGTGGACTTTTACAGACAAGCTTAGCGCTGCTGCGGGCCTATTATCCACCCGGGACCCGCATGGGTCGTTTGGGACTTGGGCCTATTTTAAAATATGTGAACATGACTATGAAAATTTCCGTCATGTTTTCTCAGGAACCGTACATGAGAATGATTTGAAACTAAGTAGGATGGTTCAAAATGACTAACTGTATGTCCTAAGCGATTTTGAGATCTGTCAAACATCTACTTCCTGTTTGGGACTTAGGCCAATGTTAAAATATGTGAACATGACTATGAAAATTTCCGTCAAGCTTTACTCAGGAACCATACATGAAAATGATTTAAAACTTGGTAGTATGGTTGAGTATGACAAACTATAGGTCCTTAGCGGTTTTGAGATCTGTAGGACATCTACTTCCAGTTTGGGCTCAGGCCAATTTTAAAGTTTGTGATATGAAAATTTCAGTTAAGTTTTCTCAGGAACTATATCAGAATGATTTGAAACTTGATCAGTATGACAAACTGTATGTCCTTAGCTATTTTCAGACCTGTTGGACATCTACTTCCTGTTTTGAACTTAGGCCCATGTGAAAATATGTGAACATGATATGAAAATGTTTTCTCAGGAACTGTATATCAGAATGTTTTGAAACTTGGTAGGATGAATCAGTATGACAAACTGTATGTCCTATGCGATTTTCAGACCTTATAGAAATCTACTCCCTGTTTGGGGCCAGCGGGGGCATCCGTGTCCCATGGACACATTCTTTCCTTATTTTTACTTTTATTGGGCAAATTTTTATGTTCTATTTTAATAATTCAAGGAGTCGAGTTGCTTCGGATGTTACTTGGTCAATATGTTGGTTATATTTCATGTTTTGGCTTAATTCAACTCTAAGGTAGGGGCGGTATTCGACGATGGTGAGATTATGTCCCTGCAACTGGTATGGGAAGTTGATATTGGATTGTTTTGGTTGCTTGCATAATTTCTACCTGCCAGGTATCCGCCAATTCTGGTATGGTGTGTTGGTCCATGATGGATCGTCTATTACAATGATCAGCAAAGGTGAATCTTCTTGATATTTTTTTTAGTTCAGTGAATTTCAGGCCTCAGTGAGACATTCTCTGTAAATATATTATATGAGACAAGCACATATGATTGAGGGACGTAGGTCCTGTCGGCTTATGGAATGGAGAAAATAAAAATAAAAACACCTTTAGACGTTTTGTTTTTGTTTTGGTCACCAATTGCATGTACTGTGTTTTCTATACTGAATTAAGTGAGGGTGTTGATGGGGGGTCCTTTATTCTGTATTCTGTTATTGTTTGCTCATTTTTCTCTATTCTGTAATTTTTTACCTTATTCTGTAAATGTTTGTATCGTTTGTTTTCATTTCTATCATTTTGTGTAACTTCTAGATCATATTGATCACTGCTTGAATGGAAGAGGTAAATTTACACCATTAAACCTGATTCATAACAATGTCTTCAAAATGCCTGTATCTATACCGATTGTGTTATTGCTTTTATTTGTCTTTCCTTTTTAAACAATTTCTGCTTGCTCATTTGGGTAATTTTATTAGATAAATTTACTCAGTAATTTATTTTTATTACATGAAATACTACAGGTCATTGAATCCAAAAACTTGCCGGGAAACAAATTTATGCATACATAAGACATATCATTCGATGACTTGTTTTGAGGCATTGAATCAATATAGAAACCGAAAAAGAATTTGTTACATGATATTAACTTCTATTTAAACTCAAAGAAAGGCAAAACATCAAGCTTTAGTGTCTAGTGTCTAGTTTTGTGATTTGTCTAGGAATATTGGTAGAGGGAAGGTTGGGCCAAAAAACTAGTTTAACCCCGCCACATATTGTATGTGCCTGTCCTAAGCTAGTAATCTTTGACAAGGCGTTAGTTTGTACTTGTCTTTTAGATGTTTTATGTTCCTTGTTTAAGAAGGGGGTCTATCTGTGACTATTTCAGGACTGGATTTGAATTGTATGCATCTTAATTAGACCATGGGCCATAGCAAACCATGAGCAGCTAGCGCCTACTGGCCTCGTTGAACGCTGCTGGTGGTTGTCCATTGTTTTTTTCTGAATTGCCGCTTGATTATGTGCTGTGTTGCGTATTTTTATTCCACATCTCATTATTTTCTATTTATAATAACAAATTAAAAAGGTATACTCAAAATCATACTCATCCCAACCTCTTGATGCATATGTATAGCAAGCTTTTCTTGAACAATCTTTTATAAGGCAGATAATCGAAATAATTATAAATGGTGTCATAAGAATAATTCGCAGTTTATTGTCACAAATCTAATCGTACGGCAGCTTTAATTATTTTGCCCGACCTACTGACAAGTTTTTGTATTGGCCCTCTTCCTTACTTTCATCGCTACACGAATTTGATTGGCATTCACTTTCAACATCTTCAATGTTCTCAAGATTATTAACGTGTTGTTCCTCATTGACGTTTTGATCCGCACGTACATGTATTCTGAAGGACTGATGATCTCTTGAATAGACGAAACGCGCGTCAGGCGTAGCAAAATATATTGTCTGGAACTTTGTTGTAATTTGTATTCTAAACATTTTTTATTTTATTCAATTTGTTATAAAAGGACCACCATCTTTGAATGCATGCAGTAACACATTAAAATCTATGATAACTAAAATTGTATGAGCCTACAGCACTTTTCCACTCATAATTCAGTATTCTTTAAATTGGATATTCTGTAATCAGTAACATTTTTGACATTTCTGTATATACTTTTGTTAATTATTCTCTATACTTCACTATGAACCAAAATAATGACTGACAATACCATGTACAGTTCATATTCGATTTAATATGACTGAAATGAACTGTAATTTACTTTAAATTATCTGTAAAATGCTGATTTTATTTGATGCAATATCTTCAGTAATTATCAATTTCTGTATTTTTACTGTTTTCATTTGTCCTTAACTGTAGCAGATGATGTCAGTTTATATCAGTCAATTTTGTGATTTGTAAAAAATCATGACAGTCATTTTAAATATTTACCTTGATTTAAAATCACTGATACGGTTTGTTACTGTCTTGGTTTAAAATGACTGACAGGGATCAGTGGATCATACATCTTCAAGTCAATGTCAGTCATTTTAAATCAAGGTAATGTTCTGATGATGATCAATGAAGTATGAGATTGGGGTGGCAAACAAAGGGTCATTAATTTTAAAGACCACAGGAAAAGGGGAGAAGTGCAAATAACTTGAAACGAAGACAATTTCTTATTAAAATTCTGATAAAAACACCTTAAGATTTACTTTTTGAAGAAGACCCAGCATTCCATGGAAGAGTTATTGTCCCTTTTCTTGATTGTTGATGAATTTTGCACTACAAAAACGTATTAAGCTCAATATTTTAAAATCTATATAAGATATTTAAGAAATGTAAATTGCACATTGTTAAGCACATAATGATCTACAAAATATGTAATAACATATTAAACTTTTTATCAAATAGATTTTGGCTTATAGCCTATACTTCAGCCACATAAGTCAGGTGAGCAATTCAGGCTCCTGGAAGCCTCTTGTCTTACAATGTAATTGGCATTTGGGTCAAGTATGATTTAACGGTTATCTCATTTTAAAAATCCGAACGATAGAATTGTAGAATATATGCTATTCAACAAGTGTGCCAAGTTTAAATGCAGTTGGTCTATTTTTTATGGTGTCAGACAATTTAATCTTTGAAATTCAGGGGAAAAGTAATGAAAAGTGGTAAATTTTGACGTTTTAAAAGCAATAACTCCTAAAAGGAATGGTCCTACAGCTTTGACCTAACAAACATTAAATGAAGTCTAGATCTTGACATGCTTAATTATATGCAATTTGAATTTTTGAAATATCTTGTATAGTTTTCAAGATATCGGGCTAAATAAGTGCAAAATTTTGAAAAAAAAATCCAGAAAAAGGACAATAACTCCTACATCGGTTGTTGGATCTTTTTGAAAATTTCTGGGTAGGTAGATCTTGAGGTGCTGATAACTTTAATCCGGCCAGAATTTTGATATCTGTTACCGTTTTTGAGTTATTTGCAAAAAAACTGTCATTTGACCCCTATGTTCTATTTTTAGCCATGGCGGCCATGTTTTTTTACGAATCAAAAATCCAAACAACATTTTTGTACACATAATGCAACTAAACAACCGTACCAAGTTTGGTTGCAATTGGACTTATGGTGTTGGACAAGTTAACGTTTGAAAAATTGTTTACAGACGGCGACAACGACGACGACGGACCCCAAGTGATGGCATAAGCTCACATGGCCTTTGGCCAGGTGAGCTAAAAATGTGACAATAAATACCCTAGCGGTTGTGTTATAAAAGAAACTAAGTATAAGTGCAATATCATTTTGGGGTTGATTTTTTTCAAACTAGGTTATGATTGATTCTAGTACCGGTAAAAAGTTCGAAATAATTGATTGCCTCCATCACGAGTATAATTCAAAAGCAAAAAAACAATAAGGTACACCATTCATCTCGAGTCGTTTTTTCGATGCGGAGCATATTTTTCTTAAATACAATTTTTATTTAAATCATTATAATGGTGTGAAATATGTAACAAAATATGCTGATGCACATGCACATAACAAATTTGGAACGTTATATGCAAAAAGCAAACTGATATTCTTAGAATAATATGTTTGTTTACTTTCTTTTTACAGAAAAAAAATGACAAAATATCCGCCTTTTTTGAAGATAGTAATGCATTTTTTTATTATTTCTTTGTTGGATTATGTTCATAATATTCATTTATTTTGAGATACATATTTGTTATTTTTTAAATGTTTTGTATATGAATGTCAGAAGTAAAGAATAAAAGACAGACATTCTATCAAAAATGTCCAAATTGCTCCACTACAAACTGTCACCTTCTCCTTCCACTAGCAGTTTTTCTGGTCGATTCCTATACGAGTCAAAAACTCACGATACCAAATGACGGCCGTGTTCTTATCATCTAATTCGCATCAAAAATAGCAGTACATGAAATTGTTAGCAAATTTTAAAAGTTCAGAATTTTAATACTGAGTTTAAATACATTGCTGAAAACAGCAGCGAACTATCTATCAGAAAATAGCATTGCATTGTTGAAAACAATTGTTAATCTATCTGTTCGTTTGGTGTTTCTTTTATGTGAATCTGACAAATTACCCACGAAATAATTCATATTTAATTGCCTCTTTGCTTCTTATTGCTTATATGATCTTCATTTCCCCTTTCCAAAAACTATGCCTACTATACTAGCTAATGAAGTCGCCCCTCCCCCCTGGTGCGCTACTTCCGATTAGCTCGCGTGTAATCCTTGTCCGGATGTATCGTTGATTTGAGTTTGAAATGTGCGAACTTCTGCACTTCAAACAATTATATCTCCGTTATTTGTCAACGGATTTTGAAGTTGTTTTGACCATTTTAGATGTATGAAACAGGCAAAGGTTCCCATTGGACACCCGTATGTCAAGTCCAAAGAGCAGAAACTACACAAGTTAACACCAATGAGAACAGGACTAAAAAAAGCAAAACAAAAACAACCCATAAACTAATCAAAAAACAAAAACAAACAAACAAACAAAGAGTGTTTTGGTTAAGAAGTAGTGATATAATTAGTCACATCATACCCCAAGATCAGATCAATTATTCATAATGGTCATCACACACAGATTTGTTCAATATACCGGTACTTTATTCATATCTAAGACTATTACATCAGCCACGATAACCATATGTATAACGGTGTGAATGACGTCTGCGCCTCCTCCTTTTCCCGTCTTTACAACAACTTTCACTATTCGGCAAGATCCGGTATTCACCCCCGACACATGATGCATCGTCCGGATTGTCGCTGTCAGGACAAAATCTGGGCCTGTTGCAAGGCATAGCTGTTAACAAAATTGAAATATATATGACATTTGGTTTCCTCCCGAAAATAATTTGCGCTGCTCATTTAATAAGGTATTGACAGATTATTTAGGAACAAAATAATCTTAAAATTATTGGTTTCTGCGTTTGATTTTTAAATACTACGAGTTTAAAAAGACACGGTACGGTAAGGGCCATGCATATTTGGCTCCTTTTTCATGAAAAAATAATTCTATAGAATAATTTACGAAAATGAACTTTATATTTCATGTATAAGAAATGCGACGGTTCAAGTTCATGAGTATGCTTTCAATTTCCAATAGTATTTTCAGTTTTAAATTTTAAAGACACCTGAAACATGGTAAAAATAAAAACAAAATGAAGTTAAAATGTGGTTTTCTCAGACTTTTTCATTAGTTTTATATTAGCCTTGTTTGGGAGTAAAACATGAAAAAAACAGTATTAAAAAAACAATATAAATTTTTTAAACTTTCGTACTTCAAATAAACCCCTAAACAAAAAAAAACAACAGTCATATTTAAATGGTATAATACAGATGAATAAAAAAATTCAAACATTGACCAGCGATTATCCTGAATGAATTTATTGTACTTTGATTAACGTGTATCTGATGTTTAAACTTCCAATAAATTCCTTGAAAATCAACTGATGCATTTTCTTTCAGCTTACAAAGTTGTCCCCTATCAGCGATATACTAATCTCAACATATATAGAAACCTCGACGAGTGCTCTCACATACTCTGTGGATAACATTATTATATTAAGTATGCGTGTGTATGTGTGTTTGTCGCCTTTTTCGACGCACCTGGGCAATATAGGGCGGTCAGTTGTAATTGTGAAGGAAACCGGAGTTCCCAGAGGAAACCAACGACCTTTAGCAGGTAACTGACATACCTAATCACAAATAGGTGGGGAAGTCCCGTTTTTTTTTTACATAAGATACTGGGTTCGAACACCAACCGACAGGTTATCTGCTAGTGACCAATAGTGTGGTATTATAACCAGCACCTTATACCACTCGACCACCTCATTATTCCCTGCTCCCTTAAGATAATAAATCAGAATTCCAGTGCATGTCTAAGTTCAAAAGGATAAAACGCCCCTTAATTTCAGCTGATCAAAATTCCTGGTAATATATATACGCACACTTCCAAATTATATGTTCTTCATGCATACTTTGTTTTGTCATTATCTGTTCAGTAGTTATAGTAGAGTTGTCTCTTATAAATCAGAAATTAAACAATAATTCGAAGTTCAAAGGACCTTACCTCCAACATTTTTTTTCTATAAAAATTCCTTGTAATATGCACAACACCATATGGTGTACTTCTTGCATATTAAGTTGAACTTTGTTGTTATTTATATTTCATAAAATGGGTCCGTAGTTACGGGGGGGGGGTGCGTTTAACAGATACATAATATTTGGTCACAGACGAACGGCCCGAATGGCTTGCAGATTGTCAAACACATGCCCTCTGCAACCTTGTGTCACACTTTCCCGTATGAACCAAATAAAATCGATCCTTTCGTTTGATAACATTTACGAAATAGCTCGATATCTCCGCAAACGTGCGACGTATTTCAGAGGAGTTCTCCTGGACTACATTTCAATTAAGCATACGGTAAATATACTGAAACCTGTCTAAAATCGGAACTACGGAACTACGGGATTGCCGAAAATGTGAACCGGGATGTGATTGGTATTTTCAGCTATAATAAAGCTAACCGAATTGCGCTTCGGACAAAATGGGTGACAAGCCCTTTAGTTCTACGTATGTCTACGATGCCTGAGCGGGCTAATCTTGTGAAATTGAAACTCTGCCACCAGCACTATTAACAACGAATGATTAAAAAAATAAATATTACAACAAAGTTCCTAACAAACATTTTTGCTACACCTAGCCCGCGTTTCATCTATCAAAACTCATCAGAGTTGCTTTGTCCAAAATATTGCAAATGCCAAACACCAGTACAAGTAGTATATGAAGATATCAAATGTAAACTTACGTGGGTATGGACCTAAAAGAAAAACAATAGTTAAAACTAGAATTGCAATTGCGAGCAATAGCAGATACGGAAAGCATAGAATAACAACATGTCACCCGACTTTCGTCTGGGGTGACATAACATGTAAATGTTACAATGAGTGAGTGAGTTGGTGTCTTACGCCCGTGCAACGCTATATAGGTTATTTACAGGCGATGAACATGAAAAGGATGATAAAATGAACATGAAATGTTACAATTCTAACCATGTATTCATAAGACAATCAATGTTAGCAACAGATCAACCCATCGACCATGGTTATGTAATAATATACAGACGTCCAAGACTTTTTGTAATTACAAGGCGGCACTCGAACATCTATATAGAAAATGACTAATGATGGATAACGTGAGAAGCACATTTGACCATTCGGCCACCCAGGTCCCCGCCGTCAATTATGTATTAACCAAATTATTAAGCTAAATATATGTTTAACGGCTGTATTTCGCAAATTATTTGGCTAAATACAAAAAAGTAATTTTTAACGGCGGGGATCTGGGTGTCTATAATTCGATAATAGGTAAATATGAACAGTGGTATACCACAAGTAGAGCTATCAGTTAACATTTTCTGAATATGAAATTTAATACAAGGATAACACAACATAAAACTTAATTTTGTTTAGTCATAATATAACCAGTCGGATCTTTTTTTGCGATTAATGAAACAAGTGCATGACTTGATGGCCCTCGCTTGGCAATATTTATGACTTTGAACTCTGTTTTATGACACTCATTTCCCCCAAAAAATGGCATCGACTTTTTATACAACCAAATTGCCATAAGCTTTTATTTTGTTGGTTTTGTAAAATAATAAAATCATGAAGGACAGACGGACAAAAAGCTTATCTCTAGATGATGGGGTTAGAAAATTCCAGATTTCCTAGATTCCTAAAATATTATCATACAGGTTTATAGAAAAATCCACATTGTTAGGGAAATTTGACTGTTACATGTAAGATTCTCTTATATAAGTCGTAACACAAAAGTATAATTTAATGTATACGTACGTCGTAGTGCACCATGTACTGAAATAACAAATGCGAGTGATTGAATGATAGCTCTCCCTCAAATCTTTTAACAAGAAATTATAATTTTAGTTTATCTATATCATTAACCATTTTGTACCGCTTTTGGTAGTTTGTACATTGTTACAAATTTTTCAGAAGTGACTGAAAGCCGTTAGAGACTAAGATACTATTTGATGATCAAGTTTCTTTATTGAGGGTCATTCAAATCTAACAATGAAACGTTTCATCAGCTAGAAAAAGGTTCATAACACCGGGTCGTGAAATTTTCAAAAATACTATTAAGATGGCATTTTAATCCTGAGAGATTAAGCAGTCTTTATGCAAGGAGCAGTCTCAATAAATATCGATCTTTAAATGGTACATGTTAGTAGGAACACTGTAGATCTCTTGTGATATTTTTGATTTCGAAAGACGATAATGTAGGTATTGTTTTTTTTGATAAGTTTGTTGCTTAGTTTTTCCATTTATCGTTATTGCTTTTTAATAACAAGGTTCTTCGTTTCTTATTATCTAAGGTGTTGTTACCATTGCTCTACTTCGAACAGACAATTTAATATTCACCAATTCTCCGGTATGACTGATTCGTTTTTGTCATTTTCTCTGGACTATGAGATTGATCATTCAAGTTCAGTAGTTTTGTTATTACCTTCATTCCTTAGTTTAAACATATTTATTTACCCTGGATTGGGAAACAAGCTTAATGCTTATGTAAATCCTTCTCTAGATAGCAGCTTGCGAGTGTGGCCTTTGCAGCGGCCCCAATTGAGCCTACTCTTATCGAACTCTACAAAGGGGTCTTTAACGTGCATATGGGGTATTGCTCTCCACACACACGGGACAACCTTTTTTCGTCCCTTCCGAAGGACTAGCATCCTTCCTTGAGACCATCCTCGCAAATGGTGTCAAGAGAGAGTCGGAAAATTGGTTCATGAAATTTTCACCCGGACGAGGATCGAACCACGAACCTAGGTGTTAATAGCCCGACGCGTTAACCACTTCATTCCTATAAGTAAACATAATAATTTTTGGGTGCACAATTTTTATATCTGTTTTCCGGGTGTTAATTTTTTTTATGGTGTATAATTGCACATTCGCAAACAGTAATTTCTTTTTTTTTAATTGACCTCGAACATGGCGATATTAAGTACTCCGCAAAAAAAACCTACAATGTTTACAGTACATACTACAAAACAGTGACTAAAACACTACTTACATAGTCTTTTATCGCCTAAAATTTAATACAAAGTTTACACACATTTTCAAATCCAAACCGACAACACATGCAATTTTTTTGGGTTATATTCTTGCTTTTTTGAATATTTTGTAAAATTCTCATTTGAGCGATTAAGAACAACACATAAAAGTGGGTATGTTATAACTAATTTAACGCGATGACTTATGCTATACGTCTCTTGATTTTGTTTTGCTTGTATAACCTTGTTCACTTTTAGATTGTCTTAGTCTTTCAATCTTTATGCATAATTCACTATAATTTAACGATGCTAATTTTACTTACTGACAAAAGTTCCCTTTATAAAAGGCCCGGTACAAGCTTGGCAAATATTAGGTTCATTATCAAACGATCCTGACATAATAAAAGATATTAAATGATAAAATCAGACAAATATTGTCCTTGGTTGATTTTTTTCATATATTTATTTGCTGTTTGTTAAAAATAAGATTGAAATTATTATCTCTCTAGCTCTATCACTCACTGTGTATTTTGTTATCGGACCATAAAATCACAATGGAAGAGGGTTGTTGCTATAAAACGTGACTTAAGCCTCGATTTCATTTGAAATGCCTGTACCAAGTCTGGACCATTGTGATCTTAAGTGTACCTCTATGTTTTGTCCATTTTCTAGGATATACGAGATTCAATTTGATAATCCCAGTATGGTAGGTTTAACAATTGTTGGGATAGATGGATTTCCTGGTATTGTACATATCTGCAGATCGGTGCAAAGCTACATACATTTGTACACTCATAAAGTTTCGTTCGATTCGGTCGAGTAGAGCGAAATAAACTTTGTTAGAGACAGAACAATAATCATGCCGCTCTAGCAATATGAAAAGGGGCACACCTAAATATCAATATTTGAAGTATATTGACCGTTTAGTAGGCATTTGTTTATGATTTATCCACATGCCACGTTAAGATTATCAAATTTAAAAATTTTCGATCAAAACTGAATACTGTACTTATCAGGCTAACACAAGAAACAATTCTAGCCATTTGTAGCCATGTTGAACCTTAATTTGGTGTAAAAGGTAAGATTTATTGCAAATTTGATTGAAAAACACAGACATGAGTAATTGAGAGAATGACCTTTGTCCGTTTATTTTATGCTAATTATTTAATCTTGGCGCAAGTTGCAGTTCAATTATTTTGGTTTGTCTGTTTCTAAGTGTTGCCCGCGTTTATGTTGACTGATTTGTTCTGAATTTAAGTACTAACTCATATCGGTTCGGAAAGCCTTAACTACACGTGACCTTTCATCAACCATAGGATCTATAAAACAAGTATACATTCCCATGGGCTCCCATCTAAAACAGAATGAAAAAAAATATACTAAGCGAAAATTCTTCTTACGCATATTCATATGGGTGTCTTTTGTACGGGAACACAGTTCAGAAGTACACATAAAAGTATTCGTTCTTACTACCTAATGCTTACTTTGAAGTAATTTTGGTTTCACTTTTCAATAAAAGGAGAGCTTATGTTTAGTGCTGATAACACAAGAACGCTCGTAAATAAATATACATGTTATAGGCTGGAACTTTGTTGTGATTCTAATATCAATAAAGATATGAATAACAATACATGTTTGATACCTGAATCCCTAATCCGATCATCATGCATTGATGTGCAAATATATAACTCATGAGCAAATTGTATGAAAATGCAGATACATAAACTATGTAATTATCATGAACAAATGACATTAACATTAAGAGTGCTTACCTAGAAATTTTGAATGGGCCAGATCGTTCAATACAAATTTCCTTAGCAAAGAAGTCGCCGTTTTCATCGTAGGCGAAAGCTTCGGATGTATTCTGGCAGTTGAATTGATAGGTGAATTCTCCGTCTGTGTATCGTTCGTTCTTTATATAGTTGCATGGCATATGACAGAGTGAATTACCTTAACGCAATTTAATAGATACATGTAGATGGATTATGAAATGGTCGATATTCAGTCGATGCGTCCTATTAAATCATTAGGTCAGTTAAGTGGAACACTAACTACACAGAAATATGTCGTTTGCTTATGGCCATGTGTGAAAATTTTGTCTCACAAATGAGTGCAGAAGTTGGTATGTCGTTGATTTTCAGTTTGTCATTGTTCAGCTTTTGCTCGCTTAATTTACGATTAGTTTACGTTCGTTAAGTCTCGAGTTTTCATTGTTGTAGCTATTACTGCATGCATTGACTGTTCATTCAATATTTTTCGTTGGTATCAATTTTCGTTGTTTAATTAACCCTAATAGAATCCCCATGCAGGAGGTTTAATTACCCTTCCCCAACTATCATCCCTTTTTCTTGGCGCAGTCGTCCCGTGCAGGGGCAGAGAGGCCAAAAGACCCCGAGCAGTGTCTAGCTTGTCAATAGAGGAGACTAAGGGTCTTGGGATTCTGACGGCTGGTCAGTGCTCAGCCGAAACAGCTAACAAGTGTGTACACTAGATGTCTGAATTGGGTGGCCCTTGTCCGCAGGGGTTGTCAGGTTTTAAACGCAAAACCTGACCGCTGACCATAGTTGGCTAACTTGTGTGGAAAGTGCCAAGCTTTATGCTCGAAAAAGATCCCTTTGTGGAACGCCAAGTAGTGCACCACATAGGCTAAATTTTCCGTCCCTACGCACCTGTCCACTTTCCCTGTGGTCATCAAAACTCACACCCCATCCCATATTTCATTTATCATCATAATTTCGTGTCTCTTTTATTAACCTATATGGCGTTACAAGGGGGTAAATTACTCTAGTGGCAGTCAAAACTCACCTCCACGATTGGCCTTGTGTCCTTTTACTCTACTTCATCATCATTTCATGTCCATTGTAATCAGCCCTTTCATATTCATCTCCCGGATATAGCCGAAATCGCGTTGCTTGGGAGTAAAGCAATAACTAACTGACTAACTCAAACACAATTTCAATGAATTCTCATTTTTTTGGTTTATTGATATTGCCTATATATCAATGTTAAAATGATGCTTCGTCGGATTTTTAATATGTGGTCGACATAAATTATGTAAATTATGCCTGTACCGA
The DNA here is from genome assembly GCA_963971305.1 of Arcuatula senhousia. Taxonomy (NCBI): domain Eukaryota; kingdom Metazoa; phylum Mollusca; class Bivalvia; order Mytilida; family Mytilidae; genus Arcuatula; species Arcuatula senhousia. The sequence goes on along the minus strand of OZ020310.1, from coordinate 27,067,316 downwards.
TTGCAAATCAGGACCATTGTGATCTTTATTTTATCGGATACACCTTTCTTGTTTTGTCTTTTCTCTTGGACAAAATGACTTCAAGTTTGTACATTATAAAAAAAGAGGATCACAGTTAACAGCTCACTTGACCTTATTGACCAATACATGAAGAGGATTACTTACCAGTTTGAGGTCTTTAGAAAGGACATAAATCTTATATAGAATTATCATAAAAATTCAAAACGTAGTAAAAGTCTTTCAGAGATGATCAGTTAACATTTCATCATGCAAAAGATTTTGTTATATCCCTATTAGGGGTTTCAATGAATAAAACAAACACAAATAAATTTGATGTCAAGTGTCTGTGGATTCATCTATTTTCGTGGGTACCAATTTTCGTGGTTTGATGAAAATGAATAAGTTCGTGGATTCTTAAAGTGGTTCTGATGTCTCCAGTGTACAGATCAATGTTAAACTTTCTGTTCGTGGGGTATAATATATCGTGGGTCAACGCAAACCACAAAAACCATGAAAATTTTTGAATTTTGTATTGTTGATTTCCTTTGTTTGGGTTCTAGTGCTGCTAATGAGGAATAATTTTCCTATATGGCCATACAGCTCATAAAAATTAATTGCTGTTGGAGTTAATATATGTGTTGTGGTCTCATGTTCATTGACTCCAAATCCTTTCTTAAATTATTGATATCCCACGAATTCCATATTTGATGGCAAGCTTCATGCATGATTGGTTAATTTAAACATACTTACAGATTATTACGAACATGGCAATCAAACAAATCTGAAAATAGACGTCTTTTGTGAACGCCGACATCTTGGTCAAATATTACTCAGCATATGAAACTATTTTAGAACATCACAAGAAATATTTCAACAAAACGTTTTACATATTTTACCATATGTTGTGTTGTTTCAGTTTTATCATATTGAACTTAAAAGTTCTAAGGTAAATTGGACACAAGTAAAAGGTGATTGATTTCATGTTTTTAGCTTTGATTTTACAACCTGTTGTCCATAAATTTGTCTTTTGCTTAAAACGAAAACATGGCTAAGTTTATCCGATATCATTTGTACTTAAAGACACAATATTATACAGGTCAAATGTTGGTTTTATTTAAAAAGGCTTTCGTAAACAGCTCTGGCAAGTTACAATTAAATGGTATTTTTTTTTCAAAAAAATATATTTTGAAGTAGGCGACAAAGTAATCAAATAATTGTTTACTTTACCACAAAGCTATCTATCACTAGTCATCAACATATGAAAATAATGTTGGAGTTAGATTTCAGCTATGAAATTTATCAAACTGGCCTTTCCGCTTGCATGTAACGATGTTTGTCAGTTACGTGAGTTTATCCAGGAACACTGGTTTTCTCCATCATCACCAAAATTGACCGCTCTGCATGATCAATATTCGACAAAAAGGTTGAATAACACAAAGACACTTCTTATACTTTTTTCTCTCTAGAATTCGCGTTGTTTATTTCCGTTGGGCTGATATTGTGTTTGTGTTTCTTGGTGCTGTTCTTGTTCGTTTTTACCGGTTTTGTCGTTGCCTTTCGGACTTTTAACACTCTAATATTGGTGCCTCTTTGCTTTTTTCAAGTAGTCATACATAGCAATGGAAGGAATTTACGTATATACATTCACATATACCACACCATACGTATTCAGTCGAACAAAAACGACGCCCTCTTCTTATATTTCATCGAAATATTCAGATTTTCTGGATGCAAGTATTGCGTATAAACGAAATAAACATTTTTTTGCAAGTATTGGATAAAAACATTTTGACATTAACTTTCTACAATTTAAACAAGCATAAGCAGTATACAAGTTACAAAACATATTTAAGATTTGTTTTCAAAATGTTGGCTAATAATAGATTAAGAGAGAATATGTCCACCGGACAGAGTTCCTTCCGCATAGGACCCCAACAAAGAAGTTAAAGACTGAAAAGTGTAAACTTAGACTCAATCTTCTACATTGATTCTACCAAGCACACCATCCTGCCATATTTCAAATTATTCTCTTCATAACTACCGATTACATGAGCTAAAATCACTCAGGGTTTACCTGTACATTTTGGCTTAATGAACCACCTTGGCAAATTTGAGATTAAAATTCATGAACGATTTTTGAAAAAAGCTTGACGACAAAAGTCATATTGATGGACCGGATGCTTAGTATATGATATCACGGGTGGTTAATAGGCCCAAAGCATGACCAAGCTTGTCATGTTTTTCGATTAATTGATTCGACCGTCGGCTGGTCTGTTTTCAGCCCAAGTAACAAGTAGAGAAGGTGGATCAGACCAGGAACAAGTAGAGCAAGTGGATCAGACACAATCCAAGGAACAAGAAAAGCAAATGGATCGGACACAATCCAAGGAACAAGTAGACCGAGTGGATCAGACACAAGCCAAGGAACAAGTAGAGCAAGTGGATCAGACACAATCCATGGAACAAGTAGAGCGAATGGATCAGACACAATCCAAGGAACAAGTAGAGCAAGTGGATCGGACACAATCCAAGGAACAAGTAGAGCAAGAGGATCGGACACAATCCAAAGAATAAGTAGAGCAAGTGGATCGGACACAATCCAAGGAACAAGAAGGGCAAGTGGATCGGACACAATAAAAAGAACAAGTAGAGCAAGTGAATTGGACACAATCCACGGAACAAGTAGAGCAAATGGATTGGACACAATCCTAGGAACAAGTAGAGCAAGTGGGTCAGACACAATCCAAGGAACAAGTTGAGCAAGTGGATCAGACACAATCCAAGGAACAAGTAGAGCAAGTGGATCGGACACAATCCAAGGAACAAGTAGAGCAAGTGGATCAGACACAATTCAAGGAACAATTATAGCATATGGATCAGACACAATCCAACGAAAAAGTAGAGCAAGTGGATCAGACACAATCCAAGGAACAAGTAGAGCAAGTGGATCGGACACCATCCAAGGAACAAGAGGAGCAAGTGGATCGGACAAAATCAAAGAACAAGTAGAGCAAGTGGATCAGACGCAATCCAAGGAACAACTAGAGCAAGTGGATCGGATACAATCAAAGGAACAAGTAGAGCAAGTGGATCCGACACAATCCAAGGAACAAGTAGACCAAGTGGATCCGACACAATCCAAGGAACAAGTAGAGCAAGTGGATCAGACACAATCCAAGGAACACGAAGAGCAAGTGGATCGGACACAATTCAAGGAACAAGTAGAGCAAGTGGATCAGACGCAATCCAAGGAACAACTAGAGCAAGTGGATCGGATACAATCAAAGGAACAAGTAGAGCAAGTGGATCCGACACAATCCAAGGAACAAGTAGACCAAGTGGATCCGACACAATCCAAGGAACAAGTAGAGCAAGTGGATCAGACACAATCCAAGGAACACGAAGAGCAAGTGGATCGGACACAATTCAAGGAACAAGTAGAGCAAGTGGATTGGACACAATCACAGGAACAAGACGGGCAAGTGGATCTGACACAATTCAAGGAACACAATCCAAGGAACAAGTAAAGCAAGAGGATCGGACATAATTCAAGGAACAAGTAGAGCAAGTGGATCGGACACAATCCAAGGAACAAGTAGAGTGGATCGGACACAATCCAAGGAACAAGTAGAGCAAGTGGATCGGACACAATCCAAGGAACAAGTTGAGCAAGTGGATCAGTCACAATCCTAGGAACAAGTAGAGCAAGTGGATCAGACACAATCCAAGGAAAAAGTAGAGCAACTGGATCAAACACAATGCAAGAAACAAGTAGAACAAGTGGATCAGACACATTCCAAGGAACAAGTAGAGCAAGTGGATCAGACACAATCAAAAGAACAAGAAGGGGACGTGGATTGGACAAAAATCAAGAAAAACAATTTAAGGAACAAGTAGAGCAAGTGGATGGGACACAATCCAAGAAACAAGCAGAGCAAGTGGATAGGACACAAATCAAGGAACACTATCCACAAACAAGAAGACAAGTGGATCAAGACACAATCCAAGGCACAAGTAGAGCAAGTGGATCAGACACAATCCAAGGAACAAGTAGAGCAAGTGGATCAGACACAATCCAAGGAACAAGTAGAGCAAGTGGATCAGACACAATCCAAGGAACATGTAGAGCAAGTGGATCAGACACAATCCAAGGAACAAGTAGAGCAAGTGGATCAGACACAATCCAAGGAACAAGTAGAGCAAGTGGATCAGACACAATCCAAGGAACATGTAGAGCAAGTGGATCAGACACAATCCAAGGAACAAGTAGAGCAAGTGGATCAGACACAATCCAAGGAACAAGTAGAGCAAGTGGATCAGACACAATCTTAGGAACAAGTAGAGTAAGTGGATCAGACACAATCCAAGGAACAAGTAGGGCAAGTGGATCAGACACAATCCAAGGAACAAGTAGAGCAAGTGGATCAGACACAATTCAAGGAACAATTATAGCATATGGATCAGACACAATCCAACGAAAAAGTAGAGCAAGTGGATCAGACGCAATCCAAGGAACAAGTAGAGCAAGTGGATCGGACACAATCCAAGGAACAAGAGGAGCAAGTGGATCGGACAAAATCAAAGAACAAGTAGAGCAAGTGGATCAGACGCAATCCAAGGAACAACTAGAGCAAGTGGATCGGATACAATCAAAGGAACAAGTAGAGCAAGTGGATCCGACACAATCCAAGGAACAAGTAGAGCAAGTGGATCAGACACAATCCAAGGAACACGAAGATCAAGTGGATCGGACACAATTCAAGGAACAAGTAGAGGAAGTGAATTAGACACAATCCAAGGAACAAGTAGAGCAAGTGGATTGGACACAATCACAGGAACAAGACGGGCAAGTGGATTGGACACAATTCAAGGAACACAATCCAAGGAACAAGTAAAGCAAGATGATCGGACATAATTCAAGGAACAAGTAGAGCAAGTGGATCGGACACAATCCAAGGAACAAGTAGAGCAAGAGGATCGGACATAATTCAAGGAACAAGTAGAGCAAGTGGATCGGACACAATCCAAGGAACAAGTAGAGCAAGTGGATCGGACACTATCCAAGGAACAAGTTGAGCAAGTGGATCAGTCACAATCCTAGGAACAAGTAGAGCAAGTGGATCAGACACGATCCAAGGAAAAAGTAGAGCAACTGGATCAAACACAATGCAAGAAACAAGTAGAACAAGTGGATCAGACACATTCCAAGGAACAAGTAGAGCAAGTGGATCAGACACAATCAAAAGAACAAGAAGGGCACGTGGATTGGACAAAAATCAAGAAAAACAATTTAAGGAACAAGTAGAGCAAGTGGATGGGACACAATCCAAGAAACAAGCAGAGCAAGTGGATAGGACACAATTCAAGGAACACTATCCACAAACAAGAAGACAAGTGGATCAAGACACAAACCAAGGAACAAGTAGAGCAAGTGGATCAGACACAATCCAAGGAACAAGTAGAGCAAGTGGATCAGACACAATCCAAGGAACAAGTAGAGCAAGTGGATCAGACACAATCCAAGGAACAAGTAGAGCAAGTGGATCAGACACAATCCAAGGAACAAGTAGAGCAAGTGGATCAGACACAATCCTAGGAACAAGTAGAGCAAGTGGATCAGACCCAATCTTAGGAACAAGTAGAGTAAGTGGATCAGACACAATCCAAGGAACAAGTAGAGCAAGTGGATCAGACACAATCCAAGGAACAAGTAGAGCAAGTGGATCAGACACAATCCAAGGAACAAGTAGAGCAAGTGGATCAGACACAATCCTAGGAACTAGTAGAGCATGTGGATCAGACACAATCCAAGGAACAAGTAGAGCAATTGGATCAGACACAATCCAAGGAAAAAGAAGAGTAAGTGAATCAGACACAATCCCAGAAACAAATAGAGCAGATGGATCAGACACATTCCAAGGAACAAGTGGAACAGGTGGATCAGACACAATCCAAGGAACAAGTAGAGCAAGTGGATCGGACACAATCTTAAGAACAAGTAGAGCAAGTGGATCATACACAATCCAAGGAACAAGCAGTGCAAGTGGATCAGACACAATCAAAAGAACAAGAAGGGCACGTGGATTGGACAAAAATAAAAAAAAAACAATCCATGGAACAAGTAGAGCAAGTGGATGGGACACAATCCAAGAAACAAGCAAAACAAGTGTATCGGACACAATTCAAGGAACACTATCCACGAACAAGAAGACAAGTGAATCAAGACACAATCTAAGGAACAAGTAGAGCGAGTGGATCAGACACAATCCAAGGAACAAGTAGAGCAAGTGGATCAGACACAATCCTAGGAACAAGTAGAGCAAGTGGATCAGACACAATCCAAGGAACAAGTAGAGCAAGTGGATCAGACACAATCCTAGGAACAAGTTGAGCAAGTGGATCAGACACAATCCTAGGAACAAGTAGAGTAAGTGGATCAAACACAAACCAAGGAATAAGTAGAGCAAGTGGATCAGACACAATCCAAGGAACAAGAGGAGCAAGTGGATCAGACACAATCCAAGGAACAAGTAGAGCAAGTGGATCAGACACAATCCTAGGAACTAGTAGAGCATGTGGATCAGACACAATCCAAGGAACAAGCAGAGCAATTGGATCAGACACAATCCAAGGAAAAAGAAGAGTAAGTGAATCAGACACAATCCAAGAACAAATAGAGCAGATGGATCAGACACATTCCAAGGAACAAGTGGAGCAGGTAGATCAGACACAATCCAAGGAACAAGTAGAGCAAGTGGATCGGACACAATCCAAGGAACAAGTAGTGCAAATGGATCAGACACAATCTAAGGAACAAGTAGAGTAAGTGGATCAGACACAATCAAAGGAACAAGTAGAGCAAGTGGATCAGACTCAATCCAAGGAACAAGTAGAGCAAATGGATCGGACACAATCCAAGGAAAAGTAGAGTAAGTGGATCAGACACAATCAAATGAACAAACAGAGCAAGTGGATCAGACACAATCCAAGGAACAAGTAGAGCAAATGGACCAGACACAATCCAAGGAACAAGTAAATTAAGTGGATCAGACACAATCCAAGGAACAAATAGAGCAGATTGATCAGACACATTCCAAGGAACAAGTAGAGCAAGTGAATCAGACACAATCCAAGGAACAAGTAGAGCAAGTGGATTGGACACAATCACAGGAACAAGAAGGGCAAGTGGATCGGACACAATTCAAGGAACACAATCCAAGGAACAAGTAAAGCAAGAGGATCGGACACAATTCAAGGAACAAATAGAGCAAGTGGATCGGACACAATCCAAGGAACAAGTTAAGCAAGTGGATCAGACACAATCCAAGGAACAAGTAGAGCAAGTGGATCAGACACAATCCAAGGAACAAGTAGGGCAAGTTGTTCAGACACAATCCAAGGAACAAGTAGAGCAAGTTGTTCAGACACAATCCAAGGGACAATTTAGAGCGGGTTGATCAGACACAATCCAAGGAACAAGTAGATCAAGTGGATCGGACACAATCCAAGGAACAAAGGCAAGTGGATCGGACACAGTCCAAGAAACAAGTAGAGCGGGTTGATCAGACACAATTCAAGGAACAAGTAGAACGGGTAGATCAGATACAATCCAAGGAACAAGTAGAGCAGGTGGATCAGACACAATCCAAAGAACCAACATGTCCGTCTCTGCAGATGGTTTCCATCATGATTTCGAAGGTGTACCGCGAAATAAATTGAGAATAAGGAGAGCAAAATGGTGGTAGACGACATGATCTTTCATTTTAGATTGATCTATGTGTACACGATATTTAGATAGGTAACAAGTGTACACAACACAACTTACCGAGGTGGCAATCATGCATGGGGGCTTTCATTCAAAAGACAGTAAACCCTCCATTCACCATGTTTTGATAATTACAGCCCACACATACGTGAAAGATCCTTTTATGGGCCGCCATTTGTTTAAAACATAGAAAATAATTGTAACAGTATATAGTACTTTGATCAAGTGAATTTATTGATTATTGAAGTGATACGTATGTACCAAAATGCAATTGTAATCATGGAAGGTATTTTCTGGAAGATAAATAAATAAATAAGTGCATACAACACAACCCACAAAACCTAACGGTAATTTAAACAGACCTCCATGAAAACAGCCACATGCCTTCAACGAGGACAATATTGGCTGCTCGCTGTTTTGCGATTGGCTTCAGGTCAAAATATTCAGTCCCGTGATAGTGTCACCGGAAGGTTTTCAGATGATGACTTGAAAACGCTTCAAGGGATTAGAATGATAATTTTGGTTGCCTACATTTACCTCTTGTTGACATCGATTTACAACATGTTGCCGTGAATGAGTTACATCTCTGAATGAGAATTCTTGATGTTTTGATAAGAAATCTCATCGAAGGTTCTGTAAGGCTTGACCAGAAAACCAATTTAGGAAGAAAAAATGTTCAGTGTAAAAGCAAAAGTAGGAATGATCTAGTACAGGATAACTGTGGAGTACAATAAAGACGGTTTCGGGGACTCATTTTTAAATCTTGAATGGACAAGCCTCACGAGATCAGACATGAAGATACTTAAACGCTTGCCTGATAGTCTTATGTTAATGAATAGTGTATGAAACAAGTTAAAAGTGATTGGCAAAGTATATGAAACCATTTCAGGTAAAGGTTAGTACAAAAACGTACAATTAGGGTTAGTGTAAAACATATAGTAAGGTATAAAAATTCATATTTTCATCAAGAAGCTAAAGCATTTGTCAATGAGTTCATCTCCTTGGGTAGCGAACGAGAGGGTTGTGACAGAAAAAAATATAACTCCTTATATGCATATAATGGTGTACCCTGTACAATTCATTTCAAAGACATATAAAAGTCTAAAGATATTTTCTGGACAAGGGGTTGAGAAACTCATCGATGATATCAAAATGATATATCATAGAAAATCGAATAAACATGACACCACAGTTGAAGCAATTAAAGTAAGATATAGAAAGAGATTAGTAGCATTGAAATGTAGCAGGATCAAAAGGAAATATAATAAAAAGGCAATAAGTGGTAAAATTAGAGTCACTCAAACATGAAGAGCAAAACAAGTAAATCCAAAGTTTAAAGCTATCCGAAAGTAAAGGTGAGTGACTCTGTGGGTAAATGTTACTGTGAATATTTATTATATGTTTTTAAAAATTGTAAAGTTTACTGGTATCACATGCAATTTTCGCAGAGACATTTTTAATTTCTGTAATCATATATTACGTAAATCACTGTTTTGAAATAAAATTTTGAAAGTTTTTCATGTTTTGCCTCTAATTGATTGGATCTAATTTGGTTTTCCAATCTCCCAGGAACCTCCAATAATAATCGAATTTCCACCAAAATTTGCCAACGATCCCAAGCACGGTGTAGGGTGAAATTAAAGGGAAGGGAAATTGACCACCCATTAGACTAGTAATTTGCTTGTAATTTGTAAATCTATCAGCGGAGTGATGCTATTCAATGCAAGTAATGGCGGTCATTCTGTAACAAAATGGCGGATAACTTGCATTCATTTTGCCATATGGCAGGCGAGACAAAATAACGCTATAAGGTGTACTGTTCAGACTTAAATCCATGCTACTGTCAATATATATCAAAGGTCAATTTTGTACAGTTTATATTGCTCTATTGTATCGACCGGGTTGGTCACGGGTCAATTAGTTCTAACTTTTTCATTTAGATCCTACCTAGAAGACAGATTAATTGACATTTTATTGTTTTCTTTTCGGGTACTTATCAATCAATTTGTTAATCATTCCTAAAAAACTGTTTTCCAGTATTTTTGATAAAGAGATCAGAGGTCAACATAACACGAGATTAACCGTCACTTTTTGTCAGCGTATATACATGTAAATTGAGCAGGCTAAATCCTCGCAATTAAAAAAGGAAATAAATTAAAAGAATAGAATGTCTATGATTCAAATATGCGACGAAGGAGATAAATCCTTCAATTGTAAAAGGGGACCGAGTGGTCTAAGGCGCTGATTCAAATACCACACTATTGATCACTATCCGATCACCCTGAGCTAGTGTTCGAGTCCCGTATGTATTTAAAAAAAGGGACTTTCCAAACTGTATGTGATTAGGTTTGTTAGTTATCTGCCAAAGGTGGGTGGTTTCCTCCACCATTAAACACTGACCGCCCTACATTTCCCAGGTGCGTCGATAAAGGGCAATAAACACCAACACACACACACAATTGTAAAAACAAACAGTTTTTTTTATTTTGTCTGAAGATCATTGTTCTTTGAATTTTTCTTAAATGCATTTGAATTATATGCATTTTATTTAGACCATGGGCCAATTTCAGAACCGCGTGCAGTGCCAAATGGCCTCGTTGAAGGCTGCTGGCGGTTTTCCATTATGGTTTTTTCTAAATTGCCGTTTAATTGTGGATTGTGTCGCGTACACTTATTCCACATCTCATTATTTTCTATTTCAGCAAATTTCTAAGTTTAAAGGGCCATAATTCCCACACAAATTTGACGATCAAAATTTCCAGGTAAAGTGCACAATTACAAATGATGTCCTTCCTACATACTAAGTTTCGTTGAAATCGGTTCAGTAGTTTTAGAGGGGTTGTGCTAACAAACTTTGTGATGGAAAGACGGACGGACGGGACAAAAACAATATATCTTTCCCACCAAAGTGGGGGTAAACATAATGAAAATTACTCTTATTGTAGTATTATTTGCAATGATCTTAACATTGGGGGTGGGGGGGGGGGAATGTTTCTCTATCTTGATTTTGCAACTTTTTGAATTATCTGTGAGATATTTAGCAAAATTTTCAAAATAATTTATGGTTTGTTTCTATTAAATTCAAAAACATTGCGACGCCTGCTTTTTATTTATTATATTTATTAAATACAGTTTGTATGTCTGAAACCGACTCTATCCTTAACATGCAAAGAAGCATTATAAAGAACGGGAGATATAAATGCTCAGAAGCTGTAAACATTCCTACACCTCTTTAGCGCGTGATCAAATGACCCTACTTGTATCAGCATGGTTCAATTGATTGTAGGTTATCTAAAAACAGATCATACAATATTAGAATACAAGAGACGTTAAAAGTATATTTTGCAACATATGTTTTAAAATTGAGCTAAAATAATAAGATATTAAATATGAGTTCATTCAGACTTAACGGTGGGTTTCACAAAACTTTGTTACCAAATATGGTTGTATTGAGACGATTACTATAAGTGTTAAATTTTCATTGGTTAGATTGACCCACGTGTGTATGTGACAAAACCGAAGAATATATACCGCCGACAACTGAAAGGAAAACAATGTGCAAGTTTGGTTTCTAAGGTAAGTTTGAAATTTGAGTACTCTTCCTTCAATACTTTTGGTTTTCGATTCCCAATGTTTCAATTCAAAGTTGCTGATGAGAGGTTCCTCCATGAAGTACGCATATACAGCAACACCAAATCAACTGTTTTAATACAGCTTTTTTATTCTTTATATTTTGAAAGTTACAATTGTATGTTTGGTAAACTTTCGCCAAGTGATCGTTGTTTTCTTAAGGATGTTCACTTTTCAATTTTTAAAAGTTTTCTGTAAGATTTTTGGAATCCTCTGGTTTGTTCCATCAAAATATGATGAATTTTGTTTTCCGAAAACACCGTTCTGTTGATCAAGGTCTGATTTTTGACATAATTATAATGCCTTTTTCTGCTATCATTTAACGACAGATTTTTATAAAACTAGCAAAGAAGCTTTCAAAGGTGCAAGCTAATTTTATACTTGGACATATTTCTTTATTAAATTTTATTTTTATTAAATAAACATGTACATATTCATTTTAAAAAGTAATAGTATTATCCAACATCCTTTTCATTTTCCATTGAAAGGTAAGCTGAACGTTGTTTTGTTTTGCCTATTTCACATATGCGTTGATTAAGGCCTCCCTCATTTTTCAACTTTGTACACCAATTTGCCTCACGAAAAGCTATAGTGTCGACTAAAAAGATTCTCGAAAAGGCTTTTTTTTAATTCTAGGAACTTTGTTGTTATAGTTTAAAATTCTACATATTTTTTTCAAAACATCTTATAAAGATAAATTCTGTTACACATTGGACCAAGTTTGCAGTATGCTTTATTTCCTAATTGACAACTTATTGACAACATATTTGTCACATTTGGAAGAGAATTTTTTCAAAAACAAATTGGCATTCCAATGGGCACAAATTGTGCTCTTTTTCTCGCCGATTTGTTTTTAAACTCCTACAAGACTACAATTTCTTCAAGAACTCGTAAAGAACAAGAAGATGAAAGAGTGGTCCTTTAGTCTCACTTTCAGATATATCGACGATGTCCTCTCTGTAAACAACGCTTCGTTTCGTATATTGATTCCTTTGATATATCCTCAGTAAGAGATTAACATTGTTCTTGGATTTGCATATCGAATTTGACAAGGATGGTCATCTCAGTACAAAAAAAATATATAAAAGAGACGACTCTAGTTTTCAAATTATTAATTTCTTTAACCTTGAGAGCAACATACCTACCTCACCTGCTTACGGTGTTTAAATTTCACAGCTCATTCGATATGCAAGGGCTTGTACAATTTTTTCTGATTTTTTGATACGACACCGCTGTCTCCGTGACCAAGTTTACAAAAAATGTCTCATGCGGTACCTTTAAAAAATCTTCCTTCGTTATCAGCCTTAGGTGGAAAAATTAAAATTAAGTTGAACGTATTGGTTAGTGTTTGTTTTGATTAGTGTTTTGATGATTGTTGTACTGAGATTATCATCTTATTATCCCTTTTATGTCTTCACAATTGTGTAACGTTTTGTTTTTTTACCGGACCCTAAGATCGCAATGGAAGAGGGAGATTTGGCGAGTCATAACATTTGGTTTAACCAACCATTTCATTTGAAATGCCTTAACCAAATCAGGACCATTGCGGTCTGTTACTCTTTCGGTGTGTATTCCATGTATTGTCTGTTCTCTTGGACATTGAGATTGATCATTCAAGTTCGATAATTTTAATATTACCTTTAATCATTTTACATTGATGGGTATGCTGAAAATTGTTTACTTTACATGTGCATATGGCATGAATAAGTGTACACCATTTAAGTCACAGCATACATGTATTTTAGTAGTTACCACAACTCGGTCCCAACCATGAACAGTCGTTAAATGGGAGACGGGTTTTTTTAAAGAAAAATTCAAAGTCGAAAAGCTTTTTCTCTAGTCAGCTAGGTATAAATACAAACACAAATGAGCTCTGATGAGTAAAAGCATTTCTAAATTGTTAATTTCTTTATACATTAAACATGGTTTCAACTCATTTTATGTTTTAGCTAGGTTTATGTTGTAACATGTTATTACTTTTAAGTTTTTTTTATACTTCAACCGTTCTTTTTGAGCAGTCAAACTGTACCAAAAGCTACATATCACTTCAAAGACACTGTGCTTTTCTATATTCTGCTGGCCAATTGAAAGTAATTGTTACCTTTAAAACATAGAAGGAGAAAGAGTGAATAAATAATCTTCAAGTCCCTTGTTTTTGCCAGCGTCGACGTCATTATAACAACATTTGGTCTTCAGTCAATTCAGACTCATTCATACCTAAACATTTTAATGAGTCGGAGTAGACATATTCAGTGTAATTGAATCTATTATATTTTTTATTGCACAAACATATCTGAGGCTTTTGAAATTTAGACATATTACAATGACATCGGTTGCTTTATTTCCTCTTTAAATTGGTCACATTTAAGAAGAATCGAACCTCCTGTGCTGTTGAATATTTTGTTGTACAATATTTGTTTTTTTTTAATTTCTTCTGCTTTCAACTATCAAATGCATTAATATCGATTTTCCCTTTTCAACTCCTCCCCTTTCCTTCATGTCAACAAAAAATGCATAACAAATGTTGACCTTCGCCTAATTTAAAAATAATTCTATCATTACAGCGAGCCCATATACGTGTTTTGTACTACTGTATTTTATTTGTTCAGTTTTCCTTCCTATGCAACCATTTTCAGGAACATCTGACAAATGCTTTTTTTCAGGTGTGGATCTCCATTAGTTTGATTGGCATTTCGATATGAATCCAAAATTGTTACTTGCTGTTATCGCAATATTCGGTCTGAACTCACTTTCCCTGAGCCTCAACGTTCTTAAAATGTTTCCTGAATTCGGACAACTGAAGCAAGAGGTTCAGACCAATAAACAAAGCGCCGAAACTGCTATTAAAAGCATACAATCTGAAATAACTATCTTAAAGCGTAAGTATACTAGTGTATATGTATATATTTTACAAAATTTAATTATTTTTAGCTATTTCCGCCATCTGCGTCCGTCGTCGTCGTCTGTCTTCGTCATTAACAATTGTTCAAAAATCTACCTTACAAAATTTAATGAAACTTGGTTAGGGTGTTTTGCACAAAAGTTGTATTTCGATTTTCGATTCGTCAAAAAACATGAACGCCATTTCTATAAATAGGTTAGGGGGTCAGATTACTGTTTTTGGCTTGTAAATCGAAAAGTATAAGAGATAGAGAAAATCTGATGCAAACTGCCTTCTTCAGCACCAATAGATCTACACAAGGTCAAAGCTGTCTTGGACCCCTCATAGGGGTGATACCCTTTGACGGTCAAACATATAATTTTTTCATGTTTTTGCGATAAAGAATGAAAATTATTGCATATAAGAAAAGCTGTTGCTTGCTTAACACTTCAGCGCATTGAGCTCTAAAAAAGTCGCCTTTGGGTCGAAGATGGAAGATGATGACCCCTTAAAGGGGTTATGATTCTTTGAAGGTCTAAAATAGCATTTTTTCACGTTTTTGCCTTATTGAATGAAACTATTGTAGATAAAGAAAAGCAGTTGCCTGCTTACACCTTCAGCTCATTAAGCTTTTCAAAAGTCTCCATTATGTTAAAGCTGTCAGACGACCCCTTATAAAAGAGTATATGGCTTTAGGACCAGGTGAGCGATTCAGGCTCCTTTCAGCCTCTTGTTTAATACTTATATCCAGACGTCCAAGGAAGTGCGTCAAAGTTTTTTTGTTATTTCAAAGCACTTCCCTGCCTTTTATTTCCGACATCCATGGCCGCTGCCTTATTAAATACCTGTGCGCAAGTCCCGTTTTTGTAAATTTCAAAGCGGAGGTAGACCTACCTGAGAGATTCAATTGACTTGTGATCAATATGGTGGTAAATCGTATTTCATTTAAGGATGCTCGCTGGTCATGTTTTGGGATTTCTGTCAAATTTTCGGAATCCTCTGGTTTTTACCGCCAAAATAAGGTTAAAATTTTTGCCCACGAACCTCCTTTTTAGCTCACCTGACCCAAAGGGTCATGTCAGGTATTGCTATCACTTTGCGTCCTTCGTCCGTCGTCCGTTAGCTTTTTTCAAACATCTTCTTCTCTGAAACTGCTTGGCCAATTGCAGCCAAACTTGATATGGTTGTTCCTTAGGGTATTGTGCAAAAAGTTTGCGTTCGGATTTCTGATACGTAAAAAAACATGGCCGCTGTTACTAAAAATAGAACAGGGGGGTCAAATACAGTTTTTTGCAAATAACTCAAAAACGGTCACAGATATCAAAATTCTGGCAAGAGTAAAAGTGATCAGCACCTCAAGATCTACCTGCCCAGAAATTTTCAAAAAGATCCAACAACCGATGTAGGAGTTATTGCCCTTTTTCTGGATTTTTTTTCAAAATTTTGCACTTATTTAGCCCTACATCTTGAAAACTATACAAGATATTTTAAAAATTCAAATTGCATATGATTGGGCACGTCAAGATCTACGTTTCATATAATTAGGTCAAAGCTGTAGAACCATTTCTTTTAGGAGTTATGGCCCTTAAAGCGTCATAATTTACCATTTTTCATTACTTTCCCTCTGAATTTCAAAGATGAACTTTTCTGACACCATACATCCAACTTCAACCAAACTTGGCACAGTTGCTTAATAGCATAATTGCTACAGTTCTATTGTTAGGAGTTTTGATTTGTCAAAAAATATGGCCGCCATGGCTAAAAATAGAACATAGGGGTAAATTGCAGTTTTTTGCTAATTACTCAAAAATAGTTACAGATATCAAAATTTTGACGGGAGACAAAAGTGATCAGCATCTTAAGATCTACCTGCTCTGAAATTTTTTAGAAGATCCAACAATCGACATAGGAGTTATTGCCCTTTTTCTGGATTTTTTTAAAATTTTGCACTTATTTAGCCCTATATCTTGAAAACTATACAAGATATTTTAAAAATTCAAATTGCATATGATTAAGCACATCAAGATCTACATTCTATGTAATTAGGTCAAAGCTGTAGAACCATTTAATAGCTTATAAGCTACAACTCTATGGTCAGATTTTTTATTCGTAAAAAAACATGGCCACCATGGCTAAAATAGAACAGCATATTAAGATTTACCTGTCCTGAAATTTCAAAACAGATCTGACTGCTGATGTGGGAGTTATTGTTCTTTTTCCCAATTTTCGCCAAATTTGCACTTATGAAGCCCAATATCTTAAAAACTAACCAAGATATTTCACAAATTTAGATCGCATATGGTTAAGCACAATAATATCTACAAATATATGTATCTGTGTAGTTCAGGTGAGCGATTCAGGCTCTTGGGAGCCTCTTGTATCTTTTTATAAATGTCTTTAATACCTCATAAAGAAATGGTAAAAAAGTTTCATCTAATCCTATTTATTCTGTCATGGGTTTAGTAGATAAATTGTGCTAATGCTTAACCTATGAAAACGTCAGAGAAAACCTTTTCCCGAAACGAACGTCAATTATCTTGAAACGAAGTCACGAAACTATCAATTGTTTTTTGATTATTTTATACATTTTGCTTATATGTTTTCATTGAACGTATCAAATTTGAAACCTATTCTTTTAGTAATAGGAGCAAACATCCTAAATTAAATTATTTAAATAGGGATTGAATCTGTGATAAAAATCAGACCATACCATTTTTAGCCTTCCATTGATTTAATTACACTTCAATATAAACCAATTTACCAACTGATAAAAACAATACTTTATTTTAATAGCAAAAAGGCAAGCTGCAGTTTTTTGAATATTTGACACATATGCCTTGAACCCATTCACTCTGACGTATTCCCTTAAACGTCTGGATATGATCCTTTATAGTCCTTTCGTTTGTTGTCTTTTGTCTAAGGTTCTCTCAAGTGGAATTGAACTGTAATCGATTGGACCAAAACACTTGTTAAACTTCGACACATAATTATGTGTGCCTGTCCTAAGCCAGGAATCTTTGCTTTCGTTTGTACTTGTCTTGTTGATGTTTTCTGTTGTTTGTTTAAGAAGGGGGGTCTATCAGTGACTATTTCAGGACTGGATTTGAATTATATGCATTTTTTTTGGACCTCGGGCCAATTGCAAAACTTCGTTGAAGGCTGCTGGCGGTTGTCCATTGTTGTTTTTCTGAATTTCCCCTTGATTGTGGGATGTGTCGCATGCACTTATTCCATATCTCATTATTTTTTATTTATTATTTCCGTGCTAAACTATTTCAGAAGAGACAATTTAAAATTCCGAAATAAAGAAATGAAACATCATTAACGTGTTATAGTTTTCAAATTTTGTTAGGGGCAGTTCAACTGAATGCTTTGACTTTCAAATGCTGTTATTGAATAGAAGATATGAATCTAGAAAAAGTTAATAAGACCCTCTCAAATTTCAACGGAAAAAATATTACTTAGCCTTATATCCTTGAATAAGTATTTATTAATTGTATGGCCACACACATCGAGTACGGCAGTCATAAAAAAAAGTTAGTAAGTCGAATATGGTCTGTACATTTATATGGCGGTGTATTTTCAATATAATTGTACAACAAGCTGTATGTATAATGTCCTCAGAAAATAAGGGTAATAACAAAGTTACCGAACTTAGGGAATCAATCTCAAATGTCCATAAGACGAGACAAAACAAGAAATACATACCGGAAAAATTGAAGATCGCAATGGTCCTGACTTGGTACAGGCATTTAAAAAAAATTGGTGGGTTATACCAGGTTTTAATTAAATTCTTGATTTTTTCAAGCTATTTCATATTTGTATTGCCTTTTAAAATTTTTAAATCCCTAAGGTTCTGCCTATCGCAGTCATTTGTTCATCATAGTCATATATTGATTTTCCAGGTCGGTCTTTTAGGTTTTATTGGTATATGCTCTTCATAATCTGGGTAAAGTGTTTGGTTTTTAAAATATTTTAAATAGAGCGCCTCTTATTAGTCTTGAATAGACAAAACAGACGAAGCAAAAATTATTGTCTGGAATTTTGTTATAATTATGATTTCATTAATTAATTAATTAATTTATTTATTTTAGAACCAAAGCCAGCTTGTAAGTTTAGAATCATGTACTCAATTTATGATAATATATATTAAAAATCTTCTTATCCTACAACGAACACTTATCACGCATGAAAAGGATAATTACTCTTTTATGAATATAGGATCCTGTGATTTTTAATATTTATGATATTTTCTACCTTTATCCATTAAAGGACATGGGCGCATAAGTCATAGCCACTTTTAGCCTAACACTGTAGGGAAAATCGAATTTTATACCAGAAAATATGACAAAATAATATTTTCAGCTAAAATTTGATCTATATAGCACAAAACTTTCTAGAACAGAGACCATAACACACATTTTCTGCACCTGATTGGCAGTTAGCTATAAATCAAAGTGAGCTCATAAACTAGGCACAAAAAGAAACTATAGCAACGTTTATCATTTAACCTTCTTGAAAAGTAAATTAATATGATTGTAAATAGAAACGACAAGCGGGATGATCATCTGTTTCACAATCGTATTGTGTTTTGTGTTACTGTTACTTTGAGCGGTATGGTAGAGAGGAGTTTGGCGCCTTTATAAATTGTCAAACCCATCATTTTAATGCCTGTACCATTGTGATCTTAAATTTCTCTAATATATCGCTCTTTTTTTCTGTTTACAAAAAATGATGGATAATGTATTTATTCTACCCATGTAAGAATAAAAATTCAAACAGTTAAGAGAAAACATCAAAAAATTAAAGTAGCCTAAGTATGGTTTTATTTTGCTAGTATATTTCCAGATGCTAATGCATTTGATGCAGAAAAGGCGTAATAATACCAAAATGTAGTTTTTTTTAAGTCTTCATGATCTGATTAAGAATTTTAAATGACAAAATGTAACTTAATAATGTTTAAACTGTATTTTTTTTATTTATGTAGGCCAATTTGGTCTCTTTCATTTATACGGAGCCAATGGGGTCCGAGATAAGGAGTTCAGCTACACTTTCAGCCCAGCGTTTGCAGACAAGCCAGCCGTAGTATGGGGATATGAGCATTTGGATATATCGAATTCTGATAATATACGCCTAAGTGTTAATGTGCTCGAGTATACAAGATTCAAATTGAGGTTGTCAATATATACATGGGAGACCTCAAAATTATTTGGAGCGACACTTAGATGGATGGCGTGTCCAAAGACAATCTAGAGGGAATCAAATGACATCTATTCTTGATATCCAGTCCTAGTTACTGAAACTAATCAAGGACTCTTTGAATAAAAAACTTTAAATAAAAGCAGGCTTTGTTTTATTTTGCTAGTAGTGCAGTGACCAAACAAAGAAAAGGACTCCTAATTTTGACTTAAATTGCCCCACATGACACACGGCTAATTATTGTCTGAAGTTTATTATCGGTACCTCTGCTTCATAAGAAGCCCTGACGTAAGAATTCGTAGGGTCAAACATTATACAGATGACGTTTTTTTGGGGAAATACCCCAAGTTGTCTATTTTCAACTCATATTTTCATTCTTTCTATAATTTTACCTATCTTTGTTAAAAGAGGTATATCTTATCGAACATGTTAGACAATTATTATGAAATTTAACAAATACAATTTCTTTAACTACAGATCTGCAAGCAGTTTCCGTGAGATTTTCATTACATCAAGCAGTAACTCTATGTTCAGTTTATGCACCACCTTATAATAATTTAACTTTAGCACAACTGAAAAAATAGGGGTAAGCTTCCTGCACCATACAGGTTTTTTTGGGACTTATTTGCCCAAAATCCATTATGGGGCAGTGTTAACTTAAGGTGGTTTGGGGGTATACGAAAAATCCATCACATTTTTAAATATTTTGCAGAATTGAATTTTCATAAAAAACAAATATTTCTCTGAGAGGAGGTGCAGACGTTGGTTTGTCGTAGGTTTTTGTTTGAAGTGAATGCTGGCAACGCGATGGGGTGTGCTATAGCAAGCATGAATTGGAAGGACTTGAGTTCACTCTCGTTACGACTAGAGTTCGCGTTGTAAATTGTTTTTTTTTCTGTGTGTGTTTCCGTGCGTTGTGCTTTTTGTTCTTTTCTCGTTGGTGTTTACTGGTTTTGTGAAATACGGATGCCCCATTGGTACCTCTGCGTCTTGTAAAATTAGCAAGCGCTAAATGTTTCATACTGAAGTGTCAGGTCTACAGTCCAATGCGGGGCCCTTGTGGCGAATAGTGCCACAGCAAAGCTTAACATGTAACAGACGACTAAGGGTCTTAGAACGCTGACATCCGGTTAATGCTCCGCATAAATAAACGACTAAAACTTTTGTATTTTCCTTTAATTATGTACACTCCATCATACAAAAAAGGACGACTCAACCCACTTCCTTTCCAGAATATAATGTGCAGCTTTGTAATTATCTTCACATTGTCTGATCGCACTTGATTGGGAATACCAAACTAATGAATTGCCCGTACAAAGTTTTTCAACACAGTTTCTGATCTTTTGCTGACACAAATGTATTAACTTTTAAATGCAGATGAGACCAAACCTAACCTGTACAAAAGTGAACTTATAGCGGACCTCTGGTTCACTTTTCTGGTCTGGTCTTCTTGACCATACAAAGTACTTTTCTGGTTTGGTTTGGTTCAGAAAGTATACCATACATTACCAAAAGTCTGGTTCAGTCATAACAGAAAAGTAAGCCTAAAGCGGACCATAGTCTGCTTATAATAGTGAACCTAGAGTGGACTAGACCTAGTGCGAACAAGACCTAAGTTCTGTTCTGGTCGTCTTTCAATGGTGAACTTAGGGAATGGTCGGTTCTATAAAGGTCTGGTCTGCCTGAGGTCAGAGTGAACCAAACTTAGGATAGACCAAACGTGAAGTGAACCAGACCTAGAGCAAAGTTTGCTTTAGGAGCATACTTGAGAGCATATCTAGTCAAACAAAACCAGACCAGAAAAAGGGCCAGGCCAGATTTCTGGTCAGTTTTTCCATGTCTGGTTGGCATTCAGGTTAGGTCAGGAAAAAAAACCATCAATATCTCCATCTAAACATATATTTATGTCCATTAAAGTATAAATTGCACGATGACAGGACTATTCTTCAAATTCAAATTATCAAGACCGTTATGTTTCTACAGTAGGATGATATATGCTGAACGTTAGTGGTAGCTGTATTGCCCATATCACATGGATTGTACTAGTGTCTTTCTTAAATTATTTATTTCTCCAGCAGACTTCTCCTAAGCATTAGTAAAAATATTCTTTGGTTTTGTTTAGACTCCGTTTAATGGTAAGGACAAGATTTTGGACGGTTAATCATTTGGTTGCTTACCACAACGAGCAACAAACCTCTAGCAAGTTCATTAGAATGATCAAGCTGTGTGATTGACATCTCTTATTAGCTAAAATAAAAAGCTTCGCCGAGCGCAGCATGATACGACCGCAACATGTTGAACCCTGTACGTTTTAGGCCCAATATGGATAGTCTATTGCTCTGGACACATTCAGCCCATGGTGCACTGACAAAGGTTTTTGACACATGCTTCTCTGATGGACTTTCGACCCAGGGGGTAAAAATATAATTTTTCAAATTTGTATTCTACTCCCGAAAAGAATAATGTTTGGGGAAAAATTAAAAAATCGAACCAGAATTTTTTTAAAATTATGATTACAGCCCCTTAGGTAATGAGCGAAAAAAAGGTGGGGGTCGCAAAAATTTATTCCTTAATTTAGAATGGCTACTTGGCAAGGATGAACTTGTAATTTTTTTTTAATCGGACCACACATAAAAAAGTTACGATTTTGGTCCCTACTAACATAACAGTAAAAACAAGGACGCAAAAATATATCTGCTACTTGACAAGAATAAACTTGCAAAAAAATTGTCAAAATCGGAGAAGAATTAAAAAAAAAGATTTCGGCCCCTTATTACGTAACAGGTGAAAAAGGGGTGGGTCGTAAAAATAAATTCTCAAATTTGGATTCGCTACTTGACAAAAATAAACTTGCAAAAAAAAATTTCAAAAACAAACCACAAATAAAAGTTTCGATTTTGGCCCCATTTGGCCCCTAATTACGTTAAAGGGGGAAAACGGGGGGGGCGGAGTCGCAAAAATTTATTCTAAATTTTGTATCCGCTATTTGACAAGAACAAACATGCAAAAAAAAAATTTCAAAATTGTATCACAATTAAAAAAAAAGCTTTTATTTTGGCCCCTAATTACACGACGGGGAAAAAGGGGGCGCACAAATTTATCAGGTTCATTCTTTTATTGTAAGAAACATTCTTGACAAATTTCACAGCAATATGCCAACTAGGACAATAGTTATGGTGGAAACAAGTAAAATATTTGAATTTTTTGCCCCTTTTGGGCCCTTAATTTCGAAACAAAAAAGGGGGGACCCCCAAAATCAATCCCATTCATCCTTGTATGGTAAGGAACATCACTATCAAATTTCATAGCAATTGGATAACTAGAACTAAAGTTATTGTGGAAACAAAGAAAAAGTAGTATTTTTGGCCCTTTTTTGGCCCCTAATTTCTAAACGAAAAATGGGGGGACCCCCAAAATCAATCCCATTCATCTTTTTATGGTAAGGAACATCATTGTCAAGTTTCATAGCGTAAGTGAGTGAGTGAGTGAGTTGGTGTTTTACGCCCGTGCAACGCTATATAGGTTATTTACAGGCGATGAACATGAAAAGGGTGATAAAATGAACATGAAATGATGATGATAAATGAAATATGGGGGTGGGATGGGAAACAAAGGACCGCTAAATTTTGAACAACCGCAGGAAAAGTGGAGAGGTGGGTAGGGGCGGAAAATTTAGCCTATGTGGTGCATTACTTGGCACATTTACAATCAAGAGAACTAAATGGAATGTGTCAATTCTTATAAATATCCTGCCATCAGCTTCACATCATCTGGCTCCTTCACTGTGGCTCAAAATGAATTATTTTAAAATATTAATTTACTGATCCGAAATTAGAAGAAAATAGCCCGTGAACACCGGGTATGTAGAAAATGTCTAGTATTAGATGATGAATATCATTTTATACTTGAATGTTCATTAAATAAGGAACCAATGAAACAATTTTTAAGACAAATTATAGTTTCACAACCAGAATTTAACCAACTTAAACCACTTGATAAACTTAAACTAATTTTAAATCCAGATAATTCTATTTTGTCCATAGTTGTAGATTTTATAAAGCAGTCTTTAGAATTGCGAAAATGAGATCCACGTTGGTCAAGGTTATAATATTTGGGTTATAATATTTAGTATTACCGTAATTAATTGTATATGTCATTTGTACTTTGTCTGTATAGTTTTCTGTCTTGATTATAATTTTTATTAGTATTTGCCTAACCCGACAGGGTTTAATGTCAATAAAGTATTCATTAACGGAATGTAAATAACCTATATAGCGTTGCACGGGCGTAAAACACTAACTCACTCACTGATTGTAAATGGTTTTCCCAGTTTTATTGAATATAAGTATTTTTGTTTTGTTTTTGATGTTTACTTTTAAGCATCATTCATTACAATACTGATTTATTTTTTTTAAATTTTGTTCTGTCGACCAAGTGCAGAGTTAGACAACAAAATTAGGTCATCAGCAAACACGAGATGATCGATCTGCATTCCATTTAAAAAAAAGGACCGGAGGAATCTATTTAATAGTAAGGAAGGTCATTTATAAAAAACAAGAGGCTCCAAGGAGCCTGAATCGCTCACCTGGTCTTGAGTCAACCCTAAACATGTAAAGACTTTTCTAGAGCTAAATGAGCTGAACATTTAAGCAAGCAACAGCTTTACTCTATCTACTATAGTTTCATTCTATAGGCCAAAAATATGAAAAAACGTTATTTTAGGGGCTGTAACCCCTATAAGGGGTTATATGACACCTTTGACCCTATGAAGACTTTTGTAGAGCTGAACATTTAATAGAAAATAAAGAGATGTGGAATAAGTGTACGCGACACAGCCCACAATTAAACGGTAATTTAGAAAAACCACAATGGACAACCGCCAGCAGCCTTCAACGAGGCCAATTGGCACTGCTCGCGGTTCTGCAATTGGCCCATGGTCTAGATAAGATGCATATAATTCAAATCCAGCCCTGAAATAGTCACAGATAGACCCCCTTCTTAAACAAGAAACAGAAAACATCAAAAAGACAAGTACAAACGAAAGCTTTGTCAAAGATTCCTGGCTTAGGACAGGCACATGTAATATGTGGCGGGGTTAAACTAGTTTTTTGGGCCCAACCTTCCCCCTATCAATATTCCTAGACAAAGCACAAAAACTAAACACACAATAAAAATCAAATCGATCAAAGTCCAATTCTACTAGAGAGAACCTAAGACAAAAACAAGAACAAGCAAAAGGACGGTAGGAACTCTCTATAGAACACTCGCTGTTACTGACAGCTAGCTGAGAATCATCAATCGACTGATGTAAAAAAATCAAACGTATCGATTTTAAATCCGACACAACACTTCAAACAATAATGATTTAGTGAAGTGTCATCACACAAAACCGACACGCTTGATCGCTATAATGCTTAAAAATGACAATAGTAAAAACGTTTATGGAAGTTTTAAAGCAAGTATCAAGTTTTCAATATTTCTGCCAAAAAACACTAAATTCAAAGATTTAACCAAGATATTCATTTCATATCCTTTCCGTAATAAATTTTGAAGCCAATTTTTCATTGCTAATGGATTGCTTTTAAATTTGTGAGCTTTATAAAAAACATTACCATAAAATTCAGGATGTGATATTCCTTTCACTCTAAGAAAGTGACGTGTACAATTAAATTTTTCAACAAGAGATCGATAATTGTGGAAGAATTTAGAAAAAAGATTTTACTAATTTGTGGTATCGATAACATTGTTTTAATAATTTTTCAGTAATAAAACGGTTTTTATTATTAAAATCAGAAACACAACTGCAGATCCGAGCATATCTTACTAACTGTGAAATGTAAACCCCGTATGACGGCGCTAGTGGAACATCTCCTTCAAGAAAAGGGAAATTTATAATTTAAGCAAGCAACAACTTTTCTCTATCTGTAATAGTTTTCATTCTATAGGCCAAAAACATGAAAAAATGCTATTTTTCACCTTTAAGGGGCCATAACCCCTATAAGGGGTCATCTGACAACTTCGACTAAAGGAAGACTTTTGTAGAGCTTTTGATGCTCACCAGGCATCAGATTTCATCTATCTCTTATACTTTTTGATTTACAAGCCAAAAACAGTAGTCTGACCCCCTAGTCTATTTTTAGTAACGGCGGCCATGTTGTTTGGATGGCATTTAACATTTGTGCAATCTTGGTAGAGGACATCCCATAGATGAAGTGTGCAAAGTTTCAAAGCAATCCCTTCAGTCATTTCAGAGGAGAAGATTTTCAAAGAAAAGTTAACGACGACGACGGACGCCATGTGATGGCAATAGCTCACATGGACTTTCGGTCGACGACGGACGCCAAGTGATGGCAATAGCTCACCTGGACCTTCGGTCCAGGTGAGCTTAGAAAGTTTGGCTAAGACATAACCCTGGCGAACTCCAACTGTAGACTCAAATGATTTTGATAATATATCGTCAACCTTTACAGATAAAGTGGATTCATCATACATATTTTAAAACAAATTATTAAAAAAAACCTCCTACATTGGCCTTTTAATAGTTTAATGTAAACTGCTATGTGTACAACCGTGACAAAGGCCTTAAAGTCTATGAAACGGGCATATATTTTTGACTTATTTGAAAAATGTTTATCAATTATTGCTTTATAAATAATTAAGAACAAACATATGATCTGAAGTGCTCGAGTCTTTTGTGAACTGAACTCTAGCTATTTGAAATAGACTGTATTAAAAGTTTTGCTTTTTCTATAAGAGAGTATAAAAAATTATTGAATAAGGAGTTTGATAATTCAATTAAGGATCCAGTTACTGCTACAATGTATATATATGCCTCAATAATTTTCTGGTTTTGATAGACCCTCAGATTTTCGTATTGTTAAAATAAATCCATTTGTCGAATTTGTTGGATATTTGCCTGATTCCAAAATTTTGTTGAAAAGTAAACACACTGATGGTATTAAAAAATGGCTTGCATTTAGCATGTCATTGGTAATTAGTTGTAACCCTCCTGATTTTATTTGTTGTCATTATACATAATATTTAGCTTATTTTTGTTAAGATCTAACCTGACCGCAAACCATAGTGGTGCACCGTGTTGGGAAAATGTCACGTTCCTCGCACGTTAAAGAACCCTGCTGCAGGTCTCGGTAAGAGTAGGACCCGTAAGGTCCCCATGCAGGAGGCTAAATTTCCCGTCCCTACCCATCACTCCTTTTTCCAGTGGCAGTCAAAACTCTCCTACCCGATTGGCCTTGTGTCCCATTTCCTCCACTTCATCATCATTTCATGTTCATTGTATCACCACTTTCATGTTCATCTCCCGGATATAGCCGAAATCGCGCTGCTTGGGAGAAAAGCAATAACTAACTAAACTAAACTAAACTGTTTTCCTATTGCTTTAAATGGTTCTATTGTTTTAGTGTGTTTTTTTTAATGATTATTTTATCTATTTATTTTCTGGCATACTTTTTATTTTATCTGCAGTCTTTTGACTTTGTTTTATATTAACATGGTAATAACATAATTATTCTAACTTGTTTATGTCCCGATGATGGCTGCAATATCGCCGACGGGACATTAAGCAGCCAACAACAATCACCCTGATTTACCAGTATAAGTTTCTTGGTGGCAGTTTTTATCTCTTATTTTGAAATTTTAAAGTACATATCTTTAGTATGTTAGTATTATCTTCAAGTTGTTTCAAAATATTTTGTAGAATAATAAGCCTGTTGTCATATTTGGGATAAATCTTATTTAGGTTTTTGAAATGCTCAAAGATATCACCTTCATCAATTTGAGAACTTTTTTTCAGTTTCTTTTAATAATTACTTGGGATTGTTTTTTGAAGTTGATTAGTTTAATTATTCTTGTGTTTTTATAAGATTTCTTTTTAAGCTTTTTCTTATTATGCTTAGGCAGTTTTAAACATTTTTTGCTGCATCTATATTATTTTTTCCAGCTCTTTGGCAGTTGTATCTATTCTTTCTTGTATGTTCTTCTACTTTGAATTAAATTGTGTTGTATAACAGGGATTCTGACATGATTACATAATCAACCACATTTAATCCATTAAATGTGTGACAAGTGAAATGACAAACACTGTCCCCACTTAATCTCCTGTTTAGTAAACGAATGTTATGGTTGGTGCACATTTCTGCACCTGGAATCTAATTGTTTATCTAGGCTCCCTCTGATTACACGTGTCAATTTCAGATGCAGGGTTATAGTTTTCATCACCTGGAATATATTCATTTTCTAGACCTCGAGCATTGAAATTACTGCATAAAAATAATACTTCCATTTCCAATGCTGGAAATGGATTTAATGTTTGTTAGTTATTCAAAACAATGATTCCAACCTAAGAAGAACATCGTTTCTTACAGTATAAGACATTGGACAGACTCATAATAAAATATACACAAGAGACAATTATCCCTATTAGTGGTCTAAATAATAATAATCATAATAAAATATACATAAGAGAAGACAACATTATAAACTTTGTTATCCCTATAAGTGGTCTAAACAAAAAGAAGTATACATTACACATGTAAAATTATATATAATTAAAACGATTACAAAAATCATATAAAAGCAATCGCTTAAAAACTACTATAAACAATATTATTAAAAATTAGTTGCATATAAGTGAACATTATTTACATGTTAAACATGACATTTTCTGTTCCTTAAAAGTTTAAAACATCTTGTACACTTTTTGCCATCACTAGGTTTATGACTTTTAAGATGATCACACAGTTATCGTTTGGTGGTCTATGCCTTTCTCACTTGTATCATGCGTTCTCTCATGGTCGACAAGTGATCCAGCAGACTCCAATGTTTTTCCACCTTTCTTACTTTGAAAATTCAAATCTTTTTGTTCTCTTTTCTAATGTCGTTGCAGATAAATTTTCATTTAAAAGTTATACTACATTTTTAACATCTGGAATCTTCATTTTAGATTCATGTCTAAGATTGAGTTTTTGAAAGTTTTTATTTTACTAAAAATACCATATTACAAGCTTTACACATGTAAGACCCAATTTTTCTATGTCACTTTTCATGTTGAGGACCTGACGTTTTCTTAAAGAACAGTCCACAAATTGAACACAGGAAAAAAGTCCCTGTATCACGGCCACCAATGTCCTAAATCATAAAATGAAGTTATGCGATTAAATTCATTAGGATAACTTCCGAATAATAATTAGCGTGCTTGATTTTTCATCTTTATTGTCATTCTAAGCCTTTTGTAAAAAAAAAATGTTAATTTAATCAGCTGTATGAATGACTACATTTTGTTTTTAAAATACGTATTTGTGGTTATTACTGAAAATAATAACATTTTTTTTGTCGGGGCCAAGATTCTAAAATTTTAGACATGTCCACAATTAATTAAATTGTGATGATCGGCAGCGATAAAATAAGCTGTTTCATAAAATCGAGCAAATTCTACAGCTGACTATTTTCTCTGATTTTTCACAAGAAGATGAGGAATGACAATTAAAAAGTCATTTGTTCAGAGAACAAATGTAAGGTCTTTCCCTGTCTTATGTTTTTGTTATGTTATTTTATACAAGTACTAAAGTAAGTGAGTGAGTGAGTGAGTTGGTGTTTTACGCCCGTGCAACGCTATATAGGTTATTTACAGGCGATGAACATGAAAAGGATGATAAAATGAACATGAAATGATGATGATGATAAATGAAATATGGGGATGGGGTGGGAAACAAAGGACCGGTAAATTTTGAAGAACCACAGGAAAAAGGGAGAGGTGGGTAGGGACGGGAAATTTAGCCTATGTGGCGCACTACTTGGCGGTCCACAAAGGGGTCTATTACGTGCATGGAGCGTGGCACTCTCCACACACGTTGGCCCACTATGGTCGGCGGTCAGGGTTTCCGTATTATAGACCTGACAACCCCCGCGGACGAGGGCTACCCTATTCAACCACCTAGGGTACACACTTGGTCGCTCTGTGGGCTGAGCACTGACCCGACGTCAGAATCCCAAGACCCTTAGTCGCCTCTTACGACAAGCTAGGCTCTGCTGCGGGCCTATTCGCCACCCGGGCCCCGCACGGGACTACAAGTACTAAAGACATTTGAGTCACTTTGTTTATGACAAGATGTTGCCAATTATTGTGATATATGCTCCAGAATGAAGATCAGGGGGCCTAGTCAGAAAAAGTATGGTTGCTAAGGACTTTTTTGTCGGTTGCTATGGACTAAATGTCACTTCCGGTTGAAAAAACTAACATCTTAACTCAGAAAGTAGTCTGGTTTAAGAATATGTATGGTTGCTATGGACTTTTCATTAAGGTTACCTTGTTGCTAGGGAATGACCTTGACCCATGACCTTGGACCCAAATTGTAGCTCTTTGCATTCTGATTCATTTAAGTATACATGTTTACCATACTATCTGTTATGGTTTTCAAGTTATGGGCAAAAAACGTGTTTCGCAAAACTTGTTTTGGCCGCCATTTTGAAACCGTTCAACCGAATCATGTACTGTTTGGGTTCAAATTGTAGGTATTTTAATTCTCTATCAAATGAACCCTATGTTTCATTCACCATCTTTTATGGTTAAAAAGTTATAAACAAAAAATCATTTTAAAAATACGAATCAAGGGCGATAACTCAAAAACGACAAGTTTTACGCTTTCGCACCTGAAACATTTTTTGTAGATTTCATCATGGGGAATATTTTTCCCATGTATTGTCCGCTTCAAGTTTGTACGGTTTAAGTGTTATTTCATAAAAACTGTTAAGGGTATCGGCCATTTTGAAAATGGCTGCCCGTAACCATTGGACTTTGGTCTTAAATTGAAGGACTCATAATGACGGTCACAAAAAACCCATATGTTTACTATATTATCTTTGTTGGTTTAAAAGTTATAAGCCAAAAACGAATAAGCCGAAACGCGTCAAGGGCCATAACTCGAAAACGGTTTGTCGTACAGTGTTCGATCCTTTATATCAAATTAAGGTCTAAATGAGACGAGTATTTTCCTCATTACATGTCTGCTTCAATTTTGTACGGTTTTTGAGCTGTACTGCAGACAAGGTGTACCATGACCTCTGACCTTGAGATTTGACCTTTGACCTTGACATTTTTAGATGTATCATATGTCACCTAGGATGATTGGTGAAGGTCCCAAGTCTCTAGGACAAACCGTTTTGAAGAAAAAAAATTTGACGAGTCGTGACACTTTTCGGGTCAAAAACGCGTAACCAGGAAGTTGATCGAAAAACAATTTTTTGCGTGACGAATCATGACCAGGAGTCTAGCAACATTTTCCCTGCTTCAGATTTTTTATAACAGTTACGGTTTCTGACTTTATCTGCAGACAAGGTTTTTGGGTTCCGGGCAGATAACTCTGTTACTAACAAGGGGTTGCACTAAGTCGTGCTAAGCATACCCCCACTCGACTATTCAGAAAACAGGACGTAGATGACTGACTTGCCCAGAAAGGGGAGGCACAGTACAATGCATCATGCTTAAGCTTTATACTAAATTAGAAATTAATCCCTTAAGTAGAAATTGAGAAATCTGTTAATTTTTACCCTTAAAAAAGTCTAAGTTGGCTCGGAAAACAGGAAGTAGATGACCAACTGACCTGAAAAGGGGAGGCACGGTACAACTCATCATGCAGAATCTGTGTACCAAATTATAAATCAATCTCTTCAGTAGAAGCTAAGAAATCTGTTACGAAAATGTTTCCATTTTTTACCCTTAAAATAGTCTAAGTCGGCTCGAAAAACAGGAAGTATATGACCGACTGACCTGAAAAGGGGAGGCACGGTACAACTCATCATGCTAAACCTGTATACCAAATTTAAAATCAATCCCTTCAGTAGAAGCTGAGAAAACTGTTACGAAAAATTTCCCATTTTTTACCCTTAAAATAGTCTAAGTCGGCTCGAAAAACAGGAAGTATATGACCGAATGACCTGAAAAGGGGAGGCACAGTACAACTCATCATGCTGAACCTGTATACCAAATTTAAAATAAATCCCTTTAGTAGAAGCTGAGAAAACTGTTACGAAAAATTTCCCATTTTTGACCCTTAAAATAGTCTAAGTCGGCTCGAAAAACAGGAAGTATATGACCGACTGACCTGAAAAGGGCAGGCACGGTACAACTCATCATGCTGAACCTGTATACCAAATTTAAAATCAATCCCTTCAGTAGAAGCTGAGAAAACTGTTACGAAAAATTTCCCATCTTTTACCCTTAAAATAGTCTAAGTCGGCTCGAAAAACAGGAAGTATATGACCGACTGACCTGAAAAGGGGAGGCACGGTACAACTCATCATGCTAAACCTGTATACCAAATTTAAAATCAATCCCTTCAGTAGAAGCTGAGAAAACTGTTACGAAAAATTTCCCATTTTTTACCCTTAAAATAGTCTAAGTCGGCTCGGAAAACAGGAAGTAGATCATGGACTGACCTGAAAAGTGGAGGAAATGTACATTGCATCATGCTAAAGCTGTCTACCAAATTTGAAATCAATCCCTTCAATAGAAGCTGAGATTTTGTACCGGACGGACAGACGGACGGACAGACGGACGGACGGACAAGGTGATTGCAATATAGCCCCCTCTCTTACGAGTGGGGGTATAAAAATAGATCGGTTTCGCAGGCCGACTCAAGTCGAGCCCTGGTAGTGTCGATTAATAGTACTAAGTTTCGTAATGATAGGTCGCGACACTTTTTTGACATCTGCGGCAGAAAAAAAATAAAAAAATAATAATAATCATAAGAAATACAGTAAGGTCTTTCCTTCTGTGGAAGGGAAAGACCTTAATAAACATGAAAAATAAAACCACAATTCCCAAAACAACTCTCCCCAAACTCATTACCGAAACTTTTCCAATCGAATTTCCTCGCATAACCACTGGTTGGACATTAGGACATTGGTGGCCGTGTGAATTGAAATATTGACCATATATGTGAGGCGTTCTGGTAGTTTTTTAGTTTTATAAATAAGACCGTATGTTTTCGTTAATTGTATGTTTATAGTGAAATCAATAAACGATGCCATAGTAGAAAAATTAATAAGAAGTTTGAGGATTTATGAATAGAACCTATAGACCTGTACGGAGGTCAATGAGTTAAATAGAAATCAAGTAGACCTTATATCGGTATTGTCGGTTTCTATATAGTATTTGTATTTTAGTTTTATCATATACTTAGACATAATAATTCTTAAATTTAACAACATGATAATAGAGAAATTTTTATAAAGAGTTTAATTTTTTTCCAAAAACACCTTCACCGTGTGATAATCACTTTCATTATCAACTGGTTCAGGTTATTATCAACTACTTCCGTTTTATTATCAAACGCCAAAATCGGAATTGTATTACAGACCTGACCGTAGTCGATTTAAGTTATAGACATTTTTAAACCAACAACTTATGGCAGACGACACAGATGCATCTAAAAGAGTACAATTTTTGTGTAAATTATACCCCCTTCCCGCTCCTCCTTGGTATTTGCGTTCATTCCAACCAAATTTTCAACTGTGACGTCACCGTTTCTACGCAGCGAAGTGCCACGATATTACGAGATATCAGTATATATTTGTTTTGTTTGTTTACATTGACAAATTTTAATCAGATGCTGTATCCAAAAGCACATATATTTCACACTGATATTGAAGTATATGATAAAAAGATCATAACATGTCATTTTGCATATCAGACCAAAATCAGCCCGCGGTCATTTTCATCCCTCGAGCCTACGGCTCTTGGGCTGATATCATGACCTGGGGCTGATAATAGGTCTGATATGAAAAATGGCATGTTATAATCGATAATTATTACATTCACATATTATGCGATTATGTTTCTTTTTAAATGTGTACATATCCGGCATTTACTATTTATGACCATATTTAGCAAGGAATGGGAGTTGACAAATAATCTTTTTGTTAAAGTGAGCGAGGATTCATATGAATAATAACCATTTGGTTTTTTTTTTTCACAGAAAAAAAAGCATTTGTTTCCAAAAATTTGTAGATTAACGATGAAAACGGTCTTACATGTGTATGTATCCGTCGTGGAAAACCAACATTGTTTGAATTGTTAGAGAAACGAGGCAAATTTGTTGCAAATGACTACCATGTACATGATTCTTCAGTACTGCTGTTCTCTTTCGACACGTTTAACACGCTTAGAAATCATGGATTACATAGTAAATAATGTGTCTTACATTGTGAGAGGAAATTGATGTCCGCCATTGACACCTTTTAGCTCACCTGACCCGAGGGGTCATGTGAGCTATTGTCATCGTTAGGCGTCCGTCGTCCGTCCGTCGTGCGTCGTCTGTTAACTTTTCTTTAAAGATCTTCTGCTCTGAAACCACTAAAGGGATTGAATTGAAACTTGGTATACTTGATCTTTATGATGTCCTCTACCAAGTTTGTGAATTATATACATGTGGACAAACCAACATGGCTGCAGTTGCTAAAAATAGAACAGGGGGGTCAGACCATTGTTTTGGCTTATAACTCGAAAAGTATAAGAGATAGAAAAAATTCGAAGCAACCATCCTTGTTCAGCATCAAAAGCTTTGAGTCGAAGTTGTGCAACGACTCCTTATAGGAGTTATTGCCCTTTAATCATCAAAATTGACCATTTTTGCAGTTTTGCGACTATATCTTGAAAACCGTTTGAGCTAGAGGAAAAGTTAGCATTGCAGAATTGTTCAGCTCATTCAGATCTAAAAAAATGATTTCAGGGTCAAAATTGTCAGATCAGCCGTTAAAGAGTTATTACCCTTTAACTGTTATTTTTCCATTAATTTACACAGATATTCAAAATTCTTCACTGAAGGGATTACATTGATTCTTGGTATACTTGATCTTTAGGATGTCCTCTACCTAGTTCGTGAATTGTATACACGTCGACCAACCAACATGGCCGCCGGTGCTTAAAATAGAACAGGGGGGCAGACCATTGTTTTTGGCTTATAACTCGAAAAGTATAAGAGATAGAGAAAATCCGAAGCAACTTTTCATGTTCATCATCAAAAGCTCTACAAATATCTCCATAAAGTCAAAATTGAGAAACGACTCCTTTTAGGAGTTATTTCCCTTTAATCTTAAATTGACAATTTTTGCAGTTTTTGGACAATATCTTAAAAACCGTTAGAGTTAGAGGACAAGTTAGCATTGAAGAATTGTAAAGCTCATTCAGATCTACAAAAATGATTTCAGGGTCAAAATTGTCAGATCAACCATTTAAGAGTTATTCCCCTTTAACTTTTTTCCATTAATTTTAACTGATTTTCAAAAATCTTCTTCTCTGAAACCACTGAAGGGATTGCTTTGAAACTTAGTACACTTAATTTTTAGGATGTCCTCTACCAAGTTTGTGAATAATATACATGAATAATATACAAGTTTGTGAATAATATACATGTCGACCACCAACCATTGCTAAAAATAGAACAGGGGGTCAGACCATTGTTTTTGGCTAATAACTCGAAAAGTATAAGAGATAGAGAAAATCCGAAGCAACTTTTATTGTTCAGCATCTAAAGGTCCATACATGAGTTATTGCCTTTTAACTGTTTTTTTCTATTAATTTAAACTGATTTCCAAAAATCTTCTCTGAAACCACTGAAAGGATTGTTTTGCAACTTTGTATACTTTAAAGTTTGTGAAATATATTCAAACTTTGGCACAAGAGATCAGGTGAGCGATTTTAAAATCACAGTTGTCAATTTTCAAGTAAGAGAGTGGATCTGATGCCTTACGTTATAGAGAAGATATTTCCAAAAGCAACCAAAGTGGGCTTCTTCTAGAAAAGTTAAGTCTCCTACCAAAATGAAAATAAAGAAAGGTGCATCGACTAACTGATACAAGTTGTAGTTGGTCAATTGGTAAGATTTTTTTCCCCAATACTGTTCATAAAAGCAAAGCAATCCCAAGGTAACACTTAAAATGAACTGACGTGGTCCGAAAGGGTTTCCAGCTCCTGCTTGTTGCAACACATGTACATCTCTATAACAAAACAAACAAAACAGTTTCATTACAGCAATGTATTATATATTCAATATATACGAAAATGAAAACTTTAGTTGTTTTAAGGCTTAAAAGATCGGATGATTAAAAATATATTTTTCAACATATATGTCTTCTACTCTATAAAATGTATCATGGAAACAGAAAAAGCATACGTAATGCCATCTATAAACATAAAAAAATAAATTAGCAAAAAACAAACTTAGAAATTTATAGAATAGCATGAAATTTCTAAAATAAGATTTTTGTCTGACTATTTAAGAAGCTCAGAGTTTGTATTATTTGTCATTTCAGCCTGAAGAAAAACCAGACATTTCGTTTTATCTTCAGCCGAAAATTCTGGAATTTCTTCTCAACTGGCCATCGGGTGTAAACAATTTAAGAAATATGTTAGTTAGTTATTGCTGTACTCCCAAGCAGCACGATTTCGGCTATATCGGGGAGATGAACATGAAAATGGTGATACAATGAACATGAAATGATGATGAAGTGGAGGAAATAGGGACACAAGGCCAAACGGGTAGAAGAGTTTTGACTGCCACTGGAAAAGGGAGTGATGGGTAGGGACGGGAAATTTTGCCTCCTGCATGGGGATCCTACGGGTCCTACTCTTACCGAGACCTGCAGCAGGGTTCTTAAACGTGCGAGGAACGTGACATTTTTCCCAACACGGTGCACCACTATGGTTTGCGGTCAGGTTTTCCGCATTATCGCCTGACGACCCCGCATCTCTCGATGTCAGGGCTGCCCCATTCAACCACCTGGGGCACACATCCCAGTCGCTTTGTGGGCAAAGCGGCCTGACCCCGATGTCAGGTTTCTGAGCGCTCTTTAGTGGACTTTTACCGACAAGCTTAGCGCTGCTGCGGGTCTATTCGGCTCCCGGGCCCCGCACGGGACTAAGAAATATGTTGTCAAGAATCTATAAAACAGCAGGTTTGAATGGACATAGAACGAACCGCTTTACGAGGTTGGACAAGATGAGCAAATCATTTCCTAGATTACGGGCCACAGAAGCATCGCAGTCAATTAAGGAATATAAACGAAAGTGAGACGAGTTGCACAGATCTGCAAACACCATTATCACAACAGGTCCATCGAAATCAAAACTTCCCAAAAGAACTGAAACGCCTACAGAATTTCAATTACAACGACGCCAAACACCAATGCTGTTACTGTTAAAATTGATTTTGGACAGAAATTTGTCTATTTAATGTATATTTAAGTGTTAAATATTTTGTTTTGTGTTAAAACATGTGTCCATCTTTTACTTACAATGTTACATGCTTTTAAGGATAATATGGTTAAATTCCCAGATCTAAAATCAGCGGACTAAGAACACTTGTCGGTACACCTATTACAGACAGAAGACTTGTCGGTACACCTATTACAGACAGAAGACTTGTCGGTACACCTATTACAGACAAAAGACCTCAAAGTAGATTCTTGGGCTTTCATGTCATTTAAATGTTCTTTTCGAAAAGTGATACCTAGTACCTTGTCGGAAAAGGGCAACGACAAAACCGCCTAATACGAACAAAAACAACACGAAATACAAATGACAACAAAGTTCCAGACAATAAATTTCGCTACGCCTGACGCGCGTTTCGTCTATTCAAGACTCATCAGAGGCGCTCTACCAAAAATATTGAATATGCCAAACACTGTATGAATATGAAGAGCATAGAACAGTATAACCAACAATACCAAACTGGGGAACCAAATTATTACTAAGATATTCAACCCATGTCTGGGGTAGGAAGAACCTTAGGGTTTAGACAATTTTGAAATTTAGACGGATAATTTAAAGCTTTATTGTATTCTCCAACTCAAAAGTGTTGGTGCCGGAGAAAGACAAAACACAAAATCTACCGAAGTTGTAACAAGCGCAAACTCAGGTGCTCCGAAAGAGTAAGCGGTTCCTGCCTGTTATATCACACCCGTCGTGCTGCTAATTTCCAGTCAGTTTGACAAATCCGGTAAAGGAAGCCATAGCAAAAATCTACGACAAACCAACATCTGCACTCATCTGAGAG
The DNA here is from genome assembly GCA_963971305.1 of Arcuatula senhousia. Classification (NCBI taxonomy): domain Eukaryota; kingdom Metazoa; phylum Mollusca; class Bivalvia; order Mytilida; family Mytilidae; genus Arcuatula; species Arcuatula senhousia. The sequence continues at coordinate 27,029,770 of OZ020310.1, read as the reverse complement.
ATAGAAATCCCATATTTGTTTACGGGTTCACTGATGAATGAGTAAGCGAGAGAAGATACGCTGGATTCTCTGATGAATGGGTTAGCGAAAAAATCTGTAACCCACCTGTTGCTTGTGGGTGGCGAATAGGCTTGCAGAAGAACCTAGCTTGTCTTTAGAGGCGACTAAGGGTCTTCAGATTTTGATGTCGGGATATCGCTCAGCCATCAGAGCGACCAAGTTTATACCCTTAGTGGCTATACAGGATAGCCTTCTTCGCGGCGGTTGTCAGGTCTATAAGACGGAAAACTTGACCACTGACTTAAGTTGACAAACTTGTGTAGAGAGTGCCACGCTTCATGCAAGTAAAAGACCTCTTTGTTGACCGCAAAGTAATGCACCGCATAGGCTAAATTTTTAACCCCTATCCCCTCTCCCTGTGGTGTTCAAAATGTACTGTTCCTTTTTCCCCACATTATGCCCATATTTCACCATCATTTCATGTTCATTCATGTTCATCGCCTGTAATAGAAAATAATGAGATGTGGAATAAGTGTACATGTACACGACACAGCCCACAATCAAGCGGCAATTCAGAAAAACCACAATGGACAACCGCCAACAGCCTTCAACGAGGTCATTTGACACTGCTCGCGGTTCTGCAATTGGCCCATGGTCTAAATTAAATGCATATAATTCAAATCCAGTCCTGAAATAGTCACAGATAGACCCCCTTCTTAAACAAGGAACAGAAAACATCAAAAAGACAAGTACTAAACGAAAGCTTTGTCAAAGATGCCTGGCTTAGGACAGGCACATATAATATGTTGCGGGGTTAAACTAGTTTTTATGGAAGGTTGTCAATTTTCCTAGACATAGAACAAAAAATAACCTTTATAGCGTTGCACGGGTGTAAAACACCAACTCACTCAGTCACTCAATACACACTTTTGTTGTGAGAGTGAATGTCTGGATGGGCTTGTAAAGTCACGTTAAGAACGAATAACATATATATCATACACATCGATCGACACATACACAATTATCATCCTCATCATCACCTAGATAAAAGGCAGCTTAAAGGCCATCACCTCCGGACCAAGGGATTACATAAGGGACTCTTGACTTGTATTGTTGTAAAACATCAATTAAAAGGTATTCTTGGGATAAAACAACACAATCAATATAGTTTCACATAGTTTGCATATTAAATGATGTTAAAGCGCAGGCCATTAGAGATTTTTCATCTTAGTTTAATGTTTAAACAATAAAAAGTGTTTGCCCTAATCCCCATCTTTTGTCAAATTGATACAAATGTACCTGAATTAAATATACTTTTATATGCTTTTTGGTAAATAATCTATAAATTCACAAGATTTCCCACCAATCAAAAAGTCGTTGTTGCTACCATATAATAGACACCACAATGCTATTTAAGAAGGTCATAAATCATGTGTAACAAATACGTCCTTGATAGATTAACTGGGGCGGTATGAACTTGCAATTAAGTGTCACTACCAAGACAACTGTAAATTGTCGTTTGTCCTTTAACCCAGTGATAGCAACCTGCTTACTCCCCTCTTCCTCGAGGGTATAGTCACCAACAGGAATGATGTAGACATTAGTTTGGTCAAAGTTTATGATAAGGTCACTAGGGATCTTGTCCTTTTTCACTTGAGTGTCGATTGCCTTCAAAAATTCTATTTTCTGCTTTTCAAAATCCGCAGGGATCTTTCGTGCTGCTTTGGTACCCTTTCTCAAAACATATCCGAGCCTTCGACTGAAAATTTGAGCCCATGAATTTGTAAGTTCTATGTGTACACCATATTCACTCAACAATTGTTGATCATTTGCCATCACGATGACCTTTGCAGCAGCAATTAAAATGCACGGTTAACTATACCACCAGCGAGACGTAAGTTCTTAATGTAATTCTGCACTTCCTTATCATATTTTCCGATCATTGATTGCTGTCCTCTCTTCGGATTTTCCAAAGAAACTTCAGTATCTGATTCAGATGACTGAGCTTTAAATTTAAGTAAACATCCTTTTTGAATGTCCGAAAAGTTGACTCATTTATCGGTTTGTCCAACAAAAAAGTTTTGCTGCTTTTGCTACTCCGTTCTCACATGCATATTTTGCCATTTTCAACTTCTGGTCAATGTCATAGTGATTGTAGTCTCCCCGTTTTCGTTTTCGACTTGTTGATGCATATATTTCTTTCTCAACCCTTCGTTAGCTGACACAACTCGTTTTTTCTTTTCGGGCGTCGTAGCATCGCGTGGATCCGGTAAATACGACTGCTTCGGAGGCAGATATTTTTCTTGAGCAACATTTCAACATTCAGATTTAAAATGCTCAAGTAAAATGAAAAGTAAAGACTTCTCATAAAAAAACACCCTCACGAATTGGGAATCACCCGAGGTAGAAATATCGATCTATGTTAAAGAACTTACAAATTCATAGCCTCAATCAATTTGTCAGTTGTCGTCAGTATTTATTTTAATCACGAGTTATTAAGAAAGGACCGTTATTTTAGGTTTATATTAACTTTAAATCATTAATCCGCGAAAACCTCGAATGGCCAATGAGAACAACCGTGAAATTAAGTACCCGCCAACTTGTTTTAAACATGTTAAATACGGAAATCGCGAAAATAAGTACGTTTACAGTAATCAGTAAAACCGATAAAATTATGATTTACCTCATTGAAGGACTCATAATGACGGTCACAAAAAACCCATATGTTTACTATATTATCTTTGTTGGTTTAAAAGTTATAAGCCAAAAACGAATAAGCCGAAACGCGTCAAGGGCCATAACTCGAAAACGGTTTGTCGTACAGTGTTCGATCCTTTATATCAAATTAAGGTCTAAATGAGACGAGTATTTTCCTCATTACATGTCTGCTTCAATTTTGTACGGTTTTTGAGCTGTACTGCAGACAAGGTGTACCATGACCTCTGACCTTGAGATTTGACCTTTGACCTTGACATTTTTAGATGTATCATATGTCACCTAGGATGATTGGTGAAGGTCCCAAGTCTCTAGGACAAACCGTTTTGAAGAAAAAAAATTTGACGAGTCGTGACACTTTTCGGGTCAAAAACGCGTAACCAGGAAGTTGATCGAAAAACAATTTTTTGCGTGACGAATCATGACCAGGAGTCTAGCAACATTTTCCCTGCTTCAGATTTTTTATAACAGTTTCGGTTTCTGACTTTATCTGCAGACAAGGTTTTTGGGTTCCGGGCAGATAACTCTGTTACTAAAAATAGATCGGTTTCGCAGGCCGACTCAAGTCGAGCCCTGGTAGTGTCGATTAATAGTACTAAGTTTCGTAATGATAGGTCGCGACACTTTTTTGACATCTGCGGCAGAAAAAAAATAAAAAAATAATAATAATCATAAGAAATACAGTAAGGTCTTTCCTTCTGTGGAAGGGAAAGACCTTAATAAACATGAAAAATAAAACCACAATTCCCAAAACAACTCTCCCCAAACTCATTACCGAAACTTTTCCAATCGAATTTCCTCGCATAACCACTGGTTGGACATTAGGACATTGGTGGCCGTGTGAATTGAAATATTGACCATATATGTGAGGCGTTCTGGTAGTTTTTTAGTTTTATAAATAAGACCGTATGTTTTCGTTAATTGTATGTTTATAGTGAAATCAATAAACGATGCCATAGTAGAAAAATTAATAAGAAGTTTGAGGATTTATGAATAGAACCTATAGACCTGTACGGAGGTCAATGAGTTAAATAGAAATCAAGTAGACCTTATATCGGTATTGTCGGTTTCTATATAGTATTTGTATTTTAGTTTTATCATATACTTAGACATAATAATTCTTAAATTTAACAACATGATAATAGAGAAATTTTTATAAAGAGTTTAATTTTTTTCCAAAAACACCTTCACCGTGTGATAATCACTTTCATTATCAACTGGTTCAGGTTATTATCAACTACTTCCGTTTTATTATCAAACGCCAAAATCGGAATTGTATTACAGACCTGACCGTAGTCGATTTAAGTTATAGACATTTTTAAACCAACAACTTATGGCAGACGACACAGATGCATCTAAAAGAGTACAATTTTTGTGTAAATTATACCCCCTTCCCGCTCCTCCTTGGTATTTGCGTTCATTCCAACCAAATTTTCAACTGTGACGTCACCGTTTCTACGCAGCGAAGTGCCACGATATTACGAGATATCAGTATATATTTGTTTTGTTTGTTTACATTGACAAATTTTAATCAGATGCTGTATCCAAAAGCACATATATTTCACACTGATATTTAAGTATATGATAAAAAGATCATAACATGTCATTTTGCATATCAGACCAAAATCAGCCCGCGGTCATTTTCATCCCTCGAGCCTACGGCTCTTGGGCTGATATCATGACCTGGGGCTGATAATAGGTCTGATATGAAAAATGGCATGTTATAATCGATAATTATTACATTCACATATTATGCGATTATGTTTCTTTTTAAATGTGTACATATCCGGCATTTACTATTTATGACCATATTTAGCAAGGAATGGGAGTTGACAAATAATCTTTTTGTTAAAGTGAGCGAGGATTCATATGAATAATAACCATTTGGTTTTTTTTTTCACAGAAAAAAAAGCATTTGTTTCCAAAAATTTGTAGATTAACGATGAAAACGGTCTTACATGTGTATGTATCCGTCGTGGAAAACCAACATTGTTTGAATTGTTAGAGAAACGAGGCAAATTTGTTGCAAATGACTACCATGTACATGATTCTTCAGTACTGCTGTTCTCTTTCGACACGTTTAACACGCTTAGAAATCATGGATTACATAGTAAATAATGTGTCTTACATTGTGAGAGGAAATTGATGTCCGCCATTGACACCTTTTAGCTCACCTGACCCGAGGGGTCATGTGAGCTATTGTCATCGTTAGGCGTCCGTCGTCCGTCCGTCGTGCGTCGTCTGTTAACTTTTCTTTAAAGATCTTCTGCTCTGAAACCACTAAAGGGATTGAATTGAAACTTGGTATACTTGATCTTTATGATGTCCTCTACCAAGTTTGTGAATTATATACATGTGGACAAACCAACATGGCTGCAGTTGCTAAAAATAGAACAGGGGGGTCAGACCATTGTTTTGGCTTATAACTCGAAAAGTATAAGAGATAGAAAAAATTCGAAGCAACCATCCTTGTTCAGCATCAAAAGCTTTGAGTCGAAGTTGTGCAACGACTCCTTATAGGAGTTATTGCCCTTTAATCATCAAAATTGACCATTTTTGCAGTTTTGCGACTATATCTTGAAAACCGTTTGAGCTAGAGGAAAAGTTAGCATTGCAGAATTGTTCAGCTCATTCAGATCTAAAAAAATGATTTCAGGGTCAAAATTGTCAGATCAGCCGTTTAAGAGTTATTACCCTTTAACTGTTATTTTTCCATTAATTTACACAGATATTCAAAATTCTTCACTGAAGGGATTACATTGATTCTTGGTATACTTGATCTTTAGGATGTCCTCTACCTAGTTCGTGAATTGTATACACGTCGACCAACCAACATGGCCGCCGGTGCTTAAAATAGAACAGGGGGGCAGACCATTGTTTTTGGCTTATAACTCGAAAAGTATAAGAGATAGAGAAAATCCGAAGCAACTTTTCATGTTCATCATCAAAAGCTCTACAAATATCTCCATAAAGTCAAAATTGAGAAACGACTCCTTTTAGGAGTTATTTCCCTTTAATCTTAAATTGACAATTTTTGCAGTTTTTGGACAATATCTTAAAAACCGTTAGAGTTAGAGGACAAGTTAGCATTGAAGAATTGTAAAGCTCATTCAGATCTACAAAAATGATTTCAGGGTCAAAATTGTCAGATCAACCATTTAAGAGTTATTCCCCTTTAACTTTTTTCCATTAATTTTAACTGATTTTCAAAAATCTTCTTCTCTGAAACCACTGAAGGGATTGCTTTGAAACTTAGTACACTTAATTTTTAGGATGTCCTCTACCAAGTTTGTGAATAATATACATGAATAATATACAAGTTTGTGAATAATATACATGTCGACCACCAACCATTGCTAAAAATAGAACAGGGGGTCAGACCATTGTTTTTGGCTAATAACTCGAAAAGTATAAGAGATAGAGAAAATCCGAAGCAACTTTTATTGTTCAGCATCTAAAGGTCCATACATGAGTTATTGCCTTTTAACTGTTTTTTTCTATTAATTTAAACTGATTTCCAAAAATCTTCTCTGAAACCACTGAAAGGATTGTTTTGCAACTTTGTATACTTTAAAGTTTGTGAAATATATTCAAACTTTGGCACAAGAGATCAGGTGAGCGATTTTAAAATCACAGTTGTCAATTTTCAAGTAAGAGAGTGGATCTGATGCCTTACGTTATAGAGAAGATATTTCCAAAAGCAACCAAAGTGGGCTTCTTCTAGAAAAGTTAAGTCTCCTACCAAAATGAAAATAAAGAAAGGTGCATCGACTAACTGATACAAGTTGTAGTTGGTCAATTGGTAAGATTTTTTTCCCCAATACTGTTCATAAATGCAAAGCAATCCCAAGGTAACACTTAAAATGAACTGACGTGGTCCGAAAGGGTTTCCAGCTCCTGCTTGTTGCAACACATGTACATCTCTATAACAAAACAAACAAAACAGTTTCATTACAGCAATGTATTATATATTCAATATATACGAAAATGAAAACTTTAGTTGTTTTAAGGCTTAAAAGATCGGATGATTAAAAATATATTTTTCAACATATATGTCTTCTACTCTATAAAATGTATCATGGAAACAGAAAAAGCATACGTAATGCCATCTATAAACATAAAAAAATAAATTAGCAAAAAACAAACTTAGAAATTTATAGAATAGCATGAAATTTCTAAAATAAGATTTTTGTCTGACTATTTAAGAAGCTCAGAGTTTGTATTATTTGTCATTTCAGCCTGAAGAAAAACCAGACATTTCGTTTTATCTTCAGCCGAAAATTCTGGAATTTCTTCTCAACTGGCCATCGGGTGTAAACAATTTTAGAAATATGTTAGTTAGTTATTGCTGTACTCCCAAGCAGCACGATTTCGGCTATATCGGGGAGATGAACATGAAAATGGTGATACAATGAACATGAAATGATGATGAAGTGGAGGAAATAGGGACACAAGGCCAATCGGGTAGAAGAGTTTTGACTGCCACTGGAAAAGGGAGTGATGGGTAGGGACGGGAAATTTTGCCTCCTGCATGGGGATCCTACGGGTCCTACTCTTACCGAGACCTGCAGCAGGGTTCTTAAACGTGCGAGGAACGTGACATTTTTCCCAACACGGTGCACCACTATGGTTTGCGGTCAGGTTTTCCGCATTATCGCCTGACGACCCCGCATCTCTCGATGTCAGGGCTGCCCCATTCAACCACCTGGGGCACACATCCCAGTCGCTTTGTGGGCAAAGCGGCCTGACCCCGATGTCAGGTTTCTGAGCGCTCTTTAGTGGACTTTTACCGACAAGCTTAGCGCTGCTGCGGGTCTATTCGGCTCCCGGGCCCCGCACGGGACTAAGAAATATGTTGTCAAGAATCTATAAAACAGCAGGTTTGAATGGACATAGAACGAACCGCTTTACGAGGTTGGACAAGATGAGCAAATCATTTCCTAGATTACGGGCCACAGAAGCATCGCAGTCAATTAAGGAATATAAACGAAAGTGAGACGAGTTGCACAGATCTGCAAACACCATTATCACAACAGGTCCATCGAAATCAAAACTTCCCAAAAGAACTGAAACGCCTACAGAATTTCAATTACAACGACGCCAAGCACCAATGCTGTTACTGTTAAAATTGATTTTGGACAGAAATTTGTCTATTTAATGTATATTTAAGTGTTAAATATTTTGTTTTGTGTTAAAACATGTGTCCATCTTTTACTTACAATGTTACATGCTTTTAAGGATAATATGGTTAAATTCCCAGATCTAAAATCAGCGGACTAAGAACACTTGTCGGTACACCTATTACAGACAGAAGACTTGTCGGTACACCTATTACAGACAGAAGACTTGTCGGTACACCTATTACAGACAAAAGACCTCAAAGTAGATTCTTGGGCTTTCATGTCATTTAAATGTTCTTTTCGAAAAGTGATACCTAGTACCTTGTCGGAAAAGGGCAACGACAAAACCGCCTAATACGAACAAAAACAACACGAAGAAAGACAAAACACAAAATCTACCGAAGTTGTAACAAGCGCAAACTCAGGTGCTCCGAAAGAGTAAGCGGTTCCTGCCTGTTATATCACACCCGTCGTGCTGCTAATTTCCAGTCAGTTTGACAAATCCGGTAAAGGAAGCCATAGCAAAAATCTACGACAAACCAACATCTGCACTCATCTGAGAGATAGAAATCCCATATTTGTTTACGGGTTCACTGATGAATGAGTAAGCGAGAGAAGATACGCTGGATTCTCTGATGAATGGGTTAGCGAAAAAATCTGTAACCCACCTGTTGCTTGTGGGTGGCGAATAGGCTTGCAGAAGAACCTAGCTTGTCTTTAGAGGCGACTAAGGGTCTTCAGATTTTGATGTCGGGATATCGCTCAGCCATCAGAGCGACCAAGTTTATACCCTTAGTGGCTATACAGGATAGCCTTCTTCGCGGCGGTTGTCAGGTCTATAAGACGGAAAACTTGACCACTGACTTAAGTTGACAAACTTGTGTAGAGAGTGCCACGCTTCATGCAAGTAAAAGACCTCTTTGTTGACCGCCAAGTAATGCACCGCATAGGCTAAATTTTTAACCCCTATCCCCTCTCCCTGTGGTGTTCAAAATGTACTGTTCCTTTTTCCCCACATTATGCCCATATTTCACCATCATTTCATGTTCATTCATGTTCATCGCCTGTAATAGAAAATAATGAGATGTGGAATAAGTGTACATGTACACGACACAGCCCACAATCAAGCGGCAATTCAGAAAAACCACAATGGACAACCGCCAACAGCCTTCAACGAGGTCATTTGACACTGCTCGCGGTTCTGCAATTGGCCCATGGTCTAAATTAAATGCATATAATTCAAATCCAGTCCTGAAATAGTCTAAGATAGACCCCCTTCTTAAACAAGGAACAGAAAACATCAAAAAGACAAGTACTAAACGAAAGCTTTGTCAAAGATGCCTGGCTTAGGACAGGCACATATAATATGTTGCGGGGTTAAACTAGTTTTTATGGAAGGTTGTCAATTTTCCTAGACATAGAACAAAAAATAACCTTTATAGCGTTGCACGGGTGTAAAACACCAACTCACTCAGTCACTCAATACACACTTTTGTTGTGAGAGTGAATGTCTGGATGGGCTTGTAAAGTCACGTTAAGAACGAATAACATATATATCATACACATCGATCGACACATACACAATTATCATCCTCATCATCACCTAGATAAAAGGCAGCTTAAAGGCCATCACCTCCGGACCAAGGGATCACATAAGGGACTCTTGACTTGTATTGTTGTAAAACATCAATTAAAAGGTATTCTTGGGATAAAACAACACAATCAATATAGTTTCACATAGTTTGCATATTAAATGATGTTAAAGCGCAGGCCATTAGAGATTTTTCATCTTAGTTTAATGTTTAAACAATAAAAAGTGTTTGCCCTAATCCCCATCTTTTGTCAAATTGATACAAATGTACCTGAATTAAATATACTTTTATATGCTTTTTGGTAAATAATCTATAAATTCACAAGATTTCCCACCAATCAAAAAGTCGTTGTTGCTACCATATAATAGACACCACAATGCTATTTAAGAAGGTCATAAATCATGTGTAACAAATACGTCCTTGATAGATTAACTGGGGCGGTATGAACTTGCAATTAAGTGTCACTACCAAGACAACTGTAAATTGTCGTTTGTCCTTTAACCCAGTGATAGCAACCTGCTTACTCCCCTCTTCCTCGAGGGTATAGTCACCAACAGGAATGATGTAGACATTAGTTTGGTCAAAGTTTATGATAAGGTCACTAGGGATCTTGTCCTTTTTCACTTGAGTGTCGATTGCCTTCAAAAATTCTATTTTCTGCTTTTCAAAATCCGCAGGGATCTTTCGTGCTGCTTTGGTACCCTTTCTCAAAACATATCCGAGCCTTCGACTGAAAAATTGAGCCCATGAATTTGTAAGTTCTATGTGTACACCATATTCACTCAACAATTGTTGATCATTTGCCATCACGATGACCTTTGCAGCAGCAATTAAAATGCACGGTTAACTATACCACCAGCGAGACGTAAGTTCTTAATGTAATTCTGCACTTCCTTATCATATTTTCCGATCATTGATTGCTGTCCTCTCTTCGGATTTTCCAAAGAAACTTCAGTATCTGATTCAGATGACTGAGCTTTAAATTTAAGTAAACATCCTTTTTGAATGTCCGAAAAGTTGACTCATTTATCGGTTTGTCCAACAAAAACGTTTTGCTGCTTTTGCTACTCCGTTCTCACATGCATATTTTGCCATTTTCAACTTCTGGTCAATGTCATAGTGATTGTAGTCTCCCCGTTTTCGTTTTCGACTTGTTGATGCATATATTTCTTTCTCAACCCTTCGTTAGCTGACACAACTCGTTTTTTCTTTTCGGGCGTCGTAGCATCGCGTGGATCCGGTAAATACGACTGCTTCGGAGGCAGATATTTTTCTTGAGCAACATTTCAACATTCAGATTTAAAATGCTCAAGTAAAATGAAAAGTAAAGACTTCTCATAAAAAAACACCCTCACGAATTGGGAATCACCCGAGGTAGAAATATCGATCTATGTTAAAGAACTTACAAATTCATAGCCTCAATCAATTTGTCAGTTGTCGTCAGTATTTATTTTAATCACGAGTTATTAAGAAAGGACCGTTATTTTAGGTTTATATTAACTTTAAATCATTAATCCGCGAAAACCTCGAATGGCCAATGAGAACAACCGTGAAATTAAGTACCCGCCAACTTGTTTTAAACATGTTAAATACGGAAATCGCGAAAATAAGTACGTTTACAGTAATCAGTAAAACCGATAAAATTATGATTTACCTCATTCAACCTTTATACTGAAAAGTCATGGTCAAGACGGTTTTATTTACCGTTAGGTCATACTGATCTATATTTTGTAACAACAAGTTTTACAACTAATTCGGAATATTCATTCTTTGACATAGCCAGGTTTTTCACAACGATAACATGATTTAATTTAAATATCAAATTAGACCCGTACGGGTTCCGATAGGCCCGCAGCAGCGCTAAGCTTGTCGGTAAAAGTCCACTAAAGAGCGCTCAGAAACCTGACATCGGGTTAGGCCGCTTTGCCCACAAAGCAACTGAGATGTGTTCCTTAGGTGGTTGAATGGGGCAGCCCTGACATCGAGAGATGAGGGGTCGTCAGGAGATAATGCGGAAACCTTTACCGCAAACTTTAGTGGTGCACCGTGTTGGGAAAAATGTCACGTTCCTCGCACGTTAAAGAACCCTGCTGCAGGTCTCGGTAAGAGTAGGATCCGTAGGATCCCCATGCAGGGGGCTAAATTTCCCGTCCCTACCCATCACTCCTTTTTTCCAGTTGCAGTCAAATCTCTCCTACCCGAATGGCCCTGTGTCCCATTTCCTCCACTTCATCATTTCATGTTCATTGCATCACCACTTTCATGTGCCATCTCCCCTTTTCCTGTGGTTCTTCAAAATTTACCGGTCCTTTGTTTCCAAACCCACCCCTATATTTCATTTATGATCATCATTTCATGTTCATTTTATCATCCTCGTCGCCTGTAAATAACCTATATAGCGTTGCACGGGCGTATAACACCAACTCACTCACTCACTGTTAGGGAGTAAATCAATAACTAAAGTAAAGGTAATAACAAAATTACCGAACTTGGAGAATCAATCTCAAATGTCCATAAGACGAGACAAAACAAGGAGGACATACCGGAAAAATGGGTCAAAGACAGAAATGGCCGGATTTCGTTTAAAAGGAAGTATATGAGCAACAGACCTGAAATTAGATTCCATTTATGGGAGCCCATGCTGATGCTTCAAATCAAATATCAAGAAGCTGAGATAAGTAGTTGCTGAGAAAACTGTCACAAAAATTTATATTATTGGACATTTATGTCAAAAATTAACTAAGTCGGTAAACAAAAGGTAGGTGAGTGACCGACCTGAAATCGAATTCCATCTTATGGGAGCCCATGCTGATGCTTCATACTAAATATCAAGAAGCTGTGATTAGTAGTTGGTGAGAAAACTGTTACGAAAACTGTCTATAATTGGACATTTATGTCAAAAATTATCAAAGTTGGTAAACAGGAAGAAGATGAGCGACAGACCTGAAATCAAATCCCACCTTATGGGAGCCCATACTGAGGCTGCATACCAAATATCAAGAGGCTGTGATTAGTAGTTGCTGAGAAAACTGTTACGAAAACTTTCCATAATTGGACATTTATGTCAAAAATTAACGAAGTCGGTAAACAGGAAGTAGGTCAGCGACAGACCTGAAATCAAATCCAACCTTATGGGAGCCCATGCTGATGCTGCATACCAAATATCAAGAGGCTGTCATTAGTAGTTGCTGAGAAAGTAATTTCCCCGCCCGCCGCCCACCCGACATTCACAATATTATAACCCGGATTTTCACTAGTGAAATCCGGCCAAAAATTGAAGATCGCAATGGTCTTGACTTGGTACAGGCATTTCAAAAGAAATGGTGTGTCACACCAGGTCTTAAGGCGCACCACTCCCCTCTTCCAACGTGACCCTTGGGTAGGTCAGTTACACAAAACAACAGGTTTGTGGAGGTATATAAGGGATGTTAATGTAATCATCTCAGTATATCAACCAGCCAAACACTAATCAAATCAAGAATTAACCATTTGGTCTAACATGATATTTAATTTTTCTACCATTGGCTGAGAACAAAGAAAGATTATTTTAAAGATCGTATGAGACGTATTTTCTTATAACCTTGGTCTAATTGTCGGTTACAGAAAGTGCGTGAGTTGGTGTTTTATGCCCGTACAATTTTACAGGCGATGAACATGAAAAGGATGATAAAATGATGATGATAAATGAAATATGGAACAAGAGGCTCCCAGGAGCCTGAATCGCTCACCTGAACTACACAGATACACCCATTTTGAAGATATTATTGTGCTTAACCATATTATGCAATTTAAATTTCTGAAATATCGTGTTCAGTTTTCAAGATATAGGGCTTAATAAATGCTAAATTTGGCAAAAAGTACTAAAATGGGCAATAACTCCCACACGTACATCAGCAGTAGGATCTTTTTTCAAAATTTCAGGACAGGTTGATCTTAAAATGCTGATTACTTTTGATTCTTGCACAATTTTGATATCTGAAAACATCTCACATTAAAGACATGGTCATACAGCTTTGACTTATGATATGAATTGTAGATCTTGATGTGCTAAATCATATGCAATTTGAAATTTTGAAATATCTTGTATAGTTTTCAAGATGTAGGGCTAAATAAGCGAAAAATTTGAAAAAAAAATCTAGAAAAAGGGCAATAACTCCTACATCTATCGTTTGATCTTCTTGAAAATTTCAGAGCACGTAGATCTTGAGGTGCTGATCACTTATAATACTTGCACAATTTAGAAATCTGAAACCATTTTTGATTTATTAGCAAAAAAGCTGCAATTTACCCATATGTTCTATTTTTAGCCATGACAGCCATATTTTTTGACGAATCAAAATTCCAGAATTGTAGCAGATATGCTATTTTAACATGTGTGCCAAGTTTAGACGAGTTATACGGTGTCCGACAAAAATATCTTTGAAATTCAGTGGAAAAGTAATGAAAAATGGTAAATTTTGATTCTTTAAGGGCCATAACTCCTAAAAGCAATTGGTTCTACAACTTTTACCTAATTACACGAAATGTAGATCCTGATGTGTTCAATCATATGCAATTTAAATTTTTGAAATATCTTAATTGAGAAAATTATACCTGTATTACTAGTAATGGTTTTAGTGTAGTTGATTATGCTGTTGTAAGGGAGGATCTCTTCCCTCAGTTAAATATTTTCAAACACATAACTTTAATTATTTATTAGACCATGCTCAATTAGAACTTTATCTTAGATGCAACATTAAAATTGACCAAGAAAATATTTTTTTCAAAAAAATGGAAACAATGTACTAGCTACAAATGGGAAACTGAATAATCAAAGATAAAATTGATTAATTATCTTCCAAATGAAGAAATTGTAAACAGTATAGTTAATTTTGAAAGTGAAAGTTTTTCAGAAAATCAAAATGGCATTGATGCCGCAACAAATAATCTTACAAAAATACTTACCAACTTGTCAGACAATACATGCAAGGTTAAGATATTTTTGAAGCAAAAAAAGAATAAACCTAAAAGACAGTCATGGTCAGATCAGGAAATTTGAGAACTGAAACAACAAATAAATCATTTAGGAAAGAATATTAGAACAAACCCATATGACTCTTCTTATTAAAATAGATACTACTATCTTGTAAAAAAGCTTAAGAAACTAATTAAGCAAAAAAAAAGATACAATTTAAGCAAAAAAAAAAAAAAAACTTTTTAAGCAATTAGAAGCAGCATATGCTGAGAAGAACAAAGAATACTGGAAAATACTTAAAAGCATGAAAAATAAACCAAATGAGATGGTGTGTGAAGAAATATTCAAAAATGTTACTTTGTTAGAAAATCACTTTAAAAACCAAGGCAACTGTTAGAGTATCAAAAACTAAATTGAAAAAGGTTTGATAAATATGGAAAACATTTTAACATATGAAGAGGAAACAGATAGTCCTATTGGTTGTTCTGAAGTTAATAACATTCTAAAGAAAATTAAGCTAGGCAAGGCCAGTGGATCAGATAGAATATTAAATGAAATTATTAAATAGAGTAAAATAGTGACATTAAAAGCATGTACAAAACTGTTTAACTTATTTTTAAAGTCTGGGTGTTATCCAAAATCATGGGAAGAATCATTTATTATAGCCATTCATACATCTGGGCCCAGTTGTTCAAAAGTGTCGTTAGGCTAACGCAGTCGTTAAAATGTAGTTAACGAGTCGCTAGAGTTAACGACAACCAAAAAGTGTTGTTCAAAAAAATTAACGCAAAATTTGTCGTTAAAAAGTCGCTAGATTTAATCATCTTTTAGAGGTGGATTAGTGAACTAACATTGCGTTAAATATGGCCGCCATTGCATTTATGCAGGTGCCCCTTGCTAGAAAAGAGCGTGTATATAGGAATAAGGAAGGGTTATCTCTCAATTTTACCGATTCAGAATTAAGAGCTAGATACAGATTCGGTCGTGATGGAAATTTATTTTTGACAAATCTATTGAGAGATGACTTAAGCAGGAAAACAAAAAGAAGTCATGCTTTGACTGTTGAACAACAAGTCCTTGTTGCTTTGAGATTTTTTGCAAGTGGCAGCTTCTTACAAGTTATTGGTGATACTTTAGGTATGTAGTACAAGATGTAATTGATAAATGCTACAACTTCTTATAGCAAAGTGGACTCTATATTAAATGTGTCAAACCTTGTAAATAATTTTAATAAATAGCTCAAAGTATTTGCAAAATCTACATTATTACTTTTATGTAACCTTTATCTGATATGAATATTTATATTATTTGATGGTTTCAATATTTGTGATAAAAAAAAACTATGAACATGATGAAAATAAGCAGCAGAGCTTTTAATCACTTGGCATGGTAGTTACGGGTACACCTACACTGTACATGTATCTCTGTAGGGCTGGACAAAGGATCAGTTTCAAGGGTGGTAACATCTGTAGCTGAGGCCCTCTGTGAAAAATCTGACCAATTTATTAAGTGGCCATGTACAGATAGGACCAAAAGGAAATGCAAATCAGAATTTTATGACGTAGCTGGATTCCCAAATGTGTTAGGGGCGATTGACGGTACCCATGTAAGCTTTCAGGCTCCACACGAGGATGAGGCATCATATGTCAACAGAAAGGGGTACCACAGCATTAATGTTCAAGCTGTGTGTGATGCAGAAGGTTGTTTTTCTTTATAATCCACTGGATCCATTGTCCCGTGCGGGGCCCGGGTGGCGAATAGGCCCGCAGCAGAGCCTAGCTTGTCGTAAGAGGCGACTAAGGGTCTTGGGATTCTGACGTCGGGTCAGTGCTCAGCCCACAGAGCGACCAAGTGTGTACCCTAGGTGGCTGAATAGGGTAGCCCTCGTCCGCGGGGGTTGTCAGGTCTATAATACGGAAACCCTGACCGCCGACCATAGTGGGCCAACGTGTGTGAAGAGTGCCACGCTTCATGCACGTAAAAGACCCCTTTGTGGACCGCCCAGTAGTGCACCACATAGGCTAAATTTTCCGCCCCTACCCACCTCTCCCCTTTTCCTGTGGTTCTTCAAAATTTACCGGTCATTTGTGTGCCACCCCATCCCCATATTTCATTTATCATCATCATTTCATGTTTATTTCATCATCCTTTTCATGTTCATCGCCTGTAAATAAACTATATAGCGTTGCACGGGCGTAAAACACCAACTCACTCACTCACTCACCCACTGGATCCATTCGCAGTAAATTAGTCTAACCAGTCTATTCCTTAAATCATTGAAAAAAAACCTCCTATGTGTCATTTTAAAAAACTCCTGGGAGTGACCTATTTGGGTACATTGAAGTCTTATACCGAAGAAACGTGGATGATATTTCTTACTATAAATGGGCAAAATATTATTGGGTGACATTTTATTATACCGGTATTTTACTAGAGCTACATCCCTATATTATAGAGTCTCTGTTTTATTTTATTTTATTGTTATATTTAAATGCACAGCTTATGTCTATAGTACAGCCAACTGCTTAATTCAAGCAATAAATTTAAATGAGGTCAGACAAAGTTGTAATCTAAGACGCATGCTATTTACATGTATAGTGCAATCAGTGTCTTTAAAAAATAAAGGTTAATTCGAACAAATGAAAAAAGTTTTCAATTAAATGTTGGGGATATCTATACTATTTTTATAGGTCATATTGTTTCAGTGATCATTACAAAAGCAAAGGTATACTAATGGGTAGATTGAATATTTTAATTATAAAAATTAAGCCCAAAACGTAAAATAATCACACACCCTCCCCCCCAAAAAAAACACTTATTACAACTAAACTACAAAGTTTAAGCATTCACCTGTATGTGGAATGCTTTGCTTATACAGAAATTAACAGTATATTTTCCCACTTTTTAACAGGCTACTTCACTAATATAAATGCCAAATGGCCTGGTAGCTGTCATGATGCTCATATATTCAGGACATCAGAGGTAAGATTACATTTAAAATGTATATTTGATAATAACAAGAAATTTAAGACAGCGCCAGGAAGTGATGCATGTCAAAAAAAAACCTGGAACCATGTTATACCCCCACTCGTAAGAGAGGGGGCTATATTGCAATCACCGTGTCCGTCCGTCCGGTTCAATTTCTCTGCTTCTACTGGATGGATTGGTTTCAAATTTGGTACACAGCTTCAGCATGATTAGTAAGTATACCGTGCCTCCCCTTTCCAGGTCAGTCCATTATCTACTTCCTACTACATCTGACTTAGACTTTTAATGGGTCAAAAATAGACAATTTTTCCTAACAGATTTCGCTGCTTCTAGAGAAGGGATTGATTTCAAATTTGTTATACAGCATTAGCATGATGAGTTGTACCGTGCCTCGATCCCCTTTCCAGGTCAGTCGGTCATCTACTTCCTGTTTTCTGAATGGCCAAGTGGGGGTATGCTTACCACGACTTAGTGCAACCCCTCACAATAAATCTATCTGAGCTATTTATTACATTTTTTACTACAGCACTGTACACCTATCAGTAAGATGAACAAAGGCTATATAGATATTTACCCTAGTTCTTGTTCAATCAAGATATTGACTGGAAACAGAAATTTAACACTTTTTTTCGTTATTTGTAGTTGTGTATACTCAGTTTCGCCATTGTTCTTCTCCAATTCTTGTATATACTATATGCGTTTTAAGCAAAATTATTAGTTTGATGTATTTGGTCATTGTTTCTTTTTCAGTTATGTGCTGCATTGGAAGACAATGGTGGATAGGAAAATGGAATTCTTCTAGGAGACAGTGGTTACCCATGCAGGTCATTTCTCATGACACCGTACTTAAGCCCTGACCAGCCACACAAGTCAAGATACAACAAATGCCATGCCATAACACGGTGTGTAATTGAAAGAGCATTTGGACGATGGAAAAGGAGATTTAATGTTTTACATTCAGAGGTAAAAGCATGCAATGATTTAAAGTTTAATAACATCAATTGCATATCTGAAACTTGACTATTGAGAATTAACGCATGGAAAGGTATACAACGAAATAATAAACAAGGATTACCAGTCTATCTTGTCTAAAAAAAAAATAGACAAACCAAAGTCCAATTACAAACATGAGATATTATAAGACTACAGTGGTCCTGACTTTGTACAGCAAATCTTAGTTAGTTAGTTAGTTAGTTATTGCTTTACTCCCAAGCAGCACGATTTCGGCTATATCCGGGAGATGAAAATTCTCATGCTTGTGAATAAATTGGCCGGAAACAAAAACAAACAAATTCAATTTGATAATCATATTTTGGCAAAATAATAAATTCAATATTAATAATAAATATATACAAATTGATTAATTAAAGTTCATAAATATTTCAAAATAAACTGTCCAAATACAATAAATAAATGGCTCCATCAATATCATACAGTCAACATCATCAATATAACACACATTCTGAAAAAGACTGAATTCTGATTATTACCAAATTATAAAATTAAGAAAAAAAATGGGTGGGTGGGAGGGTAAATAATTACACGTCTAAACCATATGAAAACCAATAGTGAAGTGATAACCGGCGGCAAATTTACGCACGAGCTAGATTGAACTTTAAAAATCAATGAAGTGTAAAACAGGTAGCTGAGATTAAAGGTTAAGATTAATCATCTGAGCAAAGAATTAACAATTTTTTGAAATACAAAATTTACCCATGAAAATGGTGATACAATGAACATGAAATGATGATGAAGTGGAGGAAATGGGGACACAAGGCCAATCGGGTGGGTTTTGACTGCCACTGGAAAAACGAGTGATGGGTAGGGACGGGAAATTTAGCCTCCTGCATGGGGATCCTACGGGTCCTAGTCTTACCGAGACCTGCAGCAGGGTTCTTTAACGTGCGAGGAACGTGACATTTTTCCCAACACGGCGCACCACTATGGTTTGCGGTCAGGTTTTCCGCATTATCGCCTGACGACCCCGCATCTTTCGATGTCAGGGCTGCCCGATTCAACCACCTGGGGCACACATCCCAGTCGCTTTGTGGGCAAAGCCGCCTGACCCGATTTCAGGTTTCTAAGCGCTCTTTAGTGGACTTTTACCGACAAGCTTAGCGCTGCTGCGGGCCTATTCGCCACCCGGAACCCGTACGGGTCTACAGCAAATCTTCGATCCAGTGATAAATAATTGCATAAATCAAAGCGGTAGCTATCAGTATTTGGCATGGACTTATTGGATGTATATCACATGGCAAAAAATATAACATATATAAAACAGACTGGCTACGATTACTCGCCACGAATAACAATCAGAATTTTTTATTGTTGCTCGTGTGACTAAAATGGGAACGGTTTCCAGAAACGGCCCATTTTCATTCCGGAAGAGTTACAATAAAAAATAAAATTGGATTACTTGACTCGCAAACTGATCATGAAAGTAATTGCCATGTCGCAAAAATGAAAGTATGATAAATTCTTAATGTTACTTGTAGCCGAGAAGCCGCAGCCTATATCAAACTTTGTTGTAATTTTGATTAAATTATTTTTTATAACTTATGATTTTTTAATGCTGTGAATTGCAGATAAGAATGGCACCAGAAAAAGTTTGCTTGATTGTGATGGCATGTGCTGTACTACACAACATTTCCTTGCTTCTCTGTGAGCCAGATGTTGACGGAGACTTGCCAGTGCAATACGATGATGGTATTGTTTTTAATGGTGAGTGAGTGAGTGAGTTGGTGTTTTACGCCCGTGCAACGCTATATAGGTTATTTACAGGCGATGAACATGAAAAGGATGATACAATGAACATGAAATGATGATGATAAATGAAATATGGGGGTGGGATGGGACACAAAGGACCGGTAAATTTTGAAGAACCACAGGAAAAAGGGAGAGGTGGGTAGGGGCGGAAAATTTAGCCTATGTGGTGCACTACTTGGCGGTCCACAAAGGGGTCTTTTACGTGCATGAAGCGTGGCACTCTCCACACACGTTGGCCCACTATGGTCGGCGGTCAGGGTTTCCGTATTATAGACCTGACAACCCCCGCGGACGAGGTCCACCCTATTCAGCCACCTAGGGTACACACTTGGTCGCTATGTGGGCTGAGCACTGACCCGACGTCAGAATCCCAAGACCCTTAGTCGCCTCTTACGACAAGCTAGGCTCTGCTGCGGGCCTATTCGCCACCCGGGCCCCGCACGGGACGTTTTTAATGGTAGGCAGGATGGAAGAGGATTAAGAGACTATTTGGCAGAAACATTTTTCAACCGCTAAAGTTTAGAAATAAAAATAATGAGCTACTCTTTTTTTTGTTCTTTGATCTTCTATTTAAATAATATGTTGTCTCAGTTTTAGCGGAAAGTGTTAAGCATAAAGTGGGTAAGTATTAGCTGTTCAAAGGTCCATGTTTGGAGTCATTATGAAATCCAAAGTAAAGACACTATTTAAACCTATAAATAGATATAGATTTAATGACCAAGTTACTATAGATGAAAATACAGACATAATACAAACAGAATTATTAACAGATTTTAAACAGCAGTGGTAACAACGAAAAAAAAATCAAGTAGAAAATAAAACAAATGAAATATCTATTGTCCAAGACACGACAGCATTCCAGACAGCAGGTTGTCATCTAGCTTGGAATGTAACCTCTTCAAGAGCTGAATCTGAAGATTGGTCTTCACTAACTCTCTCTCCAAAACCTTCATTTGAAGGTTATATACATCATCCACTGTTGTCTTCTGCTTCTTTACAGCTTTTCCGTTCTCTTCACTCGGTCTAAGATAAACAAGAATATGATTTTAATCCAACTGAGAGATCACCATTTATTCTTCCTTATAAATGTTGTTTTATTTGATACGTTTCATCAGAATAATTAACTGTGAGGTAAGGATCAATTTGAAGATGCAGGTTAACGAAACTGCATAACTTGGCTTTTGTAATTTCATTATTTTATGAAAAAATTGCTTTTTATGGCCTGACCACGTATGTGGATTGGACATATAGTTTTACCCTTGTCCGTCCGTCCGTACGTCCGTAACATTTTGGTTAAGTTCTTGGTTAAGGTCCATTACTCGGATACTAGATGTTGGGGGTCAATAATATTTCACCACCAGATGGGTATTTGGTAACATGACACTACCCAATAAAAATTAGGTCACTGATTGGGTAGCAAGTAATTATTTTTTTATGCTATACCTCTTCCTTTTCTCTTGCTGGTTTATTGGTGTACTGCAAAGTGGAACAGTTTGAGCATCCCCTAGCCTATCAAAGTGAGCCTCCAGGCGCTCCCTCCAAACTGCTTCCATCGCTTCTTGTCTGTCTTCCAGATTTTCTTCTCTGTCTCCCTCTCCCTCCTCTACTTCTTCTAAATAGGTTTTATTCATTTGTAACATTGCATATATTTACATATATGCTGAAAAATCAAATTTGTGCATTAGCAGAGCAGTTCAGATGTTCCCCTTTTAAAGGAGGTAGATCAGGAAACAAACTCTATTAAGAGATGTTATTGGAGTATCTATGTAAAAGATGGATTCTATTTTTTATTTGTTTGGAAATAAATCATTCAAATTTCGTAATTCCCGAAATTAATCTAAGTACACCATTCCTTCAGAATTGAAACTGAAAGGAATGAAAAGAAATTTAATCCATATAATGGACCTGAAATATTAGCCAGATGTGAGTGACTTTGCCGTCAATATTGTAATCTAAATAAGATTGAAATTGAATTTCATTCACGTGATTTCATTTTACCCTGTCCTCTTTATGATTCCCATACCCATAATTTTCTTTCAAATTTGAATACGAAATGCACTGCATTAAAATCCTTTAATAAAAAGTATTTGTTTTAATGGAGACAAAAGATTCTAACATACAATTTTTATACTGATCTTCCAGTTTAGAAAGGATCATAATTTAGGATATAGTAATCCACTTTCACAATGTTGGTTTTTTGTATATTTAATATATGTATTAATGACCATTCAACATAATAATTGTACAATTTGTCTTGTTTGTCTATATGCTATGATTTATATATATGCCCTCAATGAGCCACTCTAATTGGGAAAAATAAAGAATTTGAATTTGATTTAAACAAGTTTTACGGACACTCCCGGGTGCTTTTTCAATAAGCTTGTTTTCTTTTCAATGATTGAAGGGGCACAGGACACTAAATAAAGACGGCGGTAAAAGAGAAAGAAGTATTTTTTAACAAATTTCAAGGTTTCCTGGTTGGCCTTGGTGAACTTGTCCTTGGCACCCCTGGAGAGATTTCTCCACTCGTTTTTCACTTCAGCTTCAGTGCGGGGACATACCCCAAGTGAGTTAACCTGCCTGGTAATTTCTCTCCACATTTGGTTCTTCTTCTCATTGGTAACTTCTGTGGAGTGCTTACCCCTCAATAAATCTAGTTGAGAAGTCACTAACTCTGTTATTAGGTTGCTCTCAGCAGTGGTAAAGTTGGTTTTTCCCTCTCTAGGAGTTTTAATGGGGATAGGGACGGCAGCCATATTGGAAATGAGGGATAGGGATTTTTGCAAAGGATTATGGGTATTTTTAATTAATCATATGATTAATCATTGTTAACACAGTGTTAGCTAATCAAGTGATTAAATTTTTTTTCAACAACAGAATTTAACGCAGATGTTAGTTAATCTTATCGTTAGATTTTAACGACTCGTTAGTGCTAATCATCGCTAAATTTAACGACACTTTTGAACAACTGGGCCCAGGTGATAAATCAAACCTAAATAATTACAGAGGTATATCACTTATGAATTGCATGTCAAAGATATTCAGTGTTATACTTTATTCAAGGCTTCAAAATTTTATGAAAGATAAATTTAATCCCTCACAGTTTGGATTTAGAGAAAACCACAGGACCTCTGATAGTTTATTAATTTTAAAAACTTTAATTAATAAATACCTTCATAAAAGAAACAAAATTTTTTTTGTTTGCTTCATAGATTTACAGAGGCTTTTGATTCATTATGGAGAATTTTGGTATATGACAAAATATGTATAATATTATAAAAGATCAATTCAAAAATACTTTGGGTAATTTTAAACAGCGAGATGTACATTTATTTTTTTTCTCTTTGGACAAAGGTGTAAGACAAGGAGATGGTATTAGACATACATTGTTTAATATTTTCATTAATGATCTGGGAACATATTTGATCAAGATAGAAGTGACCCTCTAGAATTGTTAGAATAAAAAATAGGCAGTTTATCATTTGCTGATGATCTGATTACATTATCAAAAAGCAAGGAAGGTCTTCAAAAAAGCTTTGACAATTTGTCAGAATATTGTGATATATGGCAATTAACTGTAAATGTAAAAAAGTCTAAAACTAAGATTTTTCAAAATAATTGTAATAAATTACATAATCCCTTTGTCAAATTCAAAGGGAGTTACGTTAAAAATGTTAAAGAATTTAAATATTTAGGAGTACCAATGGTAATCTTAATAATAGTAGCCTTGACCAAAAAGGCTAGTAAAGTTTTATTTTCAATTAAATCATACACTGCAGATCTTGGTAATGTACCGGTTAAGGTGGCATGTAATTTGTTAACTTACAACTCTTAAATAATTTTTATGGACAAATATGTAAAACTTAGAGCAAAACAAAGGGCAGAAAAAACGTAAATTTGTTATAGATATTTTGAGCTTTGTAGATAAAACCTCTATCGAAAAGATACATTTGAGATTTTGCAAAAGTACTATAGGGGTAAAAAGAACATGTACAAATTAAGTTGTCAGAGAAGAGCTTGGTAGAGTGCCTATTGAAACTTTTATTAAGACTCAATCAATCATGTATTTTCTTAGACTTAATACTGAGAACATTAACCCTCTCTGAAAAGAGGCAATTAATTTGAGTTAAAGAGAGCCGGTGGTGTAGTGGTTAACGCGTCGGGCTACTAACACCGAGGTTCGTGGTTCGATCCTCGTCCGGGGTGAAAATTTCATGAACCAATTTTCCGACTCTCTCTTGACACCATTTGCGAGGATGGTCTCAAGGAACGATGCTAGTCCTTCGGAAGGGACGAAAAAAAAAGTTTTTCCCGTGTATGTGGAGAGCAATACCCCATGCACGTTAAAGACCCCTTTGTAGATTTTGATAAGAGTAGGCTCAATGGGGGCCGCTGCAAAGGTCATACTCTCAAACTGCTAGCTGGAGAGGGATTTATATAAGCATCAAGCTTGTTTCCCAATCCAGGATAAATAAATATGTTTAAACTAATTTGAGTTAAAGTCTTGACCAAAAGGGGGTCTATTCTTGGTATACATATCCCAAACATATTATGTCAGAAACCGAATTAGATATTGACATTTTAAACAATTGTCAAACAATGAAAGAAGTTAAACCAGCATAAAAGTAGAAAAACTGTGAGCCGCAGCTCACGAATAAATACCCCCACCCCCAAACAATTAATCAGATAAAATTTAGAATAGGAGATGCACATCTACATTATGTCCCAAAGATTGTGTAAAGGTTTCTTGAAAATCCATCAAAGGGTTTAGGAGGAGTTGCAGATAAGAGACGGGCACCCCCATGTAGTCGAATGGCTGAGTCCATGTATTGCTATGGGAAACCCCAAAATCATTCTGATCAAACTTTCAAATAGTAAATGCGCATCTACATTATGTCACAACAATTGTGTGTAAGTTTCATGAAAATCCATCAAGGGGTTTACGAGGAGTTGCGGATAAGAGATGGGTACCCCCATGTAGGGGAATCGGTAAGTCCATGTTTTGCTATGGGAAACTCCAAAAATCATTCTGATCAAATTTTAAAATAGTAAGTGCGCATCTACATTATGTCACAACAATTGTGTGTAAGTTTCATGAAAATCCATTAAGGGGTTTAGGAGGAGTTGCGGATAAGAGATGGGTACCCCCATGTAGTCGAATGGCTAAGTCCATGTTTTGCTATGGGAAAACCCCAAAACCATTCTGATCAAATTTTAAAATAGTAAGTGCACATCTACATTATGTCACAACAATTGTGTGTAAGTTTCATGAAAATCCATCAAGGGGTTTAGGAGGAGTTGCGGATAAGAGATGGGTACCTCCATGTAGGGGAATGGCTAAGTCCATGTTTTGGTATAGGAAACTCCAAAAAATCATTCTGAATAACTTTTAAAATAGTAGGTGCACATCAACATTATGTCACAAAGATTGTGTGTAAGTTTCATGAAAATCCACCAAAGGGTTTAGGAGGAGTTGCAGATAAGAGATGGGTACCCTGAAGTGTAACGGAAGGACGGACGGACACCCCTATACCCCCCACTTTTGAAGTGGGGGTATAAAAATAGTTAAAGAAAAGTCAGAAATTCTTTATCAGGAAATTATATTAAATAAACTAAATAATTTAAATGAAAATAATAAAAACTGTCTGTATAAATCTCTAAAACAAAATGTAAATGAAATGGAATACTATCTATCATTATAAAACATTAAGAACCCTTTTATTTAAAATTTGATTAAGCGATCACAAACTAATGATTGAACTTGGTAGATATAGAAAAATCCCACGAGATCAAAGACTGTGTGCCATATGCAACACACTTGACGATGAGTCACACTTCTTCCTTGAATGTAAAATCAATTCTAATATTCGAACTGTCTTTTTGCAATATTTTAATATCATTTATGATTTTAATAAACTAAGTAAAACTGAAAAACTAACAAAAATTTTGAATCCAACTACAACTGAAGAAATTAAGACCGTTACTTCTTTTATTAAACCGTCATTAGAACTGAGAGGAGACCTGCCATAAATATTTTAGCTGTACAATGGTAAAATTTAGATACCACCATGATTAATGTTGTTCTTTGCTTGTTTAGTATTCATGTATTTGTTTTAAGTTTTGTAAAGCTATAACCAATGCGGTTTACTGTGTGCTTTAATAAAATAAATTAATATTAAAACAAGAGGCTCCCAAGAGCCTGAATCGCTCACCTGAACTACACAGATACATATATTTGTAGATATTATTGTGCTTAACCATATGTGATTTAAATTTATGAAATATCTTGGTTAGTTTTCAAGATATTGGGCTTAATAAGTGCAAATTTGGCAAAAATTAGGAAAAAGAACAATAACTCCCACATCAGCAGTCAGATCTTTTCCGAAATTTCAGGACAGGTAGATCTTAATATGCTGATCACTTTTGATTCTTGCACAATTTTGAGTTTTAAGTTATTAGCAAAAAAATGAAATTTGCCCCTATGTTCTATTTTTAGTCATGGTGGCCATGTTTTTTTACGAATCAAAAATCTGAACAATAGAGTTGTAGCATATAAGCTATCAAACAGTGTGCCATTTTAAGATGCAGTTGGTCTCACCGTTTCAGGGGAAAAGTAATGAACAATGGTAAATATTGACGCTTTCAGGGCCATAACTCCTAAAAGAAATGGTTCTACAGCTTTGACCTAATTACATGAATTGTAGATCTTGATGTGCTTAATCATATGCAGTTTGAATTTTTGAAATGTCTTGTATAGTTTTCAAGATATAGGGCTAAATAAGTGAAAAAAAATTTAAAAAATCCAGAAAAAGGGCAATAACTCCTATGTCTTTTGTTGGATCTTCTTGAAAATTTCAGAGCAGGTAGATCTTGAGATGCTTATTACTTTTGTCTCCCATCAGAATTTTGATATCTGTTACCGTTTTTGAGTTATTTGCAAAAAACTGTAATTTGACCCCTATCTTCTATTTTAAGCCATGGAGGCCATATTTTTTGACGAATCAAAAATCCGAACGATAGAATTGTAGCATTAATACTATTAAACAACTGTGCCAAGTTTGGTTGAAGTTGGATGTATGGTGTCAGACAAGTTAATCTTTGAAATTCAGGGTAAAAGTAATGAAAAATGGTAAAATTTGACGCTTTAAGGGCCATAACTCCTAAAAGAAATGGTTCTACAGCTTTGACCTAATTACATGAATTGTAGATCTTGATGTGCTTAATCATATGCAATTTGAATTTTTAAAATATCTTGTATAGTTTTCAAGATATAGGGCTAAATAAGTGCAAAATTTTGAAAAAATCCAGAAAAAGGGCAATAACTCCTACATCGGTTGTTGGATCTTCTTGAAAATTTCTGGGCAGGTAGATCTTGAGGTGCTAATCACTTTTACCCTATGCCAGAATTTTGATATCTGTTACCGTTTTTGAGTTATTTGCAAAAAACTGCAATTTACCCCTATGTTCTATTTTTAGCCATGGCGGCCATGTTTTTCAACGAATCAAAAATCCCCACGCTAGTTTTATACTACCTATGCTAATTAACAACTGTGCCAAATTTAAAAGCCATTGGACTTATGGTGTTAGAGGAGTTAACGTTTGAAAAATGTTAACGACGACGGACGACGGACGACGGACGACGGACGACGACGGACGCCAAGTGATGGCAATAGCTCACATGGACCTTCGGTCCAGGTGAGCTAAAAATTAATACAGTTTTCCAGATATAGGGCTAAATTTGTGAAAAATATTGAAAAAATCCAGAAAAAGGTCAAAAACTCCTACATCAGTTGTTGGATCTTGAAAATATCAGGGCGGGTAGATCTTTAACTTTATGCCAGAATTTTGATATCTGTCATCGTTTTTGAGTTGTTTGCAAAAAACTGCAATTTACCCCTCTGTTCTATTAGTAGCTATAGTTGCCATATTTTTTGACGATTCAAAAATCCAAACGATAATTTTGAAGCACCCATGCCAATAAACACCTGTACCAAGTTTAGTTGCAATTTAACTTATTGTGTTAGAGGAGTTAACGTTTGAAAAAGTCAACGAACGACGGAGGCCAAGTGATGGTAAAATACGGTGTAGGATCAACAAATCTGAAAATGTGTACAAGCCCTGGTATATCGAATTAGTTGTGACACATAGACACCGTATGCAGGTGACTTTGGTATGTTACTTTCCAGGTTAGGAAAATTAATAATGATTTTAAAATTAAAATCGTCTATTTTATCGTAATTTTTTGTACGGAGATGACCACCTGGGTCAAATTCGAGATGTACACAATGATGTTAATGACGTTAGTTTCGCCAAAAGTTAAAGAAAAAGTTTCCAAGAGTTGTCCCCCCTTATTGCGACGAATACTCGGAAAAATAATATGCCTGTACCATATAGATTTGATAAAATATTTGTAGTTTAATTGTCTTATGTAGTCTGACATAATAATTTACAGTTATCCAAACCATTTTTTTATTAATATGACTCAATAGTTAGAAAAAACCCAAATAGAAGAATTTTCTATTGGAAATTAAGTCCCGCCCCTTTCACCCTATTTGGCAAAACAGACGAAATTTGATACCTCATTTCTTAAATCGGATTTAGCACCCCGAAGATCGGCATCGATTGTTTTAGAATTCTACCACATGATAGATCATAAAATATAGAATTCGAGAATTGCGGCTCATTCTTTTGTATTTTTGAAAATTATAATGATTTACCCTTTTCGTCCAAAAATTAAAATTATTCTTGACAGTATCAACAATGAGCACCTAAATCCAAATAAATTGATTAACGACAAACCCAAAAAAAATGATTTTTAAT
Source organism: Arcuatula senhousia (assembly GCA_963971305.1). NCBI lineage: Eukaryota > Metazoa > Mollusca > Bivalvia > Mytilida > Mytilidae > Arcuatula > Arcuatula senhousia. The sequence continues at coordinate 27,000,815 of OZ020310.1, read as the reverse complement.
CAATTTGTATGCTTATCGGGGTGCTAAACTTCAGTTTCCAAATCCGAGAAAAGTCATGTTGCAGACAAAATGGTTGTCATGGATACTTATTTATGGTTCTATATGTGCAGTATTTTAACGCATTTACATATTTTCTAAATACATATCAAATTCCTGTTCATTTCGATATAAAATAACTTTATAATTGATTTTTAATTTTTTATGTTTGAAAGGGTCGGGAAACGGACGATTTTCCAGAAAAGTGCATTAACCAACCCGCGTAGATCCAAGAATGATGTAAAGCAACTGGATTTGGCTGTTTCTGTCATCTCTAGCTCTGGAGGATATATTGAAGAACTCCATCTGCCAAACGACGAGTTGCTTGCAGAGAGGACGTCATCAATATATCTGAAAGTGAGATGAAAGGATTTTGCTTCTTTTATTTTCTTGTTCTTTACGAGTTCCTGAAGAAATTCAGTCTCGTGAGAGTATTAAAACATGTCGGCGAGGAGAGGAGCACAGTTTGTGCCCATTGGAATGCCGATTTATTGTTGAAAATTCTCTCCTTCAAATGTGACAAATATGTTGTCAAGCATACTGTAAACTTGATCCAAAGTGTAACAAATCTTATCTTTTTAAGATGTTTTGGACAGGATGTGGAATTATAGCCTAAAACAATAAAGTTCCTTGAATTCGAAAAGGCTTTTTCAATAAGTTTTTTTTTTCAGTCGACACTTGAGTTTTTCGTGTGGCAATGTAGTGTTCAAAGTTGAAAAATCGTAAGTTTTCAAAGAATGAACCTCAGAGAATGCCCTAAAGGTGACTGGAATATACACAAGGTGGTTGAATAGGAGATTTTGTCATGGTGAATGTCGGGGTCGTCAGAAAAGGTATTAATGCGGAAATCCTGACCCCTGCTGAACCATGTTTAAAAATATCACGTTTCTTGCAGGATAAAAAATCCTGATACAGGCTCGGCTCGTTCTCCAGATTCCTTTTATAGCTTTTACTTATTGCTGAAAGTTTTTTATCATAATTAAAATATCTCAATTATTAAAATAATACATGAAAGCAACACATGAGTTTTATTTGTACCTAAAGCAAATTATTTAAATAAGTTCAATTAAAAGGAAGATTGTCCTTATCTTTTCTCTTTCTGCATGTAAAAAAGTTGATATCTTGTATAAATATACATCAAGGGGTTATTCTTTTTCATTTAAATTCTAATTACTATTCGCTCAAAAGTTACAGTGACTTCCCTTTGTTTACAACTTTTGAAATGTCGGCCAATGGTTTTTTGCAGTTAAGGCCCGATTACAAGGCATAAATTAACTCTTTACCGTTCCTATGACCCGAATTCGGGTCATTTATAAGCGTTTTTTCAGGGGTCGCATAACTTTGAAGTCATATGCAACTATCAAAACCTGGTTGAAATAATAAGTGTTATATATGACAATAAAGCTGATTTCCTCTAGTTTACAAAAATATAAATTTTATTTTGTAAATATATAATTATCAATGATTTATTTTATAAAAACTAAAGTATGTAGACCGTAAAAAAGTGACGTAATTTTTATCAACTTTAAAAAATCGGTGTCCGAGACAAAATCATCAGTGGTATGATTATTTCGTCATCTAGAGAAAAAAGAAATTTATGTCTAAAAAGGTAGCAAATTCTCTATCTAAATGTGTTGGAATTTTATATTTTAACCGATCTCATAAAAAACGGTAAACAATTGTTTTTCACTTTCGATTTCAGTCGCGGAAGTAAATCGCGTTTTTTTCTAATGTTTTTACTTGACGACGAATAACTTTTTTCTAGAATTGAAATAGGAAAAAGTAAATCGAACAAAATTTTGAGGAGAAAATAAGCTTTCATTTGATATAAACTGCATAATTTTAGCTTATGTATTAAACTTCCAGCGATCGTTTAAAGTTGGCAATATTTCGAGTCAAAGTCAATATTTAGGACGTTGCGGTAGCGTTGTCTAAAATGCGGACGTGAAAAACAAAACGTGGAAAAATGGACATCGCGTTTTCAGCCTCTGGTGCCGTTTTGTGAGTGTTATAGCATAGGAAACGAATATATTGTATTTTACCCCTTTTATTAGAATTACGAATTTAAGTTTAATAACTTTTGAAATGATTTTTTCTATTTTTAAATTTTAATGTCTTACGCAAAATAATAAAATTTCTTCTGTATTTATTGTTTGCTTTTCCTATCTATTCCTGGCTATGTTGTTCTGAAGGAAAGGAAATTTAAACTCCTAAAATGACGGAAGGATAAATAAATAAAATATGAATCTAATATGCTATCATTAAACAGTTATACGTGAGGCTATCCGTGTGCTATTTATTCGAACATATATGAATATATTTTTTTTATCATTTTGCATTCTCGCACGGTTTTACCGCTATCGTTTACCGCTATTGTTAACCAATGGAAATCTGAAGACAGTACGAAAGATAACGTTGTAAGATTTTTTACAAAGAAAAGGATAATACATAGAAAAAGTTTGTAGACAACAGGTTAGAATAAGACTGTTGTCTACCATTTCCCCCTATTGTCCTTTTTATAGGATTTTGCACATGTAAAACTTTCTCAAGTCACTGTGGAAACAATAGCCGGTATTATCATTGTCCTGCTTCTTCTACCAATTTGCCTTGTCTTTTGGGAAGGGGATATTATAAAAGATCACAATGTTCATGGTTTACATGTTTATAAGGTTTGAACTTTTTTCAAGGTTTAATTAACATTTTATTATCTGTTTGACCAGAGGTTTCTGAAAAGTTTAATTCACAAAACTGTTACGGACGAAGCGGGGGACGAAAATCATAACTATTGATAACAAATGTAAAATTTAATACAATGTTATACATGTAGGTATACATTATTTACAATCCAATTGGGGCACAGATATAATAATATAATATAAAAGTGGTGGTTGACATATGTATTATTTGGATTTACTTCAAGTCTGATTTATAAAATAGTTTATACTTTCACAAATATGGAATAGACTAAATAACTGCGAAGAGAAGAGGTTCAAACAAAAAGTTGAAAACCCACAGTACTTTTATTAAACCAGGCTTATAGCCCATAATGATTCGTTCAAATCTTTTTTTAAAATTGTTATTTAAACGTAAGAAAGAAAAGTACGTTAGGGACAATGGTCTGTTTGTGCCTTAGTTTGCTTCTCAAAGTTGTGTCAAAATTAAATAAAATACACTTTTATACAATATGAGATGAAATTGACAATAGAAAAGAAAATAGTTTTAACATACGCATGAATATGAAGGGCAGCGTTGTTTAAAAAAAAAAGACTATTCAGAGGGATTTCTAACCCTGTGTTAAATCATTGAATAAGATAAGAATATCTGGAGGATCTATACACGTACAGTTTTGTGTTGTTAATGTATCTACCCCAAAAGTATTAACTTGTTCTTGTTCTAGCACTTAATCATTATAAATGGGGGAATAACATTCAAAACAGCAGGGGGTATGCTACAGCAGCATGATACTAGTAGCATGCATGTATATACTATTTTTATGCCCCATCTACGAAAGAAGAGGGGCATATAGTGTTCGGGTCCGTTCGTCCGTCATTAATCCTAATATTTCCAAATTCCCATTTACCAACAAATGCCACATTAATCATATTGGTATGGTAGGTGCACCTAGTCATCTTTATCACAATGCATGCCTCAGATGCTGGATGTGAACTGAATTTTCCGCATGAATGACCACTTACAGAAGAATGGTTAAAGTCTATTTCCACTAACTGACAAATGCCACATCAATCATATTGGTATGGTAGGTGCACCTAGTGATGAAAAGCACAATGAATGCTTCAGATGCTGGATGTGACTTATACTTTCCGCATGAATGACCACTTACAGAGGTAGGGATAAAGTCTATTCCCACTTACTGACATGTGCCACATCAACTTTATTGGTATGGTAGGTGCACCTACTAATGCTTAGCACAATTTATGCTTCAGAAGCGGACTGACCTATATTTTCCGCATGAATGACCACCTATAGAAGAATGGTTCAAGTCCATTTCGTCTTACTGATAAGTGTCATAGAAACCATTTTGTTATGGTAGGTGCATGTAGTGATATATATGAAAAATAAATGTTGCAAGATGGGGCATTATGTCTTTTGGACATATTCATATTTCAGGTGTATTGGCGATTTTACTGCCAAATTCTGCAAACCAAAGTACTGTAAGATCACATATAGAGCAAATAGTCATGCATAAACAAATAATGAATTTATTAATAAAAATAAAAGGATTGTTCGGGTGTCATTCACTCATGATCTGACTGCAAATACGTATTTTGTTCACACAATCAGACAAACAGTATTATTTTAGCACTCTGTTTCTGTCACACCTACCAAGAAGCACAGTGATGTCAATAAAACAGTTAACGAAGTTACTCTGAATATGCAACTTTACCTTCTTATGTAGCAACATTTTGTTGGCTCAAGCTTTACCTTCCTGTGTAGCACATGTAGCAACATTTTTTACGCTCCGGCTTATGAAGTTTACAAATCGCAACTGCATGATTCGTTCATATTCCAGAGCTTATGGAACATACATCTGCCACACTTGTCACACAAATTGATAACACAGGATTATGTTACTCTTCATTTGTTGTCTTAACTTAAACATGTTATGGCAGACATCATGCGCTTTTGTGATCTTTACCTCTCTCAGAGCACAGATGTTGGGCTTGCCATGCTGAATTAAAACAATCTGAAATTGCTTACCCTTCCTGGCACGCGAGTTTACTCCTCTTACGACCTGGGCTCACGCTTGTTTTATATGTTTTTGTTTTTCTATGTGCTGTTCTCGTTTGTTTAACTGGGTTTGTCTCTGCCCTTTCGATCTTTAGACATTCGAATGCCCCATTGGTACATCTCTGATTTTTAGAGCAGTGACATATTAGGACCAATACTGACGCATCACACACTAGACACAAAAACATTATAGATGTCATTGTAACAATATATATATATTGCCCAAACTGTACTGTCAATGTAAAAGTTCTATGTTTCCTGTTGTTTTTGTGTAGTTTGTTCCTTTATTTGTTTTTGCTTTTCGTTTATTAGTGTAAGTTAGCGGCGACTAAGCGTCTCTGGATTTGACGTAAATGCCCAGCCCACAGAATAACCGAGGTGTGTTTCCTAGTTGGCTGTTGCTGCTGAGGGCATCATCCGCATCAGGTCATACAGAAAGCCTAAACGCTGACCCTAGTTGACCAATGCGTGTGGAGAGTGCCTTCCACATAAAAAATCTCTTTGAGAGCTGCCAAGCATTGCACCACATAGACTCAATTTTCCGCCACTTATACTAATCTCTCCCGCTTTCCAGTGGTCTACTGTTTCTTTGTTTCCCATTCCTACTCAATATTTCTCATCATCATCATTTACCTATAGTGTTGCTTTGACGTAAAACTCATTGATTCACATAATCACTCAGGTAACAAAATCATTTTCAGGTTAATGATATCGTGTTTTAAGAAATTCTAACGTATATGCAGTGCCATTTCAGTATGGTATACTTTTTTACGCAAAACATCGTGCACTTTAAATTATTACTAACGTAAAGGTTAAAATTCATACATGTATGATCTTGGGGATAAATAATCAAGGTCAGATGTTGTAGACATTGACCAATACCTGATCATGTCAACAATATGCATACCATAAAACTTATTTAAGCTTTTTGAAAAATTAAATATTAAAGTATTTGGAAAAGTAACGTTAATTTCAAATTTTGGTTAAATCAACAGACTTATTTTGCTCCGTTACCATAGCAACCATGGTGGCTAAGGCTGCTTTGTGTTGTATAATTATCACAACAACTAAACATTTTTTAATAAAGCATTTATAAGGTAGCAATGGCACAAATTCCAAAAAATACTCAGGTTTATAGCATTTTTTTCATATTTTTTGGAGATTACAGTGGTTGCCTAGCAACCGATTAAAAGCTATTATCCTTGACAATTTTACCAAACTTTGTTTGAAAAGTAAACTTAGGAATATATGCTACCTAATTAAAAACTAATCTGACTATTTCAACATTTATCTTTATATTATCTGCAATTGAAAATGAACAATCATTAATTTTGGGCATAAATATCATTAAAAAATGTACTTATTGATGGTTGCCATGGTAACCAACATGTTCAATTTTTCAACATTGACCTAAATTATGAAACAATATTATCACCCAAGACCAATAAGGTATAACCTGTTGGTGTTTCCTTGGTATTTGATTGTATGCAAGTATAAAAAAGAAAGACACCATTTTGAAGCAATATTTTCTATGAAAATACCCAAACGGTAAAGAGTTAAAAAAAAACTTTTATTGACAAAAGATTCTCAGACATACACTGACATACGTACAATTTGTACAATGAAAATTTAGGAACATTAACAGAAGATGTTCCAAGATGACACAATGCCATTCCGGAGCAGAAGAAATCTTGAATATTGAAGCAAAAGAAAAATCCATGAAAAAACATGGTAAATACAACAGAAACATAACACTGGGACGGATAAAGCTAAGAATAGTTTTGAGCAGAAGTTAAAGAAGTTACAAGATATTAAGTTAAACACAACTGCAAGTCAGAGGGACCTTTACCAATGCCAGAATGGTCTTATAAATATCAAACTTGTTGAATGTAAGTGATTACAGAGCAGAAGGGAACAAAAATAGTTCTTATTGTAACAAAGGGACCATGCACTTTGTGAAAAAATCTGTTTGGGAGGAAAGAAAAATACAAGCCGGAATATGGTAAAGTAAGTAGAGAAAATAATAAATAAAGGATACCACTGTAAAAATAGCTGAACTGAAAGCCGTGAAGGACAAAACTGTGTTATCAGATGTGAGTGAGTGAGTTGTTGTTTTACGCCCGTGCAACGCTATATAGGTTATTTACAGGCGATGAACATGAAAAGGATGATATACAATGAACATGAAATGATGATGATAAATGAAATATGGGGGTGGGATGGGACACAAAGGACCGGTAAATTTTGAAGGACCACAGGAAAAGGGGAGAGGTGGGTAGGGGCGGAAAATTTAGCCTATGTGGTGCACTACTTGGCGGTCCACAAAGGGGTCTTTTATGTGCATGAAGCGTGGCACTCTCCACACACGTTGGCCCACTATGGTCGGCGGTCAGGGTTTCCGTATTATAGACCCGACAACCCCCGCGGAGAGGGCCACCCTATTCAGCCACCTAGGGTACACACTTGGTCGCTCTGTGGGCTGAGCACTGACCCGATGTCAGAATCCTAAGACCCTTAGTCGCCTCTTACGACAAGCTAGGCTCTGCTGCGGGCCTATTCGCCACCCGGGCCCCGCACGGGACGTGTTATCAGATCCATCACAGTTAACAGGCTTTAAATTAAAAAAAAAAATATAAGAATCTAACACCTGTTAGGGCAAGATAAGGAAATCTCCGACACCCCGAGGGTAATATTTAAAGTCTGCAACGAGGCTCTGTCGAGTTGCAGATGTAAAGAAATCTTACCCAAGGGTGTCGGAGATTTCCTTATCTTGCCCTTATCATCGGTGTTTGATTATTTTTCTCACTTAACCCGTAAATTGACAACGTGGATTTGTTTACAAAACATAGCGTATGAATATGTGACGTTGGAATGCGACCGTTGCACAGTTGGTGTGTATATTATTGCGCTGTAATAAAGACAATGAAAGTTTGAAACTTTGGCAATGTATTGTAATATACTCTTTAAGTCAGAAAAAAAAACATTAAGATACATTGGAATAAACAACACGTTACGAGTCTCTCATATAAATGGTCAAATTGTTCGAAATTTGTAACATAACAAAATAAGTGGGTCAATAACGTTATATTGAGTCAGTGCTTCGTCAAATTCATGTGTATCTAAACAGCACCATGTACGAATCATCGGAAGTTAATATTCACGTTTAATGTCCCTCCGTTAATCGTTCAACCATGGAAAATGGAATGTAAAATGTCAGAAGGATTAAGATCAAAGCGTTGATTTGAGAAAGTGTTAGTAGCTGGTACTTGAACATTTGTGGCGGGTTCCTTCACGATTGGAACTGGAACATTTGTGGCGGGTACATTCGAATTCGTTGTTAGAACATTAGTGGCAGGTACATTCATAGTTTGAAGCGGAACATTTGTGACAGGAGTTAATGTTAGTTAGTTAGTTAGTTATTGCTTTTCTCCCAAGCAGCGCGATTTCGGCTATATCCGGGAGATGAACATGAAAGTGGTGATACAATGAACATGAAATGATGATGAAATGGAGGATATGGGGACACAAGGCCAATCGGGTAGGAGAGTTAACGTTTTGACTGCCACTGGAAAAAGGAGTGATGGGTAGGGACGGGAAATTTTTCCTCCTGCATGGGGATCCTACGGGTCCTACTCTTACCGAGACCTTTAGCAGGGTTCTTTAACGTGCGAGGAACGTGACATTTTTTCCAACACGGTGCACCACTATGGTTTGCGGTCAGGTTTTCCGCATTATCGCCTGACGACCCCGCATCTCTCGATGTCATGGCTGCCCCATTCAACCACCTGGGGCACACATCACAGTCGCTTTGTGGGCAAAGCGGCCTGACCCTGATGTCCTGTTTTTGAGCGCTCTTTAGTGGACCTTTACCGACAAGCTTAGCGCTGCTGCTGGCCTATTCGCCTCCCGGGCCCCGCACGGGAACAGGAGTTAATGTAGTAGGTGGTGTCAAGGTGGGTCTCTTGATTATATCGGCTTCGCCCTCGGTCACATCTAGCAGGTTGGACATCTCTGCCTTTCTCTTGTTGTTTAATGTTCTGCAAAATTAACATAAATATCAATTACATGTTATTCAATTATTCAGATTTCCACAAATATATACATGTAAGAGTCAACTTTGAAATATTCACATAACTGTATAGAGCTACATGTATAAATCAAGGCTGAGGTACTGGCCATTTTATTTTGCGATAAACGGGAAACTGCACGAGGCTATCTCACATGGGGTGGTGTGAGACAGAAAAATCTCACACCGCTAAAAATAGGAACTGTCCTGTCCAAAAAGTGAGAAATATACGTCTTTATAACAATATATCAATCTAAGCTAGTGAAATCACATTTGCAAATCATAGGGGGAAAAAGAAAAAAAAAAAACCTCAAAATAATGGGCAACATAAGTTGTGATTGCGATGATATACTCTTAAGATGCAAAAACAGTCTTACGTTTATTATTAGATACTGACAGGACATTGCACGATCCGGGATGGAAAACCATTTGCCATTTTCCCTAATACACCTAATCTTTTGAGGTCTCTTTGAAGGATTTAATGTCTGAATTGGATCGCATTATTATCGGCGAAGAGTATGATGGTATATTTATTCCGAGTGGTATATTGATAGTTTTAAAAATAGGAAAAGACTTGGGCTCAGGACCGTAGGGCACCCCTGATTATCAGTTGATCATGACTCGTAAATATTTTGAAAAAAAGATTTATTTTTTGTAAAATATTACTATATCAATCAATCAATCAAATTTATTGTCATATAAACATCTAGACAGAGTTTGTGACAAAAAAAAATAATATAACAAAACAACAGTAGAAATACATAATTAACGTATAATACATGATATTTTACGTGAACAATGCAATATAGGCTTTGCAAGTATTTTATTAAGAGTCCCCTGTCCTCAATACTAATGATTGTTTTAAATAGGAACTTATAACATAAACTTGTTTATAGCTATTTGGATTAAGAAGTATTTTTAATTTTTGGTTGTCATTATATTGTTCATAATGATCAGTATTTTCAAAAAATTCTTCGATTAATTTTTTTCGTATGGAAACCATGTCGCAACTCGCATCGGGTCAGGCCGCTTTGCCCACAAAGCGACTGGGATGTGTGCCCCAGGTGGTTGAATGGGGCAGCCTGACATCGAGAGATGCGGGGTCGTCAGGCGATAATGCGGAAAACCTGACCGCAAACCATAGTGGTGGACCGTGTTGGGAAAAATGTCACGTTCCTCGCACGTTAAAGAACCCTGCTGCAGGTCTCGGTAAGAGTAGGACCCGTAGGATCCCCATGCAGGAGGCAAAATTTCCCGTCCCTACCCATCACTCCTTTTTCCAGTGGCAGTCAAAACTCCTACCCGATTGGCCTTGTGTCCCCATTTCCTCCACTTCATCATCATTTCATGTTCATTGTATCACCACTTACATGTTCATCTCCCGGATATAGCCGAAATCGCGCTGCTTGGGAGTAAAGCAATAACTAACTAACTAACTAACGCAGCTCAGTCTCCGACAAAGCTAATATTAAGAGGCCAGTCAAGCATCGTGTACAATTACAAGGCCAACAGATTCTGTTTCAACAGCTCAGTGTTACACTCAGAATGCGTTGTTTATCCTGGAAATTATACATAATATAATAGTGGGATATCAAGTTCCCAAGCACACGATTTTACGGCGTCTCGACGTTGTCAGCACGTTGGGATTAACGTCGTGACAACACCAGAATAAGACGTGCCAACAGTTTTTATTTTGTAGACTCCAAAGCACCGGCAACCACCCCGTTGCCACAACGTCATTTATAACGTTGGAAATGACGAGCAGCCGACATGCCGACTATCTTTCCAAAATGTACTAGGATTTTGTGACTCTTATTTACAATTTTTGAACATTGTATCGCAATGGCCATGCTGCTTTTATTTGGTCTAACTCAGCTATATGTTCAATGAAAATCGTACAATATCAGACGGATGGCTTCTTGATGAAAAAAGGTTATTTTTCTAGACCATGATTCCTTATCCGACTACAAGAAAGCAACAAAGTTACAATGGAGCACATAACAGGAAGAGAAACGTTGTCGATATGAATTTTGGAGTGTTTATAGCCCGTTGTCGGTGTATGGATTCTGCGTTTTGTTCTCGAATAGTAAAGTACACTATCTCTGCATTGACATTAGAATACTTTTGCCACAAGACAGAGATAATTACCCCGACCATGGACATATAGCTATAGGAGAGCCAATTTATGATGGACCACTGAATGACTGTGCTAGGGTTCGTGGCAGATTCATAAATGCAATGTTTTGATTACGTTTTGAACTAAAATGGTGATAGTCGTGTAATTTTGAATGCATTTGTTATATGTCTTAACCATCCATAAAGCATAGAAATACTTAAAGGGCATTTGAATGAAAGTCAAACCCACCATTTGGTTTGAAATGCCTGTACCAAGTCAGGCCCATTGCGATCTACCAATTCTCCGGTATGACTGATTCGTTTTTAGCTCACCTGGACCTTCGGTCCAGGTGAGCTATTGCCATCACTTGACTTGGCGTCCGTCGTCGTCCGTCGTCGTTAACATTTTTCAAACGTTAACTCCTCTAACACCATAAGTCCAATGGCTTTTAAATTTGGCACAGTTGTTAATTAGCATAGGTAGTATAATACTAGCGTGGGGATTTTTGATTCGTTGAAAAACATGGCCGCCATGGCTAAAAATAGAACATAGGGGTAAATTGCAAATTTTTGCAAATAACTCAAAAACGGTAACAGATATCAAAATTCTGGCATAGGGTAAAAGTGATCAGCACCTCAAGATCTACCTGCCCAGAAATTTTCAAGAAGATCCAACAACCGATGTAGGAGTTATTGCCCCTTTTCTGGATTTTTTCAAAATTTTGCACTTATTTAGCCCTATATCTTGAAAACTATACATGATATTTTAAAAATTCAAATTGCATATGATTAAGCACATCAAGATCTACATTTCATGTAATTAGGTCAAAGCTGTGGAACCATTCCTTTTAGGAGTTATGGCCCTTAAGGTTAGTGAGGACACCTGACCCCAAAAATAATTCCGAATTTAAAATGCCCAATTTTTTGATATATTAGTATTAGGTGTATACTTTATCTTGTGTAAAAATATTGGACCCACTTTCCAGGCTTGTTTTTCCAATATTTAGGCTCAAAGTTGTCCCAAATTACTATAGATTATATAGGAAAGGCCAAATAATTAGCATAAAATCTTGTCGCAGAAAAAATCCACGAATTTAAATTTTATTTTTATTTGATAAAAATCAATGAAATACCATATATTTTGAAATTAAACAATAAAAACTGGGGGTCACCAGCTTACTTTTCTCTCTACTACACATATCTTTGTAATTATTTGGTCATTTTTCAAGTGGATTATCTCCCTTGTTTTATTTGAAAAAAATATTTATGAAGGAATGGTTGTTTTATTTGTATTAAAATTAATTTATTTTGATTAAGTTTTATTAAATTAAACTATTTAACACAAGTTTCAAGGTATTTGTGATGTCTGCACTTGTTTTTTGCATTTTTAGCTGTTTTTGGTCACATGACAGGTGTCCTCACTAACCTTAAAGCGTCAAATTTTACCATTTTTCATTACTTTTACTCTGAATTTCAAAGATTAACTTGTCTGGCACCATACATCCAACTTCAACCAAACTTGGCACAGTTGTTTAATAGCATTAATGCTACAATTCTATCGTTCGGATTTTTGATTTGTCAAAAAATATGGCCTCCATGGCTTAAAATAGAACATTGGGGTCAAATTACAGTTTTTTGCAAATAATTCAAAAACGGTAACAGATATCAAAATTCTGATGGGAGACAAAAGTGATAAGCATCTCAAGATCTACCTGCTCTGAAATTTTCAAGAAGATCCAACAAACGACATAGGAGTTATTGCCCTTTTTCTTGATTTTTTTCATTTTTTTTTCACTTATTTAGCCCTATATCTTGAAAACTATACAAGATATTTCAAAAATTCAAATTGCATATGATTTAGCACACCAAGATCTACAATTCATGTAATTAGGTCAAAGCTGTAGAACCATTTCTTTTATGAGTTATGGCCCTTAAAGCGTCAATATTTACCTTTGTTCATTACTTTTCCCCTAACTCGTCTGAAACAGTAAGACCAACTGCATCTTAACATGGCACACTGTTTGATAGCTTATATACTACAACTCTATCCTTCAGATTTTTGATTCGTAAAAAAACATGGCCACCATGGCTAAAAATAGAACATAGGGGCAAATTTCATTTTTTTGCTAATAACTCAAAACTGGTTTCAGATATCAAAATTGTGCAAGAATCAAAAGTGATCAGCATATTAAGATCTACCTGTCCTGAAATTTCGGAAAAGATATGACTGCTGATGTGGGAGTTATTGTTCTTTTTCCTAATTTTTGCCAAATTTGCACTTATTAAGCCCAATATCTTGATAACTAACCAAGATATTTCATAAATTTAAATCGCATATGGTTAAGCACAATAATATCTACACATATATGTATCTGTGTAGTTCAGGTGAGCGATTCATGCTCTTGGGAGCCTCTTGTTTTTTTTTCTCTGGACTATGAGATTGATCATTCAAGTTCGGTAGATTTGTTATTACCTTTATTTAATATTACAAAGTAAAAACCAAACAAATAGTGAGTGAGTTGGTGTTTTACGCCCGTGCAACGCTATTTAGGTAATCAGGCATAGAAACTAACTTTTTGCCAACAAGCATTAGTCTTTTTTTAGAAGCGAAAACTGATGTTGGGTAATTTTTAGAAGCAAAAAAAATTCACTTAATGTAAGCCTAAAATAGGATGCATGTAAATGATAGATAACAGTTTGTTAGTCAATAAAGTAAAATCTCATGAGTTTTGTGTAGTTTTCTTTCAAAAAGTTTGTTTCTTACATTTTTTTAAATGCTATAGATGAGAGGTTACTTAAAGTCTGCATACTACACTTCACAAGTTTATTTTTTGTATCACTACATGTATTTTTGAACTTAAGTGGATTTTGTATTTTGCTAGGAATAGCATGTTTGAGGCTTGTTTTGTTTTAAGCTTAAAAGAATGCATAAAAATCAAATGAATTTAATAAATAAAATTTGAAATCAAACAATATCAGACAGTGTTATTAACACAAATGCAAGTAATGACAATGTGAACGACTAGGATTGTTGGACTAGAATTAAGCAAACATTACTAAGTTAAAATGGTGGAAAGCAATCTCATTAAGAATTATAAAAACTGAAAATGTTATTTTTTTGACAGATTCAATTATAACTGTTCATTGATCACATGTTGGGTCCATATGGTGCTATTGTTGGCCTTTTAAATCTCTGGCCAGACAACCACCACCTATTTACAAATGGTCTTGGAACAAACTCATGAATTTAGGGACCTTCAATGTCTATTCTGAGAAGCATGTCTAATGTATCAGTGTTCAGATTACACCTCCAGTCATTTTTTATTCTTTTCATGGTTGAGAATCTCCTTTCACATGAAGCATATGAAAGGGGATATAAGCTGGTGAGATGAATTAATGTCATAATATTTGCATAGTCATTTCCATTAATATCTTCTTGACCAGCCGAAATCGTGCTGCTTGGGAGTAAAGCAATAACTAACTAACTAACTAACTAACTGCCAAACTGCTAGTTGGTGAACTGCCATAAAGAGTTTTAAGTCTATCCACTCTCTAAGTGCATCTACTAATGTTGCATGACAGTTTGTCAACAGATGGTTGAAGTGGTTCCAGTTGACCTCCACATCCTGTCTTCCATACTCTAAAAGTGCTGGAATGAGAAAATAGTGATTACATTTAGAATTTGTAAGCAAAACAGAATAATCATTACAGTATCTTAATTACTTTTAAAATTATCCTAATCATATTTGTCTTTTTTTATTTCAGGAGTCTGAGTCATTTTTGAGTGACGGAACATCAAATTTCATAGGAAATGGATATCATACATATTTTTTAAATAAATAGAATAAAATATTTATTTTCTTAGTTACTTTGTTTGTAATTGTTTGTTTCTTTAGGAATATAGTTAGTTTTTAGAATAAATCTTGAAATCAAACCATATTGTTGTTTTTGTTTGCGTCAGTATGTTTGTATTCTAATAACAATATTAATATTATTAAACTTTTCACTTCTCACATTCATAAGCATGTACTGTACACTTTTAAGGCAGATACCAATAATCACAAACCTTGAGCATCATTTCCATCTGGCCAATTCTTGTGGTCGAAGATATGACAGCTTAGGTAGATTGGATCTTTGTATAAATCATCAAATCTGCTGCTAATGCAGTCTAAGATGTCCTGTACAATGCTCCTCTTTTCTCTTTCTAATAAAGCCTGTTGAATAATGTTCAGTAATGTATGGTCCCTGAATCTACCACCATTGACATCATTTTCAAAATCAATCAAGTATTTCTCATTGTTGTTTAGCATATTGTTGAGTGTTAGATGGACTGCTTCTAGTTTTGTTACTGCACTTGAGGCGTTAATATCTTCCCTTTGGAACAATAGACTTACTTTTGTCACTTCTCCAAGTAAGTCTGGACCCGTGCGGGTTCCGGATGGTGAATAGGCCCGCAGCAGCGCTAAGCTTGTCGGTAAAAGTCCACTAAAGAGCGCTCAGAAACTTGACATCGTGTCAGGCCGCTTTGCCCACAAAGCGACTGGGATGTGTGCCCCAGGTGGTTGAATGGGGCAGCACTGACATCAAGAGATGCGGGGTCGTCAGGCGATAATGCGGAAAACCTGACCGCAAACCATAGTGGTGCACCGTGTTGGAAAAAATGTCACGTTCCTCGCACGTTAAAGAACCCTGCTGCAGGTCTCGGTAATAGTAGGACCCGGGCCCGTAGGATCCCCATGCAGGAGGCTAAATTTCCCGTCCCTTCCCATCACTCCATTTTCCAGTGGCAGTCAAAACTCTCCTACCCGATTGGCCTTGTCTCCCCATCTCCTCCACTTCATCATCATCATTTCATGTTCATTGTATCACCACTTTCATGTTCATCTCCCGGATATAGCCGAAATCGTGCTGCTTGGGAGTAAAGCAATAACTAACTTAGGTACAATAATGTAACTCCTTTTACATCTTTGATAAGGTGGAGCTACAATGCGGTCCCATTACTCGTAATGGAGCAAATCGAATTTCTTTCTCTTACTAAAACAAAGCTTCAATATGGTTCGAAAATACCAATATAAACCCTCTTAATAATATAACTAACTAACCAAATAATGACAAGTAATTTAAAAGCATGTTAAGTAATCTTCAATAATTTTAATAAATTTACTATCAGAGTTAGTAATTGTCAAGTATTAACTAGTAATTGTTAGTAATTTATTTACTGAAACAAATTACTAAGTAATTTATTTTTTGAGTGTGGTTTTAAAAAAAAATGTTCATCCATGAATGTCTTCTAAATCTTGAACTTCCTTGTTTCTCTTCCCAGATCCTTTATAAAAGTAGTAAATAAGTGTAAGATGACATGTAAGTATTTTTGAAGGCATCCTTTACTGCTATCTCAACACGATGTGCAAAACACCAAACTGACAAAACATAGTCTACCTGACCACGCTCTTTCAACAGTGCTATGGCGCCTCTCCTTACGCCCATCATAACAGAAGCTCCTTCAGAGCAAAATCCAATCAGTTTGCTCTTATAATCAGTTTTCTTTTGCGCCTAGAGAAATAGAATATAAAACGATGAATCACTGAGAATTCAGCAAAATACAACCCTGCCAAATGATACCCATGTATTAAATGTGTGATTGAACTAAATATTACCCTCATCCATCATTATTCGATCATTTTACACGGATAAAAAAGCATGGCAAGTACAAACACTCCCGGAATACCTCGGACTGAATCATTAGAGCTGGACGAACTTTATAAACATTATCCAAAAACTTGTTTCCCAGCTACACTTAGACCTCCATCATCAAGGTCCAAAATTAAGAATTGTGAATTTGAACAGATTCTAAACGACTATGAAGATGATGCTAGTATGTTAGCATTCTCGTCTACCCCTCTGGGTACGAGCAACATGGATTTACTTGTATGACTATGTAGGTTCACAGAAAGAGTATGAAGTAAAATGGAACGACAGTCCTTTAATTAACCCAGACAATTTACAGTCAATCATGGTGGAACTCCATAATAAGAAATTAAGAAGCAACTTAACAAATAGTTTAATGTACAAGCTCACAATATTTATGAAGACAGGAACACTTACAGTCCAAGGTAATAACTTCAGCTTATTTCAGAAGTCGCACTTCTCTCCCATTCTTACAATTGTCAACATGTTAGAAAAGAAGTTTTGTGATCCTTCTTCCTCAAATGACAATGATGAAACATTAGCAAAACAACCTGATCCTGGAAATACTCCACTCAAAAGCTAAATTAACATTATTGGAAAATCACCATCAAGGCTCCCAATCCCACAGGAATCTAGCCACTCCACCATTTCATTTTCTGCTGTCACCTCCCTTATCAATCAGATGAAAGCAGATGTTAAATCGGACATGTCAAAACTGGAATCAAACCTTGCAGAGGCCATCACAAAATTATGTGAAACGCAACATTCAATTGTAACCGAACAGATGAGCAGCTTTACTAAGAATCTTGACAATTGCATCTCTGAGAAGCTTAAAAATGTCCAAGGCCCTAAACAAGACTTAAAGTTGAAAGAACTACAGGATACTGTGTCGAAACAATCCGAAGAAATATGGGCTCAGAATAACAAAATAATAACATTACATAGTGAAATTAGCACCAAGAAAATCCAACATGATCGGATGATTGACTCCATGGAACACAAGGCCAAAAAAGCACAGCAAGAAGTGGAAGTTAAGAATGAAATTGCCCAATGTGAATTGAAAAGACAAATTGTAGAATTGAAAAAGAAACTGGAATCTGAAGTGTCGTATCGTAAGATAGCAGAATCTGAGATAGAAAATCTAAATGCGAAACTTGTGGCTAGGAACCAGGAAAACAGTCAACTAGAGGACAAGATACTTCAACTTAAAAAGACTGTGGATCATCTTGATGCAGAAATTCTTTCTTTGAAACTGCACAATAGCCGTCAAACGAACTTTGACAATCAAGAAGATAATTTCCAGCACAATCAACACAAGCACAAGAAAGAACCCCAGAAAATTCCTGACGTTCTTCTCATAGGTACTTCAAACACGAAAAACATTGACCCAGAGCAACTTTCAGCAAAATTCAAAACTGACAAATTGATTGCTTATAACTTTAGCCAAACTCAGGAGTGTATTAGCAATAATTCAAAAGACTATGAGGTTATATGTTTTCACTCTCTCACTAATGAGATAAAAGATAAACCTGCCACACAATGTGTTACAGAATTCACTGAAATAATAGATAATTGCAAACGCAAGTGGCCCAGCGCTAAAGTAGTTATATCCTTAGGAACGCCTAGACTAGATGGCCATAACACTAAAACTGAGGTTGTCAATGCTCTGTTAAAAGAGAAGTATGAAAAGGAAGATCAAGTGTTTATATGCGATCACAGCAACATGTCGTTTAGAGGAGCGCCACAAAGGAAATTTTTGGAACAAGACCACGTCCATCTCAATGAGTCTGGTACTAAGCAATTTGCGGCCAACCTAAAATCTACGTTGATAACGTGTCTAGATCTGCAAACTAAGGAAAAAGGACCAAATAACAGTTACAAAAAGTATTCCGCCCTTGAGGCAGGTAGCTAACCAAAGTCTATACGGGGCAAAACAAACGACAAATCCGGGGATTGCACATTTATTAACCACTATAGACCAGAAGGTAAATTGCTGAAATACAATAAAAACGAGCATAAATATTCAATCGTTAAAAGTTACAAATTCAAAGTTAATTAAATTTACGAAGCGTGAAAATTATACATAAAGATCGAAAATAACAGCCTCTAAAATTAATGTTTAGCTATAAAAGGCAAGCACAGTTAAATAAAGTAATTGAAAATTACATTTGGCTAAATTCATGACAAGAGTCAAGGTCAAGTAAATTTCCATAAAATATGAATAGAAAACGAAAGTAGAATTTCAATAATAACAACTAATCTTTCAAAGATGAAATAAAAAATGACAATAAACAGCCGAAAGTCTCATAAAATTAACTAGAATTAAATGAACTGTCTTACACTGTACGGCGGCGAGGTTTAACTCCTTGAAGAAGAGAAATTGACGAGCATGTCGTTGTCGTTTCTAGAAAATGGAAGAAAAAGAGAAGCTAAAACCTGCGAGGCAAATACGACAGCGTCACATAAAAACAGGAATACGGAACTGATCCATCAAATTAATTAGACGTGGTAACTTAAACGAATGGAAATATCAAGCAATAATTAATAATCCAATCATGAATAAATATTTGTAATATAATTACAGCACACTCCCCGCCAAATATCCATGTGGATATTTCTCTAACTTTCTTTTAAAAACACAGATTAATTGAAATGAATTCCAATATCCAAAGAAGAAATAAATGAATATCACATAAATCCAAAGTAGTAAAACGATAGAATATGTACAGTTCGGAGAACGATCCAACGGCTGTTGTTCTGGAGATCCATCGTTGTATGGCTTCCAGCGTTGCCCAATGGGAAGAGTAGATCTGTTGCTCCAACGTTGCCACGCACGGCGTGGGAAGGAACGACGTGTTCCTTACAGTGGACACCGACGGGTGAATTCAAATAAATTGAATGTGTTCAAGAAAAAGACAGTTATTGTACACAAAAAAGGTTCAATGTGGAAAGCCACATTAGTAGAATCATGTCGACTATCGGTCAAGTGTATGTTGCGGGATTCCCGTTTAAGATGACAGGCATCTAGTTTTCCTGGCGAGTATGAGCTGGATGACACTCAGCTGCTTTGTACCTACGTTTGCGGCCAGTGGCTTTGAGAGCAGCAGTAAATTGGGTCAATTTTGACCATGACGAAGAGTCGGAAAATTGTTCCTCACAGGTTGGTATGCGGTCTGCATTGTAAGCTGTGTCGACATCTATGACGGGTCGGATCACTTTGTCCATTCCGGGTTCCTGAAGCAAACTGCTGTCTTGAATATCAGAAGACTGAAAGAAACGGGTTCCTTGATCAGTCGGATTCAAGTTAATTGGGACGTATACGTAGTTCCCATCGTATGACCTACTGGTAGAGACATCTTGTCTGTTGTCACGACTGGTGTTCTTCGGGAAGAACTGTTGCTGAATTCCAAACTTGCTTTGGCACGGTTTTGTCACCGTAGGGTAGCCAGGAGAAAGCACATGAGTACTTTTGACGTTAACATCGGCGGGTGTTCGCCGCTGGTCTAAACAGGTCTCACCTACCACGACCCAGCCAAGTTTGAGTCGTTGGGCGTATGGAGCCCTCGAGGGTCCAATGCGTTGGTCGAGCACATGGTGTGCTTCCGGTAAATCTCGTCCAATAAGAAGCATGACGTTGCAATTTTTGTCTAACGGCGAAAGATGTTTCGCTATATCTCGCAAGTGAGAGTGTCGATATGCGACATCCGGTGTCGGAATCTCGTTCTTATTGCCAGGCAGGTTGTCACATTCTATGACATCTGGTAGGTCCAATGCGACATTACCGGTAAGTGTTGTCACAACAAAACCATTTCCTCGTCTTCCGGATGTTATGGTCTTTCCAGAGCAAGTCGAAAGTGTATACGATTTGGGAGGTTCCCGTACATTGAAATACTTGAAGAACTCCGGAGATGCTAATGACCTGTTGCTTTGGTCGTCGATTATGGCGTACATTTTCTTTTTGCGACCTGGGTGGTCCTTGTGAAATACATTTACTGGGAGAATTTTTGCACAAGATTTCCCGCCATATTCTTTACATATTTCCGTGCAGGATGAATTGACCGTGTTAACGGTAGTAGCACTGTTGGTGTTACCCGACTCCCCGCCGTCGTTTAGTGCGGGTTGTGACGTGAGTTTGTCTTTATCCAAATGAAGAGCTGTGGTATGTTTATTGCTTCCACACTGCTGACATGAAACACTAACGGGACAGTCCCGGCTTATATGTTTAATTGACTCGCAACACTTAAAACAAACTTTGTTGTCCTTGAGCAGGGTTTTGCGTTCCTCCAATGGCTTGGAACGGAATCCACGACAGTCGTTCAACGAGTGGTTGGTGCCATGCAAAATGCACTTCTCAAGCTTGTCTGATAGTTCACTGATGCCAGATGTTTCGGTTTTATAAACACCAATTTGAGGTTGGGGCTTAGATGTGAACCTTGTCAAATTCCCCTTTTGAGTGGAAGTTGTGGGTTCCGAGTCGTAGATAAACCCTGGGTTGTTTTTTATCCTGCTGATCTCTCGTATAAATGCGGAAAACTCCGTAAAAGGAGGAAATGAGGTTGAGTGCTGCTCATTGTATCTTACAGCTCTAGATGTCCATTTTTCTTGTAGACCAAATGGTAGTTTAGAAACAATGGGTTTTATTCCTGAGGAGGAGTCGAAGTAGCTTAACAAATTTCTGAGTTGTGGCTTTTCCTTTACATACTCGATCTCCGACAGGATGTCTGATAGCTCATAGAGACGTATGTTGTCTTTGTTTGTGAGCCTTGGGAAATCTGCTAACTTCGCTTTAAGGGAAGCTTCTATCATTTCCGGGCAGCCGTATCGTTCGTCTAGTCTTTGCCAGAGACGTTGTAGACCCCTTGCTGGGTTGTCGGCGTTCGATGCGCGGATACTGACCGCGTGCTTTGATGATTCAGTTCCTAACCACTTAACGAGTAGGTCGAGCTGCTCTGAATCTGAGACATCCAGTTCTTTCATTATGCTGTCGAAGCTGGACTTCCAAATGTGGTATGACTCAGCCTTATCATTGAAAGTACTTAGCCGGGAAAATATCAGATCCTTTCTCAGTAGAAATTTTGTTATAGCAGTTGTCGGGTCGGAACCCGTAAAACCGGATGTGGGTTGCTTGACATCTGTTAAACTATGCATAGGATAGTCTTGATTGGGCGTAAAGGCAGGTGCATTGGTGTTAAGCCCAGATAAACCGGAAGTATGTGTTTTGGTAGCTGAATTTATATGTCCATGTTCGTTCATTGGCGTGGATGCAGCTGACGGCAGTCCAAATTCTCCAATCGGCGAGTGACATGAAGATTGCTGATTAAATGTGACGGCTTTAGTCGTATCTAGCCGTTGTTGAGTGTTGCGTCCGGAAGGGCCCAGTTCCGAGTGTACAGAACGGGCAAAGCGAGTTGTGTTAGTCAGTTGTGTAGACGGTACGTGGTAACCCACGTCTTGCAACCGATTATCCTGTTCGCTGTGAACACTGTGTTGCTGGACATAGTCCTGGACCCGTTTTAGCGGGTCTTCGGTCTGAACCGGAAGTGGATCATCTAAATCTTGTTCTATATCGTCCTCCTGCTCTAGAACTCGGGCCTCGGCCTCTAGCTCGGCTGCTTGTCGCTGGACTTCCAGAAGAGTCATTTCTGCTTTGATTTCAGCATGTCTTCGGGTGACTTCGGCTTCTCGCATGGCCATTAATGCTTGTTTTTCGGCAAATGCGATGGCTGCTTTTGCCGCCTCTGCTTTGGCTCGTGTTCTTCTAGCCAGACTGGATGTGTTCGAAATACGAGAACTGGTCTCGCTATTTGTCCTTGACTGTCTGGATTTAATGGATTTAGCCATGCTGGTCTGGCCTAACACGTCGTGTAGGTTGGCTATGGCCGATTCATACATCCGTCGGCGGACATCAATGACAGGAGCTATGACGTCCAAGTCTTGATTGGCCAGTGTTGTTCTTTGGCTTTTCACAAATCCGAGGTATTCCTCGCACAGCCGGTTGTACCTTGTGTACGCTTGAACAACCTTTTGTTCAAGTTCCAGGCATTTTCTAGCCTCCGCTGGCGGGTTGTCTGTTTCCTGTAACATGGCGTTACACATGGACCAAAGGAGCTCAACGTCTTGTGTGAGCTTGTCTCTCCTCTGGACGTACTGGTCCTCCCCCTTTGGTGTCAGTGTCCGTGTTCTGGACGTGGTTGACATTTGGTCGTCTGCTAGATCCATGATTGGCGATGTTGTGTTGACCTGCAAGCCGTACAACGGTGCCCCGAAGAAGTTAACCAGCCAGGTGCAGTCAATTTACTATTCCGCCCTTGAGGCAGGTAGCTAACCAAAGTCTATACGGGGCAAAACAAACGACAAATCCGGGGATTGCACATTTATTAACCACTATAGACCAGAAGGTAAATTGCTGAAATACAATAAAAACGAGCATAAATATTCAATCGTTAAAAGTTACAAATTCAAAGTTAATTAAATTTACGAAGCGTGAAAATTATACATAAAGATCGAAAATAACAGCCTCTAAAATTAATGTTTAGCTATAAAAGGCAAGCACAGTTAAATAAAGTAATTGAAAATTACATTTGGCTAAATTCATGACAAGAGTCAAGGTCAAGTAAATTTCCATAAAATATGAATAGAAAACGAAAGTAGAATTTCAATAATAACAACTAATCTTTCAAAGATGAAATAAAAAATGACAATAAACAGCCGAAAGTCTCATAAAATTAACTAGAATTAAATGAACTGTCTTACACTGTACGGCGGCGAGGTTTAACTCCTTGAAGAAGAGAAATTGACGAGCATGTCGTTGTCGTTTCTAGAAAATGGAAGAAAAAGAGAAGCTAAAACCTGCGAGGCAAATACGACAGCGTCACATAAAAACAGGAATACGGAACTGATCCATCAAATTAATTAGACGTGGTAACTTAAACGAATGGAAATATCAAGCAATAATTAATAATCCAATCATGAATAAATATTTGTAATATAATTACAGCACAAAAAGCCAAACGGCTACAGAAAGTATAACAATTATCCCAGTAGAAAGTCTGGATACTTTCAATCTCCATATATGAGAAGACAACAGTGGTAGTAATCTAATGAATCCAAGATTTGTGTTGTCAGTTGTGTATACATACTAGTATGTTAAGATTATAATGTACAAAATGAGATAGGCCTTTTCTATTTTTTATGTAAAATTGGGTACAATTAAACTAGTCATATCTTTCACACTATGATAAAATAGAACTTGATGTATTACATGTTTTGTGCATGCATCTGCAATGTACTTTAATTATTTGCTTAATTAGTAATTCTAAGATCATTCATAAACGTCATTTGTGTACCATACTTTTTATTTTATTTTTTTTCCAACTTGCTTACCTCACATGTACACCATATCAGTAAGGTCAATAATACATGTATTGTATAACAAATTACTATTGAGTATTATATACATGTCATAAATGGCAGTTGTTGTATTGTGAAATTATATGATAGTTTCTTTTTCAAAGAATATTTGAAGACAAAAATCTGTACTCATTTGTAGAATATAAATTTCTGTTAAAAAAGAAAAAAAAAGAAAAAAAGTTAAAACTTTAAGAGTCAGTTTACATTTACTTTAATTTTGTTTTATTTTAAAGTTTTTATATACTTAGGACATGTTCAAATATTGATTGATCAAGTAAATTTTTTATTGACCAATAGGGAGAAATAAATATACATAATATTATCAATCAGTTTTTCCACAATATGATAGGAAAAAATATTCATAACATTAAAATATGCTTTTGGAACACCGGAGGCTTAAAGTCCAAGTTGTATGATAAAACACAAGACAATGATTTTTTGAAGGAGATTAACAATTTTGATATTGTTTTACTAGCAGAGACACATACAGGATACAAGGATAAGATAGCTTTTTCTAACTTTAAATATTTTCCTGTATGTAGAGATATATCTAAAATGGCAGATTTTTTGGTGGCTTAGGAATTTTATACAAGCCTTTTTTAAAAGAGGGTATTAAAATATTACCTATCTCCAATACAAATTTTCATTGGGTTATGTTAAGGAAAACATTTTTTTAATTTTAAGAATGATGTTTACTTATGTGTTGTATACAATCCACCAGTAAACTCATCTGTCTCAATTAATCTAGAAAATAATGACACAGGTGTTATTAAGATTTTAAATGAAGATATAAGTAATTATAACAACAAGGGTGATATCATTATTTGTGGCGACTTTAACGCCAGAGTTGGGTCAGAACCAGATTTTATAAACAATGATAATAACCATTTTAATAGATGTCTGGATGACAGATATTTACAAGATGTTAATTTGGGTCCAAGAGAGAATCAAGATACACATGTAGACACTAGAGGGAAGGAATTACTTGATCTTTGTATAGGGAATAGATTGAGAATTTTAAATGGTAGAACCATGGGTGATTCATTTGGAAAATTTACTTGTTTTACACCCAATGGAAGCAGTACAGTAGACTATGTTATTGTTTCAGAGACATTGCTACGCCAAATTCCTTTTTTCAAAATTTACCCCTTCATCCCTATATTATCTGATGCCCATTGCAAATTATCATTTAACTTATATGCTAATATTAAAGCAGATAACACCCTTCCACTTAATCTTGAATTTGCACCATGTCAATACAGATGGGATGATACCTCATGCCTAAAATTTCAGACTGAGTTACAAAACCCTGATGTTGTTAAAAAACTTGAAAATCTTTACTCAGATCCTATAGATCTCAATTCTGAGGACTCAATCACAAATACAGCAGTAAAATTTGAAACCATTATTCTTGATATATGTAATAAATGTTTAAAGCGTCCTAGATGCAAAAAAAAAGTAACTAAACATAAGCAATGGTTTGACACAGATTTAAAGGTACTTAGATCTGAAGCTGTTAATAAGGCCAAATTAATGTCAATGTTTCCATTTAACAAAGAAATTAGAAACAGTTTTTATAAGTCTTATAGAATTTATAACAAGACTAGAAAATACAAGAGTAAACACTATAAGAGTAATGTTATAAAAAAGCTTGATGAATTATATAACAAGAATCCGAGAGAATACTGGTCCTTGATTAACTCTTTAAAAGATAAAAAAGATGAAGAGATACCAGTGCCCCCCACTGCATTTGAAAACCATTTTAAAGATCTTAACTCAGTTCATGAAAAGTTAACTAACACAGTTAACAAGTTGAAATTAACTTTATCTAACTTGGAAAGTAGATCCACCCTGTTTACAGAACTAGACTTCTCTATATCTGATAAGGAGATACTTTCTGCCATAAAAAACTTAAAAACCAATAAATCAGGAGGAATCCAACTTATAACCAATGATATGCTGAAAGCAGGTCAATCATATTTAGTACAGACTCTTAAAAGATTATTTAACTCCATTTTATTATCTGGTTATTATCCAAAACATTGGAGTGCATGTTATCTTGCCCCTATTTTCAAATCAGGAGATTCTACAAACCCTGAAAATTACAGAGGTAGAGCAATAACTAGCTGCTTGGGGAAGTTGTTAAACTCTATTCTTAATAATAGGTTGGACAGCTTTCTCAACCAACATAGTATTATCTCACCTTACCAAATCGGTTTTACTAAAAAATCAAGACCTGCATATCATATATTTGTTTTGAAATCCATTATTGATAAATATACTTGTAAAAAACAGAAATTATACACATGTTTTGTAGATTTTAGGAAAGCGTTCGACTCAGTACTTCATGAGGCTATTTATATTCAATTACTAAATAATGGAATAGGTGGTTTATTCTACAAACTGTTAAAAAATATGTATAGCTCATCTTGTTTACAAGTAAAAGTTGGAAAGTACTTAACTAACAGTTTTCAATCATCCATTGGGGTCAGGCAAGGAGATGTGTTAAGTCCTAACTTGTTTAAAATTTTTATCAATGACTTGCCTGCCCTAATGGAATCATCTATTGATCCTGCCTTCATTAATAACAGAAGAATAGATTGTTTGATGTATGCAGACGATGTAGTCATCACCTCCACATCTAAAATAGGGCTTCAAAATAAACTAAACATTTTAGAAACTTTTTGCAATGAATGGGGCATTGAAGTCAACATTTCCAAGACAAAAGTAATGATTTTTAATAAATATGGTAAGCTCCTAAAAGAAAGTTTATGCTTTAAAGATAAATCTTAAGAATGTGTAAAATTTTATAAGTATTTAGGTCTAATGCTTACACCCTGTGGATCTTTTTATGAAATGCAAAAAGAACTATATAGGAAAGCTGTCAAAGCTTTGTTTAAACTGAAGTCTGATTTTTTCTCTCTTGGACCCAGTATTAAGTCATGTTTGCATGTATTTGATCATACTATCAAATCTATTTTACAGTATGGAGCAGAGATTTGGGGATGTTATGTTCCCTTCACTCTAAAAACTGATGAGCTATGTGATTTTACAAAGTTAAGTTCATTTTCACCATCATCTAAGATGGAACTCCAATTTGTTAAATATATTTTAGGAGTTCACAAAAAGGGGTCAAATTTTGCTGTTATGTCAGAAATTGGTAGATACCCTATTATCTTTGATTTATTTAAAGCCAGTATCAACTATTGGCATAGACTAGAAAATTCACCATCAGATTTACTCAAAGATGCATATATTAATAGTAAAGATTTACATAGTGAAGGCGTAAAATCCTGGGTCTCTGCTCTAACTTGTATGTTTAAACTAGTCAAAACTCCAGCAGAAACATTTTCTGGATACTCAAAATATAAATTAAAAAGCACAATTTGCAAACATTTCAGAGATTTGTTTAGTGGTATTTGGTATAAAAAAAGGAATCAGTTGATTGAGGAGGGAGACAAACTGAGAACCTATCTTATTCTCAAATCAAATTTTGCGTCTGAAAAATATTTAAGTATTTTAAGTGATTTCCAAAATAGAAAGTGTATAACAAAATTTAGAATAAGTCAGCATAAGCTGAAAATTGAATTGGGTAGATATACTAAACCCATTACTCCAGCAAATAACAGAATCTGTGAACGATGTAGTCTAAACTCTATCGATGATGAATATCATTTTTTTAATGATTGTACCAAGTTTAATAATGAAAGATTAGAACTGTTTAATTTGATTGCCTCTAGTAACAGTCATTTCTCCTCTCTTTCTCCTGCTGACAAGTTTTATTGGACATTTAATTGTGAAGATCCAATCATATTAAACAAATTAAGTCTTTTTCTGCTGGAGTCAAACTCTATATTATAATTAAAATAAATATATATATCTATATATTATTTTCTATAATACTTGTATTGCATTATACACATGAGTCATGATACCATTGTTCAGTTAAAACACACACATATATATCGTTGGTGAGATTCCAAGATGTTGTAAGTCAAAATGTCTTACTTTTCAGGAGACCAAAAAAACATTTTTTTTTAAATCAAGAAAACTCTAGATACCTACTTCTACAGCAGTTTTGATACTAAAACATCACTTTTTGGAATGCTGTTGTTGACTTTACTCAAATTCAGTTAATTTGTAATAAATTAAGACATACGACATTTTAGACCTATATTTTGTAGATATACAACATTTTGATATTCTTGATATGTCTTAATATTATTCAAATAATGAATTTCAAGAAAACATAGGCACTGGTATTATACTGATGTAAAATGTATGGTTCACTAACAGATGCAAAGATGATGGGAGCTATATAAGTTCAACTGTTTATGGCCATTTTTGTAAGCATTGGTATAACAAGTTTTTAATGTTTAAGCAAAAAACTAGAACAAAAACACATGATCCTTATGTGCCGAAACAAATTAAGCGAACGAATTATAACACGAAAACAAGTCAAAAACACAATAATATGCTGAACTAGATAGACTAGAATAAAGTCAAACGATCCTCTTGATTCGAAGTTTTGAAGTACTAAAGCTTTAATGGGGAAGAGAGTCATAAAACGGATGAAAGTCAACTGGGATAACATTTTTAAGTTCTTGTAGATGATTCCACTTTGTGGCCTTAATCGGTAGTTGAGCATTAAACAACTTGTTCACTACATCGTCATCAGACGGACTTGACACCTTTGCTCGTCTGGGAAATTCATTGAATTCGATATCATCATGGTGAAGCTTAAAAAGTATTGTTCCATTTGGTAGGTATTTCAAAACGCGTAAATCTGTAACTACAGGTTCTCCAGTACGACAACCAGGGCGAATGGAAGAGTAATACTTCAGAGCTGTATAGTCATCGAAGAAATCGTGCTCCAGATAGTGAACCGTGTAAGGTTGAGAAGGTCGTACAGATTTCATGATATCAACATAGCTTTGCGGGCTATAAATTGGTCGGTTAGCTATTTTCCTCTCAACTACACTGTGAACACTGTCACACTCCATTTGAGTGTGTCCTTTTTCAAGGATCTTCTGTACTATTGTAATTTTACGCTTAAATGCAACACGAAGCAGGGCATTAGCTAGAATTGCATTCCTGTTTTGATATGTACACCCGTCACTATAGATGATGACTTCTGTTATCTCATTATTAAGTTTCATAATATAGTCAACTACACATGACGCGAAACAGCTAGCTTGTAAATCACCTTCGCACTCATGCCAGAAATAACATGATACATCTTTAGATTTAAGATCAAACACAGTAAAGTTATGACAGGCTAGCTTTGTCTTATAATACATTGCACTGGCTTTTAACATTGGTGACAAAAGCACGGCTTGCAAGTCAAGTGTAATAACACTCAAATTCGTGTCATCAGAAAGTCGTTCTTTATCACGTGTCTTCTCGTCTCTAGCAACATTTTTCATTTTAATGTGATTTTCATAGACATCTTCAGTTACATTTTGTGTTTCATAGCCACAGCATATATCACACTGGTCCTTCTTTGGTTGAAATAAAGAAAGATTTAATCTATTGAACACATCAGTAAATGACCTGCGAGATAATGGACTAGATTCACAATTCTTGGAGTATTCCGTATAAAGCTCACTAAACGAGTGAAAGGTGGGTTCTAGATATTGCTTTGACGATGATGACCTGCAATAGTGTGAAGGCATTTTAGGTAAGTTTCCTAGAAATGTTTCTGCTTCTGTCGTTTTTTCAGGCATTCTTAAGCTTGTATTTCGTTGCTTTGGTTTACTTGGAATGCCATTATTAGATGCATTCACCCAATCATACACAGACCGTTGACCTATGCCTAAGGTAAGTAAAAACATACTCTTGCAAACTTTAACTTTTTGACCGTCATCTTTCTTTAAATAATACACTAAAGTTTGATTTCGCCTACTCTGTTCATTTTGTTTTCTTTGCCTAACTTCTGTCTTGTTTATTAAACTAATTACATACACCTTCTTCTGATTCCAGTCCATGTTTTCCCAAAATTGATCAAAAATAGCTTTACGTTCTTCAGACGTAAAATCAGCACAGTTTTTATACGACCGCAAATTTTTGCGATCGTATTATGTTATGGCGATGTCGTTGTCGTCGTCGTCGTTGTCGTCGTCGTCGTTGTCGTTGTCGTCGTCTGTAGACACTTTGGTTTCCGTGTGATAACTTTAGTTGTAGTTAACCAATTGTTATAAAATTTTGATATGATGTTTATAACCACTAAAGGAAGGTTGGTATTGCATTTGGGGTTTCTGGCCCCTACCGTTTTAGAAAAAAGGACCAAAAGGGGCTAAAACGGGTGTATTGACAAAACATCTGTAGAATGTTTATTTTTCATCCGATTTTGATCATTCTTTTTTTATTGTACTCCTCAATAAATTCTGTCAACAAAATGTAACAACACCTTTGATGTATCTTGTACCATTACATTGCTATAAGGGGTCAAAAAGGGGCCACACCCAAAAAATCGACTTTTTTATTTGTGGTCCGATTTTCAAAATCTTTTTTTCATTGGAATCCTTGTAAAAATCCCTGCCTGCGTTTTTCAATCAGATTTGCAATATCTCATACCGTTTTCCAGAAATTAGGGGTCAAAGGGGCCAAAAACGCCATTTATAAAAGTTAGTCCAGGCAAATAGTTTTTTACCAATATTAAGTTGTAGTGGGCCAGCCAATTGTTATGAAGTTTAAATATGATGATTATATCCACTTAAGGAATGTTGGTTTTGTATTTGGGGTTTGTGGCCCCTACTGTTTTAGAAAAAAAGGGCCAAAGGGGCTAAAACGGGTGTATTGACAAAACTGTTGTAGAATGTTCATTATTCATTCAATTTTGAAAATTCTTTTTTTGCTGAAGTGCTCATAAAATTCTGTCAACTAAATGTGTCAATGATTTTGACATGTATTTCACCATTACATTGCTACAGGGGGCTAAAGACAGGCCACACCCATAAAATCAACTTTTTTATTTTTGGTCCGATTTTCAAAATCTTTTTGTCATTGGAATCCTTGTGATAATCCCTGGCTGCGTTTTGCAATCAGATTTGCAATATCTCTTACCGTTTTTGAGAAATTAGGGGTCAAAGGGGCCAAAAACACCTATTTTAAAAGTTTGTCAAGGCAAATTGTTTTATACTTAAAATTAAGTTGTAGTTATTACATGTATATAAATAAGGCTTTTTGTATTAGATGTTGATGTAAATAAATATGTGTCAAAAATGCATTTTTAAGTCCACCACAGGATGCATGTGTCAAAAAGCTTTGTAAGTCCACCATGGGCTTCATGTGACCAAAGCAATTGACTATCCATATTAGGCCTCCAACGTACAGGGTTAAACTTGTTGCGGTCGTATCATGCTGCGCTCGGCGTAGCTTTTTATTACACCTTTTTGTACACTTTGGGTTTTTCAATATCCTTTCCCCTCTTTCAGCACTATATTTATAGTGCCCCTCTAAATTTTTTTTCATTCCTTTATACGATTTACCATGCATCCGTAATTTTCTGTTTTTGTTCTTTTCCCATTCATTTGGATTCCTTTTCTTCTTCTTTTTAGGAGCTCTCTCTAATTCTTCATCCTCATCCAGTTGTAAAACATTGTCACATTTTCTTGCACTTCAATTTCATTGTTTGCTTCCTGATTTTCGACGTTCTGTGGCTCATTGTCATCGTCATTCTGTAGCACATTATCATCGTCATTCTGTAGCACATTATCATCGTCGTTCTGTTGCACATTATCATCGTCGTTTAGTTTCTCATTACCATCGTCGTTGAGTTGCTCACTATCCCGTTCTTCGTTCTCAAACACTAGGTCACTTTGTTTACGTTTCTTTACAATTTCTTGTCTATAAATTTCTTTTATTCTTATGTTCTCAGTTTTTCTACATTTATCACTTTGGATTTCCTCACTACATGTGCGTGAATCAGCAAGTTTTCTTCTTTTAATTTTCTGCTTTCGATTACCATTTAGATCTGTACTGGAATCAGAATCTGTGTCTTCTAACTCTTTTCGTTTTGGTTTCCATATAGGGTCCTTAACAGAATCGTCCAAGTCTAGATCTGAATCAAAGTCATCTGATTCATGACACGATAATTCATCATAAACTTTCGTTATGTTGTTTCCTTGAATCCTAAAGTTCGATTTATTTTGATTCAATGCCAATTGGACAAGTTTCTGACCTCTAGAAAAATTCATTGTGTCTTTTATTACTCAGAATCAGACAAAGTAGCACCAACCATTGACCATCCACAGTCATAACATACGTAAATATCAAATTGAAAGTCTCCTTCTTCAACGTCTTTGGGAAGATTTTTTACACATAAGAGATGATACTTTTTATCACAGTTAGCACATCTCAGCCACTCTTTTCCATCAGAGTCTTTAAGTATAACCGTTTCCTTGTATAAAACTTGTGTATCAAGTATGTTAGAACTCTGTGCCTCAGTTTTGCAAATTTCACAAACCCAATCAGGCCATTCTTCACATGATGAGTCTGACATTACAGGAGTAATTATTTAAAACTGTAAAAGAAAAGAGATGAAATTATGTTACATGTAACATTTAAACGTCATATTCATAAACAACTGTATAATATGTTTATTTATTTAGTATGTTAAAGGTTTAAAATGGATATTATGGTCTGATATAACCTGTCTGTTTCGCATGTTTCACGAGCCAAAGTCGAAGAAAATATTATAGGAAATAGACATTTTGTACGAAATCATATTTATCGTCTTATACCTATAAAACAAAATTTATCACTCTGAAATACAATGGCAATATGGACCCTTATAACCTGTTTGTTGAAATACATTGCTTGTGTGTTTCTAAAACTGACTCGTTACTTAAAAAGTTTGCATTGTAATATGACAAAGTAACAATATGTTTGCACACCAATTTAACATATTAAAAGCTAACTTGGTCTAAATACAGTATTTTATACAAAGATTCAGAATAAAGAATGCAGTAAAATAATGATAAATAATTAAATCACCTTATTTGGTATAATTTAATTAAATTCAAAATTATCGTATGTCATTTATTTGGATTTACAAATTGTCGTAAGTTAAATGATATTGGAATAATTCCTTACATAAACAGTTTATTAATAATATCTAAGACCTTATAAAACTATTTACTCTATTATAAAGTATGTTAACTTTTAAACAAAAATAATAGCAATTTTTTGTAATCTTTTTAACACTTTTGAAAAAAACTTGTATAGGCATTTTGAATGCCCCCAATATTTCTGATTTTGTGATGATTGAACTTGTGCATTTGTAAACAGTTGTTAATAATGTAGTTTTATTTGAATAATATTTCATAAATGCTTTCAATTTACTAACCTTATAATCTCTTTTCTGCATTATTTATTGAAGCATTCTACAGACAAACAATTCTGTAAGACATACAACATTTTGGAAGCAAAAATTTTTATCCAATCAAAACATTGTAAAATATCACATGATATTTTTTTGATGTTCCGATTGGTCTATTTATATGATTTTTTGACACTATATGTAATCGACAGAGCTGATTCTGAAAAGTTGAAAAAAAAAATCCGCCAATTTTTGACATACAACATTTTGGAATCCCACCGACGATATATAACCTTTATACAATTAGTCATTTATTGTCAAAATCAATTTATGTTGTAATGTCATTGCCCCTTTGAGGGCCCCTGATTGGTCAAATAAAATCTTGAATCTTGAATCTATAATCAGGACAATCAAACGACTGAAAAGCAAGATCGATTGCTGACAATATGCCTTCTGCCTTGGTGTTTTCTGGTTCTACTAACTTCAGATAGTTCATCGTTGGGTAAAAATTGTCCAGAACTTTGATTCGGTGCCATCACAAAATAAACTGAAATATTTGGATTCTTTAAGCAAAGTTTTTAATTTGTCAAAATAAACACCAGCTATATGACTAAAAAATTCCTTTGCAGCTCTGTCATTAAAGTATGTCTCGCCTAAACTTAAGCCATTTAGTGTTTGCAATTTCAGCATGTCTTTGAAGTGAAGTCAGTAAATGGTCTTTCTTTCTTTGCTAAGTAGTAGGCTGTTCGAAACAGTTTATCCATCTTCTGACATGTGCCTGAAGAGTTTCTTCATCTGCTTTCTGGAAACTTTTCTGAATAGCTATAGGTTGGTGTGATTCCACTGCAGTCTTAGCAAATTTAATTTTAATAGCATGTTCATGATGAGATGATTTGATATGCTGCTGGATTGCTTCTTTTTTAACCCGAGTACTTCCTGTGACCATCTGAAATAAAGGAAAAAAAGTCTTCATTTTATCATCCTTTTTATGTTCATTGCCTGTAAATAACTTATTTACAGGCGATGAACATGAAAAGGACGATAAAATGAACATGAAATGAGTATTCAATAACAAGACACGACAAATATTTTATTGTAGGGAATTTACAAGATAATGTGAATCGCATTTTAAAGACGCTTATGGCAACTAAACCAAATTTTTTCGTTTGATGATACATTTTGTCAGCAAGATAAAGCATTCTCACAAAGTTACTACATCAAAGTTCCCGACAATAGCTTCAACATCTCCTGGCATGAATTTTGTCTATTAATTCTCAACTGAGGCGTTGTTACCAAATGCTTGCATGTTAAACACCATATACGTGTGAGCTTTTTAAAGTTGATGAAATGATGAAATTAAATGTAAACTAATCTGGTTCAATTGATATTTGCTGGTCGCTCTCATCCCTAAGCCTCACGTATCCTGTAATCTCGTCAAAACTTCAGGAGGCAGTCCACCACCACAACTGGTCTTTCTTGACTCCAACCTCACAAACGTTGCCTATTTGTTCTCGCTGATTGTGTAGGTGGTTCATTTTTTCTTATTATACCCCCACTCGTAAGAGAGGGGGCTATATTGCAATCACCTTGTCCGTCCGTTCGGTACCGAATTAGGCTATTAAAAGGGTCGAAAATTGAAAAAAAAAATCGTAACAGATTTCTCAGCTTCTACAAAAGGGATTACTTTTTAATTTGGTACACAGCTTAAGCACGGTGAGTTGTACCGTGCCTACCCTTTCTTTGTCAGTCAGTAATCTACTTCCTGTTTTCTGAATGGTCGAGTGGGGGTATGCTATGCACAATTTAGTGCAACCCCTTGTTTCATATGTTGTTCTTTCAATTGTTCAACTACCAGCGTCGATTTTAGCGCATATGGCATTCCATGCCCTTTTCTTTGCTGCATTTGTCCCGTGCGGGGCCCGGGTGGCGAATAGGCCCGCAGCAGAGCCTAGCTTGTCGTAAGAGGCGACTAAGGGTCTTGGGATTCTGACATCGGGTCAGTGCTCAGCCCACAGAGCGACCAAGTGTGTACCCTAGGTGGCTGAATAGGGTAGCCCTCGTCCGCGGGGGTTGTCAGGTCTATAATACGGAAACCCTGACCGCCGACCATAGTGGGCCAACGTGTGTGGAGAGTGCCACGCTTAATGCACGTAAAAGACCCAGTAGTGCACCACATAGGCTAAATTTTCCGCCCCTACCCACCTCTCCCCTTTTTCTGTGGTTCTTCAAAATTTACCGGTCCTTTGTTTCCCACCCCACCCCATATTTCATTATCATCATCATTTCATGTTCATTTTATCATCCTTTTCATGTTCATCGCCTGTAAATAACCTATATAGCGTTGCACGGGCGTAAAACACCAACTCACTCACTTTGCTGCATTTTCGAAACTACTGTGCTTGCATAATAAAAGCGTTTTGTGTTTTTCTACTTTTTCTGACAGTGTTTTAAGATCCGCTCCCGTGCGGGGCCCGGATGGCGAATAGGCCCGCAGCAGAGCCTAGCTTGTCGTAAAAGGCGACTAAGGGTCTTGGGATTCTGACGTCGGGTCAGTGCTCAGCCCACAGAGCGACCAAGTGTGTACCCTAGGTGGCTGAATAGGGTAGCCCTCGTCCGCGGGGGTTGTCAGGTCTATAATACGGAAACCCTGACGCTTCATGCACGTAAAAGACCCCTTTGTGGACCGCCAAGTAGTGCACCACATAGGCTAAATTTTCCGTCCCTACCCACTTCTCCTCTTTTCCTGTGGTTCTTCAAAATTTACCGTCCCTGTGTTTCCCACCCCATCCCATATTTCATATATCATCATCATTTCATGTTCATTGTACCATCCTTTTCATGTTCATCGCCTGTAAATAACCTATATAGCGTTGCACGGGCGTAAAACACCAACTCACTCACTCACTCACTTAAGATCCGTCTCCATGAAGTTTGGATTACGTTTGCTAATTAATTCTTTTGGTCAGAATGTGTGGTCAACATTGTATCCATCATTTTTACCGTAAAAGTGGCTAAATATGTAAAAAAAACTTTGAAGGTCTCTGCTGTTCACTTAAACAAATATTTCGTGCAAAATTTATGACATTTCATATAGTGTAGAGTCTTATGAACATTCTACTAGCATCATTTTGAAGCGTCCCGTGCGGGGCACGGTTGGCGAATAGGCCCGCAGCAGAGCCTAGCTTGTCGTAATAGGCGACTAAAGGTCTTGGGATTCTGACGTCGGGTCAGTGCTCAGCGCACAGAGCGACCAAGTGTGCATCCTAGGTGGCTGAATAGGGTGGCCCTCGTCCGTAGGGCTTTTTCGGATATATCCGGGAGATGAACATGAAAGTGGTGATACAATGAACATGAAATGATGATGAAGTGGAGGAAATGGGGACACAAGGCCAATCGGGTATGAGAGTTTTGAATGCAACTGGAAAAAGGAGTGATGGGTAGGGACCGGAAATTAAGCCTCCTGCATGGGGATCCTACGGATCCTACTCTTACCGAGACCTGCAGCAGGGTTTTTTAAGGTGCGAGGAACGAGACTTATTTCCCAACACGGTGCACCACTATGGTTTGGTCAGGTTTTCCGCATTATTGCCTGACGACCTCGCATCTTTCGATGTCAGGGCTGCCCCATTCAACCACCTGGGGCACACATCCCAGTCGCTTTGTGGGCAAAGCGGCCTGACCCGATGTCATGGTGATAGTTATACAAAGTGTGAGTGAGTGAGTTGGTGTTTTATGCCCGTGCAACGTTATATAGGTTATTTACAGGCGATGAACATGAAAAATGGAATTTTAGTATCTTATTATTTTATGTCAATTTTCAAAACATATGTTCTCTTTATTTCTATATTTATCTTTTATTGTCTCTGATATTATAATATTGTATGATCGTGTTTAAGATAACATACAATCAATTGCACCTTGCTGGTAAAAGGATGGGTGCTTTAATCACGCGCTAAAGCTGTGAAGGAATGTGAATAACTTCTTAGCATTTTCATTGTCGATTCTGTTATGTATAGACGATAAAGAGATGTGGAATAAGTATACGCGACACAACCAACATTAAAGAAACGGCAATTTACAAAATCACAATGGAAAACAGCCAGCCCACTAAACACACTAACGTTCCAATAAGGTACCCATAACGTTCATTCATGGTTTCTAGAACGTTCCGAAATAACATTACAGGAACGTTAAAGTGTAGACTCCATTTTCGGTTCTTATAACGTTCCGTCGGAACTATATTGGATCGTTCCCTGAACGTTTTCTGGTGGTTTTGTTTTACCTCTTGAGGTTCATGTATAGTTTTAAGAACGTTTTATTTACGTTCTGTTAATGTTTTACCAGCACCCTCTCACAACTGGTGGGATGATTCTAGTTATATGTGATTAATGAAATTGTTTTTTTTTCATAAATCTTCGTTTTTGATAGTTTTTAAAAGTCTTTTAACATTTTTTGAATGTCTTTCTGGTTTTGAATTTACATGGTGTCACTGCTTAATCTTAATTAATAAGAGCAGTTATGTTATCTATATCATAATGAAAATACTCTTTGCAATGGCATTTAGATCTTCCAGATAGATCGTCTCTGACAAGTCTTGAATACACTATAAACGGGCCTTCATTTAGCTGAAACTTTCTTGCAAAAAGAAAAAAGAAAAACAAAAATATATTTAGATAGAATATTTTATAAGAACAAACTCCACAAACACAGTTAAAAGTTTCAAGTGCAGTCAATAATTATAGTCCATTTTCTCTATATCCTACATATTCTCACTAATAGTTCCGTGTAAATCTCAATTTAAGTTTCATTTCTATTCCATCTCAGTTGAAATTTTCAAGAATTACATTCATATTTGTCACTATATGAGAATGATATGGTCTCTTTTATCATCGTACTCCAAGATGCTTTATTCTTCATGCATTTGATTTCCTGAAACGTAAAAGAAATTTATTTTATCCAATAAGAAAAAAATGACACCAAAATATACACAAGCTGCAGTGAGATTATTATTTCATTTAATAAGGCATGTTGAACCTAACTAATACATTTAAGCATAAATATTAACATCTTATACTTTATTAGGAATAGTACATATAAGTTAGGCTCTCAACAAGTTGTTGTCTATTATGATAAAGTAATTTAATAATTACATAATTTAATGTCTTAATTAAGTACTAAATAGCTCCTATTAAATGGGTAAAGATCCATGAATATATTGTTGCTTTAAATATGATGCAAAATAAGTAATCTCATATCCTACCTCAACCACCTATAAAATTCAACCCTTTAACATCACCAACACACTTTGAAGTTTCTAATTGAGTTAAGCCGGCATTATTTTTTCTATCCTGCATGTATGCATATTATTGTGAGTGGACCTGAAAAGAAAAAAAAACACATTTTAATGGTAAAACCGCTCGTTATGTATTTCTAATTTTTAACATTCAATGATAAAATCATTACACTTAATTGCACTTTCTTGTGGCAACTCATTACGATTAGTGTATCAAGTTTAGATATTTTTCTTATCTTGGGTCAGCATGACCGGTGTTGTAGCAGATGCAATTTGATATCTGTGTGTAGAGATAAAGCACTCGTTTTTAAATACACAAACTCACAGCTTAATTATTTTGATTTAATATCTTCTATATATCGTGCATGTATATATCAACAAATGAAATCAAAATAAACACAAATTCATAGAATTGTGGTTAACAAATTTATTATTCATTACATAAATGTGCATGAACACGAGAAGTTGATTGTCTGATTATTCATTTGTTATTTAAGAATATTTTGTCTAATTAGTATGATAGTTTATACATATTAATCAAATCCGTTAGAATCCCAAATATAATTTGTTCTTTTCGAACATTTTGTCAAAATAAAAATAGTTTCTTACCGGTATATCCGAGACATTGAAATGTGTCTATCCTGTCGGCAGTCATAATTTTTCAAACGCGGGCGATACTGTTGTGCGCATGTCTATTTTCAAGTGCAAGTTTATTACCGAATTTGAAATTGAAATTATTTTTATGTAAATTTGTATTTTTATAAGAATATACATAAACAATTGCGATAATTCATATTTTAGAAATGTAAATTAGACCATGATATATTGATAAATACCATTGAATGTATTTATAAAAATTATTAAAGAATCCTTTTTAAAATGCTGGAATAAATATCGCTTGATGCATTTAAAATAATTCCTTTGCTCAAATAATTGTTAAGGAATAATGCATGCTACATGTATAACAATAATGTTTTAATAAGTATCTTACATGTATTAAAGAAGAAATTCTTTATTTTTTCGAAGGACCTTTAAAACAGTCTTAAAACGTTTTAATTACAGTCCGTTTTCTTGCGTTTTGTACTAACGGTCTCAGAACGATCCATGAAATATTTGACCTTGATAGAACGATATGATAACGTTCGTACGGAACGTTTTAAAAAGGTTACAGCGGAACGTTACGAAGGGACCTTGATAGAACGATATAATAACGTTCGTACGGAACGTTTTAAAAAGGTTACAGCGGAACGTTACGAAGGGACGTTTTTAAAACGTTCTGAGAACTATATAGTTTTAAAAAACCCTGAGAGAACTATAAACTAACGTTCCGATACCGTTCTGTGTTCAGTGGGAGCAGTCTTCAACATGACCAGAGGTGGTCACTGCTCGCTGTTTTGCGTTGGCCCAAGACTAAAAAAAACATTACATAGATTCAAACAAATCACTGCCCCCTGTGCCTCTAAGGATAGTTCGTTTCAGACAAGCAGACTGTATGCAATAAATAAAAAGCAGCTGGTGCAACGTTTGAAAAAATAGAACTAAACTGTACTGTTTTTGTTTGTTAAATATCTCATAAACATTTTAAATTTGATATAGTTGCAAAAGTAAGGTAAGGAAACAGTACATCCCCCCCAATACTAAGATCAACAAATCCATGGCAAATAATATTACATATTTTTTCATTCATAAAATAATTTATAGTTTGTTATACAACTTTACCCATTGCGTCAATACTCGCAATTCTGCTCATTTTGCTACATTTTTGTATCCTACCCCAGGAGCTGCGCATAAATTATTCCAAAGCCACGAACAATTAGAAAATACCATTTCCAAAGATAACTGTAAAACTAAAAACAATCTAGTCTATAAAAAGTATTAAGTTTTCAGGAAACCGCCGTTTTTATGTCTTGTGCTGTAGTGTTGTATCCTTGCTAAGACGTAATAAGGTGTCTAAACAGTGCATGTGGTTATGACGTCTGTTTTTTTTCCATTTTGTGGCCCCTTATACCTCGCTTAAAAAAAGAAAACTAGACAGTTCGAGGAAATTTTTTGAATTATTCAGCTAGAGTACCCATTTTTGCCGATTAAATTAATTTTTTACAAGCATTAAATTTAAATTACCGTCCATTTTCAGAAAATGATGGATTTATATTGATAAAGATACATATACACATACATTTGACATTTTGTTGAAATCTTTATCAAAAAGTATCGATTAACTCACAATACAGGTAATGTCAGATCTTTATTTTATTTTATTTATTTGTATTAGAACTTCAAAACTTTTGGTTGAACAAGATGACAGCTTTATTAAGTGCTTCCTTAAAAAAAGTTTGAAAATCAAAAGAAGACCAGAACATTTATCTATCAAAATAAAATGAACTTATAGACAAAAGATCCCTACACTATATCATGGAGATGCTACTCTGTTTTAACGAACATTAGAAGGATTGAAGCGATTGGCCTTGTGTCCCCATTTTCTCCACTTCATCATCATTTCATGTTCATTGTATCACCACTTTCATGTTCATCTCCCGGATATAGCCGAAATCGCGCTGCTTGGGAGTAAAGCAATAACTAACTAACTAATAATCTCCTATAATATTACATGTACATATGGCTTTCTTGTCGTCATAATGCTACTATCAGAGTCAATATAATTATGGCCAATGCTTATTTTAGACCAAAACAAGATTGTTGTCCGTTATTACGTTTAAATGATCGTTGTTACTGATTACTTTGACCCCTTGTTCACAAAACCAACTTAGTACTCGCGCCACAAATGCTGCCCGTGTATTTTATCGGGTATTAACAGACCTAATAATACTTGTGGTATTTTGTAAATCCACGGATTTGTCAATTGTTTTGTTGTGCATGATCTCAAAGCTCAAAATGCATGTCATGCAAAACCCAATGAAATGAAGAGGATAAACAAAGACTAACGGATCTGAAACACATCCATGAACTGCAGCAGAAGGATAAATAGAAAAATGTAATACCAAATATATAGTATACAAAATAAATGTAAGAAATGACGCCATTTTGAAAATTATGACGGCCATCATGAAAATGGGCAAAATTTAAATAGCTAACGATCTTACTTCAGGCACCTTTATGTCAGATGCATGCTTTTATCACAAAGTGAAATATTTTACCAAACATCTGCTCAACTTTAACGCCTAACTGTGGAAAGCCTGCATGATGGACAGTCCAAAGAGAGGAGAGAGAGTCTTTAAGGGCATACGATACAGTTACAGGAGAGATTATGACGTCGTCGTTGGATACATATTGTGCCGTCATGATATTAGCCAAAAAATAATTAGAAATGATTAAAAAATGGCCGTGTTTCGCAAATAACTAAAACATGAGCACGTTGACCCCTTAGTTTTTTTAATGTTATTCTTTAACAGTTGAAGAATATAACATCATGCAAAAATTTCAAAATGATTGCAATGGACAATCTTTTTCTAAATGGCTTTTCATTCACAGAATGTCTTAAAGATTTTCATAAAATAACCTTAAAAACCAATTTGAGGGTTTAATCAGAGTATTTCATCTAACGAATGGTGACATAATAAAAAGTCAACATTCTCTTTTTTGTAAAACAAAAGACAGACTAGAAAAATGACCAATGGTTAAAAAGTTATGACATTTTAAGACATTTCAAAACTATTTCACTTTTTTCTAATTTTTGTGGATTGCATCAAATATTCAACTTCAAAATGATAAAAACGTACGGATCCGTTAAGCCATGATTTTCTTTTTATATTTGAAATGAACATACTAAAATTAGCTTAATTACAAATGTTCATGAATTTGTCAATGCAGGGTCTAAACTGTATCGATTGCCCTTAAAACTGTGATATTTATTTGCTGACAACCCTAAACAATTACTGAATTACTACAAAACTCATTAAAGTACTCACATGACACTATTTCTGATGCTTCTTCCTAGTTCTTTTTACATATTCTACATTCCCATATCTCTTTTTAAGCTTCTTTATCTTGTTTTATGTGAATTTAATTGCGAGCCTCATCATAAGCTTGTAGCTTTAATATAAGTGCTACTATTTTAGGTGGCATGTTGATTGCGCCATGTTGCGCAATAAAACATTAACTTAGAAAAAATGTTTATGATTATGATGACCAAGGTGAAAAATCCAGCACACTTGATAATCCAATTCAATCCTTCTATTGTTCGTAAAAACAGAGTAGCATCTCCATTATATAGTGTAGGGATCTTTTGCCTATAAGATCATTCTATTTTGATAGAGAAATGTTCTAGTCTTCTTCAGATTTTCGAACTTTTATTAATGAAGCGCTTAATAAAGCTTTCATCTTGTTCAACCAAAAGTTTTGAAGTTCTAATACAAAATACAAATGACAACAAAGTTCCAGACAATAAATTTTGCTACGCCTGACGCGCGTTTCGTCTATTCAAGACTCATCAGAGGCGCTCTACCAAAAATATTGAAATTGCCAAACACTATGAATATGAAGAGCATAGAACAGTATAACCAAAAATACCAAACTGGGGAACCAAATTATTACTAAGATATTCAACCTATAACGTGTATATAAAAAAATTTCATACTCGTCTATTTACTATTTCCACAAGGCAAAAATGTTTGACAGTTCTAAAAATAGTGCAAAATTTACCCTTGGAAAACCCCCTATTTTCTCATAGAATTAAAGGTTTTTTGTGAAATATTGGTGATTTTCTTAATCCTTTCAGTTTTATCTCGCAATAAATCACATATTTATCGTGTAACAATGCACAATGACTTTAAATCTAACCTTTTTTCATTCGAAGTGAACCACAAAACCACCAGGGACGGAAGTAGATAAGGGAGACAATATTCTGCCCCTTTTACCAATTTTATCATTGAATTTGAATAACCACATATATTTTATCCTGTTACGTCTTTTTGTAAAACTATGGTACACATAACAGGTCCTAATATAAAAATGTGCGTTTTTACTACTATCTCCGTAGTAAAAAATAATTCAAATAAGATCGTGACCATATTTTTCCGCCAAAAGATTTTGTTCGAACCCGCCTAGATTTTACCTTACTGTAGCGTCACTCGGAATTCCTTTTATTTGGCGGAATATTGTTTTCATATCTACTTCCGTCCCTGGTGATATTTTTGGTCCGGTTCGGAGGAAAAACGACTAGATTTGACGTTATTACACATTGATACTCTATAATTTTGAGCCCATAAGAGAGAGAAAACTAAAAGGAATGAGACAATAGCCAATTTCATTTCGATGGAAAACTACTTCTATAAGAAATTCGTAGATTTCCCAAAGTTCTATTTTTAGAACTGTCAAACATTCTTGCCTTGTGGAAATAGTATATAGACGAGTATGAAAATTTTTATATACACGTTATTAATGAAAAAAAAAAAATCCTGAACCCAAACGCCTGTGAACAAAATGAGCAGAATTGCGAGTACTG
The DNA here is from genome assembly GCA_963971305.1 of Arcuatula senhousia. Taxonomy (NCBI): domain Eukaryota; kingdom Metazoa; phylum Mollusca; class Bivalvia; order Mytilida; family Mytilidae; genus Arcuatula; species Arcuatula senhousia. The sequence continues at coordinate 26,956,675 of OZ020310.1, read as the reverse complement.
ACGCAATGGGTAAAGTTGTATAACAAACTATAAATTATTTTATGAATGAAAAAAAAATGTAATATTATTTGCCATGGATTTGTTGATCTTAATATTGGGGGGATGTACTGTTTCCTTACTTTACTTTTGCAACTATATCAAATTTAAAATGTTTATGAGATATTTAACAAACAAAAACAGTACAGTTTAGTTCTATTTTTTTCAAACGTTGCACCAGCTGCCTTTTTTTTTTGCATACAGTCTGCTTGTCCGAAACAAACTATCCTTAGAGGCACAGGGGGTAGTGATTTGTTTGAATCTATGTAATGTTTTTTTAGTCTTGGGCCAACGCAAAACAGCGAGCAGTGACCACCTCTGGTCATGTTGAAGACTGCTGGCTGTTTTCCATTGTGATTTTGTAAATTGCCGTTTCTTTAATGTTGGTTGTGTCGCGTACACTTATTCCACATCTCTTTATCGTCTATACATAACAGAATCGACAATGAAAATGCTAAGAAGTTATTCACATTCCTTCACAGCTTTAGCGCGTGATTAAAGCACCCATCCTTTTACCAGCAAGGTGCAATTGATTGTATGTTATCTTAAACACGATCATACAATATTATAATATCAGAGACAATAAAAGATAAATATAGAAACAAGAGGCTCCCAGGAGCCTGAATCGCTCACCTGACATATGTGCCTGAAGTAAAGGTTCTTAGGCAAAATCTATTTTACATTGAAAGGGCCATAAGTTTAATAAGGGGGTCATTTGACAATATGGTGGATCTTAAGGTGCTGATCACTTTTGTTCTCAATCAAAATTCAAAAATCTGTCACAATACTAAGTTTGGTTCCAATTGGACTTAAAGTGTCAGAGGAGTTAACGTTTTCAATGTAATGAAAAAACGCTTTTTAAATGCTAAATTTTGACGTTCTAAGGGCAATAACTCCTCAAAGGAAATGTCCTACAATGTTGACCCTAAACATATTATGTAGATCTTGATACGCAGCAGAGCCTAGCTTGTCGTAAGAGGCGACTAAGGGTCTTGGGGTTCTGACGTCGGGTCAGTGCCCAGCCCACAGAGCGACCAAGTGTGTACCCTAGGTGGCTGAATAGGGTAGCCCTCGTCCGCGGGGGTTGTCAGGTCTATGATACGGAAACCCTGACCGCCGACCATAGTGGGCCAACGTGTGTGGAGAATGCCACGCTTCATGCACGTAAAAGACCCCTTTGTGGACCGCCAAGTAGTGCACCACATAGGCTAAATTTTCCGCCCCTACCCACTTCTCCCCTTTTACTGTGGTTCTTCGAAATTTACCGTCCCTGTGTTTCCCATCCCATCCCATTTATCATCATCATTTCATGTTCATTGTATCATCCTTTTCATGTTCATCGCCTGTAAATAACCTATATAGCGTTGCACGGGCGTAAAACACCAACTCACTCACTCACTATGCTTAACAATATGCAATTAAAATTTCTCAAATATCTTGTTAAGTTTTCAAGATATTGAGCTAAATAGGTGCAAAATTTGCAAAAAATCCACCAACAAGGGCAATAACTCCTACATGAGTTCTTGGATTTTCTTCAAATTTTCAGAGCTGGTAGATCTTGTCGTGATCATCACTTTTGTTCCTGATCAAAATTTTAAAATATGTCACCGTTTTTGAGTTATTTACAAAAAACGCCATTTACCCCTATGTTCTATTTTTAGCCACAGCCGCCATGTTTTACAACCAATCAAAAATCCCCAGATCAGTTCTATACACCTAATGCTAATAAACAACAATACCAAATTTGGTTCCAATTGGACTCAAAGTGTCAGAGGAGTTAACGTTTTCAGTGTAATGAGGAAATGCTGTTTAAATGCTCAATTTTGAAGTTCTAAGGGCAATAACTCCTCAAAGGAAATGTCCTACAATGTTTACCCTTTTACATCTTTTGTAGATCTTGATGTGCTTAACAATATGCAATTTAAATTTCTCAAATATCTTAATGATATATAGTTTTCAAGATATTGAGCTAAACAGGTGCAAAATTTGCCAAAAATCCACAAAGGGCAATAACTCCTACATGGGTTGTTGGATTTTCTTCAAAAGTTCAGAGCTGGTAGATCTTTAGGTGCTGATCACTTTTGTTCCCAATCAAAATTTTAAAATCTGTCACCGTTTTTGAGTTATTTGCAAAAAACTGCCATTTACCCCTATGTTCTATTTTTAGCCACAGCAGCCATGTTTTACTACCAATCAAAAATTCCCACATCATTTCTATACACCTAATGCTAATAAACAACAATACCAAGTTTGGTTCCAATTGGACTTGAAGTGTCAGAGGAGTAAACATTTTCAATGTAATGAGGGAATGCTGTTAAAATGCTCAATTTTGATGTTCTAAGGGCAATAACTCCTAAAAGGAAAGGTCCTACAACGTTGACCCTATTACATATTTTGTAGATCTTGATGTGCTTAACAATATGCAATTTAAATCTCTCAAATATCTTGTATAGTTTTCAAGATATTGAGCTAAACAGGTGCAAAATTTGCAAAAAATCCACAAAAAGGGCAATAACTCCTACATGGGTTGTTGGATTTTCTTCAAAATTTAAGGGTAGGTAGATCTTGAGGTGCTGATCAATTTAAACCATGCCAGAATTTTGATATCTGTAGCCGTTTTTGAGTTATTTGCAAAAAACTGCATTTTACCCCTATGTTCTATTTTTAGCCACGGCGGCCATGTTTTACGACGAATCAAAAATCCCTACATCAGTTCTAAGCACCGAATGCTAATGAACAACCATACTAAGTTTTGTTTCAATTGGACTTATGGTGTCAGAGGAGTTAAGGTTTGAAAAAGTTTACGGACGGACGACGAACGCCAAGTGATGACAATAGCTCACATGACCCTTCGGGTCAGGTGAGCTAAAAAGGGCAATAACTCCTATGTCGTTTGTTGGATCTTCTTGAAAATTTCAGAGCAGGTAGATCTTGAGATGCTGATCACTTTTGTCTCCCATCAGAATTTTGATATCTGTAACTGTTTTTGAGTTATTTGCAAAAAAATTTAATTTGACCCCTATGTTCTATTTTAAGCAATGGAGGCCATAATGTTTGACGAATCAAAAATCTGAACTATAGAATTGTAGCATTAATGCTATTAAACAACTGTGCCAAGTTTGGTTGAAGTTGGATGTATGGTGTCAGACAAGTTAATCTTTGAAATTCAGGGTAAAAATAATGAAAAATGGTAAATTTTGACGCTTTAAGGGCCATAACTCCTAAAAGAAATGGTTTAACATCTTTGACCTATTTACATAAAAGGTAGATCTTGATGTGCTTAATCATATGCAATTTGAATTTTTATATATCTTGTATAGTTTTCAAGATATAGGGCTAAATAAGTGCAAAATTTTGAAAAAATCCAGAAAAAGGGCATGTTTTTTTACGAATCAAAAAATCCGAACGATAGTTTTGTACACATAATGCCACATAACAACTATACCAAGTTTGGTTGCAATTGGACTAATGGTGTCGGACAAGTTAACGTTTAAAAAAGTGTTTACAGACGACGACAGACGACGACGACGACGGACGCCAAGAGATGGTAAAAGCTCACATGGACCTTCGGTCCAGGTGAGCTAATAAAGAGAACATATGTTTTGAAAATTGACATAAAATAATAAGATACTAAAATTCCATTTTTCATGTTCATCGCCTGTAAATAACCTATATAACGTTGCACGGGCGTAAAACACCAACTTAATCACTCACACTTTGTATAACTATCACCATACATAGTATAACTATCACCATACTGCCTAGTATAACTATCACCATACCTTGTATAACTATCACCTTAACTAGTATAACTACAACCATACCTAATAAAACTATCACGGTACCTAATATAACTTTCACCTTACATAATATAACCATCACCATACTTAGTTTAACTATCAACATACCTAGTATAACTATCACCATACCTAGTATAACTATCACCATACCTAGTATAACTATAACCATACTTTGTATAACAATCACCTTACCATGCTTACCTAGTATAACTATCACCATACTACCTAGTATAACTATCAACATACTACCTAGTATAACTATCACCAAACAAAATCTAATTATCACCATACTAAGTATAACTATCACCATACCCAGTATAACTATCACCATACTTAGTATAAATATCACCATTAATAGTGCAACTATCACCTTAACTAGTATAACTACCACCATACCTAATATAACTATGACCACACTCAGTATAACTATCACCAAATTCAATCTAACTATCATAACACTCGGCATAATTGTAATTATATTTTGTATGACTATCAACACTTCTGCAAATAGCAATACTCAGTAAGTATAACTATAACTCAAGAGGGAAAAGGGAAGGAGATAAATTTAAATGCGAGTCAACCACTAAAGATAATGTTTATCTCAAAACATAATATGTTTAACACACCAGAAAATCCTGTGGTGTGAGTCTGACATTTTAAGACTCCAATCTTGGGTGGTGGACAGCTATTGAGGGAGGAGGGAGAAAGGGGGCGGGAAAGGAGGGTGCAGGAGAGGGGAAAAGGAGGAAAAAGAGCCGGGAGGGAGAAGAAAGAAAAAAGTGAAGGGAGAACAAATGTAGCCATACAGTCTTGTTTTATGCCCGAGTGTTGAGGGCATATAATTTGTCATACTGGAAATTTAAATCAATATCATGTACGGTCTCTGAGAAGAATGAACTTGTTGACAATATTCATATCAGCCCAGTCCCAAACAGAAAGTAGGGTCAGAGTAGCTACATTATTTTAGCTAGGGTACCATCAGTCCAAAAATCGAATAGGACATATAATTTGTAATAATCAACCATGACCTACCTAAACTTAGTGCCCCTTAGTAGATATTAAGGATGTGTAAAATAAATTTTCATTTTTTAAGTCATGCCTTAACTGTTAATATTCCTTTCCTATATAAATGGAATTTTATTCAATGATAAAGGTAAGATTTATTTACCTTTACCTTTACCTTTATAAGTTTCAAGGTACTTTTCTGAAGTAAAGATTGAATATGGTTCTTCTGTGATCCACTTTGGTATTTAGATGGATCCAGTTTATGTTACATGAGTCCCAAAGATTTTCTACCAATCAAATCGTGGTGATAGTTGGTGTTACTAGATCGACAGACGTACTAAAAACATACCTGATAAACCGTTATTACGTTTATATGATCATTAATACTAATTATTTTGACCCATGTTGACAAAACCAACTTAGTACTCGCGCCACAAATGTTGTCCGTGTATTTTATCGGGTATTAACAGGCCTAATAATACTTGTGGTATTTTGTAAATACACGGATTTGTCAATTGTTTTGTTGTGCATGATCTCAAAGCTCAAAATGCATGTCATGCAAAACCCAATGAAATGAAGAGGATAAACAAAGACTAACGGATCTGAAACACATCCATGAACTACAGCAGAAGGATAAATAGAAAAATGTAATACCAAATATATAGTATACAAAATAAATGTAAGAAATGACGCCATTTTGAAAATTATGACGGCCATCATGAAAATGGGCAAAATTTAACTAGCTAACGATCTTACTTCAGGCACCTTTATGTCAGATGCATGCTTTTATCACAAAGTGAAATATTTTACCAAACATCTGCTCCACTATAACGCCTAACTGTGGAAAGCCTGCACTGTTTAGACACTTTATTACGTCTTAGCAAGGATACAGAACTACAGCACAAGACATAAAACGGCGGTTTCCTGAAAAAAAACAACTTTTTTTAATAGACTAGATTGTTTTTTAGTTTTACAGTTATCTTTGAAAATGGCTTTGAAAATGGTATTTTCTAATTGTTCGTGGCTTTGGAATCATTTAGGCGCAACTCCTGGGGTAGGGTACAAAATGTAACAGAATGAGTAGAATTGCGAGTACTGACGCAACTGGGTAAAGTTGTATAACAAACTATAAAGTTAATCAATGAATGAAAATAATATGTAATGTAATATTATTTGCCATGTATTTGTTGATCTTAATGTTGGGGAATGTACTGTTTCCTTACCTTACTTTTGCAACTATATGAAATTTAAAATGTTTATGAGATATTTAAGGGGGAACTTGCAGGTGATCACATGACCAGCCAAAAATTAATTTAAACTTGCCATTTAGTTAAATACTAAAAGGTGTTCAAGATTTTCAAATTCCATTTAAAAAATATCATAATGATATATTCTTAACTTTGTTTTGATATTAAAAGGATTAAAACTATTTTTTTCTTTATTTTGTTAGTTTTATTTTATAAAATATTCTTCAAACCTAATGAAATCTCATATTTCTGCATTTTGACAAAGGGAGATACTTTATGTCTAAATTTGCCATTTTTGACCACTTTTTGACATATTTTTGTATTTATCTGAAATACGAACTCAGAAGCACCCCCTTTTCTTCATATCATTTTTAAGCAATATAACTGCCCGATATAATATCAAAAAATTACAAAATTCTATTGATCAAATTTGTCAAAAATCAGAATTTTCCTTTAAAATTATGTCCTTTCTTTAACATTTCAATGTAAAAAAGCCAAACTTCAGAACCAGTTATCTCGAAAACTAACTCAGAAGCATGCCTTTTTTTAGGTGGATTTTAAAAGTGTACCTCTTGATGTGTCTATTTGCAAATTTTAAAGAAAATCTATTGAGAGGAAATTTTTGGTGTTTGGTGCAAGTACCCCCTTAACAAAAAAAAAGTACTGTTTAGTTCTATTTTTTTAACTTTGCACTATCTGCTTTTTTATTTATTGCCTACAGTCTGTTTGTCTGAAAGAAACTATCTTTAAAAGCAAAGAAGCACAGGGATTTGTTTGAATCTTATGTATTGTATTTTTAGTCTTGGGCCAATGCAAAACAGCGAGCAGTGACCTCTGGTCATGTTGAAGACTGCTGGCTGTTTTCCATTGTGATTTTTTTTAAATTGCCGTTTCTTTAATGTTGGTTGTGTCGCGTACACTTATTTCACATCTCTTTATCGTCCATACATAACATAATCGACAATGAAAATGCCGAGAAGTTATTCACATTCTTTCACATCTTTAGCGCGTGATTAAAGCACCCATCCTTTTACCAGCAGGGTGCAATTGATTGTATGTTATCTTAAACACGATCATACAATATTATAATATCAGAGACAATAAAAGATAAATATAGAAATGAAGAGAACATATGTTTTAAAATTGACATATAATAATAAGATACTAAAATTCCATAGGTGTTAAACTTTCATTGGTTAGCACAACCCACGTGTTTGTGGCAGTGCTGATCGAACACCGAGCAATATATACCGCTTACAATGACAAGGAAAACAAGTCGAAAGGCTAGTTTCTAAGGTAAGTTTGAATTTTGAATACTTTTCCTTCAACGCTTTTGGCTTTCGACCTTCCAATGTTTTATTTCAAATGCTGCTGATTAGAGGTTTCTTCTTAAAATATGCAAATACATCATAACCAAATTAACCGTTTATATACCTCTGTTCTATTTTATATTTGAAAGTTACTTTTGTTTGTTTAGTTAACTTTCAATTGGTCATCCTCTTTGTCATTTTTTAATGTTTTATGTCAGATGTTCGGAATCCCTCGGTTTTTAACTAGCAAAGTATGGTATTTTCAATTGGTCACCTTAAATGTTTTCTGTCAGATTTGTTTTTTTTTTCTATTAAAGTATGGTTAATGCTGTTGCTCGAGAACATCGTATTTCTTTTAAATAAGGCCTTATTTATATCAGAACAACAGATAGAAAACCTTTTTTCCGCCATATTTTAACGTCAAATATTTAGAAAACAAACTAACGAAGCTATCAATTTGATAGCTTCTAGCCAATTATATGCTGTTACATATTTTCCTATTGATTTTGAATATGTTTTTATTCTAAAAGATGTTTATTTTCCATAATAATTTATTGTACATTTGAAGGCAAGCTGAACGTTGTTTAATTCCTTTTTACATGTGCGTACGGTCTCGAAAAAGTCTTCCCCAACCATGAACAGTTTCATCTCTCGTAAAATGGGAGACGGGGCAATTTGACTTTCAATATCAACGATATAAAAAAGTTGGATAGGCCTTAAGCGTTTTGAACTTTATGGTCCGTATTCATAAAACGATTCTCAGACTCATTTTATGTTTAAGGGAGTACTTTCATATTAAATAAACCATAGTATAAAATTGAAAATATACAATAAAAACAAAAGGTGACTGTGCTTGTTTTAGAAATAATTAGCTTTAAAATCTTAAATAAATTTGTATAGATGGTATTGGAAAAATCCTCCAAAAAATTAATTTTCCAATATACATGTTTTTCTTTATAAAAAAAATAGTCACACAATTTCCCGCTTATTATTTCTTTTGAAATGAGATTTTTGAAGAAAAAGCATAATCTTCCTAAGTCGTTTAACTTGTAGTTATTTCATTAATGAAAATAAATAAAAGATTAATTTCGCATCATTTAAGCTATAATAAGTCATCTTTATTGAAATATAGGCTAAAAATTTGCAAAATGACTGAAAAAGTTAAAAGTTGCTGCTCCGTTTTAGACCCACCCCTTCCCCAACCCCCTTAAGCCAAGTTTATTATGTATCAGCAATTCGTATTTTTACACTGCAACCGTTTTATTTGACCATTCAAACTATTTCGAACGCTCCATATTTCTTTTAAAACACGACTTTTTTGTATCTTCTGCTGACCTTTTGAAAGTAATTGGTGGTGTATTTAACATCAAAGGAGAAGCGGTCGTGGAAGCGTGATTAGATTTTTATTTCCTTGCCAATGTCGATTTCACCATTTCATCATTTAAGTGTCAGTCAGTGTTCAGAAATACAACATTAACACCATTACGAGTATAAAAAGTGTTTTTTTTTTCGCCAAGACGAATTCAGAATTATTGGATGTTTTGTATTTATTTCAAAAATATATCGTCCCGTGCGGGGCCCGGCTGGCGAATAGGCCGCAGCAGAGCCTAGCTTGTCGTAAGAGGCGACTAAGGGTCTTGGGATTCTGACGTTGGGTCAGTGCTCAGCCCACAGAGCGACCAAGTGTGTACCCTTGGTGGCTGAATAGGGTAGCCCTCGTCCGCGGGGGTTGTCAGGTCTATAATACGGAAACCCTGACCGCCGACCATAGTGGGCCAACGTGTGTGGAGAGTGCCATGCTCCATGCACGCAAAAGACCCCTTTGTGGACCGCCAAGTAGTGCACCACATAGGCTTAATTTTCCGCCCCTACCCATATCTCCCCTTTTCCTGTGGTTCTTCAAAATTTACCGGTTCTTTGTTTCCCACCCCATTTCAACATTTAATTTATCATCATCATTTCATGTTCATTTTATCATCCTTTTCATGTTCATCGCCTGTAAATAACCTATATAGCGTTGCACGGGCGTAAAACACCAACTCACTCACTCACTCACTCACAAAAATATATCTCAGATTTTTGCTTGTTAAGTAAGAGAGTTGGTGTTTTACACCCTCGCTACACTATATAGGTTATTTGAAGGCGATGCACATGAAAGGGGTATCATGATGGTGATAAATGAAATATTGAGATGGGTTTGAAACAGCAAAATTTGAAGAACCACAGGAAATGGGGAGAGGTGGGTACGAGTGGTTAATTTAACCTGTGCACTACTTGGTGGTCCACAAAAGGCTTTTTCACGTGCATGAAACGTGGCACTCCACACACGTTGACCGGCTATGGTGAGCGGTCGGGGTTTCCGTATTATAGACCTGACAACCCCCGCGGACGAGTGTCACCCTTTTCAGACACCTTGGTCGCTCTGTTGGCTGAGCATTGACCCGACGTTAGAATCCCAAGGTCCTTAGTCGCCTCTTACGACAAGCTAGGCTCTGCTGTGGACGTATTCGCCTCCCGGGCCCCGCACGGGGTTTGCTTATTAAGACACATGAGACAGACACACCTGTCTTTTTGAGATTGACGCCATAAAGAAAATAAAAAAACAACCTTTTTAGTTTAAACATATTTATTCATTCTGGATGGGGAAACTAGCTTGATGCTTATGTAAATCCCTCTCCAGATAGCAGTTTGCGAGTGTGGCCTTTGTAGCCCCCTATTATTGAGCCTACTCTTATAGAAATCTACAAAGAAGTCTTTAACGAACATGAGGTATTGCTTTTCGCATACAGGAGACAACATTTTTTCGTCCCTTACGAACAGCTAGCAACGTTCCTTCATACCATCCTCGTAAATAGTGTCAATAGAAAGTCTGAAAATTGGTTCATGAAATTGTCACCCCGGACGAGGATCAAACCACGAACCCACCATTTTGACAACATTTCTATATTGAGCAAAGAGCTTGGACTTAAAATTTTTTTTTTATCCTACCATGGTATGTTCTGTCTATTCAAGAGTGGGTTCAGGGTCTGGTGTCGTTTTGGTAGTCCATGACGTATCCCGGTGGGCGTCTGACAGTAGGTTTGTTAACAACACCAATCTATTATAATCGCGATTCTATAACATCAAATTCGTATCAAACTATAGAACGCATTTTGTGTAGATTTTTAGCATGTGGAAAATAGTTCGATATGTTTTTTTCTGCTTTCAACCATTGTAGTCATTTTTACCATGGATCTTCTTCTTTTTCTTCATCTAAACGAAAATTCCAGACAAATGTGGGTTTAATTTTGAAATGCTTATATAACGGGGGAGGGGGGTCATAACTAGAACTTTCACGTATGTTTTTTTTAACTGTATTGACTTCTTCTTTCCTATGTGATCATTTTTAGAAGTATTTGATTATTGTTTCAGCTGTCAGCTGTGTATCTCTTCAAGTTTGATTGATAATTCAAGATGAATCATAAAGTGTTAATTGCTCTTATTGCAATATTCGGTCTGAGCTTGATTTCCCATTGCGAAGACGTTAACGTTCTTGAACTGTTTCCTGAATTTGATGACCTGGTGCAAAAGGTTCAGACCAATAAACAAATATCAGACCAAAGTGATGAGACCATGCAATTTGCAATAACTAGTTTACAACGTAAGTATACTAACTAGACAGCAAACAAATGCGTTATGGTTTGCTGTTGTCGTCTATTTACTGAAATGTTCCCACATTAACTTTAGTTCTAGTTATCCAATTGAGATGACATTTGACAGCATAAAAGAATGGATGGGATTAATTTTGGGGGTCCCCCTTGTTTCGTTAAGAAATTATGGGCCAAGAAGCTACTTTTTATCTTGTTCTGCCTCCCATATAACAATAACGTTTCATACCATATAAAAATGAATGGGATTGAATTTAGAGATCCCCTTTATTCGTTTTGAAATTAGGCACCAAGGGGACAAGAAATTCAAATATTTTATTGGTTTTCACAATAACTTTTTTTTGGTTGGCCTAGAGCTATGAAATTTTACAATTATATGGCTATTATTAAACCAATCAATACATGTATATGGGATTGATATTGGGTACCCCTTTTTCATTAAGAAATAGGGACCCTTAAAAGGGCAAAAATGCACTTTTTTTATTTCTGGTCCGATTTCAAAACTTTTTTTTTGCTTATTCATTAGTAGTGAATTTATAAAATTAAGGATAAATTTTAAACACCTCCCCACCCATAATCTGCTTACAAAATGATTTCCTAGTGAAATGTGGTCGAAAATTCCACCAAAGGCTGCAGATGTCACAAAAACTTTGTCAGTCCAACATGGGACTGCATATGTCCTTAGCATTTGACTATCCATGCCTATTGGACCAAAAACATACTGGCTTCGACATGTTGTGGTCGAAGCTTTATATTACAAAATATATCTGGTTTCAATTTATCAACTCCGGACGTCATGGGGAGTGAATTAGGGTCAGGGTTGAGAGGGTATGTGTCAAACAGGCTAGAGTACCCAGTACTAAAAACTGCAGCTTTCCTTTTTGTTATTTTTAAGCAAAGCTTTTTTCCTGAATTTTTGCATCCCATTAAATGAAATGGCCGCTCTTTTTTTAATACCATTGCGAAGGTCTCGTTTTTAGCTCACCTGGCTAAAGGCCATGTGAGCTATTGCCATCACTTGGCGTCCGTCGTCGTCGTCGTCGTTATGTTTTCTTCAGTCTTCTCCTCTGAAACGGCTGAACAGATTCAAACCAAATTTGGTCTGATGGTACCTTAGGGTATCCCCACAGAACTAATGTGGGGATTTTTGATTCGTTGAAAAACATGGCCGCCGTTGCTAAAAATAGACCAGGGGGGTCAGACTACTGTTTTTGGCTTGTAAATCAAAAAGTATAAGAAATAGATGAAATCTGATGCCACCCTGGTGCATCAGCATTTAAAGCTCTACAAAAGTCTCCATTTGGTCCAAGTTGTCAGTTGACCCCTTATAGGGGTTACAGCCCCTTAAAGGTGAAAAATAGCATTTTGTCATGTTTTTGCCCTATAGTATGAAAACTATTGCAGATAGAAAAGCTGTTGCTTGCTTAAATGTTCAGCTCATTTAGCTCTACAAAAGTCTCAATAGAGTTGAAGTTGTCAGATGACCCCTTATAGGGGTTATGGTCCCTGAAATAATGTTTTTTTCAGGTTTTTGGCATATGGAATGAAAACTATTGCAGATAAAGAGAAGCTGTTGCTTGCTTAAATTATCCGCTCATTTAGCTGTACAAAAGTCTTTATAGGGTTGAAGTTGTCAGATGACCCTTACTAGGGGTTACAGCCCCTAAAATAATCTTTTTCATGTTTTTGGCCTTTAGAATGAAAACTATAGCAGATAAAGAAAAGCTGTTGCTTGCTTCAATGTTCAGCTCATTTAGCTCTTCAAAATATAGGGTTGACATCAAGACCAGGTGAGCGATTTAGGCTCCTGGGAGCCTCTTGTTTGTAATTGTCATAGCGGAACTCGATCTAGTGAGCGAATTAGTTGGTGTTTTACGCCCTCGCCCCACTATATAGGTTATTTAGAGGCGACGAACATGTAAAGAATGAAATAAAAATGAAGATTAAAAGGTGATGATGAGAAATTGGACGACGTGGGAGACAAAGGAACAGTAAAATTTTGAAGACTGCAGGAAAAAGGGAGAGTTGGGTGAGAAGTGGCAGAAATTCTAGCCTATATGGTGCACTAGTTGGCAATCTACAAAAGGGCATTTGACGTATATGAAGCGTGGCATTCTCCACACACGATGACCCACTGTGGTTAGGGGCGTAACTCGACCTACCTATAGGGTTGTAAATGTGATCATCGTTTAACATTTATTTTTTTCATTAAAATAGAGATTGAATCAGTGATAATCTGTTTTTTTTTTTTTTTTTTTTTTTTTTTGTAGAATCAAAGGCCGCATGTAAGTTTAAACCGATATACTTATTGTATTATATTATATATTAAAAGTATTGTTTATCCTATCATTATTTGTTGAAGTTCAAAACTACCCTGCTTAAGGTTCATGTATATATGTTTACCTAGTCCGAGATTGCTCTGACGTCCTCGGCATTTATCCAGCAAGCTGGTGCCGTGGGACGTCAGAGCTCCTTCGATATCAAAATCACGGGATTTAGCATATTAACTGTTTTGTTGTGCACTTCCGAGATAAATTAAGCAACTTTATCATCATTGTTGCATATAAATTTTGATCTTAAATGAAACACGACACCAGCTTGCTGGAAAAATGCCGAGGACGTCAGAGCCATCTCGGACTATTGTTTACCTTAAAATGTCTTAATTTTAGATCGATTTTTCAGTATGTATACAGCAAAGGCTCGTATCAATTTAGAAAATAAACCGTAGCGTGACCTATATAAAATAAATTCTTATTATTCTTTTTATATTATTTTCATGGTTGATTTTATACTTTTTAAGTTCTGCTTTTTTAGCTCATCTGGACCGAAGGTCCATGTGAGCTTTTATCATCACTTGGCGTCCGTCGTCGTCGTCTGTCGTCGTCTGTAAACAATTTTTCAAACGTTAACTTGTCCGACACCATAAGTCCAATTGCAATCAAACTTGGTACAGTTGTTTAGTTGCATTATGTGTACAAAACTTTTGTTCGGATTTTTGATTCGTAAAAAAACATGGCCGCTATGGCTAAAAATAGAACATAGGGGTCAAATTATAGTTTTCTGCAAATAACTCAAAAACGGTGACAAATATTAAAATTCTGGCAAAGTAAAAGTGATCAGCACCTCAAGATCTACCTGCCCAGAAATTTTAAAAAAGATCCAACAACGGATGTAGGAGTTATGGCCCTTTTTCTGGATTTTTTCAAAATTTTGCACTTTTTTAGCCTTATATCTTAAAAACTATACAAGATATTTCAAAAATTCAAATTGCCTATGATTAAGCACATTAAGATCTATATTTCATGTAATTCGGTCAAAGCTGTAGGACCATTCCTTTTAGGAGTTATTGCCCTTAAAAGTTCAAAGTTTACCATTTTTTTACTTTTCCGCTACATTTCAAAGATTAACTTGTCTGACACCATAAGACCAACTCGTTTAAACTTGGCACACTTGTATTATAGCATATATGTTACAATTCTATCGTTCGGATTTTAGATTCGTCAAAAAACATGGCCGCCATGGCTAAAAATAGAACATAGGGGTAACTTGTAGTTTTTTGCTAATAACTGAAAAAATGGTTACAGATATCAAGATTGTGAAAAAATCAAAAGTGATCAGCATATTAAGATCTACCTGTCCTGAAATTTTGAAAAATATCTAACCGCTGATGTGGGAGTTATTGCCCGTTTTGATTTTTTTTTCAAAACTATGCACTTAATTAGCCCTATAGCTTGAAAACTATACAATAGATTTCAAAAATATAAATTGCATATGAATAAGGACAAAAATATCTACAATATATGTGTATCTGTGTAGCTCAGGTGAGCGATTCAGGCTCCTGAGAACCTCTTGTTCTTTTTTGGAAACAGTTGATTTAAGATTAATTTTACTTATACCCTTTCATTTGGTCTCAAATCTCATGGGACATTTAATTATTATTTTGACTAAAAGCGTTCATCATCATATCAATTGAGAGGTAAAATGACATTTTGTCCTTATTCAAAATCCATTTGAAAGGAAAATATTTGTAACGAAAAAAATTGTTCTATTTTAACTAAAAATAAACATGCGTTTATTTCTAGGTCCTGCTCTACTTTTTTTGTCCCGATAATATGTCCATAAACTAAGATTTTCTATTAAAAAGTTCACTCTGTCCCGATGACCAATAAGAAGAAATGATCCTGCGAATTTGACTATCGTCGATATTTTCTACCATTATCCACTGAAAGCCATGACAGCTATTTACCATTTTAGAAACATTTACTTCCGCTTAGTGCAATTCATACTACAGGATTATGACAAAGGAGTTAAAAGACACATAAATAAGTCTTTTTCATCAGATTGTTTCTAGAAGATAAAACAAAACTTTTTTTTTTTTCATTCGAATACATTTCTGCTTGTTGTGTTCATTAAAACTAACGTTATTTAAGTTGATGGCAAACGTTATAGTTAGAGGTAAACTATGACGTCGTCGTTCAATACATATTATGACGTCATGAAAAATGCAATAAAATAATCAGAAATGATTGAAATGGCTATTTTTTGCAAATAACTTTCAAATGAGCACGTTGACCCCTTATTTTTTTATTTATTAAAGTACAAAAAACCTACATCATGAAAAAATGTAAAAAAAATGCAATATACAGACTTTGTCTAATGGCTTTTTATTCACAACAACTCCTTAAATTTTGCTGAAATTTACTTTCAAAACCAATGTTTGGGGTTATTAAGAGTATTAAATTTAACAAATGTTGTTATATTATAAAGTCTAGCTGTTTTCTTTTTATTGTATAACTGAAGACGAATTGGAGTGAGTGAGGTGGTGTAATACTATCTTGAACAGATTATTAACAGACCAGTTTTTATAATATTTAAAATAATAATAATGTTGAATATTAGATACTTAAAACTGATATATGTTGACAATTATTCAAAATGGCATAACTTTTTTACCATAGGTCATTTTTTAATCCGTCTACCCCGTGAGGTATACTATGACGTCGTCGTTCAATACATATTATGACGTCATGAATAATGCAATTAAATAATCAGAAATGATTGAAAAATGGCTTTTAAGAAGAAACATACGTCCAATTGACATTATTGGGCGACAAAGGCCGATTGACCGATAATTTATTCATTATTAGCTCACCTGGCCAAAGGCCATGTGAGCTTATGCCATCCTAATGCGTCCATCGTCGTTCGTCGTCTGTTGTCTGTCGTCCGTTATCATTTTCAAAAATCTTCCCCTCTGAAACCACTAAACCAATTTAATTGAAACTTTGCAGGAATGGTATATGACATGTTGGCAACAAACGATCCTCATTTTGAAATGATTCAATAAAAAACATTGCTGCTGTTACTAAAAATAGAACATAGGGTAAAACAACTTAAATTGACCTATTACTCAGCAACCGTAACAGAAAGAAAAAATCTGAAGGATCTTAGGCTCTTCAGAATCAAAAGCTCTACAAAAGTCTCCATTGAGTCGAAGTTGTCATATGAACCCTAATAGGGGTTATGGCCATTTAAAGGTCAAAAATAACCTTTTTAGCTCACCTGGCCAAAGGCCACGTGAGCTATTGCCATCACTTGTCGTCGTCGTTAACTTTTCTTCAAACTTCTCCTCTGAAACGGCTGCACAGATTCAAACAAAATTTGGTCTGGTGGTACTTCAGGGTATCCCCCACAAAAATGATGAGGGATTTTTGATTCGTCGAAAAATATGGCCGCCGTTGCTAAAAATAGACCAGGGGGGGTCAGACTAATGTTTTTGGCTTGTAAATAAACAAAGTTTAAGAGATAGATGAAATCTGATACACCTAACTGCTTCAGCATCAAAAGTTCTACAAAAGTCTCCATTTGGTCCAAGTTGTCAGATGACCCCTTATAAGGGTAACAGCCCCTTAAAGGTGAAAAATATCGTTTTTCATGTTTTTGCCCTATAGTATGAAAACTATTGGAGATGGAAAAAAGCTGTTGCTTGCATAAATGTTCAGCTCATTTAGCTCTACAAAAGTCTCCATAGGGTCACAGTTGTCAGATTACCCCTTATAGATGTTAACTCCCCTGAAATAATAATTTTTCATGTCTTTTGGCCTATGGAATGAAAACTATTGCAGATATAGAAAAGCTGTTGCCTGCTCAAATGTTCAGCTCATTTAGCTCTACAAAAGTCTCCATTTGGTCCAAGTTGTCAGACGACCCCTTATAGGGGTTATAGCCCCATATAGGAAAAAAATGGTGTTTTTGGCCTTTAAAATGATAACTATTGCAGAAAGAGAAAAGCTGTTGCTTGCTTAAATGTTCAGGTTATTTAGCTCTTCTAAATTCTCCATAGGGTCGAAGTTGTCAGATGACCCCTTATAGGGGTTACATCCATTGAAAATGTGAATAATAGTGTGGTTTTTTTTGCTTATTTAGAATGAAAACTATTGCAGATGGAGAAAAGCTTTTACTTGCTTAAACATTCAGCTCATTTAGCTATACAAAGTCTTCATGGGGTTGACATCAAGACCAGGTGAGCGTTTCAGGCTCCTGGGAGCCTCTTGTATCCATAATACAATTAAAGTCAACCAGTGTAGAGAATAAAACAAATTGAATAGCCTTAGTATCGTTTCTTTTTAGCTGGCTGGTCTATTTTGAGATGTTCATGCAATTATTTTTTTATTCGCACAAGTTACGCTCAGTGAAGGGCCAAAGGCTCATACAATAGATTGACAGAAACACAAATGAAACTTAAGTGTCTCCTGTCTCCTCAGTGTCATTGAATTTTTTAAAAAGGATCCCAGATATTTCATCTCTTGACTTTTATTTGGGTTTAAGATCAAATTTAGCTTTATTTTGTTTTGTGAAGAATAAATCAATTTCAATTTTAATATATTTTCCTGCAATTTTCGTTAATTTTACAACTAAAATGAAAGTGACTAGCATCATATGGAAAAAAATAAGAAAAGAGTTAAAACACAGGTTTTTAATCCTTAATGAATTTTTAGATGTTCATGCAATTAACGCAGAAAAAAAAATCATTTTTAAAAAAGAGTGAAAAATGCATTGTTTTTTTTCAATTCATAATGATTTGATTTTAAAGTTTTAATGTCAAATTGAAATTACGTAATAATGTTCAAATTTTGTTTTTATACATGCAGGTCAACATGGTTCCTTTGAAATGTGGAAAATCAAAGCTACATACAGGGATTTCAGCTTTAATTATAACCCAGCGTTTCCTGAGCCACCGGCCGTAGTTTGGGGATTTGACTTCTTAGATATTGATGCTAATACACGCATAAGAGTAGAGCCGCTCGAACTTTCACGGACTAGACTGAGACTGAGAATGTTTACATGGAGCTCCACGATGGTGTACGCAGCTAGACTAAGATGGATGGCTTGTCCAAAGAAAATCTAGATAAAGTCAGATGACATCATATCTTGATATCCAGTCCTTGTCAACTGAAACTTACCAAGGACCTATTCAATAAACACACTCAAAATAACAGCAATGTCTTCGTTTTTTTTATAAGTATTATACCCCGCCTCGAAGAAGAGGGGGTATACTGTTTTACCTGTGTCCGTCCGAGATTCCGCCCCACTTTCCGCTCCGCTTGTTTGTACTTTCGTACTTTATACACGTTATTCTTGACGGATTTTTTTCAAAGGACAAGATAGGATAAGAGCACGAATGGGTCCCCTAAATTGGACTAAATTTCGGATATTGAATTATAATAGTGTGATTTTGCGATTCAAATTATATTTTTTTAACAATTTTATTGAAAA
Source organism: Arcuatula senhousia (assembly GCA_963971305.1). Lineage (NCBI taxonomy): Eukaryota > Metazoa > Mollusca > Bivalvia > Mytilida > Mytilidae > Arcuatula > Arcuatula senhousia. The sequence goes on along the minus strand of OZ020310.1, from coordinate 26,937,857 downwards.
TTTTACATATGGCGTAATTACGCATGTGCACAAAATGATAGAATTATGAAATGTATCAAAATTGGTTTAAAATTGTTAAACTATGTGAGGTTTGAATATGAGCGGACCAGCAGCCCACAAAGATAACTTCAAAAAACATTAGTTCTCATGCCAAATCCACAGTTAAATTTGGGGGGGGGGCAGCAAGTCCGAAATATACCAAAATTTTGAGTAATTTTGAGTTAAAACCACTTTTTCATCAGGTTTGGTTGAATGCTAAAATCAGATTTGATTTGTTTTTTGTTTAAAACATTAAAATTTATTAACTTTTATTACTTCGTATCATATAAATCAATATCTAAGCAGAAAATTTACTTTAGAATATGGGGCCAGAAAAGCCCTTATCATACCTTTTTCTTTTGCACAAAGAGAGAACCCTAAAAGTTGTGGGTCATAAGCATAGTGTAGGAACCACCCAGGGGCCGTGTCACGTCCCTCCAAATATCGAAAGAATTGATATTTTTAAATTTCTCAGAAACCTTTGAGATCCCCATCCAATAACCATATATATACCTAGTCCTTATTATAAGAAGCATAGGCACCAAAGGCGCATTTGACTGTCATAAGTCCGAAAGGACATCGACAAAACCAGTAAACAGCACGAAGACGTTTTTGTAAGACGAATCATTAGGTACCATATAAGGGTCTCACCCTTCCTAATATGACAAAATATTTATGTCATCAAAACCAATGAGATCCCCACTTTATAACTATATATATTCTTAGTCCTTATGGTAAGACAGACCATTTTGGACAAAAGAGGGGTTTGAGGGGGTCATGACCCACCCCCGTGGACGTAGACGTTGTTTTCGTGATTTTGATCGTAAGGTTTTAGTTTTGATAACAGTGTGTTTGTCTTGTGATAAATTATACTTTTAACCACTAATATATTTTTATTTTTTCATAAAAGGTTTTACTTTTTAGCTCACCTTGCCAAAGGCCATGTGGGCTATTGCCATCACTTGTCGTCCGTCGTCGTCGTCCGTCGTTGTCGTTAACTTTTTTTCAAACTTCTTCTCCTCTGAAACGGCTGCACAGATTCAAACCAAATTTGGTCTTATGGTACTTTAGGGTATCCCCCACAGAACTGAGGTGGGGATTTTTGATTCGTCGAAAAACATGGCCGCAGTTGCTAAAAATAGACCAGGGGGGTCAGACTACTGTTTTTGGCTTGTAAATCAAAAAGTATAAGAGATAGATGAAATCTGATGCCACCCTACTGATTCAGCATCAAAAGTTCTACAAAAGTCTCCATTTGGTCCAAGTTGTCAGATGGCCCCTTATAGGAGTTACAGCCCCTTAAAGGTGAAAAATAGCGTTTTTTTCATGTTTTGACCTATAGTATGAAAACTATTGCAGATAGAGAAAAGCTGTTGCTTGCTTAAATGTTCAGCTCATTTAGCTCTACAAAAGTCTCCATAGGGTCGAAGTTGTCAGATGACCCCTTATAGGGGTTACGGCCCCTGAAGTATTGTTTTATTGTTCAGCTTGACATCAAGACCAGGTGAGCGATTTAGGCTCCTGGGAGCCTCTTGTTATTGTCTTCGAAGAAGCACACGTCAAATTGACATTATTGGACAGGAAAGGACGATTCTGTTTACAGAAATTGACAGATAAATTAGTAGGCCCCCGCATCAAAGATGCCAACGCCCTTCTATAGTTTTCATTTTGTCCGTCTGTCTGTTCGTCCGTCAACAATTCTTGTGAACACTTAAACTCAAAAACTATTTACAACACAGTTTTGTAATTTTGTATAGCTACATTTTTTTTTACTAAGAAGCATGTTATAATTTGCATATAAAAAATTCATGCAAATCTGTTTAAATCTGTTTAATATTTTTGGAAAAACTTCATTTTTTTCGAAAATCAAACATTTGGAGAATTGGACTTGGTGATCACTAAAACTCCGAAACCATTAACAATACAGTTCTGAAACTTTGTACAGCTGCTAAGAAGCATGTCACGATTTGAATATAAAAATTTCGTGCAAATCTGTTAAATATTTTTGGAAAAACTCCATTTTTGATAGAAAATCACAGATTTTGAGAAGTGGAATTTTTAAACAACATGACTCAAATGCTATTATCTATGCAGCTCTGATCTAAAGTTTCATATACATTCTATAGAACATGCCTTACCTTAGTGGTTATAATCAAAGTTTGTATGATTTTGAAAACACTTTGATTTTGCCGCGGGGCCTTTCTGACTTTTTCAGTATTCTAGTTCATTCTTTTCATATAACAATTAAAAGTAAACCAGTTTAGAGAATGGAAAAAATAAATAGACTTAGTATCGTTTCTTTTTTGCTGGTATGTTTTGAGATGTTCATGCATTTAACACAGAAAAGAAATAATAAGAAAAGAGTAAAAAATACAGTTTTTTTATTTAAAAGTTTTTATTGATCTGATTTTAAAACTTGGCTATTTCTATTTGATAAATTTATCTGCTTGGTCAATGTTGTATAATATTTTTGGCATCTATTTTTGTTTTATCAGATCTATAATACTTTACCGGTTTTCCAAGTTTTCGACTCCTAGCGTGTCTGATGAAGGTAAATCCAGAAAAGCGCTTCACACGCAGTGAAACTTTTGCTTTTGTACAATTATCAAAATCATTTCTTTCTGGCACATATTCCATATTTTTTCGTTTTTAATTTTAATGTCATGACAGAGACAATAGAACAATAAAGAACATTACATTACACTACATAAGGTATGCTTTATTTTGTCTTCCCTTCGTAAAAAGTGCTAAGATCAAATTTGAACTGTCGTTCTTTGCATATTTTTCTTGATATGTTAGACTTACGTTACGTGGAAAGGAATGTTTAAAAAAACCCTCCTTTGTTTATAAGGTTATATTAGTTTATTGATAATGAAATGAAATGAATTGAAAAATATATCCATCATATAATGAATATAGTTAGTTTATTAAATAAAAGGTATTTTACTATTTAAAAAAACGGATCAAATAAACATTTGCAAAACAATCAGATATGTAAACAATATATGAGAAATGTTCATTATTACTTAACCTAGCCTTCCAGAATTCCCAACAAGGATACTCCCGAGCAGCTAACACTGACGGTAGTTGTGTCCCATGGCACATAGCGGGTGTAAAAAAGTGGCTACAGAGGTTCCTTTCCCTATAGTCACGACTATAAAAAACCCATCAGTCAGTACTTAACATATTCTTCCTGTACACGGCGATGCAATTTCGTGACTTAAACCTTACATCATCAAATTTCAATTGCATAATAAGGTCAACATCCATTTAAAAAATGTGGTGTTTTAAGTATTTTACTAGTGTAGTCGTTTCTCTTCATTTTGGCGATCTGAATAATCATACTCATACATGTTTAAAATATATGTTCCTCTATCTTGAATGAATCGTTTCAATCTCTTGGTTGTGCTCTTTCTTATTGTTCAAAAATAAAATTAATTAATGCAAATCAAATAGGAGATAGTCTGTTCAAATTTCAAGTTCCAAAACTTTGCGCTTTAATGCGTTCTGAAAAATCAATCGGACTGAAATCGGAGATCACTTCAAAATTTACTGCGGTTGCATCATTTTTAAAGCAAGCCTTTGTAGGTAAAAAAGTAAAAACAAAATTACCGAACTTGGAGAATCAATCTTAAATGTCCATAACACAAGACAAAACAAGGAAGATATACCGGGAAAATGAAGATAGCAATAATTCTGACTTGGCACATGCATTAAAAAAAGTATGGTTAAACCAGGTTTTATGGTGCGCCAATCTCCCCCTTCCATTGTGATAATTGGGTCCGATAATTACACAAAACACAACATGTTTGTGAAGACATATTAGGGATGCGGAGGTGATACAACAACCAGATAAACACTAATCAAAGCAAGTACTTACAATTTCGTCTACCATGATTTTGAATTGTTCTTCCAGTGGCTGATAACGAAGGAAGATTTTTTAGAGATCGTATGAGAGGTATTTGTTATAACCTTGGTCTAATAGTCGGTTACAGAAATAGCGATGTCGGATAAAAAATCTGAAAAACTAGTACAAGCCCTGGCATAACGAATAAGTTGAAATATAGACAACGTAAGCAGGTGTCGTTGGAATGTAACATGTACTTTTCTGGTTAAGAAAATTAATAATTTTGAAATTAAAATAGTTTCTTTTGTCGTAACTGTTTGTACTGAGATAACTTCCCGTGTCAAATTCAAGATGTAAATCCAAGAATGATCTGAAGCAAGTTGATTCGGTGTTTTTTTTTCATGACAGAGAATATGTCATCAATATATCTGAAAGTAAGGTTAAAGGACCTGGCCTCTTTAATCTTCTTGTTTTCAACGACTTCCTAAAGAAATTCAGTCTCGTAAGATTATACAAACAATTGGCGTGGCGAGGAGCACAGTTTGTACCTAATGTTATGCCTACTTGTTGTTGAAAATTCTGTCCTCTAAATGTGACAAAAATGTTGAAAGTTGTAGTAATCCTTTCCTAAACGAGCATCCATCATTTTCTTTGAAATAAATAAAAATTACAATAGTTTCAGACAATAAATTTGCTACCCCTAAAATCCTCAGAGGTGATCTATCAAAAGTTGAAGATGCAAAACACCATAAGAATATAAAGGGCATAATTGCAGTAAAAAACAATAATACCTAAAATCGAACGAGAAACAAAAAGTGTAGAACAGACTTTTTAAGCGTAGTAGAATCGTACCAAGCGTATTACAAGCGTAGAAAAGGGTATAGCGATCGTAGCGATAGGATGCGTAGAGAGGTTTTTATTGGTTGTGGTATAGTCGTAGGAAATTAGTAGAACTGTCGTACTTGCTGTCACACTGGTTAGGTTAAAACAAAATCGCCGCGACTACTACGATCATTAAGATCGCAGAGATCGTAGAGACCAGACCGTAGTAGGATCGTCCCCCTTCCATTGTGATCTGTAAACAAGAGGCTCCCAGGAGCCTGAATCGCTCACCTGACATATGTGCCTAAAGTAATGGTTATAAGGCAAAATCTATTTAACGTTGAACGGGTCATAAAATTAATAAGGGGGTCATCTGACAATATGGTGGATCTAAAGGTGCTGATCACTTTTGTTCTCAATCAAAATCTAAAAATCTGTCAACCTTTTTGAGTTATTTGCAAAAAAATGCAGTTTAACCTAATGTTCTATTTTTAGCCACAGCGGCCATGTTTTACGACCAATCAAAAATCCCCACCACAGTTCTATACACCTAATAATAATAAACAATAATGCCAAGTTTGGTTCCATTTGGACTCAAAGTGTCAGAGGAGATAACATTTTCAATATAAGGAAATGTAGTTGAAATGCTCAATTTTGACGTTCCAAGGGCAATAACTCCTCAAAGGAAAGGTCCTACAACGTTGACCCTGTTACAAATTTTGTAGATCTTGATGTGCTTAACAATATGCAATTTAAATTTCTCAAATATCTTGCATAGTTTTCAAGATATTGAGCTAAACAGGTGCAAAATTTGCAAAAAAAAAAACACAAAAAGGGCAATAACTCCTACATGGGTCGTTGGATTTTCTTCAAAATTTCAGGGTAGGTAGATCTTGAGGTGCTGATCACTTTTGTTCCCATTCAAAATTTTAAAATCTGTTACCGTTTTAGAGTTATTTGCAAAAAACTGCCATTTACCCCTATGTTCTATTTTTAGCCACAGCGGCCATGTTTTACGACCAATCAAAAATTCCCACATCAGTTCTATACACCTAATGCTAATAAACAACTATACCAAGTTTGGTTCATTTTGGACTTAAAGTGTTAGAGGAGTTAACGTTTTCAATGTAATGAGGAAATGCTGTTAAAATGCTAAATTTTGACGTTCTAAGGGCAATAACTCCTAAAAGGAAAGGTCCTACAACGTTGACCCTATTACTTATTTTGTAGATCTTGACGTGCTTAACAATATGCAATTTAAATTTCTCAAATATCTAGTATAGTTTTCAAGATATTGAGCTTAACAGGTGCAAAATTTCCAAAAAATCCACAAAAAGGGAAATAACTCCTACATGAGTCGTTGGATTTTCTTCAAAATTTCAGGGTAGGTAGATCTTGAGGTGCTGATCACTTTTGTTCCCATTCAAAATCTTAAAATCTGTCACTGTTTTAGAGTTATTTGCAAAAAACTGCCATTTACCCCTGTGTTCTATTTTTAGCCACAGCAGCCAGGTTTTACGACCAATCAAAAATCCCCACATCAGTTCTATACACCTAATGCTAATAAACAACTATACCAAGTTTGGTTCCATTTGGACTTAAAGTGTCAGAGGAGTTAACGTTTTCAATGTAATGAGGAAATGCTGTTAAAATGCTCAATTTTGACGTTCTAAGGGCAATAACTCCTAAAAGAAAAGGTCCTACAACGTTGACCCTTTTACATATTTTGTAGATCTTGATGTGCTTAACAATATGCAAGTTAAATTTCTCAAATATCTAGTATAGTTTTCAAGATATTGAGCTAAACAGGTGCAAAATTTGCAAAAAAATCCACAAAAAGGGCAATAACTCCTACATGGGTTGTTGGATTTTCTTCAAAATTACAGGGTAGGTAGATCTTAAGGTGCTGATCACTTTTACCCTATGCCAGAATTTTGATATCTGTAGCCGTTTTTGAGTTATTTGCAAAAAACTGCATTTTACCCCTATGTTCTATTTTTAGCCATGGCGGCCATGTTTTACGACGAATCAAAAATCCCCACATCAGTTCTAAGCACCGAATGCTAATAAACAACCATACCAAGTTTGGTTGCAATTGGACTTATGGTGTCAGAGGAGTTAACGTTTTAAAAAGTTTACGGACGACGGACGACGGACGACAGACGACGGACGACGGACGGACGACGGACGGACGACGGACGCCAAGTGATGACAATAGCTCACATGACCCTTCGGGTCAGGTGAGCTAAAAAACACAGAAATCAACAACGCAAATTTAAGTTGTAACGAGAGAGAACTCATGTGCTCCGAAGAGACAGCAGTTCCTGTCTTCTATAGCACACCCGCCCGTCGCGCTATTGTTTGACTATTCAATCTGTCAAATCTAATAAAGGAAGCCAGAACAAAACCCTATGACAAACCAACATTTACAGAGCTCATTTGCTAATTTAAAAAAAATGTAGTAAAAATAGTCTCTTTTCATAACTCAGGATAATTATATGAGGAAACATACTAGTCTTCGGGCCTCCTGCTCCTTCGTCGTTAGTTCCCCTCGGCTCCCAGTTATTTCATCCAATTATCCGTTTTAGCTCGATTCTTTCCTCATTTTGAACCCTTTTTTCAATGAAATGGTAGTAGCCACAATCCCTTAATGCATGAGGAAACTTCCTTTGGCGGAAGGAAACATCATTTTAAAACATCGTAACAATTGTTAAGCCCTAACAGCTTAAACGTTTTAATCAAAACATTTGCTGAAACAAAACTCTAACTTATAATTAGCGTTTTTGGCCCCTTTGACCCCTAAATTTTCGAAAACGGTAGATATAGTAAATTTAATTTAAAAAAACACAGGGAGCGATTTTTACAAGGATTGCAATGAAAAAAAAATATTTAAATCGGACCATTAAGAAAAAAGTCGATTCTTTGGGTGTGGCCCCTTTTTGATCCCGCTTAGCAATGTTACAGTGCAAGATATATCACAACTGTTGTATCATTTTGTTTACATAATTTATTGAGTAATACAATTAAAAATGCATATTCAAATCGGATGAAAACTTAACATTCTACAGACGTTTTGTAAATTTACTCATTTTTAGCCCTTTTTAGCTCACCTGGACCGAAGGTCCATGTGAGCTATTACCATCACTTGGCGTCCGTCGTCGTCCGCGTCGTCGTCGTCGTCCGTTAACAATTTTTAAAAAATCTTCTTCTCTGAAACTGCTGAACAGAATTTCTTCAAACTTGATATGATTGATCCTTAGGGTGTCCTGCACAAAAATTGTGTTCGGTATTTTGATCCGTCAAAAAACATGGCCGCCGTTGCTAAAAATAGACCAGGGGGGTCAGACTACTGTTTTTGGCTTGTAAATCAAAACGTATAAGAGATACATGTAGATGAAATCTGATGCCACGCTACTGCTTCAGCATCAAAAGCTCTACAAAAGTCTCCATTGAGTCGAAGTTGTCAGATGACCCCTTATGGGAGTTACGGAACTTAAAGGTGAAAAATAGCATTTTTTCATGTTTTTGGCCTATGGAATGAAAACTATTGCAGATAGAGAGAAGCTGTTGCTTGCTTAAATGTTCAGCTCATTTAGCTCTACAAAAGTCTCCATAAGATCAAAGTTGTCAGATGACCCCTTATAGGGGTTATGGCCCCTTAAAGGCAAAAAACAGAGTTTTTGGCCTGTAAAATGAAAAGTATTGCAGATAGAGAAAAGCTGTAGCTTGCTTAAATGTTCAGCTCCTTTAGCTCTACAAAAGCCTCCATAGGGTCGAAGTTGTCAGATGACCCCTTATAGGGATTACGGCCCCTTAAAGGCAAAAAATAGTGTTTTTGGCCTATAGAATGAAAACTATTGCAGATAGAGAAAAGCTGTTGCTTGCTTAAATGTTCAGCTCATTTAGCTCTACACAAGCCTCCATAGGGTCGAAGTTGTCAGATGACCCCTTATAGGGGTTACGGCCCCTTAAAGGCAAAAAATAGTGTTTTTGGCCTATAGAATGAAAACTATTGCAGATAAAGAAAAGCTGTTGCTTGCTTAAATGTTCAGCTCATTTAGCTCTACACAAGTCTCCATATGGTCGAAGTTGTCAGATGACCCCTTATAGGGGTTACAGCCCCTTAAAGGCAAAAAATAGTGTTTTTGGCCTATGGAATGAAAACTATTGCAGATAGAGAAAAGTTGTTGCTTGCTTAAATGTTCAGCTCATTTAGCTCTACAAAAGTTTCCATCGGGTCAAAGTTGCCAGATGACCCCTTATAGTGGTTACGGCCCCTTAAAGGCAAAAAAAGGCGTTTTTGGCCTAAAGAAAGAAAACTTTTGCAGATAGAGAAAAGATGTTGCTTGCTTAAATGTTCAGCTTAATTAGCTCTACAAAAGTCTTTTTAGGGTCGAAGTTGTCAGATGACCCCTTTAAGGGGTTATGGCCCTTTAAAGGTGAAAAATAGTGTTTTTTGCTTTGGAATGAAAACTATTGCAGATAGAGAAAAGCTTTTTATTGCTTAAACATTCAGCTCATTTAGCTATACAAAAATCTTCAAAGTGTTGACATTAAGACCAGGTGAGCGATTCAGGCTCCTTGGAGCCTCTTGTTAGCTCACCTGACCCGAAGGGTCATGTGAGCTATTGTCATCACTTGGCGTCCGTTGTCCGTTAGCTTTTTTTCAAACATCTTCTTCTCTGAAACTGCTTGGCCAAATGCAGCCAAACTTGATACGGTTGTTCCTAAGGGTATTTCTGGATATTTTTGCAAAATTTTGCACTTATTTAGCCCTATATCTTGAAAACTGTACAAGATTTTTTAAAAATTCAAATTGCATATGATTAAGCACATCAGGATCTACGTTTCATGTAATTAGGTCAAAGCTGTAGAACCATTTTGTCATGAGTTTATGTCCTTAAAACAACAAAATTTACCATTTTTCATTACTTTTTCCCTGAATTTCAAAGATTAACTTGTCTGACACCGTAAGACCAACTGCATTTTAACTTTGCACACTTTTTAAATAGCCTTTATGCTACAATTCTGTCGTTGAGATTTTTTATTCGTCCAAAAACAAGGCGGCCATGGCTAAAAATAAAACACAGGGATCAATTTCATTTTTTTTTGCTAATAACTCAAAAATGGTTTAAGATATTAAAATTGTGCAAGAATCAAAAGTGATCAGCAGATAAAGATCTTAGATCTACCTGTCCTGAAATTTCGGAAAAGATCTGACTGCTGATGTGGGAGTTATTGCCCTTTTTTACAGTTTTTGCCAAATTTTGCACTTATTAAGCCCAATATCTTGAAAACTAACCAAGATATATCAGAAATTTAAATCGCATATGGTTAAGCACAATAATATCTACAAAATATTTGTATCTTCATCTGTGTAGTTCAGGTGAGCGATTCAGGTTCCTGGGAACCTCTTGTTTCATGTTTTTGCCCTATAGAATGAAAACTATTGCAGATAGAGAAAAGCTGTTGCTTGCTTAAATGTTCAGCTCATTTAGCTCTACAAAACTCTTCATTGGGTCGAAGTTGTCAGATGACCCCTAATAGGGGTTACAGCCCCTAAAAGGCGAAAAATAGTGTTTTTGGCCTATAGAATGAAAACTATTGCAGATAAAGAAAAGCTGTTGCCTGCTTAAATGTTCAGCTCATTTAGCTCTACAAAAGACATCATAGGGTTGAAGTTGTCAGATGACCCCTTACAGGGGCTACAGCCATTTAAAGGTGAAAAATAGTGGTTTTTGCCTTTAAAATGAAAACTATTGCAGATAAAGAAAAGCTGTTGCTTGCTTAAATGTTCAGCTCATTTAGCTCTACAAAAGTCTTCATAGGGTCGAAGTTGTCAGATGACACCTTATTTGGGTTACAGCCCCTTAAAGGCAAAAAAATAGTTTTTTGGGCTAAAGAATGAAAACTATTGCAGATAGAGAAAAGCTGTTGCTTGCTTAAATGTTAAGCTCATTTAGCTTTACAAAAGTCTCAATAGGGTTGAAGTTGTCAGATGACATTTAATACCTAATTAAACACGTTTTTGTGTTTTTGGCTTATATAATGAAAACTAAAACGGTTGCTTGCCTAAATGTTCAGTACATTAAGCTCTAAATAAAAGTCTCTATAGAGTGAAAGTGTTCAGACGGCCCTTAAAATAACATTTTTCACGTTTTTGGCTTATGGAAAGAAAAGCTGTTACTTGCTTAAATGTTCAGCTTATTCTTCAAAGTTCTTCATAGGGTTGACATCTAGACTAGGTGAGCGATTCAGGCTCCTGGGAGCCTCTTGTTCTGAAACGGTAGGGGTCAGAAACTCCAGATAAAATACCAACCTTCCTCCCTTTAGTAGTTACAAACATCATATCAAAATTATAAAACAATTGTTTCCCTACAAGTAAAGTTATAGCACTGACACCAGTCTCTACAGACGACGACGACATTGTCATTACATAGTTCTATCGCAAAAATTTGCAGTCGTATAAAACCATGAAAAAACGCTATTTTTGACCTTCAAAGGGCCATAACCCCTATAAGGGGCATCTGACAACTTGGACCTAATAGTGACTTTTGTAAATCTTTTGATGCTTAATAAGGAAGGTTGCATCAAATCTTCTCTATCAGAAGCCAAAAATAGTAGCCTGACCCCCGATCTATTTTTAGCAACGGCGGCAATGGTTATTGACGATTCTAAAATCGAAACACAATTCTTGTGCAAAACACCATAAGGATCAATCATACCAAGTTTCATGAAATTCTGTTCAGTAGTTTCAGAGGAGAAGATTTTTGAAAAATTATTAACAAACGACGATGACGACGGACACCAAGTGATGGTTATGGCTCACCTGGACCTTGCGGGACATAGGTGCTACTTTCCCGGCAGCGACGTTTACTTTTTGGGTAAGGTGTTATGAGCACCTCATTATCTCAAGTACTATTGGTCCTAGGTTGATGAAACTTGGTATGCATATACCCCAGCAGTAGTTAAGCACAGTTGCATCACCATCTTTCAACCTTGAACTTGATTTTCTGGTCGAGTGACATTGATTTTTTGGTGTGCATATTTAGCAAATAAAGGTGATAACAATATTACCGAACTTGGAGAATCAATCTCAAATGTCCATAAGACGAGACAAAACAAGGGTACATACCTGAAAAATTGGAGGATCGCAATAAACCTGACTTGGTACAGGTATTTAAAAAGAAATGGTGGGTTAAACCAGGTTAAAGGCGCGCCAAACTTTCCTTTTCCATTGCGATCTTTGGGTCCGTTAGTAACACAAAACACAACAAGTTTGTGAAGACAAATCAGGGATGCTAAGGTAATCCTCTCAGTACACCAACCAGCCAAACACTAATCACAGCAAGAACTAACTATTTCGTCTAATATGATATTGATTTTTTTCTACCAGTGGCTGATAACGAAGAAAGATTTTTTGAGAGATCGTATGAGACGTATTTTCTTATAACCTTGGTCTAATAGTCGGTTACGGAGAGAGCAGTGTCGGATTAAAAAATCTGAAAAATGTGTACAAGCCCTAGCCTTAAGTGAAATATAGACACCGTATGCAGATGACGTTGGTATGTTACTTTCCAGGTTAGGAAAAAAATAATAATTTTAAAATTAAAATCGTCTCGTTTATCGCAAATGTTTGTACTGAGATGACCACCCGGGTCAAATTCGAGATGTAGATCCAAGAATGCTGTAAAGTAAGTGGATTCGGTGGTTTCTTTAATCTCTAGTTCTGGAGGATATATTGAAGGAATGCATCTGCCAAACAACGAGTTGTTGACAAAAAGGACGTCATCAATATATCTGAAAGTGAAATTAAATGACCTTGATTCTTTCATCTTTTTTGTTTTTTACGAGTTCCTGAAGAAATTCAGTTTCGTAAGAGTATAAAAACAAGTCGGCGAGGGGAGGAGCACAGTTTTTGCCAATTGGAGTGCCGACCTGTTGTTGAAAAATCTCTCTAAATATGACAAATATGTTGTCAATAAGGAAATAAAGCATACTGCAAACTTGATCCAAAGTGTAACAAATCTTATATTTTTTAAGATGTTTTGGGGAAAATATAGAATTATAGCCATAAACAACAAAGTTCCTTGAATTCTAAAAGGCCTTTTCAATCATTTTTTTTCAGTCGACACTTAAGTTTTTCGTGTTGAAATGTGATGTACAAAGTTGAAAAATCGAAAGTTTTCAAAGAATGAACCTCAGAGAATGACCGTAATTTAAAATTACCTAACAAATCTTTTGAGTTCTTCAAAATCCACTTATGATTAATTCCTCTACGATAATAAATAGTGTCACAGTATGCTTGGTGTCCTTCTTTGACAGCAGACAAGATCTAAGTAAGTTGAACGGACAATTCTGTAGTTGAACACAATGAAGATCCAGCTATATATCTTTCTTTGCACGGATTTTTGTTAAGTTTAGGTATCCAGTACAATTATAGTAACTCTTCATGGTTTTTTTTTCAATGATATATTAAAAGAGGACATGGAAGAGTTATTGTTGGCTATGATCTCATCTTTGTCAAATGATGTCAGTGTGTCTGTAGCACTAGCAGATGAATTACCATCTATGCCTAATTCTTGAATCAGACATTTGTAGTAATGTGCTTTACATACAAAAACTATGTTGTTGGAAGCCTTATCTGACGGTGTGACAAAGGAAGAAACAATTGAGAGCTTCACGATGTCTGAATACGGAACATGTCCGGGGATTATATATCAGTACCTCCTTTGTCCAACCCAAGATCACGAAGGTCTTTAAGTTTCGGGACTTGTAGTGACAATAGAAAGGTATGAACATGATGGACACCCAACGGTTGTTGTAGTTTAGTGAGTTAGTGTATGTCTACCATTACATAATATTTTCATAACACCAATAAGGCATTGCAGTACCTCAGGTTTTTATCCAGAGGTTTTTATGATAAGCAAAGTATTGTTTGAGTTCTATAAACACCTTTTGACCTCAGAAACTAAAAATTGATAAATTTATCTGTTTGGTCATTGTTGTAATATTTTTTGGCATTTATTTTTAATCAAAGTAATATTCTGACTACCGGTTTTGCAAGTTTTCTACTCCTAGCGTGTCTGATGAAGGTTAATCCAGAAAAGCGCTTCACACGCAGTGAAATTTTGCTTTTGTACATTTATTAAAAGCATTTCAATATGTGGATTGTGTCTTTTTGGCACATATTCCATATTCTTTCGTTTTTAATATTATTTCAGAGTTTGGCTTTAGTGCCGTGTGGAGATCGTAGAAAGCTTCCCCGTGCTTCAGTTGTATGCTCTTATATATTTTCGAGTACTGGAATATGTGTTGGAAAGACACAGTGTACATATTTCCAAAATTTGACAACGTTTGGCTGTTTCTTTAAAAATTGATAAATTTGGCCTTAAGAAGACTTTTGTATAGCTAAATGAGCTGAACATTTTAGCAAGCAACAGTTTTTCTCTATCTGCAATAGTTTTCATTTTATAGGCTAAAAACACTATTTTTCGCCTCGCGTATAAGGGGTCATAATCGGACAACTTCGACCCTATGAAGACTTTGGTGGAGCTAAATGAGCTGAACATTTAAGCAAGCAACAGCTTTTCTCTTTCTGCAATAGTTTTCATTTTATAGGCAAAAAACACTATTTTTCGCCTTTAAGGGGATGTAACCCTTATAATGGGTCATCTGACAACTTCGGGTGTTCTGACAAAACTGTTGTAGAATTTGTTGTCCGATTTTCAAAATCGTTTATCATCGGAGTCCTTGAGAAAATACCTGCCTGTGATTTTCAATCAGATTTATAGTGTTATTAAATAAGGGGTCAAAAAGGCAACATATGGCATTTAAAAAAATGTCAAGATAAATATTTTTTTCACAAACAAAGTATTTGTGGGCAAAAAGGACCAAAAGGGGCTCAAACGTCTGTATTGACAAAACTGTATTATTCATTCAATTTTAAAATTCTTTTTCTGTTGAATGGCTCAATAAATTCTGTCCACTAAATAAGTAAAGGGTTTTGAATTATATTGGTTTTTTTTTAAAACAGCTAAAATGTGCTAATGCTAAAACCCCAAAAAGTCGAAGAAACCCTTTTCAACCACAATTTTAATGCAATTTATCATGAAAACTACGTCACAAAAAGTATTGCCTATTTCCTACCTTTGGAATTGTCTATTACCTTTTTTTATTTAAGGCGTTAAATTCGATACCTATTTATTTACAATAATAATAGCAAATAACCTAACGTTAAGTAAATCTATAAAATATATTTTTTTGAAGTAAGAGTTTTGCCGACAAGACCCCTCAAATTTTTTGTGTGTTATCATTACTTAAAAATAGTTAACATTTGCCTACCTTTGATAAACGTAAATACTTCTGCCTTAAATCTATTCAATCTTGCTTTAATTTGTTTGTCCACCTCTTTTTCTACATACTTTTTTGATGTTGGTATTTAAACTTGTAACATCAATGTTCGCTTCCAATGCAGCTTTCAAACTGTTGTCCAGAAGAGGCAACGGCAACTCATCCTTTTGCTGAAGTGATAATTCAACGACAAAAGCAAGGATGCTTACATGTATTATACTTCTTCCCATGTTTATAAGATGAAATTATTAAAGATTGATATTTACGATTTGCTTTTATACTCTTATATGCACTTGCATGATTGTTTACTTTGCATTTAATAAAATGATCTTGACCCTAAAACAAAGGTTTTGTTATAGATATTGCAATAAACGCCTTTTCTTACCTAATTTAATTAAAGATATGTTATATTATTCTAATGTAGTTAGGAAACATAAACAGATGTTACCTTTCAACAATGATAAAGGTTATATTTTAAAAACAAATTAGAAGTTTTCCAAACCTTAAGCGTTATGTAAGCTTATATAAGCACACTTAAGATAAGAGAAATAATGTTCCTATCATGTTGTTCTTGGTAACATGTAGATTGCCTCATAATGTAAATAAAAAGAAAGATAATTCACCTTATACAATTATTGAAACATCAATACATTTATATTTTATTGAAACTGCTGCTAAGCATTGGTTTTATTTTTAAATTGGGGAAGGGTATTTGTTTCGTAGCCGTGTTGTCTTTATCGCCTTTCAACGGCCGTGGTAGTTTTAAAAAAAGTCCTTGCTATTATATTACAAATGTTGCTTGAAATACACAGAGTCAAGACAAAAAAAATGCCATGTCGATCTGAATGAAAGTTGAAAAAAGTTACCTGCCCAAGGTTGGTTGTTTACTCCGGGTACTCCGGCTTCCTCCACCGATAAAACTGACCGCCCTATATAGCCCAGGTGCGTCGTTAAAGGACGCTAAACACCAACACACACAGTACTGAAAAAGTTATTTTATAATTGTGAATAATTAGTTTTGTTTAACTGGTTGATTATTCAACTTATGGTCATGCATAATTCTTACCAAAGCACGTATACATATTTTTAACATATATTATTTAAATAGCTTAAAGAAGTATGCAAAACAATCAGTCGTATTATTAACACCATCTCTGATAACGGCTGCTATCGGTTTATCGAATACTGTGAATGTATTTATTTTCGTATGACAAACCAACTTCTGCACTCATCTGAGAGAAAGAAATCCCATTTCTGTCTAGGAGTGCGTGGTGTCTTCCGTAAAATTATCGAGTAAAGACATCAACCGAGGAGCAAGTTCAAAATTTGTAAGAATTGAGAAATAATAATAATTTTTAAAAGATGTAATTTGTCAATTGTTATAGAAAAAAATAACCATTTCCAATATTGAATAAATCGACCATTTTCAACATATGTTCTAGCAACCTTACTGTACTACTACCATGACTACCATTTTATATTTCCAATAATACAAACGAAATAAAATTAATTATTAAACACACTGATATTTCTTAACTAACGAAAGTTTCAAGTCTGTTGATTGTCGTACATGTATTAGAGAAGACCAGCTGAGCAGAAGATATATCTTATATCAGGGGAACCCCAAAGATATAAAAAGCGATGTAATATAAATTTTCCCCTTTTTTATTTCAGAAGAACCAAGATTTATTTATATTAAAGAGGACACTTACACGAACCTAAGACAATGTCTCTAAAACATATTTGTTTAGTATTAATGCAGTTTTAATGAGGATAGCTTTATTTCATTTTTTTTTTTACAAAATACGAAAAATTCACTGTAAAATAAAATATTCACCTGTTTAATGATCGATGCTAAATATATAATATTTGTAAAACATTAGCAATATGGGCCGGGGGGAGGCTGGTTAAAGATTTTATAATAATATGCCTGTCCTAAACCAGGAATCCTTGTCAAAGCTTTTGTTTGACCTGTCATATATATATTTTTGTTCTATGTCCAGAAATGGGTCGCTCGCTAATTTAGGGATTCCAATTGGTTGTGAATCGTATGTATTGTGATTTTAGTCGGGGGGGGGGCAAGGCAAGCCGATAGGCAGGGATCTCCCGTCATGTTGAGGACTGCTGACTGTTTTCCATTGTGATGTTTTAAGTTGGCGGTTTTTTATGTAGGTTGTGTCTCTTCATTTTTTTCGTTTATGTACAGCTTTGTCGTGTATTTTTACGCATCGTGTATTTATACGCACGCAAGCGATTATTTGTAAACATACGCATGTGGACTTTCTTACTTCGTAAAATCATACTCGTGTTTTTTGCACTACTGACAAATCGGTAAGTATGTTAATTAAAATAATTATTTAAATAAAAATGATATTTATTAGTAAATTCAATGTTGAAAATAACAAAAATTGAACATGTTGAAGCCACGTGGAATTACACATCAAAACAACAAGCACAGCCCCTCTATGAATATTAATGTTCTGACATAAATAAATGAGTCACAACTTTTATTGCTTACCATTTTAAGGAAAACACTATCCTTGTCCATGATCATAATCAAAACACATGTTTATTAAACATTTCCCTAAAGAAATAACAAAATCCATTCACATTTGACCAAAAAAAACATAATGTCACCCCTTGTGTATGACGTCATTTTTCTAAACTTTTCTATAGTCTATACTTAATCTCAACTTCCTCATATAGTAGGAGCACCACATCAAAATCTTTAATATAGCCCAAAAAATGGTTTTTTTTAGAAATGCCAGATAGAAAACCAAACTTACCTGCTCTTCTGAATGCATATGAACATTTTAAGAGGGCTAATGATTCAATAAGAAAAAACTGCAAAAATTGTTTGGTGTGCATGAGGCTACACTGAGGTCAAGAATCCGTGACCCAAAATTACTAGATTCAAAAGTTGGTCATCCAACTATTTTAACCCCTATGGAAGAGGCAAGCCTTGCTGACCATTGCAAGAAAATGACAAGGATATGTTATGACTATTGCAGATGGCAGATTTTAGATCTAGCAGCAAACATGTTGAAGGAAACGGGAAGGGATATTATTCTAAAGAAAGACGGGTACTATGGATTTATCAAAAGGCATCCCGATTTGAAAATTAGTAAACCAAAGAAAAGAGAAAATTCGCGTGTTCATGGAACCAGTCAAGCTAATATTGACAACTATTTCAAAGAATTGGAAACTATCCTAAATAAGTATGACATAAAAAAATAGACCTGGCTCGATTTGGAATGTTGATGAGACTGGTATAAGTTTAGACCACAACCCACCAAAAATCCTATCTGCGTCATGTGATAAACCATTTGTAGTTACAGCTGGCCGTAGTGTAACTACGACTCTGATTGCAGCTGGTAGTGCGCTAAGAAAGACATTGGCACCATAATATGTAATATACAAAGTACAAAGGTTAACGAGTGAGCTAACTTCAGGAGGTTTACCTGGCATTAAATTTAATACAATGTAATTTAAGTTTAACTGCGTGGGTTAGTTAAAGACATAGAACCTATCAATTTCGCAATTTTTTACATTGAATAAAAAGTACATATATTAAAAATATACTATCTAAAACTTTCCTTTACCAACATAAAAACTCAATGTTTTGCAGTTTTCTATAAAATAATCTTAATTTAATTATTCACTTTGATTAAGTATTGTCCATCATAAATATTTACATTTGGTAAACTGGGTACTGTTAAACTGAGAAACGAAATGTAACCAAACGATGCGAAGAGAAAACGAAATCGGTTAATTAAGAAAAAACGACTGGTGTCGGCTAAAATCGATTCAATTTTCCTTTTTACCAGTTTCGCTTGATTTCGTTTCCTTTCTTAATACAGATTTCGGTTGTTAATTTTACTGTTTACGTTTCCTTCTTTACCGATATTGTTTTTGAGCAGCTCCGTTTCGTTTGGTTACTTTTTGTTTCTCAGTTTACCAGTACCCGCAAGTGTTTACATTCTATAATTAGGTTGTCCTCTTTTTTGACACTGCGTTTTTTTCATCAGTTTTCCGTCGAAAAGAATACTTTATGGCAGGTTTTTTTAAAAATCTAACAGTTTCTTCAAAGGTTTTACAATGTATTCTTCAAATAGTGTGAATTTTACTATTTTTTTTAAATTGCCAAAATGATAGGTTCTATTTCTTTAACTATAATCATTCAGTTTATTACATAATTTTGCAAGCTTTAAATTGCTAAGGAGTTTTATTATCTAAGCAACAACTTAAAACGATTAAATTGTTTGCTTCATTCCTGCATTGTAATGCATATTTTATCATGGTAAGGTTAACATTACAAGTAATGACTTGAAACATGTAAAATATATTTTTAAATGTATCTTAAGCATGTGCAGCATCCATAAAAAGTCATAAAAAACGTTGAAAATGTTGACATCCAAAACCAAATAAAAAAAATAGAAAAAAAACAGTAAAGAAAACAAGTTATAAATGAAAAAAAAATCAATAAAAGCTGCCCCAAATTAAATTATAAATTAACCCTCAGGCTTTTAAGTTCGCGATTGGACTGTTTTGTTTTTCAAACAAAAACATAGCATGATACATTTCATTGCCTAGCTCCAGAATGGAAAGCAGGAATATTGATTGATTGATTGCTGTTTGTTCAAAGCCAGTCGACAAAATTCTGTAGTTTAGCAGAAGAAAAAAATGAAACAAGAACTGAAAATTGAATATTTAGAAAAAATAACCAAATCACATATGTCATGCAAAAAGTACCAATGCACGACCACATACCAGAAAGTAAAAGAACCAAATTCACATCACAGGCCAATAAAATAAAAAAATGTCTACTTTTTTTCAGATAAGCAAGTAATAATACGTTTGATTGAAATTCAACCTTCTCGGTTCTTAGTTTGAGAGACCGAAACAGTATTTAAATCAGAAATCCCTTATGGTTCTCATGAAAATTTCCATAACAAGTAGCTTTCTCAATCTTACGTAAGCTATTACATTTAGTTATTTTTTCAAGATTAATCTTTATAGGAATCACATATAGCTTATTTCTACTTTTTCCGATAAGTAGTATAAACAAACTAATATAAGAAAAACCTACGTCCGTTATGGGCACAGCAAATTACGTAGGAAAGAAATGATTTATCAATAATCTTTTATATTAGTTATACAGACGGCTACAGAGTGATTCAGAATTTGGTAAAAGCTAAAAAAAATCATAATGCAAAACCTAAATTATCAAATGGCTGGAAAAAAGATTAAAACCAGCAGCACAAATAGAGCAAAAGTGAGGAAAAACCCGAGTCAAATTCATGTAATTATTTTTGATAAAGTTAAGGTAAATAAAATATATCTTAATCATTTTTTTAAACAGGAGACCACAACTTAATAAACAGAATAACGAAAACGTAACGACGAAACATCTGTTTGGCATGATTGAAAATTCAATGAGAGTTATATTAAATAAATCGCCCTTCGCCCGACGCGCGTTTCGTCTTTTGAAGATTCATCAGATGCGCTCTAGCAAAATGGATAAAAATACCATTTAATATGTAACGAATTTTGAATCCCGATAAAGAACTGATTCCAATTGTACGCGACTTTATAAAGCAGTCATTGGTATTACGAAAATAGGGTCCACATTGGCCAAAATGTTCTCAAAACTAGAACTCCATATGTTAATGTTCTGTATACTCTGTTGTTTTCTGTATATGTTTTGTTTTTTACATGCTTTTGTTTTTGCTTAGACCCATATGGGTGTATTTTGCAAATAAAGATTATAATTAATTTTAGTATAAAGAGCATGGCAACATAAAACTAATTACATTCGAATATTTTTCAAATATCTTTAAATGGTGGTCGATTATTGATTCTTGCGTGTAACAGTAACAGTGGATGTTCTATAGAGAGAGATCCTCTACGTTTCGTTTGTTCTTCCTGTATTTTGTCTTTCTCATTGAATTTATCGTGTTAGTTTTGTTTTAAGTTTTGTTTGGATTATTGATAGGGGAAGTTTGGGCCCCGAAAAAAAATAGTAAAATCTATCCACATTTTATATTTGCATGTCCTTTGCCAGGAATCCTGGACAAACTGTGTGTTTATACTTGTCGATTAAATGTTTTCTGTTCCTTGTTAATAGGTGTTTTTTCTTCTGACTTTTTCAGTTTAGGACTGAATTAAATTAGTATGCATTTAGTTTGACTTCTGGTTTATCGAAAACAGCGAGCCTCTAGTATTGGCCTTTTCAAAGGCTGCTGGCTCCTTTTCATTGTGGTTTTTTAATTGCCGCTAGTTCACATGAAATGTGTCCAGTACACTTATTCGACACCTCATTGTCTTCATTAAGTTGAATACAGCGCGTATTTAATCATATTGGAACAAATTCTTTGTTTCTCTTGTAGTTGTAGTTAGTATAAAGAGGAGCGAATGAAGAAGGTCGCTTTGGAGTACGATAGTGTTTTTGAGGTTGGTCGTCTCTATTCTTAATCTTAGGAGCGCCTAAAGCTTCGGCCATCTTGGAAGCTTCCTTCCTGATATCAGTGTATTCTTTGAGTTCTTTTTTGAAATAATTTCCGAAGAGTTGATCTCCGCTTCTGGCAAGAACCTCCTGTTTTTCTCGCAGGAACCTTTTAGTTTTTACACTTTCATTAGTTATTTTCGTTAAAATTGCAGCTCTTCTTTGGTAGTTTATAGAAATGTTCGTCTGTCCAAGGCAAAAAATGTTTTTTTCCACAAGATCAACCAGCTGGCGGATGTCTAAATTGTCAATATGCGCATGCGCATTATCCTCATCAGGGAAAATCTCCAAACTATTAAGAAGTTTGTCTAAAGTAAGCCATAGGTGTCCTGAGGGACCCTTGGTCATCAACAGACGATTTTGGATAGACGTCAAGGCTTGGTCAACATTTTTGTCTATAAAACGTTTTTGTTCTTCCAAAATAGATTTGACTAATGGATCTACCTTCTTGACAGATATACCCTTACTTTCAGGAACAGGATAAGATTTCAAAATCAGTTCTTCGATCTTCTCATTTTGTATAAAAAGTGTAAAATTGTCAGCCACGTATTCCATCATATCCTGGGATAAGACTGGGCCCATTTTGGATTTTTTACGCGGGTCAAACCTGTTGTGGCTAGTAGTCGACACCTCCGATTTTTTATCGAAATAGGTGTTGTTTGAAACTGTTTCTGAAAGAACAGATCTTATCTCCGACCGGAACTCTCTTCCGACTCAAAACGTCTCCTTTTTTAGCGGTCCTTCTTCTTAGACTTCAGTTTACGTTTTTTTTCCGTTTTTTTATCTCCAGTTAAAGTTATACTTCCATCGGAATCATCTTAAATGTCAAGGGCTCTCTTTTTATGAGATTTACCCAACCTCCGTCCTGATTAATTAGGATTCGAGGGACTTGTATCCACGTGTTCGGCGCCATTTTCGGTTTCCACCCGAATCTCGTGGTCTGATTCTGAAATGTTATGATCTGGTGATCTATTTCGATCATTTTCCACTCCGTCACTAGAATTATCCATAGTAAAATATAAAATCCAAGATAATAATAATGCGCAAAAGAAAAGGATTAAAGCAATAAAAAATCCATAGTAAAAAGTTATACGAAAAATAATTGACTCTTAGACATGTTAGATGTGAACTGATCGCTAGCCAGTAAGAGAATGAAGGAATGCACGTGAGGTCTTGATTTTATCTTTTGGATTGGCTAGCCAGGCTGCGCACGCATTAGTGGCAGCAGAGAAAACACTGGAATATCTTGTGAGGTTGTGTAATGAAATTCTAATATTACCGGTATTTCTGAGAAGGAATATGTTTACTGGTTATTTAGCATTCTCCGCGATGTATCTAATTTATCAGCAACTTGAAAAATTTGTGTCACTTTAAGAATAAAAAGACTAACTATTTATTTTTTTTTAAATCTATTTATTTGGTCTAGTTAGATAAAATGAAATTCGATACACAGAAATACTTACAATCATCGATACAAACTTTCTCATATCTAAAGAGATTTGAACCAGTCTGAGTAGGAAAAGGGCAAGAGGTTCCTATTGTTATAACATGTCCATCGTACGAGATAGAAAAGAATTGCTCAAGTGAACGAAATTGTTATTTTCAACTGGATAGCTCGCTTTCCAGTCATTAATCTATTTTTTTTGCCTTTTTTGTCCTCAGGTGACAGTTTGGTCAAAGGTCAAAACAATTTCCATATTAAAAAGCCTTATCATCTTATTGTTTACAAGATTAATCTCCATAAAAATCAAACAACTCAGGCTTTTCCAAATTAGATATATATACAAAGTAATAGAATGAATAAATGGCCGTCTATTAGCAAATTGATAAGTATAGGTTGGATTTTTCGGGGGAAATCACTTACTAATAACATCTCAACTAATTTTTTTTGTAAAGTCGTTACATTCGGAAATAAAACTATATTTCTTAACAGAACCAATTACCTGCCAAAGTCGGTTGTTTGTTCCTGAAACTCCTGTTTGCTCCACTATTAGAACTGACCGCTCTATATTGCATTTGTGCATCTAAAAGAGTGTTTAATAACAACACACTCACACAAATACAAAATCAACTAGTGTTGACTGTGTTGGGAATGCCCATCACAAAAATATCTCCCAACGTACCCACATTGTCATTCTACCTAAATTTTGACATCACATCACTTCCTATTTCACCATCATATAAAACCACTATGTACTACATTTTGTTGAGATGGAAACAATTTGACAAATTGCTTATTTTTGGACCTTAAATATGACATTTTCTTAATTAACTCAAAAACCATATATATCGCTTCAATTTTTTCCCCATATTATTGAAGAGCTCCTTTTGCTCTTTCAACATACAAAATTTCAGAACCCAACGCACCTTGGTTACCGAGATATTTGCAATGTCCTATATTATGATCTTTTTCCTGTTTCCGTGAAAACGGCAGCCATTTTTAAATTTCTGATTGTTGCATGCACACTTTTGAATGCCATTCTATTACAAAAAAAAATGATTACGGTCCATTCAACAGTTTTTGAGAAACTGTGCGGACAAGTTCATGAACGGAGGAATTTTTAACAACCCTAGAGTAAAAACAATATATCTCGTTTAAACATTTTCTCCGACAATCACTGAACTGTTATGTTGATTTGAGGCCTCCGTGTATAATTTTATGATAATTGTTGTATGCTGATAATCCGAAGAGTGGCACCCCTATTTTCTGTGAACAATCAACCATGTTGTGAATTTTGTAAACACTTTTTAACTTTTAAAGGACTACATGTACATGCCTTGCAGTTATTTTTTCAGACGTTTTAAAGAAGTCTTATCGAGTCTAAAATAACTGCCATGCACTTTTTCAAAACACAGAATGAAGGGCTTAACAAGTCTTGATACTTATTTATTTTAACAAAATAAAGTATAATTAGAATACTTTTAAAACAAAGCTAGATTAGTATCAATCAGATGTTTGGGAAATTACGTGATTGTAAAATATTCAAATGACCATTTATGTTTTTTTAAAAGAGTTATGTCCTTTACCCTTTGGTCTACTGCCTTAATGTTCCATTCCATACATGCGCTATTTTGTTAGCCCTTGACATACACTGTTATTATCTGTATACTATGAATTCCATTCTATAACTTTTATTGACTCTTTGAATCTAAGATCTAAACTCTACAGCAGGAAACATCTGTCTACCAAAATTTCACAATAAAAATCTTCCGAAATTCAATTAGATATAAAGGAAATTGCACAGGGTTCAAAGTGTCAGCTTGACAGTTGATCTTTGGTAAAATCGTCCAATGAAGGGATTTTAAGGAAGAACTGGCCACTTTATGCATATTTGGTGAGTGAGTGAGTTGGTGTTTTACGCCCATGCAACGCTATAAAGGTTATTTAAAGGCTATGGACATGAAAAGGATGATAAAATGAACATGAATGATGCTGATAAATGAAATACAAATGACAACAAAGTTCCAGACAATAAATTTTGCTACGCCTGACGCGCGTTTCGTCTATTCAAGACTCATCAGAGGCGCTCTTCCAAAAATATTGAAAATGCCAAACACTGTATGAAAATGAAGAGCATAGAATAGAATAACCAAAAATACCAAACTGGGGAACCAAATTATTACTAAGATATTCAACCTATGTCTGGGGTATATGAAATATGAGAGTGGGAATCGAAGGAACGGTAAATTTAGAAGAACCACAGGAAAAGGGCAGAGGTGGATAGGGGCGGAAAATTATGCATAATCGTATCTATTCGCATATTCGAATAGATAGATTTATCATGAAGCGACTTGAGTTATTCCGCTTTTCATGCATGTGTAGAAAATCAATATATATTTATGTGAATTATCTCCCTTACATAGTATAAATAGCAAAAATTTTGAATTTCCGGTCCCTCTCATTCCTGCAGTCAAAAGGTTAGCATCGCATCACGCATCTTATTTGAAAAATCTTCAACATCGAAAATTTCTTTTGATAAAATCTTGCTATTTTATGTTTGTTTAATGAAAAATAAGCTGTTTGTTTAATAATTGGTTATTATTAAGCTTAAATATTCCAGGATTGCTTTAGATTCATTCTTGAAAAAAATTTTCCCAGATAAAGGCATGGTCAATTTGTATGCCATCAAACGCAACATAAATATATATTTTTGACCTAAATTGAACAAATTAAACAAGGGGTTGCACTAAGTCGTGCTAAGCATACCCCCACTCGACCATTCAGAAAACAGGAAATAGATGACAGACTGACCTGGAAAGGGGAGGCACGATACAACTCATCATGCTAAAGCTGTATACCAAATTTGAAATTAATCCCTTAAGTAGAAATTGAGAAATCTGTTCATTTTTTACCCTTAAAATAGTCTAAGTTGGCTCGGAAAACAGGAAGTAGATGACCAACTGACCTGAAAAGGGGAGGCACGGTACAACTCATCATGCAGAATCTGTGTACCAAATTATAAATCAATCCCTTCAGTAGAAGCTAAGAAATCTGTTATGATAATGTTTCCATTTTTGACCCTTAAAATAGTCTAAGTCGGCTCGAATAACAGGAAGTATATGACCGACTGACCTGAAAAGGGGAGGCACGGTACAACTCATCATGCTGAACATGTATACCAAATTTAAAATCAATCCCTTCAGTAGAAGCTGAGAAAACTGTTACGAAAAATTTCCCATTTTTGACCCTTAAAATAGTCTAAGTCGGCTCGAAAAACAGGAAGTATATGACCGACTGACCTGAAAAGGGGAGGCACGGTACAACTCATCATGCTGAACCTGTATACTAAATTTAAAATCAATCCCTTCAGTAGAAGCTGAGAAAACTGTTACGAAAAATTTCCCATTTTTGACCCTTAAAATAGTCTAAGTCGGCTCGAAAAACAGGAAGTATATGACCGACTGACCTGAAAAGGGGAGGCACGGTACAACTCATCATGCTGAACCTGTATACCAAATTTAAAATCAATCCCTTCAGTAGAAGCTGAGAAAACTGTTACGAAAAATTTCCCATTTTTGACCCTTAAAATAGTCTAAGTCGGCTCGAAAAACAGGAAGTATATGACCGACTGACCTGAAAAGGGGAGGCACGGTACAACTCATCATGCTGAACATGTATACCAAATTTAAAATCAATCCCTTCAGTAGAAGCTGAGAAAACTGTTACGAAAAATTTCCCATTTTTTACCCTTAAAATAGTCTAAGTCGGCTCGGAAAACAGGAAGTAGATCATGGACTGACCTGAAAAGTGGAGGAAATGTACATTGCATCATGCTTTAGCTGTCTACCAAATTTGAAATCAATCCCTTCAATAGAAGCCGAGATATTGTACCGGACGGACAGACGGACAGACGGACGGACAGACGGACGGACGGACGGACAAGGTGATTGCAATATAGCCCCCTCTCTTACGAGTGGGGGTATAAAAAGCAGCAAATAATATAAATAAGCAACATCCATAATATATTTTTTATTATTTTGTGAGAGATTTAAAAATAACTACAAAGATGAAAAGATCTAGAAGCAAACGCAAGACCACAAGTCCTTACGCCAGTGGTAGCCACGAAAATAATAGAGCAGCTGGTGATAGTCAGTCGGTTCCAACCCAAGATAGCAATGCACAGCCGGCCCCTGGGCCGTCCAGTTCTAGACAAGACGTGGTCCATCAGGTCCCTTTAAACTTAACTTGACCCAATGATATGCAAAGTACAAGTACCATGTCTGACATACAAGTCCAATGCACAATTCCGGCCACAAATGAAAATACCACAAACATAACACAAATAACGAGTGTTCATGCAAAATTGGGCTTGCATGTAAAAACAAAAACAAAATTAAAAGTGGTGAATACATAGACTTAGCAAGCCTCTTGGACACAAAATGCTCACAATCGAGCGAAAAATCACTCGTCCTTATTAATGGTGTTATTACAACAAAAGAGAAAAAACATGATGCCATAAATACAATAGAAAAGTGGACTGATGCCTTCATTATTTATATGAGCATTTACCTGTCAGTCCACCCAGAAAAATGCCAAGAGCTTTTAAAGTATATCAATACCGTCCGTTTAGGGGCTTCTCGAATTAAGAGCTTAGGCTGGAAAGAATATGATGAGCAGTTTAGACTCAAAATGGCCATGGATCCAGCCAAACCTTGGGACATTGTGGACCAAGAACTTTGGCTAATTTACATGTCAAACAATAACCCATCAACAAGCTTTGTCAATAAATCTGCAATCAATAAATGCTATAATTTTAATTACAAGGGAGTTTGTGATAGGAGTCCTTGTCTATATCAGCACGTTTGTTTTACCTGTTCCGAGAGGCATCCATTTTATATGTGTAAACAAAAGCATACCCAGTTTTCAGAAAACGTCAGTCAAAACCAGCCCTTTCGGTTTAGAGACCAGGGTGTTAGCCAGAGATTTTTCAGACCAAATGTTGCCAGAAATCCAAACACCTCTGGTCAAAGATTTATGGGCCCTAGGGTATTCCCCAATCAAAACCGACACACTTACTATATTATTAAAGACATATCCGCATCAAAACATAGCAACCGAGCTTATTGAAGGATTTTCTTTTGGTTTTAGACTTCATTATAATGGGCCTCGAATTTACAGGGAAAGTACTAATCTAGTGTCCGCTTTCGAGCATAAAAACGAACTTAGAGCAAAATTACTCAAAGAAATTAATCTTGGTAGGATAATAGGCCCCTTTGACGTCCCGCCCATTTCTAACCTTCAGGTGTCTCCGATCGGTATTGTTCCCAAGTCGGACGGAGTATCCTGGCGGCTTATAACACACCTTTCATTTCCCGATGGGTCTGGAATAAATGATTTTATAGAGGAAAAATTCTGTTCAGTTCAATATACGTCTTTTGACAAAGTCATTGAAATGATAGCTGAATTAGGCCCTCATGCTGAATTAGCCGTTGTCGACATAAAAAGTGCATTCAGACTATTGCCCATTTTCCCAGGAGATTTTGACCTCTTGGGCATTAAATTTGAAGACCAGTATTATATCGATAAATGCCTTGCGATGGGCTGCTCCATTTCGTGCAACATTTTCGAAAAATTTTCGACCTTTCTACATTGGTTAGTTGAGAAAAGAGCAGGATTAAGTACATTAGACCATTACCTTGACGATTTTATATTTGCCGGTAAGGCATTTTCAAATCAATGCAAACTACTTCGGGACAGTTTTTTGCAAATAACGACCGAAATTGGCGTTCCTATAGCAATGGAAAAATCAAAAGGGCCAACGACGGTTCTGATATTTCTAGGGTATGTAATAGACACCGACGAGATGGTTGTCCGTATTCCTAAGGAAAAACTAGAAGCTTTACTATCTGAACTTCAACATATGTTAGGGCAAAACAAAATTACATTGAGAATGTTGCAATCTCTCGTAGGTTCGCTCAATTTCTTTTCTAGGGCGATTCGAAGTGCGAGGGCATTCAATCGTCGTTTCTATGATTTGACAGTTAAGGCAAAACAACCCCACCATGTAAAACGATTAACAGAGGAAGTTAAGGAAGATATAGGCGTGTGGGTTTCGTTTTTACAGTCTTACAATGGGAAAACTTATTTTCCGGAATCAGATTGGAGTAGTAATGATGTACTAGAGCTGTACACAGACAGCTGTGGGTCAATCGGGTGTGGGGCTTATTTTTCGGGGGAATGGGTCCACATGTCATGGCCCGAAGCATGGTCTAATTCGGAGATTACGAGGGATATCACTTGCTTAGAATTTATTCCAGTTGTATTGGCGATTAGCATATGGGGAAGGCGGCTTGAAAATAAGAAGATCAAGTTTTTCGTAGACAACTTAGCTTTAGTTGAAATCCTTAACAAGCAAACATCGAAATCAAAGCGCGTAATGGCGTTAATGAGGCCATTCGTTTTGTACATGATGAAAAACAACATCGTTTTTCGTAGTTTTCATATTTTGGGTTCACGTAATGAAATAAGTGATTCTATTTCTCGGCAGGAATGGGCCCGTTTCAGACGCCTAGCACCAAACGCAAAACAAAGCCCAGAATCTATCCCACAACAGTTTCTAGATCTGATCTGGACCTTGAAGCTAACAGACTAATAGAAGGTGCATATGCTATTAATACATTAAAGGCGTATGAAACTGGGATTGCAGCATTCTGTCGATTTAAGGCCGAACTAAACATTATTGAAGCGTGGCCTCCTAACATGGACACAATTGTGCATTTCATTTCATATTTATCACTGAAAGGTTATTCCGCAAATACCGCCAAATTATATACGTTAGCTATAGGTAACAGATGTAAATTGCTCGACTTTCCAGACCATACCCAAAACTTTATTGTGCAAAAAATGTTAGAGGGAATGAAAAGGCTAAAACAAAGTGCTGATACAAGACTCCCAATTACTGAAAGCATACTTACAAGTTTAGTGCTAAGTTTGCCTGGTGTTTGCTCAAATGTTTACGAGACAAAACTGTTTAAGTCTGCATATACTTTAGCATTTTGGGGTCTTTTTAGAATTGGTGAAATTGTCGTATCGAAAGCAAATAATATAGGTCACATTATCTCAATAGATGATTGTGTTATAGACGAAAAGCAAGATAGAATTAAAGTTTTTCTGCGTTTTTCTAAAACCGATCAATTAGGCAAAGGTGTAACAATTGTAATAAAGAAAAATGATTCTGCAATTTGTCCGTACATTAGTCTTAAAGAGTTTTTAGCTATAAGGCCAAACATAACTGGTCCCCTATTTTGTCATTTTAATGGCAAATTTTTGTCACGCTTTCAGTTCACTTCAGTACTTTGTAAAGCTTTGAAGAGCGCAGGTATTGATCCGGAAAATTATAAAAGTCATTCATTTCGTATTGGAGGTGCGACATCCTTGTCAATGGCAGGCAAATCCACTGATGAAATCAAAAGTATTGGGCGATGGAAATCATCAGCCTTTAAGTCATATATTCGAATATGAAACATTTTTATATATCACTTTTTGTAGATTTAACACATGGTTGGATATTAGGATCCTCCATTATTAAACACGCATGGATTCAATCCAGGAATAGACCAGGGGGTACCAACTTGGGATTGGAAAGAATAGGCGTCAATTTATTTTGGCAAGGATACAGTGGCATGAAATTGTGCCAATTGAAAAGGAGAGTTCGTAATCTGTTAAAATTTGTTGATCCCCCCTCATACATAATAATTCACTGCGGTGGCAATGATATAGGGGAATTTCCAATACTCGAAATACGGAGATTAGCAGGAAGTGCTATTGAGTTTTTAAGTAGCATTTTACCTCGTACTATAATAATTTGGTCACAAATATTACCTCGTACAAATTGGGGGTATTCCACTAATTGCACAGCAATGGATACGGCTAGAATTAGACTTAATAATAGCGCAGCCACCCAATGCATTCGGTTAGGAGGGTCCTTTTTAAAACACCCTGACCTGAGTGTCGATAAACACGCATTATGGTCACCAGATGGCGTTCATTTGTCTAAGCTGGGAAATGAAATTTTCTTGAACGGAATCCAAGGGGGGCTAGAAGCCATTATTTCACATGGAGTTACATATTATCCACATTGAGAGTTTGTTGGTCGGGCTGTACAATAATTGCACAATGAAGTTTAATAATATAGTTTAGGGATTTTTTTTTTAAGTGCCGCTTCCACCTTTATGGCGGAGGCCAGGTCATAACAAGATTGTCATGACCTGTCCTTTGGCGAAAGCGCGGCACAGTTTGAACTTTTGGTGTCTTGACTACTGTTCCCAGGGTCAAGTACAACACGTTAAAATATATAGACGTCGTGCTTTTTAAAAGAAAAATAATTATTTTATTTGAACTTTGAATTCCAAAGATATTGGAACATAATTTATGCTTGGCTTGTGTGCCTTTAAGTGAACACTGAAAATTAAGTTCGTTTGTGCATTATTATTTTAACATTCTTGAGTGCCTTTGCAATTTAAATTTAAAATATCTTGTGTGCCTCAATGACATCGAAAATATCTTGTGTGCCTTTGTATATATCTTGTGTGCTTTTGTATATATCTTGTGTGCCTTAATGACATTGAAAATACCTTGTGTGCTATGGACATTTCTTGTGTGCTTTTTCCAGATTTGCAATTAATTGAATTTTAAAGAGATTTGTACAGCCGCGACCAAACATCGCCAAATATGTTCATTCAAAAAATAAATATTTCATTATATATATTTTTTCTTTAAACAAGAAATTAATTGAGCGAACCAATGTCTTCACTTAGTATACGTTGTCAATTGCAAAAAATTACACCGGCAGTGCAGTGTGGTATACGTCGTACGTTAAGCCATTCAAAAAAAAAAAAATAGTTGGTTGTTGTTTGTTTCGATTTCTTTGATAAGTGGTGCACTACTTGGCGGTCCACAAAGTTTTTTTTTTAACGTGCATGAAGCGTGGCATTCTCCACACACGCTGGGTCACTATGGTCAGCGGTCAGCGTTTCCGTATTAAAGATTTAGCAACCCTTTAGTACCCTTTTCAGCTACCTAGGGAACACACCTTGGTCGCTATGATGGCTGAGCACCAACTCCGATGTCAGAATCTTCGGATTGATTCAACATATTAATTACAATAGGAGTAAATAAAATATAAAATATAGCACTTCTTTCTAAGTTGTTTGTACTTAAAAAACTGAACACAAACGTTTGCTGACATTCTGTTATTTCAACTTATGCATTCATTCTGTAAGAGCAATTGAATATTTTAAAGTCACCAAAATGGATTGAAATATACATAGACATAAATAACTGGTGGAAAACCTTATATGTTATTTCCTTTTTTTTTTAACTTTTTATATCCAAATCTCGAATCTTAAATGTAGTTGTAAATGTTGAATGTAAACTATTTTTCTATCAAGTCTATTATTTCATTCCATGCATCGAGATGTCTTTACTTGTCATTTGATTTTATTTGCCTTCATTTCTCAGCTCATTCCGTTTGAATTTAATTACTTTCTCTCAAAGATTTGAAGGATTACATGCCGTATGTCTTTCATGTGGGATTAAAACCATTTCCCGCCTCTCAGTCTAAAAAGTTTCCGTATTTCTCATCTGCATAACTTCTTTTTAATGGTAAAACAAAATAGAACAAGGAAGCATTCATGCTGTTAATGGTCTAGGATTTAAAATGTAGAACAGTTATACCAAATGACTTAAATTGCTTGTGAATATTAATAGACGATAAAGGGGTGTGGAGAGTTACGCAACACAACCAACATTAAAGAAACGGCAATTTAAAAAATTACGATGAAAAACATTGTCGGTATTTTTATTTTATTTTATTTTTTTTTGGTGGGGAGGTTGCCAGTAAAATCTTTACAAAATGTTGATCAGTTCTTAAATGAAATACGAGCCATTGTTCTCAAATATGTATATAGACAGTTTTTTTTACACTAAAAGATTTTTTTTAGTTAATTGCATGTTAAATTGTTACATGTAAATGAGGTTGAATTATAGTCGAAATAAAGGTAAAAAAAACCGATTTCATCCAACATAATTTATTTGAATATAATATGACTCGCCTGCTTGCTGGTTAAAAGCAATACTTGAGCTTTGCTGGACTAGGCTTTAAAACTCTTTCGTTATATTTATTTGCCTTCAACACTTTGTTTTGGTCATTCAAGTTTTTGATTCAAATACTGTTGATGAAGGTACCATATAAAATACGCATATACAGTGTTATCAAAATAACTGTTTTTATAGTTTTGGTATTGGTGTTTTAAATTCACTAGGTCGATAACCGTTGCTGT
Source organism: Arcuatula senhousia (assembly GCA_963971305.1). Classification (NCBI taxonomy): domain Eukaryota; kingdom Metazoa; phylum Mollusca; class Bivalvia; order Mytilida; family Mytilidae; genus Arcuatula; species Arcuatula senhousia. Next base: position 26,904,510 of record OZ020310.1, on the reverse strand, counting down.
AGGACCAAAGGTCCCAAAAAGACTTTGAGGCTTATTACTTCCCTGGCAATTATACTTGTCTGACATGAATTAACCAATACATAAACTTCATCTTCGACTTAGTGCAACCTTTAGTTCTTTTCTTTTTATTTTTGTAATTTTCACAGTTATGATTTTTAGAATAAGGCTCACATTCTCCTCCGACCCCCTTAAATTCTAATAGAAACGTTTCTTTAAATGGTCTTCAAGTTTTCAGAAAGTGAAATAGTTTCACAAATATCAAATAGAAAAGTAAATTCAGTTTATTGACTAATGTGGGTATTTATTCAGAGGATGGAGCAATAAATATCCAAACAAATTTTAACTTCGACATTTTAATAGTGAACGTAAACATTTCTAAATCCAATGGAATAATATTTTATGCAATTTTGAAGATGTCTTGCATTCTTCAATAGTCCGATGCTATGATCGACTTTAATCGTAGATTCGATAAGGTATTGTTCTATGATACATGACTATTTGAATGAACGTGACCTAAATATGGGTCACTTTGTCGTAAACTTTTCCTATATCTATCTCCCATAAGTGAGGCAGTTAAACTTCCTTTTGAAAAATCTGATTTCCTTGTGGGAAATTCTAAAATGATTAAATTGTTTCTAGTTTGTTTCGTTCCCCTCCATCTACAAAACAACTCCCTGAACGTTTTTCTAAACCTACAGCTAAAATAAGAGTATAAAATAAAGTTTACAGAAGCGTTAACCTGTCCCAGTAGATTGCATACATTACCTGCAATCCTGATACCATCTTCATTACGATGGCTGCTTAAGGTTGAAAGATACACTTTATATACAAGTAATATTGCCCAAGGAAACTGACAGATCAGAAAAATAATAACTACGGAAATAAGCATGGTGGTTACTTTCTGCTGTTCAATAGATTGTGCGGAGTGATCTCCGAGCACGTGACACTGTGATAGCAGCTTCCGGCGGGAGTTAGCATGCCAGACTGATTTAATCAGAATTGCATTAAACACTGATAAAAGGAGAAGAGGTAATAATGTAAAAATGACAATATACCACCAGTAATAACCAAACTGGTACGATTTCTTCTGGCTAAGCTCTGATGTCTGGCACCGGTAATGCGTAATTGTTCTATTCGTTTTGGATGATTGGGCAAGTTCGATTATTGTTAAATTACTGTTTATATTTGTGTCTGGTGTGTCCTCTTTAATGACTTCATATTCAAAGGCGCCCGGTAAAGTGTTGATAAAACAGAACACAAATACAACAAACGTCAAAACTTTAGCTTTTTGTACCGTACACCAAGCTTTACCTTTCATAGGATGACACACTCCGATATATCGCTCCAACGTAAAGCAAACAGTCACCCAAACACTGCAGTTGCCAAAAAGGTTCGATAAAGCACGACCGTAAGGTACATAATAGTAATTTGAAGCGTCAAGGTCCTTATATCGACAAGTAATAAATGATAATGTTAGCATAAAAATCAGATAAAGCATGTCAAAAATAGCTAAATTGGTTAAATAAACGTTCGTAGATGTTCTCATTTTTGGTCGGCTCAATACTATAATATTACATAAATTTCCTGCCACTCCAAGACAAACGATGATAGGAACGAAAATCCGATCTGACAGAAACCTTGTCAGTTTCAACGCAGAGCTGATATCAACTGTCAATTCGTACGGAATCGAGAAATTATTAGATGCATTTACGTGTGTAGGAATCCATTATTTTATATGTCCAGAAAATAATGGTTTTCAGTTTCGTTTGCACTTATTCTGTTGAATCCAATGATAAATCCAATGTTAGTTAGAAAGTCTTTATTTAGAAGCTTGAAGAATCTATCTAAGACATCCGGAGAAATTCTTCTTTTCAAACACATCAAATCGCGCAAACTACTAACTATTTAGTTCATCGCCATGCGTTCATGTAGGTAAATCCATTTCCATGTTGAATTATTGTATCTGATCTAAATAAATAGAGTTATAAGAATTAGAATTATATTTTTTACATATATAACGAATAATTAACATGAAAGAAACTGAGCAATACAATCAAAATATAAGATGATAGAAACTCCAGACTTTTGGAGCAGGGCTATAAGAAAATACGTCTCATACGATCCCTAAAAAAAATTTCTTCGTTATCAGCCACTAGTAGAAACGTTCAAAATTGATTTAAAAGATATGACGACTAATGGTTTTAATTAGTATTTGACTGGTCTGCTGTACTGAGATGATCACCTCAATATCCATATTGTGTCTCACAACTATGTTGTGTTCTATGGTCATTACCGGATCCTAAGATCGCAATGGAAGAGGGAGGTTTGGCGCCATAAAACCTGGTTTAACCCATCATTTCGTTTGAAATGCCTGTACCAAGTCAGGACCATTGCGATCCACCAATTCTCCGGTATGACTAATTCGTTTTTGTCATTTTTTCTGGACTATGAGATTGATCATTCAAGTTCGGTAGTTTTCTTATTACCTTTATATACACATACTGCCCATTTACTAACAACACCTGTCTTAGGACAGGAATGCTGGTCAAAGCAGCTGTTTGTCCCTGGGCTTTTTGTGTTTATTGTTTTATGTCTTCAAATGGATCTTTCGATGATAAATAAGGGAACGCTCTTAAACTTTTGTATTGTATTTTTATTCAGTGCAAAACGGTGATAGGTTATTAGGTCAATCATTTTAGATTTTTCGAAAACACACCGTCTGAGATCATTCAGCAGGAATATTTAGTTTTTTAAGCAATACAATAGGATTTAACGAACTAATTCAACAAATAAGGGCCCTCCACTAGTCAAAGGGGTTATTGCATATCTTTGGCCCTTCATTTGGAGACTTTTTAGAGCTCAATGAATGTTTCAGCAAGCAACATTATTTTTCTTTTTTTAATTGTTTTCATATTATGGGCCAAAACGTGATCAACGCTGTTTTTACCTTTGAAGGACTGTAACAGCTCCTTAAAAAAGCGACTTGTTGGTCTTTTTATGCTAAAGAGTAATGTTGCGTTAGCTTTTTTGTATCTGATACTGTTTAATTTTTTAACAATAAAACATTATGTAGTCTGACCTTCTGTTAAGTTTCAGCAACGGTAGACATTTTGTTTTGTCGTTGAAGACCATTGAGGCAATCTTTCTAGAAAGCATCGTATAAATAAAGTGTCATCAGTAGTTCTACAAAATGCTTTAAAGAAAAGATTAATGACGACGATGACGACAATGGACGCAAAGGGATAGCAATAGCCTAACAATGAGTTTACCATGTCATGACCTGTTCATAAGTAGCAACATTCTGTCCACTCCAGATTTAGGAGTATTACATTTAATTCGTTACTCTGAGCTTCCAGGAAGAGCCTCATGTCTGGCACAAAAATTGCTACCAAAAGGTTATCATAATGTTGATCCTCGGTTGCTGTATTTACTTATAGAATTTCTATCCTCAGTGTTGATGTAGGTTTGTTCAAAGTTATTGATTTGTATCGGAAATTGGTAGCGTAGCAAGAAAGAATTACTTACTCTTCCAGGCATGTGAGTTCACTTTCTGAGATGATCACCTCAATATCCCTATTGTGTCTCACAACTGTGTTGTGTTCTGTGGTCATTACCGGATCCTAAGATCGCAATGGAAGAGGGAGGTTTGGCGCCATAAAACCTGGTTTAACCCACCATTTCGTTTGAAATGCCTGTACCAAGTCAGGACAATTGCGATCCACCAATTCTCCGGTATGACTGATTCGTTTTTGTCATTTTCTCTGGACTATGAGATTGATCATTCAAGTTCGGTAGTTTTGTTATTACCTTTATTTTCGTTATGACTTGAGTGCACTTCTGTTACGACTTGAGTTCATGTTGTTGATTTTTGCTCGGTTGATGTTCTACCTTGTATGCTTTGTGTTTCTTCGTGCCTGTCCCGTTCGTGTTTACTTTTTTTTGCCCTTTCGGACTTTCGACACCCGAATGCCTTATTGATGCATCTTTGCTTCTGTTAGCCATTATGGTATCTTTTTATGCAATTAGTGTATTTCTGTACTATTCTAGGAAAATTAACGATTGATCATCACATTCTGGTCATGCTTGATTGTAAGTCTTCTGTAAAGAATTACAGTAAAACAATGCCTCGGACACGACGCACTAATGTGCTTAGATATTATTAATTCTATTTTGAAGATATTTTAAAAATCTAATAATTTTTCCTAAAGTATTCATTTCATTCATTTATCTATCTTCTTTTCTTCAAAAAGAGACAAATAAAATTGGTTTTTGTTATAGCTAGAACCGGACCTATTTGTCACCGTCAAATGGATAAATCTATAGGAAATTATCACCTAAGTGAGAAACGAATGGAGTTCGGAAATGACACTTCGTTAAAAGTATAATAAAGCTGCAACACTGACATGATTGAATATAATCTTTTATTACCATACGTGTCAAACACCTGTGTTTAATCTTTTACCATATAAATGTTTCTCGTGTCGAAGGGATAAAATACAAATGAAATAGAAAAAAAAACAAGCAGAGAGGCACTTGGCAGATGTTAAAGAAGGACAAAAATCAAATCCAGTAAACTCAAACCAGAACAACGCAAAGAAATAGAAAACTTCTCAAAGATAACAACAACAAAAAAACAATCAACGCGAACTAATTTAAAAGTTGTAACGATTGTGAACTTAAGTGCTGAGTCGTAATTCCTGTTTGTTGCAACACCACAGCGCATTTCAGGCAAAGATTACGATATCTGACCATATACCTCTTTCTACCAACCAAATGTAAAATATAACTCATCGACAATAATTAAGTAATTCATGTGAAATTTAATGCGATTTGTTTACTACTGACGTGTAAGTAAACATGTAAGGGACGAAAAGGACGATATCCTTGGGCGAAATTTTCAATGCAAAAGTTCTGTGGCATACAGGGGTCACAGACGCAATTTTAAGATAGAAACTATTGCCATTATATTTTTAACGAAATATTACCATGCCATTATATGTTGCATTGATATTCTTTTTAATTTGAGAAAAAATATTGCAAATAAACTCATCGGAGTCCGCGTGGTGACTACGTAGGGTAATTATACTTTTTATATTTCAAACATACTGTTGGCACGGCAAAATATAAAACATCCAGATAAAGTCACAACGACTTATTTTAAAGTCAATATTTTCCGACCTTAACATGCCCTAGAACTTTTCAATTGAAAGTTCGTCCCTTTCGGTCCATAAAAAGTAGTCCCTTCGACCAAAAACAGAGTCGTTTTAATAATTGAATAGAAATCCTATGCATATTTGTCTATGAGCGCGAGCATCATTAACCTTTGCTCGCAGTTCGTGTTTATGTATCAAACGTAACGCTTTATCTAGGAAATCAATGTATGTCCCACAAGTTCTTCAATAACGTATTCATATGTAGGTGTGAAATGTTAACTGCATAAGCTCGAGTGAGTGTTGCTACACGAGAAGGAAAGGTGAATTTGTCATGGAGTTTTGTCCATGTTTGCTCTTTGACACTGGAATATAGTTCTAAATTGAAGTATGAAAATTGCAAGTTTGGTTTGATTTCTGATGAGTCTTTAAGAGAATAAATCAAATGTATGACGTTTTTGAGTTTTCATTTTCATATGTTTATACTGATTAAGATTTAATTTAAAGTTTTCCTTTGTTGCCCACCGTGTAAGGGATACTAACACTCACGTATGTATTTCGATCTAACTACGTTAGAAGTGCACCCGTGCGGGTTCCGGGTGCCGAATAGGCCCGCAGCAGCGCTAAGCTTGTCGGTAAAAGTCCACTAAAGAGCACTCAGAAACCTGACATTGGGTCAGGCCGCTTTGCCCACAAAGCGACTGGGATGTGTGCCCCAGGTGGTTGAATGGGACAGCCCTGACATCGAGAGATGCGGGGTCGTCAGGCGATAATGCGGAAAACCTGACCGCAAACCATAATGGTGCACCGTGTTGGAACGTTCCTCGTCACGTTAAAGAACCCTGCTGCAGGTTCGGTAAGAGTAGGACCCGTAGGATCCCCATGCAGGAGGCTAAATTTCCCGTCCCTACCCATCACTCCTTTTTCCAGTGGCAGTCAAAACTCTCCTACCCGATTGGCTTTGTGTCCTCGTTTCCTCCACTTCATCATCATTTCATGTTCATTGTATCATCACTTTTATGTTCATCTCCCGGATATAGCCGAAATCGTGCTGCTTGGGAGTAAAGCAATAACTAACTAACTAACTAACGTTAGAAGTGAAAATTGCATGATCTAATGTTCCTATTCTATCTTGACACTTTTTGCAAGCTTTGTTTCAAGAAACGATGCTACTTTTTTCGACAGAGACGAAAACTGATCTCTTTTAAAGTATGGGATGAGCAATGCCTAATTGACATTTCAGACACATTTAAAGAGTTTTATTAGAATGAACTCGAGGGACCACTTAACGGTCGCAGTTTTAAAATCACAACCTGGACAGGTATTTACAAAAGCACAAAGCTTGCTTTGAAATCCATTAAATAAATAAATAAGGTAAAACTATGATAACAGACAAAGTACACGCAAGATGAAACACAAAGGCGACAAAGACAATGATGATTTGATCTATCATTTCCTCTAGACACCCTTCACTTTTTCGTATATTGTGAGTAGTTTTCCAAGACAATAGGTATAACACATTGCAGTAAATTCTCATTCACTGCAATGTGTTATACCTTAGTAGAATGACAGTCTTCCATGAAAGACATATGTCGCCTACGGGGTGAGTGAGTGAGTTGGTGTTTTACGCCCGTGCAACGCTATATAGGTTATTTACAGCCGATGAACATGAAAAGTAAAATGAACATGAATAAAGGTAATAACAAAACTACCGAACTTGAATGATCAATCTCATAGTCCAGAGAAATTGACAAAAACGAATCAGTCATACCGGAGAACTGGTGGATCGCAATGGTCCTGACTTGGTACAGGCATTTCAAACGAAATGGTGGGTTAAACAAGGTTTTATGGCGCCAAACCTCCCTCTTCCATTGCGATCTTCGAGTCCTTAATATATATAGTAACATAGAATAGTGTGACACTGTAAAATTCGCTTAACCCATAAAACAGAGTTACCTAAAATAGAGTGACACTGTGAATTTTCTTGGTATTAGGTTTTAAAAGTCGAGCATAATAGGACATGTAGGATATGGAAATTATCATGAACAAAATACAGAAGCTTTCGTCTGGAATTTTGTTGTAATTTTAATTTGAGAGAAACACAAAACCAGAAATGATGATGATAGATGAAATATGGTGGTTGGGTGGGACTCAAAGGACCGGTAAATTTTGAAGAACCACAGGAAAAGGGAAGAGGTGGGTAGGGGCAGAAAATTTAGCCTATTTGGTGCACTACTTGGCGGTTCACACAGGGGTCTTTCACGTGCATGAAGCGTGGCACTCTCCACACACGTTGGCCCACTATGGTCGACGGTCAGGGTTTCCGTATTATAGACCTGACAACCCCCGCGTAGGAGGGCCACCCTATTCAGCCACCTAGGGTACACACTTGGTTGCTCTGTGGGCTGAGCATTGACCCGACGTCAGAATCCCAAGACCCTTAGTCGCCTCTTACGACAAGCTAGGCTCTGCTGCGGGCCTATTCGCCACCCGGGCCCCGCACGGGACTATGTCGCCTACGTCTTTAAATATTCGGTTAATAGGAAGTAGATAAGCTACGACAATAAAATCTTTTTACACCATGTAAACCTATAGGAGGAAGCTTCATGGCAAATATCAAGAGGCTGTCATGCAGTTGCCTGGAAAACTGCGACGAAAATTTTTGTGACACCGCAGGACTATGGAAGACGCAAGATGCTGAATAGTGTCAATGTGAATCCTATTGGTCGTTTTGCAACACGTTGTTTGTTTGTTTTTTTTTGTTTTTTTGTTTTTCGCTAGGTAATTTTTCGTGGTTTTGAGTTGTACGGTAAGAATCGAAGTGTGTGGTTTTATCTATACTGCTTGTGAATGTGTTTTCATATGAATTGCATTTGATGGATATTTTCGCGGATTTGATTTCACCATTTCCGTTGACCGACCAGTGAAAGTAAGGTTAAAAAACACCACCGCAAAAATAATCAGCTTAACGGTAGTAGAAAATACAGTTAAACACCAACAAGATTGCTTTAAATGTCATTTAGCATAATTCCATCGCTTACTGATTAAAGACAATGGCCTAATGTCTCACTGTTCAAATAGCAAAAAAGAGGATGTTAAATAATTCTTTGGCTCTACAACGCCATTATTAAATTTAGATTTTACACGATGATTATATTTCGAATATTGACTATGCGAAAATGTTAAGTTTAATGATTCTACTAAACTAAGAACATTATCTCAATTTATAGCAGTTACAAATTCCTTTGCAGCATTTTATGAAAATTTATGGTAGATCAACTTTTGATGTAACATAATGTTAAAGAAATAATATCGAAACGATAGGGAAAAAAATATGTATTGGCTCAGTACAAGTCATTAACGTGTTTGTGGCCACAGGTCAGGTGTCAACTGTTGGCCACATGTCAGGGGTCAACAACGACATTTTTTCTGGTGGCCACATGTCAGGAGCAACAACGACAATTTTTTAATCTACGAACATTTCAACCAACCTGACCATTCCATTTTGTCTCGCATTCTAGAGAAAATTTACCATACAACGAACAATCCCACTGACTACATAGAGAAAGGGTAGAGTTCTGGATTAGACGAATGGGAACCGCACTACCTTATGGGTGCAATGACAACATGGGAAGTATAGGCAATTTGTCCAGCCCTAGATGCAATGACGTGAAAGTGATGAATCTCTTTGAAATAACAGAAATACGGAAACGCCGTCGTGGTCATCGTAAATACAATGCACCAAAGCTCCTCGATGTTACAATAACAAATACAATTAACATGAAATTCGTATAAAAAATAAGAGTGTTGTTTAACTTTTAGTGTGTGAGGTTGTGTTTTGCTTTTCAAAGTTTAATTTTGAACCTTAAAATCCATTGCTATAAAATTCAGGTTTATTTCGGAAGAAGTCTGCATTCATTTTTGTTCCACAATATAGAATAAAACGTTAATGTTTGGGTTCACGTTGGGGTTAATTTCGTTTATTTCGCAATTTTAAATATCTGCGAAAATATCCCCATCCCAAGTATTTCTTCTTCAAGCTAACAAAAACATCATACCAAATTATCAAGCTGGCAATTCTTGTAAGGTTTACATATTGTTATATTCGCGAGTTCTTCAAAATTTAGCAAGAAATTCAAAACTTTCTTCATTAAAGTAGTACATGAACTGTAAAAAAATCATTTGAATTAGATTATAAATCGCAAAATATGACACAAGCAAAAATACCAGGTATCTTAGTATATGATTAGTTAAAGAATGAAAAAAAAACTTGCTTGCCTGGTAAAGGTTACACTCCTTACATCCAACATAAGTATCAATTGATAAACCATACAGCCTTTTACCAATAGAATTTCCAATACTATCATATAAATAGCGTTCTGATAGGTTCCTACAATCATGGTGATAGAGATAATGATTCTAATTTCAAACAAAGTATAGCTCTAGGACACAAACTATCCATACAGGGCTCCTATAGCTGTTATAACAAAAATATCACTATCATATCTATGCTTATTATTATTCTTATGGAAGAATATCCTTCGATAATTCTAGCTAAACTACAAGTTTGGATATTTTTGTATGATAAGTTTGCATATTAAATAATTTATTATTTTCTGCCTTTCAAAAGGGGAGACCCGTGCGGGTTCCAGGTGGCGAATAGGTCCACAGCAGCGCTAAGCTTGTCGGTAAAAGTTCACTAAGGAGCGCTCAGAAACTTGACATAGGGTCAGGCCGCTTTGCCCACAAAGTGACTGGGATGTGTGCCCCAGGTGGTTGAATGGGGCAGCCCTGACATCGAGAGATGCGGGGTCGTCAGGCAATAATGCGGAAAACCTGACCGCAAACCATAGGGTTGCACCGTGTTGGGAAAAATGTCACGTTCCTCGCACGTTAAAGACCCCTGCTGCAGGTTTCGGTAAGAGTATGACCGGTAGGATCCCCTTGCAGGAGGCTAAATTTCCCGTCCCTACCCATCAATTATTTTTCCAGTGGCAGTCAAAACTCTGCTACCCGATTGACCTTGTGTCTCCATTTCCTCCACTTCATCATCATTTTATGTTCATTGTATCATCATTTTCATGTTCATCTCCCAGATATAGCGAAATCGTTTGCTGCTTGGGAGTAAAGTAATAACTAACTAACTAAATGAAAAGGGGACACTTGTTTCTTAGATATGTTTTTGACATTTTACTTAGACCATTGGTCAATTGCTTAACCGCGAGCAGCGCCTACTAGCCTCGTTGAAGGCTTCTGGTGGTTGTCCATTGTGTTTTTTTCTGAATTACTGCTTCATTATGAGCTGTGTAGCGTACACTTATTCCACATTTCATTATTTTCTATATCAACGTTGTCCAACTGGTAAGATTAATTTTATTCACCGTGTGCGATTGTCGAATTAGAAGCAAAGGAGTAGAGCCACGATAGACCCAAATCGCCCAAAAATTCAACTTTGATAGATCTGCGCGTAGCTGCTGCATACATGTTCATTAGTCTTTATATTTCATAATTAGCAATATTTTTCCTTCAATAATTTATCAATAAGGAGAGCAGTGAGGTGAAAAAAAGACTATTTTGTGAAAAATACCAATTTGTGACAGTTTTACTTGATTTTCATGTATAAATCGATGAATATGAAATGGGCCACACCTGTCGACCAAAATTATTTTGTGATAGAAACGTGTATTATGATACTATGAATAAATTATCATAAAATTACGATGGTCGAGGAATGTGGCCAATACTAATTTTGACGAAATATGCAGAGAAACCAGTGAAAATGTGTGAAAAATTAGGAATTTTAAAATATATGGCCTGTTTAAAGTATCAAGGCTAAACCTGTGGTGTAGATATTTTGCTTAATCTTACAGATATGAAAAGTTTGTTCATACCTTAACATATTTTAGTTAAATTTTTGACAAGCTATAGTAGTTGAAAAATTAGTGAAAATACCGGGCCAATTTAGGGCCTTCGTGGCTCTACTCCTTTCACTGTTTTTTTTAATTCGAAAGAAAGTCGTGAATTGAATGATTCTTCAACCCATCGATTGTTATTTTATTTTATAAAGAAACTTGAAAGAAAAAGTTCGCATCTTCAAAATGAAAATAAAAACCTAAAAGTGAAAAAACACCTGAATAAAAAAGGAACTATCCACTAATTATATCCCACAACAATATTTAATATATACACCTGGAAAAAAGTTAAGCACCCCCGTGATTTTTCAAAATCAAACATTTTCAAAACACTTTTTAACCATTATTTTACTGATAGTCTGTGTAAATTGTTATCGCAAACTAAAATATGCACTGTTAAGCACAATTTAACATGATTGTAACAAACAAAAAGACATTTTCATTTACATAACATGACTTGGCGAAAAAGATGGCTTTTGTACGTAAACATGGTCTTCGAAAACTAGGGTCGCCTGAAGCTGCAAATCCTTTATAGATTGTCAAATTGCACTTGAAAATGAAAATCATAATCAAAAGATTAATACTGTATCGTCAAAGAGTCAATTTCGTGTATTTCCACCTGAAGCACTAATGACCGCTGGAAGCCTTTGTTTCAAACTGCCGTTTTAGCGTCTAATTTCCAGAAAAGTTATCTCCCGCTTTTCAAGGCAAAAATGTGCTTTTAACCGAAAGCTTACACCCCTTAAGTCATTGATTGAGGATTAAAACTGACCAAAATCATAAAAATTGAAAATTATTTCAAATCATCGAATAGCCAAAAAAGCCTAGGGGTGCTTAACTTTTTCCAGGTGTATATATCTAAGAAGTTAGTTGAATTTCAAATGTTTACAAATAACAGACCAAAATTGGAAAAAGAAGATCAATTTATGTCTAATAAAGATATTTTTTTCTTAATTCTGTGACATTTTCATTTATATTCGATTAGTATAACGATATTTGATATTATCTTATGTTATTTTGTATAATTTAACAAATTACAGTTAAGGTAGATTCTTGCCTGATTCCGGGAATTAATTTGTAACTCAACAATTATCAATTGATATCCGCACAGCCTTTTATCAATAAAATTGTCTAGTACTGAAATATTGCTTAGACTCATTACTCGTGCTACTAACAAATTGGTAGTGATGATTGAAATCTATCGCTAATGAATCGAAAACAGTAATCATACAGACTTTGGGGTCAAAAATCAAGATGATAATTAACTTTATAAATCGCAATTGTTTTGTAATCTACTTTTTCGACACTTTTCTATTCTTTGATTGATAAGATTACGTTTGAAATAAAAAAAAGAACATTCATTGGATGTACAATAGTTTTATTAGACAGGTATGGCACGTCAAACGTTTCAATATTAAAAAAAAATTGTTTGAAAAAAAAAATATATTCAAAATTTACACATATATATGCAATAGTTATGAATTTATATTCAAAAATTAAAATATATGTTCAAAACTTACAAATATATATGGTTGAAAATTAAAAAAAAATATGTTCAAAACAAATAAATATATTATGCAATAGTTTTCTATTTATATATTCAAAACTAACAAATATATGTTCAAAACTTCAAAATATATGTTCAAAACTTACAAATATACATGTAAAAAAAAACATTCAAAATATATACTCAATAACATTGCATTCTTGGTAATATTTGTTATGACGGATTTTATTGGCTGTAGTTTGACATTGCCGCGCGCTTATTAACGCACGTGATTATTTTGCAAGTTATTTGCGATAGAACATTACATTAGGGTAAGTGCTTTGTTTATAAATATTTCATGAAATAGGACAGTATTTTAAGCATCTTTGAGATTAGTAGACACTATTTTAAATGGTTAAGTGGCAACAGATCCGATTTTCATACAGACAATGACAGTACTTACTCTGTAATGTATAATCTGAGAAAATTAAACTAAACTACGTGTTTTCATTTTCTCAGGTATAATTTGTAGGAATTTTTGGACGCAAGTTTTCCATGGCTCCTGTATCAATCTCAGTAGTCTGTTCTTTGTTCCTCTTCTGTTCGCAACTCCCTGGTCTTATTTTTACATATATCTACCGGGGTGTGGGGGCTACTTGTATTTGCCAATCAATAATTTGGGTGAAATTCAAAATTATACTGTGCCGATAGCCCTTAAGAAATGAATTCTGTTTAAGACAGGAAAAATGCACACAGGTTGTTTAACAGGTTGGACACAACCTGGGGAGTAGTAACCCAAATGAGTAACTACCCCTCAAATGAGTAACTGTTTTACCATGTTTAAAAAAACCCAGATTTTTAATTTAAAATGGCACATCAACAACAATTCCAAATGAAGTATGTGTTTATTTTCAAATTTGTAGGAATGTACATGTATGGACTTTGAAATATGGAATTTTCATCAATTTTCTTAGTCATGCCATTTCTTTCAAACACGATATTTGTATAAACATCTTTTGGAAAAGTTACTCCATTTTACATAGACATGTGCCATCTTGAGTCAAAATTATCTTATTTAAACAGGTTGGGGAGTATGCCCTAAAACAGGTATTATCCTTAATTATTTAGCTGAAAACAAACTCTATCTTATATTAAATAGTGTCCCGTGCGGGGCCCGGGTGGCGAATAGGCCCGCAGCAGAGCCTAGCTTGTCGTAAGAGGCGACTAAGGGTCTTGGGATTCTGACGTCGGGTCAGTGCTCAGCCCACAGAGCGACCAAGTGTGTACCCTAGGTGGCTGAATAGGGTAGCCCTCGTCCGCGGGGGTTGTCAGGTCTATAATACGGAAACCCTGACCGCCGACCATAGTGGGCCAACGTGTGTGAAGAGTGCCACGCTTCATGCACGTAAAAGACCCCTTTGTGGAACTCCCAGTAGTGCACCACATAGGCTAAATTTTCCGCCCCTACCCACCTCTCCCCTTTTCCTGTGGTTCTTCAAAATTTACCGGTCCTTTGTGTCCCACCCCATCCCCATATTTCATTTATCATCATCATTTCATGTTCATTTCATCATCCTTTTCATGTTCATCGCCTGTAAATAACCTATATAGCGTTGCACGGGCGTAAAACACCAACTCACTCACTCACTCACTATATTAAATAGTAGTTCTTTAGTAGTGCTCAAGGCAATTATTGAATTTATCAACAAATGCCAGATAAATACAATGTAAGTTAACTATATAAGTAATACATGTAGAAAACCCCCTTCTCATTTACAAATTGTTTTACATGTACATTACATACACATTTTAGTCACTGCCACCCCAGGTTAAAACCATCCATTTTCATTTATTAAGTGTTCCGTGCGGGGCCCGGGTGGCGAATAGGCCCGCAGCAGAGCCTAGCTTGTCGTAAGAGGCGACTAAGGGTCTTGGGATTCTGACGTCGGGTCAGTGCTCAGCCCACAGAGCGACCAAGTGTGTACCCTAGGTGGCTGAATAGGGTAGCCCTCGTCCGCGGGGGTTGTCAGGTCTATAATACGGAAACCCTGACCGCCGACCATAGTGGGCCAACGTGTGTGGAGAGTGCCACGCTTCATGCACGTAAAAGACCCCTTTGTGGACCGCCCATTAGTGCACCACATAGGCTAAATTTTCCGCCCCTACCCACCTCTCCCCTTTTTCCTGTGGTTCTTCAAAATTTACCGGTCCTTTGTTTCCCACCCCATCTCCATATTTCATTTATCATCATCATTTCATGTTCATTTTCTCATCCTTTTCATGTTCATCGCCTGTAAATAACCTATATAGCGTTGCACGGGCGTAAAACACCAACTCACTCACTCATTTATTAAGTCATATTGTTTCTTTGTATTTTATGTTATTAATTCTTTAGTTGTGTCATAACCATTTATTGAAATGTGTTAGTACAAATAAATTTATTTTTATCTTTATCCTTGTTTTGTGGTATTTTTTTAAGCCTATTTTATGCACTTCTATAGCCAAAAGTCACTTTTCTAGTGTCTGGTGACCATGGTCGACCATGATTATCAATGGTCGACTGCCTTCCGTTAATTGGCACCATGGTCATTTACCATTGTTGACCATGTGTGACCATGGTCGACCATGGTCAACCATGGTCAAACATGGTTCTATTATTTTCAGAAAAAAATTAATGTATCAGTTTACAATCCAAATTAACAATAATTTAATTTTCTAAGAACAAAATTAATTCTGCATGCATTGTAGGTTAAACTATTCCAAAACATGACCAATCTAAAAAATAATTTATTGTCTACAATTCTTAGTGACTGTTTAATGTGGCCATGATAACTCAACAGTCATTTCCATTAAAGTTTGAAAGATTTTACATTCATCATGACTGTACATTTAGTTCTTTATCTCTCTTTTATCTATGTGTTAGCTTGTCTATGTCTATGTCCTTGTTTCTCATTGATCTCCATGCTAATAATAATTCCCAATCCCTATATATGTGGAACCATTTCTGTAAAAGGCTTCAAAAGGTCTCCAACTGACAGGTTAAATGCACAAATATAAGAAATAAGATTACTATATGCCCAAAAAAGGTTTAAAATAAAAAAAGAAAGAATTATCTTATTAAGTTATACTACTTTTAAACCCATTTCAAGTTCTCAAGATTTTGAAAAATAAATATTATTGGTAAAAGCAAAGGGAGATAATTTTCTACCATGGTCAGACCATGGTCACACCATGATAAAGCACAAAATTTATACCATGGTTCTGCCATCCATGATTGACACTGGTAGGTGAAATGTAAGCAAATTTTAATTATTTATTGTTATCAAGTCAGCTAAATGTACAGCAATAAAGACTTTATTAGGTCTTGTTAAAAATGTCAAAAGAACATTAAAAACAAACATAAGTCGGGTAGCTGAAAATAAACATGTAAGTCAATTAGCCTTACATTTGTATGAGTGAAATAAAGTTACCTAAGGTTCAGTCTTAACCATTATAACAAAATATTATGTTATTTTATTTAAGTGAGTGAGTGAGTGAGTTGGTGTTTTACGCCCGTGCAACGCTATATAGGTTATTTACAGGCGATGAACATGAAAAGGATGATAAAATGAACATGAAATGATGATGATAAATGAAATATGGGGATGGGGTGGGAAACAAAGGACCGGTAAATTTTGAAGAACCACAGGAAAAAGGGGAGAGGTGGGTAGGGTCGGAAAATTTAGCCTATGTGGTGCACTACTGGGCGGTCCACAAAGGGGTGCAAGTTTAATTTTTTACCATGTTAAGTACTTTGTGACCATGAACGACCATGGTCAGCAATGATTGACCATGGTCAAAAACTATGGATCATGGTTGACCATGGTCAGTTTCGATTTTGACCATGGTCAACCATATACTGACCATGGTCAAAAACTATTGATCATGGTCAACTGAAACTGACCATGGTCAACCATGATTCAGAGTTTTTGACCATGGTCAGTATATGGTTTACCATGGTCAAAATCATGGTCAATCATTGCTGACCATGGTAGTTCATGGTCAACCATCTTGGACCATGAAATACCATAGTGACCATGGTCAACCATGTTCATCTTTTCGTCTGGGTGCTGACTGAGTTGTCTGTGAGCATCCAGACCTGAGCACTTTTAGATTATGTGCCATGTGACAAACCAATCACTGGTCATTTAAATGTTTTGAAAAACTGAATTGATTGATCAATTGGTCAATTTAAAACACAAAAGAAAACACTTTCTGCAATAAAAGGCTTAAATCACCCGTAAAGTTGTTTTTTTCTTGGATGCATAATTAGTAAGTTCTGTTATCATTTCAAGTGTACACCACTGCAACAGAAGCCGCATATCTCTAGTTAGTGAGTAATATCAAATTTAAATTTTGAATCCTTGACATCAAGGATAATTCCCATTTCTGGGTATTATCCTTGATTTGAGGCATACTCCCCAACCTGTTAAAAATTATTTTTTATCATTGTAAACTAGTTACTCATTTAATTTAAACATATTTATTTATACTGGATTGGGAGACAACCTTAATGCTTCTATAAATCCCTCTCCAGTTTGCAGTTTGCGAGTGTGGCCTTTGTAGCGGCCCCCATTGAGCTTACTCTTATCGAACTCTACAAAAGGGGTCTTTAACGTGCACAGGGTATTGCTCTCCTTGTACACGGGACAACCTTTTTTCATCCCTTCCGAAGGACTAGCATCGTTTCTTGAGACCATCCTTGCAAATGGTGTCAAGAGAGAGTCGGAAAATTGGCTCATGAAATTTTTACCCCAGACCAGGATCGAACCACGAACCTCAGTGTTAGCAGTCTGATGCGTTAACCACTACACCACCGGCTCATAGTTACTCATTTGGGTAACTAATCCCCATTGGGGGGGTTGTGCCCAACCTGTTTAAGACAAACGACAAAATCTAGATCCTGTTTTAGACATGTTAGCTTTAATATGTTTGTGTGTACAGTGTTGTACGAATTTTTTAGCTCACCAGACCCAAAGGTGTTTTTTATCCTAACTTGTTTCTTTTATGTTGCTTCCAATTACATGTAGACCATGTTCCCCACTACAAATAAGAGGCTTTAAGCAAAAGAGATCAGGTGAGCAATTCAGGCTCCTGTATTAGATGTTGATGTGAATATATATATATATGTTGTGTATGTCAAATATGCATTTTAATAAGCTTTATAAGTCCACCATTGGCTGCATGTGATCAAAGCATTAATTAGACTATCCATTGGGCCTCCAACGTACAGGGTTCAACTCAGGGTTGGCAAAAATTCGGGAAATCCTCATATTTCCCAGGACAGCGGGAAATACTGGTAATTCCCATCCATTACTGGGAAATATAGCCCCGGGTGGCGAATAGGCCTGCAGCAGAACCTAGCTTGTCGTAAAAGGCGACTAAGGGTCTTGGGATTCTGACGTCGGGTCAGTGCTCAGCCCACAGGGCAACCAAGTGTGTACCCTAGGTGGCTGAATAGGGTAGCCCTCGTCCGCGGGGGTTGTCAGGTCTATAATACAGAAACCCTGACCGCCGACCATAGTGGGCCAACGTGTGTGGAGAGTGCCACGCTTCATGCACGTAAAAGACCCCTTTGTGGACCGCCAAGTAGTGCACCACATAGGCTAAATTTTCCGCCCCTACCCACCTCTCCCCTTTTCCTGTGGTTCTTCAAAATTTACCGGCCCTTTATGTCCCACCCTTCCCCATATTTCATTTATCATCATCATTTCATGTTCATTTTATCATCCTTTTCATGTCCATCGCCTGTAAATAACCTATATAGCGTTGCACGGG
Source organism: Arcuatula senhousia (assembly GCA_963971305.1). Lineage (NCBI taxonomy): Eukaryota > Metazoa > Mollusca > Bivalvia > Mytilida > Mytilidae > Arcuatula > Arcuatula senhousia. Next base: position 26,886,145 of record OZ020310.1, on the reverse strand, counting down.
CGTAAAACACCAACTCACTCACTCACTCAAAATTCTATATACATTGTGACTAATACAAATTATGATCATAAAGTATTATTATCTATGAAATGTCATATATACATGATATAGTAATGTTAGGAGAAAGAAATTAGTAAATTGTATAAATAGTTTTTTTTTTATTTCTCCAACAGTCCTCTTTAACATTTTCTTTTGAAGACTTAAAATCTTACTGTAATAGTCTACTGGTCACGAGTCATTTATGGCTTCATTAAACAATATATCCTGGTGTCAACTGTCACAGTGTTAATTGCTAAATCTTGGGTGTTTATGATTTAAATTGCCTTATTTAAAAGACATAATAAAAATAGTCAATTAAAGAAAGAAAAACACCATGCATTTAGGACAATTTCTTAATTGTCTAACATTTGAAATTCCTAATTGTCCATCACTTCTATTCCTAATTTTCCAACCTTTTTTTTCTACCTTTTTACCTGTACATGTATTTTTCAAAAGTGGGATAATTAGGAAGACACCAGGACAATCACCATTTAACTAAAAATTCTTTAGGAGGTAGGACCATCTTTAATAACTTAACACAATTTTGAAAATTTCTTTATGATATTTGAAAAAGTAATCATACATGTATATATGTCCAGTATTTAAAAGAGCAAAAAGATGATAAAAGTGTCAAATCTTTATAAAATTGCCCTGAAAACCCGTATAAATTTGTATATTTCCCAGTATTTCCAACTTGTAAAAAAATTGGAGTATTTCTCAGGACAGGAATTCCTGGTAATTACAAGTGGGATTTACCGCCACTGGTATTTCCCAGCCAACCCTGGTTCAACTTGTTGCGGTCGTATCATGCTGCGCTCAGTGGAGTTTTTTATTGGCTTATTATCCCCTATAGAATGAAAATTATAGCAGATAGGGTTTGCTTGCTTAAATGTTAAGCTCATAAAGGCTTTTAAAGCTCTAAAAAAGTCTTCATAGAGTCAAAGTTTCCAGATTACCCCTTACACAATGTTATAGGGGTAACAAACAGCCCCTAAAATATCATTTTATATGTTTTTGGCCTACAGAAAGAAAACTATTGCTGAAAGAGAAAAGCTGTTGCTTGCTTAAATGTTCAGTTTATTTTAGCTCTTCAAAAGTTTCCAAAGGCCCTTAAAGGTGAAAAATGTGTTTTTGGCCTATAGAATGAAAACTATTGCAGATAAAGAAAAGCTGTTACTTGCTTAATAATTCAGCTAATGAAGCTCTACAAAAGTCTTCATAGGGTCAAAATTGGCAGATGATCCCTTAAAGGAGTTTTGGCCCTTTAAAGGTGAAAAATAGTGTGTTTTGCTTATAAAATGAAAACTATTGCAGATGAAGAAAAGTTTTTTCTTGCTTAAACAATTAGCTCGACAAACAAAGTCTTCATAGGGTTGACAACAAGACCAGGTGAGTGAGCCTTTTGTTTATATTTGGACATTGATAGGTGCAATTCGAACACCCTGGTAATAAATGTTTTGTCTCGAGGATCAACATGATCAAATGACAGAAATTAGGGTCCCCAATTTATTTTGTTTTTAAAACATTGGGAAAAATATAAAAAGGTCTTACCTCTCACCAAAAATCGTTCAATTTCTTGCTTTATACTTGTACGTACAGATTATAGATCTATTATTTTCAATGATACATGTAAACCAGTTTCGTTTGTTCACACATTTTGACTTCTCGAAACTGGGCCTTTCCTTAAATTTCCATGTCTTATATTCAAGCTTAAACTGTGAATTTGGCACAATTATGTTGAACTGATTCATAAAACTGTCTAAACAAATAATTTTAACAATTTTGATTATAATACATGTACATTGTGAACCAAAAGTCACATTCCTCATGCCCGTCAATGTTCTGTTTTTAGATCGCCTTGGGACTGACAAAACATTTTTGCCGGGGTAGTTAAGACACAGTGATTTTGGTCCCAAATTAAATAAAGCATTCAGTTATTTAGAAACACAATAGCATATTCAGTTTGAAGATAATTATAATTTGCTAAAACATCCAGGCTAATACACTGTAGGTGTAAATAGTCATTATATCTCATAAAACAAAATAATGACGACAATGGGGCTGTTCAGGGTTCCACACACTAGTCCACTAGACCGGGGCTACTAGAAGGAGGACGGGTAAAAGCTGAAAAGTGGTAGTCCGTCAGGGCTAGTAATGTTGGTACCTTTAAATTGCTTTCATTACAGAAACTATCTAATAAATTTAAGTTAACATAAAAAAAAAAACAGTTTTTTAGTGCATTATATATGTACATTGTACCTCCTTTTACAAACATTTTTTTAACAATCCTTCATATTAAAAATCATGGTCACAAGCATTAAGCATGGTAAAATTGAGATTGAACTTTAAATGGGGGTATGTTTTTAAGGACTAGTGAAGCTGTCCGTAGACGAGTGACTTTTGTAAGGCATTAGCCCTGCCGGCTACTGCACACTGAAAGTTAGTGTCAACCCTTGCTGTTATTGGGGCAAGCACTTATTTCTGTTCTAACAGTGTAAGGCTAAAATTTCACTTAACCACTATAGGAACTAATGCAGAAAACTTTCAAATCCAGTTATAAAATGTACCCTGGGTTAAATTTTACTTTATACATACAATGGGTAACATACATTGTACATTTTGTAGCTATCCTAGAACACTGCCTCTGAAACTGATTTATAAAGCTAACGTCTTCTACCTTATTATTACAACAACCTACATGTAAGGAAAAAGTTACATTATAGGCCATTTGAATTCTATAAATCAACAAAAAATCCTTTTATTTTTTTTGCCTTTTAAAAAAAAATTCACATTTGAAACAAAAATATAACCCGAGTTTGTATGCCTTAAAAAGTTACATGATGAAAAAATAGTTCAAATATTTTGCAGGATAAAATTTTACATGCTATTTTTCGTTGGTTCAAAAATGGACTATACCATGTACATTACATGTTTGAGCAATTGACACATGTGTACATGTACAATGTACATGTATTATGACAATTCTTTTCATGATCCTTTAGTTGTCCTCTTTGATGCATTTAAACAGATGTTTGCTAGAGTTGTAACTCATCCGCAATGTCAAGCAAATGGAAATGTTATAAATATTCCACTGTCTGAAGGCCGTAGACTCAGTAAAGAAACACTGTGCTCCCAGTTCCCAGGAGCTGTTGGGCTTAAATATCAATTTGACCAATGTTGGAGTGCAGTTCCAGTAGGAGACAACTATTTCATTGTGCCTTGTGGAGATCTATTGTTAGTAGTGGTGTTTAACAATGCAGGTAAATAATCTTTGACATGTACATGTATCCTCATTATACATGTATAATTAGTTATATAATACATTTAATGATTTTGTAGTGATTTACAAACTACATTTGTACCAGTAGCACTTTATATAATACCTCAACCATGTCAACAGGTTGCACTTTTGTCCTAGATAATATAGTCAAATGACCTTGTGAATTGCATTCTGTCATTCATGGGGTGAAGGGTGTTACATGTACCTGAACTTTAGCATAAGCATGATAAGCTTGAAAATCTATAGCTATCGCATGTAGAACTCACAAGCAATGTCTGAATCAAAGCCTAAGCAAGAGGAAGAGAGATACATGAAAGAAGAAACAGCACTAGTACTGAAACTAGAGAGTTGAACTGTAAATATTGAGTGAATATTGACTGATTGTTATGAAACTTCGATATGATGTTAGTTACCACTTAATGTAAGGAAGGTTGGTATCTTATTTGGGGTTTGTGGCCCCTACTGTTTTAGTAAATATGGCTAAAACTGATGTATTGACAAAACTGTTGTAGAATGTTAATTATTCATTCAATTTTGAAATTTATTTTTTTATTGAATTCCTCATTAAATTCTGTCAACTAAATGTGTCAATGGTTTTGATATATATTGCACCTTTACATTGCATAAGCCATGGGGGCATTAAAAGGGGGCCACACTTCCAAAATTGACTTTTTAGCTCACCTGGACTGAAGGTCCATGTGAGCTATTGCCATCACTTGGGAAAATTGGTTGCTTGCTTTAATGTTCAGTTCATTAAGCTCTCAACAATGGTCGACGGGCCCTAAAATAACATGTTTCACATTTTTGGCCTAAAGAATGAAAACTATTGCTGAAAGAAAAAAAGCTGTTGCTTGCTTAAATGTTCAGTTAATTTAGCTTTACAAAATTCTTCATAGGGTTGACATCAAGACCAGGTGAGCGATTCAGGCTCCTGGGAGCCTCTTGTTAGCTCATCTGGACCGAATGTCCCTGTGAGCTATTGCCATCACTTGGCATCTGTCGTCGTCGTCTGTCGTCCGTTAACAATTTTTTCAAAAATCATCTCCTCTAAAACTACTATACAGAATTCAATGAAACTTGGTATGATTGATCCTTAGGGTGTCCTGCACAAAAGTTGTGTTTCGATTTTTGATCCGTTAAAAAACCTGGCCGCCGTTGCTAAAAATAGACCAGGGGGGGGGTCAGACTACTGTTTTTGGCTTGTAAATCAAAAAGTATAAGAGATAGATGAAATCTGATGCCACCCTACAGTTTCAGCATCAAAAGCTCTACAAAAGTCTCCTTTGAGTCGAAGTTGTTAGTTAAAAAATAAATGTTTTTGGCCTGTAGAATGAGAACTATTGCAGATAGAGAAAAGCTGTTGCTTGCTTAAATGTTCAGCTCATTTAGCCCTACAAAAGTCTCTATAGGGTTGAAGTTGTCAGATGACGCCTTATAGGGGTTACGACCCCTAAAATAACGTTTTTTTATGTTTTTGCCCTATAGTATGAAAACTATTGCAGATAGAGAAAAGCCGTTGCTTGCTTAAATGTTCAGCTCATTTACCTCTACAAAAGTCTTCATAGGGTCAAAGTTGTCATATGACCCCTTATAGGGGTTAAGCCTCTTAAAAATCATTTTTTCATGTTTTTGCCCTATAGTATGAAATTTATTGCAGATAGAGAAAAGCTGTTGCTTGCTTAAATGTTCAGTGCATTTAGCTCTACAAAAGTCTACATAGGGTCGAAGTTGTAAGATGACCCTAAAATAAAGTTTTTTCATGTTTTGGGCTAATACAGAATGAAAACTATAGTAGATGGAGAAAAGCTGTCACTTGCTGAAATGTTCAGCTCATCTGCTCTACAAAATTCTTTATAAGGTCGACATCAAGACCAGGTGAGCGATTCAGGCTCCTGGGAGCCTCTTGTTTCATATACTTGACCTTAGCACCAGTTTATTTATAAATGCAATCTTGTTACTTTTTAGAAAACCCTCCAAAATAGGGGACATTCAGATACTATTGAGGACTTTTCAAGGAAAAGTTAATAAGTTTGATAAACAGGAAATTGTTGTATTCAGGAAACGGATGTTTGACAGTGCCTTTCGAGCACTCAAAAGACAATCATTTGATGTCCAATGTAAACTTTATGTGAAATTCAGTGGAGAGCTCGGACTTGACCATGGCGGGCCACGAAGAGAATTCTTCAGGTATCACTATACAGCTGCAGTGTACAAATACTCTATATACTGATAAAAATTCTGCCAAAACGACACAATTGACCTTGAGGTCAAAGGTCAAGGTCACTTTGATTCCTGGTACATTTTATAATGATAATACATGTACAATCTATTTATCAGATATCCTTTTTTAAGTTAAGAAAATTTTAGAGTACACAAGCTTCGGATTTTAAATGACTTTTTATTTGACGTTGAGGTAAAATGTCAAGGTCATATAAAGGTAACTGTATACACACAACCTAATCATGATTCTTTCATATACCAAATATCTAAAGTAAACTCTATCTCAAAAGATAACAAAGCTAAGGCCAAGATCAACTTTGCATGTATTACAGTAAAATTACCCTTTATTTGACCTTGAGTTTAAGGTCAAGGTCATATGAGGGTCACTGTGCACCCATCATCTAATAATGATTCATTCATAGTTAATTATCAAATCTCAATGTCAAAGGATAAATAAGTTATGAAGCGGACATATTAAAAAAATATTAGACCTTGAGGACAAAGTTCAAGGACATGTAACATGTGTAAAAGCCTGTGTGGTTTTTCCACACATCATATCTTTATGATATACCCTCCTGCTAAATATCAGTGTCAAAGAATAAAAAGTTACGGACTGGACATGCTGTGCATGTACACAAATATCTATTTGACCTTGAGATGAAAAAAAATCTTTATATATATATATGGTTACTGTGCAAAATCATTCCACAGTAAAAATAGAGCACCCAAATAGAAATGAATTGTGATTTTCAAATAACACATGCGTTGAAATGGGATTTGTTTACGCACAGACGCCATCTTATAAAATGACTGCACATTTCGATATTTGTTTTATGGCTAACGTGTTATATCAACAGAGGAGTTTCTAAAGAGCATTTCCTCCAAATTTGGTGCTTGCATTATTAACTGAAATATTGTTATTTGGTGCTTGCATTATTAACTGAAATATTGTTTTGATTTTTGGGGTTAATCTGCTTCTATAGCAGGTCTAGGTTGCAAAAACTAAAAGAGATTTTTTTTTTCATTTCTTATTATGTATTACTTACAACAAACAAAGTTAATATGGTCATTTTATAGTGTAATTTTTCCAGTTTGTGAAAAACAGGTTGTTCTTTATTCTCAGTGCTAAGTTAAAATTTGCTCTGCCTTTTAATGCTTTAGCACTTTGATTCTAGTTCTTACTAGTAGAGAACATTGCATTGTCCAAGCAATTCTCTCAAAATAATTGTTCTTGTATGATATATGTTAATTTTTATTATAGACTAATCATGAAAGAATTATCAGACAATCCTTCCTTATTCACGGGCCCAGAAGAAAACAAAATATTTACTCACAACTTAACTGCACTCGACCAAAGTCAGTATAGAATGGCGGGACAATTGGTAGCAATGAGTTTGGCACAAGAAGGACCTGCTATGGGATTTTTTAACAAAGAATTGTTCATGCTTATGGCTGGTCTTGATCCAAAGTTTCAAGATTTTGACCTTGCTTTGATTCCAGATGCTGATGTAAGACTTATCCTTGAGGAGGTAATAGCAAACTTCTTAAAAATTGTCCCTGCAATGAAATGTGCCTTCAACATAAAATGGTTGCCTGGTCTGTATCAGTATGTCCTATATATTGAAGTCCTATATGTATCATGCAATTTTTGTCCACTTGCCTGGTTTAACAATTTGTGTAAACCTTGACATCTTGATCTTTTAAGCCTTAACATTTTGTTATGCCCCAGGAACGACATGTCGGGGGCATTAAGTTTTACTTATGTCCATTCCAAGGTCGTCTGTCCGTACGAAATTTCATCAAGCTTTTCTCAGAAACCGTGAGTGAGTGAGTGAGTTGGTGTTTTACGCCCGTGCAACGCTATATAGGTTATTTACAGGCGATGAACATGAAAAGGGTGATAAAATGAACATGAAATGATGATGATAAATGAAATATGGGGATGGGATGGGACACAAAGGACCGGTAAATTTTGAAGAACCACAGGAAAAGGGGAGGGGTGGGTAGGGGCGGAAAATTTAGCCTATGTGGTGCACTACTTGGCGGTCCACAAAGGGGTCTTTTACGTGCATGAAGCGTGGCATTCTCCACACACGTTGGCCCACTATGGTCAGCGGTCAGGGTTTCCGTATTATAGACCTGACAACCCCCGCGGACGAGGGCCACCCTATTCAGCCACCTAGGGTACACACTTGGTTGCTCTGTGGGCTGAGCACTGACCCGATGTCAGAATCCCAAGACCCTTAGTCGCCTCTTACGACAAGCTAGGCTCTGCTGCGGGCCTATTCGCCACCCGGGCCCCGCACGGGACCTCAGAAACCGTACATGGGAATGATTTGGAACTTGGTTGGATGGTTCAGTATTACAAACTGTACGTCCTAAGCAACTCTCAGGTCTGTCGGACATCTACTTCCTGTTTGGGACTAGGCCTATATGAAAACCAACTTGAAAAATTCTCAGAAACCGTACATGGGAATGACTTGAAACTTGGTAGGATTGTTCAGTATGACAAACTGTATGTCCTAAGCAACTTTCAGGTATGTTGGACATCTACTTCCTGTTTTGCACTAGACTGTAAGTGGTATGAAAATCTTTGAAAATCAACTTTCTGTCAAGCTTTTCTCAGAAACCGTACATGGGAATGATTTGAAACTTGGTATGATGGTTCAGTATAACAAACTGTATTTTCCAAGTGACTTTCAGGTCTGTTGGACATCTACTTCCTGTTTAGGGCCTAGGGGGGGACACATTCCTTCTTTATTACCTTTACCACTGCAAAATAACTCTTTACCACTGCAAATCAACTAAGTGATTAAATTAAGTGTCAGGGGTTAAAACTAGAATACTGACAAAGTCAGAAAGGGCCCCGCGGCAAAATAACTAAGTGTTTTCAAAATCATACAAACTTTAATTATAACCACTAAGGCATGTTCCATGGAATGCATATGAAACTTCAGAGCTGTATTGTTAATAGCCCTTGAGTTTTATTGTTCAAAAATTCCTATTCTCAAAATCTGTGATTTTCGATAAAAATCAAGTTTTTTCCAAAAATATTATTCAGATTTGCATGAAAATTTAATATGCAGATCAGGACATGCTACTCAGCAGCTGAACAAAGTTTCAGAACTGTATTGTCAACAGTTTTTGAGTTTTAGTGTTCACAAAGTCCAATTCTCAAAATCTGTGATTTTCGATAAAAAATGAAGTTTTTTCCAAAAATATTAAACAGATTTGCACAAAAGTTTAATATGCACATCATGACATGCTACTTAGCAGCTGAACAAAGTTTCAGAACTGTATTGTTAACAGTTTTTGAGTTTTAGTGTTCACAAAGTCCAATTCTCAAAATCTGTGATTTTCGATAAAAAATGAAGTTTTTCCAAAAATATTAAACAGATTTGCACAAAATTTTAATATGCACATCATGACATGCTACTTAGCAGCTGTGCAAAGTTTCAGAACTGTGGTGTTAATAGTTTTTGAGTTTTAGTGTTCACAAGAATTGTTGACGGACGGACGGACGGACAGACGGACGGACAGACGGACAAAGTGAAAACTATAGGGGGCATTTAGTTTTTACTATCAGATGATCCCTTATAGGGGTTATAGCCCTTTAAAGGTTAAAAATGTGTTTTTTGTTTTGTTTTTGTCCTTAAGAATGAAAACTATTGCAATTGAAAAAAAACTATCGCTTGCTTAATCCTTCAGCTCATTTAGCTCTGTTCATATAGCTCTTAAAATATTCATTTGACAGAAGCTGCCAGGTGACCCCACAAAAATTTATGTCAAGGTGAAAGTTGTATGATGATTCTTTATTTGACTAGTATCAGTTATTGAAGTCAGGTGAGTGATTCAGGCTCTCTTGTATTATTTCAGCTTCGCAATGTAGACTCAGAGGACAGCAGAGATACCTTCCTGTCGAAGCATGGGGAGTGGATGATAGACCAAGGCATTCACAACTTAAGATTTCTGACATACCCCAAACCATACATGCCTTAGTGAAGCAAGCAATATATCACAGGTATTAATAAAATCAATGAAGAGATCGAGGGGGTAATATCTATATTGCAATCATCTTTACGTCTGATACAACTTTTTCTGACAGATTTCTCAGCATCTACAGAAAGGGATTGTTTTCAAATTTGGTATACAGATATGCATGATGAGTTGTAACATAACTTTTCTTTTCATGTCAGTCCCTCATCTACATCCTATTTTCCGCACTGACATTTTTCAGCTTAGGGTAAAAATAGACAATTTTTCATAACAGAATTCTCGGCTTCTTTTAAAGGGATTGATTTTTGGTCAGATTTATAGTTTCAATCTAGGTTATAAAATGGTGATTACTGGAAAAGGTGAGCAGGAAAATATTTTTTTATTTCCCCGCAACAACATGATTAAGTTTTACTCATGTACATCCATTCAAATTTCCGTCAAGCTTTTCTCAGAAACCTTATATGGTAATAATTTGAAAGTTTGTAGGATCAGTATTACAAACTGTACATCCTAAGCGACTTTCAAACCTGTTGAATCCCTACTTTCTGTTTGGGGTTGAGCCAATATGAATTCTATGAAAATTGACTTGAAAATTGTCAAGCTTTTCTCACAAACTTAAAAAGTTCAAACTGATTTTGATGAAACTTTGAAATTAGGGGGAATTGAAATTGTATATATATCATAAGTTTAATTTTTGTCTCGCTGAAGGCGAGACATAGGTATTACTTTCCGGCGGCGACGGCGGCGGCGGCGTCGTATACTTTTTTGTAAGACTTTTGTGGACAATAAATTGCTTGAAAAGTATAATAGCTAGGCATCTGATATTTGGTATACAGACAGTTCAGGTTATGGTCTACGCAACTGTTACCATGCCGTGTGACCTTGACCCCATTTTCATGCTCCAGTGATTCTGTGAACTTAGGTTTTTTTTCAGGCCGTTAACTCATTTGTAAGACTTTTGTGGACGATGATTTGCTGAAAAATTATAATAGCTAGGCATCTTATATTGGGTATACAGACAGTTCAGGGTATGGTTTACGCAACTGTCACCATGCCATGTGACCCTGACCCCATTTCACGCTCAAGTGATTCTGTGAACTTAGGTCTTTTTTCAGGCAGTAAACTTTTTTGTAAGACTTTTGTGGACAATGATTTGCTGGAAAAGTATAATAGCTAGGCATCTGATATTGGGTATACAGACATGGGCTTAATGTGTGCACAACAATTGACAATCGATATTGGGCGTAAAATATACAGGGTTCTACATGTTGCGGGTTGTATATTTTTAAACCCCCTGCAAACAAAGTTTGGGTGGGTATATAGGAAACACCAGTTGTCCGTCTGTCCACATAACTCATAAGCACTTTTCCTCCTAGACCGCTTGAAGGATTTTGCTGAAACTTAACATGAAGGAAGTACATTGTATGTAGATGTGCATAAAGAACTTTCATTGCACTCGGATATCATTTGGGGGAGATAATTGGACTTAGACTTTTTAAATATACATGTAGTATTCAATGGGAGACCTCGTAAGTGTAACTCCTCTTAAACCTCTTGACAGATTTTGATGAAACTTTTCACAAAGAAATTACATCATATATAGATGTGCATGAAGAATTTTTATCGCCCTCAGAAAACATTCAGGGAGATAATTGGACTTAAACTTTTTAAATATATAGTATTCAATGGGAGACCTCGTAAGCCCAATCCTTCTAAGATTTTGATGAAACTTTACATGAAGAAAGTACATCATATGTAGATGTGCATGAAGAATTTTCATTGCTCTTTGATATCATTCAGGGGAAATAATTATGTGTTTTTACCTGCGTCACCGAAGATTAACTAGTTTTGTAAAGAACTCAATGGTGTGTCCATTCAATTCCAAAGTGGCTGCTGGCAATGACAAATATACATTGACCCATGTTACCAGGTTAGCGATTCAGGCCCCATGTGAGCTTCATGTCATTTAGTCAAGTACATTTACCGTATTTGAAATTAAGAGTACACTCATATCTTTTATTACCAATACATAATTACATAGCCAAATAGATTTAGGGCTGTTCCATTAAAATTGACATGGGGAGAGGGGACACACTTTCATCATTCAATTTAAACCCCCCCACCAACAGAAAAATATAAATAAAATGCGCACACACCCTGGTCCCATATTGATTTAATGGGAAGAGCCCTTAAATTGATGTTGAAGATGTTTAAATTCTTTACTTCCAGAACTGCATCTGAAACTGACCAGTTCTGTAAAGGACTAAATGATGTGTGTGGGCTTATGACAGAAATAAAAAAAAGATCCAAATGCATGGCAGACTTTGTTTTGCGACATGGGAACACCACTTTCCAAAGAAAAGTTTCTTGAAGAATTGCTGAGGGGAGTAACAGAAGAAACAGGGAGGAAGAAACTGTATACTCGTTTGAGCTTTTCCTTCAAGATATTGAAGGTATTTGGTCTGAGCTTATAACATGTATAACCAGGTGTGGATTCGCTACAAATCATCAAAATTGATTTTAATGGTCAGAATGAAAGTAGATGGCTTTTTCCAACATGCAAAATTTTCTGAAACTACTTGCTGATGCATAATTACATGTACAATTATATTGGGAATAGGCATTTGATAATTTCTCATGTCGAGGTTGGAGGTCAAGGTCACTCTCCTAAAATAAAACTAGATAAAACTACTTGCTGATGCATAATTACATGTATGATTACATTTATAAGCAATAGGCACTTATTAATTTCTGATGTCGAGGTTGGAGGTCAAGTTCACTCACTTAAAAATAAAACTAGATAAGACATGAAAATTACATCATATGACATCATATGTTATTTTTATGCTTTGTTAAAGATTAGCACTAGGGGAAGGTCATAGATCTATTTTTAAGCCCCATCTACGAAAGTAGAGAGGCATTAAGTGTTTGGGTCTGTTTGTCCGTCCGTCCCAAATCCCGATATTTCCAAATTCCCACTTACTGATATGCTACATCAACCATATTGGTATGGTAGGTGCATCTGGTGATGCTAAGCACAATGCATGCTTCGGATGCTGGATGTGACCTACATTTTCCGCATGGATGACCTTTTACAGAAGAATGGTTAAAGTCCATTCCCACTTAGTGACAAGTGCCGCATCAACCATATTGGTATGGTAGGTGCATCTAGTGATGCTAAGCACAATGCATGCTTCGGATGCTGGATGTGACCTATATTTTCCGCATTGGATGACCTCTTACAGAAGAATGGTTAAGACCCATACACGCTTACTAACAAGTGCCACATCAGTGATATTGCTATGGCAGGTGCTCCTAGTGTGATTTTTTAGTCCTAAATCAGGTTTAACTTCAGGTTTGGGTTAATTCTAAAAAAATATAAAGGCTGGCCACTGTGTCTGTTTGACACATTTTAACTTCAAGGTTGATTGATCATTGAAAAAGGGGGTGTCATACTTAGGTTTACCTTAAGGTTTTTAAGGTACCATTTTTTACTTTACCATGATGTAAGTATAGTATCATGAAACTTTATAAATCATTTTATCAACATATAACTACTCTTGGAACAAATTCATGGTGTAGTGATTGCGGAAAAAAATAAATGTTGCGAGATGGGGCATTATGTCTGTTTGACATATTCTTCAGGGTTCCCACGCGACCTTGAAGACATGAAAAAGTTGTGAATTTCATAATTACTATTCAAGGTTGTTAAAAGGGCTTAATAATTACAAGGTGTCAAATACCTGGAAATAACCTTGAAATTTGGCTTTACACTATTCAACGACTGAATGTGTGTGTAGTGTGTCAAAATAATGTCTCTATTCCCAAGAAAGAAATCTTAGTCCGCAAGATATGTGACAATATATGACCTTCAAAATGACTAAAACAACATGGAAAAAACCTCAAAATACAAATGACAACAAAGTTCCAGACAATAAATTTTGCTACGCCTGACGCGCGTTTCGTCTATTAAAGACTCATCAGAGGCGCTCTACCAAAAATATTGAAAATGCCAAACACTATATGAATATGAAGAGCATAGAACAATAAAACCAAAAATACCAAATTGTGGAACCAAATTATTACTAAAATAATCAACCTATGTCTGGGGTAGGAAGAACCTTAGGGTTTAGACAATTTTGAAATTTAGACGGATAATTTAAAGCTTTGATGTTTTCTCCAACTCAAAAGTGTTGGTGCCGGAGCGGGCTAACCTCGGGGAATTTAAACTGCACCAGCAGTGCTAACCTTCACGTGTGTTCGAAATACAAATGACAACAAAGTTCCAGACAATAAATTTTGCTACGCCTGACGCGCGTTTCGTCTATTCAAGACTCAAAGACCGTGATTTTTTTCAAGAAAAAAGATGGGAACCCTGACTCTTGTTTGTTCTATGTCCCAAAATGGGTCATTTATTTGATAATTTACGGATTGGTTTTGAATCTTATGTATCTTGGGTCAATGCAAGGCGGATAGCAGTGACCGCTGGTTATGTTGAAGACTGCTGGCTGTTTTCCATTGTGATTTTTGTCTCGCCTGCGAAGCAGAGCAGGACATAACCATGATAGGTTTTACTTTACTGGTGGCTACGGCGGCGGCGTTAACTTTATTGTAAGGTTTTATAAGCCTCTCCATCTCTCAAGAACTATAGGTTCTCGGTTGATAAAATTTGGTATGCATATGCCCCAGTAGTAGCTTAGCACAATTGCATCCCCATCTTTTGATCTTGACCTTGATTTTCTGGCTTAGTGACTTTGACAATTTTCAATACATACATGTATAATAGCAATGGTAAAGTTTTGTGAGCACCTCCATATCTCATGAACTATAATTCTAGGTTGATGAAACTTGGTATGTATATGCCCTAGTAGTAGCTTAGGAAAGTTGCATCCCCATCTTTTGACCTTGACCTTGATTTTCTGGTTCAAGAGTGACTTTGATTATTTTTATTGCATATATTAGCAATGTTAAGTTCTATAAACACCTTTTGGATTTAAGAACCTGAAAATCCTTATAATTGCAAAATAAAGTGGAAGTAAGAAAGAATTACTGTTTCTGATGGTGCCGGCAGGCGAGACATACTTTAGTGTTAACTCTTGTTTTAATTGCTGTTTCTTTATCATGTATAACTTTGGTTGTGTTGCGTACACTTATTCCAAATTTCTTATAATACATGTATTTTATTTTAATTTTTTTGCAGAGAAAACTGTCCCAGTTACCTTTGGTGAACTCCTAGCCTTTATTACAGGAGCAGACAAAATTCCACCATGTGGATTTGAAAATAAAATTCAGATCATGTTCTATGAACAAGAGGAGGGAACTGTTAGAATACCATATGTTTCAACGTGTTCTTTAAATTTAAACTTGCCTCGGAACACATTTCCGGAAAAATTCAATGAACTGTTAACCCGAGCTCTGAAAGAATCCCTTGGATTTGAGAAATGCTAAGGCTTAATTCAAGAATATTCCCATAGAAAATCAAAACATACTCAAGGACACCCCGGAAGGACACCAAACTTAATTACTTTACCTTTGTTGACCTTGATCTTTTTGTGATGTTTAGAACTATTGCCTTGCCCATGTGACATCTTCCTTTATTGGGTATTTCAAAAGACTATTTGCCAGTATGCTCTGGATTTTATTCTGGAATCTATTTCATTTCATCTTTGTATTATCGCTACAAAAATTACATTGGTCGCGAATGGCATAAAAGATGGCCAAGCCTTGGTCTTGATCTTTTATGACTACGATAATCTACTTTGACCGTTATGTTTATTTGAACCCTACTAACTTTTTATATACCTCCTGAAAACAAAGTTTGGGGGGTATATAGGAATCATCCTGTCTGTCTGTCCGTCCGTCCGTCTGTCCACATACCTCGTAAGCGCAAATACTCCTAAACCACTCAACGGATTTTGATGAAACTTTACATGAAGGAAGTACATCATATGAAGATGTGCATGAAGAATTTTTATCGCTCTCAGATATCATTCAGGAGAGATAATTGGACTTGGGGTTTTTTTAGAAGTACAGAGTCCAATATGAAGTGGGGGGTATCCTTTTGTGAGCTCGCCCACAGTTTACTTAGGTCTTGTAAAACTGTTTGGTGTAAAGTTTTAGAATACGGTGTCAAAACATTTGAATGCCTGTAAGTTTTTCAGATTTTTATGATAGATTATCATATTTATAAATAATAAAGGCATAGGCTTGTCCAAATAGTATGCCATTCAAGAATCAATGTATTTTTTGTAGCTATAATACAAAGGTGAAATGTAATTGATTCTGGAATAAAGTCCAAAGCTAATTGGCAAATAGGGTATTGATTGCATATGTTTCCCTGACAAATTGGTTGTGCAATTAGGAGTTTTGAAATGCCAAAATTTTGGCATCAGGATTTATCCATTCCAGTATTACAATTATTTTAGTATTATAAAGATTTTAATATTATAATTGAAGATTATAAAGCCTGACAAGAAAGTTAATAATAATTATTGTTATTAAGCCTGAATAAAAAAAAAGGTTTGTTTATGAATTACCCACATAAAACCTGGTTTTTTTACAGACTATAACACTGCAAGGTGTCATTGAACATAAAATCCTTTCTACATTAGCTCTAGGTTAAAATAAAAAATGTTTTTTATAGTCCCCCCTCCCTTTTCAACAGAATTTAAACTTTGTATTAATTAAGATCACATGTATTACAAAATAAAAGGAAAAATTGTTGAAGTTGTAGACCTCCAGTCATTCAAATTTTATGAAATATATTTTTTGGTCTAACTCAAGTTGGGGGCAAAAGGGGGGATTCATTGTATATACATTTTTGTAGATTTTGGCAAAACATGCGTTTATCATGTTAATTGTTAAGTTACCTTTAATTGTTATTTCTGTTTTGTTTTTGTTAGTTATTTTTATACCCCCCGGAAACAAAGTTTGGGGGTATAAAGGAAACACCCTGTCTGTCTGTCCGCCTGTCAACATAACTTGTAAGCGTTTCTTCTCCCTCCTAAACCGCTTGACGGATTTTGATGAAACTTTACATGAAGGAATTACATCATATGTAGATGTGCATGAAGAATTTTTATTGCACTCGCACATCATTCAGGGGAGATAATAAGACTTAGACTATTTAATACATTATTCAATGGGAGACCTCGCAAGTGCAACTCCGCCTAAACCCCTCAATGGATTTTTATGAAACTTTACATGAACGAAGTACATCATATGTAGATGTGCATGAAGAATTTTCATCTCTCTTGAACATCATTCAGGGCAGATAATTGGACTTTAGGTAGTTTTTTTAAGCAGAACCGAGTCCAATATGAAGCGGGGGTATCCTTTTGTGAGCTTGCTCACAGTATTACTTGGTTTATTTTTTAATTATGCCCATCTATGAAAGTAAGGGGGCATATTCTTGATTGTTTTTTTTGGTGCTGTATGATGTTAATTGAAAGGATCTAAAAATATTTCTGGCTTTTTCATTAATTTTGGTGTATAAGGTAATGTAACCAATTTTTGTCTTGTCCCGAAGGCAAGCAGTTTAAACATATTTGTAATACTTGTGTGGGAAAAGCTATGCATCTGATATTTGGAATACAGAGACGTGTTGTTAAGGCCAATGCATATGTCACATGTGTTATATTATATCATTGGATTCTTTGTGGTGGATAAATGGCATTCCTTAATATCCTAATTCATCTTTTGAACAGAACTCTGTAACAACACAACAGAATTTCATGGAACTTGATATGCAAGAAGTATCATATAAAGAAGTTGAGCATATTATCACAAAAAATTCACATTTTTGAACTTCAAGCTGAATTTTATAGTCCATGAGATATGGTGGTGCTCATAAAGCTACATGTAATTACATTGATACAGAGAAGAAAACACCAACAAAACACAATACAGTATTTACTGTACCCCACGCAACAGAGTTGTGGAGAGTATAACGTTTTGTATGGCCCGACCATGTATGTGGATCTGCCATATAGTTTTACCCTCATCCGTCCGTCCGTCCGTGACACTTTGGTTAAGTTCTTGGTTAAGGTCCATTACTCGGATACAAGACGTTTGGGGTCAATGATATTTCACCACCAGATGGGTCTTGAGTAGGGCTATACCACCCACTAGAAATTAGGTCACTGTGACCTATATTTTATGCATGAACGACTTCAGTTAAGTTCTTGGTTAAGGTCCATAACTTGGATACTAGATGTTGGGGGGGTCAATGATATTTCACCACCAGCCACTAGAAATGAGGTCACTGTGACCTATATTTTACGCATGAATGACTTTGGTTTAGGTCCATATCTTTAATACTACATGTAAGGGGTCAATGATATTTCATTACTCGATGAGTCTTGGTAACATGGCAACACCAACCAGAAATAAGGTCACAGCGACCTATATTTTACAAATGAACAGGTTTGATTAATTTCTTGGTAAAGGTCCATATCCCAGGTAATACACATTGAGGGTCAATGATATTTCAAGAACGGGAGGGCCATCCTGTGGCTCATAGACACATTTTCTAGTTTGTGGGGAGACATATTGTTTGTTTTCGTGTCCGTCCGTCTGTACATCACAAAGTTTGTCAGCGCAACTCCTCTGAAATAACTAAACCAAATTCAACGAAACTTGACATATAGGAAGGACACAATATGTAGTTTTGCACATTACCAGGACATATTGATCCTCAATTTTTTGTGGGAGTAATGGCCTTGTGAACTTAGGAATTTGCTGAAAATCCTCATTTATCATCTTGTCAGTGCAACTCCTCTGAAACTATAGTACCGAATTCAATGAAACTTAGTATATAGGAAGGACACCATATATAGTTCTGCACATTACCAGGAAATGTTGATCCTCAATTTTTTGTGGGAGTAATGGCCTTGTGAACTTAGGAATTTGCTAAAATTCCTCATTTATCATCTTATCAGTGCAACTCCTCTGAAACTACAGTACCGAATTCAATGAAACTTGGTATATAGGAAGGACACCATATGTAGTTGAGCACATCACGGGAAAGATTGATTCCTCAAATTTTTGTGGGAGTAATGGCCTTTTGAACTTAGGAATAAGCTGAAAATCCTCATTTATCATCTTGTCAGTGCAACTCCTCTGAAACTACAGTACCGAATTCAATGAAACTTAGTATATAGGAAGGACACCATATGTAGTTCTGCACATTACCAGGAAACATCGATCCTCAAAATTTTGTGGGAGTAATGGCCTTTTGAACTTAAAAATTTGCTGAAAATCCTCATTTATCATCTTGTCAGTGCAACTCCTCTGAAACTACAGAACCGAATTCAATGAAACTTGGTATATAGGAAGGACACCATATGTCGTTGTGCACATTACCAGGAAAATATTGATTCTCAAATTTTTGTGGGAGTTATGGCCTTTTGAACTTTATATTATAGAACTTTTAGGGGAAACGGGGAGTGACATCGTTTTTATAGGCAAAAACAAACTTTAATTACAATTAATTCCTGGTACAAAGTAAATTTACAAGAATGTTTCACACCATTAAAGAATGAATGGGATTGATTTTCCCGTTTTATTGGGAAGCAATTAAGGGTACAGCCGCCTAAATAATTTTTGTTTGTTTTCACAATAACTTTGTTCTGGTTTACCAATTGCGATGAAATTAGACAATGATTTTCTTCTATAGACTGGGCTTGATTGATTTTGGGCACCATCACCGCAACATTGACGGGGTCATCGAAATGTTGGTGTATTCATCTCCTTAAGCTCACCCCACGAAAGGGTGGCTTATGTACACGTGTCTACAGTGATACCCCGAGCGTCTGTGTCCGCACCAACTAACATAAGAAATGTTAAGGACCATCCCCGCTTACTGACAGTGCCACATCAATAATATTGGCATGGCAGGTGCACCCAGTGATGCTAAGCATATTTCATGATTCGAATGCTAGCTGGGACTTTTATTTCCGCATGGTTGACCACTTACAGAAGAATGGATAAGGTCCTTACCCAACTACTGACAAGTGCCACATCAATCATATTGGTATTGTAGGTGCAAATAGTGATGCTTACCACATTGCATGAAACGGATGCTGGCTGTGACCTTTCTTTTTTGCTAGAATGAATACTTAAAGGTAAAAGTCATTTCCCACTTATTGACAAATAATGCATAACGAGGCGAGCTTCACAATCGATAGATTACCTATGTGTTCATAAGATTTCTAAAATTTTGGGCTTTTGATAATTTGTATGCAGCTTTAGGTAGGGGTTTCATATGACAGGATGCATTTCCAGGTGACTGGTCTGATGGACATCTACTTGTTTTTAACGACTTTCCTCCCATTGCGTCAAAGGTTTTTCAATGTTTTCCCAGGGACTATACTGAATCATTGGATAATGAAATTTTGAATACAACCTAAAATGTATTTTTCATAGTGCCAATACAAAAGGTAAAATTAAATTGATTCTGGAATAAAATCTGAAGCTAAATGGCAAATAGACTATTGAACTGTGTTAGACTAGTTTTTTTTTTAGGTTTTAATCATGTTTGATCTCCGTAGGGTAATTCATTTATAAAATTTTAAATTTTACTAGAAGTATAAAATAACATAGATAATATAGCTAGGCATTTGATATTTGGTATACTAGTATACTATGCATACAGATACTTGAGGTTATAGTCAATGGGTTGCAAAAATCTAAGCCAGATTATTTTCAACCTGTACGTAGGTTTTGGTCATACACACAAATCAGGGCCAGAACTTTTTTTTTCAATAAAACAAATTATATAAACAATGACTGAACATGCTGTCTTACTGCCATATAAATATCAATGCCAAACTCTTCATTGTATTCCACTGGATTAAAGAGTGCTTCCAAAGCATTTACCAGGTTTTCTTGATCAACTTGAATATCTGGAATTATAATTGGATTTGAATTATCATTGTTCTCTGTTATATCTGAATATGGAAGCTCTTCAAAATCGATTCCATACATAAAATTATCGATTTCTGGGTTTACTTCCGTACTTTGAGCTGTTGTGTCCAATCTATTCCCCCCAATCATTCCATTTATCCATATCTTGTGAGGTGACCAGTTGTGCTCATTTCTGACACCATGGCGATTGTATGCATCGCAAAACTCTTTTAGTGAATGATTAATTTTCGCTGCCCTTATCACCTCTTACTCGGGACGGAATCCCATATCTATTAGTTGCATCCAAAAACAAACTTAAAACAGTGTCCGCTCTATTATTGTTAGAACACTTGAGAAAAACAATTAACCTGCTGAACCCATCAGTTGCCCCATGTGTCACCATTCTCCATCGAATGAGGGCATGATGGCCATCTAAGTGCCATAAACTATTTGGTCCTGGTACACTATACGATCGCCTTTTTGCTACAAGTCCCCATCTTAAGACTGAACTGGCAGGATCGGTTGTTCGAAGGGCTTGTCTAACCCGTTTTTGCTGCACGCGGATGCCTTTTGTACGCAGATGGCCTATCATCATTGAAATTCCGCAGTGAGGGTGGTTATGATATATGCTTTGAACTTCTCTGAGCAATTGTTCATCGTCTAAATCAGAATATTGAGTTATAGTAACATTACTTTCCTTTAACCTTCTCCAAAGTGTTGTTTTACTAACCAAAAATATATTTGATATATCTACTAGTTTGAATCCCTGAGAATATAAGAAGACCGCTTTTTCCATCTCTAAATGAATAAAGGGTCTCCCTGGACCACCAGTATAAATATTTGATGTACCATTTAATCTTGCAAGTGAAGTGGTCAAAGTAATACCAGCAGGTATGCAAATAGCATCCCATGTACTTTGAAGACAACGGAAAGTACGCAACAGTGTTTGTATAGAATTCAGCACATTACTATTTTCTTGGTCATATTGATAATTTTTATTTTCCATAATATAAAGTTCAATAAATTCAAGTGCATGAACATTTTTTCGAAGGTTTTCTTGACCATACTCTATCTGCCCTGCCGTCAAGTTTGTGTCTAATGCCTTTTCTTCACAAAAATTTAACAAAGTCTCCAAGGAGGAAAAAAAGGCAAAAAAGTCAGGAAATCCTCCATTAAACATGGTAGCTGCCATCTTCAAATTTCATAGTTTTGTTCTGCAAAGTCAAAATATAAATGTGAATTAAGTGGTTTGCAATATAGCTTTAGATTTATTAAAATATGTTATTTATTTTATGCAAATAAAGGTAATAACAAAACTACCGAACTTGAATGATCAATCTCATAGTCCAGAGAAAATGACAAAAACGAATCAGTCATACCGGAGAACTGGTGGATCGCAATGGTCCCGACTTGGTACAGGCATTTCAAACGAAATGGTGGGTTAAACCAGGTTTTATGGCGCCAAACCTCCCACTTCCACTGCGACCTTAGGATCCGGTAATGACCATAGAACACAACACAGTTGTGAGACACAATAGGGATATTGAGGTGATCATCTCAGTACAGCATACCAGTCAAACACTAATTAAAACAATTAACTATCATATCTTTTAACTCAATTTTGAACTTTTCTACTAGTGGCTGATAACGAAGAAAGAATTTTTTTAGTGATCGTATGAGACGTATTTTCTTATAGCCCTGCTTCAAAAGTCGGTCACGAAGAAATCGGTGTCTGATCAAAAAATCTGTGAAATGTGTGCAAGCTCTGGCATATCGAATAAGTTGAGAAATATAAACACCGTATGCAGGAGAAGTAGGTATATTGCTTTGTAGATTAGGAAAATTAATAATTTGAAAATTAAAATCGTCTCGTTTATCGTAAATTTTTGTACTGAGATGACCACCTGGGTCAAATTCGAGGTACAAATCCAAGAAAGACGTGAAGCAATTAGATTCGGTGGTCTCTTTAAAGTCCGGAGTCAAAGTCATGCAGTGTTTATTTTACCTTTTTGGGGACTTGGACCAGGTTCGTCTAAAATTGGGAAAATAAATGTGACATTTTTTGTATTGGAGAAAATTTGATAATTGCATTCCCTCGTGATAATTTTTATCACTACAAGAAATTGATAAAGTTTCACTGGTGGAACAAATATAGTCATTTTATGTTGGGTAACTTGTCTTTATAAATTGTAGTGTTCCCCAGAGGAACTTTATGTTTAACTTGAGTTTCCTTGTAATGTTCCCCAGAGGAACTTCATCTACTTTTATCAGGTAAGTGTGTCATATATTCCCCTGGGGAACAAACTGAAGAAACAATTATCCATAAGCGTCTTTCCGTCCTTTCCAATCTCCACCCAGTGCCCTTTCCCGTTCGTAAAACAGAGAGTAATTCTGGTTTGAGAAAAGTCAACTAAATTCTGTGCCCCATCTTTTTTCCTAGCTTATCAAAATGCTTCCGAAAGTTGCCGGCGGTAAATATTCAAAATTCAAGTAAGCAGCAATATCACAATTGTCTAGAAGCCCCATTTACATACGTATGTATTTTTACATACGTGTGTAATTTTACACATGTGTGCAAATATTGCATGTGAATGCAATTACATACGTATGCCGTAATTTACACATAACCTCAGGACCAGTTTTTTCTTCCTGTTGACCTTTAACCTATTAAATCGAGATTTCACAGACATCTTTCGTATATCATAAGGGACGGACCATTTAACTTGAAGAGGGGGCTTTGGTTTTCTGTTTTGGACATACAACCCGTCCGATTTAACTATGGACTTCCGATTGTAGCGTAAAGTGAAGTGTGCAATCACAACAATGAAAATTTACGTCGTCATGAACAAAGCCAATCGTTAACAAAAACCACAAATCGTTACATTTGATTACATAAAAATACATTGATTGAACGAATGGTCGTGCAAACTTTCAATCTGATTGGATATTGATAAATGGGGGATTTTCATACTGTGACGATTTGCGGTTTTTGTTACAGATTGGCTTGTTCATGACGACGTAAATTTTCATTGTTGTGTTTGCACACTTCACTTTACGCTACAATCGAAAGTCCATAGTTAAATCGGACGGGTTGTATTTTTTCCGCGCACAGGAAAAAAATATTTTGTGAATGCGTCATGACAGAATTTTTATTTTTTTTGAAAGCGTCGTGACAGAATATTTTTTTTTATTATTAGCATTATTTTATATGGCAGAAATTCTTCTTCAGAATATATTTTTTTTCTTACCCTCTGCTGCCAAAATATTTTTTTCATCAAAAATCATTTTCAAAATATTTTTTTTTATCAAAAATCATTTTCAAAATATTATTTTAGGAAAAAACCAAGCCCCCCCCCCTTTCAAGTTAAATGGTCGGTCCCTAAGCTCTACGACGTGCAAGTTATATGAAATTATATCAAGGCGTTTAAAAGTTATGCATCGGAAACCAATATCACTCTACAATATCCAAGTTTTTTTTAATTTGTGACATTGAACCCCAGTTCCTCGACATCTTTCATACCCCATAATATGCGTACTTAGTTTTTCATGACTTGTGACCTTGACCTTTGAGCTTTTAACCAATAAAAAGCTACGCCGAGCGCAGCATGATACGACCGCAACAAGTTGAACCCTGTACGTCGGAGGCCCAATATGGATAGTCTATTGCTTTTGTCACATGCAGCCTATGGTGGACTTTAAAATGCATATTTAACACATATATATTTATATTAACAAATTAACCGTTTATACCCGCATTTGGGTATTTGTAATTTAAAAAAAAATCTTATTTCTATATTAATTGACATTATTGGCCTGTTTTAGCCTTCATTTGGCTTTTTTTTCAAAAATGGTATGGGCCACAAACCCCAAATGCAATAAGAAGCTTCCTTGAGCATGTTGAGTGGATATATAATCATCATATCAAAACTTCATAACAATTGCCCACTACAACTTAATTTCTTGTGTAAAACCATTTGCCTTGACCAACTTTTAAAAATAGTGTTTTTTTTTCCCTTCCACCCCTAATTTCTCAAGAACAGTAAGAGATACTTCAAATCTGATTGAAAACTGCAAGCAGGGATTTTCACAAGGATTCCAATGAAAAAAAGATTTTGAAAATCGGACCAAAAATAAAAAAGTTGATTTTTGGGGCGTGGCCCGTCTTTGGCCCCCTGTAACAATGTTACGGTGCAATATATATCAAAACCATAAACACATTTAGTTGACAGAATTTAATGAGGAATTGAATAAAAAAAGAATTTTCAAAATCAAATGAATAATAAACATTCTACAACAGTTTTGTCAATACACCCGTTTTAGCCCCATTTGGCCCTTTTTTTCTAAAACAGTAGGGGCCATCAACCCCAAATACAATAGGAAGCTTCGTTAAGTGGATATAATCATCATATCCAAACTTTATAACAATTGGCTGACCCACTACAACTAAATTCCTTGTGTAAAACTTTTTGCCTCGACCAACTTTTATAAATGGCATTTTTGGCCCCTTCGACCCCTAATTTCTCAAAAACGGTAAGAGATATTGCAAATCTGACAGAAATTTAATTTAGAAATTGACAGAATTCAATAAAAAAAAGAATTTTCAAAATCGAATGAATAATAAACATTCTACCACAGTTTGTCAATACACTTGTTTTAGCCCCTTTTGGCCCTTTTTTCTAAAACAGTAGGAGCCATCAACCCCAAATACAATAGCAACCTTCCTTAAGTGGTTACACACGTCATACCAAATGTCCCCAGACAACGACGACAACGACAACGACGACGACATCGCCATAACATTATACGATCGCAAAAAATTTGCGGTCGTATAAAAAGCTATAAGCTTCTTCCTTATAGATTAATGTTTCTAAAAGCTACGATTTGGAGACCAAACTAAGTAGAATGACGAACGGTCAGACGGAAAGCTTAATTCTATATTCTAGTCTATAGAATACAAAATATGCATGACGAGAAAGGCACGGGACAACACGGTTTAGTTTATACCAACGCAACTTTGACCTTAAATATTTTGACACTATAAAGAAAAGATAGTTGTTTTATTACCACATTGCTCCTTATAAAGTGTATAAGACAGCTTGTATCATGAACTTTCGTTAAATGGATCAAAAGTTATGCCCGGAACCCAATATTAGACGGAAAGCAAGTAGAATTCTATGCTACTATATATTCAACGGAGCACATTTCCGTCATGGAAATAGGATTTTTATTGTATGTGCTTTAACATACGCATATATAGGTCAACATCTCAATCTGAATTCGAAGCAAATTCTAATATTTAAATGGATCGTTCTGTAAAAGGCCATGTAACTATGAATAACGGTGGTTCCAATTTCATCAAGTTATGAATGAAGGTAATACCGAACTCAGGGACGATCATTCACCTACATGACATAATCCATTTCATTTATCTCATATATATAAAAGAAGAAAAGACAAGATAAAGCAAAGACATGTCAAAGAAACTGAACAAAGCAATGATCCTGACTTGGTATAGACTTTTAAAAAAGAAATGGTGGGTAAAATCACAGGTGCTTGTGTATAGACAAATATTGAATTTCGTTACAAGTGGTGATATATATACATATATATAAATTTAAAAGACCGTGTGTCAGTGAGACATATTTTTTTCTAAAAATCTTGGTCTAAAAGCCGATTATGGACATAATGGCGTCCAGTAAAAGAATCTAAAAAAATTAGTTCAAGCCCTGGCATATCGAAAAGGTCTAAATTAAACACCCGATATGCTGGTGAGGTGGGTGTTTTTGTTCCGAGTAGGACTAATGGTTTCTTATGGGTACTGCCGTTTCCTCTACCTAATAAAACTGGGCATCCTAAATAGTATTTATGCGACAAATTGGGTGTTAAGTCCTAAAAGACATTCTATTTTAAGAAATATATCCCTTCATAAGCAAACCATGCATGGGGTATACAAAATAACTGTAATGAGATCACTGCCCTTATACATATAGTTTCATATGGACCAAGCCAACTTTTAAATTAATTTATAAAAATACACACTAAGCATAAAACTCATGTAAATGGTTAGCAAATTTGCTTATACATACGTGTGTAAATTTGCACATGTGTATATTTACATACGTATGTATAATTTGTGCATATAAATGGGGCTATCTAGTTCCTAGAATTTTTGGACAACTGGCGAGAGCCGAAACTTTCTTAAATCAGTGTACAAAACTGTAAATCAATATTGAATGCAGTATTAAAGTTTAAAATACGTTAAAACCCCCAGAATTAGGGTAACCATTCAAGTTAATATAATCATGATAATTGTTTTATTAAAGTTTTGAATTTATCAATTCAAACTTTGTTTTAGTAAAAGTTTGAATTGATAAATTCAAAATTTTAATAAAACATAATCATACATGTAGACTATTCATAAATAATTTTTTAATTACTAAATTTGAAGGAAGAAGAAATAACACGAGCAATATAATAAGTTACTAATACTTTTAAGAAACCTTATTAGTATTTTATTTAACTTTAATACGCCTATCGTATTTTATGCCCTGTCACAACCTATCGGGGATATACTTATATTGATGTCTTTCCGTCCTTACCAAACTCTGTTAGGACGGCTGAGTATGGAAAATTGGTCTACACTACAAATCTGTCGGATTTGACTTCCTGTTTGTTAGCCTACGCGATGGCATCTGTGTCCTAATGTCACATACCTTTTGAATGGAATTTCAAATAATGAAAATAGAAGCTAATTACTGTGACAACAATACCGGAAATTGTCATTCTAATTTAACAAACAGAAAGCTAGAAGTTCAAATCTTCGACTAAACGGTCCAGATATGATTTTGTGAATTTTTGTGCAAAATGTAATCACCCTACAATCGACACTGTAGCAAAAATGCCCCCCCCCCAAAAAAAAAAAATGAAGTTCAGGTGGAAAGCAAATACTTGACACCACCTTAATGGTTAAAACAGCAGTAGTTTAAAGAACACTTTCACATAGTATGTTGGTATGTCTCAATTCATTCAATTCTTTATTCTTTCAGTCCATCGGCCCATCACTTACTTTTCATACAACTAAGAATTTTACAAACTGCAGTAAGCACGTCATTTTTGTGAGGGATATTACCCTCTGAACATTTTATTATACTCCAACTGATTTGTTTCATGAAACCTGAAATTTACTTTGTAGTGATTTATCGCCAGTAGATTTGAATTCTTAAAGTGCATGAAATACAAATGACAACAAAGTTCCAGACAATAAATTTTGCTACGCCTGACGCGCGTTTCGTCTATTCAAGACTCATCAGAGGCGCTCTACCAAAAATATTGAAAATGCCAAACACTGTATGAATATGAAGAGCATAGAACAGTATAACCAAAAATACCAAAACTGGGGAACCAAATTATTACTAAGATATTCAACCTATGTCTGGGGTAGGAAGAACCTTAGGGTTTAGACAATTTTGAAATTTAGACGGATAATTTAAAGCTTTGATGTATTCTCCAACTCAAAAGTGTTGGTGCCGGAGCGGGCTAACCTCGGGGAATTTAAACTCCACCAGCAGTGCTAACCTTCACGTGTGTTCGAAATACAAATGACAACAAAGTTCCAGACAATAAATTTTGCTACGCCTGACGCGCGTTTCGTCTATTCAAGACTCATCAGAGGCGCTCTACCAAAAATATTGAAAATGCCAAACACTGTATGAATATGAAGAGCATAGAACAGTATAACCAAAAATACCAAACTGGGGAACCAAATTATTACTAAGATATTCAACCTATGTCTGGGGTAGGAAGAACCTTAGGGTTTAGACAATTTTGAAATTTAGACGGATAATTTAAAGTTTTGATGTATTCTCCAACTCAAAAGTGTTGGTGCCGGAGCGGGCTAACGTGATTAAAAGTATTATAACACATTTAGCTTCTAAATTGAATAAAGAATGGCTCATTTTTCAATTAATCAACTCTAAATCTGCTCATTCACAACCAATTTCGGTCCAAAAAAAACCAACTCTTTATCACAGGTGTTTGGGTCCAGGATTTTGTATTATTAATAACGTGCATATAAAAATTTCAGTCTCGTCTTTATAGTAGTATATAGACGAATAATAATTATTAATAATACACAAGAGTTAACACTAAAGTATGTCTTGTCTGTCCGCACCATCGGAATACCTAGTTATTCAACTATTCATTTATTAATTCTCCCCTGTGACAGTTGCCTAGACATTTACCCCAATTGTCTGTATAGTGTATACCAAATATCAGATGCCTAAAATACTTTTCAAGTAATTTATTTTCCACTAAAGTCTTACAAAGGAGAAAATGAAAAAACTAAGTCCACAAAGTCACTTAAGAGTGAAATTTGGGACATGGTGACATTTAAGTAGACCATTACCCCAACTGTCTGTATGCCAAATATCAGATGCCTATCTATTATACTTTTCAAGAAATTCATTTTCCAAAAAAATGTCAATGAAGTTTATGGTCTGAAAAAGAACTAAGTTCACACAGTCACTGGAGGGTGAAAATGGGGTCAAGGTCACACGACATGGTGACAGTTGTGGAAACAATACCCTCAACTGTCTGTATACACAATATCAGATGCCTAGCTATTATGCTTTTTAAGCAATTTATTGTCCACAAAAGTCTTACAAAAAAGTTTACACCCTGAAAAAAGACCTAAGTTGACATAGTCACTGAAGCATGAAGATGGGTCAGTGTCACATGGCATGGTGACAGTTACGTAGACCATACCCTCAACTGTCTGTATACCAAATATCAGATGTCTAGCTATTATACTTTTCAAGCAATTCATCGTCCACAAAAGTCTTACAAAAATGTTTACGCCCTGAAAAAAGACCTAAGTTGACAAAGTCACTGAAGCGTGAAAATGGGGTCAGGGTCACATGGTATGGTGACAGTTGCGTAGACCATACCCTCCACTGTCTTTATACTAAATATCAGATACTTTTCAAGCAATTCATCGTCCACAAAAGTCTTACTAAAAAGTTTACGCCGCTGCCGCGGGAAAGTAATACCTATGTCTCGCCTTCCGCGACTATTCGTCGCAGTGAGACAAAAATCCTGGACCCAAACGCCTGTGCTCTTAATCTGTTGAACCGATTTCCATGAAACTTGGTATTTTTTTTACATGTACAACAAATATTAATCTATACATTACTCAATCTTGCAGATTTATGATCATTTATTTATATCATTAAAATATTGCCCATTGAAAGCAAAAACATGAAGCTCGCGTTTGCTTTCTTTTTTTTTAAGAAAGCAATATGTTCGTTCTTTTTCTTCCTATATCCTTTCCGAAATGAAGCCATTTATATATATAAGCAATTAATTAGTGATTATGGTGTGCTCACAGCTAAGCAATGCCTAAATCAAATTATGTCTAGATATTTATCTATACTATCTTAATTCTCATCCCATTTGCCTGGTTACAAACCACTCACCATTGCCTGATACCAGTGGGCGCAGCCATGTTGAATTCCAACAGCCAATGAACTCCGTTATTACAAATATTACCCAGAATGCAATATTATTGAATATATATATTAAAACAACATGTTTTTACATTTGAATATTTATAGATAACCATATTGTACATATATATTTGTTAGTTTTGAACATATATATGTAAGTTTTGAACATATATTTGTATGTTTTGAACATATATATTTAAGTTTTGAACATATACTTGTAAGTTTTGAACATATATTTGTTAGTTTTGAATATATAAATTGAAAACTATTGCATAATATATTTATTTGTTTGAACATATTTTTTATTTTTCAACCATATATTTGTAAGTTTTGACCATATATTTTAATTTTTGAATATAAATACATAACTATTGCATATATATGTGTAAATTTTGAATATATTTTTTTTTTCAAACAATTTTTTTTTTGAATATTGAAACGTTTGACGTGCCATAGAGAAACAGTTTGTTAGTTAGTTAGTTATTGCTTTACTCCCAAGCAGCACGATTTCGGCCATATCCGGGATATGAACATGAAAGTGGTAATTCAATGAACATGAAATATTGATGAAGTGAAGGAAATGGGGACACAAAGCCAATCGGGTAGGAGAGTTTTGACTGCCACTGGAAAAAGAAGTGATGGGTAGGGACGGGAAATTTAGCCTCCTGTATGGTGTTCCTACGGGTCCTTCTCTTACCGAGACCTGCAGCAGGGTTCTTTAACGTGCGAGGAACGTGACATTTTTCCCAACACGGTGCACCACTATGGTTTGCGGTCAGGTTTTCCGCATTATCGCCTGACGACCCCGCATCTCTCGATATCAGGGCTGCCCCATTCAACCACCTGGGGAACACATCCCAGTCGCTTTGTGGGCAAAGCGGCCTGACCCGATGTCAGGTTTCTTAGCGCTCTTTAGTGGACTTTTACCGACAAGCTTAGCGCTGCTGCGGGCTTATTCGCCACCCGGAACCCGCACGGGTTTGATGAAACAGTAATGATCGATTCAAAACAGCAGGAAACATCTAACGAACGTTGAAAATCCAACGGGAAAAAAAATTAATAAATGTAATCATATAAATAACCGAATTTGGAAGATTAACCTGAATAGCCAAGAGAAAGGTCAACAATATAAAACTTAAAGACTTTGGTCCCGACTTGGTACAGACAGAAGAGATACAACAGAAAAAAACATTTTTATTTCACCATTCCTTAATAATCATATTTTTTTAAAATCGAATAATTGACCGTATGTTGTCGATTTTGGGTTTGAAAAAGCACATAATATATGACCTTTTACTGTTTAGAACCAGTTCAAGACTTCGAATAGGCTGTTCTTGTATATCAACTCGTCCTACAATGGATACCTTTCTTCCGGAAAATTGTCTAGACAAATGATTTTAATGGATTCTTTCATATTGTAATCTGTTCGTCCAGGTGAAGACATTATAATATTATTTCATATTATTCAAGAGGCTTAGGCATCAATATACCATAAAAGTTATATCCCATATTCTAATTATTTAATGTGTATTGTATGGTATATTTTTCATTCAATAATAATTTGTGTCATTTAAACCAAGCTCATAACTATAATCGTTTTAGTCGGTACCAACTGACGTAAGTTTGTACACCGTACAATTGGATAATCAAATTATGTGCATCCTAAGTTAATAACGATAGGATTTATCAATTAAGTTAAGTATAATGAGTCTTATCATGGAAGTGTGGAAGCAATGTAATACTTCCATGGTCTTATGAAGAAATCATCGAAGTTAATTATATAAGTATATTATTAAAAACGAAAGAATGTGGAATATGTGCCAGAAAGACACGATCCACATATTGAAATGATTTTGATAATGTACAACAGCAAAATTTCACTACGTTTGAAGCGCTTTCCTGGATGAAATATGAATATTGTTTCTAAGTGAGAAAGTGAGTTGGTGTTTTACGCCCGTGCAACGCTATAACGGTTATTTACAGGCGATGACCATGAAAACGATGATAAAATGAACATGAAATGATGATGATAAATGAAATATGGGAATGGAGTGGGAAACAAAGGGCCGGTAAATTATGAAGAACCACAGGAAAAGGGGAGAAGTGGGTATGGGGCGGAAAATTTAGCCTATGTGTGCACCACTTGGCGGTCCACAAAGGTTTTTTTTACGTGCATAAAGCGTGGTACTCTCCACACACGTTGACCCACTATGGTCAGCGGTCAGGGTTTCCGTATTATAGACCTGACAACCCCCGCGGACGAGGGCCACCCTATTCAGCCACCTAGGGTACACACTTTGTCGCTCTGTAGGCTGAGCACTGACCCAACGTCAGAATCCCAAGACCCTTAGTCGCCTCGCACGACAAGCTAGGCTCTGCTGCAGGCCTATTCGCCACCCGGCACCACACGGGACGAATATTGTTTCTAAATGAAGACATATTCGGTTATAAGTTCGATGCGTTATAGTAAATAACTTATTTAAGGCTCCAACCTGACCTTATGTCATGCGATTTTGTCAATCAATTAATGTACGCTATGTTGTCTCCATTGTTCTTGGTGTATTATTTAATTGTAACTACTAGTATGTGGTTTCATAATCCATGATAGCTACGTTATGCATTTAAAACTTTACATAGAATGAAAACTATGAGCCATCTCTCCTAATCCGAAATATATGTTTCTAAATGACCAGACTTCTAGATTGGTTGCTGTTAGTTTAATGTCAGGTTTAATGTCGCGTTAACGCTATTTCAGTCACAAAACAAGAACAAATTAAAACAACAAATTATTGAATAATTACATATCCTGCATTATCGGTGATTTCAACATTAGATAGCAACGATTTAGTTTATTCAAGTTTTACTTGCATTTTTATGTAATAAGCTATTTTTGATCACATTTTTTGGGGGACAAATTACATAGATAAAAGACTTGCAGATGAAAATAAATTGAACAAAAACTGTCCATCGTGTATTTTTGTATATATAGAATTTTAAAGTTTAATATTGCAAAGGTTCAAGACAAATCGATGAAATAAAAGTAGGTGTTAAATTTTGCATTGCGAATGTTGTTTCTGTGCTGATTTTCTACATGCGAATGTAAATTTCAGAGCCCGTGGAAGTTTATTTGTGTGATTGCGAATATTTCTTTCTGGGCTATAAATACTTAGCCACAGAAAATCAGATCAAATAATGGAAATATAACTTTAATTCTAACTGTAAACCAGGATCATTTGAAAACTAGTGTTCATTTACAATCCGTGTCTAAACCATCTAATGTTTTACTTATTCTATAAATTACAAAAAAAAAAAATACACAGTCTTTTCGACTAAGCACGACAAAATTTATTTGTGATAAAATCTACATTTATATATCTATTGAATATTTTTTGTATGCTGTAAACCTGTTTTTTTGCACTGTTTTCGTTTTTCCTGGTAGGACTACTGAGTTTTAGTTCACACAGTTTAAATTTGCACCGTAATCTTATTGTCCATATAGACTACAATGGAGGACACATACATATATCGCGCCGTGTATTTTTTCCTTGTATAAACACCGTTTCATAGTTTATAGATTTAAATGGAATAAATCAATCAAGTACGAAGTTTAAAAATGCACGCTCATAAATAGCCCAAGGACAGTAGCTGAAGGGTAAGTAAATATCTATTTACATGACATTATAAAATAATAATAAATGATGCTACAATATATATTGAAACAAAACAAATTGTAAACATATAAATATATAATTATCTGAATAATCATCAATTGAAATTAAACCA
Organism: Arcuatula senhousia; assembly: GCA_963971305.1. Classification (NCBI taxonomy): domain Eukaryota; kingdom Metazoa; phylum Mollusca; class Bivalvia; order Mytilida; family Mytilidae; genus Arcuatula; species Arcuatula senhousia. Next base: position 26,852,419 of record OZ020310.1, on the reverse strand, counting down.
TGGCCTCACCTTGCAATGGTTTTCACCTATCATTTACATATACATTTAAAACTGTCTTATATTTAAACATATATTTATATATACATGTATGCATAATATACATGTAAGTGAGGAACAACCAATTTTTTAATTTGAAGTTGATCTTCATATATCTTATCTAAATGTTCTAATAGAATTTAAGTTGCTAGCATTTCATTGTACAGTAACATAATAGTTTAATTTAAAAGGTGATACAATTCTACTATTTATATAGATTATGATTGATGATACAATAGCAAGATGAAAAAAAAATTAAATATCTAACGAAATGTTGCATTGTACATAAAATTTATAAGGAATTTAAAAAAAAGATGGAGTATTAAGAAAGCAGCATAACAGCATATTTTAATTTGACATACACTAATTGTAGTAGTTAGAATATAAATCCAGTGAAAATATCATAAAATTCCCTTTTAGATTATGAAAATTCTAGGTGTTTTGGAATCAATCACAGAGGAAGATGAAGATCAAAAGAAGGACCAGAAAGAGAAATTAACAAACAAATCAAAGAAACAAACCATATTGAAATATAATGATTATAAGTTTGCAACAAAATGTCGTATAGTTTTCAAAGACACAGAAAAATCCACGATCAATCTCATGAGTATTGTGACAAGTTCCCAAGCAAATTTGGTTCTGTATCACCTCTTCGAGAACACATGAAAGCAGCAGATCAAGATGAGATCATATATTAAAAACGAAAGAATATGGAATATGTGCCAAAAAGACACGATCCACATATTGAAATGATTTTAATAAATGTACAAAAGCAAAATTGCACTGCGTGTGAAGCGCTTTTCTGGATTAACCTTCATCAGACACGCTAGGAGTAGAAAACTTGGAAAACCGGTAGAATATTAGATTTGATAAAAAAAAAATGCCAAAAAATATTAAAACAATGACCAAACAGATAAATTTATCATTTTTTAAAGAAACAGCAAAACGTTGTCAAATTTTGGAAATATGTAAACTGTGTCTTTCCAACACATATTCCAGTACTCGAAAATATATAAGAGCATACAACTGAAGCACGGGGAAGCTTTCTACGACCTCCACACGGCACTAAAGCCAAACTCTGAAATAATATTAAAAACGAAAGAATATGGAATATGTGCCAAAAAGACACGATCCACATATTGAAATGATTTTAATAAATGTACAAAAGCAAAATTTCACTGCGTGTGAAGCGCTTTTCTGGATTAACCTTCATCAGACACGCTAGGAGTAGAAAACTTGGAAAACCGGTAGAATATTAGATTTGATAAAAAAAAAAATGCCAAAAAATATTAAAACAATGACCAAACAGATAAATTTATCATTTTTTAAAGAAACAGCAAAACGTTGTCAAATTTTGGAAATATGTAAACTGTGTCTTTCCAACACATATTCCAGTACTCGAAAATATATAAGAGCATACAACATATATGCTCACATTGCTCCAAAATATTCAAAAGCTGACGGGCTCAACAACCATTTGAGGATTGTTAACAGCAAATTCAAATATACTTGTGACATATATGTAAAAAACATTCACCTCAAAAATTTATTGAGATGGCCACCTTAATAGCCACAGGAATTATAAACCTTACCAATGCAACAAGTGCAAAGATTGATTTGCGTACCTATCAGCACTAAGGAGACACGAAAATACATGTGGGAAGACACCTGTATTTAAATGTGAAGCATGTGTAGTCGAGGTTTTCTCACGGGATGCACTCAAAACCCACACAGAGGGCAAGCATAGTGACAAACTTCGCACATGTGAAACAACTACTTAATGTACACGATAACGATAATTCTTACAATAAAGTTTATTTCCGATAAAGAAGTATCAAAATTTCCTTTCGAGCAAACACTGGAAGATATTTATCCTGAATGTTTTAATCCAGAGATAAATCGTAAAAACTTGCCTTTAAATAGGTGCTTCTCTGTCTTCCAAAACATCTTTACTGTGTCGTCATATCTCATTGAGCAAGCGTTGTTTAAACCAAACCATGTGTCAACACTTACAAAGAGTTTGTATGCAATATTGTTCAAAGGAGATTCTTTTGTTCGCCAGTGCCTTGCACATTATAATCCATTCGGGGAACTGATTTTGTTCGTTAAGGTAGATTACTATATTAGGTATTAAATCAGCCAACTTATTTAAAAATGATTGTTCGTCTTTGTCTATAAAACTACAATCAACGATGCTCACATCATCAGTCTGTGAGAATGTTGCACATAAAGTCGTGTTTCTATAAGTTAAGCATCGTGATCCAATTTAGTCTTTTTGGCCATAGGGGTTCCAAAACATCATTAAAGTCGACAATGGTTATAGTTGTAAGTTTTTTTTTCATCTGGTATAATGTTTTTTTTTTTCATTTAAAATTGCATCTTCTGGTTTCAAATCAAATCTAGAATGTTTAAACTTATTTAGAAAATTAAATGAAACTTACCAAGTTGATATTTGATGAGAGTTCTGTTCCACATAGACTGTACGTAGGGAGTTACATGAGAGAGGTGCGTGCGCATGTTTACATCATAAGCGGCCATGTTTTCAACCCGATCGGATTGAGATAGCTTTGCTTATCTAATCCACGGCATCCTGATAATTAAATTGAACTTTAGTTTTATCTCACAATTTAATTTTATTCCTGACACATCATAGATCATCTTACGATTCGTTTATTGTGTGCAATCACACAGAATCATTGATTTTACTCCATTTTAATGAGAACAATATCTCTGGAGTTCGATCGAGCAGAAATTTTATGTAGAGACCGATTAAAGTCATGGACAGCAATAAATCAGAAAAGACCAGGTCTAAGAAGTCAACTAAAGCTGTTGACAATTCCTCTTGTACATGTACGGCTAAAGAGCCCGTTGAAAAGGAGAAAGCACCGGCTAAGTCCGGAGGACAATTGATAATGTCATAGAACAGCCTGAAATTAACAATCATTAAGGGGCATCGGGGAGTGGTGCAATAGATACCCCTGCTGTATTACAAGTTATGTCCCAAAATTTATTGACAGTTGTTGTTCAGCAACAGAAATTATACGAAATGATGGAAAAGTCCAAAAAATACTATGTCACGTGACAACCATGATCGTAACTAACCACGTGACGAACAAAATGGCAGTCGCAAGAGAAAGCGATCTGAAGTAGAAGAGCCCGATGAAAGCGAAGATGAGGGCCAGGTCGATTCTGAATCAGAAAGTGACGATAACGTCATAGATCAGATTGACAATTTTCTTGGTGCAAATGCCGATATCGGCGAGAAATATGACGACAACGACAAGTCTGTCTCTGAAAAAAGTAATAATTTTTAACGTAGGCTAAACAATTTAATGATGACGATAAAGTTGGTCAAAAAATTGACGAGGGTTTATGTTCTGTCATCACCAATCTACTGGAAAAAAGGGCACCAAAAGACAAACTGAAAGATATTTTCAAGGAAACATAAAGGCCTGAAAATGTTGAATTGATGCAAGCCCCTAGGGTTAACAGAGAAATCTGGAACAAAATGTTCCCAAACCAAAAAGTAGGGACAAATCTCAAATGTTTAAACTTATTCTTTTTCTCATCCACTCTAACTTTAATATTTACTTTTTCCTTGAAATGGTTATAGACAAAATGCAAAATTGGAATCGTCGAATATGCAAGAAGAAAATTCACAATATTCGTATTTAAATTTATCCATTTTAGATTTCTGAAATTGTAAAACAATTTTTCCATCATTTCCTCTAGCCTTTATTTGAAACACGTTCATGTTATTACATCAGATAATAAAAATTGATAATAAAAACAAATAGCACAGAAATAAACTACAACATGTTTTGCTGCACAGAATACAACATTCGTAAACTCTGAAATAAACGACAGCATTTCTTCAACCATTTTTATTCAGCGTTTACGAAACAACAAGTCAGTTACTAATTGTAGATTTTTTTGCTAACCTTTCATTAGATATTCCATCAAATAAGGATTATAAATGCAAACTGTTACTTAGAAATGAGTTTTTCTATAAATAATGTTAGTTAGTTAGTTATTGCTTTACTCCCAAGCAGCACGATTTCGGCTATATCCGGGAGATGAACATGAAAGTGGTGATACAATGAACATGAAATGATGATGAAGTGGAGGGAAATGGGGACACAAGGCCAATCAGGTAGGAGAGTTTTGACTGCCACTGGAAAAAGGAGTGATGGGTTAAGGGACGGGAAACTTAATTTCCTACGGGTCCTACTCTTACCCAGACCTGCAGCAGGGTTCTTTAACGTGCGAGGAATGTGATATTTTTCTCAACACGGTGCACCACTATGGTTTGTGGTCAGGTTTTCCGCATTATCGCCTGACGACCCCGCATCTCTCGATGTCAAGGCTGCCCAATTCAACCACCTCGGGAACACATCCAAGTCTCTTTGTTGGCAAAGCGGCCTGACCCGGGGAAAGAGGAATTTGTACTGGATACCTAAACTTTAAAAAAATCCGTACAAAGAAAGTTATATAGCTGGATCTTCATCATGTTCAACCGTCCATTTAACTACAATCTTGTCTGCTGTCAAAGAAGGGCAACAAGCATCCTGCGACACTATTTATAATCGTAGTGGAATCAACCATATGTGGATTTTGTAGAACTCAAAAGATTTGTTAGATCATTTGAAATATAGATCATTATCTGAGGTTCACTCTTTGAAAACGTTCGATTTTTCAACTTTATACGCGAAAAACTAAAATGTCGCCTGAAAAAACTTCTCGAAATAGCCTTTTCAAATTCTAGGAATTTTGTTGTTTTGGGTTATAACTCTACATTCTTTTCCAAAACCTCTTTCAAAGATAATTTTTTTTACACACTGAAACAAGTTTGCAGTATGCTTGATTTCCTAATTGACAACATATTTGTCACCTTCGGAGGAGAGATTTTTTTACAAACAAATCCGCATTCTAATGGGCACAAACTGTGCTCCACTCCTTGCCGATTTGTTTTTATACTCTTATGAGACTGAATTTCTCCAGGGACTCGTCAAGAACAAGAAGATGAAAGAGACAAGGTCATTTAATCTTACATTCAGAGATATTGATGATGTCCTTTCTGACAATAACACTTCATTTGGTAGATGGATTCCTTCGATATATCGTCCAGAATTGGAGATTAAAGAGACCACCGAATAAAATTGCTTCACGTCTTTCTTGGATTTGGACCTGTCCCGTGCGGGGCCCGGGTAGCGAATAGGCTCGCAGCAGAGCCTAGCTTGTCATTAGAGGCGACTAAGGGTCTTGGGATTCTGATGTCGGGTCAGTGCTCAGCCCAAAGAGCGACCAAGTGTGTACACTAGGTGGCTGAATAGGGTGGCCCTCGTCCGCGGGGGTTGTCAGGTCTATAATACGGAAACCCTGACCACCGACCATAGTAGGCCAACGTGTGTGGAGAGTGCCACCCTTCAAGCACGTAAAAGACCCCTTTGTGGACCGCCAAGTAGTGCACCACATAGGCTACATTGTCTCTCCACCCCTACCCACCTCTCCCCTTTTCCTGTGGTTTTTCAAAATTTACCGGTCCCTTGTGTCCCACCCCACCCCCATATTTCATTTATCATCATCATTTCATGTTACTTTTATCATCCTTTTCATGTTCATCGCCTGTAAATAACCTATATAGCGTTGCACGGGCGTAAAACACCAACTCACTCACTTACTCACTGGATTTGCATTTCGAATTTGACCCAGGTGATCATCTCACTACAAACATTTACGATGTAAAAGACGATTTTAATTTTCAAATTATTAACTTTCCTTATCTACAGATCAATATTCCTTTATCAGACGCCGATTTCTTCGTTACCGACTTTTGGAGCAGGGCTATAAGAAAATACGTCTCGTACGATCCCTAAAAAAAATCTTTCTTTGTTTTCAGCCGCTAGTAGAAAAGTTCAAAATTGAGTTAAAAGATATGGTGACTTATTGTTTAAATTAGTGTTTTACTGGTCTGCTGTACTGAGATGATCACCTCAATATCCATATTGTGTCTCACAACTATGTTGTATTCTATGGTCATAACCGGATCCTAAGATCGCAATGAAAGAGGGAGGTTTGGCGACATAAAACTTGGATCGTTTGAAATGCCTGTACCAAGTCAGGAACATTGCGATCCACCAATTCTCCAGTATGACTGATTCGTTTTTTGTCATTTTCTCGGGACAATGAGGTTCATCATTCAAGTTCGGTAGTTTTGTTACTACCTTTATTTATTATAACGTTTAGGCGACATTTTCTTACACTTATGTTTGCATAACTACTACGTTTTGTAAGGGTGTCTACAGGACGACAGAAATGCAAAAAATGTAAACAAAATCGCTTCAACTAAATTGCAACCTAGCGCGAGGCAATTATATCATATTAATAATGTAAAACAAGTACAACTAATATAACATAAAACAAAATTAAAAACAATAAAAATTGAACATATCTTGTTTTACTTTTACCCGTCACATAAGATTTACTGTAATCAATTTCCCGAAATTCTGTCTAACATAATTGATGAACTATTCTTATTCTGTAGGAAAATTCATGAATGATAAATTTATCAATAAAACAACATTTATCTTTCAAAACGAACTTGCACTTATGATGACGAACCTTTTTTTACTTTTTGTACTAAAAAAACGTTCGTTTACAAATTTGTATATAAACAGGAGATGAGAAAGTACAAACAAACGAGGTCTTTTATGGCATAAAAGCTTTCAATATTGTTAGTCATTATCCATGGTGTTTGAACAAGGATTATACATTTATCAAGCGCATTGGATAGAAAAGGCTTTGAAATCCAGATAAAGGAAGGCTCTTGGCAATCTTTGACAATGGTTAAATATTTTTTTCTGGTGTGTGATAGAACTTTTCTTATTATAAGTTTGTACAAGCTTGACATGTATGACAAGTTTGCCCGAAAAACAGACATAAAACAAACTGGTAAATGTTCAAGGCATAGCTTTGAGCAGGGGTGGGACTTCTTTCAAGCGTGATTTTAATGACTGCGTTTACGGGCCGTAGCGACAATGTGACTGTTTAAGTCATGTCAGTTTTGTGACTGCTTCGCTAAATATCAACTATAAAACTGTCATGGAACTAAATTTCCCATTTTATGCAATAACATTCGTTATGATCTTTATTTTTGATGTTTATATGAAAATTGAATAGTTCTGCCGTTGTTAAAAATCTAATTTGAGCAGTCAGTTGAAACATTGACCAGTCATGAAAAAGATGTTATACGTCTGCTTTGGCCAATTAGAGATTTCTCGACTTGCTACGTATCAGGCACGGTTGCTACGTATCATAACCGTAACACATTTTCGGGAGAAATTATTGATGAACCAATGTTCATGTATGTCGATAACTCGATTATAAACCTTTATTTAACTACTAGTATCTATCCTGTATGGCCTTTGTAACTGTAAATACTATCTTCAAATTTCAAGTTCAATAAAATTTTACATATATATATTTTTTCATTAAAATTCCAAAAATGGAACATTGTAATAATGTACATGAAATAAACAAATTAGGAAATAAAATCCAAAACTATAACTACATGTGTTTAAAACCCTTTGATTGAACAGTTATATTGATATTTTTATACTTGTCTTTTTAGCATTATATAGTATTTAAAATCGAAACACCTTCAACTCCTCAATAATCACCAAAAACTAGAAACCTGTGAGCACCTTGCCACAAATGATTTTTCTGTCCCCCATCCGCCACCCATAACAAATTAAAATAGGTACGAGTGAACATTTTCAGTTTGTCATGTAGGATTGTGTATTTTTTTTTAGGAAATTCTATTAGAAATTTTAGGAGGAGTTGTTGATATTAAATGGGTACCCTGAGATTTAATGGAAGGACAGACGAACACTCCTTCAATAAAATACCCCCTTAATTTTCAGTCGGGGATATAATAATGTGCATTAGGGTTAATTGATTGTTACATTTAATTTTTGACTTAATACATATTTGTTTTTTTCAACCGCCCTGCTATAAAATCAGCCGATTAGATTTTTTCTTTAAATAAAGTTACTCTTCTATGAAATTTATCATCATCATAGAAAAGTATTATTATACCCCCAATTCTAAAAAGAAGGAAATATTCCCAATTACTTGTCCTTCGTCCATCCGTCTGTCTCTATCTGTTTGTTCAAAATTTTTGTAACTTATATCCTCTGCGTCTTGTGTTAGGATTAATTTTCAATTTGGTTAACAGCTTTAGCATAATGTCATTGAGTTATACCTACTTCATGTTTCCGAGCCGACTAAGACTGTAAAGGGTTAAATGAAATTTTGAATACGAATTCGTTAATTTATCTATATTAGACAACAGTATCATAAAGAAGAAGAGCTAAGTTCAGTAAGCCCGACGGCATAGACATTTGTTCGTCTTTGTGACCGCTTTAGTGCACAGATAAATACAGGTTTCACAACTATAAGTGATGAGATACGGATTTTTATCACATCAAGTTAGATATTTGTCAAATTAGGAAACGAGCATTTGCGAGTTTCCTTTGACAAATATCTAACGAGTGTGATAAAAATCCGTATCTCATCACGTGTAGTTGTGAAACCTTTTTCTCTAACTGTCTAACTTGAAATTATAGGCCCAAAAATTACTCATTAATTTAATTAAAACGCATAGGAAAATATTCATATTTGTATATTGTTTAGCAAACATGTGAAAAAAGTAGTCAAATAAAAAAGTACCACCTTTTTATAATTAATTTTGATGAAAAGTAGACATCTCATTATCTTCTATTATTATTAAAAAAGTTTTAGTGCATTTTTGGACATATTTTGTTTGTCCTTTTATTCAGGTGTTCAAACAAAAGTAAGCACGCTTTGCACGAGATGCGTATCTAATTGTGGTGTCTCGTGCGGACAGCCAATCAAATTTCTTGAAATTGAATATCACATTACGCAAAATAGTCTCATCTCGCGAGAACTAGATAATATTGCACAAAAGTTAGAGAAATTGAATTCCCCAACACTATACAAAGTTGAGATGCATTTGTATCTGAGAAAAATGTATCGTTAAATAATATTATTTTAAAAAAGTGCCAACCATTAAACTGCATGAAAAGGAGAAAGGAGGGGTTGTATTGTTTCTCATTATAAATTGTACTTTGTAGGGAAAATATTTTGAGAAAACCAGAAGTAAAGAAAAAGATTTAAACGGTTAGAGCGTTGAAGAAAAAATATTGTAAAGAAGAATTTCTGCTAATTGAACAAGAACGGAATTTGGGTCCCCTGCCGAGTGCAAAAAAAAAATCTAAGTTGGCTCGGTTAACCTATGAAGGCGACAGACCTGAAAACGCATTCTACCATATTCATGAGATCCCTGTCTGCAAATACATGATACATTTATCTGATGCAAAAAAAAATGTTACGGACCACACACACGTACGGACATCCAGCATTTGTATTATTATTATCAATATTTTTTGCGCACTGCGCAAAAATAATTCTGACAAAAAAAATCGATGCCCCCCTTCAAATTAGTTCTTGGTAATGACTTTATTTTTCAAATTTTACCTGGCCGCTAGGGGGATTAAAAATCTTAGAGCTAATCCCTGAGAAAGGTTCAATTGTCACTGCGGTACGTAACACAACCGTAACTCAACGGTTACTTTTCAAAGAACGATTCGTTGGACTAACTAAAGACTAAACAAAAATTTGAGTTCATATTCTATTCAAAAACATATTTTTGAAACATATAAAAAGAAAAATCAATTCAAAACTAAAAATATATTTTAATTCTAGGTTTACTACGGGAAACTCGTGCACAATAAGCTTGTTTTCATCTTAATTTGACTGCATGACCAATAACTGCTCCCCTTTCGTTGTACGAAAGCAACCGTATGAAGTTGAGAAATCTCTGATAGGAGTTAGTGCAAGTTACATTGTACGTTTGTTGCAACAAAATTGCATTCTACAACAAAGCTTGATGTGAACTTTTTAACAGGTTATAAGCCGGATGTAATTCATTTTTTACAATGCATAAACATAACATGAACCCTGGTCAAATTGAAGGTGGCTTGTTGTTTTCCATTGTGGATTTATACATTGCCGCTGATATATGTAGGTTGTGTCTCGTATAAATTTGATTAAAAAATCTAATATGTATTTCGTGCCTTCTTAATATCTCAACAAATTACATGGATACAAGTACCCAGAAGGTCTTAAAACGAAGAATATTTATGATATTAGACATTTTTGTAAATATAATTTACTTTTCATTTATTATACCCCACGCAGCGACGTTACGAAGGGTATAATGTTTTTGACTGGTCCGTCAGTCCGTCTATGATCAAAGTTTATGAACGCTACTCCTCTTAAACTACGGAACAGAATTTAATGAAACTTGGTATGCAAGAAGTACACCATATGTTGTTGTGCATATTACCAGGAATTTTTGATCCGCAAATTTTTGTGGGAGTTATGGTTCTTTGGACTTAGAAATTTGCAGAAAATCCTGATTTTAGGTTGGTATATGCAACTTCTCTTAAACTATTGAACAGAATTTAATGAAACTTGGTATGCCAGAAGTACAGCACATGTAGTTATGCATATTTCCATGAATTTTAGATCAAGGAATTTTTTAGGGAGTTAAAGCCCTTTGGACTTAGAAATTTGTAGAAAATCCTGATTTTAGTTTGTGAACGCAACTCCTCTTAAACTTATGAGCAGAATTTAATAAAACTTTGTATGCAAAGAGGTTCACCATATGTAGTTGTGCATATAACCAGAAGTTTTAGATCTGCTAATTTTTATGGGAATCTTTTGAAAATCCTTATTACAGTTTGTGATAACAACTCCTCTTAAACTACTGCACAGAACTTCACGAAACTTAGTTTGCAAGAAGTATAACATATGTAACTGTGTATGTTATCACAAAGTTTTAATTCGCAAAAGTTTATGAGCTCAAGGTTAATTTTTATAGTCAAATAGCAGAACGCGTGGGTTATGTGAGAGTGAGGTTCTTTCATGTGTTATATTGTAGAAATATACATCAATTTTATAATACCAAATACATATAGAAGTCAGTTTTCTAAATGAAACACCATAACATGTGCTCTGTTGAAGTGATATGTACTTGAAAGCAAAATTTCAACATGGTTCCTGGCAATGCTTGATTCACTAATAATATAACAATACACAAATGCTGCGAAAAAATACATCAAATTGCAATATGAAAGGAGAAATTGTTTTAAGTCTATGAAATTGGCCAGAAGTTGTCTGTCTACTTAAAGCAAAGAGCTATTGATGTTTAATTGAAATCCTTTTTTGTAATCATCTAAAAGTATGTTGAAGATACATGCATCTCAAAGATTCGTTAACCTTCAACACTTTTGAAAAAAATATCTATTTCTAAATCAGTGTAATTGTGAACTACAAGGGTTTTTTTTCTATCAGAAAATAAATTCTTGTTTATACCTCCATTTTAATTCATGTGTGGTATTTAAATTTTGAGCGTAAATATCACTCTGCTGTCTTTCAAGTGTTCTGTACTGTAATCATATAAACCAAAAAAGCCACTGGGAGATCCGATTTTTGAGGGTTTTTGCTTCCAAATTATATCTGCGTCTTAGTTTTTATACTGAGAGTCTTACATGTATATGCATTTGCTGGTTTAATACCTCAATTTAGGATGATAGCGTACTAAATACAGACAACATGATGGTGTACTCTCTCTTCCTAGGCACTTTAAGGTTAGTGAGGACACCTGACCCCAAAAATAATTCCGAATTTAAAATGTCCAATTTTTTTATATATTAGTATCAGTTATATACTTTATCTTGTGTAAAAATATTGGACCCCCTTTCCAGGCTTGTTTTTCCAATATTTAGGCTCGAAGTTGTCTCAAATTACTATAGATTATATTATAGGAAAGGCCAAATAATGAGTATAAAATCTTGTCGCAGAAAAAAATCCACGAATTCAAATTTTATTTTTATTTGATAAAAATCAATGAGATACAATATATTTTGAAATAAAACAAAAACTGGGGGTCACCAGCTTACTTTTCTCTCTACTACACAAATCTTTGTAATTTTTGGTCATTTTTCAAGTGGATTATCTCCCTTGTTTTATTTGAAAAATTTATTTATGAAGGAATGTTTGTTTTATTTGTATTAAAATTAATTTATTTTGATTAAGTTATATTAAATTAATCTATTCAACACAAATTTCAAGGTATTTGTGACGTCTGCACTTGTTTTTTTTTTGCATTTTTAGCTGTTTTTGGTCACATGACAGGTGTCCTCACTAACCTACATCAGCTAAGCAATCCTAAATGTAATTGAATAAGTTTTTAACCGTCGATAAAATAAAAATTAACCTCTTCCTTGTTTGCATTTCGTAAATATTGAAATGTGTTGCACTTATAACAAATTGATTATTTTATAATGGAATGATAAGAGAGCATTTGATAGATATATAATGATCTTTTCATTTAATTTAGGAAAGCGGAATTCCGACCACCAAATACATTTTGTATGTAAGACAGACAGATCTTTTCAAATAAGGAAATGTATTATATTGTAATACTTGAATTTCACTAGTAGCTTTTTAGTGATCGACCTGAAACACTCTTAACTTCTTAATTTGTCCAAATAAATAAATATCAAGACCTGTTTAGACCTTTATTCTGTGTTATGCAAAAGTGCCTGACAGTCATTTTAGACTCGTTAAAGCCCCAGTCACACTGTCACGTACCGGCTTCCCCGTTTTACTCCGTTTAAAAACGTCACGTTTGAATGTAATTTATTATACCCCCGCTTCGAAGAAGAGGGGGGTATACTGTTTTACCCTTGTCCGTCCGTCCGTCCGTAACAAAACTTCCGTCACAGTCTTATAAGCAACTACATGAGATAGAGTTCTGATATTTTGTATACAGCTTTATCTTATAGTACCATATGGTGTATACCGATTTTATGCTCCTAGGTAGTCTTCTTCCTGTTTACCGAATACGTAGGTTTTTACACGTAATAGACATAACTGCAAAATTTTCGTCACAGTTTCAATACATGAGATAGAGGTCTGATATTTTGTATAAAGATTTATCTAATAGTACCATATGGTGTATACCGATTTTATGCTTCTAGGTAGTCTACTTCCTGTTAACTGAATACTTAGGTTTTTACACATAATAGACATAAATGCTAAATTTTCGTCACAGTCTCCCAATCAACTACATGAGATAGAGGTCTGATATTTTGTATGCAGCTTTATCCTATAGAACCATAAGGTGTATACCGATTTTATGCTTCTAGGTAGTCTACTTCCTGTTTACCGAATACTTAGGTTTTTACACAAAATGGACATAAATGCAAAATTTCCGTCACAGTTTCCCACGCAACTACATGAGGTAGAGGTCTGATATTTCGTATACAGCATTATCCTATAGCCCCATATGGTGTATTGTGATTTTATACTCCTAGGTCAACTACTTCCTGTTTACTGAGTATTTAAACATGTATGCATGGCTTAGTTTGGGGAGCGGGGGTATTACTAGTGAGCATTAGCTCACAGATTTACTTGTTGTCAAAGTTTTCGGTCTCCACGTACAACTACATGTAGGTATATGCCACGTTTTACAAGGTTTACTCACGTTTTTCTACGTTTCACTAGATGTGACCTGATTCAACATCAGCCGTTTCGTAAAGATTTGATATTTCACCTTCAATCTTATCATATGGTATAATAGGGTGTATCCTAGGCCATCTACTTTCTGTTAAACGAATATTAGTTTTGAAGCGGGATATCACAAGTGAGCATTAGCTCACAAAATTCTTGTTTCAAATAATTTATATTAAACAGCTTTAAGACTTTCACAAAGTACTATTTCAGTGTTTTCCTCATTCCCCATTTCTAAGAGAAAAGAATCACCAAATATAATTTTCCCAGTCATTTAATTCCCAAAATAATTGGTAACAGAAAAACTGATAAACCGCTGAGATGAAGACAAATGCAAGAGATAGGCCAAATGGTATTGCCTTTCTTAACCGTGTCTCTTTTCTTAAGCCCTGGTGTCATTCTAATGACATTCTCCTGAAATATAGCTGGGTCAACTCGCAAAAAGTTTCTGAAGGAAACTAAATATCCACACGTCCCAGTTCATCTAAAATTGTTTTGTATGCCGATATATCCCCTACTAACCAATACCTCACCAAAATTTTACGCGTTTATTTCTAATCCTCTGGTACCGGTTCTGGTTGTACAGAAACAACAAAAGCCTTATCTTGTAGAAAATGCGTAATATGCTCGTTCAGCAACATCCCGTTATTTACAAATTTCATAAAACTTTTTTTTTCTTTTTATGTGACGAATTTGTACAAAACAAGGGTGCAAAAATAGGTACAAGAGGCTCCCAGGAGCCTGAATCGCTCACCTGGTCTTGATGTCAACCCTATGAAGAACTTTGTAGAGCTAAATGAGCTGAACATTTAAGCAAGCAACAGCTTTTCTCTATCTGCAATAATTTTCATTCTATAAGCCAAAAACATGAAAAAATGCTATTTTTCACCTTTAAGGGGCCGTAACCCCTCTAAGGGGTCATCGGACAATTTCGACCAAATGAAGACTTTTGTAGAACTTTTGATCCTGAAGCAGTAGGGTGGCCTCAAATTTCATCTATCTCTTATACTTTTTAAATAACAAGCCAAAAACAGTAGTCTGACCCCCCCTGGTATATTTTTAGTAACGGCGGCCATGTCTTTTGATGAATCAAAAATTGAAACACAACTTTAGTGCAGGACACCCTCAGGATCATTCATACCAAGTTACATTGAATTCTGTACAGTAGTTTCAGAGGAGAAGATTTTTGAAAAATTGTTAACAGACGACGACGACGACGACAGACGACAGACGACGACGACAACGACGACGGACGCCAAGTGATGGCAATAGCTCACCTGGACCTACTAAAACGTGATAGAACGTGCAAAAACCTAGCGAAACATAACATAAAACGTACAATAACGTACAACAACCTCATTAAAACCGCGTGAAACGTAGTAAATACCTAGGAAAACGTAGTAAAACCTGGTGGTTTGCTTTCCGCTATGTTTTACTGGGTTTCCGTTACGCTTTCACTAGAATTAACACGTTTTAACGACGTTTTACTACGTTCTACTACGTATCTTCTACGTTTATTTTTTAAGTCACGTTTCGCCACGTTTGTGTCGTGCAAATGATACAAACGGGGCTACCCACGTTTGCATCCAGGTATCTCTACGTATGTTCCCGGTTTCAACTACGTGTCGGTACGTTTCGTTACGTTTATAGCCGTTTTACTACGTTTTAGAAACGTAGTAAAACGGGTTGCCGAAACGTGACAGTGTGACTGGGGCTTAAGATATATTTAAAACGTCTGAAAAAGTCTTAAATGAGAGCAAGGCTTGTAGTTCTTTAAAAGCTGAAAAAAATCAGGACATGGTTGATTGTTCACAGATTATAGGGATGCTACTCTAAGGGTTATCATAAATTATACACGGAGGCCTCAAATCAGTGATTGTCGGAGAAAATGTTGCCGAATGGACATTTTGTCTTTTAAACATATATTTGATTTTGTATTTGTGTGTGTTGTGATGTTAAATAATTTAAGAGAGGATATGGAGTAGATGAACATGAAACAACAACACATATGTTACTTCCAACTGCAATGAATTTTTATGAGCTGTATGGCCATTTTGGAAAATTGTTCCTCATCAGTAGCACTAAAACCCAATCAAAGGAAATCCACAATTCAAAATATGTGCAAAATGCATAAATAACACCCTTTTAGATGCATAAGTGCAATATAGAGCGGTCAGTTCTAATAGTGGAGCAATCAGGAGTTTCTGAAGAAAAAAAACCACCGACTCTGGCAGATAATTTGTTCTGTTAAGAAATATAGTTTTATTTCCGAATTTAACGACTTTACAAAAACCAGAATTAAGCAGAGATGTCATAAGTAATAACTAGTTTTACTGCAAAAAATCCAACCTATACTAATCAATTTGCTAATAGACGGCCATTTATTCATTCTATTACTTTGTATATATATCTTTTAGTGCGAAAACATATTTAAGTCAGGAATTTACCAAGATACAACACTTACATGTACGACTTAGGCCATCTTAAGTATCAACACCAATTTATTACTGTAAACCAACTTATTTTCGGGAGCAATTTATATTCGCGGATTTCGCGAGGAGCAGAAACTCACGAAAATATATCTTCGCGAACTAACTCTTTTTCATGGTATTATTATTTTTGTTTACCCAGAATCGCGAAACTGCCCTCTGACAATAAAACGCGAAATATTGTAGTCGCGAAAATAAATTGGTTTACATTATTGAATGTTGTGTGAACGCCTCCTTAATCATTTTTTTTCATGTTTCTGCCCCTGACTAAGGACTTACATGTACATGTTTGTCCAAAATTTGGGCAACCTTTTTACTTTCATCTTAATTATTTTTATTTCGTTTGTATATCTGTGTTTTTATTTGTGATTTTTTTACTTTTTTATTTACGGTTTTCCTTTGCATTTTATGCAAGGACAAAATCGCAAAACATGATGTATGTTTATATTTTTTGAGCAAACATGCGTTTCTGGAACAAACAACCGGCTTTTGGCAGTTACTTGCTTTTGTTAAAAATATAGTTTTATTTCAATATGTTACGACTTTACAAAAAACTAAATTCAGTTATTTTAAAACTCTTCAGTCAATTCGAATATGTTCTAAAGAATTACAATATTGGCTATGAATCTAAAGAATAAGAATACTGAAAGTATTTAGATAAATGGTTCATATTGGACCAATATTGAATTAATCGGTAAAACGATGGATATGTTAAAATAATAGGAACTACTTGCCCTTTTCCTGTTTTCAGACTGCGTTTTGACAAAGTTTGAGTGAGTGAGTTGGTGTTTTACGCCCGTGCAACGCTATATAGGTTATTTACAGGCGATGAACATGAAAAGGATGATACAATGAACATGAAATGATGATGATAAATAAAATATGGGACAGGGACGGTAAATTTTGAAGAACCACGGGAAAAGAGGAGAAGTGGGTAGGGGCGGAAAATTGAGCCTATGTGGTGCACTACTTGGCGGTCCACAATGGGGTCTTTTTCGTGCATTAAGCGTGACATTCTCCACACACGTTGGCCCACTATGATCGGCGGTCAGGGTTTCCGAATTATAGACCTGACAACCCCCGCGGACGAGGGCTACCCTATTCAGCCACCTAGGGTACACACTTGGTCGCTCTGTGGGCTGAGCACTGACCCGACGTCAGAATCCCAAGACCCTTAGTCGCCTCTTACGACAAGCTAGGCTCTGCTGCGGGCCTATTCGCCACCCGGGCCCCGCACGGGACGATAAAGTTTGAACTGATAATTGTAGTATTTCTTTGTATCACATTTCATTATGTTAAACTAGACCAAATTAATATATTTCTAAAAGATAGTTTGTACTTTTTATTCTTGAAGTGCAACAATTGTTTCCTGATAAATTAGATACACCATGGGGAATTCTAAATAACCAGAAGATTTGTCCAAGATTCCTGGCTAAGGACATGTAAATATAAAATGTTGATAGATTTAACTAGTTTTTTTTTTCGGGATCCAACCTATCAATTATCCCAAACAAAACTTTAAAAATACTTACACGATCAATTCAACGAGAAAGAACCTTAGACAAGATTTGAAAATATTTGTATGTAATTGGTTTTTTTCTCCATGCTCTATATATTAAATTTAGTATGGTATTTTTATCCATTTTGCTAGAGCGTATCTAATGAATCTTCAAAAGACGAAACGCAAGTCGGGCGAACCAAAATTCATTGAATATAACTTTGTTGGAATTTCAATTCATGTCTATAACATGTTTCGTCGTTACGTTTTCGTTATTCTGTTTATTCTTAAGCTTGGGTCTCCTGCATGTTAAAAAAGGGGTTTAAGTCTTACTTTGCAACTACGAGTTACCTGAAATATAGTCTTGTCATCATTATTTGTTTAACCTTTACATAATCAAATTAATAACATGAATTTGACTTTGGCTTTACCTGAATTTTTGTATACTATTTCAGTTATATTCGCTGCTGTTTTTTTTTGCTCAGCTGGCCAAAGGCCATGTGAGCTTATGCCATCACTATGCATCCGTCGTCGTCGTCCGTTAACAATTTCAAAAATCTTCTCCTCTGAAACCAAAAAAACAATTTAACTGAAACTTTGCAGGAATTGTATATGAGATGTTGGCAACAAAAGATCCTCATTTTGAAATTATTCGATAAAAACATGGCTGCTGTTACTAAAAATAGAACATAGGGTAAAACCACTTAAAATGGCTTATAACTCGGCAACCATAACAGATAGAAAAAATCCGAATGGTCTTAGGCTCTTCATAATCAAAAGTCTCCATTGGGTCGACGTTGTCAGATGATCTTTGATAGGGGTTATGGCCCTTTATAGGTCAAAAATAGCGTATTTTAGCTCACCTGACCCGAAGGGTCATGTGAGCTATTGTCATCAGCCGTTGTCCGTCGTCCGTAAACTTTTTAAAACGTTAACTCCTCTTACACCATGCGGGGCCCGGGTGGCGAATAGGCCCGCAGCAGAGCCTAGCTTGTCGTAAGAGGCGACTAAGGGTCTTGGGATTCTGACGTCGGGTCAGTGCTCAGCCCACAGAGCGACCAAGTGTGTACCCTAGGTGGCTGAATAGGGTAGCCCTCGTCCGCGGGGGTTGTCAGGTCTATAATACGGAAACCCTGACCGCCGACCATAGTGGGCCAACGTGTGTGGAGAGTGCCACGCTTCATGCACGTAAAAGACCCCTTTGTGGACCGCCAAGTAGTGCACCACATAGGCTAAATTTTCCGCCCCTATCCACTTCTCCCCTTTTCCTGTGGTTCTTCAAAATTAACAGTTCCTTTGTGTCCCATCCCACCCCCATATTTCATTTATCATCATCATTTCATGTTCATTGTATCACCCTTTTCATGTTCATCGCCTGTAAATAACCTATATAGCGTTGCACGGGCGTAAAACACCAACTCACTCACTCACTCACCTCTTACACCATAAGTCCAATTGCAACCAAACTTGGTATGGTTGTTCATTAGCATTCGGTGCTTAGAACTAATGTGGGGATTTTTGATTCGTCAAAAAACATGGCCGCCGTGGCTAAAAATAGAACATTGGGGTAAAATGCAGTTTTTTGCAAATAACTCAAAAACGACTACAGAAATCAAAATTCTGGCGAGGGTAAAAGTGATCAGCACCTCAAGATCTACCTACCCTGAAATTTTGAAGAAAATCTAACGACCCATGTAGGAATTACTGCCCTTTTTGTGGATTTTTTGCAAATTTTGCACCTGTTTAGCTCAATATCTTGAACACTAAACAAGATATTTGAGAAATTTAAATTGCATATTGTTAAGCACATCAAGATCTACAAAATATGTAACAGAGTCAACGTTGTAGGACCTTTCCTTTTAGGAGTTATTGCCCTTAGAACGTCAAAATTAAGCATTTTAACAGCATTTCCTCATTACATTGAAAACGTTAACTCCTCTAACACTTTAAGTCCAAATAGAACCAAACTTGGTATAGTTGTTTATTAGCATAAGGTGTATAGAACTGATGTGGGGATTTTTGATTGGTCGTAAAACATGGCCGCTGTGGCTAAAAATAGAACATAGAGGTAAATGGCAGTTTTTTGCAAATAACTCTGAAACGGTGACAGATTTTAAAATTTTGATTGGACATAAAAGTGATCAGCACCTCAAGATCTGCCAGCTCTGAAATTTTGAAGAAAATCCAACAACCCATGTAGGAGTTATTGCCCTTTTTGTGGATTTTTTGCAAATTTTGCACCTGTTTAGCTCAATATCTTGAAAACTATACTAGATATTTGAGAAATTTAAATTGCATATTGTTAAGCACATCAAGATCTACAAAATATGTAATAGGATCAACGTTGTAGGACCTTTCCTTTTAGGAGTTATTGCCCTTAGAATGTCAAAATTTAGCATTTTAACAGCATTTCCTCATTACATTGAAAACGTTAACTCCTCTGACACTTTAAGTCCAAATTGAACCAAACTTGGTATAATTGTTTATTAGCATTACGTGTATAGAACTGATGTGGGGATTTTTGATTGGTCGTAAAACATGGCCGCTGTGGCTAAAAATAGAACATATGGGTAAATGGCAGTTGTTTGCAAATAACTCTTAAACGGTGACAGATTTCAAAATTTTGATTGGGAACAAAAGTGATTAGCACCTTAAGATCTACCAGCTCTAAAATTTTGAAGAAAATCCAACAACCCATGTAGAAGTTATTGCCCTTTTTGTGGATTTTTTTGCAAATTTTGCACCTGTTTAGCTCAATATCTTGAAAACTATACAAGATATTTAAGAAATTTAAATTGCATATTGTTAAGCGCATCAAGATCTACAACATTTGTAGCAGGGTCAACGTTGTAGGACCTTTCCTTTGAGAAGTTATTGCCCTTGGAACGTCAAAATTGAGCATTTTAACTGCATTTCCTTATATTGAAAATGTTAATTCCTCTGAAACTTTAAGTCCAAATAGAACCAAACTTGGTATTATTGTTTATTATTATTAGGTGTATAGAACTGTTGTGGGGATTTTTGATTGGTTGTGAAACATGGCCGCTGTTGCTAAAAATAGAACATAAGGTTAAACTGCATTTTTTTGCAAATAACTCAAAAAGGGTGACAGATTTTTAGATTTTGATTGAGAACAAAAAAGATCCACCAAATTGTCAGATGACCCCCTTATTAATCTTATGACCCTTTCAACGTTAAATAGATTTTGCCTTATAACCTTTACTTCAGGCACACATGTCAGGTGAGCGATTCAGGCTCCTGGGAGCTTTGTTCATGCTTTTGCCCTATAGAATGAAAACAATTACAGATAGAGAAAATGTTCAGCTCATTTAGCTCTACAAAAGTCTCCATTGGGTCGAAGTTGACAGATGACCCCTTATAGGGGTTACAGCCCCTTAAAGACAAAAAAATGTGTTTTTGGCCTATAGAATGAAAACTATTGCAGATAGAGAAAAGCTGTTGGTTGCTTAAATGTTCAGCTCATTTAGCTCTACAAAAGTTGTCATAGGGTCAACACCCGTGCGGGTTCCGGGTGGCGATTAGGCCCGCAGCAGCGTTAAGCTTGTCGGTAAAAGTCCACTAAAGAGCGCTCAGAAACCTGACATCGGGTCAGGACGCTTTGCCCACAAAGCGACTGGGATGTGTGCTCCAGGTGGTTGAATGAGGCAGCCCTGACATCGAGAGATGCAGGGTGGTCAGGAACATTTTCTCACATTCATGTCCAAGATTCTGGATAACCATCATTCTGAAGTAGCCACTCCTCTCAGAGAAAATGAAGAGTGCTGGTATTACCATTGTTTGGTGTATACCACCCCAAGAAGCCAGACCAGATAAGAGGAGTATTTGACTCATCGGCTCAGTTTGAGGGAATCTCGTTGAATAACGTACTTCTAACCGGACCAGACCTTTCAAACAGCCTCCTTGGTGTACTCCTACGCTTCAGAAGAAAGATGATTGCAGTAACAGCTGACATTCAAAGCATGTTCCACTGTCTTATTGTCCGAGAAGATCATCGAAACTATCTTCGATTCCTCTGGCACAGAGATAACGACCTCAATAAAGAGCTCATAGAATACCAAATGCGTGTTCATGTATTCGGCAACAGTCCCTCCCCAGCTGTGGCCACCTTAGGTCTCCACAAAGCTGCTCTAGAAGCCGAACCTGAATATGTACGCCATGTCACAAGCTTTGTCAACAGAGATTTCTACGTGGATGATGGGCTAACATCTGTTCATTTTCCTCAAGAAGCAATTAAAGTAATTGATCACCACCACACTGCAGTGAAACACCAAGGACGCCAGTTCACAGAAGGAGCAATTCGATCAGCAGGATATTGGATTGTTGGTGCTAAACGCCTTATCTCCTCTTTTATACACAGATGTGTGACTTGCAGGAAACTCAGAGGAAAACCTCATCACCAGATCATGGCAGATCTTCCGTCAGACCGACTAGACCCGTCGCCTCCTTTCACCAATGTATGAGTAGACGCGTTTGGCCCCTGGGAAGTTGTCCCTCGTAAAACACGTGGTGGACTGGCAAACGCTAAACGATGGGGAATACTTTTTACCTGCTTGGTCACCAGAGCGGTTCACATTGAACTCGTGCATGAGATGAGTTCCTCCGCATTTATCAACGCCCTCACCAGATTTACATCAATCCGAGGCAAAGTTAAGATTTTCCGCTCCGATAGAGGAACTAACTTTGTGGGAACAATAGACGCAATTCAAGCAGATGCTATAAACGTTGAAGATGGAACAGTCAGACGACACTTGTCACAGTCAGGAACAACATGGATCTTCAATGCACCTCACTCATCCCACATGGGAGGTGTATGGGAACGTATGATTGGCGTGACGAGGAGGATTCTTGACGGTATTCTACTAGAAAACCAGAAGAAGATGCTGACTCATGATGTCCTTAACACATTCATGGCTGAAGTTTGTGCCATCATAAATTCACGACCGTTGGTACCTGTGTCATTAGACCCTGAATCGCCATTGATTGTTACACCGGCTATGCTGTTGACTCAGAAGACAGAATATACGTTCTCGTGTGATGACTCTTTGGTGTCTAGCAAGGATTTGTATAAGGCTGAATGGAAGCGTGTCCAAGCCTTATCTGCTTTGTTTTGGTCACGCTGGAGAAGAGAGTATCTACCATTGCTGCAACAGCGTAGGAAATGGCAGAACGTACAAAGAGATGTCACCATTGGAGATGTTGTCCTACTCACGGATAAGACCCTCAACAGGACCGAATGGCCACTTGGCATCGTCACAAACACCTTCGCGAGTGCCGACGGACATATCCGCACAGCCGAAGTGCGCACCATCACCAATGGAAAGCCTGCGGTATACACCCGACCCGTCGTGGGAATGATCGTCTTAGTAGAAGACTGTGTTTTATAATTTCATTTTCATGTATATTGGAATTCATGGTGATATCAAAGTATTAATATCAGACGGGGAGTATTCTGGAACCCGTCTTTATTTTCAACAGTGTTTATATAATTATTGAATGTCCGTATTATTTATGATTTGATATAGTTATAATTCTTCAATGTGTCTCGATTCTTCACTGAAATCATCACGTCACAAGATTAACGGATTAAATTAACACTTCACCGTGAACAACTTTCACTTTCATTTCCAGCCAGGACGCCATACGTGCAACACACGTCTGAATAATTTTCCGTTTGGATTCATGAATCCGGTTAAACCACATCGTATGTTCACTTTAATTGATTGAAACGTAATTTTATTGAACTTTTAAAGCTATTTTTTATACTTATTTGAAATGTTTACAAGCTTATTTCTGCAAACGAGTGACAGAAATATTTTACTTTCACTTTCGACTTCTACATTTTGAACCTTTCGTCAATTGGACCATCAGCCCCACAGATCATGTCAGAATCATTATATCTCCCAAACACTATGTTTGGGAGATATATTGTTTTTACTCTGTTTCTTATTATTATTATTATTCTTTTTTTTTCTTCTTCCGGACATGAACGTTTCCGAGCTGGTTCTCAAAAACTACTGAATGGATCTTCATGAAATTTAGTATGCTGGTAGAGTGGTTCTCAAAGGTGTGCATGCAATTTTTGAAATTTCAAAAATGGCCACCGTTTCCATGGAAACAGGGAAAGGTCATAATATAGGACATTGCGATATCTCGGTTACCTAGGTGCGCAGGGTTCTGAAATTTTGTAGGCGAGTAGAGCAAAAGGAGCTCTTTAATAATACGAAAAAAAAATTCGAAGCGATATTTACGGTTTTCAAGTTATTCACGAAAATGTGATTTTTCGGGCCCAAAAATGGGAAAATTGTCAAAATGCTACGATTTCGACAAAATTTAGTATCTAGGAGTTTCAAATGATGGCGAGTTAGGATGCGATGCCAAAATAAATGCAAGAGTGACCATATGCGTACGTTTGGGAGATATTTTTGTGTTGGGCATCCCCAACACAGTCAGCACTAGTTGTTTCATTGTGTTTATATATGAACTCGTTCTTTATTTTGTGTAATGAATCGACACTTCTCGATTATTTACTCCATGCCTGGATAATCGTTGGAAATGTCCGTTTACCTCTGGAATGAGCACCACCTGGCCGGCTAACCACTTAATGGTCCGTTAACCATTTTTCGAGTTTTCACAGATTAATGAACTCTGTCAATTTATTATTTTCTTAATGATGACTTTAATTGTCTAAATTGTTTCATTGTAATTTCCAGTAAGATTTGTTATTGTTATCTTTATATTTTCAGACTTTTACCACCTTTTATTGGGACACTTTATTGTGGAATAAACGTCATTTAAACTCCACTTGGATTTCTTTGGCCGTTTGCCCAATTGGTTAAGCTAGCTGTCTCCGGAACAGCATAAAAGAAAAGCCAGGGGAGAATGGATGGGACAATGGATTTCAATCAAACGTATTATTACTTAATCAAATCAAATTTATTGGCACAAACACATAATGTACTTGTTAAGGCCCATTTGCAAACAGCTATAATAAAAGGTAAATAGTCATGAGTTTTACAATTACATGTATAGTATATTGAGATATACATATAAACTATAGTAGTAAATGTAAATAATAG
The DNA here is from genome assembly GCA_963971305.1 of Arcuatula senhousia. NCBI lineage: Eukaryota > Metazoa > Mollusca > Bivalvia > Mytilida > Mytilidae > Arcuatula > Arcuatula senhousia. The sequence goes on along the minus strand of OZ020310.1, from coordinate 26,827,637 downwards.
TACAACATGTAGTAAACCTATATTATTAATGGGTTTAAGACTAGACATTTATAACAGGTGTTTTCTAGTGTTCATACAATTTGTGATGAATGAAGAGGTCAATTTAAGTATTTTTAATGAACTATTATTTAATAAAAATGGTATTTTAATATTCTCTTTAATATCTTTCTTGTTGTCTAGCAGATTTAAAATATTAATGTTAAATTTATCCCTTTGACTTTTGAGGCCTTTGCATTGTAAAAGAAAATGTTTTTCATCTTCTATTTGATTTGAACTACATAATGGGCAGTATCTTTCATTTTTTGGGATATTGAGATGTCGTCCTTGCTCAATAAGAAGTAGGTGAGCACTTATTCGAATTTTGCAAATGGCAGCTCGATCATCTCTGTTTGTTAATATATCAACATATGAGGGTCTCGTCCCCATTTTATATATACTTTGAAAAAATTCTAATTTAGATGATTTGCATATATTTGAGTTTTGGATCTGTAGACATTGATCCTGTATCCGTTGCTTGATTTGGCTAAGGCAGCTATTAGAAGAAGAAGTATTATTTATCATGTATGCAAGACCGAGATCATTTAATACATCTTTTACCTTTTTCATCAAGGGATTATATTTTTTTGAGTTAATGAAGGTTTCTTTTAATAAGGTGTTATCAGAATCTAGGATATGCTTGTAGAAGTTTAATATAGAAAATAAGATTTTACTTTTTAGTGGGATCCTATTTAGTTCTGAACGGCAACCGTCATTGGTTGCCTTACAGTTGACTCCTAGTATCTCTTTAATAAATTTAATGTGAAGTTTTTGATATACATCAGTGTCTTTAAGTGAGGCATCAGTGTCCCAATCTTCACTTCCATATAATAGTATGGGAACAACCAGTTAATCAAATAGTTTTTCAAAAAATTAACATGGATTATTAATTCCTATTACTTTTTTAATTTTAAAACATGCCTTTCTAGCTGTTTCGATTAATGTATTTTCCATTGTATTTTAGTATCATGCCTAAGTAACAAACGATACTGTTTCAAGGTTGATATTATTATAGCTATGTCTTACCATTTGATTTAAAAACCATTATTTTTGATTTATTGATATTTACCTGTAGTTTCCAGGTTGAACAAAATTCGTATAAAATATTAAGTAATTTTTGTAGCCCTTCTTTGCTTTCAGATGATAAAACAATATCATCGGCATATAAAAGTATATTTATGTTTGAGCAACCAATATGAATTGGGTCAGTGTTTTGTTGGTCTAATACTTTGACTATATCATTTATTTTGAGAAAGACGTATGTACAGTCTATTTTATTGGCATATGAACAAACAGAGCTTTATTGCGGTTGTTATACCTCCAATTTTAGTAAAAACATTTACTTTGTACCAAGTAAACAGCTCTACCGCCGGACAGGTGTAACTCCTTTTCCCTTAGCAACGTTGTCATCTTCCGTTGAAAATTGTATGTAGCCATGGAAAACCTTTTTTTTAAATTGAATGATCACCTTTAAGATGATACCAAGTAACTATAACACCATAACGCACAAAGAGTTTTAAATTGTATACTTGATTCTCAGTTGAAATCCATTAAATCATATATTGATATGATTAAGCATTGGTTGTATATTCTTACTGAGCACACGAGTCCTTTCTTATATTCATTTGGGTCCAATCTCCCCCCAAATATCAAATTTGTTTTCTTCATTTTTTTTATTTTAATTTTTATGGATTGATTATTCATTGGATTTCAATTTTTTTTTCATTATCTATAAATAGATAACACTGAAACTGTTTTTTTTATTTCAGGCAACATAACATCTTTTAAACAAAAAAATAGTTTGCACATAAAGAACAGAGCAACTATGAACAAACAGCTAGGACAAAATTATCACAATCGTCTTGACCTCTTATTAAAATTTCTCCTTTAAAATGACGACTTCGGTAACTTACTGAGTGATTGAGTGATGAGTGAGTGAGTGAGTGAGTGAGTTGGTGTTTTACGCCCGTGCAACGCAATATAGGTTATTTACAGGCAATGAACATGAAATGATGATGCTAAATAAAATTTAGGGGTGGGGTAGGAAACAAAGGAAATGTAAATTTTGAAGAACCACAGAAAAAGGGGAGAGGTGGATAGGGGCGAAAAAATTAGCTAATGTGGTGCACTACTTGGCGGTCCACAAAGGAGTCTTTTACGTGCATGAAGCGTGCGATCTTTACACACGTTGGCCCACTATGGTTTCCGTTTTATAGACCTGACAACCCACGAGGACGAGGGCCACCCTATTCATACTTGGTCGCTCCGTGGGTTGAGCACTGACCGGACGTCAGAATTCAAAGACCCTTAGTCACCTCTTACGACAATCTAGGCTCTGCTGCGGGCCTTTTCGCCACCCGGGCTCTGCACGGGACTCGATAACTAACTCGTCACGATTTTAATGTCCGGTATAAATTAATGGGTGATGGTTGTAGTTTTTACACATAATAAACACAATTCAACAAATCAACATATCAACTACATGTACCAACTTCCTCCCTTAACGAACAAACACATCACATCTTAACACAAGAAAAAACGTACACCACATGTCAAGTTAACTTATACATATAATATGATAAAATGAAACATCTTTAAAATGAGTACATTCTTAAATTCAAAATGATTTTATATATTAATACAACTACAACTAAACAGGTCAATGTTTCAAATAATCATCTAACATCAAGGAAGACAGCATACTTTTATCTAAAGTTATTCTACTCAGCAATTTGATGCATCAATGTTTAACAGCGCATTTAAAGTGCTCTAAACTAAATGTGACAAAGTTCAATTTAAAATTTACAGCATGCCTTGACTAGTTACAGATATATATGATATAGTTATTCTCCAACATAACTTGCAACGCTGTCTATGTCTGACTCGTCTATATTTCTTGTGTGAAGCATGGAACTTTAAAACCTTTGGCGCTACATCATCATTACATCTTTAGTAGGATATGAACCAGAGGACATTCGCGACATTGGCACAAAATCCTACAACACGGGCAAAAAAAGTCTATCCAGAGGTTGTAGGTTTTTAATGACGAGTGTCTTGAACACATTTTTACGCGAAGCAAGTCAGGTCTGTCTTAATAAATATAGATAGCGTATGAATCATGTGGGCATCGGAATACATTTTAGCCGATTTCAGTTGATAGATGCCCATAGTGAGGTTTAGTAAAGCATCCAATGACATCTTTGGGAAGTTTTCAAGATCTGAGCGCAAGTTTCCATCAACTGAAGTGTACAGTGAAGTCTTTCTCGATAGATTCAGCTCTTCCACAAATGTCTAGACATGGTTTCCAAGCGCGCCTTTTCAACCATAGCTTGTTCAACATCCTCTGAGTTACCAATGTCAGTTATAAGGGGTGACCGAAAGCAGATGGCCAATGCACAGACTATACGGACAAAGTCTCCTATATGGGGGATTTAATTGTTTGCATCGACTTAATCCATCAACCGCCACTGCTTTATACGGCTGTTGGCACTCTCAACTACCCATCGGACTTTCGTCACAAACCTTGACGCATTTGCCTCATCTGTGCTCTGCTGTTGCATACCTTTTGCTGTGGCACATGGTATTGCTACTTTAAAACCAAGATATTTCATAAATTCTTCAGCATCACGGAAGCCTCTATCCACAATCATAGCATCTTCCTCGTGAAGCCAATCTTTTATTGCACCACAATTGGTTTTAAGTGCATGCTTTAGTATGTAGCCATCGGTACTGACAAGCATCATTGATTTTACAAGATCTCTATCGCCCTTTGTTCATACTATAGGTATGTTTTGAAACATGTAGTGAGAGCTCCTTTGTATGTATATGTAAGTACCATCCAAAACGAGAATTCAAGTATTTTCTTGGTCGTGACCAAACAGGATTGTCCCGTGCGGGGCCCGGGAGGCGAATAGGCCCGCAGCAGCGCTAAGCTTGTCGGTAAAAGTCCACTAAAAAGCGCTCAGAAACCTGACATCGGGGTCAGGCCAATTTGTCCACAAAGCGACCGGGATGTGTGCCCCAGGTGGTTGAATGGGGCAGCCCTGACATCGAGAGATGCGGGGTCGTCAGGCGATAATGCGGAAAACCTGACTGCAAACCATAGTGGTGCACCGTGTTAGGAAAAATGTCACGTTCCTCGCACGTTAAAGAACCCTGCTGCAGGTCTCGGTTAGAGTAGGACCCGTAGGATCCCCATGCAGGAGGCAAAATTTCCCGTCCCTACCCATCACTCCTTTTCCCAGTGGCAGTCAAAATTCTCTTACCCGATTGGCCTTGTGTCCCCATCTCCTCCACTTCATCATCATTTCATGTTCATTGTATCACCACTTTCATGTTCATCTCCCGGATATAGCCGAAATCGCGCTGCTTGGGAGTAAAGCAATAACTAACTAACCAAACAGGAATTTTAACAGTAGAAGTAGGATGATTTTTGACAAACTTTTCATGAGACATGTGTTGGAATCCTAGAAATGAAGGAACAAATGATTACATAAGAGATGATCTGGCGGCTTGAACTGATCTTTAAATTTGTTGAGGCTTTAGAGAACATGGTATTTGGAAGTCCAGCTGTCAATTTCACAACAAGAATGCCAAAGCATGTTCTTACAGATCTTACGTCTGGATTTCGTACATCTTTCATTGTGGTTGAAACGGCGCCTGTAAATTGATCTCTAGTCAACCCAGTAAGTCTGACATAGTGCCCCTCTGACATAGCATGCAGACAATGAAAGTTAAGCTTACTAATTGATCTCTAGTCAACCCAGTAAGTCTGACATAGTGCCCCTCTGACATAGCATGCAGACAATGAAAGTTAAGCTTACTAATTGATCTCTTGTCAACCCAGTAAGTCTGACATAATGCCCCTCTGACATAGCATGCAGACAATGAAAGTTAAGCTTACTAATTGATCTCCTGTCAACCCAGTAAGTCTGACATAGTGCCCGTCTGACATAGCATGCAGACAATCAAAGTTAAGCTTTCCTGTTGATTTAAGAGTATTGCGAACACGTGACAATAAATCTGTTGAAATGTGTACTTCAAGCAACCTCTAGAATACAAAATACAGCGTTTTGTGAACAGATGGGATAGACAACATCTGCTGTTTGCTGGTAATATTATACCTCTTTCCAAAAATGTTTGTGTCCTTGTCTCATTTGGAATGACAACCTGTGTAGTTCTCTTGTTTTGGTCTTTTCTACACACAATACATCGACGATGCGATTTGGATGACGACGAAATAGGTAACTCAATAACTTTTGGACTGGCAAAACCCTCCTGAGGTAACGGCTCTTCTACCTGGTAATCATCACTATCGATCAGTTTGTTAAAGGTAGCACAATACAACTTAAATTTTATCAAAAATTTTATTTTAGACTTTTTATACGACCGCAAAATTTTGCGATCGTATTATGTTATGGCGATGTCGTTGTCGTCTGTAGACACTTTGGTTTCCGTGCGATAACTTTAGTTGTAGATAACCAATTGTTATAAAATTTTGATATGATGTTTATAACCACTAAAGGGAGGTTGGTATTGCATTTGGGGTTTCTGGCCCTTACCATTTAAGAAAAAGGGCCAAAAGGGGCAAAAATGTGTATATTGACAAAACGTCTGTAGAATGTTTAATTTTCATCCAATTTTGATCATTCTTTTTCTATTGTATCCTCAATAAATTCTGTCAACAAAATGTATCAACAGCTTTGATGTATCTTGTACCGTTACATTGCTACTAGGGGTCAAAAAAGGGCCACCTCCAAAAAATTGACTTTTTTATTTGTGGTCCGATTTTCAAAATCTTTTTTTCATTGGAATCCTTGTGAAAATCCCTGCCTGCATTTTTCAATCACATTTGCAATATCTCTTACCGTTTTTGAAAATTTAGGGGTCAAAGGGGCCAAAAACGCTGTTTTTAAAAGTTTGTCATTTAAACCAAAAATTAAGTTGTAGTGGGCTTGCCAATTGTTATGAAGTTTTAATATGATGATTATATCCACTAAAAGAATGTTGGTTTTGTATTTGGGGTTTGTGGCCCCTTCTGTTTTAGAAAAAAAGGCCAAAAAGGGCTAAAACGGGTGTATTGACAAACCTGTTGTAGAATGTTTATCACTCATTCGATTTTGAAAATTCTTTTTTTATTCTATCTACCTAATGTGTCAATGATTTTGATATGTATTTCACAATTACATTGCTACAGGGGGGCTAAAGACAGGCCACGCCCTTAAAATCAACTTTTTTATTTGTTGTCCGATTTTCAAAATCTTTTTTTCATTGGATTCCTTGTGAATATTTCTGCCTTATTCTTTAATCGGATTTGCAAAATTTTTACTTTTTTTGAGAAATTAGGGGTCAAAGGGCCAAAATTGTAAATTAATACATGTATATATAAATAAGGCTTTTGTATTAGATGTTGATGTAAATATAAATGTGTCAAAAATGCATTTTTAAGTCCACCACAGGATGCATGTGTCAAAAAGCTTTGTAAGTCCACCATGGGCTTCATGTGACCAAAGCAATGGACTATCCATACTGGGCCTCCAACGTACAGGGTTCAACTTGTTGCGGTCGTATCATGCTGCGCTCGGCGTAGCTTTTTATTTAAGTACTACCTTTTCAAATGGTGCAAAAATATTTTCAGTACACCTTATAACTGATGAGCTATGGTGATAATTAAATAATCAAAACAAAAACACATGCAATCAGAAGGTAAGGCTTATCTATAACAGCTGGAAAGTTTTATGAATGTTGACCAGTCATTTGAAGAGAAATTATAAGATAGACAATCAATAGTGGAACCATCTGGTAAGTAAAGGAGTTGACCTTTACAGAAAACAACTGACATGAGATAAATTCAACATGATGTAACATTTCCCGCAAATTCTTAAGTAAGTGTAGGGGGTTATGCATTTTGGGCTATATTTAATGTTGTGTGGATATAACTTGGTTAATAGGTCAGATAGATGTTGATTTATGATTATCTAAGAATCCTACAGTGCTCCCATGGTGGAAACATGCTATTTGATCTTTTAAATGGGGCTCAAAGTAGGAAATTGATTTTGGGGGGTTTCCATTTTCATTTTTCATGCAAAAAAAGAAGTTCGATCGAACTTAGCTCCCAGATGGGTACTCCAAATGTGGCTAGTTTTTGGAAATGTTGTTCAAAGGTCTATTATCAACAAAACAGTGTCTCAGATTTTAGATTAAAGCTTCAGAAAAGATTTTATGGCCCATTCAATATAGTGACCCCTTATGAAATTTAGCCATGTACACTGTTTTTGTATTGCTTTATTTGAGAATGGAATGTGATAAACAAAAAAAACTTCTGCGACACGGAGGTCATGCAGTGTTGATGCAGATTATATTACCTTTAAGGAGATATTTGTAATGTTGGGAGAGCTAATTTCATTTGAGTCATTGATGTTAAATTTTTACTTTTGAACAGTTATTTCTTTTGTTTGATATTGTAGTATTTTTATGTAGTATCATCATAAAGGGTAACATTTCTTCTATCCAATGGTGTCTCATTTATTGAAATTGTTTGAATAATAAGAAAGTAATATAAGTTTAAAGTGTGATGGTTAGACTTAAAACAACCTGGTCCCGTGCGGGGCCCGGGTGGCGAATAGGCCCGCGGCAGAGCCTACCTTGTCGTAAGAGGCGACTAAGGGTCTTGGGAGTCTGACGTCGGGTCAGTGCTCAGCCCACAGAGCGACCAAGTGTGTACCCTAGGTGGCTGAATAGGGTGGCCCTCGTCCGCGGGGGTTGTCAGGTCTATAATACGGAAACCCTGACCGCTGACCATAGTGGGCCAACGTGTGTTGAGAGTGCCACGCTTCATGCACGTAAAAGACCCCTTTGTGGACCGCCAAGTAGTGCACCACATAGGCCAAATTTTCTGCCCCTACCCACCTCTCCCCGTTTTCCTGTGGTTCTTCAAAATTTACCGGTCCTTTGTTTCCCATCCTATCCCCATATTTCATTTATCATCATCATTTCATGTTCATTAAATCATCCTTTTCATGTTCATCGCCTGTAAATAACCTATATAGCTTTGCACGGGCGTAAAACACCAACTCACTCACTCACTAAAACAACCTGTGTATGGTCCTACCCTAAATGCGTTCGCGTACATAGCAAACAGGAATAGATTTTAGGTATTTATGACGTGTATCTGAAAAAAAAATATTCAGGTGAACTACTTTTGTAGAAAAGATTAAGCCTACACTGCGAAGGAGTTTGCAATAAAAGATCAGACGGACTGTGAAAAAGTTTTATCCATGTAAATTTGGTACTTTCTCATACATTTGCAGATCTAATCTGTCACAATTTCGATGAACTTTTTTTAGAAATTTTGCTATTTAGAATTGGCAGTGTCTGCACGTCCACGCCACGTGCACGTTTCCAATTTTTTCAATACATTTGCACATTTTCTGGTATTGGACTAGTTTTACTAGTAAATAATCATGTATAATTGAAATAATTTAACAAGTTTTTTATACGATAAAATTAAATTATACCCCCCACTTCAAAAGTGGGGGGTATATAGTGATAGGGGTGTCTGTCCGTCCGTCCGTCCTTCCGTCCGTCCTTCCGTCCGTCCGTCCTTCCTTCCGTTACACTTCAGGGTACCCATCTCCTATCCGCAACTCCTCCTAAACCCCTTGGTGGATTTTCATGAAACTTACACACAATCTTTGTGACATAATGTAGATGTGCACCTACTATTTTAAAATTTGATCAGAATGATTTTTGGGGTTTCCAATAGCAAAACATGGACTTAGCCATTCAACTACATGGGGGTACCCATCTCTTATCCGCAACTCATCCTAAACCCCTTGGTGGATTTTCATGAAACTTACACACAATCTTTTTGACATAATGTAGATGTGCACCTACTATTTTAAAATTTGATCAGAACAATTTTTGGGGTTTCCCATAGCAAAACATGGACTTAGCCATTCGGCTACATGGGGGTACCCATCTCTTATCCGCAACTCCTCCTAAACCCCTTGATGGATTTTCATGAAACTTACACACAATCTTTGTGACATAATGTAGATGCGCACCTACTATTTTAAAATTTGATCAGAATGATTTTTGGGGTTTCCCATAGCAAAACATGGACTTAGCCATTCGACTACATGGGGGTACCCATCTCTTATCCGCAACTCCTCCTAAACCCCTTGATGGATTTTCATGAAACTTACACACAATTGTTGTGACAAAATGTAGATGTGCATCTACTATTTTAAAATTTGATCATAATGATTTTATGGGTTTCCCATAGCAAAACATGGACTTACATGTAGCCATTCGACTACATGGGGGTACCCTTCTCTTATCCACAACTTGTCCTTAACCCCTTGATGGATTGTCATGAAACTTTTACACAATCTTTGTAACATGATATAGATGTGCACCTACTATTTTAAAATTTGATCCGAATGATTTTTGGGGTTTCCAATAGCAAAACATGGACTTAGCCATTCAACTACATGGGGGCACCCATCTCTTATCCGCAACTCCTCCTAAACCCCTTGGTGGATTTTCATGAAACTTACACACAATCTTTGTGACATAATGTAGATGTGCACCTACTATTTTAAAATTTGATCAGAACAATTTTTGGGGTTTCCCGTAGCAAAACATGGACTTAGCCATTCGGCTACATGGGGGTACCCATCTCTTATCCGCAACTCCTCCTAAACCCCTTGATGGATTTTCATGAAACTTACACACAATCTTTGTGACAAAATGTAGATGCTCACCTACTATTTTAAAATTTGATCAGAATGATTTTTGGGGTTTCCCATAGCAAAACATGGACTTAGCCATTCGACTACATGGGGGTACCCATCTCTTATCCGCAACTCCTCCTAAACCCCTTGATGGATTTTCATGAAAATTACACACAATTGTTGTGACAAAATGTAGATGTGCATGTACTATTTTAAAATTTTATCAGAATGATTTTATGGGTTTCCCATAGCAAAACATGGACTTAGCCATTCGACTACATGGGGGTACCCTTCTCTTATCCACAACTTGTCCTTAACCCCTTGATGGATTGTCATGAAACTTTGACACAATCTTTGTAACATAATATAGATGTGCACCTACTATTTCAAAGTTTGATCAGAATGATTTTGGGGGTTCCCATAGCAATACATGGACTCAGCCATTTGACTACATGGGGGTGCCCATCTTTTATCCGCATGCGCAACTCCTCCTAAACCCCTTGATGGATTTTCATGAAACTTACACACAATCTTTGTGACATAATGTAGATATGCATCTCCTATTTTAAAATTTTATCTGATTAATTTTTTTGGGGGGTGGGGGGTATTTATTTGTGAGCTGCGGCTCACAGTTTTTCTAGTTTGTAATTATATTGAATCAATTTTAATCTTGAATTTATATGGAAAATGATTACAATATGGAAAAAACGCATATATCTTTAAGTGTAATTTTGACACTACAGATTTTCGGACACACGTTTTTTGTAATTTTCAAGTTTTCAAGTTATTGTCCCTATGAACTGTTTGGTGCTTATCGTCAATGGGTTGTTTTCTAACTTGAGTTGAAATTTAGAAAAGATTTATTTACAAAGATAACAAAAGATCGTCACCTGAACAATTAAAAAAAAAGTCGCCTGAAATGTTTCAATATTTTTTCATTTATTATTCATTTAATGAAAATAACTGTATTTTTTATCATTATTTATATGTGTTATGAATAAATCTATTCGTCCACGCCGCGTAGACGTGCAAGCCACTACCTTTAAGATTAGTTCCAAACAGATTTCGAATACCCCCGAAAAGTAAAAAAAAAAACATGTATTCAAAGATTGGTCTCCTCATATGAAGTAATAAAAAATATTATTTTATTCTAATATACCAATTATTTTCTGTGTTTCTTGAAAAGATGTATAAAGATAAACAAGAATTAATGTATATTAATTAACCAACATACAACATGTTGATAGCTATATGTTGCTGTTATTTTAAGTCCGCCGTCTAACGATCGTTGTATGTTATCTTTTTGTATGTTTCAAAATTTCAAAATTTCCGATTTTTAAATTCAAAATTGTTTAAAACACCAGGTTTCTTTCCTTGTAAAGCACATGGTCGATATCCTCGGTGCTGGATTTGGCTTCCTTGTTCGAACGTTTTGGTTTTGAGTACTTTTCGTTTTCAAAAGTTTTGGTTTATGACCTTCCAATGTTTTGATTCAAATGCTACTGATGAGAGGTTACTCCTTGAAATATCGATATATAGCATATCCAAATTAACCGTTTATACCCGCGTTTTGGTATTTGTAATTTTCAAACATCCTTTGGTCTATTTTAAACCGTTTTTTACTCTTGTTAATTATATTTATGGACGCCTCCGATATTCCATCCAGCTTTCGTATATTTGTTTTGTATTGGTAGTTATTTCAGTCGTCTCTCTGTGTGGTAACTTTGTTTAAATTTTTTGTACTACATCTGTATATCAAATTGGGGTTTCATCATTCTCTGTACGTTAGCTTTTTCAGAAATGTAGCAATCATCCTTCTATCCTTTACACGTTACTTTTTGGGGTTTTTGCATTAAAAAATCATAAGTCTAAACATAACAAAACAAATCCAGATTATCTAAAGAAAAACACCAAATAATGTGAAAACGTTCATCAAAATAAAAATGACAAACAAAACAACTCAACTGCCATTAGGTCAGTTTAAACATCAAGATATCTTTGAAAACAACTGTGTACAGTAATAAAGGGGGCACATTTGTGATTAACACGTTTTTCTGCATGTAACTCGACATGTAATATTATTTTTTTGGCCTGTATATTACTCAACACTTGCAACAAGCCTGTCATAGAAATCTAAGCCTATTATATAATTCCTCACTTAACCTTATCAGTACCGATAGTCATTATTAAATTACGGACTCTGACTTTGGTAAAAATAAAATTCTGCACATCTCTGCAGTTTCAAATAAAACATGTATTTGATGAATTATGATTGTTATACCCCGCCAAACGAAGTGGCGAGGTATTATGTTATACCCTCAGTTTCTTTCGGTATCTGTCCGTCCCCCGAAGGTTTCCGAATGACAACTTGAAAACGCCTCGAGGAATTTACAATAATACGATCAAATTCAATTTTCAGAACATGGCAATAGTTACTTAAAATAGACCAGGAGGGTCAGACTACTTTTTTTTGGCTCGTAAATAAAAAAGTAAGAGATAGATAAAATCTTGTTCCACCCTAGTGCTGCAGCATCAAAAGTTCTACAAAAGTCTCTATTTGGTCAAAGTTGTTAGAAGATCCTTTATTGGGGTTAGAGCCCCTTAAAGGTGAAAAATAGCAATTTTCATGTTTTTGGCTTGTAGAATGAGAACTGTTGAAGATAGAAAAAAGCTGTTGCTTGCATAGATGTTCAGCTCATTCAGCTGTACAAAAGTCTCCATAGCGTCAAAGTTGATTACCCCTTATAGAGGTTACGGCCCCTAAAGTAAAATTTGACATGTTTTTGAATACAGAATGAAAACAATTGCTGAAAGAAAAAAGCTTAAATGCTCAGCTTATTTAGCTCTTCAAAAGTTTCCATAGGATGAAAGTTGTCAGATGACCCCTGATAGGAGTTGCGGTCCCTTAAAGGTGATAAATAGTGTTTTTTGCTTATAGAATGAAAACTATTGCAGATAGAGAAAATTGGTTTTCTTGCGTAAACATTCAGCTCATTTAGATTTAAGGTCTACAACAGACTTCAGAGGGTTGAAATCAAGACCAGGTGAGTGCTTCAGGCTCTTGGAAGCCTCTTTTTTCTTTCAGTTTGACTTATAATATCGAGTAATCCTTCTTATCCGTCCATAGTTTAAACTTTAATTTTGAACTTTATGGAATAAATTAAAGGGTGATCAACAACTAAGCAAGGCTAACATTTAATTGTGTCATTATTTCTTCTAAAATGACTTGAATTTTCTGTCATTTTATTAAATGCTCAGCAAAATATCCAGACATTTGAGAGAACACCTGGATTACACGGCAAATACGTTAAAATACACTACCAAAACGGGTATAAAAACGGTTAATTTTGGTTATGCTCTATATCGACATTTCAAGGAATAAACTCTCATCAAAAGCATCTGAATCAAAACATTGTAGGGTGAAAAACCAAAAGTATTGAATAAAAAGTACTCAAAGCCAAAAGGTTCTTCAAAATTTAACGTGCCTTTGTTTCCCACCCCACTCCCATATTTCATTTATCATCATCGTTTCATGTCAATTTTATCATCCTTTTCATGGTAACCTATATAGCGTTGCACGGGCATAAAACACCAACTCACTAACAAGACTGACGACCATGCTAATGATAATCCTCGGTGACCTCTGGTCCACCAGCAGCAGTTATCGACCCAGTGATTTCAAAATACCAATACAAAAACGGGTATAAAAACGGTTAATTTGGTTATGCTCTACATCGACATTTCAAGGAGTAACCTCTCACAAGCAGCATTTGAATCAAAACATTTGAAGGTCAAAAACCAAAAGTATTGCAAAGCCAAAACGTTCGAACAGGAAAGCCAAATCCAGAACCGAAGATATCGACCATGTGCAGTACAAGGAAAGAAACCTGGGGTGGTGTTCTCGAAGCTGTCCTAAGAAAGGCCATAAGAAGGGTACTTAGGCAAATAGTTAGGAATGACTAAAGAAATACTTAGGGGTGTTCTCGAAGCATTCTCAGTAACTTCTTAACTTATGCACTCCTATCTATATTTTATTCTATTTAAACGGCAGGTGAAAACATGACTACATGAATAAAGTTCAATTAATAATCGATGATTTTTTGTGTTTGTTTTTATCTCGCAATAAAAAATGAACATATGAAGAAAAAATAACAAATTAATGCATGAAGAAATAATACTTATATATTATCATAATTTACGCCGTATACTTCTAACATTTCTCCTATATTTATTTTTTCAATAATATAAATCCTTCAAAATCTATTCCTGCCAACATATTGGTGTTTCTTGCATATGTATAACATAATTTCAGCTAAATTCGTTATCAGAAATTAATTATTTAAACTAAATATAGCATTTGAATACGGTTGGAACGTCTTAAGTCACCTACCTAGGTGTCCTAAAGTTAGGAGAAAAATTACGCAGTATCCCAAATTGAGGAAGCTTCTAAAGACAGACTTGGGAAGGGCCCTAAAGATAGGAATGCTTCGAGAACACCACCCCTGGTGTTTTAAACAATTTAGATACCGCTGATAAACAAAAAAAAATCAAATAAGAAGTAGGTATGTGAAATGCAATCATTTTATTCCGCGAGTACCAAACACGACGGCTTTTATAAATATGAATATTACTTTGTTTATTTTTTTTATATAAAATAGACACCTATATGAAATAATGTTTTTATTGAAGTTTCCTTTTTTCGATAATACTTATATTACATTTGAGCTAGACGTTATTTAAATAACACTTAATTTAAATTTTGAAACAAACAATAATTATGTATAGCATAATTTGCTTTCCATTAAAGCTCGCTTCTCTGATGAGGAGGTGGATTCAAGATTGTCTGTACGAGACCTGAAAATTCCTTTGATTGTGATGGGGTAATTTTCGACGTCGCTGACATCATGATTTTGAATTCCTCGAAGTCTAGAAGATTATCTTCGTTTTTGTCATAGATTTTAAGGAATGTCACCATCTGATCTTGTAGGAATTTTGTCATTTCCTTCCCTAAATTTGCACTTATTTGTCCTAGACTTTGTGACATCAGTATAATCTGAAAATAGGACAAAAACATAAAATGTAATTAGAGTTTTGATCGGGTGTTTTGACTTTCTTAAGGTACAGGTTCGTGTCCAGGAGGAGGATGTTGGACTCAGTTATAAAATAAGTAGGTTGGTTAAACAACACATAAAAGGTAAAAATATCAAATATAAAACTAATATAAATTAATAAAGAATACATCTAAAATCTAAAAAGCCCAAATTTTCGGCTTTCAGCCTTCGTCGGGGGCAGAGCAAAGAAAAAAATCACGACCGCCACAGTCTGAGGACAACCAACAAGTGAATATAGTAAAAAGTGTTCACTCGATAAAAACAACCACGTCATCATCACCCAAATCCTGAACTGAGCAATATAACAATAAGTCAAATCATACCCAAAGAATCAAATTAAGTAAATTACTAAGAAATGATTTGATTTTTGACATTGATGCCGAAAGGACGTGCTGTTCCCAGGAATTTTATTATTCTCTGCTCAAGGAACTGTCTTTGTTTCTCGCCGTGATGGGTTTGAAGCAGAACCGTGACTTGCATATCTTTTATACTGTGGCCGGACCCTCGAAAATGATCCCCAACTGGACATTCAGTATCTCTGGTGACACTGTTTTTGTGTTCCACAAAACGGTCCCCGAGTCTCCGACAAGTTTCACCAACATAAATCATGGAACATCGCTTACATCTTATAGCGTATACGACGTTTTCGGTAATGCAGGTGAACCCATCCTTTAGTTGGAAAGTTTTCGAGGGACCAACCAAAGCATCGGTCTCCCATGTGAACGGACAAGTAGAGCAGCGAGTTCTTTTACAAGGACGTGTACCTTTGTAGCTGGCGGGTTGACGTGACGACCTATACGAACTGCTGACCAGGTGCTGTTTAAGACTCTTGCCCTTTCTAAAAGCCGTAATAGGGGTAGAGTCAGCAAAAACAGTGGACATATACTCATCTTTGAGGTCAATGGATTTAAAGTTGCGAATAAGGATGTTCTGGATGGCAACATTGTGAGGGTGATAAGTAAAGACTAACTGAACAAGATCATTGGTGCTCTTCACCCGGGGCTCCATTGCCTCGCGTCTGTTCACACGGGAAACCGAGGACATGGCCCTGTCCAAGACTTTGTCAGGATAACCTCTCTTCGTGAAGAAAGATCTCATCTTGTTACACTGGATCCCAAAATCCTTATCGTCATTGCAGATACGACGAAGCCTCAGAAACTGCGACTTCGGGATGGCGTCTTTGCAGGAGGAAGGATGACAGGATTCGTAATTCAGATAACAATGAGCATCGGTAGGTTTAAAGAACACCGATGTAGAGATCTTACCGTCTGTGATAGTACAGTTAATGTCAATGAATGAGAGGCTATCCTGAGTGATGTTGAAAGTGTATTTGATTGCAGGGTGGTAGGAAGAGACAAAGTTGATAAAAGATTTCAACTCCTCTTCACTGTCGGATGAGACTCCAAATACATCATCGATGAACCGTTTGTACAGTTCCGGGACTGGACCGATGTATTCGGAGAACATTTTTTCCTCTAAATACCCTACAAACAAACACGCAAAACTTGGACCCATTTTGGTGCCCATGGCTACGCCACCCGATTGGTTGTAGAACTTCCCATCGAACTGAAAAGTATTCAGGTTGAGGACAAGTTCCGCCATTCTCAACACTATATCAGTACTGATGTGAGGATTGGGTCTCCTGTCCAAAAAGTGTTTTAAAGCTACCAAGGCGTCATTGTTGGGTATGCTGGTGTATAAAGCAGTAACATCCATAGTAAACAGTCTGAAATCGGAGTTTTCTGGCTCAAAGAACTCAAGGATATTCAGAGCGTGGGTAGTGTCCTTAATGTATGTAGGTAGGTTCTCCACAATAGGAATGAAAATATCGTGGAGGAAACTGGAAATGTGTTCTGTGGGACAACTACACGCTGAAACGATCGGCCTACCTGGGTTACCAAGTTTGTGTATCTTGGGAAGCATATAGAAACGAGACGTTCTCGGTTGCGATACTACAAGACGCGATGCTTCCTCGGGCAGATCGTCGTTTTCTATGGATGTCTTGATGAAGTCTTTGACAGATTTTTGGTTGATTTTGGTGTTGTTAGAGCGAAGTTCTGTGTAAAATTGAGAGTCAGACAGTTGAAACTCGCCCTCAGAGACATAACAACGAGCGTCCCACGCTACAACTGCACCACCTTTATCAGCAGGTTTGATGACAATATCGCTGTGTGTTCTGAGTTGGTGAAGCGCGGCACGTTCATCAGATGTAAGGTTATGTCTCTTGAGCGGTTTCGTATCTAGGCTGTCGATCTGACTTTGGAAGGTTTGACTCAGTTATAGTTCTATCTTTATTTCATATGTTTTTATTTTGGTATTTCGTTTATTTTAATCTTCTAAATAGTTGTCTTTCGTAATCAAATTTCAATTTCTTTGCATTTATTTTGAAATTTAATAACCAAATCCATGAATTCGAGTTCAAATGATCAATTCATTTTTTTTAAATATTGTTGCAAAAAAAAACGCTTCTACAAATAGATGTTCATTTGAAAAACTTTTAAACCGGTTGTACTAAATTACTTGATAATAATTTATTTTATCTTTTTGCATGTAACAATATTTTGCATTCAGCCTTTCACGATTTGTGGCTTTGTGACGTATAAATATTTGATTGTATTAAAAAAGCAATTAGCAGTCACAAGGTATTTAATGAAGAGAACAAGTTTTTATTTTTTTTAATAATTCTTTTTTGCCTCGTGACTTTAATGCTTCATTTTGGTAGCTACAATATATAGATTATTCAAAAACAAATACAATCCATTTTTGTCATGCTCACCTCGTTTTCATCTATGACACCATTTCCGTCTTTATCGACTCTATGAAACAGATTCTCTATTTCTTGATCCGTCTGTCTGACAATCTGTCGCAGGTTTAGAACTATAACAATTGTCGAGTTTGGTGGTATTATTTTTCCTGAAAACAACACCAAAAATGTTGTCAAGTTCAAAGCATATATGGGTTCACTCCTAAACATTAATAGGATGCATATGTCTACATGTTTGGGTAACGATTTACCGCGTATCCCACGATATGTTGTCAAATGTCACCTGGGGGATTTTTTCATGTTATCAGATTGTGATGTACGAAAGATAACTCTATGTTAATGTTTACATTAATAAATATAAATATTTTACCGTTTTTAAAGGCCATGCAAATAAACATTTTTGACCTTTAGGGACGGCAGAATACTTTTTTTCTAACCCTCTGCTGCCAAAATATTTTTGTCATCAAAAATAATTTTCAGGATATTTTTAGAAGAAAAAAACAAGCCCCCCCCCCCTTTTCAAGTTAAATTCTCGGTCCCTTACGATACATTTCAATTTTCAGTATTTATTTTTGACAATATAAATGATATTTGTATATCAAAACACACTTGATTAAAAAAATCAAATCCTAGCTATAGTTTGAACAAACATTAAAATTAAATGCTTCAAAAATCACACCAGTCGTCACAAAACTATTTAAATTTACCGTCCGGAAGCTCTTTCTCTTTATCACCATATCCATGTTCGGGCGGAACTGTAATTTTCCTCTCCTCGCCGATACACATCCCAAGTAATGCACTTTCTACGACAGGTAACATCTGGTTAACACCTAGGGTTAAGGTCTGGGTAACCGCACCATTGGAATAATCATGCCTAAAGAGAAAACAACAAGACATGTGCTTTTGATTTTAAAATTCATTTAGCCACCCAAGGTTATCGCTTACCATATAGGGGTGTTTATCTGGACCTGTCACGATGTTAGACAAAGCAAACCACTATGACCTTCTAGGCTTAAAACTCAAGTAGACAGCTAATAATAAGTCTAAGCCCATAAAACGAACCTCCACTATTCCGTGGTAACCGTATCTACAAAAGACTAAACGACTGTTAAGCGAAATTCAAATTAGGGAACACCTTAGTAAAAGGGAAACCAATAACAACTGTATATTACAAATACAGAGGTGTGTCAAAACACGCAAATTTAACTTTCAAGAACTCACACCCTTCAGGCTGAGTAAGGTTTTTATGACTTATTTACCGCAATATCTGGTCATACATTTATAAATATCATAATGTTTGTATTCGTATTAAACATTATTAAAAAAAAAATGTTGATGTGATTAGAAAAAAAATTGACTTGGTAGTTTGAAGGCAGCAAATGTGTACCAAATAAGGCCATCCGTTATCGACTTCAGACAAAGACAAAATAGACGCAAAATCATCGCAACAAATCAAACGGCAGCAAAACAAACAAAATACACAAACTGAAAAAGAAATGTTATTGCACTGATAACAAACATGACTGACATCAAGTAAGTGTCATTCAGAGGAGATAAATGCACGTTTGCTATTCAATTTAAGTATCATCCCTCGCTTGAATTGTTGTCTGGAACTTTGTTGTCATTTTTATTTTTAATTAACTTAATGAAAATATCATATCCGACTGTCTTTTATAAACGTTAGTTAGTTAGTTATTGCTTTACTCCCAAGCAGCGCGATTTCGGCTATATCCGGGAGATGAACATGAAAGTGGTGATACAATGAACATGAAATGATGATGAAGTGGAGGGCCAATCGGGTAGGAGAGTTTTGACTGCCACTGGAAAAAGGAGTGATGGGTAGGGACGGGAAATTTTGCCTCCTGCATGGGGATCCTACGGGTCCTACTCTTACCGAGACCTGCAGCAGGGTTCTTTACCGTGCGAGGAACGTGACATTTTTCCCAACACGGTGCACCACTATGGTTTGCGGTCAGGTTTTCCGCATTATCGCCTGACAACCCCGCATCTCTCGATGTCAGGGCTGCCCCATTCAACCACCTAGGGCACACATCCCAGTCGCTTTGTGGGCAAAGCTGCCTGACCCCGATGTCAGGTTTCTGAGCGCTCTTTAGTGGACTTTTACCGACAAGCTTAGCGCTGCTGCGGGCCTATTCGCCTCCCGGGCCCCACACGGGACTACAATTCAACATAATTATGTACTCTAAATAGAAAACTTAAGTATTGATTTGTTTTTAAAAAAAAACATTTGTTGAAAATAGTGTGAACCAGAGTAACCGAATCTTGGAAATTTTCATCTTCCATATTTGAAGCTTAGAACGTTAAGACTTACCCCATGATTGTTTCGCCTTCATCCTTATAGAAAATCATGTAATCGAAAATTATTGTATCCTTTTCCACAATGGACTTCTCACAAGCGGAGGCTTGTTGGGTAATTTCTGTTTTCACATCAGAAAATTTGTGGTCGTTTCCAAAGGTGGAAGTAACCGCTAGCACAGATAAAACAAACACCCAATACATTTTGATTTATTTATTAGTAAGTTTCTAAGCTTGTTAAAGATACTAACTTATTCCTTTATGTACAAAATGTAAAATATTTGAGTAAAAATCAATAGCTTCGATTTAGATTCTTATAATTTTCTGTTAGTAAACTAAGTCATTAACTTGTTATACTTAGGACCGTTTCTGGTAAATAATGTACGACGGAACTTTGACCCTAAAAAGTTGTGTCTTGCTTCAGGAATCAGGAAATATGTACTACACGATTATGATATGATACATCTTTTTTTATACTACAAGAAATGTTTGACAATTTCAGAAATATGTAACGGTTTACAACTTATTTGAAAGACAGAATTAAATAATTTATGGTGTGATCATAAACCTAGTACAAAACAAATATTGGTTGATTCACGGGTATAGACAAAATCTTTTAGATTATTTTGAATCTTAAACAAAGGCCCTTGTCATCCTGTACATAAAACTACTCAACTATTTCATCGATTCATTGTATCCAAATCAGCTCAGATGGATGAAACAGGGAGAAGTGTAGTGGATGTACCTTGATGACGACTGAGGAGCACCGGGAGTATCCAGGATGCACCAGTTGTAATGCCATCTCAAGACGCAGCAGACGCAACTACAGTTGAGGCCAGTTCTAACATCTCTTTAGAACTGTCAGAAACTGTCAGGAATCTGTACTAATTCTGTTCTGCTGACAGTTCTAGAAGTTTATGGCAAGCCCTGTCCTGCCATAGAACACTTCTGGACAGTTCTACCCTATCATAGACTTAGAACTGTTCTAAGCCCTGACAGGCTAGAACTGTCCCTGACAGGCTGGAATTGTTTAAATTTAAGTCCCTGACAGTTTTAGAAATTTAGAATTACATAAATAATAAAGAAATTTTACTGTTAATGGGTTGATTGATTATAGGCGGATTTTTTTCCGGGTTTGGGGCGTTTTAATGTAGCCACTAGAAACAATTAGGTCACTGTGGCCAACATTAAAAAAATACAAATTAATGATTGACTTTGGTTAAGGTCCATATCTCAGATACTACATGTTCGGGCTCCATGGAGTTTTACCACTAGATGTGTTTGAGGTAACCTGACACCACGGACACCACTCAATAAAAATTAGGTCATTGCTACATATATTTTACGCGTTACATTTTTGGTTAGTTCTTGTAAGGATAAATGAGAATTTCGGTGATGCTTTAGCCAAACATTAAAAACCCATACATATACGTTATTGAGATGTGGAATAAGTGTACGCGACACAACAAACATAAACAAACAGCAATTCAAAAAATCACAACGGAAAACAGCAAGCAGTCTTCAACATGACCATAGGTCACTGCTTACCGTCTTGCATTGGCCCAAGACTTATCATACAATACAAAAGTATCAAAACCAATCCCTAAATCATCAACGAAAGACTCAATTCTTGACATAAAACAGTTAACATAGAATGACAAGGACAAACAAAGGCTTTGGCAAAGTTTCCTGGCTTAGGACAGGCACATATAAAATGTGGCGGGGTTAAACTAGTTTTTTGGATCCAACCTTCCCCCTATTGATAAGCTTGCACAAAGCTACATATAAAACACACTGTAAAACTCAATCGACAAAAGTTCAATTCAACAAGAGAGAACCTAAGACAAAATACTGTACGAAAACAACAAGACTAGGAGGAACTCTCTTGAGAACACTCGAAGTTACTGACAACTAGCTAAGAAACATTTATCGATTGATGTAAAAGAATCAAATACATCAGATCTAAATCCGACACCCCACGTCAAAACAATGAATGATTAAGAGTTGTATCACCATACAGAACCGACATACTTGATCGCTGTGGTGCTTATAAATAATACAGTGGATACAAAGTGAAAATTTAAGGTTTTAAAGTTACTATCAAGCTATCAATATTTCTGCCAAAACATACCAAATGCAAAGATTTTACTAAAACATTGAATTCGTATCCTTTTTTCAAAAGGTTTTTAAGCCAGTTTTTAATTTCCATAAGGTTGTTTTTGAATTTTTGTGCTTTATAAACTACATTGCTTTAAAAGTCAGGATGAGATATTCCTTTAACAATCAGAAATCTACGTGTACAATCAAATTTTTCGATGAGATGTCCATATTTATGTGCAAATTTTGTAAAAGATTTGACTAATTTGTGGTAACGGTAACCTTGTTTTAGCAATTTTTCTGTAATAAAACGGTTTTTATCATTAAAATCAGACACATCACTGCAAATGCGAGCATACCTGACTAATTGTGAAATGTATACCCCGTAAGCTGGAGCTAATGGTACGTCTCCTTCAAGAAACGGAAAATTAACTATTGGGAATGAAAAGTCATCCCGTTTATCATATACTTTAGTGTAATGCATTCATGCGATAAATATGAAAATAAATGTGTACATGTATGATTATAACATCTTCTTAGAATAGCAATGAACATTTAATCATGGGAGGTGGAATAAATACATATTTCACTACAATGAAAAAAAAACAGTTTTAAAACTTTCAAATGAAAGCTTGCACACACCAAACTCGTAGACCATTTATAATTTGTCATTACTCTATATGCCACATGACCCTCCTGATGATCATCAAGACATGGACAGACAGAATGAAATTAGAAATGATGCTTAACTAGCTTAGGCCATGAGACATAAATGGCCAAACGTAGGTTTACAATGCTTTCCTCGATACGATTATGCATGCATTAACACACGTTCAGAATCGGTCTTGATATTTGATATCAGATGTGTACAATGTAAAAAAACTTTCCGGAACTCCGCAACTTTACAATTATTTGATGAAAATACTACGAAATCCGATAGATTTCCGTAAGATAGTTCGACAGACAATTTAAATGGCTGACATTGACGTCATTTAGAACTGTCAGCGCTTAGGACAGTTCTAACCTGTCAGGGCGAAGAACAGTTCTAAATCTTTCAGGGTGTGTCGGGGCATAGGACAATTCTACCCTAGTACAGTTTATGACGGCTGCTGTCCAGCTCTAGATCTAGAACTGTCAGGAGAGCCGGACAGTAGAGATGTTAGAACATATCTCAACTGTATATTGGACCCTGCCTTCGTCTACCAAAAAGCCGTTCCAGTCCACTGTCCTACTATAGGTGAGTAGGTAATCAGCATTTCATCCTGATTATGTGCATGTTTGTATTGTTTTGGTGTAAATGCAGTAGTAAAGTGCATAATTATCGGTCAACGTATGATAATATTTGTAAGATTTTTTTCTATTATTTGTTGATTTCATGTCATCAATAACAATTGTTGTGTAATCAACTTAAAGCTAAACTTTCCACTTTAACCGTTGCATATAGTCGTATTTATGCCAGCTTTACTACACGCTGATGGCCTCCATGCGATGTTGTTTTATTTCAAACTATTTATTATAAATGATGTGATTTTGTGTCATTCATATATACTCTATATTCCTTCCTTTTTAGTTTTTAATCAAACTGTGTGGAATTTTTGTTTTTTAGAAAGAAGTTTTTAGATCTTTCCAGGTTACGGACGACTATTGAGTATTGACACCTTCGTTCCGGGTGAGCTTTTAAAATGTACTGTATCTGGATTGTTGATTTGTTTAAATTGGGTGTTGCTAAAAGGCCGAACGGAAACGGAAAAACGGAATTAAAAATTTGTTCGAATTTGGATTTTTTTAGTTTTACCATCGCAATGGTGTTATTTTTTAATGCAATTCACTACTTTACCAGTTTACACATTTACTGTTTGGCGTTTTGATAAAATGTAAATTGACTTTTTTAAAGCATTTACATGTACATGTATAAACTTTAAACATTTGTTTTTCTTCACCAGATTTGATGTGCGCGCAATTTACCAATGGCAAGGCGACGGGTGCTTTGCAACAGGCAGGAACTGCTGGTGTCTCGTTGACGTCAGTTGCGTTGCTGATTGCAGCGTACTTTGATGTATGTATGTGTATGTGTTTTTTATGTTGTCTGTTTATTTTTGTATCAACTGGTTGTGTGTTTGCATTGTTAGACTTCCGATCGCAACATTCGAATGTTCAAATTGGTACCTATATGCTTTCCTATCAAATTTGCAATAGGTGAGTTTTGTCGTTTAGTTGTAGCTGTGCAAAATTAAGCCTCTTTTTTAGCTTTCTGAGTGACTATCATCGTTTCTATTGACCATCTGGCAAAGAGTGTCAAGAGAGAGTAATAAAATAGGTCCTCTTTTGAGAAGCAAACAACGGACCTTGTTGTTAATGGTACTACGCGTTAGCCATATCAACCAGATCCCTGATACATGTTTGTAATTGACACATCAGCGCAATAACAAAAGAAAATCGGGTGATGTGGAATATGTGTATTAAAAACAATTCAGCATGAATCAGCGGCAATTGAAAAAAGGCCACTAACAGGACAAAAATTAGATCGAAATGGTCCTGACTTGGTACAGGCATTTCAAATGCAATTGTGTTAAACCAGGTTTAAACCTCTTCCATTGCGATCTGGGGGTCCGGTAGTAACACGTGCAACGTGGTTGTGAAGATATAATAGAGATAATGGGATGATAATCTCAGTACAATAATCAGCAAAACACTATTGAAAACAATCACTAAACAATACGTTCAACATAATAATGAAATTTTTCACCAATGGATGATTACGAAGGAAGAATTTTTAGGGACCGTATGAGACGTATTTTCTTGTAACACCTTAGTCTAGGAATTTGTAGAGATTTTTATATTATATCTAAATAATGACATGGAACGTTTTATCTTCTGTATTTTAAAATAAAACTAACCCAGTACGTGGGTTTAAATAGCTTATTTATATCTTAGGTATTTTAATAATAAAAAAGTACTAGTAAATCAGAAGATTTTAATTTAAATCGATAATGAAAGGGAGTGCAATTTAGAAAAATATAAAAACATCAAGAATTGAATGTGTTGACTAGTGAAATCACATTATTAACATTTAAAATTAAGAAACTTGCGAAGTAAATCTAATTTCTATTATATTTATTGATTTTTATTCCGTTTTTTCGTTCCGTTTTCCGTTCCGCCTTTTAGCAACACCAGTCTAAATTATCCCTGAATGTGTTGGGTGCAAAATGTACACTTATTAAACATCCTACAAATCTTGTTATTAACTTATCAATGACCAACAGGTCACTTATTTATAAATTATAGACAACTATACTGCCGTTTGGAAAACAATAAAAGAAGCCGTGTGATCGACGAAAGAAAAACATATTGGACATGATTTTTTGTAAAGCCAGGATCGCACCAATGTATAATTATTGCAATCAGAAGGAATTGTACACAAAAAAATCACAATGCAAGTTATTTTAGAAAGCAAACAGATTCATTTCAAAAATTCTGAGCACAGATTGTTAATCTTAACAGTTTATTTCATTAAACTTGCACCTTCTGACTCTTTTGAAAAAAAAAACCCGGTTCTCCAAGGTTTTTACTCCTATCGTGTCTGATGAAGGTTAATCCAGAAAAGCGCTTCACACGCAGTGAAATTTTGCATTGTACATTTATCAAAATCATTTCAATATGTGGATCGTGTCTTTCTGGCACATATTCCATATTCTTTCGTATTTAAAATTAACCAAATATGGTCCTGCTCCACTAAATTAACAGTGATATAGGCCTTATGTCAAGCTAACAAGAGATAACAAATTACGTTTTTATTTACTGATAGTTTGGCTTTGGACATTCAACTTCCTTTATTCTTGATAATATCTACAGTGACAGAAAGGCTGAAACGCATGCCATCCTTTAATTTTATTTTACAGCAATAGGTTCCGGAATCCTTTTTTGTAATGTTACGGACTGTCAGTTTCGGACCTTCTACATTACCACCACCATATTTTGCTGATTTCTGGTCAATAATCTTAATTGAATCTCCTTTGTATCTAATCCATTGAACATTTGAACACTCTCCATCAAGAATAAAGTCCAGAAAAAACACACGGGGATATGTTCTTCTGAAACCTACTTTTTTAACTGCATACACAAAGAAAACAGTATTAGTAATGCATAATGTACATAAAACACAAAAAGTAGAAAAAAAACTGATTGAAATAGAGATCGTTGCACGCATATTCATTTGCTTTCATTATTACAGTTGACACAAAATAAAAAAAACCAAACCGATTTCATTTATCATCATCATTTCATTTTCATTTTATCATCCTTTTCATGTTCATCGCCTGTAAATAACCTATAAAGCGTTGCACGGGCGTATAACACCAACTCACTCACTCACTTGTGACGAAATGATTAACATAATAAAGAATCCAATTCATTTTTTTTAGCAACAATAGACATATCAATGAGCAATGATTGTGCATTATTGTTTGCCCTTTTGTTTTATGAAGCAAACTATACTGACGACCAAACAAGAGGCTTCCAGAAGCCTGAATCGCTCACCTGATCTCTTATGCTAAAGCCTCTTACATAGTGGGAAACATGGTCTACATGTACTTGGTAAGTTACAGAAACTAGTTGGGACAGAAAACACTCTTAAGATAATAAATTAAAGTTACAAAGCTTTTAATTTAAAAAAAAAACATGTTAAAATTGATTTAAAAACCTTAAAGGGGGATATCTCTTGAAAAGTTTATTTTGACCCTTTAATCATTTTTTTGTAGATCTCAATTAGCTGAACAATTTTACAATGCTAACTTTCCTCTAGCACATAAAGTCCCAAAACTGTGAAAATATTCAAGGGAAATGACTCCAATAAAGATTCGTCCCACAACTTCAACTCAATGGAGAGTTGTTTAGAGCTGTTGATGCTGAATACGGGTGGTTGCTTCAGATTGTTTTATAAAATCTCTTATACTTTTGAGCTATAAGCAAAAAACTATGGTCTAATCTCTCTGTTCTTTTTCTAGTTACAGCAGCGATGTTGGTTGGTCAGTATGCAAACATTTCACACAAACTTGGTAGAGAACATCCTAAAGATCAAGTTTACAAAGTTTGAAAGCAATCCCTTGAGTGATTTCAGAGTAGAAGTTTTTAAAAATCAGTTAAAATTGATAGAAAAAACAGCTTAAGGGAAATAACTTTGAAACGATATGACAATTTTGACCCTGAAATCATTTTTGTAGATCTAAATGAGGTGAAAAATTTTACGATACTTACTTTTTCTTTAGCACTCTCAATGAGCGAAACAATTTTGCAATGCTAACTTTTCCTCTAGCACTTATAGTTTTCAAGATAAAGTCCAAAAACTGTGAAAATGGTCAATTTTGACGATTAAAAGGAAATAACTCCTATATATCTATATATAAAAGGTTGTCACACAACTTGGACTCAATGAGTCTCGTAGAGCTTTTGATGCTGTACATGGAATGTTGCTTCAAATTTTCTCTTTTTTATACTTTTTGAGCTATAAGCTAACAATTATGGTCTGAACCCACCCCCGTTCTGTTTTTAGCAACGGCGACCATGTTGGTTGGTCGGCGTGCACAATTTTTACAAATTTGGTAGAGGACATACTAAAGATCAATTGCACAAAGTTTCAAATCCCTTCAGTCCCGTGCGGGGCCATGGTGGCGAATAGGCCCGCAGCAGAGCCTAGCTTGTCGTAAGAGGCGACTAAGGGTCTTGGGATTCTGATGTCGGGTCAGTGCTCAGCCCACAGAGCGACCAAGTGTGTACCCTGGGTGGCTGAATAGGGTGGCCCTCGTCCGCGGGGGTTGTCAAGTCTATAATACGGAAACCCTGACCGCCGACCATAGTGGGCCAACGTGTGTGGAGAGTGCCACGCTTCATGCACGTAAAAGACCCCTTTGTGGACCGCCAAGTAGTGCACCACATAGGCTAAATTTTCCGCCACTATCCACCCCTCCCCTTTTTTCTGTGGTTCTTCAAATTTTACCGGTCCTTTGTTTCCCACCCCATCCCCATATTTCATTTATCATCATCATTTCATGTTCATTTTATCATCCTTTTCATGTTCATCGCCTGTAAATAACCTATATAGCGTTGCACGGGCGTAAAACACCAACTCACTCACTCACTCACTCAAATCCCTTCAGTGGTTTCAGAGAAGAAGATCTTTGAAGAAAAGTTAACGGCGGACGCCTAACGATGACAATAGCTCACATGACCTTTAGGGTCAGGTCAGCTAAAAGAGGTAAATTTTATAGAAAAACCTAATAAGTTCCAAAACATTTCGGTATTGTTTTGAATCACCAGATACTGCTAAGAAATGACGTTGACGTGACTTTAATTCTAAGCATCAGCCATGCCAAGATGAAAGCATGAAATTTTAAAAGTAAAGGGGCATAAGTGGCCGAGTGGTCTAAGCTTCTGGTTTAAAAACAACACTATTGATCACTAGCCGATCACCTCTCAGCTGGTGTTTGAGTCCCGTTTGTAATTTACAAAAAAGGACTTTCCCAACTGTATGTGATTAGGTTTGTCAGTTACTTGCCCAAGGTCGGTAGTTTTATCCAGGTACTCAGTTTTTCTCCACCATTTAAACGGACCGCCCTACATGACCCAGATGCATCGATAAAGTGCTTTAAACAGACCCCCCCAAACACACACACACACTGAAAGTAAGGTAAACAGTAAATCTTTTTGCTGACGGAGAGGGGTATTTATTTGGATACCTTTCAATCATTTTTTTTAAAAGATAGGGTACTGAAAATTGGAACAATGGAAAAATTCTATTGGTTTGAGCAAGCATTTCTGTTTGCCAGAACAGCCTTTCAGCAATCCCAAATTTGATATCTACTGGTAACACCGTTTACTCCAGTGAACATTTTTGAATCAGATACTTTCCGAAATTCGTGCATGAAATCATCCTTTCGAATGAAATCGATATTGCACATTCCACTCCGGACACTTTTAAGTCTCGAAAAATCTTTTGGACAGTAAATGATTTAAAACACCTTGTGTATTTCTGTCAAACAAATAGTGAAATTAATTTGACCTTTCGATTTAAAAAAATCTTCCATACGACTTTGTGATTTTCATGACTTTTTTAACATTCAAAACTGACTGCGGATTATCTCTTCATCAAGTTTCATGATTTTTCATGCTTTACCTTTGTATGGAATTTAATAAGTATAGTAAAAATAATACAAATAACAAAATATCAAATAAACACAATTTTTCATTGTCTTTCCTTTTTTTGGCCGCATTTATATTTCCAATTGCTTCTAGACAAAAATTTGAAAATACATGTGCCATTATTTCACTATATGCTAAATTGGCAATGTTCTGTCACCTAACCACTCCCTGAGTATTAAGGAAGCATCATATTGTTGTGTTTCGTCCGGTGAAAGCCGATAGGTTTGCATTATGTCCGTCCGTCCGTCTATGTGTCTGTCTGTCACACCTAAGTTCTCCACCTAGCTTGTCGTAAGAGGCGACTAAGGGTCTTGGGATTCTGAAGTCGGGTCAGTGCTCAGCCCACAGAGCGACCAAGTGTGTACCCTAGGTGGCTGAATAGGGTAGCCCTCGTCCGCGGGGGTTGTCAGGTCTATAATACGGAAACCCTGACCGCCGACCATAGTGGGCCAACGTGTGTGAAGAGTGCCACGCTTCATGCACGTAAAAGACCCCTTTGTGGACCGCCCAGTAGTGCACCACATAGGCTAAATTTTCCGCCCCTACCCACCTCTCCCCTTTTCCCGTGGTTCTTCAAAATTTACCGGTCCTTTGTGTCCCACCCCATCCCCATATTTCATTTATCATCATCATTTCATGTTCATTTCATCATCCTTTTCATGTTCATCGCCTGTAAATAACCTATATAGCGTTGCACGGGCGTAAAACACCAACTCACTCACTCACCCCTAAGTTCTCCAAACTTTATCCTAATCGCTTGTAGATAATGAACTGAGTTTTGATATGTGAGTCTACCGTGACGAGTTAAAGATTAAGTTTGCATTTTTTTCCGTTTTGCAATTTTTTATTGGAGTTATGTCCTTTTAGATTAAAAAAAACTAGCTATAATTTGTGTTGGGATGCCAACACACAAGTCGCCCAAAATCGCCTTGGATACCTTTTCTTCCCATTCAGTACAATAAAATATGTATAGAAATCAAATTTCATTGAAATCGGACAAAGTTCACATTTTTAAGGGGGGCGGGTGTAGTAAAATGGCCGCCATTTTGAAACCGGAAGTCGGATTTCAAATCTGGTCGCAGATTTGAATTCAGCATACCCGCTTTACCCAGATGACCAATTTTCAAGACGATCCGATGAAAAAAAATTTCCGCCCACTTTTTCCGACGGCCGCCATTTTGAAACGGCGGCCATCTTGAAAATTTCAAAACTTGATTACACGCCTTTGAGTGACCCACTATCCAATCCAACAAGTATTATTCAATTTCCTTGATCCATTTTCTTGTATTAGGGAGGACAACTTTACGATAAAGAATCAGAAGAATAATAACTAGGTATAATTGTGTTGGGATGCCAACACACAAGTCGCCCAAAATCGCCTTGGATAGAGCTCTATTCAAATCAGTGCATCAAAATAAGTCTAGAAATCAAATTTCGTTGAAATCAGACAAAGTTGACGTTTTTAGGGGGGCGGGTGTAGTAAAATGGCCGCCATTTTGAAACTGTAAGTCGGATTTCAAATCCGGTCGCAGATTTGAGTTCAGCATACCCGCTTTACCCAGATGACCAATTTTCAAGACGATATGATGAAAAAAAATTTTCCGCCCACTTTTTCCGACGGCCGCCATTTTGAAACGGCGGCCATCTTGAAAATTTTAAAAGTGCATTACACAACTTTGAGTGACCCACTATCCAATCCAAAAAGTGTTATTCAATTTCCTTGAACCGTTTTCTTGAATTAGGGAGGACAAATTCTCGATAAAGAATCAGAAGAATAATAATAATAAG
Organism: Arcuatula senhousia; assembly: GCA_963971305.1. Classification (NCBI taxonomy): domain Eukaryota; kingdom Metazoa; phylum Mollusca; class Bivalvia; order Mytilida; family Mytilidae; genus Arcuatula; species Arcuatula senhousia. Next base: position 26,796,594 of record OZ020310.1, on the reverse strand, counting down.
AACTAGTGCTGATTGTGTTGGGATGCCAACACATAAGTCGCCCAAAATCGCCTTGGATAGTATTCCATTCAAATCAGTACATCAAAATAAATCTAGAAATCAAATTTCGTTGAAATCGGACAAAGTTGACGTTTTTGGGGGGCGGGTGTAGTAAAACGGCCGCCATTTTGAAACCGGAAGTCGGATTTCAAATCCGGTCGCAGATTTGAATTCAGCATACCCGCTTTACCCAGATGACCAATTTTCAAGACAATCCGATGAAAAAAAATTTTCCGCCCACTTTTTCCGATGGCCGCCATTTTGAAACGGCGGCCATCTTGAAAATTTCAAAACTTGGATGCACGCCTTTTAGTGACCCACTATCCAATCCAACAAGTGTTATTCAATTTCCTTGAACCCCTTTCTTGTATTAGGGAGGACAACTTTACGATAAAGAATCAGAAGAATAATAATAATAATAAGAAACGGTGCAAAAACAATAAGTCTCCCAAACTTTGTTTTGGGCGACTTAATAATAATAACTAGCTATAATTTGTGTTGGGATGCCAACACACAAGTCGCCCAAAATTGCCTTGGATACTTTTTCTTCCCATTCAGTACAATAAAATATGTATAGAAATCAAATTTCATTGAAATCGGACAAAGTTCACATTTTTAAGGGGGGCGGGTGTAGTAAAATGGCCGCCATTTTGAAACCGGAAGTCGGATTTCAAATCTGGTCGCAGATTTGAATTCAGCATACCCGCTTTACCCAGTTGACCAATTTTCAAGACGATCCGATGAAAAAAAAATTTCCGCCCACTTTTTCCGACGGCCGCCATTTTGAAACGGCGGCCATCTTGAAAATTTCAAAACTTGATTACACGCCTTTGAGTGACCCACTTTCCAATCCAACAAGTGTTATTCAATTTCCTTGAACCGTTTTCTTGTATTAGGGAGGACAACTTTACGATAAAGAATCAGAAGAATAATAATAACTAGTTCTAATTGTGATCGCAAGCGAGTCACATATATGTCCCCTCACGTACCCCTCTTTGTCAATATGTCTCTTGGCATTTGAGACAACTTAATAAACCCAATTTCATCAGTAAAGGAGTAAGTTAAATTTTGGCGGGAAACGGCGGCCATTTTGAAAATGGTCGACGATTCATAAATTTCAATGTCAAAAATCAACTCGGCATACCACTATTACCTTATATACTAATTTTCATCAAAATCGGAGTAACTTTAATTTTGGCGGGAAACGGCGGCCATTTTGAAAATGGTCGACGATCAATAAATTTCAATGTCAAATATCAACTCGCCATACCACTATTACCTTATATACCAGTTTTCATCAAAATTGGAGTAATATTAATTTTGGCGGGAAACGGCAGCCATTTTGAAAATGGCCGACGATGAAAAATTTTTAATGTCAAAAATCAACTCCCCATACCACTATTACCTTATATACCAATTTTCATAAAAATCGGAGCAATTTTAAATTTTGGCAGGAAAATGGCAGCCCTTTTAGCCGCCATTTTGAAAATGGCCGCCAAAAAAAATTTCGATTCCAAAAATGAACTCGGCATACCACTTTTACCTTGTAAACCAATTTTCATGAAGAAATAACAAAGTTGAGAATTTTTTTCATTACTATTACAAAATATATTGTACAAAGGAAGATAACTCAATCTTACAAAAAAAATAATTTTCGATTTTTTGCAAAATTTTGAAAACGGTAAGTCCGATTTTCAAAAATTTTTTTTTAAATGAAAGGTATTGTATATCCGCACTTAACCTATAAGGGAATTTTTCCTACCCCTGCCGGATCAGAAAGGCCAGGAAAAATTCAACTTCGGTTTCGAGGAGTCATTTTGAGGCCCTTTTTTTACCTATATGGGGTCGTTCGATTTCGGCGAAAAATACAAAAAACACAATCTCCCATTCCATACTCTTGATTTATGAATTTTCAGCTTCCTACCTTAAAAGATGTCGAAAAAATGAGGTGGACAAGTTCACGATCCAGAATACCGAGAAAAATAATAATAATAATAATAATAATAATAATAACTAGTTCTAATTGTGATCGCAAGCGAGTCACATGCATGTCCCCTCACGTACCCCTCTTTGTCAATATTTCTGGCTTTTGTGGGAACCCTGTTTAAGCAATGACGCCCTTATCATTCCATTGAAGCACCCTTTTTACAAGCATTGGTAGCGTACTTGAAAACTATTGTAGTGACTAGCGAGCATAACTACCGCTCTCTTCCTCTAGAATGGAGCCACTCTTCAATGAAATGCTAAAAACGTTACGGAGAAGCTTTTGGTTGACATCCATATGAGATATTATTCTCCCTTAATCTCATATAGTCGAGAAGAATCACACAGTCGCATCCAAAAGCAGTTGCATCGGACCATAAACAAAATTTAATGCTAAAAATGAACTCCCCATACCACAATTACCCTGTATATTAATTTTTATTAAAATCGGAGTAAGTTTAATTTTGGCGGGAAACAGTGGCCATTTTGAAAATGGCTGACCATAAAAAAGTTTCAATGTCAAAAATCAACTCAGCATACCACTATTACCTCAAATGCCGATTTTCATCAAAATTGGTGTAACTTTAATTTTGGAGGGAAACGGTGGCCATTTTGAAAAAGGCCGACAATAAAAGTAATTCGATGTCAAAAATCATCTCTCCATACCACTATTACCTTATATACCAATTTTCGTCAAAATCGGAGTAACTTTAATTTTGGCGGGAAATGGCGGCCATTTTGAAAATGGCCGACGATAGAAAAATTTTGATGTCAAAAATCATCTCGCCATACCACTATTACCTTATATACCAATTTTCATCAAAATCGGAGCAAGTTTAAATTTTGGCGGGAAATTTTAGCCGCCATTTTGAAAATGGCCGCCAAAAAATTTTTTCGATACCAAAAATGTACTCGGCATACCACTTACACCTTACAAACCAATTTTCATTAAGAAATAACAAAGTTGAGAATTTTTACATTACTATTACGAAATACAAAGAACAAAGAAAGATAACTCAATATGACCAAAAAAAATAAATTTCGATTTTTTGCAAAATTTTGAAAACCGTAAGTCCGATTTTCAATTTTTTTTTTTAAAATGAAAGGTATTGAAAGTCTTCACTTACCCCATAAAGGAATTTGTCCTACCCCTGTCGGATCAGAAATGCCAGGTTAAATTCAACTTCGGTTTCGAGGAGCCATTTTGAGGCCCTTTTTTGACCTATAAGGGGTCGTTCGATTTCGACGAAAAATACAAAAAGCACAATCTCCCATTCCATACTCTTGATATATGAAGATTCAGCTTCCTACCTTAAAAGATGTCGAAAAAATGAGGTGGACAAGTTCACGGTCCAGAATACCGAGAAAAATAATAATAACTAGATATAAATGCCATTTCTAGAAATAGCATATGTCACTCCATTTTGTGTGTAAAGTTAAAAAGTCCATGTACAAAGCTCTGTGCAAAGTTTATCAAGTACATGTTATATTAGCTATTTGAATTACAATATGTCATCATGACCTTCACAAAGTTTATTAAGTACATGTTATAAGCTATTTGAATGCATTACTATATGTCATCATGACCTTTGCAAAGTTTATTACATGTAAGTACATGTTATTAGCTATTTGAATTACAATATGTCATCATGACCTTCACAAAGTTTATTAAGAACAGCTTATAAGCTATTTGAATTACTATATGTCATCATGACCTTTGCAAAGTTTATTAAGTACATTACAATATGTCATCATGACCTTCACAAAGTTTATTACATGTAAGTACATGTTATTAGCTATTTGAATGCATTACTATATGTCATCATGACCTTTGTAAAGTTTATTAAGTACATTACAATATGTCATCATGACCTTTACCTTTGTCCTAACAAGATTTTCCATGAGTCATCATGGTATGTTTATAAATAGAAATGACTAAATCTTGACAGAAAATCAATACTAACTTGGCATTTTGCCAGTCAATGTTAATCCTATGGGGAAAACAGAAAATCTTTAATTGGCGATTATTTGAAAATGCCTGCTTCGATCAACTTAAAAAAAAAAATTGATAAAACTTTAAATTATAGTCTAAGCATACTTAAAATTTCAAAACATTTAATCAAAAGGTTTTCTCAAAAAGCTTTGGACAAAACTCATTATTTACCTGTAGCAGACGACGCATGTTAACTGAGAAAATCAATACCAACTTGGCTTTCTGCCAGCCAATGTTAAACCTATGGGAATTTTTGAATTTTAAAATCAATATAATTTAAAAATGGCTGCTTTGATTGACTAAAAAAATAAATTTGATATAAATTCAAATGATAGTCTAATTACATTTAAATTTTCAAAACAATTGATCAAGCCGTTTCCTCGAAAATCCCTGGACAAAATTCATTGGAAGGAGAATAATAATAATAATAATAATAATTAAAACTTATGTTTCGCGAAACATGGGATGTCCCCTCCCGTTCTCATTTAATGTCTGTGGTACCGAGTTCATTCTCTTCAGCATGTCAAAATACCCCTAAATATCAATTTTCATGTAAATAGAAGCACTTTGAAGTTTTGGTGGCCATCTTGGATTCAAAATGGCCGCCATCGTCAAATTTTAATTTTAGGTATTGAATATTACTCGCAACACCATAATCTATCAGTATACCAATTTTCATCAAAATCAGACCACTTTGAAATTTTGGCGGCCATCTTGGATTCAAAATGGCCGCCATCGTCAAATTTTAATTTTAGATATAGAATATTACTCGCAACACCATAATCTATCAGTATACCAATTTTCATCAAAATTAGACCACTTTGAAATTTTGCCGGCCATCTTGGATTCAAAATGGCCGCCATCGTCAAATTTTAATTTTAGATATAGAATATTACTCGCAACACCATAATCTATCAGTATACCAATTTTCATCAAAATCAGACCACTTTGAAATTTTTTGAAAAATTTGGACCCGATTATCTCCCTTTAAAATCGCATTTTCATTTCTATCTCGAAAACCGTAAATACCGCTTCCGAATTTTTTTCGCTCATTTAGTAGTACTAATCAAGCTCTACAAACATACCAAGTTTCAAGGTCCTGACCACCTAGGTTTCCGAGATATGGCGATGTCCTGTATCTAGAACAAATCCGGTTTCCATGGAAACGGCGTCCATTTTTAAAATTTTAAAACTATTAGACACTGAAGGACCTTAGGACCTATCACCCCTCCAAGTTTCATATTGATATGTCAACCCGTTTCCGAGGAGAAGCTCGGACAAGTTCGTGCATCAGGTTGACGGAAGAAAAAGAAAAAAGTATAATAATAATAATAATAATAATAATAACTAGTTCTAATTGTGATCGCAAGCGAGTCACATAGATGTCCCCTCACGTACCCCTCTATGTCAATATGTCTCTTGGCATTTAATGAGATAACTTAATATACCCAATTTTCATCAAAATAGGAGTAAGTTAAATTTTGGCGGGAAACGGCGGCCATTTTAAAAATGGCTGCCGATAAATAAATTTCAATGTCAAAAATCAACTCGCCATACCATTATTACCTTAGATACCAATTTTCATCAAAATCGTAGTAACTTAAATTTTGGCGGGAAATGGCGGCCATTTTGAAAATGGCCGACGATGACTAATTTACAAAGTCAAAAATTAGCTCGCCATACCACTATTACTTTATATACCAATTTTCATCAAAATCGGAGTAACTTTAATTTTTGGCGGGAAAATGGCAGCCATTTTGAAAATGGCTGACGATAAAAAAAAATTCATGTCAAAAATCAATTTGCCATACCACTATTACCTTATTTATCAATTTTGATCAATATCAGAGTAATTTTAATTTTGGCGGGAAAACGGCGGCCATTTTGAAAATGGCCGACGATAAAAAAATTTCGATGTCAAAAATCAACTCACCATACTACTATTACCATATATACCAATTTTCATCAAAATCGGAGCAAGTTTAAATTTTGGCGGGAAAATGGCAGCCATTTTAGCCGCCATTTTGAAAATGGCCGCCAAAAAAAATTTCGATTCCAAAAATGAGCTTGGCATACCACTATTACCTTGTAAACCAATTTTCATTAAGAAATAACAAAGTTGAGAATTTTTTTCAATACTATTACAAAATATATTGTACAAAGGAAGATAACTCAATCTTACAAAAAAATTAAATTTCGATTTTTTGCAAAATTTTGAAAACGGTAGGTCCGATTTTCAAAATTTTTTTTTTAAATGAAAGGTATTAAATATCCGCACTTTACCTATAAAGGAATTTTTCCTACCCCTGCCGGATCAGAAATGCCAGGTAAATATTCAACTACGGTTTCGAGGAGCCATTTTGAGGCCCTTTTTTGACCTATAAGGGGTCGTTCGATTTCGACGAAAAATACAAAAAGCACAATATCCCATTCCATACTCTTGATATATGAAGATTCAGCTTCCTACCTTAAAAGATGTCGAAAAAATGAGGTGGACAAGTTCACGGTCCAGAATACCGAGAAAAATAATAATAATAATAATAATAATAATAATAAGAAACCGAGCAAAAACAATATGTCCCCGACACTTCGTGTTCGGGGACATAATAACTAGTGCTGATTGTGTTGGGATGCCAACACAGAAGTCGCCCAAAATCGCCTTGGATAGTATTCCAATCAAATCAGTGCATCAAAATCAGTCTAGAAATCAAATTTCGTTGAAATCGAACAAAGTTGACGTTTTTAGGGGGCGGGTGTGGTAAAACGGCCGCCATTTTAAAATGGCGGCGTTCGCATCCAATTTTTTTTTCGCATGTTGCTCAGGAAGGATCAGTCTACCAGTGTACCAATTTTCATTAAAATCCATCCACCCATCTCTGAGATCTGAGAGGGGCCCAAAAATCTTAAACGGCGGCCATTTTGAAAATGGCGGCCATCTTGAAAATTTCAAAAGTGGATTGCACACCTCGGAGTGACCCTCCACCCATCTCAGTAGGTTTTATCTTCATTGGTCAAAGCGGTTTCAAAAAATGTGGCGGACAAGTTCACGATCACGTAAGGAAAAGAATAATAATAATAATAATAATAAGAAACGGTGCAAAAACAATAAGTCTCCCAAACTTTGTTTTGGGCGACTTAATAAGAAAAATAAGAAACGGAGTAAAAACAATATGTCCCCGACGACACTTCGTGGTCGGGGACATAATAATAAGAAGAAACATAGAATAACAACATGTCACATCCACGATGTGGAGTGACATAATAACTAGTTCTAATTGTGATCGCAAGCGAGTCACAAAAATGTCCCCTCACGTACCCCTCTTTGTCAATGTCTCTTGGCATTTGAGATAACTTAATTTATCCAATTTTCATCAAAATAGGAGTAAGTTTAATTTTGGCGGGAAACGGCGACCATTTTTAAAATGGCCAACAATAAAAAATATTTCGATGTCAAAAATTAACTCGCCATACAACTATTACCTTATATACCAATTTTCGTTAAAATCTGAATAAATTTAATTTTGGCGGGAAATGGCGGCCATTTTGAAAATGGCCGACGATAAAAAAAATTTTGATGTCAAAAATCAACTTGCCATACCACTTTTACCTTATATACCAATTTTCATTAAAATCGGAGTAATTTTAATTTTGGCGGGAAATGGCAGCCATTTTGAAAATGACGGCCCCAAAAAAAAATTCGATTCCAAAATTGAACTCGGCATACCACTATTACCTTGTAAACCAATTTTCATCAAAATCAGAATAACTTTAATTTTGGCGGGAAACGGCGGCCATTTTCAAAATGGCCGACGATAAAAGAATTTTGATGTCAAAAATCAACTCGCCATACCACTATTACCTTATATACCAATTTTCATTAAAATCGGAGTAATTTTAATTTTGGCGGGAAATGGCGGCCATTTTTAAAATGGCCGCCCAAAAAAAATTTCGATTCCAAATTGAACTCGGCATACCACTTTTACCTTGTAAACCAATTTTCATTAAGAAATAACAAAGTTGAGAATTTTTTTCATTAATATCACAAAATATATGGTACAAAGAAAGATAACTCAATCTGACAAAAAAAAATTTTTCGATTTTTTGCAAACTTTTGAAAACGGTAAGTCCGATTTTCAAATTTTTTTTTTAAATGAAAGGTATTGTATATCCGCACTTAACCTATAAGGGAATTTTTCCTACCCCTGCTGGATCAGAAATGCCAGGAAAAATTCAACTTCGGTTTCGAGGAGCCATTTTGAGGCCCTTTTTTTACCTATATGGGGTCGTTCGATTTCCGCGAAAAATACAAAAAGCACAATCTCCCATTCCATACTCTTGATTTATGAATTTTCAGCTTCCTACCTTAAAAGATGTCGAAAAAATGAGGTGGACAAGTTCACGATCCAGAATACCGAGAAAAATAATAATAACTAGTGCTGATTGTGTTGGGATGCCAAAACAGAAGTCGCCCAAAATCGCCTTGGATAGTATTCCATTCAAATCAGTGCATCAAAATAAGACTAGACATTAAATTTCGTTTAAATCAGACAAAGTTGACGTTTTTAGGGGGCGGGTGTGGTAAAACGGCCTCCATTTTAAAATGGCGTTGTTCGAATCAAATTTTTTTTCGCCATGTTGCTCAAGATTGATCACTCTACCAGTGAACCAATTTTCATTAAAATCCATCAAGCCATCTCCGAGATCTGAGAGAGGCCCAAAAATCTTAAACGGCGGCCATTTTGAAAATGGCGGCCATCTTGAAAATTTCAAAAGTGGATTGCACACCTGTGAGTGACCCTTCACCCACCTCAGTAGGTTTTATCTTGATTGGTCAAAGCATTTTCAAAAAATGTGGCGGACAAGTTCATGATTAAGGTAAGGAAAAGAATAATAATAAAAAAAATAATAACTAGTTCTAATTGTGATCGCAAGCGAGTCACATACATGTCCCCTCACGTACCTCTCTTTGACAATATTTCTGGCTTTTGTGGGAACCCTGTTTAAGCAATGACGCCTTTATCATTCCATTGAAGCACCCTTTTTACAAGCATTGGTAGCGTACTTGTAAACTATTGTAGTGACTAGCGAGCATAACTACCGCTCTCGTCCTCTACAATGGAGCCACTCTTCAATGAAATGCTAAAAACGTTACGGAGAAGCTTTTGGTTGACATCCATATGAGATATTATTCTCCCTTAATCTCATATAGTCGAGAAGAGTCACACAGTCGCATCCAAAAGCTGTTGCATCGGACCATAAACAAAATTTGATGCTAAAAATGAACTCCCCATACCACAATTACCCTGTATATTAATTTTCATTAAAATCGGAGTAAGTTTAATTTTGGCGGGAAACAGTGGCCATTTTGAAAATGGCCAATCATAAATAAATTTCAATGACAAAAATCAACTCGCCATACCACTGTTACCTTATATACCAGTTTTCATGAAAATCAGAGTATCTTTAATTTTGGCGGGAAACGGCGGCCATTTAGAAAATGGCCGACGATAAAAAAAAAATTGATACCGAAAATCAACTCAGCATACCACTATTACCTCAAATACGGATTTTCATCAAAATTGGTGTAACTTTAATTTTGGCGGGAAACGGTGGCCATTTTGAAAATGGCCGACAATAAAAAAAATTCGATGTCAAAAATCATCTCGCCATACCACTATTACCTTATATACCAATTTTCGTCAAAATCGGAGTAACTTTAATTTTGGCGGGAAATGGCGGCCATTTTGAAAATGGGCGACGATAGAAAATTTTTGATGTCAAAAATCATCTCGCCATACCACTATTACCTTATATACCAATTTTCATCAAAATCGGAGCAAGTTTAAATTTTGGCGGGAAATTTTAGCCGCCATTTTGAAAATGGCCGCCAAAAAAAATTTTCGATACCAATAATGAACTCGGCATACCACTATTACCTCGTAAACCAATTTTCATTAAGAAGTAACAAAGTTGAGAATTTTTACATTACTATTACAAAATACAAAGTAAAAAGAAAGATAACTCAATCTTACAAAAAAAATAATTTTCGATTTTTTGCAAAATTTTGAAAACGGTAAGTCCGATTTTCAAAATTTTTTTTTTAAATAAAAGGTATTAAATATACACACTTTACCTATAAAGGAATTTTTCCTATTCCGGCCGGATCAGAAATGCCAGGTAAAATTCAACTTCGGTTTCAAAAAGCCATTTTGAGGCCCTTTTTTGACATATAAGGGGTCGTTCGATTTCGACGAAAAATACAAAAAGCGCAATCTCCCATTCCATACTCTTGATATATGAAGATTCAGCTTCCTACCTTAAGAGATGTCGAAAAAATGAGGTGGACAAGTTCACGGTCCAGAATACCGAGAAAAATAATAATAATAATAATAATAATTATATATAAATATACAAATTAATGTGGTAAAAACTTCTTTTGATAGTTGAGCCTTTATTATTTGTTGCAGCAAAAAAATAAATACACCATTGGATTAAGACATGTTTTTTCTAGAATCAAGTGTAAGATAATTTTGATAGAAGTTATAATAAAATTGCAATCGGCCTGTAAACTTTTGAAGCGGACAGGTTTTAAAATAGGTCATGGAAGCCATTATCTGCACCAGCAAGACGGAAATGTACTAGGGGATTTCCCAGTTTTAATCAACCAATAATATCTCAGAAAGCTTCACCCGGTGCAAGGTCAACAGCACCTGGTTTGACCCCTTGCAAGTTTACATCAATGTTATTTATAGATATTCACCTGGTTAAACACACTCATTTAACCTTTACCTTCAGTATACTTATAAAGGGAGTATCTAGAGGATATTCCGAAAGATAAACCCGGTGTGAGGTCAAGAGCACCCGGTTTGACCCCTTGGTATAAAAAGGCAATTGAAATTTCACGTGGTCAGTTTTATGTAAACTGGCCATCAAAGAATCGATGTATTCAGGATTAATTGGTTTATCTGCTTTTTTTAGGTAAGTGTTTGTCATAAAAGAACATATTTATACGTTATTTTATATTTGATACTAATTTTCAAACACGTCGATTTAGTTTTTATATATTTACAAAATGTATTTATTAAACTTTATTTTATTAGGGACAGATCGGGGCCTTGGTTTTTTGTTCTGGTCAGAAATTTTTTTCACCGCGGTAAAAAATATTTATTTTTCGAAGGCGTCACAACAGAATATTTATTTTTTTCGCTATTATCATTGTTTTAGATGGTAGAAATCCTTCTTCAGAATATTTTTTCTTCTTACCCTCTGCTGCCACAATTTTTTTTCATCAAAAATAATTTTCAGAATATTATTTTTAAGGAAACCTTTCAAGATAAATGTCGGTCCCTTAGTGAAATAGTTTGTACACCGATGAGTCTTTAATAGACGAATCGCGCGCGCGTCAGGCTTAGCAAAATTTATTGTCTGGAACTTTGTTGTTATTTTTATTTGTACAAAAACTTTTGAAAATTATAACCTTTCGAGAAAAGAAGGAAATATATTATCAATTACAATGTTTTTGTGTGGATTCAAAAAGTTTCATCGCTTTTTCTTCTGAATGCGCATATGCGGAATTGACAATGCTTTAACACAATTTGAGGGAAAATTTTCAAATATCAAAGTTGATGTAATATATATATGTGTTTATGTGTGTACATGAAGCATAGTTGCAAATCGAATTTTGGTTTAAGGGTCGACTATTTTTCTCGAACTATTTGCTGTTTCGTTCAGAGCGGTTAAAAATTAGTTATATTTAACGGCAAAAATTTAGGCCTTGTTCAAGTGAAAAATCCAAGTAAAAAAATGATTAATTTCGGGCGTGCGTCGTGCCGGTCGGAAAAATATTTTCGTAATAATATCTACTATATAACTACTAATCACAGCCTCTTGTTATTTGGTATGCAGCATCACCATTAGCTCCTATAACATTAGTTAAGATAACGTACCCGTAACTACGTGACCCTCTGTTTGGGCTACGATTCCCATCCATTACTTTCAACGAAGGATGTAGCAAAACCATTTTGCGGCGCTTGAGGAGTGCCGCGCTGGCGTCTGTAGAATTTGTTATTTTACACCATAATCAATTTTGTAATTAACGTTATTAAAGTTATGATATTGAATTTTATAAAGTTTAAGACTAGCGTAAAAACGAAAATATCCTACAGTTAAGGGTTTATCTGGAAATTTATAAACATATTAGATTGAAGTATCCTCAAACACATTGTTGTATATGAAAGTATACAATTTTAGTTAGTTATTGCTTTACTCCCAAGCAGCACGATTTCGGCTATATATCTGGGAGATGAACATGAAAGAGGTGATGCAATGATATATGAAATGATGATGATGTGGAGGAAATGGGGACACAAGGCCAATCGGGTAGGAGAGTTTTGACTGCCATTGGAACTGAAAGAGTGATGGGTTGGGACGGGAAATTTTGCCTCCTGCATGGGGATCCTACGGGTCCTACTCTTACCGAGACCTGCAGCAGGATTCTTTAACGTGCGATGAACGTGACATTTTTCCCAACACGGTGCATCAATATGGTATGCGGTCAGGTTTTTGCATTATCACCTGACGACCCCGCATCTCTCGATGTCAGGGCTGCTCCATTCAACCACCTGGGGCACACATCCCAGTCGCTTTGTGGGCAAAGCGGTCTGACCTGATGTCAGGTTTCTGAGCGCTCTTAAGAATTATTATTAGAATTATTTTAGAATTATTTATTGTCAAAACACATTTACAATAAATGGTTATACCGGTAACACATTAATACATGTACATACATTCTTAAATCAAATGAAATTAAAGACTATTTATAGTAATAAACCTTGGGTGTTGGCAACTCAATAAAACGACAAAATGGATCATGCATTATTCCTGCATGTATATATCTAATCATGAAACCTTTCATTATTTGAATATAAATATAAGTTTTTTTTCCAAATTACATATAAATGTAGGGTGACCATAATGAAGTGGACTTTTACCGACAAGCTTTGCACTGCTGCTGGCCTATTCGCTTCCCAGAACCCGCATGGGTTTGAAAATATACAAAAAGATAAGTGAAAGTGTGTTTGAAAAAAATGTTTTTGCTCCTTTGAGGTCAACAGGCTGGAATGGTAACCCTCACAATAGAAAAAAAAAGTAGGGAGGTTTACATTAACTTTGGATTTGATTTTAGGTGTGTTGCTCATCTACTTCCTGTCATGTTTAACGAAATCTTATCATTTTTGTCGTTGATCCATCCATTATTTAAACTTTGCTACCAAAATATTTTGCATCATGCAAAACGTTGAGGAAAACAACTGAACAAGTCCGCCTCTTTTCAAATCGTAGGTTTCTTATAAAAAGAGATTTAAATCAAGATGCATCATTTTTCATTGAACTTTGTAAATACTTTTTATAAACATTTATAAAGTCTTTTGATCAATTTATAAGAAGTTAACCGGATGAAATATTGCTTCTATATGTTTTGTTTTTAATTGCGGGATTGTGTTTATTGTATGCTTTAAAATACAATAACAAATGTAACCGAAATATTTCTATGTGAACTCATTCGACTATAGACTGAAGCATTTTATCCTTATATTAAAACATTTTTTCTTTTCAAAGGGATGTCGCAGATATATACAAAGGTCGAGTTTTAACCATACAAATAACCGCATCCTTCTATGTAGCAGTTTGATAAGTAAAAGTTAAAACGTTGAGTTTATTATTATTTTTATTTATTTATTGTAGAAATGTACCTTAAAGCAATGAGGACAATTAGTCAAGTTTCCCGATGCAGATAATAGATGTATGTTAAGTGGGTCTTGTAGAAGTAAAAGAAGCACACATACTGACATAAGAGGAATTCGACCATGTCATGAAACCATTGCAGGAATATTTTTACTCAACTAGGACTTCAGACCGATTATATAATAAAAAGATAGACATATGACTGTGTGAAAAAATGGAAACTAAAACCTGATTGGGGAAGCTTACCATTTACTTGTCTATGCACGTATTAAAGAGAATGGACTTTATTCACCTTCAAAAAACATAGATATTCCAATGACTTCGATCCATAGCATTTTTTTACTTTGTAAGCTGAGGGAGGACACGACACTTTTGTTTATCAAAGATAAATGTCATAAGAATAAATAAAAACACTATATTAGTAGAAGCTTTTATTTGTTTTTGCATAATTCTTTAAATATTATTCTATGGACTTTTTTTCTTGTTGTCTGTCTTCTATATATTGTTCAACTATTCTCAAGTCAATCTTTGAACTTGCTAGACTTCTTTGCTAGATGATGGTCTAATTTGTTTAACAAGTTATGGTACACCATAATGATTAATATTTGGTATGCAGTTGCATAAGTATCAGTACATATCAAAATCAAAAGCGTTTCATCTTTATGTTCCTAAAGCTACGATCGAATGACAAAATAATCACTTATTCAAACACTACAACAAACAAAAACATTATACAATCGTCAAAACCGCTATATCAGCAACATGAACTCATGACGAAGTGAGAATGATCTACATGTGCACCCAGGTAAAACTTTATTTCCACTTCTACTTCATAGCAAGGATAAACAAGAGGCTCCCAGGACCCTGAATCGCTCACCTGGTCTTGATGTGAACCCTATTAAGACTTTTGTATAGCTAAATGAGCTGAAAGTTTAAGCAGGCAACAGCTTTTCTCTATCTGCAAAAGTTTTCATTCTATAGGCCAAAAACACTATTTTTCGCCTTTAAGGGGCTGTAACCCCTATAAGGGGTCATCTGACAAATTCGACCCTATGGAGACTTTTGAAGAGCTAAATGAGCTGAACATTTAAGCAAGCAACTACTTTTCTCTATCTGCAATAGTTTTCATTCTATAGGCCAAAAACACTATTTTTCGCCTTTAAGGGGCCGTAACCCCTATAAGGGGTCATCTGATAACTTGACCTTATGAAGACTTTTGTAGAGCTAAATGAGCTGAACATTTAAGCAAGCAACAGCTTTTCTCTATCTGCAATAGTTTTCATTCTATAGGCCAAAAACACTATTTTTCGCCTTTAAGGGGCCGTAACCCTTATAAGGGGTCATCTGACAACTTTGACCTTAGGAAGACTTTTGTAGAGCTAAATGAGCTGAACATTTAAGCAAGCAACAGCTTTTCTCTATCTGCAATAGTTTTCTTTCTATAGGCCAAAAACATTATTTTTCGCCTTTAAGGTGCCGTAACCCCTATAAGGGGTCATCTGACAACCTCTACCCTATGGAGACTTTTGTAGAGCTAAATGAGCTGAACATTTAAGCAAGCAACAGCTTTTCTCTATCTGCAATAGTTTTCATTCTATAAGCCAAAAACATGAAAAAACGCTATTTTTCACCTTTAAAGGGCTGTAACCCCTATAAGGGATCATCTGACAACTTCGACCAAATGGACACTTTTGTAGAACTTTTGATGCTGAAGCAGTAGGGTGGCATCAGATTTCATCTATCTCTTATACTTTTTGATTTACAAGCCAAAAACAGTAGTCTGACCCTCCTGGTCTATTTTTAGTAACAGTGGCCATGTTTTTTGACGGATCAAAAATCGAAACACAAGTTTGGTGCAGGACACCCTAAGGACCACTCACACCAAGTTTCATTAAATTCTGTTCAGTAGTTTCAGAGGAGAAGATTTTTGTAAAATGTTAACAGACGACGACAGAGGACGACGGACGCCAAGTGATGGCAATAGCTCACATGGACCTTCGGTCCAGGTGAGCTAAAAATGGACAATATTTAACTACATTTCAGGTTATCCGAAAGGGTAGCAAGTACCTGTTAATCATAAAACAGCGCATACATTTTAGTGGACAATACATAAATATTTAAAAGAAATCAAAAACCCCTTTGTATATTTATATACACGGTCACACTTGTAATAATAATAATAATAATAAGAAACCGAGCAAAAACAATATGTCCCCGACACTTCGTGTTCGGGGACATAATAATAATAATAATAATAAGAAACCGAGCAAAAACAATATGTCCCCGACACTTCGTGTTCGGGGACATAATAATAAGAAACGGTGCAAAAACAATAAGTCTCCCAAACTTTGTTTTGGGCGACTTAATAATAATAAGAAACGGTGCAAAAACAATAAGTCTCCCAAACTTTGTTTTGGGCGACTTAATAATAATAAGAAACGGTGCAAAAACAATAAGTCTCCCAAACTTTGTTTTGGGCGACTTAATAACTGAAATTTCGTTATCCACACTTTTTTCTACATGCTTACTGACAATGAACTGTTCTTGGAATAGAAGTGTACCATGATGAGTCATAACAAGGTAATTTATCGATCCGGTCCTTTGAACTAAAGTTTACATTTTATTTCCTTTTATTTTACCAGAATTACCTTAAGAAATTGAAATAAAGAGCTGGTAGGGAACAGAGGCGGATCCAGAGATTCTGAAAAGAGTGGGGGCACTAACTGGCCTAAGAGGGGGCCCGCTTTGGTCATGCTTCAATGATTTCCTATATATTCAACCAGCCCCCCCCCCCCCTGGATCCGCCTATGGGGAACTATGTATCGTTTGCAAAACCTTTATAGTGCTTCCATAATTAAATTGTTATTTTTAAATGAGCCAACACCTAATTTTTATCTTTTTAACTGTTTTAGTCACAAAAAAATGTCATTTTGAGAACACAATCAACACTTTTAAGCTAATTTTATTGCAAAAATATCGTCTCGCGATTTGAAATAAGTTTATTTGTAAGGCAAAGGCATATGCTAATATGTCTTTATTATACACAAGTAACCTATAATATATATCATCAGAAAACTGAGAGGAGACTTTTTTACTTATGGTTAATCTTAAAAAGCCTTAAATGCATCAGATTTGTTCAATTTGTAAAAAGTTACATAATTAGTACCAGTCTTTCTAAAAATCATGCAGAGAGTGATTCATGGTAAAAAAAAGAACACATGTGTTTGAACATGGTTTTATACAGAATGGTCACCTATTAACAAAAACAACAGCCATTTGTTTCAATGATGTTGGTCATGAGAGATAAAATTTACCTATATTGTATTATAAATTATACTGTAAACAAGGAAAATAACTCTTTCCTTGCTATGCATTTCATTTGTAGAAAAAACTTCTTTTCAGAAAAAACTGAAAATTAGCAATTTTAATGAAGGGCGAATTCTAATAGTGGCACGATTGAGTCGTTTCTGTTCGGTTTAGGAAAGTCATTTAATATTGGTCACGCAATATGTTATATTCAGAACATAATGAAGTTTTATTTTATGTGCATGGCTTGGAGCCTATACAGTTAAATATCTTACGTTCAAAACTTCTAACAATAGAATACTCTTTTCTAATCGGCATAATTGCTGTGATCTGTAGTTGTGAAACAGTTACTGCAACATCACGTGAACTGTTATATGCAGTGAAACCACCTAAAAGGAAAGTATTTGTAAAACATGAAGAATGAAAAATAATAATGAATGCATTGCTAAAATGACATTTTGATTGTAAATTACATTTTGAATTTTATATACTGGTTTTGTAAAATAGGATGCACATGGTTTGAATAAACTATACTAGGATTAATCAAAAGATTTGGTTTTATTGGAAACAAATCTGAAAGCAGAATCGTCATTTAAAGAATATCACGAACGCAATACACTGAACGTTAGTCCATACATTTCCGGGTATAATTACGGTGAGTTTATGACTGAGTTGTTTGCTTTTAGCAACCAATCAGCCATAGGAACACGGAACATTACCATTTCATCGCTCATTTTTCTTCATAAATCGCAACCGAGCCTAGCTTGTCGAAAGAGGCGACTAAGGAAGGGTCTTGGGATTCTGACGTTGGGTCAGTGCTCAGCCCACAGAGCGACCAAGTGTGTACCCTTGGTGGCTGAATAGGGTAGCCCTCGTCCGCGGGGGTTGTCAGGTCTATAATCGGAAACCCTGACCGCTAACCATAGTGGGCCAACGTGTGTGGAGAGTGCCACGCTTCATGCACTTGAAAGACCCATTTGTGGACCGCCAAGTAATTCACCACATCGGCTAACGTTTTCGCCCCTACCCACCTCTTCCTTTTTTCTGTGGTTCTTCGGGGTTTGCCGGTCTTTTGTTTCCCATCCCACCCCCGTGTTTCATTTATCGTCATCATTTCATGTTCATTCTATCATCTTATTCATGTTAATTGCCTGTAAATAACCCATTTAGCGTTGCACGGACTTAAAACACCAACTCACTCACTTACTCACTCACTCACTCTTCATAAATCACTCATCACTGAGTGCGTAATGTCATACATTGTTCGTCGTTTATCTCCCTTCTTGATTTTCGATAGGTGGTGAATTTGTTTCATGAATCGTTCTTCAGATTCTTTTAATTTTCTATTTTAATAGACAATCTATGGTTATTTCCTATAATAAATTAAAGAAAACGTTTGCATCTGATTTGAAACCTACCAATGTACCTTGCTGGGATTGAAAAGTTGAAACCTTGACCACCTTCATTAATAACTTCATATTTCCATACTCCTCCAGAGTCTCGAATATCATGAATATTGTTGATCTGTTCAACAGTACCACCATTGATCTTTAAAAATTGTTTCGACAAAATGTTTTCCTCCAATCCAACACTACTACATCGTTTGCATTGAACAACTAAAGGTTTAGGTTCTTCAGTGTAAGGACAGGTCAGGGTAACTGAGCTTTCTTCATCTCTGTCAGTAAATGTAGCTTTAATTTGTTCTGAAAATTATGGATTCAAAGAAATCAATAATTTGAGTTAATCTTATTCACTTCAGATAGATTTTTTAAAATACTTGTGAATAAAGATATTTACAAAACTAACGAACAAAATAAGACAGACATACCGGAGAAATATTAGATTGCAATGGTCCTGACTTGGTACATGCATTTCAAAGAGATGGTTGGATGAACTAGATTTTATTGCACAAAACTCTTATTGACAATTATGCGTATTGAAGGTTGATTTACATTCGGCAATAGAAAAGTATATGTGCTCCAAATAGTCCGCTTTATTTATATAGATTTATAAATTAAAAAACAATATTCTAAATTTAAGAAGCTTGAAAACGATCAAATAATATTTTGTTACATTTTAGTAAAATTAGAATAACAAGATATATTTGTTGACTTCTGTAATAAAATACTTTGTCATCATTCTTTCTTCTGTGATATTTATATAAATAATAATTGCTTAGTGTGACTATTCCTTGTAGAAATGACATTAGATCATCTGAGCTACGCCATTTTACTGAACTGCATCCACCATACAGCATGTACTATGTAACACACCATATACCCACGAGGTACAGTTGAGATCTGTTCTAACATCTCCTCTGTCAGGCTCTCATGACAGTTCTAGAGCTGTTCTAACCCAGGAAACCAACTGTCAAAAAATGTTCTGGGGCAGAACTGTCCTTATCTGTCCCAGCCTCAGACTAGCACTCAGAAACCTGACATCGGGTCAGGCCACTTGCCCACAAAGCGACTGGGATATGTGCCCCTGGTGGTTGAATGGGGCAGCCCTGACATCGAGAGATGATGGGTAGTCAGGCGATAATGCGGAAAACCTGACCGCAAACCATAGTGGTGCACCGTGTTGGGAAAAATGTCACGTTACTCGCACGTTAACCCTGCTGCAGGTCTCGCTAAGAGTAGGACCCGTAGGATCCCCATGCAGGAGGCTAAATTTCCCGTCCCTACCCATCACTCCTTTTTTTAGTGGCAGTCAAAACACTCCTACCCGATTTGCCTTGTGTCCCATTTCCTCCACTTCATTATCTTTTCATGTTCATTGTATCACCACTTTCATGTTCATCTCCCGGATATAGCCGAAATCGTGCTCCTTGGGAGTAAAACAATACCTAACTAACTAACTAGGACAGGCACATTTAAAATGTGGCGGGGTTAGACTAGTTTTTTTAGGCCCAACCAAGAAAAAAAACAAAACATATCGATTTTAAATCCAACTCAACACTTAGAACAATGAATGCTTTGGTGGAGTAACATCACACAAAACCTACATACTTGGTCGCTTTAATGCTTAAAATGAGAGAATTAGTTCAAAGGCATATTGAAGTTTAAGTAAGTATCAAACTGTCAATATTCTTACAGAAAAAACACTCGATTCAAAGATTAAACCAAGATATTCAATTCATATCCTTTGCGTCATAGATTTTAACACCAGTTTCAATTTCCAATGGATTGCTTTTAAACTTTAGTGCTTTATAAACAACATTACCATAAAATTCAGGATGTGATACATGTAATCCATTCTCTATCAGAAATCGACGTCTACAAATAAATTTTTCAATAAGAGATCGATACATGTGGAAAAATTTCCAAAAAGATAATACTTACTAATGGTATCGATAACCTTGTTTTAGTATTTTTTTTTAATTTTACAATGTATTTATGTTTCATGCCAAATGTATACAGTGTACGGAAAATATTTTGTTGTTTTTATCACTGGTGAGCGATGATGCCTACATGTATACTATTCACTTACTGCTTATGCCTCTAGTTTTCACCACTACAGGATCGTGGTCAAATGCATCACAGTAATCAGTCCCAGAATGTAAACTGAGGACTTCCATATTATCTACAAATATAGTATCTGCTGTTATGTAAAACATGCAAACGTCGACCCTAACATTTTCTCGTGTTTTGTTCGTTGATATTGTATTGTTTCAGAATACCACTTTGACCTAGATATCGGCCAAATAAAAAGTATGATTTTTATGTCCCCTGCAACGTGTTGCAGAAGCGACATATAGGGGTTACTTTGGCGCTATCCGTTGTCTTGCGTCGTCCCGCGTCGTCCTGCGGCGTCACAAAAATTTCCGTCGCAGTTTTCCAGGCAACTACATGCCACAGCCTCTTGATATTTGGTATGTAGCTTCATCACATAGTACTTTAGTGTGTTAAGCGATTTTATGCCCGAAAAATAACTACTTCCTGTTTGACGAATACTTAACGTTTTATATATTATGGACATAGATGCCAAATTTTCGTCGTAGTTTTCCAGGCAACTACCTGCCAAACCCTTTTGATATTTGGTAAGTATAGTAGCTTCATCGCATAAAACTATAAGGTGTAGAGCGTTTTTATGCCCGAAAAATAACTACTTCCTGTTTTACGAATACTTAATGTTTATATATAATGGACATAGATGCCAAATTTTCGTCGAAGTTTTCCAGGCAACTACCTGCCACAGCCTCTTGATATTTGGTATGTAGTTTCATCGCATAGTACTATAAGTCGAAAAGCGATTTTATGCCCGAAAATAATAACTTCCTGTTTGACGAATACTTAACGTTTTATATTTTATGGACATAGATGCCAAATTTTCGTCGCAGTTTTCCAGGCAACTACATGCCACAGCCTCTTGATATTTGGTATGTAGCTTCATCGCATAGTACTATAAGGTTGTAAGGCGATTTTATGCCCGAAAATTAACTACTTCCTGTTTGGCGAACAAACAAAGATACGCAGGCGACAAATGCCTTCCGGGGAAGGCTCCATTTAGTTAATAAAAGAACTCGCATTTTTATTAAACAATTGCATACTGTAAAATTATACTTTAATAAAGGAATGCATTGCATCCATTATTTTAATCAATTTGCTTTCCAAAAATAAGTGGTCAAAGGTTTGCAGTCATTAATTCATCTACATGTGCTAGATGTAACAAGAGGCTCCCAGGAGCCTGAATCGCTCACCTGAACTACACAGACACATATATTTTGTAGATATTATTGTGCATAACCATATACGATTTAAATTTCTGAAATATCTTGGTAAGTTTTCAAGATATTGGGCTTGATAAGTGCAAAATTTGGCAAAAATTAGGAAAAAGGGCAATAACTCCTACATCAGCAGTCAGATCTTTTCCAAAATTTCAGCACAGGTAGATCTTAATATGCTGATCTTTTTTAATTCCTGCACAATTTTGATATCTGAAATCTTTTTTGAGTTATTAGCAAAAAAATGCAATTTACCCCTATGTTCTATTTTTAGCCATGGCGGCCATGTTTTTTCACGAATCAAAAATCTGAACAATAGAGTTGTAGCATATAAGCTATTTAACAAGTGTCCCAAGTTAATCTTTGAAATTCAGGGAAAAAGTAATGAAAAATGGTAAATTTTGTTGGTTTAAGGACAATAACTCCTAAAAGAAATGATCCTACAGCTTTGATCTAAATACATGAAATGTAGATCTTGATGTGCTTAATCATATGCAATTCAAATTCTTGAAATATCTTGTATAGTTTTCAAGATATAGGGCTAAATAAGTGCAAAATTTTGAAAAAATCCAGAAAAAGGGCAATAACTCCTACATCGGTTGTTGGATCTTCTTGAAAATTTCTAGGCAGGTAGATCTTGAGGTGCTGATCACTTTTACCCTTGCCAGAATTTTGATATCTGTTACCGTTTTTGAGTTATTTGCAAAAAACTGTAATTTGACCCCCTGTTCTATTTTAAGCCATGGCGGCCATGTTTTTTTACGAATCAAAAATCCGAACGACAGTTTTGTAGGCCATACCCTAAAGATCAACTACACCAAGTTTGGTTTCAATTGGATTTATGGTGTCAGAGGAGTTAACGTTTGAAAAAGTTTACGGACGGACGACGGACGCCAAGTGACGCCAATAGCTCACATGACCCTTCGGGTCAGGTGAGCTAAAAAAGATAGAAAAAAATCTATTAATTCTATTTAAAAAATAATGGATGTGAATCATTCAGTTTATTTAGTAAAAATTGTCAATGTTCATTTGGTGCCCCGTGTGGGGCTGGGAGGCGAAAAGGCCAGCAGCAGAGCCTAGCTTGTCGTAAGAGGCGACTAAGGGTCTTGGAATTCTGACGTCAGATCAGTGCTCAGCCTATAGAGCGACCAAGGTGTGAACCCTAGATGGCTAAATACGTGGACCTCGTTTGCGGGGGTTGTCAAGTCTATAATACGGAAATCTTGACCGCTGACCATAGTGGGCCAACGTGTGTGGAGAGTTCCACGCTTCGTGCACGTAAAAGACCCCTTTGTGGACCGCCGAAAAGTGGACCATAAAGGCTAAATTTTCTGTCCCTTCCCACCTCTCCCCTTTTCCTGTGTGTCCCACCCCATTTAGCATAATCATTTCATGTTCAATTTATAACTTTGTCATGTTCATTGCCTGCGTTAAACACCAATGCACTCTTTTCGTTGGTTGGTATTCATAAATGTTAACGTCATCGGGACACATCTTTTCGCGTCGTCAGTCAACAGCTTAACGTTATTTTAGGTGTAATTCCAACTACTTCAAACCCAGTGATTGCAATATATCAAATTTACATTTTTTTAACAGCTGTACTGTAGAAGCCCCAACTTTAGAATCTTATTTAAGTTACAACACATTCATGACATTGTTCATCAAAAAGTAAAATTATTGTACGGAAAAAAATTGCTGCTGGTGAGCAATAAAATTCCGAAATGGCCATACAGCTAATAAATATTAATTGCACTTGGGAGTTAACGTTTGCGTAATCGTCTCATGTTCATTTACTCCATATCATTTTATAAAATAAATAAAAATGCTTATAGTTGTGAACGAAATTGACTTCCCGACGACGATTATACGATAACAAAACAAAGGCTGTTGGTTCTTTTATACGGTCTCGAAGGAATATTATACAATTACTGTCTTTTGTTGAGGTACATGTGCAGTGTTATTGGCTTTTGAAAAAAACAGATATTCACTGAGCCCGAAGGACAAGGTGAATATCTTTAGTTTTTTTCTAAAGTCAATTACACTCACATTTATCGAAACAAAAGACAGTAATTGTTTTATTCTATCATCCAATATCTGACAAAAATATGCATTTGAAGTGTTAAAAAAAATTAAACTAAACAGAAAAATACTGTAACGACGTCATCACCTTTCCCGCCATTTTTTAGGTGAATATCACTTTGCCAGGTGAATATCCTTTTTTATTCACTTAGTTGATTATAATAAAATATGTTAACGAATTATTTATATTTTAGAATAATTGTTCATACTCTATAGTACTCCGTAGTAGAGTGAAGATATTGAATAATAATTTGATTTCATATATCTTATTTATGCTAATTGCAAAACGTAAACAGAGCCCTTGAGGTATTGTATAATTTTGTTAACATAGCAATATCTTACCGCTTATAGTTTGAACCGTTGCTGGATCACAGTGATGGGTCTCTGATTTCAAGCTGACAGCTTTTATATCGTCTAATAGTAAAGTATCAGATGTTACGTAAAAGTCGATCACTCTCTCTAATCGTCTTTTCGTTGGTTGGTATTCATATATGCTAACATCAGCAGGACACAATTCTATAGCGCATTTGATTCCTATATTAAAGTCCCCTGCTAAAACAAAAGGCAATTTCACTTGTTCTGATATTGTTTTTATGTATGTCACTAACTGGTTAAACTCATTTTCCTTTTGTTCTTTAGTATAACCGGTGTTTGGTCCGTGCCATGATACACATAGGAATCTGACATTAGCTTCCCCCTTTGTTTTCACTATTTTAATACACATGCGTGGAAGTGGGTTTTCGTTGAATTGTTTAAATTTCTTTCGCGTATTATCTAGCATGTATTGACAAACATTTTCCACATCAACCTTATCTGTGTCATACAAAATACCAGCTTCTTTAATATATCCGATGTACTGAAAGTTGATTGGTAATTTGGATTGACCCCAAGTTGTGTCTGAAGTAATGTTTTCCCAATGAAATTCCTGGATCATGACAATGCCAGGTTTTAACTTTGTGATTACATCATATATTCCTTTTTTCTTCTTTTTAGCTTTATCTTCTCCGCTATTGCATCCACCAACATTCCAAATCATTAGGAACAAATCTGCTAAATTGTTTGAAGCCATTGTAACCACGTTATATTGTTTTAATAATTTAATAGATTGTTCAATTTGCTGATCATTTAACTACAACGTTTAACTGAAAACAAATAAAATTACTTATTTACATGATGTATTTGATTATTGATTGTCGAATACGTTTGTTTTAACAAACCAATTAAATATTAAATTGTTTCTAGTTTTCCTTTTCCGAAACAATATAGTATTTACTTATATTTGACTTTACCATATTCTGATATACACATTCCAGTGTCGGGATTTATAATCTTGTGAAAAAATATGAACTATATGGATGTTTTAGAATTCGATCCTTTGAATATCACCTCCTTCACTCGGCTAACTGAGAACTCGGTCTGTTGGTTTTATTTACTATGGAGGCTATATGGGAAATGGGTCTGTTGGAGAGTCGGCTATAGGTCTGTTGAGAGAAAAATCCAATAGATGAACATAAAATTTTATGAAAAAAGATATTTTATGGCAAAATATCAATTAATTGTCAAAAAACAAAATCTTTCAACCAAAATGATATTCATTTGACCACATTTTCAACTTGTCACAGAGTCAATTTGTTATACCAGTGTTCAACAAGTGTGGCCACTAAAAGTATGTCTCGCCTGCCGGCACCATCGCTAAAATCAACAACCTAAGCTTTCATTTCTTGATATAAACACAAAAAGTGTCAGTATACCTAACAACAGATGCCTAGTTATTATACTATTCAAGCAATCCATTGTCCACACAAGTATTACAAAAGGTTTTCTGTCTGAAAAAAGACCTAAGTTCACAGAGTCACTGGGGCGTAAAAATGGGGTCATGGTCACATGGCATGGTGACAGTTGCGTTGTCCATAACCACAACTGTCTGTTTACCCAATATCAGATGCCTAGCTATTACAACTTTCCAGCAATTCATCTTCCATAAAAGTCTTACAAAAAGTTTTTCAGCCTGAAAAAGACCTAAGTTCACAGAGTCACTGGAGCGTGAAAATGGGGTCAGGGTCACACGGCATGGTGACAGTTGCATGGACCATAACCTAAACTGTCTGTATACTAAATATCAGATGCCTAGCTATTATATTTTTCAAGCAATTCATCGTCCACAAAAGTCTTACAAAAAAGTTTACGCCCTGAAAAAAGACCTAAGTTCACAGAGTCACTGGAGCGTGAAAATGGGGTCAGGGTCAAACGGCATGGGGATAGTTGCGTAGACCATAACCTGAACTGTCTGTATTCGAAATATCAGATGCCTAGCTATTATACTTTTCAAGCAATTCATCGTCCACAAAAGTCTTACAAAAAAGTTTACGGCCTGAAAAAAGACCTAAGTTCACAGAGTCACTGGAGCGTGAAAATGGGGTCAGGGTCAAACGGCATGGCGACAGTTGCGTAGACCATACCCTCAACTGTCTGTATACCAAATATCAGATGCCTAGCTATTATACTTTTCAAGCAATTGATCGTCCACAAAAGTCTTACAAAAATGTTTATGGCCTGAAAAAAAACCTAAGTTCACAGAATCACTGGAGCGTGAAAATGGGGTCAGGGTCAAACGGCATGGCGACAGTTGCGTAGACCATACCCTCAACTGTCTGTATACCAAATATCAGATGCCTAGCTATTATACTTTTCAAGCAATTCATCGTCCATAAAAGTCTTACAAAAAAGTTTACGCCGCCGCCGTCGCCGCCGCCGCCGTCGCCGCCGCCGTCGCCGGAAAGTAATACCTATGTCTCGCCTTCCGCGACTATTCGTCGCAGGCGAGACAATAAAACGAAAAGGCGAGGTGGTGGTATGCTCAAATATGGTAATTATGAATGGTTTTTTTTTTTACAAATAAACACATTTTTACACTTTTTAAATATAAATAGCGATTCAAAAGGTTTTCTTCAGTGTAAAAATAAAACATTCAAACAACAAAAAGTGATTTTATGTTATAATGTTATAAGAAATGATTTTTTTCTTAAAAAGGTGCCGGCTAAAGTCTGCTGGTGAGTCGGCCAATTAAATTTATGTCTGTTGAGATTTAATTAGCCGAGATAGAATGATTGCAAGTGATGTATATTTTTAAGTTTAAAAAAAAATAGGATTACAATTTTATATTGTATTAATTCAAGTGTGAAACAATTTGTAATTTCATGTTTGATTTTTTGCAATTATGAACAAGATATGTGTATTTAGGGTGTTGCTAACAGGCGGAACGGAAAACGGAACGGAAAAACGGAAACGGAAAAACGGAAACGGAAAAACGGAATTAAAAACTAGTTAAAATACTAATTTTTTTAGTTTTTCCTCGCAATGTTGTTATTTTCTTATGCCGAAAATGATTTGTCACTACTTTACACATTTACTGTTTAACGTTTAGATATGAAAATTTTGATTTAAATGTTAATTTACTATCTTCAAGGATATACATGTATAAACTATATAAAGAAAAGGATGAAACAACCTTCGCTGCTATCAAAACATTTTGTAATATGTAATCTGTACATTTTTCTTTTGTCACTGCTTAACATTTTCTGACGCACCTGCTTGCAGTTGCTGTAGTGCCGGGGTAAACTACAATCATTGACTTGTAGCAAAGTGTTTCAAATTTAATTCCATGTAAGATTTTCACGATGTTTATGTTCTTATAAATCGTTGTCAAATATGTGATTTATTTCATTGCATACACTTAAAGATAAGGAAAACTGAAATTTTAAATCTTATACGTCAATATTTCATGCAACTATACTGATTTTTTGTGTTGCTATAATTGCATTATACAACAAGACGGGTTTTAATTGGAAAAGTGAGTTTTGTTTAAAATGCCTGTACCGATTTTCTCAGGACCATTGCAATCCTTAAAAGTTGTTAAAGTTGTAATCTGTATTTGTGATTTCGAAATTATGTTTGCTTATTCCGACTCACGACATTCAACTTTGCATCTTTCAATTTCTCTCGCATGTATTTGGCTTTCTCTTAGACATTTGGGATTGATCATTCATTGAAATGTTGGTCAATGGTGCAAAGTGAATAATAAATTGAACCGTAAATAGTTAATTTAGAATATAAACAAAAATCTGTCAAAATGGTCGGATTTCGTTAAACAGGAAATAGGTGAGTGACAAACCTGAAATCGAATCCCACGTTATAGGACCCCACCTTGATGCTGTATACTAAATATCAAGTGGCTGTGATAATTAGTTGTTGAGAAAACTGTTACGAAAATTTCTTCCCTCATTTTATAACCCGGATTTTTCATCCTGTGAAATCTGGCCAATAAAACTGACGAATGGTGAAGGGGTATGGAAATTTAAGTCAAAGCATGGCGGTATCTTAACCTTATCTTTTTGTGAATTATGTTCCTAAAACCTCTGGTTTCTTTTTTTTAATTGTAAATATCAAAATAAGAGTTTTTAAGAAGATTTTAATTAAAATCGATAGGGAAAGAGAACGCAATTTCAGACAAAGTATCAATGGAACTCTCATGTAATCATATACATGTACTAACGCGATTTCCATCCCTTAAATGTGGGTTTGTCATAGAACTTTTGTATTTTCGTCCTTTACCGGATTTGATGTGCGCTCAGTTTTCCAATGGCAAAGCGATTGGTATGCTGCAATAGGCAGGACTTGCTAGTACCCTTCTGTTCAGTCTCGTTGACGTCGGTTGCGTTGCTGATTTTAGCTTACTTTGATGTATGTATGTGTATATGAGTTTTTTTATGTTGTCTGTTTCTTTTTCTATCAACTTATTTTGTCTTTGCATTGGTAGACTTTTGATCGAGACATTCGAATGTCCAAATTGGTACCTTTATGACTCACCCTCGAATTTGCAGTGAGTACATATGGCCATTTTACATGTAGCTGTCCACAATTTAGTCTCTCTGAGGGACTTTTATCGTTTTTTTTGCCTATCCTTGCAAATAGTGTCAAGAGAGAGAGTCGAAAAAATTGTCCTCTCACGAGGAGCCTACCACGGACCTTGTTTTTAGTGGTACGACGCTTTTACCACTACAACCCCGGTCCCGGATTCATGTGTATACTTGTAACATAAGTGCAAGAACCATATATAGAAAAAGACGTGATGTAGAATAGGTGTATTAAAACAAACGTACATGAATCAGCGGCAATAAAAAACAGCGCTGAGCATACTTTTAAGTTTATTTTTAAACATAGAAAAAGTAGTAAGATAAGAAAGTTGTAAAGATTTTTATATGGTATCTATTTTTATATGATACCCATAAATAATGACATGGAACCTTTATCTTCTGAATAAAAAAACTAACGTAGTGCGCAGTTTTGAATAGCTATTAATACATATATATACATAAACATCAATAATTCAATGTTTTAACTAGTAAAAATCCATTTTTAGCATTAAGAATTGAGAAAATTGCGAAGTAAATCTATAAATTTCGATATATATATATCAATTTTTAATTCCGTTTTTCCGTTCCGTTTTCCGTTCTGCCTTTTATCAACAACCATGTATTTAGGAACCGACCATTTGATTTTTATGGGCTATGGTGAAATTTGGAATATAAAGGTAAGATTTCAAATCCAGAAATAAAAAGGCAGGACAGTGCTGAATAAAAAAGGGCAGGATGCAAGTTTTGGCTGAAATTTTCATAAATAAAAAAATTGGTGCAGACAAGCGCGCAAAAAAAATCCAGTCTCAGCTTTTTTCGAAAATAAAAAGGCAGGACGAAGAAATTATCCAGAGCACCCCCCCCCCCGTAAAATCAAATGGTTGCTCCCCTAAGTTTTACACCTTTTTAAAAGAATTTCAAGGTCTCTTGGTTTTATTTTTGGCAGTTGCCTTTTGTTTTGGTCAGAAAATAGTGAAAATGCCATTTGTCCGGCTCTTAAGAGAATACAAATACATATTTATTTTTTTGTTAGGAATTGGTTTGCACAAAATATAAAAAGATAATTAAATTTTGTTGGTTAGTAGAATACCATAGAAACATATTTACATACATCTTGATAATAATGTATTTTAGAAATGTAAAATCTACATTTTTTCATATCAATCTGTGAGCATATGCTAATTACCGAGCTCCCAAAATTATGCTTTGCGCTAAACCTGAGTTTTGTTAAAAGGGAACTACATTTGTAGGAGGATAAGATCGGTAAACATCTTGTGATGCTGTAGGATGAAACTGTATACAAAATATTAGAACTCTAAGTCATGCAGTTGATGAGAAAACAGTGACCAAAATTTTGCGTATATGTCGATTATGTTTAAAACCCAAGTATTCGTTAAACAGGAAATAGAAACCTAGAATCAAGAAATCGGTATACACCATAGGGTAATATAGGATAAATCTGTATACAAGATATAATACCCCAACCTCTATGTCATGAAGTGCTAAGAAAACTGTGAGGAAAATTTTGCATGAATATACACTACGTGTGAAAACCGAAGTTTTCGGTTAACAAGAAGTAGACCTGGGAACGTAAAATCAAAATACACTATATGACACTTTAAGACAAAGAAGTATACAAAATATCAGACCTCTACCTTATGTAGTTGCTTGAAAAACTGCGACGGAAATTATGTTACGTTCGAACGAACTAACGGACGGACAATTGGATAAGGGTTAAACAGTATACCCCTCTTCTTTAAAGCGAGGTTATAATTATAAGTATTAGGTATTTAATAGCATGGCTAAAATTAATAATTTTAAATAACTATTTTTACTTGTACATATTTATACAGTATTATAAGGGCTAAAACATGCCTAAATTAGAACAAATCTGGTCAATCATAGATTATCATATGGGAATAAACAGACCGAACGAACATCCCCACCCACCCGCTTGGGTAGTAACAGACTGTTAAAATTCTGGAGTTTATTCTATGCAAGTATCATGTATGCTTTAAAACAATTGCCACATAATACATTATACTTTGGAGGTTGGAATGGTTTTTGACCATGTTTGCAGTTGGAATAGTTAATAATTAGTTATATTGTTCTTAACTTTCCTTCTAAGACCGGTGTTTGATTTTTTTCAGTATTTTAGGGATAAGCGTCTCTTGTTTAACGTCTTCATCTTTGATTTTTTCTATCTTTATTTTTTTCCATATATACTTTCTGTTTGAATAGTTCATTCTTTTTCTTTTCATACTGAAAAATTAATGGTAAGCTTGATCAATCAAACCGATGTGCTTGTTATAACGCGATTAATATTAATTTTACGTCTTTTCTGTGACTAAACAACCATCACTACGAATATATACGCTTTATATCCATGATATCAGTTGATTAATTTACTCTCAACAGACTGACCAACAGACCGAGTTCATTATAGCCGACTCTCCAACAGACCCAATTTTAGGCAAAAACATAATAAATGCCACAAAAAACGTATGTCTGTCGTTTTTTTTCCTTATACGTACAGATATATGTCAAACATACATGATATACAATTTAAGTTGCGTTTTTTTGTAAGGATTTCGACTAAATTCTAGCAAAACGTTATAATGTTTACATTTTTGTATGACAAAATTGGTAGAAATATCTCGATGAGTAACACACCTTTCCATTTTGTAGCTTACCAATGTAAGCTACCGAGGAAAACAATATATGAATACGTTCAGTATTCAATATCGTTTTGCTCAACATAAATTGTTTTTTTTTATTAAAGAAAGTGAAAAAGAAATATTTAGTAAAATATACTGACCTTGCTATGTTTTTTCGATAGTACTTGACCAACAGACTTTAGCGGACTCTCCAACAGACCCATTTCCCATATAGCCTCCATGTTAAATAAAACCAACTGACTGAGTTCTCAGTTAGCCGAGTGAGGGAGGTGAATATGGATTCAGCAGACGCTTACGTACAGTCTGTTATGGATTCTACAAAGGTGAATGAGATTAAGACAATTGCACAAATTCCCGTTGAGGACAATAGAAACATTGCAAGAGGTAAGAGACGTTTAGAAGACCACGATCTTGCAAATTCTGTGAAAAAGTTAGCGAAAACACCCAAAACGAACGATGAATTTGATTTTTAATTAGATTCCCCCGTGAGGGACCCCACTAAAAGTAAACACAGTGAACATGAATCAAGCACCATTAATGAGATAAGTGAACTCAAATCTTTAGTGAAAGGATTAACGGGATCAATGAACCAATTTTGTGACATTATTACGAAACGAATGGATGCAATTGAGACTAATATACCGTTACAGATCGCCGCTTTGATCGATGCTAAAGTGTCAGAGGAAATGACTAAAGTGAAGGACCAGTTTCAAAAAGAGTTACAAACTGTAAACGTTGAAGTCGAAAAACTGGAAAAAACGTATGCAGAGGCCGTCAAAGTTCAAAGTACTACGGAAGATGATAAAACACTTGTAGTGATACGGAACATGCCAGAATCTGAAAATGAAAATGTTCTAAATACATGTAAGGTTAATGGATTATTTAGAGACGGTCTAAAGGTGAAT
This sequence comes from Arcuatula senhousia, assembly GCA_963971305.1. Classification (NCBI taxonomy): domain Eukaryota; kingdom Metazoa; phylum Mollusca; class Bivalvia; order Mytilida; family Mytilidae; genus Arcuatula; species Arcuatula senhousia. Next base: position 26,764,234 of record OZ020310.1, on the reverse strand, counting down.
AATGTTGCAGCGGTGTCGGCCGAACGCAAGAAAAGCAACCGAAACGGAAAACACGGAGTAGTGATAGTCAAATTCCGGACCGTTGAGAATAAACGCACGATAATGGAAAAGAAAGTACATGTACAACTTAGAGATTCACAAAATTTTAAGGATATCTTCATTGAAAAGTCCCTACCAAAAAACCAACGTTTACTTAATGCAAATTTGCAAAACATTATTCAAGCTGTTGGTGGTAACAAACTTGAAATGAAAGGATCCGTTATTAAGTCGAAAACAACCCGTGGAAACTATGCACGTCCAGAAGAAAGATCAGACAACAGCGATAGTCCTACAACAAATGATCAACATGAAGCGAACTCTGGCCGCCGCGATCAACAGTCGGGAAATAACTTTCGTGGTCGTGGCGGAAGAAACTACCGTGGGCGGAGTAATGGATACTATGAAGTGCGAGGTGGAGGTTTTTCACAGAATAATCAACGAGGACGTAGATAGGTGGAATGCGGATTTTGGAACATTAACGGATGAAATTCAGATATAAATAGCGAAAAATATGATCGACTTTTTAGTAACTTGTATAAAACATTACAATCTGCATATACTTGGAGTGGCGGAGACTCATCTAACCGGTGATAGATTGATTAATGTTGACGGATATAAATGGTAAGGCTCAAACCGAAAGCACATTCATATAAGAGCGAGAAGCGGATCGGGCGGTGTCGGAATTTTAATTCGCAACGATGTTTTTAACGACTATGACATTTCGATCGCCGATAGTGACACAGAAGGAATTATGTGGCTTAGGTTGGAAGATAAGAACTGTTCAAATGACGTTTTCTTTGTTTGTGTCGTCTATCTTCCTCCAGAAATCTCAATGCGAGCAGTTAAAGTCCATGGATTTTTCGAAACCTTAATGACGCAAATATACTCTATACTTCAAGGAAGTCCTTTTTATATCTATGGTGACTGGAAAAGTCGATGTGCAGACTTCATGGACTCGATTGAGGGAATCGACAACATCCCGGAGAGACAAATAATCGACTACCAGTATAACAGCTACGGTCGAATCTTTTGTGATTTTTTGTCAGACGAAAACTGATGCATGCTGAACGGGCGAAAAACGATCCGAAATGACTATACGTGTTTCAACAAGAGTGACCAGCGTGGTAGATTACTGCGTCGTACCTTACGAACTATTTGATAAATATGATAGTTTTTAGGTTACTAGAACTAGTCTGATGTTAGATGAAATAAATGTCGTCGGTAAATTCGATATACTGAAGATAATACCATTCGTTACTAACCTGGAATATAGCGATTAACGCCGGTGGGAATACATCCAACTGCAGTGTGTCGAATAAATCCCGTATGACGAAGATCAAATACGATACAACAAATATACCGGAAGACTGGCTTCACTCAAAATCCACAATCAATGAAATTAATAGAATAGTTGAAGGTCTTGAAAATTCGACGATCTCGCAAGACATAATGAATAATATGTGCGATGATTTTGTGAATGTTGTTAAATCAGAGATGGCTAGCAAACTCCCGTCTAAACTTGTTGTTTAGTACGATGGATCGAATAATAAAAAGCTGAAGTGCAGCTGAAGATTTAACGGAGGCATGGAACGCGGTTTGTGCTGCTGAAAAAGAATGGATTAGATGCAAAGTACAAGGGCAGAAAAAGGATTTACGCCAAAAATTTGTTTGTCAAAGAAAATTATTTGATAAAACTGTGAAAAAAGCGAAACAACAGTATTGGTATTCCATGCAAGAAGACTTAAGTACTTCATGTGAAAATCTGAAGGAATTTTGGAAAAATATTGGTAAAATCGGTGTTGGAAACGACCGCCAAAATCGCAATCCTATGGAAGTGAAACTTGAAAACGGCGATATTAGTAGCGATAGAAATGAGGTATTGAATAAATGGAAAAAATGACTTCTCTAATATGTTTGATAAGAATTATAATAATGTATTTGATATAAGTTATAATGAATCTATATATGATGAAATGTTAGATTGTGATATAACTATTGAAGAAGTATATACTGTACTGAAAAACTCTAAAAATGGTAAATCCCCAGGATGTGATGAAATCCCCGTGGAACTGTACAAAAATCAAACAATGGTGACTGCACTGGCTAGTCTGTTTAAACTCGGGTAACGTGCCAGAACTATGGTCTAAAGGAATCATTACTCCTATACCGAAAAACTCTACATCAGACCCTAGGGACCCTCTATCATATCGTGGTATAACCTTGGCACCTGTTTCATATAAACTATATAAACTATAAACTATATTGTGGTGTTCTAAACTCTCGTTTAACGAAAAAAGTTGATGAGATGGACTTTATATGTGACGAGCAAAATGGGTTAAGAAAAGGCCGCAGCACTGTGGACCACTTAAGCACATTAACTACTATCATTGAGACTAGAAAACTTCGTAAGCAATCAACATATGTGGCGTTTATAGATTTTAAAAAGGCATATGACTGGATAAATAGGGATTTGTTATTTTGTAAACTTCAATCTATTGGTAAAAGTTCTAAGATGTTACGATCACTCTATTCTATTTATCATAATTTTCAATCGTGTGTTAAAGTAAATGGTCATTTTACTGATTGGTTTAATGTAAACTGTGGACTGAAACAAGGTTGTATGTTATCACCATTGTCATTTAATATTTTTATTAACGACCTTGTAGATGATGTTAAAAGGTTGACATTGGTATTACTATTGATGATAATAAACTTAAAATGCTTTTATATGCTGATGATTTAGTGTTTCTCGCTGAGAATGAGAACGATTTACAAAGGTTATTAAATGTAATAGAAATATGGTGTTGTAATAACAATTTAACTGTTAATTTAGACAAATCTAAGATAGTACATTTTAGAACACAGTCTGTAACACGATCTGATTTTCAATTCGTTTTAAACAATAATAATATTGATATTGTATCACATAATACGTATTTGGGTTTATTGTTAACTGAACATCTAAGTTATGATGATATGGCTAAGGCAGTTGCGAAAGCAGCTAGTAGATCGTTAGGTTTGTTAATATCAAAATGTAAAGCGAATGGAGGTTTTCAATATTGTACATTCACGAAACTATTTGACCTACTAGTATGGTCTGTTATTGATTATGGTGCCTCAATATGGGAAACACGTGATTTTTCATGTATCAATAGTGTTAAAAACAGAGCAATGAGTTTTTTTATGGGTGTTGGTAAATATACACCAAATTTAGCTTTGTATGGTGATATGGGCTGGATGCCTTGTGTTATTAAACAGTGGACTAGTGTTTTTAGAAACTGGTCAAGGTTTACTAAAATGAGAAATGATAGAGTTAATAAGATTGTATTTTTATGGGACAACAAGAGTAGAACGGTTAAGAATTGGCATTTCAGAGTAAAAAACCAAGTTTTCTGATTTTGATATGAATTATTTATGTAATGTTACTGTTATTTTAGATAAAAATGTTATTAGACAGATTGAGCAAATGTCTTTTGAAAAATTTAAACAAGATTTGTGTAATAAGATTATATCTGATGATAATAGTAAAATACGTACATATAGGCAATTTGAAACTGTGTATGGTGTAGAAAATTATTTATGTAAAATTATACCTGGTAGATATAGAAGTGCCATGGCAAAATTTAGATGTTGGGTAGCGCCTATTAGAATTGAAACTGGTCGCTACGAAAATATAAATGTAGAAAATAGAGTATTTTTTCATTGTGTAAATGGTGTGGAAGATGAAAAACATGTGTTGTTGAATTGTCCAGTATATGCAGATATTCGTAATGTTATTTTTAATCATGCTATTGATGTTGAAAATATTTTTTTAAACATGTCAGATAATGAAAAGTTTGTGTTTCTTTTTACCAATGAGGATATTGTATTTTATACAGCCAAAATATGCTATGAAATTTTATTTAAGAGAAAATGTATTTTATATGCAAGATAAGTTTTAAAACTTGTTAACTAGTAGTCTTTTTTAACTTTAATGTACATAAACTGTTTTATAGTCTCTCATAACTCTGTATAGAGTGGCTCTTTATAAATGTAATATTGTTTTTATTGTGCATATGAATTTTGTAATTCACTGTTTTAAGAGGTGAGACTTTAATAAAATATTGTTGTTGTTGTTGTACGTTTTTATATTATATTGCAATCGGAAAGTTTCATTCGAATTACAAAATGCCAAAGGGGGTATTTAAAAGTTAATTTGAATAAATTATGATAAGTTATTTTGGAACGCAGAAAGTTCCGTGCGCTCGTTGCAATTGTAATTCTATTTTGGTTACTCAATCAATCGGATTAACAAATCGTAAAGGCAAAATGTAAACAAACGAGAATATCACGGCCACCAGACGGTCAAACGAGCGAAAGACTATTAATTTACCTGTAGCATGGAGATAAATGCGCCAGAAGTCTGTTACTCGAGTCGGTTCTATGACTGTTAAGAGTAAATATTAGTTTTAAATGTCATTTATGTACAAAGTCATTACTTTTTTGAAATAATGATTTGTTTTTGGCCAAAACAAAAACTGTCTGAAAAATGATTATCATTAGCGGATTGAATGGACGCAAAAAGTAAAAACTTTGTCAACGGAGTTATGAATAAAATGAAAAAGTGATAGGAGTGGTAGAAGAAAAAAACATGTTCAAAAACAAAATTACTGAGTTTTTCAAATCTATTTACTCCGAAAAGTGGAAATATCAGTATCATAATTGTTAATCTTACACCCCATAATAATACTGGATACATTTGGAGATACATGTATTTGTATTATTCTGTCTTTTTTAAAACAGGATTTTCAGAAAACTCTTTAGATAATATCGGTTAAAGAGTAAGTCAAAGTAAAAACTGTCTGTTAAGTGTTTTATTATCCCAATTCGTTTTTAATATAATGCGCATGCTTCGGATGCTAGATGTGACCTATATTTTCTGCATGAATGACCAGGTACAGAAGAATGCCGACTAACTGACAAGTGCCACATCAACCATAGTGGTATGGTATGTGCACCTAGTGATGCTAAGCATACTGCGTGCTTAAGATGCTGGCTGTGACCTATACTTTCCGCATGAATGACCACTTATAGAAGAAAGTCCATTCCTTCTTACTGACAAGTACCATAGCAACCATATTGGTATGGTAGGTGCACCAAGTGATGCTTATCACAATGAATGCTTCGGATGCTGGATGTGACCTATATTTTCTGCATGAATGGCCTCTTGAAGAAAAATGGATTGAGTCCATTCCCGATAACTGACATGTGCCACATCTACTATATTGTTATGGTAGGTTCACCTAGTGATACTTAGCACAATGCATGCTTCGGATGCTGGCTGTGACCTATATTATCCGCATGAATGACCACTTATACAAGAATGGTCCAAGTCCATTCCTTTTTACTGAAATGTGCCACATCAACTATATTTGTATGGTAGGTGTACCTGGTGATGCTAAGCACAATGCATGCTTCGGATGCTGGCATAGACCTATATTTTCCGCATGAATGACCACTTATAGAAAAATGGTTAAGTTAAAGCCCATTCCATCTGACGAACAAGTGCCTTAGCAACCATGTAGATGAATTAGTGATTGCGGAAAAAATAAATGTTGCGAGATGAGAGCATTATGTCTTTTGGTTTACTCATAACCGACCTGTTAATAGACCAAAATTCAATTGAAATGACTCATTAAGCGACCGATTTTTCAATAACAATCAATATCTTCATTTATAAGACATGCACGAAAACATACAATATTTTGAGGTTAGAAATCTTACGATGTCATTTCACACATTACAAACGATAACACAATTATTTTGTGCAAAATTACTGGAAAAAAAAACAGAAAATGATAAAATTGATATGTCGGAATATTGTGTACACATACATGACATATATGAATTCGATTGAGTCAGCCGCCTTCTTAAATTTCTTCTTTCGTTTAAATCAAATCAAAACGCAATTTTGTATATCAAGCAAAACGAGCAACCATTTTGTCAGACATATTTTGTTTTACAAATAAGATTCTATAAAAATGATAATAATAAAAAATGCAACTTACCTGATGGTATTTTCTCGATAACATTTAATTAATAGTCTTTGACCAGCTCGAGTAACAGACTTCTGGCGCATTTATCTCCATGCTACAGGTAAATTAATAGACTTTCGCTCGTTTGACCGTCTGGTGGCCGTGAATATGTCAATGGGAATAGAGAATAAAGAAGTTTTGACGTTTTAAGAGGTAAAACATGAATTTGTGCTTACAAATGAATAAAGTTTAGTGGGTTTTCATTTTATTTCACTTTGTCATTAATTAAGAAATAATTTCGAGTTAAAGTGAATGTTTGAAAAATATTTCAGTTTTTTTTTCTTGCATTTGAAAAGATTACATGTGAACCCGGTCAAAACTATACAAAATAAATATCAAGAATTCACTCTTCAAGTGTCATTCATAGGATTTTTTTATTCTTACGTTATTTTCAAATTTTGGAAGCATGGTGAATCATAAAAATGTAGTTGTTAACAGGGTAAATGCGGCCTATAGCTAGCCCCTAGGGGCCATATCGACATTCCGAAACCTTCGGAAGAATCTACATCCATAGTGCAACTACTGAGCCAAGTTTCAGTTGGGTATTCCTAATAACCTGGGAGGAGTTGCGCGACGAAGAAAAAATGTGCCCTTAGGCTACCTATGCAGCCCAGCCCCTAGGGGCCATATCGAAATTCCGAAACCTTCGGAAGAATCTACATCCATAGTGCAACTTCAGAGCAAAGTTTCAGTTCGCTAATCCAAATAACCTGGGAGGAGTTGCGTGACGAAGGAATAATGTGCTCTTAGGCTACCTATGCAGTCCAGCCCCTAGGGGCCATATCAAAATTCTGAAACCTTCGGCACAGTCGCCACCTACAATGCAATCAATGACCTAAATTTCATCTTTCTACTCCCAGTGGTTACAGAGATTATCCTGGACATTAACGCCATACGTACGGTCGTCCATTGTACGTACGTACATCGAGCAGCAAATCATTATCCCCGCGCTTTCGCTAGCGCGGGGTTATAAACATAATTGTATGCCCGATTTTAATTCTTCACGGCGACTTAAAAAAATGTATTTTGAATATGTTTTACGAACACGTAGCGTGAAATAACGAGATTTTATATAAACCAGTAAGATTTGTTGTTTTTTATTATTCTTAATCATACAACCTGCAAATCAAGCAAGTATGTTTTCTATTAAAATGTGTTTTCCCCTAAAATAGCTTTACATATTTAAGTACTTCTACAAAATAATCAACTTAAAACGACTTTGTAACTTTCTAATAATACAAAATGTCAAAACATTTCTAAATTTTCTACTTACCAAAGAACACACAAATATAACTTATTTACAAATCCATGACTTTAAAATTCTGAAAAATAAACACTATTTTCCCTGTACTACAAAAGTCTATATAATATATATATAAAGTTATTCAAAGTTAAAACCTAAAAGGTAGCGCGGCCTTGGTGACGAACGTTGCTATGAAATTTCAGGCCTTCATTGATTGAAGAGCTACGAGCACCTTACAATATGAATTATAAACTATTCAACCAAAACATTTAAAGGGTATATAATACACTTAAATTCGGTATAGTTTTTACCTATATCAATGTAAATTGAAGTTAGTCTATATAACCGTCTGGATTGGGTGATTGAAGACGTAATTTTAAACAGATACTAAGAATTTAAATTGACATTTATTTCACCTACATTGGATTACGTTTGAAATCTTTTGTCCCATGCGGAGTCTTCGTATATAATGTGTCATTTTTTGTTTGAAATTGTTTCATTCTAATAGGTTTGAGGACTTAAAATATTGAAATAATTGAAGATATTTCTTGTACTGTCAAATACGCATTGTTAGATATGCTTTTAAACAAACAAAACTTTCCCCATAGTTTTCAAGCTCTTGTCATATAAAAACGAAAGTATTTTTCACGCGAACAAATATTTAACGTTAACGTGCGTGAAATCTGCGGGAATGAATTTTATGTTTTCAGGGTATGTTCAAAAGGTTTCTTGTGCTGAGAACCAGAGGACAAAACTTTACAAAATTCACTGGTTTCTTTGTATATACTGTTGTTACGCTTATACTCCTTAAATTGTTGTAAAGACCGAGAAAAAATGTTAAGTAGTTTCATGAAGATCCATCGAGAAATCACCTTTAAATACAAAAACCAACACCGGTGTAAAACGGGTAATTTGGTTTTGCTGTGTATGCATATTTCAAGACGTAACCTCTCATCAGTACCATTTGAAACAAAATTTTGGAAGGTCAAAAACCAAAAGTATTGAACGAAAAGTACCCAAAAAGGTTTGAACTGGAAAGCGACATCCAGCACCTAGGATATCGACCATGTGCAGAAGGAATTACAAAATCAGAATAGATCCGTCCAAAAATAATCCCACTGCGAGAAAAAAATGTATGTAAGGGGACCTTCCTGTGATTTTCGTTGATAGACAATATTTACAGTAAATTAAAGTGTCAGAATTTGAAAAAAAATATGTCTACAAATACTTCGAGCGATTCTTTATCCTAAAAGTTGTTAGGCCAAAATAAACTTGATCATAAAAATCTTGAAACTGTAGAGTTGATTGTTCGCGAAAAACATTGACCAAGACTCACAAAATATTAGCAATCTTGTAACAGGACTAAACTAATGTCATATCTATAATAAAAATGTTCAGTGGTCACAACAAGACTTTAACATGGACCATCAAAGTTCTATCAAGTTCTGTAAACTCAGGAACTGTTTGAATACAAAACAACAAAGTACTGCATCTGACAGCGAGCTCAATAATGATACTCCCAGGGGCAGATCAAGAAATTGGAACATGGGAAATAATTGAGGTATATAGACAGTCGGTACCCACCCCCTTTAGACAGTCGTTGTCAAACCTCCTCTAGACAGTCGTTGCCCATTCCCTTTAAACAGTCGGAGCCCACCCACTTTAGACAGTCGGTGCCCACCCCCTTTAGACAGTCGGTACCCACCCCCTTGAGACAGTCGTAACCCATCCCCTTTAGACAGTCAGTACCCATCCCTTTAGACAGTTGGAGCCCACTCCCGTTAGACAGTCGGAGCCCACCCCCTTTATAGACAGTAGGGGCCCACCCCCTTTAGACATTCGGACCCAATCCCCTTTAGACAGTCGGTGCCCACCCCCTTTAGACAGTCGGAGAGCATCCCCTTTAGATAGTCGGAGCCCACCCCCTTAGACAGTTGGTACCTTCCCCCTTTAGACAGTCGGTGCCCAACCTCTTTAGACAAAAAGAGCCCTACCACTTTAGACAGTCGGAGCCCTTCCCCTTTAGACAGTCGGGGCCCGCCCCATTTAGGCAGTCGGAGCCCACCCCCTTTAGACAGTGGGAGCCCACCCCTTTTAGACGTTGGGAGCCCACCCCCTTTAGACAGTCGTTACGCACCCCTTTTAGACAGTCGGTACCAAACCCCCTTTAGACAGTCGGAGCCAACCTCCTTTAGACAGTCGGTACCGACTCCCTTTAGACAGTCGGAGCTCGACCCCTTTAAACAGTGGGAGCCCATCCCATTTAGACAGTCGGTGCCCACCCCCTTTAGACAATTGGTGCCCATCCCCTTTAGACAGACAGTACACACCACCTTAAGACAGTCAGTACCCACCCCTTTAGACAGTCGGTGCCCCCCTTTAGACAGTAGGTGCCCCCTTAGACAGTCGGTGCCCCCCTTTAGACAGTCGGTGCTGACCCTCTTTAGACAGTCGTTACGCACCCCTTTTAGACAGTCGGTACCAAACCCCCTTTAGACAGTCGGAGCCAACCTCCTTTAGACAGTCGGTACCGACTCCCTTTGGACAGTCGGAGCTCAACCCCTTTAAACAGTGGGAGCCAATCCCCTTTAGACAGTCGGTGCCCATCACCTTTAGACAGTCGGTGCCCCCCTTTAGACAGTAGGTGCCCCCTTAGACAGTCGGTGCCCCCTTTAGACAGGCAGTACCCACCACCTTTAGACAGTCAGTACCTACCCCTTTAGACAGTCGGTGCCCCCCTTTAGACAGTAGGTGCCCCCTTAGACAGTCGGTGCCCCCTTTAGACAGTCGGTGCTGACCCTCTTTAGACAGTCGGTATCCATCCCCTTTAGAAAGTCGGAGCCCACCCCTTTAGACAGTCGGCGCTTACTCCCTTTAGACAGTCGGTACCCACCCCCTTTTGTCAGTGGGAGCCCTCCCCTTTTAGACAGTCGGAGCTCACCCACTTAAGACAGTCAGTGCCCCCCTTGGACAGTCGGAGCCTACCCCCTTTAGACAGTCGGCGCTCACCCCCCCCCCCATTTAGACAGTCGGGCCCACCCCATTTAGGCAGTCGGAGCCCACCACTTTTAGAAAGTCGGAGCCCACCACTTTTAGACAGTCGGTGCTAACCCTCTTTACACAGTCGGTGCCCACCACCTTTAGACAGTGGGAACCCATCCCCTTTGGTCAGTGGGAGCCAACCCCCCTTACACAGTCGGTGCCTAACATCTTTAGACAGTGGAAGCCCAACACTTTTAGACAGTCGGAGCCCACCCCCTTTAGACAGTCGGTGCTCACCCCATTTAGGCAGTGGAGCCCAACCCCTTTAGACAGTCGGTGTTCACCCCCTTTAGACAGTCGGTGCCCAACCCCTTTAGATAGTCAGAGGAAACCCCCTTTAGACAGTCGGTACCCACTCCCTTTAGACAGTCGGTGCCCACCTTTTAGACAGTCAGAGGCAATCCCCTTTAGACAGAGAGTGCCCCCCTTGGACATTCGGAGCCCACCCTTCTTAGACAGTCGGTGCCCACCCCCTTTAGACAGTCGGTACCCACCCCCTTTAGACAGTGGGAGCCTCCCCTTTTAGACAGTCGGAGCTCACCCACTTTAGACAGTCAGTGCCCCCTTGGACAGTCGGAGCCTACCCCCTTTAGACAGTCGGTGCTCACCTCCCTTTTAGACAGTCGGGGCCCACCCCTTTAAGGCAGTCGGAGCCCACCCCCTTTAGACAGTGGTAGCCCACCCCTTTTAGACGGTGGGAGCCCAACCCCTTTAGACAGTCGGAGCCCACCACCTTTAGACAGTCGTTACGCACCCCCTTTAGACAGTCGGTACCCAATCCCTTTAAACAGTCGGAGCTCAACCCCTTTAGACAATTGGTGCCCACCCCCTTTAGACAGTCAGTACACACCCCCTTTAGACAGTCAGTACCCATCCCCTTTAAACAGTCGGAACCCCCTTTAGACAGTCGGTGCCCCCCTTTAGACAGTCGGTGCTGACCCTCTTCAAACATTCGGTGCCCACCCCCTTTAGACAGTGGGAGCCCACCCCCTTTAGACTGTGGGAGCCACCCCCTTAAGACAGTGGGAGCCCACCCCTTTTAGACAGTCGGTATCCACCCCCTTCATACAGTTGGTGCCCAACCCCTTTAGACAGTGGGAGCCCACATCTTTTAGACAGTCGGAGCCAACCCCTTAAGACAGTCAGTGCCCCCCTTGGACAGTCAGAGCCCACCCTCTTTAGACAGTCGGTGCTCAACCCATTTAGGCAGTCAGAGCCCACCGCCTTTAGACAGTCGGTGCCCAACCCCTTTAGACAGTCAGAGGCAACTCCCTTTAGACAGCCGGTACCAACACCCTTTAGACAGTCGGAGCCAAACCCCTTTAGATAGTGGGAGCCCACCCCCTTTATACAGTCGTTGCCCACCCCCTTTAGACAGTCGGTGCCCACCCCATTTAGACAGTCGGTGCCCACCCCCTTTTGACAGTCATTACCCACCCTTTTTGGACAGTCTGTGCCCCTTTGGACAGTTGGTGTCCCCCTTTAGACAGTCGGTGCCCACCCCCTTTAGACAGTCGGTAACCAACCCCTTTAGACAGTCAGTACCCACCCCCTTTAGACAGTCGGTTCTCCCCTTAGACAGTCGGTGCCCCCCTTTAGACAGTTGGTGCCCACCTATTTTGACAGTCGGTGCCCACCCCCTTTAGACCATCGGTACCACCCCCTTTAGACAATCGGTACCCACCCCCTTTAGACAGTCGGTACCCAACCCCTTTAGACAGTTGTTACCCACTGTTGTATTGTGGCCGGACGACATTTAAAAATGAATGAAAACTATATTCTAAAACTACATGTTTACTAATAAGCTACAATTTACAGACTGATCCTCAGACACAGACAGATTACAATTTAATTGTTTTATCTTTATCAGCAGACATGGTCAAAGTGACCTTAACTTTCTTAATTATATTATATAACATTATATTTCATCCCCCTTTCTGAATGAAATGAAAATTTAGTGTGAAGAAATTAATTATTCCAACGAAAGTCAAATACACAATCCAAGAATGAAACAATTTATGGTCTTTGTCTAGTCATCAAATCCAAATCTTGTCGGTGGTTTGACTTCTCTTCCAGATCGAGTTGTTACAAGTCCCTTGGGTGTTATGTCACTTTGGTTTGTAGACGATTGAACTTTTGCACTTTCAAGATGTGTATTCGAGTCATTGTCTTCACGCGTTTACGGCATGGAAACTATATGTCTGCTTGATCTTCTCAATTGACCTTTCGGTGTTTCAACAATGTATGATCTTGGCGTATCGAATTGTTTATCTATCTTGCCTTCAAGTTGTTGATCTTTAATCCACACTTCTTGTCCCGGTTTCAATGTCTCTTTAGCTTTTACATTATGACGGTTGTTATAAAAAGTCTCTTGCTTTTCTTTGTACTTTTTCTCTGTCTTTTTCACTTTCGCTAGATAGTCCCAATTTGGCGTTAACTGTGATGGAAGAACAGGAAGTTTTGTACGAATCTTTCTTCCCATCAAAAGTTCTGCTGGGCTATATCCATTATCTAACGGAGTTGCACGATATGTCATCAATGCAATGTATGGATCGTCACTTTTCCTAATCAAGTTCTTAACTGTTTGTACTTCACGTTCGGCTTCTCCATTGCTTTGACTGTACCTCGGACTGCTCATTACATGGCTAAATCCATAACTTTTAGCAAACGATTTAAATGTCTCACTGGCATATTGAGGTCCATTGTCTGATCTAAGAGTATCTGGTATTCCATGTCTTGAAAATATGGATTGTAAGTGATTCACTATTACGGCTCATGACTTGTAGATGTTAATCTCGCTAATTCAACATATCTAGAGATATAATCCACTACTAACAAATTCTGTGCTCCTTTAAACTCAAACAAATCCGTACTGACAGTTTGCCAGGGACGATTTGGCATTTCAGTTGTTAACAATGGTTCCACTTGATCATTTCTATACTTGGTACAAATACGACAGTTGTTTACAAGATCCTCGATTTGCTTACTAAGTCCAATCCAGAAAACAGATTGTTGCGCTCGCTTGCGACACTTAGTAATTCCTAGATGTCCTTCATGAATTTTCTGAAGAATTTCTGATCTCATGCTGACGGGTATGTAAAGTCTAGATCCTTTTAATAGTAATCCATCATGAATTGAAAAATCATCACGCACTGACCAATACGGTTTTGTTGCTTCGGTAAGGTTGTGTTTTTCGGGCCAACCTTCTCTTACATACGACATTAATGCACATGAGACTGGATCATTGATTAACGAATCACGAATTTCCTGCAATCTAGACTCAGATGCGGGCAAACTTTTCACTATGAAACTAATGAAACATTCCACTTCTTGTGTTATATCCGATTCACTTTTCTCTTTCATTGGACTTCTTGACAACGTGTCTGCTGTGTTTTGATCTACACCGCGAACAAATGACATGCTGTAATTAAAACGCATTAAACGCATACGGAACCTCATAATACGAGGCGGTAACTCGTCAAGAGTCTTGTAACCTAATAGAGAAATCAACGTTTTTTGGTCAGTTTCGATTACGAACTCTTTTCCGATTAAGTAATCCTTGAACTTTTCACACGACCACGTACAAGCAAGTGTTTCTTTTTCTATGATTGTATATCTCGACTCGGTATCGGTAAGCGATCTCGATGCATACGATATCCCTCTGAATCTACCATCATCTTGCTTTTGTTTTAAAACGCTTCCTATTCCGAAGGAAGAAGCATCAGCTGAAACGACGGTTTCTTTTTGCGGGTCATAATGCGCTAACACTGGTATTGATGTTAGTCCCTTCTTTATATCATCAAACGCTTTTTGCTGCGCGTCTCCCCAATACCATTGGTTTCGCTTCTCTAGCAATTATCGAATTGGCTTTGTTTTATCGGCTAAATTTTCTGAAAATTTGCTTAGTTGATTTATCATACTGAGAAATCTCCTGACTTCGCTCACGTTAACAGGCGCTTCTAACTCTGTTATAGCTTTGATCTTGTCGGGATCGGCACGAATACCGTTTTCGTCAATGACGTGTCCAAGAAATTTAACAAATTTCTTCTTAAACTCACACTTTTCATCGTTAAGTGTTATTCCAGCTTTTGAAATAATATCCATAACGCGTTTAAGTCTCAAATCATGTTCTTCTTTATTCGAACCGAACACTAGAATGTCGTCCATATGACAAAGTGTACCTTCTGAACATTCAAGCAGTTGTGACATGCGTTTTTGGAAAAATTCAGGAGCTGCGGATATTCCAAACGGTAAGCGATTAAAATAATATCGCCCGAACGGCGTAATGAATGTATATTTATCTGGTAAAATCCACTATTCGCGTCTAGTTTGCTGAATACCGTGGCACCTGATAATTTGCCCAGTGACTGATTAATGTCCGGCAGAGGATAATTTTCACGGCACACTGACTCGTTTAGTTTGGTCAGGTCAGGTCAACGCAAATTCTTACGTCACCACTCGGTTTCGGAACAACGACCATCCCGGAACACCAGTCGGTTGGTGTATCAACTTTCGAAATGACATTGAAGTCCTCGATCCTCTTTAACTCAGCTTTAACTTTATTTATTAACGGCAATGCTACGCGTCTTGGCGTTGAAAGCGCAAACGGTTTTGCGTCCTCTTTAAGCGTTATCTTGTATTCCCAATCTGTTTTACCTAGACCCGAGAATACGTTCGGATATGCTGCCTTGTAACATTCATCAGTCGATTTTGACTCAACATTATCGGCTCTTTTCACTAGTTTTAAGCGTTCTAAGGCTGGTCTTCCCAATAGCGATTGCGAAAGTCCACGGTTTTGCTCCGTTAGATTCAAAGAATTAAAAATGTCGTCGGCTTCTGGTCCCATTGAATATATAAGACAGTTCACTTGCGCTTCCTCGTCTTTGTCGTCTAACCCGGACGCGGACCGAAATAGGTTGAATCTTTGGAGCCATCTCGTCCAATTCTCGGGCTGACTAAACACAAACTTCTCAGTTGGTGATACTTGAAATACAAATGACAACAAAGTTCCAGACAATAAATTTTGCTACGCCTGACCCGCGTTTCGTCTTTTCAAGACTCATCAGAGGCGCTCTACCAAAAAATATTGAAAATGCCAAACACTGTATGAATTTGAAACGTAGCCATTTTTGCACGTAAATCCCACAAATATGAAGCTGCAAGTCCAACTGTTAATTAATAATTAATCCATTTCTCAAAAGAATAATTAGCACCGCTGCCACCATGTTGTATTGCATCTTCGCTAGCCAAGGGTTACGATCCGCTACCTCTCATCTTCACCCTTGGCAGATCTAGATGGATTTTTGTGGTCATACATTCTCTCATCTGATTGGATGCAGTGAAAATTGGCTGCATCCAATCAAATTGCTTCATTTCCATTTTTAAACAATGTGTTAACAAACATGTGGGTTTACAAAGGTAATAAATAATTATTATTTTTGCAAAAAATATTAGCAGTTTTGATCAAATCTTTCCAAAATTATTTTTATTTTATCTTTAGATAAATGTTTGTCGTTAATGGAATAAAATATCTCCTATTTTTGCAACTATCTGGATGAAAATATTTTATTTTAACTTGGAATTGATATTGCTTCAAAGGAGATAATTAAAATGTTGAGATTACAAAAACCTTCTAGATCTGCCAAGGGTGAAGATGAGAGATAGCGGATCGTAACCCTTGGCTAGCGAAGATGGTTGTATTGTGGCCGGACGACATTATAAAATGAATGAAAACTATATTCTAAAACTACATGTTTACTTATAAGCTACAATTTACAGACTGATCCTCAGACACAGATAGATTACAATTTAATGGTTTTATCCTTATCAGCAGAACCTTAACTTTTTTAATTACTGTCCAGTAACTAGAACACATCAATTATAACATTATATTACACCTCCCCCTTTAGACAATCGGAACCCACTCCTTTAGACAGTCGGAGCCCACCCCTTCAGAGAGTCGGTACCTCCTCCTTTAGACAGTCGGTGCCCACCCCCTTTAGACAAAGGGAGCCCTACCTGCCACTTGTAAAATTTCTTGATCTGCCACTGACTCCTATATAAATGTGATTACTGTGAAAGTACTTAAATTCGTGGGTATCAATTTTCGTGGTTTGACCATGTTTTGCTAGTTCGTGGATTCATAAATTCGTGGATTTTTTATTTTGAAGAAAAAAAATATTGGTGGTATTTGTTGATCTGTTTTAGGCTGACATTTCCGGCCTCAACTGCAATACTTTCTAGATTTGGACGTGTACGGGAAAATCAGCGGCGGTAACACAAGTCTAGATCTGTTTACGATTTCACTACATGAAAGTGATCATTTTATTGAATTTGTATATTAGATTTAACTTTTTATTCTTAGATAAATATATCCCCATTATGTAATTGCCAATGATTAGTGTGTTAAAAAAAGCTGTAAAAGTGTGAAAAACACCTGGCAAGACTTTACGATGGTTAAAGGATTAGCATTGTTTGAATTATCCTAAGGGTGTTTGTATAACGATGTGGGACTGTTTATGGCTTCAGATGACAGGATATGTTTATGATTTTGACAATTTTAAAAATATTTCAATTGATATTTTTATGTACTCAGTATTTTGTTTCCAATTGTACATATTCAGTACATAAGTATAGTGAAAATATACACTTTACAACAAAACATTTCAATAAACCGGAAGTTATTAATTCATAAAAAAAAACAAAGTGGCTACGATTACCTGGATTACAATAAGAAAAAAGTTATTGTTACCTGACGCCGGAAGTCAAAGTAAAATATAAACCAGACCACGGATGCCGAATTGTTTTTATGAAAGTAACAATAAGATTTTTTCTTATTGTTACCGCTCGTTATTGTTACCTTCAAATGTGTTAACTAACAACTAATTTTGTTTTTATTATTTATAAGGCTGATTATAATACAGCGACATTAAAGCAATAAAAAAATTGAATAAGGATAAACGTAAATGGAAGTTATTTCATTTTTGGTTGCTGTTTTGAGTCCGACACATGCATGAAAGATGATACCATTCAAGGCAACCATCGCAATTTGCTTGAGCTGCTTTTATAAAAAAAAAGTTTAAAAAATTTGGTATCCTGATACGAATTAAACTTTTATTCAAATTCGATAACTGAATTAAATTGTATTCACTACCGGTATCTCAGAAGCCGTTGTGAACTTTTTTGTACCTTAGGCCAAAGGCCATGCCGAGCTTTACTAAGGAAAAAATCCAGTCTGATGAAAATGGACCATGTGATTTTTATTGGCCAACGCAAGAAACCACTCCAATAAATCAAATTATTTAGATACTTTCCTAACCACCTGTTAAATCGTTTTAATGTTAGGGCTGTGAAACAAAAGAAGACACAAAAGCTCGGCATAATAAAGAGAATTTCATCATCAGATTCAAATTCTAAAGTCTAAAGTCTTAAGTCTTTTGATTATTAATGGACCCTTAATATGTTTTTACTGCAATTTGGAACCGTTTACTAAGTATTTTATCAGTTTTACTTCGGAATGGTGCATAAGCTTGGTTCTAGCTGTAAAGTTAAATGTGGCGACTTGTCTATGTCTAAGTAATTAAAACCCTTTTTTTTGTTTTTTTCCGGGGGGAGGGGTGAATTACGGTTTAATAAATGTTAAAAAAGTTTTAAACAGATAATGCAAAGGGAAATAATCGGTTACATGTGAAAACTTATTCCCTTTCAACAGACCAAATATATTAGATTGGGGTGGTATTATACAAAAGACGGTGTTTCATTATATGTATAATCATCAGTGGTTATTTTAGTTAAAATAAAGGTAAAATAAATTATTTTTTATTTAAAGTTTTCAATTACAAAAACTTTATATGAATAACATGTAAAGAAATATACATATTGTTAATAATATTCTAATATACAACAATAATATTTATATTCATATAATCAGGTAACAATAACGCCAAGTAACAATAAGAAAAATACTTATTGTTACTTCCATTAAAACAGGTCCGCGTCCGTTACACGGTTTTCCGTTAGTCCGTCCTTCCGGTGTCCGGTAACAATATTTTTTTTCATATTGTTACTTTTTCAGGTAACTGTATCCAGTGCCAAAAAAAACAATAAAATCGTTTGAGTTTTGTCAAATAAACATTACGAAAATTTTTCTAAGATATATTCAATGATTGATAAGCTAATATCCAAGGTATGCCTGTTCCCAAATAGCTTGAAAAACAATTTGAATAATCTTGAATGGCAATATAGTGTCGGTCACATCCAAGGTTTTTACCACAAACATGACAAAATGGCTATTCCAACAAGTCATTATTTCGTTGGATTCTTAAATTCGTGGATCAGCCTACCCATGAAAACTACAAAAATTGGAACCCCACGAATGAAAAGGAATTCACAGTATTTTGAGATAATGAACATACCCATATCATGCATTCTACTTGAATGGTTCCATCAAAATCCATCAAATGATTTAGGAACAGTTGGCATTTTGACCTATATTTATATCTATTTGGTCAAACAGACATGTTGAAGCCTATATTCCCCAAAAAAACTTTTGTTTGCAGGGAGAGGTATAAAAAAACTTCTGTCTATAAACTTTGCTAAGTATTTTTGGTACCAGAAAAGTTGATTAAGAGGTGGATGTTTGACAACTTAAGACTAAGTAGGGAACCTCTAGTCATGCTATTAAATAGAGCTTGTGAAAAGACATTAAAACATGTAAAAAGTGGTATCCACAAAATTATGAATGAATCCACAGTATATGAGACCAAAACATAGATTTAAAACGACTTAGAAAAATGAAAGAATCAAGAAGAACATTAATGTGTACTTACAAAACAAAACTAAGAAGAAAAAATATATATTTTATAACAACAAAAAAGGACATAGACTAGTAGGTAGGTCAAGGAAAAGCAAAATCAAAATATGTAACACAAAATATGTAGGCAAGCAAAGAAAAATATAGCTATATAGTATAAATAAATATCAAAAATTGAAATATAGTACAACCTTTTTTTAACCAAAACTAGACAAAAACTGTGAGCAGCTGCTCACAAATAAATACCCCTGACCAAAAAACCCAATCAATTTGAATTTTAAAATAGTAAGTGCACATCTACATTATATCAGAAAGAATGTGTGAAAGTTTCATGAGAAAATGTTGAGGCGTTTGGGAAGAGATGGGTAACCACCTTGTTGTGTAATGGGTAAGTCCATGTTTTGCTATGGGAACCCCTTAAAATTCATAAGATCCAATTTTAAAATAAAAAGTGCACATCTACATTATATTACTAAGATTGGGTGAGAGTTTCATGAAAATCCATTGAGGGGTTTAGGAGTTGCGGATAAGAGATGGGTACCCTAAGGTGTAACAGAAGGGTGGACGGACACACGGACGGATGGACACCACCATCACTGAATATCCCCCACTTTTCAAGCAGGGGGTATAATAATGGTCTTTCATGGAAGACACATTACATTTGAGTTTAAGGTAGATAGGGTGTCTAAAACTGAGCATTGGGTTGTGCATCTCTCATTATTTTGAGTTTAATGGTGCCTGGTATGCACATATTTGAATTCTGGAAATCTCCAAATTCAGAAACCTTTCCTATTACAGTAATGGTTTCCAAATATGGTAACTCTAGAGTTAACGAATAAGGTAACTTTGGAATTATTTAAGTTTTGGCATTTCCTAAGGTAAAATGGCATTCTGTCACTAGTTCCATTGAAAAGAGTAGACAATTTTTATTAATTCTGCCTGGTAAAATCAAAATCTATCTACAGAATAAAATTTGACATGAATTCATATATAGAAATTACAAAATCCTATGTAAATCCCTTATCTTTAGAGTTAACGAATTTGGTAACTGTAGTCAAACATTCTTATTTGGATTCATAATACGATAAAAAGTTATGAATATGTCGTTTACATTGTAGACATCATAAAACATGCAAAATAAGTTTGGAAATAACAAAATAAAAATTTAGTCATTTATGTTACCGAATGTGTTAATTTTTCCAAATTTGAAGATTTCCAGAACTGATTTAACTGAATTCTATTGGACTTATGAAAAGGTTTAAGATGATAATAACAATAAAAATTGAAATAAATACATTTTATTTTATATCTTAATATTTTCATGTTCTTATAAAGGGGAGATAATTTCACTATAAATAATAAGAAAAACAACATTTTTATTTTCTCCAAACCTTCATGGTGAACTATATTTGAAAATTTTGTATAATGCAAGACCTTTAAAACTCATAACATTTTCTCAAATTAAAAGACAAATCTCAGGTAAATTGTGTAAGACTGATGGAAATGTGAATTCAACAGTTCATGTTCAAATACTGAAAGAAGACCCATTTATTAAAGAAATCTGATTGTAAACTCTAAATTTCAATATTTATATGTGGGCCAATAGATTATAGAAAAAAAGAAAGAAAATATGGGCAAAAATTTACTTTACATCATTAAGTACTCTAGGATAAAACTGCAAGCAGAATAAGAAAGAGACATTGGCATGTATTATCCTGGACAATTGTAACAAAAAATATTTCATACAATATAAAAATGTATATCAACACTACTGTAAACTAACTAATTTTCGTAAGCCATTTATGTTTGCAAGAAACAGAAACTACAACATCAAAAATAACTTATTTTTCATAATAATATAAATGTTTAAATGAAGAATTGCGACAATAAATAGCCATGAAATCACCCTCTGACATCAAAACATAAACAAAGCAGTCATGAAAATAAGTTGGTTAACAGTAATACTACCAGATCCTGTATCTAGAGCAATAAACCTAGAATGTGTTACTATGGTCAGAGATCAACAACTTAATCAAGAAAAGAAGACAAGATAGGTATCCCGTCTTGAGAACATAGCTACAATAGGATACAGGTATACCATAAAAGATATGGTTGACCTAGCCAGTGACAATGCTTTTCATCTTAATGTTAAGAGTTAGGACACCAGACAACCCATTTAGTTTGCACTGGTTTTATCTATTCATGAAGAGGTGGCCACAACCGAGAGTGCTGAAGCCTCGTGAGTTGGAATTCACAAGGACAGAGGGTAGGAAAATGTCAAGAAGAAACAGATAGAACAAACAGAATCATCTTTTTCCTAAAGGCTGATTAATAATAAAACATTTTTTTTTATCCCAAGCAGTACAATCAGATCCTAATATTTTCCAGTTAGTACCTTTGACACAATTATTTGATTCAAATTTATTTGTGAACACTTTTTACAATACAACTAAGATTTTTTTCTCTCCAACAGTATATTTTAGTGGCGGATCCAGGGGGTGTTCTGGGGGTTCCAACCCCCTTTCGTCCGAAATTTTTTAAATTTTTGTGTAGATTTTCAGCAAAACTGGTCTGGAACCCCCCCCCCCCCCCTTTGGCCCACAGAACCCAGTATGTGGAACCCCCCCCCCTTTTGAAAATTTCTGGATCCACCCCTGTATTTAATGTCAGAAGTTAAAACTATTTTTTCTAAATTTGTAAGAAAATTGTTAGAAAATTTCTATGAACCTCCACATACATATATATAAATTACAACTATAAATCTTTTTAGTTTATAATTAGCACTAATATATCTGACTCAAGTTGTATTATGCAAAAAATAAAAAGAAAGAGAAGTTTTACTTCTTATCATGCTTATGGTATAAAACTTTTCTAACTTAAAAATGAAGGTTTTTTACAAAATGGTCCAAATTTCAATGAATTTCTACATAGCAAATACAAAATTACATGCATAAAATTTGAACTTAAAAAAGGTCTATTAGTTTGCTTGCCAAATTGGGTGGGGGGTAACAGGCTTTAAGATTTGAGTATTTAGTTTCCCTTTTAATGCATACTGTAATTATTTTGATAATTAAGATCATGTGCACTGATTAAGGCTTTAGCAGAGAATTAAAAATAGGGAGAGGTCTCTAGACTTTTTAAAAATGAAAATCAAAAAGGTTACCAAGACATTTGTATAGAATGAAATTCTAAGTCAAAAATCCAATATTTGAGTTTGGAACATTAGACTAACACACAATGTATGTTTATCATGTGAAAATATTTACATAGCTGTATGATCCAACTAAATAGGAAAAAGTCTGGTACATTTGTAAACATGCATGTGAAATAATGACCAAGAGCCAGGCAATTAGGACATTAATCTGCTAAAACCACCAACATTAAATCACCACAGTACTAAGGGGTCTCAGGGTAATCATACTAATTAACTAAAATCAAAAGCAGATCTGGCCAATCTTAGGGTAATCTGCAAAATGTGGTGTGGAGGGTTGTGTTAAAAGCATATCTAACTTTGATATACATGTATGTATTTGATTCCTGTTTTGGATTGACAGAAAACAATATAGTTTATATTAGGTTGAGCAATTTTTCACTCTTTTACAAATGCATGTCAAAAGGAATTAATGCATGTATATTTTTCATGGTGCAAGTCATTTAATCTGGTTTGCCCGGGTTTATACAGTTAAAATTTTGAATGGACTATTTTATTGAAATGTATATGATCTCATGAACAACTCATTTTATAGGTTTTTTTTTCAAATTTATATTTTATGCTGTTAAAATTTAATTAAGCTCTCGTTCCAAATTCTTCACATTCCATTCCATTCCAAAGATACCCACCCAACATTTTACCCTATGCCCTGTAATGTGAAGTTAGCCCTGATATGCTGGATAATTGCAGCACTAATAGTTACCACCCTTTGGGATATTTATGTTGTAATTATTGTGTATTGGGTAATAGGGGACAAATCAATCTTATTAACCTTTGACATATGTGAATTATTAATTAATTAATATGAAAAGTTATGTCATACTAGTATATATTATGACATGTTCCATGTTTAGTTTTCATTTATAAGATTTCTAAAGAGAATATTTATTGCATTTTGACAATACTTGTTTTACCATTGCATGTCTATGAGATTGCAACAGTGCATTTTGGTTTTTGCTGTGGTTGAGTTTAAGGCCCCTCAAAACTCAAATGGTAACTGTACCTCCAATATGAAACAAATTAGCATTCTACTTATTTCAAGATTCAATATGTGATTAACAAAAATATTCTTCCAATTGCAAATACAAAGTCTAAAGTCTCAAATCTCAAAGACCAGTGGCTGCTCTAGAGAAACTGCTTACTTCTATTAAAGCCAGGCTTTAACATTAAAAATTGCTCATTGCAGACTGAGCTCTAACAGCAAAGGAACTGTCATCTCTATTTCCATTTATTTCAGTGCAACCAACTCATTTACTGATTCCATCGTTAAAAAAAAATTTATAAAAAATGCAAGCTCATAAGGTTAGTCCTAAAATGGTTCAGTAGTAAAACACATTAAGGAACTTTAGTACATAATCCAGGGTATTAGTCTAATATGGTTCAGAAGGGAATAATTAAAAATATTATTTAGAATATATGCCCTATTCTCCTTATACTTTTGTCTTAGGTAAAACAAAACAAAAAAAGATGTGTGTTTCATTTTATAGAATAAATGTGAGAAAATTCATATTCTCAAAAATCTTTCAAATATTCCAATAATTACATGACTGAATAGGCTAGAAATACTTCAATATTTTTTCATATGATCACTTTCGACTTGAACTTTAAGTCATGAATGGCAAATACGACCAAGTCCAGAGCCTTGGTATTAGGAAAATCAAACATGTATACTTTTTTGCCCTTACAAGACAATCGATTGTTTTACCAATTATTACATATCCCTTAGTCTTATATGATTAACGTTAAATGACAGAATAATTGTCTCTGGTTCCCCGAGTCTATATAAACCACATTGCCCATTATAGAACTAATTGATTCTCATAATCGATGGGTCTTAGTATAGTCTTAAGAGATCTTTATGAGCGGTTTGTTATTTAGAGTCCTGTTCTCTCGCTTGTTTGAGTCTTTGAATCTGCTTATAGTTATGGGTCTTAGTATAGTCTAAAATATCTTTATGAGCCGCACATTTTTCAAAGTTGTGTTATGTCACATGTTGGAGGTTTGTGAAGCCACCCTAATCTATGGGGTTATATGGTCTCTATGTTTTGGTTGTTTGAATGAGTTGTGTTCTCTTGCTGTGAGCCCCAAATCTGGGCCTTAATTGTTAGGCTTTACTTCTTAATATAGTCCCAGGTGTTCAAATTGTCACTGGTTCCAGGATTTATTTATTTTCGTGGGTACCAATTTTTTGTGGTTTGTTGGAAAAGGATCAGTTCGTGGATTCTTAATTTCGTGGTTCTGATGTCTTTAGCATACAGATCAATGTCAAGTTTCCTGTTTGTTGGCTGTCAAATATCATGGATGAAGGCTACCAACGAAAACCATGAAAATTGATACCCCATGAATAGCATTGAAACCACAGTAACTTGAATCCTCGAGTCTTATTAAGGATCTGATTGTATACTTGTAGAGACAATACTCTATCAAGTTTTCTGTTTTACTTCTTGTGATTGGTTAAAGCTATTGATTAATTTAATTAATCTTTGTTCTTTCGCGCGTGAGAGTCAATATCTGAGGTTCCGAAAAATCATTAGTTGAATGTTTTAAGAGACAATTAATGTACTACTCCAAAGATTTTCTCTATTTAGTTATATACTTCCTTTATTGGGTTTACAGAAGTCATTGAGTCTTAAGACGCTGTGTTCAATGGTACTTCAGATATATTGATCTCAGAATGTCAAGAAAGTTTGAAAGCCTGGGAAAGTTACAAAAATATCGAACTTAAAGTAGAATATTGAAATGTATACAATACAAGGTTGAAAAACTTCTAAAATCCAATAGCTTCAAGCCCTGTGGGATTGTTCAGAATCTGTCTTTCCAAATACTACCCAAAAACTGTATTTCATGGCATTGTTGGAGTTAGCTAACATGATTGGGCCTGCTGAAAGTTTTCAGGTGCAGAATGGTTCTTTGGATTTAACTGTACTTTAAAGCTGTACTTTTGAATTTGAGTAGGAAAAGCGGGTTACGTAACTGAGAATATCTCTTTCACTGAACATGCTGAATGTCAGAAACCCTTTGTTGAGAAGCCTTTTTCAGATCATCTGAATGTTCATTTCATTTTATCTGTATTATAATTCAGCTGCATGATTTTGAAAAGGCTTTGAATACATGTTTATTGCAAATATCGGGTAGATGCACTCGTCGTCAAAAAAAAAGTAAGTAGAACAAAACTATGTTTGATAAGTTCTTTTTGATAGACTGTTAAATTTCATAGTTTATTGTACCTGCTGTATAATTATTTCCATATACGATCATAACCGATTTTTTTTCCCAGGCATACGGTCTCAAAACCCTCCATTGTTAAAAATCAAAATCAATTTTTGACGAGTTTTCGAGATTTTAAAATAGTCGCTTTTGTGTCTAGGATTTCAATTGCCTATCTTGAAATCGGTAAATACGTTTTCAAAGTTGAATCTGATATTAAATGTGTTGATAGGTTGTTTGCCTGTTGATATAATAGTCATCAGATAGAAAAGTTTTCAATGGGAACTTTTCAATTACACACCCAATATGATTGGCATGAAACCTTACTTTAAACTTTTTTGATAATTCACAACATAATGGGCCATTTTACGTTTAAAAAATAATAAGTGATTTGGTTTTAGAATTTGGGTAATGGTTTGTTGTGAGTATTAGCTTTCTTAATTGACTTTTTGATCATCAAAAATAATAAGGCCATATAACGCAATCATTAGGCTTAAAAATTTGATTTGGTATATTGGGTAAATTTATCTGGTAAATGGGTATTAGTTTGTACATGAAATGGTGTTCATCTTGTACGTCAATAAGTTCTGTGATCTTTAAGCTCAATAAAAGACAAAATGTTATAAAAGTTATTAAAACAGACTTTAGTTTGTTTGTTGTACCCTGAAACTCGTAGAAAATTTTTCAATTTTCTTTTTCCACAGCCAAAGGCATTTTCAATAAAAATGTATAATACACAATTAATATTAACCTCCCAACAGCTGAATGAATATTATATTTAATAACCATAATTGATTGTTAAATTCAAAATTGTTTAAAACATCAGGTTGGGCATGAATTTCTTTCGTTGTACTGTGCACTTGGTCGATATCTTGGTGCTAGATTTGGTTCCCTGTTTGAACATTTTGGTTTTCTCAGTACTTTTCATTCAAAATACTTTTGGTTTTTGACCTTCCAATGTTTTGATTTAAATGCTGCTGATAAGAGGTTACTCCTTGAAATATTGATATACAGCATAACCAAATTTACCATTTTACACCTGTTTTGGTATTGTATATTGTATTTCAGTCATTATCAGGACAAGAACAACTTAAAACAACAGGACACCACACTCACAAAACAGACCCATGTCTTAATTTTCTTCCCACACCCCAAAACCAATAATGCAATATCAACCTTCCGTCAGATGAATGAATATCATATTTAATAACCATATATATATTTTCTAATGAAATAAAACTTTCCCAAATGGAAATGATCTATCTAGTAGAGAAACATATATCTCATCTCATTTTCCCAAACCCAGACGATCGATCAGCCCTGAGCCTAATCGCTCAAAAATAATTTTCAAAATACTATGCCGTCTAAACAGTGCATCGACTATGGATTTTTAACAATAAGCTTTTCTTATTTAGTCATAACCATAAGGGTCGATTTGTGTGCACAAGTATTTAATAATCAGCTGTATATAATAAATTAAATGAAACGTCACGTTTAAATATCGCTTTTTATTCCCGTTCAAAATTTGATAGATCATATCTTTAACTATGAAAGGCATGAGTGTATTGAATTGGTGCTCGATTGATTGAGAAAGTAATACAAAGGCTATTTTAAGTCTATATTGAAATATTTAATAATTAACACTCTTTATGAAATATGAAAGTAAGAATGGCTACCATTATGTCAGCCTTTGGTTAGGACGTGCAATGGGAATTGATATGAAAATCAGACCTTAGGTTTTAGTTACGACTAGTATCGATAATTTATGTCTAAAGGGTTTTAGATTTTGGTTATGACTGGCAAGTTTAATTTTAAAAGAAAACCTCAAATGAATAAAGTTAAATTTATAAAATAATTTAAAAGTGGTGATAATTCAGTAATTCAAATACTCCTATTTTATTTTAATGTACATTAAATAGAGATATTAAAAGTGTGTTCCCTAGTACTTTTTTGAAACTTTTTGGACAACGAAGTATGCCACTCTTACATGAAACCCTGAATCTATGAATAAATAATTTATTGAACAAAATGTTAATTAACTTAAGCTCAAAAAATGTTTCTTGAAAATATGTATATTAATGTTATTTAGAGATTTATTATATACCAACTGATTTAGAAACCAGCACCTGCTATTAGCAAACACCTAACATTACTAAATAGTAATGCTTACATATGATACAGGGGTAGGAAAACAGATGTTCTGGTGTATCAATTTAAAACCCTGTACATCCTAAACATAATGTATATGATCTGACAAAAAATCTGATAAGTTAATATAATCAAATCATTAAATCAGGTTTTATACAGGATTGAGTATCTGCTCTGAGGTTGTAATTTAAATTTAATAGTCTCTAGAAAATATTTCATCTTTGTATTCACTGAAAAAATCTTTGATCATTTTATAAGTAGGAAGCTACATACTACTTGTTGAACTGCCAGCTATAATAGAGTGGCTTCTGCAAGGCTCTTGTATGGGTCTTTTAGACCTTGGGGGTGTTCAAAAATTGTAGCCATCAGCAGCTCTTTCTGTTTTTGACACCAGCATTTTTCTTCAAAACATTGATGTAGCTTGTTCTTCTCCAAATGGCTTATCTTTCAAAAAGTATCCTTCAAAGTTAACTGCGTGTCTTTGGGGTTTTGATGTTTCCAACTAGTTAAATGTTGGGATATTGTGTCATGTACTTTTATTCCATACAAAATTACAAACATCATCAAAATCTATTGAATTCCTCTTAATTGGTACCGCCACTATTCTGCTGTATATTCCACCAAGCATTTTTCTTTAATAATACATGAACTCTTCAAAGTTCAATAATAGAAACTGGCTAATTGTTTTCATTATGGAAGAACTGAACTAATGAGTGATCCTTTTCTTTTGTTCATAATGTGTTTTCCGTGGAATGGAGAATTTTTCACTAATTGCTACGATCATTGATTTTCCAAAAATTAGTGGAAGATGAAATATGAAAGGATGCATGCATTTTGTGTTGTTGAGAGATCAGTTTCATTTGAAGATAAAAAAGTATAAATAAAACAAATATGTATTTACTGTAATAATTGAAATATGAAAGGCATATTAAACTGTGTTATTTTATATGGGGGTTGACTGCGTAGAAAATTCAAAGCATTAAACACGAATATACATTTGACAATTGGAGATTTTCAATCTCATCGCAAAAAAAAATACATGAATTTTCTAAATAAATAAATAAAGGTTCATAATCATGTTTTTATAGAAGGGGGAGGGGGATTCCAGGCTTGAGAATTTAATATTGGTAACAACCAGTACATTAATTATGTAAACCAATTATTCTATCATTTTTTTATCACTGTATTTCTCAATTGATCACCAGTGTTTTTTTTTTTAATTCAAATACTTCCAGGTGATTTTGTTACCATTTTTTTATTGCACTTTTATTATAATCATTGTAATGAGATGACAAATTAGACGTGTTTGATAATTGAATTGCTTGATCGCGTCATGAAATACAAGTTTGGTCTGACATGGAAAAATTCATTATTATAAAACTGTTAATTCAGCTAGCAATTAATATAACTTGCAAGTAACGATGTACTTATAGAATTAATTAAAATCTGTTCAGAAATATGAAATAGAATTATAATTTGTACTTATATGACCCAATCCTTGGGGGACTAAGTTTTATATATTTAGATTTTTTTTTTGGATATTGTAATTTTCAAATTGATCAATTGAGAAGTTTTTTATGATATTGAAATTGATATGAAATCATTATAGAATTCTAAACTGATGTCGGAGTAAGAAAAGAACCAGGGAGTTATATATGTTCCAATGAATAGAAGATAATGAGATGTGGAATAAGTGTACACAACACAACCTACAATATAAACTACAAAATAAAAAAAAATCCACAGTAGCCTTCGAGGTGACCAGTGGTCACTGCTCTCTGTTTTTCAATTGGCCCTGGATTTACATGTTTACATTTAAATAGTATAAACACTTAACAGCAGTCATGAAAGGCTGACTTTTAAAAAGACATGAAAGAGGCAGGGAGGTTTCTGAGGACAAATGGGGGGGTGAGGGATGTTTGGGCCAAAGTTGCCAAAAATCTACACAAAAATGATGGAACTTCTATAAGACATGGGGGTATCCTAACCACTAGAACTCCGATGCAAAAGCCACTGCGCCGGAATTTCAAGAAACTTTACACTATGACCATGATGACCTAATTTTACTTAAAACATATAATTTACTCAATCATACCTTTAATTATTTAATGTACCATATATTTCATTATAACAATTTGTATATTTTTCTTTCATTTTTTTCTTTTTAGGTAAGTTGCGTAAAGTATAGGTAGAAAAATGGTGTGTTGTGTTTCGGGAATTAAAAGTTTGATATCAGTTGAAAAGAAAATATGTAAGTACATTGCAGAAGCTATACAAATGTATGAAGAGCAGAACAGAATGATTTAATGGTTATAAGAAACAGAAAACATTTCAAAAAGTGGACATCATTCTAAGCCATCAGTTTTTACTGCATATACATGTACCATTTATTGCATAGCAAAGCTACATCAGGGCTGTCAAGTTTGGATGAGCTGCTTGTGTGAGATTTGCCCCAAAATTGAAAGATGTAAGAAAAAATGTATAAAATCAAATAAATTTGCCACCAAATGGCCAAATAGATATGTAAGTCTCACGCAAGTTGTATAACACTTGACAGGTCTGCTACATGACTATATAAAACTAGTTAAAAAAATCTCTTAAGACTGGACTGAGTTCGGCCACCTAACAAATTGTAAGCAGTTACTGCTGCCTATCACATTTTGCCAATTAGTACCACAAAATTTGTTTTTGCATAGCACAGCCATATACCATGTAATATTTATACAAGTGACTGATGACTCTGTAAGCCAAATACATGACTGTATGTTTACACAAGGGGAAATGATGGGTAACGGCTAGTTAAGTTTGTTTTCATAGCTATTTAAAAATAGATTGATTGACAGGGAGGTTATTTATGGCAAGGGTGTAGAGAAAACGTTGACTGTACAAGTGGAATGGACTGTGAATGCTTTTTTCATGTTCAATTTTGAGATTTTAGGCTTTATTATTTGTTTTAATTGTCTTTGATCTTGTCTGGCTTTGTTTGTTTGACTCTTATTTGTTGGATATTGGATAAGATGCCAAGACTGTTTTATGTGATTGTTGAATTGAAAACTCACTCAGATTTTGTTTAATATTGGATTGTGTCCCCTTTCCTCCACTTCATTATAAATCCATATTTATTTTTCATTCATCACCCCTTTCATGTTTATCTTCCTGATATAGCCCAAATCGTGCTGATTGGGATTTAGCAATAACTAACTGTTTTGTTTAATCCATTCCATATTTCCTAAGTCTCATTTTACAGTATACCTTGACAATGAATTACAAATGCCAAAATGTTGATTTTCCATCCATCAGTGCTTCCCAAAACAATACATGTGTTTTGTTATGATATTTTGATGTTACAATGGTTACCTGCTACCGTCAGACCCACAAGTGTTTGGAATGAAATTGTACAGGTGCATTATGTAATCTAAATATGCAATAG
The DNA here is from genome assembly GCA_963971305.1 of Arcuatula senhousia. Lineage (NCBI taxonomy): Eukaryota > Metazoa > Mollusca > Bivalvia > Mytilida > Mytilidae > Arcuatula > Arcuatula senhousia. The sequence goes on along the minus strand of OZ020310.1, from coordinate 26,733,028 downwards.
CCATTTTCAAGTTTTAAAAACCTTGTAGTACATGTATAACAAGACTTGCACCAGTCTTGAAAATCTGAAGCACCAGAATTTAAAAATACCCAAACAGGTGACTCAGCTGTTAAGATTTTAATTTGGTTCATGCTCAGCTGACCAACTTTTTCCCCAGTAGATTATATGAGATTCCTATTTTAATATGGGTACATTGTATTATGAATGATTTGGGTTTATGTTTGTTAATTGTATGATGGTTGGTTGTGTTTTTCGGTGTATTTTTGCTTGTGTTTGAATGTCTTTTAAGGCTTTTAGATTTCCCCGGTAAACAAACTATTATGACCCTTTGGCATTTTCATGATTTTTTCCATTTTACATGTACTGATTTTTACAATGATGAACTTTATATGAAAACTTAAACTTTTTAAGATCTTCCAATGATCTTTTTTTAAATAAGGCTAATATTCAATTCAATATTTTAAAATTGTTAATGATGTAGGGTTGTCCACCTTGTAAAAACTCAATATTTTAAAAATGATTTTTCATATGTGAAGGCTTCTTGGTTCCATTAGCATTTTATCATATTAGAATTTAATGTGTTGTAAGATATTTTGCTTGATAAGCATTTCCATGAGAAAGATAGCAGATAAGTCTTCTGGTGCAACATCAGTAATTATTTTGTTTTCTAAAAATTTCAATTAATGCAATAAAGGTATGTCTTGGAATTTAAAGTTAACTTTAGGAAAAAAGGTGTGTCATTGCATCTTTGATGTGGTTGGTCATCAAATCTTGAATTTTCAGGGTCATTCTACAACCATCTATAAGTTCTTTTACATGAACTTTTATGTTGAATCTAAATCATTACCTAAAACATAGTATTCCCTTTCAATCCCTCTATCTTTATTTGAAAAAATATCTTAGAAAAGCCCAGAATCCTTATTGAACATTTACCTATGCCTTGTATGTTCTTCTTAAGCTCTGCATCTTAAAGCAGCCAAGAGAGAGAGAGTGCAATGTATATTTGTATTTGATGAAAATCGTGAGACTTGCATGTTTGAAACAACTCTATCTTAAAGCTGAGACACTGCAAATGAAATTTGTATCTCAGACTTGCATGTTTCAAACAACTCTATCTTAAAATGCAGACACCATGCCAAACAATGTTGAGTTTTATAGAGATTTGATTACACAAAAATTCACAATCCACCACAGGAATATCTATTTATTGAGATAAGGTCTGTTTGATTCTGCTACAGCCTTACCTGTTGAGCAAACAAGCTTATCAAACGCACCCTTGATCTTTTCAAGCTTAGTTATCAAGATTGATGTAATTTCTGTGTTTCTGCTACAAATTTTGTTGTGTTCTGGGATTTTTGTGTGTTTTTGATAAGTAAGTTTTTGTACATTAGATATGCAACATGCAGTATTTTTAGACCTTAATGCAACATCATTTAGATCCATCGTGTAGAAGTCTTCAACTTTTGATTTCTTTGGCTTCAAATTTTGTTTTTTTCTGGTTCTTGTGTTTGTGATGATACTTAGTGTGTTTTTGTACATTGAAAATGCAACATGCAATGTTATAAGCTATGGAATTCTGTACAACATACAGCAATTTAGATCCATCATTCTCATATTCCTAACTCTTCTGCAAATATTTGAAATGAATTATTTAAACAAACTTCAACATTTACAATAGATGTGGTGCTAGGAAGTGCATTACTGAAACAAAATACATCAAAGTCTGAGCCTAACAAGCAGGCTCTTGTAAAAGTAAGATTGTTAAATGGATTCCATTGATATGCTGTATAATTGGAGAAATCATGATCATGGAACTTCAATTGCATGTACTTGTCTATTAGCCCCTTCTGCAATTTATACTTTATTTTGATAATCTAGGCTATAATATCACTGACAGGACATTAAGCAAACAACAACAATTAATCAATCAATAAAATAAATTCATGAACAATAAACTAATAGTTACATTTTCTTTCTTTTCCTTATGTTTGTTAAGTTTTAATATTCATCTTATGCTGAAATACATGTACTTGAAATTTTAAATTATTGATAAGAATTATCTTTTCTCAAATAAATATATTTTATGAACACAATATAATCTTTTAAAAATCCCTCTTTATATTTACATTATTTTAAATTTTAAAATCATAATATAAACATAATATGTCTGAAAGACATGCAGCCCCTTGCAACATACAAAAGTTAATTTACCAGACAATAGGTCTGGTTTTGGAAAGATTGAAAAACAGACCCGAACCCTTTATGCCCTTCTACTTTCATAGGTGAGGCCTATTAAGAAATTTCTAATTTTCAAAACAATGCATGAGTTTGTTCCACAATTACAAAATTTAAATAAGCCTAAGATGTCCTTTTTAATATAAATAACATATGTACATGATATATTAGTCACAAATTGTCATAATCACTAATATGTAATTGTATTCTCTATTATAGGGCCCTTAATTGGAATAAGGCTATTTCTATTTCTAATATGAAATAGGCATTACCTAAATGCGAGCACAGCATAATTCTGTAAAATAAATGTAATGTTAACATGTTTAGTGCCATTGTTAACATTGTTTAATGAACGAATAAAAAAGATTTTATTTCGAATCGATGCAGCCAAATAAGATTTGAAATCATCGTAGTTATTTTTGTTTTGGTTCATTTTCTAGAACGTTCAATTTGGGACGAGATGCTTGGGGCGATTGAACGTTAAATAGAAAAGCAAGAAAAATTCGATTAAATTTGGTTACTACAAAAAGACGTAGCAACTCATCGTCATCAGATTATTTTTCTCTTTATACATTATTACATAGATATTTTTTGGAATGCGACTAGCAGCAAAATGGGTATTTATTTTCAAATTCACTCCGTTCCTGTAAAATTTGAAAGCCTTTCCGGACCATGAAAAATCAATATCAGCATTAGGCAAATTTCTCGCGGAAACAAATACCGTAGAGCTCTCCGCTCGAGCGGGCACTTCGTGCCCGCTTGCGAGCTGTGCTCGCTATAAGCATGATAAGTATGCCCATGTCTTCTTTATGATACAATTATATAGGATTTTAAGGAAATGCTTCAAAGAAGAGAGAACTCTGCACATAATTCAAATGCCAACATTAAATCATATTTTTTAAATTACACTCGTAGATATCAAATGTTCTCATATGTCATGCAAAATATAATACAATAACTAGCATTGTGAGCTAGCTCATTGAGGATACTTAAGTTCTGTTTCGGATTTTAAATTAGTTGAAAATATCCCATTAATAGATAAAAAAGACCAAAGAGACTTCTTTGTGATGAATTTCTTTTTTTTTTAAACATCCTTCGAGTATATTAGGAGGAATTGCACGTGTAAGAATTTAGACACACAATTAGTTTTGGGATTCAACATTCTTTTCCACATCCATTGGCATACCAGAGAACTTGGAGCATCCATTGAAACCACCATTTTTTGACAGTCCTATATCATTCTTAAATGTTTGTGTGTGATAAAAAAGCATCTCCAACAAAAAAAAAGAAAACTATGAAATTTTGACCGTCCAAAATATGCCATATACAGGACATTTAAAATATCTATACATTTGCTACGAGAACATGGAGCTTCCATTGAATCCACCATACTTTGACAGAGAGACCGAGCAATAAATATATAATTCCAAAATGTTTGTAGGGGATAAAAAACATCTCCATAAAAAACAAGTAATAAGTGTAACAGTGAAACTGTTACTGAGTCTCCCAAACGAAGTTTCCCAATTGACTCCCATGTAATAATCTCAGACTCCCCTATGGTTACAAATGCTTTCTCTTAAAATAAGTAGTAATAAAATACATGGTTATAGGGTTGGGATCTCAATGGCTTTAAAGATATTAAGGATTTTGTAATTTGAGTGGGTGGGGCATGACCTCCTGGTACCCCTCTATGGTACGAAATGATTCGTCTAATCATAAAGAGTAATAATATATATGGTTATAGGGTTGGGATGTCAATGATTTTCCAGATATTTAGGATTTTGTAATTTCAGGGGGGGGCGGGGCATGACCCCCCTGGGACCCCCTATGTTACCAAATAATTCGTCTTATCATAAGGAATAATAATATATATGGTTATAGGGTGGGGATCTCAATAATTTTCAAGATATTAAGGATTTTGTAATTTGAGGGGGCGGGGCATGACCCCATTGGACCCCCCCTATGGTACCAAATGATTCGTCTAATCATAAGGAGTAATAATATTTATGGTTATAAAGTAGTTATTTGAACTATTTTCGACATATTAAAAAAATATCATTTTTGGGGGTATTTGGGGGGGCGTGGCACAGCCCCTGGGGGGCCCTATACTTGAATTTCAGGGAGGACCCACATCTCATAGGGTTCTACCACTGTGCCAAATTTGAACTAAATCAGTCAAGTATTAAGTACAAGAGGGCCCCGGACAAAGTTGGCGGCGCGAGAAAGAAGAAGAAGAATAATAACAAGTCCTGACTGTGTTGGGGATGCCCAACACAAAAATGTCTCCCAAACGAACCCATTTTTGACCTCGTATTATGATTCGCCATCTTTTAAAACCCCTAGATACAAAATTATGTCGATATCGAAGCATTTTGACGATTTTCGCATTTTCGTGCCCGAAAAATCACATTTTCCCAAATAACTCGAAAACCGTAAATACCGCTTCAAATTTTTTTTTTCGTATTATTGAAGAGCTCCTTTTGCTCTATTCACCTACAAAATTTCAGCCTCCTACGCACCTAGGTAACCGAGATATTGCAATGTCCTATATTATGAACTTTAGCCAATTACACGGAAACGGCAGCCATTTTGAAATTTTTTTAAAGTCCCTCAACAACTCTAGTAACCCATCTACCTTCCTACAATGTTTCGTTAAAATCCTTCGAGGCGTTTTGAAGAAACGGTACGGACACGTTCATGGCGGGAGAAAGAAGAAAAAGAACAAGTGCTGACTGTGTTGGGGATGCCCAACACAAAAATGTCTCCCAAACGAACCCAATTTTGACCTCGTATTATGATTCGGCATCTTTTAAAACCCCTAAATACAAAATTTTGTCGATATCGAAGCATTTTGACGATTTTCGCATTTTTGGGCCCGAAAAATCACATTTTCGCAAATAACTCGAAAACCGTAAATATCGCTTCAAAATTTTTTTTCGTATTATTGAAGAGCTCCTTTTGCTCTATTCACCTACAAAATTTCAGCCTCCTACGCACCTAGGTAACCGAGATATTGCAATGTCCTATATTATGAACTTTCGCCAATTACACGGAAACGGCAGCCATTTTGAAATTTTTTTAAAGTCCCTCAACAGCTCTAGTAACCCATCTACCTTCCTACAATGTTTCGTTAAAATCCTTCGAGGCGTTTTGAAGAAACGGTACGGACACGTTCATGGCGGGAGAAAGAAGAAAAAGAATAATAATAATAATAATAATAATAATAATAATAATAATAACAAGTATTAACTGTGATTGCAAGCAAGTCACAAAGTCCCCCAAACGACCCGTATTTGCCACTATTCTCTTCAGCATGTCAAAAAACCCCTAAATATAAATTTTCATGTAAATCGGAGCACTTTGAAAATTTCGACCCGATTATCTCCCTTGAGAAATCACATTTTTATTTATATCTCGAAAACCGTTAATATCGCTTCAAAATTTTTTTTCATATTATGAAAGAGAATGTTTTGCTCTATCAACCTACAAAATTTCAGAACCCTGCGCACCTAGGTTACCGAGATATTGCAATGTCCAATATTTAGTCCATTTTCCTGTTTCCATGGAAACGGCGGCCATTTTGAAAAGTCCGATTGTCAACGAAGCTTTCTTTCTTTACTATCTATTATCCTGCCAAGTTTCATATTGATATGTGGAGTCGTTTTCTCTGGGATCTCCGGACAAGTTCACGACTAAGTGGAAGAATCGGAAGAAGAAGAAGAAGAAGAAGAAGAATAATAATAATAAGAAACGGTGCAAAAACAATAAGTCCCCAAACGTTGTTTGGGGGACTTAATAAGAAACAGAGTAAAAACAATATGTCTCCAAACTTTCGTTTGGGAGACATAATAATAACTAGTGCTGACTGTGTTGGGGATGCCCATCACAAAAATGTCTCCCAAACGAATGAATTTTTGATAGAGTATTCTTATTCACCATCCTTTAAAACCCCTAGATACAAAATTTTGTTAAAATCGAAGCATTTTTACAATTTTTGCTTTTTCGATGGCGGCCATTTTGAAAATGGCGGCCATCTTGAAAATTTTTATTTTACGTATCAAGTCTACTCATTACCCTCTACTAGCATACCAAATTTCATTAAAATCCATCCAGTAGTTTCCGAGATAATTTTAGGGTACCCTTTTGCCGTGGCGGCCATTTTGAAAATGGCGGCCATCTTGAAAATTTCGAAGTGCCTGTGCACACCTCCGATAACCAATCTACCATCATACAAAGTTTCGTGCAATTCCATTTTGTCGTTTTCAAAAAACCTTGCGGACAGTTTCATGTCCGGAAGAAAGAAGAAAAAAAAGAATTATAATAATAATAAGAAACAGAGTAAAAGCAATATGTCTCCCAACACATAGTGTTTGGGAGACATAATAAAAATGATAATGATAATAACAAGTGCTGACTGTGTTGGGGATGCCCAACACAAAAATGTCTCCCAAACGAACGCATTTTTGACCTCATATTCTTATTTGTCATCTTTTAAAACCCCTACATATCAATTTTAGTTGAAATCAAAGCATTTTGAAGAATTTCCCGTTTTTGGGACCGAAAAATCACAATTTCGTGAATAACTCGAAAACCGTAGATATCGCTTCGAATTTTTTTTTGTATTATGAAAGAGCTCCTTTTGCTCTATTCACCTACAAAATTTCAGCCGCCTACGCACCTAAGTTACCGAGATATTGCAATGTCCTATATTATGACCTTTCGCTTATTACACGAAAATGGCAGCCATTTTGAAAATTCCGAAAAGCTTAGGAACAACTTCACTAGCCCATCTACCATCGTGCAATGTTTCGTTAAAATCCTTCGAGTCATTTCTGAGATCTCACACGGACACGTTCATGAGGAGAAAGAAGAAAAAGAATAATAACTAGTGCTGACTGTGTTGGGGATGCCCAACACAAAAATATCTCCCAAACGTACGCGTACTGTCACTCTTGCATTATTTTGTCACTGCATCTTAACTCGCCATCATTTGTAACCCTTGAATACCAAATTTTGTCGAAATCGCTGCATTTTTCAGTTTTTCCCATTTTTGGGCCCAAAAAATCACATTTTCGTGAATAACTCGAAAACCGTAAATATCGCTTCAAAATTTTTTTCCGTCTTATTAAAGAGCTCCTTTTGCTCTATTAACCTGCAAAATTTCAGAACCCTGCGCACCTAGGTAACCGAGATATCGCAATGTCCTATATTATGACCTTATATTGTTTCCATGGAAACGGTAGCCATTTTGAAAATTCTGATTTTTGCATTCCCACCTTTGAGACCCCTTCTACCAACATACAAAGTTTCATGAAGATCCAATAAGTAATTTTATGAGATGTGGTGCAGACAAGTTCATGTCCGGAAGAAAAAAAAGAATAATAATAATAAGAAACAGAGTAAAAACAATATATCTCCCAAACATAGTGTTTGGGAGATATAACAAGTATTAACTGTGATTGCAAGCAAGTCACAAAGTTCCCCAAACGACCCATATTTTCCACTTTTCTCTTCAGCATGTCAAAAAAACCCTAAATATCAATTTTCATGTAAATCGGAGCACTTTGTGAAAATTTTGACCCGATTATCTCCCTTGAGAAATCACATTTTTATTTATATCTCAAAAACCGTAAATATAGCTTCAAATTTTTTTTTCATATTATTAAAGAGAATGTTTTGCTTTATCAACCTACAAAACTTCAGAACCCTGCGCACCTAGGTTACTGAGATATTGCAATGTCCAATATTTAGTCCATTTTCCTGTTTCCATGGAAACAGCAGCCATTTTGAAAATTCCGATTGTCAACGAAGCTTCCTTTCTTTACAATCTATTATCCTGCCAAGTTTCATATTGATATGTGGAGTCGTATTCTCTGGGATCTCCGGACAAGTTCACGACTAAGTGGAAGAATAAGAAGAAGAAGAAGAAGAAGAAGAAGAAGAAGAAGAAGAAGAAGAAGAAGAAGAAGAAGAATAACTAGTACTGACTGTGTTGGGGATGCCCAACACAAAAATATCTCCCAAACGTTCGCATTTTGTCACTCTTGCATAAATTTTGACATTGAATCCTAACTCGCCATCATTCCCCTAGATACTAAATTTTGTCAAAATCGTAGCATTTTGACAATTTTCCCATTTTTTGGCCCGAAAAAACGCATTTTCGTGAATAACTCGAAAACCGTAAATATCGCTCATAATTTTTTTTCGTATTATTAAAGAGCTCCTTTTGCTCTACTCACCTACAAAATTTCAGAACCCTGCACACCTATGTAACAGAGATATCGCAATGTCCTATATTATGACCTTTACCTGTTTCCATGGAAACGGCGGCCATTTTGAAATCTTTGAAAATTGCATGCACACCTTTGGGACCCACTCTATCACCTTACAAAATTTCATAAAGATCCATTGAGAAGTTTTTGAGAAACCACTCGGACACGTTCATGTCCGGAAGAAGAAAAAAAAGAAGAAGAATAATAACTAGTGTTGACTGTGTTGGGGATGCCCAACACAAAAATATCTCCCAAACGTACGCATATTGTCACTCTTGCATTAATTTTGACATCGCACCCAAACTCGCTATCATTTGAAACCTCTAGATACCAAATTTTGTGGAAATCGTAGTATTTTGACAATTTTCCCATTTTTGGGACCGAAAAATCACATTTTCGTGAATAATTCGAAAACCGTAAATATCGCTTGAAAATTTTTTTTCGTATTATTAAAGAGCTCCTTTTGCTCTATTATCCTACAAAATTTCAGAACCCTGAGCACCTAGGTAACCGAGATATATCAATGTCCCATATTATAACCTTTTGCTGTTTCCATGGAAACGGCGGCCATTTTGAAAATTCCGAATAGCCTATTACCAACTTTGGGACCCACCTTTCCACCATACACAATTTCATGAAGATCCATCAAGTCCTTCTATGAGATGTGGTGCAGACACGTTCATGGTCGGAAGAAGAAAAAAAAAGAATAATAATAATAATAATAATAAGAAACAGAGTAAAAACAATATATCTCCCAAACATAGTGTTTGGGAGATATAACTAGATATAAATGCCATTTCAAGAAATAGCATATGTCACTCCACTTTGTGTGTAAAGTTTATCAAGTACATGTTATAAGCTCATTGAATTATTATATGTGACCATGACATTTACCTTCGTTCAAGCAAATTTTTTTCACAAGATTTATAATTAAAAATTACTAAATGAAAGGTCTATAAATAGAAATTACAGCAGCAGGATGACACATGTTGACAGAAAATCAATACAAACTTGTCATGTTAATAAGCTCTTCAATGAATTACATAATGTCATCATGACCTTTACTTTTGTCCTAACAAAATTGTCAATGATTCATCCTTATGATGTTTATAAATAGAAATGACACATGTTGACAGAAAATCAATACAAACTTGTCTTTATAAATTACAATATGTCATCATGACCTTTACCTTTGATCTATCAAAATTTTCTATGAGTCATCATAATGATATAATGATATGTTTATAAATAGAAATGACTCTAGCATCTTGACAGAAAATCAATACTAACTTGGCATGTTGCCAGTTAATGTTAAACCTATGGGGAAAACAGAAAATCTTTAATTGGCGATAATTTGAAAATGCCTGCTTCGATCCACTAGAAAAAAAAATTGATAGAAATTTAAATTATAGTCTAAGCATATTTAAAATTTCAAACCATTTAATCAAGTGGTTTTTTCAAAAAGCTTTGGACAAAACTGATTATTCACCTGTAGCAGACGACACATGTTCACTGAGAAAATCAATACCAACTTGGCTTTCTGCCAGCCAATGTTAAACCTATGGGAATTTTGAAATTTTAAAATCGATTTAATTTAAAAATGGCTGCTCTGATTGACTAAAAAAATAAATTTGGTATAAATTCAAATGATTGTCTAATTACATTTAAATTTTCAAAACATTTGATCAAGCGGTTTCCTCAAAAATCCCTGGACAAAATTCATTGGAAGGAGAATAATAATAACTAGATATAAATGCCATTTCAAGAAATAGCACATGTCACTCCATTTTGTGTGCAAAGGTTATCAAGTACATCTTAAAAGCTCTTTAAATTACTATATGTCATCATGACATTTACCTTTGTTCAAGCAAAATTATAAATAGAAATTACTCAATGATAGGTTTAAAATAGAAATTATTGTATCAGGATGACATATGTTGACAGAAAATCAATACAAACTTGGCATAATTTCAGTCAATTTTAAACCTTCCAATGAATTACAATATGTCACCATGACCTTTACCTTTGTCCTAACAAGATTTTCCATGAGTCATCATAATGATATGTTTATAAATAGAAATTACTAAATCTTGACAGAAAATCAATACTAACTTGGCATATTGCCAGTCAATGTTAATCCTATGGGGAAAACAGAAAATCTTTAATTGGCGATAATTTGAAAATGCCTGCTTCGATCCACTAGAAAAAAAAATTGATAGAAATTTAAATTATAGTCTAAGCATATTTAAAATTTCAAACCATTTAATCAAGTGGTTTTATCAAAAAGCTTTGGACAAAACTGATTATTTACCTGTAGCAGACGACGCATGTTCACTGAGAAAATCAATACCAACTTGGCTTTCTGCCAGCCAATGTTAAACCTATGGGAGTTTTGAAATTTTAAAATCGATTTAATTTAAAAATGGCTGCTCTGATTGACTAAAAAAATAAATTTGGTATAAATTCAAATGATTGTCTAATTATATTTAAATTTTCAAAACATTTGATCAAGCGGTTTCCTCAAAAATCCCTGCACAAAATTCATTGGAAGGAGAATAATAATAATAATAACAATAATAAGAAGAAACATAGAATAACAACATGTCATATCCACGATGTGGAGTGACATAATAATAATAACTAGATATAAATGCCATTTCAAGAAATAGCATATGTCACTCCACTTTGTGTGTAAAGTTTATCAAGTACATGTTATAAGCTCATTGAATTATTATATGTCACCATGACATTTACCTTTGTTCAAGCAAATTTTTTCACAAGATTTATAATTAAAAAATTACTCAATGAAAGGTCTATAGATAGAAATTACTGCAGCAGGATGACACATGTTGACAGAAAATCAATACAAACTTGTCATGTTAATAGTTTTATAAGCTCTTCAATGAATTACATAATGTCATCATGACCTTTACTTTTTGTCCTAACAAAATTGTCCATGAGTCATCCTATTGATGTTTATAAATAGAAACGACACATAGTGACAGAAAATCAATACAAACTTGTCTTTATAAATTACAATATGTCATCATGACCTTTACCTTTGTCCTATCAAAATTTTCCATGAGTCATCATAATGATATGTTTATAAAAAGAAATGACTCTAGCATCTTGACAGAAAATCAATACAAACTTGGCATGTTGCCAGACAATGTTAAACCTATGGGGAAAACAGAAAATCTTTAACTGGCGATAATTTGTAAATGCCTGCTTCGATCAACTAAAAAAAAAATTTGATAAAAATTTAAATTATTGTCTAGGCATATGCTAAATTTCAAAACTTTTAATCAAGTGGTTTTCTTAAAAAGCTTTGGAGAAAACTCATTATTTACCTGTAGCAGACGACGCATGTTAACTGAGAAAATCAATACCAACTTGGCTTTCTGCCAGCCAATGTTAAACCTATGGGAATTTTAAAATTTTAAAATCAATATAATTTAAAAATGGCTGCTTTGATTGACTAAAAAAATAAATTTGGTGTAACTTCAAATGATAGCCTGATTACATTCAAAATTTCAAAACATTTGATCAAGCGGTTTCATCAAAAATCCCTGGACAAAATTCATTGGAAAGAGAATAATAATAAGAAGAAACATAGAATAACAACATGTCACATCCACGATGTGGAGTGACATAATAAGAAACAGAGTAAAAACAATATATCTCCCAAACATAGTGTTTGGGAGATATAATGATAATAAGAAACGGTGCAAAAACAATAAGTCCCCAAACGTTGTTTGGGGGACTTAATAAGAAACAGAGTAAAAACAATATGTCTCCAAACTTTCGTTTGGGAGACACAATAAGAAACGCAACAAAAACAATAAGTCTCCAAACTTCGTTTGGGAGACTTAAAAATATGAAATTATGACCCTCCCAAATATGCCATCACAAGTACAGGACATTTAAAATATCTAAACATTTGCTACGATAATTTAACTCGGATTTTTCACTCCATGAAATCTGGCCAATAAAATTCATGGCATTCATTTGGTCTTTAAAAACTTACTGTATTTAATGGTACATCATTGCTAACAGCAAATAAATTAGATGATTTTGTTGGGTTTTAATCCATTCTTCCACCGATAAAAACCTTAAATATAAATAAATAAATCAATTCGGTGTACATGTACTTACTACACGTAGTAAAATTTCAAATACATAATAACATGTACAAGAAATATATAATATTGTTGAATAGAATGGGATAAGGATTTAATGCATGACATAAATTTATCAAAAAAACAGTTTTGAAGATTTTTTAAATTGCTGCTTGTTTATGTACAGTAGGTTGTGTCATGATGTTCAACAGTCAGAATATCTTTAATAGTGTAAAACTTTTTTCGCTAATCGTGTACTTTATTTCGATATCCACAAACAGCCAGCAATTGGCAATTTGAACTCAAGTCGACTTAGTCGTACTAGAACATGTAATAATGCAACAGAAATTTTGTACGTACATTTGTGCATGTATTTTAAGGGTATGATCCATAAAAATTAAATTCCTGGGTAAACAGGTTGTACATGTAAATAAGTTAAATTTAGACATAAAATCACTTTACACCATACAGTATTAAAGTAAAAAGCTACATATATATACACCTGGAAAAAAGTTAAGCACCCCCATGATTTTTTAAAATCATACATTTTCAAAACACTTTTTAACCATATATTATTTAATTAATAATCATTGTAAATTTGTATTGCAAACTAAAATATGCACTGTTAAGCACAATTTAACATGTTTGTAACAAACAAAAAGACATCGTTTATTTACATAACTGGACATTGCAAAAAAGGTGGCCTTTGTACATCATAATCAAAAGATTGATACTGTATCGTCAAAGAGTCAATTTCGAATATGTCCACCTTTAGCATGATTGACTACTGGAATCCTTGTTTTTTACTACCTGTTTGGCGTCTTATTTCCTAAAGAGTTATCTCCCGCTTTTCAAGGCAAAAATGTGCTCTAAACTGAAAGCTAACATTCTTCCAGTCACATATTGAAGAATTAAAACTGACCAAACCCATGGAAATTAAAAATTATTTCAAATCATAAAAGCATTAAAAGTCTAGGAGTGCTTAACTTTTTTCCTAGTGTATATACCAAATATCAACAGGCTGTGGCATGTAGAACTTTGCTTTGAAAACTGTGATAGAAATAATGCAACATGATGACAGAAAGTGCCACAAGATTGGTACAAGTAGCCAATTAGAAGTAAGTACATATCATGATAGAAAATTCTACAAAATTTTGTCAAGATCCTTTGAGGGGTCTTGCAGGAGTTGCATCCACAAAGTGTTCCTATGCAATGTCTGCCCTAAAATGAATTAAGTCGATAAAGTCCCTTAATTCCTATAAAATTTGATGAATAAAATGATATGATCAACATGACAAAAAATCCTATAAAATTTCATCAACATCTGTTGAGCTGTCTCAGAGTTTTCACAAAAGTGTGACGGATGTATGGGCCGACGGTCACGGAGACCATTACTAGGTCCATCTGTCGCATTGTGGCTGGGGGGAAAAATGACCTCTGAACTTCTCTTTGCTTCTCTTTGCAGTTGACATTATAATCCAGTCCACTTAATCACATGAAAGTCACATGACTTACTTTTTTCTGTCTCTTGATAGTGGGTGTCGCATCAGAAATTTTTAATGGACCATAGAGCAGATGATGTAATCATTTCAAGAAAATTATCAGTTTGATTGTAAAAATATTGTGTAACAAGTAAAATGAGCTCAAAGTTTTTCAAATTTATTGTAAAGGTAAATTTTTGCTCATAGAAAAATACCTCACTCAAACAAGTAAATTTTTGTTTACTTAAAAAAGTAAAATTCTGTTTGCTTGTTTAAGTGGGATCTCTGACTGATTTAGCGGAATTAAAAAGATTTTCGTGAAAATATCAAATTTTGAAGTCACTTGATCCTGAACTTTATAATGAAGTTCAGGATCAGAACATTGAAAATAAGAGATTTTTACAGACTTCCGGTTCCAGTAATGGAAGCGCCCAGTGATTTTTGAAGCTACCTTAAACTAATACATTCCAAAGAGTACTGATTATCAAGCTCTATGATTTTTTACACAATAGACAATTGAAGAAACGTTTCGTCCATTTTTCAACTCAATCCACCAACCTGTCGAATGCAAACTGTAAAATTAGTGAAACGACAACCTAAACAAAAATGGTGGAAGGCCACGATAACAACAACAATAAACGTTTTGATACAAATATTAACAATATTAAAACAATATACCCAATTACCTCTGTATATCAGAAGAGACAGAAAACAAGCGCTGGTAGATTACTTCCGTTTGAAGCAGTTGACAAAACCATGTATAAACCTAAAGCTAATTACATATGCTTCATCCCCTGTGAAAACAGAATGCACCCATGGATAAGTCAAAGTGCTATCTCTGATGTTATTTATAATGAACTAGGCTCAAACAAAAAGTACGAAGTAATTTGGCGTGATTTCACAGAGGACGAGAAAGCAGAAAGGATTGAATTCCTTGTGCATGACAAATCAATACCCGGTGATGATAACATTATTTACAAAATCATCTTATACCTGACAACAGGCAAAATTATGGTCCAAGGCAAACAATATGAAACTTTTTGTGATCATCACTTTGACAAATGTATACAGAAGGTTAACAATATATCCAATAGTCTGTTAAACACAACTGAAGAGGTAAATTCTTACAACAAATCTATCGATCAAATTTTACCCGTCAAAGACAACCTGCACACTAACGACGATGAAATCTTTGATCAGACCATGGTAAAAACTCTTGACACTAAACCCCAGAAAGCTGAAAACAGTCTGGCAAACAAAAGCTCAATCATCAAGCTACCTGAAATTGTAACTAAAAATCTTCACGAAAGAGTTGAGTCCAACCAGACTTTTCAGCAAGCTATCTGCAACCAACTTAAAGAAATTAAAATCACAACCCCCCTTCCACATATGAGAAAGAAAAAACTGACCGAATGCTTAAAGAGAAAGACTCTGAAATTCACAACCTTCAAGTACAAATAGAAAAAGAAAGAGTCAATTTATTTGAAATTGAAAGCCTAAAAAGTAGAAACCTTGAAATTGAAAGTGACAAAAAACAGTTAAAAGCCAAATTTGATTCACTGTTAGCTGATAAAATTAAGTGTGAAATTGAAAAAGAAGGTATAAAGGAATCTCTCATTCAACTAGAGGAGAGGCACATGAATTTAAAACAAAGTCATGGAGAAGCTCAGTTGAAGTTACAAGAAAGTGTTTCTAAAGTTGATGTAAATATTAGTGGGAGGGCCCATGTAGAATCCGATCAGGAACAAATTTTAATTCCTACCAAAGAAACTGAAACTAAACGCACAATGAATGAAGAACAAATAAAAGATACACAAAGCAACCAGAATACTAAACCGGTTGAAGACTTTGTTAGAGTGCCAACCAAAAATAACAAGCAAACAAACTATAATTCAAAGCAAAAGTATGATGTTTTATTACTTCATGATTCAATATGCAAAGACATTGACATCTCTAGATTAATGTGCAGGTCTGGTAGACAAGGAGACAAGCAAACCACATACACTACAGGACAAGCAATGGACTTTAGCCATAATATAGACCATGCAAAAACTATTATATTGCATGTTGGGATCAACGACTGAAAGGAAAGATACCCCAATGCAGTTTATGAAGATTATAAACAACTTGCTTTTCATCTGATGGGTATTTGTGATTAGCTCATTCTTTCATTAGTTCTTCCAACTAAATATGAAAAGCTCAACCTGGATATTACAGAACTCAACAACATGATTTTTAAGGAGTTCAAAGAGTACTCTAAAGTTAAAATTTATCAGAACTCCAACTTTGTCCATGAGAATGGATATCTGAAATCCAATCTATATAAAGATGCCACAAGATTGTCACCTCTACATGGAGTGAAGATACTTGCAGCTAATATGATTAATTGCCTGTTTGGTCGAAGACAACAGAGAAGTCTGCCTCCTTTTGACTCTTGTTTTAACAAGGGTTCACATCAGCCCTCTTATCATCGTTACAACTCTACCCAAAACAACTTCACCGACCGTCAGCAAGGAAAAGGATATTACAACAATAGCCTTAACAGTAACAACAGTACATTGGCATCTTCCATCACTAATGCCATATTAGGGGTTCTTAATATATAACTGTTATGCATGGAAACATTTAGAATGTTATTATTTCTGTACATTATGATATATGATAAGATACATGTACACGTTCTTGCCTTCTAACTTTACAAAGTTCTATAATAAGTTTGCTATGAAAATATAAATATAAAAATCTTAAACCATGTTACTTGATCATTTCAAGATAAGATTAAGATACAATATAAAACTATAAAATGATTGACCAGCTATTTTTTAAATTTAAATAAAGTACGTGTGCATGTATATCAAATTGTGGTTAAAAATTTATGACTAATCAGTCATTTCAGTACTCTGGAATTTTATTAATTTTTGGTTGTTATATATGTACATTTTATTGATAGAATGTGTATCAAAGTACCTAAATCTATATCTGTCTGTAGTTGGAATGTTAATGGGTTAATTTATAATGTCAATGGGAGTAAACATTCTAAAATTGATGATATGGATTTCAAGAATATATTAAACTCTGATATTATTTTTTTAAGCGAAACACACTCAGGCTCCAATGAAGCACTCTATTTAGACGGGTATAAATGCTATGTCAACTGTCGTTCTTTAGATAGAAGTAGAAAAAGAGGTGGACTTGCAGTTTTTATTAGAAGATCTTTGATAAATGGTATCAATTTAGTTGACAATTCTTTAAATGACATGCTTTGGTTTAAGCTTAGTGCAATTTGTTTTGGATTTAAAAAAGACTTGTATGTTTGCTTCACATATATCTCACCAAAAACTCAACATATACTACAAAGACAGATATAGATAGTAAAATATTTAATAAACTAAATGATGATATTGTCAAATATAGTATAAATGGGGATATTATGATTATGGGGGATTTAAATGCCCACATAAACAGTGGCGAGAAAGACTTTATGTCAAATGAGATTGATGATATCCTGGATGAATTGTTACCTAATAATTATGTACCAGATTGTTTCAATTGTCAAGAAACACCCAAATAGATCAAAATACTAATACCTATGGTAAAAATATTTTAGAGTTATGTATTGATTCCCAATTAAGAATTTTAAACGGCAGAACCCTTGGTGATTCGCGGGGAAAAGTTACATTTTTAAATAGTAATGGGTTTTCAAAAGTTGACTAATGCATTAGTAATGCCATTTTCTTGAACAATATAAAAAGTTTTAAGGTTGAAGAATTTCAACCTCTTATTTCAGATCATTTTCCCATTACCGTGGAAATTCAATCAAACTACTATTTATTGTATATTGCTTTGTCTAATCAAAACATATCACAGTTTGATTTCATTTCAGGGAAATTTATGATTATATACCAAACAAAACTATGATATTCTATGTGTTTTTTATGCTTATGTAAATTATGTACCATTTTTCCACATCTTAACTTAATTAATGATTTGAATAAAAGACAAGTATACTGTTTTTGGCTACTTATTTGCCATGGCATTTTATTCAACACATATTTGTCAACAAACTTCAACAAAGTTGACGATGGATTACTGAAGAGTACACCAGTCAGCGTAAGCAAATGAGCTGCTCGGGTCACCGTAGTAGATTAAGTCAGATAAATTTCGCCATATTAGCATGATACACAATCATGCTAATCAGCCAATAATTTATCGAATGGCAAATAAGTAGCTGTAACATAATTAGATCAAATTAAACCAGCAACATGTTTTGAACAAATGCGCAAAAAAGTTCATATTATGTTCAACAACATTCATTTAATATTAAAATGAAGCAAAAGTTCAAATTGTGTTCAACAAAATATTTAGAATAAACATTTATCTATTGCATGAAGCAAAGAAGTCAATATGTATTGAAATTATAAATTGTAACATTCTACATGTTTAAGGAATGTAAAAACCAAAGTTGGATAATTACAATACATTGTTCCATTGTTCAAGAAAACGGATTATATTTTTTGTACGGATATCTTAGAAATTGAATCAATGATTCTTGAATAGTATTAATGAACAAATCATTTCCCAAAAATGACAAATGAGCACCGTCATCTTTAAACAATGCATATGAACCATGGTCTATAAAATATTTTCTTAAAGCACTGTTAGTTCTCTTGCGTGAATTTTCCATTGCTGTTACATCATTAGAATAACGATAATTACTTCTTGGCAAGATGCTAGAATAAACTATACGTGTGCCTGGCAATATTTTATGCAAAATATAAAAAGCAAATTTTAGATGAAATATTAATTCGTGGCAGGGGTATGACCCAATACCATTACCACCACAATGAACATAAGCTAAAGTAGGGATACCGAAGCATCTAATTAACATTAAAACCAGTTCAACAAGTTGTCAGCATTTCAGTCCAGACACACCAACCCATACTACAGAATAACCAAGCGACTCCAGTCCTAAATATTGCTCTGTAGCTCTGGACTTTGTATGCATCTCAGCTTTTTTTATTATGAACGACCCTAGTATCCATATTTTCTTTTCAATGGAATTTCTGAAAAATGTTGAATTCCGTTCAAAATAAGAATTCATTAAATTCTAATATATCGTTTAAATGAGTAAGATTTCCATCTTCCCATGAGCATGATTTCATCGTTTGAATTGCCTATTTTAGCTGCGTGTGTAGCTGCTCCAATACGAAAAGAATGTGTATTATAATCATTAGAATCAATGCCAATAAACTTTAAAGAAGTCTTTAAAATTGATGCCACTTCATTTCGTGTGACATCTTGAAGATTGAAGTGACAAAATAAGTTTCCTAATTTATTAGGTCTAATAGTAAGAAAACTTTTAACTAAAGTGAAAATTGGTATATCATCAAAATTGTCAGACACGTTTATTTCAACGCCCTTGGCTAATCGGTCAGCTTTTGATGTTTTTAGCTTAATGGATATTGATTTATCATTATGGTTTAAAACAACATCACCCATTTGAACTGCATGATTTGAAACACCTGAATTTACAAGTTCGCCTATACGCAGAAACCCACAAAATGCCATGCAAAAAATTACTGAAAAAAGCTGAGACTCGTAAACTGATTTGCTTATTTTTGGTAAAGACTTTAAAATATCTTTCAAAATAGGAACAGTTATAGGTTTTCTCATGTCAATACGTTTGTATTTTCTTGACATACCACTTAACAATTTTTTTATCACGAATGATTCTGAACAATCATCTTGGGCATTAATCTTCATTTTATAACTAATCCCTGAAATATAGGACTTGGCTGTATTTGCTGAATATTCGTGTTTTGCCAAATAAACAATAAAATTGATTAAATGTTCTAAGGGAACAGGCCATATACATTGAAAGTTGTGAAAAATTCTAAATCTTTCAAACAAGCCTATGCCATTGTCATAGACCATCCATGTATTTTCAGATAACAAACTTCCAATTAAGCTTGTGAATTCATTTTCAAAAGATTCCAAAATTCTGTAGGAACAGGAGTCGGCCACTCTTCGGACGCTGGTGCCATCTTCTTGAATTTCTGAAATTGACCCCGACTAATCGAATCAGCAATGCAATTAACTTTAGATGGAATATAAAATGACTTTATCTGAAAATGTCCTTGTGGACCATAAAACTATCAACCTTAAAAAAATTCATAACTCTTTCGGATTTTGATGATTTAGTGTTTAACACTGTAACAACAGCCATATGAAAAAGCTATTTTCTTGCCTTTGAAAATTGAATGCCATAAAAAAAATTGACAAAGCAATTGGGACAATTTCCAAAAATGTTATATCTTTCAAAATATTACTTTTGGATAGAATCCACTCCTGTGGCCATTGTAAGTAAGACCATTTACCGGCAAGATAACATGCACATCCAAAGCCACCAGAGCTATCTGTAAATAACTCAATATCTGCATTAGATAGCCAATTTTGATCCAAGATGTATGAAGTACCATTGAAATTTTCAAGGAACATTTTCCAAACCATCAAGTCATTAAACAAATCTTTAGTAATTTTAACAAGTGTGGACTCTAATGCATATTGCCTAGCAAGCCGCTATGGACACAAAAAGCAAAGGTCTGCCTTAGTAACATAAAAAATACTTTATTATTTCTAGGTCCTGCTAGGGTTTATTGTTGAATTCTATATGTAGCCTTTGCTGTACACATACTATAAAATCGATCGATGAATCTAAGTCATGTAAGTGTTTATCCCAAACATTATTTGTTTTTAGATCCAGTATAAGCATTGTATTATCTCCTATTTAGTTTAAAATAATTGCATCTAAGTTTGGTTATGTTAGTGGAGGAAATAGGAAACTATTGCAGATAGAGAAAAGCTGTTGTTTGCTTCAACCTACAGCTCATCGAGCTGTACAAAAGTCTCCATTGGATCAAAGATGTCACAGTCTGTTGTTCATATATACTTATAAATCAGCTTAATGTTAAAGTTTAAAAAAGTTTCAATCTTCAAATTATTCTGAGAACAAAAGCTACCAACGGGATTCTGGGAATACCGAAGAAGAAAATCAAACATATATTTTGCGCCTAGAAATTTTTATAATTTTCGTTTTATAATATTATTATTTTCAACATTTAGTAGCATTCCAAGCATGCGGAGATGTAAAAAAAATGTACATTGTTATTTTGACTTTTTTCTAAGTGTGACCAAAAAGGAAACTGGACTCATCCTCTTTTGTATTTTTGTCTTGGGCCAATGCAAGACGGCAAGCAGCGACTTATGGTCATGCTGAAGACTGTTGGCTGTTTTCCATTGTGATTTTTAAAATTCACGTTTCTTTATGTTGGTTGTGTGGCGTACAATTATTCCACATCTAATTATCGTCTACTTTAATGGTTATCATTTGTCAGATCAGCCTATGAATTTGAAGTATATAATATTATATGAAATAAGTTTAAACCCAATTGTAGATCTCTTTATGAAAATTTGCAATGTACATGTATGCCTTTAAAATTTTTACGTCTAATAGCAATAAATTATATTATAACTCAAACAGGGCCAGATCCAGAATTTTTTGAAAGGGGTTGGTCCACATAAATTCCGCTGTGGACGAAGGACGGAAAGGGGGTGGTTCTAGACAAATTTTGCAGAAAACCTACACGATACTTGCAAAATTTTTGTCGGAAAAGAGGAAAATTCCAACCTCGGACCCCCCCCCCCTCGGATATGCCGCTGCTCAAATATTTTTGATTGTCACCTATTAAAAGATTGTCCCTCCCTTTATAATAGAGACTAAAGCAAACTTATACACGAACGTTGCAATCCATGTTCCGCACACAGGGGCTTGGATTCTGGTCATTTATATTGACTTTTAAGTCGCCTCCCCCCTACTTTTTAATCCAAGCCCCTGTGGTTCCTTTGGTTATTTTCTGACATGTTTGTAGTTGTGGCGACATTGGTCTCTGTGTGGTAAATATTATCAAGCAATGATAACATTTTCGAACAACCAATAACTTTTGACAAATAAGTTTATTTTTCCGGATCCCGCAATAGCTTTGTGAGAAATAGATAAAATTATTTATCCTTATTAAACTGACCTAGATCAAGACAGACGAATGACCCAATGTGGCTATTTTGTCACTTTCAAAAAATCAATAAAATGCTTGAATTGTGTGTGTCTGATTGACCTATTTTTGCATAAGCATTATTTCTGTCTGTGATAATAAACTTTATTCAATGAATTAACATTTTGCAGTCAAAAATTTATAAGAAAGTACGCTTAAACATGTGCACAATCTGATAAAGAGACTACGCCATGTACGCTACATGATCTAGTTGAATCGCATTGTTGCTTTAAAACACCGCCACATAAAAGCATGAAAAACGAAAATGCTGTGTACAATTTTTTTGCAAGATTTAACTTATTTTTGGTGTCCGAATAGTATTTTTGTCCTTTAAACTTTATTCAATCAAGTAAATTTTTGCAATCCAAAATCAAATATCCATTACGCTAAAGCTACGCAAGATATGCTACACTGACTAGAATATAATCCGAAGCGGAACACATAATCTACTGGTCGCGGCCATATTGTCTTGATGGAAATCCGAAGATTGAGAATCCGAATATAGCCCCCGAGTGAAAAGTGAAAGTATGTACATTGCAAAGAGCTTTTGTAAATATAGAAACGACGGAAACAAACGACCTAATTAAAGTATCGCTGCATTTTTATTTATAATAGGTAGTAATTAAATGAAAAGGTTTTTTGGCTTTGGATGTCGCCATGTACAGTCGCCTACTAAAGGCTCTTCCAGCCGGAATAGCCCGTGTGCAAAATGCAAGGGATCCACACAATGACTGAAGCTTTTTCAGAGTGACCTTTTTCGCAAAAGCAACTTCTTTGATTAAATCAAATAATTCTTTCAATTTCTTTTGGGGTATTTGTATAGTCATTTCAATTGTATTTAAAATAAGTCCTAAAAACTCCATAATGCAAGAGGGTCCTTCAGTTTTTTCATGTGCTATAGGAACGTTAAGTTTTGAACAAACTTCAGTAAAAGTGTCCATTACATTTTTGCAATTGTCGGTACCTTCCAGTCCCGCAAAAAAGAAATCATCTAAATAATGATCTAAATCTTCTGAATTTGCTTCTTTAGAAGTTAACCAGTGCAAAAATGTTGAAAATTTTTCAAATGTAGAGCAGGAAATGGAACAACCCATTGGCATACATTTATCAATGTAGTATTTATCGTTTATCTTGAACCCTAACAAACTAAAATCACCTGGGTAACATGGTAATAACCTAAAGGCAGATTTAATATCCATTTTTGCAATCAAAGCATTTTTTCCTAGCTTTTGAACTATAGACACTGCATTGTCAAATGATGAATATTGAACTGTTGTAAATTTTGGATTTATAAAATCATTTACACTTTTACCGGGGGATAGCTTAAATGAGTTATTAACCTCCATCCTGAAGTTTTTTTGGGTACTAATCCAATAGGTGAACATCTTAAGTTTGAAATAGGTCGATACTTAAATGGACCAGCAATCCTACCCAAGCTAATTTCATTTTTTACTTTTTCAATAGCCGCTTGACAATTTTGCAAAACAGATTTAAGATTTCTAGATTCATGTGGGAGACGTTGTCCCTCATATTGTAATTGAAAACCATATTAAAAGCCGTTCGATAACAAAGAAGCATCTTCAATATTTGGATAATTCATAAGATTATTATCTAATTCCTCTGTGCATATTGGAGTATGACCCAACGCCCAAACATTGAATCTGTTGTTATTAATACCTGAAATATTAATGATTTACTTAAAGATATTTCGTGGAGGGTTCATATGTGGCTTTTCATGATATGTACTATTAGAAACATTTTTAAAAGTTTGCATCACAGCATTTGAATTGTTTCCATTGAATGCATGCTTTGTATTATTATTTGTCTGCTTTTTGAAATAATTGCACAAAACAGATGTATGCATGCCAGTCAGGCATTTTAAACAAGCATGTTTATAGGAACAATTTTTTCGAAAGCACCCTTTCTTAAAGTTATAATCATAACAAAAATTATTCCCTGATTCTGATTGAGAGGGACGTTTAATGCCAATCGCACCTTTAGCTACAAAACGAAGCCATAAATTTGCATCTATTTGGCACCATGATTTCATAGGGTTTTGAGCCATTCGTAACCTAAATTGCTGGTCATAAGTATAGACCCTATCGAATGATGCATCTAAAACAGCACCCCATAATCAGAATCATGTAAGAAATCAAATCTGAAGCAAGATATGGGTGTCTAATTAAAACAATTTTCATAAAATTGCAAAAAGCGTCAATCCACGCATCCATATTTGTGATATGTTTAATTTTCATGCTCTTTTCAGAGTAAACTACAACATTACCATTCACAATTGTTAATGTTTTGTTTTTTGTTTCATTATTATTAACTTCAAAATTTTGTGGCAATAATAAAGCTATTTTATAAAAATTTATATATTCCATTGACCAATTTTTTTCTTTCAAAGTTTGAGTAACAAACAAGTCCAACTCATTATTGTGTGGTACTATAAATGGGTCATTGGTTTTTGAATTAATAGGTGCGATGAAATCCTCACCATTAATAACATTATTGTCTGCCTGAACTGCTACATTAGCTCTTGGCACAGGTTGTTCAACTGGTGCAGGTGGTTCCACGGGCAACTCAATTTCTACTCGTGGCCTAGGTTCAGCTACTGGTGGAACAGGCTGTGCAACCGGTTGCCCAACTTCCGGAATACCAACTGCATTGGGATTTCTTCTCCCTCGTCCTTGGCCCCTGCCTCGTCCTACATCACGCCTGTTGACAACATTTCTTCCCGCATTTCTAACATTGTAAGGGTGGCCCTGTCTTGCCCTCCGTACTCCTCGACCCCTCATGTAAAATTTAATAAACGCATATTAATTAGGGAAAAAATTTCAAATTATTATCTTAGTAATAAAATTTCAGACTGAATTGACACATCTAATTATAAGTTCTCATGAAAACTTTTTAAAATTAAATTCTAATAGATCAAGAAAATTATCACTCATTGTAATGACAATAAAGCATCATTTTAAAATTCAAAATTCAATGAACGGCAATATCTACACTTCTAGTGTAAATTAAACAAACTATAAATTAGACTTACTTACATAGAAGAAACAACAGAAACAACCTTTAAAATATACTAATTACATATCGTGCAACAAATTACAAGAGTAATTTTCCATAAAACACTCTTTAATTTTTAATTTAAATGTTTTCATCAAAAAACAACATTTAAAAATCATTTGACCAATTTACTTAAAATTTCAACAATCGTTTTCACATAAACTAATGAAGAAAGGGAAAATAAAGGCATTTTAGTAGTACTTATCTTAAGTCACGTTTCCTTTTTATTCCAGTGATGTACTCCACAGTTTTATTAACGAATGGACAGTAGCTACGAAAGTTCAAACTTTTATACGCACGATTGAAGCAGTATCAAACATTTCGTGTACAATTTAAGCGGAAAACTTCCCAATGATAATAAATGTAAATTTAAAGGTCAAATTGGTCACTGATAGGTGACGAAAATACTATAAATAAAATACCGGAAAGAAATACAATAAATGAATTTAATAATGAAATAATTAAATTGCATTAACAAATTATTCTAATGATAACCTAAAACCACTTCCAAAGAATGTGCAATGGTCTAAAATTATAGAAGAAAAGTTCAAAAATAACATTAAATCTACCAATTTTGAATCCTTAAATAAAAAGATTGAATCACTCAAATCAACAGAGTCCAGTACTAAATGTTCAAAAGACAATGAAGTTAACATAGTAATTAATGAATTTTCAGAGACAATAAGAAATGCTGCTGGAGGTCTTAATAGTAATAATAATAGCGTAAAAACTAAACCTAAGTCATGTAAAAATAAAAATAAGAAAAAAAAACATGGCATGATGCTGAATGTAACATCAAACGTCGACACATTAGAAATCATTCTAGAAACTTAGGTGACTGTCCTTGGGACAAACACTTAAACGAAAGATATTTAATGAGAAGAAATTATATAATAAAATGATAAGAAAAAAAACATAGATTATTTAAAGCCAAACTTCTTAGTAAACTTGTAGATGCTTCTCATGATAACCCTAATGAGTTCTGGAAAATGTAAAATTGTTAAAAGAAGCTAAGCAAAATGACCCTTGCTCAAATATATCACCAAGTGAATGGGTAGATTATTTTAAAAACCTAATGAGTCCAGGATATCACAATAACTTTGACATGGATTCTGCTTGTAAATATGTTGATTGTTGTTCTGAATCTCTTAATTCACCTATAACTGTAGAGGAGATGATTAAGGCTGTTAATGTACTAAAAAATTAAAAATCTAGTGGATTTGATGGTATTACTAATGAGATGATTAAGATATCTTTCTTTGAAAATTATGATATTTATGTCAAGTTATTTAATATGATTTTAAGTACTAGTGTATTTCCTTCCATCTGGAGTTTGAACTATATAAAGCCATTTTTCAAAGGGGGTTGTGCAAATGATCCATCATGCTAAAGAGGTATAGCTGTATCCAGCTGCCTGAGTAATTTTTTTTCAAGAATTCTTTATAACAGACTGGACAATTATCTTGAAACTAATAGTATAATAAAGTCTGAACAAATTGGATTTAGGAAAGGATTTAGACCTAGTGATCATATTTTCACCCTAAAAACTTTAATTGATAATTTTTTCAGAAAATCAAAATATTTATTTACTTGTTTCATTGATTTACGCAAAGCTTTCGATACAATAAATAGACAAGGTTTACTATATAAACAATGTTGTTACAATATTAAAGGTAATTTTTTCAATCTAATTAAAGAAATGATTCAAGAAGTAAACTTTTCTGTAAAACTTCCAGATGGAATAACACAGCCATTTATGTCTAATGTTGGAGTTAAACAGGGATGTGTACTAAATCCTACCTTATTTTCAATGTATATTAATGATATTGTAGATGTATTTGATGTTTCTTGTGACCCAGTAACTCTAGGTGATGTTAAACTTTCATGTTTACTATATGCTGATGATTTAGTTTTATTGTCTAACTCCTCAAATGGTTTACAAAATGCATTAAATAACCTTATTATATAATTATTGTAATAAATGGAACCTTAAAGTAAATATTGATAAATCTAATATCATGATCTTTTAATTTACAAGTCTGGAAAAACCTTAAAAGGGTATAGATTTTTTTATGACAGAAATATTGTTCAACAGTGTAATGAATATAAATATCTAGGGATTATTTTTCAACCTTCTGGTATATTTTCAACTGCTATAAATCAATTATCAAAAAAGGCAAGTAAAGCCCTATTTTGCATCAGAAAAACTCTTTTTTCAAACAAGATTAATGCCTTGGTACATTTAAAACCTTTTGACACATGCATTAAACCTATTCTATTCGTGCGGGACTTACATCGATTTCCTTAGCAGAGCGACACGTCTGACGCAAAAATTGCTCACACAGGGTTATGTTGCTCCTCGGTTGCTGTCTTCACTCAAGAAATTTTACGGAAGACATCATGCACTTATTGACAAATATGGGATTTCGATCTCTCAGATGAGTGCAGATGTTGGTTTGTCATAGGGTGGTGTTTTGTCTTCCTTTACCGGATTTGACACGCTGAATGGACTATTGGCAACGCGACGGGTGTGCTATGGCAGCCATAGCAGGCAGGAACTGCTTACTCTTCCGGAGCACCTGAGTTCACTCTTGTTTCGACTGGAGTTCGCGTTGTTGATTGATGTTCAGTTGTTTTGTGTTTCCATGTTTTGCATGTTGTCTGTTTTTGTCCCGTTCTCGTTGGTGTTTAATGGTTTTGTCTCTGCCCTTTCGGACTTTTGATATTCGGATACCCCATTGGTACCTCTGCTTCTTTTATATTGCTCAGAAATTTGGTGTTTAGACAGCCTAGTATAACATAACCAGTCTTTTGAAACGCGAAACAAACAATTTGTTCCAAACCATCTACAGATAAAAATGCTAAATATATTCTAGGTGTCTCAAGAAAAGCAACTAATAATGCAGTTTTATCAAAACTAGGACTAATCCCATTATCAATAGCTGCAATTAAAGCTACTGTTGGCTTCTGGGATCATTTGATTAAATTAAAAGAAAATTGCCTTGCAAAGATATCTTATTTGGAAAATCTCCAAATAGCTTTTGCAGTAAATTTGAAGATTAATTAGCAAAATTAAATTTTGGACATGTTTGGAATAATCAGTGTACATTATCAAAGAATAAACTTGTTCATGCAATCTCTAAGAAATTGGAAGAAAACTATATTTTATGGTGGTATGAAGCTCTAGAGGAGAATACCAAAAATATCAATAAGCATGTACATGTAGGTAATAAATTAAGAACTTATAGAAAAATTAAAAAATCATATGACTTTGAAAAATATCTTTGATCTGATAATGACCGAGAACAAATATCAGTCTTCACTAAAATAAGAATTTCCAATAGTTATTTCCAAGTAGAGAGAGGTCGTTACCAAGGGTTGCAATTTGATCAAAGAATTTGTCCTATATGTAAAGAAGGAATTGAAGATGAATTCCATTTCTTAATTAAATGTAAAGATTTATTAAATCCTAGAGAAGAATTTTTTAATAAACTAATAGAAGTTGTCCCTTCCTTTAAATATATGAACCCTCTTGATAGATTTAATTACATATTTACAGTGACTGATTTAGATTTATGTTCCATATGTATAACTAGGGTATATAATATGTACAAACTGAACCTTGAACTAAAAAATGTTTAAATAATTACCAGTATAATTCATGTGTGTGATAATCTCTTCTACAGTTATTTGGATGATATTTCATTTAATCCTTTAATTGATAACTTATATCTCATGTTCCCATTGTGTGTGTATTTAGTTTTATGTAATTTGTGTTGTTCATTTAAATTGTATTGTAACTGGTGATGTTCCTTTATTTTGGAATTCATACCAATAAAATATTTGAATTTGAAATGATAATGAAGTGGAGGAAATGGGGACACAAGGCCAATCAGGTAGGGTAGAAAAAGAAATTGTTTTAAGTCTATGAAATTGGCCAAAAGTTGTCTGTCCACTTAAAGAAAAGAGCTATTGATGTTTAATTGAAATGTTGTGTTTTGTATTTTTAATCATCTTAAAGTATGTTGAAGATATCTCCAAGATTTGTTACCTTTCAACATTTTTGAAACAAAATATTTATTTCTAAAATCAGTGCAATTGTGAACTACAAGGTTTTTATTCTATCACAAAATGTATTATTGATTTTGTACCTCCTTTTCAACTCATTTGTGGTATTAAACTTTTGAGAGTAAAACTCACTCTTTGAAGTGTTCTGCAATGTAAAAAAAAAGTTAATAGGAAACCTTGGTCAGACCAAGAACTGCGTGATCTTAAATCACAAGTAAATTTTTTAAGTAAAAAGTAAAAAACTAACCCTTTTGATAAAGTATTGCGTGCCAAATATTTTTCAGCTGTAAAGGAGTTAAAGAAATGTGCAAAGAAGAAGAAGTATGAAGCTCAGAAAAAACTTATCTCAGACTTGTTTAATTGCAGCTCCAAGGACCCCTTAGATGATTCTACTTTTAAGAATATAAATGAAGTTACAGATAGCCCAATAACAATAGCTGAAGTTAAAAAAGTCGTGCGTTCTCTCAAAACAAATAAGGCTGCTGGTCCAGATAGAATATTAAATGAAATATTAAAGTATAGCTATCCTGTAACTTCAAAGGCTGTCACAAAATTATTTAATTTGGTCTTTAGGTCAGGTAATTATCCACAAAGTTGGAACAAAGCCTTTATCATACCAATATTTAAATCTGGTGATAGAAATACAAATGACAACAAAGTTCCAGACAATAAATTTTGCTACGCCTGATGCGCGTTTCGTCTATTCAAGACTCATCAGAGGCGCTCTACCAAAAATATTGAAAATGCCAAACACTGTATAGAAATGAAGAGCATAGAACAGTATAACCAAAAATACCAAACTGGGGAACCAAATTATTACTAAGATATTCAACCTATGTCTGGGGTAGGAAGAGCCTAAGGGTTTTGACAAATTTGAAATTTAGACGGATAATTTGTAGCTTTGATGTATTCTCCAACTCAAAAGTGTTGGTGCCGGAGCGGGCTAACCTCGGGGAATTTAAACTCCACCAGCAGTGCTAACCTTCACGTGTGTTTGAAATACAAATGACAACAAAGTTCCAGACAATAAATTTTGCTACGCATGACGCGCGTTTCGTCTATTCAAGACTCATCAGAGGCGCTGTACCAAAAATATTGAAAATGCAAAACACTGTATAAATATGAAGAGCATAGAACAGTATAACCAAAAATACCAAACTGGGGAATGATCCAAACAACTAGTTTTACTAGTAAATAATCATGTATGATTGAAATAATTAAACAAGTATATAATACGATAACATTTAATTTGTAATGATATTGAATCAATATTGATCTTGAATTTATATGGAAAATTATTACAATATGAAAAAAAAACATATATCTTTAAATGTAATTTTGTCCACTACAGATTTTCGGACACATGTTTTTTTGCATTTTTCAAGTTTACAAGTTATTGTCCCTATGAACTGTTTGGTGCTTATTATCAATTGGTTGTTTTTCAACTTGAAAGTTAGAAAAGATTTATTTACAAAGATAACAAAAGATAGTCACCTGAATAATTTTGAAAAAAAAGGTCGCCTGAAATGTTTTAATATTTTTTCATTAATTATTCATTTAATTAAAATAACTGTATTTTTTATCATTATTTATATGTGTTATGAATAAATCTCTTGTTTTACGACGATTTCTTGAAGTGTGGACGTTATTCGTCCACGCCGCGTAGACGTGCAGGCACTACCTTTAAGATTAGTTCCAAACAGAACCCGAATACCCCCGAAAAGTTAAAAAAAAAATTTATTCAGAGATTGGTCTCCTCATAAGAAGTAATAAAAAATATTATTTTATTCTAATATACCAATTATTTTCTGTGTTTCTTGAAAAGATGTATTAAGGTAATCAAAAATTAATGTATATTAATTAACCAGCATACAACATCTTGATAGCTATATGTTGCTATTATTTTTAGTTCGCCGTCTAACGATCGTTGTATGTTATCTTTTTGTATCTTTCAAACATCCTTTGGTCTATTTTAAACCGTTTTTTACTCTTGTTAATTATATTTATGGACGCCTCCGATATTCCATCCAGCTTTCGTATATTTTTTTGTATTGGTAGTCATTTCAGTCGTCTCTCTTTGTGGTAACTTGTTTCTATTTTTTTAACTACATCAGGCCTCTGTATATCAAATTGTGGTTTCATCATTGTTTGTACGTTAGCTTTTTCAGACATGTAGCGTGAGCGAGTGAGTGAGTTGGTGTTTTACGCCCGTACAACGCAATATAGGTTATTTACTTCAGACATGTACCAATCATCCTTCAATCCTTTACACGTTACTTTTGTGTTTTTGCATTAAAAAATCATAGGTGTAAACATAACAAAACAAATCAAGTTTATCTAAAGAAAAACACCAAATAATGTGAAAACGTTCATCAAAATAAAAATTACAAACAAAACAACTCAACTGGCACTAGGTCAGTTTAAACATCAAGATATCTTTGAAAACAACTTTGCACAGTAATCACATTTGTGATTAACACGTTTTTCTGCATTAACGTAACTCATGTAATATTATTTTTGGCCTGTATTCCCTATTTTTTGTATATTGTGAGTTATCTACCATTTGCAGACTTATCCTCTCTTTCCCGAAAGTATTTTATACTAGTTACTGTGTGGAAAAATAAATTTTTCTGCATTTTTTTTTATTTGTCAAAAAATGTCCAAATGTAAAATATGATTATTTCGAAAAAATTATATAATATGTTTTCCTGATTTTATAGGGTCTGCTAGGCCCTCTGAATAATTCTAAAAAAATTAAAACCTTATTTTCCCCATTATACCTACCGTAATGGAGGACAACTTTTGTAAATGGGAGATAACTCACTATTTACGAAAATAGGGAATATTATTCGACACTCTTGCAACAAGCCTGTCATAGAAATCTAAGCCTATTATATAATTCCTAACTTAACCTTAACAGTACCGATAGTAATTATTTAATATCGGACTCTGACTGGTAAAAATAAAATTCGGCATATCTTTTCTGCAATTTAAAAAAAAACATGTATTTGATGAATTAGGATTGTTATACCCTGTCAAACGAAGTGGCGAGGTATTATGTTATACCTTCAGTTTCTTTGGGTATCTGTCCGTCCCCCGAAGGTTTCCGAATGACAACTTGAAAACGCCTCGAAGGATTTGAATGATATTTTGCACAGCTGATAAGTACAATAATACGATAAAGTTCAAGTTTAAGAACATGGCAATCGTTACTTAAATTAGACCAGGAGGGTCAGACTACTTTTTTTTGGCTCGTAAATAAAAAAAGTAAGAGATAAATGAAATCTGGCTCCACCCTAGTGCTTCAGCATCAAAAGTTCCACAAAACTCTCTATTTGATCGAAGTTGTCAGAAGATCCCTTATTGGGATTAGGGCCCCTTAAAGGTGAAAAATAGCGTTTTTCATGTTTTTGGCTTATAGAATGAGAACTGTTGCTTGCTTAGATGTTCAGCTCGTTGAGCTCTTCAAAAGTCTCCATAGCGTCAAAGTTGTCAGATGACACCTTATGGAGGTTACGGCCCCTAAAATAACATTTTACATGTTTTTGCCTACAGAATGAAAACTATTGCTGAAGGAAAAAAAGCTTAAATGTTCAGCTTATTTAGCTCTTCAAAAGTTTCCATAGGATGGAAGTTGTCAGATGACCCCTAATAGGAGTTGCGGAACCTTAAAGGTGATAAATAGTGTTTTTGCTTATAGAATGAAAACAAATGCAGATAGAGAAAAGTGTTTTTTGCATAAACATTCAGCTCATTTAGATTTAGGTCTAAAAAAAAATTCAGAGGGTTGACATCAAGACCCGGTGAGCGATTCAGGCTCTTGGGAACTTCTTGTTTTCTTTCAGTTTGACAAAGATAACTTATACTATCTAGTAATAAGTTAAAACTTAAATTTTGATCTTAATACAATTAATTAAGGGGTGACCAACAACTAAGCAAGGCTAACATTTAATTGTGTCGTTATTTCTTCTATAAAAATGACTTAAATTTTCTGTCATTTTATAAAATGCTCAGCAAAATATCCACACATTTGATAGAACACATGGATTACACGGCGAATACTTCAAAATACAATACCAAAACGGGTAAAAAAAGGGTTAATTTGGTTATGATGTATATCGATATTTCAAGAAGTAACCTCTCATTAGCAGCGTTTGAATCAAAACATTGGAAACTCAAAAACCCAAAGTATTGAATGAAAAGTACTCAAAGCCAAAACGTTCGAATAAACAGGAAAGCCAAATCCAGCATGGAGGATGTCGACCATGTGCAGTACAAAGACAGAAACCTGGTGTACATGTAGTTTTAACAATTTAGACACCGCTTATAAACAAAAAATGATAATATCAGAAGTAGATATGTAAAAGGCAATCATTTTATTCCGCGAGTACCTTACACGACGGCTTTCATAAATATCAATATTACTTTTTTTTATTTCTTTATATAAAATAGACACCTATATGAAATAATGTTTCTATTGCAGTTTCCTTTTTTCGATAAGACTTATATTACATTTGAGCTACATGTGTCATTTATATAACGCTGAATTTAAATATTTGAAACAATATTTATGTATAGCATATTCTAGTTTGCAGTTTGCAAGCAATTAAAGTTCGCTTCTCTGCTGAGGAGGTGGATTCAAGATTGTCTGTACGAGACCTGAAAATTCCTTCGATTGTGATGGGGTGATTTTCGACGTCGCTGACATCATTACTTTAAATTCCTCGAAATCAAGAAGATTGTCTTCGTTTTTGTCATAGATTTTAAGGAATGTCACCATCTGATCTTGTAGGAATTTTGTCATTTCCTTTCCTAAATTTGCACTTATTTGTCCAAGGCTTTGTGACATCAGTATAATCTGAAAATAGGACAAAAACATAAAATGTAATTAGAGTTTTGATCGGGTGTTTTGACTTTCTTAAGGTACAGGTTCGTGTCCAGGAGGAGGATGTTGGACTCAGTTATAGTTCTATCTTTATTTCATATGTTTTTATTTGGGTATTTCGTTTATTTTAATCTTCTAAATAGTTGTCTTTCGTAATCAAATTTCAATTTCTTTGCATTTATTTTGAAATTAAATAACCAAATCCATGAATTCGAGTTCAAATGATCAATTCATTTTTTTTTAAATATTGTTGCAAAAAAACGCTTCTACAAATAGATGTTCATTTGAAAAACTTTTAAACCGGTTGTACTAAATTACTTGATAATAATTTATTTTATCTTTTTGCATTTAACAATATTTTGCATTCAGCCTTTCACGATTTGTGGCTTTGTGACGTATAAATATTTGATTGTATTAAAAAAGCAATTAGCAGTCACAAGGTATTTAATGAAAAGAACAAGTTTTGATTTTTTTTAATAATTCTTTTTTGCCTCGTGACTTTAATGCTTCATTTTGGTAGCTACAATATATAGATTATTCAAAAACAAATACAATCCATTTTTGTCATGCTCACCTCGTTTTCATCTATGACACCATTTCCGTCTTTATCGACTCTATGAAACAGATTCTCTATTTCTTGATCCGTCTGTCTGACAATCTGTCGCAGGTTTAGAACTATAACAATTGTCGAGTTGGGTGGTATTATTTTTCCTGAAAACAACACCAAAAATGTTGTCAAGTTCAAAGTATATGGGTTCACTCCTAAACATTAATAGGATGCATTGTCTACATGTTTGGGTAACGATTTACCGTGTATCCCACGGTATGTTGTCAAATGTCACCTGGGGAATTTTTTCATGTTTTTGATTGTGATGTACGAAAGATAACTCTATGTTAATGTTTACATTAATAAATATAAATATTTTACCGTTTTTAAAGGCCATGAAAATAAACATTTTTGACCTTTAGGGACGGCAGAATACTTTTTTCTAACCCTCTGCTGCCAAAATATTTTTGTCATCAAAAATAATTTTCAGGATATTTTTTAGAAGAAAAAAACAAGCCCCCCCTTTTCAAGTTAAATTCTCGGTCCCTTACGATACATTTCAATTTTCAGTATTTATTTTTGACAATATATATGATATTTGTATATCAAAACACACTTGATTAAAAAATTCAAATCCTAGCTATAGTTTGAACAAACATTAAAATTAAATGCTTCAAAAATCACACCAGTCGTCACAAAACAATTTAAATTTACCGTCCGGAAGCTCTTTCTCTTTATCACCATATCCATGTTCGGGCGGAACTGTAATTTTCCTCTCCTCGCCGATACACATCCCAAGTAATGCATTTTCTACGACAGGTAACATCTGGTTAACACCTAGGGTTAAGGTCTGGGTAACCGCGCCATTGGAATAATCATGCCTAAAGAGAAAACAACAAGACATGTGCTTTTGATTTTAAAATTCATTTAGCCACCCAAGGTTATCGCTTACCATATAGGGGTGTTTATCTGGACCTGTCACGATGTTAGACAAAGCAAACAACCACTATGACCTTCTATCTATAGGCTTACAACTCAAGTAGACAGCTAATAATAAGTCTTAGCCCATAAAACGAACCTCCACTATTCCGTGGTAACCGTATCTACAAAAGACTAAACGACTGTTAAGCGAAATTCAATTTAGGGAACACCTTAGTAAAAGGGAAACCAATAACTACTGTATATTTCAAATACATGTGTGCGTCAAAACACGCAAGAACTCACACCACCCTTCAGGCTGAGTAAGGTGTTTTATGACTTATTTACCGCAATAACTTGTCATACATTTATATATATCATAATGTTTGTATTCGTGTTAAATATTTTTCACAAAAAAGTTCTTGATGTGAAAAAAAAATTGACTTCAAGTTGGTTGTTTGAAAGCAGCAAATGTGTACCAAAAAGCTCATTGCTTATCGACTTCAGACAAAGACAAAATAGACACAAAATCATCGCAGCAATCCAAACAAAACACACAAACTGCATAAAGAAATTTTATTGCACTGCATGACAACAAAAATAACTGACATCGAGTAAGTGTCATCCTGGAGAGATAATTGCACGTTTGCTATTGAAATAAAGTATCATCCCTCGTCTTTTAATTAACTTAATAAAAATATCAAATCAACATATGTACTCTAATGAGAAAACTTTTAAGTATTGATTTGTCTCTTTGAAAAAAAAATCATTTGTTGAAAATAGTGTGAACCAGGATAACCGTGTCGTTTGAATTTTCATCTTCCATATTTTAAGCTAAGAACGTTTACACTTACCCCATAATTGTTTCGCCTTCATTCTTATAGAAAATCATATAATCGAAAATTATTGTATCCTTTTCCACAATGGATTTCTCACACGCGGAGGCTTGTTGGGTGATTTCAATTTTTACATCAGAAATTTTGTCGTCGTTTCCCAGTGAAGAAGTGATTGTAAGCACAGAAAAAACAAACACCCAAAACATTTTGATTTATTAATTAGTGAGTGTCTAAGCTTGTTAAAGATATTAACTAATTCTTTATAAATAAAATATGTCAGTACAAATCAATAGCTTCGATCTAGATTCTTATAATTTCCTGTTAGTAAACTCATTAACTTGAAATACTTAAGACCTTTCTGGTAAATCATGTACGACGAAACTATGACCCTAAAATGTTGTGTCTTGCTTCAGGAATCAGGAAACATGTACTACATGATTATGATATGATAAGTATTTGTACTACAAGGAATCTTTAACAATTTTAGAATCAAGAATGATTATTTATATACAGTTCAATAAAAGTAGAATTGCATTATCGATGATGGAATTAAACGAAAACTTAACAAACCATCATAGAATACAAATTAAATAAAAAACGACTTAACAAAATACAATATTGAGTGACAATTTTAATATGAATTGCTTAACATATGATGGCTATAAGAAAAAAAATATTTAAAAATCTCTTCGATTGATGTGACCTGTCTCTCTGATGTTTCCCGATTGCATTCAAACTTGGAAGCCTTCTTAGCAATTACGAAAAGTTACAAAATTCAGTACTCTGCTGTTATTAGACTTTCTATCGGTCCTAAGATCGCAATGGAAAAGAGGATTATGCTCGCCATAAAACATGCTTTAACCCATTATATTTTTTGAAATGACTGTACCGACTCGGGATCATAATTCTTCAATTTTTCCATTATGTCTTTTATGTTTTGTCTTTTCTTGGACATTGAGATTGATCCCCCAAGTTAAAAAAAAAACTTTTTTAACATTATTTTCTACTCATAGTGTCATTCTTTAAATAAATGTGCCTTTTATCTATCAGATGTTTCCTTTCTTTCAGATTTTTAAAATTTAGTAAAGATGCATAGTAATGGTATTAGCTCAAATGATGAACTTAAAAAAGATTTTTGATATAAGAATGTTAGCCTATCTAATTTTTAGATTTCTGTCATTTTTGGAATTCTCGTTTTTTTTACTATCAAAATAAGGTGAAAACATGTTCCCATCAAGGTTTATGAGGACACCTGACTCTGAACATATCTGCTCATTAAAAATATAATTGTATTGCCTTAAATATCAAATAATGTTGATATCTTTTATATAAAGCTTAGATAAAGATAGGTTACCAGGCTTGTTTTTCCCATATAAGGGTTCAAAGTTTGACTAAATTACAATGGCTATTAAAGGAAGGACATATAAAATGCATAAAATCACTGCTCAAGAAAAAATCTTACATTACAAATTTGATTTTATTAAATCAGAATAAATATTGTTAAGCAAACTTTGATATAAGAGTGAGAAAATAGGGGGTCACCAACTTCGTTTTGAATCTGCCTGTAGAATCCATTGTATTTTGATGGTCATATTTTACATTTATTATCTCCCTTGATATTTTCAAAACAATGATTTATTAAGTTAATAGTCATATCTCTGTTTAAAAAATATTATTATATGTTGAACATTTCTTTGATTAACTCATTTAATATTTTTGTTATGTATTTATTGGTATGCTAGCATTTTCTTTGCATATTTAGATGTGCTTGGTCATATGACACCTGTTCTCATTAACCTTTACTCCATATCTTCTTTGTTTGCTGTTTTATGAATTATAGAGAAAACCTTTTCCGCAAAAATTTGCACGTCAAATACATGTATGAGATCTCAAACCTATCAAATTATATGATTACTTAACACCTTGCATATTATCTTCTCATTTAGGGCATCAAATTTTAAACCAATTTATTTTAACTATTAGACATGATAGAAAAATCATTTACATTCGACATTTACAATTTAGATTCGATATTT
Organism: Arcuatula senhousia; assembly: GCA_963971305.1. Taxonomy (NCBI): domain Eukaryota; kingdom Metazoa; phylum Mollusca; class Bivalvia; order Mytilida; family Mytilidae; genus Arcuatula; species Arcuatula senhousia. Next base: position 26,694,452 of record OZ020310.1, on the reverse strand, counting down.
AGATATTTTCAAGTTGGGGTAAATCTCAAATTGAAAACGCAGTACGGGTTGTTTATACTAGTAACTTTCAGTACTCTTTGGTCATTTTACATGTAAACTTCAATTCTTCTAGAAGAGTAAATAATAGCTAAGGTCGCCGATTATACAGTTTCGACATATATAAAATGTTTGCGAGATCCAAGGAACGTAACCTTACCGGTATTTTATTGTAAACAACAGCTGTGCAAAATATCATTCAAATCCCTTGATGCGTTTTCAAGTTATCATCCGCAAACCTTTGGGGGACAGGCAGACGGACGGACGGACGGACAGACACCGAAAGAAACTGAGGGTATAACATGATAACTCGCCACTTCGTGTGGCGGGGTATAAGATGCGTTTATTTAAAAATCCAGCCAGCAGCCTTCAATGGGACCATAGATCGCTGATTGCTTTCTGGCTTTTTTAAAAAATATAATGCATCAGATTCAATTCTATTCTAACATTTACAGCCAAAATTCCATATCTACACATGTCTTTTTTCTTAAGAAGCAGGTAGGAAGAAAATGGTATTCGAATGTCAAAAGTTCTTCAGGGCAAAAAGAAATTCGAAACAGACAGCATTAACTGAATAACATCATAAAAGTGAATGTAAGTAATAACGAAGGTTAGTTCAGAAGATTCGGAATTATAAACAATTTTTCATGTTTGAACACACCTGTCGCGTTGCTAACGGTCAATACTGCGTGTAAAATAACTACGAAATACAAACATCTGTACTCATCTGATTGAAAAAAATATGAAAACATGTACACATGTTTTTGTCTCTGGGCACTTGATTTCTTTAGTAACGACAACAGTCAAAAAGCATCATACCCATGTAATAATTTCTTTATTCAGAAGAGAAATGACCTAATAATATACCCACTTATAAATTAAGTGAACATGATACCTAAGAGAGATTATCGTATAATCACAATACTTTTCTTTGTTATGATATTGGTATTGGCAAGTGTTTTTGTTTCAATTCTACTGAATACAGTTTGTAAATCTTAGCAGTTTATGTTCGCACCCTAAACACTGACCAAGTTTGACCAATTGAACTCAACAGTGTTTGTTAGTGCTTGAAACCTTATTTTCTGGCAAATAGACTAAAATATTCATATCAAATCAACGTTTTATTCTATTTTTCAACAATCAAAGCTCGAATTCAAATTCTTTATAAATGTGAGCGCTCGGTAAAAAACCTATTCAATTTACTGTGCAAATTAATGATCTATTAACATTTTATTCTTAGAGCAATTATTCAAGAAAAAGAAAAGATCAACAGGTCTTTAAGAAGGTATATGTTAACCTTAAAAATATATAATTTAAATACAGTCTCAATCAAAATATATAAATAATTATTATTAAAGCTCGCCACAAAAAACCAGCTCAACCAATATGCTGCTCCTTAATATAATAAACAGACCAATTGCCAATGTCTGTTGTCTTAATTAAGAGAACATTCAACCATTTCGGTACACTATTTACAAGATAATCACTAATTGGGGAAACCATTTGATTTTCAGTGGGGTGAGATGTTTTTTTTATTCTGTATTTTCATTTCTCAAAATAAAAATAGAACATGTTAATTTTTTTCTATAAATTTAACAGCCAAACACACAATCCCGTCTTTTTTAAATTTTTTTTAGCAACATTACTTTTTATTTCAAATTTCGCTATACCCATGCAATGGCATCAAATGGTTGTTCCTTACACAAAACACAACAAAGAAAATAAATGATTAAGAGATAAATCTGCCAAGAATCAAAAACTATAAAATAATCGTAGTATAGTCGATTTTTGATTTTTTTATCGCTAATCTCCGTTTGGCAAAACAAAGTTTACAAGAAAATGTAATCATGAATAAAAATTACAATTCATCCCTTAAATCAAAATTGTCTTGACCAATTTAGAAAAAGAAATATATGGTGAATATATGTCTGAAAAAATGAATGCATGATTCATGAGAAAATATTAAACATTTACAAGAATTCGCAAATCCAAAAAATGCCAAATTTGCGTAATCAACTTTCAAAATTGATTAATTACATAATAATAATAATATAATCAAACAAATTCATATAGCGCCCTATATAATACTTAAAACACTCTAACGCGCTTTACATCAAGACAAAATAAAATGACTTACACAAAACATTTTTTAAAAAGTAAATGATCATTTAATAGAGTTACTAACCAATTTATGATTAAAAATACCAAACGTCGATTATATCATAGTCCTAAAAATATACACCAAATATTTGATTAGACCGAAATTTACATTATAAAATAAGTATAGGTTATCAATATAAAAATGAAAAAAAAATATAAAAAAAAAAAAATAAAAATAACAAAAGGTAAAAATTTACATTTGACACAGAAGTAAAAATTAAACCAAAACTAGACCTAAAAATTAAGATACTGTAGACATAAAACAAAATAAAAAAGAATCACGAAAATTATCAGACTAGATAAAAAATATTAAACAATATTAAAAAATATTAAATAAAAGTGGACATATGTTATAAACATTTTTATCATTTTAACAACATTCGAACACTCTCAAGACAATAAATAATTTTACCTACACAAGTGCATACAAGTAGCGTTTTATAAAACATAAACTTGGTATTGCAACGGTAAGTGTGTACATTGATTTCGCCAATGATGACAAGGTAGGATTGATCTCTTACTCCTATCATCTCATAATTTTAAAGTGGATTTCCATGAACTTTTCATACAATCTTTATGACAATATGTTGATGTGCATTTACATTTTTTTAAATTTTACCTAATTGAGTTCAAGAGGAGAGGTTTATTTTTCTTGTTTTTTTCATACAATCCTGAAAACTGATACCACTCTAACACTTGTTATTTTATTCTGCTGTAATTATTGCTAGAACTTTTAAAAAAATTGTATGGGAAATGAAAACTATTTTATATTTATAGTTTATAGGCGTAGCAAAATTTATTGCCTGGAACTTTGTTGTTTTTTATTTATCATATATATATTTCATTGACATTTGTTGTGAAACAAATCCGTGATATTTTTTGTCTCATTTGGCGATAAAAACAATAAATATACAGTTTAAATAACATAATCTTATTACTATAAAAAAGTATTAAAACTTTGAGATATTTGCATCCCTATGGACTTTCCCTTGTTAACAAATGGCTGGGATTTTTTTACATTTCTATTGCGACGTCATATGCTGTCAAATTTTATTCCGAGATTTGATTTGATATAGAAGAAACCACTGTGATGAAAAGGATTGATTGATTGATTGATTGATTGTTAGTTGTTTAATGTCCCGTCGGCAATATTGCAGCCATCATCAGGACATGAACAAGTTGAAATAATTATGTAAATAACACGTTGATATAAATCAAAGTCAAAATAAATCAAACAGAATGACTAGAAAATAATCATTTAAAATAAACACACTAAAATAAAACCATTTACAGCGATAGCAAAGAAGAACTTTACAAAAACGAGAAAAGATTAATTATAATAGCAACAAAAGAACTTGCAAATGGTGATTTTATTTTAAGAATTTTAATTTTGAGTACTGACCAATTTCTTTTAAAAATGATAATATGGCATCGGCTGGGATGCCGCTGAACAAATCTTGCATGGATGCACAGTTGAAATACTTCATACGAATTGGAGTAAGATCAACAAAGTCAAGGGAGATGAAAAGGATATCTTAAACTTCTGCAATAAGGTATATATTTAAAATTTTGCATCTCAAAAATGGCATCCATTTAAATCACTTTGGAAAATAGAGGGTTCAAATTGATTTTTATTTATTTATCAAAGATGTAAGCTTTTTTTATTCTTTAATGTAAATCTAGTTACTTTTTTAAAGATAAAATGTCAAGTTTTTCAAAGGTGCCCGGCATAGACTATAAATGAAAAATTATAATAATTAAATATGTCTTTTATTGAGTACCCTTCACAGACAAAAAAAATTCACTGCTATCCTAGAAATGTATCCCAAAAAAAAAACATTGCATATTTCAAAGGAAAAAAAATCATAATCTAGATGAATCAAGCTGTTAAACATAAGCTAACAAATGTTTCCAGTCATTCTGTTGACATAACTGTTCCGGACATAAACTTCCTCCTTCATGGACATCAATCTAAAATTGCAGATATTTTTTTTTATTATTTTTCTTAGAGATATGTTTTATCCTTAAATGCGTAAGGAATACTAGTAATAAAGGTAATAACAAAATTACCGAACTTGGAGAATCAATCTCAAATGTCCATAAGACAGGACAGAACAAGGAATAAAAACCGGGAAAAATAAAAATCGCTATGGTCCTGACTTGGTACAGACATTTCAAAAGAAATGGTTGGTTAAACCAGGTTTTAAGGCGCGCCAAACCTCCCTCTTCCATTGCGATCTTTGGGTCCGGTAGTTACACAAAACACAACAGGTTTGGGATCACATATTAGGGATGCTAATGTGATCATCTCAGTACATCAACCAGCCAAACATTAATCAAAGCAAGACCTAACCATTTCGTCTAACATAATATTGATTTTTTCTACCAGTGGCTGATAACAAAGAAAGATTTTTTAGAGATCGTATGAGACGTATTTTCTTGTAACCTTGGTCTAGTAGTCGATTACGGAAAAAGGGTGTCTGATAAAAAAATCTGAAAAATGTTTACAAGCCCTGGCATATCGAATTAGTTGTGAAATATAGACACCGTATGCAGGTGACGTTGGTATGTTACTTTTCAGGTTAAGAAAATTAATAATTTAAAAATCAAAATCGTCAAAATGTAGATCCAAGAATGATGTAAAGCAAGTGGATTCGGTGGTTTTTTTAATCTCTAGCTCTGTAGGATTTATTGAAGGAATCCATCTGCCAAACGACGAGTTGTTGACAGAGAGGAATTCATCAATTTATCTGAAAGTGAGATTAAATGACCTCGCCTCTTTCATCTTCTTGCTCTTAACGAGTTCCTGAAGAAATTCAAAAAAGATTTTTTGGCTCCAGAACCTCTCTTTCGACATGTTTAATCCTGAGATTTAACAAAACGATTTTAGATTTCGACATATCGTAGAGGGTGTGGTTGAGGTTTATAGAAATAGGAAAAAAACGAACTATCACCGCAGAAACTGAGATAAGTTTTCAATTATCCATAAAATTCATGAACATATAAATAGTGTTAATAAATTAAACGAAAAGTGAAAAAGTGTCATTCATGTAATTTATTATTCCTCTTTTGAAACGATAAAACTTTAAAATAATCATAAAAACGAAATCTAAGAATAGGAACTTCTGATAGATAGATGGTTTGGGGTGTTAAATTTCTTTGACACACTGATGATAGTAAAGGTTATGACGATCCAGTCACACTCGTAAACTTTTTACTCGATAGCTGATTTTTCTTACCATGTACAAAATGTACATGAACCCTTTTTTAACTTTTAAAATAAAAATAAAAATAAAAAAGAATTCCTACTGTCTATACTTGATAATGTGTTTGCTTTTTTGTATTTGTATGGGTCCCTTATTGATAATCTATAATCTGCATTTCACTTACCTTCTTCACTGCTTTTCTTTAAACAGCCTTTTTCTCTCCTTCGTTGCAGATCTCTTACGGTTTTGTTCTGTCATCTAACTGCTGCAATGTCCTCTCTGTGTCTTGTTTTAAAGTGTTTTGCTGTTCTGTGCCTTTTTTGTCGTCAGATTTAGTTTTGAACTGTGTCTTGGAGGTACTTGCCGTTGCACCTGTTTTAGTGTGTTGTTGTGCGATGTCCTTTTTAGTTTTGGACTGTGTTTTGGAGGTTCTTGCTGAAGAACTCATCTTAGTTTGTTGTGCTTTCATATTTTGTGCGTTAGGTTTAGTTGAGGTCTGTGTTTTAGAGGAAATCGCTGTTGCACCGGTTTTGGTGTGTTTTTGTGCAGTGTCTGTTTCGGCGTCAGATTTAATTTTGGACTGTGTTTTAGAAGTACTTGCCGCTGCAACTATATTAGTTTGGTGTTTTGCTGTGCCTTTCTTTGTGGCAGATTTAGTTTTGGGCTGTGTTTTTGAAGTACTTGCCGTTGCACCTATATCCGTGAGTTGTTGTGCTGTGCCTTTTTTTACATCAGATTTTGTTTTAGACTGTGTTTGAGAGGTAGCTTTGCCAGGAGTTTTAGTCCCAAACAAAAAAAAACCCTCAAATAACTCATATGAATAAATCATACAGATCTTATAATTTCTGTACCATTTTCGTGTGGTCAATTTCGCATGCAAATGAGATAATAACTCATTTTATGCAAATGAGAATAATAAATTCTACAGAAATCATAAAAAAGAATACTGAATCCTGATTCCACCTTTAAATAAATCATATAAAACATACAAATAATAACTCGTACAAAAATTACAAACTATAACTCATACAAAAATCATTTCTAATAACTCTTACAAAAATCACTTCTAATAACTCTTACAAAAATCACTTCTAATAACTCTTACAAAAATCACTTCTAATAACTCTTACAAAAATCATTTGTTAATAGCTCTTACAAAAATCTTTATATTTAATAACTCTTACAAAAACCATATAATATGTAACAAATTGTTTACATTGTAATCCACACATATGTACATGTATAAAGTTTTAAATTGTCCATTAGACTTTACTCCACATGTTTTATCACGTCCTTTCAAGTTTTGATCTTTTCGAAAATTGATATTCTAGGCATTTATCTTCTCTGTACATTGATGCAGCTGGTCTGCACGTAGAGCCCAATGCTATATATCTTCTCATCTAAAAATATGAATTATATTTAAAACTTATTCAGTTAATTTTAATGGCAACTTCCAAGAATAATAAACTATTGTGTGTAAAATGAGTAAAAAATCTATGAGTCTATCTTCATGTATACCCCAATGTATACCTACATGTACATGTATATAATGAAATGAAGTGTTCAATTTAGATTAAAAAATCATGTGATATACATGCAAATATAATAAGTATATTAATATAACAAAATTTTTCAATTGAAAATACAATTTTATGCTTGAAATTAAAAACAATTTTACTTACCATTTAAGTTGTGCATGCAATTAAGCAGCTAGGGCCTTGAAGTGTTTTCCATTAACATGTTGAAGAGTTAATTGCAATCCATGTAATTTTTTGCTCAAAATTACTTCTAAAAGATGTTCTATTCTATTACTAAATGTCTATGCACATGTATAGTCTTCTTTTCTATAATAATCCTTATTAGAAATCTAAGAAATCAACATCTTTTCACAATATTATCTCAAAGTTCTTTCTGATGCACATCCATGATAAACACAGATTTGAATTTGACCAATGAAATCACCTGATAAGATTTTCAAATGCTCTGAGGTTCCATAAGGGAAATGAGAAAATAAACATGTACAATAATGCACAACTTCACAATAATGTATGATGTATTAATTTTTTTTTGTTCTTACATATATTGGATAAATCGAATCTTCATTATTACTAGTTTAATTAAAGTAAATATTACAATATAAATAAAAAAAAAACCTGCAAAATATCCCCCTCTATTAATAAATTATACAAAACTGACATTACGTATTTATCTGTTGTTTGTCCCTAAACATTGAAGGTAATAGATCATATTCAGATTATACATATTTTTCAACAAGAAAATAACTCATTTCAAACTCATAAATATTCCTTTACTAAGCCAATAGATTATACGAAACTCCAAGATAATTGCAAAAGGACACAATTGTATTTTAATAACTTACATTAAAACCACTCTAACATTAGAATAGATTACACTGAACTTACAGTATGCAAAATAACTTCTACAGAACTCTCATTCAAAAAATGACCACTTAAAGAGATCATATGAGTTCTTTTGGAGTTATCTTTTAGATCATTACTAACTTATATCAATAACTTTAAGATTTGATAGTTCTGTGTAATTTTTGAATAATTTTTATATGATTTATTCGAAAATATTTTCATTTGGGGTGTTTTGGTGCTTTATGTCGTCAGTGTCCCGATTCTGTCGGCTAGTTACAGTTGATCTCATCTGAAAAAAAAATGCACAAATGCACCATCTATTCAAAATAATGTGCTATGGTCAACCTTTTTACAAGTAAGACATTCAAATACAAGCATTCGATTCTCAAGAAAATCATGCTCTTAACTTTCTATAACATACAACAAAAGCGTCAAGGATTCTGGACCCGATTAATGAGGATGTTTATTTATGTACTAAACCAGAAACCGAAATATTTGGTTAAATTATTTTTTTTTTTTTGGTGCGCAAAACCGTCTTTTTACAATGCGATCTTAGGAAACCTTAGTATTCCAAGTAGTCAAAACTCGACGGTAAAGTCAAAATTTCCATGAGAATACAATATCATTGTGTAACGACCATTACTAAATTAAGTAAGCTATTTGGAAAAAACTTCGCTATTCATGTTCATTCAACTTACATGTAGAACTAAAAAGTTGATTTGAGTACAGATAAAGTTAGGAAAAGTTATGTCTTGTAAAATTATTTATCATTTGATATGCAAGTCATAAAAACCGCATAGAATTTTAATAGTTCTTGCATGAGTTTTAACCTTTAAAAAATATTTTACAAACAGGCGAAAAGACCAAGTTAAAACTAGACAACTCTCACATCCTTCCTGCAAACCCAATGTAGTTTTTGTTTAATATACACCCCCCCCCCCCAACATTTTGATCTGAATATGACACATATAATAATTCATCAGTTCTCTGATCAAAAGTAGGTAAAAGTTTTGTTTTCCTATCATTAAGTCAGTACAGTGAATTGCATATTTGGTTAAAGAGAGACTAAAACTTTCGAAAATACTTTACCAGTGGATACGACAGAGACGCATAATAAGTTGCAAGATCATTTTGTTTTTCTGCTGAAAAAAAAGAACGTAAAACTGTGTTATAACATTCAGAAAATAAAACTTTTTTTGTTATGAGAGCCAAATTAAGAGTAATCACAAAAAAGTGTATGTTAAATGGCAAACACATGTTATTACTTTATTTTTCTTAGCAAGTCTTTTAATAGGGTCTTAACTAAGAAGTCGAAATAAATCAGCTGTGACCAACCCGGTCAATGAAATAGAGTTATACATGATTCACAAATTTGAAATATAAAAAGAGATTCCCTTAACAACACCACTTTCCTTTTCATGCTACGTACTTGCATTTCGAATTAATTCTAATAAATGGTTTATTCCTATTATGTCTTCTCAGTCGTGTTATGTTTTGTGTTACATGTACTTCCGGACTTTGAGATCGAAATGTAAGAGGGAGGTTTGGAGCGCCATTTTTCATGCTACATGTAGTTACCTGTAATTACTTGCATCGGATTTAAGTCTTATTAGTAGATAAAGCACACAACTGATTCTAGGAAGTTTGCTTCAAACTAAGATCTATACATGTATATACATCGAAAAAGACACAAAAGGAAGACCATCAACAAACCGCTATTACTTTATGCCTTCAACTCTATTGCAACAGCTTCTTATGTAGTTTACACATCAATACTGATATGTTTTACTATGGCTCTCAAGGGTTTTTTTTAAATATAATGACCTACCAATGTTACAAGTGAAAGAGTGGCTGACATTTGACCCATCTTCAAAGGTTACTTTACAGCAATAATTTCCATTGTCCTCAGGCTTTATTGGAATGATTTTTAGAAATGAATCGTCGTCACTTTTAACACTATATTTTCCTGGGAGCGGCTCAATGATCTCCTTGTGGCCTCCAACAAATATGGTCCACGTCACAGCTGAAAGTTTATACTTCCCTTGGATATTACAAATCAGAATAAACGCTTTGTTTCGTGCAATACCAAGTCGTACTGAAACTGCATTTAAATAGAAAGCATTACATGTTTTTTTCTATATATATATATACAATGAAAATACAAGTATTAAACAATTATAATTAAGCAATATTGTGCGTCATTGTTTGCTGATTTGTATTTTTTGCATTCATATGAAGCGGATTTTTAGCCAAAAAATGACATACCCTTTACAAGTTTAATTTTACTACTTGTTAAATGGATTATGTCACTACACTTAACATCTCCCAAAAAATTTAGCTAGATATATAGTTATAATCTATATATACTTTTTTTAACATGGAGGTTCTTAAAAGGGTTCATTTGAAAACTCAGTTGACACTTTTGTGCACATTCTTGAGGTTAACATTGAGGTAAGAAACAGCTCTTCTCAATTTGTAAATTCGTTTAGTGAGGCAAAATGTTACGGTGTACAGTAATGTTTACACCTACAAGTCAATGGAGATTTTTCTTTTGAAAAAAGAAAGTACAACTATGTTTTAACATTTAGAAAACAAGAGGCTCCCAGGAGCCTGAACCGCTCACATGGTTTTGATGTCGACCCTATGAAGACTTTTGTAGAGCTAACTGAGATGAACAGTAAGCAAACAACAGCTTTTCTCTATCTGCAATAGTTTTCATTCTATAGACCAAAAACACTATTTTTCAACTTTAAGGGGCTATAACCCCTATAAGGGGTCATCTGACAACTTCGACCCTATGGAGACTTTTGCAGAACTCAATGAGCTGAACGTTTAAGCAAGCAACAACTTAAAAGTGGTCATCTGACAACTTCGACCAAAAGGAGACTTTGGTAGAGCTTTAGATGCTGAAGCAGTAGTATTGCATCAGATTTCATCTATCTCTTATACTTTTTTGATTTATAAGCCAAAAATAGGGCATATAATGGGACATTAAATGATACCCCGCCACGTTATAATATCAAAAGTTCATAAAATTTGATTTCTTTTCGGATCATGCTGGAAATTAAACTTGACCTGTATTTTATTGAACTAAACAGCTGTGCAAAATATCATTGAAATCCTTTGACGCGTTTTCAAGTTATTGGTCGGAAACCTTCGGGGGACGGACGGACAGACGGACGGACGGACAGACACCGAAAAAAACTGAGGGTATAACATAATACCCTGCCACTTCGTGTGGCGGGGTATAAAAATTAAAAATACCAAAAACGCGAGTATGAACGGTTAATTTGGATATGCTATATATCGATATTTCAAGGAGTAACTCTCATCAGTAGCATTTAAAACAAGACATTGGAAGGTCAAATTCCAAAACTCTTGAAAACGAAAAGTACTCAAAACAAAAACGTTTGAACAAGGAAGCTCAATCCAGCACCGAGGATATCGACCATGTGCATTAAGGAGAGAAACCTGGTGTTTTAAACAATTTTGAATTTAAAAAAAACGGAAATTTCAGCGACAAAAATATTGGAAATTTTATGGTAAATCGTGTTAGACAAGTCTGACAGACAGTAGTCTGACCGCCCTGGTCTATTTTTAGCAATGGCGGCCATGTTTTTTTATGGAATCAATTTAAAATGATAATCATTTGTAGCCAACATGCCATATATCATTCCTACTAAGTTTCAGTTAAATTGGTTCAGTAGTTTTAGAGAAGATTTTTTAAATTGTTTAGACGACAAAGGCAAAAAACATGAAAAAAAGTTATTTTAGGGGCCGTAACTCCTGTAAGGGGTCATCTGACAACTTCTGCTCTATAGAGACTTTTGTAGAGCTAAATGAGCTGGACATTTAAGCAAGCAACAACTTTTCTCTATCAGCAATAATTTCATTCTTTAGGCCAAAAACACTATTTTCCACCTTTCAGGGGCCATAACCCCTATAAGGGGTCATCTGACAACTTCGACCCTATGGAGACTTTTGTAGAACTCAATGAGCTGAACATTTGAGCAAGCAACAGCTAATCTTATCTGCTATAGTTTTTATTTTGAAGGCCAAAAACATGAAAAAACTCAATTTTTCACCTTTAAGGGGCCATAACCCCTATAAGGGGTCATCTGACAACTTCGACCCAATAAGGACTTCTGGAGAACTTTAGATGCTGAAGCAACAGCGTGCATCGGGTTTCATTTATCTCTTATACTTTTTGATTTATAAGCCAAAAACAGTAGTCTGACCCCCCCCCTGGTCTATTTTTAGCAACGGCGGCCATGTTTTTTATCAAATCAATTTTAAATGAGTATGGTTTGTAGCCAACATGCCATATATCATTCCTGCTAAGTTTCAGGCAAATTGGTTCAGTAGTTTCAGAGGAGAAGATTTTTTTAAATTGTTTACAGACGACATAGGCAAAAAACATGAAAAAAAAGTTATTTAAGGGGCCGTAACCCCTAAAAGGGGTCATTTGACAACTTTGATCCTATGAAGACTTTTGTAGAGCTAAATGAGCTGAACATTTAAGCAAACAACAACTTTTCTCTATCTGCAATAGTTTTCATTCTATAGGCCAAAAACACTATTTTCCACCTTTAAGGGGCCAAAACCCCTATAAGGGGTCATCTGACAACTTCGACCCTATGGAGACTTTTTTAGAACTCAATGAGCTGAACATTTGAGCAAGCAACAGCTAATCTCTATCTGCTATAGTTTTCATTATGTAGGCCTTAAACATGAAAAAACCCAATTTTTCAGCTTTAAGGGGCTGAAACCCCTTAAAAGGGTCATCTGACAACTTCGACCAAATGGGGACTTTTGTAGAGCTTTAGATCCTGAAGCAGTAGCATGGCATCGGATTTTATCTATCTCTTATTCTTTTTTTATTTATAAGCCAAAAACAGTAGTCTGACCCCCTTGGTCTATTTTTAGCAACGGCGGCCATGTTTTTTATCAGATCAATTTAAAATGAGGATCGTTTGTAGCCAACATACCATATATCATTCCTGCAAAGTTTCAGGCAAATTGGTTCAGTAGTTTCAGATGTGAAGATTTTTTAAATTAACGGACGACGACAGACGACGACGGGCGCATAGTGATGGCATAAGCTCACATGGCCTTTAGCCAGGTGAGCTAAAAAACTTAATTTATATAAAATGCTGTTAAGTATTTCTTCTTTTTTTTGTTATCCGTTAGTTATAGGATTTTATCATCAGAGGACATGTTATTATAATTGGAAAAATTTATTGATTTATATATTTTATTGAAAAAGGTATTTCTTGAAATGTCATAGAAGGAACGTTTAAGTAGAAAATATTACTCTGATTCTTTTTCATCAGGAAAACATTTATCCTATATTCTTCCACATATCACATATTATAGTTACTGAAACAGGCAAAACTATTAGAAAATGGATAGGTAATACTATTTTAAGTCGCATAACACTGAACTTTATTTTACCCCCAAAAAACAAACTTACTACAAACAACGGCTACAATGATGATAACATACAAATAACATTCTACGATTGCAAAGCTAGCAACCGTTAAAAACTGAGAACATTTGTTTTTTGAATTTGTTCTGTATCAGTCAGGTTCATATATATATATGACTTCGCAAAAGTGTTTCATTAAACATTAAAATATTTCATTACATGTTTCGCAAAACCGAATTTCTTGTCTGATGAGATCTCCTTGACGTTGCAAGGTTGTTTCACAACATAATAAATCGGTCCAAAAATCTGGTACATTTAAACAAAAACGTTAACATTCGGGTAACGTATAACATGATTGTAGAATGTATTTTTAACCCGCTAATGTGCGTATTGTATATCTAATAAGAGATTTCTCATCAAGACACGAACGAATGAAAGATCCCGTAATACTTCGTTACTCGACATGAGTCTGAAACGGGGAGCGATTTATATATGGTCATTATTCACTTTAACGCAATGCAGAGTAACAGTAAACCAATCATTAACACAAAGCTGTGCGAGCCATTTCAATTTACACAAACATGTACTTATTTCCTTTTAGCACGGCGGTCAAATTGGCTTTGGTCTGATCTGTTTCCGTTTTTTGAACATTCAAATGAAAAAACAAGAACGGAATTCCTGGGTCCCCCGTCAAATCAAAGTTATACTTTGTGATGGACAGACGAGCGGATGAATGAACAGACGGAAAACGATTTTGTAGTAATAAAATTGTGCGGTTTCTTTTGATGACACCCAAAATATGAGAAAAAATAGGAAAATATTCTTTTTTTGTCGATTTTTTACCCCTTTTCACCACTATTGTACCAAAATCAAAAGAGGCCGCATGCTCTGACCAACATAGATTTTTGTTTATTAATTAATTACATAACAGTGAATATTTTAACCAAAAAATAATTTTGGTCAGAATATGCGGCCAACATTATATTCATCATTTTTTTACAGAAAAAGAGGCTAAATATGTCATAAATAGCGATTTTTAAAGAAGTTTACTAACTTTAAAGGTCTCTGTTGCACATGAAAGTAAATAATTCATGCACAAGTTATGACAGTTTATAAAGTATAGAGTCTTATGACCATTCTAGCAGCATTATTTTGTAGCTGTCTCGAATATGAAATTTAGGGCCGTTTTTTGCCCTTTCCGAAAAAAACCCTTTTAATTCCCGATAAAAAAAAATTATATACTTTCCCTTTTGATACTATCTACATCTAGTCTCGTATCAGACTCGTACTAACGGACTCGTCTGATACTCACCTAGACATAGATAGTATCAAAAAGGAAAGTACATAATATTCTATATGTAATAGATTAATTATGAATAAAATTGTCGTGCATCCTATGTAGAAAGTCTTACGTTTTGGGTTTGCTCACCGCATTTTTTTTTACTTTTAACAGCGTCTGCCAACATGTACCAACGTTTTAGAAAGTGTATTCGAATGTCGATACACGTTGGCTAAAACGTTGTAGAACAGGGCCTTGAATAATAGGTGATTAAACAATTTTTGAATCTGTCATTCATTATAATGTAAATCACATTATATACTTTGTTACTTATAAGGGGTAAGAATAAATGAGTGTTTTTATCAGATTGAGGCTTATATCATAAAAACATCTTACTCTTAATACTTCTGACAAAAGCATAATCTTCCATCGGTATAAGTACTGTCATCTGTCGTTGTGAAACAGTTACAGTATATAAACTGCCAGCTACAGTATAATCACCTTAAAGAAAAGTATTTGATTTTAACATGAAGAATGACAAATTTTAATTCATTTTTAAAGGCTATTTGTATAGTAAATAGAAAAAGCCAAATCAGGATTAAATAAAATGAAATGTTATCTCAATAGGCTTATGGTCTACTGCATATTGCCTTCCGGGTATTGCTTATATAAGTAACTGAATTGTTTACATCTATCAACAATACAGCCTAAGGAGCACGGACCATTACTATTGACTTGTTTACTAATAAAACATTCATTATTTATCATACATCTTTCATTATTCAAATTCAAATTTCTAGCTCCCTTCAAGATTTCGAGTGATTTGATTTGTAAGGTGAAAATTTCGTTTTTATAATTTTACTCCATATTCGTTTAATTTCCTATTGAACTATCACTTAGAAGTCACTATAACCAAATTAACAGCTTTTATACCCGTTTTTGGTATTTGTAATTTGAAATCACGTGATCGATTACTGCTGTTTGTGGACCAGAGGCCTCAGAGGGTTATCACACGCCTAGTCGTCAGACTTGACACGAATTTACCATTAAATTTGTACATTTTTTTTTATACTTTATTGTTCGTATCCCGTGCTGGGCCCAGATGGCGAATAGGCCCTCAGCTAGCTTGTCGCAAAAGGCGACTGAGGGTGTTAGAATTTTGACATCAGGTCAGTGCTAAGCCCACAAAGCGACCAACCGTGTACCGTAGATGGCTGAAAATGGTAGCCCACGTCCGAGGAGGTTGTCAGGTCTATTATACGGAAACCCTGACCGCTGACCATATTGGCTAACGTGTGTGGAGAGTGCCACGCTTCGTACACGTAAAAGACCTCTTAGTGGACCACCAAGTATTGCACCACACAGGCTAAATTTTCCATCCCTACCCACTGCTCTTTTTTTTGCCCCCGCGACGACATGTTTGGGAGGGGGGGGGGGCATTAAGTTTTACTCATGTCCGTCCGTACGAATTTCCGTCAAGCTTTTCTCAGAAACCGTAAATTGGAAAAAACTTGAAACTTAGTAGGATGGTTCAGTATGACAAACTATAAGTCCTAACCAAATTTTAGACCTGTCGGACATCTACTTCCTGTTTGGGGCTGGATCGATACCGAAATCGACACGAAAATTTCTGTCAAGCTTTTCTCAGAAACAGTACATGGGAATGATTTGAAACTTAAAAGGATGGTTCAGTATGATAAACTATGTGTCCTAAGCAACTTTCAGACCTGTCGGACTTCAACTTTTTATTTGAGGCCAGCGGGGGCATCTGTGTCCCATGGACACATTCTTTCTTTATTTTTCCTGCGGTTCTTAAATTTACTGTTCATCTGTTGCCCACCCCGCCCCCATTTCTCATTAATCATTTTGGTACTGCACATGGTCGATATTCTATGTGCTGGATTTGGCTTCCCCGTTCGAACTTTTTTGCTTTAGTACTTTTCATTGAATGCAAGTTGTTTTTTTTTACCATCCAAGTTTTTGATTTAAATGCTGCAGTAAGAGGTTACACCTTGAAATATCGATATACATGTACTGCATAACCAAATTATCCGTTTTATACCCGTTT
Source organism: Arcuatula senhousia (assembly GCA_963971305.1). Taxonomy (NCBI): domain Eukaryota; kingdom Metazoa; phylum Mollusca; class Bivalvia; order Mytilida; family Mytilidae; genus Arcuatula; species Arcuatula senhousia. The sequence continues at coordinate 26,677,894 of OZ020310.1, read as the reverse complement.
TGGTATTTGTATTTTTAAATCATATATAATAAATGAAAATGTTTCGCTTGGGTCGATAACCGCTGATTGTGGACCAAATGTCCTTGAGAATAATCACAAACCTGATTGTCAGACTTGTCTACCACGAATTGACCATTAAATTTCTAATATATTTTTATTGAAATTTCAGATCGTTTATTTCAAAATTGTTTTAAACACAAGGTCTCTTTCCTTGTCATGCACATGGTCGATATGCTAGTAGCTGAATGTGGCTCAATCTCCTGTTCAACTCTGTTGGTTTTGAGTACGTTTCATTCAATTCGTTTGGTTTATGACCTTTAAATGTTTGATTCAAATGCTGCTGATGAGAAGTTAATCCTTGAAGTATCGATATGCAGTATAATCAAATTAACCGTTGTTATACCCGTTTTGGTAGTTTGTATTTAGAGTCTTACCAAAGTAATTTTCTGGAAGGTAAAAGCCGAAACCTTGACCACCTTTATAAATTACGTCACATTTCCATTCCCGAGAGTCTGGAGCTTCATCATTATTGACAATTTGTTCTACAGTATCACCACAGAACTTAGCTTTGGTCGACATTATCTTCTCCTTATTGGCCCCATTCGATCTGTTCCATTGACAAACTAATGGTTTAGGTTCTCCATTAAAAGGACAGGCCAGAATAAGTGAACGTTCTTCACCACTTTCAGCTGTAAAAGTAGCTTTCATGGCTTCTGAAAATCATGAAATTAAAGAAACATCGATTAATTAAGTTTGGTTGAGCTTGGTAATAAAGGTATTTGTTTGGCAGATGCCCTTAATGATTTGTGACAATAATGTTTATTAAATATTCATTCACATTTTACAACTAAAGACACTTTTTATATTTCCCGTCTACAAAAGAAGAGGGACATAAAGTGTTTGTCCGTCCGTTCCTTCGTCCAAAATCAGGTTTACATACAGGTTGAAGTATTTTTCCGTTCAGAGCGTATATTATCATCATTTATCTTTATACATGTACACATATATATATATATATATCAGGGTATGACCAAACATAAATCGAAAGTCCGAAAGTGCAACGACAAAATCGGTAAAAAAAAAACAGCACGAAAAAACAAAAAACACAAAATCAACCGAACGGATATCAACAATGCAACTCCAGTCGTAACAAGAGTGAACTCGGGTGCTCCAGGAGAGTTAGCGGCTCCTGCCAACTATAGTACACCCGTCGTGCTTTAAATTTCCAATTCAGTGTATCACATCCGTAAAGGAAGACAAAACACATTTCTACGATAAACCAACATTGGCACAATAAATCATTATTTTTTACAAAAGTCAACAAGGTAGTCCTACTCGAGCTGAAGACAAATCTATGAAAGTGGGGTCCTCAATCCTGCATCAGTCGTCATTTTCCGCCAGGGTTTAAAATAAACTTCTATCGCAAATAAGTAGCATTAAATACTGGTGTACATAAAATAAATTAATATTGTGTTTGCTGACTGTTAAAGTGCGAAAAAACACTGACATGAAAATTAGGTTTATGTTAAGGGGTATTTTGTCCTCTTGCCAAATGTTGATCTTTACATTTTGACTATTTTTCAGGAAGTTACAAGTACATGAAGTACAAATCATTCATTTTAAATAAGTAATTGATTCAGGCAATCTCTAATTTTTTATGAAAATGCGCCCTTTTAGGTTCGTCTATGACCATAATATAATTCCTGGAATCAATTTTATGGTTTAAAGACTGAGAATAGAATAATGCTGAGAGATCGGGTATAAAGTCTCTTTGACATAGTCTTATGTGAAATAGTTAGGTTTTATTTGTTTTTGATTTTTGTAAAACAGTGTCTTAAATTAATGAGGTTAAAACACTGATCCTTTTTTATTTCTGTAATAGAAAATGTTGCCAATTTTCTTCTCTTACTGTATTCAATGAACATTTATATTTTCTATACTTTACCATAAAAATATTTCACTTCTCGCTTGAAATTTTATATGCTGAAAAATCTTTTTATTCACTTAAAATTTATATCTTTTATCAATAAGTAAAAATAAAGAAAGTAGTTATAACATGTATTCCAGATAAGAAAACTGATAAAACAATATACAGCATGAGATATGCATGTAATATAATGTAGCTGATTCGTTCCAACAAAAAAGAAAAAAAATATTATACACATTAAGTCGGTTCGGGGGTTAAGCTGGCAACCGGCTCCCTACTGTTCAGATAAGGAGCCGGTATGACCCAATGATAAAATTGATATGATTGGGTATCATCCCATTGGTAAAAAGTTGCTTATCTAAAGATATACGATTAAAAATGATATGAATCAATTCACACCTAAACGTTAAAGGGTAAGGAATGTCTTCATACTCTAAATTAATTACGAGAAATGCTTGCATAGCCAATTAACAGTTAATTAACGAACAGTGTGGATAAGGATAGAGGGATGATTTAAATCACATGATGGTACCATATTTGTTAAAGTCTCGTATAATCTCACAAGTAAAATATTTTACTTGCAAAATCGGGTCATACCCGCCTTTATCTTCAGATAACAGCGGGGTACCAGCCTATTCGGGGGTCATCTTCGCTAGCCAAGGGTTACGATCCGCTATCTCTCATCTTCACCCTTGGCAGATATAGAAGGATTTTTGTGGTCATTCATTCTCTCATCTGATTGGATGCAGTGAAAATTGGTTGCATCCAAGCAATTTGCTCCTGACTGATGGGTATTTATAGTCGCGACTAGGGGAAAGCCCCTCTGCGTCGACTTATACCAATCGGTATAGACTCGCTATGTGCCATGGGTCGTCCAGCCCATGACACACCACCGCCAGTGTTAGCTGCTCCAGAGTATCCTTTGTTGTCGCTGGAGCAGGGCCCGTCTTCCACCACGGGGAGGTACTGGTCGGAATTCCGGAAGACCAATTTGCTCCATTTCCATTTTTAAACAATTTGTTAACAAACATGTGGGTTTACAAAGGTGATAAATAATTATTATTTTTGCAAAAAATATTAGCAGTTTGGATCAAATCTTACCAAGATTACCTTTATTTTATCTTTAGATAAATGTTTGTCGTTAGTGGAATAAAATATCTCCTATTTTTGCAACTAAAAAAATTTTCTGGATGATGAGAGATAGCGGATCGTAACCCTTGGCTAGCGAAGATGTTCGGGGGTATGAAACTGAGTATTTTTTTTTTCGGACATCCTTTAAATCTGTAACCTCCATATCAATTAAAATGACTTAAAATAACCCAAGAAATGCAAAATATAATTTTTATTTTCTTAAATTGAATAAATATAACATAATTTTTTAATCAAAATTAGGCTATTTCAGGGGAGATCATTGTTTTTTTAAATAAATGTGTAAAAAAATGAGTTTTTTTCTTAAAAAGCTAAAGAAGAAGGTCCTAGACTTTTTTCATGTATTTCAAAAAATAGTATGCAATGTATACATGTCTTGTCATTTTAAAAATATAACTCAAATCTAATTGGTTTCCAGCTCACAATAAGGCCAAATAATTCCATTATATTCTACTGAAAAACAAACCTTTTATCACAAAATAAGCATAATTTTTTGAAAAGATATTTATGAAAGAAATGTTGGTGTAATTCCTACAAAATTAATTTGAAAAATAGCATAATTATAAAATTGTATAGCAATCTTGACAATACCCTGTTTTCCCTTCTCTCTCATGCAGTATTTGTTCAAATCACAATAGTCGAATGTAATAAAACATAGACGATATTGAGATGTGGAATAAGTGTACGCGACACAACAAACATAAACAAACAGCAATTCAAAAAATCACAACGGAAAACAGCAAGCAGTCTTAAACATGACCATAGGTCACTGCTTACCGTCTTGCATTGGCCCAAGACTTATAATACAATACAAAAGTTTCAAAACCAATCCCTAAATCATCAACGAAAGACACAATTCTTGACATAAAACAGTTAACACAGAATGACAAGGACAAACAAAGGCTTTTGCAAAGTTTCCTGGCTTAGGACAGGCACATATAAAATGTTGCGGGGTAAAACTAGTTTTTTGGATCCAACCTTCCCCATATTGATAAGCTTGCACAAAGCATACATATAAAACACAATGTAAAACTCAATCGACAAAAGTTCAATTCAACAAGAGAGAACCTAAGAAAAAATACTGTACGAAAACAACAAGACGAGGAGGAACTCTCTTGAGAACACTCGAAGTTACTGACAACTAGCTTAGAAACGTTTATTGATTGATGTAAAAGAATCAAATACATCAGTTCTAAATCCGACACCCCACGTCAAAACAATGAATGATTTAGAGTTGTATCACCACACAGAACCGACATACCTGATCGATTTGGTGCTTATAAATAATACAGTGGATACAAAGTGAAAATTTAACGTTTTAAAGTAACTATTAAGCTATCAATTGTTCTGCCAAACATACCAAATGCAATGATTTTACTAAAACATTGAATTCGTAGCCTTTTTTCAAAAGGTTTTTAAGCCAGTTTTTAATTTCCATAAGGTTGTTTTTGAATTTTTGAGCTTTATAAACTACATTATTAAAAAAAAACAGGATGAGATATTCACAATCAGAAATCTGCGTGTACAATCAAATTTTTCGATGAAATGTCCATATTTATGTGCAAATTTTGTAAAAGATTTGACTAATTTGTGGTAACGGTAACCTTGTTTTAGCAATTTTTCTGTAATAAAACGGTTTTATCATTAAAATCAGACACATCACTGCAAATGCGAGCATACCTGACTAATTTTGAAATGTATACCTCGTAAGCTGGAGCTAATGGTACGTCTCCTTCAAGAAAAGGAAAATTAACTATTGGGAATGAAAAGTCATCCCGTTTATCATATACTTTAGTGTGTAATCTACCATTGATAATGCTTAAGTCTAAATCTAGAAATGGACATCTAGATGGACATCATACCAATGCAAGACGGTAAGCAGTGACCTATGGTCATGTTGAAGACTGCTTGCCGTTTTCCGTTGTGATTTTTTGAATTGCTGTTTGTTTATGTTTGTTGTGTCGCGTACACTTATTCCACATCTCAATATCGTCTATCTACTGTCGAGTTTGCTTTATTTAGGGTTAATTCTTTAGGATATATATCATTTATTAAATTAGAGAATGTGGGGTTGTTTAGAGCAAGTATGTCATCTAAGTACCTATATGTATAGTTAAAAGTTTCGATAAGGTGGTTTTTGTTTGGGTCTTTTTGTAACTTGGCCATAAACTGTGATTCTCAACAATATAAAAAAAAGATCAGCTATGAGTGGAGCACAATTGGTTCCCATTGGAATACCAATGACTTAGCGGTATATTTGTTTACCGAACCGGATGTAAATATTATCTAAAAGAAAGTTTAATACAGTAATAACTTCTATGTCGGTCCAATTAACATAACCTTTGTGGGTTTCGTTACTAAAAAACGATTTACTAAATACTTGTGACACTTTAGAACAGATGTAGTCATTTTTAGATTTGTCAAAGCACCATTTAATTAAATATTCAAATTTCTTTTTGATAAGATTGTGAGGTAGATTAGTATATAAAGTGGAAAAGTCATAGCTGTCTACGGATTGAAAAGTATTTTCAAATGCCCGAAGTTTGTCTAAAACATCAAGAGAATTTGTAACACTCCAAAAATGATTTTTTCCCCTATTTTCGAAAATTTTATCACAGTATCGGATGATAAATTCTTTCATTGTAGTTAAAGCAAGAGACAAGACTTTAGAAATATTGCTTAAGGAACATTTACTTGATGCAGAGATAAAACGGGTTTATATGGGTTTTTGTGTAATTTAGGTATCCAGTACATAGTAGGTAATTTATTGTATGTTCTTACTTCTTATACGTTTTACCATTACAGGATCATGGTCAAATAATTTCTGTACCTCAGTTGCTGATTCCGAACTATTTGCTTCTTTATCATCTAAAATTATAAAAACGGTTGTTATGTTAAGTCATTTGTTAGTTGGTTTCCATATAATTATGTCAACTTTTTCGCAGCGGCTGAACCCACGGGTAACAATCCGCCTACACTCATCATCATCCTTTGTGGATTTTCAGACTGAACACTTTAAGTGCTTGTCTCAGAGAAAACCATGCAAAATCCTTAAAAAATTCCACAAGCAAGGTTTTAAAATCTATAAAAAGGATGGTGCAACAGAAAGCCCTTTCTAAGAAACTTCTTTTGGCAAAATATTTTTTTCGGGAAATTCAAGATGGCTGACCTACCGACCTTTACCAGTAAACCTGCATTTCTTGGCAAAATCAGCTTAATTAAACACAAAATTAGGGCTACTTTGAAGTTTATTTTGTCAAACTTGCCTTCCAATTATTAAAATTTGATCACCATATCTATAAAGGGTCACACCTTGGCATTCAATTGCAACAAATTTTTCAATAATCACAATTTCAATTATCCAGCATCCCCGGAGGGCTACTGCCTATAATGTTGGGTATACCTGTGCCGTTGGTCAGTTCTGAACTAGACCCTGTTAGTATCAAGAAATTTGCGAAAAGCATACCCTGTTATGCCAGCCGACATTTTATATCATACCCTGTTATGACAATATCAATATGCTTTTTTTTGTATATATTTTACTGACGTTTAATGCAAATCGAAACAATTTCAAAACATTGTTGCCGAGCTGTTCTACAACCGATTTTCACGAAATAAAATCCAGTAAAAAGAAAACAAAATAAAGATTGTTTGATTAATTTAGACCAAAATCCTAACTTCAATGGTTTTTAAGACATTGTGAGTAGAACACGACTAATGTTTTTCACGGAACATTTTGCATTGGTTTAAACGGGAAATTGAATCGTAAAATGTACACTTGAGTTCTACTTGCAATATCTTAAAAAGCAGCGATGTTACGATTTTCTCAAAATTAAACAAACAATCTCTATTTTGTTTTCTTTTTACTGGATTTTATTTCGTGAAAATCGGTTGCAGAACAGCTCGGCAATAATGTTTTGAAATTGTTTCGATTAGCATTAAACGTACGGGGAATTTTCTATCTATGCGTAACTTTTTGTGAAGAGTATATATGGGTTAAACCAGGTTTAAGGTTTTAGGTTTTAAGTCTCGTACGGGACCCGGGAGGCGAATGGGACCGGAGCAGAGCCTAGCTTGTCATAAAAGGCGACTAAGGGTCGTGCATTCTGACATCGGTGCTAGTGTCCAGCCCACAGACCGACAAAAGTGTGAACCCTTGGTGGCTCAATAGGGTGGCCTTCGTCCCCTGGTGTTGTCAGATCACCTGGCCGCTGACCTTAGTGGGCCAACGTGTGTGGAGAGTGCCACGTTTCATGCACGTAAAAGATCCATATTGTTGATCGCCAATAACTGCGCCACATAGGCTAAATTTTCCGCCCCTACCCATATCTCCCGGCATTTGCCTGTGGTCTTGAAAATTTGCTGTTTCTTTGTTTCCCACCTCATCCTATTTACTCACCATCATATCATGTTCATCGCCTTTAATTAACCTATATAGCGTTGCAAGAGCGTAAAACAACAATTCACTCATTCACTCACTTGACGAAAATAATTTTTTTTAAGTAAATCTGTAATTTTTCAGATTTTTTTGCCGACGAGACCTTCATTGTGTTGTTCGGTGTTGTAGTATTTTAATTCAAATGGGATAAACGCAAGCCAATTTCCACCTGCAGTAAGATGAGTTCACATAAAAATGGTTTTGGTAAATATTTGTGTTTCAAAATGATACAAAATACAAAACAGAATCCAAACTTGTTTCTTTTTTCTTCGCCGGACAAAACATATTCTATTTAAATGCCTTTACATGTACGTGAATCTTGGTAAGTTTTGTTATTCTTTCGTGAACTCTTCTAGTTGAGGTTTACCAGGTGTGATTTCTGCGAGACGAAGCCCTTTCGTGTTATTTTTTTATTTAACCGTAAAAAAATACTGCCCATCTTGGAAATTGAATAGAAATCGACCAGTGCGTATTATTTTATATACTAGTTAGAGATAGGGTATGTTATTAAGACAAACTGAATGTAAAACTGATTTGGGACTGACGAGTTTACGAACAATCGTACGGAACCGAACACTATTTATGATCATCTACCTTCAAAATAAAGAAAAAAAAACTGACGACGGCAAAAGCTAAGTACTTAAAATTCTAAATCAGCGTTTGACTTAGTTCACGTAGTAGTAAATAATTTAAAAAATACTCAGAAAATTTACGGATTGCAAAGTATCATTCAACGGACAACACAAATAATAAGTTTATACTGTATAATTTATTACATAAAAGTAGCGACATGCTTAGGTAGTATAGTTTGGCATTTTAATATTTTTGGTAGAGCGCCTCTGATGAGTCTTGAATAGACGAAACGCGCGTCAGGCGTAGTAAAATTTATTGTCTGGAACTTTGTTGTCATTTGTATTTCGAACACACGTGAAGGTTAGCACTGCTGGTGGAGTTTAAATTCCCCGAGGTTAGCCCGCTCCGGCACCAACACTTTTGAGTTGGAGAATACACCAAAGCTTTAAATTATCCGTCTAAATTTCAAAATTGTCTAAACCCTAAGGTTCTTCCTACCCCAGACATAGGTTGAATATCTTAGTAATAATTTGGTTCCCCAGTTTGGTATTTTTGGTTATACTGTTCTATGCTCTTCATATTCATACAGTGTTTGGCATTTTAATATTTTTGGTAGAGCGCCTCTGATGAGTCTTGAATAGACGAAACGCGCGTCAGGCGTAGTAAAATTTATTGTCTGGAACTTTGTTGTCATTTGTATTTTGTTATACTTCAAGAATCCTTGTCAAAAGAGTTCAAACCCACACAAACAAAACAACACAGATTTTACTTATATAAACGTCGCTCTTTTTATTTGTTTTTGACGTTCACGAAAACGTCGTCAAAAATGCGTCATTTTTATCATTTATTTCCACTTTGGAAGTCTGTAGCGTGAAAACGAACTCCGTAGTCAAGGACTTTCTTAACACCAAAATGCGCAGAATTTAATTTTGAATATGTCTTGAGTTTTTTAAAAATATTGATCGGTTAATAATTTTTTATTGAATTAAAATGTTCAAAAACATGACTTTTTATGTTCATTTTCCTATTATATTCAATGTAATTTTGATATAAAACCGACACATCTTCGGAAGGTCATAACTCGAAAACAAGGTCCGTGACCCCACTTTTTTATTGCATTTCCTTATTCCTCCTAACTTAAGCTACCTATGGCTAATTTTTAAAGAAAATTGATCGGACGGTCAATTTCGTATACTTTACCTTAAATTAGGTACAAAATGCATTTTTCTACCCAAAACTGAGACCGGGGCATTTTGATCGATCTTTAGTGATGTTTAAATTCATTTTCCACCCGTTGATATTTGAGTCTCTAAAGCATAAAGATTTTTGAAAGGTAAAATAATTGAGATTTTAAACGTCATTTTAGACAATATTTAGAGTTAAAAATCAAGTATCATACTGTTTTTGATTATTTTGGAAAATTGCCAATGTGCTCCCTTATGGTACTGGATAATGGAAATTGTGATTATCAAGACATTTGTTGCAATGTCAGGGTTTTGAGTGCTCTTAAGCAGATTTTTACCGACAAGCTTATCGCTGCTTCAGGCCTATTCGCCACCCGAGGCCCGCAAGGGTGTATCAAAATCTTTGTAAACCTTCCGAAATAAAAGCTTCTTTGTCATTCGAACTGTTAGCTTCTTTACCATTCAAAATGTCAGCTTCTATATCATCCAAATTTTCAGCTTCTTCTTCTTCTTCATCCAAAATATCAGCTTCTTTATCATCCAAAATGTCAGCTTCTTTATCATCCAAAATGTCAGCTTCTTTATTAGCCGAATTGTTTGCTTCTTTATCAGCCGGACTGTCAGCTTCTTTATCACACGAAATGTCAGCTTCTTTATTAGCTAAACTGTTTGCTTCTTTATCCGCCAAACTGTTTGCTTCTTTCTCAGCCAAACTGTTTGCTTCTCCATCGACCGAACTGTCAGCTTTTTTATCACAAGAAATGTCAGCTTCTTTAACAGACAAACTGTCAGCTTCTTTATCATCCAAACTTTTAGCTTTTTTAGTATCCAAACTCACAGCTTCTATTTCATCCAAACTGATAGATTCTGTATCATTTAAAAGTAAAGTATCGGATGTTATATAAAAGTCAATCAATCTCTTTTTCTCTTGTCGTTTTGTTAGTTTGTATCCATATATGTTAACGTCATCAGGACACCATCTCTTCGCGTCTTCAATCTTAAGATTGAAGTCCCCTGCCAAAACGAAGGGCAGGTTTTCCCTTTCTGATATTATCTTTATGTAATTAACTATCAGCTTGAAATCGGTTTTCTTTACGTCGTCTGACACCTTATGCTGGCCATGCCATGATACACATACGAATTTGAAGTTATCCGGATCTTTTGTTGTCACGATTCTCAAACACATTCGTGACATTAGATTAACACCATTGCCGGATTCTAGTAATTCATTATCAAGTTCTTTTCTTTCAATCCTGTTCATCTCTTTTATTGAATTTTTATCATACAAAATACTAGTTCCTTTAGCCCCTTCATCGTAATGTAAGGTGTAGTTTTCCTGTAATTCAATTTTGGACTTGAAGAGTTTTGTCATAAGGAATTCCTGGAACATAACAATGCTTGGTTTGTTTTTTTCGATCACCTTTATTATCAACTGCTTTTTCTGTTTAGCTTTCCCCTTCCATGTTGTACTGTCGGGGTTTCCAGTATTCCAAATCATTAGAGGCCCACTGTTTACAGCCATTTCACACTATAAGGTTATGTTATTTGCATCAATATAGAGAACGTTCAAATTTCTTATTACTTCAAATCATCTTATATCTAAAAACAGATAATATGCCAGATATTAATATATTTGTCAATCAATAAACATATTTGGAGGGGGGCTTTTTTTCACAAAATAAATATTTGTTCTCGCTTTCTGTTGCCATAAAAAATAGTAAGCGTGTTTTTTTGCAATCCACTGTTTAAGGCTTATATCTTATTTAAAACACGGTTTACGATGAAAATACTGTTAAATTAGAGCATGAAAAAATTAAAATATAGTTGTATTATCTTTTATTATATACGTTTATAAAATCAGATAATTAAAATACCCTAGCTAAGAACATATCATTCGAATCCCCCGTATCTTAATGGATAGCGATCCGGTCTGTAGACAGACAAGTTGCGGGTTCGAATCCAGGTAGGGAAAATATTTTTGCTGAATATTATATACGGAGGTTCAATCAGAAAGATTAAATACCTGAATTAAACTCTTTTCAATCAAGTGATTTGGTAGCCAAATGGTTGATACGGTGGATTGTAGATACAAAAATAATGGGTTCAAATCTAGGCATCGCAAACTTTCCACAAAAATGTAAGTAAATTTATATTTGCTGCATTTTTTTCTAAAACATCAACTGAGACAAATGTCCAAGTTGCACAATTCTGTATGTGTCACTGTCCAATATCACATTAAAGCAATCCAATATCAATTGGACTGCAGTCCAATATTAAGAAGAAACAGTACTTATCGGTAATATAAAGTACAGCATTAACTATAGCATGATGTCTGTTTCACCGATTTTCCAGCTTGGAATATCGGGCTTTCCTCCCACACAGGCCTGGCGACCATGCAAAGGCCCCATAGCCAAACGGTCGTTAATCTTGCAGTCGGTCAAATGTGCTGGTATAGATTTAAGTCAAGTTGAATTATGTAAAAATTATGTTTTTTGTTTCATTTATAGATTTTTAAAAAGGCATACGATTCTATAGATAGATCATTATTGTATAATAAATTAGATAATTTGGGTTTAAGTTCTAAGTTTAAGCCATTTTTTCAAATGTAGAGTGCCGTTCAATATATATACTAAAATAAAAACACAACAGTTGACTAGCTCGTCGTACTATATATATTTTTTTTGTGAGCAGCCAAATTTATTAGCAGTAAAACCAAAATAAACATGTCAACATAGAAAATACACAAAACATATTTACAAAACAAATCTAATTTTTCTTTGTCTTGTGGCCGACCAGGAAAAACCTTTGAAAGGAAACCTGTGTCCAAAATTGTCTACTATATAGGGGTCATATAGATGCCAGGTGTTAAAAACACGGTGTTGGACCTCACCGGAAAAATTAGAAGAAAGAAAATCATGATATTTCTAAATTTTTGGTGGAACAAAGATTAGTCATTAGGACTGCGGCAGATGAAAATAAATAAAATAAAATAAAATAAAATAACCAAAATTATATTAATGCCATTTCACCTATTTAAATACAAAGAAAAAAGAGAAAATATCATGAAAATCTTCCCATACCGAAGAAAAAATACATAAAAACATCTACATATAAACAAAAATTTGATGTTAACAGTACGAGAGAAACGGCTAGAATTAAAAAACCTGTTTTACTACCTTAAACAATACTTTTTTTGCCGCCACAAAATCACTGACCCATGTCTCATATTCATGAACAAGAAGACAATAAATTCCCGTTTCACTAACGTGTCTCGGGAATTATTAAGTCTTCGTGCCACTTATTCCACATCACAATATATATACTAAAATAAAAACACAACAGTTGACTAGCTCGTCGTACTATAGAGTATCAAAGATAGAGTAGCAAAAATAGTGAAATACAAAAATATTGGAAAAAATAATTTAACTATAAACCTAATGATCTTGAGACTGACAATTTGTTCTCAACAGAATCTGCCACATAACAATCTTTGCTAGAATCGCTCTTCCAACGACCATGGCGCTTCCAGCATCTATCGTTTACACCCGAATTAGCAGCCATAGATGCACCACCTGAACGAAGAGAGTGCAAACCAAGATTCAAATTCGGTGCTACTAATTTCAATATTTTAATAACACATTTCCAAGCAGTAGTATAACTAATAGCTTTGTTCACTTTAACCAAATTACAGACGTCTTTACTTCTATACACGGGACGAAATAAAAACATATCACTATTTAAGCCTAAACCAGCGATATTAACATATCTAAGAAACATGTTGTAAGGACATGCCAACGTGTGACCCTTACTAATCAATCTTGATCTCCTGCTCTATACTGATCTGTTTTACTACGCCTAATCTTAATAACTAAGTGATCTTCATAAACAGTGAAATCATTGCATCTCAACTGACTAAGCTCATTGAATCTCAAAAAACCACTATATCCTAATAAAATCAGTAAAAGGTCCCTAACAACAAGTAAATCACTGGAAAATTGAAACATAGTACAAAGATTAATTAAAATATTTGTATTAACAGGGTCTTTTTTCTTTAATACTGGTTTTGACATCCTCTTATAATTAGCGGTCTCGACAAGACTTTTAACAAAAAGATTATCTGTAGGATCGACTTTACCACACATATCATGTGCCCACTTAATAGAATAAACTGCTGTGCAAATTGAACTGTATGTACAACCTGAATCTAACAAAAAGGTTAAATACAAAGAAACATGAACTGGTGAAGCAGGTATAGATATAAGGTTATGTTCTTTTACAAATTTGTCCCATTTTAAAAAAACCGTAATAGTATTTCTTTGTAGTGTTGTCACTTCTGGAATCCAACAGGTGCGAAGACAAACTTCCAAGTAGACTGTATAATGGATGAGATTCACTAATCCCGCTGCTCAATACCTCTTCAATCAGAAACTGCTGTTGCTTTAAACCTGCGAATAATACACATAGTTAAAACATGCTCAGAATCTAATTCTAAAGGCAACCATAGAAAAACCTAATGGATACTGAGTAAATATACCATTATTACCCATCCCAACAGAAATGATATTACTCTGTGTTAAATACATTTTGTTCTTAACGAAATATTGAAGCGACCCATCTTTGTTAAATAACAATACCCAAAATGGGATCGATTTCCACAAAGGTACAATTAAAGTACCATTAGCAGAGTCTGATATAACCTTGTTTACTACTCTTGGAATTAATTTAGGAGGGGGTACCAACCAGTTGTTATCAAAATGCCAATTTTGCTTAAACGCATCAATACCCTCTGTTCCTTTGCACCAAGCGATCGAATTAAATCTGACACATTTTGCATTATAATCGGTAGCAAATCTATCTATAGTATGTACACCCCAAAGATCATCCAACATAACAAAAATGTGATTTTTAATGCCCCAATCATCTGAATCAGAATATCTACTTAAATCGTCAGCTACTTTGTTTTGTTCTCGTGGTATTCACTGTGTGTCCACCCGTATATTATTTCCAAAACAAAAATCATAAAGATCCGATGCTACCTCTTGTTAATCAGTCTTTCTACTACCGTTTTTAATAATAGAAAAGACATTCTTATTGTCAGTGTGAATGTTTACCGAATGATTCCTTAAGATATCAACAGAACCTTTGACTAATCTACTTACGGCTTCCAGTTCTCTCCACGTTGAACTTTTAAACTTTTCATTTTCTGACCAACTACTTACAACAGTATGTAAACTGTCATTTGAAATATCAAGACAACAATCAGTCTTACTTGATTTATACTCAATACTGCTAATCACAGAGTCACAGACCGACTCATCTACCGATCTAGAGTCACAGACCGACTCATTTACATATCTAGAGTCACAGACCGACCCATTAACATAGTCACAGGCAGACTCAGCTTCAATAGACATCAGATACCCACCTGTACCTAATTCAGACGCATCTGAAAACGCCAATATATCATATATGTTTGACTCATGCAAACTCAATCCTTTCTGATTAAATCTAACTAAATTAGACTGCCAAAAATGCAATTCTTCAATAGCCTTAGCACTGATAAAGATAAGCGAGTTCCAACTATAGTCTGTTTGAATTTTACAAATCAACGAAAAATGACTTGTAAATTTACGTCTTGCAAAATATTTTAACTATTTTAGTATGTCATGACTTTTTAATGGCATACGAACTCAGGCAAAAAAAAATCAAAATTTTTGCATGATTAATAAAAATGATTTCCATAGACCTTAATAGTAAAAATGGGCCAAAAGTTCAAAGAAATCCATGGGAGTACAACCTAGTGACCAGGAACAGCATTTACTCCGTATACCTTTAAAAATCCTTTGTGGAGCTAATTGGTCATCTAATCTCCTATTGTTAGTCCTTTCAATTATGTTCAGGTGGGCCCAACACCTGGCTGTTCCGTCAGATAAACACACCATTTTAGGTATTATCAAAATTGGTGAAATATTTAGCATTAGACCATATAGAAAACTTTTTTGTTTTAGAAGATAACATCTTGGTTTTTGTTATCTGAGTTCGTATACTAATAAAAAGTTTATTTGTGTTTAAAAAATAAATTTTATTTGAGAGACAAAAAAGATTAAAAGAATTTTTGTTGATTTATAGAACTCAAATGGACTATAGCTCTCAATATTATGCATCATACAAAGCTCTAGTTTTTAACCTACAAACGTTCCCCATGACTGGCATCATAGAAATAATCTGCCCTACGATACATGCAACAAATCTACAAGAATGTAACAATTTACCTTTATATATCTCATTTAAAAAGCTAGTAATTGCCAACATTAATCTCGTAATTCTTTCATCTGAAATTCTAAGCAAACCATATTTCATGTCCCAACTTAAACCTATCCAAATCATATTTTGAGTAGGCAACCAAATACATTTTTCGTCTGCTATCAAAAAACTAAAATCTATCAAACTCTGTCTTATAAAAGTACTTGCTTGTCTCGCGGTATCAAAATCAGAGTCTCCTCCTAAACCATCATCAAGATACATTAAAATCTTGTAACCCTTTGATCTCCAATATTTTACAACCTCTTTCATAAGTTTTGTAAAAATATGTCCTGCACTCGCTATTCCAAAAGGAAGCACGTTAAAAACATAATACTTATCTTTTCCATCTGAATTCCAACAAAAATCTAAATATGTTCTATGATCATCAAAAATTTCAATGTGATGATAAGCACTCTTTAAGTCAAACTTAAAAAGAAAATCACCTTTCTTAAAAAGCTGTTTAGCAACCGTTCCATCTTCGAACTTGAACTTAAACTGATGTATGCATTTGTTTATAGGTCTACAATCCAAAACTAATCTGGGCTTACCTGACCTACAATATGCGACCGTCAAAGGATTGACAACCTTTGCTACATCAGAAACCTCAGAAATACATCTCTTTTTTAACAACTTGTCAATCTTACTTACCACAAAGTCTGGGTTGTCCCTAGAAGGTTTATTATTTCTAATAATACAACTATCTGGAATGTTTTTTAAAAGGAATACCATAACCAATTTCTATAACTTTCAAAATATAGTCACTTGTAACAACCTCTTTCCATTTTAGTATAGATTTTCGCAGTTGACCAACAGGCGTTAATATCAAAATCTCCTGAACAGTACTTGTATTTAAATTATCTGACAATTTTACATCATTTGATTGCTTGAATGCACAATTACTTCTAGAATTTATAAATTTTGAGTTTAAAGCAAAATCTTGACTCAATATATCTGACGAACAACTCTCTAAATTCATATTACAAATACTTAACTTAGGTTGCCTTTTCTCAGTACATTCATTCTGCCAATGACCTGGCTTGTAACACCTGTAGCATACTCCTGGCTTGACATTTTTCTGTTGTTGAGTTTCACTGCCTGCCGCTGCACTTGGCCTCTCCTGCCTCCTGTAGTAAGGTTCGTAACGCCGCCTCTTCATCTTGTCCGCCTTAATTTTCCTTTCCGCTCGGGCTTGAGCACAAAGAATTTTCTTGTCATCGTCCGAATCGTCAGCGAGAGGGTTAGCTGTATACTCCTGTACAAGCTTCCAGCCACATTCAGAAGAATCTGCCATTTTCACCAACTTTTGACGATAGTTCATCAAATCTATACCTTCTGCGATTTTCTGCTTCGCCTTGTCCGACGCTTCATCTCTAGGATCCAGGCATAAATCCGCTTCTTTCAATGCGGTGGTAACCTTCTTGTTGAATTTGAATTGGTCTTCACAACTCTTTCTTTGAAACTTGTAATCATCGGACCTCTCCAAATCACTATGTATACGGTCAAATACTTGAAATTTAGCAGTAAATAGCGAGTCCAGTCTAGACAAAAAGTCATTCTGTGACTTGGTAACTTCTTCACTAACTATACGCTTAACATTTGTTTCCAAATCTAATTGTCGTTCATCATCCATAGTGCGAATACTGCTTACAAACAAAATTGATGTTAACAGTACGAGAGAAACGGCTAGAATTAAAAAACCTGTTTAACTACCTTAACTCTTTACCGTTCCTATGACCCGAATTCGGGTCATAAGCGTTTTTTCAGCGGTCGCATAACTTTGAAGTCATATGCAATTATCAAAACCTGGTTGAAATAATAAGTGTTATATATGACAATAAAGCTGATTTCCTCTAGTTTACAAAAATATAAATTTTATTTTGTAAATATGTAATAATCAATGATTTTTTTAATAAAAACTTAAGTGTGTAGACCGTAAAAAAATGACGTAATTTTTTTCAACTTTAAAAAATCGGTGTCCGAGACAAAATTATAAGCGGTATGATTATTTCGTCATCTAGAGAAAAAAGAAATTTATGTCTAAAAAGGTAGCAAAATTCTCTATCTAAATGTGTTGGAATTTTATATTTTAACCGATCTCATAAAAAATTGTAAACAATTGTTTTTCACTTTCGATTTCAGTCGCGGAAGTAAATCGCGTTTTTTTCTAATGTTTTTACTTGACGACGAATAACTTTTTTCTAGAATTGAAATAGGAAAAAGTAAATCGAACAAAATTTTGAGGAGAAAATTAGCTTTCATTTGATATAAACTGCATAATTTTAGCTTATGTAATAAACTTCCAGCGATCGTTTAAAGTTGGCGATATTTCGAGTCAAAGTCAATATTTAGGACGTTGCGGAAGCGTTGTCTAAAATGTGGACGTGAAAAACAAAACGTGGAAAAATGGACATCGCGTTTTCAGCCTCTGGTGCCGTTTTGTGAGTGTTATAGCATAGGAAACGAATATATTGTATTTAACCCCCTTTTATTAGAATTACGAATTTCAGTTTAATAACTTTTGAAATGATTTTTTCTTTTTTAAAATTTTAATGTCTTATGCAAAATCTTCTATATTTATTGTTTGATTTTCCTATCTATTCCTGGCTATGTTGTTCTGAAGGAAAGGAAATTTAAAATCCTAAAATAAATAAAATATAAATATAATATGCTATCAGTAAACAGTTACACGCGTGGCTGTCCATGTGATATTAATTCGAACATATATGTATATATTTTTTTATTATTTTGCATTCTCGCAGGGTTTTACCGCTATCGTTTACCGCTATTGTTAACCACTGGAAATCTGAAGACAGTCCGAAAGATAACGGTGTAAGATTTTTTACAAAGAAAAGGATACAGGTTAGAATTAGACTGTTGTCTACCGTTTCCCCCTTTTTTCCTTTCATAGGATTTTGCACATGTAAAACTTTCTCAAGTCACTGTGGAAACAATAGCCGGTATTATCATTGTCCTGCTTCTTCTTCCAATTTGTTTTGTCTTTTGGGAAGGGGATATAGTCAGAGTAAATTATAAAAGATCACACTGTACATGGTTACATGTTTATAAGGTTTGAACTTTTTTTCAAGGTTTAATTAACATTTTATTATCTGTTTGACCAGAGGTTTCTGAAAAGTTTAATTCACAAAACTGTGACGGACGATTAGCGGGGGACGAAAATCATAACTATTGATAACAAATGTAAAATTTAATACA
This sequence comes from Arcuatula senhousia, assembly GCA_963971305.1. Classification (NCBI taxonomy): domain Eukaryota; kingdom Metazoa; phylum Mollusca; class Bivalvia; order Mytilida; family Mytilidae; genus Arcuatula; species Arcuatula senhousia. Next base: position 26,659,107 of record OZ020310.1, on the reverse strand, counting down.
ATGATAACAAATGTAAAATTTAATACAATGTTATACATGTAGGTATACATAATTTACAATCCAATTGGGTCACAGATATAAAAATATAATATAATAGTGATGGTTGACATATATATTATTTGGATTTACTTCAGGTCTGAATTTTATGAAATAGTTTATACTTTCACAATATGGAATAGACTAAATAACTGCGGAGAGAAGAGGTTCAAACAAAAAGTTGAAGACCGACAGTACTTTTATTATACATTGATCCAATCTGCAGGCTTATAGCCCATAATGATTCGTTCAAATCTTTTTTTAATTGGAAAGAAAAGTACGTTAGGGACAAAGGTCTGTTTGTGCTTTAGTTTGCTTCTTAAAGTTGTGTCAAAATTTTATAAAAATGAAACTTTGTACACTCTTATACAATATGAGATGAAATTGACAATAGAAAAGAAAATAGTTTTAACATACGCATGAATATGAGGAGCAGCGTTGTTTGAAAAAAACAACTATTCAGTTATTAAAAAAGACTATTCAGAGGGATTTCAAGTCTAACCCTGTGTTAAATCATTGAATAAGATAAGAATATCTGGAGAATTTATACACGTACAGTTTTGTGTTGTTAATGTATCTATCCCAAAAGTATTAACTTGTTCTTGTTCTAGCACTTAATCATTATAAATGGGTGAATAACAGTCAAAACAGCAGGGGGGTATGCTACAGCAACATGATACTAGTAGCATGCATGCACATAGTATTTTTATGCCCCATCTGCGAAAGAAGAGGGGCATATAGTGTTCGGGTCTGTTCGTCCGTCATTAATCCCAATATTTCCAAATTCCCATTTACTAACAAATGCCACATTAATTATATTGGTATGGTAGGTGCACCTAGTCATGTTTATCACAATGCATGCCTCGGATGCTGGATGTGACCTGTATTTTCCACATGAATGACCACTTACAGAAGAATGGTTAAAGTCTATTTCCACTAACTGACAAATGCCACATCAATCATATTGGTATGGTAGGTGCACCTAGTGATGCTAAGCACAATGAATGCTTCAAGTGATGGATGTGACTTATATTTTCCGCATAAATGACCACTTACAGAAGTAGGGATAAAGTCTATTCCCACTTACTGACATGTGCCACATCAACTATATTGGTATGGTAGGTGCACCTACTAATGCTTAACACAATGTATGCTTCAGAAGCTGGCTGTGACCTATATTTTCCGCATGAATGACCACCTATAGAAGAATGGTTCAAGTCCATTTCATTTTACTGATAAGTGCCATAGAAACCATTTTGTTATGGTAGGTGCACCTAGTGATTGCGGAAAAAAATAAATGTTGCAAGATGGGGCATTATGTCTTTTAGACATATTCTTATTTCAGGTGTATTGGCGATTTTACTGCCAAATTCTGCAAACCAAAGTAATGTAATATCACATATAGGGCAAATAGTCATGCATAAACAAATTATGAATTTATTAAAAAAAAATAAAAGGATTGTTCGGGTGTTATTCCCTCATGATCTGACTGCAAATACGTATTTTGTTAACACAATCAGACAGACAGTATTGTTTTAACGCTCTGTTTCTGTCACACCTGCCAAGAAGCACAGTGATGTCAATAAAACAGTTAATGAAGTTATTCTGAATATGCAATGTTAACTTTACCTTCCTATGTAGCAACATTTCGTTTGCTCTAGCTTTACCTTCCTGTGTAGCACATGTAGCAACATTTTTACGCTCCGGCTTATGAAGTTTACAAATTGCAACTGCATGATTCGTTCATATTCCAGAGCTTATGGAACATACATCTGCCACACTTGTCACACAAATTGATAACACAGGGTTATGTTACTCCTCATTTGTTGTCTTAACTTGAACATGTTATGGCAGACACCATGCGCTTTTGGGATTTCTTCCTCTCTCAGAGCACAAATGTTGGGCTTGCCATGCTGAATTAAAACAATCTGAAATTGCTTAGCCTTCCTGACACCCGAGTTTACTCCTCTTAAGACCTGGGTTCACGTTGTTGGTTGACTTTCATTTGTTTTATATGTTTTATGTTTCTATGTGCTGTTCTCGTTTGTTTTAACTGGGTTTGTCTCTGCCCTTTCGAACTTTAGACATTCGAATGCCCCATTGGTACCTCTCTGATATTAGAGCAGTGACATATTAGGACCAATACCGACGACTAAACACACTAGACACAAACACATTATAGATGTCATTGTAACAATATACATATATTGCCCAAACATTTTAAGTACTGTCAATGTTGAAGTGCTTTTGTGTCTCCTCTTGTTTTTGTTTAGTTTGTTCCTTTATTTGTTTCTGCTTTTCGTTTATTAGTGTAAGTAAGCGGCGACTAAGCGTCTCTGGATTTGACGTAAATGCCCAGCCCACAGAATAACCGAGGTGTGTATCCTAGTTGGCTATTGCTGCAGAGGGCATCATCCGCATCAGGTCATAAAACAGAAAGCCTTAACGCTGACCCTAGTTGACCAACGCGTGTGGAGAGTGTCGAGCTGCTTCCACATAAAAAAAATCTCTTTATGAGCTGCCAAGCATTGCACCACGTAGACTCCATTTTCCGCCACTTATACTCATCTCTCCCGCTTTCCAGTGGTCTACTGTTTCTTTGTTTCCCATCCCTACCCAATATTTCTCATCATCATTTACCTATAGTGTTGCTTTGACGTAAAACTCACCGATTCACATAATCACTCAGGTGTTCATATGGTAACAAAATCATTTTCAGGTTAATGATATCGTGTTTTAAGAAATTCTAACGTATATACAGTGCCATTTCAGTTTGGTACACATTTTTACGCAAAACATCGTGCACTTTAAATTATTACTAACGTAAAGGTTAAAATTCATATGACCTTGGGGATAAAAAATCAAGGTCAGATGTTGTAGACATTGATCAATACCTGATCATGTCATCAATATACATACCATAAAACTTATTTAAGCTTTTTGAAAAATTAAATATTAAAATATTAGGAAAAGTAACGTTAATTTCGAATTTTGGTTAAATCAACCGAGTTATTTTGCTCCGTTTCCATAGCAACCATGGTTGCTAAGGCTGCTTTGTGTTGTATATTTATCACAACAACTAAACATTTTTATAATAACGCATTAATAAGGTAGCAATGGCACAACTTCCAAAAAATATTCAGGTTTATAGCATTTTTTTCATATTTTTTGGAGATTACAGTGGTTGCCTAGCAACCGATTAAAAGCTATTATCCTTGACAGTTTTACCAAACTTTGCTTGAAAAGTAAACTTAAAATTATATGCTACCTAAATAAAAACTAATCTGACTCTATTTCAACATTAATCTTTATATTATCTGCAATTGAAAATGAACAACCATTAATTTAGGGCATAAATATCATTAAAATATGTACTTATTGATGGTTGCCATGGTAACCAACATGTTCAATTTTTCAACATTGACCTAAATTATGAAACAATATTATCACCCAAGACCAATAAGGTATAACCTGTTGGTATTTCCTTGGTATTTGATTGTATGCAAGTATAAAAAAGAAAGACACCATTTTGAAGCTATATTTTCTATAAAAATGCCCAAACGGTAAAGAGTTAAACAATACGCTTTTTGCCGCCACAAAATCACTGACCCATGTCTCATATTCATGAACAAGAAGACAATAAATTCCCGTTTCACTAACGTGTCTCGGGAATTATTAATTCTCTGAAACCACCGAACCAATTAATTGAAACTTTGCAGGAATGATAAGTTGGCAACAAACGATCCTCATTTTAAAATGATTCGATAAAAAACATGGCTGCTGTTGCTAAAAATAGAACATAAGTTAAAATCACTTCAAAATGACTTTTTAACTCAGCAACCATAACAGATAGAAAAAAATCTGAAGGGTCTTAGGCTCTTCAGAATCAAAAGCTCTACAAAAGTCTCCATTGGGTCAAAGTTGGAGACCCTTGATAGGGGTTATGGCCCTTTTAAGGTAAAAAAATAGCATTGTTTTGCTTCATTTTCAGGACGGTGTTGATATAGTCCGTGAAGAGTCCGCGGGATTTCCTTTTGGGATCGTACTGTTCTACCTGTTCGAAATGCCATACTTCGTACATGTTAATGATGGTACATCTTTTTCCAAGGCCATCTTCAGTTCATTGGTAACCCAGGTTACCGTAATGGCTCTTTCCTCTTCGGTGTGATCACAAGGTTCTTGTTGGTAGATTTCCGTACAGGTACGACATAGCGGGAACATCAGTTTGTTGTTGATCTTTGCTGGTTAGACAGGAGTGTATAGGTTTCTAGGTGGTATGACTTTACATTTCACCAATCCTTCGTACTCGCTGATGTATTCAAAGTTTTCTGTGATGATGCTTGGGTGTCCTTTAGGTACTTTTCCGGTCTTGTTGACAAACGGGTCGAGGGATGTCACATCATAGTAGTTGATACTGTTCTGTTCTCCCTCCGTAGAAGGCATCTCGTGGTTCTAAGGCAGGGATCAACTCTAAGGAGTTGACAAAGTCCCCCATGGCTGTATCAGTTTTCAACTCCCTCTCAAAGTCACATTCCATTTTTTCAATATAGGTATATCCTGTCTGTTGCAGATGGGCCTTCTTCTCTAGGGTCTGTTGATGTCGATCATTCATAACCATGTTATTGACGGCGTTGATGGTCTCTTTGGAATAGCATTTGAGACAGCCGTACCAATAACAGCCGTGAAATTCATATACGGTTCCATTGTCGTATCTGTCTACTCTGTAGGGTCCAATCTGCTTGTTTCCTCCATTTTGGGCGTGTTGAATTCTTAATTTTTTTTCCTGCTATATACTTTATCCACTTCATATCTTTGATTGGGTGCTTGTGGTCTGGTCGATAACCTTGCGCTGGGATGAGTCCTATGGTATCCAGTTGTAGAAACTTGGATCTAAAGACAAGGTTGCAGACCGAGGCTATAGTGATACTCTCTTGGAAAAGGTCGATTGGAGTTCCGTCTAAGGTGTCCATAAACAGTTGTCGGAAGGTTAAACAGGCTTTCCTCAGGATGTCTACGTCTGTGATGCAGTACTTCAGTAGTTCTTCTTGGAAATCAAGTGGATCGTCTTTGTGGTCTTCGTACCATTTCATGAATGTTTCCCGGTCTTCTGCTTTCATTCCTTCGGGGTTGTAAAAATGAATTTCGGGTAGAGTCCCTAGTTGGGCGATCTGGTTTTCCTTTCTATTAAACAGATGTGGAAAGTATCCTTTGTAGAGTTCTTCGAATCCAAACATTTTCGGGAGCTTGGCTAAGGCAATGGGTAGAAAGTTGAGGGAATCTATCATCCGTATGTTGCAGTTTTGAATCGTTACAGACATGTTCTTGGCGCCGTTGGGGATGATCCTAGGATGAATTCCATGATAAAACAGGTATTGCAGAACGGGGATGGAATCGTATCCTTTAAAGTTGTGACAGATAACGGTGTAGTTCGTGCTGTCTCCTGAAAATAGCCAATTGCAAAAGTCGTTGTTGGTGTTATATCCTCTAAAGATCAGTTAGTTCTGTCCACAGTGCTTACATCTACTTTCTTCAGTTACTTCCTCTTCCATGCACTCGGTGCACACTCTATGGACCACGCATAAGTTGGGTCGGTGCTCCATGGCTCCACAGGTACTGGCTTTTCAGTGTGAACATCTTCCGTCGGTGTCAGGTTGGTATCCCATTTCGTAGTCTACGAGGTCGTCTTGTGTGCATTCAAAATCAAAGAAAATATAGGTTTGTTTTTCTGGAGGGTCTTTGATTACTATGGGTTTCATGTAACACCGATGGTCTGGATTGCAGTACTGTTTACAGGATGGACAGTTCATCTCGCTACACACGAGCTCGCTTTTTCGTTTCTCCATGTTGAAGGTGTGGCCACAGTCTTTACACTTGTAGTACCATTTACACGTTGAGTTAGTTTTCTTTGTTTGTTCTAAATGGAGTTGGAAACACTCTTTTCCTTTAAAGTTTCTATCACAATGGCTACAGTTGATCCAGTCCTCCTCGCAGGGTTCGTGAATCTTCTTACAAATGATGCATGGGTTGTTGCATGCATGTCTTTCGGGATGATCGTATCCTTTTTTTACACTTGGTGCAGTAATAGTTTCTAGTCAAGAATCCTATCATGATAGTAATGACATCGTAATGGTCGTCGTGGTGGTAAAGGTAGATCTTCTTTTCCGCTTCTGGTCCCTCATAGATAACCCCATTGAAGTATTCCTTCGAAAAAAAACACGGTTTTTTGATATTCCGGCAGTACAGTCTTGCTGATGTAAATCTAAATGGCGTTGGGTGGCAAAGGCCTGGTTGCATTGGTTACATTCGCTCCTTAGAGTTGATCCCTTCTACGGAGGGAGAATAGAAGCTTTTACCTTATACAAAGAGGCAGGAGAGAACATATCAACTACTACATGTATGATGTGACATCCCTCTACCCGTTTGTCAACAAGACCGGAAAAGTACCTAAAGGACATCCAAGCATCATCACAGAAAACTTTGAATACATCAGTGAGTACGAAGGATTGGTGAAATGTAAAATCATAACACCTAGAAACCTATACATTCCTGTCTTACCAGCAAAGATCAACAACAAACTGATGTTCCCGCTATGTCGTACCTGTACGGAAATCTACCAACAAGAACCTTGTGATCACACCAAAGAGGAAAGAGCCATTACGGGAACCTGGGTTACCAATGAACTGAGGAAGGCCTTGGAAAAAGGATATACCATCATTAACATGTACAAAGTATGGCATTTAAAGAGGTAGAACAGTACGATCCCAAAAGGAAATCCGGCGGACTCTTCACGGACTATATCAACATCTTCCTGAAAATGAAGCAAGAAGCTAGTAGGTGGCCGGAGTGGTGCAAATCTGAAGAGGATAAACAGCATTACATCAAGGATTACGAGGAAAAGGAGGGAATACAGCTAGACTTTAACAAGATAGAAAAGAACCCAGGCATCAAGTCATTAGCAAAATTGATGTTAAACAGCTTTTGATGAAAATTTGGTCAAAGAAACAACATGGAACAGAACACTTACATTACAGAACAAAGGGATTATTTTGATAAGTTAACCAGCGATAATATTGAATGACTGGCATCCAGTTTGTCAACGAGGAAATGGTAGAACTAAGATGAAAATTTAAAAAAGACTTCATCGAAACCTCAATGAAAACGAATGTCGTCATAACCGGCTATACGACCGCTCAGGCCAGACTAAAGCTGTATTCTTATCTGGAGAATATGGGACCAAGAGCACTCTACAGTGATACAGACTCTATCGTATTTACATCGGAACCAGGAAAATGGAAACCAGAACTGGAGGGGGGGGCTACTTGGGAGATTTAACGGATGAAGTACCCGTAAACACCATCACCGAGTTCGTCACTGGAGGGCCAAAGAACTATGCATATAAACTAGCCGTCCCAGAGAAAGGAGGAAATAGAACCATGTGCAAAGTCTGTGGAATAACGTTAACTATAAAAATGCCCTTGACATCAACTACGACACCATTAAGGAGATGGGCACCATCAACAGAAACGACACCAAGACCGTAAGAGACGAATACAAAATTCAGAGAAGCCAACATAAACTATTAACTGTGAGCCAGAAAAGGGACTATAAAATTGTATTTGACAAAAAGAGTGATTATGAATGATTTAACCACCAAACCCTATAGATATTGTAAATTGTGATATAGAATGTTAATAAAAGTTGTATCCGATGATGTGTTTTTATTAAAATCTATCCATTCAAAGACACAAAAGAGCCCAAGAAGGGAACATTACAAAAAACAAAGGCAAAACAAACAAACCATAAGGAGGAGGAGGAAAATGAAAAGGAGGAGGAGGAAAATGAGGAAATGAGGAGGAGGAGGAGGAAGAAACTATCCAACAATGCAGGAATACAAAACACAAGAGCCCACAAAGGGTAAATAAAAAAATGACCAAAAGAAAAGAAACCAAAAAGGAATGAGGAGCCCATTAAGGGCGATATTAACAAAAGAAACGATTAGAGTAGAAAGGGTTAGAGTTTTAGGGTTAAGGTAAGGGTTAGGATAAGGGTGAGAGATGAGGGTTAGGGACACAGACCAAAGGGACGAACAAAAATGATGGCGAAAGAGAGGAACGAAATTATGGGATGAGTCGCCGTTCCGCATGACTGCACACGACTTTACATGCTAGAGATTTAGGGTGGCTCTTTCAATACAAAAAATAGCAACTATTTAACATGGAACCTATGGGAATGAACTCGGGGTCATCAAGTACATTCTTACCCAGAGTGCTGCACAACTACTGATGTATAAATATTTTAACGAGTTTTTTTTTTTTTTTTTTTTTTTTTTTTTTGAGAGGGAATTTGAAATCGAGTGGAAATTTTAGCTAGCTAGAAACAGTGATTTTCGTGGCCTTAAGGTGTAGAACGTTCTCAAGCACATATTTAGCTGGATATCTTAAATATAATTTATAAGTAAAAGTTCCCTTGTATAGAATATTCAACATTTTTCATTAAATCTGACACCGGACCATTGCACTCTAAAATACTTGATGAAATAAAATAGATAAGACAAAACCATAACCTTGAAAGCTCCATACATCTTACATTACCATAATTAAGTTACATACTAAATCATAATGAGCACATTTCATTAGCGGCGATGAGTTATGCACGATTTTAAAGTTTATGGCAAGCAGGCAGTAGGTGAGTTGTAAGCCAAAAGGATAGGCTGAAACTGTTTGTTTGTTTGTTTGTTTGTTTGATTGTTTGGACATACAAGTGGGGAAGCCTCTTTTTAGGCTGAATTTTATGTATTTATCAAGATAAATGACCATGCATCTCTAAAAAAAAGGCGGAAACGTTGAATACATGTATACGAGGGCTGTCTGTAAAGTTTGTGGACAGTTATTATAAAATGAATAAAGTTTATTGGATTTCATTCAAATTTTGTAATAGTAAAATACCGGTAAGCAGTCTTACGAAATGTTGTACCAAATTTGAAAATAAACAAACAACAATAAATTGATCTTTCATCATTTAGAAAATAAATCGTATTCATAACCTGGAGCAAAGTGTTCACATTTTTTAACGTCGAATTAAACAAATTCTTTTCCTTCTGGACATATCAAATGAAATATTTTTAAAACTTTGTGAGTTTTGACCTTAGATTTTGTCAAGTTTATCTAAATTTATGTTTCAGCATGTATTGTTTAATTTCTGGAAACATTTGATTCACAAATTGCATGGATATTCAAGTTTGTCAACATCAACAGTAGAACTTCAAGCAATGTTTAGTCATAAGTCATAAGTCATAAGTTTATTGAGCAAATTACACCCCAAGGGGTCAATAGCTACAAACAAAACAAACATTCAAAACAAAGAAACAATTAAGAAATAGTATTGCCCCCTGTCCTCAGTGAAAGAGACTGTTTCAAAAAGGAGCCCAGCAATCTCACATGTTCCTTTGAATCCGGATTCAATATATATTTCAGTTTATCTTCTTCATTCATTTGATCAAAAATATCTAAGGCTTTTAAAAAATCTGTACGTAAATTTTCATTCAAAGTGCATTTTAATATAAAGTAAAATTCATCTTCAATTTCGTTACATGAATTGCATAATCTAAGATTTCTAGGTATTTTTGTATATCTGCCTCTTTCAGTTAATAATGGGTGATCACTTATTGATAGGGACAGTACTTTTTTGGAAAACATTACTATATTTTAATATCAGAAAAAAAATGCTTATCATTTCTTTTACGTCTCGTTCTGAAAAGAACATGCAACGGAAGAATCTTAGTGAGCTTTTCTCACAATTTGAAGAAGCTGTGTATATCTGTTGACGCTTTTCGGACATTAACATGCATTTTTAAAATTGCCAACTGCTCCACCTCTTCTCACAACGTTACTTTTTCTACGTCAACGTACATGTAAATGACTGATTTCTCAACCAATTTAAATTCTAGACCGGCCAAATTTAATATGTGCACCATCCTAAGCATTAAGCGAGTCAAATAATTAGAAATGCTGCACAATATATGTCAAATATTTTCAGACCAATAAACCAAACATGAAAGGACAATGTCAGAAATTAATATTATGTAAAGCACTAATCCCTAGAACGTCGTTTTTGTTCTAGTCAACTTTTTCCACGAACTTTTTGGACGGCCCTCGTCAGTCCGTTATTCATAGTCTGTATCTCCCATCTGGAAAATTAAATAATAAACAATTGACAATAGATCGGCACCCTGCGTTTCCTTCTATACCATGTGTACCATGCTAATAGAATTTAATTTACATGATAGTTCTTAACAGACATGATATTATCATGATTATATAAATAAATAGCTATAGCTAAAAGGGTGATAGAAAAGGTATATATAGCTTTTTGCTTTTGAGTTGTATTTTATCACGTTAAGTATCAGTCGAGCCCAATAGGGCGAGCCGAATACGTAAAGCCATGATAAAATCCATATAAAAAATGTCTTATATTTCTTTTATCGGCAATACCGATTAATTCATGACCAAATCCTTATTTCCTAATAACTTAATTTATTGTGAATCTATTTCAGCGTAGGCGATGATGCGCCAATTTTCATTCATCAATTGACGCGAAAGAACATATACGCGCGACATTAATGCATAACAATGTCACGCTCTTCCTTAGAGGTGACATGATTTTTTGTTTGTATCACAGCCAGCATGCATGTGAAACCAGTTATCTCAACTCAACAAACATCAAAGGAAAATGCCGCAAATTGTCGATAAAGTAGATTGATACCCTGAGAAAAGCATTGTCAACTGAATTGATTTTTAATTCGTCATAAAACATGGTCATCGTGGCTAAACATTTGAACATAGGGCTGAATTGCAGTTTTTACTTAAGTTATAACTAAAAATCGATGACAGATTTTTAAATAATTCTGATTCAGAATAAAAGTGATCAGCACCTCAAGATCTACCTGCCCTGAAACTTTGAAGAACATTTAACTACCCATGAAAGAGTTATCGCTCTTTTAGCCTGATGTTTTTGAATTTTATACTTACATACTTAATTTAAATTTATTAAGCTTAATATCCTAAAATCTTTATTAGATATATAAGGAATGTAAATTGCATATTGTTAAGCACATCTTGATCTACAAAATATGTAATGAGGCCAACGTTGTAATACTGTTCAGTTAAGGGGTTATCCCCCTTTAAATGTTGAAAGAAGAAAATAATAAAAATGTTTCAATTGCTAAAATATTACTACATTAAGTTAAACTATATTGTCAAATGACCCCCTTTAAATATCAAACTTATGATCCTTTCAGTGTCAAATAGATTTTGCTTAATAGCCTATACTTCATGCACTAAGTCAGGTAAGTAATTCAGGTTCCTGGAAGCCTCTTGTTGCCTTATAGAATGAAAACTATTGACTGTTTGTACAGGATGTATATCATGAACCCCTTTGTTGATTACAATTGATAGTACTTGAGGTCACAAAAACCAGTATCTCTTGTTTGCATACAGTAATAATATATCGTTTTTGCACTCATAATATTCATCTATAAATTGCTATAAGCCTCCCTTTTCAAAAGGTAACATTTGAAAACTTAAGAACCTTCCAATGAAACATGTTTTGTCAAATATATAACGTATTAATACTATGTAGCAATTTGCTTTTATTTCCCACCAAATCATATAGGAATAAATCGAATGCAAAATGAATTTTCCTAAAAAGCTGTTCCTATTAATTTATTGCGAGGCGTATAGTTTCAGGCATTCATTTTGGTTGAGTTACCATCGTTTATTATTTAGTATATACTAACAGTTCAAACAGCTATGGTCAGCGCTTTTCTGTGACATGAACGGTTTAAGGCAGTCAAAATATAACAAAAGCAGTCCAAAAATACCTTATTGAACTTAAGTTCTCTAGCACACAACAATTCAAGGCCCTGATTTTGTGTTTCTTAGTGCTATTATTGTTCGTGTTTACCGGTTTTCGAACTATTGGGACTCGAATGCCCCATTGGTATCTCTTTGCCTCTTTCGTTTTCTTTTGTCTGGTTTGCTTTTGCTCTGATCAAACCAAATAAGTAGTCCGATCGACTGCACCAGGTTTGCTTTGATCTCACGGAAGGCCAACCAAACTTTCTGCAAAGTTTACTATAATCATACATAACCAACAGTCTAGAGCAAACCATACCAAGAGTTATGTTCGCCTAAAACAAACTATATCGCAAACTACGGTTTGTCCAATCAAACAAATCTTACTGAAAAGCAATTAAGCACCAATGGGGCATTCGAGTGTCAAAAGTCCGAAAGTACCAAAACCGGTAAACACGAACAAGAATAGCACGAAGAAACACAAAACACAAAATTAACCAAACGGAAATCAACAACGCAAACTCAAGTCGTAACACAAGTGATATCAGGTGCTCCGTAAGAGTAAGTGGTTCCTGCCTGCTGAAGCAAACCCGTCGTGTTGCTTATTTCCAACTCAGTGTGTCAAATCCGGTAAAGGAAGACAAAAAACATATTTCTACGACAGACCAACATCTGCACTCAATTGAGAGCATAGATCAAACGTAGACCACAAATGTGGCTTACTTTCTAAGTTTGCATGCAGGTTAGGTTTGACCCATCTGTTCATATAAGTAATAAAAGAATGAGGCTTTTTATAGTCATTTCATAAAATATTTATGCAGTGTACATGTTTTGAATTAGGGTAGTTTGGGGTTTAAATATTTGAAATAACATTTTTTTTTCAAAATTTTCATAGGAAATAGACATTGGTAGCTGCATTTAAAAAGAAACTTTGTTTTAATTTTCAAGAAATTGGTATGGATTTTAAAGAGAAAATCTTCAAAAGGCATATTTTTTATGAACGGTACAAAGAATTTATAAAACTGTGGTGAAACATGCAAAATATGACATACCTTACGGTGTGTATAATCAAGAAATTCTTTCACGGTACCTTTTTAGATATTGAATAAACTATTTTTCCCATACTTTGCTTTATAAGGAAATTGACTTCATATTTAATTTGTGAATTATATTTTGGTAGTTCTTATTTTTTATGACTAAAGATGGTAAGGTCTTAATTATCAAACACTTGAATACAGTTGAAGAGAAAGTTCATTTATCTTTATTTCAAACTATTAACCCTAAAAACTAGGACTGCAGTAACATATATACAAGCACAAATATAGCATGATCAAAATACAGAATACAAAATATTGTACTAACAAATTTAACATTATAATTGTATAAAAATAAACATGCCATTGAGTGCAAGTAGACATTATGTTTATATGAAGTAGGCATGTTATCAAAAGTCTTCTGTCCTCAGTTCATATGACCGTTTAAAAAAGAAGCCAATAATTTTAACATGTCTAAAGGTTTTAGGATTCAAAAGATAATTAATCTTTTGATCATCTGGAAGGTCAGGGAAATTGTTACAGTCTTTTTTAATATCTCCAAAGAGAGCTTGTCTGATATTCTCATTTTTCGAGCATTTTAAAATAAAGTGTTCTTCATCCTCTACTATTTTGCAAAATTTGCATAATCTTTCATCTCTATTTATTTTGAAATAGCGACCTCTCTCAATTTCCAAATTATGGTCACTTATACGAAGTTTTGTAAAAATATTCCTAATTGAAAAATCATTATATGAAAGATAAGTTCATTTATAAATTTACATACCGTATTCTACCAATAGAGAGTCATCTTGAGGGATCTCATCGTAAATGTTCCAACATCACATTTAAACGCATTTATACATGTAGTCTAAGTTGCTATTACGTCAACTTACTTAAATGTTCATTGGTTAAAATATAAACCATGTGATGACATTAGTATTGAAAACAATACAGAGTGATAAAATATTGTTCTGTCATACCTGCTTTAGTTAATAGGTATTCTTGCTTAATTTAGAACTTACGAAGACCACACACGTGATGCTGGCTCTACATTGTACAGCACATATTATTTCATTTAGTTACTTTCATTGAAAACAAGTATAAAAATTAAAATATGTGATCTTAAATTTTCTAAAGGTAATATACGAAGCTACGCGTATTTTTCGGCCACAGTTTGTTTATCCATAATATTTTAGTCCGAGGAACCGACATGAAAAATACATTTGATACAATCATGCAACTTTGAAATTACAAACAATTTCACTCGGTTTAATATTTAAATGACTGTCGTTTTTATTTGATCAAAATATTAAAGTCATACTTAAGTTTTTTTTTTTTTTTTTTTTTTTTTTTTTTTTTTTTTTTTTTTTTTTTTTTTTTATCGTGACTATTTTCAGTTTTAACACAGTTTTCAAATTGCCAAAGACAAAATGGCTTTTAAATATGTCATATTATTTACCATAAAATGTTGTCGATTGAGACAATGGGTTTTGTTTTTCTTAGAATCCTAAAGGTAGTGATATATACCGGAAATACAAATACAAATATTTATTAGCACAAACTCATAGATCAGTACATGGTTAAGGCACAAAGTAATAAATGAAACATACAAATGTAATATAAATTTTTACGTTATAAACTATAGTTATAATTATATAGTGATATAATATAGCAAACAATACAGCCAATTGCAATAAGTTTTGTCAGTATGACATATATATATCATTTTCTTAGTTCAAAGCATTCTAAAATAAATGCAGATGTAAGTTTTAAACCAATTTCAGATTTGGTATTTAATAAGGAGCTCAGCAGAGAATTGTTATTTATTGAGATATTTAAATTTGGGATATAACTTTTAATTTTATTGAAAAATGTATCTCTTAACTGTTTGTAGTGTTTGCAATGCAAAAGGAAGTGGAATGACCAAAATATTGAGCATATCAATTTCTACAACATGAACTCTAATCGTGACAAGAGTTCACTTATGTGCTCCGGAAGAGTAAGCAGATCCTGTCTGCTTAAGCATACACGTCGCGTTGCCAACAGTCAATCCAGTAAAGGAAGAGAAAACAAAACCTAATTAGCTGTAAAATTTCTTTAAGAACTACACATTTTTTTTTAAAAGATAGTTTCAAATTTGTTGCCTTAAATGAGATGATAATAGGTTTATACCTTAGATGACTGAGCTGCCATATTTAGAAAACTATACCACTCCCTTGAAACTACCTTACGATTCCAATAATTTATATGTATTTTATACCCCCACTTCAAAAGTGGGGGGTATATAGTGATAAGGGTGTCCGTCCGTCCGTCCGTCCTTCCGTTACACTTCAGGGTACCCATCTCTTATCCGCAACTCCTCCTAAACCCCTTGGTGGATTTTCATGAAACTTACACACAATCTTTGTGACATAATGTAGATGTGCACCTACCATTTTAAAATTTGATCAGAATGATTTTTGGAGTTTCCCATAGCAAAACATTGACTTAATAGCCATTCGCCTACATGGGGGTATCCATCTCTTATCCGCAACTCCTCCTAAACCCCTTGATGGATTTTCATGAAACTTACACATAATTGTTGTGACAAAATGTAGATGTGCATCTAATATTTTTAAAATTTGATCAGAATGGTTTTTGGGGTTTCCCATAGCAAAACATGGACTTAGCCATTCGACTACATGGGGGTACCCATCTCTTATCCGCAAGTCCTCCTAAACCCCTTAATGGATTTTCATGACACCTACACACAATCTTTGCGACATAATGTAGATGTGCATCTCTTATTCTAAATTTTATCTGATTAATTTTTTTTAGGGGTGGGGGTATTTATTTGTGAGCTGCGGCTCACAGTTTTTCTAGTTTTTAAATGTATGCACTTTATTTTGAGTTTGGGTAAATTGCAAACCAGTCGACAGTACCTATTGTCCTCGTTGAATACTGCTGGCTGTTGTCATTGTGGTCTTTTTAAATTGTCGCTTGTTTGTACTCTATGTCGCTTACACTTATAACAGAGAAAAAAATTATGAATATTAAGGTTTTTATCAGTCAAAATATATGTTATGCTCTCATTTCATTACATGTATATTCACGGATAAAAATTGTTTTTTTTATACCGATGAAATTCCCCCTACTATCCGAATTCAATTCGATTTAACTTCCCTGATATTATATCTTATAATTTTGTCATGACTGTAGATATTGTTCTTGTAAAAGTTTTGTTATCCAGGAAGAAAACAATAGTTATCAAAATATATTGAGACCTTTATCTTTAAATGTATGTACATTTGTCTACAAATAAAGTGATGCGCAATGTTATCATTTTTTCTATTTTTTATATTGATATAACATGAAGCATTTTATCTGTTCCTGCTTTTGAATGATATGAAAAGGAAGAAAATATAGATAAAATCAGTCCAATTGACACATCTTATCTACTTGTCTTCTATTATCGTAAAAGAAACATCTTAGATTAGGCTGTAATCTAGGTGTTACATATAATATCATAGGGATTTTTTTTATTTCAGCAAGAGCAGACTTTACTTAAATAGCATTAGGATAATTTATCGGTAATAAGCGGCTTTTTCCTTTGATCTTATCTGCCTGATACTTTTTAGTATCATGGACAGTCCGTGATGCAAAAAAATATCAGGTGGGAGCACTTGATAACTGTGACGTCATTACCGATAAAAAGAATATTATATACTTTCCTTTTTGATACTATCCACATCTAGTCTCGTATCAGACTCGTCCTACCGGACTCGTCTGATACTCACCTAGATATAGATAGTATCAAAAAGGAAAGTACATAATATTCTATATATATTTCACTCTGACTTCTTATAATAGCTTTCTATTGCATGCATGATCTCATTTATAGCATTATCTCTCATTTATCAATAAGCAAGGTAAATTTAGTCTAATCCAAGCACAAGCACGAGAATCCAACATTTCTTCCCAAAAGAGTAGTCCTGATTTGTCGTTATAAAAGCCCTTGTTGAAATTTCTTATTACGAAACGGAAATTACTATATCTGTCGTATTTGTAGCAGAGATTTAGCCTTACCCCATAATTGTTTCACTTCATTCTTATTGAAAACCTTATAGTCAAAAGTTATTGTATCAACAGATTTAACAACAGATTTCTCACACGCCGAGGCATGTTTTAGTAAGAATTTGTATTGTCGTTTCCCAATATAGAAATTTCAAATGCTGCTGATGAGAGGTTACTCCTTGTTCGAACGTTTTGGTTTTCAGTACGTTTCATTCCATACTTTTGGTGTTTTACCTTCCAATGTTTGATTCAAATGCTGCTGATGAGAGGTTACTCCTTGAAATATCGATATACAGTAAACCAAATTAAGCGTTTTTGTAACCGTTTTGGTATTGTATATAGAAGTTACCATTAAAACAGATAAACATGCATCCAAAACATATTGAATATTGAATTACTGATAGAACTGAATTGTTTTATCAGTAAGTAATAGGCGTTGCATGCATGGTCATGGATTTTGATGAAACTTTGCACATTTGCTTGGTACAAGGACTTATGAAGAAAAATGGGCCAATAATTTGTTAACATGATTTGGTTGCTATGGCAAGGGGTCACCATAATTTTCCCTCGAAAATCAGACTTTTCAAGAGAAACATTTTCATTTTACAAGTAGACATGATGCCATTAATACACATTTGTAACACAAATTAGGTTTGTTTGATAAAATTGATCATAGTATGTATCTTAGAAAATGTTAATAACTTTTGATTTCCGCCTTTAAAGTTCCATGCATTGTTTTTTAGTGCTTAACTTTGCAATAGTCGACTTCAGCAAAGGTAGTAACAACCACTAAATAATCTCAAAGATCCTCAAATGATCAAGATGAAACAAGCAAAATGAAGGCAAAAGACAGACTGGACAAATCGAAAATTGCAATGTTTCTTACTCAGTACAGACATTTCAAAAGAAATGGATGGGTTTGAACCAAGTTTTATGGCACCAAACCTCCAAAGACATAGTTTTTAAACAAGTTCATAGTCTCGGTACAACAGAAAAAAGAGTTCTTGATATTTTTATTACAGAAATAAAAAATATCATGTGATAAAAGAAAAGAATTCAAAATTCATTTTATGGAATAACATGATTAACTGTCACTAATATAATTGCTTACACTCACACGGGAAACTAACGGCGCTGCCGTCTCGTTCCGCTTGACAGATAAAGAAAAACAAAATGAATAAAAACAAGAATAAGAATTTAAGTTATGTACATCGACGAGGATTACAAAAAAAATATTTAATTTAAAAACTGTACATGAAAAAATAACGAGAAAGTCCGAGGATGATTGAAAGAAATCGGATTAAAGTACAAAGGAAATTTTCATTCCAAACTTAAGGATAAACTGTTACCAAGTGTAAAAATCCTGAAAAGCTGATTTTCACCTGGTGTCTAAAGATGGTCAATTACATGTACATATAGAAAATGAAGTTAATAAGAAATAAAATAGCCATTAAATTGCTTGTTACTATTTCAACCGACTTTAATTGAACTAGCTCTATCATGATGACTTACCAAAACCAGGTTAAAAATATGATGAGTCTTGAATAGACGAAACGCGCGTCAGGCGTAGCAAAATTTATTGTCTGGAACTTTGTTGTCATTTGTATTTCGAACACACGTGAAGGTTAGCACTGCTGGTGGAGTTTAAATTCCCCGAGGTTAGCCCGCTCCGGCACCAACACTTTTGAGTTGGAGAATACATCAAAGCTTTAAATTATCCGTCTAAATTTCAAAATTGTCTAAACCCTAAGGTTCTTCCTACCCCAGACATAGGTTGAATATCTTAGTAATAATTTGATTCCCCAGATTGGTATTTTTGGTTATACTGTTCTATGCTCTTCATATTCATACAGTGTTTGGCATTTTCAATATTTTTGGTAGAGCGCCTCTGATGAGTCTTGAATAGACGAAACGCGCGTCAGGCGTAGCAAAATTTACTGTCTGGAACTTTGTTGTCATTTGTATTTCGAACACACGTGAAGGTTAGCACTGCTGGTGGAGTTTAAATTCCCCGAGGTTAGCCCGCTCCGGCACCAACACTTTTGAGTTGGAGAATACATCAAAGCTTTAAATTATCCGTCTAAATTTCAAAATTGTCTAAACCCTCAGGTTCTTCCTACCCCAGACATAGGTTGAATATCTTAGTAATAATTTGATTCCCCAGTTTGGTATTTTTGGTTATACTGTTCTATGCTCTTCATATTCATACAGTGTTTGGCATTTTCAAAATTTTTGGTAGAGTGCCTCTGATGAGTCTTGAATAGACGAAACGCGCGTCAGGCGTAGCAAAATTTATTGTCTGGAACTTTGTTGTCATTTGTATTTCGAACACACGTGAAAGTTAGCACTGCTGGTGGGGTTTAAATTCCCCGAGGTTAGCCCGCTCCGGCACCAACACTTTTGAGTTGGAGAATACATCAAAGCTTTAAATTATCCGTCTAAATTTCAAAATTGTCTAAACCCTAAGGTTCTTCCTACCCCAGACATAGGTTGAATATCTTACTAATAATTTGATTCCCCAGTTTGGTATTTTTGGTTATACTGTTCTATGCTCTTCATATTCATACAGTGTTTGGCATCTTCAATATTTTTGGTAGAGCGCCTCTGATGAGTCTTGAATAGACGAAACGCGCGTCAGGCGAAGCAAAATTTATTGTCTGGCACTTTGTTGTCATTTGTATTTCGAACACACGTGAAGGTTAGCACTGCTGGTGGAGTTTAAATTCCCCGAGGTTAGCCCGCTCCGGCACCAACACTTTTGAGTTGGAGAATACATCAAAGCTTTAAATTATCCGTCTAAATTTCAAAATTGTCTAAACCCTAAGGTTCTTCCTACCCCAGACATAGGTTGAATATCTTAGTAATAATTTGATTCCCCAGTTTGGTATTTTTGGTTATACTGTTCTATGCTCTTCATATTCATACAGTGTTTGGCATTTTCAATATTTTTGGTAGAGCGCCTCTGATGAGTCTTGAATAGACGAAACGCGCGTCAGGCGTAGCAAAATTTATTGTCTGGAACTTTGTTGTCATTTGTATTTCGAACACACGTGAAGGTTAGCACTGCTGGTGGAGTTTAAATTCCCCGAGGTTAGCCCGCTCCGGCACCAACACTTTTGAGTTGGAGAATACATCAAAGCTTTAAATTATCCGTCTAAATTTCAAAATTGTCTAAACCCTAAGGTTCTTCCTACCCCAGACATAGGTTGAATATCTTAGTAATAATTTGATTCCCCAGTTTGGTATTTTTGGTTATACTGTTCTATGCTCTTCATATTCATACAGTGTTTGGCATTTTCAATATTTTTGGTAGAGCGCCTCTGATGAGTCTTGAATAGACGAAACGCGCGTCAGGCGTAGCAAAATTTATTGTCTGGAACTTTGTTGTCATTTGTATTTCGAACACACGTGAAGGTTAGCACTGCTGGTGGAGTTTAAATTCCCCAAGGTTAGCCCGCTCCGGCACCAACACTTTTGAGTTGGAGAATACATCAAAGCTTTAAATTATCCGTCTAAATTTCAAAATTGTCTAAACCCTAAGGTTCTTCCTACCCCAGACATAGGTTGAATATCTTAGTAATAATTTGATTCCCCAGTTTGGTATTTTTGGTTATACTGTTCTATGCTCTTCATATTCATACAGTGTTTGGCATTTTCAATATTTTTGGTAGAGCGCCTCTGATGAGTCTTGAATAGACGAAACGCGCGTCAGGCGTAGCAAAATTTATTGTCTGGAACTTTGTTGTCATTTGTATTTCGAACACACGTGAAGGTTAGCACTGCTGGTGGAGTTTAAATTCCCCGAGGTTAGCCCGCTCCGGCACCAACACTTTTGAGTTGGAGAATACATCAAAGCTTTAAATTATCCGTCTAAATTTCAAAATTGTCTAAACCCTAAGGTTCTTCCTACCCCAGACATAGGTTGAATATCTTAGTAATAATTTGATTCCCCAGTTTGGTATTTTTGGTTATACTGTTCTATGCTCTTCATATTCATAGTGTTTGGCATTTTCAATATTTTTGGTAGAGCGCCTCTGATGAGTCTTGAATAGACGAAACGCGCGTCAGGCGTAGCAAAATTTATTGTCTGGAACTTTGTTGTCATTTGTATTTCGAACACACGTGAAGGTTAGCACTGCTGGTGGAGTTTAAATTCCCCGAGGTTAGCCCGCTCCGGCACCAACACTTTTGAGTTGGAGAATACATCAAAGCTTTAAATTATCCGTCTAAATTTCAAAATTGTCTAAACCCTAAGGTTCTTCCTACCCCAGACATAGGTTGAATATCTTAGTAATAATTTGATTCCCCAGTTTGGTATTTTTGGTTATACTGTTCTATGCTCTTCATATTCATACAGTGTTTGGCATTTTCAATATTTTTGGTAGAGCGCCTCTGATGAGTCTTGAATAGACGAAACGCGCGTCAGGCGTAGCAAAATTTATTGTCTGGAACTTTGTTGTCATTTGTATACGAAGTCGGTTTTATGTCCTCTCATAAATAATTATTTAACCTAAACCTGTGAACTCTTGAATGTGAGCTACAAGTCATCTGAGTGAGACGTATGAATCCCAAAAAAAAATGCTCAATGTACTATAATTATAGAAACATAAATTACATGTACAAAAATATAAATTGTAAAAGTCATCGTTCATCGTCGAGTAGCCAGCAATAGATTTATGTACATGATTTAACAACAAAACCCGAATAAGATTATCATACGAGATATTTCCCATTAAATTGTATTGAGAGGTAGTGTTATATAATCAAAGATAATAAATGCACTTAAAAATATATACAAAGAACGAAAAAATAAAACATGAAATATATATATATAAAATCTTTCTAGATCTTAAAGTCAGTGTTAATTTTGATTAAAACTAGTAATAATATTTACAACTGAGCCTACAAAAATCTGATTGATACATATGTACATGTAAAATACTTTAGTATTCAACACAGTAAAAATCCACCAGCGACCTGAGGGGAGTATTCTGCTAGCGCCCGTTACCTGACAACCTTTAACCTCATACAAATTGTCTCAAATTTAACCCGTGCAAAAATTGTATTGGTTCCATCTTCAATAAGCATTGTCTTAACAATGATCGTCACATCTGTAATGTCGGTTGCGCGTTTTTAATTTATTTCATATGTGTATTTTCACTTTGTATTAGGGCGCTGTAAAAAATATAAAACATTGAAAATAAATTTTAAAAAAATTAACGGCGGTGAATTCAAATCTCTCTGTGTTGTCTATATAATCACACAGAGCTGATTTTTGGTTGGGTTGTGATCGGTTTCTCGGTCGCCATTGCTTCTTCATATGTCGGTGGCTGGGAAGTCACGGCGCCATTTTGTTCCTGGGGAGCGTATGGTACCGCGCCGACATTTTGGCCCTCTGAAGCATCAATAATTTCTGACGAATTGCTGACAGGAGGCTGTTGACTGTTGTTTTGTGAACTGACGTCATACTCTGTCCGTCGACGTCGGTCTCTGTTCCTGTAACAGCAATCGCCATCTGACGTCAAAAAGCAAAAGTACGCGGGGTAGCATCCATAATCAGAATTCCCGCCATCGGCCCCATTGCACTCACAACAGTCACATCGGCAGCCATTACAGCAGCAGACGAACTTTCCAAACCCTTCACAACACTCCTCGCATTTACAGTCACAACTGCAACAGTCATTATCACCGCAATCACAATCACAGTCGCCGCAGTTGCAGTCCCCGCAGTCACAATCACCGCAATCGCAGCTACCGCAGTCAATATCTCCCATGGTGTAAAAACGCTACAATGAAAAAAAAGAACCTGTAATAAACAACAATTACAGAGTACAAAAAATAAAAAAAAATACAACAAAGTTCCAGACAATAAAGTTGATATCCCTCAATAGAGACTTTGGTGCAATGGATAACGCGTCGGGCTTCTAACACCGAGATTCGTGGTTCGATCTTCTTCAGAAATTTAAGTTTCATTAACGAATTTTCCGACTCCGTCTTGACGCCAGTTACGAGGATGGTCTCAAAAAGCGATGCTTGTCTATCGGAATGTACGAAAAGGGTTGTTTCATGTATGCACGTTAACGCCCTCTTGATAGAGATCGGCAAGTCTTACAGTAGGCTAAATGGGGACTTCTACAAAGTCCACATTCGCAAACTACAAATTGGCGAGGGACTAGCATAATCATTAAGCTTGTTTCCTAATCAAGGATAAATGAATATTTTTAAATTAGTATCCCCATGGTCCAGTTTTGGCCGGTGACAGAAATAGACTTCTAAAAAGGAATCTTACAAGAAATCCGAATGTTTTGAAATTTAATAAAAAGCTACGCCAGCGCAGCATGATACGACCGCAACAAGTTGAACCCTGTACCTTGGAGGCCCAATATGGATAGTCCATTGCTTTGGTCACATGAAGCCCATGGTGGACTTACAAAGCTTTTTTACACATGCAACCTATGGTGGACTTTAAAATGCATATTTGACAAATATATATTTACAATAACATTTAATAGAAAAAAAATATTTCTTTATTCATTGACATTTTTGACACCATTAAGCCCCTTTTGGCTCTTTTTTAAAAAACAGGTTAGGACCACAAAATGCAATAAAAAGCTTCCTTCAGTGTATATAATCATCATATTTAAACTTCATAACAATTGGCTGGCCCACTACAGCTAAATTTCTAGTATAAAACCATTTGCCTTGACCAACTTTTAAAACTGGCGTTTTTTGCCCCTTCGACCCCTTATATCTCAAAAACAGTAAGAGATATTTCAAATCTGATTGAAAAATGCAGGCAGGGATTTTCACAAGGATTCCAATGAAAAAAAGATTTTGAAAATCGGACCACAAATAAAAAAGTTGATTTTTTGGGTGTGGCCCGTCTTTGGCCCCCTGTAGCAATGTAAAGGTTCAATATACATCAAAACCATTTAGACATTTTGTTGACAGAATTTAATAAGGAATTCAATAAAAAAAGAATTTTCAAAATCAAATGAATAATAAACATTCTACAACAGTTTTGTCAATACACCAGTATTAGCCCCTTTTGGCCCTTTTTTCTGAAACGGTAGGGGCCACCAACCCCAAATACAATAGGAACCTTCCTCTAGTGGTTACAAACATCATATAAAAATTTCATAACAATTGGTCAATATTTACTCAAGTTATCGCACGGAAACCAAATGTCCCCAGACGACGACGACGACAACGACGACAGCATCATACCATTATACGTCCGCAATTTTTTTGCGGTCGTATAAAAATCTAATGACGTCACAAGATCAAATTACACTATCAAATTTAATCCAAATGCTACGAGTTATAAAGAAGAGAGCAAGTCCTCCCATTTAATACTCTGTCATTGCTGTTCTGTATGTCTGATTTTGTTTTGTGTATTTTTGTATTTGTTGTATATTATGTAAATAGTTTTGTGTCTGTACCAATGGTTATGAGAATAAAGTTATATATATGAAAAACCGCTACAATGAACGAATACAAGTAACGAACCGCATATCCTCCAGCTTCAATAAATAAAAAAAAATGCAAGTATTGAACCAAAATCAAAGATAAATTACCTAAATAAATGAATGGCAATGAGAATCCCCCCACCAAAAAATGAAATCGGAGATCAATGCACATCTTTATGCTTAGATTCCCTTCAGGATGTTCGGGACAAAAAGTATGATGCTGACGTATAATCATTACTGTATACCTGCCGCTTATATGAAGTGATGTACATAAAAATGCTATTATTAGATAACTGGATGAAAGGGTTATTTTGATAGCAAATGCTACATTGAAAAATTGATCATATACATACATAACTAGAAAGAAGATGGCTTAAGTAATTTAGGCACCATAGTTTAGTGTAGGAATTTAAGTTTTTGGTGTTAAAAATCTGAGGCATGGTATAGCCTATAGGATGACAGGGTTTTTTTGTGTGTTTTTTTTTTTTTTGGGGGGGGGGTGGTGGCGTCGGGTTTTTACTTTTGTTTTTTGTTGTTTTTTTTTTTGTTTTTTTTTTTGGGGGGGGGGTGCTTTTGGTTCTTTTTTAGGGTATCAATCTATGCTAAATGTATATATGTATGCATAATTCTACTTAATATTTTTTGTTCTTTTATGTGATGTTATTGTGTTTTATTGATATTGTTTGTATATTCGTTAGTTTTAGATTGTATTGCTTGCCCCTAATGGGTGTAATTTTGCAATAAAGATATTATCATTATTTAATTGATCATACTGTTTCATCTAAAATATTCAAATCTGTTTTGTTTGGGCGTATTTGAAGCTAGTTCCCCGTAAAATGAAATTTAATGTTGTCCAAAAAAAATATAACCAATTTGAGGCTGTGACCAAATCAAAGGCGGATCTAGAACCGGGTCCGTCCCTTCGTTTGACAAAAAATAAATGGATAGGAACTGTATGCAACAAGAGGTCCTAAAAGGTGTTTTATAATTGCGCCCCCCTCCGTTTGAAAATTTCTGGATCCGCCACAGAAAATATCACCCACTCAGGCAGATGTGATAATTTTTTTTATTGATTATCTCTTGCTTTTGATAAAATAAAAAAACTAGAGGCTCCCAGGAGCCTGAATCGCTCACCTGATCTCTTATGCCAAAGTTTGAATAGATTTCACAAACTTTCAAGTAGACAAAGTTGCAAAACAATCCTTTCAGTGGTTTCAGAGAAAATTTTTGGAAATCAGTTTAAATTAATAGAAAAAACAGTTAAAGGGCATTAACTACTGTAAGGACCTTTTGATGCTGAACAAAAAAAAATTGCTTCCGATTTTCTTTATCTCTTATACTTTTTGAGTTATAAGCCAAAAACAATGGTTTGACCCCCCTGTTCAATTTTGAGCAACGGCGGCCATGTTGGTTGGTTGACATGTATATAATTCACAAACTTGGTAGAGGACATCCTAAAGATCATGTATACCTAGTATCAATGCAATCCCTTCAGTGGTTTAAGAGAAGAAGATTTTTGAAAATCAGTGTAAATTAATGGAAAAAAACAGTTAAAGGGGAATAACTCTTAAACGGCTGATCTGACAATTTAGACCCTGGATCATTTTTGTAGATCTCAATGAGCTAAACAATTTTGCAATGCTAACTTTTCCTCTAGCTCTAACGGTTTTCAAGATATTGTCCAAAACTACAAAAATGGTCAAATTTGATGATTTAAGGGCAAAAACTCCTATAAGGAGTTGTTTCACAACTTCAACTCAATGGAGAGATTTGTAGAGCTTCTGATGCTGAACAAGGAGGGTTGCTTTGGATTTTCTCTATCTTTTATACTTTTTGAGTTGTAAGCCAAAAACAATGGTCTGACCCCCCTATTCTATTTTTACCAACAGCGGACATGTTGGTTGGTGGACATGTATATAATTCACAAACTTGATAGAGGACATCCTAAAGATCATGTATACCAAGTATCAATGCAATCCCTTCAGTAGTTTTAGAGGAGAAGATTTTTGAAAATCAGTGTAAATTAATGGAAAAAAAACAGTTAAAGGGGGATAACTCTTAAACGGCTGATCTGACAATTTAGACCCTGAAATCATTTTTGTAGATCTCAATGAGCTAAACAATTCTGCAATGCTAACTCTTTCTCTAGCTCTAAAGGTTTTCAAGATATTGTCCAAAACTACATTAATGGTCAAATTTGATGATTAAAGGGCAATAACTCCTGTAAGGAGTCGTTTCACAACTTCTACTCAATGGAGAGATTCGTAGAGCTTTCAATGCTGAACAAGGACGGTTGCTTCAGATTTCCTCTATCATTTATACTTTTTGAGTTATAAGCCATAAACAATGGTCTGACCCCCCTATTCTATTTTTAGCAACGGCAGCCATGTTGGTTGGTCGACATGTATATAATTCACAAACTTGGTAGAGGGCATCCTAAAGATCATGTATACCAAGTATCAATGCAATCCCTTCAGTAGTTTTAGAGAAGAAGATTTGTGAAAATCAGTGTAAATTCGTGGAAAAAACAGTTGAAGGGGAATAACTCTTAAACGGCTGATCTGACAATTTAGACCCTGAAATCATTTTTGTAGATATCAATGAGCTAAACAATTCTGCAATGCTAACTTTTCCTCTAGCTCTAACGGTTTTCAAGATATTGTCCAAAAACTGCAAAATTGGTCAAATTTGATGATTAAAGGGAAATAACTCCTATAAGGAGTTGTTTGACAACTTCGACTCAACGAAGAGATTCGTAGAACTTTTGATGCTGAACAAGGATGGTTGCTTCAGATTTTCTCTATCTCTTATACTTTTTGAGTTATAAGCCAAAAACAATGGTCTGACCCCCCTATTCTATTTTTACCAACAGCGGACATGTTGGTTGGTGGACATGTATATAATTCACAAATTTGGTAGAGGACATCCTAAAGATCATGTATACCAAGTATCAATGCAATCCCTTCAGTAGTTTAAGAGAAGAAGATTTTTGAAAATCAGTGTAAATTAATGGAAAAAACAGTTAAAGGGGAATAACTCTTAAACGGCTGATCTGACAATTTTGACCCTGAGATCATTTTTGTAGATCTCAATGAGCTAAACAATTCTGCAATGCTAACTCTTTCTCTAGCTCTAAAGGTTTTCAAGATATTGTCCAAAACTACAAAAATGGTCAAATTTGATTATTAAAGGGCAATAACTCCTGTAAGGAGTCGTTTCACAACTTCTACTCAATGGAGAGATTCGTAGAGCTTTCAATGCTGAACAAGGACGGTTGCTTCAGATTTCCTCTATCTTTTATACTTTTTGAGTTATAAGCCATAAACAATGGTCTGACCCCCCTATTCTATTTTTAGCAACGGCAGCCATGTTGGTTGGTCGACATGTATATAATTCACAAACTTGGTAGAGGGCATCCTAAAGATCATGTATACCAAGTATCAATGCAATCCCTTCAGTGGTTTCAGAGAAGAAGATCTTTGAAGAAAAGTTAACGGACGGACGGACGACGGACGACGGACGGACGACGGACGGACGACGGGCGCTTAACGATGACAATAGCTCACATGACCCTTCGGGTCAGGTGAGCTAAAAACCCTAAGGGGCTGTAACCCCTATAAGGGGTTATCAGACAACTTCAACCCTTTGGAGACTTTTGTAGAACTCAATGAGCTGAACATTTAAGCAAGCAACAGCTTTTCTCTATCTGCAATAGTTTTCATACTATAGGGCAAAAACATGAAAAAACGCTATTTTTTACCTTTAAGGGGCTGTAACCCCTTTAAGGGCGATGAACATGAAAAGGATGATAAATGATGATAAATGAAATATGGAGATGGGGTGGGAAACAAAGGACCGGTAAATTTTGAAGAACCACAGGAAAAGGGGAGAGGTGTGTAGGGGCAGAAAAGTAAGCCTATGTGGTGCACTACTTGGCGGTCCACAAAGGGGTCACTCTCCACACACGTTGGCCCACTATATGGTCAGCGGTCAGGATTTCCGTATTATAGTCCTGACAACCCCCGCGGACGAGGGCCACCATATTCAGCGACCTAGGGTACACACTTGGGTTGGACGTCTGAATCCAAAGACCCTTAGTCGCCTCTTACGACAAGCTGGGCTCTGCTGCGGGCCTATTCGCCACCCGGGTGTTTTGTAAATCCAACACAAGCACATGGCTATTCTAAATTTAAATGTCCGTTAAAGTTAATACAAATCAATACCTGAATCAATAATTTGTGTCGCATGACATTAACACTTATATTTTCGTATTGTTTGGGGACGACCATTTGATTATGACGTGGGGCTGGCAGTTTTTGTAAATAAATATTCTGGCCTGGAAAAAGGTGGAAATAAAATTTATAATCTGGCCTCTGTTTGCAAGAAAATTCATAATCCGTCCCAAGATCCTTGCTCAATTAAGCTATGTTCTTGCCTGCAAAATTTTGAAGATAAATATTCTTTCTCGACCGAAACTGCCAGCCCACCCCCTCAGAATCAAATGGTCGTCCCCTTATGTAAATGTTCATTTTAAGCCAAATAGAGTGCATGTATTTGTCTAATAAACTAAGATGGAAGTATGTAATATTTATCATGTCTAGTTGTAATTTGATTAACCTTGATTAAAATATTTGTAAACTACATTGTTTATATAATACCCTGCTTATCATAGATATTAATATTACTGGGTATATCGGTTGCAAAAGCTGTAGCAGGCAATGTAATTGTTCACAGCTATATTGAACTAAAGTGATACATTATCATAATTGTAAAAAAACAACATGATAAAAAAATAAGATAACTTTATAAGGAGAATTTACCCTTGCCAAATAAAATAACATTTAAAACCAACAATTTTTGGTATATGAAAGAAAATATGAGCGTGGTCCACTGGAAGTAAAAGAAAATATATTCATGTTGGTAACTTTGCTATAAATTTACCTTTTCCCCCATTTGAAAGGTCGTTGTTTTTTTATGTTTGATTGATTGGTTATAGGTCAAATAAAATCTAGATGACTCGACCTGTTACATGTACAGAGAATGAATGGAGCCAATTTCGTAAACATGATTTACCTGTAAATGAAGAGAAATCGTTGTGTACACATATTAATTCACAGGAAATCGATTTAGTTTGACAATCACTATTATATTATAAATATGATGAATCTATAAATACAAGTAACATATAATATAAAGATTGTAATTTGTACATTTAAATCTTACCTTTTTAACTTCGTTTTTTTCTTGTAAAATTGTTATCTTGGCTTTCCGTTTTCGTTTTTATGTACATGTAGTGTACACAAGATCACATCGCTAATACGTCAAGATCTATAAATAAATTTAAATTTCCCCAACGTGGTTGTATAAAAAAAAGGATAGGGATAGGTTAATGTAGATAAGAGGCCATATCCTGACACCCCCGGTGATTAGTAATTAAAACTTATTACATTTGATTTCCTTGAAATTTTGTTATTCTTCTTGCTACCTGCTACTAAGCAGCATGGTCATGGTATCGTATTTTTTTTCAGCTTTTCATTGGAAAGTCATTATTTACAATTGATTTGAAGAAAAAAAACAATATTATATATATCTTCGGGAATTCTTTATTTAAATAGCAAATAAACATTCTTCCATAGGCCAAAAGCAGGTTTAGAAGTCGGGTCTGTCTATCTTGTCTATCTGTCCGTCGCACTTTACGGGTGCCTGTATTGTGTATTTATCAAACCCATTAGCTAGATTAGTTCTTTCCGAAATTTTACACTGTCATAATAGATATATTGAAGATGTGCACATCCTCTTTTTGGATCCCTTTATAATTTTGGTAATAGATTAACCCTTAATTAAACTTGGAAGGGGGGGTGGTTCTAATAA
This sequence comes from Arcuatula senhousia, assembly GCA_963971305.1. NCBI lineage: Eukaryota > Metazoa > Mollusca > Bivalvia > Mytilida > Mytilidae > Arcuatula > Arcuatula senhousia. The sequence continues at coordinate 26,628,792 of OZ020310.1, read as the reverse complement.
AATATTTTGAGGAAACCAGAGGATATTCATACCCGTAGCCAGGGGGTTTCGAGGGGTTCGGACAAAAAATTTGATCAAAATAGGGAAAAATCGGGTGAAAAATTGGTTAAGCACTATTAAAGTCAGAAAAATTTGGGAAATCGAACCCCCCTCTTCACATTTTCGAACCCCCTGTTGAAAAATTCTGGCTACGGGTATGATATTAAGAAAACAATTATTCTATAGAAGGATTTCTGCCACATAAAATAGTATTAACAACGTAAAACAAATATTTGTCGCAACACTGTGTGACTGGCAAACAATTAATATTTTCTGATCAAAAATAACAGCGGTTCGCACCGGTCTGTTATCCAAAGGTTCGGGGGGAAAACTAACTCACTTTTGAAATAAAATAAAACACGAAATAAAGTTCCAAATGTTAATTATTGATAATTTACACATGGAATAATCCACATAAAACAATACAATATATTAAGAAAATTGGCTCTCCGTAAAACGTATAATTTATAATTCACTTGAAAAACGTACGACGTCCGTAGGTTATAATGCTGGATTCCAACTGAAGTTCCAATCTTAAGTTTACCACATTAAAACAAAAATTAGAATAGAATTTGACCAGAGATAAAATAAACATACAAATAGCACTAAATGACAAAAGAGGATTAAAGACTTATTACATATGAAAGAGACCGGATACAAAATAAAATTCTGATAAATAACAATATTGTAAGACTGAGACAATAATTATTTTTTTCTCAGTGTAAGATAATCCTTTAAAATGCTTTTCACACTTTTCCAAGAGAAAACACTTTTTCTTTAAACGAATTTCAAATAATTCAAATATTAATCTAATTTTTAAAAAAATGTATATAAATTTAGAAAGTTCAAAATATGTATCTGAATTTTTAAAAGTCCGACAAAGATTCCACTAGAGATTTCTCAACTTCATACGGTTGCTTTCGTACAACGAAAGGGGCGCGGTTATTGGTCATGTTTTTAATTGAAGATGAAAACAGAGATAATGTGCACGAATTCCCAGTAAAAAAGTTAAAATTCAATATATTTTGAATATATATTTAAGTTTTTAATTGAACTCTCTTTTTATCTTTGCCAAGAATGTGCATTTTTCGACTGACGAAATCGTGACAACTCGGAAATAGACCGTAAAAGGTTGGAAGAAAATCTCGCAAGAACTCGTAAAACTATACATTTTGAAAACCGTAACAACTCGTAAGAGAATATCGTATATGTGAAGGGGGTATAATAAAGATTTAATTTGAAGGGCATTCATTTTGGGGGGGGGGGCAAAATATTTTTGCGTAGTGCGCCAACATACCATGAGCATATCAAAAAAATTGTGTAAAATCTGTTAAAAGGTTTAGGTGGCTAGTTTAACAGTGAGGTGTAATGGAAAAACGAAGGGACACCCCTACCACAAAATACCCATCCCAATTTTCAAACGGGACTATAATAATGTGCATTTTGAGGTTAATTGATGAAACATTTAATTTTTGACCTAGTAAATAAGTGTTCTGTATGTTTTTTCAGACATGCTTAAAAGTCGATATTTTTGTGTAGTTTTTCTTTATTCTTTAGTTACTCATCTAAAATTGGAGGCAATATTCCTTATTACTTGCCTGTTCGTCCGTCCGTCTGTCTCTCTATTTGTCCGTTGAAAAATTAATTGTTTAACTTATCTCCTGGGCTTCTACTGCATGGATTTATTTCCAATTTGGTTTACAGCTAAATAGCATAATGAGTTGAATCGTGTCTTTTTGTTTTATGTCAGTGAATAATCTACTTCCTTCACTTTGAACCGACTTTGACTGTTTAAAAGTCAAGAGGGGAATTTTCGTGTCAGATTTCTTAACTATTATAAAATGGGTCAATTTCAAATTCGGTATACATCTCTAGTACATGTACATAATATATAAAATAGGCACCAAATAATGCTTTAAAAAAGTGATATCCGGTTTAACTGTAAGGCTAGCCTTACCATGCTTACACATCGATTCGTTCTTGGGTCAACCATTTCACTTGAAATATGAGGGGGCTAAGAGTTATGACTCTAAATCTTGACAAACAATATTTTGAAACCAGGAGTAAAATTTAAAAGATTTAAGCGGTTAGAGACATGGAGAGTAATATTCGGAATAAGAATTTTGGCTAATTGAACAAGAACAGACTTCCTAGGTCCCCTGCCGAATGCAAAAAACAAAAATTAAGTCGGCTCTTTAAACGGGAAGCTAAGAAGCGACAAACCTGAAAATGAACCACAACTGAAGCTGCTTACAAAATATTGAAAGCCTACAAATAGCAGTAGCCGAGACATACATCACTCCATATGTTAACGTACTGTATACTCTCTTGTCTTCTGTATATGTTTTGTATTTTACATGTTTTTGTTTTTGCTTTGACCCATATGGGTGTATTTTTTCAAATAAAGATTATTATTATTATTATATTACAAAATAAAAGTGTGACGGACCGCACACACGTACAGACTCATGCTTTTTTTTTATTATCCACATTACCGTACAAGTTGTTTTTTTTTCGCAGGAGCTAAATTTTACGGATTTAATAAAATTTGTTTTCGCGGAATTTCATTTCAGCGATTGTTTAAATGCGAGTTTATTCTTTGCATATACTATTTACAACTTTTAATTTTCGCGGGTTTATATTTTTGCGAGTTGCCAAGTACTGCGAAAAAAAGCAAAAACAAGAAATACTGTGAGCGTGCTCACAAAAGGACACCCCCGCTTCATATTGGACTCAAATCTCAAGTCCAGTTATCTCCCTTCAATGATAACTAAGAGCAGTACAAATTTTATATGCACATCTACTGATGATGTACTTCCTTCATGTAAAGTTTCATCAAAATCCATCATGCGGTTTGAATAATGTATTTAAAAAAGTCTAAGTCCAATTATCTCCCCTGAATGATGAGTGCAATGAAAATTATTCATGCACATCTACATATGATGTACTTCCTTCATCTCAAGGAGAAGCGCTTACAAGTTTTGTGGACAGACGGACGGACAGACAGGGTGTTTCCTATATACCCCCATAACTTTGTTTGCGGGGGTATAATTAGATATATGCGTAAAAAACCTGATACTGTCTGTGCATCTCTTTTTTTTTTATCTGAACACTTTATAGTTTAAATTTATATTTCCGAATATTGTATTTTTATTAATTAAACTTAACACTTAAACATTACATTCACCGTATTGTACTTAAATTAATAAAGGGATCAATTATACTTATACCCTGACTTAACAGGTTACGAGTCTTCTTGATTTGAAAATGCTCGACTTTTCCAATTTCATGAAACAATTTTAAGTTTAGAATTTTTCGTCATTGGACTTGCAGTTTGATGATAGTATTAACATTTATAATTGTAGCATAGATACCCGTAGTTAAAAATTATAAGCGTAAAAACGAGTTATCGACAGACATGAACATTAGTTCATCAATAATTTCTCCCGAAAACGTCTTTCGGGTGCGATAGTCCGTTTGAGTTTTATAAATCAACGAAAAATGGCTTGTAAATTTACGTCTTGCAAAATATTTTAACAATTTTAGTATGTCATGACTTTTTAATGGCATACGAACTCAGGCAAAAAATTTCAAAATTTTTGCATGATTAATAAAAATGTTTTCCATAGACCTTAATAGTACAAATTGACCAAAAATTCATAGAAATCCATGGGAGTACAACCTAGTGATCAGGATTAGCATTTGCTCCGTTTACCTTTAAAAATCCTTTGTGGAACTAATTGGTCATCTAATCTCCTATTGTTAGTCCTTTCATTTATGTTCAGGTGGCCCAAAACACCTGGCTGTTCCGTCAGATAAACACACCATTGCAGGTATTATTAAAATTGGTAAGATATTTAGCATTAGACCATATGGAAAACTTTTTTGTTTAAGAAGACAACATCTTGGTTTTTGTTATCAGAGTTCGTATATTAATAAAAAGTTTATTTGTGTTTAAAAAATAAATTTTATTTGAGAGACAAAAAAAAATTTAATAAAGAATTTTCGTTGATTTATAGAACTCAAATGGACTAATAGCAAGTCAAGAAATCTCTACTGTCACATTTTCCTCACGGTTCAAACAAGACTCTGACCACAGAGTCTTAATAAACAGAATAAACAGACGTTAGTATCTTCTTTGTCTCCCACGATTTCCATTGTAGCGTCCCCACGATTTCGACGATGGATGATTTTGGTTTTGTTGCTCTGCTGGCTGTAGTTTATCTTTTAGTTCCTCTATTTCCTTGATGAATTCAAACGGTCTTGTTACCTTACTAGTCTCTAGTTCTTTACATCTAAATTTATATATTTGCACATCTTCCTTGTATTCGACTTCCTTCCTGCGTAAGCCCTCTATTGTACGGTTTAGTTCATTAATTTTATCCACATGTTTGTTGTCTTCATCATGATACCAATCAATTTCATTTTTTTCTGTTTTAAGTTTGCGGACAGTCTTTTGAAGTTTGGCTTTCAAATGCTTGTTTTCAGTTTGTAAATTGGTTATTCGTTCGTTTAGTAGTTTTCGTTTTTCCTTACATTGATCTTTTATTTTGTCTATAACATTTTCCATCCCACAGCGTCTTTTGAAATCTTGTCGTTTGTCTCTGTTACTAAGTTTATTTGAGTCTCTAAATTTTGTATTTCCTTTATCTTTATAAACTGTGAAATTGGTACTGACTTGCACATCCTGCGGAATTCCAGGTCACTTAGAGATGCAAAGGAAAAGTTCTCACATACTTTTTTCTGAATATATTCTGACAATCTAACGTTGTCCCTGAGAATCTTGTTTCTCTGATTTCGGTCTCTTGTTAACAGATGAGCACTGTTTGACAAAATGTCTAAATTGTCCACAGCGGAAACATCTCGCTGAACTTATTTTTGGTGCAAAACTACAAATTTGGGGAAATTTTGTTTGTTTTCGTAACCTAGACGGGCACCACCAGTTGAATCAGACGAAACGGTTATCCATAGTACACGGTGATCTTGCGCCAATTCGGCGTACACTTGGCGAATTGTCACGGGTTCTCTACCAAAATATAACAGCCATATTGAATGCAATATTTTAAAAAACTTTCATGAGTTTTGAACATTATATTTTGTCAGATGTATCTTAATTCATATTTCTGCATGTATTGTTTCATTTCTGGAAACATTTGATTCACAAATTGCATGGAAATTCAAATTCTTGACATCAACAATACAACTCCAAGCAATGTCTATTGGTGGGGACATTACTATATATGAAGTAGGGCTATATCGTAATACCACAAAACATGCCAATCGGTTATTTTTCTATCTTCATCTGAAATGCACATGCCATCAGAAGTATCTTAGTAAGCTTTTTTCACAATTAAAAGAATCTTTGTATATCTGTTGATATTTTTCAGACCATAACATACAATTATATAACCGTCCATTGCTCCACCTCTTCGCAAAACGTCACTTTTTCTACGTCAATGAAACTGATGTCAATTCTCAAAATACCGATTTCTCAATAAATTATAATTATAGACCCATCAAATTTGATATGTGCATCATTCGAACTATTGGCAACACTGTAGTACAGATTTTATTGCATCGCTAGATATTGTATATGCAAAGCGAGATCTTGTATTAAGTATTCTGAATATTACCGAAAAAATTCTTACATTGCTCCGACATACCATACAGCGAGTCAAATAATTAAAAAATAGCACTTTTTTGTCGAACATTTGCAAAGCAATATACCAGAAATAAAGGAAAATGTTCAAAATTATTATTATGTAAAGAACTAATCCCTAGTACGTCGTATTGATTCAAATCTTTGCTTGTCCACGAACTTTACCATGTTTACGGACAGCCCTCGTACATATTAAACCCATCAACACCAACAGAGGTAAATAAATTAGGATCCTTTATTAAAAAGTCTATAGAACTGAGGACAGGGGAACCTTAAACATTTGCTTCATAATGTATATATATATTTTTTCAACTTGTTACATGTGTATATGTATGTATGTCTGTTTATGTCTATGTTATACTGTAACAAACTGTATATATAGTTTATATGACAATAAAAATTGAATTGAAATTGAATTGAATTGAATTGTAAATTATTGTAAAGGGACACAACACATGTAATAAGAGATAATTTCTGAATAATGATAAGTCGGAGAAATTTTGACAGGATATGTATTTATTCAAAGAAATCGAGCTTTTCATTTATCAAAATGAGAAAACGGAATATGTTTAGACTCCTATTTGTTTCATGAAACGTTCTACATAAGCATGATAAGTGTGTTTCCTTAACATGTAGAAAGTAAGCCTATCATTTATGTATTGAAAAATTAATATTGGAAGGAAATATTATCTCTCTTATTCTAATTCTAAATTCAGACATGAACTTTTACCAAATTTATGATACATGGATAAAATTACAGTTATTATATTTTTTAAAAGAATGGTCTTTTCTCACTGTCTTCTTCTGTGATAAAAGCCATGAACAGGTCAATTGTTTTTACTTTCATTAGATTTCCAGTTTTAACGATAGCCGGATTTACAGCCTTAATTGCTGTCCTCTTCGACATTGCATGCAGCCACAAATCCAGTCCTAAATGACTCACATGCATAAATGTATGTGTATACAAATGTATTATAGTAATGTTATTACTCCAGTATTAACACTTTTGTATTGAAGCTCACATCAAAGCTATGAAATTGTTCTTTCAAATTTCAAAATTTTCAAATTGTCAAAACCCAAAAGAAGGTTCTTTCTATCCCAAACATAGGTTGACCTAAGTCATTGTTTGGTTCCGAGTCTGCATATAAGGCTTTATTGTTCTATCTTCTTGATATTCATATGGTGTTTGGCATTTTCAATCTTTGGGTAGAGAGCCTCTGATGAGTCTTCTTTAGACAAACCTCGCATATGGTGTATCAAAATTTATTGTCTGGAACTTTGTTGTAATTTTGGTGTATATCTAACGGTCATGCTATAGCCATACAAGGGCTTGAAGGCCTGATAGATTGATATACATGCAAATATGTTAACTATGTAACCATCGGTATAATTCAAACCTTAAGGGAGATTCAAAAGGGTTCATGACTTTACTGATACATATAAACACTATGAATATTAGAAAGTATAATCAAGATAATATTTAATATTTTATTTCAATTAAAATCTTTTGGGTTTAGATGTATGTTTTATGCTGATATTTTATTTGGAATCACAGCCTTAGGATTTGAAAAAGAGTTGGTTTTTTTTAAACGACGATCGAGGCAATCATGTTTGCAAGATTCGTTCTGTCTGACTTCCATGAGTGGGTAGAGTGCATCTGATGAGTCTGATTTAGACAGATACTAGTAGTCAATGAATTCGACTGTATATCAACAATGAATTCTTCATTTGCCATTTTTCTACAAAATCCGCTGCAGCGACTGTTAAGGGGCCGACCATTTAACTTGAAGGGGGGGGCTTGGTTTTTTCCTAAAAAAAATATTTGAAAATGAGTTTTGATGAAAAAAATATTTTGAAAATGATTTTTGATGAAAAAAAATATTTTGGCAGCAGAGAGTAAGAAAAAAAAAGTATTCTAAAGGAGAATTTCTGCCATATTAAATAATGCTAATAATAAAAAATACGCATTCACAAAATAAATTTTCTGGCCAAAACAAAAAACCAAGGCCCACCCCTTCAAGTTAAATGGTCCGTCCCTATCTCGAGACTTCAAGGGGGCCTTGTTTTTTTCATTCACAAAATAAATTTTCTGGCCAAAACAAAAAACCAAGCCCCCCCCTTCAAGTTAAATGGTCCGTCCCTAACTCAAGACTCGCTGAGTGCCTTGAAACGTCAAGCTCATGACACACGACCTCAAGGCTTAGCTGCTCAATTTACTGCTGAACCGGAGAAACAGGAATCATCTCACAACTCGTGGAGGTTCTGGCCGAGAATCGAAAGACTTTTAAAAATGATTTCTTTGCCTTTAATTCAATAAGGACATTTGGAATAAGTGTACGCGACGCAAACTGCAATTTAAAAACTCAACAATAAAAGTGGGTGGTAAAGGGTTTTTTTCGTGCATCGTGTTGAGCAATTTTTATTTCCCGTTCAGCCGTGCATGGAGGTTCATCGTGCGTCGTGTTTCTCTATTTTATTTTTCGTTCATCGTGATTATCATTTTTTTATTGGCCGTTCATCGTGATTATTATTTTTATTTGGTCGTTCATCCGTGCATGTACCCCCCCTTTACCACCCCCATAAAAGACAGCCTGTAAACTTGAATGAGATCTCAGAAGTCGCTGCTCGCCGTCTGGCATTGGTCAAAGATTACAACTAGAAAATGTATCAACGAGGCACAGATGGCCCTCTCGTTCTTGATATATCATTGCCCTTAACATTAATTACCTGGGATATGGACATTTACATGTACCAAGATATCAATCAAAGAAGCATATAAAATCTAAGTTGCAGATCTGAAGACATCCCATTATACTTTCTGTTATGATGACCTTTTGCATTGACCAATCATATTGCAGCTTTCAAGATTTGGGAGCATTCTTCGTATGATAAATCCAGAGGACTCCGAAAAAGGTCATCAGAACAGAAAGTAGCATGGGATGTCTTCAGGGCAGTAGCAAACAATTGATAGATTTGATTTTATCAGATTGGGTTGAAGAGTGTAAGCTGACGATGGGGCATTCAAATATTGTTAATCTGGAAATGACAAGGCAAAATATTCAACTAAGAAAACAAGACCACGTACAAAACACAACACTAAAACTAACATAAAAATCAAACAATATTCTATTCGCAACGTGATCTCAATTCGAAACGATAGTGATCGCAGATGCTTTGGGAGCGTTAGGTTCAGCTTGCCAATGTCCAAGGTAAAAATTAATCACATGTCAGTTAAAAAAAAAGTCAAAACCATATTTAAGAGATACATACTTAAGTATTGAGATTTCAAAAACAAACTTCCGGTTTCTTTTCCCTTTTCCAGTCAAACCCATGCTATATTATTTAATCATTTCTTTTCATAATTTCGTGAAACACGTCAAATCAAGACTATATAAAAATTCAAGTCAAAGCTTAATTATTATGTCTAGGTTTTTGGAAAGGAAAACGACCAAAATGAAAAACCTATTAATAAAGGCAGAGAAATTATATTCCATCAAAAGCATCGTGATTTACGAATTTTTTCGCTTAATTTAAACTTCATGGATCCTTACAAATATACAAAGTTTTCAAAGGGGGGGGTCCAGAACCGGCGTACCGCCCCCCCGTTTGACAATATGTGGTAAGGAACTGTATGAAACAAGAGGTCCCAAGAGGGTTTTTTTTATAATTGCCCCCCCCCCCCCCCCCGTTTGAAAATTTCTGGATCCGCCACAGGTTTTGGGAAGATTTAAATATTATCATTTTCAACTTTGTATCTCTTTGATTTTCTCTGCAACTATAAATCACAGCCCGTTGATATTTAGTATACAGTTCTTCATATTCGTATAGTGCTGGGCATTTTCAACTATTGGATAGAGCGCCTTTGATGAGTTTCAACAGACGAAACACGCGCCAGGTGTAGCAAAGTTTATTGTCTGGAACTTTGTTGGATATTTGATTTCAGAGGGAATCTATACTACTAAAATAACGAAGCGTTTTTTTCTAGCCGGGTTGCAGCCTAGACAACAAATGCTACTACCAAGCTTCATATATCAAAAACAGGGGATGGTCGTGCCCTTTAAAAATTCAATTAGCGCATGTGCAATTTTGTCTGCAATTTGCTTATTAATTAACTTAATTAATTAATCCGGAAAACCTAAAGCCGTCATCGTTCCGGCATTAGAATGATGGAAATTATTTCCCCTGTTTTCTGACAATTACAAAAAAATCCCACAAAACTTTTCAATTAATTTTGCTAGATATTTAAAATATTTTATATATATATAGGTAAAATTGGTAAATTCACTATAAAAATGTTTGCAAAAAATGTTTTATCGTTAAAAATTGCAGTTTGATAGAAAAATAAAAACCATGTTGAAGTTAACGACCCATGGCACATAGTGAGTCTATTATAATTCTTATATGCTAAAAGTCGCTGTAGAGACTATCAGCCCGAAGACAAGTTTAAAAACTTTGCGAAGCGATTGATTAAAACTGATCTGTTCTATTAGCAGATGGGGTAACAAAAAACCAAGATAACAAGATAAAGCACCCGCCTGCCGGCATCATCAGAAACAACTATTCTTTCTTACTTCCACTATGCTTTGCAATTATAAGGATTTTCAGTTTCTCAGATCAAAAGGTGTTATAGAACTTAAACATTGCTAATTTATGCAATAACAATAATCAAAGTCAATCAACCGAAAATTCAAGGTATAGGTCAAAAGATGGGTATGCAACTGTGTAAGGCTGCTACTGGGGCATATGTATACCAAGTTTTATCAACCTAGGACTTATAGTTCTTGGGATATGGAGGTGCTCGCAAAACCTTACCCCTGCTTTTATATATATATTGAAAATTGTCAGTTACTCAACCGAAAAATCAAGGTCAAGGTCAAAAGATGGGGATTCAACTATGCTAAGCTATGCATACCAAGTTTCATCGACCTACGACCTATAGTTCTTGAGATGTGGATGTGCTCCCATAAAACCTGACCCAAAAAGTTAAAGCCGCCGACGACGGTAAAGTAACATCTATGTCCCGCACTGCTTCACAGACGAGACTATAAACTAATAAAAAGCTACGCCGAGCGCAGCATGATACGACCACAACAAGTTGAACCCTGTACGTTGGAGGCCCAATATGGATAGTCCATTGCTTTGGTCACATGAAGCCCATGGTGGACTTACAAAGCTTTTTGACACATGCATCCTGTGGTGAACTTAGAAATGCATTTTTGACAAATATATTTACATCAACATCTTATACAAAAAGCCTTATTTCTATACATGTATTAATTTACAATTTTGGCCCTTTGACCCCTAATTTCTCAAAAATGGTAAAAGATATTGCTAATCTGATAAAAAATAATAAGGAAATAGTGTACATGGAATCCGATAAAAAAAGATTTTGAAAATCGGACCACAAATAAAAAGTTGATTTTATGGGCGTGGCCTGTCTTAAGCCCCCTGTAACAATGTAATGGTGAAATACATATCAAAATCATTGACACATTTTGTTGACAGAATTTAATGATGAATTCAACAAAGAAATAATTTTCAAAATCTAATGAATAATAAACATTCTACAACAGTTTTGTCAATAAACCCGTTTTAGCCCTTCTTGGCCCTTTTTTCTAAAACAGTAGGGGCCACAAACCCCAAATACAAAACCAACATTCCTTCAGTGGATATAATCATCATATATAAACTTAATGACAATTGGCAGGCCCACTACAACTTAAATTTTGGTATAAAACTATTTGCATTGACAAACTTTTAAAAATGGCGTTTTGGCCCCTTTGACCCCTAATTTCTCAAAAACGGTAAGAGATATTGCAAATCTGATTGAAAAACGCAGGCAGGGATTTTCACAAGGATTCCAATGAAAAAAAGATTTTGAAAATCGGACCACAAATAAAAAAGTCATTTTTTTGGGTGTGGCCCCTTTTTGACCCCCAGTATCAATGTAACAGTGCAATATATATCAAAACCATTGACACATTTTGTTGACAGAATTTAATGATGAATTCAATAAAAAAAGAATTATCAAAATCGAATTAATATTAAACATTCTACAACAGTTTTGTCAATAAACCCGTTTTAGCCCTTTTTGGCCCTTTTTTCTAAAATGATAGGGGCCACAACCCCCAAATACAATACCAACCTTCCTTAAGTGGTAACAAACATCATATCAAAATTTCATTACATTCGGTCATTATTTACTCAAGTTATCGCACGGAAACCAAAGTGTCCACAGACGACGACGACGACGACGACAACGACGACGACATCGCCATAACATTATACGATCGCAAAAATTTTGCGGTCGTATAAAAACTAACTTACAGATAAATATACCGTAGAACCTTTAATTTGCGATTAGCACAACCAGGTAAGGTCATTCAAATCCTATGTTTAAGTTGTGTGGTCTATTTTTTAAAGCACGTAATGATTGATTTTCCTGCGAATTCGCGGGTTTTCCTAGTATGTTCTTTATTTGAGCAGCCAAAGTTTGTTGCCTTGTGAAAATAGTATACATGTATAGGGTGAGAACTAGTATTTTTATAGACTCATTCAAAATAACTAAAAATAGATAATCATGACCCCAAAACAGGCGTCACGGCCTGCAGTCTGGCCAAAAAATAAGATTTAAAAAGTTTTCCTAAATATATTGCTGAAAAAAGTTAACATAGTACAAAAATTACAGGTAAATAGATCTATTGCACAAGAGAAGCATGAGACATTTTAATATAACAATACAAAATATACATGTAGTTTTTTCCTACCTTTTATGTAGAGTCATATTTTCAAAGACCAGCTAATTCATGTTGTATATATATAAATGTATGCTTATAATGCAAAGAGAAGATTTAACAAGAAAGAAATTAAGGAATAACAAGTAAAATAATATCAAGGACATAAAAGGACGGAATGTTTAAGAATAGTGGATTTCAAATCAATTGCATCAGAACTCTGCACAGCGTAAATCAATAGAAAAATAAATGCATTGCGCGACAATATATAGAGTTATTTCTCTCATTTTGACATCTCTATTGACCATGTTTATTTCATGAATATCATTTCATTAAATTCTCTCTATTTTGGTAACTGTGTTGACATCGACTTAAGCTGCATTTGACATTATAAGTACAAATTTACATGTACTGAAAAAAAAAGTTACGGATTGGTAGAAAATTTCCTATACGTTTTATACAATTCAACACCCTTTCTTAATAATATTGCCGAGCTGTCCGTCCACCGATTTTCGTGAAATAAAATCAAGTAAAAGGAAAAATAAGTAAAGATGATTCATTTGATTTTGAGCTAATTTTTAAAGTATTGTGAGAAGATCTACTAAAGTCTTCAATTTACGCATCATTTTCCCGTGTAAATCAATGCAAAATGTTTCCCAAAAATATTGGTCGTGTTCTACTCGGGATGCCTTAAAAACCGTTGAAGTTAGGATTTTGCTCAAAATTAAACAAATAATCTTTTAAATTAATTAATTTTCCCTTTTACTTAATTTTATTTCACGAAATGTCGGTGACAGAACAGCTCGAGAATATTTTGAAAAGGTGTGGATTTGTATAAAACATATACTAGGGAATTTTCTACTTATGCGTAAGGCTAGATCAGATCTATGTCGGTATGTTTCTGAAAAGAGGGTCACATGAGCTGGATAGAGGGTCACAAGGATCAAAAACACCAGTATATGCATATGTTAACATATCCAGATTGTCTAAATGATACAAAGTAATATAGTACACTATTGAACGTTCAAACTGATCCAATTGTTTCCTGTGACCACGTGACATAGCGTCATGTATATTTAGAATAATATGTCCTTGACATTTGTAAAAGTACACGTCACATCAATGAACATCGATCAGAAAATGTCGCTTTCTTTTGATTGTCTGGTCGTCTATCGTTCCAAACGCCAAGATTTCGACACTCTGTTACTATAAATTCGTCAACCTCCGATCCGAAATATATATCAACATCAGAAAGTGAGATTCTCGAGGCGTTAATGGGAACAGTTTCTTTTTCTTCAGCAATAATTACGTCTTTTTCTATCAAAGAACAATCGAACGGGCCTCCTAGGTAATTTCTAGTAGCAAGTTCAAGATTTACAGCAGGTAGAGCTAAAAATAGAAATCAAAGAAGTTTATATTGGAATTATTGCATTATATGAAGATTCAAATGAAGCAGAGGTACCAAAGAAGCAGAGGTACCAATGGGGTATCCGAATGTCAAAAGTCCGAAAGGGCAGAGACAAAACCAGTAAACACCAACAAGAACGGGACAAAAACAGACAACATGTAAAACATGGAAACAAAAAATAACTAAATGTCAATCAACAACGCGAACTCCAGTCGAAACAAGAGTGAAATCAGGTGCTCCGGAAGAGTAAGCAGTTCCTGCTTGCTGAAGTACATCCGTCGCGCTGCCAACCGTCAGAAATTAACATTAAAACTTAAGAACAGTAGTTTCTGTAAATTTCAAAATCTTGTTTGTTTGCTCTGAATGTTTTTATCAATTATACAGTAGAAAGTTTATGGAATGCATTTCAATCAATTGTTTTACTAAACAAATGCAAAGTTTCTTATAAGTACATTTGCCAAGTAAACAAAATTGTGGTCATATTTGTTGACCTTTTGATAATTGTGTTGTAACCTTTGGATTTTAATATTTGGTGAGAACATCACTGATGATTCTTTTTTTTATACAAGTAAGTCTTACTGTTGATCTAGCGACATACCTTTCTGGTTTACTAAAAACTGGTAAGCAGGAAGAACCAGTTGAGGGTCTAGAAGATGTAGTTTGACAAATAATGCATTCATTTCTTTGTTATAGTCATCCTCGGAATATTGCCCTCTGATAATTTTACACATCCATTGTTTGGTCCATTTGGGCTCCATAATATGTGCAAGTAATCTCTCTGCCCAAACATGGCTGCAATTCAAGCAATGAAAGTAAAAGTTATGATAAATTTTTAACAATATAGACGTGGAATAAGTGTACGTGACACAACCAACATAAAGAAAGAGCAATCTAAAAAATCACAATGGCTTTTAACATGACCAGAGGTCGCTGCTCGCCGTCTTTCATTGGCTAAGACTACAAATATAACTGTTCTGGTTAGGGTAAGACTAACGACCTGAAGAGCGGAACCGAACACCATTAACTAGAATTCGGAGTGTTAAGGCTGTCGTTCTAACTTGCAGAGAGATGCAAACATTTGTTTTATTGTACATTATCAACGCGATGAGCGTGCTCTAGCAAGCAGGGACTGTTTACTCGTCCTGTTCACCTGGGTTCATTCTTGTTACGTCTTAAAATCGCATTCTTGATGCTATAAGTTTTTTTGTGTTTTTGTGTCGCTTTTTTTCATTGTGTTCACGTTTGTGTTTACCGGAATTGTCTTTGTCCTTTCGAGTTTTTGACATACATTCAAATGCCACATTGGTACCTCTGCTTCTGCAAAGAACAGCAAAACAGCTACTGTTTTTATTTTAAAAACGTATATTTTTACTACATCTCCTTTTCCACTTACCCGTTGTCTTCAATAAAATCCCGTAAACACACTCCAGTTTTAGCATCTCTGACCACATCAGTATAACACAAGGTATACAGCGTGAAGCCTGCAAATGATTTCAATGAACAAGATTTAGTTTATTTATATACATGCATGGTTTTTTCAATAACAAACATTTGGTAAATTTCTTCATTCATTTTAACTTCTGAAGGGAAAGGGGTTATTCTTTTTCTATTATTTTTCATATTTTTTTTAATTTCTTTAGAGCAAAATCATTTTTTTAGTTTTTTTATCTGCATTGATATTAAATTAGAGGCAAATACCCAACTTTATTCCACAATATCAACTCTTAAAAAGTTAAATTTGTTTTCTTAGTCATTTTTTATTTTTTTTTGTTATTTGGTTTTTGTGTTTTTTGTTCTATTTTTTGTGTTCTTTTTTTTTGTTTTTTTGCTTTGTTTTTTTTTAACTGGGACACATACTGTTGTGATCATGCGCTAATTTCTTTGGCCTACAAGAACTCTCATCCTCAAGTTAATTTTATAACTTTTGGTGACCCAGCCTACCCATTACATACATGTTCTAATCTTAGTTAAAAGTTTACCGCCAAAACGTATAAAAACTTTACGGTAAATTCGTGTCAGACAAGTCTGATGACCAGCTAGCTTGTAATTTTCGTAACTTTTATTCGAAGGTGTTCATTTTATGTTCGGGATAACTTGTTTGGCATTTTCTAAATATGTGAGGGGAACTCTTCATTTGAGAAGAACTACATGCACTCACCGAGTTTCTTCCAATGGAGACTATGATAAATTTCTCTCAAAACTTCATCCAATGCGGCTTTATCAATCATTTGGTGAAATCTGTGCTGGTCCTTTATCCGAGATATTGCTTGGGCAACCAGTGCAGTTGCTAATCTTTCAACTGGAAATCCTCGGGTATCTACATAGTCAAGAATAGGATCCCGATCTTCCCCTGGGAAGAAAATGTCATGCACATGTGGTTCCATTTTCATGGCGTTGATGAGTATTTCCCGCGAAGCTTCAGACACTAAGTCTCGTCCATTCTCGTGTGGCGAGAGTGCGTTTAAGCGTTCTATATTAAGCCTATCCCCAGGACGAATTGGTCTTGCTAACAGATTGAAGCTATTCGATCTACTAACGTTTGTATTTCTTTTTAGTTTAGGCGTAAGTCTTTGTGAGTTGCTACGTCGAACTGTTGCTGCAGGCATGTTTTTGTCTTCTACTGGAACCTTAAGTGTGTTTGAAGAGGTATTGTCTGGAAAATATAAATGGAGGTAAAGACAGTTAACTTATAGACACATGACAATGAGTCTCAATTATGATATAACGCATTGCTATTTGGCATAATAAATGAGACCAAATAACTTTTAAGGACGATAATAGTTGCTATTTGGATACATGTCTTTATGTAAGAAGATGCTTCAGATCATGAAAGCTAGGATGTGCATCACTTTTGTGACTTACATCAGAAATGAATCATGTCATAGATGTAACATCTAAGTACGTGTATTAGTAGAGTTCCATATAAGATTTATATTTTTTCCCTGCTTTAAACGCACTTGTTCACAACATAAAATTGGGATTAATTTGCAAGTATACATAGCCTGGTTCATTTCTTCCCGTTCGCTATGAGAATCCCTGTGGTAATAAATATGATTCGTATACTAGTAAATAACAGTTTTTATTAAATTTGACTGTTTCCTTGACGAATCTGAAGGATGCCATAGCTATATATACATTCGAAGCATTTGACCATTGCCTTATATTTCAATGTGAAGTAACATTAGGAAGGTTCCCTATTTCATTAAAAAGTGTGCCTATTCCGTGCAGGTTTTTCGGCAACTTTGACTTGGAATTCCCTTTTGTCCTGCAGTAGACTATAAATGGACACCCACCTTTTCAAAATGCCCTGCATCTACCCCAAAGTGCCATATTGATGCATATAAAGATAATTATGTACAAAATGGATGTAAACATTTCCTACCTTTCATATTGTCGTCTTGTACTATATTCCTACTTGTAAACTACATGTACAAACACACAAATATGAAAAACTTTTTCCAGAGTATTAAATCCAAATTCTATTTGTAAAAGCTTAGCTTTGTCAACATTTTCGTTACGTAATGTAACGTATCCCTTCGTAATTTTTTATCCATTCTTTTGACCAAATATCATTTCTCACATCACTGGTTTTTTAAATAACCTGTTGACGTGTTCAAAAGTTTAAAAAGTCGTATCAGAAATGAAATATGAAAATTTAAAGTTCTTAAGTAATGATCACCCCTAGTAAGGTGAGTTCTTGTAGAAATGGGTTAGGTCAAATTCGAGTGTTTCAACTAAAGTATACAAGTTCGGCCACGAAAAGTATACTATGTCGACACCACCGCGTAACACATCCAAGGTCTATTCAGGCCTAATGTCCTGAGATAAAAAGGATACTACATGCACAAGACAGATTGAACTCAAACCACCAAGAAGAATATTTCGACCAACTATAATGATTCTGGATATCAAAGTTCACCAAAAACTGACTTGACCTAAAAGAACTAAACTCAAAAAAATATTTACAGAATCACGAAAGTGTAAACATGAGGTCAAGTCGAACCCTCTCTTTCATGGAACTCCGGATCCGTCCTTAAAGTCCTAAGAACAAAATGGGACGCCAAGATCTATTTTTTGAAAATGTAGCCGAAAGTACAAAAATTCTCAGAAAAAATAGGTTCCAACCGTTAAACCCCCTACATGGAACCGCCTCTGCAACTATATACGTATTTTTCTCAGTAAGTTTTTTTTTCTCCATCGTGGGCTTACCAAGGGTGAATTATAAGAACACGTGATTTACTAGTCCCATTGTATACTAAAAGTTTGATCACGCTTGGTAGTAAATTAAATCTATTTTTAATATTTTGATAAGGCCATTTTCGGATCAGATCGTTTTTGAATGTTTATAGTCTAATCATCCTTTCTAATTGAATGTGTCTATAAACTTGTAAACGGGTATAAGAAATTTTAAGTAACTTATAGAATGTTTAAAAGAGAAAGTTGTTTATAGAATTAATTTAATTTGTAAACTTTCTTTTATACTTAACCGAATACAGTTAGGAATTTATTATACAGACGGACTAGTTTATGAGGGGAATACAGATATGTTTCAATAAATGGTTTGGAAATACAAGGGTCTGGAAAGTACATTGACATGACAATTGCCAAAAAGTGCATAACTTTCTGTAGTGCATTTGACAACCAACTGCCACTGATTTTTTTTTTAGAGCGGTGGATCATATATAAAGATTTGAATTACTGTTTTTGGTTGAAAATTGATAGTTTCCTTCTGTGAGTCTTCTGAATTCTAAAGGGATGAGTGCCATTCCAAGCCATTTTTTTGAAAATCTGCATGAGTCTGATAAACAAACTTTACCAAGGAAAGGGGCATTGCACCACATTCTTTGCCTTGACTCCCTAGTCCGAAAGTGGAATTTTGCATCATATAAATCATATTGGGAAAACTCCTTTTATATATTTTTTGTAGTGGTTTCATCGATGAGGGTTATATAAGCATGGACACTTTAAACGTGTCTGCTTTTACAGATTTATGCAACAGTTAAAACAATTATATAAGACTTTGTGTTATTCTTCTCCCTCTTTTTTCTCGTTGTTTTGTCATATACTTCTAAGTTCATGAAACTTTGCCAACCAACCTGATTTTGTATTGGAATTGATGAAATATAAAAATGTGTATCTAAATAACTTACCAAGAATATATCATACAAAGCTAACTTTAATGTCCATTTCCCATATGTTACTCTAATTCTGTAATAAAAATCCTGACTGTAATAAAATATATTCACCAATAATTGATAAAGTGCATTAATATACTCTGCAAAAAAGTTACGCATAGATAGAAAATTCCCCGTAGGTTTAATGCAAATCGAAACAATTTCAAAACATTATTGCCGAGCTGTTCTCCAACCGATTTTCACGAAATAAAATCCAATAAAAAGAAAACAAAATGAAGATTGTTTGATTAATAAAGACCAAAATTATAACTTCAATGGTTTATAAGACATTGTGAGTAGAACACGACTCATGTTTTTCACGGAATATTTTGCATTGATTTAAACGGGAAATTGAATCGTAAAATGTACACTTGAGTTCCACTTGCAATATCTTAAAAAGCAGCGATGTTACAATTTTATTAAAAATTAAACAAGCAATCTCTATATTGTTTTCTTTTTACTGAATTTTATTTCGTGAAAATCGGTTGCAGAAAAGCTCGGCAATAATGTTTTGAAATTGTTTCGATTTGCATTAAACCTACGGGGAATTTTCTATCTATGCGTAACTTTTTTTGAAGAGTATATATGGTATATGGTAAATAACCAATTATGGGAATAATCTTTATTTCATACATGTATATTCTGGTACATGAACTCGTACATGTAATATATTGTCTGTAATTATGTGATTTTTATAGATGTAATTGAAGCAAAGCGTTATTTATGCCCCATTTAGCGAAAGTTACAAGTGACTTCATTACTTTGTACTTTCACATATGTACATATAGCATACGGTGTGTCGAGCTGTAAAATCGTTTTGATAAATTATCCTCAATTTAGTACATATATACATCTACATCGGTGACTTGTAGAGGGGTAAATCCATGGCATAAGTGGACTTATTATGTGTGGCGTCATTCAAATGGTGCCCAATTTGACATATACTTTTTGCGAAGCGGATTTTGTCTTACACTATTCTTTCTTGTGTCATTTTATGCCCAACCTACAAAAGTACAGGGGCAAATAGTGTTCGGGTCACTTAATTCATCCTCAGTCCGTTCGTCCCAAATCAGAATTAGTTATATTTCGATGTATATGTTTCTCGCGTTTGAACATTATGTTTTCTGACATATTCTTGATCAGACAAAAAAGCCCTACAAAAATTAGGAATCATATTTATTCAAATTGAAAAAGATTTGGAGTTCACATCACCCATTTGTCTGTTTTGAAATCTGCTTGGCGTAGAATGGAGAAATAATTTATACATGAACAAAAAAGTAAGTCAGATACATGTATTGATAAACATTTCCCAAGGGTACAGTGATATCGATTCTGATAAATAAAAACAAAACATTGTGCTTATAGATTGAAAACACACACTTACCAAGTTGTTTTCTTTCTCTTTATTCCTTCGAAATTTGCAAATATCTTCAAATCGGCTGTTTTCAAATGACCATTAAAATAAACATCCAAATACATGCATTGATAATATTTTGATCCTGAATGGCGATCTTTTCGTGTGATCAAATTAATTTTCTGGTATATCGTTTACCTATTATAATATTTAATCTGGCCCTCGGGGAGTAATGTTTGTTTTCATGGCTAGTTGGTCATTGTGTTTTTCTTGCGTGCGTGTATACCCAAAAGGTTAAAAATCACACCTTTACTTTAGATTAGTCTTTAGTTCACGGTTAGTTGAGCATTAATAATTAATTTCTTTGTTGATTAATTTTAAGATAATACTGCTTGAGTTGTTCCATCAATAGAGAATTCTCTAACTTCAGAAGATAGTTAATTTTAAACTTTTAAACCTA
The DNA here is from genome assembly GCA_963971305.1 of Arcuatula senhousia. Taxonomy (NCBI): domain Eukaryota; kingdom Metazoa; phylum Mollusca; class Bivalvia; order Mytilida; family Mytilidae; genus Arcuatula; species Arcuatula senhousia. Next base: position 26,607,964 of record OZ020310.1, on the reverse strand, counting down.
CAAACTCAGTATTAAACGACAATTTAAAAATCCACAATGAAAAACGTCCAGCATCCTTCAACGTGACAACAGTGTTCAATGCTCGCCGTTTTCCAATTGGTCCAAAATAAAAAATATAATGCATACATTTAAAAACAATCCTAAAAATGTTTAAGAAAGACCCTCTTTTGGACATAAAACACCTAACATAAAAACGACGAGTACGAACAAGTTAGAGTTTGAGATTCCTGGCCTAGGACATGTGGCGGGATAGAGATTCCTGGTATAGGACATCATGTGGCGGGGTAGAGATTCCTGGCTTAGGACATGTGGCGGGGTAGAGATCCCTGGTATAGGACATGTGGCGGGGTAGAGATTCCTGGCCTAGGACATGTGGCGGGGTAGAGATTCCTGGAATAGGACATGTGACGGGGTAGAGATTCCTGGTATAGGACATGTGGCGGGGTAGAGATTCCTGGTATAGGACATGTGGCGGGGTAGAGATACCTGGAATAGGACATGTGGCAGGGTAGAGATTCCTGGAATAGGATATGTGGCGGGGTAGAGATTCCTGGAATAGGACATGTGACGGGGTAGAGATTCCTGGCCTAGGACATGTGGCGGGGTAGAGATTCCTGGTATAGGACATGTGGCGGGGTAGAGATTCCTGGTATAGCTAGGACATGTGGCGGGGTAGAGATTCCTTGCTTAGGACATGTGGCGGGGTTAGACTATTTTTAGGGCCCAACCTTTAAGCGACTCAACACTTTAAAAAATGGTTTAGTAAAGCGTCATCACACAAATCGACAAACTTGACCTCTGCAATGCTAAAAAATGACACAATTATAAAAAAAAACAAATAAACTAAGTCTTTATTAACCCTAGTCCTTTATGATCAATATTTCCACAAAAGAAGACCAAATTCACAGATTTTGTCAGAATGTTCCACTCATGTCCTATAGCTACTTCTTATTTTTAAGCGTTGTTTTTTTTCATTCTCATAGGATTGTGTTTTTTTTTAATTTGCTTGCTATATAAACAACATCTCAACAGAAATTAGGATGGGAGATTACCCTAACATTAGAAAAATGGACGAGTACAGTTTTATTTTTCAATAACTTTTTTTCAACTCAACATCTCAATCGAATTATGTTTTTTTCAAACATCGTTAAACGAGGGAAATATTCCTTTGTGAATCTTTATTTCTTTAATGTAATTCATTTAAAGATTTTTTCTTTATAAAATTATTTTGCAACAGCAAACAATTTTATTGAAAGAAGTAGAAAACGAAGAGAAAAATTTGAATTACCTCCCTTTGATCGTTTTTTTTTTTTTTTTTAACTGAATAAAATTGCAAAACACATCGACACTCGGAGATCCGAAAGAAAATACGTCTTTGTTTATGTTTGGACTCCCATATTTCTTTGTTTCTTTAAAATGTCGTGAATGTATGGTTTCAAAAAGAAGGAAAACTATTTAAAACCAATGGCCATGACTTGAAAGATTTTTTTCAAATGACATATTATGTGCATTTTACATGTTTAAACAATATGATTTTGGTGCCGCGGGCACTTCCGAGTCAATATGTGTCCGTCAGCACTATACGATATCCCATTGTCAAAAAGTCGATCCATTCGCACACGTCAACGTTGAACGGGTCACTTCTAGAGAAAATTTAAGACAAAACAGGGAAAAAACACATAACAACTTGGACAAAAATGGTAAGTTGGGTTTTATTCACCAAATCTTGCATTTATTTTTTTTAATTTCAGTGATATTTTCATGTAATAGTTTTTAAACAAAATGTCTAATAAATGTACAAACTTAAACCAACTTGACTCTTTTAATAAACTTGTACTTATTCTTAACTCTGAAAACTTACAACATTAAAACACACCAAAAACTGATTGTATTTTGAACTTGAAATATACTGAACGTCTATCTTAAAACTTAAAAAACAATTTTAGAAATAAGTTTTTTTTTAATTTGCATTTTAGATAGCATTTCTGGATCATGGCATCCATATGTTGTCAGAAGAGTAACTCTGTGTGATTTGATTCTCCTTGATTCTCAAGATCATAATCAAACACCGTCGAAGTAAACTGTAATCTAAATAAGAATTAACATCAAAATTTCCAAAACAGGGATGATATATCTCAAAATGTCCAACACAATCAAACTAAAAAGGTTCATGTAGGTTAGAGAAATACATGTATACCAGAGACATGGACCACAATGACCTTCCTTTGTTAAGCTATTTCGAATGGCATATTATGAGAACGTCCAAGACTTTTGATATCAAGTTTTGATGACCTTTGTTCTTCTTTTTAGCCCGTACCAGCAAGTGCGACATCTGTCGGAGCAGGAAAAACTGCCTCACCTAAATCAGGACCAACAACCAGACAAAGGTAGGAAACTGATTTAGAACTCAAAGACATTTTTTTCAAGACAGCTATATATAGTTCTCATTCATCAATTGCAAATTACCGAATCGTTTGTTTTGTTTATTTATTATATTTCTAATTTGGTATGGTGTTAGTATCTAGCAGATAGGTACAGTACCGGTTGGGACGTTCGAATGTTAAAAGTCGAAAGACAAAGATGCGTACACGAACAGCACGAAGAAACAGACAACATAAAAACACACCAAAACAAAACCTGATTGTATTTTGAAACTGAATTATACTGAACGTCTGTCTAAACCGAATAAATTCTTCAATCCAAAAGAAGTTTTGTTCAGTTACAAACATATTTTCCTTCTTTGCATTCGACTTGTATGTTTCGTCCTTTTAACTGATTAAATCGTGATAATTTCGCATGAAAAAAATGACAATAAATTAAATAAATATCTGATCAATTAGTTTAATAATATTTTATAGCAAATATAGCAAATGGATTTGACATCAAGTTATACCAACTTATTGATTGCCCTCTCCATGAATATGCAATACAAAAATATGACAACGACATGCATGCAGTGTACATAAGTAGCAGGACATTTTTGTGGTGGTATAGACTCTATTGACCTGTTGGAGATCTATTGGTTCGGCCTATATACGCACGTATTTTTCTAAATAAGAGATAATTTTCTTCAACTGTTGCATTAATTTTCATTTCCAAAAAGAATATGTTCGATATTCAAATCTTGAACATCAAAAATTGAATATCTTTGAACTTCATATAAGGGACACTCAAGGAAAAAATGATATTCATCTTCATTTGCATCTCCACAAATGCACATGGGGTTTTCAGTAACATGTATTCTATATATTCCCTATCAATTTGAAATTCTATTTTAGAGAAACAGTTTCCAGCAGCCGATCTAAAAGAGCACCTGGTTCCGGTGCAGGGAATTCTGGTCTTTGGAAATTTTACAGTGAAGATTCTCCTGGAGTAAAAGTGTACGTATGTTTAACTTAAACATTTGTTTTTGGTTATTTCGTTTCATGATTTTTTTTTATTTTGAAAAGAACGAACGAGAAATCATTTCTAACTCGGTGAAAACTTACACTGTACAATTTCGCATTACTTTAGTATGCAAGTTGCCTGGCGGGAATAAGATTGTATGTTTCGGAAACGAACTTTGCTTCGAGATGCTTTAGTGAAAATCCAAAGAAACTTCCTGTTCATATTTCCATCAGTGCGCAAGGACTTGCTCTCCTCTATCAATATTTTGTAGAGTCAATGTGCAGTACAAAAAAACACGGGAGCAAGTCCCTGCGGTCAGTCCTACAATTAAGTCAAGAATTAACAATCAATAAATCAACTTTAATTCACATGTAAATCACAACAAAAGATTGGTTACAAACATACAAATATCAATACATTAAAAAACAACCCTACATCACAAGTCAACCAGGATGCAGCAATGAGAATCAGACAAAATATTTGAATTTCATTATATATAGCGGATTTAAACCAGTTCCCTCTCGATTTGATTCGACCGAATCCGAACAACACCGGAAAATGCCGAAGCTTTTTCGATCTACAATGAAACTTGAAAATGTATTGAGTTCCTCTTTCTTTTTTCTTTCAGGGGACCTGTTCCTATTATGGTGGCTAGCTTGACGTTTATTGCTGCAGTATTTCTACTCCATATTTGGGGGAAATATACCAGATTATAGACTCTACTAATAAGACTAATGATTAAAGTAAAATATACTTTAGGTACTTCATCATCATTATCCAACATTCGTGCCTGTATTCATCAAAATCAAGACAGTTGTTGTGTCTGTGCCATTCTACATTGCTAATGTATATAAGAAAGTCTAAATTATTATAATATAGAATGAAATATAATAAAAATAGTTTTTATAAACTGTTGCGTGACTTTTTTTCATTTTAAGGTTTGACATTTGGATCTGCTTTGATCCTTCTATACTTGAACACATGTGAACACATTTATTCTTCAGTTGTCTTTGCATGGGCTACTCTTTTCCTTTATAGCACCACACACTCTTCTAGTAACTGAATTAGCTTAAAGTTTTCTTTGATGTCTTGGATATGTACATAATCACATCCTTGGTGGCGCGTCTTGTCCCATATTGTAGGCACATAGCCGTTTTCATTTAAGAGACAGCATGTGCAGGTAGATGTGGGTTTTTCATAGAGTTTGTTTTATGCATCTTTGCAAGCCGAATTTGACCTTCAATAATTGGCAACATGACAGCTGTGTTGGGCATACTTTACAATGCACGTACTTTATAAGGTTTAAATGAATAAAAGACATTATGTACATAGTTAAAAGGTAAAAATGAAAAAAATATATATTTTTGTACACAAATTAAACTTAAAAATAGCTACAATAACTAAACCAAAGCCTTAATTTTGGACACTTGTTCTTCCTCGGAGGCAAGACACAAGTAAGATAAAACAGAAATAACAGAATAAAAAGTGTTAATAAGACAACACCCGATGAAAGATAAATTATAGCTTTGCAATGTGAACCTTAATAAAGTAATGTGCTTTATCGAAATGTAAACTGTTGTCTATACCATATCTGCTGGTTTCCTCGTTGATGTTTACTGGTTTCGTTTTTGATGTTTACTGGTTTCGTCTTTGATGTTAACTGGTTTCCTCTTTGATGTTTACTGGTTTCCTTTTTGATGTTTACTGGTTTCGTTTTTGATGTTTACTGGTTTCGTCTTTGATGTTTACTGATTTCCTCTTTTATGTTTACTGGTTTCTTTTCGCTTTTGATATTTACTGGTTTCGCCTTTGATATTTACTGGTTTCGTCTTTGGTGTTTACTGGTTTCGCCTTTGATATTTGCTGGTTTCGTCTTTGGTGTTTTCTGGTTTCGTTTTTGATGTTTCCTGGTTTCGTTTTTGATGTTTCCTTGTTTCGTCTTTGATGTTAACTGGTGTTGTCTTAGATGTTTACTGGTTTTGTTTTTTATGTTAACTGGTTTCATATTTGATAATTACTGGTTTCGTTTTTGATGTACTGGTTTAGTCTTTGGACTTGGAGATTGCGAATGCCACTTAGATACTTTTCTAAAGATTTGGATCTATACTTTGTAAAAACATTGCACAGTAAAACTTCTATTATGTTACAAATCCTTGAGAAACAAATACAAATGAAAGAAAACATAGACAAAAAAGGCTTCGTTCGTCACTTAAAAATTTCTTTTGACATTATCATTATAAAAATGATTAGGATTTCTAAAGTCGTCAGTGACGGGTTCAGAAAGGGAACAGAGACTTTTAGCTGAGCATTCTTTTTTGTATGGAATACCCCAAACTTTTGTATAAATCTGCCCTGACCTGTTTGGTTATTGCCAGTGCGTGTTATCAAATTTTACTGTCAGTAATATGATAAATTACGATTAACCTTAAGCTCAACACTCAAGGTTTTCATATAACTCAAGGTTTACTCCTACAAAATAATTTGTCCCTATAGAAAAGACACATTTGATATGATTTCGATATGATATTACACAATTTGTACATAATGCATCATGTGTTTGAACGAAGGCCACATACTTTTCCAATTGGTAATTCGTTGAATAAGATTTTTATTAAAATGGATTTGAAAATGACCTTTTAATGACAAACTTATTGATCCCAAGGGAAAACTTGTGAATTATATATTTAAGTCTATACAATATATATCCATGTTCCATTTCCGTACGCACGAATGAACAGAAATTTGTTAGATTTTTACCGTTATAGGCAAAAAGATGAAATTAACGCATAATACACTTTATCTTGGATTTTTTGTTTCGTGTCCAATAATTTTGCTTTTCATCTGGAAACGAATTAAAAGGTAAATATATATAAAAATGTTATAGCGAATATTTTCGATTAAATGTTTTATTTCCATTTAATTTCGCCGATATCTCAAAGTTCAATCGATTATAACTTCTATTTATTCAACATGCTTAATTTAGAATTTAAAAATACAAGACAGTTATTATTTTTAAAAGTGAGGTGTGTGGTTTTTTTTTAAATAGATATATAAAGATTATGACAAGTTTTAATATTTATATTTACCGTTGATCGATTTTATATTTGTTTAGTTCAGTTTATGATCATACACCAATGACTAATCATTAGAACATATATGTACATCTATCTTTTTCATCGAAGTCGGAAATCCTTTAAAGCGTCTGCAATTCCATGAGTGGGCAAGTCGTGCTAGCACCACAATAGAGCTTATACAAGCGCGTTTAGCATAAAGGGTGCTAAAATGAGCATAAAATGATGGTGAGAAATATGAGGGTGGAGTGGGAATACAAAGGAACAGTACATTTTGAGGACCACAGGGGAAAAGGGGAGGGGTGGGCATATCCAGAAATGAACAGTGCTTTGCCTAATTAATATTCATGTATGCAAATGAAATATAAGTCACGTGAAATTTCAAATCCCCCTCGCCTTTGCATTGCCTTTTCTTACAGCATGTATTAAAAATACGGAAAATATTCGGTTCTCATCCGTCACAGATGTAAATTAGAACCTTTTATGAACTTCCTAAAGTTTCCTGGCGGTTAAAAACAAACTTATTTTAACAAATTTGATTAAAATTCTCTGAGTCTTTTGAACTCAAGGTGAGGAATAAGGCAATCTTTGTACGCCCGAGGAACCTACAGTTTAAAGATAAGGTTTGTATGCCTTATTGTGTCTTGTTTAACCTTAGTTGATCTCTAGAAATCAATATGCGAACCTTGTTTACATGCGAGTCAGCTTGAATTATTTCAAGATAAATGTTGGACTTTCTACAATATCAGCCATTTTTCCAAAGACTTTATACTGCTTTGTGAAGAGTACTACGCTTCGAAATTTTAAATGAACAGGGAACCTTGAAATTTTAGCCGACATTGTTAGGGTCTCAAATTATTGAAACTTGTGTGTTGATTGAAATTTAACATGCGAATCGTGTCTGTAACACATATTTATCGATAATTTTTGAAAATTTCATAAGTTGCTATTGTTCCTCTATAAAAAATTCTGGACCGGAATCGTTCCTGATATTAAAATATGCAAATTAAAAAAATGCATCAAATTTCTGGATATGGTATAGGGAGAACAATTTAGCATATGCAGTACACCACTTTGCAGTCCACTAAGAGGTCTTATAGGTGCATGAAACGTTGCATCCTTCATATGTTGGCACACAATGATCATGATATTATGGCCTGGCAACCATGGCACGTGTGGGCAACCCCATTCAGCCACTTAGGGTTCACACCTTGATCACTGATGTAAGACAAGACACTGAGTCGCTTCTTATGACATGCGTAGTTCTGTTGTGGGTCTATTCATAACTCGAGTCCCGTCTGCAAACGGACTTTAAAAGTCAATTTTAGTCAGATGCAGTTTATTCGATCACATGTAAAAGTTTTATTTTTATATTTGTGTTATTACCGTTCTTATCTTTTGCAAAAACTACACTATTTCACTAATGGATTATCACGTTCAATATGCCTATTATGTCTCAAAACCGTGCTGTGTTTTGTGTTACTACTGGACCCTAAGATCGCAATGTGAGAGCAAGGTTTGGCGCCAAAAAACCAGGTTTAACCCACAATTTCTTACCAAGTCAAAACCATTGCGATCTTCAATTTTTCTGGTATGGCTTCCTTGTTTAGCCTTTTCTCTTGGTATTTGAGATTGATCCTCGGTAATTTTGTTATTACCTTGATGAACATCTACATGATGACAAGAGATTAAGCGGACATGCCGATAGCTTCATATATCACCATCACACCCAACCATCCCTGCTTAATTTTCTTAACAGTTGTCATAATAAGTAGCAAAAACGCATTCTTTAAATAAAAAATGCCCTTTGAAGTTTTGCGATTTCAATCTATTTTTTTTTAATTCCACATCCACTTTCATGTTTCTTATAAGTGGTCTGTTCTTTATAGAATAGTCGAGTGGGCTACTGGATGGTCTTAAAATTAAACTAGTCGAATGCCACAATTATATCCATCACTATAAAGTTCGGTTCGCCGGTCTTTCTCTGAACAAAAAAGTATTTTCTCCATAAGACCCGCAGCTAGGTTGTCTTTTTTCGGTTTCCTACATCAATAAAACTGACTGTCCGACTTTTTTCATTCTCTAGTTGTTTAATTTTTTGACACCTTTTGGTTTTGGCCTTACAATAATTCTATTTAAATGCTGCTGATGCGAGGTAACTCCTTTAAATAATTGTTCACATATAGCATACAAAATTAACAGATCTAATCACACCAAGATTTATATTTTTTACGAACTCATAAATCATAAAATAAGTTACTTTAAAATCTTTACAATAAAAGCAACTTCATTTTACATTGATAAACAAAAAAACAAGGTTTATCGCCACCTAGAGCAATGTCACTTTACATCCATCAGACATTTCCTGATACAATCTTTTTCTAGTTTTTAACTTTGTAATCGTACATATTATCTAATTTATTAATTAAATTTATCCTAAATTACATGTACGCCTAAAGACATTTCTGTAAAGTTAGCTTTGAACAACGGGGTGACTTTACATTGTACCGTAGAGAAATGACTGAAGTTTGCAAAATACAAAAATGTAGATGGCGAGCTGCGATTATAGATCACCTATTGATATTTTAAGAAATCAAAGTTTATAAAGAACACTATCAGACAAAACTTAGTTTCTTTGGTGCTGAAATTGAATTGTTATTCTGATTTGAAGTAGGCAAAAAAATTGCCATTTTTCGTTCAGCGACTTCACTTTGTACCCCCTTGAACGAATTGTCACTCACTGGCTATTGTTCATTGTAGATTTTTTAATTACCGATAAATTTTATAGGTTCTGTCGCTTTTACTTATCCAATATACCATATGTAAATCCAAAATTGGAACAGAAACTTACTTAAAATAATTACGAGTCATGGAGAATGTTAGGACTCCTAACACCCACCATTTCAATCCTAAATTATTTTTTCCGCGTAAAGCAGAGTAGACATTTAATGGAATAACCTGTTATTATCAAAAGTCTGGAATTCATGATGTATTTAATGGAAGTCACAGATCCCCTCCTCCTAGATTAGGATCGGGTGGACGTAAATTTCTGGTTCTCTTATTTTGTGTCTAGATTATTTCATTTAGACACCTTATGATGAATTGTTTCCTCTTTATTTCCACTGTTTCCTCTTTATTTCCACTGGGGCATTCAGAGGGGTCGGCCCCTCCCCCTTTTAACTATGATTATTTTTTTTTAGTAGAAAATTTGACTTTTTCAGCAAAAGTAACTTAAAATCATTGCAATTTGGTAATTATTACCCATTTGCCCCTCTAATCTCAATCCCTGGATCCACCCCTGATTTCTATGATCTGTAACACCTTTTCAATTGATATAATTCAAAAGAACCATAAAGAAATGCTCAAAACGGTGACTTAATCCATTCTTGTTCGTCTGTACAAAGTACGTGCAAGAGTTACATGCACTTTCTAGTTTCCGCTTAGTACATGTAATACAAGGTTGACTTTGAGACAACACCGTCGGTACAAAGTACGTGCAATAGTTATATGCACTTTCTAGTTTCCGCTTAGTACATGTCATACAAGGTTGACTTTACAGACAACATCGTCACTGTATGTAAAAAGGCTATTCAGGAATGTCCTTTATGTAATAATCTTATCATTTTTCACCTTTTACATTGTAGTGTTAAGACATTTTTTGCACGTAAATGCACTTTATCTATTACGTAATATGTGAATCATGTTTGTACATACACACGTACACCTGGTACTAAATGTAAAAGGTGTCCAACCTCAATATCCAAGCAACAACTACAATAAATTTAGAATTTTACGAATTAATTGAGCATTTTTTAGGATGAGCCCTATATTGGCCTTTTTACTCCCACCTACGTTTAAGGAATGACTATTTAAATCACCACATAGACATTTGGATTTCATAAATTGTCAAAAAGCTTTTAACAAAACGAATTTATTTTGTCAAATATGGATATGTTATTTAGTATATTTTTTCACGGTTATGGAACGTTTTGTATACCGGCATTGCTTGGTTTATTCAGAGGCTTTTATTTATTGGGAAAGCGTACAAAAAGGTAAATTTTAGTTCATAAAAAGGAAATGCAATGTGGTCACTGATTTCCACTTACTTTCCATAACCTGCAAAAGAAAACGATCTATACATGTTCATTTTGTATGACATGTATATATTTTAGTTGAACAACTTTGAAAATGATTAGGATTTTTACACGAGCTCTCGGAACTTATTTCTTGTTGCCTTTTAATAACGATTCATCTGAATGTTCACTTTTGGGAAAAATCTTCGTTTTTTCTTAGTTTTACTTTAACATTGAGACAATTTAGGATCTTAAAACTTTGATTTTGTGTTAAAAAAAAATCATGATAAAATAATATATAGATCTTTGTGGGTTTCAAGGCTTAATCTTTGACTGAAAGACGCAAAGAGGCACCAATGGAACATTCGAGTGTCAAAAGTCCGAAAGGGCAACGACGAAACCGGTAAACACGAACAAGAACAGCACGAAGAAACAAATACATGTAACACAAATTCAATCGAATGGAAATCAACAACGCGAACTCAAGTCGTAACAAGAGTGATCTCAGGTGCTCCCGGAAGAGTAAGCGGTTCCTGCCTGAAATTTGAAAAGCAACCATAGACCTGATAGACTTATATACACTCATAAGTGACCACTAGTTCATTTTCTGACCAACTTAATTACACAGCCCATTAGCTTGTTAAGTTACTCAATTACCTAAATACTCATTCAAGCACTTACTTTCTCCATTTGTTTTATTCTTGCAACTATCAGCAATTATTTGTTTTAGGCGCAAATCAACCACAGAATGCCCGAAAGACACAGTCATCTTTCACCAAACCGGGCGAGGACCATTTGCCCCAAGTTTAACACCGTTCGCCGTCAAACTGGAGACCTATCTCCGAGCAGCTAATATACCTTATAAGGTGAGAACACCATTTATATATCACTGTGTATGTCACACCCTCATTAACATTGGGCCTTTTTTAACTTTTTATAGAGCACTTCTGATGAGTCTTTAGAATACGAAACGCGCATAGGGCGAAGCAAAATTTATTGTCTTGAACTTTGCTGTAATTCTTATTTCTAACTTGAAAAATAACACGAAAATGTGAGATGAACACTACTTAAATGTGACGTCTCAACGCACCAAGAATGTCTTGAAGGAAAAAGTAGCTATTTTATTGAAAACAAAAAGTGAAAAAAATATATGCGGGGGTTTCACGGTTTAAAGAACATCAGCTTTTTTGTCTTCAGTCCGCAATTACTGTCGCACACGACTACATTTAAAACTATTGTTTAGTCATATGGAAAACATTAGATGCATTTTCTTTTTTTTTCTATCTATCTAGAATGTACATGACAAAGTCAGAAGTTCAAAAGGGAAATGGCCCTGGATTGAATACAACGGTAAAGCGATTCCAGACTCTCAGCTTATCATCGAGTTCCTCAACAAGACGAGGGGTGTTGACCTAAACAAGCAGTTGACAGAAGAACAGAGAGCTGCAGCAGTGTCGTTTCAACGGATGGTGGACGAGCACACTTATTGGTAAGATTAGAGCCAATAAAAAATCTTAACTTCTGTTTTAAATTTCAGGAACGAATGATTCGGGTGTTCTAGTTACAAAGGTATTTTTCGTCTTTAAATTCATTACTTTTATTGAAACTGAAGCACTAAAACGTGCAAATATTGTAGTTATTTTTAAGAAAGCATTCGTCAATACGCCTGTAATACAAAAGATTAAATTAAAAGTATGTACCCTGCTCGAAGTAAATGGACAGATTTAATCGCGACTAACAGTTGACGTGCGTGTTAGATTGGGTGTAATGGGGTTTGACGGATTTGACCCCGGTTTTCTGGACAATTTTTTTATTTGATCGTCGTTTGATATTCATCCCTTATGATTTGTTTTTAAGGATGATGGTAATTTGTCGATGGAATTATGATCCCAAGATGACAGTCTTTAAACTTGCCGGGTGGAGCTCCTTAAAAATCACAATAGCTCGCTGGCTGGCCAACAGACAGACGTACTTTCAAGGCCTAGGACGGCACAACAAAGAAGAAATTATGCAAATACTGGATAAGGATTTTAAGACATTATCTACATATTTAGGTAACGTATAAACTCTATTAATGACAAGCCTGGCCCACATTCTGTCTGTTTTAGACTTTCGTTGCATGAAGATAAGCTGTTGAAGACTTTTGAAAGACCAACGCCAAGTTAACGTAATACAAAAACATTATTGTTAGGCTAAATTAAATTGTCAATCAAAATGTAATACAAAACTTTATGTAACACATAAACCATAATTCATCAGTAAAGATATTCTACTACAGAGTGACATTAGAACAGTTTTTTTTAGCTCACCTGGCCAAAGGCCATGTGCGCTATTGCCATCACTTGGCGTCCGTCGTCGTCGTCCGTCGTCGTCGTCGTCGTCGTTAACTTTTCTTCAAACTTCTTCTCCTCTGAAACGGCTGCACAGATTCAAACCAAATTTAGTCTGGTGGTATTTTAGGGTATCCCCCACAGAACTGATTTGGGGATTTTTGATTCTTCGAAAAACATTGCCGCCGTTGCTAAAAATAGACCAGTGGGGGTCAGACTACTGTTTTTGGCTTGTAAATCAAAAAGTATAAGAGAATAATGAAATCTGATGTCACCCTACTGCTTCAGCATCAAAAGTTCTACAAAAGTCTGCATTTGGTCCAAGTTGTCAGATGACCCCTTATAGGAGTTACAGCCCCTTAAAGGTGAAAAATAGCGTTTTTTCATGTTTTTTGCCCTATAGTATGAAAACTATTACAGATAGAGAAAAGTTGTTGCTTGCTTAAATGTTCAGCTTATTTAGCTTTACAAAAGTCTCCATAGGGTCGAAGTTGTCAAATGACCACTGATAGGGGTTATGGCCCCGTAAAGGCAAAAAATAGAGTTTATGGCCTATAGAATGAAAACTATTGCAGACAGAGAAAAGTTGTTGCTTGCTTATATGTTCAGCTTATTTAGCTCTTCAAAAGTCTCCATATGGTCGAAGTTGTCAAATGACCACCCCTTATAGGGGTTATGGCCCCTTTAAGGCAAAAAATAGTGTTTTGGCCTATAGGATGAAAACTATTGCAGATAGAGAAAAGCTGTTGCATGCTGAAATGTTCAGCTCATTTAGCTCAACTAAAGTCTTCATAGGGTTGAAGTTGTCAGATGACCCCTTTTAGGGGTTAAGCCCCTTAAAGGCAAAAAATAGTGTTTTTGGCCGATAGGATGAAAACTATTGCAGATAGAGAAAAGTTGTTGCTTGCTTAAATGTTCAGCTCATTTAGCTCTACAAAAGTCTTCATAGGGTCGAAGTTGATCCCTTTAAGGGGTTATGGCCCTTTAAAGGTGAATATTTGTGTTTTTGCTTTGTATTCTGCCCGTGCGGCAGATAGCGAACCAATATATACGGGGCAAATCAAATGACAATTCCGGGGAATGCACATTTATTCATCCACATACATACAAACAGGTAAATTGCTGAAACACAATAAAAACGAGCATAAATATTCAATCGTAAAAAGTTACAAAATCAAAGTTAATTAAATGTTAGAAACGTGAAAGATATACACAAAGATCGAAACAGACAGACTCTAGAAACATAGATCATTTATAAAAAACAAGCACAGCTAAATAAAGTTATCAATAATTACATCGGCTAATTTGGTGACAAGAGTCAAGGTCGAGTAAATTTCCAGAAAATATTATCAAAAACGAAAGTAGAATTTCAATAACATATGATGTTTCAAACGATGAATAAAACATGACAATCAACGGCTGAAAGGTTTACAATAAGATTTACAATAATTTAAAATGTCTTACACTGTGCGTAGGCAAGGATTAACTCCTAAACACGAACGGTCCAGAAACGTGTCGACATTGATTTCATCAGACGAGAGAGAGAGAAGGCAGTTAAAACCTGTGTAGTAATCCCGGAGGAGTTACGTCAAAACAGGGATACGGGGCACATCCAAAGGAATAAAAACATGTGGTTATTTAAACAGATGTAAACATCAGACGATAATAAATAATCCAATTAGGAATAAATATTTGTAATATAATTACAGCACACTCCCCGCCAAATATCCACGTGGATATTTCTCTAACTTTCTTTTAAAAACACAGATGAATTGAAATAAATTCCGATATCCAAAGAAGGAATAAATGAATATCACATAAATCCAAAGTAGTAAAACGATAGAATATATGCACAGTTCGGAGAACGATCCAACGGCTGTTGTTCTGGAGATCCAACGTTGTATGGCTTCCAGCGTTGCCCAATGGGAAGAGAAGATCTGTTGCTCCAACGTTGCCACGCACGGCGTGGGAAGGAACGACGTGTTCCTTACAATTGACACCGACGGGTGAATTCAAATAAATTGAAAATGTTCAAGTAAAGACATTTATTGTACACAAAAAAGGTTCGATGTGGAAAGTCACATTAGTAGAATCATGTCGACTATCGGTCGAGTGTATGTTGCGGGATTCCCGTTTATGATGACACACACTTAGTTTTCCTGGTGAAAATGAGCTGGAAGGCACATAGCTGCTTTGTACCTACGTTTGCGGCCAGTGGCTTTGAGAGCAGCAGTGAATTGAGTCAATTTTGACCACGACGAAGAGTCGGAAAATTGTTCCTCACAAGTTGGTATGCGATCTGCATGATAAGTTGTGTCGACATTTATGACGGGTCGGATCACTTTGTCCATTCCGGGTTCCTGAAGCAAACTGCTGTCTTGAATAACAGAAGACTGAAAGAAACTGGTTCCTGGATCAGTCGGATTCAAGTGAATTGGGACGTATACATAGTTCCCATCGTATGACCTACTGGTAGAGACATCTTGTCTGTTGTCACGACTTGTGTTCTTCGGGAAGAACTGTTGCTGAATTCCAAAGTTGCTTTGGCACGGTTTTGTCACCGTAGGGTAGCCAGAAATGGACACGTGAGTCCTTTTGACGTTAACATCGGCGGGTGTTCGCCGCTGGTCTAAACAAGTCTCGCCCACTACGACCCAGCCAAGTTTGAGTCGTTGAGCGTATGGAGCCCTCGAGGGTCCAATGCGTTGGTCGAGCACATGGTGTGCTTCCGGTAAATCCCGTCCTATAAGGAGCATGATACCGCAACTTTCGTCCAACGGCGAAAGATGTTTCGCTATATCTCGCAAGTGAGAGTGTTTGTAGGCGACATCTGGTGTCGGAATCTCGTTCCTGTTGTCAGGAATGTTGTTACATTCTATCACATCAGGTAGGTCCAATGTGTTGTGACCATTGAGTGTTGTCACAACAAAACCATTTCCTCGTCTTCCGGATGTTATGGTCTTTCCAGAGCAAGTTGAAAGTGTATACGATTCGGGAGGTTCCCGTACATTGAAATACTTGAAGAACTCCGGTGATGCTAATGACCTGTTGCTTTGGTCGTCAATTATGGCGTACATTTTCCTTTTGCGACCTGGGTGGTCCTTGTGAAATACGTTTACTGGGAGAATTTTTGCACAAGATTTCCCGCCATATTCTTTACATATTTCCGTGCAGGATGAATTAACCGTGTTAACGGTAGTAGCACTGTCGGTGTTACCAGACTCCCCGCCGTCGTTTAGTGCGGGTTGTGACGTGGGTTTGTCTTTATCCAAATGAAGAGCTGTGGTATGTTTATTGCTTCCACACTGCTGACATGAAACACTTACGGGACAATCCCGGCTTATATGTTTTGTTGACTCGCAACACTTAAAACAAACTTTGTTGTCCTTGAGCAGGGTTTTGCGTTCCTCCAATGGCTTGGAACGGAATCCACGGCAGTCGTTCAACGAATGGTTGGTGCCATGCAAAATGCATTTCTCAAGCTTTCCTGATAGTTCACTGATGCCAGATGTTTCGGTTTTATAAACACCAATTTGAGGTTGGGGCTTAGATGTGAACCTTGTCGAATTCCCCTTTTGAGTGGAAGTTGTGGGTTCCGAGTCGTAGATAAACCCTGGGTTGTTTTTGATCCTGCTGATCTCTCGTATAAATGCGGAAAATTCCGTGAAAGGAGGAAATGAGGTTGAGTGTTGCTCATTGTACTTTACGGCTCTTGTTGTCCATTTTTCCTGCAAGCCAAATGGTAGTTTTGAGACGATGGGTTTTATACCCGAAGATGAGTCAAAATAAGCCAATAGATTTCTCAGCTGTGGCTTCTCCTTTACATATTCAATTTCCGACAGGATGTCTGATAGCTCGTAGAGACGTATGTTGTCTTTGTTTGTGAGCCTTGGGAAATCGGCTAACTTCGCTTTAAGGGAAGCTTCTATCATTTCCGGACAGCCGTATCGTTCGTCCAGTCTTTGCCAGAGGCGTTGTAGACCCCTTGCTGGGTTGTCGGCGTTCGATGCGCGGATACTGACCGCGTGCTTTGAAGATTCTGTGCCTAACCATTTAACGAGTAGGTCAAGCTGCTCTGAATCTGAGACGTCCAGTTCTTTCATTATGCTGTCGAAGCTGGACTTCCAAATGTGATATGACTCAGCCTTATCATTGAAAGTGCTGAGCCGGGAAAATATCAGATCCTTTCTCAGTAGAAATTTTGTTATAGCAGTGGTCGGGTCGGAACCCGTATCCCGATAAACAGATGTGGGTTGTGTTACGTCCACAGGGCTTGACGGCCTATGCATTGGATAATCTTGATTGGGCGTAAATGCAGGTGCATTGGTGTTAAGCACAGGTGAACCGGAAGTCGGTGTTTTGGTGGCTGGATTTATATGTCCATGTTCGTTCATTGGCGTGGATGCAGCTGACGGCAGTCCAAAATTTCCAATCGGCGAGTGACATGAAGGTTGCTGATAAAATGTGACGGCTTTAGTCGTATCTAGCTGTTGTTGAGTGTTGTGTCCGGAAGGGCCCAGTTCCGAGTGTACAGAACGGGCAAAACGAGATGTGTTGGTCGGTTGTGTAGAAGGTACGTGGTTACCCACGTCTTGCAACCAATTATCCTGTTCGCTGTGAACACTGTGTTGCTGGACATAGTCATGTACCCGTTTTAGCGGGTCTTCGGTCGGAACCGGAAGTGGATCGTCTACCTCCTGTTCCATGTCGTCCTCCTGTTCTAGAACTCGGGCTTCGGCCTCTAGCTCGGCAGCTTGTCGTTGAGTTTCCAGAAGGGTCATTTCCGCTTTGATCTCGGCCTGTCTACGGATGACTTCCGCTTCTCGCTTGGCGGCCTCCTCTTCCATTTGTGTTTTCCGCCGAATGGCTTCTTGCTCCACTTCGACTTTTTCGGCTTTTATACGGGAAGAATCCCGAGAAGCTCTTTCTTGGAGTTCCGCCTCTAGTTTGGCCATGAGTGTTTGTTTTTCGGCAAAGGCGATTGCTGCTTTTGCCGCCTCTGCTTTGGCTCGGGTTCTTCTAGCCAGACTGGATACGTTTGAAATACGAGAACTGGTCTCGCTATTTGTCCTTGACTGTCTGGATTTAATGGATTTAGCCATGCTGGTCTGGCCTAACACGTCGTGTAGGTTGGCTATGGCCGATTCATACATCCGTCGGCGTACGTCAATAACCGGAGCTATGACGTCTAAGTCTTGATTGGCCAGTGTTGTTCTTTGGCTTTTCACAAATCCGAGGTATTCCTCGCACAGCCGGTTGTACCGTGTGTACGCTTGAACAACCTTTTGTTCAAGTTCCAGGCATTTTCTAGCCTCCGCTGGCGGGTTGTCTGTTTCCTGTAACATGGCGTTACACATGGACCAAAGGAGCTCAACGTCTTGTGTGAGCTTGTCTCTCCTCTGGACGTACTGGTCCTCCCCTTTTGGTGTCAGTGTCCGTGTTCTGGACGTGGTTGACATCTGGTCGTCTGCTAGATCCATGATTGGCGATGTTGTGTTGACCTGCGAGCCGTACAACGGTGCCCCGAAGAAGTTTACCAGCCAGGTGCAGTCAATTTACTATTCTGCCCGTGCGGCAGATAGCGAACCAATATATACGGGGCAAATCAAATGACAATTCCGGGGAATGCACATTTATTCATCCACATACATACAAACAGGTAAATTGCTGAAACACAATAAAAACGAGCATAAATATTCAATCGTAAAAAGTTACAAAATCAAAGTTAATTAAATGTTAGAAACGTGAAAGATATACACAAAGATCGAAACAGACAGACTCTAGAAACATAGATCATTTATAAAAAACAAGCACAGCTAAATAAAGTTATCAATAATTACATCGGCTAATTTGGTGACAAGAGTCAAGGTCGAGTAAATTTCCAGAAAATATTATCAAAAACGAAAGTAGAATTTCAATAACATATGATGTTTCAAACGATGAATAAAACATGACAATCAACGGCTGAAAGGTTTACAATAAGATTTACAATAATTTAAAATGTCTTACACTGTGCGTAGGCAAGGATTAACTCCTAAACACGAACGGTCCAGAAACGTGTCGACATTGATTTCATCAGACGAGAGAGAGAGAAGGCAGTTAAAACCTGTGTAGTAATCCCGGAGGAGTTACGTCAAAACAGGGATACGGGGCACATCCAAAGGAATAAAAACATGTGGTTATTTAAACAGATGTAAACATCAGACGATAATAAATAATCCAATTAGGAATAAATATTTGTAATATAATTACAGCACACTTTGGAATGAAAACTATTGCAGATAGAGAAAAGCTTTTCATTGCTTAAACATTCAGCCCATTTAGCTATACAAAAGTCTTCAAAGGGTTGACATCAAGATCAGGTGAGCGATTCAGGCTCCTGGGAGCCTCTTGTTTATCTAAAGATTTTGAAAGACCATGGTAAATGCGGATCAAAACATTTTCGGAGCAGGGGTCCTCAAGCTGTACATTTGTACCCATTAGAGGGCGATCAAACTTCAGTGAATTCAAGTATATATGCAAAATTTCCTTTCATATTCATTAGCTAAGATGTAGTTTTGATGTTTTGTTTCTGTTTATGCTTACAAGACCTAAGTCTTATAACGCCCCGCCTTTTTTACAGGATGTAAAAAGTTTATTTTTGGTATTGACGTCACAGAAACAGATTGTAGCCTGTTTGGACAGTTATCACAGTTTAGATGGCACCTACCAATAAAAGAAGTCATGGAACTATTTGGTACGTATAACAGATTTACTTTAAGTGTGCTGGCTGAATTCGTTTCGGGTTAAGGTCACCACTTTATAGAGAATTCTTCTCCGCTGACAGCGATAATCGACTCCATGGTTAAAATTACAATTTATCAAATTTGTTTAATTTAAACGGTCGTTTTAGATTAATTTGCTGAATATGACTGACCTTTCATAAATTTGTGATTTATTTATGTAACTTTTATTTCAACATAAGACATAACACGAAAAAATGTACATTTGCTTTTGAAAACAGTTCATGGCTTTCATTCTTATATTTTTTTCTTTCAGAACGTTATCCAAATTTGGACCAATATTGTGAAAATATGAAGCAAACCTTTTGGTCGGACTGGAATGAGTGCATTACACAGAAAGACGCCATAAAAAGCAGCTAAGAACAATTAAGCACTTTACTGAATATTACGTCACTCGGTCATGTCAGCAATATTGCTTAAGAACAATTTGCCGTGACAAGGCCATATTACGACCATTTTGTGTTCTTAGAGAGAAAGGATAACTTTCTATTTGTGGACATTTTGTGACTTAATCATTTGAGGTTGTTTAGGCTTCCGTACAAATTTCCAGCCAGCCTTCACAAAACTTGCTCGTAACAGAAACAATGGCAACGCTATTAAAATAGCAATTGCATTTATAGCCTCATATATGTTTAGTGACACAAACAAAGTCTCTACCATGTAACTATGGATATTAGATGGCAAAGCATTGTTAAATCTAAAAATTGTTATTGTTTTAGAAATAAACTTATATGAGTTTTAATATCTTTTATTCATTTACATGTACATGTATGATTAAAAGGCATGAAAGTTTGACATATGAACACTGTTCCATGAGCAAGCTGTCTATTTTATGTTTTGATTTAAGTCAAAGCTGTTTCTTCATGTGGTTTTCATATTCTGAAAAAAGGGAAAACATGTACATCATCATACGGTTTCTCTTTTCAATAATAATTGCATACTAGTATTTTACCAGCCATTAGCAAAAAAAATACCAAACTATGTCAAATGAAATGATTAATGGTTGTTTTTTATTACTACTAGTAGTTTCCGATTTTTTATTAACCCTTTTGTGTCTCTCATTCGTGTTGTGTGTTGTAATACTACCACAGCCAACTGCAATGGCAGAGCAAGGTCTGGCCACTTAACCCCCATTTCTTTTGAAATGCCTGTATCGAGTCAGGACTATTGCGATCTTCAATTTCTTAGGTGTTTCTTTGCCTGATTTTGTCATTTCATCTTTGAAATTGAAGATTGACCATTCCAGTTCAGTAATGTGTTATTACTTTTATTTATACGTGTAGATGATTTGCTCTAACGGTCATCGTTCCACGTCTATTTACTTCTATTTACGTAACATGGACAGAAATCCCTGTCCATGTTTTTGTCTTAATTAGTCTAGAACACGGAATCCCCTCTTCACCCTTTGTTCTATTTGCACAGTGGATGTAACCCCCTTCAAAAAAAATTCTGGATCCTCCCCTGCAAACACGAAATGCCAATAAACGGTTAAACTGGAACTGCAGTAGAACTTACTTAACATTAGCATTTCGCCAATCGTTAGATTATGAATTTCATATGACTTTTGTGATCAACACCGACCAATGTCAACACAACCACTTTATATCTTGGAAGCATAATTTGTAAATATCATATAAAGTGATGTGTGTTTTCTGACAATTCTGACAATCTGCTCGTACAACATGACGATGAACGGCGACGCAAATTTGCCAATTAATCTTTTTCGCACTTATAGTAACATGATGCACACTAATGCTACCTTTTAAGTCAATTTTGCCATCCCCGTCCAGGTCAGCGTCACGTATCATTTCATTGGCGTCGTCCTCTGCTGTAGTGTCACCTTAAATAAACAGAAGACATCACTAGACATTAATTCAAATTCTGCATATTGGAACATTGGTTGGAACAATTTTTATATTCATGTATATGTTAGCAACAATAAGCAAAATCAGGCATTAAGCCTATATTGTAAAACAGTGGCGGATCTAGCCATGGGGAAAGAGAATCATAGACGTGTGTTACTGTCCCTGATTTTCCCGCGCATATCAAAATCTAAAGAAAGTATTGCAACTGAGGCCGAAAATGTCAGACTCACTATTTAAAAGAGAATCCTACTTTTGTTATTTTTTCATTTATTTTCGTGTTGATTTGCATCTAAAATTTTCTTGAAAAAAAAACTATATTTGAAAGTAAAGCAGTTGAAAGAAGCAAATTTAAAACAGACAATGTACGTGACATTCGAAAGTCGGAATTCCAAAAGACAAAGTATGCTATCAAGAAGATCACAGCGATATAATGAAACACGCACAACACATGATTCAGAGCCGAACTACAATTAGCGACGCGGACTTACATCGGAACGATAGCGAACACAGATTCTCTGGAAGATTATGCACATCCTGTTTATAGACACACACTAGTTGCGTTGCCAACGACCCAATTGAATGACGGTCAAGCCTGGTTAGGAACATTGGGAGTTAAATAGTTAATCTGCAGCTCCTTAAAACCACTTGATTGATTTTCATAAAACTTTAACATAATCTGTGTAACCTGACCTCAATTGAATGTCTCTTTAGAGTTGAATCTTATGATTGTGCAGTGAGCCGAAGACGGGGTAATTTTTAAGGGCTCAAGCTCACGGTATTCCTACCATCTTACCTAATTTCGACATAAAGTATTGCAGCTCCGATTTATCTAAAAATCCATCGCCGTTTGTGTCCATCATGTCAAAGGCTGCTTTGAAATCTAGATCTACGGAATCTCTTTTCACCATGTTAATTCTTAAAGCAAATTCTTCGAATTCTTGGTATTCGATGAAACCGCTGCCTTAAATAAAAGGTGGGATTTATGGTTAATAAATATATGTATTAGCACAGCATAACACTGTTTCGATTGTAAACTTAAAAAAAATATCATTTAGATGTTAAAGACACAGCACAGTGGTCTTGTGGAAACAGTATAGTTTGAGAGTATCTATTGTGTCTAAACTTAATAAGTTTTTTTTCTCAAGATTTCAATATATGCAATTGCACTGGCAACACTAGCTTATTTCCTTGTCTCCCTGTGTTTGACTTGTAAAACATAAGATTCATAACAATGTGGTTGAAATAATTTCACCTCAATGATTTAAAATTATAATTTTGATATGTTGTAAATTACCATCTGTATCAAGTTGTTCCATTATCTCATCCAGTTCTCGGGAGCACGAGAGGTAACCGAGATTTCTCATCATTGACCCGACATCTTTCTTAGAAACTTTTCCGTCGTGGTCTGAGTCAAATAATTCAAACGTTTCTCTGATAGCTGGAAAACAGGAAATAAGACGTTGAATTCATACAATTGCATGATGTTAGTAATTTTGTTTTAAAAAGCGCCTTTTTTCCTTCAAAAATGTTAACTTTGCATTTGAAAAAGGACTCTTGCACAACATATAAAATTGGCTATCTTCTAAAGTGCAGTTTCAAACAAGAGAACATAAAGCAATCAAAATACAGATGCAGGGAAGAGGATTCGGGGGTCTTTTTTTATTTCTCGTGCATAAATTGTAAAATACCCAGCTGTAACTCCCCTTTTTGAACAGCCTGCCACCTTGATCCCCTGCGTCTAGGGCAATTAATCAGCATCAAAGTAACTTATATAACTAACCTGACAATGAATCTGCACTGGCCTTTCTGTTCATATTTACTGAAATAGAATAAACCTGTATGAATTAATTAAGGTTCATGGTTACACTTCGAATAAAATGGTAGATATTTTACCTATTTTTATAGTCTATGTACGGCTTAAACGACACATAGAAACACGAAATAAAGCGTAGCAGCGTCTAGATATAAAAATCTCCGATCATTTTCCATTCCAGTTTACTAGATTACTTTTGTTGTTTTCTCTATTCATTTTCTTTCCGTTCATATTATACCTTAAATAAAGCATGAATTACCCCTAAATAACCTCCCACAAAACCGATTGTGAGTAGATTTAATAGCACCAATAATGAAATTTCCTAGCACGTGGAGGCCAAATGACAGGGCATTGTTGATATTTGGCTATATTTGGGTGAACTGAAAAACGCAAAGAAAATGCCCCGGTAAAACGAATCAAGTGTACACGTACAAAATAGTAAAAGTTTATGCAAAAAATATTTATCTAGACGCTGCTACGCCTTATTAAGCAATTGAATGTGCAGTTTAGGCTCCACATAGACTGAAAAAAGACGTTAAATATCAGTCATTTTTTCCAAAGTGTAAAGATGAACCTTAAATGGTGACTTTGAAAATTGAATACTATAAGTACCGCCTTCAAAAATTACCCAGCAAAATAAAATTGATTAAAAATATATATATGACAACAACTACAATAACTTACCCCCCCCACCCCCACCCCCCGACACACACACACACACACACACACACACACACACCTAGAAAACAAGAAACAAATAAAAACAAACCAGTAAACAAATATTCAAAGAATCATTCAAACCAAACCCAACTTACATGTAAAAGACAGACAAACAAAACGGGCACAATGTACAATTTATACGTGATAACATTCCAAATAAAGTACAAAGCAAATTAAAACCCCGAATAAACAAAAAGAAAAATAGCAAGAGCAAAACAGAATTGTGAGAAAAACAAAAAGAAAAACTGACCAGCGACCATCCTAAAAGCAAAGAAAGAAAAAGAAATAACATCGATGAAAAGGGAGCAATAACAGATACCAATCTGAGATAACATGGAAACAAAATGCAAAAAGGTTGCAAAGTCCGCGCATACTAAAATTAATAAATATCTTTATTTGCAAAATACACCCATATGGGTCAAAGCTAAAACAAAAAAAACATGTAAAATACAAAACATATACAGAAAACAACAGAGTATACAGAATATTAATATAATTATGTAGTTATAGTTTTGAGAACATTTTGACCAATGTGGACCCTATTTTCGTAGTACCAGTGACTGCTTTATAAAGTCGCATACAATTGGAATCAGTTCTATATCGGGATTCAAAATTCGTTGCATATGTATAATTTTATTATTTAAGTCGATGTTTTGATTTAGATTTAATTTATTAAACATAGCTTGTCTTAATTGTTTGTTGATGTTACAATACAGAAGAAAATGATATTCATCTTCAACAACTTCACATACAGAGCACAGTCTATTTTCTCTTTTAATATTTCTGTATCTTCCTAATTCTATATTTAATTTGTGGTCGCTGACTCATAAGGATGTTCGCTACTAATATTGAAAATAAATAGGTTTCAAATTTGATGCCTTAAATGAAAAGATATTAGTAAAAGGTATAAAATAGGCAAAAAATTTTGATAGGTTCGTGACCTCGTTTTCAAGATAATTGACGTTAAAGTTTTGGCGGGAAAAGGTTTTCTCTGACTTTTTCATAGGTTTAGCATTAGCACTATTTTGATATTAAAACCCATGACAGAATAAATAGGATTTGATAAAACTTTGTCTATTACCTCTTTATGACATATTAAAGACATTAATAACAAGAAAATAGGGGGTTCGTGGGCAAAAATTTTAACCCTATTTTGATGGTAAAATCCAGAGGATTCCGCAAAAATGACAGAAATACCAAAACAAGACCAGCGAGCATCCTATATATGCTTCTTTTAACAAAGGGTTAATCTTTTCAGAGTTTAGTCTGCAAAAATACAC
The DNA here is from genome assembly GCA_963971305.1 of Arcuatula senhousia. Classification (NCBI taxonomy): domain Eukaryota; kingdom Metazoa; phylum Mollusca; class Bivalvia; order Mytilida; family Mytilidae; genus Arcuatula; species Arcuatula senhousia. The sequence goes on along the minus strand of OZ020310.1, from coordinate 26,582,643 downwards.
CATAACTTGAATTTTAATGAAACTTTCAATAGGCAATCTACCAAGCTCTGTCTTTGATGAGATATTGCATGCCGTTTTTTAAGTCCTAAAATCGATTTGCAATATCTGTTGTGTATTTTTTCAAATGAGGATCTATCTGCCAGAGTCAGAGTATCACAAATATTACCATTTCTACTGGCTCTATCTTTTGCTCTAGCTATAGGCAGATATTCCTCCATAAACCATATTTCACAGTTATATAATAAAATTGGTCTAATTAATAGATCGAAAAGTTTGCATGAGAGGTTTACGGGAAGAGACTGAAAATTAGAAAAGCTGCTCTTGACAGCAAACAGTGCCTTAAGTCCCTTTTTTGTTAATTCCTGTATAGACCTTTTAAATTTACCTTTATTGTCAATAATATTACCTAAGAAATTGTATTCAGTAGACTCTGTTATTACCTGTTTTTTATAGTTAAATGAGGGTTCATTATCATATTTATTTTGAAAGATCACTACCTTAGTTTTCTTAACATTGACTGTTAGTTGCCAATCTTTACAGTAAGCTTCTAATTTATTTAATGCTGTTTGAAGACCTTTGTGCGTACTAGACACCAAAACTAGATCAGCAGCAAAACTAAGACTAGATATAAATGAATCATTTAGCACCAAAGGATCACAAGAGTTGTCAAAAATTTTATGCAAATCGTTTATGTAGCAATTAAACAGAGAGGGACTTAGGCTGTCACCTTGTTTCACTCCCCTCTCAAGATTAAAAAAGTGTGTGTATTCATTATTCACTTTGACAGCAGACTGGCACAGGTTATACATGTTGTCTATTATTTCATAGAATTTACACCCGATATCATTCTTAATAAGTTTATACATTAATCCTTTATGCCATAAAGAATCAAAGGCTTTTTTAAGGTCTACAAAACAGGAATACACTTTTTGTTTCCTCTTGTTTAAGTATTTAGTAATTAATGTTTTCAATATAAAAATGCTGTCTGTTGTTCTATGATTGTGCCTGAAGCCAAACTGTTGGTTTGCATATATTTGCTCATAAAGACTATTAAGTCTTTCATTCAATAATGCACTAAAAAGTTTAGTTATTGAGTTTTGGAGGGAAATTCCTCTATAATTATTTAAGTCAGACTGATCTCCAGATTTAAAGATAAGTATAATATAAGATTTACGCCATGCTTCAGGATATTTTCCTGCATCTAAGATTAGATTGAATAATTTCACTACAGATTTACTTGTTAATGTTGAGCTGTATTTAATTATCTCATTAATTATGAGGTCAGGACCAGGACATTTCCTGGACTTTACTTTCTGAACACAGCTCTTTAGTTCTTTAATAGAAAAAGGTCTATCAGTAACTTCTTTTTCAGTTAAAAATTGTTTATAGAATTTAATATCATCATTAACTTGTTTATAAAAATTTTCATTATTTATATCTGGCTTTCCTTGACTTTTAATGTGTTGTCCAACTTCATAAAAAGTTGAATTCATATTATTACTCTTGTCTTTAACATCAGTATCATGACTTTTCAGTTCATTAAAATACTCCCAGTACTGTTTGGGATCTGTTTCTTTCCAATTCAACAACTTATCAAATAGTTCTTTTCTATATAGATACTTTTTTTTCTTGATTAATTTTCTTAATTCTTTAGAATGTTTATAGAAAGTATGTTTTAATATTAAATAATTATTGTAGGGGTCTTCCTTCATTCTATGCCCAATTTGAATTACTGTATGTTTGAGATCCTTAACACTTTGGTCTACCCATGGCTTTTTTTTTCTTTTTTTTTTAACATGTTTTTTTTATTCTGCAACATTTTTGTGCCAATTTTTCAAAAATTTCAGTTAGTCTTTCTGAAAACTTATCAACACCATCTTGGTTATTTTCAAAATTTCTCGTTTTCAAATGACACAACATCATTAACTGTATCTGTCTGCCATAGCGTTAAGCAATTTTATTTTTGATTCTTTTTCCCATTTATAAGAATATTCAATTTTATTTTTAAATATAATTTTATTTTCATTTTTATCAGGTTTGATATGACACTTCAAATGCACTGAAATTTGAGAGTGATCAGATAGATATGAAGGACTTAATATTTGAAAAAAAAATTACTGACTTTATAAGGTCCACATTGGTCAATGCATAATCTACTGTACTTGCTCCATTTGATTTCATACAAGTAAAATTTCCAAATAAATCGCCCACAAATCTACCATTTAAAATGCGGAGCTGGGAGGCAATACACATATCTATCATATTTTGACCTTGTGCATTAAATATTTTATCCATGGAGTTTCTCTTTATATTAAAATCTGTATTATAATTTTCTGGTAAAATATTCTGAATCTCAAAATGAGGATCAGTTTCATTTTCAATAAAATCTGTTGCATTTGAAATTCTAGCATTTAAATCTCCAAGCATCAGAATATTACCTTTTCCTGAGATCTTTGATATTTCAGTCTCAAGTTTTGCAGACATCATAAAACAATAAATAAATAAACCCAACTACAACGAAATTTGTAACGAGGTCGATCTATGCCTGGAGTTAAAAAAACCATAGAGTGCGCTAATTTGAAATTTACACGGACAACTACACAGCTTTGTATTTTTCAACAAAAAAGAAGTGTTGAAAATTGAAATGTGTTGACATTGGTACAATTGTTTCTAATGAATAGACGGTTGATAAGGTGTTCAACACATCCACATCCCCCCAAAAAAAAATCAATCAGCTCAAGTTCATGAAAAATGCTTGGAAACTTTGTCCTTAACTTTATAGATAGTGCATTTATAAATTGTTTCTTTTACCCCGGACCATAAGCCCGAAATGGAAGTGCCATAAAACCTGGTTAAACCCATAATTTCTGTCATGCATATAGATACCAAGTCAGGACCACTGTGGTCTTTGATTTTGTCCGGAGTGTAATTGCCATGTTTTGTGTTTTCTTTTTTTGACATTTGAGAGCTATCGTCCCTCTTTTGATAATTTGTTGTTGATTTTATTTACATTTCGAACTGCTCTATTCAATTGTGTAACAATTAATTTATTAAATGTGTGTATCTTGGCTATAAAACTTTCAGACTACTTTAACATCGAAAGATCAATATTTAAAAGGTTACATTATATTTTTTCCTACTGCGAACGTTTTAACTTTCATATAGTTTATAAATATTAGGTTTTTAATTGGAATTGAAAAAGATTAATTTTTAAAAGTAATCTTGCCTTTCAAAAACGTATACAAATGTGGCATTTCCCTCAATAAAATCAATAAGCTTAAGAACCCTTTTACAAAGAACTGAAAGAGATTGTTATCTTCATTTTTTTAAAATTGATAAGGTTAGATGTAAGGTTAAATAAATGTTAAAAAGAGAATGAAAACGAAACACCTGTATAGGCATTTATAATCTTAAGAGACGCAGACCTTTAGATTAGATGGAAATGCAGACTTGAAATTTATTTGAAAATTTCATGTCAATTTCCAATGAAGTGCAACATCTTGGGGAAAATGTCACGTTCTTCGCATGTAAAAACACCTGTGCTGCAGGTCTCCATAAGAGTATAAATAGGACCCGTATGATCCACATACAGGAGGCTAAATTGTCCGATTCTAATGCAAAAATCTAAACCTGCATCATAAATTATACGAATATCATATGCACTGCATTTTTTTCATTCATTTTTACGAAATTATATAGCATGGACGGGTTTGTATCATTTCGACTAGGACTTCTCATGAAAAATAACATTAAACTCTGCTAGAAAAGGAAATAATGAGACTTGGAATAAGTGTACGCGACAAAGCCTATTTATTTAAAAACCTTTCATGTAAAATTTAACTACTGTAGGTGTCATTAACATGTTTACGCAAATGGCTCCGACTCATTGAATTTTGCAATTATAGTTATTAAGAAGTGAGAAATAAAAAAAAAATAATGAGTTTTGGGGATATATTAAAAAATATTTACTTGTACTTCTTTTAATTTGATAAGATTGCGTGGGTTATGGGAATGGGATATATCTTTAAATGATTATGGTTTTTGTTGTGTTTATATGCGTGTAGATGGAAGAATGACCTTTTTATGGCATTTCATTTTCAAAAGTTTGATACCGATGCCATATACTTAACTATTAGATTTTTGCTTTTAACTGTTGCATAAAGCGGGAACCGATCCATTTTCAATTCACTTTTTTTGTAAATTCATCGCTAAAAAATAATCAGACATTTCTTGGGAGTCATCGGTATACTCCGCGGAAAAGTCAACAGTAAATAAAAAAATATGTGTGTCCCTCGATCCGCGGATCTCCTAAACTACCTCCTATAAGGAAGTATATTATATGGTTATATGCAAAAATAAATTTCACTTCGATCGAAATATGAAACGAGTTTTTATCTTCTTTTTAGGAAATAGTAAGACTGTTGTCTACCTTTTCCTCTATTATGCACATGTAATTTTGTTGGGAACTTGTCGGCTTGCCAGTGTAAACCTCGTGCATTTGTATGTTAAAAATTTCTATTATTTTGACAATAGGATCATCATCGTTTAAAATTAACTTTGCATTGCAATATGGATGTTTTGAACATTGTTCAGAAGTTGAAAACCATGCAACACCTAATTTATTTAAGAATTTTAAAAATTCAATAAATAATGTCAAATTAAAGCAATTACATTTTTGATTCTACATAAGGAAGGTCTTTTGAATAAATGAAATATTTGAATAGCTTGCCACTGATATTTATTCTATAGAAGGCAAGTGACTTTCCTAAATAATTCCAGTATATCAAATGTTAAAATGACAATAAAGTTTGAATTATATTATTCTTCTTTGAAAATTTAATATATCATTTTCAATTGCATGATCATTTCATTAATTTCTGTACATTCTAAACTGTATAATTTAAAATTATTCATTGTAAATATGAAACTTAAAAAAAAGAACAACAAATTATTATTTTTTTTTTCCAAAAATATCTATGACGAATATATTGTGACAAATATGAAATAAAAACAAATCACCACTTACCTTTTTTCAAATCAATCAAATCAGAGCATGTGTATACAAAATTGAAAAAATCTTTTAAATATCCGTTCGTGAGTATACCTATATATTTATATGTTTATATATTTTACTTAAACCCAGATCAAGCTAAATTTAATTTATCAATAAATCGAAAGATTAAACGAATTAAAATGCGTTCGTCACAAACTTCTATAAACAGATAAATTATTTATTTCTTTTCTTTGTTCGTGAATAGACTTGTAGTTCAAGCGTCAAAAAGTCTGAAAGAGGTGCAATCATTGTTCAATTGTATTTTAAATATATTCAATGGCTGTAATTATTAATTATAATCGCAGATATTATATATTTTTTTAATGTTCAGGTTTTCCTAAATTACAGCTAATTGGGATAATTGCATTGTCAATAAGTTTATGAGTAAAAAGACCACTTTTACAAGAACCTGAATGCAATACTATAATTTGCCTGAAGTTTCGAATATAATTTAGATCTAGATTTAGACCACAACTAGATAATGTGTCTATGAGCCACAGGATGGCCCTCCCGTTCTTGAAATATCATTGATCCTCAATGTGTATTTACTGGGATATGGACCTTTACCAAGAAATTAATTAAAAGTGTTCATGTGTAAAATATAGGTCGCTGTGACCTTATTTCTGGTGGGTGGTGCCATGTTACCAAGACTCATCAAGTAGTGAAATATTATTGACCCCTAACATGTAGTATTCAAGATATAGATCTGAATCAAGAACTTAACCAAAGTCATTCATGCGTAAAATATAGGTCACAGTGACCTCATTTCTAGTGAATGGTGTCACCTTACCCAAGACACATCTAGTGGTGAAATATCATTGACCCCCAACATCTAGTATCCAAGTTGTGGACCTTAACCAAGAAATTAAACGAAGTCGTTCATGCATAAAATATAGGTCACAGTGATCTAATTTTTATTGGGTGGTGTCATGTTACCCAAGACACATCTAGTGGTGAAATACCATTGACCATCAACATGTAGTATCTGAGATATGGACCTTAACCAAGAACTTAACCAATGTCATTCATGCGTAAAATATAGGTCACAGTGACCTAATATCTAGTGGGTGGTGTAACCTTACCTAAGACACATCTAGTAGTGAAATATCATTGACCCCCAATATCTAGTATCCAAGTTAAGGACCTTAACCAAGAACTTAACCGAAGTCGTTCATGCATAAAATATAGGTCACAGTGACCTAATTTCTAGTGGGTGGTGTAGCCCTACCCAAGACCCATCTGGTGGTGAAATATCATTGACCCCGAACATCTAGTATCCGAGTAATGGACCTTAACCAAGAACTTAACCAAAGTGTTACGGACGGACGTACGGACGGACGGACGGACGGACGGACGGACAAGGGTAAAACTATATGTCCGATCCACTTACGTGGTCGGGCCATAAAAATCCTAGGGAAGAGGCTAAACTTATATGTGTCTCGCGTCACAAGTGATCGATAAGGTTAAGTTCGAATTCCTTGTTTCTAGATTCAAAAGCAGTTCGAATTCGGCTATATCAGGAGATGAACATGCAAGGGGTGATATGATGATACCACAATATCAATCAGCAAATTATACTTTCGGTCGATTGTAGAACGGCGGGAAGTGCCTACTGTCCTCGTTGCAGGCTGCTGGACATGACAGTGTTCTATTAAAAAAAAAATACGTTCATAATGTGAGCTGCATGTGTCGCGTACACTTATTCCACATTTCATTATTTTCCATTTGACTGGAAATTGAAAATGAACACGAAATGATGAATTTCACAATACCAATCGGCAAAACATTACATGGTCGAAATCCTCGGAGCTGGATTTGGCTTCCTTTTTCGAACTATTTTGGTTTTGAGTACTTTTCGTTCAATACTTTTGGTTTTTGGTCGTTCAATGTTTTGACTCGAATGCTGCTGATGAGAGGTTACTTTTGTGACCACTGGTCACATTGAAGGCTGCTGGCTGTTTTCCATTGTGGATTTTTTTTAAATTGTCGTTTATGTTGAAGGTTGTGTCGTGTACACTTATTCCACACCTCATTATCTTCTATCCTTGAGATATCGATATTTAGCGTAACCAGATTAACCGTTTATGCCCGTTTTTGGTGTTTGTATTTTGACTATCATTGGAATATGAAGAGAGAGATGGTTAAGGTCGGATTATTTAACCTGTATCTACTACAAAGATCATCATAACGAAACAAATCATACAACAACAACAACAAAAACACACACATCAAACATAACAACAAAACCGCATTCAGCAACATGAACTCAAGTCGAAACAATTAAGAGTGAACTCAGGTGCTCCGGAAGAGTAAGCAGTTCTTGCTTGCTATAGCATACCCGTCACGATGCCAAATAGGATGACATTACCAAATTCTATGTCAAACCAACACCTGTGCTTATCTGAGAGATAGAATTCCCGTATTTGTATACAAGCACATGATGTCTTCCGTAAAATTTCTTTAGTGATGACAACAACCTGGGAACAACGTACCCCTGTGTTAACAATTTGCTTGTCTGCAGTGTAACTCTATCGATGAAGTCGTTATAATCCCAACATGCTCTGAAATAACGAATCAATTGTGATACGTCCACTCCATATGCTGGAGTGGACAGAATGTTGCTACACAGAAAGGGGAAGTTGACTATTGGAAATGTATAAAATTTCATTTGAGAACAAGTAATCAGAACTTACATGCCAAGCCTCAATTTCCGAGCTGGTTTAGTTCATGACTTAAACATATTTTATCGTAGTTGAAAATTCAAGATGAAACTATGTGTATTGAATCAGCAGTGGCCAATCCAGAGGTATATTCCTGGAGCCCTAATCTCAATTTCTTTGGGAAATGTTGCTATATGGCACTATTGGTTTGTTCCAAACTCTGGAAGAAACTCCCTGATTATGCACCAATGAACAGGAACTGCTCACTCTCCCGGGGAAGCATACTTCACTCATGAGTTTTGCGGCGAGTTGTTTGTTTTCTATTGAATATTTAAAAAAAAATATTCCTCATGGTATTATGCATGTCTCACTTCATATCTAGTCTTCTTTAATCTTTAAATGAATTTGAGATTCCTGTAACCAGCCTTGTGTATGCTAAACATCTTTTCTTATTTCAGCAGTTATGATAACCTTCACAGTCGATTAAGTTCAGCCCATTTGTTTGATAAAAATAAAAGTAATATGAAGAGAAAATATTTAATAATTTTTTGCATTCACAAATGCTTGGTAGCATTGCTTGGTAGCATTTGTTAGCAAATGTTATTCATTTAATATCGACAATGTGTTATTCCAGTAGGGCGGATGAAAACCTTTAACGCCCTTCAGCTCGTCGACAGTTCGGTCCCTAAAACAAATAAAATGAAATATGACTTTATTCGCCATCTTTCGCAAGTTGTTTGAATCCTTGTAGTTCCTCTGGGGGGAGTGAGGGCACCTCGTCATCTTTATCTTTGCTTCCATGTTTAAGCATGCGCGTAAACTCTATGTAATCGAATAATCCGTCCTTTATCGGTGCACCGTGGAAGAGGTCATCCACCATGTCTTCAGTCCACCTGTCGCCCATGGTCATAAGGCATTCTTTGAGGTATTCCTCGTGAATAAAACCTGGAATAAGAAAAGATTTTTTTCTGTTAATATGTACACCATAATTAAGAACAGTTTTTGGGGGCATCTGTATATACTGATTGTAAGAAGTGGCGTTGTCTTTTTACTTAGAATGTTTTTATGGCCAATTGAAGTGAGTTAACTTAATTGGTGTCACCTTTTAACTTAAGAATTCTTACTTAACGTGAGTTTGCAACAAGACTAATTCATCATGTTCATTTTTCATTGTAAAGGCATGGTATTCAAGACTAAATATGTGTTTTTGATGGTATGAAATATAGAACTTTTCTCAAATGGCGAGGTAATGCATGGACCAAATCTCTATCTCCATCTCGTTTTTTTCCTTGGTGCATTTATGCTGATGCAATTCGTTTCATACAAAAACTTGTTGAACAAAACAACAAAAACAAGTTGATCTCCACGACTCAAAGAAGCTATGGTTTAAGGTCAAGGTTATTACCAGAAACTCTGCAAGTCATGGAATCATGTACTGTACAATGTTAATCGTATTAGAACCTATAAGCATATTAATCCACTTAACCCTAAATGAGAGATCTTGAGACGATAAAATTGCCATGTTAAATTACATGCTTTATTTCAGGTATTTTTTCTTTATTTTCGTATAAACGTTTAAACAAGTAATTGCAGCGTGCAGATTCGCCTATTAAGTGCATGGTAAATGGTCCCTTTTAAATTGGATTAAATTGATCAAACTCTACAAATGGCATACAACGAGACAACCATTTGATTCCCATTTTTGCATGAAAAAACTAATTTGCTTACATACCATTATTGAAACTATCAAACATTCCAAAGGCATTCCGAATGACTTCTTCTGGGTCTGTTCCATTCAATTTCTCTCCGAACAGTGTCAGAAACATCGTGAAGTTAATTGGTCCTGGTGCTTCTTTTATCATCTTTTCTAGGTATTCATTGGGCGGATCTTTTCCCAATGACGTCATCATGTCTAAGAGGTCGTCTTTATCTATATAGCCGTCCCTGTTTTGGTCTATCATGTTGAATGCTTCCTATTACAATGAAAAAAATATATTAAAAAGATAGAAGAGAAATTGAACAGTTTTTAACTGATGGTATTCTTTTATATTGTTTGCCTTTTTTTCTCCTTATTGATAGTTTTAACCTTAATATTTCAAAGCCTTTGTTTCACACCCTGCTATATATATATATATATATATATATATATCTAAATCTTTCATTCGGACAATAGAAAATAAAGAGATGTGGAATAAGTGTACGCGACACAGCCCACAATTAAACGGCAATTTAGAAAAACCACAATGGACAACCGCCAGCAGCCTTCAACCTGTGATGATAGGGAGGGGCGCAAAAAACAGATTTGTTTTAGATTTTACAAACAAATCAGAATAGTAAACTCAATTTTAGAATACTTTTTAAAGATTCCTTAATTCAGAACACAGTTCTTCATCTGAAACACGTAAATATCATTAAAGGCGTACAGACACAACTAGCATGTACAAAATAATGATAGAACATCAAGGGTATCGTATCAGGACTGGGACAAACAAAAAAGTTGATGTGACGAATAGTACCATGCCGGACGATCAAAATAGGGATTTCCAACCTCTGACTTGGGGGTCCTTCTCTTTTTCGAAGAAAATTCAGACTGTCGGCAATTGTTGACCTGAAACCATTATATTTTTAACGGAATGTTGAATAATTTAAGATCCACCCCTTTGTTACATTACGTCAAATAGTTACTGCCATGACTATAAGACTTAATATCGCAATGGAAGAGTGTCACAGGGACGTATCACTATCAATGTGCCAGACCAAAAAGTTCAACTCCCATTACAAAGTTTAGACTTTTCCGATCTTTGATTTTTCAAGTAATTTTTTTTTTCGTGGTTTTTCTTTTTTTGACATTCCAGTTCAATTATTTTGATAAATACCGTACATTATTCGACCTTATCAATCCACCGATTTTGTTTTGGTTATCTGATTTTTAAAACGTGCACACTGAACAAAGACTGACTAGTTGCTTTTAAAGACATACATACATATTTTCATGACCGCATTTTAAACCCCGCTTTCAGAGAAAAATACCAACTTTGTCCGTATCATTTCGGTCTTGAATCTTTCCATGAACTTTTAACCCCTCCTTCTTTTTTGCCTCTGCATTTTCTATCTCTATAATACATGTATTCGTGAGTATTACCTTGAATTCTTGTATCTGTGCTTGGTCGAACATAGCAAAGACATTTGATGTGTACCGCTGTGCGCGATTGCGCTGACGCTTTGTTGATTTTCTGGCTGACATTTTGGTCTGAAAAAAAAGGAACAAAATCCAACTGATATTTAATTAAATAAGACATGTTTAAAAAAAAAAAAAAACTTCTTAAGCTTGAAAGAAAACAGTTATTCTTAAAAAACCAAAATATAAAGAACGGTTTTTATAATTGACCAGCAACTTGGTAAGAAAGCTATCAAATACCATCACGACAGCCAAATGTTCATCTACAAGTACCTCAGATTGAAAGATGCATGCGCATTCAAGAAGTGGTTTCACTATAAACGGACAGGCCTTACAATGGAGGACCTCTCCGACAACCGGAAAGATTCCACAGGTTTTTGCACTGAGTTTGTTTACAAATGTCTAGTGTATGACTAAGACGCTTTCTTCTCTTTGTCAAAAATCGTTGATGATCAAAATGAAATGAATGAAAGTTACTTTAGCATCTTGGCAGAATTTAGTTATATCGCTGTTTATATGTCAACAACTTTGATATACAAAGACAAACTAAAAAGTCATGAATTAACTATCAGATAAGAATAAATATTTACCTTTGTGTTGTGCCTCTCCTCATCAGCACGCGTGATGCTGATTCAGCCTCTCTGACGTGCAACTTACTGATAAGTAATCATCACCATGGAAATCGTGTGCAGAGGCTCCATGCGGGGAATTTCGTTAATTGTTTTTCTTCATATTTTTTTGATCCCTGATTTTGATACTTTAAAACTGAATGTATGGATGATATGCATGCATTTGTATGTATATCGCTTAACATTTGTAGTACGCAATTCGATAATAGAAAAACTTAGAACAAAATAGATGAAAATTCTAAACTTTTTTTTATCTATAATAAAATTTAAAATGAAATAAGGATGGAGGATTATTAAACAAGTTTTCAATACTCGCAAATGCTTACTAAACTTCGCATTAGTGACCACAATTTAGAAATAGAAGCAAGTCGCTATAAAAAAAAATCAAGAGAAGAAAGAGTTTGTAGAATTTGTAAAACACTAGATGATGAACATCACTTTTTCTTTATTTGTAAAACAAATAATGAGATACGAAATATTTTGTGACGTAAAATCGAAAGGTTTTATCCCAATTTTAACCAACTTAGTTCAATAGGGAGACTTAAAATTGTTCTTGACCCTGTATCAGATATCTTGCCCAGCGTTGCGACTATATAAAGCCAGCAATTGAATTGCGGAAATAAGGTCCACACTGGTCACTTATATCTATTATCATTAAACTTAAGTTTTAATTTTCTCAGTAAAAGTTGACAAGTAATTTCTTACTGAGTAATTTTCAATTTTTTTCCGAAGTCTTTGTAAACCACCAATTGAATCCAATTAAATTTAAAACAATGAATTGAATTCACAGACCTAATTTAACATTGTAACAATTTCACATTTGGAATTAGAGATTTTGTATTTTTAGTTTGTGTCGTGGTTTTTGGTATTATTATGTTTGCCTTTTTGGTTGTTTGTTTGTTTGCTACGTACTTTGATTAAGATTTTTGTTTTTTTATTTTTTTTTTGGGGGGGGGGGGGTGATTTTGAAGAGGTTGGGTGCCCTTTATTTTGTCTTTTTTTAATGATGATATTTAATTTCATAATACCTTAATTATCGGTAGTTCGTTATTTATTTGTTTTACTCCATGCAAGCAACACGAATTAGACTATATCAGGAAGATGATCATGAAAGGGGTGATGAAATAAGCATGAAATGATGATGAAGTTGGGGAAATGGCCCAGAGGACACAAAGACATTCCCGGATGAGAGTTTGACTACCACTAGAAAGAGAAGGACGGAAAATTTAGTCTTATGCATGGGGATCCTACTCTTATTGATACCTGTAGGAGATAGGGTTCTTTAACGTTCTTTAACGTGCAAGGAACGTGATATTTTCCCCACCACGGGGCACCACTATGGTCTTTGGTCAGGTTTTCCGCATTATAGCCTGGCGGCTTCGGCACTCATTATGACAGGGCTGTCCCATTTAACCACCTAGGGCAAACATCCCAGTCGCTTTGTGGGCAAGCCAATAATACTTTATTAAGATCTTGGGTAAACTGAGGCGCTTCTTATCAATATTTTAGACAATAATTCTTTTGTAGTCGCGGTCATTCACAGAACAAAATATCATGGAGCATGAACATGGTAAAGCCTAAAGATGATAGAAGTAGGCATGTAAGTACGGACCGTGGAGTTAATATATATCTTCATTATAAGACATTTATAACCAATCTAGTTAGTGCTTATTGGATGTAGTTACAGGCCTGGGTTTCATATAACATCTTAACTTTGAGTTTTTTCCTCTTATTTCTCAATATACGAATTCTAAAGAGAAAATTAGAGTTGTGGAATTTGTTTTATCACTGGTGTATGAAACCAGACCCAGGTCCGTCTAAATAACAAGTGTGGCCACTAAAAGTATGTCTCGTCTGACGGCACCATCACTAAAATCAACCACCTTGATATAAACACAACAAGAGGCTCCCAGGAGCCTGAATCGCTCACCTGGTCTTGATGTCAACCCTTTGAAGACTTTTGTATAGCTAAATGAGCTGAATGTTTAAGCAATAAAAAGCTTTTCTCTATCTGCAATAGTTTTCATTCCAAAGCAAAAAACACAATTTTTCACCTTTAAAGGGCCATAACCCCTTAAGAAGACTTTTGTAGTGCTAACTAAGCTGAACTTTTAAGCAAGCAACATCTTTTCTCTATCTGCAATTGTTTTCTTTCTATAGGCCAAAAACACTATTTTTGGCCTTTAAGGGGCTGTAACCCCTACCGTATAAGGGGTCATCTGACAACTTCAACCCTATGAAGACTTTTGTTGAGCTAAATGAGCTGAACATTTCAGCAAGCAACAACTTTTCTCTATCTGCAATAGTTTTCATTCTATAGTCCAAAAACACTATTTTTGCCTTTAAAGGGCTGTAACCCCTATAAGGGATCATCTGACAACTTCGACCCTATGAAGACTTTTGTAGAGCTAAATGAGCTGAACATTTAAGCAAGCAACAGCTTTTCTCTATCTGCAATAGTTTTCATTATATAGGCCAAAAACTCTATTTTTGCCTTTAAAGGGCCATAACCCCTATAAGGAATTCATTTGACAACTTCAACCCTATGGAGACTTTTGTAGAGCTAAATAAGCTAAACATATAAGCAAGAAACAACTTTTCTCTCTGCAATAGTTTTCATTCTATATGCCAAAAACACTATTTTTGGCCTTTAAGGGGCCGTAACCCCTATAAGGGGTCATCTGACAACTTCGACCCTATGTAGACTTGTGTAGAGCTAAACGATCTGAACATTTAAGCAAGCAACAGCTTTTCTCTATCTGCAAAAGTTTTCATTCTATAGGCCAAAAACTCTATTTTTTGCCTTTACGGGGCCATAACCTCTATAAGGGGTCATTTGACAACTTCGACCCTATGGAGACTTTTGTAGAGCTAAATAAGCTGAACATTAAAGCAAGCAAAAACTTTTCTCTATCTGCAATAGTTTTCATACTATAGGGAAAAAACATGAAAAAACACTATTTTTCACCTTTAAGGGGCTGTAACCCCTATAAGGGGTCATCTGACAACTTGGACCAAATGGAGACTTTTGTAAAACTTTTGATGCTGAAGCAGTAGGTTGGCATCAGATTTCACCTATCTCTTATACTTTTTGATTTACAAGCCAAAAACAGTAGTCTGACCCTCCTAGTCTATTTTTAGCAACGGCGGCCATGTTTTTTGACGAATCAAAAATCCCCACATCAGTTCTGTGGGGGATACCCTCAAGTACCACCAGACCAAATTTGGTTTGAATCTGTGCAGCCGTTTCAGAGGAGAAGAAGTTTGAAGTAAAGTTAACGACGACAACGACGGATGACGACGACGGAGGCCAAGTGATGGCAATAGCTCACATTGCCTTTGGCCAGGTGAGCTAAAAAGTGCCTGTTTACCCAATATAAGATGCCTACCTATTATACTTTTCAAGCAATTTATTGTCCACAAAAATATCACAAAAAGTTTTCCACCTGAAAATGACCCAAGTTCACAGAGTCACTGGAGCTTGAAAATGGGGTCAAGGTCACACGGCATCATTATTGTTGTGTAGACCATAACCTGAACTGTCTGTATACCCAATATTAGATGCCTAGCTATTATACTTTTCAAGTAATTCATTGTCTACAAAAGTCTTAAAAAAAGTTTACCCCACTGACGCCGCAGGAAAGTAATACCTATGTCTGGCCTTCTGCGACTTTTTGTCGCAGGCGAGACAAAAACTCCAAGTACAGACAAACAATCTGACATTGTCAATTCTATATGTCCACTTCACACAAAAAATCATTATGGGGAGATAACTCTCACTTCTGACAACAAAATTAAAAGTTGAACTTTTATTCCAAAATTACATGGAAAATAATATATGGAACAATAGATAATAATAAAGGTGCTTTTGGTGCTTTGTTTTTTGTATGTGGTTTTTGAGAGGATTGGGGGAAGGGGGCTCTATCTTAAATTTAAGCTTCCCTTTTTTTGTATATTGTGAGTTATCTCCTATTTGCAGAGAGCTATGTTCTCTTCCCAGAAGGTATTTTATACTAGTTACTGTGTGAACATTTATGTTGTTCTGCATTTATTTTTTAATTTGTCAAAAAATGTCTTAAAGTAATATATGATTATTTTCAAAAAGGTGTTTAACATGTTTTCCTGAATTAATAGGGTCTGCAAATCCCTCTATACAATTTAGAAAAAAAAAACTAATTTTTTCCATTCATTGCAATGTAACATACCTACCATAATGGAGGACAACTCTTGTAAATGGGAGATAACTCACTATTTACGAAAATAGGGAATTCTTCAAAATTCTTGCAACTACAAAACATGGAATACGACAGTTTTTTTCAAAAGGGAAAAACAGAAATAACATGCACAAATTTTTTCAGGTTTATTTTAGTAATTGTGATGAAATGAATGGAGTACAACAATTGTCTTTTACAAATTAAAATTTAAGATATGTTTAATCCTTTTTATATCCTTTTTATTTTTTCAATTGATCATTTTTTTATAAGCAAATGTCAATCAAAATATCACATAAAATAAACAATACATTCATACAGAAAAACTAAAATGTACTTAAACAAGAATATATCAGTAGGACATAACATCCAATCTCACAACTTTTGGGACATACAGACAAACAGGCAGAATGCACGTGAACACTATATGCCCCTGCTTTCGTAGATGTGGCATAAAAACTTTAATTGAAATTAAGTGTATTCCAAATCTCTTTTTTTAATGATGATACATGTACACACATGTAATACTATTTCAAAAATAAATGATATTAACTTATATGAACATAAAAACCACACCAGACAAAACTGTCAGAGTTACAATAGTATCATCTTAATGTACAGGGGCGGATCCAGAATTCAATGAAAGAAATGGCAAAATTGCTAAAAATCTAAGGTAGCTTTGTCAATTTTATTTTATTCAAAGAATTAAAAAAAATGAATTAAAGGGGGGAGTACATCACTGCTTCCTCCTTTGAATCCACCACTGATTTAGACATCTACATGCTTAAGCATAAAACATCATTTGATAACTTTCAGCTACATGTAATTTATAGCAATATCACCCAAAATAAATCGAACAAAATCACTACCAATAAATGTGCCTCATTTCACTGTCTTTGAATGTCAAATATCTATGTAGTACGATCGAGTTTCTCAAAAATAGAATAAAAAAAAAACAGTCAAGAAGAGTCATGTCAGCAAAAATCAGATTATCAAAAAGTATTTCATTTTGTCAAATAATACTTCATCCTACTAAGGTCCTAGTGTTTATTCCTATATACATTTTAGAGTATTAGTATTTACAAAAAAAAAATGAATAGTCAGATCTAGACAAAGAGAAATAATATAGTTCTCCCACATCTTATTAATTCATTTCATACAATGTTAGCTCTTGATTTTTTTTACAAACCTTTAGATTCGACAAAAAAGCTTAAAGACTGATTTATTTCTAGTTAATTATTTAATTAACACCAAATCACTTTTTGGTATTTGGAATACATTGTACATGAAATTATCAATATGACATTAAGATATACACATCAATTCTAAGTAACTTAATTTTGTTGATAAAACCTTCAACATAGAAACAGTGACAATCCAAAAAGAACAGAGCACTATTTTTACTATATACACGTTAAAATCCACAAAAGCTTACACAATAAATTTACATGTATATACAAATTTCAAACTTTGGAAAAAGTTACTATATATACTATCATGTTATAATTGTTGATATTTTTATTACTATATTTTTAATATTATATTGTATTATAAACATTAGAGCTATTCCCCAAAATACTAAAGACAGTTTCTGACCAATACATAACACAATGATCAGTTTTTTTAAGCCCTAAACTATCTACCTCACATATTTCCAGGAATGTCCAGTAATACAATTTGTCTACTCATTTGCTACTAATATAAGAGGATACTATTTTGTATGTATATTTACAAGTTTATCTGCACACGGCCTGCAGTTGCACGAGCCCAAATTTTAAGGCCTAACAAATTTACTGTCTGATTGTAAATATGGTTTCCTTTTCATGTCTGGTGTTTTGGAACAAACTTAATTCTGTTACAAAAGGCATTACTTTTTCTTGTACATTAATAAGAAATGAAAATATTGATTTGTTATATCATGAAAAAAAATTAAAATAATACATAAAAAAAATACTTTTCTAGTTTTGTCTATTCTACCTAAAATATATTACTCTATTCAACTGACCAGGTTGGTCATGGGTCAATTATTTCGGGATTTTTCCTTTAAATCTTACCTAAAAAAACTGATAAATTTAAGCTCTGCCAAACTTTGTAAATAAAATAGAGTAAAAATTGCACCTGTTTAAACACACACATGCCTTCTTCAAGAATTAAATGTATATTTTTATATCTGGCACAATAAAGGTCAAGATCTTAAGGTTTTGTCACTGCGTCTTACTTCTTTTTACTAAGAACTTATTTTAAAACCCAACATTACAATCAGACAACAATTTATCAGGCTTAACTTATTTCAAATATATTGCATCTGAGTCCTTTATCAAGAAGCTAAAATAAAAAAAAAATATAGTCTTTTATAGTGAAAATTTTAGATTAACTTTAAATCTTAAAGGATAACTTTTCTTAGATTTACATTGTGTGAAAGATTATATGTTTATTTTTTTTGTGTTACTTTTCCCTCATCTGAATTATTTTGAAGCATTCATATAAAAAACAAATTCTTGAAAAACTGAATTATGTTTTTTTTTTTTTGAGTTTTTCTTTTACGCTTTTAACAAAGATTAAACTTTAACAGAAAAACAGAGGCCAAAGAACAGAAAAACAAAAAAGCTAGCTTAAAAAAAAAAAACACTCTGGTTAAAATTATAAAAAGCAAATATCATTGAAAGCATTAAAAACAAACAAATAAAAAAATATCTATATATTAACTTTACAAACATTTATCTAGCATAAAAAATGTACAAAATATTAAATGCAAAAATCAAAAAATTACTTAGCAAAACAAATACCACATACATTAACATAAAAAAAACTTAAGTATCACAATTAAGTTATGATTATTACATTAAATATTTTAAAATGAAACACGCACATGATATTGATAAAAAGAAATATATACATTAAGCGAATGGAACTCTTTAAATTTGAAAAGACAAGCTCATATTTCAAACAAATACATAATTATCTTAAATATATATATATATATATCTTTTTTATTTTCAATCTTTCCTTTCATTTCAACAGACCTTAGAATAAACAATATCAAACATTCAAATAAGAGGGGGGGGGGGGGGGTAGGACCTTTTTCGGGACACCGGTATTGGCCATATTTAAGCTCGGGATTTGGACAATTTAAGTTCGGGATTCCGGGATAAAATTATATCAACTTTACCGGGCTTCGGGATTTTCTCATTTTTAAGTCGAGATGACAGGATTTTGTAAAAATTAGTTCGGGATTCCGGGATCAGACCCCCTCCTACCCCCCAAATAATATGAGACAGGTTTAACATGTGACGCTCCAGAAGTTACAATGTACAATGTATTTTTATATATTTCTCAAGCTTTATGAAATTAAAATTGTTTATAATATATGCTGAATTGAAATATTTTATATTTGAAAGTAAAAACAAACCAGCCTTACATGTCAGTCACCTGTTCACTTAATGATGTCAGAAATTTTTGAAAAAAAGCGTAAAAAAGACAGGAAAACTAAACAGGACGTTCAAGGAAAAATCAGCTCTTAGTACAAGTAAAATTTATTGACATTTTTACCATTATCGCTCTAATTGGAACCTATCAATTATGAAATAGTTAACATTGTAAAACTGTTTATTCATCCCATCTTTTATAATTATATAAATAGTAAAAAAAAAATGTGTCTTCTAAGACGCTGATGGCCAGATCACCACATGCAAATTTGAAATTGCATAATTTTTGCAAAATAATGGACAAAAATGAATTAAAATCAAATTCAAGTTTTCTTTTTATTAAAAAAATAAGCTAACACCCACAGGTAAATCTGAGGTAACAAGACCAAAGATCATATGTTTCACAAAAATGAAATTATGAATAATGCATAAGATTTACAAATGTTTAATGATGGGCAGTAATGAAGCTATTATGATTCTAACCTAAACTTAATAAATGTCTCTTCCTTCCATTGCTGTGGGTCTGTAGATCATGGTCCTTTTCTGATTTGACAGACCAGCCAAAAATCAAAACAAAAGTTCTTCACAAGTGTCAGCGACAAAAAAAAGATAGCAAAAAGACCGGATGAGTCACAGATTCACAGCTAATTTTGTTATCACAAAAGCATGTTCATTGAAAACAAAAGTGTATTTATGACCAGATTTAACCTTGTGTTTATATGATATTGATGCATTGAAATTATAATAGTCTTCAACATTCATTAATGTACTCTGTTTGTTAGGAGACCCTTGGCATCTTCAAGTAGAGCTTCAACTCTTTCTCTCTGAAAATAAAAATGGAAATATTTTATTATTAAAGCAGCAAAGTTTATCATTTATCTTCTTTTATACTTTATGTTAAATAAAGATTGCAACAAAACTATTAGTTTGGGTAGATCAATCTCAAATGTCCAAGAAAAAGAAGAAAAAAAACAGGGCAAAGACACAATATTCTTCACTGAAATTAAAGATGGTCCTGACCTGAGACAGGAAGTTAAACAGAACAAAAATATTTTTTGGCAGAGAACTAGATCAATTTAATTATTTCTTCATTTGAGTGTTCAAAAAGATTAAAGACAAATTTCTGTAAAAAAAAAAAAAATTAACATATAAATAAATAAATTAATGGCAAATAATGAAAAATCCTTCTACAAAGAAAAATCCATCACCATTTTATAAGATACCCCCCAAAAAAATTATGGTATCTAAAAGAAATTCATACAAAATTTCATTTTCCTACAACATTAATTCAAAATATTTTTGCTAATATTATACAAACTCTATCTGCTTCTTCATATGTCTGAAATTCAATTATATATAAGGCAAATTTCAATTGAAGTACATAAAATTTTCATTTTCCATGTTAAAGTCTCCAGATTTAATATTGGTCATTAATCCATAGATTGTAAGTAATTGTAATATGTTATATATCTGACTTGTTCAATTTTCTGTGCAAAAGTGTCTCTCTTTTAGGCTGGAGTGGATTAAATTACGGTATTTTCATCTAAAGATAGTTTACTCAAATTATTTCCAACATGCTATCCTTGGCAAGCTTTTTTTAATACATCCTAACTACCCATTGGTGGAGAAATAATTTAATCCAGGGCTTCTTCTGAAAGAAGCTTTTTTTTATAAATGGAAGAGATTAGTTTTAGTCCAGGCATGGAGTTTCTGATCTTGTTTTCGAATAAGGTATGACAATCAATCTTTACTCTTCATTGGGTGTTGTTTTTGTTTTTGTTTTTTTAATATGTATCAACTCAAAATCACTTTTGATGGTCGTATTAAATATTACTCCACAATAAACTTATATTCATCTAAAGACATTAGCCTTTTTCTCACTTGGATATCCTGATTTTTTTTAACCCCTTCTCAGCATTTAACAATTTCTTATATCATACAAAAAGTTAACATCTAAAACCAGTAGCCTACATGAATTACACACTGAGATATAATCTTATCTCCCCAAGTACCTGCCTAAAACAACTTTGATACAAAGCAGAATTACATCTAATGGCATGAGTCTATCTCTCCTGTCTCCTTGGTCTGAAATGGCTGGGAGTCACCAGGGCCTGAAGTAACCCCTGGGACATAACACATGAAATTCCTTGTTTTTGATAGTTTTGTATCAAGCCTTCTGATTGGTCGCATTTCATTTTTTTAATGCAATATAAACATGTTTCTATATTTAAACCATATGAAGTTCAAGATCAGATCTAAGTCACTGGGGTGATGAATGAGTCAGCGAGAGAAGAAATCCTGGGTTTCTGAACGCTCTCACGGCTGTGGGCTGATATTATATCGTCACCCCCCCTTTATTATGTACAAGATTATATTCCACAATACACTTACATCTAAAGGCATGAGTCTGTCTCTCCTATCTCCTTTGTCTGGGTAGGCTGGGACTAGGGCCTGAAGTCTGACAGCTTTCAGTGCAGTTGGCTGACATGAAATCAAATGGCTAATCTCTTGTGCCTGAAAAAGTTAAAAGTTTTGAAATTCCAAAAAATTTACTCCTACCTGTACAAAAATACATGTTTGTTTGTTTTGTGCAAAATGAACAATGAGCAAGACTTTTTTCCTTCTTTTTCATGTTTGCTTACATAAATATCCCAATATCCTAATGCATTTATTGA
This sequence comes from Arcuatula senhousia, assembly GCA_963971305.1. Taxonomy (NCBI): domain Eukaryota; kingdom Metazoa; phylum Mollusca; class Bivalvia; order Mytilida; family Mytilidae; genus Arcuatula; species Arcuatula senhousia. The sequence continues at coordinate 26,560,812 of OZ020310.1, read as the reverse complement.
TTTAAGTTTCATGATATCATACTTTCTTCCATCTTGGTTAGCCAATGGTAACCAGTCTTAGTGCTTGTTTTTTAAATGAACTATTGTTATATTATTATTAATTTAATATTAAATGAGTTATACAAATACCTAATCTATCTTCATTTTTTCTTAAAGCCAAATGAATAATAGAAAAAAACACAAGTTCTAAAAAGCATCTCATTATACAATAAAAAATTACACCAAAAAATTGCCCCCAGCTAACGATCACGCGTTAAAGTGCCCTTTTCCTGCGCCCCTCTATTTTCAAATCCTAGCTAGAACACTGCCAGATTGAAACCTTTTGCTAGCAAAGGTGATTTCCTCATAATATAGAGAAAATAACTTAAACTTGTATACAACAAGGTTGTAAGAATTAAAGGTTTGTTGGATGTGATACATGTATATATTTGACGAAAAAACACTTGAGAAATGCATCAAAAAGCCACCAAAAATGGGTTCAAGTTCAGAAAATTCTCTCCACCAAGAATGGGGCCCCTGAAGTGGTGGCTCTGTACAAATTTTCCCTTCTATGTCAATTTTAAAGGAATACCCCTATATTGTTTTTGCAAACATTTAGTTCAAATTTTTCCTTTAAATTATTTTCTAACATACCCTGTTAGCTTGATATCTTAATCTCATAATCCTTAATCTGTTTCTTGCTTCTGCAGCCCTGTAAAAAAGTAACACATATATTTTTAAAATCTAAAATATTGGTTGTCCAATTGATGTTTTTTTTTATGCCTGTAAATATTTGAGGAGGGGTATTTTTGGAGAAGTTGAGACTACTTGTAAAATTTGTGACTGTAAATGATTAACTATTTATTCACACATTTTCAAAGAAGTTAACACATTGCAGAAAGTATGAAAATCTTCCATCAGTTTTTTGGGTTAGCTCATTGAAGGGTTGCAAATCCGATTTTGAAATAGAACACAGACAAAAATGCATTATTTTTATTCCTTTTTTATATTTTATTAAGGTCTCCACATATTATGGCCTGAAAAATCTACTGACAATTTTTACATGACCTTGTTCATTGTTTTTACATACTTGAGTTGACCTATAAGTTTGGCATGTTTATCCCTCTCTAATCTGTCATCTTCAGGAGTTGGTGCATTGTCTCTGTAATATAAATATTGAAATATGAAAAATGACAATACTCAATGTACATGCACTTTGAAAAAAATGGGGTGTGTGTGCATGCACTGCCACTCTAAAAGAACTTTTAGAGATGTACATTTGCATGCTAACTTAAAAGGGTACAATTTGGAAATTATTCTGCACAATCAAGTTTTTGATTGATCTTTAATAATTAAATCAAATTACCCGATTTGATTTTATTTTATACTAATTATCTGTAGACTGTAAAGAGTGCTGGTTGTGTTGCAACAAGCAACTGCAGGGACTGAAATTAGCAGGGGCCCAGAGGCCCACGGCCCCTAGATTTTGAGCTGGGCTAATAATATTTTGCAAAAATTTTATATGCACATACAGACATTATACAGCAAAGATAAGGTCTGGGCTACCAGCTTCACTTTCTTAATTTCTGTCCCTGCAGCAAGGACTGTTGTGATAAGCAGGAGCTGATAAAAAAGTTATGAAGCTTTGCCACTTACATTACCAACATTTACGATTTTATTACCTAGACTTTTCTGTCAGTAATTGCTGTATTTTTTAATGCTAACTTTTAAATTTGAGGATTGTTTTTGAATAGTATGCATTTTATAAATATTTATAATCTAGCACAAATTGCAAACCAACAAGCAGCAACCAATGCTAGCTGTTTTCTATTGTGGATTTTAAAATGTTGGTGGTTCAAAATCCGTGAAGCAAAGATTTATTCAGAACTCAACATCTTTCTTTTATGTATTGATATTCATTCATAATAAATGTATACCTGATGTCTCTTCGTTTTCTCTCTGTTAACATCTTTTTCGCATAGGCCATTCCTTCTGATGCCTTCTTTGGAGGTTCTTCATACTAAACAAATGAAAATTAAGGTTATTCATTCTAGGAGACAAAACTAGAGCTTTTTGTCTAACTATAACATTTTTCATGTTTGTTTTTTTTCATTTACCGGTAGCAGAAAGAACAAGGAAATTTGGATTTTTCGGTCCCATCATTGGTCAAGATTCACAGGAGTAAAAGAAAATATAGAGGTCCAATATCACATTAACTCTCAAATGCTACTAACTTCTACTGGGGACATTCGGACCTGTGAAAGGCACAAAAACACCAGACAAAATGAGTTTTTACAGGCTGTCGGTCCTGTAATAATTTCCATGACTGAGAATGATGGACAATCTTAAAATCTTTTATTATTAAAATATATTGTTATTATGATATGCCTTTTGTGATGGTCATGTTTAAATTTTACAATGTTACTGTCTTTTTCAAAATACATAGACATGTATACACTTATGTTAATTTTCTGTTCAAATATGTAAAAATACACTTTTTTCTAAAATTTCCAGGACTACTTTTACTTTAAACTGATTCCAGCACAATAACACTTTGATTTCAAGATCTTTGATTGAAAGAAAAAGTTGAAAGATGTAATAAAAAGTATCACAAAGATAGCATTTTTGAAATTCTTTAAAGGTCATTAATATGATGCAGGTTAAACCTGAGACGCTCCCGAAGTTTGAACGTATCCTTCAATATTTTACAAGGTAAAATAAGTTTTCAAATGTTTATTGGGCAATTAATTGAAACAAATTCTTATTCGAAAATAAAAACAAACTAGCTTTTCTTGTGGGTCCTGTGTGCGCTTAATGGCGTCAGAAAGTTTCAAAGAAAAAAGCGTTAAAAAGACACAGAAATTCCAGTAAACCAGGCTTGCTTGAAAATTGAGCCCATAGTACAACTAGAATATTGACATTTCTACCATTATTGCTCCCTTCGGGAGCTTCGGGAGCGTAATAATTTAGCACTGTATATATATGCAATAAAGCAATTTAGAAAAGATCATACTGCCAAATATCTGCTCCTTTGTTGAGGTGCTAGCTTTTTCAAATCTGCAGCTTCTATTTTCTTCCTATTTTTAGCTTTGAATTTTCCTGTCCCATCATCATCAATAGGAGGAAGGTCCTAAAAGATAAAGTATTCATTCAGATTAGCTTGCAATTGTGTATTACAAGGTATGCATGTCACAAGCCTAATCCTTACCCTAACCCCATCCTGAACCAGTCCCACTTGAATTTTTTTTGTACAAAATTTCTACCAGATGTGTCCAGTGTCCCATGGACCTGTGAAATAACTTAATTCTAATCACTGGTACATGTACATGGAATTCACTAATTGACCTGAGTCCTGATGATTGAAAGTTGCAGATTTATTGTTGAAGCAATGTATTTTTGGCAAAGTTGAAACTCTAGTGCACACCCCAATATAACATTGGAATGCAAAAAAATGGGATTCAAAATCTCCAGCTTTTTTCTCCAATATTTAGCTTTGTGATGTTATGCAGTGATTCCAAAGTATTTTTTTTTCTTTTACCGGACATGTCCTGTAATCATGTACATTGCAAAGGAAAAAAGCAAAATAGTTGAACAAAAAACTGTGAAAATGGTCCAAGGAAATTTTTACCAGATTAAATCATTGTCCTTTGGAATGACTGCTTACACACACTATGCCATGTTGGTACTCTATGAAATGTTATTTCCCGTGCCGGGTACTGTTATTTCCCCAATTGTGCATCACGTGGTTTTCTTATATTGATTACCGACACCTAAATTTAAAGATTCTGAAGCAAAACGGTATGGCTAAGCTGTAAAATGGAAAGTATATTACTTTTATGAACATTTCAAATCAAACCTTTAAAAAATTAAAAAGTAAATATGTCTGTGTAAACTTTTATTTAATATTTCTTGCTGGAAAATTAGCACATAAACTGAAACATTTGATTGATTGTCTCTTAAAAACAAATAAAACAATGACCATGCATTAAATCATGAATTAAACCCTTCATTAAAATCATTTTTCTTCCTTTCTCATGCGTTTTGATATCGACATCAATATTATTTGATGTGATTTTCAACGATTAGTTGCAGTGGGAAATTTTAAAATTGTACTGTTATTTCGCGTGGTAAATGTGGTATGGTACTGTTATTTCTGGTTAGAAAATTTACTATGGTACTGTTATTTCCTGTAAAAGGGAAACTGTATTTGATGCCCTCGCTTAATTATGTGGGTTATATAGTGATAGAAATGTACGTCCGTTACACCTTTGAGTTACACTTTCATTTCAACCACTCAATTGGTATATATATGAAACATTCAAACAATCTGTGTGACCTTATGTAGCTGCCCATCTCCTTTAATTATCATTTCTATAATTAAGTCTGATATATATCTTAGTCGCTGGGTCTTTATTTGTTATTCACAACGCCTAATTAACCTCTTAATAAATCTCCATTGGACTTTCGATAATACTCCAATGTTAAAACGTGGATATGTACCTTAACTTTCTATTTGAATATTTTAGTTATTTTTTGTTTTTGTTTGTTGTTTTAGGTTTTTGTTTTTATCTTCTTTTTTTGGGGGAGGGGTATTTGGTACCTTTTCTAATCTGGTCTGCTTTGAGACTGGTCTACTCAAGGTCCGCTCTAAATATAGTTTGGTCTGAACTCAGGCGGACCAGGCCTACATAGAACAATCTAGACCTAGAGAACCTCTGGTTTACTTTTTAAAGGTCAACTTTTTTGTTTTGGCTTCGAGTCGCAAAATAATGGTCATGTGCATATGAATTGGTCTTCCACCTCACAAAATTAGATGCACTGTCTATAATATCTAGTGTTTTTAGTCCCCTATCGGCGACAGTCGAAAGGGATTATAGGTTTGCACTTCTAGCTGTCCGTCACACCTCAGTTTTCCGCTCTTTTTGTACTAAACGAACTGATTTTTGGTATGTGAGTCTACCATAACGAGTTACAGATCAAGTTCGTGTTTTGATCTGGTCATCAATTCTTGCAAAAATTTGAACAAAGTTTTAAGTAATCACATGAAATATCAGTACCAAACCACAGGAAATAACAGTACCTCACGCATATTTACATTGTACCACGCGAAATAACAGTACAATTTTAAAATTACCTACTGCAACTAATCGTTGAAAATCACATCCAATAATATTGATGTCGATATCAAAACGCATGAGAAAGAAAGAAAAATGATTTTTATGAAGGGTTTAATTCATGATTTAATGCATGGTCATTGTTTTATTTGTTTTTAAAAGACAATCAATCAAATATTTCAGTTTATGTGCTAATTTTCCAGCAAGAAATATTAAATAAAAGTTTACACAGACATATTTACTTTTCATTTTTTTAAAGGTTTGGTTTGAAATGTTCATAAAAGTAATATACTTTCCATTTTACAGCTTAGCCATACCATTTTGCTTCAGAATCTATTAATTTAGGTGTCAGTAATCAATATAAGAAAACCACGTGATGCACAATTGGGGAAATAACAGTACCCGGCACGGGAAATAACATTTCATAGAGTACCAACATGGCATAGTGTGTTACAAATCCGTCACATGTATGAATTAACTTGTGTTTATTGTGGATTTCACAAGATTGCTATTGATTAAAAATTATTGCTGACATAAAGCAAGGGATTGAGAAGGTAGGGGGTATGAACCATTGGTACATTTAAAATGAAAGTGGCCCCCTCTTATCTAAAAAAATTTAAAAGCTCCTGAAGGGGCGATAATGGTAGAATTGTCAATATTTTATTTGTACTATGAGCTGAATTTTCCTTCAACTTCTGGTATAGCACGTGCTTGTTTTCCCAAACTTTCTGTCTTTTTTTACGTTTTTATCTTTGAAAACTTTAGACGTCATTAAACGCTCAGGTAACCCACAAGAAAAGCCAGTTGGTTTTTTATTTTCGAACCAAGAAAAAAAATTAATTGAAACCTCGGGAGCGTAACAGGTTTTACCAGGTTAGGTACAAGTGCAAAACGAGCTAGGTAGATCAATCGAGCTAGGTAAGCTCGATCGAGCTTAAATTTATTATCTCCCTTTGCTGTTTTTGACTAAACATTGCATAACTTTTTTCAATCATCCCTGTGCATCATGAAATTGTAGATTCTCTTTTCTAAGATACTGTTTGTCAATATGCAACCAAAGTTTTTCATTTCTACCGTGGAAATTATTTTTGTGAAAATTTGAATTTTTGCATTAAGTTCAACGCAATTTGGTATTTGAAAAGTCGACGGTAAAACATTGATATTTTGATGTTTCTTCGTCCTGGTATGTTAACTAAAAGTTAATATGCGAGCGTAGCGAGCTCACTATTGTAGAGAGTCTGCCAAATTGCACGAGACTCAAAATACGATGGTTGAAAATAAATTCTGTCACCGGAAACATTCGATTTTTGGAAGTTTTCGAAAATGTCTGCGCGTGCTGAAAAATTGCGGGAAATAGTAATACTTCGTCCCAGGCATTATTCGAAATTATCAATGGAATAGATTATATTTTTGTATCTACGCGAGCTTTTAAGGCAATGCCTTTCTCATATTAGAAAGTTTCATCTTGCACTGATCATAATTAAATTGGATATAAATCTTTTTGTCAAAAACAGCAAAGGGAGATAATAATTTAAAGCTCGATCGAGCTTACCTAGCTCGATTGATCTACCTAGCTTGTTTTGCACTTGTACCTAACCTGTTTACCTGCCTCATATTATAGAGTGAAAATTTTTATGTCCCTTTATATTTGGAATTTCCATGAAAAAAAGTGGTAAATGGGCCGTAACTAAAAATTCCTTCCCAATTCCTGTAAAGCTTAAAATTTAAGTATTGTTCTCACCGGCATATTTGACTGTCTGAGCAAAATCAAGGCTGTATGACTGAAAACTACATATTAAATTTCGAAAATTGACTACATGGCGGCCATCTTGTGTTTCTGTTGTCTAGCAACTGCAGCGCCCTCTTACCTCTGGTTTCCGGTAAAAATATTCAAGGTATTAACGCCGTTTTTAATAATCAAAAGCAACATTACGATCAGAAGATGTATTTAAACATTGATCATTTCGTGGATGCAAATTTTTTCCAGATAAAAATGCACGAAAAGTGCAATTTTGCATAAAGTATCGATAAAAAAATGATGCAACCCAGTTGAAAGTAACATTCAATAAATAATTTGTACGATCTGTCCTTTTTAAAAGAGAATTATTTGGTTAGTATCCATGATATGGCCATAACTTCATTGACTAATGTTTAGTTACGATATTGTAACCCTTACACCTTTACTCTCCGTGAGGGTAACGGTTCCCGCCCATTGACCTCAACGGAGCAAAACAATTTTCTTTAATTCACACTTTTACTAATCTATTTGTATATTTTCACAAGACAATGTGTTTTACGATTGGAATATTGTTCAACCATTTGGGATCCACATCAAAAACAACATATCAACCAGATCGAAAAAGTCCAGCGCAGAGCAGCCCGCTTCACTTGTAATCGGTATCATAACACAAGCTCAGTCACTGACATGTACACAGATCTTAACTGGCACCCCCTTAAAGTCCGACGTCTTCGATACAGATTAGTTTTCTTTTATAAAATTATACATCACTTAGTAGCAGTACCAGCATCAAACATACTTATACCACCAGACAGTAGAACACGACACAGCAACCCCGATTCTTTCAAACATATACAGACCTCAAAAGATTGCTATAAATATTCATTTTTCCCACACACAATTACACAATGGAACAAACTACCTCAAAACTTTACTTCAGCCACCACAGTTGATGGATTTAAGAGCCTGGTAACTGAACCTGCTCTTATTCCAATCTTTTACCCATAACTCCAAAGCTATCAAATGTATATAGTTTTAATCACTTCAAATTGTTTCTTTGTATTATCACTTTGATTTTATTGCACAAATTTTGGCAGTCATCATGTATATACTCAAAATTCAAAATTTTTAGACGCCCGGCGTATGATCTTCAATTACTGAAGGAACGCTAGAACCAGAAAGAAGAAGAAGCTCAATCAAGTGTGATTATAAATTTTCAGATATACATGTATTGTAATGTAAGACCTAATTCGGTTTATCTATGATATTTTTACTGTCACACTGATCTTGAACTTTATGAAGTTCAGGATCAAAAATTATGTTAATTACTTAGTAATTACACATTTGAAAGTTACAATGGTGATCTATTATTGTGTTAAACAACACATACTGACAAACTAAACAAATAATAGATGGTCTGGGTAATAAATTGCCTCTTGAAGTGCGTACTCCAGCGCCACCAATTGGTTTCACTGTGCTACGTTGAGGTCAATGGGCGGGAATCGTAACCCTCACGGAGAGTAAAGGAGTATGGGTCACGTTATTGTAACTAATGCTGAGAAATGAAAATTTAAAAAGAAGCCCTTTCTAAAATTTTCTATTCAATTGTGTTCAAAAAGTTATCATCCAGTTACTTTCCATTTGCAAACTGGACCCTACCATATCCATTATCTAATTCCCATGTTTATCAAGCTGCATGCCATTCTATTATCTCTACTTTCCATTTGGTATCTAGCCTGGGTGAGCATTCTTAGCGCTAGACTACATCAGACCTGTCAAGTGTCACACAACTCCAGTGAGACTCTTGCATTGTTGGCAATTTTCTTTGATCTTTTAAATTTTTCCTTTGATTTTTCAATTTTTGGTCGAATCTCACGCATGCAGCTCATAAAAACTTGACAGCCCTGCTACATGAGACAGACATTGCCTTATTTTTTAAGTCTTCACAAATAATGATCTCATCATTGATCACCTGTATGCTGTGAGTCAGTGCAGTCTTTGTTTTCATTTTAGAAAAAATAAAATATTTCAATTCAGCATACATACATGCATGTATTATAAACATTTTTTTAAGTGCATTTAAGTTTGAGAATATATAAGAATACAATGTACATTGTAACTTCGGGAGCATCACAGGTTAAACCTGCCTCATATTAATTAATATGATTTAGACATTGCCTACATGTAGTTACACGCACAGCATAATTATTCAATTTGCTTCATTTGATAGGGAAAAACACGAGGATCCAAATGTTTAAAATCGATAACCATAAAAATTTATTTCAAATACTCCAAATTTTAAAGCAAACAGCGCTTTTACATTACGTGTACTACATTTCCTGATTTGAGTTCCAAAATATGACAGGTCTGATGTAATGTAGTACAAAATAAAATTCATTTTGTAGGAAGAAGCAGAGGTACCAATGGGGTATTTGAATGTCAAAAGTCCAAAAGGGCAGAGACAAAACCAGTAAACACCAACAAGAACAGGACAAAAACAGACATGTAAAACATGGAAACACAAAATAACTGAATGTCAATTAACAACGCAAACTCCAGTCGAAACAAGAGTGAACTCAGGTGCTTTGGAAGAGTAAGCATACCCGTCGCGTTGCCAATAGTCTATTCAGCGTGTCAAATCCGGTAAAGGAAGACAAAACAAAACCCTATGACAAACCAACATCTGCACTCATCTGAGAGATCAAAACCTATATTTGTCTATAAGTGCATGACGTCTTCCGTAAAATTTCTTAAGTGAAGACAGCAACCGAGGAGCAACATAACTCTGTGTGAGCAATTTTTGTGGCAGATGTTTCGCTCTGCTAAGGAAATCAATGTAATCCCGCACGCTCTGGAGTAACGAATCAATTGAGATACGTAAACTCCATAAGCTGGAGCGGACGGAATGTTGCTACACAAGAAGGGAAAGTTGACGATTGGAAAGTTGAAGTCATCACGTTTGTCAGAGCCTGTGTCCTTTATCTCAAGCTCTTGGGGATATATGAGATGGAGAAAGTCACCAAATTGAGAATTGTTTGGTGAAAGGACATCATCAATATAACGGAACGTGAGGTTGAAAGAGAGAGCTAGTCTAGGGTCTTTTTTGTCTAGAAGAGATTGTAAGAAGTCTGCAATTGAAGCATTGTGAAGAGATAATAAAAAAAACAATCTGAAAAAGAAACGATGTGCTAGTATTTTTCACATAAAATTTATTTATTAGAGAATAATAAATGACAGAATTTTCTTCAGTCCATTGTATTATGGGTCTTATGAAATTAGGCAGATTGTTAAGAGCTTTTTATGCTAATAACATAAAAACATGTTTGAGCCCTAAAAAATTTGGGAGCTTGATTTCATGCAGTGAAATCTGGGTTATGAAATCAATATGGTGAAATGTATACCGGTATTTAATATACATTTGTAGTAGTCACTGATGGGGGAAAACTGAAACAGTTTTCTCAGCAACTTCTAATCTCACCCTCTTGTTTGGTATGTACATGTAGCATCAACATGGGGTACCATTTATGTGACTCAAAATCAGTTCTGTCCTGTTAAAATAAATCCTACGTGTACCTTTTTGAGTTGAACAAATGTTTCACTTGGGCATGGTAAAAAATAGCAACACTTATAATCTGTGATTTTTTTTTTCAGGATGCAAATGAAAGATGTTGAAGGTGGTTTGGAATGTTATCAAGTCAATCTTTGGAATATTTTTACGGTTATTTTCACCGTTGAAGAGGTTATGGTGTAGGAGAAAGAGACGAGATTCTGATACAATTCTACCACTGTCTAATCATTACACAATACCACAGGATTTCACATCATTACCAGGACCAAGTGGCCAGGTAAACATGGTAAAGTCAAGTTGAATTAGAAGTTAGAACTTATTTTTCTTATTTATCTCCAGAAATGAACACCATAATCATGATAATGATGCACGTATATTGAACCAACCAATCATTAGATATGGAAACTAGCAAAGAGATACATGTATTATGTATATACTAATTTTTCATTGTAGTATTGAAAAAAAATATACACTTAAAAAATATATAGAAAATAATGAGATGCAGAATAAGTGTATGCGACACAGCTCAAAAACCACAATGGAAAACCAGCAGCAGCCTTCAACTAGACCAGTAGGCGCTGCTCACGTTCTGCAATTGGCCCATGGTCTAAATCAAATGCATATAATTCAGACAAAGTTCTGAAATAGTCACACCGATAGCCCCCCTCCTTAAACAAGGAACAGAAAACATCAAACAGCAAGTACAAACAAAAGCTTTGTCCAAGATTCCTGGCTTAGGACAGGCACATATATATGTATCAGGTTTAAACTGGTTTTTTTGCCCAATTGATGTGTTTAGTGTAACTGGCCACACATCAATGTTTCAGTTGCAGATCCAGTACCTGATGATGATCATGAACAGATAAATACGGGGGGCAAGTGAAATATGAATGAATCTTATATTGCGATGAATTTAACAAAAAAATTAATAGCAGATTTGGGCAAAGAAATCACAAGCTAATTTCAAAAATTGTGTCAAGTGTTCTCTTAAAGCAATGAAAATACAAACAAGTACATGTATTTATTTGTTCATATCTTTTAAACAATGTTTTAGTAAGAGGACAAAGATGTTGAATTTCTAGTCATAGATAAATCTATTTCTAATCAATTTAGCCTGAGCTTCAATCCTGGGATACTTGGGAGGCAGAAGAAAGTAAACCCAAATATGGTCAAAATGGGCGGAGTTATGCAAATGCCCATCAAAGACAGATAAGTCAAGAGGAGGAGGAGCCTGAACCTGATTACTTCCAGGATATGACACCCACTATAAAGAGACAGAAAAAAGTAAGTCATGTGACTTTCATGTGATTAAGTGGACTGGATTATATTGTCAACTGCAAAGAGAAGTTCAGAGGTCATTTTTCCCCCCAGCCACAATGCGACGGAGGGACCTAGTAATGGTCTTCTTCGGCCCATACATCCGTCACACTTTTGTGAAAATAACTACTCTGAGACAGCTCAACAGATGCTGATGAAATTTTATAGGATTTTTTGTCATATTGATCATATCATTTTATTCATCAAATTTTATAGGAATTAAGGGACTTTATCGACTTAATTCATTTTAGGGCAGACATTGCGTAGGAACACTTTGTAGATGCAACTCCTGCAAGACCCCTCAAATGATCTTGACAAAATTTTGTAGAATTTTCTATCATGATATGTACTTACATGTACTTCTAATTGGCTACTTGTACCAATCTTGTTGCACTTTCTGTCATCATGTTGCATTATTTCCATCACAGTTTTCAAAGCAAAGTTCTACATGCCACAGCCTGTTGATATTTGGTATATATATACACTAGGAAAAAAGTTAAGCACCCCTAGACTTTTAATGCTTTTATGATTTGAAATAATTTTTAATTTCCATGGGTTTGGTCAGTTTTAATTCTTCAATATGTGACTGGAAGGATGTTAGCTTTCAGTTTAGAGCACATTTTAGCCTTGAAAAGCGGGAGATAACTCTTTAGGAAATAAGACGCCAAACAGGCAGTAAAAAAACAAGGATTCCAGCAGTCAATCATGCTAAAGGTGGACATATTCGAAATTGACTCTTTGACGATACAGTATCAATCTTTTGATTATGATTTACCTTTTCGAGTGTGATTTGACAATGAATTAAAAGTTTCAAGCTTCAGGGGACCATACTTTTAGGAGATCATGTTTATGTACAAAGGCCACCTTTTTTGCAATGTCGAGTTATGTAAATAAACTATGTCTTTTTGTTTGTTACAAACATGTTAAATTGTGCTTAACAGTGCATATTTTAGTTTGCAATACAAATTTACAATGATTATTAATTAAATAATATATGGTTAAAAAGTGTTTTGAAAATGTATGATTTTAAAAAATCATGGGGGTGCTTAACTTTTTTCCAGGTGTGTATATATATGTAGCTTTTTACTTTAATACTGTATGTCAATATAATAATAAAGACACAACACCCAATTTTCACCCGCTGTGATGATCAGCTATTTATTAGGTCGACATGTTTCACCCAAAGACGGGCGTCATCAGGACAGAGTATACAATATTTTATCTTACTGAAGTACATAAAAAGCGGTTCATTTGCGGTTAATTAATAGTCACATGATTTTTACAAAGAGACAATGGGAATAAATGCTACGGTAAACTACTATGACGTTACTGTAAACTGACATTACTGTAAACATAAACATTAAAAAAATAATAAAATAAAGCTTTAGCATTTGTTGTCACAATTATGGTAGTTCATGTGGTAAACAATTCCAATGGGCAGGCACAAAACTGTTCCCTACCACTTCTATCGGCTTCGCTCCTTGACCAACGGAGTTACTTTAATACTGTATGGTGTAAAATTATTTCATGTCTGAATTTAACTTATCTACAACCTGTTTACCCAGGAATTTAATTTTTATGGATCATACCCTTAAAATACATGCACAAATGTAAGTACAAAATTTCTGTTGCATTGTTACATGTTCTAGTACGACTAAATTAGTCTTGAGTTCAAATTGCCAATTTCTGGCTGTTTGTGGATATTGAAATAAAGTACACGATTAGCGCAAAAAAGTTTTACACTATTAAAGATGTTCTGACTGTTGAACATCATGACACAACCTACTGTACATAAACAAGCAGCAATTAAAAAAATCTACAAAACTGTTTTTTGATAAATTTATGTCATGCATTAAATCCTTATCCCATTCTATTCAACAATATTATATATTTCTTGTACATGTTATTATGTATTTGAAATTTTACTACATGTAGTAAGTACATGAACACCAAATTAATTTATTTATTTATATTTTAGGTTTTTATTGGTGGAAGAATGGATCAAAACCCAACAAAATCATCTAATTTATTTGCTGTTAGCAATGATGTACCATTAGATACAGTAAGTTTTTAAAGACCAAATGAATGCCATGAATTTTATTGGCCAGATTTCATGGAGTGGAAAATCCAGGTTACAAAATAATGAATGTTGGGAGATGGCGACTGACAGGCGGCGAACGGGTGAGGAAGAAAATTGCGTTACAGTTTTCTCAGCAACTACTTATCACAGCAACTTGATATTTGGTATACAACATTTGGGTAGGGTCCCATAAAATGGGATTTGATTTCTGGTCCGTTGCTCACTTACTTCCTGGTTAACGAAATGTGGCAATTTTTAACCATGACAGATTTTTATACGACCGCAAAAAAATTATGGACATATAATGGTATGATGCTGTAGTCGTCTTCGTTGCCGTCCACGGCGTCTGTTAACTTTAGTTTTACCACAATAACTTTAGTTCAAGGTATCCGATTGCTATGAAATTTGGAAATGATGTTCCTTACCATAAAAGGATGAATGGGAATGATTTTGGGTGTTCCCCCATTTTTTTTGTTTCAAAATTAGGGGCCAAAAATGCTACTTTTATATTTATTGGCACGATAACTTTTGTTCTAGTTATCCCATTGCTTTTTAATTTGGCAATAATGTTCCTTACCATAAAAGGATGAACAGGATTGATTTTTGGGGCCCCCCTTCATTTGTTTCAAAATTAAGGGCCAAAAGGGGCAAACAAAATCAATTTTTAGCTCACCTGACCCGAAGGGTCATGTGAGCTATTGTCATCGTTAGTCGTCCGTCGTCTGTCGTCTGTCCGTCGTCCGTTAACTTTTCTTCAAAGATCTTCTTCTCTGAAACCACTGAAGGGAATGCATTGAAACTTGGTATACTTGATCTTTAGGATGTCCTCTACCAAGTTTGTGAATTATATACACGTCGACCAACCAACATGGCCGCTGTTGCTAAAAATAGAACAGGGGGGTCACACTACTGTTTTTGGCTTATAAATCAAAAAGTATAAGAGATAGAGGAAATCTGAGGCCACGCTACTCATTCAGCATCAAAAGCTCTACAAAAGTCTCCATTTGGTCAAAGTTGTCAGATGACCCCTTATAGGGGTTACGGCCCCTTAAAGGTGGAAAATAGCATTTTTTCATGTTTTTGGCCTACAGAATGAAAACTATTGCAGATAGAGATTAGCTGTTGCTTGCTTAAATGTTCAGCTCATTTAACTCTACAAAATTCTTTATAGGGTCAAAGTTGTCAGATGACCCCTTATAGGGGTTACGGCCCCTTAAAGGTGAAAAATAGCGTTTTTTCATGTTTTTGGCCTACAGAATGAAAACTATTGCAGATAGAGATTAGCTGTTGCTTGCTTAAATGTTTAGCTCATTTAGCTCTACGAAAGTCTCCATAGGGTCAAAGTTGTCAGATAACCCCTTATAGGGGTTACTGCCCTTGAAAAATAGCGTTTTTTCATGTTTTTGGCCTACAGAATGAAAACTATTGCACATGGGGATTAGATGTTGCTTGCTTAAATGTTCAGCTCATTTAGCTCTACAAAATTCTCCATAGGGTCGAAGTTGTCAGATGACCCCTTATAGTGGTTACGGCCCCTGAAAAATAGCGATTTTTCATGTTTTTGTCCTACAGAATGAAAACTATTGCAGATAGAATTTAGCTGTTGCTTGCTTAAATGTTCAGCTCATTTAGCTCTACAAAAGTCTCCATAGGGTCGAAGTTGTCAGATGACCCCTCATAGGGGTTACGGCCCCTGAAAAATAGTGAATTTTCATGTTTTTGTCCTACAGAATGCATATTGCAGATAAAGATTAGCTGTTGCTAGCTTAAATGTTCAGCTCATTTAGCTCTACAAAATTCTTTATAGGGTCGAAGTTGTCAGATGACCCCTTATAGGGGTTACGGCCCCTGAAAAATAGCATTTTTTCATGTTTTTGGCCTACAGAACGAAAACTATTGCACATAGAGATTAGATGTTGCTTGCTTAAATGTTCAGCTCATTTAGCTCTACAAAATTCTCCATAGGGTCGAAGTTGTCAGATGACCCCTAATAGTGGTTACAGCCCCTGCAAAAATAGCGATTTTTCATGTTTTTGGCCTACAGAATGAAAACTATTGCAGATAGAGATTAGCTGTTGCTTGCTTAAATGTTCAGCTCATTTAGCTCTACAAAATTCTCCATAGGGTCGAAGTTGTCAGATGACTCCTTAAAGGGGTTATGGCCCCTTATAGGTGAAAAATGGTGTTTTAGGCCTATACAATGAAAACTATTGCAGGTAGAGAAAAGCTGTTGCTTGCTTAAATGTTCAGCTCATTTAGCTCTACAAAAGTATAGGGTCAACATCAAGACCAGGTGAGCGATTCAGGCTCCTGGGAGCCTCTTGTTGTATTTGTTTCCACTATAAATTTAATCCTAGTTGGCCTATTGCTGTGAAATTTGTCAAGAATGTTTCTTACAATTAAAGGTTGAACCTGATGAATTTTTTAGCCCCCCCTTTTTTTCCCAGTTATGTAATTTGGGGTCAAAAGGGGCCTTTTTTATTTGTGGTCCAATTTTGAATTTATTTTTTTTGCTTGTTTGTTCTTGTCAAATAACGGATGCAAAATTAGGAATTACTTTTTGTGACCCTTCTTTTTCCCCCTATTACCTAATTAGGGGCCAAAATCGAAACTTTTTTATTTGTGGTCCGATTTTGAAATTTCTTTTGCATGTTTTTTATTGTCAAATAGCGGATACAAAATTGTGAAATGATTTTTGCGCCCCCCTTTTTCCACTATTACATAATTAGGGGCCAAAAGGGGTCAAAATCTATACTTTTATATTTGTGGTCCAATTTTGAAAATTTATTTTGCATGTTTGCTCTTGTCAAATATGGGATACATTGTACAAAATTGAGAATTATTTTTGTGACCCTTTTTTTCTCACCTATTATGTAATAAGGGGCCAAAATTTAAAATTTTACTCGTTCAAACCTCACCAAAAAATTCCATTTATCAAAACTATTCAATCCACAATAGGCTTTTGAAATGCAGGAGGAAAGTCCACCTGTGTCAAAAACCTTTGTCAGTCTACCATGGATTGCATGTGTCCAGAACAATTGACTATCCATATTGGGCCTAAAACGTACAGGGTTCAACATGTTGCGGTTGTATCATGCTGCGCTTGTTTTAGTACTAATTATGCCCAATTGACAAAAGTAGGGGGCAAATAGTGCATTGGTCTGTTTGTCTGTCCCTCCGTCTGTTCAAAATGTTGTCGGATGGGGCATTATGTCTTTTATATATACTTATATTCATGATTTTATGATTTCTACCAACTTCATCATGTTCATTAGTGTTTTTATTTCAGGTGTTTTTTTCAATATTTCATATGTATATTATTTTTTTTGGTGGTATTAAATTTTGAGAAAGATGCCTGACTGCAAAATCTGTGAAAATGATCATGCCAGGCAAACAATAGTACATTTACAGTATATGTATGCCATGTCTTACAGATGTGCAGTTCCAGCTATCAATGTCATGCATTTGGTTTTTTTTTCCAGGGTTCTGAGTTGGGGGCATGGGATGATAATCAGACTGGCTGGGAAGGTGAAGAGATAGCGGACCTGTCATCTCAAGCCGAGGCTGAACTACGAGAAAAAAGACGACAAGAAAGACTTTATCAACAACAGAGAAAGAAACAAGAAAGAGACTCCTCACGAGGCATAAGGAAAGACAAACATCTGACAGCTGTCAAATTATCGTAGCAAATGCTTAGATATTTTAATGTCTTGTATTTGTGATGGCATATTTGGGAGGGTCATAATTTCATATTTTTTCCTTTTTTATATGGAGATGCTTTTTTATCCCCTGAAAACATTTTGGAATTATATATTTGTTGCCTGGTCTGTCATGTCTGTCTGTCAAAGTATGGTGGTTTCAATGGAAGCTCCAAGTTCTTGTAGCAAATGTTTAGATATTTAGATATTTTAAATGTCCTGTATTTGTGATGGCATATTTGGGAGGGTCATAATTTCATATTTTCCTTTTTTTATGGAGATGTTTTTCATCCCCTACAAACATTTTGGAATTATATATTTGTTGCCTGGTCTGTCTGTCAAAGTATGGTGGTTTCAATGGAAGCTCCAAGTTCTCGTAGCAAATGTTTAGATATTTTAAATGTCCTGTATTTGTGATGGCGGCATATTTGGGAGGGTCATAATTTCATATTTTTCCTTTTTTTGATGTAGATGCTTTTCTATCCCACACAAACATTTTAGAATGATATAGAACTGTCAAAGTATGGTGGTTTTAATGGAAGCTCCAAGTTCTCTGGTATGCCAATGGGTGCAGAAAATAATGTTGAATCCCAAAACTCACTTGTGTGTCTAAATTCTTACAAGTGCAATTCCTCCTAATATACTCGAAGGATGTTTTAAACAAACTTTCATGAAAGAAATTCATCACAAAGAATTCTCTTTGGTCTTTTTTATCAATTAAGGGGAGATAATTGGATTTAAATTTTCAACTAATTTAAAATCCAAAATTTAACTCAAGTATCCTCATTGAGCTAGCTCACAATGTAGATAGTATATTTTGCATGACATATGAGAATATTTGATATCTACGAATGTAATTTTAAAAATATGATTATATGTTGCCATTTGAATTATGTGCAAAGCTCTTTCTTCTTTGAAGCATTTCTTTAAAATCCTATATAATTGTATCATTAAGAAGACATGGGCATACTTATATATATCATGTACATATGTTATTTATATTAAAAAGGACATCTTAGGCTTATTTACATTTTGTTATTGTGGAACAAACTCATACATAGTTTTGAAATTAGAAATTTCTTAATAGGCCTCATCTATAAAGGAAGAGGGGCATATAGGGTTCAGATCGGTTTTTCAATCTATCCAAAACCAGACTTACTGTCTGGTAAATTAACTTTTCTATGTTGCAAGGGGCATCTTATCTTTCAGACATATAATGTTTATATTATGATTTTAGAATGTAAAATAAGTAAATATAAAGAGGGATTTTAAAAATATTATCTTGTGTTCATAAAATATATTGATTTGAGAAAAGATAATACTTATCAATAGCTTGAAATTTCAAGAACATGCATAAGATGAATATTAAAACTTAACAAACAATCAGTTTGGCAAACGAACTAATAGACCTTTTTTAAGTTCAAATTTTATGCATGTAATTTTGTATTTGCTATGTAGAAATTCATTGAAATTTGGACCATTTTGTGATAAATCTTCATTTTTCAGTTAGAATAGTTTTATACCATAGAATTAAAACATCTGTTTCTTTTTATTTTTTGCATAATACAACTCGAGTCAGATATCTTAGTGCTGATTATAAACTATGAAGATTTATAGTTTAATTTATATATATCATATGTATGTGGAATGGAATATATGTGCGTGGGAAAGAGAATGAGCGTGAAAGAATAAGTATTTTGATACATGTCTTAGAACTTTCTTCAGAGTGAACCTTTTGTAGATTTCTTCTCAAAATGTAACAAGAGTTTCATAGAAATTTTCGAACAATTTTCTTACAAATTTAGAAAAAATAGTTCTTACTTCTGACATAAAATATACTGTTAGATAAAAAAAAAACATAAATAAATTTGAATCAATCAATTGTGTCAACAGTGGTGGATCCAGAGGGGGGGTTTCGGGGGTCGGGACCCCCCCTTTCCTCCAAATTTTTAATTTTTTGTGTAGATTTTCAGCAAAATTGGTCTGGAACCCCACCTTTTGCCCACAGAACATAGTATGTGGAACCACCCCCCCCCCCCCCTTTCGAAAATTTCTGGATCTGCCCCTGGTCAAAGGCACTAACTGGAAAGTATTAGGTTCTGATTGCACTGCTTGGGATAAAACATGTTTTATTATTAATCAGCTTTTAGTAAAAAGATGATTCTGTTTGTTCTATGTGTTTCTTCTTGACTTGTTTCCTACCCTCTGTCCTTGTGAGCTCCAACTCATGAGGCTTCAGCAGAATTCCAACTCCCGAGGCTTCTTCATGAAGAGATATAACCAGTGTAAACTAAATGGGTTGTCTGGTGTCCTAACATTGAGATGAAAAACGGGGCGTGGGTGGCTGAATTGTCTAAGGCGCTGGTTTAAATACCACACTATTCAAATTCAAATTCAAATATTTTATTGATTTAAAATCCAACTTTGGATTTTAATCAGCAACATTCACACACATACATATATATAGAACAGACAATGATACAATACAATTTGTACATAATCAAACTATTGATCACTAGCCGATCACCTCTCAGCTGGTGTTTGAGTCCCGTTTGTATTTAACAAGAAAGGGACTTCCCCAACTGTATGTGACCCGGGTGCGTCATTTAAGGGCCTTCAACACACACACACATTCACACACAAGATGAAAAGCATTTTCACTGGCTAGGTCAACTATATCTTTTATGGTATACCTGTATCCTATAGTAGCCTTGTCCTCAAGGTGGGATACCAATCTCATCTTCTTTTCTTGATTAAGTTGTTGATCTCTGCCCATAGTAGTACACTCTAGGTTTATTGCTGTAGATACAGGATCTCTTAGTATTACTGTTAACCAACTTATTTTCATGAATACTTTGTTTATGTTTTGATGTCTGAGGGTGATTTCATTGCTATTTATTTTCGCATTTCTTCATTTGTACATTTATATTATTATGAAAAATAAGTTATTTTTATATGACCGCAAAATTTTATGATCGTTTAATGTTATGGCGATGTCATCGTCGTCCTTGTCGTCGTCATTGTAGTCTGGGAACATTTGGTTTCCGTGCGACAACTTGAGTAAATGTTGACATATCCTTATAAAATCTTTATATGATGTTTGTAACCACTAATGGAAGGTTGATATTGTTTCACCTACTGTTTTAGAATTAAGGGCCAAAAGGGGCTAAAACAGGTGTATTGACAAAGCTGCTGTAGAATGTTTATTATTCATTTGATTTTGATAATTCTTTATTGAATTCCTCATTAAATTCTGTCAACGAAATGTGTCGATTGTTTTGATATATATTTCACCGTTACATTGCTACAGGGGCCAAAGACTGGCCACACCTCAAAAATCAACTTTTTTATTTTTGGTCCGAATTTCTAAAACTTTGGAATCCTTGTCAAAATTGCTGGCTCTGCTTTTCAATCAAATTTGCAATATCTCTAACTGTTTTTGAGAAATAAAGGGTCAAATGGGCCCAAAACGTAAATTATAAAAGTTTGCATAAATATGTCAAATATGCATTTTTCATTTATTGAAAGTCCACAAAAGAATGCATATGTAAAAACCTTTCAGAGTCCACCGTGGGCTGCATGTGTCCAAAGCATTTGACAATCCATATTGGGCCTCCAACGTACAGGGTTCAACTTGTTGCGGTCGTATCATGCTGTACTTGGCATAACTTTTTATTGATGTTTTATTTTGAATACTTCATGTTCCTTGTTTCCAACTGCCTAAATGGGGTGAGCACTGACTGTCTAAAGGGGTTGAACTCCGACTGTCTAAAAGGGGTGGGCTCCCACTGTCTGAAGGGGTTGGGCACCGACTGTCTAAAGGGGGTGGGCTCCGACTGTCTAAAGGGGGTGGGTACCGACAGTCTTAAGGGTTTGGGCTCCCACTGTCTTACGGGGATGGGCTCCCACTTTCTAAAGAGGGTGGGCAACGACTGTCTTATGGGGTGGGCACCTATTGTCTAAAGGGGGGGCACCGACTGTCTAAGGGGGCACCGACTGTCTAAAGGGGGCACCTACTGTCTAAAGGGGCTGGTTACTGACTGTCTAAAGGGTGTGTGTACTGACTGTCTTAAGGGGGTGGGCTCCAAATGTCTAAAGGGGGTGAGCTCCGACTGTCTAAAGGGAGTGGATACAGACTGTCTAAGGGGGGTGGGCTCCGACTGTCTAAAAGGGGTGGGCTCCGACTGTGTAAAAGGGGGTTGGTACCGACTGTGTAAAAGGGAGTGGGTACCGACTGTCTAAAGGGGTTGGGGTCCCACTGTCTAAAGGGGGTGGGCTCCCACTGTCTAAGGGGTGGGCACCGACTGTCTAAAGGGGGTGGACTCCCACTGTCTAAAGGGTGAAGGTACCGACTGTCTAAAGGGGGTGGGCTCCGACTGTCTAAAGGGGGTGGGCACCTACTGTCTAAAGGGGGCGGGCTCCGACTGCCTAAATGGGTGGGGCCCTGATTGTCTAAAGGAGATGGGATCCGACTGTCTATAAAGGGGGCGGGCTCCGACTGTCTAAAGGGGGTGGGCTCCCTTTGTCTAAAGGGGTTGGGCACCGACTGTCTCAAGGGGATGGGTACCGACTGTCTAAAGGGGATGGGTACCGACTGTCTATATGCTTCAATTATTTCCCATGTTTCAATGGTTCCAATTTCTTGATCTGCCCCTGGGAGTATCCTTATTGAGCTTGCTGTCAGATGCAGTACTTTGTTGTTCTGTGTTCAAACAGTTCCTGAGTTTACAGAACTTGATAGAACTTTGATGGTCCATGTTAAAGTCTTGTTGTGACCACTGAACATTTTTATTGTAAATATGACAAAAGTTTAGTTGTCCTGTTACAAGATTGTTACTATTTTGTGAGTCTTGGTCAATGCTTTTCGCGAACAATCAACTCTACAGTTTCAAGATTTTTATGATCAAGTTTATTTTGGCCGAACAACTTTCAGGATAAAGAATCGCTCAAAGTGTTTGTAGACATATATTTTTTTTCTTCAAATTCTGGCACTTTGATTTACTGTAAATATTGTCTACCAACGAAAATCGCAGGAAGTTCCCCTTACATACAGTTTTTTTCTCCAAGTGGGATTATTTTTGGATGGATCTATTCTGATTTTTTAATTCCTTCTGCACATGGTCGCGTTTCTCGGTGCTGGATTTACGTTTCCTGTTCGAACTTTTTGGGGTACTTTTCGTTCAATTTTTTGGTTTTGACCTTCCAATAATTTGATTCAAATGTTACTAATTGGAGGTTATGCCTTGAAAATGCATATACAGCATAACAATTTCATTGTGATTGTTTTAGTTTACGTATATTGAATGACAATTGTAACAATATTTTTTGAAATAGTGATGTTTTGTCTTTTAAATACAGTGCAATTTTCGTAATGTTCGTAATTTTAGCCATGTGGTAAAATGGCCAAATCTCCATTTTTGTAATGTTGTAACATGTAAGGGATGACCAAAAGCAAAGTTACAAATATGTTTTTGTACAGACCATATAACAGTCTTTTGGAAAGATATTCCATATTAATAGTCCAACCCTTCATTCATGAAAAATAGTCCCCTAAAGTTGGCCATTTCTGTACATTTCATCAAAATACACAAAATATTCCCATCTTTCACCCTTAATCCCCAAGTATATGTCTTTCTCGACCCTTAAATAGTACTTGTATTGTGATCATCTGTTGTAACAAATGTTCTAAATGTATTTTTATACCCCCACTCGTAAGAGAGGGGGCTATATTGCAATCACCTTGTCCGTCCGTCTGTCCGTCTGTCCGTCCGGTTAAATTTCTCTGCTTCTACTGGATGGATTGGTTTCAAATTTGGTACACAGCTTCATCATGATGAGTTATACTATGCCTACCCTTTCCAGGTCAGTCCATCATCTAGTTCCTGTTTTCCAAGCCGACTTAGACTTTTTTAGGGGAAAAAAAATTGAAATGTGAAATTTTTCGTAACAGATTTCTCGGCTTCTACTGGATAGATTGGTTTCATATTTGGTACACAGCTTCAGCATGATGAGTTATACCGTGCCTCCCCTTTCCAGGTCACTCCATCATCTACTTCCTGTTTTTCGAGCCGACTTAGACTTTTTAGGGTAAAAAATTTGAAAAGTGAAATTTTTCGTAACAGATTTCATGGCTTCTACTGGATGGATTGGTTTCAAATTTGGTACACAGCTTCAGCATGATTAGTTATACCGTGCCTCCCCTTTCCAGGTCAGTCCATCATCTACTTCCTGTTTTCTGAGCTGACTAAGACTTTTTATGGGTCAAAAATAGACAATTTTTCGTAACACATTTCTCGGCTTCTAGAGAGGGGTTTGATTTCAAATTTGGTATACAGCTTTAGCATGATGAGTTGTATCGTGCCTCCCCTTTCCAGGTCAGTTGATCATCTACTTCCTGTTTTCTGAATGGCCGAGTGGGGGTATGCTTAGCACGACTTAGTGCAACCCCTTGTGTTTCATAGCAAACACATTCAGAGTTTGAAACTGAATCCTCCAAAAAGTAGATTTTATGAAGAATTATCAAAACATGTCATTGTTTTCCGGGGCTGTGGCTAAGTCAAAATGTAAAATCCCAGCTTGGCTTTTTGATAAGTTGGTCTTGATATGTTATTGTTTTGGAATTTCTAAAAGATAAGGATAAAAAAGCGTTACCTTGGACAATAAGTGCCCTTAAAAATAACAAATTTCAGCATTTTTGAACAGTCTGGAATACTGCCCAAGTCCTACCTAAAGGTACCAGAGAAACCAAAATCATGAATTAGGAAAATTGAACTGTATTTGAAAGACCAAACATCACTTTTTCAAAAAAACATTGATACAATTTTAATTCCTTCTACGTAGACTGAAAAAATCACAATAAAAATGTCAAATTTTCAAATAAAATTTGATTGAAATAAGCGATAAATCAGATGAAAGCTATATATATCTATTGAGGCCTGTAGGGCGGCCATCTTGAATTTTTCGAAAAAATAAATTTGCCTGAATAAGTCTTATAGGATGGTCTTTCAGTTGCAATATACCTTTTACATAATTAAAAACCTTGCTACTGGACAAAATTTCCATTTTTGCATGGTTTTCTCATGAACAGACTCTTAAAAGCATATCTAACAATACGTATGGGACAGTACAAGCAATATCTTCAATTATTTCAATATTTTAAACCCATAAAACAATTAAAATGAAACAACTTCAAACAAAAATGACACATATACGAAGACTCCGCATGGGACAAAAGATTTCAAACGTAATCCAATGTAGGTAAAAATAAATGTCAATTTAAATTCTTACTATTTGTTTAAAATTACGTTTTCAATCACCCAATCCAGACGGTTATATAGACTAACTTCAATTTACATTGATATAGGTAAAAACTATACCGAATTTAAGTGTATTATATACCCTTTAAATGTTTTGGTTGAATAGTTCATAATTCATATTGTAAGGTGCTCGTAGCTCTTCAATCAATGAAGGCCTGAAATTTCATAGCAACGTTCGTCACCAAGGCCGCGCTACCTTTTAGGTTTTAACTTTGAATAACTTTATATATATTATATAGATTTTTGTAGTACAGGAAAAATAGTGTTTATTTTTCAGAATTTTTACTCATGGATTTGTAAATAAGTTATATTTGTGTGTTCTTTGGTAAGTAGAAAACTTAGAGATGTTTTGACAACATTTTGTATGATTAGAAAGTTATAAAGGCGTTTTAAGTTGATTATTAAAGTTAAAAGTCAAAATGTTTTTTTTATAATTCCTGCTATTCGGCTCACATATTTGGATCTCATAGCTTAGAATATGTTTTATTAAGACGTTAATTAAAAGGTGAAGAAAATATTTTAACCCGCTTAATTAGATAACTAGTGATATTTGTATACAGCATCAGCATAACTTCTGTCGCTCACCCACTTCCTGTTAAACGGAATCCGACAGTTTTCTGTCTAAAGCCACTGTGTTAAAAGCAAGCATCAGTAACATATCCAATGGATTTCGGGGGTTTGTACCCAATTTCTTCTGAAAATTTTGTAACTTTCATGTAGAGTTTCTACAAAACTGGTCTGGAACCCCCCTTTTTCGTCAACAGTTGCCAGTATGTGGACCCCCCCTTTTTCGAAAATTTCTGGCTCCGTCTTTGGGCAAAAAATAAAGTGATGGGACTTCCCTCCGCAATTGAAACTTCCTGTAACACATTATTTATTTTATCCGTTACTTTTCATTTGTTAAGATTTTAATGAAACTTTATACAAACATTCGTACAAGAAATTTCAATGCTATCATCTATTCAAAGTTTTGATTGAAATGGTATTTTGGGATCACCATACCAGAATCTGGAGATTGCCATTACTGAGTATAAATAAACATCACTGTTTTAGACAATGACCCCTATAGAATTACATTTAATTTTAGGATTACATCAGAGGAAGAAGGGTGTCACAAAGTTGGGAATCCCCGTTCCTTGGGATGTTGTGTTTTATTTTCGTGCAGCATTTCAGTATATGTTAGTCTGGAATTCATTAAACTTTGACTTTTACATTTTTAGTGACACCCTTTCTGGATCCACCACTGATCAGCTCATAAATATTCTATTTTCCCTTGACGTGACTATTGTGTCTAGAACGAACTGACGAGAAAAAAATTCAAGTTTAATTCAAAGACTTCTGAACCACTTGCCTAAGCGGTTTTTTGGGAAATTCTAGTGCAGCATAAAGATATTGTATTAACTTGTGAAATCGAGATTTTGTTAAAAATGTAGACGTCTTTAGGGATTAAACCATTACGGATTAATAAATGGCATTTGAATTAATTGCGGTCACTTGTCCAGTTAATCCATAATTAACATGATTCAAAGTTGGAAATTGTTACATGTTCTGCAGATTAAACCGATTAAAATCCATTCTTGACCTCATTATGCTGCGTCTAATGTCATTACTTAGGTATTATATATTAATCATAAGGAAAATGAAGCTTGGCAAGATTAAAACAAGATTATGCCCAAAAACATAATGCCCCATCTCGCAACATTTGGGACGGACTGATGAACGAACAGACCCGGACACTCTATGACCGTCTACTTTCGTAGAAGGGAAATAAAAGCATGTTTCTAGTTGAAAATAAGTGTCCGCGTGACACGAAAATCTGATGAACTTGCCCACGTGAAAAAAATCTTTTAGTTTTAACTGTAATTCTTTATAAATTAAATTAAATCAAATCAAATCAATTTTATTGTCTTATAAAATGTTGATTTCTTGACAAATAAAGATTATTATTATTATTATATAAACATCTAAACAGAGTTTGTAACAAAAACAAATTTACAAGAGATGGAGAATCGTAACATTTAGCTAGCAAGGATGTCGGAATAGGTTTAGATTTTGCGTGTTCTTTTTGTACTACGTGTTTAGAAATATAATCAAAATATTTATTCAATTCAATGCTGTTTTATTTTATATAATAGCAAAATATTTTCAAATTGCCTTGTACATGTCTATGTAACGATCAATTTTAATTTTCCCATGCGTATTTTTAACCGTGTGGGGTTCGAATTTAAATTTCGAGATAGCGATCTCTATGGGCTCGTTCAATTAAACTGTCTTCAAATCAAAATAAATCGTATCTTTATCCCAAGTAGCGATTTATTAGGCCATTTATTACATTGTTCGGGTGTTGGATATAAAAAGCCGCGATGATCTTACTCTAGTATTTAGATTTAAAAACATTTGATGTATAACCTTTGATAATCTACTGAAACATATTTTGAGTAGAATATTTCAGAAAGAACATTCCTTGGATCTAGTAAACTTCCACCTCCACCTCCCCCGGGCCCTGTACATGAAACTAATTTCTTCCTCGATACTCTCTGTCTATGCGTTTTTTTAACATTTTGATGGTCTCCAAACATATTAAACCAATTTATGATTTTCATTGTGCGGGCTGTAAATTCAATTGTCTCAACTGTTGCCTGATCACGGAAAATTCTACTCATTTTCCTCAATTAAATTCAG
Source organism: Arcuatula senhousia (assembly GCA_963971305.1). Lineage (NCBI taxonomy): Eukaryota > Metazoa > Mollusca > Bivalvia > Mytilida > Mytilidae > Arcuatula > Arcuatula senhousia. Next base: position 26,533,320 of record OZ020310.1, on the reverse strand, counting down.
TTACCATAAATTTATAGAACATTTCTGTAAACTTTTTAGAAAATTTATAAACGATTTGTAAATGTTTGTTTAAACGTTCATAATGTGTTGTAATTCAGAGAAAAGAGAATATTGAATCCGAAATTGGTATTTATCGGGATCAATATCCTGATATTAGATTGCTCTTTTTCCTTGTTAAAAGTAATACATGTGTTTCGAACCTGATAAACCTAATTTAAGAGGATTCATTTCACTGCAATCTTTACAAAAAGAGCAAAAATATTAATTATGTATTTAGTTAACGCAAACAGCTTTCGATTTTGTCATAGTAACCATATTTACCCTTTTGTTCTCTCTAATGCACTTTTTAAAATGCCTGATTGATTGATTGATTTTTGCCTTTTTGAAGAGAACTTTTATTTTAGAAACAGTTTTTGTTTGTCTCACGTTCGTAAATATATATATTGACAAGTGCATTACGATTAAAAATCAATGGATTGTTAAAGTACTATAAATTATATTTAATATCGATTTTAAAAATGAAATTAATCTAAGACTTATTGTAGTTCTTCAGCATGTTGAACAAATACAATATACTTGTAAAAAGAAGTGATTACTAAGGTCTTCATGTTAAGATTTTTAGTTCGATTATTTGATTTTCAAAACAGAAAAAAACTACAAAATAGTATGGAACGCCATAGCTGCCTTATGATGATGTGTTTCATTATGTGATGATACTTCTTCATTATGTGATGATACTTTGTCATTATGTGATGGTACTTTGTCATTATGTGATGGTACTTTGTCATTATGTGATGATACTTCTTCATTATGTGGTGATACTTTGTCATTATGTGATGATACTTTGTCATTATGTGATGGTACTTCTTCATTATGTGATGATACTTTGTCATTATGTGATGGTACTTTGTCATTATGTGATGGTACTTTGTCATTATGTGATGATACTTCTTCATTATGTGGTGATACTTTGTCATTATGTGATGATACTTTGTCTTTATGAGATCAAAGTTTATTATTATGAACAGCGCTAAAAAATATTCTTTTCTTATGACAAATATTTTGTTCGACACGTAGTTTTTCTGAGTATCCCCCCCAAAAATAGTTTCCTGATGGTTTATTCTCGAATTTCAAATCCATAACCGATACATAATTTATTAAATTAATATTTAAACTTTGTAAGCAACATTTTTCTTCTTTAACGGCTTGCTCCACAAGTGGTAAGCTTAGTCTGTATATTTGCGTGTGGTAAGATTTTTATTGTCTCCCTTAATATTTTTGATTATTTAATATTCCGATATTGTATCAAGCGGATTTACAAAACTTTACATATACTATTTAAAAACATATTTTGATAATGACTTATTAGAGTTATAGATTATCAATTTACACATTTAAAATTATTTTGCTATTTTAATCACGCAAATACACCTTCATAATTTCATATAAAGTTTTGAGTTTGGCTCAATGTCGTTCAATTGTAATGCAATACACATCCAATCACTTAAGAATGCGATATATATTTTTTAAAAGGTTTAATACGAAATTTTTTTTTTTGTAAAACCAAAAAATTGTCGTCAGACTATTCGTTTTGTTTATGTAGAAAGATACAAACTTTCAAAATACCACTAGGGTTCTTTATTACTTCAAAAATTGAAAAATAAATAATATTTGTAAAGCTTTACAAAAATTCATATTCATGAGATGTAGATGAGCTGTAAGCAGGCGCACTATACTTTCTTTGATTGAAAACTTCAATACTTCTTGCACGTGGTGCATAATCTGTTTCTCGAAGTTTTAGCTCGGAAGAAAATTTAAACGGCAACCGAATATTAGAGCTACTTAATCAATAAAACTGACAATTATTGCCTGTATTAATTTTTGAATGTTATTTAAAATGTAAACACGAAAAATATCGGTATTTTTTCAACATATCAATGTATTCGGGGACAAAACTCGAGATTCCGCTTAGTGTCCGTGTTAAAACTACTCAGTCTAAATCTGTGTCAATGTGACGTAGTGCAGGTAAATAATATATCAATCAATATTGGCGAGCTATTTTGATCAAAATAAACTACTTTTGAGGCAAAATTTGTAGCAAATTTGTTTTTCAATATTCATTTTATTGCATTTCGGTCTAATTGACACCAAAAAATTGAGGGGTAAAAAAAATGAGTTTGCCGTAGACAATATGCCTTTAATGTAATGAACTATAACAGATCGCACCTGTTCTGTGTTACGAAAGAGCTATTTAAACATACAAATTTTACTATATTTTTTCTGTGATATTGTTATACTATATTGATTGATTGTTACTTCTATATTTGATACTTGATTTGTTGTAAATTTCAGAGCCATGTAATATTTGGTAATAAAACGATTGAAGCCTACGCAGAGTTTCTTTACCCCCAGAAACAGCCCCTGCAACATTAATATAATAAATTATATATTGGTTATTGATTTGAAATTCGAGAAAGCGACCTTTTGGAAACGATTTTTTTTGGGGGGGGGGATACACAGAAAAACTACCTGTCGAACAAAATAAGAAATGACTATTTTTTTCAGCGCTGTTCATAATAATAAACTTTGATCTCATAAAGACAAAGTATCATCACATAATGACAAAGTATCATCACATAATGAAGAAGTACCATCACATAATGACAAAGTATCATCACATAATGAAGAAGTACCATCACATAATGACAAAGTATCATCACATAATGAAGAAGTACCATCACATAATGACAAAGTATCATCACATAATGACAAAGTATCACCACATAATGAAGAAGTATCATCACATAATGACAAAGTACCATCACATAATGACAAAGTACCATCACATAATGACAAAGTATCATCACATAATGAAGAAGTATCATCACATAATGAAACTCATCATCATAAGGCAGCTATGGCGTTCCATAAAATAGAGTAAAAAACGTGCGTATATATAACTAACACCATCCAAATCCTGCTTCCTTTCTCTTTTTACCGGACCAAACAAAATTTGAAATTTCATTATAATATAATCGCTTACAAAATACAAACTTACGTCAACTGAAAATCTTGTGAATTGTTGCTTAAGTGTTGGGTCTACCAAGGATGGGAATATGAAGTAAATATAAATGTAAAAAAAAATCTTAAATATTGGAAATAGCAAAACTAAGAAACAGCCATTCAATCTGAACGGTTGATCTAATGTTCACAGTTGAACCTACATCTTTTAGATCACCCTCCTTCTTAGTCCACTTTCATTCCGACTCGAGTTGGCGATGCTGAATGCAGTTTGTATGTTTATATTGTGTTGCTTAGTAATGTTGTTTGTTTCTTTGTGTTGTTGTATATTGTTTCAACTGATTTTGTCTGCCTTTTCGGACTCCAACTTCGAAGGCGTTCTTCTTTGTTACTTCATGTCCCCATAACGACTTGTAATGTCAGCCCCATATATCCGTCAAGCTTTTCTCAGGAACTGTGATTTTTAAAATGTTTAGCTGTCCTGACCCAATTCAACATTCAACATTTTCGATAATCTTTCGATCAAATATAAATTACCGTGGGGAAAATGATTTTGACTTTGAAGTATATAACATTATGTACTAATTTGAAATATAATTCATTGCACTTATATATGTAACTACTTTCCGTTAAATGTAACTTTACTTCGATATACATAATAGATGCATCTTCTAACACGACTGAACACATCTTAACATATTTTTTTCTTTTAAATTTTTCATAATTTACCACACGTGAAGAAACAAATAGGTTTTTAAATATTAGATAAGCAAGAGACATATATAATTCATATTACAGGCATTCAATATGATGAAAAATAAAAATGTTATAGTTGAGCTGAAAGTGCAGGCATTCGTGTACTTGACAAAGAAGTACTTTAAATTTGTTTATACTAACATTTGAATTAAGATTTAGGCCCCAAAAAATATATGGCTGTCTTTTGCTTCCATACCTACCCTATTTTTTTAACATACCCTAAAGTTTTAATAACATTTAAGAACAAGCACCGTTAAAGTTGGGATTGCTTCCCCATTGACTCAATGTAGAATAATTTTGTAAAAAAAATAATTTTCATACCTACTTACCCTAATTTTCAAGAGTGGGAAGCAGGGGACCCCTTGCTGATTCTGCATACCAAATAGCATAGACCGGTATATTACTAATATACAGGTCTATTCAAATAGCAGTATAGGCTGTGATTAGTAGTTGCTGAGAAAATTGTTACGAAAATTATTTCCCCGCCAGCCCAAGGTCCAACATTCACAATTTTATAACCCGGATTTTTTAACTTCGTGATATCCGACCAATTAAGTCCCACCCTGGAGCCTTACTCAGCCATAAACACTTTTGCAAATGTAGGCACATTTTTTTATATGATTTGAAGAATAAATTAACAAACTTTTGATGTGATTGTTTCTTTATTCTGATAGGTAAACTATAGAGAATGGCAAAGGAAAAAGAAGAAGTAGTCCCTGTCGCGGGCCCCGGAAGTAAGATTAAAGCACTTGCACCAACCGTTAGAAAACATTTCAAATATGAGGGAGCAGCCGTGTTTGTAGACTTTTCAACGAATAGCGCCAAGGCACTTCCAGGGGAAATATGGAAGAATGAGGAAGTACAGAGGAAAGCGACAAAGTTCCTGGCTGAAAACAATCGACTGAAAAAGTTGCCGAAAACCATTTCCGATTTGGAAAATCTAGTCTTCATTGATTTAAGAAACAACATTTTGAGTTCAGTCCCGGGCACCATTTGCAAAATCAAGTCACTCAAAACACTCCTGATATCGGGAAACCAGATAAAGAGTCTGCCGGCTACAATTCACAAAGCTGAAAGCTTAACCCTCGTTGACGCCTCAAACAACAAGATAAAGTCTCTCCCGAAGACCATAAACAAATCAAAGTCAATTGAAATGTTAGATGTTTCGTACAACGTTATCAAGTCTTTGAAGAAAACGATCTACGAAGTCGGGGCAGAGGTCAACCTCAAAGGAAATAGAATAATCGAACTTCCAGACGCCAACGTGAAAAATCCGGCATTGAAAAGAATAGATGTTTCTGAAAATTCAATAGCAAATATACCGGACAATATCAACAATGTATACACCCTAACTTGGTTGAACCTTGCGAAAAACGACCTTAGTGAGATTCCAAAAGAAATGGGATTTTTGAAATATTTGGCCTTTTTGGATCTATCGAATAATAGTCTTGAAAGTATACCAGAGGAGCTATGTGCTATTGAATTTGCTCTCAAAACCCTAAAACTATCAGGAAATATGCTCAAAAGCCTTCCCAAGAACATTCATAAACTTCAACGCCTTCAGACTTTAGAAGCAGCCGACAATTCACTCACGGGTTTACCTGCAAACTTTGCCGAACTTAAAGAGTTGAGAACTTTGGATCTTTCTGGAAATAAAATACAAAGCATGCAAGAACTGAGTCAATTAAAATTCGTAGAACATGTAAAAATGGCAAGAAATGAACTAACAGTCCTTCCCGATGATGTTCAGAATATGAAATCTCTCGTGTCTTTGGATGTTTCTGGAAACTATCTAAAGATTATACCGGAAACCATCAGCAAAGTTACGAAACTAAAATCGCTCATTGTGGCTAAGAATAAAATAAGTGCAATTCCCGAAAGCCTAGGTGAAGAACAACTCATTACAGAGCTAGATGTTTCTTACAACAAAATTCAGGGTTTCCCACAAGATCTAAAGAAGCTCAGATGCATGGAGCATCTCAATATTGCTGGAAACCAGATATCGGCTTTGCCTAAAAGTCTCGATGCCATGCACCAGATACGGACATTAAACGTTTCTGGGAACACTCTGACACAATTTATTCTGCCCAAGACCCTGACGTCAATCAGCATTGCTGAAAATCCAGTATTCCACCCCAATGACGACGACAAGTCTATTTTCACACAGTTTGCAGAGAAAGAGCATGCGCGTCTCATAACACACCTTGATGCCTCAAATACGAAACTACCAGAAATTTTTGATGCCATATGCAAGTTGCGAATTTTAACTGTTGTAAAACTAATACAAAATGCTATTAGCACTATACCAGAAGAGTTCTGCAAACTGCGTATGCTGCAAGAAATCGATTTAAGCAAAAACAGTATTTCGGAACTCCCTGAAAAGATCAATCAACTGCAAAACCTTCGAAAATTTAATCTGGCTCACAACAGCATTAAGGAATTTTCGGAAGCCCTCTGCGATTTGCACCAGTTAGAAGTACTTAACTTGTCAGACAATGAAATTTCTGTTCTTCCTGATACGTTCGGAGAAATAAACAAGCTCACGAAATTAATCGAGCTAGATCTATCATATAACCGGCTTGTAAACTTACCTGAAGAACGATGGGATGTTCTTGCTTCAATGAGAGTTCTTAATGTATCTTTCAACAGCATCGGAATGGTTCCGGTTGACTTGCCATTCCTATACAGAATCGAAGTTTTCAACGCCGCATCAAACGACCTGACGTCACTTCCTAGTGACATTGCAAAAATGACCGGACTCAAAACTATCGACGTATCCGACAACTTGCTCGAAGCTCTCCCAGAGGGCGTTTGTAAATTGCCCATGCTGACCCATCTCAACTGCTCCGATAACAAAATCCGTCAATGGCCGTCGAAGATTGAAGCGCTGAAAGCAAAGGCAACTGTAAATAGCGAGAATCAATCACAATATAAACAGAGGGATGCTCCTGATGACGCTTTACGGGCTGGAGAAGTTCAAACTGACGCTGAAGACAAATAGATTCAAGGGCGTGACACCGAGACATCTTATCTCGTACAAAACATTCTGAATTAAGCATAACACCGATGATATAAAGCGTCAGATGGACACTAACCAATGTCAAGAAGTACACTTCACTTCGAGGCTTTGATAAAAAAATGTGGTTGTGATATGCTTTTCCGAGTTGCTACCAGCTAAGATTGCATCGCTTTTTCGCTCCTGGTCAGTGCATCTTGAAACAACAAGAACGACAACCTTCGAAAGTCGATTCGAGCATCACGTTCAAATAGAGTGCTTGCTTTCAAACGACTCTACGCTTTAACGCTTTGATATCATGTTTTATGTACATTTTGTTTTCGCACGTTCTTAACATTTTCACACTGAAACTTTCGTTATATTCTCAGACAATCATTGCTGTGATACCAATGTGATATATTTGCCTTTTTGTTGATTATGTTATCTTTTTAATATTTATTTCTATTATAAAATGTTATTAACATAGTATTTTAATTATTTTGACATCTCTTGTCCGTGTAAATTTCATACTGCTCAAAATCTAAGGTTCTTTCTACTCAAGTTTTAGCTTAGGTTCCTATTCGACATGTTTGGTTTTGTTGTAGTTTGTCATCTCATTTACACGATGTTTTACAATATATTCTTTTAGCTAGAGCGTCTGATCGATCCTGAGGAGTTTTGAAACGCACACATAATACTGAAACAGTCCTCTCCACTTGGATCAATGGTAATATTCTCAGTTTCTTTCTATGTTGGCGTCAATTTTTAACTAAAATTTCCACGTGTCATTTCAAAATTTATAATTTCACCGAAGCTAAATGCCACCAAATCAATCTAATTAGGAAGTCAGCGAATAAACAAGTGATTGTACATAATTCAGAATAATTCACCATAACTGCCCTCGAGCAGTGTAACTTTGTCAAAATGAAAATGACAACAAAGTTCTAGACAAAAAATTTTGTTACGCCTGACGCGCGTTTCGTCTATACAAGAATCATGAAAGGCGCTCTGCCAAAAATTCTGAAAATGCCAAAAAATATATGATTATTAAGAGCATAGAACAATAAAACCAAAATATACCGAACTGGGCAATCAAATTATAATTAAGATGATCAACCTATGTCTGGGATAGGAAGAACCTTAGGGTTTAGTCAATTCTGAAATTTAAACGGATAATTTAAAGCTTTGATGTTTTCTCCAACACAAAAGTGTTGGTGCCGGAGCGGGCTAACCTCGGGGAATTGAAACTCCACCAGCAGCGCTAACCTTCACAATCATTTAAATTCACCAGAGGAACTCTGACCAATCAGTCCAATTCACCAGAGGAACTCTGGCCAATCAGTCCAATTCACCAGAGGAACTCTGACCAATCAGTCCAATTCACTAGAGGAACTCTGGCCAATCAGTCCAATTCACCAGAGGAACTCTGGCCAATCAGTTAAATTTAATTAAGTAGCCCTGTCCAATCAGTTAAATTTAATTAAGTAGCCCTGTCCAATCAGTTAAATTTACTTAAGTAGCCCTGTCCAATCAGTTAAATTTACTTAAGTAGCCCTGTCCAATCAGTTAAATTTACTTAAGTAGCCCTGTCCAATCAGTTAAATTTACTTAAGTAGCCCTGTCCAATCAGTTAAATTTACTTAAGTAGCCCTGTCCAATCAGTTAAATTTACTTAAGTAGCCCTGTCCAATCAGTTAAATTTACTTAAGTAGCCCTGTCCAATCAGTTAAATTTACTTAAGTAGCCCTGTCCAATCAGTTAAATTTACTTAAGTAGCCCTGTCCAATCAGTTAAATTCACCAGTTCAACTCTGGCCAATCAGGTTAATTCACCAGAGGAACTCGGACCGATCATTTAAAACCAAAGGAAATCTCACTTATCTTACAAATTTTCCAAAGGCACTCTTACCAATAAGGTTAATTTAACAGAGTAACTCTCCAATCGGGTTTATTCACTAGAAGAACTCTGTCAAATTAATTAAATTCACCAAATGAACACTGACCAATCAGATTTATTCACCAGAGGAAGTATGATCAATCATTTAAGTTCACCAAGGAACTCTGTCCAATCAGGTTTCTTACCAAGCATAATTCTGAACAATCAGGCAAATTTACCAGAGCAAATCTGACCAATAAGTAAAATCAATACAAAATGCTTAACAATCAGCATGATCAGGTTTATTACCAGAGTGAATCTGATAAACCGAGTTAATTTACAAAAAACAAAAACAAAAAAACAAAAAAAACACAAAAGACTTCCATACCCGGTCGATTAACCAGAGGAATTCTGTCCAACCAGGTGATTTCTCCCGAGCTACTCGATCTGTCCCAATTGTTTATTATGTTCCTTTTTTTGGCAAGGGAGACATATTGTTTTGTCCTGTCTGTTGGTCCATCTGTCCGCCACAAGGGTCTTCCGCTAAACTTCACATTGTGCGTTTTACCAGAAAATTTTGATCCCAAATTTTTTGTAGGAGTTATGGCTCGTTAGCTTTGAATATTTCAGAAAATCATCATAAACATGGTTCTCCATCAACTTAGACTTTCCCATTGTCAACTTCCATTGTGAAGCAACATTATATCCGCCCCTTGTGATGGAGTGAATGCACATCATTAGATTCGATATTCCAGATCTTGTGGGTTATTTCATGGTTTCCTTGATAAAGCATCACGTCTAATAGTCAGTTAGCTAACACATGTAAGGAGTATGTTGCTTATCGGATGTTGTCCGTACACAAGAACATCATGTGCTCGTAGATAAAGGTAATAACAAAATTATCGAACTTGGAGAATCAATCTCAATATCCAAGAGAAAAGACAAATCATTGAAGACATTTAGGAAAAGTTATAGATCACAATGGTGCTTAATTGTTACAAGCATTTCAAATGAAATGGTGGGTTAAACCAGGTTTTTTTTTGACGTGCCAAACCCCTCTCTTCCATTTCGATCTTAGACCTATACATTTCCCTCCGATGAGTACAGATGTGTGTTGGTAAGCTATTTTGTATTACCGTCCTTTACCGGATCAGATCAGATCTATCAATTGATGTTCCCTATGTCCCCCTATTGTCACTGCATGGTACATCTGAAGAAATCCCATTCTACTTTCTTTTCTGTTCTGATGACCTTTTTTTCGGAATCCTCTGTCATTTATCTTAAGAAGTAATACTTCCGAAATCTTAGTGTATACTTTTAAAATTTCTGACACCGACTGTTCATTATCTAAACTTAACTAGCTAGGCTCTTTTGACAAAGGGTTTCGTAATACTTTTCAGCTCCTTATAATTGGTTTCATCCTCTGCATGTATGGCCTTAAAACTGTGGAAGATGGTCCAGTATGAGTTTCAGTACAAGACTTCATCATGTAGTTTCTCATAACAGTTGTAATAGTCTACATACAAGAAGACATAATTGTTGACAAAACTTCGAGAATAAACTTGTTCAGGTGATAGAGATGTACAATCTAGGAAGAAATGACTAGTAATACTATCTTATGTTGCCTTATTAAATAAAAGGCAGATGCTGTCTCCTATTCCAATCTTGACAGGCTTTCTTACAGATATATTTTTAAGATGTTTCAGAGTTGATTTGTTATTTCTTCTCTATTATCTCAATGTTCATGTGTTTATCCAGAGCTGTCTTTTCCATGCCTTCTTGGTTGGTTTCGATGCTTTAAGCTCCTGCAATGTGGGTGGATGGTATTTCTCCAGGATTGTTTGGATTCTACAGATGAAATATTTTTTACTTTGGATGATTCGGATTTCAATGAATTTGCATTCTTGAGGATGTTTCCTAGGAAGGTTAGCATCTGTCTTCACACAATGTTCCGAAAAGGTTCGAGTCCTTATAGTAGGTATACACTGACATTGGCGACTCTTGTGGGGCAAACCTTGTATTTGTGTCAGTGTACTTTCGCTTCTAATTTTGCATATCTTTCGAGGGGTATGATATGCCATAAAGAATCATGGGTGTAACGTATGTGTTCCATAGTCTAGCAGATACAAGTGGAGATATTGTTGTACTTGAGAGTAAATAAATAATATACCTTGAGATCTGAATATGAAACATAAGGTTGGCAGTATAGCAGTCTGCAGGTAATTCGGACGACCGTCCTTCTTGAACACCTGGAACTAACTGCAATCGGAGAAGTGTTCACAAACCGGAAGTCAATGTCGCTATCTGATTAACCCGTATACGGATCAGTTCCGTTTTTACAACAATATTCTTTTTCTAGAGTACATTCCTGAACCAAACATAGCGTACATAACTTTTCTAGCAGTATTCGAACATGCAAAACCTTTTCTTAGTATCTCTTTGTATCCCTAAATGTTTAACAGATGAAACATGCTGTACTTAAGAGTTGGTTTTTGTCAGTGGAAAACCAGACTTTTTGGGTTGATTTTCACCTGGTCTTTCTCAGCACATGCACGAACAATGTCTAACAGTGCTTAAGCTTCTTTCGTGGTTGAGTTAGGTAGTACTATGTCATCTGTACAAGTGGGACTTACCACTGCCATGGAGACGCCTAGTTCAGATCTCTTTAGAGCATTGAGTATGTTGCTGTTGAGCCGTTTTTACAGTAAAGTGAAAAGTTTTAGCCTTGTCTGACACCTTACTCCTGTCTGAATTCCTTTAGTTGTAAGTGGCTCTGGGATAATATAAATAAAACCTCATCCTTTTATTATTTCATATTAAGTGTAGCCAGAGTAGTCCTTACAGTAATACCTCTGTACTTTTCAGGCAGTTTGTGGTCTATCCTGGTTTTTGTACAGGTGTAAGTACTCCCTCCCAAAGTATGATAGGTATTGATCAGTTGAGTGTCCATGATAGATTTGAGATTTCTCAATAAAAGTGGTATTAGCTCAGATGGCATGTATTTTAGATGTTCATCTGCTATACCATCGACTGACTCCTAGAGTCTTCCTTGTTTTTGGGGTTCTAAATAGCTTCCCCCAATTGGTCCTCATTTATTTGTGGGACTGTTGTTGGCTGTATGTTTGTAACTCCTATGATGAGGGTTTGTTCTCTTGCTAGATCCAGACTACTAATGCCACAGTTTTGGGATTTGTGGCACTCATGGACATGGGAGTCATTTCAATATAGGTTCTCAAAGTATGACTTCAACCCTTCTTAAATGTTCTCTTCTCAGTTTACTTCCTTCTTTTAAAAATCATGGTGTTGACATTTCCACTACCGATCTTTCTTTTGCATTCAACAAAACTGTGGAAAAAAAAATTAGTGTTATTGTTTGGTGTTGTCATGGTCTTCTCAGAGCATCCTGGTCACTGTACCAAAATGTAGGGATGGTGTGGAAAGAAGAAAAAGACATGCGTTCAGTTCCAAATACGAATCGTTATCAAGCAATATAACCAGATACCTTTTCCCATAAAAAATGCTTTTGTTGTTTTCTGATATTTGGGAATGGATGCTTTTCCTGTGTTGTGAAAGATCTCAACATATAAGTCTACATTTGGCTCAAGTGTGTTACCTTTTTAAGTTGTACTGTGTTAGCTGCTAATAGTCTCTGTATTCATCTTTGTTAAGTTCTCTCGAGTCTGTCCTTTTCATTACCGTTTTCTGATATTGCTTTATGGGTTTGATATCAAAATTGCAAGAATAAATATATGATCAGATGCATCTTATGGTTCATTATCGAGTATTCTTACATGGAAGGTGAAGGCTTGCTTTGATGGTACATAGAGGGTAGTCAATTTGAGATTCGAAGTCAGCACTGTGGCTTTAAAAAGTCTGCTTCCCATTACAACCCTCAGAGGTTGACAGTTCATTATTATCAAAATAATCGGTCTCTGATTCTGTTATTTCATCTGACGCATTAAAATCACCACAGATTAGAATTTGGTGATCCAATTTGTATTTTTGTATTATTTCTTCTCAATGAGCGGAGGCATCTTTACATTCCTCAGTCATTGCTTGTGGGTGGTAGTTCAACATTTATGATGCATATTGGCTTTCGACTTGTGTTCAATGTAGTGACAATATCTCTAACTTCCATCTGAAATTCGTTTTACTGCATGCTGTATGTCTTTTTTTCAAGAAGTTAGCTATGCCTCCATAGCATCTACCTTTGACAAAACAATCTGTTAAGTTCATCGTCAACAGACTATATACAAGGGATTTACAGAATAATCCCGACAAGATATATGTAGGTTTTTTTTCTCAAAAGGATAAAGTCATGTCTCTAGCACAAAAATAAATAAAATATCGTCTATGTACTTCCTTTAGGTACTTTTATTATTATTTTTTTTTGCTTTCTGAATTTTGATTGTGATTGTTCCTAGTATTATTTCCTTTCCCGATCATAGTGTGATTTTGCACGGCCGTGCTGTAAAAAGAGATTGGACGTTGATTTTTGCCATTCGTCCTCAATTTCCACTGATAAAGGTTATGCGGAACGAGAGAAGCAGAGGAACCAATGGGGTATCCGAATATCAAAAGTCCGAAAGGGCAGAGACAAAACCAGTAATCACCAACCAGAACGGGACAAAAACAGACAACATGCAAAACATGGAAACACAAAATAACTGAATATCAATCAATCAACGCGAACTCCAGTCGAAACAAGATTGAACTCAGGTGCTTAGGAAGAGTAAGCAGTTCCTGCTTACTATGGCACACCCGTCGCGTTGCTAATAGTCCATTCAGCGTGTCAAATCCGGTAAAGGAATACAAAACAAAACATTATGACAAACCAACATCTGCACTCATCTGAGAGATCGAAATCCCATATTTGTCTATAAGTGCATGATGTCTTCCGTAAAATTTTTAGAGTGAAGACAGCAACCGAGGAGCAACATAACCCTGTGTGAGCAATTTTTGCGTCAGACGTGTCCCACACGCTCTTGAGTAACGAATCAATTGAGATACGTAAACTCCATAAGCTGGAGCAGCCGGAATGTTGCTACACAAGAAGGGAAAGTTGACGATTGGAAAGTTAAAGTCAGAACGTTTGTCATAGAGCCTTGTTGAAAGTCTTCCTTGTGAGTCAATTTCGAGATGTAGATCTAAATATGAAGCAGACTTCCTAGAATCCGTTGTGTCCTTTATCTCAAGCTCCTGGGGAGATATGAGATGGAGAAAGTCACCAAATCGAGAATTGTTTAGTGAAAGGACATCATCAATATAACGGAACGTCGTGAGGTTGAAAGAGAGAGCTAGTCTACGATCTTTTTTGTCTAAGAGATTGTAAGAAGTCTGCTTCATATGAATGAAGAAACAAATCAGCAAGCAAAGGTGCACAATTAGTGCCCATTTGGAATCCCTATTGTTTGCTGAAAAACAAACTGAACGAATATGTTGTCACTAGGAAAGTTGAGCATGTCGATTATTTGGTCTTCCGTAATTTGTTCTTTTTCTTAGACTCATTGGTGACAAAGTAAGTCTTGGTATAATCGAGTACTAGATATTTGTACCTGCGTTTTCCATTCTTTTTGAAAAAGCTGCGTTTAATCAGCTGTGTCAATCGCGATTTCAGTTGTTCTTGTGGAATAGGAAATCAAATGTTTTAAGGCTGTAACAAGATGAAACTGATTTAGAGTTAAGAATCTCCATCAGTTCTTCCGAATTCTTCAGGATCCACATTTTATTGACACCATTTCTAGGATAACAACAATCGTAATATTTCTGGAGGCCGGATTTTATTGCCGTAAGTATTGAAGTCAACAGAACTGAAAGAGGCTATGTTGTACATTTGGATGACCCTGCAATAAAGCGCTGTTTGTATGGATTTTTATGTAATTTAGGAATCCAATAAATACAGGGATGGAATGTCATCATTATTTCCACCAACAGAAAGGCCGAAGGAGGAAATGACAGATTTATGATTGTCAATGATTTCCTCCTTAGAGTTGTAGCCGTGTATGTGGTGCTATTGCAGGTACAACCAACCCGTTCCCGGTGTATAATTAGTACCTTGATATGGACCTTCCAGTTTTTTTTCAATTTTTCATTTTTTTTAGATTTGTAATTGATATTCATGGACTATGGTTCAAAAAACCAGTTTTATACCTCTCTATGTATGTATATATATATTTTTTGAGGGGATTTCACGAAACTTTTTCACAATTGTTTCTATAGGATTCAGATGATCACCATCCATCTGATTGATCTGATTAGGAAGTAGGATTGTTTGTGCAGCTCACAATTTTTCAAGATCGATAAGGTTATGTGATGTTTTAAGATGATCATTTAACTTTTTCTTTGCGTTTTATCAAATATTTTGTATCTATAGTTACCAGAGACACAGAAAAAACATAGCACAAACTATACATAAACAAGTTTAATTTCTAAATGATCTATACTTATAATGTGATAATAACAGAAACATTTAATATAAAATTGTAACAGAAAACAGACTTCTAAATCATCTCTGAAACTGAAACGTACCAAGAAAATTCATTTTTCAGCCATCAGCTGATAAAACATACTAAGAATTCTTCATCAACCTACTATTGTATCAAACCTACCAACAAAACCCATTGAACAACCCACACTCGATGTAGTTCTATTCTAGCAGTCAGGCTTTTACAATCCTAAAATCACAACATATCTTTCGAAATTTTGTGATCATTTAAATATGTTTAAAACATAAATAATTGAACAGTATTATACAAGCAGAAAAAAAAAGTTCTTAAACTTTCAACACTGTGTGACAAAATCTTATTTCTCTGTATTTCTGTTATTTGTATTAAAATGATTACTGCAAAATTTAAATAAGTTTATAAAAATTATATTTCACTTAATATTTTAATTACATGAAGCAAAACTGTGTCAACGGAGTAATCAAACAGTCAAAGACAAAATAAATCAAATAAAATTCTGTATTATTCTACACATTTAAAATTTTAAACTTATTTAAGTGATCACAACTTGTCTTACACAATATTCACTTTGACCCTACTTAGGTTTTCTATCACAATTTTGTTGGTATAATTCTCATAGTCACCCATTCACCGGATACACAACACAAAATATAGTTCCGCCTGACTTTTTCTAAGAAGAGGTATAAACAAATTGACAACAATAAACAATGAAACCTTACAATGACCAGATGGTATCACACGTCTGTTGTGATGGTCTAGTTCTTAACACTCCGATGTTGTTCATAGATATTTTACCTCTCCATTATATGTAGTTCTACACCAATTAAGTACTAGTTTCTTAAGAATCAGGCAGATACAATTAAAAGCGACACATGAATATCTAATACACAAAAAAGCAACCTAAAAAAGCATTGTTTTGACAATTAAATGGTTTGGTAAATCTTGGTGTAAGAGATATTAATTATTCCCCCCAATTGTATCTACATTATTACCATTCAAAAATATTTTAGGGAACATTTTATGTTCATAACTACCTAAGGTTTTATACTAGAAGTCATATGATTATGAAAATTTCATGTGCCACCGATTGCCTGATTTTAGTGTGAATAGTACTTAACCTATTTCTCCGATGTTTTGCCTAGATATTTTACTCACTACAATCGATATATTTATCAACCGACTAAAATTTCTATCAATAAATATTTCAATCAGATGTTAAACCCAAGTAATCTTCTCTTATCATTAAATTCAATCATTCCAAATAAATTTCAGTTTCAGTCCCAGAAAAATGTTAAATCAAAGGAAATATTCTACAAAGCATTTACAATTCAAAATTTGAAGTTGGTTACAAAGTAGAGGCAATGCATAATTATTAGTAACAATGAAATAAAATAATTTCTCAATTTGAATTATTCAATAGATTTTAAAAAACTAAAGTAGGTAAAATGCAAGTAAATATTACTTATGGTTTTCATTAAAATATTTGATAAAACATACAAATTTCCTAAACTGGTATTTTAACAAACATTTCAAATAGATTATTTGCAGTTTCTATCATGGCTGATCATATCTTATTTATTAAAAAAAAAATCAAATGTCTAATGATCAAATCATAAAACAAAAGACCATATTCTATGACATTTTTGGTTGCAATTTTAATATATACACATATTTATAAACAATCAAAAACTGGTTATCACTGTGTACATGGTATATTAATGTTAAGTAAAAATAGCCTTTATTTTCTTGCATACGATTTATAAAATAAATGTTTACAAAGTGATAGGCACTAAGATGATTGAGGTAGAGTCATGGATATTTCAGTAGTCCAAACATACTCAATTTTGTATTTGCAATATATCAAATTAACCCAATTAAACGAAAAATCTTATATCATTCACTGAGCGTGAAATGTTTTGGTTATTATGCAAACTGTTTAATTCAGACCATAGACCCCCTCCCCCACCAGATATCATTTTCAAAAAGTTTTTTTAAATGAATATTTATACTGATACAACCTAAAATTATGTCCAGAAAATCCAGAAAACAAGTCATATCACTTAAGGTTTTGTCTTTCCATCTTAGAAAATATTATAATTTGAAAGATAATTGCTCAAAGTGATCTAATGATTTAAAGATTTGGTTATATGAAATCTCACCCATTATGAACAGTTGCACACAAGTTGAAGAAACAGAAACAAATTGGTTGAATAATATTCATACAGTATTGAGAATATTTGAACTACCTTTCCAAAATCACAAGTCACCTACAGTTAAGCCAATAATGTTGATAAAGAATACAAATACAAACAAGAAGTATAAGGATAATGACAGAATGCATCCATGAGGTAGGAGAAAACACAAATTAAGCATTATATATATACTGGCATTCTACAAATTCAGGTATCTACATGGTATATATATTTATATTTATAAACATTACTTGTAAAACATATTGTGAGAAAAAATAAAATTTTCATAAATATAAATGCAAATGACATTTGTAAAATATAGCACTAATTCTATTGTGATAAAATAAACTTGAATTTGACTTTGTATGAAATTCATTTATTTCTATCACACTTTTTTAAAATTCAACTGCTGTATAAGATCTGATTAAAAGAATTCTGTTTTATAACAAGATTTTGTTACATGTAACATAAGTTATTTTTCATTCAATTGTATTGAAAAAAAAAGAAGCTTATTTGAGAGACATCATCCACACAGGCTTTGCAATGACTTTGGAAAATTAAATTACATTACCTAAACCAAGCATTGACATTATTTACTTGAAAAAAATGTTTTACAACAAAATTTATAATGTAAAGTTGGTGTATCAAATAAATTCAAGAGCAGATTTTGCTTGAATGCCATTAAACTGATTAATTCTTAATTTTGAGAATATTCTCCACTGCCAGCCAATCAAACAGACACTATGGCATTAGAGAATATTCTCAGACGAAATAATTTTCTTGAGTTTAATGGCACCAAAACCTTGTATATAATTAGATCACAACCCTTGTTAGTAATAGCACTTGTGTTTTTATAGGCCACTCGTAGATAAAACATGCAATAGACATTACACAAAAACAACGGACGATATAATACATTGCATAATATTTCAACCATGTTTTATATACAAGAATTTAAATCGATTAGAAGTCTGTTACAGAACATTAAATTGTAATAAGCAAAAATAACCATTTTTATTCACAAGATTTACAAAGTGATAAAATAATCTGTTACAATACATAAATTTCTAATAAGCAATATTAACCATGTTTTATATGTATTTACAATTCATAATTAAAACAAATTAATCTGTTACAGAACAAACATTTTTAATAAAGGAAAAGAACCATTTTTCATTCATGAACTTTTATAATTGATTATTTACAATTCCTTTTATTAAGACAAAGACGTTTTGTTGAAGAATTAATAATATTTCAAGTAACCTTATTTTCATTACAATATTAACTTGTGTTTAAACAGTTTGTGACTTAATATTCATAAAACATCAGACAAAGTTTATATATATTCAACACTTGTGGAAACGGATACAAAATATTGCTCCATGTTTTTTCCTTCATTTTAAAACAAAATCCATTTTATAGCTTGAAAAAATATGAATGTATTTCTGCAGAGGTCTTATAAATAATGCAGAGAGGCATGCACTCAATATAAATCCATTAATTTAAAATACATCTTATTCAAAACATATATATATGTTTTTTGTAGTTTTATCGGTTGCACTTTTATTACTTAATGTTCATGTTTTATGCAAGTTCTTTTGTTGTTTGAAATAGACAAATTATGATTATTTTTTAAGAAAGGAAAAACAATTGTGTATATGCTTGGACATTAATTTAAAAGTTTTTAAGTTCAAAACTAACATATTTTTTTTTCATCTAGTCAAAAAAGTCACTGAAAGAAGAAGGTAAAATAGTTTACAAATCAGAAGCATTACTGATGGCTGTTTTAGGTAAGTTAAAACTATTTATGGGTTAGGATTCTTTTTTAACATTTTTAACTTTAAAATAATTAAGAATGAACTTAAAAATAATGCACTTTTCTCCTGGTAAATTACAAAACTGAAATTTATTTATAAATGATCAAAGTTATTTTTCTACCTCCAGTGTATATTTTTTCACCAATAATGAATATTTCTTCACCATTGTAAGGTTCCATCATAATTGACAACATAACATGAAACTACAAAGGCAAAAAGCAGATAAAGATGAATATTTTATTCTTTTTTCTTGTACTTTTAGTAGTAATTTTTGTAAGGAATTTTCATTGTTCTGTCTAATAAAATAATAATTAAGGAAATAATATCAAATCTATTGTACTTAACGTTTTTAGAATCTGCTTTTAAAGCAAATTACATTTAACTTAACATTACTTTCCATAAATTTCCATTTTATTTCATTGAATATCATGTATCAAATATTTTAAAACTTTATAGAGAATACAAAAATATTGACTTTACAACAAATCTGATTAAAAACAACACGTTTACTTACACCTAAAAAAATCTTACTTAACAAACTGAGCAAATTTCATAGATTACATAGCTACAATTATTTAGACAGAATGAGGTAGATTGATCATTATAAGGCGCCTTGGTATACTAGTTAACTTAACCTTTCCATTTTAAATATTGTCTAGAGCATCAAAATGTCATTAAAAATTATTTTTATTGGTGTATAGATTTTCTTAGAACATTTGAAAAACAATTCTTATTATAGTGTATAAGTCAGAATTTGTAATATACATGTATTCATCTTACTGCTAATTATTATGTTGTGATTTTTTTTTTAAATTTTAACAAACAAAGAATATGTAAATTTTTGCATATCTAAAACATCTTTACAGTACTTCATTTTGTATCTCACCTTAGTCTTTGAAAAAAAATACTTAAAACATATTTACTTAAAATTATCTTTAAATGTTCAAGAAGTCCTACATTCAATAAAAGTTAAATAATCTTTATATCACATCTTCTCTATATCTCAACACTCATGTTTTATAGTCATACAGACCCTTTAAAAATATAGGATTCTTAAAAATCGTATTGATCTATATATTACTTGAGAAAAAAAAACTTACTTCACTATTATGCCTCTCTTGCATTTTCTTTGCTTAAAATGGTTAGTTAACCATTTTTTTGTCCAAATAACATCTATTCAATTCATCTGTTAAATACAAAAGAACTTTTAAACAACAAAAAATACAGGCAACAAACAGTCATTTAGAGTGAAACTAATTTTACCAACAAGAAAAGCCACAACAAAGTACTTTTATATATCTCCTGATAAAATAGTACTAATTTTATTCCTGTCTCACAAAATAAAACAGTTTTTAAGAAAAAGTGGTGATCTAAAACAACTATTTACTAATTCTGTTTAAAACATTAGAACATACATTATTCAGACTCAAAGACAAGGTTAAGAATATTTCTAAATTAGACACAGAGACAATGACATTCACAATTTCAACAACTCACAAGATCTAATACAATTTGCATGCAACTGAGCAGAGCCATTATACCTTTAAGCACTTGAAAATATAAGCCAAGAGACAAAAGTTTGCAAGGACAATTTATACTAAAAGCAGCAGATGATCAAAGCGGTAATACATGATTATTATATACACGTATTAAAATTATTTACAAATCGTGAGGTAGTTTTTCTGTTGCCGTTGACAACCCCTCCTGAGAATTAGTATTGGTGCCCAGATTCATAGAAAATTTCACTCATTAACAAATTTCCTATAATTCTTTCTCAAAATATTCCAAGACGTATTCTCAAATGAGGAACTTTTTATCAGATTAGTTTATTTTTGAAATTGGAATTTCATTTACTATTTTAATCCAATATTGGTTGTATGTGATAAAACATTACTAGTTGCAAATTGAAACTTGACAACTTTTTCTTGAAAAGTGATTTATCCAAGATGTTACTGTATGACAAAACTGACATCTGTCAAGTATAAAATTTTTGCAGCAAAATTCACAATATATATTTATTAAAGTCAAATATTTATCAAAAAAATTTGGAAAGAAAAATTTTCATATGAATCCTGGGCTTGTTCCAGTAGAACACATCAGCACTGATATACAGTTCATTTCCTGTCTCATTATATTTTATTCATGATTAGAATAATTAAATATAATTCTTCATAAAACGTGCCTGAATGCATGTCCTGGGAAGCTTTAATTTGGTCTGACAGGGTTTTTTTTTACATCACCTGACAAGAGTCAAGCAACTTTTCCTTTTAAAAATACTGATCAAGCAAATTGTTTTGAAGCAGCATTTTTTTTTTCTGTACAAAACTGATCCTGCAAATTGTTATGAATAGAGACAGGCATAAATTTTGAACTTTTGTCCAAAAAAATGTGGCTATTGAAATATCTTATTTTTGGTAGAATAATGATCTACTCTTACCAAAAACTTGTGAAAAAGTTCAATTGAAACAGTGAACTGTATATCAGTGCTAAATACACAATAAGAACAAAAAACAAAAACAAAATACCCAGTGTATAGGTCCTGAGAATAAAATTTGGATGAAAAAATACCAAATAAATAAAATATAAACAAAGTATTCCTGATTTTATTTATATGAGGTTTTTCTATGAAATGAGGTTTTTATATTGTAATGTATTGAAAAAAATCATAAAATATTGAATATTTAAAATTTAGCCAATACCTGTATCAACTAATAAAACATGAGCAAAACATGTGTTATTTGAGGTATATATTAAAATGTCATCTCTAAAATCATTTTCAACAAAGGAGATTTGAATCAAGGGAATTAAGGTTAATGTTTACTGATCTTAAGACTTTTGGGGTTCTGAATAATATCAGTCAGGGAAAACAATGATAAAATAACAAATCTGATGGGAAAACAAGGGGTTTTAAATATTAATGTACAATGAATCTTGGTATGAAAGGTTGGGCCATTTAAATGAAATATATGATATCCAAATACTGAGTCTTATTACAAAGAGAATATGATATAGAAGTACGTCACCTGAATGAAATATTTCTGTGTTCTTATACATGCTTATAGTTCAAAACATAGTTTTCTTATAATGAATACCTTATAGACTAATTAAAGGACATTATGCTTGTTTAAAGTTCAAAACATAAGGTTTCTTTTGTAATAATTCATCATCCTAATGAGTAGTTCTAAGATATGAATTTTAAGATTAACAAGTGCTTTTCAAATTGAACAATTAAACATTAGACATCTACTCCAACACACAAGGAAAGCTGTAAGAAAAAATAAATGCCATTTAGGGATAAATATTTAAAATATGATATAAATGAAATTAACAAAAAACAAGTACTCGCCACTAATAATGTTATCTTAACAACATAAACCAATGACCACCGGGGATAAAAACAATAGAAATATCTTTTAACACCAAGATTTCACTCTTTTCATCTACAGTTATTATTTATAAATGTGGAAATTACTAATGTGGTAATTTCTCAATTTCCTTTCTTAAGAAAATATCTAAACAATTTCAACACCTTTGCAAAATAAAGTAATTGATATATTGTAATTGTTTTACATATTAAGGAAAAATATGCACCTTATAAATATTAAAAGTTCCACATTCTCTAGAATTATTTTTTTCTTCTCTCACAAATATTATATTTCTAAAAGATTTTTTTTGCTTATTAGCAAACAGTCAGCCACTATCATATGCAATTTAATTTTAACCATTACATGTCATCATAGGAAGAAAAAATAGATGAAAAGAGTGAATAAAAATCATAAATCTATAACAAGAAAAGTTACTGTAACTCCACTCAATGTTATACTAAAGAGTAAAATATTATGTTAATGGTCACATAACCTTGAATAAGCAAAATAAAGACTTAGGCAATGGAAATTGAACGTATAAACAAATTGCTTGAAAAACCCAAAACTGGGTGTTTAATAAAAGTTCTTTAAAAGTACTAGTAAACACACCTTGATCCAAATTTACAAATAACTGTATTGTTTGCAAATTAATATGCTTGTTCAAGAAATATGTTCACAAAATTTAGTAACTTTTGAGATGATTACACTACATTTAAATGTTTTAGCATTATTAACATTACCAAAATCACAACAATCGAGTTGATTTACAGTAATAATGTATTTGCACTGTTAAATTAAAAAAGAATAATTGAACACAAAAAGGTGTATTAAATCAAACATCAACCTTTTATAGCCTGGTAAATGGCATTGCTTAGAAAATTGTATGGCACTGGTACTTTTAAGGATAAAATTTTGGTTTTTTTTATTGTTTACATTCAAGATTTAAAATTAAGTACAATTCATTTAAGGTAATTATTACAAAGTTCACAACACTTATAAAAATAAATGCAATAAAGTCTTTTTTTCTGTAAATATATGGCACATTTTAAGCTTAAATGAATTAATGATATGAAATGAATAATGACGATTTTTACTAAATACATATCTTAGAATTCAAGCCTTCAGACATTTTAGTTGTGAAGCCAAGTTCTCCCTTTTTTTTTCAAATTAATATTGGATGGTTATATTGAAACTTTGTTTTGGTTATGGTATCCTAGAACCCTTTCTAGGGGTACGGATTCTTTCATAGTCATAAATTACCTTATATGTACTAGATGTAAAGGCCCTTTTTAGACTAAAACAGCAATGGTTTTTTAAACTGTTTTAAAGCAAGCATTCAGTTTTAACCAACTAAGTAATCTTTATAATATATAAAACGATTAATAGTAAACTTATTATGTACTGGTTTAACAGTATTTTTTACTTCATTTAGAAGATGGTCTACATGTGACCTAAATATTGACTTTTTAAACCCTTTGAAAGGAATACACTAATATGTGATATGAAAACAATGCTTGGCAGTGTTTGAAATGCACCAATCAAAGCCATTAATGAAATGACAATGAAAAAGATGATGATGATATCTAAGAAATAAAAACACTTACAAACCTTGGTTTGTAAGTGTGATAGTACCAATGATATCTTCTAAAATGTTGTCCTAAGGCAAAAATTTACTTGTTTGAACAAAAGTTAATTTGTGTGATAATTTATATTTTTTAAGTTTCGAGGATCCTATGTTTAAACTAATATTTTGAATTTTCATTTAAGCAATGAAAAGCGATGACAATGATGGTCATGAAAAACATGATTGATAGATGGATAATCAAATGAATTTACTATGGCACTGCATTGTATAGCACTATTTAAAGATTTTGTAAACTGGTAATACAAAAATAAAACAACATCAAGAAATGGAGGTTTAAAATGTTTAAAAATAAAATGATGTAAAGACTTCAAATATTAGAATGACATTTCTAAAAAGGGACATTCTAAACATGTAGTAGCACTTAAAAATGTTGCATTTTTAAGGAATAAGATAAAAAGAATGTAGCACTTAGAAAAATATGAAAATAGCATGTTTATAAAATGCTTGGTATAATTAACAATATTTAGAAATGGAGGTAGAAACTTTAACAAAAGAAAAGGTCAAAATAGGGGAGAAGTAAAAACGATGAATATGAAAATATCAATAATCATCTGTAAAATTGTTTAAAAATAAAAAAAATATCAATAATTGAGGTTATATAGCTATTAAAGATATTGATGGTATTTTTAAATGAAACAGGAAAATATTTAAAATGTAGAAACAATACAAACATGTAGAGGTATACAAAGAAAAAAACAACTTCTATACAAATTATCAATATTAGCACATAAAATATGATAAAGTTGAGGTATGCAAAACAAGAGGTATTAAATGAATAATGAGGTTTATATAAAATGTGATATGGAGTCACCGGTCCAACTAAATTAGGCGAGATTTAAGGGTAAAACTGGTCTAACAAAAACAAACAGGTGTTGAGAATAAAACCAGTTTTTTTGCAATAATAATTTCAAATCTTAAAATGATATAATATTTCTCTTGAACAATAATTTCTCATGCGTTCAAGAGAAATGTCTTTATAAAGTCTTTCAGAATAAACAAAATCATTTTCAATCTTTCATTAAAAACTCGTTTTATTCTTCAAAAGTAATTCTGGAGACATACATTTTATAACAAAAAATGGTGCCACCTTTTAAATAACATTTCATATATTATATAAAAATACTTCACAATGGAAGAAAAACAGACTAACATCAATTTGAAATTGAAATATTTAAAAATAATTTTCTCCTCAGTAACAATACATTAACAGTTACAATAAAGCCTATATATGATCTGAAGCCCTTCTTATTACAACAGCAAGGTGTGGTTCTAAGCCTCCCTGATGTAGTTCTAAGCTGACTATAAATCCATCCCTAGGGGGTCCTCAGTCTGGGGGTTCCATAGAGGGGTACTGGTGTGAGGTCCACCAAGGGGAGTGATGTATTGCACCAAAATCTGATTATCTTTGATTGTTTGCACCTAAAAATAGAAAGGAAAGTATGGTAAGAATTTAATGATATTATACAGGACACTTATAATTGTGCAATTTTAAGGGAAATATGTTAGGGGTGAAACGATTCCACTTTCTCATGATCTGTTACACATCATGATTATTGACCTACAATCCAACCCATATCAGGAAACTGATCTTGGCTAATTTAGAAATGCCAATTTTTACCAATTAAAGCGGACTAATTAAAAGGCAATTGTAAATATTCAGGATTTTTAGCATGTTAATGTTTAACTGAATCCTTTTCATGAATTTAAGGGTTTCAGTAGAAAAAATTGTTGTTGTAAGGCCAAAATCAATTTACTTCCGGGGGGGATGGCACACTAAAATTAAGAATAACATCGGAATCATCAAGTTGATGAAGATCTTATACCAGTATTGTAGGACAAAACATCATAATTATGATGCATGGCAATGTATCCATACGGCCTTAAAATATGTCCAGTTTTCTGTAATATATCTCCTCGGAATCAGGACAACTTTTTGTGTAGGATGACACGTAGTTGTGCTTTGTGGATTTTATAGTGTCACTGATTCCACTCCATTCTTGCATTATCATTGTTTTTATGGACTTGACATTCTAATAACATTTTTATTATCTGTTTTTAAGGTTGAAATTAATAGTATAATAATGGGCATTTTTTCAGTTTCTGGATATATATTGTTAACTGCGTTTTCATTATTTTTCATTTGGTATCAATTTTACATGGCTTTCATGGGTTGTCTTGATCCACGAAATTTGACACCCCATTAAAAGGAAATTCAACATGCAGACCAAATAACCACGAATTTAAGAATCCACGAACTTGTTTGTTGTCATCTAACCACAAAAATTGGTATCTAAGAAAATAAATGAATCCACAGTGTCCCCTTCTAGTACTTTATATTCCTTTACACTCACCATAACTTCCATTTCCATCCCAAACCTTTCGCCATCTAAGACAAATAGCTGTCTTTAAATGGCTCGTAATTAGGTATCGTATGTGGGTACTTGACATGCCAGACCATGTGAAACATGAACTCAATACGATCTTGACATCTTCTGTGACAGGAGGGACAGACGAAAGGATCCTCGTCCTCCGGCGAATGCAGACTCTGGTGTAAATGAAACATCGTGAAATCATTGAATATGATATTACAGTGTGGACAGTGGTGTATACCCGAATCAGATACCGGTGTTTCTGAGGTAGTAGTGACATGCCTTTTCTCTTCACTCTCAGTCTCAGACATCGGTGGGCTCTTAGATCTAATAGAGTGACCTCCCTTTGATTCATTGTCTTCAGATTCTTCACTGCTGACAGACTTGTTGACGCTAAGGTCAATGACCCGGTCGTGAGAACCCCCGTTGTATAATGATGATATAGGGGGCAGTGTTGTCGAGGCTAACGATTGAGGTAGACTGGTCATGGCTAGGCGCTCCTGCATGTAGCGGAAGTTGGTGGAGACCGGAGAAATGAGTCCGCTGCTCTGTGGTGTGACGTTCCCACCGCTGTTTCGTGACGAGATCATTCCTTCATTCTGGACACTGAACGTTGAAGTTGGTACAGTTGAGGATGGGGAGCGAACATGACTGGAGCTTGACATCTAAAAATACATAATACAAATGTACATATCTTATTACTACAAATATTACCATTGTTACCAGCATCAGCAACACATCTGAAGTGGAAAGAAAGGAACAAATGCTTTTACCCTATACAATTCCAACATATGATAAGCCATGGGAATAACAAGGATTACACTACAAATGAAACTGTAAATTCTGTTCAAGCAAAACAAATTAGATACTCATGAAAGGCATTTTTAAAAAATACGGTCAGCTCTTTGATATCCATGGTACCATAAGTCATCGCTACTGTAAAATTCAAATGCATGCTGTCCTTAAAACCTTAATTCTGTGAAATTAATTATACTGAGTAAATGAGTAAGTGTTAGGGTCTAAAACACATGTAAGTTTTAATTGTGAAGAAAACCCAATACTTCAAAGAAACCTCAGATTTGGGGCAGATCACTGACAAACCCAATTAAATATCAGTTCAAATTTTATGCAATTTCTTAATGCATAAAAAATATGATTTGAAGTAACTCTTTTAAATTGACAAAACATGAGTAGCGAGAGAAACAGTTTTTTGTATTAGTGTTGTGTTTATTGAAACTGTTGAGTTTGTAAATCAATGATCGCTACATTTTTCTGCATGTATTTAATATTTTCCCATTAAGTATCATGTTTTTGAATGTAACTTATAGCTTCCATTATATTTTCCCTTTCATTTTCTTTAATCATACTATTATATAGTTCTATCTATAATATATCTCTAATAATTATTTGCATTAAAGTCCTGTTATCTATTAAGTGCAGTTCTCTGTAAGAATCAGGCAAAATTTAAAAACTTTGAATCATGATTTTAAAAACACACAGTTTTGACAATAAATTGTTATTCAAAGTAGCCTTCTAATGAAGAAACAAACAGGAGAAAAATTTCTGTTAAAATGATAGGAATTTAGTGTGACTTGACAGAGTTATCTCCCTTAGATTCAAATTTCATATGCATTTCAACCAAAATATATCTCAAATTACTGACTTTTAAAAAAAGTGCCAATGCATTTTTTGTTACTTTTTAATCATTTTGAACAGTATTTTGAAGTCAAACTCGTGTGTTTTTTTTAATCATGATTCACCCATTGCCTGATTCTTACAGAGAATGGCACTTAAAAATATTGAAAACATGCAATAAGGGTTGAGGCAACAACAATGTTAAACTGCACTATGCATATATAATCAAGTAATTCTTTTTCAAGAAAGGGGTAATATAGTTTAGTTTGTTACATGTATAATATTCATAATGTCCTGTTGAAAACATTAAGAGATATGTAAATCCATAATTTCTTGAGTACATGTACAGTACATCTGAACTTAATTTCCCATTTTTATTTATAATCACACATATTTCTTAATTTTTAGCTTCAATCATGTACATCTCACTTTATTTTCTCTATACATATAATTCTTTCCTTTTTAAATCCTGATGTTTGCCTTTTTAAGTCCCCTCTTATCTCAAAAACATATTGAAAACATGCCGTAAGCATCGCGGCGACAATCTTTGACCTGGATATTTAAACTGTACATGTTATCTGTAGATGACAGGTCACATTTACATGTATCATTTGACAAGGTGGATGGCCTTTCTTTGGGGTTATTCAACTGTCACTGGCTAAATGGTATTAGTAATAGCATCAGAATGGAAAGGGGTTTAAATTAAGTATTGCATATTAAGGAAGTTTGTTTGCTCTTCATATTTTGGAATTTTTGTCAGATTTTTTAGATCCTCTGATTTTATCCATCTGTATGCATATTTTTTTTTGCCCATGAACCCCAATCTTTTATTATTATTTAAAAATAGGAACACTGAATATGAAGCTGACAATTTTGTAAGATATTCTATTTACCAATCAAAGCAATGTAAAAGTAATGAAAACTCTAGAGAAAACCCATTTCTGGCTTAAGCTTTTTAACGCTTATAGCATGAAAATGAGCGCATGGACCTACATTTTATTAATGCTTAATTTGATCATTTGCCCATCTTTTAATATAAATAAATGCAAGTTTATCCATTTCTATTTACTTTCGAATAGAGGAGCAAACCCCATTATGAAAAAGCAATTCATTTCAAATATAAATAAAATCGCACCATCACAGAACTCATTAAAGGTCTAGCTGGGCCATTAAGGGCCATTAAGGTCAAGGTCATGTGACAGATGACAGAATTCCATTTAACCATCACAAAAATGTCTGAAGTGTGTTCTAGATACCATAGTTATTGAGAAACAATGAAAAAGACCAACATTCACTAAGTCATTCAACCATGAAATTGAGGTCAGGGTCAAACAGCACGGTGCCAGTTGCATACCACCCCAACTGTCTGTATACCAAATATCAGATGCCTAGCTATTACACTTTTCTTGTAATTCATTTTCCACAAAAGTCTTACAAAAAAGTTTACGCCGTCACCGCCGCCGCGACACAAAAACGGTAAGCCACAGCTGACTTAAAAATATATCCCTTAATATAATATCAAAAATGTTTAAAATTTTCATGAAAATCAATCCAATAGTTTAAAGGCAAATCATGCAAGTCAAATTTACAAGTATCATATGGAAAAAGTTGGATGTGCTTTAAGGGTTATTCAACTGTTTTGATTAATGGGTTTTAGTAATAGCATCACAAAAGAAACTTGTTATAATTAGATTATATTTTTTTAAATTGGGTTAAATATAAGATGAGTAATTAAGATCTGTTCTGTTCTACTTTTGATATTTAATTTCTGTCATTTTTTTTATCCACAGGTTTTTAACATCAAAATAGGAAGAACATGTTTCAAATATGTTTGATCATTTAATCATATTGATCAGATTTTGTTTAATTAAAAATCAAGAAAGTTGTTTTTTTATCATAAAGACCAAAAAAGTTTTTGCCATATGTACCAGTACAGAGGCAGATCCAGAGATTCTGAAAAGAGGGGGCCCACTGACTGGCCTAAGAGGGGGCCTGCTTTGGTCATGCTTTATTGATTTCCTATATATTCAGCCATATTTTTCCGCCAAAAGGGGGGGCCCCGGCCCCCCAGGACCCCCCTGGATCCGCCTATGCAGTACATCAAATATGTGAAATTCCTGGAAAAACAACAAATTAATTTTTTAGTGCAACAACAGTGGAAGAAAGATAACTCTAGAGTCTTTAGAATAAATAAAGCATGAAGTAAATTTGTGTGTAAGGAGTAATAGAATGCTTTTGTGCCAGTTCTACCAACCTGATTGTAAGCATCTGATTGGATCATCCCATATCTGGTTTCCTGCTTGCGCTGGTCCACTTGTCCATCTTCAGGTGGGCTATGAGGAGGTGTAACTTGTTCCAGTTTAACAGGACTGGACTGGTCCTTGTCAGTTGAGGTAGTTATTGAAGAGGTACCATCTTGAGGTGATTTTAGTGACTGAGGTAGCGATAACATGGGCCGTGAGGGATGGCCAGGGAATAAATGTTGCTGACTGACTGAGGTCTGTATCATCGTCTCATAGGTCAGGGCATGTTGGAGCAGGGCACGCTGCTGCATTGCAAAGGCATGGTATGCCGCCATATTAACCTGACCCGTAGGACGAGCTGCCGGTGCCCTTTGACCCCCAATTTTTCCACGCATGTGAACATTTCTTTCATGACGTCTTAAATCATTGGATTGTGTGAAACATCTGAAAAAGAAAACGACAACACTTTAATTTTAAAATTATCAATCTTTTGTGTTTGGGTTGGACATAGCTTGAGGAGTCTTCAATCTTCATTCCCTACCCTTCTCAGACCACTGCTTCATATCTTTTTGATCCTTGTGTAATTATTATTTTACCCTGTGCTGTTCCCATTCCAAACGTCCCCTCTCTATTCAACCCTCACTTCCCAAACTCCCACTCCTAAGACCTTATAGTCTCTTTCAATATAAATGAACTTATTCCAACTTAGCAGAAGTGCAAAAGTATACATTTCATATGACTTTTAATAGGCACAACATTAGTACAGGTTGAAATTCTAATGTTTCTTATATATAATTCGCATTGATAGGATAGACTTTTCATTTCTGCCTCTTCATTTTCTCATTTTACATGTCTATTCAGGATCAACAGAGATTAAATTCATATAGTTCTGTAATCTGTTCAATCTTTCTAGAAAAATGAGACCAAAACTTTTTTAAATTTTAATGCATTATGATGCATTTAATATCTTCAATTTTTTATCACAAAACAAAATAATGATGACAATAGCTCACATGAACCTTCGGGTCAGGTGAGCTTAAAATGGACATACTTTTTTTACAGGCTGATCGATTCAACAAAATTTTGCATGCTGATTCAACAAAATGCATAATTTGGACTCATTAAAAACCTAAAATATCATTTTTATAAGATTTAAGTAGATAAATAGTCAATAAAAATGCAGTTTTCTAAAACACCATCATCAAATTGTATAATGGAAACCATTCAAGTCTTTCTATTATACAACTTCCAAATTATTCAGAATTGCATGAAGAGGAATGTAAAACGAACAACTTTAATTTCAAAAGGTGTTATTTGCTATAAATTATGCCAGGTAAATTTTGAGAGTTCTTAATGGAGTGCAAATGCACTAAATGTTTTATAACTTATCTTAAAGTCACTGTCAAAACAAAAACATGGAAATTGAATGTTGCAAGGATTTTAAGAGCTCCTCTAAGTAGTATACATATGAGACCTTTTATATCATAGGAGCTAATGATGGACCATCCCCTCCCCCCACATAATCTGCCACTGCTGTTTGGGACCCCTGCACATGTCACTATCCTTACTCCCACATACAAAACTTTTATAGATTTTTTACAAAAGTAAACAATAGTTATTTACATAAGGAAAGGTTAACGAAACTTGTATTATAGGTTCAAGTAGCATGTTTATCTACGATTTCACCTTAGGTAGTTTTTATCACCTGAAGATTTTGTCCTTGTACAGGTAGATACTCATTTGTATTAATCTCACCTGTCAATTTCAATGAGAGTTACATGTTTTTATGTCCCTCGGCAATTGAAAGATAAGGCTCTTATAGGGTACCCCTTTCTTCGCACCAGGTTGCTTTAAGGTCAATTTCTTAGGTCAAAGGTTGTTTCATTGAATTTACATTTTGGTCATTTTTAACTAAATGGAGAAATTGGAAGTCGCTTCTAAAAAGCTTTCAAGACACATTTCCTTTTTTTATCCTTTGAGGGCCCAGAAGATCTCATTTCTACCGATTCAAAACGGTATTGGGACTTTGACCTTATTCAAACCCATTTTAACTGTGCAAACAATTTGAATTGATTTGTTAAATAACAACATATTTTTTTCTACCTGTGCGTCATTTAAAAAACATGGAAACTCAATACAAATATATTCAATTTCATCCCATTAGGACAGTAAATTACAGAACAGTTAACATGAGGGGCTCAATGAGTGAATTCTTAACAAAAAAAAACTTGTTTACTTAAATTTAAGATGCTTAAATTCAATATTGATAAGGCAGTAAATACTGTTATAAGTAAATTTGGTTCATTTCATATGCAGTTGTGTTACCCCCTCCCCTAGAGCTACACAAGAATAAGCAGTCCTAAGGTCCACTTTTCTTTGCTTGCAGGTCATTAAAACAAACACATACTCGCAAACAATCGTTTATACACTCCCCCTTGGTCAACAATCAAACATCAATATATTATCAAATTGTTCGATTTCCAACCGGATAATGAAGCTTAATTCCTTATAACAAAAATTCATTATAATGTCAATATTTATTTGATCTTTACTATATCTAAAAGCTGCAATGTCATTTGTCACTATGTATAGAGCAAATCTCATGAAGGAGTACATGTGTCCAAAATCCATTGATATTAGACATGATAGAAAAGATGATATCTGCTCTCTAGAGCTAAATTACCTCTGCTGTGATGGACTTTGTTACAAACTATGAAACTCAAACATGTTAATTTCATGTGTTCATTGTTGTGGTAATTAACTAATTTTTCCTTCCATTTTGATATTAATTGAGGGGAAATAACTCATCAACATCAATCTACCATACTGTGAGGTTCTTATAATAAAGATATCGATTAATAAATTTTGATACGTAGTGTTTTTTTTTACAAACTGCAAAATGACCCCTCCCTTCATGAACCCCCAACCATCCCATATAAAATTCAACCCCATTTAATTAACAAACAAGGTTCACTGTACAATCACAATATAAAACATTTACTATGGATTTCAGATACATGCAATAGGATTTTTTTACGGGACAAAAAACATAGGTCAATGCTCGTCATAAGCACCTTAAAGTATCATCTTTTTTAATGGGAAATGTATGTCCACCATTGATTTCTGATATGGGATTCATTGATTTCTGATATGGGATTACAATCTGCCAATGCTACAGTTGTCTATTTGTTACTTCCTTTTGAATTTTGCATGTTTTTACGGTTTTTTTACAACTTACGTAGGAACTAGTGAAATGCACTGTATTCACCTTGCATAAAACATTTCGTAATACAATAAAATATATGCATGAATGTGATGATCAGATGAAGATGAATTAATTTCAAAAGGTTTTCAGTGCAGGTTATCTGTTTGATTCTTTCTTATTACTTAAGGATCAGGTATGGGGCTCCCGTGGGATGCCAACTTCAGGTTGAAGGCATGGGGCTCCCAAGAGGTGTTACCACTCTTAGGTCACTAGGTCACATCAGGTACGGGGCTCCCCACAGATTACCAACCTCAGGTTGCTAGGTCACATCTTAATACAAATGATAATTTGCTTTCAAGGCTGTCAGAAGGAGAGGTAAGTTGGGTGGGATCATACCCCCTTTTTGCAAAAAATATAATGAAAAACTTTCCAGGAATGCACCAAAACTCATGTCAAATGGATAAAATTTTAGAATTTTTTCTCCAGCTGGCAGAGGACCCCCTCCCAGAATCTAACCTGTATATACTCCTTGCCAGAAACATGGCACCTACCTTAGATGCATGTTCATACCAAGGTTTCATGACATTTTTATTTTTGATAGGATGTTGTCACTACATAAATGAAAGTTAAAATTTAACCCCTTAAAGCCTCCAGTTAGCATGTTATACATTTAGGACCCTCTGGAGCCCCACTAAGGCATCAAGCAACAAATTAATAAACCTCTCTCAGGTATAAGCATGCATTGATGGATTACACTGAATATAATCAAGGAATTAAAAAACATGCCGTTCAAGTCGATATGTAAAAAATGTATGAGGCAAAACAGTAATTGTTGACAGAAAATGAACTTAAGGTATAGCGTGGCACTTAATGGGTCCAAAATTAATTTGTCAATAGATTTTCTTCAAAATTGGCATAAATGTCCAAAATGATGTACTCTTTCATAATTTGATTCAAAATTCATGGGTTTCTTCCCTATTTTTCGAGTTATATCAAGTTAAAATATCAATATTTTAATATGAAATATATAGGAAAACCCATAAAAACACACCAAAATGTTCCATTACTTTTTTTCCTGTCAATAGATTTCCCTAATTTTTTGACATTTTATAGATCTTGCAACAAGTCATCATCTTAAATCAATTTAAAGTGGGGTTTCTTCGCTTGATTTTTACCTACAAGCAATAATATGAGCAAAAAACGATGATTTTTCATGATTTGTGCCAAATTATCTCCCTTGACCATACTTTAGCTAAAAATTTATACTACTTTTAGAATACAAATTTTTAATCATATTGATTAAATGTGCCTAAAATAGGTATAAAGATCCTAAAAACACAAAAATATTTTTCAATTTTCATTTTATTTTGAGCAAGTCACATGACCACTGTCCTTCTCCACCTTAAGTTATATAAGACATCTTTTAATGAAGTATGATTACTGATCAACTTAATAAATCCTGTTTCACTTGAAAATTCATGTCTACCCTCAAAAGATTTTGAACTCTAAACCAAAATGTCCTTGCGATTTGGTCTTTTATCCTTGGAAGGCTAAAGGTTTGCCCTTGAGAGTGATTCAGAACTGCCTTGATTTTAACAATTGCCTTAATATCTCAAGCTATACGGACATTACAATAAAAATGTTTGCAGAGTACCAGAATCTTTGGCCTAATCTTATTGTATGTATATCAGGGGGATTAGTGAATTAGTCATCTACTAATCTTGTATCATTATCTGACAAATTTATGTTTTTCACAAGCAGATATTCTTTGTGGACTGAGATTTTGCTTCATGTGCTCCCTTTTAAATAATTCTGGATCCACCACAGTCAATATGGCATTAAGTGAGACATACAAGTATTTCTTTGAATCTATAGATGGATTTATACAAAAGAAACAAAAGAAATCAAAATAACTGTGTATTCTTTCCTTGAACTTTTAAATGAAATGCATTGATGTGAGGATCCAAGGAAGGGGGCAGGAACCCGGGCCCCTTTTTGTCAGAAAAATATTTTGTTGATCAAACCCGGGCCCCTTTTCATAGCCAGTCAATCAGCCCTCCTTTTTTTTATTTATCTGGATTTGCCACATTAAACATTTATAATAGCATGAATGTTATATTATGTATAGAATATTTCATGAATGTATTCATTCAAAAGATGTTTTTTACTAGCTTATGCATTGACATTACTTTTCTTGACCACCAAAATGTACTTTTCTATCACAATTAGACCATGTCAGCCATTCCTTAACGTTCAGACTTTTGGTCACTCCTTAATAGTTGCTTTGCTTATATATCAATCTGCCGTCTTTAATAAGCTACGACGAGGACATCTATTGACCAGCGTCTATTCCAGAGCGCCCTGCAGGTGCTATTATTACATTGGATTGTCGCTATCGATTTTTCTCTGTCTCGTCTCAGAGCTCTTAATATGTACTGGCTGAGGAATAATTCCTTCACTGGACAACATGTTGCAGAAATATAACTTAATTTAGGCCATGCCAATGTGATGATAAGGTTTCTTTAGAGATGTGTAAGATTTTTTTCTTTCATGTATGTGGTTAAAAAGTGTTGTGTTGATTTGATATCTGAAGTTTATCTTTTTTAATCTATTTTGATTGGGGAAGGGGGAATTGCCATTCTCATTGTCTTTTTAAATGAAATATGTGACTAAATTTAAGAAAATTTAAGACAATCCCTTTTGAATTCATTCATAAGGCCATGCTTATGTATCAAAAAGGTTCTTTCTATATAAATGTTGACCTTAATCATAGTGAGCTTTCGGAGTTCATCAAGATTATACATTATTTAAACAGAGCATTGCACAGAGTTAGAAATATGTGTTTTTATTCAATTTTAAGACTAATGTTCTATCTACAAAAGTCAAAAGGTTCAGATAAGCCAAGTGAAAAGATTTACATATTTTTAACATATGAGCATGTCATTTATGTTAATCGATGTATTGTTTTCCTCGTGTTTTTCACATAAATTATACAGTCATATATATTAAAAGTTAAAGTATACAAAAGTTAAAGTTTTATGTCAAAAAAGGTTAATTTGATTTCAATGGTGGATCCAGGGATTTTGAATGGGAGGGGAAGGGACTGACTGAATAAGGGGGACCAAGTTTGGTCATACTTCAATGAATTACTAAATAACCAACCTGATTTTTCTGCCAAAAAACCCCCTGGCCCCCTCTGGATCCACCCCTGAGTTGAGCCAAGTTATACTGCTTATTCATCACAAATATTATTTTTACCACTCTAACTGTTTTATAAAAATATTTTGCATATTATGCATTAAGAATATACAGTTTGTTTTGAATTGAGATATTTTTGTACCATACATATTTTTATCATTATCATGTACTATAGGCTTGGATCCAGGATTTAATACTAGAGGGGGGTGCAAGATAGTAATATTTTAAATAAAAAGCTACGCCGAGCGCAGCATGATACGACCGCAACATGTTGAACACTGTACGTTGGAGGCCCAATATGGATAGTCTATTGCTTTGGTCACATGCAGCCCATGGTGGACTTACAAAGCTTTTTGACACATGCACCCTGTGGTTGACTTTAAAATGCACATTTGACACATATATATTTACAATAACATCTAATAGAAAAGTCTTATATTAATTGACATGTTTGGTTCTTTTTGACCCCTATTTTTTCAAAATAAAAAGTTAAAAATTATTGCAAATCTGATTGAAAATTATGGGTAGGGATTTTTACATTGATTCCAATGAAAAAAAGATTTTGAAAATTGGACGAAAAATAAAAAGTTGATATTATAAGTGTGGCATGTCTTTGGCCCCCTGCAGCAATGTAAAGGTACAATATATTTTCAAACCATGGACACAGTTTTGTGACTGAATTCAATGAGCAATTCAACAAAAAAAAGAATTTTCAAAATCGAATAAATAATAAACATTCTAAAACATTTTTGTCAATGCAACCGTTTTATCCCACTTTTGGCCCTTTTTTTCTTAAACGGTAGGGGCCACAAACCCAAAATACAGTATCAAACTTCCTTGAAAGGATATAACCATCATATTAAAACTTCATAACAATTGCGGCTGGTCCACTACAGCTAAATTTATTTACCTAGACAAACTTTAAATAAAAATGGTGTTTTTTGCCCCTTTGACCCCTAATTTCTCGAAAAAGGTTAGAGATATTGCAAATCTGATTGAAAATCGCAGGCAGGGATTTTAACAAGGATTCCAATGAAAAAAAGATTTTCAAAATCGGACCACAAATAAAAAAGTCGATTTTTGGGGTGTGGCCCCTATTGGCCCCACGGTGCAATATATATTAAAACCATTGACACATTTAGTTGACAGAATTTAATGAGAAATTTAATAAAAAAAAGAATTTTCCAAATCAAATGAATAATAAACATTTTACCACAGTTTTGTCAATACACCCGTTTTAGCACCTTTTGGCCCTTTTTTCTAAAATGGTAGGGGCCACAAACCCCAAATACAATACCAACCCTCCTTAAGTCGTAAAAAACATCATATCAAAATTTCATAACAATCGATCAATATTTACTCAAGTTATGGAACGGAAACCAAATGTCTACAGACGACGACGACGACAACGCCAACGACAACGCCAACGACAACGACAACGACATCGCCATAACATTATACGATCACAAAAATTTTGCGGTCATATAAAAATCCAAGGGTATTTATCATCAAATTCGAGACGCCAATAAAATTACTTTTTCTTATTTCAGAAATGGGGGGGTGGGGTGCTTGCATGATTGTGTACAGTCATAAAATATAATAGTTTTATACACAAGTTTGTATAATTTCAAGTTAAATAAAAAGCTACGCCGAGCGCAGCATGATACGACCGCAACAAGTTGAACCCTGTATGTTGAAGGCCCAATATGGATAGTCCATTGCTTTGGTCACATGAAGCCCATGGTGGACTTACAAAGCTTTTTGACACATGCATCCTGTGGTGGACTTACAGAAATGCATTTTTGACAAATATATTTACATCAACATCTTATACAAAAAGCCTTATTTCTATACATGTATTAATTTACAATTTTGGCCCTTTGACCCCTAATTCCTCAAAAATGGTAAAAGATATTGCTAATCCGATAAAAAATAATAGGAAATTGTGTACATGGAATCCGATGAAAAAAAGATTTTGAAAATCGGACCACAAATAAAAAAGTTGATTTTATGGGCGTGGCCTGTCTTTAGCACCCTGTAACAATGTAATGGTGAAAAACATATCAAAATCATTGACACATTTTGTTGACAGAATTTAATGATGAATTCAACAAAGAAAGAATTTTCAAAATCTAATGAATAATAAACATTCTACAACAGTTTTGTCAACACACCCGTTTTGGCCCTTTTTGGCCCTTTTTTCTAAAACAGTAGGGGCCACAAACCCCAAATACAAAACCAAGATTCCTTTAGTGGATATAATCATCATATATAAACTTCATAACAATTGGCAGGCCCACTACAACTTGATTTTTGGTATAAACTATTTGCATTGACAAACTTTTAAAAATGGCGTTTTTGGCCCCTTTGACCCCTAATTTCTCAAAAACGGTAAGAGATATTGCAAATCTGATTGAAAAACGCAGGCAGGGATTTTCACAAGGATTCCAATGAAAAAAAGATTTTGAAAATCGGACCACAAATAAAAAAGTCGATTTTTAGGGTGTGGCCCCTTTTTGACCCCCTGTAGCAATGTAACGGTGCAATAAATATCAAAATCATTGACACATTTAGTTGACAGAATTTAATGAGGAATTCATTAAAAAAAGAAATTTCAAAATCGAATGAATAACAAACATTTTACAACAGTTTTGTCAATACACCCGTTTTAGCCCCTTTTGGCCCTTTTTTCTAAAACGGTAGGGGCTACAAACCCCAAATACAATACCAACCTTCCTTTAGTGGTTACAAACATCATATCAAAATTTTAAAACAATTGGTCAACATTTACTCAAGTTATCGCACGGAAACCAAATGTTCCCAGACGACAACGACGACAACGACGACAACGACGACGACGACGACGACGACGACGACATCGCCATAACATTATACGATCGCAAAATTTTGCGGTCGTATAAAAAGGTTAAGGATAGAAATAGAAACATTTTCTCAACAGCTTGATAGAATTAACATATGTTTTTAATGATAAGAAATTATATGAAAAAAAAACATTATTAAGATCAAAAGGTTCAAATGAGGCAGGTTAAATGATTTTCCACTACAATACTTTAAAACATGGGAGGGGAATGTCATTAATTTTTAAGATAAATTTCACAATCCATTGCAGTTCGAAATTCAAAATTTTCCTATTTACTTATACATGTATCATGTACATGATGTATCTTAAGCCAAAATTTGTTTAGAAATAATGTAAAACAGGTATATTAAAATCAGGGTCAGATCCTCTGCCATCCCCCCTTTGTTGGAAAACTTTGGTTGGATATAAATAGGAATTCATTGAAGCATCTATAGTGGGCCTTCTCAAGGCTGATGGAAGGGGGTTACATGCTTGGTGCTTTTCTCTGCCTCAGATCCAAGACCCTCCCCCGCATCCCCCTTCTCAGAAACCTTGCGACGGCCCTGCTCCCCTTTAGCCAGTCAGTACGTAGACCCCCCCCCCCCTTTTGAAATTTCTTGATCTGTTAAGGACACAGGTTTTACTAGAGTTCATGTTTTACACATGACATAAGAATGCATTATACCTTTGATTGAGATATCTTTTACATGTTTCTAACATAACACACACAGGCACTGGTTTTGATGGTTAATTAACCATGAAATATTCAGCATGTCATGTATCACAGATATGTCAAGTGCTGACATGAAAATATGTAATGATAAAAGAGCAAGATGGAAATTGTAATTCTAAAATTGTGTCAGTGAATCCAAAAGGCACTGGATGGAACCCCCTTTTCTTTAGAATCTTTTACTTCACATGCCAAAGTTGGTCTGAGCCCCCGTTTTCATCGTCCACAATGGATTGAAGGTAACCCCCCCCACTCACACCTTTCAAACCTAAAAGGGAGCACAGATTTTTAATGTGCAAGAACAGTGAGGTTCATACATCTTTTAAACATTGGATTGTTATGTCCATTTTTGATTGAGATATCATTCTTACATAGTTTAAAAATATCTCACACAGGCATTGGTATCATGAACAAAGCATGAAATATTCAGGTACCAATGGTTCTCTTGATATGTCATGTCAAAACATGTAATGATAAAAGGCCATGAAAAAGTATGCCAACATGGAAATTGTTATCTAATATTGTAGATAAGATTGAATTTGTAGTGTGAAAGCACTCTATCCAGAAGGAAAGCTAAATCTTTTTCAACCCAAACGCTTAATCTAATATCACATTCATATAGGGCATTCAAAAGAAGAGTGGATGCAGAATTTAAAACTTATTTCAATGAGAAATGAACAAGCATTAAACATACATAGTGAAACATGTAAAAATTGAACCCTTAAAGGGAGATAATTTATTAAAGGGAAGTAACTGACCTGTGACATATTTTACATTTATACGGCCTTTCTCCTGTATGAACTCGTTCGTGAACTTTCAGATTTGACGACCAGAGAAACGATTTCCCACACGTTGTACACACGTACGGCCTGTCCGCACGGTGGAGTTGTTCATGTTTTCTGAGGGTGGCAACTTCTCGAAATGATCTTTGGCAAACTTCACACTTGTAAGGACGTGGTCCGTTGGTGGCCGGCAGTCTTATACAATGGTCTGTGCCATCCTCATCCATTTCTAAAAATAGAAAATGTCAGGAATGTTATATAGAAAATAGAAAGTGCGAATTCAGATGGATGCACACTCGGTATGCAGCAGTGTTCTCCCCAGGCCCTTATAGCATCAGCGCCCCCCTATAAAGTAAAGGAGAATATACATTCCATAATTAAATAATTTTCAAACATTTCCCCCATATTTCTAATATTTCATTGGTAGGCCCCTCTTACATCATATCCTGGATCCACACCCGAAAAATGTATAGAAATGAAAATGTACATTTCCGCAAAGTTCAGATTCTCTATCAAAACGAGTAAATGCAAATCAGTTATAAGCCATTATACAGTTTATTTCCATCTTTGAACCGTAGTTTGACGAGTGTCATTTACATTAGTGGTGGACCTTGCATTTTCTAAAACAGAGAGCAAATCACTGTAAAGAACTTCTGTACGGTCTCATTACATATAGTTCCTATACAAATAATGTTTTGTTAAACAGAAGGCTGTGCCACCAGGGCCGTCTCCAGGTTTCTGACACGGGGGTGGGGGAACCCCATTTTGCGACCTTTTTCTAAAATTGAACCCATTTTGTTGAGTTTTTATGCATTTCTAGAGAGTTTTTCATTTATATTTAATGCAAAAGGGGGGTGGGATTACACCAACTTTCTGATGGCCTAGCTTGTATGCTTTTCCCACCAATCCCCATCAATCCTATTCCACTTTGAGCACTTGTGCAGATAAAAAAAAAATGTTTATTAATACATAAATGAGAACCTTATCAGATTCTTTCTGTGTGTTAGTTTGCATAAAAATTGAAATAAACCATTAGCATCAAATGACTTGTTCACTTAAATTTGCAGCACTTTACCGTAATAAACAAAGTACAACCAGTTCAAAGCATACTATCTTAAAATATATATATTGCACCTATTTTGTAATTTATTTAATGCATTACAACTGGTATTAATACCATGTATAAATTAACAATTGTAAATGATTTACATAACTTCCCACAGTGCTTTGCGTGACCTTCAACTTTCTATCTAGGTCACTTACTTTTGATGTTATCATTAATCATTTGCATAATGAGGTTCCATGTTACAGAGAATTATGGGACATCATATAAAAATACTATATTTTGATTGATTGCACAAATTAATAATAAACCAGTTATAAGCAGAAAGGTAAAGATATCTGTCATTATATACTACAACATATTGTTTGGAAAAAAAAAGAAATTTTTGCCAGGCGGACAATGCATTTGCCTAATA
The DNA here is from genome assembly GCA_963971305.1 of Arcuatula senhousia. NCBI lineage: Eukaryota > Metazoa > Mollusca > Bivalvia > Mytilida > Mytilidae > Arcuatula > Arcuatula senhousia. Next base: position 26,490,690 of record OZ020310.1, on the reverse strand, counting down.
AAACTTTTTTGACTTACTCAGAAAGCTGTTATGTTTGGCCAAAAGAAAATATATGTCTGTTTCTTACAGCTTCCCTACCTACCCTATTTTTTGGGCCCTATACCTAAAGTTTTTATTTGCATTTTGAAACAAGCACTGTTAAAGTTGGGAATGCTTCCCCATTGACTCAATGTTAAATAATTTTGTAAAAAAATATAATTTTCCTACCTACCTACCCTAATTTTCAAGAGTAGGAAGCAGGAAACAAACATATATTTTGTTTTGGCCTTATATTTGTGGCAAATTTGCAATATCTGCCAATTTTGCCCCCCCCCTTGAATTACATCAGTCCCTGAATCCACTCCTGTTCCCCTTTGCAATCACAAAGCCCACCCCCTTAACAGGATCAGTAACAACTAAATTTTGGTTGAAATTATTTTATGCATTTACACTTTAAATCAATCAATTAACCCTTTTCCTTAACCAAGTTCATAATCCTTTTTATATGCAACACAAAGTTTAACTGTTTAGTCAAGCCAATTGTAGAATGAGTTATAATGCACAAAAACAACAGCCCATACAGGCTCCCTTCAGTTCTGTCCCCAACCACTAGATCATTGTAAATTCTTAATTTTGGGTGAATTACTGTGGTTTCATTATTATTCGTGGGGTATAAATTTTCGTGGGTTTCGTGGGTGGCATTGATCCACGAAAATTTTAAACCCCACGAAAAGGAAATTTAACATTGATTTAAATGCTTGAGACTTTAGAACCACGAATTTGAATCAACGAACTGATCCCTTTTCACTAAACCAAGAAAATTGGTACCCACGAAAATAAATGAATCAACAGTACTTTAAACAATCAATCAATCACTTTTGCTCTTTTTTTTTTAAAGCCAAGTTCAACAGCCTCTTTGATACCATTAGATCATGTTGATAATCATAACAATTTCTTAAGAGAAATCTGGTGCAATTCTTATCTTATGCTGTTAATAATTATCTATAAATATCTCAGGAGATGAATAACCTTGGAACCAAGCCATCAATTCCCTGCCAATAATTAGCATGAGGTTCTGACCATTTGGCCAACAACCTGTGCTAAAAGGTCAACAACTTTGTTGAGAAAAATCAATTTTACTGTCATGTACAAGAGATATGGTGAGGGCATAGCTAAAAATATGGATTGGAGAAAATGGAATGGATCAGGTCAAAGAATCTATTGTTAAATTGGTGAATAATTTAATGTTTCCTGTTCCTTGCATATTTAAGAAAGGGGCCTTTCCTTTACTATTTCAATGCTGGATTTGAATTGTATGCATTTCAATTTTACCTTGGGGCAATCGCAGAATGTCGAGCAGCGCATACTGGCCTTATTGAAGGCTGCTGGCTGTTTTTCATTTTGATCTTTCTAATGTACTGGTTGTTAATGCGAGCTGTGTCACGTGCACATATTCCACATCTCAATATTTTCTATATTAACCTCACTATATCAATGTGACTTGTACAATTGAACAATGAACAAAGTTTATTTCATACACTTCAAAATAATGTGTTGAGTTGTACCTTTTTATATTTTTCAATAAATGTTTTAGTTTAATATATGTCATATATTTCCATTTTTTACTAATTCCTTTTTATAAATAAGCCCCTTAATTTATCAAACACAAGTCTCTACAAGTCATACATTGAAAAATACCAGAACATCTAAATATCATAATATCTAAAATATTCCATTCCTATTTCCATATCACCTTTTTACACAAGGCCCTACATAACATGGACAAAAAACATGTAAAAATGTTGTTATTGTCCAACTGATTTATGTTCACATTCTTATATTGAATCAGAATAGGCCATATAACCATTGAACATTAAACCTGTGAGGGGTCAATCACTTTAATATAAGATAAGAAATCCTCAGGCTTCTACAATAACTATATGTACACTATTTGCATGAATCTATTTAATTTCGGAAAAAAATATGATATTTTGAAAATGTACGCCCATCAGGAGTAGATTCAGGAAAAAAACTTACTTTACTTTTAATGTGTTACTAGTTCATTAAAAAGACCAATATAAAAAGTATCCTACATTATTACATAGATAGCAGTGAAATATTGAGATTTCCAAGTGAACAGAAATCGTTTATCACACTCAGTGAAATAACTAAAAACGCGGGAAATTTTAATTAATTGTTATTCGGCATTACCCATAATGTTGTCTATGACGTCCAAAACCATTGCGCTTGCATGGAAATAGTCCACCTGAAAATTTGCGTAATTCAATCATCAATAAAGTTATATTTGAAGATTTATCAATGTAATAAATAGTATAACTAGCTCAAGATTCCAAACATGGGAAATATTCAACTTGTGATTGAACAACCTTAACAATTCACTGGTGCGCTAAGAGCACTCGTGAATTATTGGGTTCTTCGGTCACTTGTTGAATATTTCCTTATTTTCAGATTCATTCTTTGGTTATACTATAATTCTCATCCCCTCTACTCCAATTTCTAAGCTGCCCGATTTTTTTTTTTATTTTAAGACAAATTATGTTCAGTTTTTTTGTCAATTTCCTTTAAAATGGCAGAGCATTTGATCAAAATGAATTTTAAAAAATGCCTGTCTGCTTTACAATTTATGAAATTTGGATTAGAACCTAAAAATTATTTTACCGTATAGCGGGTAATATTTCGCGTTGGTTTAATTTCCGCTTATTTTCACAGGTTGACTGCGAAAATAAATCCCGCAAAATTATCTATCTAATGCAAATCATGTAAAACATAATCACAAACCGCAAAAATAAAACTGCAAAAATATTTCGCATACCCTATGAAACAAAAACCAAGAAAATTTACCCCCGTGAAAATAACCCGCAATACGGTATCATGTCCTTACCAACAATGACCTTTTGATATTCAAACATCAAATGTCAATTTTTTCAAGGACATTTCCAAAAATTTTCATCACTCAAAGGCCCTTTTATGGCCTCTGAAGATTTTTCCATGCTTAAATGATGTGTGGAAACCCAGTGAGGGGGGATGATGATTGCAGGAGGGAGGTCTAGGACATGGGCCGGGAAAATTTCAGGTATCACAGATCATGTTCTGTAATCTTGCACATATTTGCAATGAAAAAAGTCATATTTTACTTAGGGCCAAGCAAATTTTTACCAGATGATGGACCTTCAAAATGACTGTTCATGGAAAAAAGAAAATTCTTTATCACAAATCAGAAGTCTCTGTGAATGTCCCCACCAAATTGCAAGGCAAAATTATTCTACAATCAAAATTCACATATGACAATCGTTTTCAGATAAAAATTTTGAAGCTGTGACCCCGGCTTGCCCCAGAATTTTTTAGTCGAAACTTTCATCCCAGGATTTTGCCCCTTTCGTCCCTAAATCATTTCGGCCCACGTCCATATAACTCAAATACCTATAACTATCACATATATTACTTCATTGATTTTGATGAGTTATATTTTAAATCTGGTTGACCCAAAGAGTTTTATGGCCGAATACAGTCATATTCTACCTTAAATGCGCTGCGGTCATGAATATAGAGAAAGTTAGAACCTAGCGAAAATTTCCCACTATACCGTACCCTCATCATGTCCCCTTTAGTGGGAACAGAGGGCTAAATTAATGGGCTTTAACATTATGTCCATCTTTTGTCATCTTTTATTTTTGTCCCTGTCATGTCTGATCAATGTTGTATTGATTTTAACGACAATCTGTATTATTATTCATTTAAACGAAAAAAGGATTCACTTCAACCATTTCAACATAAAATCCTTTGTGGGGGTCAATAACTTATCAACAAAATAAACATTGATATAAACCTACATGTTAGATATTTTTTTAATCAGATAGCAATTAGTGTAACAGACAATAAAACTCTAAATTATCATCTGATCAAATAAAACACTATTTTTATCATTACAGCAATGAATTTAGAGAATTAAGGGGCAATAACTCACTATTTTTCAACAACTGATCACACTGTGGCAATGAACATATGTACATGTACCACATCATTATCATTGAAGATTCCTATTTCATATTGACATTAGACCTGTATATTTACAGGTCTATGATATTAATTAATTATTTTGGTCATTAACCCCATTAGCAATAGCAAATTATTAAAACTAATGGAATTGCTTCACTTTTCAATACATTTTTTACATGTAGTTAATTTTATACAGCATGTACAAGCAAAGTGTAAATACCCCTTTGGGAGCCCCTCTAGTTATCTTATCTGAATCACCTTTATGCTAATTACCAAAGCATGTCCACTAAGTCAGGTGACCAGTCTGCCTTTTGTCCTAAATATTACTTGTTATCATCCATCAACTGTCAGACAGTGGTTATGTCTAGACCAGTTACTGGTCAGTGAACTTGACCTCATCAGAAAGGTCATATGAGGACATGATAAGAGAGGGTCAATTGAGGATAGACCAACAATAGCAAATGAAGCCAGTAGTGGGAATTCAAACAGCTGTACATTTAATTTTATTTTAATCACAAACATGCATAGTACATAGGTTATTCAATGTAAAATTGGAATTTAAAACTTAACTGTTTTTAAATTAAAAAAGAAACATCTAATATGACCTGATCATGAACACATGCACTCAAATTAAATAACTGGCTAAAATTTGGATTTTTTAAAAACTAAATATTAAGATATTGAAATTGATCATATCTACAATTCCTTTCTAAATCTTTAACTTCATCCTTTTATATTTTGATTATACATATAAATACATTTCATGTATCATCATAGATGTTTGATTAAATAAATTCAACTTTAAGAAGGGTACACCAAAAAGATTCCAAATCTGGGATTTCATTATGAAATTTGAGAATTAAATTATGTTTCCTTTATCCTATTTTATACTCTTTTAGGTTTAAATATCAATAAAATTCATCAGACAATTTCTATTCAATCTCTAGATGAGTTTAAGCCAATGATCATTGTTGTCTTAAACTCTTTGATCAAAATTGGTTTTTAGTAACACCACTGATGCTGTGAGGTAAATTATATTTTTTTAATGTAGGAACGGTCTTTTGTTCATAACAAAAACCATTATTAAATTCAATATTTTTATTATGTCTACTTTTATATAAATAATAGCATCTTAAAACTGCCTTAAGAAATTCTTTTTAATGGTCATCTGAAAAATTAATAAGAAACCATAACGCCCACGGAAAAAAATTTCCGCCTCAACATTTCACTTCTATTACAACTGTGATAAATGTAGCTCTGGACAATACATGCCAATACTTGAGGGGGGCGACAGCATGAACTTCGGAAGAAAATCACAGCTCGTAAATCAACGCTCTCAATAAGTCTTCCTCACTGACCAATGAAAACACTTATTAATAAACGGGAAGAAATCCCTGCAGACAGCAAAAGGAAAAAAAACTGCTTCAATCTTCCGCTGCATTTTCTAATGACCATATTTTTACGTCTTATGGACAAAACATCATCAAATCAAGTCCACATAGATTACATTCTGCAGACGGCCAAATCAATAACGGACAAGTTTTTTTTCTGCTGTAAGATTTTCTCCTTGAGTTAATTATACAGCGTTGGTCAGCTGCCATGTCCAGAAGCAGACGTATTATCCATTATATAAACACGAATCCAGGTCGTATGTCTGCGATCTCCCATCAACAAGCTTGGAAGAAAATTGAAGATGTGTTATTTTCCTATGATCATGTAGGCTAACACTACTAAAGAATGGGGGTAGGGGTGTTACTAAGGTAAATCTGACAGGGGGTAGGGGTGTCACTAAGGTAAATCTGATGGGGGTAGGGGTGTCACTAAGGTAAATCTGACAGGGGGTAGGGGTGTCACTAAGGTAAATCTGATGGGGGTAGGGGTGTCACTAAGGTAAATCTGACAGGGGGTAGGGGTGTCACTAAGGTGAATCTGACAGGGGGTAGGGGTGTCACGAAAGGTAAATCTGATGGGGGTAGGGGTGTCACTAAGGTAAATCTGACAGGGGGTAGGGGTGTCACTAAGGTAAATCTGATGGGGGTAGGGGTGTCACTAAGGTAAATCTGACAGGGGGTAGGGGTGTCACTAAGGTAAATCTGACAGGGGGTAGGGGTGTCACTAAGGTAAATCTGATGGGGGGTAGGGGTGTCACTAAGGTGAATCTGACAGGGGGTAGGGGTGTCACTAAGGTAAATCTGATGGGGGTAGGGGTGTCACTAAGGTAAATCTGATGGGGGTAGGGGTGTCACTAAGGTAAATCTGACGGGGGGTAGGGGTGTCACTAAGGTAAATCTGACAGGGGGTAGGGGTGTCACTAAGGTGAATCTGACAGGGGGTAGGGGTGTCACTAAGGTATATCTGACAGGGGGTAGGGGTGTCACTAAGGTAAATCTGATGGGGGTAGGGGTGTCACTAAGGTAAATCTGATGGGGGTAGGGGTGTCACTAAGGTAAATCTGACAGGGGGTAGGGGTGTCACTAAGGTAAATCTGACAGGGGGTAGGGGTGTCACTAAGGTAAATCTGACAGGGGGTAGGGGTGTCACTAAGGTGAATCTGACAGGGGGTAGGGGTGTCACTAAGGTGAATCTGACAGGGGGTAGGGGTGTCACTAAGGTAAATCTGACAGGGGGTAGAGGTGTTACTAATGTATATCTGACAGGGGGTAGGGGTGTCACTAAGGTAAATCTGATGGGGGTAGGGGTGTCACTAAGGTAAATCTGATGGGGGGTAGGGGTGTCACTAAGGTATATCTGACAGGGGGTAGGGGTGTCACTAAGGTAAATCTGATGGGGGTAGGGGTGTCACTAAGGTAAATCTGATGGGGGTAGGGGTGTCACTAAGGTAAATCTGATGGGGGTAGGGGTGTCACTAAGGTAAATCTGACAGGGGGTAGGGGTGTCACTAAGGTAAATCTGACAGGGGGTAGGGGTGTCACTAAGGTAAATCTGACAGGGGGTAGGGGTGTCCCTAAGGTAAATCTGATGGGGGGTAGGAGTGTCACTAAGGTATCTGCATGGTCAAACTTCCTTTTCACTGTGTATGGGCATACAAGGCAGTTGCTTAAAATGGTGGCAAGGTCATGATAATCATGCTGGAAATCCGTCGACTCGGACAGTAGAAAAAGTTGTTGAAAACTCTTAAAACACAGATGAATCAAGGTTAAGCAAATGCTGTCCAATAACAAGTCTGAGACCCTCAGAGTAAACAGTTGGAGCAAAGGAATATAAGTGCTGAGCAGTCACAAAGAGGAAACTGTCGAAACCGTCTGGAGTTACACAGTAAAACCATAAACTACATGTACTATTATATCAGTGTTTCATTCATAGCATAACTATAGAATTGTAGTGAATATATATAGAAATTATGTCAAACTCATGTACATTATACAATTACATTGAATCTTACTTTGGCAAAGCACCCTCATACTGTATGCATAAATTTGAGGAAAAAAATAATGACCAATTTTAACTCCCTCATCAAAGACAAAAAATGTTTCTCCTAATTGGTCACTACAGCAACATAGCATAAAAAAGATGGTTTCAATTTCCAATTAATGGTCTTGCTATACTTCAGTAGGAAAAAGATCATATAAAAATTGGTCAAAGAAGATTATTTTATAAAATATCATAGCATCATAAAAGTTGACTCTTTTGTTTTCCAAGAAAAAGAAGGATTGAAAATTGATATTATGGACAGAATTTTATTACCATGATATAGGAAAATACTGTGATAGGCTAAATAAAAAAATGTCTATTTCCCTAACCTACCCTATCTTTGAATACACCCTTTAACAATTTTTTGACATTTATTCTTGGAACAAGCACTTTTAAGTATAAGGATTCAATTCGATTCGAAATAAATAGTGTTTAAGAAAATTTTAACTACCTACCCTGCAGTTTTTTCAAGGCTTGAAAACAGGAAACAAACATATATTTTTCTTTGGCCTTGTAGTCTCATTAATACTTGTGGACAAAAAATATAATATGTTTCTGGTCATAAAAACACAGAATAAACATGTGAAACAAAAGCACATGTCTTATCATTCATTTCATTGGATATCCATAATTAATATAATTCTAAGCATTTAAGGGCCAGTGGCAGATCCAAATGCATTTCTGGGGGATAAGGGAGCACCCATTTGATTTTTTGGGGGTATGGATATTCTTCATCCTGCCTTTTTATTTTCAAAAAAGTCAGAGTCTGGATATTATTTAGCACTGTTAGCCCTCAATTTCTAAAATTTGTTAGGCTACTATTGATTTTTCAGACAAAAATACCATCCTTCTTTTAATCCAAATTACCGATAAGCACTGTCCTGCATTTTTGCCATCCTGCCTTCTTAAATATTTCAAATTTAACCATAGCCCACCCCTCTCTTTTCATTTTTGTGTCAATCTTTCTTACAAGTTGGCACATTTACACACCCCTCTTTAAACTAGCTCCTGAATTATTATGACAAGCAAACTGATAATGCAACTAGAGGCTCCCATGAGCCTGAAACAGTCATCTGTTTAAAACAATCAGTGAGGGAAGAAAATGTCCATTATAATCTGTGGGCAGAATTAAAATCCATTAAATTTGAAAAAAAAGTTGTTAAAGAGGCATAACTCTTAAACAGTAGATTTAACAATTTTGATCCTGAAATCATTTCTGTAGATATCAATTTTGCAATGCTCACTTTTTCTCACACACGATATCAAAACTGTGAAATGGCTAATTTTAAATGATCATGATAAATGGGGGAGATCACTTCTATGAGGAAAGGGGTCCAAATAATCAGACATGGCACATGTGTATAAGATGCCCTTAAGGGAATTCTATAAGGGCTAATTGAAACCCTAGAAGATCTTAAGAGAACATAGCTCGATCTCTGCTATAAAAAAAAATGTTGATGTACATCGATGTATAGTACAAGAACCAAAGTAATCACTTTCTTTTTGCCACTGTTAATATATACATGTCATAGGCAGATCCAGGGGGGGCCCTTTTAGGCCAGTTAGTGGGCCCCCTCTTTTCAGAATCTCTGGATCCCCCTCTGCATGTACAGAAATGTAATTTGTTTGCAACTGCATTAAAATTAAAACTTAAATTTAACTCTTATTTACACAATTATAATATATTTGACATGGTCAATAGAATATTTCTCAATCATGTTTGTTTAAGAAGGTCTTTGACTCATCAAACATTGATAGGTAAATACATGCTGTTTGACCTTGACAAAAGTGACATTAAAGGTCATAGTTCTGAATTCTCACGTTTTAATCTAATATTTGACCAAACAAAAAGATCAGAAGCTTAACAGAACTGTCAAAACTAAAGTATATTTTTCAAAATCTTTTATCTTAAAGAAACTAAATCCTCTATTATTGTGTGGGCATCAAAATCTTTCAACACCTCTTGTTACCTTGACCTTTGACAAATGGAAAAGTACAATGTAAAGGCAAGGTAGAGAAAAAGATGAAACTCAGGAAAGTTTAAAGTATCAGCAGCCCTTTTCACAAAAAAATCTGAAGAGTAAAATTTTTCGTAATTAACTGTTGTTTTCTGCCAATCAGAATCCTTGAAATTCAAACTTAAGATAATTTTTACACAGTTTAAGATTTTGTGAAACGAACCACAAAATCTTCTAACACCTTTTTGTTACCTTGACAAATGGAAAAGTACAATTAAAAAACATGAAAGAGGAAAATATCAAAACTCAGGGTGAGGGTTGCATAAAACAAGATCATTATCACTAAGGCTAACTATCATTTTATAAAAGGGTACCCAGGAGAGTCTTAAAAAGGAGAATCTTACACCTTTTTTTTAACTTGCATGACCACAAATGGAAAAAATATAATACACAATATAAATTCTATTCATATGGATATTTTTATGGATTCCTTGTCCATATTGATTCCAATTTTTTTTCATTGTACATGTATTCTTCACCTTGTCACTTGACATTGAAATGGAAATCAATCTAAATGTCCACTGTACATTCATTGAAAATAATTTGAATGTGCTACATTTATGTACAATTTATTTCCATCAAATTAGAATCAGAAAATAGAATAAAATATCAATCCAGCTGGATTGTCAACAAATGTTTTATGCTAAACATACATTGAACATGTTGAGTAGTAAGTGTACTTTTAAAAAAGATATACATGTACATGTCTGCTTCCTTTTTTAGCCTGCAGTCAATTATATGATATGTTGTTCATGTAAGAGGGTACCAGCTTGCATGATTTTACTACTTGAATTCCTATATAAAATTCAATCCAAGTGTGTAATTTTATAAAATGAGGGTATCTGCCAAGCACCCTCTTCCAAGAATCTTAGAGCAAACTTAAGGTACATTATATTCATAAACTTTAAATTCCTACCCTGCCTTGAAAATAATTTTTATTACTTCAAATTTCTCATCAATTTAAATCACTAAATAATCTATTCTGTAGAAGACGAATCATTCCTGAAAAAAATTATGATAAAATGAAAGAAACACAAGAATTTGTCCAAAAGACATAATGCCCCATCTCACTACATTTGGGTCGGACATACAAACCCAAACACTATATGCCCTCTACTTTAGTAGATAAAAGCATTAGTTTCAGTGTAAGAGTTATTTTTTTATGAATCAAAACATTATACTACGATGCACTTGGTGCATATCACTTGCAATATAAAGTGCACTCAAACTTGATTTAGATAATTGATGTAACAGCATGCGCAATTCATGTTTTTGCCAAAAAAAACAAAAGGTTATCGAAAACATATCTTATACTCATCAATGAATTATTTCAAGAATTTCTATATCAAACATAAAAACTTACCAAAATTTCAATCAACTTTCAACTTTTCAATTCTTTGAAACCATAAAATCCATTCTTCACCAATTATACACTTTTTTACTAATTTAATCCTGTTTTATCAATTAATCAATTATCAAGTTATTTATTTATACAGGTGAATTTGATCTAACCTAATTTTACTCTAACCCTCTACATCTTGGCAACCATACTAGAATATAACTGATGTTTCTAACAAAAAAACTCACGTTAGATAATACTACATAAAATGAATGTTTATCATTAAATGAATAAGGTCAAGAGATCAGCCAATCAAATGAATGCTTGCTCATTTTTTGCAGATCTCAATTTCTCGTACTTGCAATACACTATAATAGTTTTATGTGTATCTTATATAGTTGCTGTATAATTGACATGTAATCGCCCAAGGGGAAATGAATATTTGCTCATATGAATAATACGCATTGGAGTCAAAGTTCTCCCGAAAGTTTCTTGACCTAATTTAACCTCTGCCTTGGTTCAATACACAATATGCAATTACGCATCCAGGTGGAAAATAAAGAATTACTTCACAATTACGTAATCTAAAGATAATAAAGTCATAAAAAATGTCATAAATTGTTATTTTTATTATCAACACACTTGTTGGGTAATAATGACGTAATTATTACAATTGTAATAAACAGTCAAGTTGATGTGTAATGCACATAAATTGATATGCGCACATGGTTGGGGATCAAACGATCAAATTAGAACTCACCTGGCGAGGAAAAACTGTTTACTTATACACAAATATGGCCAAATACACAACTTTGATTCAATTAAATCAATTTGAAATACCGTTATATTAAATTCAAACGACCTACCTCATGGAGGGTTTATCCGCCCGGTGTTGATACATAAAGATATCTTTTTATATTTTCTTTTAATGGCGGCCTGCCTTTGGTCCGTTTTTCACACCTTCCGAAGAACCACTAACCTAAATACCGATGATGCTATTTTTAGAAATCGATTGTCATAATATTGAGTAACAATTAAAAAAATGTATTTTATGTCCATATAATTGTTGATAATTGTTAAAAATAAGTTTTTAGAGATTTTTCTTCCAATTGTTACAAGCCGACTGCAAGATATAAGTAAAAATTAACATAATTTTATGTAAATGTAGATTTTCGTCTGCATGTATAGATTTACGATGAACTACAGGTCGTCGAACTACAGTGGTCACTGTTCGAAAGAACATATTACTTCGTCATGCTTTTATTTATCGCTGGACGCCAATTCACCGTATTTGTAAATGTAAATTGATGCTGATAACTTAGTACTTACTAAGTTAATCGATTGTCAATTTCGCAAATAAAAAAATAGTTTTTCAAAATATGAATCGTATGATTGATTTATTAGAAAAAATACCCTTTGAAAAAAATAATCATTATCATTTGAATAGAAGATTTGATGGATTTTTTTTCACCTATAGTTAAGATTAATAGCTACAATATGCATGTTCAATAGACCTTTATTGATAAGGGGGTGCTGAGGGGATTAAAAATGAAAATAAATGGAAAAAAACAACTTAATCGCCCCACCCCCAAAAAAGGAAATATTGACCCGGCATGGAATACAAAGAGCAATGAGAAAAGAGGCAACAAAATCAAAATATGGAAGGGACGAAAAAAAGGTTGCCCCGAGTATGGTAGAGCAATACCCTATGTTAAAACAATCTTTGTAGAGTTTCTGGAATCACATTTAGTTCATTACCCAATACAGGATATTCAAATAAATACTATATGTTTAAACTAAAAAATTAAAATAAAAGAGAAAAAAGTCCGAAAATTGGCTAGAAGGGAGCACAACCCTATCCATAGCCTCATTGATTTTGTAGAACAAAATGTAATTGTCCTGTAATCATAAAAAAACTCCAATTCAAGGTTTTTTTTCTAATGTAAATAAAAGCCAATAAAAATATGAATAATCAAATTGGATTTCAATAAATGTTTGATATGTTTTTATTTATTTTAAACAATAGATTCAGAATCGCTGTAAATTATTCATACAAACACTTGTGGTCTGTAATTATGAGAAATGTTTGAGAGCTTTTAAACCATGTTAATGCAAATAAAATTTAATCAAGAGACGAGATGGGAAACTTTTTTTTATTTTTGTGAAACGTTTCCACTGCATCAATGTTTTAATACGCAGTGGCGGATCCAAAGGGCGTGTTCCGGGGGCTGGAACCCACCTTTCCTCTGAAAAAATTTGAGAAATTTTTGTGTAGGTAGTGGCCAGTATATTGAACCCCCTTTCGAAAATTCCTGGATCGGCTCCTGTTACGAAGGCAAAATGCATTGCATTATCAAGAACGTGGGTGCATGGTGCCTGAATTCGGAACCCCAATTTTCTTCGCTAATGCTACATTCTTTCAGAACTTCGGTAGAATAACCTAGAATCGACCAGAATTATGCAGTGGATTGTTAATCCCCCTTGACCCCGATCCAAAATTCCTTAATGCTTTATTGTAATTTCGACCAACTTAGGCTGACGAAAATGCTGCACTGGAAATTTGAGTTGAGGAACTCAGTTTGAGAAGTTATGACCAAATTGTTGCTTACTTTAAAAGCGACCCTGCATACAGCAGTTGAAGTCCAAAGTAAAAAATACAACTGTGATCCGCAGTTCATGAATGAATACTCCCACTCTTTATATCAAAAATAATTTAAATTTTATAACAATCTCCTGTTAAGGGGATTGTCTCCCGATCGGAGAATAATCCCTAGCTGGTTTATTCTCCTCACCAGGCATATATTGCTTAGCCATTATACTGTGCGCTTCATGTTTAAACTTCAATAGCCAAAGACAGCCCACAGTGAAAAGCCCCCCTCCCCCAATTGACTTAAAAGTATGAATTTGTCACTTTTGATAATCAAAAATCAGGTTCTGTTGAATTAAAACCAACAAGACTTAGGAAATCAAAAGACTATCTAGAGTGACATTAGATTTACAGATCTTGTATGTAAACAATGACACCAATATCGCATTTTTGTTGTCGTCGTCTTCGTTGGTGTTTATTTTGATCTATTCTGCTTTATTTTGAAACAACATACAATGGAAACTGTCTCAGTTTTTGTAATTTTGCTGATTGCTGTTGTCGTTTCTTTGTTAATTTCCCATCAAGTCATTAAAACTCTGTGGAACTGGTGAAATGTAGATCAGTTTCTTTGACTACGGTACATTTGTCTGCAAAATAGAGACTTTCCGGCATATTGTCATAATGTTAACCATATCAAATTAAACATGATCTATATTTTATAGAAATTGACAATTAAGACGGAACTTAAGTGAAAGAAACAGGTTGTAATGCCGACAAAAGGATTCCTAATACAGTTTAATAGTGCAAAATATAGGATTTCATTAGAGGTGCGCATTATATAAAATTTATGATTATTGAGAAATTGAAGGTTCTGTATAGGAAGGATAAATATTCATACGATCCTTAAATGTTTATTCGAGAAAGCACGTTGAAGTTCCCCTTTTTATTACTTACTTATAGGAAAAAAACAAATTAACAAATTTAAAAGAAAAAAAAGAGTTCTCGAAACGAGGAGAAATACGTGAATACAACCAGCACAAAAATCAATTTAAAAAAACAATGTGAATTACTTGGGTAATAACGAAATGAATTAGGTCACAAAATAAATGGCTGTGACATCCAACAAAATGATACCTTTAACAAAGATCAAGTATTAAAACAACTACAAGTACCAAGGGGTGTTGAATAAAACAGGGAGCAATGATTTTTATGGTAAAATTTGAAATACTACTCAGGGAACAAAAAGACAAGACAAATGGTATACATGCATGTAAATTCTCATCAGAAGATAGAAAATAAAAGTCGTGGAATAAGTGTACGCGACACAGCTCACATAAACGGTAATTAAGACATAAAGAAAACACAATGGAAAACCACCATTAGCCCTCAAGGAGGCCAGTGGGTACTGCTCGCCGTTCTGAAATCGGCCCAAGGTCTAAATGAAATGCATATAATTCAACCCCAGTCCCGAAATTCGAATCAAAGTAACAATTGGAAGGCCGAAAATCGAACTGTCGAAGAAGACATCACAACCCAAAAAATGAGAACAAGGAAGCCTCAGCTAGTACATGTAGTACGGAGGATATCGAAAATTTGAATATATATACGTGATGCTTAAAACAAATTTGAATTTAAACAATCCGTAAAATTCAAAAACGTATCGCATGTAAATAATTCTGAATTAAGGCAATTACATGACTAGAAAACTGTGAGCTGCAGGTCATAACTGAATATCACACAATGTGGCTCTGTGTGGGAGAGACTATGTATGTTAGACATGTCTTGGAATGGGAATGACTTTTATACTGGGTTCCGATACCTGTATGGGAATTTATCAAAATGCAAAACCAAGCTTCCAACTTGAGTCAGGTGTAAAACAAGTAAGACTTTACACCAACCTTGCTAAACCAAATCAATGAGAATAAATGCCAGTCAACAGAATAAAAAAGTTAGAGGTGCACAAATTAAGCACACAGGAATTCACCTACTTGGGATTCCATTAGTACAACAGGGGGTATACCGATAAATACTAGTACACAGCAAGAAAATATAGCTTCTACAACGCGGCGATCGAGGTGATTATGGAATTTCTAACATCAAGAGAAATAAATTTGATTATTTTAATGGCGAGGCTTGCCGAGCGATTAAAATATCAAATTTATTTCTCGAAATGTTAGAAATTCCATAATCATCGAGAATTTAGTTGTAGAAGATTTTTCTCTAATGTCTACAGGTAAATAATTGCAAAAGGGCTGATCATCAATTGCACGTGCAATTACGCTGAGAACAAAATTTTCTCTAGAGGTGAGAAATATTTTTCCACTTCTGGCTGAGAGGTTGATTTCGAACGCAACCTTAATGGCGGCGCCCATGAAACACGAGATGGAAGAGTAAATAAATAGTAAAGACTGAAAACTAAGCGATGTTTGAATAACATAAACAGATATTTGATAAACAATTGACTCAGGATAAATCGTTCATCACCCGAACTAATCCCAAAGCCGACGAAAATGGCCTCAAGTTCCTCTAATGCCTTGAAAAGGGGGGGTAATCAATCAACATTCAAAAGTGACAAAATTTCAATCCTGATATGGAGACGAATATTCCTTCTCAGATATTTCAAGCAAATTGGAGAATACGAAAATGCATCCATAAAGTGGAAAGACTATGACAAAACATCCGAGATAACTGTAAATGATGAAAAAAAGCGCTTTGAATGGAAGATTCCTCACAAATCCCTTGCCAAATCCACGGTCGAAATAGAAACAAATAAAAAGAAATTATGTGTGTTGACTTTATTTTACCCAACCTTCACTGTTCTTGTACAAGGCAAATACACATCAAATTGGTTTGACAAAGAGTATGAACAATTAGCAGAGCTAGTAAAGAAAATTCAACAGACAAAGATCGATAACTCTAGGGTCAACATTGATAATCTAATTCAGGAATTTGCTATTCCAATAGACCTTTTTAATCTGGAGATATGTGAACAAAATACAGAAATCAACGATTCATTATCTGAAAACACATTTGTAAAACTTCCAGTAGAACCCACAAAAACAATGGAAAAAGAACTCGCAGAACATGATGATACCAAAGTGGACAAAAATATACATGTTGAAACAGCAAAATTAACCCATGAAGCAGACCCCAACAAAAACATTGACCTGTCACATGTACTGCATAAAATAGAAATCAAGCTTATTGAAAATGGGAGAAAGACCGACCAAATATTGAATTTTTGTGCTACAATGAGAGAGAGCTTTGAAACACAAATAACTGATATAAAGAAAGATCTGTCAACCATAGGGAAAACAGTTGTAGGGCTAGAAAATAGTGTGAAAAGTAATTTGGCAAATGAATCCCAAAACACTAGAATCCTAACCGAAAAGGAATGTATACAGAAAATAGAAACAAATACTAAAGAAATCCATGCAAAAATCAAAAACACATGTGACAACCTTATCAGAAGTGTTGAACAGTTGAAAATTAAAGAAATTATAGACTCTGTACAAGACTCAAAAACTCAAGAGGAACCTGTTAGACGTGTAGAGCAGTTGAAAACTGAAGAAGTAAAAGACACTGTACAAGATCCAAAATCTCAATATGTGCCTGATAGACAAAGAGCCGACTTGTGGATAGTTGGATCATCAATTGTGAAAAATCTAGATGGCAGGAAAATATACATGAACAAAAACACAAGAATTAATACTTTAGGGAAGAAGACCATATTTGGAGCAATAGAATTTATTGAATCTGGAAAAGTAGTGTCTGACAATATAATGTTTCAGATAGGGTCAAACGACTTAGAAGATAAAGATCCAGACCGGGTTCTTCAGGAAATTGAACGACTTGTTGAAACTACAAAGAAACTGTATCCAAATGCCAAAACTATACTGGCAGAGATTGTGCCCAGATTTTATAACAACTTTGAAGTATCGAAAGAATATGAAAATAAAAGGCGACAGTATAACGTGTTTTTTAAGAGATTACTGTAGAGACAAGGACATCCCACTTATATTATATAGAAACTTCAACCCAACAGATTTCACACAAGATGGTATTCACCTAAATGGAACCGGAATAAGGACACTAGTGCGTGATATCAAAACTATAGTAAATCCCATTTTGGGGGTCAAACACACACAACATGCACACGTACCAAATCAGAACAGAAGTAACCACTTCCAAAGACTGAGAAATGAAAATGGATATTCAAATGTGCACAAACAACAGATGCAAAGTAGCAATTTTCCTTACAATCCGAGCTCGTATAACAATCGTTATGGAAGTAACAATACATCCAGTCATAGAGGAAATTCAGAGAAGCAAGACTTCAGACGCGATAATCAACAAGCCCCAAGCTTGTTACCTGTTCTCGAGATGATGCTTTACGAAATGAGAAACAGCAAATATTAATAAGTTTGAGAAATGTCAAAAGTCTCATTTATAAATTTATATTTGAAGTCAAAATATTGTGAATTGTGTATATTTCTAGCCAAATATACTGTATTTTTTTAATATTTCTTTATATCATGAAAAACAGAAAACAGGATTTATTACATTTTTGTTTTTTGTAATTATACAGGCATTGTAGCCAACATTGAAACTGAAGTGTTGTGTAGTACATACACAATTATATGATGTGTTCATACTTATTTTTTATTATATTGTGCAGTCAGAGGTTTGGTTATATAAAAAAAATATATACAAGTATATATATTTTATATTATTTCTTTAATCTTCATGAAAACAATGAAAATTACAAATTATGGTTATGTCATAGTAACTATTTCTTTTTGTCAGAAAAAAAATATATATATGCATTGAAAGCAGAAATTATACTTGCTTCCTGAGTCAAGACTTAAATCATAAAATAATAAAGAATAGATTAATTAATAATAAAAGTCTTTCAATTCTTTGCTACAAGTAAAGCTTTATATTATACATAGATATTTTTACTTTAAACAGATAAATATGAAATGAAAATGAAAACTATGTTAACAATTGGTTAATTGGTGAATAGCAAAATAGAATTAATGTTACTTAAATTTTCTGTCTAGTATATTTTATATCTATCCAAATTGTACTTTCTTTTTATGATATGTACAAACTGTTATCTACTGAATATTATGTATCAAATACTATGTACCAAAAATGGTTTTCAGTCTTTTACATATTTCATGATCATTGATTTACAATACACTTGTATTCAGACAATATGTGTATGAATAATATTAATAATATGTCTTCAGATCATCTCTCAGTGTCAGCCTGGAACATACATGGTCTAGGTGATAAAATAAATGATGAAATTTTTGTCGATAAAATAAAAAGTGATATAAACATTCTTCTTGAGACCTGGAAAGGTGAATGCAAAGAGTATACAATCCCAGGTTACTATGCAATCTCTAAAAGCAGAAAGAAAAAGAAAAAAGCCAGACGCCATAGTGGGGGTATTATCATTTATTATAAGAAAAATATTCATAAAGGCATATCCTATTTAAAAGATGGGTCAACCTCTGAAAACAGAATGTGGTTGAAACTTGACTCTTTGTTTTTTGGGCTCACTTCTGACCTCTATCTTTGTGCAGTTTATGTTCCCCCTGTAACGTCGGCACATTATGATAATGATTTGTTAAGTTTAGAAAATGAAATAAGTCATTTCTCAAATAGGGGTAAAGTGCTATTAATGGGAGATTTCAATGCAAGAACTGGCACAAACAGTGATTTTGTTGAAAATGACTCTATTGACTTAAATGATTTTATCCATCAAAATATTTTACCAGATGACTATAACATAGATCAATTTTTACATAGAAATAATCAAGATAGGGAGTGTAATGTGCAGGGGAGAAATTTACTTGACTTGTGTATTTCAACTAATCTTAGAATTCTAAATGGCAGATACCTGGGAGATGGTCTTGGATATTTTACATGTATGACACCAAATGGGTTTAGCAATGTTGATTATTCAATTGCAAGTGAGAGTCTCCTGTCCTCAATTGTACACTTTATTACTCATAGCTTTAATTATTTATCTGATCATGCTCAAATTGAAATTCACTTAAAATGTAAAATAAATAGTAACCCAAATAGTGCTAAAACAAATTTAAAATGGAAACCATGTGTATCCTATAAATGGACAGAGAAGTCAAAAATTCTTCTACAAGAAGTACTGTCTTCAGAAAATATTATGAATGCTTTCATTGATTTTGAAACCAAACATTTTGAAGAAACAGACTCTGATGTAAATAGAGCAACAAATGAGATAACTGGTATTCTGGAAAATATTTCAGAGAGGGTGTGCATTTCTTCTCATAAACAAAAGAAAAGTAAGAAAAAAATAAAGAAACAAAAATGGTCTGATCATTCAATTTATGAAACTAAAAGAGATTTGAATGCATTAGGAAAAAAGATTAAAGATAATCCTTACAATAATAATTTAAAACAAAAATATTTCACTCTACTGAAGTCATTCAAATCTATGGTAAGACATAAAAAATACATCTATAAAAAGAAAATTTATGATGCTTTATCAGGATCATTAAATAAGAACCCAGAAGAATACTGGAATATAATTAAATCATTAAATAATACATATGTCAAAGATGATAGTGATAATGAGCTAATGACTAAAATAGAAGATACCATTAAACACTTTAAAAACCAAGGAACCTGCCCAAATAAAAACTTAAATTTTGAACATTTAATAGAAAATAATCTCAACCAGATGGAAAACGAATCAAAGTTTGTTCTAGAAACAGATAAACCTTTTACAGTTTCAGAACTTAAAACCATCTTTAAAGATCTAAAACTAGGCAAGTCAAGTGGTCCTGATGGTATACTAAATGAAATTTTAAAATATTCTTGTCCAGTTACAATTTCTGCATTTACAAAACTTTTTAATTTAATACTAAAAAGTGGCAAATATCCAAAAATATGGAACAAATCTTATCTCATATTAATACATAAGTCTGGCAATAAAGAGGACCCTTCAAACTATAGAGGAATATCATTAGTAAATTGTCTTTCTAAAGTTTTTAGCAGTGTGCTTAATAAAAGGCTCACAAAGTTCATAGAAGATAAATTGTCTGACTCCCAATTTGGTTTCAGGGAGAATCACAGGACATCAGATAGTCTTTTTATTTTAAAATCATTGATAAATAAGTATATACATAAAAATAAATCTAAGATATATGCTTGCTTCGTAGACCTTCGAAAAGCATTCGACTCAGTTTGGAGAAATGGTCTACTATATAAACTATTGAAAACTGGAATTGGTACACTTATGTACCAAATGATCAAAGGTCAACTTGATAGTACTGACTCGTCTATCAAATTTAACAATCTACATTCGGAGTATTTTAACATAAATAGAGGGGTCAGACAAGGAGACTCAATAAGTCCTACCTTGTTTAACATCTTCATTAACGACATGAGTGATACATTTAACCAAAATTCTTCACTTCCACTCAAGTTATTAGACTCAACCATAGGAAGTCTGCTTTTTGCTGACGACCTTCTGATTTTGTCAGAAAGTAAACAAGGTCTACAGTCTAGTATGGACAAATTGCTTCAATTTTGCGATAATTGGCAATTGTCTATAAATGTCAATAAGACCAAGACCATGATATTTCAACAAAATTTAGTGAAACCTGAAGAACCCTTTATTAGGGCAAAAGAAATTTATATAGAAAATGTTTCTGAATATAGATATTTAGGTACTAGCCTCAGAAGCAATGGTAATCTGAAATACAGCTTAGAAGATCTTGCTAAAAAGGCTAGAAAGGTATTATTTTTATTAAAAGCAAAAACTTCTTCCATGGGGCCACTACCGATAGCAGTGTCAAATAATTTGTTTGACACTCTGGTATGTCCAATTCTACTATATAACTCAGAAATATCATATATGGACTACCACTTAAACTTTTATAGAGCTAAATTAAGGGGAAACTTGAACAATAAAGTCCTTGATCCCTTGCAATTTATTGATAAATCCCCAGCAGAAAAAGTACATTTAAGTTTCTGTAAACACGTATTGGGAGTACGTAAAACAACTTCCAACTTATGTACTCGTTTAGAACTTGGTCGAAATCCGATTGAACAAATGATCATGCTTCGTACAGTGTCATTCATGTCAAGACTCTGTTCCGATAATACAAATAAATTACTAAAAGAAGCATTTAATCTCACCAAAGACTTAAACGATCAAAATGTTTATACATGGTACACATTCGCTAAGGATTTTATATCTGATGATGAGCTGCTACAACAAATCATAGATTGTAACAATAAAACTAAGCTGAAAACTTTAAAATTAAATTCAAAAAACATCTTTAATGAATGGTATCAGAGAATATATCAGAACAAACTAGCTTTACTAAATGAAAATAATAAAACATTCTTATATAAAAATATAAAAGAAGATTTAAATAAAGAATTTTATCTCTTATATAAAGATTTTGAATCAAGAAGGGTCCTCACAAAAATCAGAATGTGCGACCATAATTTAGCTATAGAAAAGGGTAGATACTTAAAAGTCCCTAGGGAGCAAAGATTATGTGTTTCTTGCAATGTGGTAGAGGACGAAGCTCATTTTCTGCTACATTGCAAGACAAACGAGTCCTTGCGAAAAAAATTAATCGAAGAATTTTTTGAAAATACTGAGCAATATGAACAATATAATGACAACCAAAAATTAAAGATACTTCTTAATCCAAATAGCTATAAACAAGTTTATGTTATAAGTTCCTATTTAAAACAATCATTAGTATTGAGGACAGGGGACTCTTAATAAAATACTTGCAAAGCCTATATTGCATTGTTCACGTAAAATATCATGTATTATACGTTAATTATGTATTTCTACTGTTGTTTTGTTATATTATTTGTTTTTTGTCACAAACTCTGTCTAGATGTTTATATGACAATAAATTTGATTGATTGATTGATTGATTGATAAATCGGACGAAAATTAGAGAAAAAAGAAAGCACAACAGGCTTTTAACTTTTGAGATACAATTTTGGAAAAGCAAAGCTCTGAGAACATGCACAAAATTGAGAATTTACAAATGTGAAGTCCATTCTTCTCTATGGGTCAGAAACCTGAAGACTAAACGCAGACACTAGAACGACACTGCGAATTTTCTGCGATAGGTGTCCCGAGAACATAATTGCAAAGTGGCCAAAATAAGATTAGAAATGCATGGAGTTCTATTGGAGTGTACAAAACAGGAGCCAATTGACGTGGAAATGGATTGGTTACATATTGAGCGAAAACAACAACAAAGGTACCAGACTGGAACCTTAAGAACATCGCCTGGCGTGTTATCTAACACTTGACTACAGAAGGTTGGACTGGTAAAACATGGGGAGGCAAAACAACAACCAAAAGGCAGGAGGAAATGGAGAGCAGCAGTGGTCGCCCTATGTCCTCCATGGGACTACGTTGGTTAAGTCAGGTAAGTCAGGGAAATTTATAGTGCACGTTACTTACATAATGTATGTTCATTACTATAACTTTTTTGCTACGACTAAAAAAATCATTGTGCAATTAGTCGGCCAAATTAAGACCCACAACCACCGGAGTGTGTTTATTTCAGAAGACCTGAATTGCTAACACTCGATCCATGCATCAAAAAGGGATCTTTTTAATTTAGTGGCAGGCGGGAACATATTAATAAACTGATAGTTTTTGTTAATACTTTATTGAATTTTGAATCAAATATTACTAATAAGTATTCTGTTCTGAAAAAAAAACAACAAAAAACATGTTGTTAAAACAAACATTACCTTGTTACCATATACACATGTAGGAGAGGGCCATCATGCAATTGCCTTGTCCGTCCGTCCGTGATTTTCGTAACAAATATCTCGGTTTCTACTGAAGAGATTAATTTCAAATTTGGTACAAAGCTTACATATAATAGTTTAACCGTTCCTCTGATATATCCCCTTTCCCAGTCACTTAATCATCTAATTCCTGTTTTCCAAGTCTAATCCTAATTATATTAGCCATTTCATTCTCTATTCTATTCATAAACCGCACCCTTTTTTTAGTTTAGTTCAAACATACTTACTTATCCTCCAGTTTGCAGTTTGCGAGTTTTGCTCTCTTTGAAGAATGCCATGGTTAAACTGAAAGTAAAACGCATCTTGAATCAACATATAATGGGGTGTGAATAATTTTAAAACAGACAATAGCCTGTGGTCAACGCTGTTTTGCAAAAGATCTTAGATGAAATGTATCATGCATACGATTCAATACCAATCTATAAATTGTAAAAGAATTCCTTCTGTACAGAAAGTCTTGTGAAGCTTTGGTAGTTAAACTAGTCAGAGTTATCCCCCTTTTACCATGCTTACAATTATTGAATTAAATTGTTGCTCAATTGCAAATGTTTGCTCTTTGTTGTGCCATGATCAAAAATCCTTTAGGGACCGACCTTTTAACTTGAAAGGGAGGGTTGTTTTTTTTGTTCTGGTCTGAAAATTATTTCCGCTCGGAGCGCATCCATGGCATCATCTTTGCTAATTTCTGAAAGACTTAACAACTTTATTAATGAAGATATCAATCTTTCAAACGAAACCTCCATAAACAATGCCTGTTCTAAATTTGAATCTATTATCACTGATGCTTGTGATAAATGCTTGAAAAGACCATCATCATCTAAAAAGAAGAAATTTATTAAACATAAGAATTTCTTTGATTCTGAACTTCATGATATGAAATCCCAGCTAAGATACAAGGCAAATCTAATGTCTCAAAACCCTTTCAATCTGGAACTTAAAAATAGCTACTACAGACTTTACAGAATTTATAATAAGACTAGAAAATACAAAGCTAAAAACTATACTAATAACATCATAAAACAGTTAGACAAGCTTGAATCCAATAATCCTAAGGCTTATTGGTCATTAATAAATTCCCTCAAAGATAAAAATGATGTTAATATACCTGTTGCACCATCTGATTTCAAAACACATTTTGAAAGTTTAAATAAAATACCAGAAAAATATGCGAATAGAATCCATGAAATAAAAGCATCACTTATAGATTATGAAAAACATTACAAGTCCTTTACAGGTCTAGACTTCTCTATTACGGATTCTGAAATTTTATCAGGTATCAAAAATCTAAAAAATAACAAATCTGGTGGTTTGCAATTGATAAATAATAATATTTTAAAATCTGGACAAACTCATTTACTTCCTAGTATTAAAAAGTTGTTCAACTCTATACTTTTATCTGGCTTTTACCCCAATAACTGGTCTTCCGGTTATCTTAGCCCTATTTTTAAATCTGGTGACCGCAACAATCCTGAAAACTACAGGGGTATAGCTATAACTGGATGTCTAGGAAAACTATTCAATTCCATCTTTAATAGTAGACTTGACAAATTTCTTGAAGATCATAAATTAATTTCACCTTTTCAAATTGGATTTACCAAAAAGTCAAGGCCTTCTGATCACATGTTTGTTTTAAAAACTTTAATAGATAAATACACAAATTCACATAAAAAACTGTATGCATGCTTTGTTGATTTCAGAAAGGCATTTGACACAGTACTTCATGATGCAATATACATTAAAATGTTACAAAATGGCATAGGTGGTCTCTTTTATAACTTATTAAAGAATATGTATTCCAAATCACTGCTCTCTGTTAAGGTTGGAAAAGAATTAACAGAAACATTTCCATCTAGTATTGGAGTCCGTCAAGGTGATGTTCTTAGACCTAACCTCTTTAAAATTTTTATTAATGATCTTCCCAGATATCTTGACCGGTCATCAGATAGTGTTTATCTTAATAACAATAAAATTAACTGCCTTCTATATGCTGATGATGTTGTACTGATGTCAAAATCAGCCTCTGGTCTCCAAAATAGTTTAAATCTATTAGAAAATTTTTGTGATGATTGGTGTATTGAAGTCAATACAACAAAAACTAAAATTCTTGTTTTCAATAAACCAGGCAAACTTATTAATGATCAATTTACATTTAGAGGCAGTTCAATAGAAAATATAAGAAAGTATAAATATCTTGGGATTTTATTTTCTGCCTCAGGCTCCTTTACTGAGTCTAAACATGACCTTTATAATAAAGCAACTAAAGCTTTATTTAAACTTAAGGCGGATCTGTTGTCCCTCAGACCTAGCATCAAGTCTTCTATACATATATTTAACCATACAGTAAAAGCTATTCTGAACTATAGCTCTGAAATTTGGGGATGCTATTTTCCTAAATCATTTAATATTGATTCACTATGCGATTTTACAAAACTTCCTCGTGTCTTCCCCTGTGAAAAAATGGAAATACAATTTCTAAAATATTTACTAGGTGTCAGTAAAAAAGCATCTAATTTTGCTGTAATGTCAGAATTTGGTAAATGTCCAATTATCTTTGATTGTTTTAAATCTGTTTTAAAATACTGGCACAGGTTAGACAACTCACCTACAAAATTGTTAACTGATGCATTTACTGAAATGAAGTTATTACATAATAATGGGGTAGACACTTGGTATGGCTCTTTATTGTCTATGTTAAAAATCTTAAATATTCCTGTAGAGAGTAGCTCAAATGCTTTTAATAATAATTATATTAAACACTCTACTAGTAAACACATGAGTGATCTATACAATAATTTGTGGTACAAACATAGAGATAAGCTTATTTCTGAAGAAGGAAAGCTTAGAACCTATCTTAAAATTAAGTGTAATTTTGGCTATGAAAAATATTTGGACATCATCCAAGATTTCAATAAAAGAAAGTGTTTTGCTAGATTTAGAATAAGCAACCATCAACTTAAAGTAGAATTAGGAAGACATTCTAATCCTTCCATTCCACTTAATCTTAGAATTTGTGATAAATGTAACTTAAATAAAGTGGAAGATGAGATTCATTATTTTTCTGAATGTCTTAAATTTGTCAATGATAGAAAATTACTTTTTGATATTGTTAAAAAGTCCAATGACAAATTTGTTAATCTATCTGCTTTTGATAAACTTTTCTGGTGTTTCACTTGTGAAAATGTTGAAATTATTCATCATTTGAGTGTCTTTCTACAGGAATCAAACATAACTTGATAATTATATATGTAATTATTGAACTTAGATGTTCTGCTATTATATTTGTTGTTCTTGAATCACTCTGATATCACTTATAATCATATATGTTGTAATGTCTTTGCCCCTTGAGGGCCCTTAATTGGCCAATAAACTTATTTGTATTTGTATTTGTATTTGCTAGCCGCGCAAGGGTTACGATCCGCTATCTCTCATCTTCACGTGAAGTTGAGAGATAGCGGATCGTAACCCTTGGCTAGCGAAGATGAGAGTGCATAAAAAGAATTATTTTTCTAAAGGTGTCAAGGCATGTTTTTACAATATAAGCATTATTTTATACGAAAAAATACTTTGTCAGACTTTTTTCATAAAAATCAGATTCCCTTTACATTGAACTGATATCCCTAAACCCTTTGGCTTTCAATTGACAAAACTAATGAGTTAGTCATCTTTACTTTATTTGATTCAAATGCTGCAGACAGAAGTTTTCGAATGAGTTCACATGGAAATTTTAAGTTAACCCCCAGTAGCCGAGATTATTTATAGGACTTTTAAGCACTAGTGGTCCTATTTTTGGTTTTCAAGTTGCTGATTTCTGTGGGATTAAAAAACGGTTTTAAACCTTTTCTTCGGTTTAAATACTGCTTAAAGAGGATTTTTCAGTTAACAAACCCTTATTAACCAACTGAGTAGATTGTACATTTTCTTAAACATTTATTTTACGCTGATCATACTTGTATTATAAAAAATCAAATTAACAAATAACCATATTTATCTTTAAAGTTTGCTGTCTGCTGCAGGGGGAAACTCTAGTTGGAGAAAGAAATGCTCCCACGTGCTTGCTCCTCGCCGGAGGGGGGCACTTCCTATATAGAAGGAACGGGACGTGTCGCAGGTATAGGTACCATTTTTCGAGAAAACAAACATAAAATATATGATAAGGTCATTAATATTTACTTGCTACTCACATGACAAGCCCGACCAGGCCATTTCTTATTCTCTTCTAAGGGGACGACCATTTGATTTTGAGGGGGGCCTGGCAGTTTTTGAAAATACATATTCTGGCCTAGAAAAAGTTGGAAATAAATAATCTGATCTCTGCTTGCAAGAAAATAAATAATCTGTTCCAAGATCCTTGCTGAATTAAGCTATTGTATGTAGAAAAAAAATATTCTTGCTGCGTAGCGGCGAAAAATTAATTTTCTGGCCTGCAAAATTTTGAAAATAAATAATCTGTCTCGACCGTAACTGCTAGGCCACCCTCAGAATCAAATGGTCGCTCCCTAATACAAATGTATTTATTATGTACAATTGTATGTTAATAGCAATATTTTGTTAGAGTCAATGTGATTGATTGTGCGATACGCTGCACATTAACAAAATATTGGAAGATAGGAGCAAGTCTCTGTGCAGAAATGATAATTCTAAAATTTTCTATGACAAATGTGAGACAAAGTCACTTTATTTATGCATCGGCGCAGTAAAAGAACAAATGGTCCTGAATTCAAAAGATATATCTGGGTTGATGCAGGATTTACAAGTCCCATCTCTCTTCTCCACGAGCCTCAGTATATTTTCTAGTTGGTAAATAAAAAGGGTCATTAAAGTATACCTAAATGCTCTGTCTGCAATAATGGCCCTCGGCAACACCTAAACACCTCTGGGCCATTATTGCAGACCTTTGGTATTAGTATTTTGAACATATAACAGGGCTATTATAAAACACCCATGTATTATTACTATAATAACAAGAACTGGGGACTTTACCATTTTAAACTTGCACCCATATTTGCAATCGATTAAATAGATACTTACTAGAAAGTGTCCTTAGAAGTATGTTTGCTTATTTTCGTTGTTGTTAACCCGTCCCGCCGTTGATGCTCAGTTCATTGGAAGGTAAAGTATTGTGTAAAGGCTCAGAATCAGTGCTTCTATTTAATCGGAAATGTGCTGGTATTTTGTATATAAATTCCCAAAGAAAATACTTATCTCGAATACAAAGAAGGCAATAGGCCAGAGACACTCCTAGGAACACGCGAATCGATCCAGGTAATTTTTTTGCTAAACTCCGCAAAAGATTTCTCTTATAATCAACTGCATTAACTTTATACTTATCAAAGCAAAGCGAATGAAATTAATTTTCTTAAAAAGGCTGCGCTCGTTCGAGTTAGTCATAATATTGAAGTGTCGAATAAAGGTAATAACAAAACTACCGAAGTTGAATGATCAATCTCATAGTCCAGAGAAAATGACAAAAACGAATCAGTCATACCGGAGAATTGGTGGATCGCAATGGTCCTGACTTGGTACAGGCATTTCAAACGAAATGGTGGGTTAAACAAGGTTTTACGGCGCCAAACCTCCCTCTTCCATTGCGATCTTAGGATCCGGTAATGACCATAGAACTATGGCACGCCATATTTATATTTATTCCTCTTTAAAGATATCTCATAAAATTTATAAGATATCTCGTATACTTTATAAGATATCTTATTAAATATATAAGATATCTCATATAAATGGTAGTTTATAAGATATCTTATAAAACATATGAGATATCTTATAAAACATATAAGATATCTTATAAAACAAATAAGATATCTTATAAAACATATAAGATATCTCATAAAGTTTATAAGATATCTTATAAAGATTATTAGATATCTCATATAAAATAATTTATAAGATATCTTATAAAACTTATAAGATATCTTATAAAACTAATAAGATATCTTATAAAGTTTATAAGATATCTCATCAAGTTTATTAGATATCTTATATATTTTATGAGATATCTTATAAGTTATTTTTTATAAGATATCTCATGAAGTTTACGAGATATCTTATAAACTTTATAAGATATCTCATCAAGTTTATTAGATATCTTATATATTTTATGAGATATCTTATAAGTTATTTTTTATAAGATATCTCATGAAGTTTACGAGATATCTTATAAACTTTATAAGATATCTTATAACATTTATTAGATATCTTATAAATCATTTTATATAAGATATCTCATAATCTTTATAAGATATCTAATAAACTTTATGAGATATCTTATATGTTTTATAAGATATCTTATATGTTTTATGAGATATCTTATATATTTTATAAGATATCTCATATGTTTTATAAGATATCTTATAAACTCCCATTTATATGAGATATCTTATATATTTAATAAGATATCTTATAAAGTATATAAGATATCTTATAAACTTTATAAGATATCTTATATTTTTATAAGGCCTCTTTAAAGATATCTCATAAAATTTATAAGATATCTCATATACTTTATAAGATATATCATAAAGTTTATAAGATATCTGATAAACTTTATAAGATATCTTATAAACTTTATAAGATATCTTATAAAAAATAATTTATAAGATATCTCATATACTTTATAAGATATCCTATAAACATTATGAGATATCTTATAAACTTTATCAGATATCTTATAAACATTGTGTTTAGTAGATATCTCAATTTCTTTTAAAGATATCTTATATAGTAAATAAGATATCTTATAGAATTTATAAGATATCTCATAAAGTTTATAAGATATCTTATAAATTATATTTTATAAGATATCTCATAAAGTTTATAAGATATCTTATAAAGTTTATAAGATATCTTATAAACTTTATGAGATATCTTATAAAGTATATGAGATATCTTATAAAGTTTATGAGATATCTATAAAGAGGAATAAATGTAAAACGGCTTGCCATATAGAACACAACATAGTTGTGAGACACAATAGGGATATTGAGGTGATCATCTCAGTACAGCAGACCAGTCAAACACTAATTAAAACAATTAACCACCATATCTTTTAACTCAATTTTGAACTTTTCTACTAGTGGCTGATAACGAAGAAAGATTTTTTTAGGGATCGTATGAGACGTATTTTCTTATAGCCCTGCTCCAAAAGTCGGTCACGAAGAAATCGGTGTCTGATCAAAAAATCTGTGAAATATGTGCAAGCTCTGCCATATCGAATAAGTTGTGAAATATAAACACCATATGCAGTGGGAGTAGGTTTTTTGCTCTGTAGATTAGGAAAATTAATAATTTGAAAATTAAAATCGTCTCTTTTATCGTAATTTTTTGTACTGAGATGACCACCCAGGGTCAAATTCGAGGTGCAAATCCAAGAAAGACGTGAATCAATTTGATTCGGTGGTCTCTTTAATCTCCAATTCTGGAGGATATATTGAAGGAATCCATCTACCAAATGAAGTGTTATTGGCAGAAAGGACATCATCAATATATCTGAATGTAAGATTAAATGACCTTGCCTCTTTCATCTTCTTGTTCTTTACGAGTCCCTGAAGAAATTCAGTCTCGTAAGAGTATAAAAACAAATCGGCGAGGAGAGGAGCACAGTTTGTGCCCATTGGAATGCCGATTTGTTGTTGAAAAATCTCTCCTAAGAAGGTGACAAATATGTTGTCAATGAGGAAATCAAGCATACTGCAAACTTGTTCCAGTGTGTACCAAATTTTATCTTTGAATGATGTTTTGGAAAAGAATGTAGAGTTATAACCCAAAGCAACATAATTCATAGAGATAAAAAAGGCTTTTTTCGAGAAGTTTTTTCAGGCGACATTTTAGTTTTTTGTGTGGCAAGACAAGTTGAAGAACCGAACGTTTTCAAAGAGTGAACCTCAGAAAATGATCTAGATCTTCCTGTTCGAACTCATAGAACTTAAACATTTACCAATTGACACCAATTGTAAATAAATTGTTAATGTGGAGATCCACTACGGCTTTCCATACGACATAAAATTAGGGTTATGAAAAATCCTTAACATGTTAGTAAAAATCTTTAGACTCTATTCGCCTATATAAAGTGTTAGTAAAAATTACCTGGATCGATTCGCGTGTTCCTAGGAGTGAGAGATTGTTTCTAATAACAGCATCAAATTGTTGCTCTGGTTTCTGCTATATTAATCTTACACGTCTTATGCAAACAATTCAGTAGAATCGGAACCGTCCTTCGCATGCAGTGAGGTGTGAACGTAAGCTCAACGTTGACGGCCTCGCTGTGACTCAAGGATGAAGACCAGTAATAAAAGCACTGTTTTCTTTGCTTCATTGTTTATTTTGATTAGGGACCGACCATTTAATTTGAGAGGGGGGCTGGGTTTTTGCCTATAAAAATATTTTTAAAATGATTTTTGAAGAAAAAATATTTTGGCAGCAGAAGGTAAGAAAACAAATTCTGAAGAAGGATTAGTTTTGAGTATTTTTCTTTCAATACTTCTATTTTTTTAACCTTCGATGTTTTGATTCAAATGCTGCTTATAATGTTACTAGAGTACCCTTTGAAATATGCATGTACAGTATGACCGAGCTTACTAGCTGCTTTTATACCTATTTTGGCGTTTTGTCAGAATGGATTAAAACTTTGTTGTAATAATCAAAATGCAAAATTTTGACCCTTAGGTCAATGGTCAAGATTTTTGCCGTGACACATCGTTCCATGGCGATATACTAGAACACATTAAAACACCACAGCCCTATAGCAAAAGATAAACAACTTATGACCCGGGCACGCTTTGACGAGAGGAAGAATCGATACAAAAGACTATACGTTTCTGCATTCTGGAAAGGAAATACATAATTATCAACGAAAGAGGATAATTTTCAGGAGACAGAACAACTAAAATAACTGGACGACAGGTACAAATATATACTTTAACAAAGATTCCTGTGATAGGAAGAAGAGGCACATAGAAAATGTGGTGGGGTTAAAATACATTTGATGTCACCAGCGTCCCTGTTAATTTTTCAAATCAAATTTTATTAGCACAAGTTACGCCCAATGAAGGGCCAAAGGCTACAAACAGTATATTGACAAAAATACAACAATAATAATAGCATGTACAATGAAACTTAAGTGTCTCCTGTCCTCAGTGTCATTGACTGTTTTAAAAAGGATCCCAGAAATTTCACTTCTAGACTATTATTTGGGTTTAAGATTAAATTTAGCTTTATTTCGTTTTGTGAAGAAGAATCAATATTAATTTTATCGAAATATATTTTCCTGCAATTTTCGTTAATTTTACAACTAAAAAGAAAGTGATTCTCATCTTCAATCACATTGCAAGTTTTGCAAATTCTATCTTCTCTTTGTATTTTCTTATATCTCCCAGTTTCTATAGCTAACTGGTGGTCACTTAACCGTAATTTACATATTAATTTTCTGTATTCAGTATTGTCTGTTAACAAATATGGTTCTAAATTATAATTATTTTTGATTTGTTTAAAAGTTTGTAGCTTGCTATTTTGGTCCAAGTTTTCAATCTTGTCCCAAAATGCAGCTGATTAAGACATATTTCCGTGACTTTCGTAACACAAAAATGAAAGAACATGCGCTTTTATTTCATTTTTTTTTGGGGGGGGGGGGGGGGGGTTTATATAATGCTTATTTTCATCTTGAATGACTTCAAAAGAGCACTGTATTATTCTTGGTTTTGAAATAATTGAATCTGACAATTCAATTTTACTTGCGATTTTGTAATGTCATGTTCAAACTTCCCATATTCGAACGCCCCGTTTCTATTTCTTTATTTCTATACATTTTTTTTTCAAAATCTCTCGTAATGTATACGTGTAAAATAACGCAGCATTGTCTTATTGCCTTTTGCATCGGTTCCCCATTCTTGCTAGAACAACGCTAAACATACTTAAATTTATTTTAACCTTTTTGATAGAGCATTCCGATGAATTTGAAATGACCTGAAGGTACTAGTACTTTCACTTTTTCAGATATTTTGAACATCACGAATAAATCTGCTAGAAACAAAGGCTGCTTCGGATATTTTTTTCAGTTCATCTGATTTATTGTATGAATGGAGTTTCAAATCGGTTTTGAAACGATATTGAATAAGTAAATAAAAATACAAGCAAATGAATTGTTGCAAAGTTTAACATTTATAATTGGAATGAATTACAGGCTAAACGAATACGGACTGGGTTAAGTTAAAATAGCAATGCATGGCAGATTATGATGTTGAATCAGGTTTTATATATGAGACTTCCATTTTGATTGAAATCTTAATGTTTGTTGCTAGTTTATCAAAAAACAGTAGCCATAAAAGTAATCTGTTAAAATAGGGAGATGTGGGGCCCGAAGCAGCCTCACAAATAGTAACAAACTCACACCTTGAAAAAGGTAATGGAGTAAGTAGTCCGCATACAAATTATATCAATTTTTTCACCAATCTACGAAGGAAAGTTCGATTATATGTTGAAGAGGATAAAACCAAAGGAAGCATTTCTTAAGACCCACTTTATTTCATTCATACAAAATGTATTTTGAAACATTTTTGTTGTTAAGCTACATTTCATTGCCTATACTGCACACAGATGCTTTCCCCGATTTATAATCGGTAACAAGAAATCGGTTTGTCCCATGTTCAAACCTCACGACCCACGGGTCTACTACACCAACAGCAGTTGCTGGTATAATCCTTATCAATTCTCCGGTGTTAGTAATCTGATGAATGTTTTTAGAAGAAAGTCCAGATATGTAGAAATTTCCGTCGTCGTCCATTCCATGACAATATGGATCTCTTAGCTGAATGTTATTATATGTAAACCGCTTTGTGTCGTTGACAACATAAGACACGGAATTACCGTCCCTATAAAGATAGTCATTGTTCCCGGATTTTGTCACGAAGTTAGAATATCCTGATGTTTTCACGTATTTGATTTGGGTTCCAGACAATTGATCAACCCATGTGAGTTGGTATTGGCTCCCAATCAGGAACTGATTGTTGTTTAAAACACAAATGCCATACACGGGTACATTTGTCAGCTGTATTGTCTTTAGGAGCGTCATATCTTTACATTCTAAAATGAATAGCAAGTTTGAATTTGAAGCAACTACTACTTTGGAATCTGACACGTGACAGAGATCGGTTGGAATGTTCGGAACTGACAGTTCTTCTACCAGTTCTCCATTCTGGTTATACTTGACGACTTTTTTGTATTATAAGCGGTGAAAATCATCTGATCATTTAAGAAGATTCCACTTGTTTGCCAGGTAGGTGCTACGTTTATGATTCTGATTATCTTGACTTCCCCGTTTCGAAAGTCGGTGTTATAAAGCTCAAGATTTCCCCTTTCGTACTTCAGCTTTGAATCGGCAATTTTCAGCTCGCCTATTGATACTATTTTCTCTTTGAATTCTTTTGCAACGGTAGAGATATCAAATCGGATTGAAGAATTTCTTATATTTTTCGCCGTCCCTTTTATTTTGTCGTCCAATTCTTCAATTTTCGGAGCTATTTCATTTTTTATTACTAAACATTGTTCTTCCGACCCATGCTTCACAACTCCCGCCAGCAGACTCTTCCAGCTTGTTACTGCGTTTTTGTAGCTCGTGAAATCATTAATGTCGTCTGTAACTTTCATTGACGTCTGCTTCTTTGCAGCCTCCAGTTCGGTAAGGATTTTATTCTGTATCTTATCTAAATGATCTTTCATTTCTTTGATAATTTTCTTCGCGTTTGTTTCTATCTGCATCGTTTCTTTGTCAAATGTTTCTTCGTTTTCATTTCTACAATTTATCACGTCTGCTAGAAAAGTTTCATATTCCTCCAGTCCCGAAAGCAGTTTCAACAATTCGCCATCTTGTTTTATGCCCGCAGCTGCTTCTTCGATCGATATCACTTTGTCACATTTTCTATGAGACAGTGTTGCACATAAGGTACAGCATGCCTTCTTGTGGTCGACACAGTAAATCTATACAACGCTATCTTGATGGGCGTCACAGAAAATGGCCCTCGAAAAGTTCACAAAATCTTGGTTTTGAATTTCATCAAGCGGTATAAGTTCATGTTTTGATGATATTTTGAATTTCTTATGACATTTTTCACAACGTTCACAAAACGCCTCTTCGCAAACGCTGCACCAAGAAACGGCCTTATTTTCATCGCCATTCAATTTACAAGAATCGCACAGTTTTTCTGATTTTTTTATGGATAAATTGTCCAGCATAGAAATAACGAATTGATTACAGGGCAATCTATCCACATATGTCTCAGGAGCATCGGGACAGTCAGACACAAAAACAGGTTGTCGGCAAACTGGACATGGTATTTCGCCTTTCTTTTCTTTATAAGAGTCAATATAAGTATGAATGCATGACTTACAGAACGTATGAAGACACGGTAAAAACTTAGGCTCCTTGAAAGTTTCTAAACAAATTGTACATTTCAAATAACCGTCTTCGTTTTCTGTTGTGATCGAGGGATCCACCCCCGTCGCCATTTTACTTTCCTAGTAAATAACTTCCTGGTACGAAAATACCTTGATTCGTGTTAACTATAGATAAATTTAAGGCCTTTAAAGGCCAACACATTATACAATTTATTTTTTTAACACATTTAGGAAATCGATTTCCTTTAACCCAAAATTCCGATATATAGACAATCTTCCAATTTCGATTTTTTTGGTAATTGTCGAAATCTTACCTCAAATTACTGGATAACTGGTTGCCGACGTCCATTGCGCGTAAAAGGGAATTTTTAGATTTCATCATTCAAGTGTAAATGAATTGGTTTGAAAGGACCCTCCGAGTGAAACAAATTAATTCATTTCATGTTTGATTGTTTTCCATTAGAAAACACATTTAATAGATTGATAGAATAATTCAGTCTCTGTGCTCTCTTCTAAAAAAGCCGCCATTTTACCCCCATTGACCTCTCGTGACCCCTATTCCAACATCCGGAACGTTCCGGAATGGCACTTTTGGAAGATCGTCTTATATCGGATTTTTATTCCGTATTCGATTTAATTTTACCGTTTTCAATACAGTTATGAAAAATCCCGTTGGTTTTCAAATGGATAGAAGTAGGACAAGCCTCGGATTTTATCGTGTACGTCTTGGATAATTCACGTGAAAAATTTAAACAATTTACAGAGATTTAAATGTTTTTGACACCATATTCTAATAATTTATACCGCATCATTTCATACTACGATATCAAAATCATTCAAATATACTTTGATTAGTGTATTCAAAATATCGGAATTGCATTGAGAGCAAGCGATGTTCTATTCCTTGTCCGGTGGCTGGTTACTGACAATAACAGTAAAATCCTGTAAAATATGACTTTGTACCCAAAATAATCAAAGTGAACAACAATTGGCAAATGCACTATTGACGATGTCCTTTGTTAGCTCACCTGACCCGAAGGGTCATTTGAGCTTTTGTCATCACTTGGCGTCCGTCGTCCGTCCGTCGTCCGTCGTCCGTAAACTTTTTAAAACGTTAACTCCTCTGACACCATAAGTCCAATCGCAACCAAACTTGGTATGGTTGTTCATTAGCATTCGGTGCTTAGAACTAATGTGGAGATTTTTGATTCGTCGTAAAACATGGCCGCCGCGGCTAAAAATAGAACATAGGGGTAAAATGCAGTTTTTTGCAAATAACTCAAAAACGGCTGCAGATATCAAAATTTTGGCAGAGTAAAAATGATCAACATCTCAAGATCTACCTACCCTGAAATTTTGAAGAAAATCCAACAACCCATGTAGGAGTTATTGCCCTTTTTGTGGATTGTTTGCAAATTTTGCACCTGTTTAGCTCAATATCTTGAAAACTATACTAGATATTTGAGAAATTTAAATTGCATGTTGTTCAGCACATCAAGATCTACAAAATATGTATAGGGTCAACGTTGTAGGACCTTTCCTTTTAGGAGTTATTGCCCTTAGAACGTCAAAATTGAGCATTTTAACAGCATTTCCTCATTACATTGAAAACGTTAACTCCTCTGACACTTTAAGTCCAAATGGAACTAAACTTAGTATAGATCTTTATTAGCATTAGGTGTATAGAACTCATGTGGGGATTTTTGATTGGTCGTAAAACATGGCCGCTGTGGCTAAAAATAGAACATAGGGGTAAATGGCAGTTTTTTGCAAATAACTCTAAAACGGTGACAGATTTTAAAATTTTGATTGGAAACAAAATTGATCAACACCTCAAGGTCTACCAGCTCTGAAATTTTGAAGAAAATCCAACAACCCATGTAGGAGTTATTGCCCTTTTTGTGGATTTTTTGCAAATTTTGCATCTGTTTAGCTCAATATCTTGAAAACTATACAAGATATTTGAGAAATTTAAATTGCATATTGTTAAGCACATCAATATCTACAAAATATGTATAGGGTCAACGTTGTAGGACCTTTCCTTTTAGGAGTTATTGCCCTTAGAACGTCAAAATTGGGCATTTTAACAGCATTTCCTCATTATATTGAAAACGTTAACTCCTCTGACACTTTAAGTCCAATTGGAACCAAACTTGGTATTATTGTTTATTAGCATTAAGTGTATAGAACTGATTTGGGGATTTTTGATTGGTTGTAAAACATGGCCACTGTGGCTAAAAATAGAACATTAGGTTAAACTGCATTTTTTTGCAAATAACTCAAAAAGTGTGACAGATTTTTAGATTTTGATTGAGAACAAAAGTGACCAGCACCTTAAGATCCACCATATTGTCAGATGACCCCCTTATTAATCTTATGACCCTTTCAACGTCAAATATATTTTGCCTAATAACCTTTAATTCAGGCACCTATGTAAGGTGAGCGATTCAGGCTCCTGGGAGCCTCTTGTTTTATGTATGCAACTGACTTTCTCCACTTCATATAACCATATAGAAACCTATATCAAAAGCATAACCTGTGTATACCAAGAGAGCACACTAATATTCTTCAATTTTGTTATTTGTGTTAAATACAATAATGAAAATTGCACATTTGTTTACAGTGAAATTCGTTAAGAAACAATAGCCATCAAAATGTTTTTACTAATACTTTATTTTCATAGGAGTTTGGGTTCAGGATTTTTTAAATTTATAATAACGTGTATATAAAAATTTTCATACTCGTCAAACGCCTGTGCTGTGGTTATTAATAAAAAAAATATCCTGAACCCAAACGCCTGTGTTCATTTTTTTACATTATTTCAGTAAAATTTCATTGACAATCTACATGTTGCACAAATTTTTTTTTTTGATTGAGGTGTAGCAGTGGAGCAATCGAATGTCTTCAGTCGCCATAGGTCAAGACATGATCTTTAGACACACAATCTTTAACCAAATCCCTTGCCCCTCACCGATGGCAAAGCATTCTCTATGTCAACTCATCTCATAGAAAGTAGAAAGCGACAGGCATAAAAACGCATTCCACCAAATGAAACCCCTACCTGAAGCTGCATACCAAAAAGCAAAAGGCTGAGAATAACAGTAGCTGAGATACCTGTTTCGAAAAATGTTTGACGGATTATCAATCGGACGCCCGGGATTTCTACGTACCGGCTCTGTGTTTCGGTGGGGGACAAAGGTCACCACATCAACAAATTAAACCCAATTACATGCAAAAAAAAACCCAAACAAATAAACAAACAAAAATCCAACCCACACATATAATAATAACCAAACCGCTATCAGCAACGTTTACCTCTTGGAACAAAGTAGCAAATGACATAGCTGTTTCTTTTAATATCCTAAAGGAAAAGGATATACTACCTTTTTGACTTCCGTTTAGCCGGAGAGAGTTGATCTCTTATTTCGGAAATTTTGGTAAGTTGACACAGGGAACAGCATGAAGAAACTCACGCAAAACAATTATATTGAAATCAGTTTGCATGAACATTTCGAAACGAAAGTGGCCTCAGGTGCTCAGGAAGTGGTAGCAGTTGCTGCTTGTCGTTCCTGCTCCACATTTGATCAATTCAGTACGTATAGACGGGAATGAAGGTTACCCTGAGCCTCTTTTGGGACAATAATCTGGTATGAATTGATACTCTGGAGCTCTGGTATTGGTTGAAATGTTAGAAAAGAAATGTTTTCTCAAAACAAAAATCTTGATATTAAAACAAACTCTAAACTGGAAAATATTTTTCAAAAAATTGTATTTAGTCACAGTATATTTAGTCTACTTCTCCCTAAAAAAAGTATACACCTGCTGTCAACTAACTGAACGAAATATGGCTTTAAGAACATTTAAAGGGCTCTACAAATATTTGTTTACGTTACTTCTTAACTTTAAATAGAATATAGGTGTCTTTTAGCTAGGACAGAAAGCAACTGAAGAAATAACAACTGAAGTTCATATTAAGTTATAGAAGCAAAGAAAATTAGAAGCAAAGAAAATTGATAGCAATTTGGCATTCGAATCTAAAAAGTCGGAAAGATCAGATACAAAATAAGTTGATATGACGAACTGCTTGCTTCAACACTCTTCTGTATTCTATTGACTTACCAATCTTGATGTAATTTTAATCTGGGTACTGCTGTAAGAAATTCATCATAAATTCTGTAGGCTTAACCTTCAGAAGCTGTACCAAAACTCCATAAGGCAAATCGGAGGGAATGGTTTTTCACAAGAAGGGAAGGTAAACGATTGCAAAGTTGTCACGTTTGTCATAGAGTTTGTGAAGCAATTTTTTTTATAATCTGTAGTTTCCTAAATCTCGAGCTCATTGGAGCATGTGGCGAAGTAATCCACGCAATCTAGAATAATACTATAGATTTTTTTTATCAAGAAATTATTTTAAATAAACTAAATAATTTAAATGAAAATACTAAATAAACTGTTTGCACAAATATGTAAAACAAATTGTTACTGAAATGGAATTCTTTCTGTCATATCATAATATACCTAAATCATCTTAACCTAAACTAAGTGTTCACGAACCAATGATTGAACTGGATAGATAAAGGAAAAATCCTAAGAGATCAAATGCAACACACTAGTCTTGATGATGAGTCACATTTCTTACTTGAATATTAAATATCTTTATTTTGCAAAATACACCCATATGGGTCAAAGCAAAAACAAAAAACATGTAAAATACAAAACATATACAGAAAACAACAGAGTATACAGAATATTAACATAATTATGGAGTTATAGTTTTGAGAACATTTTGACCAATGTGGACCCTATTTTCGTAGTACCAGTGACTGCTTTATAAAGTCGCATACAATTGGAATCAGTTCTATATCGGGATTCAAAATTCGTTGCATATGTATAATTTTATTATTTAAGTCGATGTTTTGATTTAAATTTAATTTATTAAACATAGTTTGTCTTAATTGTTTGTTATTGTTACAATACAGAAGAAAATGATATTCATCTTCAACAACTTCACATACAGAGCACAGTCTATTTTCTCTTTTAATATTTCTGTATCTTCCTAATTCTATATTTAATTTGTGGTCGCTGACTCTTAATTGTGTTATTAATTGTCTGTTTTTAAAACTTGTTTCTTTTAACAAGAAAACTAAAGAATATGGAATATGTGCCAGAAAGACACGATCCACATATTGATATAATTTTTATTATTATTTTTTTTTTTACAACAATATAATACTTTTATTAACAATATGGCTTGTTACAACTATATACCTCATTGCCCAAGCCTCAATAAGGTTTCCCTGTGAAAACTTTCCGATTATCCAGGGTATAATCGGAGGTTAAACATCTTTTCATTTGAAAACATAAAAACAAATATAACATGTGTATCAAACATTTTATTGATATTATATTATATTCATATTGATATTATTTTTATAAATGATAAAAAAAAAACCATTCAATGCGTGTGAAGCGCTTTTCTGGACTAACCTTCATCATACACGCTAGGGGTAAAAAAATGGAAGACCGGTAGGACATGAGATTTGAAAAAACAAAACACTATTAAAGCCAATTACAACAATGACTATCAAGGTAAACTTATCAACTGCATTATAGATAACCACAATTTTAGATCAGAGCGTCAAAAAACTGGAAATATGTAAACAGTGACTTTTTAACACATATTCCAGTACTCGAAAATATATAAAGGCATATGAATATTCGTAAATTTTATGTAACATTCGAACTGCCTTTTTATAACATTTAAGATTTTAAGAAACTAAAAAAACTGAAAACTTATAAAAATTAAGAATCCAACTACAACCGAAGAAATTAATTAAGGTTGTTTCCTGTCATTGGAACTGAGAGGAAACCCGTCATAAATATTTAGTATAGTACAATTTAGCTACCGTTCATGTTTATTTTTATGGTTTTTTTTCTATTCATAAATCTTCTGTTAAGCTAAACTATTACCAAAATGCCATAACGGTTTACCGTGTACTTTAATAAAATAAGAATTAAAAAAATCCTAGAATAAAGATAAATAAGATTCAGGATGGAAAATTGCTGTTCGTTCTTTGGAATTGTTTATGACCAACATTTGAATTGGTACCATTGATTGTTTTGGAAGCAAAGAGGCACCAATGGGGCATTCGAGTGTCAAAAGTCCGAAAGGGCAACGACAAAACCAGTAAAAATGAACGTGAACAGCACGAAGAAACATAAAACATAAAAAACAACTGAACCGAAATAAACAACGCGACCTCAAGTCGGAATGGGAGTGTATTCGATCTGGTGCAACTGGAAGAGTAAGATCATCTCTTCCAGTGCACCTGATCGAATTCACTCCCATTCCGACTTGAGGTCGCGTTGTTTATTCTCTTCCAGTTGCACCAGATCGAATTCACTCCCATTCCGACTTGAGGTCGCGTTGTTTATTTCGGTTCAGTTGTTTTTTTCTGACCTTCATCAGACACGCTAGGGGTAAAAAAATGGAAGACCGGTAGGACATGAGATTTGAACAAACAACTTACTATTAAAGCCAAAAAATTTTACAACAATGTCTATCAAGGTAAACTTATCAACTGCATTATAGATAACCACAATTTTAGATCAGAACGTCAAAAAACTGGAAATATGTATTGTGTTGCGTTTCGTATTGGTGTGGTTTTTGCAGCAAGTTTGAGTTTTGGTTTGAGTTTTGGGACGGACTCATTGGGTTCCAGGTTCCAGGTACAGGTGCGATACCTGGAACCCAATGCGGAACTAGTCACGTGGGATCGTCTAGACAGGCCAAGCACAACCAACTAGAATTAGAAGTAGACCAAAACTGTTTTGGTCTTAATTTCATCCTGTTTATATAGTTAAAGGCCGAAAATGTGAGATAAGATAATTTTAAGAATTCGTGATCTTGAAACGCTACTGGTCATGATAATTTAGGACCAGCTGACCATTGTCCAGAGAATTAGATAAATTTAGAATAAGAAATTGATAAGGGTGATAAACATTTTAAGATGTACTTAATAGCTACAATAACAAATACGTAATGATATATATACAAAATTACCTGAAATCAAGAATTTATTTATTAATTTATTAGAATTATATTACATCAATAATTAAATTACAAAAATCAGTACAATAATTCCCCCTTGTTAACCAAAAAAGAATATGAAATATTTTTTTTATTTACTGAAAGTAAATAGATATCATTATATTATTTTTGTTGTATTTAGATTTTTGTAATTTTTTTGTATGAAGGAGGAGAATGAAAATGTAGAAGTAACAACATGAAATAAAACATGAGAATTATTTGTTATTTATAAAACAATATATATACAGTGAAAAATAGAGGCAAATGATATGAAAATTCATATAAGAACATGCAAGTTCTATGATGTATACAATGAAAAATGAAATTGAGACCAGGCATCTCCTGTCATGTCCATAATAAAATGATATGAAAATATGAAAAAATAATAATAAAATTAAAATTTACGTTTCCCGAAACGTGGGATGTCCCCTCCCGTTCTCATTTAATGTCTGTCCTCTTCAACAGAAATTCCGACAATGTGCCGTGAGTCGCCATCACCCATATACCTTGTATACCAAGTTTCGTTGAAATCGGAGGATGATTACATTTTTCGCGATTTTCGGCGGCCATCTTGAAAATGGCGGCCATTACAGAAATTCCGACAATGCCCTGTGAGTCGCCATCACCCATATATCCTGTATACCAAGTTTCGTTGAAATCGGACAATGTTTACATTTTTCACGATTTTCGGCGGCCATCTTGAAAATGGCGGCCATTACAGAAATTCCAACAATGCGCCATCAGTCGCCATCACCCATATATCCTGTATACCAAGTTTCGTTGAAATCGGACAATGTTTACATTTTTCACGATTTTCGGCGGCCATCTTGAAAATGGCGGCCATTACAGAAATTCCGACAATGCGCCGTAAGTCGCCATCACCCTTATACCCTGTATACCAAGTTTCGTTGAAATTGGACAATGTTTACATTTTTCGCGATTTTCGACGGCCATCTTGAAAATGGCAGCCATTTCAGAAATTCCGACAATGCGCCATCAGTCGCCATCACCGTTATACCCTGTATACCAAGTTTCGTTGAAATCGGACAATGTTTACATTTTTCGCCATTTTTGGCGGCCATCTTGGAAATGGCGGCCATTTTGAAATTTTAAATCGCAAAAAACACT
Source organism: Arcuatula senhousia (assembly GCA_963971305.1). Lineage (NCBI taxonomy): Eukaryota > Metazoa > Mollusca > Bivalvia > Mytilida > Mytilidae > Arcuatula > Arcuatula senhousia. The sequence goes on along the minus strand of OZ020310.1, from coordinate 26,446,849 downwards.
GTAGGACCTTGGGACCTATCACTCCTCCAAGTTTCAAATCGATCGGTCCACTTTTGTCCGAGGAGATAGTCGGACAAGTTCGTGCATCAGGTTGACGGAAGAAAAAGAAAAAAGTATAATAATAATAATAATAAGAAAAATAAGAAACGGAGTAAAAACAATATGTCCCCGACGACACTTCGTGGTCGGGGACATAATGAATGAAGGCCTTTGAAATGATTATATACAAATGCATGCACTATAATAATATCATTGCAAATTGCAACATAAAGCTAGCTAAGAACGTAAAACCGTTAACATTATTGAATTGCCCCGATCATTTATCGTAAGACTTGCATTTACATTGCATTTTCTTATTGACAATAAACAATTCTGTTTCCCATAAGGGTTAAAAATTGGGGTTCACCCATTAAAATAAAAACACCTTTTATTTTAATATCTGGCAGCGGCTTCCCACGTGGGGTTTGAATAACATAATCGTTTTACTAATAATACCTTGTTTCTATATACTGTTTTTACACTACTAATCTACTATATGCGTTATAACATCAATGTTTGGTATTCCTTCACTAATAACATGGTTAACTCCATTTATCAAGTCTGAATACACCAGCGTTCTATACTTTGCAAAGTAAAGAAATAAGAAAAATCGCACTAATAATATTTGAACATACATGTACTTCTGTTTGTTGCACTGAGTGAACAAATAGGGGACGTATCTCGACTATTCAATATTTGAACCATATTCTGCTCGTTGCAGTCGTTGAACCAATAGGTGACGTATCTGGTTTATTTAAAAATTGAACAATCCTTTGCTCGTCGCAGTCGGTGAACCAGTAGGTGACGCACCTCGTCTATTTAAAGATTGAACATCATATGTTCGTCGCAGTCGGTGAACCAATTATTGACGCATTTCGTCTGTGTTGGCCTGAATTCTAGAGAAGTTTCTCCACCATAATATTGTGTTGCGTTTCGTATTGGTGTGGTTTTTGCAGCAAGTTTGAGTTTTGGTTTGAGTTTTGGGACGGACTCATTGGGTTCCAGGTTCCAGGTACAGGTGCGATACCTGGAACCCAATGCGGAACTAGTCACGTGGGATCGTCTAGACAGGCCAAGCACAACCAACTAGAATTAGAAGTAGACCAAAACTGTTTTGGTCTTAATTTCATCCTGTTTATATAGTTTAAGGCCGAAAATGTGAGATAAGATAATTTTAAGAATTCGTGATCTTGAAACGCTACTGGTCATGATAATTTAGGACCAGCTGACCATTGTCCAGAGAATTAGATAAATTTAGAATAAGAAATTGATAAGGGTGATAAACATTTTAAGATGTACTTAATAGCTACAATAACAAATACGTAATGATATATATACAAAATTACCTGAAATCAAGAATTTATTTATTAATTTATTAGAATTATATTACATCAATAATTAAATTACAAAAATCAGTACAATATATGTAAACAGTGACTTTCCAACACATATTCCAGTACTCGAAAATATATAAAGGTATGAATATGAATGTAAAATTTTTGTAACATTCGAACTCTTTTTATAACATTTACGATTTTAAGAAACTAAAAAAAAAACTGAAAAACTTATAAAAATTATGAATCAAACTACAACCGAAGAAATTAAGGTTGTTTCTTGTCATTGAAACTGAGAGGACACCCGTCGCGCTACCAATTGTCAATTCAGTGTGTCAATTCCGATAAAGGAAGACAGAAAAAAACACTATGACAAATCAACATCTGCACTCATCTGATAGATAGAAATCCCATATTTTTTTATGAGCTCATGATGTCTTCAACCGGAAGCCGAACTTTATTGCTGCCAAAAGACTAGTTTAATTTCATAGGTTATTAATTAGATAGTTAGTTATTTAGTTGTTTCTACACTTCCAAGCAGCACGAATGCGGCTATATCAGGGAGATTAACATGAAATTATGATGAAGTGGAGGAAATGAAGAAACAACGGCAATCGTGGATGAAAGGTTTGACTGCCACAGGAAAAAGAAGCAAAGAGGCACCACTAGGGCATTCTAGTGTCAAATGTCCGATAAGACAACGACAAAAACGGTAAACACGAACAAGAACAGCTCGAGGAAATACAAAACATAAAAAAGACACAAAATAAACCGAACAGGAATCAACAGCGCCAATTCAAGTCGCGTACACATATTCCACATCTCATTATTTTCTATTCGTATAACAAGAGTGAACACGGTTGCTACGGAAAAGTAAGCGGTTACTGCCTGCTATAGTGCACACCAGTCGCACTGCTAATTTCAAATTCAGCGAGTAAAATCCAGTAAAGGAAGATAAAACAAAAATTTATGACACACCGACATCTACATTTATCTGCGAGATAAAAATCTCATATTTGTCTGCGAGTGCATTGTGTCTGTCGTATTTCCAGCAACCGAGAAACAACATAACCTTGTGTAAGCATTTTTTTTTAAAACGTGACGCTCTGCCAGGGAAATTTTTGTAGTTCTCACAAGCTCTGGAGTAAGACATCAATTGTGATTCATAACCTCCATAAGCTGGAATCAGACGCAATGTGCTGCACAAGAAGGGAAAGTTGGGACAATTGGAAAATTGCAGTCATCACGTTTGTAGAAAGTTTACCTTGAGAGTCTATTTCGAGATATAGATTTAAAAAAGGAGGAATTGGTGGACAATTTAGAGGACCTACTCTTTTCTAACCTACAGCAGGGTTCTTTAAAGTGCAAGAAACGCGACATGTTTTGCAACACGGTGCACTAAGTTCTGTGGTAAGCGGTCAGGTTTTCCGCAATAGTCTGACGACCCCCGGCCAGCATTGTTTATTCCCCATTCAACCAACTAGGGCACACATCCTAGTCGATCAGTGGTTGAAGCGGCTTTACTCGAAGCCATGGTCTGAGCACTCTTTAGATGCGGACCTGTTGTTGACAAATTCGACACCTATGCTGGTTCCGTCGTTACTCTTTTCATCATTTGTACCTAATATTGTATATTAATTTCATGTTTTTTTTTGTCAAAACGTTCACATGAAAATTAGATAAGATGATCTTCGTCATTTCATTTCAAATCTTCATGTGTAGTCGCTAAGGTTTTCCAAACATTTTCTCTGAGTATAATTAAGCAAATCCGGAAAGATCTAGCATAGTTCCGTTGGTACAAATACTTTTTGTCAATATAAAGCCTTTAGAAACCAATTTCTTAAGAAAATTAAAAGAAACATTTAATCATATGCAATGCATTCACATTTTATATCTTCAAGGATAGAGTTTGAAAATATTTTTCATGGACATGGTAGTTGATTAAACAAATATGCATTGACGTCAGAGCCTCGTTTTCGATGACAACTCATTAGTTGAACATATCTTTTAATTTAAGCTGCAAAAAGATTATAGGCAGTTAAAGTTTCTGTAACAATATAGTATTCAAAAGGTCTATTGAAAAAAGTTTTAAGACTTGACAAAGTACTAAGTGGTACCACGGATTTTTGCCAAACCGTTTTGTTTGTTACCAAAAGGTTAGAAAATAACGTAATTTACGGTATGAGAAAGCACAATAAACAATTGGATGTGGAACAAGTGTGTATTTCCCACAACAGTCTTTGAGTAATAAAAAAAAAATCTGCGAATTTGTGAGATTTTTATAATTGTCTTGTTTTATATGTTTGTTTGTGTTTTTATTGGTTATTTTGTGCGTTTCGTTTTCAACTTATTCGACTTGTATGTTGTGTTATTGAATTTGTCTTTCCGTGTAATGGTATTTGAATGCCCCTATGGTACCCCTTTGCTTCCGTAAACCACAAAAACATTAAAAAAAATCATCTATCAACGACTCATCACAGACGCCAAATCCAAAAAAAAAAACAACCAAAAAATAAACCCAAATTCGCTCATTGTGCGAAATTCAAAACTATAACAATATTAAAGAAGCAGAGGTACCAATGGGGTATCCGAATGTCAAAAGTCCGAAAGGGCAGAGACTAAACCAGTAAACACAAACAAGAACGGGACAAAAACAGACAACACGTAAAACATGGAAACACAAAACAACTGAATATCAATCAACAACGCGAACTCCAGTCGAAACAAGAGTGAACTCAGGTGCTCCGGAAGAGTAAGCAGTTCCTGCTTGCTATAGCACACCCGTCGCGTTGCCAATAGTCCATTCAGGGTGTCAAATCCAGTAAAGGAAGACAAAACAACATACTATGACAAACCAACATCTGCACTCATCTGAGAGATCGAAATCCCATATTTGTCTATAAGTGCATGATGTCTTCCGTAAAGTTTCTTGAGTGAAGACAGCAACCGAGGAGCAACATAACCCTGTGTGAGCAATTTTTGCGTCAGACGTGTCGCTCTGCTAAGGAAATCGATGTAAGTCCCGCACGCTCTGGAGTAACGAATCAATTGAGATACGTAAACTCCATAAGCTGGAGCGGACGGAATATTGCTACACAAGAAGGGGAAGTTGACGATTGGAAAGTTGAAGTCATCACGTTTGTCATAGAGCCTTGTTGAAAGTCTTCCTTGAGAGTCAATTTCGAGATGTAGATCTAAATATGAAGCAGACTTCCTAGAATCCGTTGTGTCCTTTATCTCAAGCTCCTGTGGATATATGAGATGCAGAAAGTCACCAAATCGATCTGTTTAGTGAAAGGACATCATCAATATAACGGAACGTGAGGTTGAAAGAGAGAGCTAGTCTACGGTCTTTTTTGTCTAGAAGAGATTGCAAGAAGTCTGCTTCATATGAATGAAGAAACAAATCAGCAAGCAAAGGTGCACAATTAGTGCCCATTGGAATCCCTATTGTTTGCTGAAAAACACGTCCACCAAACTGAACAAATATGTTGTCAATAAGAAAGTTGAGCATGTCGATTATTTGGTCTTCTGTACATTTGTTCTTTTTCTTGGACTCATTGATGACAAAGTAAGTCTTGGTATAATCGACTACAAGAAATTTGTACCTGCGTTTTCCATTCTTTTTGAAAAAGCTGCGTTTAATCAGCTGTGCCAATCGCGATTTCAGTTGTTCATGTGGAATAGAAGTGTAAAGTGTGGAGAAATCGAATGTTTTGATGCTGTTACAAGATGAAACTGAATTAGAGTTAAGAATCTCCATCAGTTCTTTCGAATTCTTCAGAATCCACATTTGATTGACACCATTTCTAGAATAACAACAATCGTAATATTTCTGGAGGCCGGATTTTACTGCCGTAAGTATTGAAGTCAACAAAACTGAAAGAGGTTTAGTTGTACATTTGGATGACCCTGCAATGAAGCGCTGTTTGTATGGATTTTTATGTAATTTGGGCATCCAATACAGGGATGGAATGTCATCATTACTGCCACCAACAGAAAGGCCGAAGGAGGAAATGACAGATTTGTGATTGTCAATGATTTCCTCCTTAGACAGTGTTGTAGCCGTGTATGTGTTGCTGTTGCTGGTACAACCAACCCCCAATTCAGCTGTCAAACAGTCTATATAGTGTTTTTTGCACACAAAAATGATGTTATTTGGTGCTTTGTCTGCAGGTACAACAACATATTTGTCATGTAAGGTGGACAATGTTTTGGCAACATCAGCGTTGCTGAAAATGGATGTTGCCTTAGTGCTAACCTATGCCTGATAGTAGAATGTATTAAAACTTAGTATTTTCAAATATTTAGAATTGAAAATGAAGTATAAGAAACTGCAAAAAATAAACTCTTATTAATTTTTTTTGCCAATCTAAGTTTACTCGGTTGTTTTGTTTTATTTTGGTAATTTATTGAGCTTTGTGTTTTATTGTATTGCAATGTCTAGCAGTATTTAAATAGAGATATATATATATACAAATGTAGATAATTGTAGTTTGGCAAAGACAAGAAAAGACAAATGTTTTTTTTTATATAGTACATGCAATAACAAAAAAAATTATATGGGATGATAAAATTCAAATGTCCAAGAATAGAAGAAAACAAAACAAGGCAGATACCGGTGAAATTGAAGATCACAATGGTAAAACCTAATCCCTTGTCGTTTTTTTTCAGTTTTCCCGAGGTGAGCCTTCTCCGGTACCTTCACGTTTACATGTATGTTGAAAAAACATCAAAGTCTTAATTTCAACCCGTAGATAATTCTGCCCTCTCTCAGATGAGTGCAGATGTTGGTTTGTCAGAGGGTTTTATTTTGTCTTCCGTTACCGGATTTGACACACTGAATTGACTTTTGCAAACGCGTCGGATGTGCTATAGCAAGCAGGAATTGCTTACTCTTCCGGAGCACCTGAGTTCACTCTAGTTTCGACTGGAGGTCGCGTTGTTGATTGACTTTCAGTTATTTTTGTGTTTCCGTGTTTTACATGTTGTCTGTTTTTGTCCTGTTCTTGTTGTTTTTTACTGGTTTTGTCTCTGCCTTTTCGGACTTTTGACATTAGGATACCCCCTTGGCTCCTCTGCATTTTACACATTTTAGATGAGCTTATTCTGATGTCATATTCTGGGTTATTTGGCATTTCAACTTTTGACTTGATCGTCTCTAGTGAGCCTTTAATAGGCAGTATTCATGTTAGACGCAGTTTTTTAAATCTTCGTATAAAACTTGCCATAAATATAACTTTTATTCTTGGAAAATTAAACTTAATAAATGATAAAAAAACATTACATTTTAAGATTTATTTATTTCTATTAATTAACATTCATTATTTTTCTATAAAAGTGTAAAATTATGGTTTTAAATGACAAGTGCAGTAAACATCTACTTTACGATGTGAGTTAATCTGTTATCAATTTTACTGTAACTTTAAACAAGATTACACATCCTCACTCTCAGACAAGTCTCTTGCACATAACAAAATAAAAAATAAAACACTGACTGGTCACGCTTCAATGATTTTCCATACAGCTAATATAATTTAAATTTAGACACAAGGTGGGACTGGTACCCCTGCTCTTCCCTGCCCTTGCGATAATTCTAGCTATTGAACAAACAGATAAACATCTGTACTTTATATGCTTTAATTTGAAATTTATGTAATAAATTATTTGATAAATATAAGGAAAATGCCTAGTTTAAATTTCTAATAAATTAAAAACGGTATTTTTAAAATGTCGGTCATTTATGACCAGTCAAAAACTACGTCTTGGAAAGTTCAAACGAGACGGTGTTCTTTATAAGGATTTCATACAAAATTTCAAATTTTAGGAGAAAGTTATCGAATTAAAGATTCACTGACTCTGCATTTTGTACGTTTGACCATCTAAGGCTACACTTATACACTTAAACTACTTTTATAGAAAGTTAACACCACTACTCGTATATCCCTACAAAAACAATTTGGCACATATGAAATAACATTACTGTGAATAACGATGGAACATATGAGTAAATCGGCAATTCTCGATTGATTTCGTTATTTTCCGCTTATAACGAAATCAGACGAAGATTGCTGAATGATATTTGACTATTTTTAAATTCAACAAAACGCAAGGCAAACATGTATGTTAACAAAAAATTGGTCTTTTGCACCAAATAGCATACTCTATGATCAGTGTACCTTGCACAAATGTCAAAACTGACTCAACCGTGTTGACTAGAAGTTTATAAATAGTAACATTGACGTTAAAGCGCCGTTAAATAATAAATAACGTCTTTTAGGAAACAAAGTCCTCGTCGGTAAACACTATTTTGTCTAAATCTACTCGTCCATCGGAATTCGATGTTGTCGATTCTATAACAATGATCCATTTCTTAACCCTCGGATTACTCCGCTTAATGTCGTTCATATTCGGCAATACCCGTTCATCTTCGTTTGTTTACGTATCTTGCATGTTTATTCTTTAAAACGAAAAAATCGAAAACAGTCTAAACATAGCAATTGCGAAAAGTCAAATTGAAGAAGAGTCTAACTAATCAAATTATGTTAATGCTTCTCATTTTTTTCATGCTGACATCTTTAACTTCGGAAAACGTGACGTAAGCTGTGTCTTCTGGTTAATCGGCGGGAACTCCGTCTTGAACTTCGGTGGCGCTGACTTATGGAATAGTTTGAACTCAACAAACTGAGAACTTCCAAGGTGAATGAAAATTCCGGCCACCAAATTTAAAATCAGGGCAATGATAACAAGTCCTACAGAGTAACCCACAGAAAAATTGATCATGTTAGCACCAGCTCCGAAGAGTATGACTCCCAGGAATCCCAAAAATCCTACAAGTAAATTAAAAATACTTAATATAATGCAGCAATGAAGGGTAAAAATAATTGATAAGCTTTAATTTATATATGATGTTGGGACATTAAAATTAGTTTTCTTTTATTTGCGTCTTTTTTTTAATGAGATACGGATTAAAACGCTGTTCGACTTGCAAATCAGCATTGTATTTACGTGGATTTGTGATAAGAGTTCTTGAATTGTCGTCTTTTTTCATGTTAAACTGCACTTACTATCACTACATCGGTGATTGTGCGATGCGTGATTTGGAGCAATTACAGTGCGTCGTCAAAAGTATTTCACACTTTACTCTTTTCCCTTTATATTTCATATCAATTAGTTTTTTTGTAAGAATTATTCCCAAGCAATTTCTCTACAGATTTTCATGAAATATCAAAATATGCAGAATTATCTGAAATTTGTTTGCCTATTTTGAAAATCTGTTAAAACCTCTTGGTTCAATTTTATAGGCAAATAAAACACATAGAAAAAATAACAAAAAGTATTTAATTGAATTATTAAGGAAATTATTCCCAAAATATTTTATTTGCGTTTGATAATGTTTAAATTTAACCCATCTAACACTTAATGCCAAAATATAGAAACAAACTTGAAATAAAGCTGCACCTGTTGGCTATTATTTAAAAAAAAAATGGTTAAAATGACTTGGTCATAATTTTTTGAAAAAATGTGAATTTGTATGAAATATATAATGAAAAAAGTATAAAGCATGAACTACTTTTGGCGTCGCACTGTAGGCACTTCTAACGTTTCCGGGAAACACGAATTCGCTATCTTTACAACTTGTGTTCGTATTGTGCTTTTTATGTGTTAGTGTTTATAATGTTGTTTTTCGTTTGAAATCACTGCTTTTATATTTGCCCTTTTTATACTTCCGACTTCGTATGCCTTCTGTTCCTTTTTGGTTCACTTAACCTCTCAAAATGCTTAAAGGAACGAAGTTACCGGTAATGTAAGCTGCTAGTGTGGCAATCAAGTCTACCCACGTGTTTTCCCTTTGTCTGATATTGCAGCTAGTCTCCTGCATATGACTTACAATTACCAGTGACATAATCTGATATTGCGGCTAGTCTCCCGCATATGACTGATACTTACCGGTGACATAATCTGATATTGCGGCTAGTCTCCTGCATATGACTGACTCTTACCGGTGACATAATCTGACATTGCTGATATTGCGGCTAGTCTCCCGCATATGACTGACACTTACCGGTGACATAATCTGATATTGCGGCTAGCCTCCCGCATATGACTGATACTTACTGGTGACATAATCTAATATTACGGTTAGTCTCCTGCATATGACTGACACTTACCGGTGACATAATCTGATATTGCGGTTAGTCTCCCGCATATGACTGACACTTACCGGTGACATAATCTGATATTGCGGCTAGTCTCACGCATATGACTGATACTTACTGTTGCCATAATCTGATATTGCGGCTAGTCTTCTGCATATGACTGACACTTACCGGTGACAGAATCTGATATTGCGGCTAGTTTCCCGCATATGACTGATACTTACTGTTGACATAATCTGATATTGCGGCTAGTCTCCCGCATATGACTGACACTTACCGGTGACATAATCTGATATTACGGTTAGTCTCCTGCATATGACTGCATGACACTTACCGGTGACATAATCTGATATTGCGGCTAGTCTCCCGCATATGACTGACACTTACCGGTGACATAATCTGATATTGCAGCTAGTCTCCCGCATATGACTGATACTTACCGGTGACATAAGCTGAAATGGCGGCTAGTCTCCCGACGATTTTTTCTTCATACAGCCCACACATGTACAGTAACATAAAAAGAAGCACCAATACATATCCACACGTCGTAAGCATCTCAAACACCCCTGCCGCCATCACTCGTCCTTTAGCTGGAAAATATGTCATATCATGATTAAATCTAAAATGTCTTGTAACAGCAAGTTTTCTATAAAAAAATTATAGCGGGCTTACGGTAATTTTTATGTGCAATGTAGGTACCTTTAGATATTTTTTATCGATCCTTTAATACCTTTTGATATTACTCCAAAGATCTCTCGATATATGATGTGCTGGATGTTGGGATCTCCTCCTTTCCATCGAAACGATTGGTTTATTTGGTAAATTTGCGGCAAATTTAGTCTGAAAATTTTGCCTTATGGACCATCTTTTGAAATTTTTTTGGGTCGGTCCTTGTTAATGTAAAAGGATACACGTGTGTTTCTATCGTGACATATATATTTAGGACGGTTCTGTGTTTCAATGCCATTTTCTTTAATATATGACCAAAAACTAGACCAGTTTTACATATTGAAGTAGGTATATATACATACGTTAAATCACATCAAATAGAAGCAAGGTTTTGCTTGAGACTCAAGTTTGTGTACTTTGGCATTAAATTGGCACTTTAATTGCCGAAATTGATCTCCGCGATGTAAAATGCTGTTTATTTTAGAATTTGAAGGCATTTCAAAATATCCTTACGGCAAATATATTTTTGATTTTTTATTACAATCAAGATGGTTCTTATTTCAATTGTATAATTTGGCAATTGTGTCTTGGTACAGGCTGGTGTTTTATAAGTCTTAATTGATACCATGATCTACTACACGCGATCCGCAACGTATGTTGTCTTGGGGATAATAGAACACCTAGTGGAAATTTCTGTAACAGTTTAACCTTTTGTGAATTGTTTTTTTTCTGGCACATTCATTCAGATATATCATATTTTTAAGCAGTACCCTTTATTGCATGACCTATATAGCATACCATGTATCGCGTGATAAACATAGCATGACCTATATAGCATACCATGAATCGCGTGATAAATTTAGCATGGCCTATACCGCATGGCCTATATTGCATGGCCTATACCGCATGGCCTATATCGCATACCCTATATTACATGGCCTATATCGCATACCCTATATTGCATGGCCTATATCGCATACCCTATATCGCATGGCCTATATCGCATACCCTATATTGCATGGCCTATATCACATACCCTATATTGCATGGCCTATAACGCACCCCAATAACAAAAGAGCACAAAAGGAATTGAAAAGGAACAAATTAGATACTGTGGTTTCATCATTATTTGTGGGGTATCAATTTTCGTTGTTTTCGTAGCCTTCATCCACGAAATTTTACACCCAACAAAAAGAAAAAAATAACACTGATCTGTATGACAGAGACATCAGAACCACGAAATTAAGAATCCACGAACTGATTCTTTTTCAACAAACCACGAAAATTGGTGCCCACACAACAGTACTTGATATGATAAATATACAATGGGGCTCCTCATGGGGGGTACCAGGAATCAAGTAATCAGCATTTTTTTGCTAAAGTAATCAAATAATCATATATTTTTTACAAATGTAATCAAAAACTTTTTTCTAATGGGAATCAAATAATCAAAAATTCAAACCTTGGTAATCTAATAATCATTAAATATTTGCTCTTGTAATCAAGTAATCACCTTTAAAATGGCTTGGGAATCATATAATCAAAAACCCAATGAGAAGGCAAACAATGACATAACATGTACCCCATGCTGATTAAACCCTCTATACATCACTCGGACTTTTCAGGAAAAAGGCTGATTGATCCATCGATTTGGATTCCTCTTTATACAGATTCAGGATTTCTAAGAGAAAGTAACTCTTAATAATCATTTGAGCGTTTTAATTTAAAACTTTGAACACTATATAGGATTCAAGCTTCACAGCCGTGATGATAGAAAACAAGGAAATGTCTTTCTGAAGTTCAGACTTGTTGCGGTCGACAAAATTAAAACTTTGATAAAGTTTGATTTTGAAAAAAAAATTAAGGCAAGAGAAAGCAAACAAGCACAAGTGGAATATTTTTTGGATAAAAGTCTTCAAAATTGAAAACTGCACACTGTGATTAAGTAATTATATAAGGTGTGCATTTTTTTTTCAAGTGTAATATTGAACATATGTTAACAACCAAGTCAAAAGTAGCACATTATCGCTACTTTTTGAAAGAAAGAAAATTAAGAGTGCCTGAATTAAATTTAATCTGCAGATTTCTTTTGGAAAAAGATAAAAGTACAGATGGGAAATCCCTTTAAAACTACAGATTAACTTGCCAAAAATATTGAGAGAGTATCAAAAGTATCTATATTTAACTTTTTCCGATGTATGGAACGGCTTATCAAAACTTTGGATTTATCTTAATTTAACCAAAGCTGTTTTGGGGCTCCCGCAGGGTACCCCCCTCAGGTCGCAAGGTCGCTTTTAAAAGGGTCCTGAGGTCGCAAGGTCGCTTTTAAAAGGCATATTTTGGCGGAGGTCGCAGGTCGTTTTTTGGCATAGGTCGATTTTATGAAGTGTAGGTCGGAAGTCGCCCTTAAAAAGCCCTCAGGTCGCAGGTCGTTTTTAACCCTGCGGGAGCCACTGTTTTGGGGAGACCCAGGAATTTATATTGAATTGAAGTACCAGCCATTAGACTTTGAACCTTCGTTATTGAAAGTTTGCTGAAAGCTCAAACAAGTCATAATGACTAAGCTTGCCATGTAATGTCTCTTTTTCGTCATTTATGTCTTGATATTGATTATCATTCTTATATATATTTTAGACATTTTGCAGTGCATTTAGTATTCTTTTCTCCGAAACAGTGTCTCCGAATTTTAACGTTTTGCAATTAATTGTGGTGGCCTCATTTTCGTAGATATAGGAGTCAGAATTCAATATTTATACATTATTCGAAATAAGTTTTTTCTGAGGCAAAATTTTTTGAAATGGAATTTTATGTAGTCCAAAACTCGTCCACACCTACAAATTCAACTAAATAACAAAACGAGTTGTTTGGAACCCTTCCCATTTATTTTGACAGATTTGTAATTGTCCTGCATATTTTTAGCAAAAACAAAATATCTGAGTTTCCACTTTCGTTCTGGACTCTTAGTGGGACCCCTTATTTTCAATCATTTCTGTATCCGCCAGCGTTTTTAGCATTGTTATTTTATAGTATGACCCTTTTTCACTTCGAAAATATTGGCTTTTTGTTTTAGGTTTTTAGGGAAAACTTGTCTGAAACTTTCGTCTCGGGTCTGTGGGATGGACACCCACCTTTAAAAAAAACTGTGTCCACACTAGTACTTGTAATGGTAAAAGGGGCACACGTGTGTTTCTATCTATGGTCTTGAAAAAAAATTGTTGTGTCAAAGTGAACGCATATCATGACTGTAACCCGGGGGGGGGGGGGGTTACTCCCTATATACAATATACGGGATGTGCAATTTTTATGGGTCCATTTTTCACAATTTTTTACATAGATTTGGGTATCTTTTTTTAAGCAGTACACATAGATTTGGTACCCATTTTTGTTGATGTCTTACATAGACATGAGAGTCAAAACAGAAAAGGTGCCATAGACTTGGGTCTTTTGTGTTTTTGGGATACTTTACGAAGTTAAGATGTCATTTTAAATAAGAAAGAGACTTGTAATTAATTTTGTAAGGCTCTAATAAATGAAAAAAACCTTGATGGACTTTTATTTCGTTACATAGATATGGGTATTTTTTGCTAATCACATAGCTTTGGGTATGTTTTTGACGATTTTCTGACATAGATTCGGGTACCAATTTCAATCTACAAAATGCACACCCCCGTCATAAAACACCGGAGTAACCCCCCCGGGAACCCGGGGACTGTAATATCATATCCAGACTTTGAGATATCTTTTATATTATATTTTACAATCACTCGGTAACAAGCACTGTTTCAACTATATATATGATATGCTCGTATCTCCATATATATTAAATAACCAATTGTGTTTGTCTTGATTGTTTTATCATAACTTTTGTTTGAGGTACTTCGTTTACTTTAATTTTTAAATTTTTTCTTACGTATTTCGTTACCGTTGGTATCGATTAAGGGGGAAATTTAATATTTTGTTTATCTAAAAGTGATCTGTATTGTTATTCGAATAATAAAAAGCTATATTTGTTACGTGCAATAAAATACGAGATATCTCCTTTAGAATGCGTATTCATGACATATTAATTTTACTGAAAAAAGTTTAAAAGCATGGAAGAAGTGCAATTTTGTCATACCCCCCCCCCCCAATTTGTTTCAGTCGCAGGTAAATAGTGTAGGTCCGTTCGTCACTTCATTTATAATCAGTACTCGTCTTAGACGTTTTAATGGATTTTCTTAAATTTTTGGTGGATATTTTTTTTTATTATTAAGCTGCTCACATAATATTTCAAAATTTTATCGAAATACCTTTTGTAAGCGGGGGAGGGGGTCTTTGTGTGGCTCACAGATCTTTTTAGTTTGAGTGCGATTTTGTACAACGTTTACAATCTGTTTTGTCCACTGGTTTTGTCTTGTTTCCTAAATATCCAGAGACGGACCAAAAAGGGAGAGCGGGCATTGGTTCCCTATTTTCCAAACACGGGTCCAATTTAGCAGACAGAAGGGACTCAACATAAAAAAATAAAAATAGAGTGAATTCCGGTTAAACACCAGTGACTGTCGGTCGGCGTAAAGGAACCGAAACTCCTCAATAACTCCTTATCTTAGTCCACTGTGGCGGTGTTAACGAAGGTATCTTAGGATTACAGTACGTCTTAGAATGGTCTTTCTACATGTCTTAGTCCCAAGTCTAAGTATTAAAAACATGTCCCAATTTTGGTCCTAAATTTAGGGTGTTAAAATTGTTGTTCTAACCTTTCAACTTCGAGAAAGTGTCAGAAATGTGATTTCCCCGAACTGAATTAGGGTTGTATGTAGCCCCCTACTCACGTTTGATAGTTTTCTTTCTAAATTTAGTAATGAAGGTAGATATCTCCACATGTGTTATAATGTATAGGCAACTTTATATTCATTTCGTTAGTTCTAAAAAAAACAATAAGACAACAAAAACAAAAGGCAGACCTACAGAAATAAACAGTTTTTGCTTCATTGGCATGAGTTAAGTTAGAGTTTTAAACTCTAACTTAACTCATGCCAATGAAGCAAAACTTTTTGTAAAACAATATGTTTATGGGATAATATAATAGAATAATTCATGGCGCCTTAAAAGATAACAGTGGTAAATCATGGTAATTCTATTGTACAAAGAACATTTTTTTCCATTGTTTTTAAAGAAATCCAAATTACATATCTTTTCCATGTTTTAATGCCAATGCTTTGTCCTTTATGGTAGATGCCGAGGGTAGATGCCGTCTGATTTCTCGACAATAAATTGGCGTGATAAAATTAGAGCATTTTTAGCCGATTTGATTTCGCCTCTGTCTAACTTGCTCAAACATGGAATATTTGACGCGAACAATAGTCTGATAAGCGTCTTTAAACTTTGCTATTGTTTGAAATTAGAACAAAAATAAGTAGCTTATTTTCTAATTCTTTTATTCATCGAAAAATATTCATGGGTCATTTAATTTTAATAATGTAAATTTCAAATTTGTTTCTTTTTCAGATTAAAATGGTTACACGCCTGAATCTTTATTGTTTTAATTCGGTTACAGCTTTTTTTTCTTCTTGTTGGGTATAAAATATGAATTATGTCACAGAATTAAGAATGGCCATCTGCAAACTGGTGACAACAGCAAAATGTTTGGAAACTAGCTGGTTCAAGTTGGCTCTTAATGCTATAACTTGGGGACATTTTAATCATAAGATGGTAAAAAATAAATAAAATTTTAGTGAAAAGCTTTAAAAAATGTATAATCAAATAAGATTCTCAATATACCCAAATAAAATTCAAAAAACACATTAAAATTTGGCATTTTAGAATTATCTGCATGCTAATATCATGAAACTATTAATTCGCTTTGTATACTTTAGATTTTAAAGCATAAATTAAGAAAAGTTCTAGATATGTTACGATTAAACAGGATAATTTAGTGGCTTTCGTAAACAAAATTCTCATGGAGGCCCTTGTCCAGAAAAAAATGGTGCCTAAACTCCACCTTATTTCTACGTTGGGTGTGAAGCGCTCTTACTTTGTCAATGTTTATTATGTGAACCTTTCCTTTTTCAAATTCATACATATTTTTTATACTTTACTCTCTCCATTATACTTGAAATTTCAAAGAAAGAAAGAATGCTTTGAAAATTTATATAATAAGCTTTAATATATTTCCAAAGCTGAAAAAGTTTAAGTTGATTCTGTAGGTGAATTTAATCAAAATATTTTGCCTGAATGAATATGAAACAGTTTTATATTTATACCATGTTTACATGTTCGAAAACGTACTACATATATACAAATGTATATTTATGTAACTGGTCAAACTTCTCATAAAAGTGGTATTTATGGTTAATGAAACCTATTTTTCTGTATATATTCATCCATTAATTAACATAGCAAAAATTTGTCTCTTAAATCAAGTTTTCCGGGGCAAACGTTGCCTCTTTATAAAAATAGATTATTGAAACTTTCAAACCAAAATAAAAAATACAGAGCTTAGCCTAAAATGCTTTGCTTATTTTTACAAAGAAGAAAGAAAGAATATTTCAAATTTCAAAAACGGACAAACAAAATATAAAAAGCATAATATATCGAAATAGGACATTTTACTGCATACATAGAATTGAATCTAATAACCTCTTGAACGCATATGAATTTAGGTTTTATACGTAAATTTCTAAGTTGCAGAGGGAGCCGTAGGACGAAAAAGAGAACCATCGGGTATATTGCTCTAATCTTACAATAACCAATCGCATAGGGCAACGCTGTCAAAATCATTCGCATGACCCTTTCTGACCGGAGTGCATATTAAGTAATCTGCAGTCGCGGGGCATTATAGCAAAAAAAATGATGACGAGGGTAAATAATTACCTGAAGATGAATGATAATAATTGTGTGTATCGTAACATAATGTGTGTATGTCTGTTGTGCATGTTGAAAACAGTCCGGAATGTACACTTCCGTCGTCCGATACGGCCCAATATTTTGTCCCAAAACCACTGAGGAAGAAAACTAAGCTGATGATCTCAATAACTCCGGAAATCCAATCGAGTCCAATCCGACACGGGCATTTTTCCTTGCACCCCATATTAACCAAAAACAGTTTATCTTGAAAAGTTCGTCTGTTCGATAAATAATCCAAAAGAAAAAGAAACTTTTATTCCGATAATTATCAAAAATGTTTGGCCTTTGGTACTAAATTACGAATTTGTTCCATTATATTTTTGATAAGTCCAAATCATTATAAATTCAACCAATTTGATCTTCTTCCATTTTAGCGACCGAAAAGTTCTCGAAAGTATTACTGTCCGAAAAAACGTGAAAATATGACACTTTTATGAAAACGATTTCTTTGCGTGAGACAGTCCACAAGTTTACTTTAAGGACCAAATTTCTTAACGTGGAATTAAGCTTTGTGGTTCATCACAGATTACGCATGGAAAGTTCGTCCTGTTTTTTGGTTATCATCCAATAATTAAGACCTTATACATAGGCCTAGTTTACCTCCATTTAAATCATATATATGGGTTCTATAACTTCTGATTGTGCCAAAGTTTTTTAGGCTCTTAAAGGGTATTCTTATAGATTTTATTTAAATTCGATATATTATTGATAATAGGAAGCATTTGTTTATAGCATGATTTTAAAAGAACGCTTCGAGTTTTGTGACATTAATATTTGTTTAACTTGACATGAAAATAGCTAGGTGACACCAAATGACATTGTTTTGCATAAAATATAAGATTACATTTTAATTAAAAGAAAAAGTTTAATATAAGATTCAAGAAGAGAGTATGAGGGACGTCCTACAATCCACTGTTATTACCAAAAAAAATTAGAAATGAAGGAAGGAAGGAAATGTTTTAATCAAGGAAGATACCCCTTATTTCATTTAGTCGTAAATCCTTTCTGTAATGAACGACATTGATGAACCCTAAAATCACACACACAAAAAGAAATCAAAATCATCAAAAAGAATACTAAGTAAATAGAAAAATACATAAAAAATATGAACACAAGACAAAAAATATATATATAAATGTACAAAAAACATAAAATTAAATGAAAATAAACATCTCATAAATTAAGGAATTTTAAAATATTCATAACAATTTTATCAAATAAAACACATTTCGGTAATATTAAGTATAATTTTTTTTTTAATTTTTTTAGGTCTATACGCAAATAATTTCATGGTTTTTGATAAATATCGTCATACCTCAATCTTAAGTCAAGCCCCATGGCCAGATTCATGAAAATGATTTAGAAAGGGATCCGCCCAAAGTTCACAGAGGTCGAAAGGAATTGTCCAGGCAATATTTTTTCGAAAACAACAAAATTTTGAGGATAAACATATCTTGTGATATACACTGCTACATTTCGTGTATTGTTAACATACCAAGTTTCATTAAGTTAAACGGAGTAACTTTGTGATGTACAGACGGATGGACAGTAGGAGCAAAGTGTCCCAACAGAAGCGGGATAAATATAATTCGGTCTCGAAAAAAAGATATTTAGTAAATTTAAGGTTTATAAAATTTCCAGTTTGATATAAGTAATACTATGATGTATAAAAGAATTTGATAATTCAAGACGTAGCTTCTAGTTTCATTTTCCAAGTAAAAGCTTAAAATTCTTTAAAATTCATTATCATTATATCCCTTATTTTTGAATGCTTGTCATTCGTAATACATTTTTAAATGAAATGGTTTTGACAAAATTATTTACCACAGGTCATTTCGTACTTAAACAACTACTTTAAATGAAGTGTCAAAATTATCTCCTAAAAAATCATAACGCTTTATAAAACAACCGTCAAAAAACTTAATTAAAACTAAATGCCTATAGATATAAAATATATGTACAAGGCGAGTCTCTAAAAAATCTTTAAATCTCAAAACCCCTTTTGTGGGCCTCAATTTACAATCAATAAATATGTATTGAACTGCTTTAATCTACGAGGTATAAGTATTGCATACAAAATTTAAATGACTTGTAAGTGGACCAAGGTTGTCTTTATAAATGCCTAATCTCAGGTCTTCAATGCCCACCCTTAATAAATTGTTCAAATTCAATCATTCTTCACGTTCTGTCATCACTGTAAAATGTATGATTATTATACTTAATATATATGCAGATTACGATTTAGCGAAATTCCGGTTGGTAGATATAATATTGACTTTGAATGAATAGAAATATAGAAGTTATATAGAAATATAGAAGTTATATAACCTCGTTTAAAAATCTCATGAAGTCATTTTGGGGAAATGTAGCATACAGAAATGTTTGTTATACATAGCGCATACTAACACAAACAAGAATATGTCTAACAGACATAATGCCCTATCTCGCAGCATTTGGGACGGATGGACAAACAGACCCATATATTATATACCCCCTACTTTCGTAAATGGGGTATAAAAACACGCAAATACGGCTTTTAATGAAGATTATAAAAAGTCGTATATTTATGAAAACCCTCACTCATGAAGTGGTTAGAATTGTGCACAAATGGTATTTGTGGTTTTTTCAAGCTAAAATATTATAGGAATTTTATGCCGATTTCGTAATGATAATTTGGCTGATCACTATTTGAGTTCCCTTCAATGAATTTCACGTGAAAATTTTGATGGACAAACACAATTAAAAAATACATGACTCTCATTCCATCGATGGCAGGTCTAACTTGACTTTAACAGGTATCTTATTGAGACGATCGCTTGGTTTGAAAAAATAGTTTTTTTTTATAGGGACGGATCCATCTTTTGAAAAGGGGAGGGTCTGCCACCCCTTCTGAGTCCGCCATTGGTTTTGTTGAAATTGTGTAGAGAATTTAAATGGAGTTTAAAACCGCCCTTATGGCCCTGTCACACTATAACGTTTTAGCCAACGTGTGCCGAACGTTCGAATAATTTTCTAAAACGTTGGAACACGTTGGCAGTCGCTGTAAAAAGTTTCAAAAAATATCTCGGTGAACGACCACAAAGCGTCAGACTAACTACCTGCAAAGCACGACAAACTTATTCGAAACTTATCTATAGCGTTTGTCCGGCGTACTTGACGTTTGCCTAGCGCATGTGTGACGCCTGCAGAACGCATTCATAGCGTTAGTCTAACTTAATTTTTTTTCTCTCGGTGGGGAGACCTAGGATTTCTGTTCTTTTCTTATGAATTATTTACAGTAACCCAAATAGATCTATTATCTGGCTTAAATGTATTGCTGGATTAATTAATAATAATTATAGATACATCATGTGAATTTTGTTTCGTTATAAAAATATTCAGCGTTCCGGTAATATGAATGTATAATTATTCTAAAGCCGTTTTTTAAACCTAAAGTGATGATTTTTGCACTCTAAAGGAATAAAATATAGTGTAGCTTTTATATTTTTAAAAATATACAGAGAGTAATGCATGCGCTTGTTAACAAACTCTCAAAATCTCAAATTAGTATATACATGTAAGAAATACCGGTATGTAGAGTTTGCCTAGCATCCTTTTTTATAGCACTTGACTAATGATGTCCTTAATAGAGAAAAACGCGTGTGATTATTGAATATTAAAAATACACATTATTTCAAATGAGTATTAAAGTTAGACTGTTGTTACTCGTTGTATTTGAGTATTTTTCTACCAAAGACATGTCCACCGAAAACACGACAGGTGTATTACAATTTGCAAGAATTACTTTCAATTCCAGACCATCTAGGTTGTCTTTCACATATTCAAGATCTTTTTGGCTTTGTTCATTGTTTTTTTTTTTGTAAAAAGATTTTTTTTTCAGGTTTGAATTAGTATTTGAAGCTTTTGAAATTGACTTTCCCCCTTGTAATTCAATTCAACTTATATCATTCTTGGGCTGATACGCTACTCGTTCGTTACAATGACGCTCTGTGCGCTCTGTACACGTTTTAGACACGTTGAATAGGTTTCTTGGTCGTTAGACTGACGCTAGACGTGCGCTGCATTATCGCTAGACACGTTCGTTTCCATTTAGTTTAGCGTTCGTCAAACGCATTTCAACGTGCGCACAACGACCGCATAGCGTACATCAGCGTGTGTTTAACGTCCTTCTAACTTATGCCTAGCGTTCGAATAATTTATTTCTAACACGTTGTCGAACGTCGGAAATTTTAAGCATGTTGAAAAATTTGCGACGCACTCGGCGTTCACCAACGCACGCTGACGTTCGCTAACGTGTTGTAGCGTGTTCATAACGTGTACAAAACTTTCGCAACGCACACCAGCGTGTTGAAAATATATTCTAAAACGTCGGCACATGTTGGCTAAAACGTTATAGTGTGACAGGGTCATAAGATAGCTCTTTATTTTCTCTTAATTCAATATTTGCCATGTGCCTAAGGACTGTCCAGTTGCAACTTTGGTTCTTAGATATTGTTATAATTGTGTTTCCAGAAAGTTTATAGTGTTGGTGTAACTTGAGGCTCAAAAGAACATGAACAACTCACCTGATATTCAATGGTGCATAAATATCCACACGGAAACTTGAAAATGTGTCTATGAGCCACAGGATGGCCCTCTCGTTCTTGAAATATCACTGACCCTCAATGTGTATTATCTGGGATATGGACCTTTACCAAGAAATTGATCAAAAGTCTTCATGTGTAAAATATAGGTCGCTGTGACCTTATTTCTGGGGGGGGGGGGCATGTTTCTAAGGCTCATCCAGTAGTGAAATATTATTGCCCCCTAACATGTAGTATTCAAGATTAGGACCTAAACCAAGAACTTAACCAAAGTCATTCATGCGTAAAATATAGGTCACAGTGACCTCATTACTAGTGGATGGTGTCACCTTACCCAAGACACATCTAGTGGTGAAATATCATTGACCCCCAACATCCAGTATCCAAGTTGTGGACCTTAACAAAGAACTTAACCGAAGTCGTTCATGCATAAAATATAGGTCACAGTGACCTAATTTTTATTGGGTAGTGTCATGTTACCCAAGACACGTCTAGTAGTTAAATATCATTGACCCCCAACATCTAGTATCCAAGTAATGGACCTTAACCAAGAACTTAACCAAAGTCGTTCATGCATAAAATATAGGTCACAGTGACCTTATTTCTAGTGGGTGGTGTAGCCCTACCCAAGACCCATCTGGTGGTGAAATATCATTAACCCCAAACATCTAGTATCCGAGTAATGGACCTTAACCAAAAACTTAACCAAAGTGTTACGGACGGACTTACGGACCTACGGACGGACGGACGGACAAGGGTAAAACTATATGTCCGATCCACATACGTGGTCGGGCCATAATAAAAGGCAAGCAACAGGCAAAAAAAAAAATAATAACATGTACACAAAACCCTAATAATTTTAAGGGCTTAACTTAAAAGAGGACAAATGCAAACTTCAATTTGTAGTCTTACATATAACTAGAAACATATTTATGGTCCATACAATGAGCAAATGTACCAAACGAGCACGACAAAATTAGTCAACACAGACGACAACAACACGATAAGACAACGCATACACAAACAAGGTGACAGTCGTGACAGGGTGATAGTGCTTAGGAAAAGCAAGTAGTTTCTGCTTGTAGCAACAATCCCGTCGAGTTGTTAACGGTCGATACAGTATCTTTAAACGAGGGCGTGGATGGGGGTGTCCTAAATTCTTTATTCTGTATTTTTTTTTCACTTTATTCTCTATTCTTCAAACGGTTTGAGCACTATCATTATTCTGAATATTGTAAGGGTCATTATTGTCTACTCTCGAGTTTTTCTGGGTCATCATTGTTTATCTGTTATTTTATTTTTCATTATTCCCAGTCTATTCTGTAAACCCCATCCACCCTCCTAAACCGATATACAGTGACAAAACTATACCTCTTAACATAACAACACATCAGTACTCATCTGAGAGATAGAAATCACATGTGTTAGCAATTTTTGTGTCCTCTATCAAGGATTCGTTGTAATCATATTAAGTCCCAGTTATAGTTACTTTTAAAATAACATCAACTCCTTATATAAAAATAACACTTTTTAATACATAACAAATGCAATAACATTCAACAGAACAATAAATAAAAGTATATTAATTTTTTTTCAACATATTTAAAAGTAATAGAAACCTGAACTTTCTTAATCTAATCATCATGCAACCTCGGGCTCAATTCAATGCAGATTACTGAAATAAAAACCTAAAGGATTAAAGGGCCAACATCATTTTACAAAATGTACGTTAAAAATAGCAACTGAACAAAAGTATTCAGGATAAAAAGCAACAAAATATGATCATAAACCATGTACATGTATAATATATCTAATATCTTCAAATACTTTAAACAGATCTATAATAAGTATATAACGAATTCATGCAATAATATATTTTAATATATGATATAAATTTGACAAACCATTAAAGATTAAACTTGAAAACTGGTGCTTCTTTTTTGTGGTCCGATTTTTTTTGGGGGGGGGGAAATATTTTTTAAGGGTTAAAGGCAAGATATGGCCGAGTCTGGGCGGTATCCAGCAAACCACCGGGAATTAATTTTGTATCCGTAATTGATACAGATCTTATATAGTTGTTGTTGTAATTTTAAATTATAATCTGCCAATTGAGGAGAACCCTCTAAACGGCAATGTCCCCCCTTAAAAGATAAAGTCATAATAACAAGTAATAAAATACACTTATATTTATTCAATTTAATCTATAATTAGCAAATAAAATTCCAAAAATGAAATAGTATTAAAATCCATTTGATCAGTTCACGTCTCCTATAGGAAAACTTAGACCTACCACTGCACTCACTATAAATTACAAATGTTGTATCTTCAGTTTAAAATTTCAGTTATAACTACGATTTTTATACAGAGAATAGAATGACACGTACGGCCGATATTGTACCAAAAATACTTGTCAATTGAGAAGATTTAATATCACCAAGCTTTTGGAACATTATTTCGAACAAATAATCTCCAAGTTGCTAAAGGCCCCCAAAGAAGCAGTTAAGTTTACTAGCACCAGACCCTACCTAAATTTTAACTCCTACACTAAAGTTTTTTGACCATTTTCCGTTAAGCGCTGTTATAGTCACAAAGTTGCTCCCATAGACTCTTGAAAGGTAAAAAAATAAATTAAAAAAAAAAATAATTTCCTACCTACCGACCCTAATGATTTTCAACATGTGACAGTCCTGAAACACACATACTTTTTTGTTTGGCCTGGCCTAACCGGAGCTGCTCGGTTGGCCTGACTTAATTAATGCAAGACATCGATCATGACCAGGCCGGCAGTTACAAACAATATCGAAAGGGGGGTTCCACATACTGGTAACTGTAGACAAAAAGTTCCAGGCCAATTTTGCTAAAGATGAAATTTTAAAAATGAGACGTTTAATGAATCATTATAATTTGAAGTCGTTTTCGGTAAAGCCCCGATATTCTAATTCCGGTGAATTGCTGGATACCACCCAGACTCGGCCGATATTTTTATGAGCATTTTGGTATTTGTCAGAACTCTAAAGTTGTAATCTGTTATGCAAATATTTTTGTCATAATAAAATAAGGTTCAAAATATTATTTTTCATGGAAAAAAATCTCCCTTTTAAGTAAATGTTCTGTCTCTAAAATAGAAAATTATATAACATAATTGGTATATTATAGTACATATAATTACGTAAACAAATTTGTCATCTGTATATCTTCTTGGCATTTCAGATCAAATCTTATCCTGACATTATGCTTAGCCATAGATATCTTAAGTTAAGTTAATCTTAACTCAATTCATATACTTAAGTAAAATATAACGTATCCTGGCAAGACGGGTTTTTTAGTCCACGTCTCGTCCCCACAAACCTGACATGGGAGAATGAATACAACATGGCAAGTCGTGTCGCTCTGGGGGCAAAGTAGACTGGCGTTTCCGGCCTTAACTGCAATACTTTTTCGTGAATTTGGACATCGCGGTCGGCGGAAATAAGATATTTGCGTCAAATAAATGTCTATTTGGCTGGTATCGTGTATGTTATCTTCTGGATTCACATTTGTACAAAGTTTTCTTTATTTCAAACGTTATATTATTTTTGTCATTTTCAGGTAAAGTTTTAGAGGTCAGTACAAATGCGACCTCAGTCCATCCCGCCTGGAGGTCATCCTACATGTCCGTAGCCATGGGGTTCGGATGGGGGAACGATGACGGAAGTAAACACGATCAGGACGTCCTGAACCTTGTCAACGGCCTTCAGAACGAGTTGTATTCGTTTGGTGATGGGATGTACCCCAACGAAGCGGGCAACAACGTTCCATCATTCCAGACACGATTCTGGGGATCTAATTATCCACGGCTGTTGGAGATTAAGAATGAATGGGACCCTGACCACGTGTTTTCTTGTTTAGAATGCATAAGTTATAAACCCACTTCCGGTGTCACTCGCGTTTCCAATCATTTCTTTGTTCTTGCTATAAATCTAGTTCTTTCTCTGTTTGTTATGAGTGATGTTTTACTTTTGACATAAGCGTTCGGAACGAATTCTGCTTGTCCTTTCATATTTCGATCTTTTACAGTTACTTTTTTTTCAGTTTCTGCAATTCGTTGTTATTTTGTAGTTAGTCTATGTGAAATGATGTAGTAAATCTTATGTCTATCTGAAATGATTCATTTCCAAAAGAACATGCATTTATGATTTTAGAACATAGGAACATTTTTTTTTTTTTTTTGGTTACGGCTCAATGTATAAATACTCGGTCTTTTTCTTTTTGAATAATTGAGATTCAAAGTTTAGTAAGAAGCAAAGGTGTACCAAAGGGGTAATTAGTATCATAAAACCGTAAAGACAAAGACAAAACCGGCAGACAAAAAATCATCACAACAAAACAAACCACATAACAACATAAAACACACACACACACACATAACAACAAAACCGCATTCAGCAACGCGAACTCAAGTCGAAACGAGAGTGAACTCAGGTGCTCCGGAAGAGTAAGCAGTTCCTGCTTGCTATAGCACACCCGTCACGTTGCCAAAGATCGATTAAGTGTTGGTCAAATCCGGAAAGGATGACATTACAAAACTCTATGTCAAACCAACATCTGTGCTCATCTGAGAGATAGAAATCCCGTATTTGTATACAAGCACATGATGTCGTCCGTATAATTTCTTGAGTGATGACATTGACAACAACCTGGGAGCAACGTACCCCTGTGTTAACAATTTGCTAGTCAGCCGTGTAGCTCTATCAAGGAAGTCGTTGTACTCCCCACATGCTCTGGAATAACGAATCAATTGTGATACGTAAACTCCATATGCTGGAGCGGACGAAATGTTGCTACACAGAAAGGGAAAGTTAACTATTGGAAAGTTGAAGTCATCACGTTTGTCATAGAGCTTTGTACAAAGCCTTCCTTGTGTGTCAATTTCGAGAAATAGATCCAAATATGAAGCGGACCTCCTAGAATCTGTAGTGTCCTTTATCTCAAGTTCCTTCGGATATATGAAATCATGAATGTAAATAGTTACCAAATCGAGGATTGCTTAGTGACAGGACATCATCAATATAACGAAATGTGAGATTGAAGGATAAAGCAAGTTTAGTAGTTTTATTATAAAACTGGTCTTTATGATGCTGTAACATAGAATTCTTATCGTCTACGTTCATTCCAATCTATCACTAGAGCTTAGAGGTCACTTCTATCAACATAAACATACACGACCTCTAGTAATAGATTGCCGTTTACTCAAAAAAGTGTACGATTGACAACATATAGCACACCCGTCACGTTGCCAAAGATCCATTAAGTGTTGGTCAAATCCGGAAAGGATGACATTACAAAACTCTATGTCAAACCAACATCTGTGCTCATCTGAGAGATAGAAATCCCGTATTTGTATACAAGCACATGATGTCGTCCGTATAATTTCTTGAGTGATGACAACAACCTGGGAGCAACGTACCCCTGTGTTAACAATTTGCTAGTCAGTAGTTCTTACCGTTCTGTAGACATCAACCCATTGGGTACCGGATTCAAGAATTATCTCCCCTGCCAAGTTCCGGTCCGTTTTCCCGGTCTTTACATCGATGTTATTCATTTTTCCAAGATAAATCATAAAACTGTCGTCTGCCGTCGAACGACCTTGAAAATCATGACCTGAGGATTGGATAACGATCTTCAAATTGTATTGTCGGGCGAACAGTACGGATTTCTGTACTTCGTCTGTGCTCAAAACTGCAACTATCACATCTGGGTACTTAGTGACTCTTGTATTTTTCATGATGACCAGCTTTTCGTAGTCTGGGTCGCCCTTCATGAAGACATGTCCTTGGAGACTGCTGTTGAATGCAGATAGCTGTTGGTTTGTGGGATAGCATGACTCACCATGATGACAATATTCGCCAAACACTGGTTTAAGCAGTGTAATGGCACTCAGCAATATCCAAAGCCTAGGAAAAATTACAAATGAAAACAAAGCATAGGGTTATTAGTATATATACAGCACAAACAAACAAACACTACCTTTAAGAGGCAAATGTGTTTTAAATTAAACATAAATGAACAAATAATTTAAACTCTCTTTCTTGTGACAGCTAATTATTTCATAATTCAATCGTTGTCAAAGGTGAAACCTATTTTGAAAATGAAATTTACTTTACTCATCAATATTGAGTGAATGTACCATGGGCGGATACAGAGAGATTACAGAGGTGAGATCCACCCAAAGTTTAATATAAACGACATGTTTCAGCCTATAAAAATAAAGCTAAGAGGCATCAATATGGCATTCGAGTGTCAAAAGTCCGAAAGGGCAACGACTAAACCGTTACACGAACAAGAACAGCACGAAGACACACAAAGCACAAAATCAACCGAACGGAAATCAACAACGCGAACTCAAGTCGTAACAAGAGTGAACTCAGGTGCTCCGGAAGAGTAAGCGGTTCCTTCCTGCGATAGTTAACCCGTCGTGTTGCTAATTTCCAATTCAGTGTGTCAAAACCGTTAAAGTAAGACAAAACAAATTTTACGACAAACCAACATGCATTCATTTCTACCAATTCTACCAAAAATCTGCACGAAAATGACACAAAATTTCCCATTGATGGGATTTTTTTACACAAGACCATAATTTTATGGATCCGCCATTATGTTATGCATTTATTGCAAAATTGATATATTGGTGATGTTCCCACGGTCGTAAATTCAATTCTGAACTTCAGAGTGTCAAAGTTTCATTAGTATACTGCTACAGATAAATGAGGAATTTAAAGATATGTCGTGAAATTTTATTTTAAGGCGTTAATGACGTAAATATAAAGAAAAAAATCTGTCAAAGTAAAAAATGGCCAGATGTTATTAAACAGGAAGTAAATGAGCAACAGACCTGAAATCAAATCCCACGTTATGGGACCCCTCCCTGATGCATGCTTTATATCAATTATCAAGTGGCTTTGATAAGTATAGTTGCTGAGAAAACTCTTTCTGGCCACCCGCCGCCCGACATTCACTATTTTATAACCCGGATTTTTCACTCCGTGGATTCCGGCCAAAAATGTTACCACTAGACCACGGTGTCCAACCCCCGTACAGTGCATTCCGGAAGTAGTGCGTTTTTTAAACAAGGAAGAAAATTTGATTGCTGACTAAGAAAACCTTGAATTTGAATACATTGAATTGTTCAAAAATACCTTTTGATTATGATTCGTGTAAAGGGAACCTTTGGTAAAATGAATAAATACACAAATACAACAATTCTTAATCCTTCGTCGTATACTTTTGAAAACGCATTAGGGTCATAATATTTAATTAGAAAACTCGACAGAAAAATCATATATATTTGGTACTATACAAACATTTATTTAATCTTCTGGGTATCAACCGAAACTTTATAAGTATAGTTTTGGAAATCATTCAACAATTTGAGGCAAAAAAACATACTTTAAAAGAAAATAAAGATCATAGTTTTTTCTTCACTGTACGGCCCGTTGCAATGATACTGTACGGTTCGTTGCGCGTACTCACTCTGAAACTGTACGGCCTGTTGCACTTTTTTGCGCATGATACCTGATGAAAAGTATCTAAACGAACCATTCCGTATTCTTCTCATGTAGTAGACTTAACTTTAAATACGATTTTAAATCAAACAGATATTAAGAGACTTTGTTTTAAAAATTATTACTAGTTAACGTTTCATAGCCAACTCGTTAAGAGGCACTGTAAGATATTGCCAAGCAGTCAGATAAAGACAACAAACATGTAATTAGTCTTGTGTGGACCGAAGAGATGAATATGCCCCTAACAGCAGAGTCCAGCTTGTATGATACGAAAACCATGACTGCTGATCAAAGTGGGCCAACGTGTGTGGAAAGTGCCACACTTCATGACGTAAAATACCCCTTTGTGGACCGTCAAGTTAGTGCGCCACATAAGCTAAGTTTTTTGCCTCTCTCCTTTTCTGTTCAAAATTAACTGTACCCATGTTTCCCGCTGATCCCACATTTCTCATCACGTTCATTTTATCATACTTTCGTGTCCGCCGCCTATAAATAAACTATATAGCGTTGCTTGGGGGTAAAACACAAACCCACTCACTAATTTGCTCGGGATATAGTAGACATTGACCTGTGGCTGTATAATATTATTAAATATTATAATAAAGCAAAATAAAGCAAAAAAAAACTA
The DNA here is from genome assembly GCA_963971305.1 of Arcuatula senhousia. Taxonomy (NCBI): domain Eukaryota; kingdom Metazoa; phylum Mollusca; class Bivalvia; order Mytilida; family Mytilidae; genus Arcuatula; species Arcuatula senhousia. The sequence continues at coordinate 26,417,011 of OZ020310.1, read as the reverse complement.
TAATGGAACAATACCTGGGGGGGGGGGGGTAACTTCCCATATATTTTTTTGTCTTTGAAATTTCCGGTTGTTACATTTAGTTTTGGTCGTTAGTACTTTTCGTTCAACACATTTTGGTTTTTAGTCTTTCAATTTGTTGATTCGAATGCAGCTGATGAGAGGTTACTCCTTGAAATATCGTTATACAGCATAGCCAAATTAAGCCTTTATACCCGTTTTAGTATTTGTATTTGTATTTATGGACGTACGACTGGAATAGGTTTTCGGATCTAAAGGTATATGATTGGGTGTACATAGAAAAAAAAACACCAAAAGAACAAGAACAACCAAAAACCGTACAGGTATAATAGAAGAGGAATGACAGACTGAATGTCTCAATTAAGTCAGGAGTTCCTCAGGGTTCTGTACTGGTACCCAGTCTTTTCCTTTTTACATTAACGACATTCCAGTAGGTTTGAAATCAACAATAGAATTATTTGCCGATCACACTATTGCGTATTTACATGTAGCTTTTATATCAGTTTCACCCGGTAAAAACGCAGTCATACAAATCAATAGTAAACCTTAAGTGGAGTATGCCTGGTACATGTGGGATTCATTAACACAGGAAGACATAAAAAAGATATGGAAGAAGTGCAGCGCAGGACTGCAAGGTATATGCATGCCTATAGTCGCTCCCATAATACACCAAGCGTAAGTGACATAATATATGATCTTGAGATCCTTAGCAAACCACAAAACAAACACCACTGGACAATGCTTTATAAAATATCTAGGGAAAAACCATGAAGATCGTCTTATTAAACTAAACCGGCTCACTAGACACATGACTCGCATCTCCTACTAAATTCAACAGTCTCGTCTTCAAATCCGTCAACAAACTTTCTTTCCCCGAACAATAGGAAACTGGAACAACCTTCCTTTTGGGCGCTGTCCTGGCTACGGTGCAACAAAACAAAACAAATACTCTTCAGTCTGAGAATATTCTCAACTCCATTAGTAATTACTCAGACTTACTGTAGGTTTTTATTGAAGTTTTGTGGGGGTGGGGCCTGAGTGAATCATCTGAGATATTCAAGGCAGCTATCTCAGCACTTCAACACTAAATTAACATTTCTTCGTTGTACATAGTTTTCTCTTAACTTAAAAAAAATATATAGTTGAATAATATTATCTATATAAACCTTCCTATCGCGCTGTCGGCGTATATTTGCAAAATATTCAATACACTGAAGTCAGTATATTAAGTAGACGTAGAAGAGACGTTTTGTTGCGTGCAATGCATTGTGGTATATGTGGTATATATATGAGCACTATTTTACTTAGAGAGCCAGGGGTTAAAAAGAGGTACGAACCTATCATATGGATTGGAACTGTCAAACTCCTCAAAATTCCAGTTCCCGGTCAAACACCTCGTTCATAATTAGTTTTGAAGACCACTAGTGTACTAGGTTTACATGTAACACTTCTCTTGCACAGTTTCTTTAACTCTTCTCCCCTTTAAAATACTGCGTAACTACTTGAACCGGTTTTAAAATAACCTCGCACAATAGTTTTATATGTTTTTTACGTTAATAAGTTTATTTGCAAAACATAAAACCCTGGCGGGTTCAGCAAATACAAATGAAAAAATGACAAACATAAAACATATAAGAACAAAATGATTCAACATGTAAATGAATTATATATAATTATAATAGATATAAGTGACCAGTGTGGACCTTATTTTCGCAATTCAATTGATTGCTTTATATAGTCGACAACGCTGGGCAAGATATCTGATATAGGGTCAAGAACAATTTTAAGTTTCTCTATTGAACTAAGCTGGTTAAAATTGGGATAAAACCTTTCGATGTTACGTATCAAAATATTTCGTATATCATTACTTGTTTTACAGGTAAAGAAAAAGTGATGTTCATCATCCAGTGTTTTACAAATTTTACAAACTCTTTCTTCTCTGGGAACTTTTTTATAGCGACCTACTTCTATTTCTAAATTGTGGTCACTAATGCGAAGTTTAGTAAGCACTTTGCGGCTATTGAAATTTTTTAAATTTGTTAAATAATCCTCCATTTTTATTTCATTTTTAATTTTACTATAGATAAAAATTTTAGAATTTTCATCTATTTTGTTAAGTTTTTCTATTATAATTTTATCATATTGTTGTTTTACATTCAGTTTTACAGACTTTTTAATTGGATTTTTAATAAGATTAAAGGGTCTTTCTTCTTCCATAAGATCCTCTTCATTAATATCAAATTCATCAAGTACTTCTTTAGCAAAAGTATACCAAGAATAAATGCCTTCTTGTGACAAAGTCTTGTTCACTAGAAGTGCATCTTTAACCAGTGGATTAATTTCTTTACAGTTAATGCGGGTATAATATAGTAAAACTTGCGTTTTAATAAATGAGTCAAGGGGAAGTCTACCCAACTCTGATTTTGCTGCAATATTGCTGGATGTTTTCTTGATTCCAAGAACAGATTTACAAAACTTATGATGAAGTTTTTCCATACTAGATCTGTCAGTCAATGATAAAATGTCACATCTATTTCCATTGGTTCTAGCCCTGTTTTTTGCTTTATATACTGGAAAATATTCTTCCATATACCAGATTTCACTATTATAAAGAATTATAGGTCTTATTAAAGAATCAAAAAGCTTACAAGATAAGTCAACTGGGACATGTTGGAAATTACACATATATTTTTTCAAAGAAAAGAAGGCCTTTAACCCTTTCTTTGTAAGTTCTTGCATAGATCTTTTAAATCTACCCTTTCTGTCAATAGTATTGCCTAGAAAGGTATATTCTTGTACTTCTGTCAGAGTTGAGTTCTGATAGAGAAACTTTGCTTGACACAAGTTATTTCCGCCATGAAATATCATAACTTTAGTTTTATTTTTATTAACAGTTAATTGCCATTTATGACAATAATTTTCTAGTTTATTTAAAGCTATCTGAAGGCCTCTTTGAGATTCTGAGAATATAATCAGATCATCAGCAAAGCTTAGACTATTAATTGAAAACTCATTTAGATGGACAGGATCACATGTCTTATCAAAAATGGAGTGAATATCATTTATAAAGCAGTTAAACAGGGTTGGACTTAAGCTATCTCCCTGTTTCACTCCTGTATTTACCTCAAAGAACTCAGAGTGTTCATTTTCTATTTTTATAGAGGACTCACATTTATCATACATGTCTTTAATCACTTCAAATAGTTTTTTTCCTACTTTTTCTTTCTTTAATTTATATAATAAACCTCCATGCCAAACTGTGTCGAATGTTAATGAATTAGGAAAAATATGCGCATTATTTTAGCAACGTGCCGTACAGATTGATTTCCATAAAAAGCAACGGGCCGTACAGTATCAAATTATTAGTGCTTGATTTCAAATAATTATAGTGCTTTTATTAACAAACCATTAAGCTTAAAATTTAAACAAATAAGACATAAAAGGTCAAACTTTATTTTCCTGTGTTAAATTATCGATGTTCAATTAATAAAGAAGGTCAAAATACGTGTTTTTGCTTCGTATTCTCCCTTGGACTCGTAAAATGAAAATGCGTTTTTCGAATTTAAAATATATATCAAAAGATGCATGTTACAGCGGCTAATATAATCAATAGTTAGTGTTTTGGGAAGTAACTCCACCGAAAAATTTACAATGAAACTCCCATCTAGCTAGAAAATGTGCATTTAAAAACTTCATTTTTTGCAATTCCGTAATTATACCGGTTCCGGACCGCACTACTTCCGGAATGCACTGTGCGGGGGTTGGACACCGTGTAGACGTCTATTTAACATTTTTAGTCATTCAGCTTTTGGCTATAGTGTCTCATTTGGTGCGTCAGTTATAAACGGAAGGCGCATCGGGCTTATTTGAAAAAAAATATATATTCGCTTAAAACTTTGAACAAAACACATTCCTCGATACAAAAACCATCGATTACAGAAGCTTGTGACCAAATATCCACCACATACCTAATTGATACCAAACAAGTGAATCTGTGAGCTAATGCTCACTAGTGATACCCCCGCTCCCTAAACTATGCCATGCATACAAGTTTAAATACTCGATAACAGGAAGTAGTTGACCTAGGGAAATAAAATCGCTATAAACCATATGGGACTATAAAATAAAGCTATATGCAAAATATTAGACCTTTATCTCTTGTAGTTGCTGAGAAAACTTTGACAAAAACTTTGCATTCATGTTCACTATGTGCAATACTCAAAGTATTCGGTAAACAGGAAGTAATTGACCTAGGAGCATGAAATCGCTATACAACATATGGTGCTATAGGATAAAGCTTTATGTAAAATATCAGACCTCTATGATGATCTCTTGTAGTTGCTGAAAAACTGTAACGGAAATTTTGAATGTATGTCCACTATGTGTAAAATCCTAAGTATTCGGTAAACAGGAAGTAGTTGACCTAGGAGCATTAAATCGGTATCCACCATATGGTACTATAGGATAAAGCTATATGCAAAATATCAGACCTCTACGTCATGGAGTTGCTATGAAAACTGTGACGGAAATTTTGAATGTATGTACACTAAGTGTAAAATCCTAAGTATTCGGTTAACAGGAAGTAGTTGACCTAGGAGCATGAAATCGGTATACACCATATGGTACTATAGAAGAAAGCTATAGGCAAAATATCAGACCTCTGCGTCATGCAGTTCCTGAGAAAACTGTGACGGAAATTCTGTTACGGACGGACGAACGAACGAACGGACGGACAGGGGTAAAACAGTATACCCCCTCTTCTTCGAAGCGGGGGTATAAATATTAGATATAAGGCACATTATTTTATAACTGCATCTTACATGTCAAACGTACTATTTACAACACTCCAGGGAACAACATGGAAAAATAAAAAGATAAAACTACAATTAAAAAATAGGGCATCTAATGGGACATTAAATGATACCCCGCCACGATATTCATCAATAGTAAAATATATTTCTATACTACATCTATATGGAGACAGAAAAGAAATGAGTTATCTTTCTTAAACCAGAAAATTTCTTCATTTTCAAATTTTGAAAATTTACAAAGTGGCAAATCTTCGATAACATTTTTCGAATCATCATGAAAACTAAACTTGACGTTTATTTATTGAACTCAACAGCTGTGCAAAAATATCATTCACATCCCTTGATGCGTTTTCAAGTTATCCGGAAACCTTCGGGGGACGGACGGACGGACAGACACCGAAAGAAACTGAGGTTATAACATAATACCTTGCCACTTCATATGGCGGGGTATAAAAAACAGTATTGAAATGCACAGTATTTAATAGAATGATATGGATTCGTCAAAGATAAGACTAACCCAATGCCTGAAGAAAGAACAGCCTTACCATTTATTACCTTTAAATTAGTTATCTCAACTTTTAGAAGTTAAAAGACAAAAGTTATCTCAAGATAACAATTAAGTTCCATGCCGGGATTTGTAGAAGTATGAAACGTTTTTGAAAATTGTTGAACATTTATATGTATGCAAAATATTAAAATTTGTAACAAAACATCACTACGTTGGCTTCATCTGAAAACGCAACCTTTAGCCCAACATACATGTGGCCTAAGAGTATTCAATACGATGTTAAAACTAGAAAATGTGTCTATGAGCCACAGGATGACCCTCCCGGGAGGTTCTTAAAATATCATTGACCCTCAATGTGTATTACCTGGGATATGGACCTTTACCAAGAAATTAATCAAAAGTGTTCATGCGTAAAATTTAAGTCACCGTGACCTTATTTCTGGTGGGTGGTGCCGTGTTACCACGACTAATCAAGAATTGAACTATCATTGACCGCTAACATGGTGTATTCGAGATATTGACTTCAATCAAGAACTTAATCAAAGTCATTCATGTGTAAAATATAGGTCACAGTGGCCTTATTTCTAGTTGGTGGTGTCATGTTTCCCAAAACACATCTAGTGGTGAAATATCATTAACCCTCAACATGTTGTATCTGAGATATGGACCTGAACCAACAACTAAATCGAAGTCGTTCATGCATAAAATATAGGTCACAGTGACCAAATTTCTAGTTGGTGGTTTGTGTGTTGGTGTTTAACGCCCTTTTTCGACGCACCTGGGCCATGCAGGCCGGTCAGTTTTACTGGTGGAGGAAACCGGAGTACCCGGAGAAAACCACCGACCTTTGGTAGGTAACTGACCGGGGTAACTGACAACCTAATCACATACAGGCGGGGAAGTCCCTTTTTTGTTTATTACAAACTACGGGACTCGAACACCTGAGAGGTGATCGGCTAGTGATCAATAGTGTTGTATTTAAACCAGCGCCTTAGACCACTCGGCCACCCAGGCCCCCGTGGATGGTGTAGCTCTACCTAAGACCCATTTGGTGGTGAAATATCATTAACCCTCAACATCTTGTAGTTGAGTAATGGACCTTAACCAACAACTTAACCAAAGTGTCACGGACGTACGGACGGACAAGGGTATTTATATGGCCGATCCACATACGTGGTCGGGTCATAAACAGTAAAAACAGGTGAAGGTAAAATGATACGGTTAAATCTTCTCCTTGTATGAATGGTTAGGACGGTGACAAAAATGAGCCCCAAAATATTTTTTTTCTTTTCATATAAATTCACATTTTATCTCCAAAACTGTTACTTAAAATAAAACCTGATGTAGAAATACTTAAAGGCTTTACTGTAAAACTAGATAAATCTCTTTATTTTTGTAACTATTAGCAAAACGCACGGAAATGCATGTAAAATAGCATCCTCGGAAACCAAGAGTTCTTCTCTTGCCAACTCATTCGTCAATGAGTAAGCGAGGGAAGAACCTCTGGGTTTCCGAGGATGGTAAAAAAAAGTTGATTGAGTTATTTTCCAATGTAGGAAAATGATGCATTTAAAAGTTTATTTGAGTTTAATTTAATTCTTTCGTAGAGCTTTAAACAAGCTGAAGGTAAAACAAATATCAGCTTTTCTCTATCTTCAATAGTTTTAATTATCAGGAGCGGATCCAGAAATTATTTTAAGGGGGTTCCACATACTGGGTTCTGTGGGCCAAAGGGGGCCAGACCGATTTTGCTGAAAATCTACACAAAAATATAACAATTTCGGAGGAAAAGGGGGGGTCCGACCCCCAGACCCCCCCCCCCTGGATCCGCCACTGATTATATATGGCAAATTGTGAAAAACATGTTATTTCTGCCCATTTATTGGACATGATCTCCATATCTCTATAAAGGTCGATATGACAACTTAAACCCAATGAAGACTTTAGTAGTGCTGGTGAACTAAAGTTCTATCTATATATGACAAAATCATTGAAAAAGCTATTATAATATTTTTAAAGGTCAATGACCCTTGTAAGGGGTAATCTGAAAACTTCGACCACATGAGGACTTTTGGAAAGCTTGATTCAGTAGAGCTGGAGATCCCTCGGACTTTTTTAGTTGTAATCCATTTTTATTGATTTTATCCTTTTGGAATCTTAAAAAAAAGGAATTGTTTGTTCCCTACATCATTTACATGTCATATACCTATTTCTACAAAGTTTGCTCCAGTTTTTTAGAAATGATCAACGGACGACGCCCGCCCGACAGTCCGACGACGGACGACCGCACAGTTAATGAATGCATTGGCATAAGCTTGTATATCTATATCATGGCCTTTGGCCAGATCAGCAAACAAATGTTTTGTAAAGCTTAAATTTCTTTATATAAATGTACATATAAATATATCATATTACGGTCGCAATATTAACATGACACAATTTTTAAACATTGTTTGTAAACAACTATTTATCATTAACAAAGGGGATATGAAATTCAAATGTTGCCCGTAATAAACACCTGTGGTAAATGAAAGAAAAGTTAACTAACATACCTTTTCATTTAGATGAGGAAAAGTTGTAACTCAAATGGTTTACATACTACATACATACATCAAAGCCAGCAATCAACCATAGAAATATGTGTCACAGGAATAATTTAAAAATTTAAAAACAACCGCGGTTGAAAGAATAGGACGATTTAAAAATAGAATCATGTGATTTATGCTGATATTCGAAACTAAGAGACCATTTAACTTTTAAAAAGGGGGGCTTATTGTACTTTTTTCTTGAAAATGAATTTTAATGAAATAAAATATTTTGAAATGAATTTTGATGAAAAAATATTTTGACAGCTGAGGGTAAGAAAAATAAATAGGAGGAAGGGTTTATGCTTTGTGCAAAAATGCTAATATAATAATTGGGGAAAAAAATCTGTCGCGACACCTTCAAAAAATTACTGCTTTTTCTGGCCAAAAAAAAACCCAAGCCCCACTTTCAAGTTAAATGGTCAAGAAAATTACTAGTTGGTCCTACTATATTTTTTTCAAATCATTAAGAAAAATGCAGAATTGACATGGTACGAAAAAAAACTCATTACGTTTCGGAATAATAAAGGGCAGCGGCGTCGCCGGTAGACTGAAATAAACTGAGTTATGATAGAATAAAAAGGATAGAAGCGAATACAAGATGCCAAATACGATGTATTAGCAGAAGTAGCTGGTAGCTAGCCGATCAAATGTAAAATGGTTATTCAGAAAAAGCTGCATTGGAAGACATCAAATCTGGTGTGGTATTGGAATTTACTGCATCTTCTTAGGTTGGTTTGACGTGGTTCTCCTATGGATGGTAAATAAAGGTAATAACAAAACTACCGAACTTGCATGATCAATCTCATAGTCCAGAGAAAATGACAAAAACGAATCAGTCATACCGGAGAACTGGTGGATCGCAATGGTCCTGACTTGGTACAGGCATTTCAAACGAAATGGTGGGTTTAACCAGGTTTTATGGCGCCAAACCTCCCTCTTCCATTGCGATCTTCAACTCCATAATATATATATATAATTACATAGAATAGTATGACACTGTAAAATTTTCTTGGAATTAGGTTTTATAAGTCGAACATAATAGGACATGTAGGATATGAAAATTATCATGAACGAAATACAGAAGCTTTTGTCTGGAACTAAGTTGTAATTTTTATTTCAGAGAAACATAAAACCAGAAGAATTAAAGATCGCAATGGTCCTGACTTGGTACAGGCACTTCCAAAGAAGTGGTGGGTTAAACCAGGTTTTATGGCGCCAAACCTCCCTCTTCCATTGCGATCTTAGGATCCGGTAATGACCATAGAACACAACATAGTTGTGAGACACAATAGGGATATTGAGGTGATCATCTCAGTACAGCAGACCAGTCAAACACTAATTAAAACAATTAACTATCATATCTTTTAACTCAATTTTGAACTTTTCTACTAGTGGCTGATAACGAAGAAAGAATTTTTTTAGGGATCGTATGAGACGTATTTTCTTATAGCCCTGCTTCAAAAGTCGGTCACGAAGAAACCGGTGTCTGATAAAAAAATCTGTGAAATGTGTGCAAGCTCTGGCATATCGAATAAGTTGAGAAATATAAATATTTATATTTCTCAATTTATTCGGAATTGGATTCCTTCAATTTATCCTCCGGAATTGGAGATTAAAGAGACCACCGAATCTAATTGCTTCACGTCTTTCTTGGATTTGCACCTCGAATTTGACCCAGGTGGTCATCTCAGTACAAAAATTTACGATAAACGAGACGATTTTAATTTTCAAATTATTAATTTTCCTAATCTACAGAGCAATATACCTACTTCTCCTGCATAATAAATATCAAAAATAAAAGAGGTCTAAGAACGGTACCTTGTGGCACTCCACTCACTACTGGTACTCTGTCAGAAGCTACCCCATAAATTCACTTCTATCCTTTTTATTCTATCATAACCCAGTTTATTTTCTAAAAGATAGTCAGAGGATGGTATATGGACTAGGTCGTTGACAATCTTGTAGAAAATTACTAGTTGGATCTTAGTGTTTTCAAGCTTCTTGATGAACTGTACATATGCTGTATGGGTTCCATATTGAGGCGCAATATTCAAGGTTGGGTCAAAGTAATAAATATCAAAAATAAAAGAGGTCTAAGAACGGTACCTTGTGGCACTCCACTCACTACTGGTACTCTGTCAGAAGCTACCCCATAAATTCATTACTTGTTTTGAACGGTCTGAGAAAAAAGTTCTTGTCCAAATATATGTTGAACCTCTAATTCCGTAGAAATCAAGTTCTGAAATTAGACGCTGGTGATACTTTGCTGGTGTCAGTACGTAATGACTTTACATAGGACCGAAAAACTTTTCTAGGATTTTAGTCTCCGAGTCACCATATTCAATGATGTTGTCTATTAATTATTCCCGATTTGCTTTCCTCTGTGATCGTTGGACTGATGATTTGGCATCTTTATTTTGATGTCGCTTGGGTTTAGTAAGGTCCTTTTTCTGAAAGCTTGTCTCTTTTCCTAATTTCCTTATTTAACCGCCCTTGGACAAATTTAATCCATTAATTGCTAGCTATTTTTATCTCCCCGAATGGTATTCAGTGGAATGTGTTTCTTCATAAGTGTCAGTAATTTTGTCTTGAATACTGTCTAGATCTAGAGTGCATCTATTCCTGGTGATTCCATTTGGTGAATTCATTTCGATACTGGTTTAGTTCTTCTCTAATTTTAGAGCATCTTTCGTTATGCTATATATTATACTGTCTTTTATAAAATAAAACCATATCTATGTCGATACTTGATTTTTCATCAGTCCTTAATAACATTTATAAATAAGCCGTATTACAGAGACTTGCTCCGTTCTATCAATATAAGTAGATAACACTGGTTCCTTCTTAAAACAGTCATTTGCATTGAAGACAAGGGACCTTTTTCCTTATCATGTTTGATTATCTATTCATATATGTTTTAGATATATTACAGGGCAATTTGGAATCCAGGGCGATCCGGAATCCATCAAGAGCTAGCAAATTGGAATTCCAATTTCTTCTAGGACAAATCAGATATCTTATTTGCATTGGTTTAAATCCAGTGGAAATCAGATTCTAATTAATTTGTCCTTAGAGAAATTGAGATATCCCGATTTGCCCTTGGAGGATTCCGGATCGTATATACTTGATGCATACAAATCCCTTTGATGTGAATTATATGGCAGTATTAAAAAGTTGATAGGTTATTATTGTTGACGGTGCATATATACCCAGTACGGATTCTTTCTAATGAAACGGAATCTATTAGATCAAGAAAAAGCTAGGGCAATTTCTGAATTGTTCACAGGATGAAACAGAAGATAGGCCCAAAACACCAAAATATCTAGATCGAAATGTATATGAACAATTCTTAATGAACAATTCTTAATGAACAACGGATCACTTTAATGTGGTGCTATTTTATCATGAGTTCGCCCTCTAAGACTGTCTCTAAAAGCACTCAAATCCAATTTGGTCCAAAAGCGAGTGAGTCACATCGATCTTCAATATATATATGTAACGATAAAGTGACATATGAGCCCCCCCCCCCAAAAAAAACAATATGTCAAATATATCCTTTGCCCAAAACTAGAAATTTTAACTTATGTCAAGGACTTTATAAAGCGATCTCTAGAACTGCGAAAAATAGGGTCCACATCGGTTAAAACATATACAATTGTACATACAGGTTTAAAAAACAAAATTTGTAAGGTATTAAACTGATTTATAATTGTATGTATATATTCCATGTATTCTGTATTTGTTAATGTTTTATATAATTTATATGTAATTGCTTTTACCCATAAGGGTGTTACTGCAATAAAAGAATAAAAGAATTTGAATTTGAAATTATAAGATATTATAAAAGAGATGGTGCAACTAATAGAAAATAAAGAGATGTGGAATAAGTGTACGCGACACAGCCCACAATTAAACGGCAATTTAGAAAAACCACAATGGACAACCGCCAGCAGCCTTCAACGAGGCCATTTGGCAATTTATTTCGAAAGAATTTTCTAGGCATTTTTTTCTCCTGAAAATTCAAGATTGTCGACCTTTGGGCATTAACATTCTTTGTGAAATGGTTTTTAATCTGAATCATATTCCCGGCTTTCTGAAGGCTTCTTCTTGCCCATTCATCTTCCAACTACTAAAACTTGAAAAGTATATCTGAAAAGGGCCATGGTAGTTTGGCTTCCAAATTTGTGGGCAATTTCGACACACCCTTCATAGCGATAAGTAAAAAAAACACGGTCACTGAGTTCTTATAATCCGGGAAAATGGGAGTTATAAAATTATTTTGACTGGAATTCGGGACGGGACCCCCGCCTCCCCTCCCCCATATAAACATATATAAACATCTTAGGACAAAGTTTATAACAAAAACAAATAGTATAACAAGTATTTTATTGTTAAAACTTTATTTCAAACTATTTAAAGAGTAACGAAAAAACTAATTAAACTTTATTGCATGATAAAAACCACAAAGAGGTTAAGCAAATACAAATATACGTGTAAAAAACATACAAAAAACAATGAACATGTAACTCTACATACAAAGACATTATATAGTATTTACAAATATGTATGACTTTGACCAATGCCAATCATTGTCGCAACTCAAATGATTGCTTTATAAAATCAACAACCGTGGGCAAAACATCCATATTTGGGTTAAGTACAAAAATCAATTTATCAATGGTTTCAAGCTGGTTAAAATTAGCATATTGATTTTGTATTGAGTCAATAAATGTTTTTCTTATATTATTATTAATTTGACAATGAAAGAAGAAAGGAGCTTCATCATCAATTATTTTGCATGATTTACAAAATCTTTGTTCTCTTGGTATATTCTTGTATCTACCAAGTTCGATCTCTAGATTATGGTCACTAATACGTAGTTTGGTAAGTATTTTTCTACTATTAAAGTTTTGAAGGTTTAAGTAATCTGAAACATTAACATCAGACTTTAACGTGCTGTAAAGGTATAATTTCGAGGAAGCATCAAAGCTAGATATTTTGTTTATTATAAGTTCAATAGTTTTTTTGTTTTCTCTTTTTATGTGTAACTTATTAATTTCCTTAAAACTTTTATTGTCATTCTCAAAATTTTCATTATCTATTTCAAATTCCGTCATAACAGATCTAGCAAAGCTATACCAAGTATACACACCATCTGTGTGGAGATTTTTATTTAAATAGAGTGCTTCTTTAACAAGAGGGTTTATATCTATACAGTTTAGTCTAGAAAAGTAGCAAATAACTTGTGTTTTAATAAAAGAATCTAGTGGTAATCTACCAAGTTCAGATTTTGCAGCAATATTACATGCTGTTTTTCTTACACCCAAAACACTTTTACAAAATTTATTGTGTACTTTACGAGGGGCGGTTTATTTGGGTCGAGTGATTCTTTCGTCCCTTCGTTTGTCGTCATCGAGATTGTTTACAAATGGCGACAGTGTGGGAAGTGCGCTGAAGATTTTAATTTTAAATTAGGTTGGTAAACCCTATTGTCATTTTGATATAATTGACTTTTAGCAATTTTCTACTAAATAAATCATCCTTATAAACACTTTTTAGGAGTTGTAAACAAATGATAAGCTAGTTTTGCTTAGATAAACAATTGGCAAAATGCCAAAATAATAATTGGAATCTACTGTCTGTAAAGGGTAGTCTGGAGAATGAAACTATTTCTTTTTTTTGTAATAATATACTGTTTATATAAAAGTAAAATTCCATCATTCTACTCAAAACGGCTAAGTATAAGTTTTAGTTCTGGGGCTACACTTTAAAATGCTTATTATTTTGTCCATGTAATGTTTTTATGATCTTTTACGCTTTTGATGTTATCAGTAAGTGTGTATAATGCTGTGGCACTTGTGTATAAATTATTCACTATGCAACTTTTGGTAGGTGGACACTTAAAAATGATAAACAGACGCATTAAAAAAGGGGATAAAATGAAAGAAACTGCTATATATCTATATGGTATATGGAGCAGATAACTTTGTAATGGTCAATTAGGGACCATGCTATATTGCTAGATACGACAAAGTAATCCTGAGGGTTACAATTCCTGTCTATTGACCTCAACAGAGCAAAACAAAAACTATTTACTTTAATACACACTTTGACTAATATGTTTGTGTATCTTCATATGAAGTCCATTACTCCTGAGAAAATTAAAACTAAAGAGGTACATAACAAATCGGCCAAAATAACAGGGTCGTTGCTGTGAAAGACCCAAGTAAACTCGGGTGTGGAATTAAACTTATATGTTTGAATAGCCAAGTCTTTTGGGCATGGGATAGTATAATTTTTAAACAGCTTAACTTTTTATTTTTACATGTACATGTATTGTAAATAAACAAAAGCTAAACAGTGGTGAAGGACAAATAATGCAAATTCTCGCAATCTAATTATAATTGGTCACAATAAACAAATTTTCTTATCTGCAATGATTGACAGCGGGTGTCAAATTTTATTAGGAAATTGAGTTACCTTTAACAGGTAATTACTCCTCTCAAATTCACCTACATGTAATTATCATAAAAAATCACTTGTTTATTTTGCTATTTCTCTGCTACATGTATTTAACAATATTAAATAATAAAGTAATTGATTTAAATTAGGATGAAATTTTTAAGATTTTCCAAGGGCACTTTTAAAAGAACATATTAACAAATAATTCGTTTATTTAAAACTCATGACTTTAATTTTTGTTTTTAGAAAATGACTCATCAAATTTAAAAGAAAATTAGCCTATCGCATGCAGCAGGATTTCCTCTTTCCAATGAAAAGAATATTTTACCTGTCCGATTTATAATTAAAGTGTTTACCCTCGAACCATTATACCATGTTTCAACAGAGAATCTGAGGACAATATTGCCAGTATAAGAAATCATGCTTAGACCTTGTTATTTTTAACTTATCGGGAGAGACTTATCTCTTTAGTTTAATTATCTCAGATCACTCCTTCATATACATGTATTTGTATGAAATTCTTCAATTTAAATTTTGATCAAATCAATAATTTATTGCAAAAGTTTTTAGTGGTGTTTATTTATATCTGCTGCAAACAGTATTTTTATGCCCTCTTGATGGATGGTATTAAAGATTACTTATTTACATCCATAAAAATTTACATCAAGCTTTTCTAAGAAATCATATGCTCCCGAAGGGAGCGATAATGGTAGAAATGTCAATATTTTAGTTGTACTATGAGCTGAAAATATGGGGCTGGCAGGCAAATTTTGTTATTATTTTTTTCCATTTTGATTAAATATGCTGTCATTTTAAAAGAAATTGACAAAAGATGAACATTATTTGCCAAAAAATCAAAATTACATTTTTTGAGGCAGGTGTAAAAGTTTGTGGATATTTTTTATATTGGCCTATCTTATGTTCATCATGGACATAATGTGTACTACTACATTAAAAATGTAAATTTGCTCTCACAATGTTTTATTTCTTAATCTTTCATTTGAATTGAAGGAAAACAAATAAAAGAAGATAAAAGAAGTCACCAACATCAACATGGAACAACAGGCCAAGAAGGGTAAGTACATAATGTAGATGCTGTGGTTACATTATTATTCTGGGGGTATCAATATTCATGGTTTTTGTGGGTGGCCTTAACCCATGAAAAAAAACCCCAAAACATTGATCTGTTTGCTGCAGTCCTCAAAACCATGAAATTAATTATAAAAGAATCCATGAACTGATGCTTTTTCACCAAACCACAAAAATTGATACCCAAGAAAAGAAATGAACCCACAGTTAGCCAAAATACTTTTAAGATACAGAGAGGTACCAATCTGCCAATGAGGCATTTGGATGTGAAGAATTAGAAATGACAAAGACCAAATCAGTAATTACAAATGTGAACAGGTCGAAGAAACTTCATTAAAAACACATGCATATCATTTAATTTTATTCCCGGTCTACTACTAATCTACCTCCAGGTTAACCAAATCCAGTTAATTTATACTTTTACAGATACATATGTATTGTTAATTTTATCAAGAACTATCATGATTATGAGATATGATTTTTTATGCATATATTCTGAAGGCCAATCAATATTTTTGTCATATTCTTGTATAACCATTTTATCCCTTATCTAGATGATAAAAAGAGAAGAAAGTCACAAATAGCAGAAGATAGTAAAAAGATCAGACAGTCAGAGAAAGCTTCAGTAGTCAATGAAACAGACAAACAACCAGACACACCAACTCAAGGTATTTGAATCAGTAATCTATATGTACATGTATATGCATCTCATATAAAGGTCTGTAAAAACCTGTAGTAGTTTATGAGTATATCAGAGTAATCTTGGACAGAAAATGCCTACCAATTTTATATGTTTAAATTGTTCTCTAAAAGTTGCAAAGTTTAGATTCATATAAACTATTGAGTACACAGTCAAATGTGCAATGCTTGAAATTCACATAAAAATTTGTTGCATTTAAGATTTTTTTCATGCCAAATTGATAATGAATGCAAGCCAAAAAAATAAATGGTACAAAATTTGCATAAATAATGTCATGGTTTTCATGACCTAATTTTATTTAATTTGCATGTGTTCACAGTTTCACATAAACATTATGAGATTGCCATGATTTTTGACAAAACACGAAAATGAGCTTCAAGTGTATATACTCTTGACTAATGACAATGTATTTAAAGTATTTATATATTTCTGTTTGAATTTTTATTTTATAGATGATGAATTTCCAACTGAGGTTCAGCAAGAGCAGCCAAAGGTGGAAACCAAAAAAACTGTTGAAGTAAGTACCTACAAAAGAAGAGGGGCATTAAGTGTTTGGGCCTGTTTGTCTCTCTGTCTGTCTCAAATTAAATTATATACCCCTGAAAACAAACTTTGGAAGGGTACTTAGGAATCACTCAGTGTCTTATAATTTCCATTTGTCAACATATCTTAAACCACTTTATAACAGAATTTTGATGAAACTTTGCATGAAGAAAGTTCATTATACTGAAATATGTATGAAGCTTTAATTTAACTGCACATTGATATCATTCATTTTGTGGTGAGGTAATTGGATTTTAGTTACCCCCTGCTTATAGTGTTTAATACCTAGCAGGGATAATAAGAATTAGAAATCCATTGACCAGGTGTTAATTTTACATTTATTCCTTCAAGCAACATTGCATTGGTAAGTGCATTTACAAAAAGCAATGGGAGAACTTCATTTTGGAAACCAATTGAATAAGCACTCATAAAATGAATTAATCCATTAATCCACATTTCATATGCCTTTTGTTACTGCTCACAAGTGATAAATACAATTACAAATTCTAAAATTATACTAAAAATTAAATGAAACCAAACCACAACTTGCTATTTTACAGGTCCAAAGACGAGAGTTCCAGACCACAGAGTTTACATCTGTTGACCCAAAGGATTATGGGATTGAAGTCGATGAAGAAGAATTCAGATTTGGTACATGTATATTTATAAAATATTTGTAAAAAATTACCAAGCAATTGTACAGGTTTCATCGGGGGCAATATCAAAACAGTGACAATCAAAACAGTGACTTTTGTCGTAGTCAAAACAGCGACATTTTTAATTGGTTGTCCTTAAAATCATAAATCAAAACAGCGACATTAGATTTACAGGTAAAATTAAAAGTGATATGTATATGAAATATAAATAGCACATCTTTTAACTTAAAAGATTAAAAGAGAGAGGGAATAAAAATAATAGAGACAATTAAAAAAAAAAGATTTTTATTAAGTGGATAATTGTGGTTAAAACCTGTAAGTATTAGTAAGATTTTATTGAACTAACCAATAAAAACCCGTAACTGAAATCAACTCACAGAATTAGTTACCATTAAAGGATGTCATTTCAACTTATCTCAAGCTTGGTGGCGACAAATTAAAATTCTTGGCATTTCAACTGTGTACAAGCAACATGATTCTGCTATCGGCAAATGGCTAAAACTGTTCTTGTCTCAGTTTCTTGCAAGCTGATAAAATTGAGGAATGTTTTGCATTGACATTTACCCAATTATATCAAGTAGCAAAGAATACCAAAAAGTTAGCATTCGAATTGCATTACCAATAAAAAGATCAACTAGATATTGAATTTGAAAAACCTATAAAGTAGTACTCTTGGTTACTTTTCCCTTTTTGTCTTTTTTTCTGTATATATACAACTTGTACAGGTAAATGTTGCTGTTTCGACTATACTAATTGACACTTTTTGATATATTGCTATTTTGAACAAAGGTAAAATGTCGCTCTTTTGAAATTGTCCAGTTTCATCAACCTATTGGTTGATTGGTCTTTATAAAAAAGGGTTTTTTATGCTAAGGATTACTTGCAGCTAAGGGGGTAGCTAACTTAAACTAATATAAAATTGTGTCATATAATTTTCTTTAAAATTTTCTGAAATATAAATACTTTAATAAGGTAAACTTAACTTTTTTTGCCAGAACCGCCACGACAGGATGACACACTTCCAGATCTTTACAGATTAATCGACTCATTGGAAGACGGACA